>OY728142.1:1258322308-1263322308 GCA_963277665.1 Viscum album | reverse complement strand
TTACAACTAGATATCAGTTCTATATTAAAGTTAAGATTGAATTATCCTTCACAAAAAAATGGAAAGACTGAGCGATCCATCAAGATTCATGAATAAATTTTCGAGAATTCCTGCATGACATGAACAGATCATAAGAGAAACATATTCCCTTAGCAGAGTTTTCCTATATAAATAGTTATCATATTTTTATTTGGATATTTACCTTTGATTCACTGTTTTAGAGTCCATTCAGATCACCTCTTTGCTGGGAAAAGGGTAGAGAAAAGACCTTTGTCAGACATGTCATTTTTCAAGAGAAGATAAATATTTTGCAATTTATTAGGAAGAGGCTGGAGTTAACTAAAATTCTATAAAAGTAATATGTCTCATAATTTCATCATTTAAAGTAAATAATGACAGGTGATCATTTTCTCTCCAAAACATCACCTTAACATGTGAATAAACATTTGGGGAAGCATGGTTTTCTATAACCTTATTAAGGAGGCCCATTTGAGATTTCAGAGAGAATAAAGAATGATTATTATCAATTAGAGTTAACTAATCATTTGAAATATATACATAATGTTTTCCATATTACCAAACTATATATGTATCATATGAATATGTTCCATGTGAATGAGTGATAGGATGCTGAGATTGATCTCAACAACATAGTTGTTACAAGATTAATTTAGACAGTGGACTGATAAGATAAAGTGTTGTGTGGTGAGATGATCCCATTAGTTTTAGTGATATGGAAGTGTGTTAGGGAAAACCATTATACATGGTTGATAGGGATTGATGATAAAACAATGGAAGTATCACTTATCAAGTTTTTGATATTGAGCCTTTCTAGGAACAATTTTTTGGTGGGGAGAGTGTTCAAAGTGTGATACTCATAATTAGGTAACGAGCCTCCATTGTTTTTTAATTTTTTTAATAGTTTTTTTATGTTTTCAAGAATTATTTTCACTTATTTAGAATAAGGAGGTAATCAATTAGCTGTTGGATGTCACTAGCAAGCAGGTGTTGGTTAACAGAACACCCACACGGAAGCTGGAAACATAGACTCCCCATTGTGTTTCCATCAGCTAGGTAGTGGATGATCTGGTGGTACATGAATTCTACCTATACCCACTGGAATAATGGTGTTATTTTACTATTTTACTAGTAGAAGGACTTGGGGACATTTTTTCTTAATATAGCCACCATCCATTTAGTGGGTCCTAGTGGCTAGCTGGTGAGGCCACTAGGAGTGTAGTTTAGTATAGTCTAAAATGACATTTGAATCGAAAATGTTATCTTAACTCCCCTAATATGATCTCTTCGACCCTAATATGTGTTTTCTTGGTTTAGAGGCTCATTCGGGACATTCTTGTCTCTCTTCCTCTTCCCAATAGTAAATCTTAGTGCTAGGTTGAGGATTGGATCTCAGTTGGATGTATTTACATAAGTGTATCCAGCCAAATTTATTTTATTCTCTTTTTATTAATGTGTTTGAGGCCACATGAGAAATTATAACTATATATTGTACAGACATAGAGAATTGACTTTTTTACTATTCCAAATTGGGTCTTGGGAATTCAGACACTTTTTTTCAATCATCGCATTAGAAAGAAATAAAGTTTTAATTATTCTTGAGGTTGGTGTCTCTATGACGGAGTATATCCCATGGAAATCCTTGTGTGCCAATTATTATGATATTGTAATTTTAATCTAGAAATTCATTTTAATCTTTAGGAGAAATTGAACGGTGCTTTCAAATAGTTTGTTTATTGAAAATGGTATTTTATGAACTTTATGTGCTTAAAAATTTAAAAAAATCATCTTCAAATAGAAATTGTTTGTTAAGCATGGGATTGGTGTTGTATTACTGTAGAGAGTTTTTAATTAAATATGGGAATGGAAATGAAATTTTTTTTCCCATATAAACTCTTTTATAAAACATGTATATGGTTTCTTAAACACATTGATGACAAAAATAACATTGGAAGAACGTGGGTTATAGGGAAAAACTAAATGTGGATGATTGCTAGTAGTGTAAGATATTACTATGGGAGGTCCTATTAATACCAAGGATACTAGGGGTAGAATTTATGAGCGAATTAGGATCCTAGAATTTATTAGTAACATATAATAGGTAGTGTTCCTTTGTGTGCCTTAATGGTCTAGTTGTTTAATCCCCCATTCCATACATTTCCCACTTTGGATGAATTGCGTCTGAATTATGTGGATAAATATTTGATATACTTATTTTCTCACAAGATTAGGGAATGTATATTTGTAATTGAATAATATTTAATTTATCTATTTATTCCATTGGATATGTGGTATGTCATTTTCATCCCTTTATTTGAATATGGCGTGACATTCAAAGGAATTGATTATTTTTTAAAAGAGAACCAAAGGATGTTTTTTAAATGGAAAATGATTTCTTTTAAAAAATTGAATAAATTTTAAACAAGAAAAAATGGATTCACATAGTTTGACCTTGCATAGATTCTATGGTGGGATCCTACTAAACTTTTTTTTCACTTTGGGAATTTATTGCCTTGTTTTTTAAGTATACTGGTAAAGGGAAAAGCATTATGTGGATTATGGATCTCTTGGATAGTGTGTCTTTACTGATGGGTTTGATAGTGATGACATAAAATGACATGGATATGGACCCATGGAATACCTGAAGCTCCATGATATTGAAATCCTTTTTGTTATTCATTAACACCTTTATATCTAGATTTTTGACCTAGAATTTATGCTTTGTTGTGTTTTCATATAATATTTTCCAATTATCTTATGTGTTATTATGTTTTTTATATCTTATAATATTTAATTTGGTGGGTAAAATTTCTCCAATGTTTCATTGTACAATATAATAGTGCTTGTTTATAGCCTGTGGTGATCGAGAACACACTTTTGACCATTAGTGGGGATTCACGTGACATTATGACTGGACATGGGCTGTTCTATTTAAATAAGGATATTCAATCTTGAAGAATATTATATAAATATATAAACAAATTTTTTTAAATTGAATCCCTTAAACTATTTTTTGGAACATTCAAACCACAATAAGGTATCATATAGATGTCCTTGACTATATTCTCATTATGAAAAGTAGTTTTTATATCCATTTTATATATCTTCTAATAATAATGAGTTGTTTGGGAAATAATTATCTAAAAGGACATTAAAAACAAAACATCTGATGAGTCTATTAATAACCACTTCCAAGACATTGTTTGAACCATTTTTATAAATCGAGAGTTATAGGAATAAAATCATCCATCCATGTTAATTTTATTATGGAAAATAATTTTTCACCCAATGGGCCTCACCCATTCATGTGTATTAACCAGGTTCTAAACATGGTTAGTCTACATGAAGGTCATCCCCAATCTCATAGTTTGTAACTAGTTATTTAAATTTGAAATTTGAATGGAATCTTTATAATTAGGAGGTTCACCTTTTATGATACAAATCATCATCATTATATTTGATAAACCTATATCTATAATGTTCTTAATGAATCTTATTATTCATTCATGGTTCGTGTGTTAACCTATGTTGAATCGATTTCTACAACCTCTTATGAAACCAAATCACCTTCCATCCTAGAAGAAATTATAATTTGTTGTCTATGATATTCTTCAAGTTTTAGGTTCCTCCCACTAAATCCATGATCGATATGTTCCATCTCAATAAAAGTAGCTATTTAGACCACAATAACTTTGTGTCTAGTAGTATTATAAAAATAATATCCCTTTGTTTCCTTGGGATAATAGAAAATTAGTATTTTTTTAATTTTGGGTGATATTTTTTTAATATAAAATATAATATGTATGTTTCATAACCCTAATTAATTAGGAATGATAATTTAGGATACTTAAATGTATATATATCATATGGATTATTTATGACTTATTTAAATCAATGAATTAGGAATGCAATATTTTCTATAATATGTCCCTCTAATGACATAGGAACACCACACTGAATCATCATCAATAAAACCATGTACAATAGATTATGGTCCCTCTTTTCAAACACATTATTCTATTATGGTGTTCTATAAGGATTGTGTTTAAAAAAATTCAATAATATCTTATATAATCAACTTGTTCTTGGATCAAATATTCTCTACCTCAGTCTGACAAAATAATCTTAATACTTTTTCTAGTTTATTTCATGCTTCTTTTTTTAAACACTTAAAATTTTAAAAGGATTTGAACTTGTGTAAAATAAGATAACACATTTCCAAACCATATAAAATCATAAAAAAATGTTATAATGTTCCTATATCTACCACATTCTTATGACCTCATTAGTCTCTGGAAATCACTCTTTATAATATTCAATCTCCCTGCAACCCTATCACATTTTCCATCAAAAGTTTCTATGTCTATTTTTGTCAATAGACAAGATTACAAATTTTTAATTTAATAATAAATGCATGAAGACAATAATCTATCCATACGGATTCTTTTTAAGGGTTTCTCATTTAGATTCTCTAGGTGACAATGCCAAATATTATTCATGTTGTAATAAACATTTACCGACTTATCTTGAGTATTATAAACGTAATTATCCACTTCCAAAATGTATAAACCATTAACTATATTCCCAATGATAAAGAATATTTCATTCATGTATATAAGATGAAATTATTCCTAAATATTTTCAAAAATGTTTTTCTTATCCAAACAATTTCTATAAACTTCAAAAACATAATATTTTATGAATTTTTTTAAATAATTTTAATTTCTTTGATATCATACAGTATACACAACATCGAGTTTTAATGAACCACAATATACTATTAATATTATTATTTAAGCATGATCATAATAACCAATCCGTTAAATATGGTGACATGAAAAAAAGTAATAATATTTTGAAAATAACATATAATGGTTTTAAATAAATAAAGCATATTTAGAAATAAGTACCTAATTTTTAGTAAAGTTTTCATAGGGTTCATAATTTCATTTTTATCAAAAAATGATTTATATTTATTTTTATGATAAATTATAACCCTATAATTTTGCAATTCAATAAAATTTATTTAGAAAAATCAACATCATTTTTTTAATCAACATGTCAAAATTATATTAGGATGAATTATTTGGAATTCTCAAAAATGTTTCATTTTGTTTTTTATTTTTGAAAAAAATGGTTTTTATTGGAAACTACCCTTTCATTTAAATCATTTACTAAGTTATATTTTGATTAAAAATGAATGAAAAGGTAAACAAGTTAAAGTATTTATTTATTAATCCAATTTATGTCATTTGATTCAATTTCATGTTGAATTATTCTACCAAATCTTTGTATAATTAGGGAAAAAAAAATTTTGAAAAAATTTTATCTAATCATGTATTTGGGTTTAATTTAAAATTAAATTCATTATATTATTTGAATTTATTTTGTGAAAATAAATTCTAAAATTTTAATCATCAAAATAAAAATTATATAATATGATCAAATTATTTTTTTATCATAATCAATAGTAAAAACAGTAAAAAATAATTATCAGGATTAATGTTAATACAAGTTTACTCAGGGTTAAACTAATATGATATCGGTTAATATAACCAAAAAACATGTAAAAATACTATTTTATAGAAATATTTGTAAATTATCTCATCTAAGTATTAATATTGTTCCATTCTAGGGCCTTTTGGTATATGTAAAATGAAAGTATAAATTTTATATTTTAAAAAATTCAAATTCTGTTCTCTCCCCCACTAAAAAAATATAACCCCATATACTCTTATATTCACAGTTCTGAAGACCTTTTTAGGAAATATCTTCCCAAATCCATTCATTACATCCCTCACCATGTTCTAGATCCCTTGTTTTTATTATCAACCCCCCAAATGAAGGTTGTAGGCAAAGACCTAAAGAGGCTCTCTAAAGAAGAGGTACAGTTCTTAACTAATCATTTTTGATTTATTTCTTCTTGTACATACATTAAATATTATAAAAATATTATTATATAATAGAATAGTTATCTTTAATATGTTGGGATGTTATTATGTTAATGACATAACCTACATCCATCTCCTCTTCCATCAAATGGGATATAAAATTTTCGATGGTGTTTCCAACAAACTACCACCTCATGAACTGATGTAATTCATTTTCCATAAACACATTTAATGACTAAATATAATGTTGGATTTAATATATTTTTATGATATTTATTACAGTATTTTTATTCTATAATTATAATATCATATCTACCTATTTACCTAAAAATCCATTGAAAATGATAATATTGCTCGTGTGTATGTGTGGGATACCTCTTTCATAAAGAAAAGTGACACATTTTTCATTTTATTATGAACATAATGGTAATAAAAATTGATTTAATGAATATATATGATATCCATGTTATTAAAATTATTTTATAAATTTGAGATATTATTTAACTTTATTTTTACCATCAATTGAGAAAATGGAAATAGAGTTCGTCAGAGTGGCCATATCCCCATCCCTCACGAGTTCCCCTCTCCTTTATTTCCTGTGAGGTTTCTCACTTTCATCTGTAGTGTGGGTTCGTCAATAGCTGTGATCTTCCTAGAATCATTACTTGAGTGTAACTTCTAGTTTTTATTGGCATGTTCCCCCTATTTGGGGATGCTCTTTTTTTAGGGTTTTCATCTTCAAGACTTGGGAGGTGTTGGCATGTCTTCCCACATCATGGGGAGTCTGGTTTCATCAGGTTGCATGTCTACAACTATAGTTTTCGAGGTAACCTCTTGGGTTCATTGTAGTAGGTCTATCTTCTAAAAATGATTCTGATGACCAAGATGACGATAATTGTGACGATGCATTTTTGAATGCTGAATTTTTTACTTTGTGAATGTTTTTCATTGTGGTTTATCTATTGTGTGATCTGTGGTGTTGTGACTTGTGGTCTATTTTCATGGGATTATGCGACCAAACCTTTTTCAAGGGATGCTCAAGATGATGTTCAGAGTAAGTAGTTTTCACCAAACCATTTCTATATTGATTTGGATGATTGATAAGGTATGAATTTTTTTTCAGTACTAGGCTTGTGCAGCTCTATTCAAGACATATTTCCATTCATTGATGAGAAGTTGGAAACAGTACTAAACATTTTTCATGTTGGTGAGGATATTTTCAATGTTTTTTTTGATCTGGTTGTTGGTGGATTTTGGACATTTGGGCCATAATTTTTGTCTTTACATCCTTGATTCCATGTTGGGTCCCCCTCAGTCCTTAAAATGGGGTTTATGTTAATGAAAAATAATATTTTAATCAATGTAAAAAGTCTAAAAATACTAAATAATAACATTAATTTAAAAAAAGAAATCACAACCCAAAATAGTGATTTTAACAAAAAAAAATAAAATTAGATGGATGAGAAATATTTTAAAATTAATCATATATGGTATGATATATATGGGTATAGTTCTAGGATATATGTATAATAAACCTATGTTTATTATACATAAGGTTCTAACATGTATGATAAAAGTTGTTACTTGAGGTAAGGTATTTTTTTCAAATTTTTTTCTTTGAGACATATGTTATGTTATAACCATATGTTTTTATGATGTGTATATGTTACACCTTAAATTTCTTAATTTTCATCACATTTAATGCTTCATTTAATTTTTCACTTAAATAGGGATTGCGATTCAATTGTTATGAAAGAGTTAAATTTTGTATGTTATAATCTCATTATTTACCCGGATTATTTATGATTAAGATTTCAATGATGAAATATTATGATCTACCTCTTAAGAAGCATTTAAATTTATATGACAATTTTTATTTTTAGTGAAAACATGTTTTAATTTCATTTTTATCTCTTTATGGATTAATCATACAAAAAAATTTTTAAAAAAGAAACATTGTTTATGTATTCAGTTGAAAATAAAATTTTCCCATTTTTAAATTTTATAAATATGTTTCAAATATTTTTTAATATTTTATAATGATTTGTTAAAGAAAACATGTTTTTATTTTTTGAAATTGCTTTAAAATGAATCCTCTTATCATTTTCCAAAAAAGGTACGTTTGAATTTTTACCAAATATGTGAAAAGAATCATTGGTTTATCTTTCTTATCATGAATGGAATCTTCCACTATCATGAACACTCAGTAAATTAAATATTCCCTTAAAAGTTTCCATTTTTATTTTGAAAATAATTTTTTTTGTAATATTAGAGAAATTTTAATATTTTAATTAAGTGATTTCAAAATGGAATAGATGTTTTCCTTAAGAATTTTTAATGATATTTTTATGAGTTTATATTAATTAATGATTTGAAAATTGTTATTGGTTATATTTTACTTGGGATATAATCCAATGGTACCATTTTAATTCATTATTTATATGGTTAATGTTCATTATGTCATGATTTTTTATAAACTTTATCTTTTTTCATTCAATATTCTATGATAAAAAGAAGAAAGTTTTATGAATCCCATTTCTTTTAATTAGGTTATTATATGATGAAATGTTTTTGAAACCCATTTAATTTTCAAGGGTTATGATATAATGAATGTTTTAAGATATTTTAGAATTAAAATTTATGGATTATGTGATGTTTGGTACCTATATCCCCCTCTAATTCATTTTTAATGATAAATGTTTTATGAGCTCAGAGGGTACCCAAGAGGTTATCCTTAGCGCGAAAGAGTGGTTACATGGGAGGTTATCTGAAGACTAAAAAAGAGGGTACATGCGAGGTTATCCCAATACTGAAAATAGAGGGTACATAAGTGGTTATCTTAATCAAAAAAAGGGTACATAGACGTTATCCCATATCTGAAGTAGGTACCCTCGGTGGTTATCCTAGGAATAATATGATTTGAGTTTCTTGGTGTGTAGCCTTGACATATGATTTTTATGCTTATGTGTATGCTATAAATATATATATTATATAAAAATGTTATAATATCATATATTTTGTTCTTTGGTTACTTTAGGTTTCATGGTTTATAAACTGCCATGATTTATTCTATAGATCAGTTTTATGATATATGATATATAGGGTATTGTTTTCAAATGTAATTCCCATATTCATATACCCTCATCCTAAAGTAATGTTAATATCTCCATTTTTACCCTTACTGAGAATCATAGATCACCCTTTCTAATGATTCCTTTCCCCAGGTTATAAAGAATGGTACTATATATGATATGTCTAATAGGGGTTCTAGTTAGGAATAACTTGGTGAGAGATGATATACTTCTCCTACGAACTAGTTGTCTATGCATAAATTTCATTCAAGGAATTGCACCAAAAATATTATAGTGTGGATCATTATGTTATGTAATTAATATTCATATATAAATATTTCATATATGTGTATGATAAATTTTTTCTATTGTAGTTGGAATCACATTATGGTTTTGTTATGATTTAGAAACTAAGATAAGATAATTTTAGTTAGATCTACCTACACCTCGACTCCAGTAGACTGGATATGATTGTTAACTTATTACATTGGAAGTAGATAAAAGGAATTGTATCTCAATAGACTGAATATTTTCACAGTATTATTATACAAGATACATACTTGATTATTTCAATTCTTTTGAAAACATAAATTACCACAATGTTAAAGTAATTATCCTAGAAATCATTCAAATATTCCTTCTTCATATCTTGGGGAATGAAAATAATATAAAGGTGTACTCAGATTCTCAATAAGGGTTACATATAGTGGAAGATATCATGAATTATTAGGGAAGAATTTATATGGAAATTTAAATAAATATAAACACATTCTATTTAATCAATAAAATGATTATCATGATTTTATATGGTATAATCATCATTTCATTATAAATAACTAAAAACACGAGCTATTTAATCAATAACTCGAGGAAAAAATGTATCCCTGGATAATATTAATGTAATAATCTCATGGATAATGATAATTGAATTCTCAATGAAGGGAATTATTTATATTAGACGTTATGATCTTAGATATTATGATATCTATATTGTTAAGAAGTTTCTCTAAAACATTTTAATCGATGTGTAGGTATATAGAAAACCCATTTAAATAAGCTATCAAATTGATTCATCGAATGAGACTATCGATGCATCAAGGGGTATATAATTCCAATACCCACCCATCAATTCATATTCAAATCATTCCTCATATATTGAATGATCGATTTTTAACATCCCATCCCAAACCACAGAGTTTGGGCCAGAATAACACATAACATCATGCTTGTATCCCATTACGCAGGAGGTTTTCAACTTGTTGTGAGGGTTTGTGTCTGTTAGTGGATATACTATAGACTCAATATCATTTTATAGGATCAATAATACAAAATAAACTGTATAATAAATAATATGAGTAAACAAGAGGAAAATTGAAGATGACATATATGTAATAAAAATATAGAATCTCGTGTAAGTGGGAAGAATGTAGAAAAGAAATTAATAAATAATGTAAATAAATAAATAGTAAATCCTTTGGAGTTTATCCAAATCTTTTACTAGTTGAAAGCTCTTCTACTCCATTATCCACCATGGGCCCTTACCCTTCACAAGATCATTCATGATATCTATATGTCCATGAAAATTCCCAAGTTGGGTGTGAGTATAAGACTTAGAAGGAAACCGCCAATTCACCCTTAACCTGATGTTCTTAAGTATACCAGCATATTCCAAAATAAAAGAAATTCATAATAAGTATAATAACACAAATTCCAAAAATGAGAGCACATTCTCTAACCAAGACACCACAAACCCCCGACCGTAACTACTTCGGCTCAATGCTGGAAAATGTTTTTGTATGTTGATAAATATATAAAACCAGAAATAAGCCTATTGGTGAGTCACATAGAATCTACTAGGAATCAATTAAAAACAACCTAATTATAATACATAAGGCATCGGGTAATACTATGAATCCACAAGGAATCATGTTTTCATAACCTACTAGAAATCCATAAGGCATTGGGTAACACTCAAAATCCACAAGGCATTAGGTGTTGTTCATATAATTAAAATCCACAACAAATAATGTAGATTACAGGTTACAAGGTTATTATGTTGTGTCTTCGTCTTCACTGTACAACATGCGTGCACCCCATAAGGGGTAATCATACCACGACAACCACCGATCAAGTAATGAGATACCAATCCTCCAAAAGAAAACATGACAAGTCATATCATGATAAAACATAGTACAAATAATGAGAAACATTCCATCATAATATTCATCAATATGTCAATCAAAAATCATCATGGAATCAAGCTATCTCATCAATCATGCAAAAAAAACCTACTATGCTATGGGATACACACACCCACATGTGATCGATAGTAAAGGATGATATCAAGTGCATAAAACACATAAATTAAATATGGAAACATGTATAAACAAGATCCCAAAAAGATAATTAGCTTCCTACCTCAAACTCATCATCACTAGCAGCTAGGGAAAACCACCCAGTGTGGTTTGATACAACTCCTTGGGGCCTTATTATCATAATGATTAACTCATCCAAGGTCAATGTTTGTTATGGTTTTTTAGAGTCAAACCCAATTATTTTAATTCTTAAATAAATAAAATATCCGATGCGATAACACATTATATCTCCTGGTCAATTTTTGATAAATTATTCTCTTCTAATCGCATTTTGAAAATTCTTCACAGATTATCCTTTTATAATTATAGTTTGATAATTTATCATAAATTTTCATTTATAATTATAATTTAATTATTTAATGAAAATTATCCTTTTAGAATTATGTTTTTATAATTTAATACATATTATACTTTTATAATTATCTTATAATAATTTCCCATAAATTTTACTTTTGTAATTATATATGATTATAAAGGGTTAATTTATGAGAAATTATCGAAGAAAGAAAATGTGTTATCACCTCTGATATATAATTTTTTTTATGTAAAATAACAGGTTCTAGTTCTAAGAACCATAGATGAATGTTCTTCCTGGATGTGTTGTTGATTATGATAATAATGCCATGATGATTTGAATAGAACCACACAAAGTGGTTTATCCTAGCTTTTGATGATGACATCTTTGAGGTAGGAAGTTCCTTATCTTTTAGGGCCCTTGTTTACATATTTTTTTGTATTTTATATATCTTTTTTACTTAATTGATATCATGATTGAATTTTTATCTAATGTGGGTGTGTGGAGCCCCTATTATAAGATGTTTTTCTCCCCTGATTGATAAAATATATTGATTCAATGACGATGTTTTATTCACATGTTGATATATATGATGATCCTATTTTTCACATGATGTGTACTATGGGTGTTATCATTTTATGGCTTGTCATGTAAAACTCTTGATGATTTGTATGTGTGTAATTCAAAGGTGGTTATAGTGGTATGATTACTCTTTGTGGGGTGCGCACAAGATGTGTGAAAAAGATGATGCTGAGACATGATAAATTTATAAAATGAAATCTACTTGATTCCTTATGGATCCAAAGTAGATGACCAGCACATAATTCCTTGTAGATTCTGAGTCTTACCCAATATCCCATGGAATCTGGGTAGGTTATTGATACTCAATGCCTTGTGGATTCTGGGTAGTTTTATTTCACGTGAAGTATTGTGAATTCCAAGTGACTCACCAATAGCCTTGTCACTGGTTGTAAATATTTATCAAAATACAAAATATTATATGACATGGAGTTGAAGAAAGTATGCCTAGGTGATTGTGGAAGCATGGTTAGCACACAACCAATCAAATTTGGATTGTGTGTTATTATTCTTGTTACAAATTTACTTTCTTTTTGGAATAAAATTGTATACTAGGGAACATCAGGCAAATGAATGATTGGTTGTTTACAACACAGTCTTGTACTCATGCCCTGTCCATATATTTTTTTGCACTGATAGATTTCAGGAAGGATCTTGTGAAGGGAAAGGGACCCATAATTGATAGTTGAGTAGAGGATCATGGAGCTAGTAGAAGAACAAGATGAAATTTGGAGTATCACCTCCTTATTTATTTACATTATCTCTTTTATTTCAGTTGGAAATTCTTGACACTAACTAGATATTCATTATTTGTATCATGTGTATGTCATATTTACTTTTAAAAATGTTTACTCTAATTATTTACTATATTTTTTATTGTTTATTATTGATCCTAGGACATGATATTAGGGGTATAGTCTCCCAACTAACAAACCCAGTTCGTCACTGCTAGTCGAAAGCCTCTTGCATAAATGGAGACACACTTGAGGTTATATGACATTTCAGGTTGAACTCAATGGTTTTGGTGGTTTGGGTCAGGATGTTACCAGAATAATCTAGAAATTAACATTTGATAATTTTAATAATTATCATTTTATTATCCATCAATTGTCATTCGATTCTTTTAAAAATTATCATTTGATAATATATCAAGTATCATGTGATAATTTTAAACAAATATCCATTGATAAATTGTAAAAAAATTTCAAATAATAATTAATATATTATTTATGGATAATTATTAAAATTATAAATTATTATTGATATATTATAAAATGATAATTTCTTGGTTTTTTTGTAACATTTCGACCAAACTACTGATTTAGACCCAAAATGTCACATAACCTCTTTCACATCTCCCCTTACGCAAGAGGATGATGACTATGAGCGAGGGTTTGAGTCCATTAGTGAGGATATTATAGCCTCAATATCATTTCATAAGAAAAATAATAAACAATAAAAAATATTATGAATAAAAATAATAAACATTAAGAAAAGTAAATATGACATACATGTAATACAAATAAAGACTATTCTTCAAGTGGAAATAGTGTCCAATGAAATAAATTAGATAATGAAAATAAATAAATATTGGATCCTCTAGAGTTTTTTCAGATCTTCTACTAGCTCCATGCACCTATGCTCAGCAATCCACTCTGGGGCTCTCTCCCATAACCAAATCCTTCATGAAATCTACAAGCACATCAAAATTCCCTATTAAGGTGTGAGTACATGACTCAGTAGGAAACCACAAATGTGTCCTTAAACTGATGAGATCAAGTATAAAAGTTTATGAAAAAATTAAATAAATTCTTTAAAAAAATAATAACACAGGGTCCAAAAATTAGTTTTCATGTGCTAACCAAGCTACCACAAACCCCCGACCATACCTACTTCTGCTTTATACTGTAAAATTTATTTTATATTGATAAATATCTAAAACTACCAACAATGTTGTTGGTGTGTCCCTTGTAATTCAAATAGAATTAATTCCAAACAAACTACCTATAATCTACAAGGCATCAGGTAATACTCGGAATCGACAAGGCATTGAATATATATAACCTACCCAGAATCCACAATGTTTTGGGTAACACTATGAATCCACAAGGAATTAAGCACTGATCATATTCTCAGAATCCAAAAGAAATTATGTAGATTCCAGGTTACAGGGTTACATTGTGCTCTACCATTGTCTTCAACTCACATCATACTTGCACCCCACAATGAGTAATCATACAACAATAACCATATATCATGTTCACACATACCGACCCTCAATAAGGAAAAATGACGTGTCATAGCATGATAAAAAACATTGAACACATCATGAGAAACATATCATCAACATGTATGTAAACATGTGAATCATAAAACATCATGGAATCCAGCAATCACATCAATCATGGAAAAAAAATACTATGGGACAGACACACACACATGATATCATAAGTCAAGAAAACAAAAAAATTAAGTATGGAAACATGAGTATATAAGTGCAAAAAAATAAATGGAACCTTCTAACCCAAATGTATTGTCAACAGTGGCTAGGGTAAACCACCTTATATTGTTCGATACACCTTCTAGAAACCGTATTACCATAATTGTAAACTCATCCAATATCAACATTCATAAAGGGTTCCTAGAACAAAAAAATATATTTTAGGTTTTCAAAGTTACATATCAAACCCTTGAAAAATATGTATTATCCAAAAATACACATATTGAGTAAATAAAAATTTTTATCAATAACTTCCCAGTCAGTAAAAATAAATTAAATTTAAACACAATATATATAAATGATATATGGGTTTATAAATAAGAATATCAATGATAAATAATATGAATACTTAAGGGATATATAGTGTAAATGATCAGAAGGAATTATATTATTCAAAAAATGGTTAACAACTAGAAAATTAATCGACAAAGAGAATATCATTACTTTCCCTGGTCAAACTGATCATAACAAATCTAAAAAAATAATAAAGATGGTATTACTACTAAATATCACATTTTTATTATATGTAAAATAAATATATTTTGTATTTTATGAATAGAAGTAGTATTAGAATATTATTAAAATCATCCATGTGGAAACTATCACTTTCACTTTGAAAATTATTTTTTAAATCTAAAAATTTTCTAAATATTATAAAAATAATATTTATTGAAAAAAAACTTTTTAAATTTCAATGTAATATTCAATGTACTTAGTTGTTCTAGTTATGATAACTTCAATATTTGACGAGTACATTAAGACAAAAATCCATTTATATTTCTTGTAAATGAAGTAAAAAAGAACCTCATTTGAAAAAAAATAAGATTCATTTAAATCCAATTTTTAAATTAAAACACAGGTTAAAATTTATTTAATAATTAATTTGGTGAATGTTAAAAAAATTGAAATTATTTTTAGAACAAATGGATATGGAAGAAAAAGTATTTTTTATCTAAGAGAGAAATAAATGAAGGTTTTCTTTTAAAAAAACTTCAGGATCATTTTACGTACATAAGAAAAGAAAATGGTGCTATTTTATTTAAAATTAATGAATTAATAGACTACAAGAAAATATATTTGGTTTAATATAGGAATATAAAATATTCATCTAAATTTGTAATTAAACATAATCAATCCTGAATAACAATGATATTGTGAAATAAAGCCTTACCACATTGGTAACTATTAAATCATAGCCCCTAGAAAAGAAATAACATCAAATGAGATATTAAATATAATGAATGTAAAGAGGTTAATGATATAAAATATCAAAGGGAGAGTAGATATACCATATAAGAAGAAGATACATGTGAAACATAACAAATGTCCTAAAAAAGAAAATTTGAGATGATCAACCCTTAAATTGGTCATAGTATTGATGTGATAATTAATATATGAATATATTACATGTGTAAATTGTAAATAATTATAAAACTAGTGGAAATAAATGATAAGATAGTCAAAATTAATTACACACATAATCATACACTATCAATGACAATGAATAAGTAATACTACCAAATGAAAATAAATTGAGTTATGAAATTCCATACCACTTCATGACATTCATGCCAAACCCACTTCGATGAAATAATCCAAATCAAATAAAAACATAAAATAATATGATGAATAAAGGATTTATAATATTACATATAAAAGGAGTAGAATTTACGTGCACTAATCACGAGCTGTGTGATGAAAATTTAATTACATAGGTGCATTATAGTTGGTTAAACATGGGTAGTCTCCCATAGTGGACAGAATACAAAACCATTTTTCAATTTTGATTGATTTTTAGAAAATTTATTTTCTATTAGTTTGGGAAATCATGAAAATAAATAATTTCAAATTTTTTGATTCTAAAATAGATGACATAGGTGATGATCTGTGTGGGTTTTGACAAACCTAGTGCAACACTATCATAGTTTCCAATTTTTACCAACTATACTTCTACCGGATGGTGATAAAGAGGTAATTATATTGATTAATCTCTCCAGCATGGTCATGTGGTGAAGGTAATGATATTATAAATAAATTCTCAATCATTATACCATCATTCATTTTTGTGAGTAATTATAATGTGTAATTTTTGTAAATTATGGAAATTCCCAATTGGGAATTTTTATTTTTTAACTAACTACAACCCCTATCAGGGTTCCTTACATGTTTTTTTGATAGTCGAACACTCACCATGAATCCCTAATATGTTTTATAGAAAATATTTTGAAATTAGGTGGAGGTAGATATGAAATTTTTACCATGTAAATTGAAATAAAAACAATTTAACACCAGTTTAGATTCATTAATAATTAAAAACATAGTTCATAATTGAAACTAGTTGGTAGAAGAAAAATAAAATTTTTATTCCATTTAATGTATAAATTAAAAAATAGTAGCTGGTAAAGTATCCCCATCATGGCCACTAATAGTAAATACCCCTTTATGTTTGAGTATCTCAATTTGATTCAAGAGAGGGGGATACATCACAAAATAATGAAAAGGAATGAAAATGAAACCCATGAAATAAATATGTTTTAGACTGTTATCCTGATCTTCTCTCGCTAATTGATCCATTTTCAATACACTATAGGCCTCTAATTATAAGAATCTATATCACCCATAGGGAATCATAATGGAATCATAATTTTATTAGGTTCAATCATAGGGGGTGATTGGTTCATTAAAAAGTAGAGGGTAAATTAAGACTCATAAAACAGTCATGTCCACATTTTTATTGAGGTTTTCACATCATGTTAATTTTTCCTGATGTGTATGATGAGGGGTCACGAGTATGTTAGATGTTGTGTATTCTTCAAGATCCTCTTATTTAAATGAAATTCATGACATTTAATTTATAGTTAGAAACATATAATTTATAAAATATTTGACATTATAAATATTGTATTCATGACGTTTAATGTGCGGGGAAGAAATGTTCATGGCTTCTTTTCATGTCCAGTAATTTTTTTGATTCATATCATGGATATCATTTACATGATATGTAATGTTTTTTCAGATGGTTTCTCCAATATTATTCCAGATTATTCTTTCTTGAGCTATGAATTTGTACTTTTACTCTTGTTTAATTACATTGCAGTATTAAAATATACAAGTCACACCACCCCCAAAAAGTAGCATGACATGATGTGTTTTTGTATTACTATAGTTTTTTCATTTTGATCATTTTTTTAAACATTGTGCCATTCCACAAAAGATAAAAATAGTCATAATTTGAAATGTTTAATTAGTTAATTTAAATAAAATGGAAATTTTATTTCAAAAAATACTGGAATTATATGGTTATGTCATGCATGTATACTTTATAAAATAAATTAGTCACATAACATTAAAATATTCCAAAATGAAGAAAAATTGAGGCGAAGTCCCCTACCTTACGTTTCCCTTTAGTTTAACATGATTTAAACAAATTTATAATCATTTTAAACATGTAATTAATTTATTCTAGAAAAATATTCCTATTTATAATATCATATATGATCTTAATATTATATCTTATGAACTTTTTATTAAGAATATTTAATTATTACCATTTTTAGGTGTCAAATTCTTCATTTTATCATGAAATTTTTCTCATAGAAGTTCTAGATATTTTTAATGTGTTATAGATATATCAAATATATAATGACAACAATGTTACCAATATTTTATTTATTTATTAGATACAATTTTAAAATTATTCTTGAATTTTGTACATAGAAAATGAATTTCATCGCATCGTGGAGATGGTAGGTCTTACACATGCATGAGTGACGATATCAATCCATTAATGGGTTAAAGGGTTAGGAAGTGTATTATATATTTTAAATAATTAATTTTGTTTTGTATTTATCATATATATTTATTTTTTTCATCATTATAACTATCCATGCAAGTAGGTGTTGGAAAAAAAATTACATTGGTTCATGAGGCGGTAGTCCACCATAAACATGAACGGCGTATTTCTTTCCCATTTTAGGGAGGATGATGTGTATATATATTTTTACATAAGAATAATAAGATAAAATTAAATGGGATATAATTATGTTTTAATATATAAATTTTGATGAAAAATTTAATTTTGGAAAATAAGATATAAAAAAGAAGGATCTTAGTGAGTACAATTAACTTCTCTTAGAAAGAACCTCATTTGGAACACCTATTAAGGACCCAAGGGTTGATATTTTTAGAATAAAATAAACTATATAATATGGAAAAGGGTTATGGGGGAGATATTTCTATAGGATCTGGCTGAAACAAATGCCTCTATAGGTGAGAAGAAGTGAGGGGAGGAGTTTCCTTTTATAATTGAGGAGGAGTGAAATTTCTATAAATACCCAAAACTATTCAATAATGGGAAATTAAATATCACCCCATGTTCTTAAATAATTGATAAATAATGTATATTAGGTAATTTAATGTCATTAAAAAACACCAGCACAAAAAAATTAAATTTTTTTAAACATGTTATTTCATATCCTCTAATTTTACTTACTTTTACTACTGTAGTTTTCCCCATGGTAATTAGTTTTTTTATCCAAGGTAAATATTTATTTAATAATAAAATAAAATGAAATTTATTAGATAATTTATACCAAATGATTCTTAATAATTAATACAATTTTTTTTAGAAAAATCCATGTTTCTGGGAAAATTAATTTAACAAAAGCACATGTAATTCACAAAACCCCGTTTTAACCTTAATCACGGTAAATACATTTTTCTATCATTACAAATCATTAGAAAAAAATTTATGATGAAATATTATATATATTATTAATATTATAAATATAGAATCAATTTTATTAAATCCAATTCTCATAATTGGTGCAATTTAATATATAAATAAACTCGTAAATCTTTTTGAAAAAATGTTTTTCTATAAATGTATTTTTCAATCATTAGATAAAATTATATTAAATATATGACTAGTAATAAAAATGTAATGGATTTAAATTAAAAAATTAATTAACATAACATATAAATTTCAATTAAATATTTCTTTATTAGTGGTTATTTTAATTAATTAATATAGAGGAATATTATGACCTTGAAAATTGTATTCATGAAAATGAGTTTTAAATCCTAAAAATAAACTTATACAAAACTAGGGTATAAATAATATTCAAATTAAATTAATAATTTTAAATATAATTAAATAATATTTTTTTTAAATTTTAAATCTAACTCAATGTATAATTATAAATTTAAATTACTTAAATTATTAAAAAAATGATAGTTTTAAAGAAAGAAGTATTTTCTATGAAAAATAACCCTTTCTGAAAAATCCAAATAATTGTCACTCTAATAATTATAATATTTTTATATAAAAAATAAAATTCGTTTTTTTAAATACAATTTCATAAATTGGTATAAATTAATTAAAATTATCTAGCATAAAATAGAAAATAAAACCATTTTTTAATAAAATAAATTTTGAAGCATAAAATTACTCCACTAAAAAATTGGGTGATTATTTACTCAGAATTCTTCTATTAATTTTTATTTATTAGAAAATATATTTATAAAAATATCACACTTTTATTAATATTATTCATACTTTCCAATTCAATGGAATGTTTATAAGAATCTTGTTTAAATAATATATTATTTGGGTTCTTTAATCTCAATGTTCCATGTCATATATTCTAGAAAACATAATTTTCCTATGTAAAATCTAAAGATGTTACATTCTTTCCACCTTTAATTATTTGAATCCTCAAAATTTAGACATGATCTCAGAAGTAAAGGGTTTGATATTCAAAAATAACATTTTTGAAATCCCAGATCATAAAAATGGTTAATAAAACATTTTCTTAAAAGAGGTAAATGGAAATTAAAAAGTCACCTATAATAAAACATAACTAGGTTTGAAATTAGAATAACATTAGTGGAAACTGAGAATATGGGAATGGAAAAAAATTAAATAATCATGGAGGCTAGTAAAAATCATTGATCATAAGAATGTTAATGATAAATATATAGTCTATGACCACAAAACCATAAATCTTTGATGAGTAAAATGGCTATTGAAACATAGTATTTAAAGGTTATAGGATAAATTTTTGGTTTCTAGATCCTTTTATTAATGTTTTGGAATTATTATATTTTTTATAAAAATTAGGAAATATATTTACTTGATATCATTCTATAAAAAATTTTCATCCTTTGGTTATTCTTAAATCAATTTATACATCAACTATTCTTAAAGGAATTAATATACAATATGAATTTTTATAACTGAATAACTAAAATTAACATTTAATATATTATGATATCCCTGATATTGTGACCGGTCTTCTCATTTTCCTCTAAATATTCACTAAAACCAAAATCATTAGCATGTGTTTTCTAAAATAATACATTAATCACTAATCTTAAATATTATTTCCCAAATTTAAAGAGAATACACTGCCTTATTATTTATCATTTAAAATTTTTGAGTAAAATAACATTCATATTAACTAGTTAATTACAAAAGATAGTGTTAGGAGTTATGCCATTGTCAGCCTTCAGTAATGGGTTCAGGCCTCACGACCTCAGCGAATACAATATGTTGTCACCTAGAGTGTGTGTTGTCCCTTTTATATAACTATATTGGTATAATTCTTATATAGTTCAATAAAATATGACGATCATCCTAAAAAAACATTACTCATCAAATCACTTTTTAACAACAAGGTTTTCCTATACAACTTATTTTTTTACATGAAATAAAATAAACTTAATAGAATATTATTACCTTAAAAACAATGGTAATTTTATCCCTAAAGGTTATCAATAACTATAAACATATATCCATTAAGTATAAATTCATTATTTCTCAAATAATCTTATCTCTAAAACTTAAGTTATACATAAGTATTACATATAACTCTATCATCTATAAAAACTTAATAAATGTCTCCAGGGTAGATCCTTCACAAAAAATATTAAAAGGGGTATCCATGAATTTAAAATTAAAATAAAATTTATACTCATTAACCCATGATGATTTTGAAAAATCTTAAACTATCCCCATCTGAATCATAAACATAATGTGTTTTCAGATATCATTGTTCTCAAATCCTTGGTAATGCTTTGTAAATAAATGTGAATTGTCTTAAGCACATTTCTGATCAGTGTTAAATGAGGTGTGTAGTAAGTTTCACTATTTTAACCAAGTTTTGATCAAGTTATATCCTAATTTCCCTTTATGATGTTATTACCCATATGGAAAACTATTAATGAACCACTTCCACTTAGTATATCGAGACATTGATATATTTCTAAGTAAAGGAACATAATCTATTCCTTTCCCAAACTTCAAGATTTTCTTATATTATTATAATAAAAGGTACCATTGGTTTATGTTCTCATATCACTTTTTTACTAAATCTAGTTACCATGCTTTCAACTAAACTTCCTATGATACCAACAGTAACGGCCCTGACTCTAGTAGCACAAAGATGGTGGTCACTTTATTACATTAACACTATATACAAGAAATCGTATCCTAAAATTCTAAATATTTTATTATTATTAGTAAAATATATAAATAATTCAGTATTCCATTATATTTTAAAAGATAAATTACAATAAAATAAAAGTAAATATTTTGTATCTATGAACTAATTCGAATATATTTTCTTCATATACTAGGGAATGGAAAAAAATAATGGTGTGCTCAGATGATCATTAAGGGTTACATACTTTGGAAAGTATCAGGAATCAATAAGGAACAATAAATATGGAAAATTAAATAACTATAAACATATGAAATTTAATAAATAACATGGAAATCATGATTAGATTGGGAATAAAAATTATTGAAATGAAAATAAATGAACAACCATGCAACTTAATCACTGAACAGTGAAGAAAATAAATCCATAGGTAATATAAATGTAATAATATCATGGATAATAATAACTCAATTATCAATGAATTAAATGATTAATATTAGATATCACGATCTCAGACATCATGATATCTATACCATCAAGACCTTACGCCATAATTGTTCAATCAATGGGTAGGTAAACACCAAACCTATTTAAATAAGGTTATCCAACTGATTAATCTCACAAGAATATGGACACATCAAGGGGATATATAATCACAAGAACCACCCATAAATTCATGTCCAAATCATTCATCATTTATTGAATGCCAGATTTAATTAATGAACAATATGCTTTATTAACAGATACCCATATTGATTAAAGAATGAAAATTATAAATAATTCTCTATTCAATTAAATAATATTAAAAACAAATGTAGGATATAGAAATTATGTTAAGATTAAAAATTAACCCTACCCATGATAAATAATACATATATTTATATGAAATATAATTTCAAATGATCATAAGTAAGTGAATTTTCAAGTGAAAGATAACAACAACAAAATTAAACGAGAAATTGAATTTTAATACATTAAATAGTAAAACTAATCATAAACTATACAAGGAAAAATAATTATGGTATTAATTGAAAAATATCCCCATTAGAGTATAAATAACATAAATTGTTGTCTTTTATGAATATAAATATCATAACAAGATCAATAAAAATATTCCAGAGAAAAATATTTTTTTACAATGAAAATCAATTTAAAAAACTAAAAATCTATAGAATATTATCAACAAAATTCTTTGAAATAAAAATTGTAAAATCTATAAGGAGGCATCAAATAAATGAGTGGTTATAATGGTGGGAAATTTTGCACCTGTCGAGTAGGTTGAAACAGATATTCTCTTCACATTTTTTTATGAATAATAAAAAAGAAACTCATTTAGAAAATGAAAATAGTATTCCTTTTAAAACATTTTTAAAATTAAAATATGGTTGTAGATTTATATAATTAATAATTTTGATATTGTTACAGACATTTTTGAATATATTTTTAGAAAAAATGGATTTAAAAGAAAAATGATTTTCATCTGAATAGAAAGAAAAAGTTATCTTTTATTTAAAAAACATTTTCAAATTATTTTTGAGTAAAAAATAGAGGAAAATGTTTCTATTCATTGAAAACATCATGAATAAAAAAAATAGAAGAAATTATATTGTTTTTAATATGGATATGTAACATATTTTTCCCATTGGATATGTAAACATAAACCTTCCTGAATAAAAATGAGATTATAAATTAAACTCTTACCAATATGGTATCTTTTGAATAATAACCCAAATTAAAGAAATAAATTCAAATAAAATAATAAATACTATGAAAATAAATATATTTATGAAATAAGACATCAAAGGTTTAGTGGATACACCTCATAAAATAAGATAGGTGTAAATCATAACATATGTCTGAAAGAAGACAATTTGATACGAGAAACCCTCACAATGATAATATGTTGAAGTGAGGATTAATAAATTAATTGATTACATGTTTCAAATAAAAATACTAATAGGAAATATATAATAAAAAATAATTAAATTAGAGGTAATTATAAACATAATCTTATAATACAAAAGATAATGATGAATAAATACAACATAATAAAAAAAATCGAATCATGAAATTATTTAACACTTGTTAACTTTCAAGTAAAATCCCCTTGGATTAAATAATTAAAATTGAAACATAAAATACCATTAATGATGAATAATTCATTATATTGCCTGAAAAAGTGGTAGTATATATAACATATGAAATAAATTAGTTGAATAACATTAAACTATTTTTCAATGAAGGGAAATTGAGACCAAACCCCTTACCTTAAGTTTCCTTTTAGTTAAATTTGATTTAACCATATATATATTTTTATAAAAATATTAATTATTTATAACTGAACCATATTAATATATATAACATCATATATGATCTTATTATAACATCTTATCACCTGTTTAGTGAAAATATTTTTTATAATCATTGTTTCGGGTGTAAACTGCTTCGTTTTCTCATGTATGTTTTTTTCACAGAAGTTTCAGTTCTTATGTAATGGATATATATCCATAATATAAATTATAATTTTAATTCCATAAATATAAAATTTATCCATTTTATCCATTTTTAAAACGATTCTTGAAATTTTTTCAAGTAAAATGATTTTCATCACTTTGTGGATATGTTATGTCGTATGTACACATGAAAGACGCTATAATTTCCTAAATGATTTAAATGGAAATTATATGGATGTTATATTAATTTTAAATAATTATTATCATGTCATATGTATCATATATATTAATTATTCCCATCATTAAAACTATCCATACGTGTCGGCTGTGGGAAACAATTACATTGGTTTTTGAGGTGGTAGTGAGTTATACACACAAGTGATGAATTTGTTTCCCACTTTTTGTAGGAGGAGATGGAAAGATATTTTTTTCATAAACACAATAAAAATCAGTATATAAGATATATTATTGTTATTATATTTTAATTTTTAGGACATAATTGAATGTTTAAATGATGTTGTAAAAAGAAGGAGATTAGTGAAGATAAATAACATTACATACAATAACCTCCTTTGGATCTCTTATTAAAAAAACTAGAGTTGTTATTTATGGATGAAAATCAGATATATAATGTTTTTATGTATTATGGGGGTATATTGATTTATCTGTTCAATAAAAATGGATTGAGATGTGTGTGCATGTGAGGGAAGGGAATGCCATTTTTTAGGAGGTGTGGCATTTTTTAAATACCCAAAACTATAAAAGAATGGAAAGTCTCACATTTATATAGTTATTTCATAATTTATAAATAATTTATTGGATGGATGTTAAGGTCTAGTCACACCTCTAACTCAAAATTTAAATAATAATTTTATAAACATGTTATTCTTTACCCTCTATGTTTACTCAATTTTACCATTTTATTTTTTATCACAGTAATTAGTTTTATAAAATTAGTTATGTTATGCTTGATAAATAAAATAAAATGACAATTATTTGATAATTTGGACCTAATGTTTCTTAATAAGAAATCAAATTTATTATATAAAAATTCCATGTGTCCGGGAAAATTAATTTCATCACAGGTGGATGTAATTCGCAAAACACCATTTTATCCTTAATTGCATTAAATACATTTTACATTATATTCTAATCATTTGAAAAAAAATTAAGTTGAAATTATTATATTAATTATTATTATTCAAAATAAATAATTAAATTTATTAAATCCAATTCAAATATTTTTTAGAATTTAAATTAAAAATAGACCCTTAAATCGTGAAGAAAAATGATTTTTCAAGATATGTATTCCTGCATTATAAGATGATATATTATTAACTATGTGACTCTAGTCCATACTAATATGAACATAAATTCATATATTTAGTTGTATAATATATAATTTTATTTAAATAATTCTTTATTACTCGCTATATTAATTAATTAATATGGACGAATGTTATACATATAAAAACAGTTTTCAGAAAAGTATTTTTTAATCCCAAAATAAACCTATAAAAACAATGTATAAATATAATTCTAATGTAATTAATAATTAAAAATGTAACTAAATAATAATTTTTTTTACTTTAAAATAAAATTTAAATTATAATTGTACTTTAATATTACGTAATTTATTGAAAAGAAATGAAAATTTTACAAATAATGGTAATTTTTATTATTCATTAAAAAATCACTCTTTTCAGGAAAATAAAAAAATACAACATGATTTTTTTTGATATATTGATTTATGAAATTATATTATTTTTATAAAATAAAATTTCTATAATTGGTATAAATTTTTTTATAATACCCAAACATTAAATTAAAAATAAAAATATTTTTGAAGAAAATGTATTTTAAAGCATAAAATGAATTCATTGAAAATTTGAGTGACTATTTACAAAGAATTTATGTATAAATATATATTTATTAATACCGATATATATAAATACATTTTATAAATCAATTAATTATATTCATACGTAACAATTCAACAACTAAGTTATAAAAATAATATTTAAATAATATATTTTGTGGGTCATTTAAGCTCAGTGTTGCATATCATATGTGTTATCAAACACAATATTATTTTTTAAAAAATCCTGATGTGTTACAATATCCTTATAGAGATATCAATGGATAACTCAATGTAATGGAATAATTTTCTAATTTTTTTTGAAGGATGGAGCGAGTGGTTTGTAAGAAATTACACCAATGTATGGATAATAAAAGTGGATGTGGCTCTTGAAAAAATGTACTTGCGAGTAATGAATCTAAAAATGTAATTTTGACATTTGAATCTATTTTCACCAGGTGCATGAAAATGATTTTTTCCTCACACCTAGTTTGACACTCAAAATGGTTATGTTTTTTAAATTCACAATGTCTTTAGAGCCATTAGAAAGGATTTTAATAATAATGACGAGTAACGTATTTTGAGACTAATTTTTCATATATTGAAAAGAATGTGTCATGATTTATACATCCTCTATGTGATTTTTCATGATTATGTGGTTATACACTATGATTATTATTTCTTACACTACTCTTTTTGGATATCGTCAATTGATGGAACATGAATGAACTGTGTTAATATTGAGTGTGATTGAAAATGAAATGATTATAATCCTGAGAAACTAAACATTAGTGGATATAGAATGAAAAATCTCATTTCTAGGATCATTAAACATTCTCAATCTAGGAGTCATAAATAAATTCCAAGTAAAAAATGTTGGGAATATAATTTTTTTTGAATCTATCACGAGGAAACATCCACCATATTTTTATGGTTTTATAGGTCTAATATAAATCAACCAATGGATCTATACAACTTAGAAGAAATTTTCTATTCCCTAGTGTTTACAACATGGAAATTTAATTTTGGTTATGAATCATTTTAAAGAGAAAGAAGATCATCGATGAACTCTGATCAATATTAATAAGCAACAACATAATATTGACCCTATGTAGTGTGGTCAGTTTAAATGAATATTTTTCCATAAGTAATTTACTCATGTTTTTATATGAAAATTGAGATGGAATTTCTTTAGCTAATGTAGAAGGATGATAAATCCATTTTTCCCTATGAGGAAAATTTTACATGACATCTGAGTTAAGATTATGGTATTATCATCCAACCTAAATGTAAGGTTAATATATTCTTAAGTTGTTTAAAACCAAATATCTAGAGTGAATTATCCTTAAGGTAATTCATTAGATATTAAGAAATTTTTCTATGGGATATTAAGGTGGAAATACAGAAAGGGTTTAACCATAAATCTAATATTTTTGATAATAAAATTATTATGGAATTAAAAGGATACCCTAAAAACCATAGGAAGAAGAAAATGATACTTCCTTAATTCTCAAAATGTGAAGAAAACATTGAGTAAAAGTTATTAGTGGAGAAAATAATTTTTTTTATGTGTGGGAAGAATTTCATCATATGGATGATTATTGAAGTGATGGGAAGATATTAGTTAATGATGTGAATAGAGAGAAAGCTTTAGAGAATTTACCACCAACACTCTAGTTTTTCAAATTAAAGGATTATTGAAATTATGATAACATATTCCCAAATCTTATGGTTATTGATGAAAATTGATTTAAAAAACATATTATATCGAGGGATAGAGGGAAATATCATTCGATCAATATTTCTGATAAGGGGCACAATAATGATGTACTAAAAGGTACACTTACCCTCCACTATATAATTTATAATATCCTATTCAATTATAAATCAACACATTATTTTATATCTAATTAAATTTATAAGGGTTTTAAAATTCATCCCCATTGATTAGATATTAAATTAGCAGTGAAAACCCCTAATGGTACAATTATTGAATCTCATGTCTACAAATCATCTCTGGATGATGTTTTTGAAAATGTGCTTCGTGAATATCATACCATTCTCCCTATCTTGAATTTGATGTTATCTTAGAGTTGGATTTGATTTCCCTATATAAATCCCACATCAATTTATGAAAGATGTAATGTTTTTTATTATGAACAAACCTCTGATCTTATATCATGATAATGATAAATATGATCTATTAATGGAAATTAAATACATTTTATAGTCATTTTTCCTATTCAAATGGGTTTTTTTCTCAAATGGTTTGGGAGAAACTCAACATCGATGAAATTTCCATTGAAATAGAGTTTTTCAATTTATTTCTAGAAGAGTGGCCAAGAATTCCATTGAATAATAATGTTGTGTTCTCAATAGAACTCATAACTAGTGATACACCAATTTCAAATACTCAGTATAGAGCAGCCAAGATTGAGTTACATGAATTGAAGAAGAAACTTCGTGGGAATAATAAAAATGGATTAATTTGGCCAAGTGTGTAACCATGTGGTGAACCTATTACTTTTTTAAGAAGAAATATAGATCTATGGGACTGTAAAATTATTATAAGGAGATAGACAAGATCGTAATCTAGAAGAAATATCTTCAACCCTATATTGATGATATTTTTGATCAACTACTCAAATCTCAATACATTTATAAGATTGAGCTTCATTCTGTATATCATCAATTGAGGCTGAATAATTAGGATATAACTATGACATAATTCTATTAAATATAAGATCATTATAAATATTTAGTTATGAAATTTAGTCTTACTAATCTCCCTATCATTGTGGATTTAATGAATAGATTCATTATATATTACCTTGATCAATTTGTGGTAGTCTTTATAGATGGTATCCTTATATCATCAAAGAGAAAGGAAGATCATTTTGTTAATTTTAATATTGTACTAAAGAACCTACGAAAAGATAATCTATATGAAAATTATTCTAAGTGAAAAATTTTGATATTAAAAGTATCATTGTTTATTCATAAAATTTCACATTAGGGTATATCAATTAATCCATAAAAGATGGAATCTATTGAGCATTAGTCTAGACAAACAATAGTGACTGAGATATGAATTTTTCTTCGTTTGGATAGATTTTACTGACACATTGTGAATAGTTTCTCAGGACGTCCCAAGAGACTCACTATGTTATCTAATAAGGGATCCATGTTCCTCTATATGGATGAATGGAAGTAAAATTTCAAGGAACTGAAGTAAGGTCAATCCACACACCTATCCATACATTACCTTTTAGCGGTTAAGGGTTTTTAATCTATATTGATTCATCTATGATGTGACATTGATGTGTTATCATGTATAATTACATGCTAATAACTTATTCCTGATGAAAATTTATGCTTTATTGGAACAATTATCCAACTCATGATTTGGATTTAGATGTGGTAATTTTGGAATTAATTATATGGATGCATTATCTTTATAGAGAAAGGTGTAATAAATATAAAGATAAAAACTGTTTAATTAATATATTCACACAGAAAGAGTTGACCAATATCAATATAATATGGTTGGAGATAATAAAATATTATGACTTTTCAATACATTACCACCCTGTAAAAATAAAAAAGGTGTTCAATGTTTTGAGTCGAAAGTATCTTGCTTGTTTATCAATGATGTGGATAAAAAAAAGATCCAATATTTTTATATATGAAATATATGGATCTAGAAATTGTGAATGTTGGGGGGGGGGTAATATCATTCCCAATTAAGCTTTCATCCTCATATCTAAGTCAATATTAAAGAGTTGTAGAAGGAAGATTTATAAATTTAGGAGAGGGCCAATAATGTTTCTAAATTCAACTTGGATTATGATTGAATGATACGATTCAAAAACTATGTATGTATTAAATATATACTAGTTTTGAAGGAGATTTTAGGTGATGATAAAAGTTATTTATTATCTATTCATCATGGAATTACAAATATGTTGAAATATTTAATATATTTCTTCTAATAGGATAGTATAAAGATATATATTATAGTGATTTTATCTCGGTTCATGATATGTTAATAAGTTAGGTCTAAGAGAAAAATTTATAATGGGATGTTAAAACCATTTCCAATACTATAATGGAAGTTTAAAAAATTCACAACGTATTTTTTTATCTGAATCTCGAAAAAATATAATAGGAACAACGTTATATGGGTTGTAGTTGATCCCCTTAGGACGTCATCACACCTCACTGCTATTTTTTTCACTCTAGGTAAAATTTATATGTTTTACATTATGAAATTGGTATGTTTTTATGTATTAAAATATTATATTCCATTTTATTGTGATCCAAGGATTACATCAATGTTTTGTTGAAATCTTTAGAATAATCTGGATATAGAGTTGAGTTTCAATGCTTTGTATCATCCTCAAATAGATTGTCTATTTGAGAGAACCATTAAAACTTTAGAGGATATACTTAGATATTTCTATATGGATTTCAAAGGTAGTTTGGATCAACACCTTCCTCTGGTCAATTTTTCATACAACAATAGATTTTACTCAAGAATTTAAATGGCTCGTTATGAAGCCATATATGGAATGAAATTTAAAACTTCAACATGTTGGCATGAGGCTAGAGAAAGAAATATATTGGGACCTAAGATATCTGATAAAATAATATATAAATTAATAACCATTCAAAATCACATCGAGTTATCTTTGAGTCAATATAAAAGATATGTTGATAGTCGTTAGTGTGATCTAGAGTTTGACCTTGGTGAGAATGTGTTTTTATGAATTTCTTCATTGAAGAAGGTTAGGTGATTTGGAATGAAATGAATGTTAACCCCTAGGTATATTTCCCATTTTAGGATTCATGATCATGTAGAGGGTGTTTATTAACTCATGGAACTTCCACTAAACCTATCTCATGTTCACAATCTGTTACATGTATCACTCCAAAGGAAGTGAATACCCAATGATTTACATGAACTGAAATAAGAGTATGTTCCATTATATAAGAATACATCATATAAAGGAAAAACTAGAGAGATTTTGGATCATATAGTGAATGTTCTAAAAAATAATATCACTCACCTAGTTAGTTTTTTTGTGAAACCACCAACTTGAGGAAGCTATATACGTTCATGGGGTTATGATGAGGAAAAAGTATAATCAGTTGTTTGTATTAGAGTGAACAAATTTAATGAGAGAAATTAATATTAAAGTTTTTATAAAGTAACACCCCATGAATTAATAGTTTTAACTCAATTTTTTACCTTATTTATTTGGGATATAAGTTAAAATTAATTATTTCCATTAAGGTTAAAATGGGGTTTTACACATTATATGTGTTTGTATTAATATGAATTTTATACACACAAATAATTCTTATTCAATGAAATGGATTTAATTTTTATAATAAAAATGAATAAATTATCTAATAAATATATTTTTAATTCTATTATTAAATGTAAAATTTACAATGAAAACAAAAAGATACAAGTTAACATCTTAAAAACAATAAGGATAAAATTGAGTAAACATAAATAATAAAGAATAAATAGATAAAAAAGTGCTTATTTTATGTGGTGGACGTTTTATATACCCAATAAACATTCCCCTATATTATTGTTCAATTTTTAAAGAACATGAGCTAAGAGACACCTCCCATTAGTGAAATATTTTGTGTAGTTTCAAGAAAAAATCCCCTCCTAAATTATCAAAGGAAAATCACTATCATCTATTTTTTACATGTTTCAACCCATTTTACATGACCAAATCCTTCCAAAATCACATCAAAAATTCCCTAAATTCATTTTAAAAGCCTTATTTAATACCTAAATCCAAAAAATAAATGATTTAGTTCAAACCTAAGGAGGATACCTAAATAAAATGTAATGATCTTTAAAAAGTGTTTTTATTTTATATAATCATCCACCTACCTCAATTATTATTTTAAAATGATCATATAATAACAATATTATAATAAATATACCTAGATATTGTTATGTTATGGGTAATACCTAAACCTCACATACTGTCATTAATTTTTTCTTAAAATTATCATTTAAGGGTATGGTAGACTACTGTCTCAAAAACCCATGTTGTTCATTTATACATTACCACCTTTCACAGTTGGTCATAATGATTTATTTGTAATTTATATATGATACATGTGATATTTATGATTTTAATATTCTTATTTAATTATTATATCACACATACCTTCATTATTTCCATTTTATGGGAATATGATAACATCATTCCTGTGTACTGTGGACTACCACATCATGAAGTGATATGATTCATTCAAACTTAAAATAAAATGTATTAAGGATGGGTTTAATATAAAATTTGATATATATAATATAAAAATTATAATATAATGATAATATTTATATATTTTTTTTTTATTTTTTCAATATGATAATAAAATGAAAATTATATTCATTTGTACGTATGACCTACCGTGTCTATGAATGTTGTATGTCATTTTATACCAATAAATATTATATATTACACTAAATACATATATATAGAATATATATGATATTTATATAATTGTTTAAATTTTGTAGGGATTTAAACCATGATCTATGCAGGAGGTAAATAAACAAGTCAAAACACATACAAAAAACAAAATTGTTATTTCTCAAAGCGTAACTTTAACATGGAATTGTTAATAAATAGGTAATAAAATGTCATAATAAAAACATATATGGTATGAAATATATATATGTGTAATTATATAATTTATTTATAATATAATTATATTTATTATACATGAGTTTTGAAATTATATGTAGAGTGTCAAGACTTATGGGAAGGGGATTTTTAGTCTCAAATTTATCTCTGAGAGACTTATATCATATTCACAACATATTTCTTTTGTGTGGTTTATTCACTGATATATAGAATGATATATCATTATTATAAATTATTTCATGATAATTAACATTTCCATTTATTTTATTCATTCATGTGGATTATTATTCCAATGTTATTCAACTTGTAATAAATTTTTTATCACTTTTACTTTCTGTGAGATAAATTCCATATTCATTAGATCTTTCTTTTATGTGATGTATATATTACCCCTGAATTTATTTTATGATGATTATACATAAACCTATTCTTATTTATATATCTATTTGAGTATATCTCTTTCATTTGGGGTATGAATCGAAATTAACCAAATTAGTTTGGTGTTTTGTCTCAATTTTCCTTCTTTAAGATATATGTTATGTTATGCACCTATATTATTTCAAGAGGTGTATATAAAAAGGAATTGACATGTAATGTAATGATTTTTTCTAAGATTAACATATTTTATGTTTTATTTTATCTTATTCATTTTTGGGGATTATGATTCAACATCACCAAAGTGGTAACTATTTTATGTTTCAATCTCATCCTCTAACAGAACTATTTATGATTAAGCCTCCGGTGTTAAAATATAATGAGAACATATCATGAATTATCATGAATTTTTTTAGGGTTATTCTTGAAATATTCATGTAATGTTAATTTTTTCCATTCATCAGTACTTATGTAATAAAGAAAATGTTTTTTAGAAAATCAAACTTTTATATATCTCTTTAGTCAGAAATCAGTTTTCAACAAAAACCTTGTTTTCTAAAAAAGTTTAATGAATTAATTTTTAATTATATATTATGATTATTTTCATGGGAAATTATTTTGAAAATTTTTTATAATTTAAAATTTTCTTTAAATTATTTTCAAATGAACTATTATAAGATTCAAATTATATTATCAACGAAAATTATTTTGAAAATGTTTTAATTATAAATGGGATTTTAAATGATTTTCAAAGATTTAATTTTTAGTTTAGAATGATATTTTTAAATAAAATAATTTTAAAAATGGTTTATTTAAAAAAAAAGTGAAATTCAATGAATGGTTAAATTCCTAAAAAAATGTCCCATGTGGTCCTTTTAAAATCCATCTCCATCTATGATGATATACTTTGATATAATTTATGATTTACTAGGGATATGTAACAAGGATCCCATTCTTATTTATTATCTTAATTTTTTTATTTATGATGACAAGGTGATTATGAAACTATTTCCTATTCTATGGGTTATACCATGATAAAATTATTATAAAACCCTCTTCTTTTCGCTAGTTATTCTATAAGGAAATGATTATGAAACATATCTATTCATCACATGTTATGATATGATGAATTTTTTAAGATACTCATTTCATTTAATGGGTTATTATATGATGAATATTAATTATCCTATGGAACACATACATTTTTTTTTATTTGATGGATGGGGCCTATATCTCTTTCCAATAAATTGGGTAATTATTTAAATATCATTAGATAGATAAGACTAGAACATAGACTGAATCTGTATCAGTAAAAGAATTTTTCTAGTATAATGGTCTTGGGAGTGAAACTTGATTAATATTATTTTTATGTGTTGTCCTAAATTTCATTTACATAATTATATGTTTGAACCAGATTACATTTTCATAATTGTATGCGTGATCCTTATTACATGTTCATAATGTTATGTGCGAACCAAATTATGTGTTCAGAATGTTATATGTAAACCTATATTTCATGTTTATAATTTTACAAATAATCCTATTTAGATGTTCAAAATTTTAGGAATAAACATGATTACATGTTAAAATTGTTATGTGTAAACCTGATTACATGTTCATAATGTTATTCATAGACATATCTCTCATGTCCATCACGTTTTGTGTAGACTTGGTTGTATGTCCATAAGTTTATGAGAGGGTCTAATTTCATGTATTTTACTTAATTATTGATCCTTTTTCTATTTATACATGTTTATAATGTTTTCATATTATGTGAATACCCAAAATTTCATGCCTTATGTGAAAATTATATACTAATGGATCATGTTATTTTAATTCCTTATCATTCACATCATATAAAATACCAATATGTATGTAATGACTCATGATTATGATCTTTAATACACAGGGAATGTTTTTCAAATGTTCTACTCATTTTATAAAACCCTTATTTTCATGTAATGCTTACATGTGTCCCTTTTTTTCTTTCCTGAGCATGTAATCTCCCCCTTTCTTATGTTTACTTTCCCTAGATTTTGAAGAAAATTTTAATTTGGGTATGTTTTTCAAGAGAACTAAAGGGAATAATGTTTGAGGGAGATGTTGATGATATTTCACCACATTAGAATATTATGTGTACCTAGTCTGTAATGAAACTAAAACATTACTATCCTTGGGAATATACTTTTGTAATGTATTGAATATTCATATTCAAAGATGAAATGTTTATATATGGAAATCCTAGGTCCCTATATTTTGTATCAAATAAAAGGCTTATTCAACCTTTAGAAACATGGATTATAACAATTTAGTGGGATTCTAATGGATATTTATAAGGATATTTATAGGTATATATCTAATGATAATTCTATGTATGAGTTAATGTGTAGGAATGTTTCTTGGAATTTTGGTAAAGGATAGAGTGAGTGGTTTCCTAGAATAACATCCTTATCTAGAGTATACAATTTTATGTGGATCTGAAATAGGTTTATGTATGGGTAATAATTAAAAAAACCATATTGAAATAGAATCGATTTGGAACTTCTTCTTGAAAATGGGACTCTGTGCACACCTGGTTTGACACTATTGGGGGATATAATATAGGAATTCATAAACTCATTGTGATCCCCCCTGAAGGATTTAAATAAAATGATACTATGGATGACCTAGGATAAAGATAATTCATCATATATTAAAAAGAATGTATCGTGATTTAGAAATACTATAAGTTATTTTTAAGGAATATGATGTTTTCCCACTATGACTAGTGTTTCTCACACTATTTTTTTTGTTTTAATAAATAGTGGTAAACCCGAAGTAATTGGGTTAACATTGAATGTGATGAATAATTTCATAATGATAAGGAAAAGGGGATGGTTAAAGGAGTAAATGAAATATTATTATTCTTAATAAATTTTCATGAAACAGTATTAACAACATGTACCTTAACTAACTCTAAGAATCACTAAATAAGAGAATGAAAGAGTTAATTGATAGATTGGGTAGTGGTAATCATTGAGGAATGATGATTTGGATTCTTATATGATTAGAATATGGAAAGAATAACCCAATTTAATGTGTTAGATAAATGGAAAGATGTTTTCAGTGTAGAGAATGACACAATTAAATTCATTTCAAAGGAAAAATGAAATGATTTTCCAACAAAATGGATGATAATAATCAACCTCATACAATTTTATTGATAATGGAATGTTTTAAATGTGTAAATAATGAGAATAATGAAAATTGTTATCCTTAGGGGAATGATTATGATTTGAATCCACTTGGTAGTATGATTAATGGATTTTATATGATTAATAAAGATATTATGGATGGATTATGAAAGGGAAGACGTATTTAAAAATAAGATTATTCTCACGAGATAATGGATTAGGGATGATGTGGAATAACAGATTTTTTTATGTAATGGAATTCATGAATTATGTTATATAACTATATATAAGGATTTATTGTAGAGGTTTTTAATTAAGCATTTTCAGTAATAAGTTCAATGGTGTTGATGAAATTGAAAATTGATTTAATATAAATGATATGTTTTTGTTTAGGTAAGCTAAACCTTAATATATTCATAATATTAAGGAAATTTTATTTATCTTGGATAAAAAGATATTTGATGAAGATAAATTAAATTGGACAGTATTTATGACCACATAAAATATTAATGATAAGTTATAAAAGTGGTTTCTTTTATCATGGATGGAGTTTACAAAATTTTAGATTTATGTAATATATCTAAAAGATGATGTTTTATATATGTAGTGACGAAGAATGTATGTTTTCAATATTGTTTTATGTTAATTCAGTTTATTACTAGGTTTCAAAAGAAGGCATGATAAAGGTATTAAAATGATTTTATGTGGCAATAAAGAGATACATTATGATATATGGTGGATTAATGTAATGCATATTTTGATAAATTTAGGGACATTCATTATAAAGTTATATATTTTTATCAATAAAAATATTCAAATAGTTAACCATTTATGAAAGGGATTATGTTTAAGTTCATATGAGGTTTTTGAGATCGATTTATTATTTCTCCCTTAGGATGATTTATGCATATTGGATAACCTATTCTAACAATTTTTTTATTTATAACTAAATATATAAGGAATGAATTATCATTCAATTTATAAATCTTGTGATCTGTTATTGATTCATGCCTAAAAAATTCACTTTCTCTTCTTAGATTAAGAGGTGAAGTGGAAAATGATCAAGGTACAACAACATTGTGATATTGGTCTTATGAAAAGAAATGATATCAAGAAAGAATATCTTCTCATTAAAATTATTCAACATTAGGATTATGGACTTAAAATAAAATATTGTACTCTTTCCATAATTTTTAATTATATAAATGAAAATTTTCAGGAAAAATTGGTTTATTTCATTTGGATCAATAATGTTATCCTAACCATGTTCTTTATCACTCTCCATTAGTATTTGGGTGTTAGTTTTCTCTTCTATGTCAAAGTTCTCACATTCACCTATGTTATATTATTATAAATCATAGAATGTGTTATTCTAGATGAACTTCACACATCCAATTATCATTCGAAATAGTATGATTTATAAATAATTTTTCTGATTTGGGTTCCTATTAAATGTAATTCCCAGTATTAAAACATTGATGACAAAGAATAATTTCAAGGATAAAATTCATTTAAGGTGGGTGGAATGCAACACCTCGAGATTTTGTGATTTTTTTTCAAATATATTTTATCATTTTGATATTTTATGTTACATGAAGAACTATTTTTCTCATATGTTACACACAAAACTATTTTTAGCTAAGTTACACACAATTCCTAGTTTAGCATGTGTTACATGCAACACCAAGTTTAAATGAAACATGTCATACAATTATTGTAATATTTAATATGATAATTATCACCCAGCCACTGTGATGGAGGGTATTAACTTGATTATATAAATTTAAAATATATATATTTTACAAATGTAAATGAATTACCTTCTGGAAAATCAATTATAAATGAAATTTAAAACCATATAAAAATAATGGAAATCATTTTTTTGAGCTACTATTTTTATTCACACAAATGTATTTTTCATCAATAAATTAAAACAATCACTTTTTAGAATGAATTTAATGAAATTTATATTTTATATGTTCAATAAAATAATTAAAAATAATCTTTTTTATTTTCTATTCAATATGAAATAATAAATCAAATTTTATGATTAAAAACTGTATTTTTCTAATAAGCTATTTTATCTCCTTTTATGGTGAACATATTTTACAAATAAATTTTTTCACTTTTATGAAATGAAATTAATAAAATAAAAATCATTTTTTAAATTGTAATATCAAAACTATATTACGGTGAGGTTATGTGATTTCCCTAAAAAGTTTCATTTTTTGATGAATAATGAAAAATACTGAATTTTAATTAAAAACAGACTTTTCAAATAAAATATTTATAATGTTTAGTTATAATTTATATTATTTTTAAATTTTTATTACTTTAGTTTTAAATATATATATATATGTATAATTTATTTCATTTAAATAATTTTTATATTGAAATTTGATATAAAAACTTTTTACACTTTCGATCATTTTCTATTTATAAACCACTCTTTCTCATTACACTTGTGGGATTAATTTAATATTAAATTCTATAAAAAATGTCAATGTAATTTGAAAAAATTGATTATATATTTTAAATAATAATATTTTATGTTATCCAATAATTTTATGATATTTTTTTACTCTAAATATTAGTGAATACAACTAAAATTAATTAACACAATATTGGTTAAAACGGGGTTTTTGGCATTACATGCGTTTATATTAAAATTAGTTTCACACACACACATATGGTTTTTATTTAATTAATTATATTTAATATTAATAATAATTAGAAATAAAATATCTCATAATTATCAATTTAATTATTTTATTAAATGATAAATTACCTAGGTAAATAGAAAGATACAACTTACCATAGCAATAACTATAATGATAAAATTTATTAAATTTAAATACTACAGAATAAACTCAAAAAAATGTGTTTTTTATTTATTTTGAAGAATTTGTCCACAAAATAAATCCTTAAATCAATTATTTTTCTATTTTTTCAATGACATGTAGTATGTTAGATATGCCAATAGTGAATACTTTTGGGTATTGACAAGAATCCCACCATTCCTTAATTGTAAAAGGTAACTCACTACCCTACCTTATTCACACTGCTCAAGCCATTTAGATTGAATGAAACCTACAAAAATAATTTTAAAACATCCTTCCCCTTACCATAGAAGCCTTCATTTAGACATATCCCAAACAGTAAAATGATTTAGTGCACACCTCAAGGAAGAGGTAACGATCTTCAATGGCCGTTTATATTTTCTACCATCATACACCTTCTAGAATTATTATTATTCCAATTTAATTTAATAAAATAATTATATTACATATATTTAGATATTTTTATGATAATTTAACAACCTAAAAACAAACACACTCCCATAAAATGTGTTATAAAACCATCTTTTGTGTGTATGACAGACTACCACCCCACGAACTAATGTTGTTCGTTTTTCCATCACCACATTTCCATGTTGGGAATTATGATGGATTTATAGTTTATATATATTATATTTATGTTTTTAATATTATTATTTTAATATTATATCACACATACCTTACTTCTTTTCCATTTTTTGGAATACAACAATATCGTCTGTGTGTACGGTGGGCTTCCGCCTCATAATGTGGTGTCATTCGTTTAGGCTTTATAAGAAATGTTTTATAGATGGTTTTCATAAAAATATATGATATAGATGAAATAAAAATTATACTTTAATGATAATATATATATATATAATTTAGTTTTATTTATTTCAATATGATAAGAAAATGTAAACAATGTTCATGTGTATGTAAGACCTACCGTCTCCATAAATGGTGTATTTAATTTATAATAAATAAATATTATAGATTAATAAAAATACATATATAATTAATATATACTATATTTAAATCATGTTAAACATTTATTAGATTATTATACCTTTATATATGTAATATTACCCAAAAATAAAAAGTCAAACCACATACAAAAAATAGAGCAGTTATTACTCGGAATGTATCCTTAACAAGGAATTGTTAACAAATGAGTAATAAATGGTAATAAGAAAATAATATATGGTATGAAATATATATTTATGATTATATAATATATATATATATGTAATAAAAAAATATTTATTATATGGAATCTTTTAACAAGAATGGAATATTTCAAGACTTATGGTAAGTGGATTTCTAGTCTCACTTTTATTTATGAGAGATTTACGCAATATTCACCACTCGTTTATTTTTTATAGTGTATGTACCACCTATGAATTGATATATTATGAATATAAATCACATAATTATAACTATTGTTTCAAATTTTTTATTTCATGGTGATTATGATTCAAAAATTATTCATGGGGTATGGGATTTCTGTCTCACTTTTACTTTTTATGAGACAATTGTCAAATTGACCACATGTTTCTTTTATTTGGTGTATATACATCCCATGAATGCATTTTATGGTGATTCTACCTAAAATTATTGGAATTTAAATTTATATATTTGATTTTATTTATTTCATGGTGGTTATGATTCAAAAGTTACCAAATTGATAAGGGATTTTGTCCCAATTTCCCTTATTTGAGAAGTAAGTTACGTTATACACCTATATTATTTCACAAGGGGTATATACAACCTATTTGACATGTAATATCTGTAATTTATTTATCGTAATAATATTTTATGTTCCCTTTCATATTATTATTTTTTGGGGATTATGATTCAGTGTAACCAAAGTGGTAAATATTTTATGTCACAATCTCATCATTTATCCCGATTGTTTATGATTTAGACTCCAATATTGAAATCTCATGATATATATCTCAATTATTCATATATAATTTAAAAACATAAATTTATTCATGTTATATTCATGTAATGTTACCATTTTGACAATCTATTTTTACTTATGATAATTATGGGAAAATTTAGGAAAATTTGACTTCATTTCACTCTATGGTGAGATAACATATTTTCATCCAAAACCATGATTTATCAGAATATTTTCAAAAATATCTAAATGATATTTTAAGATAATTTTAGCGAGAAATTATTTTTATAATTAGTAATGTTTTAAAATTTGTATTAAATTATTTTCAAATTTCAATTTATGAGTTTTAAGTGTTATTTTCAAAAGAAAAAAATTTTTAAAGTGTTTTATGTTTAAAAATGGTTTTAAATTATTATAGAAGAATACTTTGAAATATTTAATGGATATATTAAATGAAATGAATTTAAAAATAATAATTTTAGAACTGTTATTTTTAAAAAAACATTTTTTCCCTTAAGAAATGTTCCAAGTGATCCTTTTAAAGTATTTCTCCATCTAAGATGACATAAATTGATAAAATTTATTCTTTTTAGGGGATTTGAAATAAGGATATCATTATTATTATTTATTTTAATGGATTATGTTTATTATGAAAAGAATTTCATGAGCCCCTTTTCTCTTCCATGTGTTATACCATAACAAAATGATTATGAAATATGATTATTTTATTGAGTTATTCTATGGTGAAATGATATGAAGCATATCTATTTTACATATGTTATGATATGATGAAATGTTCAGGATACCCATTTCATTTCATGGGTTATGATATGATAAATTATTATTATCTCCTAGAAAAAACTATGGTTTTCATTATATGAATGGTGGTACCTATATCATCCTCCAATGCATTGGGTAAGGTTATATATTTCATGAGATATATATGACTAGAATGGAGAGTGAATCTAGTTTAATATGATAATTTGTCAGCTATGATGGTATTGGGATTTAACATTGAATACTATGATTTATATATGTGTACATTTATTTCATGTATTTAATGTTATGTGTGAACGTGATTACATGGTCAAAATATCATTCATGAACCTCAGTAAATGTTCACAATGTTATGCATGGACTAGTCATTCATGTCCATAATGTTCTCTGGGAACCTTATTACAAGTTCAAAATGCCATGCATAAACATGATCATTTCTTCACCATGTTATACATGAACCTGATTATAGGTTCACAGTATTGTGAATGGACCTATCATTCATGTATTTAATCTCATGCGTGGACTTAGTTACACGTTCATAAGTTTATGAAAGGCCATTCTTTCTTGTCCTTTAATTAATGTGTGAACATATTTTTATTTATACTTGTTAAAAATTTTGTAATATTTTTTGTATGACATAAATTCATTGTTTAATTCCATTTTTATGTTCTCATGGATCATGATATTTGATTTACTTATGATCCATTTATTATAAACTGCCAATTTTTACCCCTGACTCATGATTATGATCATTGATATGCAGGGTCTGGTTTTTAAATGTTTTTCTCATTTCGCATACCCTTATGTTCAGGTTATGATTTTTATTTTCCATTTTTACCCTTAATAATCATATGAGCTCACCCTTTCATATGTTTCCTATCCCTAGTTTATGAAGAAAGATTATAAGTAGAGATTTTTTTTGAAGAGTACAATTTTGGAAGATAATTAATGGAGATTTTGAAGATATTTCACCAAGTTAGATGATTATTGTACTTAGTCCCCAATGATAATAAACTATTATGGTCCTTAGAAATGTAATTTTTTAATGTATTGAATATATATATATAATATGATAGAAAATTTATGTATGAAAATCCTTGGTCTCTATAATTTTTTAAATACATATTTACACACATTTTAATTTTTTACAAAATTGTATAAAATGAATCTTATTATCTTTTTCTAAACAAGGGAATTTTGATTTTTTTCTAAAAATGAGAAAGGAATTTTTTTTACAATATGTGGAATGAACATAATTTTATGTCTTCATGATAACCCAAGGATTTAAAGCTACCATTATATGTTTATAAAGTTTTATTCGTGTTAAATGTTTTATTTAATATTTGGTAATTTTTTCTATTTCAAAGAATTTATTTCAAAATTGAAAGGATATTTTAATCAAGAATTTATTAATTATATTTTTATGTAATTTATAAAAATCAATGAGAAAACATTGGTGTTTCTTATGTTTTACTTGTGATAAGATCCAATGGTATCATCGTTACACTTTATCTGGATAGCTAAAGGTTATGATGAGAAGATGTTTATAAAACCCATACCTTTTCCATGGGTTATGCTATGTTATAAAGTGGAAATGTTTATGATACCCATTTATTTTATATGGGTTATACTATGAAGTGATGTTTATGAAAAAGGTTTACATTTCACGAGTTATAATGTGATGAATTATTTATAATCTCATGGTACAAAAAATTTATTTTTTGGTGATTGGTGGGACCAAGATCTCACTCCAATGAAATGGATAAATTAAAATGTTTTATGAGATAAAATGGTATAAAAGAGGTTATCCCAATCCTAAAAAGAGTGTACACATGAGGTTATCTCAATCCAGAAAAAGAGGGTACACAAGAGTATATCTCAATTTTAAAAAAAGAAAGTACATGGGAGGTTATCCAAAGGCCAAAAAAAGGTATAAAAAAGGTTATCGCAAACCCTAATCATGTACAATATTGGTTAGCCAAAGACTAACATGTTATAAATGTTATTGTGGGTAAAATTTATATAAGATTTTATATTCTTAATTTTATTCCAAAAATCCATATCTTATTAATATTTTATGCTCTAATAGCTTATGATATCTGTTTCTTTCATGATTCAATTTTTATTAACTACAAACATTTATTCCACGACTCATGTTTATGATATATGATAGGTAAGGTAGGGTTTTAAAATGGTATTCTCATATTCACATAACCTTATAAAGCTATTATGTTGAAATATCCTTTATTTTCCCTTATGAAGCATCTGATGTAATATTTTATTATCTTTCTTTTCCAAAGGTTATGAATAGTGGTATTGTGTGAGATATGTCTATGTAAGATGTTAGTAATGATGAACTTAGTGGGAGATAATTTAGTTCACTTACGAACCAGTTATCTATGTAACTATGTTTCGAAATGCACATGACCTAAATTATTTTGGAATAGATTATTATGTTATGTAATTTATATTCATCTATTAAGATTTAAAATATATGTTTTAGATGTTTGGTCCATTACCATTATCAAATATATTTTTATGGATGATACAATAATACTTTACCAATTCGAAAAATAATCCATTCGATAAAAATTTATTATAATTTTAAACCTATATTATAAAAACACTTTACCCATTACTATCACATAGTCCAATATTAACTTCATCAATTTTATCATATTTCAAAATTATATATTTATATTATAAGTGTGAGATTCATACTCAGTATCCATTACACATGATTCATAATTAGATAAATCTATTTCTATAAAAAACACATCCATATTCTTAAAATACCTCTCTTTAAGTAAACCTCTTAACCCTGTATACAAATATATTAAAATATTAGCCTATCATATAAGAAATATAAAAATTATTTTCACTAATGATTTCATAACATTCAAAATGAAATATATTTAGTTGAGTTTCCTGTTTTATATCATTTTATTATGGATTTTGATTGAATGTACGGTGCCTAAAAATAATGACCCCATATAACATCTCTATTTAGAGGGACAAGAACCACATTTCACTAAATATTAGAATATTTTGTCATTTCTACCATTTTCTAGCTATTTTGGTTGACCATTACTCTAATCATATCAGATATAAACCATGGATAGTTAGGTGGACAACTCATTTCCCAATTCTGCATATATATTAATCTAACTCGATTCCCTAGGGAACGTAATCCAATTAGGAATACCAAAAAAATTGTAAACAAAATTTAAAATAAAATAATAGAATCTAATCCTATTAGGGTCACTCTTACAAAGAATTTCTTATAAATGATAATAAATGGTTACGTAGATTTGGAATGACATAACCATTTGAATGAATGAAATCTTAACATGTTTTTAGATTGGAAATAACCTCACGTATAGTATTTATAGGGTTTTATTAGTATAACAATTTCTATATTTATCCTATAAATATCATTTTTAAGCATCACAACCCTTAAAATATTTATATGAAATGTTATACATATATATTTTTATGATTATATTTATTTAGTTTATGAATCTTATCTCTTTAAAAAAATTATACATTCTAAAATTATTAATAGGAAACACATTATACCGATCAAGATTTACGTTACTCACCAAACTATAAATTATAATTATATCAATAAATATCCAAATAAAAACCATTAATATGGTATTTTAAACCCATTGTTGTAAATATATAAAATCATATGAAACCAAAATATTTATAGGTTAATGTATAGTGCGATAAGTAGCCAACCACCATTTTTCATAAGAAATTCCTAGGCCCTTTGGTTATTAGAATTGTCACACCAATTTCCCACTACCCACTGATCAATATAGAAGGGATACCTAAATTACAATATACATCAAACACCTAATATAGATGAACCATAACCAACACTTATTATGATATTCAAAACTATAATTACAAACTATAATCTTGGTTGAATGAAACTAATTTTTTCTTTAATAAATAAAATATAAAACACATATTCATGAAATTATAATCTATAATGAGGTGGAAAGGAAATATAAAATCATCATATAATATAATAAAGTGATGTTGAAAACGCATAACCAAAGTGGAATAATTATATCTTTTGAAAAATAGTTGAGTAAAAAATTTCATTATGGCATAAGAAAAATTTTAGTAAGAACACATTGAAGGAAATTGATTGAAATTGAACATCAAATTACATGAATAAAATATAATTTATGATATTATATATCCAATAGGCTATATACACACATTTTATATAAAAATTAGGTGCATATACAAAACCTATCTCACTAAAAGTAAATTGTGATGAAACACCCATACCATTAATTACACTTTTCAGAGTGTGATATAAGATCAAATGTAAAAAAAATAACAATATTAATTAGATATATAATAACCTTGTTAATGACTATAAATTTTTATTACAATAATTTGATACAAATATATTAATTAGTTGTATTTTATTTCAATCACCATATGTTATAGCCTCGATTTATTGTATAATACTAGTTTCATAATTGATGTGAAAATTATTCATTATTGATTAAAGGATCATCATTAAGAGATAAATATATTTAATTGAGACTATTTTTTCATTTATAAGGTTTTAATTTAATTTCTATATAATTTTATTATTTATTCATTATGATGAAGTTGGGGTCAAGCTTGTTTCAGTAATTTATATTGAAGAAAATAGTAGTAAAATAACAGGAAGATAAATATTAACATAAAAATTCAAAGAACATAAATAAAAAATTATTATATCACTAATTTCAAATAAAACTATTAGTTATGTTTCTATAGTCATCAATGATTGAAATTTATAGCATTGTTCATGTAGGTGGTTAATCTGACCCAAACAAGAACAAACTCTAATCTTTAGGTGAGTATGGTTAAAAAATGATTATTTCAGAATAATATCATTGTTCTATAATCATAATGATATTATTGTGATGTTTGAAATTTTTTGAATCAAATTTTATATAGATAATAAAATAATAGAGTGAAAAAGGGAATACATTACTTTCGTGGAGGTGGTAGTCCTCATGTATAAAGGGGGTGACAAGTTCATTTTCCATAGAGTGGGAGGAAGATACAAAATAGTTGTAATTTAATAATTTAAATAATGTTATAAATATCATATTAATATTTTAAATAGTCATTTATAACATTACATATCATTTTGTGATGAAAAATCAGACACACCATACTTGGAGATAGTAGTTCACACTTATGACAGAAGTCCACTTCATTTTTCAATTAGAATTGGAGGGAAGAATAAAATGAAAAAAACATTAGTATAATTACATTTAAAAATATTTTTAATATTGAATTTTAAATAATTTAATTTATATATATTTTAATTTGGTAGAATAATAAATAAATTAATAGAGATCGGTTGAGAACATTACATTTTCCTTTGGATGTTCTCCCTTAGGTTACACCTTAAAGTTACCTAGCTTGGAATTTTTCATGTAAAAGGCTAAAATGAAAAGGGTTTATAGTTTTGAGCGTACTAGGAAATATTTTAGGTCATGAAAATTCATTATAATGTGTTTATAAATGGGGCATTGGCGTGCGCTTCTTATTGTATTAGGGAATAAAATTTTTGTGTACATAAATTTTTAATTTATCGAGAGCACATGTTTCACATGTAATGTAAATAAGAAGTTAAAAATAATCGATTAGATGATTATTTAATGTCAATAATAACTCCATAATTCAATTTAACACATTTTTTAATTATTTTTAAAATATTTTACTCTTAAATGTTTCACTTTTACAATTTTTACTTCTTACCATGTAATTAAATATTACATTAGTAATTTACTTTAAATAACTAAAAATAAAACGATCCTTGTTAAATTATTTACAGATAAATATTATAACAAATAAATCTATTTTTTCAAATTAAATTTCTAGGGTTGATGAAAATTAATATTAATATTATCAGATATATCACGGAAAACACCATTTCTAGAAATATATATTTTTATGATTACAAATTATGATTAAGATAAAATTATCAATTTTATGATTTCAATGAATGTAATTAGTTTATAATTAATAAAATATTATTAATTTTTCTTTTAAATTAATCCAAAATCGAATTTAACAATGTTTATATTTTGTTATAAGAAACGGAACAACCATTGAATTTATTATGGTAAAATATTTCTTTAGTTTCAAAAATAAAAAAGGAGAATTTTATAAAATAAAAATAGTATATTTAAATGAATAATTTTTATTCTTAACAAAATTAATTTTAATTTTTTTTAAAATTTTGATTATGTATTATATCATTATAAAGTGAAAAAAACTATAGTATTAATAAAAATTGTATATTCAATTATTCACCTAAAAATTAATCTTTTCATTGAAAAGAAAAAACTTTATATTAATAGAAAATTGACCTGCATAAATTAAAAATGAATTTTACTTAATCAATTTCAAATTATAAAATTTATAAATTTATCTTTTAAAGAAAATATAAAAAATATAATGAAAAATATTTTTATAGAAAAATAATTTTAAATTTTAGATGTTCCAATCTTATTTTATATCAATTTATAATTAAAATATTGTTAAAATATTAGTTTGAAACATTATATATTATTAGCATCATATTTTATAGCTTAAAAAAATTAATTTAGTTGGTAGAATCCACATCAATTTAAAAAATTAATCTTTGAAAAATATCCCATTCTAACACTTAATCTTTTAAATCACATTTTGTTAATTATTTGTCATCTAATCATTAGATTTAACCATTAAATAAATAATTTTTTAAAATAAATCTAATATTTAAGGTATTAATTTTTTTTATAATAAATAATATCTTTATCTATTTATTTAATTGAGGATTTATTGTTTGTGTGAATTTCATATTGATGTTTCATATGAGATTTAATTATGTTAATAAGATGATTTGTAGTTAATTCTAGTTTGGTGTTGCATGTGAAGAAATATATTCAACATAGCTTTTAATTAATCTAAACTATATTCTTAGATCTTAGGGTGTAATATTCTCCCCTATTTATGTAAATTCCATGCTCTCATCATTAATCATCATTAACTAATGATAGAATCTATGGGATCCATATAAAACTGAAGATATATTTTCTACAGAGATATCAACCTCACAATATTAGATACTAATAGACTCGTCATTTGTTGAATAATAGGTATGTGATGATATTTTTTTATCTCAATAATTTGTACCAAATATTCTTCCTTAGTTGGTGATAAGAATTTCTATGGAAAAACCTTTCACATCTTAATTTTCATGATCATGTTTCCAAAAAACACTAAAACTAATATGTTAATGATAATATCTAATAAAATATGATTATATGATCATATCAACATGGAAACTCCATCTTAATAATTATTTTCTTATAATACCATTTTTTCAACTAGTGATATTTTCATTTCAATTTCGACATAATTGAATTAACCTATAACTCCTTCAGTTTAACATAGGTTTCATATGTTCATTCTCCTATTAGGGTTTCTAACAAATATATATTAAATATCATATAATGTTTCATATATATCATATAAATTTACAAATCATAACCCAAAGAGTGTCTGTCTAGGTGCGTAGTCTTATTCCCACTCATCGTGCACATAGTGAAGATAAAGTTAATACTCTACCATCCCATTTAATGGTAATTACACCTAGGAAAATATATTCCACATCTGCATCAAAGTTATAGTATACATAAAATGATGTAATTTATAATAATACCACAGAATCAAAAATATTACCAAGATTCTAGGATATAATCATAATAATACGCTTATCCCAATGCTTTTCACTAATGTTCCCTAATACTAATCCTTGAAATAAAAAGTCTAATATTGAAAAATAATTAAAATGTTCACTAATACCAAATGAGGAACCCTAGACCAATATTCATTGTTTTTATGTTAGAATAATATATTACAAATAATATTTGATACCAAGTGAGATTATCCAAGAAAAAGAAATTTTTATTTTACATTATTTCCATAAGTTAAACATGTAGTCTCATGATAACCACACAATCCCATGAATGAAAGGTTCAACTTATTAAAAAACTATCTACATAAAAAACTTATCTTACCTCCTCCAATAGCTCTAATGCCTTCGTTTTTTATTGATTTTTGATAATCCACCTTTCAAGGGGTGAGGTGGATCCCTTACAAGGCTTGTAGGCATAAGCATTACCTATCCCATAAACCATAGAGGAATTAATTGCCTCTAGTCTTCAAAAATTACATACAACCCAGATTAACTACTTGGAACAGCTCCTCCCCAGCATCTTCATCATGAAATCTGCTCCCCACCTTTACATGGCTGTTCGGCTAGGCTTTCACGTGCATGCACAGGCTTGTCCCGATGGCAGGTGCCATACCCTATCATTCATGCAATCAGTTTATCTTCTGCTATGGTGAAATATCTTTGCTCTTTCCTCCTTCTGAATCTTGTTCCTTATAGGTTGTCTGTTTTGCATATGCACTTTAAGGTAGACTGAAGGCCTTGAGGTGGCCCGAAGGCCTTACTGACCCAAAGGCCTTGGTGGCCCGAAGGCCTTAAAGGACTATAGGACCAAATCGGTGGCTCGAAGGTTTAAATGGGTGCATATTCCTGGATGCTACAGTTCCCGCTACAGTACCTGCTATAGTAGTGATACAGTACTGCTACAGTAGCCCAGAAATTATCCCCCACCTGGATTTGATCCCGAGTCTCTTGGATGCACTTAAGGGGTCCTCAAAAAATGGTCTAAGGCTTATGTGCAAACTTATCTTACAAAAAATGTGAATATATCTTCATAATTGAAGCACACTAGACTCTATTATGTACTTAAGATAAGTTATACACTTCTTTATAAAATGGAGAATATAAATATAGGATATGGATAAGCTCAAATGCTCTATAAGGTAAATCTTTTCAACATGTCATCAAGGGTTAAATAATAATAATCGGAGAAAACATGAGAATGGTAGAATTATATTATCAAAAATAAAATGCGATAATAATAGTTGTCCACAATACATTACATAAGGAAATATAATCTCAAATGAACAAAAATATACCTAGAGATAGTAAACATGATTCATGGAGAATAATCATTAGAATATAAAAATGAAATGTTGCATGACCTTTAAGGATGAAATAACAAAGATCATTAACACAAAAATAATCTTTTAGATTGGTCATATTGTTATAATATCCAAGGTGGTTCTTCCTTTAGTTTTTATAAATATCCAAGAAGTATAATTCTTTAATTTTTTATGATATCCAAGAGTTCCCACACTATAATTTGTGAGAATATTCAAGAAGGCCCACACTATATTATCTCATGTGATATTAAACCTTACACAATTAATTAGAGGTTGATATAGGATCCCACCTGTTAGAATCCATAAAAATGTGTCTAATTTTAATATCAATTTTTAATTATATCATAAATAACCCATGGAAATAAAATGGTTTTCATATTATTTCTAAATGGCATCGAATAAACTGAAATCATAGATTTGATCAATTGATACCAACATTCAATCACATAATATGAGTATTTATTAGATACACTTATGTGGTAATTAGAGAAACCTAAATCAATAAGAGTTAGGTCATTTATGTCAAAAACTGGAAATAAACCCATTAGAAATATCTTTTAGAAAACATTTCATAACATTATTGTAAATATTTTAAATTATGAATCAAATTAAGAAATCATTTCTAGAAATGTAACAAAAATTTTATTTTAAAATAACACTTTAAATGAAATTAAATAAATTGATCTTGATAAATGATTAATATTTTCCATTGTGAATGTGGAGTGGAATGTAAAAAACAACACAAAATGGAAAATGAAAATACCTTTATTGAAACCATCATCATGAAGTGAGTGATTAATCATTTATTTGAAATTAGGAAAAGAAGAATTTAAATATTTCATGAAATAAAACATATTTGGACATCAATATAATAAAATAGAATTTTATAGTGAATATTGAATATAGATTTTGTAGTGAAAGAGAGAATTAGGTGAGATTTGGAATTGTTCTTAACATCATCGAATTTTATAAAGAAAGAGAACTAAATAACAACCACGACACCATTATCCTATAGAAACTGTTAGCTTTAGTACATTGTCATAGATACAAAGGTTCAAATCCCAAAGGATTGATCAGTTAATCACTTTTGGAAAACCAGATACATACATGATACCAATTTTACCCTGGGAATTAATAATAAAAATTAATACATAACAAAGGAAAATGGTCAATATAATTTTAAACTCATTAAAATATTATTTATTCATATCATGGGTAAAGGAAACAAAATAAGGGTGAGATAAAATTCTCAGAAAGGTTTATGTATAGAGTAATCTATCATGAATAAATAAATCATAATCAATATATAAAGGTAAATAAATTAACACACATACCATTTTATAAATAACTTGACTATCATGATTATATATGGCTTAATCAAATTTGAAGGGTAAATAACTGAAAAATAAATCCATTTAATAAAAAAACTAAAAATGAAACGCGTCCATATATAATAAAATTTGAAAAATATAAGGGATAAAAATAACAAAAAAATTATCATTGAGTTAAATTATTAGTTATTACACATTATGAACTCCAGAATCATGAAACATCTACCTTTATGGCCTTTTAAAAGATGATATAGAAATACATGTATAATACCATTAAATTTTTCCAATTTAATTGTATCCAATGACATATTGATACATAAAGGGGCTACAAAATATTGGACCTAACCAATCAATACATTTCTATAAAATTCATCAAATATCATACGATAAATTTAATTCACGAATAATATTACATGTCAACAAATATATTCATCAAGTAAATAAAAGTGAATTATAAATATTACAACTGTTAATAAAATAACTCTCAAGGTAAACACCATATGTAAGAATGTAATACAGTTTTGGAAATATTGATATAAATAATAAAAATTATATAGATAATCGTAAATTGAAACATTAACCATCATAAATAAATAGTTATTCATGTTAAATATATCAAATGGGTATTATATTCACCATGTAAATTTGAAAAGGTGTATAATAAAAAATATATCTCAATGAAATAGAAGTCAATACAAAATCCCATACAATAATCATAACGCTATTGTGAGAATCAATGAATCAATTATGTGTATAAAACTTAATTCTTAATTAAATAAATGTAAATAAAACCTAAAATAGTAAATTTTATTAACACACATAATCCTAGAATTTTAAATACAATGAATATGTAATATAACCCGATGAAATAGAATTGAGTTATAAAATTCCCAACCACCTGGTAATTTTAAATTAAAAGCACCTAATATGAAATAATATAAAATAAAACTTCAATTTCCCTAAATTGTGAATTATGAATTATTCGTTATATTACATGTAAAATGGGTTGTATTTACACCATTTAAATGAAATTAGGCACCCAATAATAGAATATTCTTCATTGAAGGGAAATTGAGATGAAGTCCCTTACCTCACACTATATTTTAATTTAAAATGACTAAATATAATATATAATGATTTTTATCTTCTTATTATTCTGTTTAAAAACCATATTCATACTTATAAAATTTTATATGATCCTCTTATTACATTTTACCATATTCTAGTAAAAAATATTTAATTATTTTCATGGTTTCACATGTTAATTGACATGTTTTCTCAAGTTATTTTAGAAATGAAAGTTATAGTTATTATACATAATATATATACTTGTTATCTATAGAAATAAATTAATTTTATAAATATAATATATAATCATTATATATATTTTATAACCATTTATGAAATTTGAAAAAAAGGAAATAAATCTGACCGCCTCAGGAAGACAGTAGGATGTACGTACGCATAAGAGACAATATCATCCCATTAACAATTGAAAGGGTAAGAAAGTGTATGATATATTGATTTTAAAAAATAAATATAATTTCATATATATCATATATATTAATGAAATTTTTCTTTATTACTTTTCCTGTAAATCTGAAGTGAAAAATGAATCACATCGCTTTGTGGGGTGGTAGTCCGTTATACACATGAGAGACGCTATTGAATTTTAAATAAAAATGAATGTAAAATGGTATATTTGATATAAAAATTATATAGGTATAATTATGTGAAAAATATAATATATATATAAATAATTAATTTAATCCAAGAATGAGGGGTGGTGATGGAAAACAAATTACACTTGTTTGTGAGGCTGTAGTCCACAGTGCACATGATTGACGGTTTTGTTTCCCATTTGATTGAAGAGGGGATAATTATAGGTTATTAAATTAGAATAATAAAATATAAATATATTTTTTATAATGATTATATTAAATCATAATTATTGAATATGATTCTAAGGATGTGGAAGATGAAATAAAATAAAAACATTTACTTAGGAATATTACCACTTTTGCGGATGACAACCTTAGGTTTACCCAAAAATCCTTCATTGGATGGAATTATGATTAAAAAAGATGTTATTTTGAGTGGATGCATGAAATTGATCTGAGATGGGATTGGATGGACCAAAATTTATTTGGGTATGTTGATAGGGTAGGATAGGTGGTGGCCTTTTATAAGTGGGGGAGAGGACACTCATGGAATTTTTTGATATGAATCTATTACGACCACATTTTTATCATGAAACAATATTTTGAAATGGGTCATTTTTTACCCTTATAGGTTATATGATATAAATATTTCCATTTAATAGGGGATTTCAAGTACATATGTTATTATAACCCTTATATTGTAGGATTTATCCACAGTAAATTGGTTTTTACCTTAATCATGGTGATTAGTTTTTACTACCTTTACTATTCATAATGGTCAAAAATTTAGATGAAATTATTAAATTATATAAATTATGATTATTTAAAATATTTAAACCAATTTTTTTAAATTAAATTCATAAAATTGGTAGAATCAATTTAAAAGTATACCCACAAACGTGACAAAAAGGAGGGTTTTAAAGAGAAAATTCTCATAAGTATATATCATTTTTATATAAAAATTAATCATAAAATTGATCTAATGACCTAAAGTAGTTAAATATTAATTTAATTGATCTAAATTTGCATTTAAAAAATTAAAATTTATTTTACAATTTAAAATAACTTGAAAAAAGAAATGTTTTCAATAAAATTATGTATTTTCAAAATTCATCAAAAATGATATTTTTTAGAAAAATCACAAAACTTCACCCAATGTTAATTTTAAAATTCTTACATAAATATTAAATTTAGTTTTTTCTAATAAATTTTATAAAAGTTTCTAAAATTAGTTTTATCATAATTTTGAATAATGTGGTGAAATACTTTTCATTGAGAAAAAACGTATTTGAGAAAAAATTTCTTTTACATTAAAATGATTCTTCTTTTTAATTCTAATAAATTGATATACGTTTAATTTTTTTATAAATTTATAAGATTTATAATTTTCATAATTTATTTAGTGTTATAAATTCCCACCAACTTAATATATAGTTTATAGTGGTCATGTTTAAAATAAATTAATTGAATATTTTGGTTTAAACCTAGTGTTGTGTACATAACAAGATATTAAGGATATTGAATTTATAGAAAGGAAAATAAATCATAAAGTCTCAGGGTGTTAAAATCCATCAATGAAATTACATATGAAATAAAGAAGAAAGGATGTTTAATAGCATAATATGGTAGGAAAAACCATCTTCAAATAAAATAGTCAAATATGAATCCTCATGACTTAGGAAAACAAGTTAAGTTAAGAAAACCTCTAAAAACTAAAGAAACAATTAAATAAAAAACACTTATAAGAGAGAGAATGAAATTTAACTAAAAATACCATTAATAAAATTTAATTCATGCTAATATATATCAAAAATTAAATATAAATTGCATTAAAATGAAATTAAGAAAATATGAAAAACATGTCTCCAAGAAGGGAAATTGAGCTAAAACACCCTTAAATTTATTTCATCTTATCGAAGCATGATATAACCTTTTTTATAAAACAAATAAAAAATTTAATTACCAATTTATAAAACTAATTCATACCTATATCATTTTATAAAATAATATCCAATCATTTCATAAAAATATATTATTTAGTTATATTTTATTTTCATTGTCTAATTTATTTTCTTCAATTGTTTGATTATTAGTAGTTTTCTAATAGATGTATTTATTATTGTATATATATTAAAAATTTATTATTCAAACATCATTATAGTTAATAAAATATCTTTTTAATGATTTATAATGTTCTAATTTGATTTCATTAGTATTTCAGTTATGATTCATCATAATGATGTTGGTGATGAGCTTGTTTTAGTAATTTTTGATGAAAAATGGGTGATACAATTAGTAATAAATTAAGTTTTAATATAGAATTTTCAATAATATAAATAAATAAATTAAATAAACCTTAATTTATAATAACACTTATAGTTACATATATGTATTCATCAATGATAGTGATTTATATCATTATTCATATATGTGAATAAAATGACCAGAATAAGAACAAACAATAATCTATGTGTATGTTTGGTTGAGGAAGTGATTCCTTTACCATAATATCATTATTAAAAGATCATAATCATAATATTTATAAGTTTTAAGATGGTAAATCATATTTTGAGACATTTTAATATGTATTAATATTCTTAAGAGAAAATTTAAATATGTCTCTTTCATGTAGGTGGTAGTCCCCATGTATGCATGACTGACACATTCATTTTTTAGATCGATAGGAATATTGTTAATTGTTTATAATTACATAATATTATTAATTTTTTTAAAAAAAATTAATCATTTAATTATTATTTTATAACATTCCACGTAATGTGGTATTGAAAAATCAAGCAATCCATTCTTGTATGCGGTATTTCACACATAAGCATGATAAAATTTGGATTTCTCGAATGAATTCAATGAAGGAAAAAAATGATATTACATTAGTATAATATAATTTAATAATATTAGAAATACTAATGTAATCAAAATTTCATGGACATAATTAGTTTGAGTTGGTATAAAAACTAAAAAAATAAGAGAACTCTATTGAGAACATAACCTCTCTCTTTGGATGTTCTTTTCTGGGTATCACTTTAAGGTTCATCCCCATGGAAATTTGGTATGTTCGAGGATTCTATGACATCAAGAGAGAGTTTACTTGATACTATGGAAGATTTTTGGTAAAGATAATTCTTTATAATCGGTGGATAAGTTGGGTGTAGGTTATCTCCTTTTATATGTGATGTTAATGTAATTTTTTATTTATATAACATTATTATACTGGCAGAGAACAAGATTCACATGTAAATTTAAGCCAATGTGGACAATAATGGAGTGGTGGATAATTTAATGTTGAATATCCCACATAAATGTAATTTAAATTTAGGTTTGAAACATTATTTTTTATTCTTTTATTCATATATTATTACTTTTTCTATTTTTGGTTTTTATACTGGTAATTAATTATTACCGAAGTATGTCAATAATAATCCATAAATATAAAATGAGATATTTATTGTAATTCTTATCAAATAATTAAAAATATTATATCCCTTATTTCAAAAAAATATATGGGTGAAAAAAATTCATATTAATATTAACACTCAATATGCATCAAAAACTATTTTAATAAAAAATGTATTTATATGATGAAACAATATGATAAAGATAAAATTATCAGCACTGTTGAATTATTTATAATAAATTTATTTATAAATAACAAAATATGATTTATTTGGGTATAAAATTAATCCCAAAATAAAATACCCATTTTGGATATATAGTAAAAGATACAGACCAAAAATAGTTTTTATTAGAGTAAAATATTAATTAACATTCCAAAATATTAAACACGAGTTTTCAAATTCAACATAGCATTTTCAAATGAATCATTTTAATATTGGATAAAATGCATGGTGATTTAAATTATTTGATAACTATTTTATGTAATTATTTGATCACGATTAAGTTAGATATTTATGGTATTAATAAAAGCATTATTATTCACTATTCACACAAAAATAATTAATTCATAAAAATCCCACAAATTCAAGTTAAGAAAATATTATAATGATGAATAAAAAATGATGTTAATTTCAAAAAAATTAAAATCCAGAAATTTATAAATTAATATTTTAATTTTAAAAAAAATAATGAAATTATATTTTTACCGGAAAAAAACCTTTAAAACATGAAATATTTTTAATCTTATTTCAGGTCAATTTTTAACAAAATTATTGTTGATATATTGATTTTAAAAAAAAATTATCACCAAAATCATCACTTAAAAGTGTTTAATTTAATTTATTAGGTCAAATACATACCAAATGAAAAATTATCTCTTTGAAAAATTCCACTTTTAACCTTTAATAGTTTTAATGACATTCCATAAATTATTTATCTTTTAAAATTTAATCAAAACATAATCATTTTTTAAATAACATAAAAATATGTAATAAATTTAATTATATTTTTTAATAGTAAATTTTTATTATAAATGTTTTATTTGTGGATTTATTGTTATTGTAACATTTATTTTTTATATTCATGTTATAATTATTTATTTCAATATTATGTGTTGTGGTTCATTTTTATTTGGAGTTTTATACAATGTAAGATATTCCAAAAAATTATTTAATTAAAGAAAAATATATACTAAAATCATAGGCTATTAAAAGGTTTCTCTATTTAATACTTCAAAAGTCTTAAATTATGTTTATTGAATGATACCTCAAGAAAAATAAATGAATTCCAAAAAAATATCCAAAGAATTTGAAGAATTTTTCCTTGTATTGTCAAATTTCATTTTGTATGGAAATTTTAAATATAATTAGAAACTACAATTTAAATTATTTAATTATTGAATGAATTGTACCTTTTTAGAAAATTTCCCCAAGAACATAAAAGAGTAGGGGAGTGATGGTCATCTTAAAATATCATAGAGGAAGAACAATATGTCTAGTGGTTACATAAGAAGTATATTAATTATTGGTAAAGTAAAAGAAAATAAAATAAAACAAAAAATATGTTCACATAGGTTGATTCCATATCTTTTGAATGGTAAACTGAAAAAGGCCAAGAAATCATTGAGGATGAATGGAAAATAACCTTCATGAAAATATTAGACCACCCAAAATATTATATGAGTTGAGAATAAGATCTAGGTAGTAGTGAATATGATATTAGTTGTGAGGAGATGCCAAAAGAATTTCCACATAGATTAGAACTCATGGTGATCTTGAAAGAGAATAAAATACCTAAAATATATAATACTACATTGAATATTGAGAATGAATAAATATCAAAAATCCATAACAATTAAAATTTAAATTTATTGTAGTGATATAAATTTAGTTCTAAATAAAAATAAGACATATTAATAATTTTTTGAAGTTATAGTTAAAATTATTCTGATTTCCCTTGAAAATCGTATTTCTAAGATCTAGAAGTTAAAATATATTGAGAAAAAGCTAATAAAATATGATAATTATATTAGAAAAAATAAAACTATAGAATTATAAAATTCAATGAATTATTTTGGATAAAGATCCAAAATAAGGAATAAAGATTCTAATGCTACTATGAAACACAATTATTGTTCCAATATTCCAAGAAAAAGTTATTCTCGACACTCGAGCTTCCAATTTTTGTGTTGGAAATATAAAAAAGGAAATAAGAATGTGAATATATCAATTAAAAATAAAAAATGTCTATTTCAAAGATTGATGATGGTAATGAAAATTATAATTACAGTGAGGATTTTATTTAGAATAACTATCATGTAATACCTAAGGGAAATGTCAAGGTGAAGAAAAGGATCCAAAGAATGTGAATATAGAAAAACAATAGTGGATATCATATATAAAAGAAACCCATCAATAATATTTTGTAGAACTTATTTTATATCCAAGGAGAATTTATTTTAAAATAAGATATTAGTGTTGTAGAGTATATGGATAGACATTTCAGGGAATAATATCTAAATAACTCTATAAAATGAAGGTGTTGAATCACAAGGGTGTAAATTTAATACTAAAAAATACTAACCAAGATAATATCCAAAATATAAGTTATAATTTCATAAATTATTTTTCCTCGCTTGAGGAGTCTTCAAGGAGGAGTGATCAATCTAATCACACTAAAAAAAATGTCTTACCATTATACTGAAGTGGCTGAATTAACATAAGCCTCTAAATAATTTAATATGAGTAATATTTAAGAGAATAAAAAAGTAGTTGAGGTTTCATAAAATGTAGTAAAGTTATATAAGTCATTGATCCATGATTGTGGATCCTCTTCACACTTGATTTATATCATAAATATATTGAAATAAATCCTATAATATGACTGTGCATGAGTCATTTTAGGTAATGGTGGATCACTCAATTTGCGAGGAGTTATATACATCGATAATTTTTAGAATAAATCTATTGAGGATTTATTTATATACAAATAGAGGAATAATATTATTAGTTTTTTACATCTCAATGATAATGTTAACGATTTGATCATTCAAAATAATAAACATGTCCTATATACTTTAAAGGATGGAATAGTTATAATGTAGTGGTAGTGGAAAATCTATAACTTATTCCTAATTTCTAGAGATAAATATTAAATTTTAATAAATATTAGGAGGAAAACATATTTTTCTTAGAAAACTGTTCCATTTATGATATAAGAATTTAGATAGGATTATAAAGCATATAGATATTAACAATCTACCAAATCTACAATGGGAGATAATCAACACATGTTTTACATCTAAGAAGGGAAATTGGTTTATAGGATACACATGTTATCATAAATACAAACATAGAAAACTATTAATTAGAATAATTAGATGTGTGTACACATATTAAATTGAAGTCAACCAAAATAGAAAATAATTTAATGATTTTTTTATTTAATTTACTCATAATATTTTTTTTAATTTTATGTCGATTAAATCACATAATCTTTAGATTTTAAAGAAAATTGGAAGGATTCCTATAAAAAACATGATATGTAATCCAAATATTTAGATATGATAAATTATATGAACACAAGAACGAATATTTTGAGGCATATATTCAGATTAATGGGATTATATATAAATATAGTGCTTTATATACACCAAAAAATATTAGTTTCTAAGAGGAAGAGTCAGATAATCATGCCGATATGATGGATGATTATATCAAAGAATGAAAATTAATTTTTTTGGATATATGGAATAATATTTTTTGTTTAGTTCATACTTCAACCCAATTTATTTGAATCCCTATTTGAGTTTTGTTTATAAAGGAATCTATTCTTGAATAGTTTAAAGGTTTTTGATATGCCATACCTTTTCAATATTAAAGGTAATTATTTGTTAAATTTTGATGAGAGATACAGGTAATGTTTATTTCATAAGTATACACCTAATGGAAGAATTCACTATTTCTGTAAGAATATGATGGGAAATATTATATTTAGTTTTCATGTGGTTGTGTTGGAAAATAAATATTCATCAGAAGAATTATTTCTTGTTGGTGATATTGATAATGATGAAGATGCTATATTTAAGGAGAGTTTTACAAATGAATGAGGATATTTTAATAACTCTCACGTAAATTATTACTGTTAAACCAATGGGTAAGGATTAGATCAAAGGGTATTATGTTTCAAAGACTTATAAAAAATGTTGACTCTAGAAATATTCTTGGAGAAAACAACAGGGTAGTTTAAAACTAAATAAGATTGACAATTTCAAATCATACTCTAATTCCATCATAGGTTAAAATAAAGAGTGTTTATAAAAAATTAAATCATGAGAATTATATCTTAGTGATAGAATAAATCTATATTAATATTGAGAAGAATAAAACATGGGAATTATATTCTTGACTAAATGAAAAAATGTTATTAGGAAAAAGGTAGTTTTTCATAAAAAGATAAATGAAAAGGTTGAAGCAGTACACAAAAAGATAATTTTGTTAGAAAAAGGATTTATTGAAACTGATGATATTTATTTTTAAAAAATATTTTTTCCTTTTAAAATTTATTAAATGATCTGAATATTTCTTTTAAATTATGCTCAATATTACTATATGGGTTTATATATTGATGTAAAGTTAGTGTTACATAAAAAATATAAAGTATTAAGTGAATACAAAAAAGCATTTATCCTTAAAGGTTATCATTCTCGTGTGTGAATTTTGGATGGGAAATTATATGGATAAAAAAAGAACCTTTATAATGGTATTAAAATCTATAAAACAGCTTAAAGACCTTTCATTTCTATAAGGAAATTGTTTATTCAAATATTTATTATAATGGAGATGATATAAACATAATCATTATGACTACCTATGTTAATGTATAAGGAATTATTGGGAATTAAATGGAGTGTAAAAAAATAGAGTTTTCACGTTTCATTGGAATTTGTCTACATTTAGAAATATAAAGTCTAGACATTTTATTCTTTGTTAAACTTTGGGAATGATTCTAAAGTAACCTAAAAGTTTTTAATATAGTGTCATAAAAATAAATTTTGTGACATATCAAAGTAATTATTTATTATCTCCCAAGTTATAAAAAACATATCATAATTTTGTTTCGAAATAATGATATATATTAGCAATGAAATGTTGGAGATATAAATTGAAATTCTAGTGGTTCTTTCCTTATTAAAAGAAGATGCATTGCATGTCACTTCAAGATAATGAATTCTACCACACTTATACCCATAATTTTTTAATTTTATTTCATTATAACCCACATAAAATGGCCTAGATAATGTTATAATCGTACAAAATCAAGGTTGATGTTCTTACCCATTGGTGATCTGGTGTGATATTTGCTGTACAATCAACTCATTAAAGAATACTGTGAAACATTCTCAGTCGATGAATATTGAAAACAAGTGCCATTTAATCCTAAAAAAGTTGGAGAATTATGAGATATAATTGGAATATATTTTATTAAAATATCATATCAGATATATATTAATTAAATCTATTTTGAAATATACCTTCTGAAACATGATATATTTGTTGGGAGTGCATTATTTCCCCAAATAACGTTACGTTTTTATAGTTATTTTCCATATTTTGTTAGTTTAAATTTTTTAAGAAATGGGAAGAATACAATATGATATTTTTTTATAGATAAAGATACTCTAAATTCTTCTGAAGGTAATCAACAAGTGGGATAGGAGTTCAGAAGTAATGAAATTAGGTGGCGCCTGTAGTGTTGGCAGCTAAAGATCAGAGACAAAATCATATATTGAGCATTATTTCACCAACAAATAAAAAAGGGTGATTGAAGATCCCTTTTTCGAGTTAGAATAAACCATTGAAAATTAATTGAACATTAGATAGATTATTTGATCTGAATTGATATATGGTTGAAATTCAATTGATCTAACATATATGGATATAGATATCTCAGAATAACCACACTATCCTATAATGATGAGTTTCAAAGACCTTTCGACTAGATTCATGATTTGAAATGTTTCCTAAGGAAATTACGTCATGAATTTAATTTTTTTTCATGTTTTATTCATTTATAAAATGCTCATTGATGAGTTATAATAACTTTATAGATGAGTGTATATTCACATAAATTAAAAGTGGTGACGTTTTTCCAATGATGAAAAAATAATGATGTTTGTGATAATGATCAGACTACTAAAAAACAAGTTAATATCATATATATGGGTGTATATCTGAAATTGGAGGGAATATATCATATAGATGTTTGAGTTAATATTCCATATGAATAATTTGATATTACGTGATAAGGAATCAAATCATAATTTTTCCGGTTGCATCATGATGAAGCTCATAGAGGAATGAGTTAATCTGACCTAAGGAGATTGTTATGTAGAGTTAATCTGAAATAATATACGAGTTAATACAATGTCAAAATAATAATAATATATCTAGGTGATTTTTTACTTGATCACAATCTAGATTAATTTTAAGGATTCAATTCTATCATGAATCTAAAATTAGGAGAATTTTGTTTCCTTATGATTTGAGAGTCAAATGGATTTTCATTATGATTCAATGGTTGATGCCCGAAGGTAATGTAAAGTGGAGAAGATCAAAATATATAATATGAAACCATATAAATACAATATATGTGAAAAAATATTTTGGGTTTTTTTGGTTTTAAAGATTAATGGATAACTATTCAATAATAAATTCTCATTCCAAGGTGATCATAACTATAGAATAACAATGGATTGTGGGTTTAGGAAAATTAAAATATAACAAGTTTAATATAAATATGGGGAAAATATCTAGTATCAAATTTTCATATATACTTTGATATATTTTTTGTTAAGTATTATATATATTTTAGCTACAATTTTTATGCCACCATCAATAAAATCACACAGAAATTATCATTTATTATTTAAACATTTGATGTCCCACTTAGAGAGTGATGTCTGTGATGAAATGATGGGTTTTTAAGATATAAAACCAACATTCAAGGTGGGATTCGATAGTATTTTTTGTATAAGAACACGAGTTAATGAAAGTTTTAAATTCTAGAGTCACACGATGTGTATAAAGAAAACATCATTCAACTTATTGAAACTCTCATATTTTCTTGTAATTAGTATTTTTAAGAAAATAATCTGGTTTATCTCTTTATTACTTTGAAAATAAATTGTATTTTGGTAGGACAGATTGAAACCACTACACACTAAGGATTGGAAAAAATATCATGGGTTAGTGATCCTTTTAAAAGAGGATGTTTCTATAGTTTTCCCTTACTGTCCCAATCTCTCTTTATTATATGATCTCCATAAAGTTCTAGTTTTCACTAAACAATGAAAAGAAAATTGAGATAGGGAGATAGTGATTTGGATTAAAATGATTGACCCCTTTTAGTGGTGGGTTACTCTCTCCCAGTCCTTTTATAATTAGATAAATGATATGATTTATTAAATCAACCCCCTATATGTACACTCATTATGTATATAAATATATGTGTTTCTTTGTATTATGCGAGAAAATAGAATGATCCATTATTCAGTCATGGTGGTTATTAGGAAGCTTTTATATTCTTATTAAGACTAATGAGATTAATGCGTTTGTTAATTATATGCATTTTTGGATATTAATTTTTTTATTGGTGTAGCACCGTATTATTTTATGGTATGTCTCTTTCTAAACTCAATCTTTTCAATAGAATATGTTACAAAAAACCTAGAGCTTAAAAAAACTATTAAAATATTATTATGATAGTTATCACATATATGTTGGTATGGAGGTAATGAATGAAATTAAATAAATTATGAAAATAATGATTATTGATGTTTTTAAAATCAATTCATTTGTTACCCACTAATTATAAATAAAAATGGAAACCAATTTAACATAAAGGATGGGGTTTTATGAAAACACTTTTTATACCGACAATGAATGTTTATCTTAATAAATGAAATTACTCACAATAACTGAAATATTCAAATTAATTTTTTTTATAAATTCAATAAATTTTTTATATTCACTCAAAATGTTTAATAGGATTAAGGCAAGAATAAATCCAATTTTATTCAAAAAAATCTATATTTTTAAAGTCAATTTTCAGCCTTTTGTGGGCCAACCTTTTTAAAGATAATTTTTGACACTTTTTTAATATTTATTTGAGAAATAAATTTAGTTTTTGAAATTAGGATATAAAAAATATGATAGGTTGAATTTGTGGTTTTTCATAGAGAAGTTTCATTTTTGATGAATAGTGAAAAATACTAAATTTTAATTAAGAATTAAATGTTTTCCTATTTATTTGAATCATTAAATTATATATTAATTTTTCTGTTTAATAATTTCAGTTATACACACATAAACAGAATTTTTTATGAATCAATTTTCACATTAAAATTTGATATAAACACAATTGAAATGTTTGAACATTTCACTTTAAAACCCCAATTTTTCATTGTGTCTGAGTGGTTAATTTTAAATATAACTTTACCAATTTTTTTAAATGAATTTGGTAAAATGGATTTATTATTTTATTTAATAATTTCAAAAATTATTTATTTAGACCATATTAATTTTTAGAAATAAAAATTTACGATGGTAAAAAAAAATTTATCACAGTATAGGTAACAAACTAAACAAGTTAACACTACGGGAATAATGGGTATTTGCAAAAGGTTATTTGTGACGGGGATAAATCCAGTCGTAAATAGCACCGTTAGAAACTTATTTGCGATGGGATAGCTTTCCCCATCGCAAAAGGACTGGTGCGCTTTGCGCGCCAAATCGCGGGAAAGTTATTTGCGACGGGAGGTTACGGCCCGTCGCAAATAACCAGTGGCGGTAAAAGGTATTTGTGATGGGAATATACCCCTCGTCGTAAAAGGATGGGCGCGAGTTATTTGCGACGGGCGGTAACCGCCCGTCGCAAATAACCGGCGGTGGTAAAAGATATTTGCGACGGGAATATACCCCCCCTCGCAAATAGTATGTTGGAAGGTTGTTATTTACGACGGGACCCGTCGCAAATGACTATTTACCCATTGACTGTAATAAATGCAGGCTAAGGTATTTGCAACGGGTACCGTCGCAAAAAATACTAATTGCGAAAGGATACCCATCGAAAATACACCCGTCGCAGATAATCTATCCTATAAATACCCCCATCCGTTGTTTTATTCATTCTCAAACTCCATCTTCTAGTTCTCTCAAAACTCTATTTTTAAAGTTTAGCGTTTCTTAAGTTTTATTTTTTTATCCGGAGTTGATATTGAAGTTTTCGACAACGATTAGTGATCAACCTTAGATCCATTTTAAAGGTATTTATGTTCATTTTAATTTAATATTTATTTTAAATTTTTTATTAGTTTCAATTATTCTTAATTAGTTTTAATTTAATTATGTTTAAATTGTTTTGTAACTTAATTAATTTAAATTATTAGTATTCATTGTTCATAGTTAATGGTAATTAGGAATAATTAGTAATAATTACCAATAATTAGTAATAATTATCAATAATTAGAAATAATTACCAATAATTAGTAATAATTACTAATAATTAGTAATAATTACCAATAATTACCAATAATTATTAATAATTTCAAATAATTACCAATAATTAGTAATAATTAGTAATAATTACTAATAATTAGAAATAATTCGTAATAATTAGTAATAATTAGTAATAATTACCAATAATTAGAAATAATTATTAATAATTACCAATAATTAGTAACAATTACAAATAATTACCAATAATTAGTAATAATTACCAATAATTATCCATAATTAGTAATAATTACCAATAATTACCAATAATTAGTAATAATAACAATAATTATTAATAATTACCAATAATTAGTGATAATAATTACAAATAATTAGTAATAATAACAAATAATTAGCAATAATTAGTAATAATTACCAATAATTATCAATAATTAATAATAATTACCAATAATTAGTAATAATTACAAATAATTACCAATAATTAGTAATAATTACCAATAATTATCCAAAATTAGTAATAATTTCCAATAATTATCCATAATTAGTAATAATTACCAATAATTTTCCATAATTAGTAATAATTACCAATAATTACCAATAATTAGTAATAATTACCAATAATTACCAATTATAAGTAATAATGAGTAATAATTAACAATAATTAGGAATAATTACCAATAATTACAAATAATTACCAATAATTAGCAATAATTACAAATAATTACCAATAATTAGTAATAATTACAAATAATTACCAATAATTAGTAATAATTACCAATAATTACTAATAATTAGTAATAATTACCAATAATTAGTAATAATTGGTAATAATTTGAAATAATTTCCAATAATTACCACTAATTACCAATAATTAATAATAATTACAAATAATTAGAAATAATTAATAATAATTACCAATATTTAGTAATAATTAATAATAATTAGTAATAATTAGTAATAATTACCAATAATTAGTAATAATTACCAATAATTAGTAATAATTAACAATAATTCATAATAATTACCAATAATTCATAATAATTACCAATAATTAGTAATAATTACCAATAATTAGTAATAATTACCAATAATTAGTAATAATTACCAATAATTTGTTATAATATTATAATTTAATTATATTTTTTTGTAATATTAGAATTATTTTAATATTTGAATGTAAAATAATTCTATTATTTTTATATTAATTAAAATAACTTATTAATTTATTTTTATTTATGAATTATAATTCTAAAATTATTATATTAATTAAAATCATTTATTAATATTCTAATATTTTTTATTTTTGAATTATAATTCTATTATTATTATATAAATTAAAATATTTTTTTTAATATTTTTTTATTTTTGAATTATAAATGGATTATTTTTATATTAATTAAAATAATTTATTAATAATTTATTAATAATTTATTTTTTTAGTATTTGCAACGGGATACTATTCTTGTCACAAATAGTATTATTAATATATTGATTAAAATAATTTATTAATATTTTTTTAATTTTATTTAATAACTAATTGCGACGGTCCCGTCGCAATTAGTTTTCGCGATGGGTCCGTCGTAATTATCTGTTGCGACGGGTCTGTCGCAATTATCAGTTGTGACGGGTCCGTCACAATTATCAGTTGCGACGGGTCCGTCGCAATTATCAGTTGCGACGGGTCCGTCGCAATTATCAGTTGCGACGGGTCCGTCGCAATTATCAGTTGCGACGGGTCCGTCGCAATTATCAGTTGCGACGGGATCGTCACAATTATCAGTTGTGACGGGCCCGTCGCAATTATCAGTTGCGACGGGCCCGTCGCAATTAGTAGTTGCGACGGGCCCCTCGCAATTACGATTTTTAAACGTTTTCACAAATATACGGACTAATATTTGCGACGGGACGAATCTCCATCGCATATAATACCTTTAGCGACGGACCCATCGCAAAAATTTTTTGTTGCGACGCCGTTTTCCACGACGGTCTATTTACGACGGGACCCCGTCGCAAAAGCCTATTAGCGACGGGATCCTGACGCAAAAGACCCGTCGCAAATTCCTTTATTTCCAGTAGTGTAAAGTTAAAAGGTACAGGTTAAAAATACCTATAAAATAAAAATAATTATTTTTGGAGGTATTAATATACACTAAATAGGATCTATAATATTAAATTCTTTCAAATGTCATGGAACTTAATCCCCCGTCAATGTGGTTGGCTTTAAATATAAAATAATCAATATTTAATCACTTAAAACCCACACGTCCTCAACTATAAATACCACCCCATTGTGAAACATAAGACTTGTTGCTCCAGAAATATCTTTAAAACTCTATACTACTCACTCCCCACGTACAGGTGATTCTTGTCTCACCCAAAGACCTAATCAAAGGTTCTTAAGTGGTCCTCCAAGGAGGTGATATTCAAAAGGTAATCTTCTCAAAACACATATGTTATTTTTCTATTCTTCTTCTACATTCTCTTAATCTATTTAATAAATAATGGAATAATAATTAGTGAATAATTTAAAATATTTAATTTTATGTTTTTAATTTAATATCATAAATTTTTCCCTATTATTACCTCTTCTTATGAAATGAAGCGAAACAATTGTTGAAATTATGTAGCTTAATCATCTTTGTGTATAATGAATTTATTCATTTTCTATTATGAACATTATGAATGGTCATAAAACTATTTTTATGGTTACATAATATTTTAATATGTATATTATGACAAATTTCTTATTCAATAACTAATATATACTAATAATATAAAATAAAACGAGACAAGTTCCTGATATTCGGAAAAAACATCCAAAATAAACCAGACATTTTTATTAAAATTTTATCAAATAAATCATACTCATTTAAAAAATAAAACAGATAAATTATAAAATTTAAAATAATATAAGTTCATTCACAAAATTTCATTAAACTTATAGAAAATTTTTTTTAATTGAAAATATAATCCACATTTATACAAAAATGACCCGATGATGAAATCATGGAACTAAGGCACCTGAAACCATGAATATAGTGAAATGTTAGTATCTAATGGGCCATGAGATATTATAAAATAATCAAATAATGCATTATAGATATTAATATAGTTCTATAGTAATTTAATAACATTATTTATACCATTATACATTAGGTTAAATAATGTTATATGGAATCGTGAGGTAAGGGTTTTCTCATCTCATTTTCAGTTCAACGAGATGTATGTGTTTTTCACTAGTTATTTCTTATGGGTGGCGTATATAATAATCCATTGACATATTAAATTATTATTCTCATTATTATCTTGATATAATATGTTAATGCTATTGTTATAATTTTATGGGGTGTCACGAACCGAATCTGGTCGCCTTCAAAATCGGCACCCGACCCGGTCCATGGCAAGACCCGAAGGGCATTCTCGATCCCCACGGGCTGGCACAAGTGCCTGGGTATCATGAAATGATAATTGGGAACGATTTACCCGAGTTCATAAACTTAAAACGACAAAAGAGTCCAATAAAACAAATATGGATTTTTCAACTAAAACCGTCTTTTACAAAATTTCAGAACTGAAATACATAAGTTAAAACAATGTTTAAAGACCATTACAATGGTACATAACCAAATAAGGACAGCCCAAGAACCTCCACAAGGAAATAGGCACCACCCTCAAGCTATCTCCATGACACTTCATCCCAATGGACAACTAAAAACCTAAATCAATGGCATAAATCCTGTACCCAAACCTGTGACATAAAAAAAGCAAATCTACTTACACCCAAAGTTGTATGTAGGGTGTGAGCGAGAGCCCAGTAGGATACCACCACTAATAGATTCCATGTGATAAACATTTAATGGCGAAAAGCATGCAAGTTTTCAAAGACATGAGATGCTAGTTAAAATTTCTAAAAGATGCAACATTAAATAAAAATAGTTTTCAGGTGGGATAATTTAAAGAATAAAAAAATTTAAAATAAATACCATAGCTACTGAATTTTCCAACCTCTCATACCGTATACCAACGGTAAGAACAAATTATCCAGTGAGCACAATCAATGGGAAATAACCCCTAGGCACTAGCCAGCTGTGGGTCCCTGGTACCTCGTATCTCGGTGAGAGTAACCATCACAAATATCCATTCTCGTGCACGAGCCACTAGTAGGGAACACACCCATAACCTAGTGGTCCCCAATCATCATCATCATAGTTTAGTTAGAGTTGTAAGCGTCAATCTTTCTAAGTGAAACTGAGGCCAAACCCCACAGATTCACTAGCATACTAGTACACGTCCACCCACCTAGATACCCGGGTTTTCCCTTTGTGCTCAAACAAGTTCAGCAATCCAAGAAGTATAGTTCTCACATGAAAATATCACTTACACATCACAAATTAACCAAACAGCCCCATGTACATCACGCAAGTCAAAAATTCCACTTTTCATTCAAATGCATTTTGAAATCAAACTCACTCCAAATTGCCTACAACACTTTTCACATCTTTTTAACACTTCCACAAATCCATTAAACAATTTTATAAAACCATTACAAGATATTCAACTCACATAACAACCCACACACATGTCACACAATACCCTTCTCACCTTCACAATTAATTTTATAAATAACTCACATGAAATATCACACACCCGTGTTTCGCACACAAAACACAATTTAGTAAAACATTTCGACAATTTATAAAAAAAATTCTAAAAATGTTTAACATCTCAAATCACCACTTTACCATTCAAAAACCCACATTAGGTGAACACACTCACCCAAACAGTACATATACACCCTTTCCCAACTTTGTTTAACCAAATAAAACATTTTCAATTTTTATAAAACAAACCCAAGAGGTATTACCATTGTTTGCACACTAAACCCATTTCAAAACCCTTATTTAAAAGAAAAATCATACCAATACCAATCCAAAACAGAATATTTCAGCCCTAAAACAATTATTAAACCACCCCCAAATGTTATAAAAATACATCAAATAATACCACAAAGATACACATGAAAAACACACGTTTTCATAAATCACCTTCAAGAAGTACAACAGGTTTTTACACCTGAAACTCATTAAAAAAAACCTACTTTCAAGGACAACATGACAATAAGGAATTAACAAACCAGAATTGGAACCCCCTTTCAAGACTAATAAATCACTTCCATATGTTATAAACTAAACCCAAACATTACCCCAAGAGTCACACGTGAAAAGTACCCAATTTCAAGCTATAATGCAACTAAAAATTAAATGTTTAACCAAATACATCAAAACTGTTTTCACAGCACATAAAACAGATTATAAACATGCTAAATTAATAATCCATGCAAGATAACTCATCATAAAATGGCTACACATGGAATCACCTACCCTTTTGAGTCGAAACCCTCAAAACTTGGTGCGAAACCTTAAGCGCACCACCGTTGCACCAAAATGAATATAAATCCAGACTTAAACCACAATAATTTACCCAAAAGAAACAATATCATACATTAGGATCTAACCCCAACTTCTGGACATGAGGAACTTCAAGAAAAAGGAAATAAAACTAAAAGAGGATGGAAGGAATCAATAAGGAATTCCCTTACTTGAAACATCTTGAAGGAATCGGCCCCAATCCACCAAATAATGAATCACCAAGTACCCAAAACTTGTATTTAGGTTCGAAGGATTCATGATAGGTCATGTGGGGACTGCAATGGGGGAAAAAGGATGAAAAATGAAGGAGTTATGAAAGGATCAATTTACCTCTCCAAATCTGCCCGATTTTTGAAACCCTAATAAGTTCAGTACTAAATCGCGATGAAGAAGAGCTCCAAAGAGGAGAGAGAGAGATTGGGAGCGCGGCGGGGTTCAAGGGGCGAATATGAGGCTTTGAATCACCGAAAAATACTTAAAACTGAATATGTTATTAATTAATGAAATATTATTTTTAAAACGGTAATTGGGCTTTCGGGCAGGCCCAATCCCTTAAATAAAAACCAACATAAACCTTGGTTATGGATTTCAAAAGGCTCCAAATTTTAATTGAGGTGTTAATATATCAGGGGAGGACATTTAGGAGTTGGAATGAGTGAACAATATTAAAAATGAAAAAGTTATAAAAGAAATAAAATTTATTTTTAAATCTGGAATTTGGTTCACGGTTTGACCCAATTCATGAAAACTCACATATTCTCCATAAAACCTTTGGAAACCCCTAAAACAAATAATTATTGGAAATTAAAATAGAAATACATTTAAAATAATCTATGTATGTGACAATTCTCCCCACCATGAAAACTTTCCTCCCCGGAAAGTCACAACAAGGCCAAAGTAACAACCAAACCCAACTGAGAAACCAAGAGGTACTCCCTTGTCAGGTTTCTCCCCCAAAGGCCAAAGCACCTCCAGTGATCAATTAATGAAGGATTACTCTCACAAAAAAAAAACTTACACCACTTTACTGAAATAATAAATCACATTCATAATTGATCCCAAAATAAAACTCCTCAAACACTATCCGAACAAGACTCAAGCAATTCACCCAAACGAACAATAACATTGAACAAGGTTACACTTACCTTAATTTAACTAATACATTGGGCACTCTCCAGTCCCAATGTTTACCCAAGGAAGATATAAGTAGTTAGATATCTCCAAATGATAATACCTGCTTCCCATACAATACCAAGGAAAAACATGAGTTACTTGTATGAAGAGACACAAATGGGCTCCCCACCATAAGAGACAACTTAATTTTTTTTTCCGAGATAGAATCAAGACACTAATAGGGGAAGGCCCAAACAGACTCCCTAGTACAAGGGGTATACATCCATTAGAAATTTACAAAATAATATGCACGATACCCATGCTGGGTCTTCCCACCATAAGAACCAACCATCTTAACCGACCGGTGTGGGCCGACACGAAAAGGCCCCAAAATTAAGGAGTTGGGACGGTCACACGGTTAGTCTGCACAGTTTGAGAAACTGTGCGATAACTATGTGGATCCTTATATCTGCATGGTTATTTTTTTGTTCATGGTTAGAACTAACCATGTGAAAACCGTGTGCTCAACATGTCTAGCCAAATTTCCAACAATTCTCTAAAGACTCAATGGAAACCAAAGGGGGAGGGAATAACATTGTGTGATGACATGGGTACAAAACCCTCCGCATATTTCCACCGAATGGGAACAACAGAAGAAATATGATGAAACCATAGGTTTAAACTCTTCTTATCTTTCATACTGAGGAAAGGACTTTGTACAAGGGTTTAAACGACACTGGGGTTTCCCCTGACTACGCGCCAGCTTCTCTCCGGGACCTATGGCTGGAGCTCAAAATATTGAAGCATCTTCGGCCACGTAGTTTGGCTGTTGAAACCCCTATGTGGAACTTCTTCTTTCGGTGCCACAAACAACTACACCGCATACCCTGATGGGTTCATCAAGGCATAACACACTCTATAACTCACTTTACCAAAACCAGACATTTCACTGAAACAATGGATAAGAATAAGCACACACATCTCACCTTTTTTCTTTGGGTGAGAAACAACAGAAGGGTAGGACACGTATAAACACCATCCTCTAAGATAGAGGATTTGATGTTTTTACCAAGGGATACATACTCCCAACATAACAGAGAACCTAAGAGGATTGTGTGACCTTGACCTTTACAGTCAAAAGAGCACACAACATCACAATGCGTCACCGAACATGACCCTTGTGATTGATAGAAACAATACATGGAACATGACCATATTCCAAGTCCCTAAAAACAGACAAGTCCAAAAAGTGGACACAATATCCTATCAGGACCAAAATCTCAAAATTGGTTGTTTAATAATAACTCTTGCTTCAAGGAAACTATGAAGAACCCAGAGGCCCTCTTAGACACCATCATGACACTCATCCACACTAATAACCAAAGAACACTTACACCTTTGATGAATCATGATACTTAAGAAACCAAGGCCTCTTTGAACCTTCCACAAGAACTATCCCACTACAAGAGGATCTACAAATAAACTAAATGAATGGTTGTAGACTCAATCAACAATGATCTATAAAATATTCCTTATATTGATCAACTGGAGGATTTTCCAATGGAGAAACAATACGGGTTTCACTTCAGTTGTTCACTAACCCTAAATGGGGGCATACCTTATCCAACGGGAGAACCCAAGGACCCAACCAAGATGGTCCATTGGTCAAAAAAACCATAAACCAGATCCAAACACATGATGGTAACCACCATAAAGGTGTCCCAAAACATATCTCAGAGGAGACTACTAACCAGTCCTTCTACCTAGCTTACCGACCAAACATAATCCCAAAACATAGTTCAAATAAGAGGGGTTATTGGACTAAAAAAAACATCCCACAAAAACAACATCTTCAAAGACCCAAAATACAAACCATCCCAAAACTATTCATCAAGACATCATGTTTTTTTCTTTAAAACCATTTCTTTGAAAACAAGTGGTTCAGCAGTAAGAGTATCGACCAATGGTACCCCATGGGCCTCACACATGCATGTTTTTGTGCCACACCAGACACCCTCCTCATATCCGTCCCGGCACTCATCCAGTCGTTCCATCAACCATCCATCATCCCATATAACCCCATGCATGTGGTCACAAATGGAAATACCAAAGGTTAAAACAAAAATTCTTTCCACTTTTCAAAACCAAAACGGTCAACCAACGCATCCTTTTTTTTTCATAACCGCTAACCACGAGATCAAAATCCCAAATCACATCTTACAAAAATTTTCAGAAAGTCACAACAATTTAGAATATAACTCACATTCAATATATTCACATCAATTTCAAAACATCTCATCCCATTAAAACACACTCTGATTGTTTATAAAACTCTATTGGAAACACTTTTCAAAACCAACTTCAATACAGTTTCTGCCTTCAAAAGAGGTGTAATCACACCATTTTCTATTTCATAATCATTCTGAATATTCAGTTCCAAAATTTCATCAATCATACCATTCCATCATTATTTGAAAATCATTTCACAAAAACATTACACTTCTTAAAACCAAGTCACTTTAAAACCAAAGTTCCAAGATTTCAAAACTAAAGAACACAAGACAATGCGAGAGGAAACTAGTTTCAGTGGGTGACTTGGAAATATGGTTGGCGGCAATATTCCAATCACCTCACTATCACAGAGAGTGTTCTAGGGAATATCCCCAGTTCCACATGTCTTGCCAGACCCAGCGAGCTCATTGAGACCATTAACCCAACTCTCTTTTCATTTCCCCTAATCATCATCAAACCAAGAAAACCAAAAGACATAGACAAATCCCAACTTCCCCTGGCGACATGAATCTTGAAATGAGGTGTGGTGATCAAGCACACTACCCATAACCAGAATTCCATGTCCCAACAATCATAACTCTATACTATCCTGACAATTTCCCAAATAACATGACTCAAATGGAGCGAACCTCCCTTTGATACCATTTTGTCACGAACCGAATCTGGTCGCCTTCAAAATCGGCACCCGACCCGGTCCATGGCAAGACCCGAAGGGCGTTCCCAATCCCCACGGGCTGGCACAAGTGCCTGGGTATCATGAAATGATAATTGGGAACGATTTACCTGAGTTTATAAACTTAAAACGACAAAAGAGTCCAATAAAACAAATCTGGATTTTTCAACTAAAATCGTATTTTACAAAATTTCAGAACTGAAATACATAAGTTAAAACTATGTTTAGAGACCATTACAAGGGTACATAACCAAATAAGGACATCCCAAGAACCTCCACAAGGAAATATGCACCTCCCTCAAGCTATCTCCACGACACTGCATCCCAATGGACAACTAAAAACCTGAATCAATGGCATAAATCCTGTACCCAAACCTGTGACATAAAATAAGCAAATCTACTTACACCCAAAGGTGTAAGTAGGGTGTGAGCGAGAGCCCAGTAGGATACCACCACTAATAGATTCCATGTGATAAACATTTAATGGCGAAAAGCATGCAAGTTTTCGAAGACATGAGATGCTAGTTAAAATTTCTAAAAGATGAAACATTAAATAAAAACAGTTTTCAGGTGGGATAATTTAAAGAATAAAAACATTTAAAATAAATACCATAGCTACTGAATTTTCCAGCCTCTCATACCGTATACCAACGGTAAGAACAAAGTATCCAGTGAGCACAATCAATGGGAAATAACCCCTAGGCACTAGCTAGCTGTGGGTCCCAGGTACCTCGTATCTCGGTGAGAGTAACCATCACAAATATCCATTCTCGTGAATGAGCCACTATTAGGGAACATACCCATAACCTAGTGGTCCCCAATCATCATCATCATAGTTTAGTTAGAGTTGTAAGCGTCAATCTTGCTAAGTGAAACTGAGGCCAAACCCCACAGATTTACTAGCATACTAGTACACGTCCACCCACCTAGATACCCGGGTTTTCCCTTTGTGCTCAAACAAGTTCAGCAATCCAAGAAGTATAGTTCTCACATGAAAATATCACTTACAAATCACAAATTAACGAAACAGCCCCATGTACACCACGCAAGTCAAAAAATCCACTTTTCATTCAAATGCATTTTGAAATCAAACTCACTCCAAATTGCCTACAACACTTTTCACATCTTTTTAACACTTCCAAAAATCCATTAAACAATTTTATAAAACCATTAAAAAATATTCAACTCACATAACAGCCCACACACATGTCACACAATACCCTTCTCACCTTCACAATTCATTTTATAAATAAATCACATGAAATATCACACACCCGTGTTTCGCACACAAAACACAATTTAGTAAAACATTTCGACAATTTATAAAAAAAATTCTAAAAATGTTTAACATCTCAAATCACCACTTTACCATCCAAAAACCCACATTAGGTGAACACACTCACCCAAACAGTACATATACACCCTTTCCCAACTTTGTTTAACCAAATAAAACATTTTCAATTTTTATAAAACAAACCCAAGAGGTATGACCATTGTTTGCACACTAAACCCATTTCAAAACCCTTATTTAAAAGCAAAATCATACCAATACCAATCCAAAAAAGAATATTTCAGCCCTAAAACAATTATTAAACCACCCCCAAATGTTATAAAAATACATCAAATAATACCAAAAAGATACACATAAAAAACACACGTTTTCATAAATCACCTTCAAGAAGTACAACAGGTTTTTACACCTTAAACTCATTAAAAAACCTACTTTCAAGGAAAACATGACAATAAGGAATTAACAACCAGAATTGGCACCCCCTTTCAAGACTAATAAATCACTTCCATATGTTATAAACTAAACCCAAACATTACCCCAAGAGTCACACATGAAAAGTACCCAATTTCAAGCAATAATGCAACTAAAAATTAAATGTTTAACCAAATACATCAAAACTGTTTTCACAGCACATAAAACAGATTATAAACATGCTAAATTAATAATCCATGCAAGATAACTCATCATAAAATGGCTACACATGGAATCACCTACCCTTTTGAGTCGAAACCCACAAAACTTGGTGCGAAACCTTAAGCGCACCACCGTTGCACCAAAATGAATATAAATCCAGACCTAAACCACAATAATTTACCCAAAAGAAACAAAATCATACATTAGGATCGAACCCCAACTTCTGGACATGAGGAACTTCAAGAAAAAGGAAATAAAACTAAAAGAGGATGGAAGGAACCAATAAGGAATTCCCTTACTTGAAACATCTTGAAGGAATCGGCCCCAATCCACCAAATAATGAATCACCAAGTACCCAAAACTGGTATTGAGGTTCTAAGTATTCATGATAGGTCATGTGGGGACTGAAATGGGGGAAAAATGATGAAAAATGAAGGAGTTATGAAAGGATATATTTACCTCTCCAAATCTGCCCGATTTTTGAAACCCTAATAAGTTCAGTACTAAATCGCGATGAAGAAGAGCTCCAAAGAGGTGAGAGAGAGCATGGGAGCGCGGCGGGGTTCAAGGGGCGCATATGAGGCTTTGAATAACCGAAAAATACTTAAAAATGAATATGTTATTAATTAATCAAATATTATTTTTAAAACTGGAATTGGGATTTCGGGCAGGCCCAATCTCTTAAATAAAAACCAACATAAACCTTGGTTATGGATTTCAAAAGGCTCCAAATTTTAATTGAGGTGTAAATATATCAGGGGAGGACATTTAGGAGTTGGAATGTGTGAAAAATATTAAAAAATGAAAAAGTTATAAAATAAATAAAATTTATTTTTAAATCTGGAATTTGGTTCACGGTTTGACCCAATTCATGAAAACTCACATATTCTCCATAAAACCTTTGGAAACCCCCAAAACAAAGAATTAATGGAAATTAAAATAAAAATACATTTAAAATAATCTATGTATGTGACATGGGGTCTATAATTCAATGTTTCCAATGTGGTAGGAGTATTTTGTTTCAATTTCATCATTTATCTAGATCAATAATTATTAAGTATCTTATGTAGAAATATTATGTTTATAATGACTTCTAGTATACTCTGATTATTAATGAAATTTTAAAATAATTTTACCAGTTTTCAATTATTTTTTACTTAATATTTTTAGAATTTATTTTCAATAAAATCTTACTTCATCACTCTTCGGTCTGAAATTTGTGTTCTTTCAGAATTTTTTAAAATGTTTTCAAAATATTTTTAATGTAATTTTAATATAATTTTCATTGAAAATTATTTTAAAAATTGTTTAATGTCTTTAAAAAAGTTTTTAAATTTATTTATAATTTTTCATGGTTATTTCCAATGAAATGGTTTTTCCAAATATTTCTTATTTTAAATAGTGATTTTCAGAGTGACAAAGTATATTTTCTTCAAGCGTTTTTTATAATATCATTGAAATTATTTTCATATAGGTCAAAATATTTTTTATATATTATTATTCATTGAATTTTATCTCTTAGGACACAATTTTTTATATTTTACATAGTGGTTATTGATTAGTTTGACATCGGGATCCAATATTTTGATACTATTCACCATATTAATCTAGATAGTTTGTGATTATGTTTATTTAATGGGTAAATTTATTCACATTTTTTAAGTATGTTTTAGTAAAAATGTTTATTCTAACTATATTTAACCCCTTTTATATGAGTATAGTACTAATTAAGTGATTTGAAGGACCCACAATAGTCCCTTGATGCATCGATAAGTCTCACGAGTCAATGCATTTCTGGTTTTAGCTGAGGCTATACCAATTTGTTTTCATATGTCTTGAATGAGGCCTCAATGGTATGTTTTCAAATATCTGGAAATATAAATTTTCATTAACCATCCATGGTACCATGGCGACCTGATAAGTGACATAATACATACATAGCCTGACAGAAATTCCCAATCCCCACGGGTCGACGACTAGTAGCTGGCATCATAAAAAATGAAAGTGGGAATGATTTTTCCACTAAAAATGAGGACATAAAATAGGAAATAGAATATGAATATAAAAACAAAGACCATTGGGACTAATGTAACATAATTATAATAGGAATAAAATCCCACGTACTACATCCAATTACCTGAAAACTATACAAAAACTAGAAGAAAAAATACAAGTCCCAAAGGATGTAACTCTCCACGTCCATGGTTCAAAAATTGGATCCACCTCCAAGGGATCCTTTTCCCTTACTATAACCAATAGAGAGATAATATAAAAACACCTAAAGGCATATGTATGGTGTGAGAAAAATCCTAGCATGATTTCACCCAATGATTCAATAAAAAATGTTGATATGAAGTTAACCGTGCAATGTGATTTCAATTTAAAAAAATAGGTTTGCAATATCAAGAGAATATTTACACGAATAATTATTTACAATTTAAAATATATAAATACTTTATCAACTAATTATTGAAATTTCAAATAATGGGAATACATTCTAAAAGATATAAATTTTCCTTCAACCAAAGGGCATTTTACACAAAAGGAACTTTTTAGAAAATGGATTAATTAAAAACTTTTATACAAAATAGTTTATAAAAATCAGAAGGAATGTAAAATAGTTTAGAACAATGATATATAAATTTTAAATAATAATAAGAGAGAAACTAGGTCATATTCCTAATAAAGCATAAATGTTCTAGAATATAAGGACCCCACACTCATAGTGGATGGTAGTTTGTATATAAGTCCCTTTGAACTTAGGCTAAAGAGAAATCATCACCATTTAAAAAGGGATGGGATGTGTTGATAAGATGTTTTAGATTGTTTTAAATCATATAAGTCTATAAAAATAACTCAATTTCTACATAAGTCTTGAATCATCTGATCTACAAAACAACAATAAGTGATTTATTTTCAAACTGTTCAAAATAGAATTCAATCCCTTTCTCTATTTCAAAATTTATAATTTCCACTTTTAAAACATAACAGGTTTTTAATCAAATTCATTATTTTATCCAAGATAAAACCCTATGGTTTTTATCAAAACATATTAAATCCATTTTTCAGAAGTTATGATTTGAAACCAATTCATGAAATTTCACAATCACATTTCAAAATTTAATTTTAAAATTTAATTTCCCAGCCATACTTTATGATTTAAAAGTTTGAAATTTTTCTTTAACCAAAGGGAACTTTACAAAAATTTATATTTTCCCAAAATTTCTTAAATAAACACATTTATATAAAATAGATAATATAAATCTAAAGTCATGGGAAGAAGTTTACAACAATGGAATTTATATTTAAAATAAAAAAAAAGTGAGAAACATGGTCATTCACCTAGTTAGATATGAAGGTTCTAGGGTATAAAGATCCCACACTCATAGTGAATGACATTATATACTAAATTCACTTTGAACTCGGGCCAAAGAGGACACAACAATGTTGCATATGGGATATAACGTGATAATATGATTTCTAGAATGTTTTAAATCATAATGTGCAATCAAAATAAAACATTAGCTACTTAAAAACACGAATGCTCTCTAGTAAAAAACATTGAGGGATAATATTTTTTGAAGGATTCTTAAAATAAAATTCAATCCCATTATCCATTTCAAATATATCAATTTCCACTTAAAAACCAAAGTGGGTTTTTAATCAAGAACATTCCTTTTCACCCAAATAAAACCCAACTGTTTCTATCAAATCATTTTGAAGCCATTTTTATAGGTAAGGATTTGAAACAAATTCATGTAATTTCACAATCCAATTTCAAAATTAAATTCAACAAATTAATTTACAAAAAATACCATAAATTTCATTATAAACCCCCAAACCACTTTAATTGGGGGGTTTTCAAACTTTTCCATTAAATGTATTAAACTATTTAAATTAATTTTTTTTTTCTAATTTCCATTAACACAACCCAATTCATAGGAATTGGACGTTCTCTATTTTCATGCAAAAACCCCATTTCAAAACCCCAATCTAATGGAATTGGGTTTTCTCTATCAAACTGAATGAATCCATTTAGTTAAAATAAAAAAATATCATTTAAATTCAAACCATAGAAATTAAAAAAAAGTAATTTTAGGTTAATTTAAATTCGGAATCAAGATAGAACCACCTATCTTTTTCTCATGAAAACACAAAACCTACACCTTACCCGCCAACAAACCATAAGATGCCGAAGATTGAGGAACTCAACCTAGAAAAATGATTTGATAGCATAAAGTTTAGATCCATAAATTCCCATATTATCTATCAAATCCCAATGGTGCAAATATTAATATATATATGTACTGAGAGAACACTTACCCATTAAGTTACACAATGATCGTAACAGTGATCAATCACCAAATGAAACGTCTTGAAGGGGTTAAAGGCTCCCAGAAATTTTTGGGGGAAGACTCTAGGTTGAGAGAAAGGAATATTGGTGGAAGATAAAAGAATTTACAGCTAGTATGCCTTTCTAGAAACAATTTATAGTGTTTTACATGGCGCGTAACCCAATTTCATGTTGTTTAAATAGTAATTATTATATCCATTGAAAACCCTATTTCCTCTTGCTAAAAAAGAATTATTTTTATTTAAGGATTTAAATGGTGTGGTACCATATTATACGACATTTAATTCTGTACTAGGCTACATAAATGATAGGTTAAATCTAAGAATACAATAAATCATTGACTTCACCATTATAGGTGTCCTCGAAATACCTTATCAACCCAACATAGAGAAATAAAAAAGGAAAACAACATCATGGTTTAGAATGTACCTATCAGAATTGCAATGGTTTGTTACATGAATTTCATAATTATGATATTAGTTATTAAATGGCATGTTATTGTTAAATTGGTAGAATATACATGGTTATGTTTTCTGGTTCATGTGATCATTTATATGACATTATTTGATAATAATTTATTCCATCCTTATTATTCTCATTTTATTTAGTAATTGGAATGTCTTTCAATAATTTACCTTGACCAATTTTTAATTTCTTCTTTATGATAGATTTATTTATACTTTACCCTTACTAAGAATTTGAGATCAATATTTTATTATGTATTATTTTTTACATGGATTCCAAGATGTTGTTTATGATTGATATGCAAGTATAAGATATGGAATAACTGTGTTTTCAATGGAAATTCTTTATTGTATTTAATTTTTTCAACTGTAATGTTTGATCTGATTATGTATCCAATTTTCCAAAACAACTAAAAAATTCAATCCTTGGGGATTTGAATCTTTTATATATGCCAATGTAATAAAGAAATGAAATGACTTTAGGCTAGTAGTTATTGGGTCATTTTATCTGGATTGTGTGAGTAGACCATTTTTTGTTATTTTTTTCATAATTTTTTGTTATACTATACAACATATCTATTTTTTCACATAATCATTGATATAATAAATATTTTTTATATACATCAGGACTATAAATTTAGATATATTTTAAGATAAATATTTTTTTAGTAATATTTTTTAAAAATAAATATGATGGATTTGTTATGTAATCACTATGTGGTTGTTTTTTTCAATATTCATAAAGAATTGGTTCATTATTGAAATGTTTTATTACCCAATTCTTTCTAAAACAAAATACTATAATATGACATATGGTACATAAAAACACAAACATAAGACCATTTGGCTATATATATTAGTAATCATAGTATATATGTGTTGTTCTTTCACCAAATGGTGTCATATTATTTCATAAGTGTTGAATTTGTGGTAGAGGTAGGGATAAAACTATCAAATATCAAAAGGTAGTTCATAAATATGTATGGTGAAAATAATTATATCAAGGCCTATGTTTTCATATGGCTTTTGTATAAGGTTAGTTATTTATTAATCCAATGCAAGAAATTATATTTTTAATTTCTTAAGTATTATTATTTTTCTTTTTTATTATAAAACATTGTTTTCTAACCATTGATAATGTAACAACACTAGAAAAGTTCACGACATTTGAGCTCATTTATAAAAGAAACTCTTATATGAAGCGTGAAATAATATTCTATATTTTATGTTAAATTTTTTGAAGAAATGGTTTCTTTATATATGTTTCATAATTTTGTAGACACGAAATGACATATAATACAGAAATATACCATGTTTTGACCAAGGTATAATAAGATAAATATTATTGTTACCTGTTATGAGAATTTTATTAATAATATAGTGAGTCGTGGACCTAATTTTTCTATTAATTAAAGAGATCACTCTAATAATATTGAGTAATTATTAGTAATACATTAATTTTATCATTGTTGATAATTGATAATGATATGTACTGGTATTATAGTAAGTAATACGAAGAGTTAGAAATATTAGAAATATTATAATAGTGTTTATGAATATTCAAAGGATTTCATTATTTAAAATTCAATAGATGTATGTAGATGGTGGAAAATATAAATTAATTAATTTTTATAACATAAAAATTTTCTATTATGATGATGTATTTGAATAAAATGTGAAAGTAAATACGATATATTTTTATTGTATATAATTTTATACATTTTGATGTATTTTAGATTTTTGTTGAAAATTTACAAAAATCTATATTGAAGAATGTTTTGAAATGAAATATAAACTATGAAAAACAATTTCATCAATCATATAGTTAAAAATATATACACTTAAAAATTCAAAATTAATAAAATGAAAATTAAAAGCAATAGTAATGACCACACAATTACTTTTTTCTAATCATGAAATGTTTTTTTGTAAAAAGTCAAATATGTTTCATAACACAAAAACCATTCATAAAAACTATAATGAGAGTGTGATTGTTATTTATCAGAAATGAAATATTTCTTTGTTAAAAATCAACATGGTTTTTATCATGGTAATGTGTAAATATAACTATAATTACAATCATGTTTATTTTCATTAATGATGAAATTTTCTGCCATCCAAAATTTGACATGTAGATCTTGTAGAATAGTTACAGTGAAAATGATATTGATTATTATTGGCCAATAAATCTCCATTAATTGAAACTTTTATGTGCCACCTAACAAGATAATCATGTAGAACAAATGCATTGATTGTGAAAATATATGTTATAACCATGAGTTTTTTTCCATTATATTTTTGAAAAGTGATCAGCCTTAGGACTATGGGGAACGACTAAAATGACCATATAATTATATTCCATAATCCATGGGGGTTTGATCCAGGATATTTTATTATATTTTTTGGTTCAACTATTATTTAAAATAATTGAAACAATAATTAAATAACATTTCACTGAATTTAAAATTATAATTTTTTATGAATGACTTTAAAAATATTCTTGTATCTTTGAAGGATTTAAAAATATAAGGATATGAAAGTTTCAATAAAACGAAATATTATATGGACATAAATTTTTATAATATCAATTTATAGAATGCAAGATGAAATATTTAACCTCACAAAAATGGATATACTTATGGATATAGGTTATAAACATAACTCATTTTATTATGGTAAGCATGAAATTTTGGAATTTAAAAATATTAGTTATGTTATTGAATAAAATATGTGAAAAAATTAATAGTTATTAAATGTAAATTTTTGAGTGATTTTGAAACTATATTGTTTATGAATTATATGGTTATCATATGAATTTTCTAATGATTATATTATGGTAATATACAATATTTTGAACATAACAAAATTCAGGTAATACAAGAATATACCACATTTTAAACTATAGATCGATCCTTATTTATTGAAATAAATTATAAGCTTATTTCAATATTATTGGTAGAAATTAATTAGTTAAACATTTTAGTCAAATAATTTAACATTGTACTTTATATGATGGAATAATGAACCTATAAGGTTTTTTAAGACCAAATTTTATTTATGAGTGGAAAGAAAATGACCATTTTCTATGTTTTACTTATTAGTAGGACCAATGATTCAATGTGAGGTTGTCAAAATATAGATGGAAGGGACTTCTAAGAGAATATTATAATGTAAGATAAGTTTACATGTGAGTGATTCCACTAATTTTTTAATTAAAAAATATATCCCAGGACCTTATAGATTAATCATGATTAATAATTTATAGAATTACAATAAGTTGTTTTTTAAATCATGTATTAAGATACTTATTTTACTAACATGGAATAATTTTACTAAAATTTGTTAGGGGTGAAATTGACCCTTTAAGTGGTAAAAATATAAATTGATATGATTTATAGAAGATAATTGGAAAAAAATCAAGGGTAGACCATTAAAATAACTTATCTCACATCTAAAGTGATGTTAATTTCTCCAGAATAACACTCTCAGATTCAGTGTTATAAATATACATGTTTATAACATATGATATGATTTATTAACTATAAACTATTACTAGAACAAATAATATTAGTTTCCTTAGGAAATAATACTTAATACCTAAAAAGTAATACATCAAAAATTATTTTAAATATTTTTCAGATATATCCATGAATCCCTAGTTTATTCATCCTATATAACATTATTTTATTCTTAGGAATTTGAGAAACATAAGAAAAATTGTGGTCTTAGACACTCAATAAGGGTTTCAGAATACATGATAATATATCGATGAATAATCCTCTATTAACATGGTCTAGAGAAATATATAAACATATAATACATCTTTTATGATCATAATACATAAATAATTGAAGAATCAATAGGGTTTAAATATTATCAATATAAAACACAATCTATCACCAAAGTATAAAAGTGACATTAAAATAAATGATATATTCACAAAACGTGTTAAATAATGAAAAATTCATGAGAATTGGAACAATATAAATATGAGGCTAATGACCTGGTATGATTAAGCTGCCTACCAATGTCATAGTTTCACAATGACCCCAGTGGAAAGTAATTCAACCAATGTCATGGTATCATAATCAGGAAATATATAAAATATATTTAAGGAATAAAGATTACCAAATGCATAAAAGAGATATATATCATACACCACCCATCTCATAACATGTGAAGATTGAAAACCAAAACTTCTAATGCACACATTCATAAGAGAATTAAAAAAATCATTCAAGGTTATACCCTGATAAAGGATGACACGTTAGTAAAAGAAATATTTATTAATATCTTAAAAAAAATTAAATAGATGATAATGGTTTCTTGGTGAATACCCTTCAATAAGATAATTTAAGCATAAGGTATTCATAGTAAACAGATGATAATGGTTTCTCAGAAAATAACCTTTATTACACTTTGAATAACATTTAATAGTGAATAAGTTAAATATATATATTAATATTAAAAAATTGTTGAAATAAATGTTAATATGTAAAAGGTAAAGTAATATAGAATCATGTTAATGCACATTCCTAATAAATAAAATGGTATGGATATCTATGTAAAAAAATTAGTATTCAAAAATAGAAATATTTTTTATTAATACCATATATTATAAATGGAGATATAATATTATAAATATTTTTCCATATAAAATAGAATATAATTGATATATATGTGAGTAAATATAAATCATAATGATGATGTATAGGGTATTATCACCACAAATAATAAAGGGATATATGGTTATATCAATAGTTTTCAATAGTTACGGCTAAGGTGGTAGATAAGTTGTATTCCCCACTTCTGCACAACATCAAAGTAGGTGTTCAATACACTATTGTAACTCATTTGGTTAGTGGTATCAATAGTATGTTGATGGTTTATGATAACCTTGGGGTTTTGTGGTCAGGTCTCTTATCATCTGTTATCTTCAATATCTGTCATAGGTCGGTGCAACTTTGAGGGGTTGTTGGGTTTCTCATGGGAAACATGGTGACCTCTGGTAGTCTTTGTTAATCCGCATGATGGCCAATGGGGTGAATTGGGGTGATGATCAATAACCTTGGTCAATAAAAAATCATGTATTTATCTTGATAGGGATCATACTAGTGGCACAGGGACATGTATAGTAGTTTCCAATGGGAAAGTTGGACACATTACATGCAGTGGTGGTAGGTAGGTGTGTAAGGTGATTCAGTGTCTTGGGTGAGGTATATGGATCCTCCCCTCACCTTATTTGGCCTACGTTTCATAGTTCTTATGGACCATTTATTTGGGATTATGGTTCATGGGCCTATAAGGGACATGCAATGGGATCTCTTTATCCATAAAAATATAAAATTTTATATTTTAATAAAAGGAGGTGCAGGAGGGGGGGGGGGGGTCCACCCCTTACCTATTCAAAAAAATTTATTTCTCCAGTCAATTAAATTGTATGGATAACTAGTTAAATACATTTAAATTTTGGTAATGATTTATTTTTCACCATAAATGTATAGGATATGGTAAACAATCATGATATGTTTCAAACAAATGGAAAATCAATTTAACTACCAAATGTATCATCTTAGAATGTAAATATAGGTACCATGTCTTATTGGTGACCTTGTAGATAATGAATAAGATGTTTGATATTTCAATGGAAAGACAAAACGTTTGAGTGATCCCACACTTATGTTTAATTACACATTCTAGCTACAAGTCCTCAATGTCCTTATATAAGAAGAAGCAATATTTATATGGAAAAAATATTTCTTATGAATAGTGTACATGAAAATGATATTCATAATAATGTTATAATCATGAAAAAAATATAGGAAGGGAATGATCAATCCCAATATATATATATATATCACATCCATGATATCATAAATGAAATTGAATTTATATAATATATCTTGAAACATGGGGTTATTTTTGCATAATGACAACTTAAAAAAAATAATGTGAGGCATCGATTAATTTACCATTGATAATAGATAAAAGTTATATTAATAAAATTGATTAATATAATAATATCATATAATATATGAATTTAATGAATATTATAAAAAATAAATTTTAAATAGGAACGATAGAGTGTGAAAAGGGGCCCTTATATCAACATAAAAATATAAATGAATAATATCTCATATAAAATATATCAAAAGAATGATAATTTAATGAAAATAGTATAATTTTATTATATAAAAATAATTTTTAAAAATTATTATAACAATCAAATTATATATAAGAAATAAAAATGATAAATAATTACCATTAATTCGTCATAATAGTAACTTTGGAAATTGGTATAATATGGGTGAATGTAAATTCTATTATGAAAGATACATCAATGGAAGGATAATATCGACATTTAATATCACATTAGAATATGGAATGTAAGATTAAATGATATTATTATAAAAAAATTATAACTAATAAATGAGGAAAAATAAATAAGGACCCTTACATGTGATTAATAATGACTTGGGATAATAGAATAATGAGGGTGAATTAAAATATTTCAAAATAAATATACTACACTAAAAATAATATTTTAAGGAAACATTCTCCAATTATATTTAATAAGGCACTTTTAGGATCATAAACGTGAATTATAAATGGATTAATCATGTTTTCTTTTGAAAATTTGGTTTTTCTTGTGGAATAATTTTTCATTTCATTGTTTAGATTTGATATTAGAGGTTTGAGGGTCAATTATCACATTTGATTGGATAATGTTTCGGTTTTAGTAAAGGGTTCAATGTTTATACATACAGATATTGAGGATGTACATATATTTTAAAACTATAGGTGACACTGCGGACCTATTGGGAGGCCATCATGTACACACTGGACCAAGTATATGCTATAATCACATGGGAGTGCCACTACATACCCGATAGATCTAGAACAGGTACATGGTATCCCGACAGGTTGTTTTGTTGGTTATAGATTTTTTGGTCCTTTTAACCTAAACCCTTTTAACCCTATTTACCATTATATTTTAATTCATTAACTGTCCAATTGATGAGAGCTCCTCTAATGTCCTCTCTTGGTCTGCATCATCCCCTCCTTATTTCCCCTTGGTTCGAGGTATATTAATAGATCCTTACTATTATAAATCAATGGTAAGTCATCTTTATTCTATATTTCCTCTCATGAAATTTATTAAAAATTATTTTTCTCTAGAAAGATATAATAAGATTAATTCATATGGATCATCGTAGAATTAATAATAAACTAAGGGTCTTTATCCTATCTTTTCATGGGGGTGGGGGGGAGTGCGTGCAGGGGGGGGGGGGGGTTGTGTGGTCATTTTTCCAGTTCATCTCTATTTTGATGGATGGTAACTATGGAATTTTGTTTTATTTTTTATAAATAATTGATTATATTACAGGAATTATTTATGGTATTGTCTTAGTTCATGAGGTCATTATATTTTTTGGTCAATTTGTATAGTTGATATTATAGTTTTATCATGGATTTTAGTTATTATTATTTAATGGTTATTTTTTGATTATGTATTCATAGTGATGAAATTTATAGTGATAGTTGTTGGTTACTTCTTGGGGGTTTATTAGAGTTGTAAAATCTCAATGTTTATATTAGTAAGTGGTCCCAGCCCTCCAAGTGGTTCATGGGATATGTCTGAAACATGAATGGTATATATTTTTTGGAAATTAATAATAAAATATTATAAAATATTTTTGGAAATATAAATGGATGGATTATTAGTTGTACATTGATATAAAATCATAATTTTCATCAATGGTTTCATGTGTAGTGATGAAAATATATTCATTTACCCTTATATATATTTTGGAGTTATATATATTCATTTATTTATATCTTATTCCATATAATATTTTATAATTATTATTACTATATTTCACAATATGTGAGATGGGTAAACCTCGTATGGGATATTTTACCTTACCATATTACCTCATAGTCCATAAAAATATTTTGATATTTGTTTTGGGATGAAAATTAAACCATTAATATTTCATTGATGTTGAACAAACTAGAGGCCTTCTCAGAAACTATAGATTATCTCTTTAACTATAATTTAATTTTTAGTTAAATATTGATAAATCAATTATTTCTGATTAATAAATATACTATAAAAATATAAATCACTAATACTAAAAGTTATTTAATGAACTATAATTCAACTAACAACACTTAACCTTGGTTAGGATAATTCTTTGATTGTGATGTGGTGGATGGGTTTACAGGGTGGTAAGAACTGATATCATAAGAAATACCTATCAGTTTTATATTAATAAATCATTGATATATTATAATTACTACTATTTCATAAGTGATTAAGGTGAGGTAATTTTTATATTAAATTTTTTTTAATAATGATTTCTTTTTAGAAACACATTCTCATTTTAATTCCTCTTATTCATTCATTCAATATCTATTTTCAATTGCTTTACTATAAAAAGTTTTCAAAGTCACTAACTTATCCTCTTTAAATAAACTATTTAATTAAATGTTTTTTTATGTCAATGTTTGATTTTAAAAATTTTACACAGAATGGGGAATAGAAATGAACCTTGTGAAATTATAGTAATAATAAATCTACCTTCAAATCCTCATACTTCTTTTTATGGGATAATATTTTCGCATTTTATCCCAATCAGTACTAATAGTTTTCTTTATTTAGTGCCTAATTTATCTTTTTCATCCCATTGATATGTTTAGAATATATCTATGCCTATAATTCTCATAGTATTTCCTAAGAGTTGAGTAAGTCATACATGGGTTGAATTTGGGCTGAAAATAGCATGTTTGACTTATAAATTGTTGTAATATATTTTTTATTAGACTATTACCCATCCTTTTCATATATACCATGTTTATTTGGATTATACATATGTGTTATTATTGTAGAACTGTATTTATTGTGTGGATATAGATTCTCAATGTTAACCATTATATGAAATTATTATATTTGGAATGTTTCTAGTTTTATGTCATGCATGTTGATTGACATTTCTATTAGTATTATCTCAATAATATGTAAAAATTCAACCTTCAAGTGAGGTATGAATTCTTTAAATCATGAAAAACCCCCTTATTTGTTTCCTGAAGAGACCTATAAGGGGGTTTTGGGGGGGGATTATATGTTTTTAGGAGGCTTGGTATAGGGATGAGTCATGGAGCCAAGAGGATTTAGTGCCACAAGTTAGCTAACTATAGTGCCATGAGCTAGCTGGAAAAAATATTATAGGATTTAATAACTACTAGTGGCCCTCCAGCTATCCATTGGGTTTTAAATATGTTTTTTATAGTTATATATTAGTCTTTTACACCATCTTTCCTTATTAACTACCATTCAATTGTTTTTTCCTACAACTCATAGAATCAATATCTCTTCCTCCATTTCTTTTTTCAGCATAGATCCTTGAATCGTTGGTTTTTTTAACATTTGTTTGTCATGAAAAAATCCTTGAGGAAAATATACCCCCTATTCTCTCATGTCTTGTTTCGTTCTATACCAGGGTGTGTTCAAATGGATATACCAAGATTCACCAATTTTTTGGTATTTTCTCTACTACTTTAAGATCTCTAATTCTAAGCTGAATCAAAGGCCAATATCAGACATGTGAACCTTTCGAGTCCAAATTTAGGTGACCCCTATGTATTTTATTGTTCATGTTATTTATATTTATGTGATTATGATATTCCATTAGTTATTTTACAATAATGACCAAATTCTTTTATAAGCATTGAACAAAGTCATTGTAATTATATAAAAATAGTGAAAATATTTTCCTGATTAATGGAAAAGAGGGGAGAAATATGGGAACACTTAGGTGAGATTATTACTTTTTATTATTCCCATTGAAATTGGAAATTTTTTGGGGTTCGTATTTAGTTTTGAAAATAGAAAAGTGTTTTTACATTTACAATGTTCATTGAAATGGGTTCTAATTTAAAAAAAAAGAAACATGGTTTTAGAAATGATCATGTTAAATTAAAGTGTTCCTTGTTTGTTTCTTTTTTATGAATTAAGATTCTAAATTTATTAAAGATTTTAAAATATGGTATTTGGAAATTAAATTGAAATTGAAATTTTAATTAAACCCATGAAATTTCACTATTATATTATATTATTGAAATGATGGAACTAATGGTTAAAACTAGGGTGAACACGTCCCCCTTGGTAGATGTGATATATTAAGGTTAAACCTGGGTGAACATAACCCTCAAAATTTTGTTAATAAAAATGTTTAATTATTGGGTGAACATGACCCCAGTTGATGCTAGGGCCCATGGATTGATAAAATACCTTTAGAATCCCCAAACATAGTATCCTAAAGCCAGTAAATACTTTATTAGATTTTTATAACATATACATAGTCATATATCTATGTACATGATACTTTATTATTCCAAGTAAAATAGATACATACTTTTGATTTTAATTTGATTTTAATTTAATTTTAAATCATAAAATTTACAATATATTTTCTTGTATAATGCCATTATTCCCCGTATCTTATCCTAGTATATCAATCAAAAAACACATCCTAATGTCCTGGAGGAAAATAAAACATAATAAAAAGGTGAATCATATGTTCATTATCAGTAATCGTATAATGAAAGTAATGAATAAATATTGAATAAAAAATATAGAATGGTAAATAATGGAATATATCAAATTTAATTAATAAAATCAGAATTAAATGGTAAGAATAAATTATGATCAGATAATTATATATAGATAATCACATGAGCATGAATCTTAACCATGAATATTCTATATAATCAAATACTCACATAGGATATAAATTAATAAATTCATAATGATGGAATGAATAATACTAGAGATCTAAAACATACTTTTGAGGACTCTTGACAGTACTTTTAATACCATAAAGGTCCTATGCCAATATATTTGTAAAATGGTCTTGTCTTTGGCCAAAACCCAATCTTGATTGTCTCATGAAACCTACTGATGCATTGAGGGGCTAATGCGAGATCTTCTAGTCACATAATTTGTGTAATTAATTCCTCATATAAAATGGGTGAATCATTAAGGACATAAAAATTCATCTTTAAAATAGAATACAAAATTTAAATATTTTAGAAAATAAGTATACATAATCATAAACCATTCAAAGTTAAATAAATGGTATCAACATAGTACATCCTCAGTCAAACTGATCATAAAACCTCTATAGAAATGATAACGATGATATCATTGGATTATATCCCCATTAAATAATATATAAAATAAAACATTGTCCTCATAGATGTAAAATTATTTTGGAATTTCACTTGGATAATTTCTTGAGGAAAATAACATTTCTTTTAAAATAACCTTTTTTTAATGATGGATATTTTATCAAATATTTTCAAAATCCACTTCATTGAAAATAAAAATTCCAAAAATTGAATTTATTGAAAATTTGGGAATTTTATTTTATTTAAAATAACCATGTAATATTTTAGTGGAATCCTTAATTAAATAATTATGACGATGGTTAATTTTTTATGTGTTTTATAAGTTAAAAAGAGCATTCAATATTCAATTTAAAAAATATTAGAAAAGCATCTTGTTTAGAAAATGACAAGAATATTCCTTTCAATCTATTTTGGAAAACATATAACATGTATAAAAATATTTTAATTAACAATTTGTATAAATCTAAATATTTTTTGAAATATTTTTTTGCAAAACATGATATTCAAAGAAAAATTATTTTCAACCGAAGCGATAATTGAAATTGGTATTTATTAAAACAGTTTTCATAATAATTTTAAATGCAAAAGAGATTATAAATGGTAATATTACATAAAAAATTTCATGAGTAAACATAAGAGAAAAAATATATTTATTTTATGATATAAATTTGAAAGAATTCACAAAAGGTACACTTAAACAAAAACAATCCCAAATACAAATAAGATTGTGAAATAAACCCTGACCACATTGGTAACCATTTAATCATAAGACCCATTAAGGAAATATGATTAAATAAAACAATAAATAACTTTAAAATAAATTAATTAATGATATAACATAAAATAAGGTAATTGTATACACTACAAAAAGTATTTATGTGGTGAATATGGATCATGTATCACGGAAGTAAATGGGAGACAAGAAACCTTTACCTTATGTTCGACTCATCATGTATGTTCTTTATCTTCATATTTAATATACTTATGTTAATTATTTAATTTTTTATTAATTTTATCAATGTTTATTACTAATTTTATTTCAATTATCTTCAATCTATATGTGATTACTTAATAAATTATGTTTACATTAGATTTTTTGATGATATTTGGATTGTGTCAAAAATAAATTCAGTAGGTTGAATACGGTAAAAGTGATAATTATTTAAAAATATCTCAAATAATTACCATAAAATAATTATAATATTTATAAAAAAGTTATAAATTTTAAAAAATAGGAATGATGGTTATGAAAAATCAAAAATATTACAATCCTGAAGATGGTATGTTGTATGTAAGAATGAGTAACATTTCCATTTTTAAATAATCATTGTGGAATGGAGGTAATGGATATTTTATATTTCTTAAAATAACATAAAATTATAAATACCATATTATATTTTAAATTTACTTATATATATATATATATCATCCATGTGGCGTGGTAAAGAAAAGAGAGTCATATCACCTAATGGAGGTGATAGTCTATATATACAAAAATCGTATTATCATCTTTGATTGAGTGAAAAGTTAAGAAATAAAATGACATATTATATTTTTAGAATGATAAATATGTAATTAATACCGTTATTATATCATTTATATAACATATAATGGTTAAAATTATCCTTATCAACATCAATGTAAGTGTTAGTGAAAGATGAATGGCATCGGTTCATGTGGCGGTAGTCTAATATACACAAGAGCGATGTTATCATATCCTCAATAGAATGGAATGTAAAAAATATAGAGTATCTAATGAATACATAGGTATAATTAGGTTAAAAATATAATAAATATACTTTATATCAATCATTATACCCAACTGTGAGATGTAGTAATGGAAAAAATAATCACATTGGTTTGCGATGTGGTAGTCCACCCTACACACGAATTATTATTTTGTAACACATTTCATGAAAGTGGTGATATTTTTAGATTATTCAATAAAAATAAAAATATAACACTATATTGTAAATTCTTTAGTTATTATATAATTATAAATTTAAAATATTTTATGGGTTTGGGAGAAGAAATAAAATAAAAATGCATGGTTTTAAATTTTACAACTTCTCTAACAACCTATAAAATATTTTGAAAAACGTATTCCTGGAATCGATTTTTAAAAAATAAAATTATTTTATATTCATATTATGGAACTTTTAATGTCATTAATAGAGGTCTAATATGAAAAAATGGTTTTAATGTGTGAAGAATATGGGATAGGGGTTTCCTTTTATAGGTGAAGTGATTGACAAAATTGTAATTTTTTAAAATAAAAAGTTATACCCATGTTTTTAACATGAAAAAGTGTCCAAAGTAGAGTATTGTATATAAATATACATTATAAGGTCTAAATATGACAATAAAATATATTTTATATATGTATTTAATTAATTTTGACCCTTATATTTTTAGTTCAAACCTATATAAATTAGTTTTTACTTTAACAATGGTAAATAAATTTTACAGCTTTTACTATTAATTGTGATAAAATTTTAATTTTAAATTATTATATAATATAAATTATTATTATTAAAAATATTTATTACAATATTATAAATTCTGTTGACATAAGTGGAAAATTTTAATTTAAAATTAATCCAGTGGGCATAACGAGAAAGCGAGCTTTTAAAGTGAAAATGTTCAAAAGATTTCCATGTTTTTATATACAAATTCAGTATAAAAATAATGAAAATGGAATAAATTGTATAAATTGATATATAAGTGAACTAATTTAACATTATAATCAGTTAAAAATACAATTTACCATTATAATTTATTTAAACGAAAAGTCATATTTTAATTAAAATTTATTATTTTCCATCATTCATCAACAAATAAAACTTATCAAATAAATAAAAAAACACACTAATATAATTTTGATATTATTATTTCAAAAATGGTGTTTATTTTTTAAATTGTTTTTCTAATATTAGGAAATTTTTATTTTAATTTTTGTGTGCAAAGAGAAACCCAACTATCTTTTAGAAAAAATATTGTTTTTTTGAAAATATTTATTATTATTTTAAATGATTATTATTTTATTTATAATCGATAAATGACCAATGAATCTATTTTTTCATGTATAATACCGATAAATTTAATTATTTTAGTACTATTAATATACACCTATTAAACACCTTTGTTATAATAGTACTTCTTAGATAATAATTTTTATAGAGTATTTTGTTTCATTAAACTCAGTATTGTGTGCACTAAATTATATCTAAGATACTAAATATATTTAAAAATAAATTGATTATAAAGTCTCTAGAATAATATATTATTTTATAATCTTTGTTTATCGTGTCATAAACACTACCAAACATGATGATATTATTTTAAAATCTCAAGGTGTAACATTTTACCCTCTTAAATAAATTCGATCCTTACAATTTATTCTTGATCTTGGTAATCAAGGTTTTTTCAATTTTAAATACCATAATTGAAAACCCACACCATAAAAAGGTTCAATAAAACATCCTCTTAATAATTGATAATGGAAATAAAAAATTCAAATGTAATAGAAGATAACTAGGTTTCTAAGTAAGATAAAATTGGTGGCAAGTATAGATATGGACATGGAAAAAAGCATAAATAATTATAGAGAGTGATAGAGGTCATTGAACACATGAAACTGAATGATAAATGGAATGTTAAGGACCTAAAAACCATAAATATATTATGATTTAAAAGTCCATTGGTTCAATATATAATAAGGAATTAATATATAATTTTGTTTCAATATCATGTTCCAATAAATGAGGAATTATATTACTATCTTAGAATATATGAAAATATTCTTACATGATACATTTCTATTTCATAAGTACAATTTCATCATTTGGTTATTCTATAATAAATTTAAAATTCCTTTATTACTCCAAAAAATGAATTTTTAAGCATGAAGAACTAAAACTCACTTTTAACAGATCATATGACCCATAATAGAATAATAATTAACTCCTTAGATCTCCATTTATTATTATACCAAAATGGTTATTACAGGTTATCCATTATTCATAATATTACTATTTTGAATTAATACATTAATCTCTAAATCTTTTTCAAATGTAAAACGTAAATCATTTCATAAATGTTATCCTTTTTACTCTTAAAAATGATTAATATCCAAAATATTTGAAATAAGGTCACTAAATTTCAAAAATGAACATATCATTAATCTCCCAAAAAATGTAAAGTATCTCTTAGTCGTAACATACCAAATATGTGAACACATTCATCATGAATTATATTGAAACATGGTAATAACCTGATATACCATAATGCCCTATTGGAAACATGTTCTCTTCCTTATTTCATAAATGAAACATAGATTATTTCAAATAATAATTAAATTAAAAAATGTTGTCGGCTCTATTAAGGATAGAATAAGATACTTTTTTAATAAATCAATAATTAGATCCAAGTTAGTAATTAATATCCAATTTAATTTATCCATATTATTTCTTTATTTATCTCATCATAAGGATCATATAATGTTTTTTCCAAGGAGTTCAAGTTTCCCTTGAATAATTTTTCTTTGTCATCGGTACTATTCAAAACCTGATTTCAAATAGATAAAGAGAAATTTCTACAATACTATCTTTATACATTTTATAACTATTATAACCATGATATCATTAATAAAATACTCAAATTACCTAATTATTGAATCCAAATACAAGAACATTATTCATTCCACTTCACTTACGGTAATTGTATAAACATTACTATGATCCATTAGCTACTATCGAGGTATATTACTTTGGCGATTGGGGAATTTGTTCGTGTACTGCCAAATCTACTTACATTTGAAGCATTGATCATTAGAAACCATTTTCATTCCCTTGAAATCATTTTCATGTTCCCCTTTCACTCCACATTTTTATAAAACTATCATTCCCCTTACTCAAGTACCAGAGTGTTTTGTTAGACAATTATCACATTTGTAAAATCCTTCATTACCTTATTCTATTTATCCATATTTTTATCCTTCATCAACTTCTTCTATTTCTTTAATTATAATTTATAATACATAGATAATCCTTTCTCTATCTTTTTATCATATTATAATATATCATTATATATTGAGATTGTTTGGGAGACTAGTTACCATCAAAAATCAGCTTAATCCAATCAATGAAATGATATTTCTTACTCTATGGATTATGTTCATTGATGTAGTTCCCATTATTTCATTAGGTGTCATTTATAAATTATAAAATACAATAAATTATATCATATTATTATGAAACATAATTTATAATCCCAATATAATTGATACATAACATAAATTTAGAAATTTAAGCATAGCTAATCTCAAAATCATAAACATGGTTTTTTAGGGGATATATTTATTTTCAAATCCTTTATAATGTTTTCTGAATAAAAAAATTAAATTAGCATAGGTATATACACTAGGAGTATCAAACTAGTTGTGCAGTAAGGCCCATTTTCATTCAAAAAGTGATGATCAGGACTGTAACACCCTGAGATTTTATGAAAAATATTATTTTTAATTTCATTAATGTCTTGTGTTATACGCTACACCAAAAGGAGCTTGAACAACACGCTTCATTGACATGCCTTTCATGACACGCAATCACGACCTTCCTCGATAGCGTGTGTAGTACGTAGTAACGAGTTTTACTAAACAACAATATGCTATTAAAATATTATTAAAACTAGCCGTTATGAATAGTAATAACCACTTCTTGAAATCTTGTAAATTTTATTTTTCAAAATGGTCTTTATTTTTGGATTCGGAATATCGAAATTAGCTTAGGGTGAAATTTTGGTACTTTTCGGATAACTTTCATATTCTGATGAATAGTGAAAATTACTAAATTATAATTAAAAACAACTTTTTTAATCGAAATAATTAATAGTGATAAATTATTAATTTGAGTGGTTTTAAAGTATATTTAGAATATATTTTTACAATTTAATACAATGTTGGTCATTGGATGTAATTTCACATTTAAACCAGTTTTAAACAAGTGTCAATCTTTTGATAGTTATTATCTCTTAAAAACATGCTATTTGTTTTAACGACGGGAACTAATTTTTAAATTAATTAATGCAACTGATATGTTCTGAATTTGGTAAAATAGACATCATTTTTGAATTCTTAATATCAAATATATCTTAGTTCTAATTTTTGGTATTTTTCTGGAAACTTTAATTTTTTTTGATGAATAGTGAAACCACTAAGTGGTAGTTAAAAAAACTGAATTTTTCATAAAACTTAATTGTACCGCTTCTGAGAGTGGAATTTCGAAATTCCGAGAGACACGGTTAATATAAAGTAATAAAATTTGGTTCAATGAGATGAAAATAATTTTTGGTGAATAGTAACTTTTTACTTTTTTTTACTACGGTTACAAGTATATAGGGTAATTAAGGGTAAAAATGATATTATTATTACCCTAACACATGTCCTAATTCTATTTTACAAGTTTAATTCGACCAAAAAAAACCTTAGGAATGAAATATGACCATTTAGGCCCACTTGGATTAGATTAGGACATTTATTATTAATTTATTTAAAGAAGGGTTAAAATAGTTAAAATCAAAGTTTAATAAGTAAATCATTTTTAATATGGGGTTATACATAAGATAAATTCGACTATAAATATTAATTAGAAAGATAAAAATATTTCCTACATAATGGTATTTTATTTGTAATTTTTAGACATTAAATAATTTAATTTATTTATGACACAATGATGATGTAGTAATTATCTTATTAATGAAATATTGATATAATTGATGTTATAAATACCCAAATAAATATAATTTGAGCGTTTTTGTGAACTAAACTAATTTTTTAGGTTAACATGTCATGTTAGGATTGATTTAATTAACATTGGTCGAAATTATCATTCTGTTATGAGTTTCAAAAAAAATCATCTATTTAATAGTTTCAAAATTGACATAAAATAGTTTTAAAACAAATATTATATTATTAATTGTTATTTTATTCCTAAAAATATAAGGTTCGTCCAAATGACTAAGATAAGGTTATATATATTAATAAAACACAACTTGGGGGTCTCTTGGATGTATATGGTACGTTTATTAACTATATAATATAAAAATACAAAGTGACATGGTAAATGTCAATCTATATAATTAAGACTTAAAACTAAAAGATAAGGTTAATATAATGACCTAAACATTTATAAATTCTATTGTATGAGAGTATTTCGTCCCATTCCCCCCTTATATTAGAAATAACTCAATTTGGAGCTATTTAAAACCGAACTTGACTTTATAATAAAATAATATTTTTAGTTATTCCAAAGGTGCCCCTCTCCTCCCTTATAAAAAGGCACCTCCTCCCCCTCTTCCTCACACCACATTGAGCCGTCATGCTTGGCCAAAACCTTCAAATTTCTCCTCTTAACTTCCCTAGAAACATTCTAGAGGTTCTGGAATTCTTCAAAGACCTATTTTAGTGCCCTAAAAGGAGGTCTCAAAAAATCACTTCAAAGAAGAGGTAATGTCCGTTACCAATTCTTTCATCTTTATTTCCTCTTCCACTTCTTCTTATTTAGTTGTTTCATTATGAAGTAATAAAATCAGTATCACTCATATACTGATATTTTATTATAAGTATTAAACAACCCTATTTCACCATCTATCCATCCTAAGGAAAATGAAAACACCGCGCGTGCGTACGTACGGAATACCGTCTCCACGCCGTGGTATAATCTATTTTCCACCACCACCTTACATGGATGGGTATAATGGTGTAAATAATGACTATATATGACTATTATAAAGTGATATTGATTCTTAAATAGTATACATACACTCCAATACAATTCCACGATCATAGGAACGATATCATGACTCATGCGTACGTACGGAATATCGTCTCCAAAATGTGATGCAACTCATTATACATGATCTTCATTTCATTATGATTATATAAATGAATTGAATGAATGAATATGATATATATTACACTAATAAAATTATGTAAATGGGGTATCTATAACCTAAAGAGAAGAATAAGAATTTATTCGACAAAACACGCATAAGAACAAAAAGTTATAAACACCCGAATAACAAGTAGCAATGAAATATTAATACCAAGAAGCTAAGAATATGACCCTATATGATATCATAAAAATAATTATGATTCTGTAATAAGTCGATAACATTATTTAAATCATTATACATGAGGATCAGACACATACAAAGCATATTGGACCTAAGGTAAGGGAAAATATCTCAATCTCATTTTTATCCGAGATTGTTTATACATTGAAATTTACTGGAGTGTATTTTATCATCCACATCCTTGTTTCCTCAATATGTAATATTTATATCCTTACACAATATTTTTTATCAAATTTTACCCTTCGGTGAGTTTTTAGTAAAAGATATGAAAAGAATATTTTGTCATTTTTCGTATGAGGTACTTTTTGACTTTTCCGACCAAAGTACGAAGAATGTTTTTTTAACATATATGGCATGAATGGATTTTTAAAACATTATTTCCAAGAATATTCCTTTACAAGTTTTCATGTTTATTTTTAATCAACCTCTTTTAGTTTATAATTGAATGACATGTTAAGAAAGGAAAAGTGTTTTTGAAGCAGAAAGGATATTTTCCTCAAGAATGGAGTTCAAGTGTTTTATCAACATTATTTTCCATCTAAGATAATAAAGGGTTCTGCTTTTATCCCTATTATTACATTGATTTGATTATTTTGTGATGGAATTATGTTTTTATGAATTCCTTTATCTTATATGAATCGTTTTATGATGTCACGATGTTTAAGATTCACATTTTTATTACATGGGTTATGCTACGATGTATGGTTATCTGATTTTGTGGCACACATAAGAATGGTATAATTATGAGATGGGTGGGACATATATCTCCCTCCAATGCATTGGGTAAATATTTTATATCTCATAAGATAGACATGGCTGGAACGGTATGTTATACCGGTTCAGTGAAACAGGACTGAAACAAGGGTGACTCGATTCCGAAATGGACGTTGTCCACTAAGATAGTCTTGGAAATGAGTCTTGACTAATAAGATATGATTCTCTATGATTATGTGTGTATGCCACACTGTTTCATATTTTATGTTATGATTATTGGGAATTTCATTTCACTACTATGATTTATCCCATGTTATGAAATTATGCTCTCTTTTGCAGGTTAAGATTTCCAAAATGTTATGTTCTTATGAAAATGATGTGATTGATATTTCTTTTGTTTACCCTTACTGAGCATTTTAGATCACCCTTTTATGTTTTCTTTTCCCCAGGATATAAAGAAAAATTTTAGGTAAAAAAAGGAAGATCTTTATGGGAGATGTTGATGATCTTTCACCACGATTAGAAGATTATATTCTGTGTTTCCAAAGACACTAAACTATTACGATCCTTGTGTGTGTGTTTTTGTTATGTACTAAGTATTCCGCAAAAGTAATGTAATGTCCATGTACGTCAAGCTTCGGGTCTCTACAGTTGGTATTAGAGGAAAATTTTAGTCATCCTTTGGAAACTAGGATGCAAAAACGTTAGTGAGATCCCAAGAGATATTTCTAAGGTATGTCTAGGGATGTCCCTAAGGATGAGTATACGTATAGGATATAGTCATAGAACTATGGTAACAATATTAGATTAAACCAAAGATGTTAGATATTGATGTTACTCCCCCTTTATTATGATTTTTGCCTCTCACACTATTCTTTTTGGGTTTTAGAAAATCGATGGAAACAAGATGATTCATGATAATGGAGGATATGATGGACAATGGAATGATATTATTCATGAGAAACCAAATGAAATGGGATTTGTAAGTCCAAACATCATTATTATGCTGAATCAGCAATCTCATAATATGATCAATAAAGTAAAATTTGGTATGTTTCCTGACTTGGCTAATAAGAGAAAGATGGAGTTTCATGATGATCCTAGAGGAATGAAAGTTCAATTTCCCCTATGTAAATCATGTGGGAAGATGCATCAAGGAGAATGTTTCAAAGGAACTGGAAGATGCTTTGGGTGTGGAAAAGAAGGACACAAAGCCAGTAAGGGCAAAGGAAAAGGTTCAGTTAACACCAGGGATGAGGATAATGGTATTGCTATGACATCAAAAATGGTTAAATGTTTTAAATGTGGAATGTACGGGCATTATTCAAACCAATTCCCTAAGGGAAAGTCTCATGAAGAGAATCAGTATGGTCGTATGGGTAGTATTTATGTTGATGATGATGAAGAGACTACAAATGATATGTGAGATGAAAGAATTGTTGAAGCTCGGTCAATGGTTTAAGAATGTAGTGGAATGATTACATGTTTATCATGTGTAATGCTATATAAGTAATCTCATGGTACTATGGAATAAAGAGACATTTATGGATTGTTACACTGTTGTCTTTCCTTGAGTATTGAAAGTGTATGATTAATGTTACCAGTATCCATGAAAGGTTATTCATATATTTTTGGAATGTAGATGATATGCGCATAATGAAGGGATAAGGAGAAAATTAAATTTTTGATAGTATTCATGAGCTCATGACTGATATAAGGAGAAGGTTATATCATGGTTTGAGTATATAGAATTTTTGGATTTTGGTATGTGGAAAGAGTTAACTTTGACAACATTCGTGTTTTCACTAAGGTTTAATGGATATTCATTTTTCAAGAGAATACATGATTAAGGTATTCACATGATTAGAATGTGACCAAGAAGATATATGGGGGATAATTGATGGTATTGACATGCTTGGTTGATTAAATATCAAGTAATCATTTTCTTTATACTATGAGCTTGGACTGAAGTATTTTAGATAAGCCTAAAGATTGTAATAGATTATGTTAACCATAAGTTAGTATTGTTTAAGGATAGAATTTTTTTTGATATTATTTATGTGATGTTATAGTAATGTAGTTTTAGAAAAAGGACAACCTATAGGACGGGCGACAACCCATTGCGTCGGACAAGGTCGTGGGAATCGAACCCACAACCGAAGTGCGACTGTCCTTTATCGCCTACCACTGGCCTACAGGAAGTCCCTGTTTAGTAGAAACTAGTTTTATTATATTAAGAAGTATAATATAAGAAGTGTAAGTCCATTTTCGGAACCATATATGATTAATCTCACTATATATGGACTTATGTATTTTTTGATAACTTTCCTAACCTTTTGTTTGAGACAGATGGAATGACCCATCATTTTATCACATGATCTGCTAACACATCACGAATGACGAATTCAACTTCATTTCTTTAAGAGATGAAGTGGAAATTGTCCAAAGAACGACCAACGGTGAGACTATACCAATATCAAGAAAGTATTTCTTCTAATTCCAATTTCATCATCTTTAGAGAAATGATCCTGAAAACCAAAAATGTTGTCCTAGTGCTCTTATATCTGAATAATCAGATGGTACCTTAGATCATCACAAATATATGGATTTTTGATTGCTGGCTTTTCCATAGCTGTGTTCTCTACCACTCTCCATCAGAACATGATGGTTAGATTTCTCTTCCATATCCATATTTTCACCTATGTGGAAACCCAGTGATTAGTTTATTTGGGTAACCATTACATTTCATACTTTTGTTTTTAAAGATTGGATTTAGTATTCCTTATTACGATGTGGGTTTCTATTAAAGAAACTTTCGAGTAGTAAACCATTAATAACCCAAAAGAATTTCGAGGGCGAAATTCATTTTAAGGGGGGTAGAATGTAACACCCCGAGATTTTATGAAAAATATTATTTTTAATTTAATTAATGTCTTGTGTTGTATGCAACACCAAAAGGAGCTTGCACAACACGCATCCTTGACTTTCCTTGCATTACACGCAATCACGACCTTCCTCGATAGCGTGTGTAGTACACAGTAACGAGTTTTACTAAACAACAATATGCTATTAAAATATTATTAAAACTAGCCATTATGAATAGTAATGACCACTTTTTGAAATTTTTTAAATTTTATTTTGCAAAATGGTCTTCATTTTTGGATTCGGAATATCGAAATTAGCTTAGGGTGAAATTTTGGTACTTTTCGGATAACTTTCATATTCTGATGAATAGTGAAAATTACTAAATTATAATTAAAAACAACTTTTTTAATCGAAATAATTAATAGTAATAAATTATTAATTTGAGTGGTTTTAAAGTATATTTAGAATATATTTTTACAATTTAATACAATGTTGGTCATTGGATGTAATTTCACATTTAAACCAGTTATAAACAAGTGTCAATCTTTTGATAGTTATTATCTCTTAAAAACACACTATTTGTTTTGACGATGGGAACAAATTTTTAAATTAATTAATGCAACTGATGTGTTCTGAATTTGGTAAAATAGAAATCATTTTTTAATTCTTAATATCAAATATAGATTAGGCCTAATTTTTGGTAAATTTCTTGGAAACTTTCATTTTTTGATGAATAGTGAAACCACTAAGTGGTAGTTAAAAAAACTGAATTTTTCATAAAACTTAATTTTACCGCTTCTGAGAGTGGAATTTCGGAAATCTGAGAGACCTGGTTAATATCAAGGACTAAAATGTGGTTCAATGAGATGAAAAATAATTTTTGGTGAATAGTAACTTTTTACTTTTTTTTACTACTGTTACAAATAAATAGGGTAATTAAGGGTAAAAATGATATTATTATAACCCTAACACATGTCCTAATTCTATTGTACAAGTGTAATGCGACCAAAAACAACCTTAGGAATAGAATATGACCATTTAGGACCACTCGGATTAGATTAGGACATTTATTATTAATTTATTTAAAGAAGGGTTAAAATAGTTAAAATCAATGTTTAATAAGTAAATCATTTTTAATATGGAGTTATACATTAGATAAATTCAACTATAAATATTCATTATAAAGATAAATGATATTTCCTACATAATGGTATTTTATTTGTAATTTTTAGACATTAAATAATTTAATTTATTTATGACACAACGATGATGCATTAATTATCTTATTAATGAAATAATGATATAATTAATGTTATAAATACCCAAATAAATATAATTTGATACTTTTTGTGAACTAAATTAATTTTCTAGGTTAATATGACATGTTAGGATTTATTTAATTAACTTTTGTCAAAGCCATCATTCTGTTATGAGTTTTAAAAAAATCAACTATTTAATAGTGTCAAAATTGACATAAAATAGTTTTTAAAACAAATATTATATTATTAATTGTTATTTTATTTCCAAAAATCTATGGTTCTGACAAATGACTTAGATAAGGTTATATATATTAATAAAACACTACTTGGGGGTCTCTTGGATGTATATGGTAAGTTTATTAACTATATAATATAAAAATACAAAGTGACATGGTAAATGTCAATCTAATTAACTAAGAGTTAAAACTAAAGGATAAGGCTAATATAATGACCTAAACTTGTCTAAATTATATTGGATGAGAGGATTTCGACCTATTCCCCCTTTATCTTTAAAATAAATCAATTTGGATCTATTTAAAACCGAACATGACTTTATAATAAAATAATATTTTTAGTTATTCCAAAGGTGCCCCTCTCCTCCCTTATAAAAGGGCACCTCCTCCCCCTATTCCTCCCACCACTTTGAGCCTTAAATCTCGGCCAAACCCTGCCAATTTCTCCTCTCCACTTCACTAGAAACATCCTATAGGTTCTGGTCTTCTTCAAAGACCTAATTTAGTGCCCTAAAAGGAGGTCTCAAAGAATCACTTCAAAGAAGAGGTAATGTCCGTTACCAGTTCTTTCATCTTTATTTCTTCTTCCAATTCTTCTTCTTTAGTTGTTTCATTATGAAGTAATAACATCAGTATCACTAATATAATGATATGTCATTATAATTATGAAACAACCCTATTTCAACATCTATCCATCCTACGGAAAAAGAAAACACTGTGCGTGCGTACGTACGGAATACCGTCTCCACGCCGTGGTATAATCTATTTTCCACCACCACCATACTTGGATGGGTATAATGGTGTAAATAATGACTATATATGACTATTATAAACTGATACTAATTCTGAAATAGTATACATACATTCCAATACAATTCAATGATCATAGGAACGATATCATCCCTCGTGCGTATGTACGGAATATCGTCTCCACGATGTGATGCGACTCGTTCTACATGATCTTCATTTCATAATGCTTATATAAATTAATTGAATGAATTAATATGATATATATTGCACTAATAAAATTCTGGAAATGAGGTATCTATAACCTAAATAGAAGAATAAGAATTTATTCGACAAAACACGCATAAGAACAAAAAGTTATAAATTCCCGAATAACAATTAGCAATGAAATATTACTACTAAGAAGCTAAGAATATGACCATATATGATATCATAAAAATACGTATGATTCTATAATAAGTCAATAACATTATTTAAATCATTATACAGGAGGTTTGGACACGTACAAAGCATATTGGACTTAAGGTAAGCGAAAATATCACAATCTCATTTTTATCCTAGATTGTTTATACTTTGAAATTTACTGGGGTGTATTTTATCATCCACATCCATGTTTCCACAATATTTAATATTTATATCCTTATAAAATATTTTATATCCAATTTTACCCTTCAGTAAGTTTTTAGTAAAAGATATGAAAGGAATCTTTTGTCGTTTTTCGTACGAGGTACTTTTTCACTTTTCCGACAAAAGTACGAAGAATGTTTTCTTTAACTTATACGGCCTGAATGGATTTTTAAAACATTATTTCCAAGATGATTACTTTACAGGTTTTCAAGTTTATTTTTAATCAACTTCTTTTAGTTTATAATTGTATGACATGTTAAGAAAGGAAAAGTGTTTTTTAAGTAGAAAGGATATTTTCCACAAGAATGGAGTTCAAGTGTTTTATCAAAATTATTTTCCATCTATGATAATAAAGGGTTATATTTTTATCCCTATTATTACATTGATTTGGTTATGTTGTGATGGAATTATGTTTTTATGAATTACATTATCTTATATGAATCGTTTTATGATGTCAGGATGTTTAAGATTCCCATTTTTATTACATGGGATATGCTATGATGTATGGTTATCTGATTTTGTGGCACACATAAGAATGGTATCATTATGAGATGGTTGGGACCTATACCTCCCTCCAATGCATTGGGTAAATATTTTATATCTCATGAGATAGACATGTCTGGAACGGTAGGTTATACCGGTTCAGTGAAACAGGACTGAAACAAGGGTGACTCAGTTTAGAAATGGACTTTGTCCACTAAGATAGTCTTGGAAATGAGTCTTGACTAATAAGATATGATTCTCTATGATTGTGTATGTTTGCCACAAAGTTTCATGTTTTAAGTTATGATTATTGGGAATTTCATTTCACTACTATGATTTATCCCATGTTATGAAATTATCCTCTCTTTTTCAGGTTAAGATTTCCAAAATGTTATGTTCTTATGAAAATGATGTGATTGATATTTCTTTTGTTTACCATTACTGAGCATTTGAGCTCACCCTTTTATGTTTTATTTTCCCCAAGATATAAAGAAAGGTTTTAGGTAAAATAAGGAAGATCTTTATGGGAGATGTTGAAGATCTTTCACCACGATTAGAAGATTATATTCCAAGTTTCCAAAGACACTAAACTATTACGATCCTTGTGTGTGTGTTTTTGTTGTGTACTATGTATTCCGCAAAAGTAATGTAATGTCCATGTACGTCAAGCTTCGGGTCTCTACAAGGACAACCCCACTATGCCTTTTTTGGATCTATTACCCCAACACACCTCTATGCTGGAACCATGCCCACATGTAGTCACTAAATAGGTATTTATTTTCTAGGATATAAAATATAATAATTTCCTTACCAAAACATTATGATGTTCTTCAATATTTATCCAAAAATTTTATCAGAGTCTTGTATTGCCTAATATATATTTTACTAAATCGAGTTCCCATGTTTTATAATAAACATCAAACGATACCAACTATAAAGACCTAAAAGCCTGTATTCCAGAGGATGGTGTCCACATTATTACATCATAAATACATACAAGGAATCATACTCTAGAAGACTTAACTATTAATAGTCTTGGTAAACCAGATACTTAATTGAATTTCATAAGGATTTTTAAAACATAAAATAAAAAAGTATTTTCAATTATATTTCATGTATTCAATTTATAATATGTTTTCATGGTAATCACAAAACACTTTTAGGTATCCTTGGAAAAATAAAACATAATAAAGGAGTAAGCTCAAATGCTCAGTAAGGGTAAGCATATAATATAAGCAATAAATAAATAAGGCATAAGCAATATAGTAAGGTAAATAACTGAAACACAATCTATTTAATCAATAACATGTGCATTATATGGTAGAAAGAAATAATAAAAAAATAATTCCATATAAATAAGCACATGAGCATGAAACATAACCATGGAAATTAAAACTAATCAGATAATCACATGGGATAACTGTAATTGAATTCATAATGAAAGAATTAATAATTTTTTACATCTAAAACATATCAACAATTACTTATTCCAAGAAATCTAATATTTTCAAGGCCATATTCTTAGACATCTATATAAATGTGAAATTCCTCAACTAAAACCCAATCTAGTTTGACTCATTAGACAAATCGATGTATTAATGGGCTATAGTGGGCCCCTCCCTTCACAGACTTAGTCTAGTTCATTCTACATATTTAAGGCGTGAAAATAATGCACTTAAACAAGAATATTTAAGCTAGAATATGAAGTATCAATTATTTCCCCAATCAACATACATAATAAAAAATCATCCACAGTAAAATGAATGGTATCAGTATTGTATATTTCTAGTCAAACTGATCCTAAACCAACTTAAAAAATAGGAAGGTTTGTATCATTTGAATATTTCATGATTAAATAATAATTAATATCCTATAATGTCATATTATATAGAAAATTATTCTAAAATATCACTGGGAACATTTCTAGGGAAAACTAACAATTCTTTTAAAATTATCATTTTTATTTTCAAACTAAATAATTCATAAAAAAATGTATAAATTATTTTATTTGAAAATTACTATTAAAAACTAAGAATATCCAGAATGTTATGCAAAAAAATCATTAAACTAATCTAGTTAACATGAAAATTATTTTTCAATGAAATGATTTTCATGTCAATGGGTGATTCCATCCATGATGTATATGTTAAAAAGAACATTCCTTTTCCACTATAAAATGTTTTGAAAAATGACTTGTTTAGAAAATGAAAAGAATATTCCTTTCAGAAATTATTTTAAATGTTATTAAATTAGTAAAAAATATATTTAATAAATCATTTGGACAATTATAAAACATTTTAAAATTAGTTTTAGAGAATGTGGTTTTGGAAGAAAATTGAGTTTTGACCAATGAGAGAAATAAAGTCATATTTTCTTAAAAACACTTTCTTAATCGTTTTAAGTAACAAAGAGATGAAAAATAGAACTATTACATTAAAATTATCCATAATAACTATATTATAATATAATAGATTTATTTTAATATCTAAATATAAAATAAATCCCATAAGAGAGAACCAAATAAAAAGAATCTTGAGTAATGATGAGATTATGAAATAAACCCTTACCGCTTTGGTAACTTTTGAATCATAAGAAAATTGAAGAAAATAAATTAAAATGAAGCATAAATACAATGATGATAAATTATTTCCTAATATAATATACAAAAATGGAATTATATACATCAAAATAAATAAATAAATGGTGAATATGTCGTTTTTCTCACAAAATTTCAAGAGAGGTGAGATACCCTTACTTTGAGTTTGAATTATCATGTATGTTCTTTATCTTCATGAAATATAAACATATGTAAATTATTTATTTGATTAGTAAAATTTATTATGATTATTATTCTATATTTTTAACTAGTTACAATGTTATATATGATTACATCTTTAATTATGTTTATGTATGATGTTTCAATGATATTTTGTCTTATGTGTCAAAAATGAATTTTGTAGTCTGATTATGGTAAATGTTTACATTATGAAACACATAAATAATAATTATTATTATATAATTTTCATATTAATACATCAATTATAATTTTGAAATTAATAATGAATATTGTTATAAAAAAATTAAGTATGTTACAATCATGAAGTCGGTAGACCATATGTACACATTAGTAACATTTCAATTTTCCAATGATTATTATGAAAAGGTGGTGAGTAATATTTTATATTTATAGAATATTTATAATATGATAAATAACATATTAATTAAATAAATATAATTTTATATATCATTTATTTGAGGTTTTTTTGAAACAATTCTAATTTATTCATGAAGACAGTAATCCACATGTACACGAACAATGTTATCATTTTTCAGTGGTTGAAAAGATAAGAAAGAAAATAAAATTTTATGTTTTAAGTAAGATAAATATGTAACTAATAAAATAAATATGTCATTTAGTTTACATATAATAATTTACATTTTCATTATAACCTTCCATGTAAGAATTATTTAATGAAGAATCACATCACTTCACAAGGCAGAAATATGTCACACACACAAGCGATGTTAACATATCCCCTAAATAAATAGATTGTAAAATATTAATATATTATATAATTACTCTATTGGTATATTTATTTTATAAATATAATATATTTACATTAAATTTATCATCATACCCAACTGTGAGGTGTGGTGATAGAAAAAAGAATGACATAGGACTGCGAGGCGGTAGTCTGTCGTACACACGAACGATGACCTCGTAACCCATTTGATGGATGTGATGATTTTTAGGTAATTAACATAACATAAAAACATATAAATATATGGGATATAATTTTTTTTATATTATACTATATTAATAAAATTTTAATGAGTTTTAAGAAGAAAAAAAATAAAAACACATAGGTAGGGATTTTACCTATTCTGGGACCAATACGTTAGGATTTACAAATATTATTCCTAGAATGGACTTATGACCAAACCAAGGATTATATGATTATATGAGATTTTTTTAAGTTATTGGGATATATATTTTAAAAACCAAATAGGTTTTAATGTTTGAATAAGCGATGATAGAGAGTGGAATATTATAAGTTAGGTGAGTCGTAAACTTTTTATTGTTTAAAAGAAAAAAGTGTACCCAAATTTTTCACATGCAGAAAAGGATCCAAAATAGACTACTAACAAGTATAATAGATCATATGGTATAAGTATTTCCAAAAAATATATTTTAGAAAATATTTTTAGTCATGTTATCCCATACCATTTTAGTTTAACCCCCAATAAATCTTTTTTACCATAACCGTGGAAAATAATTTCTATTGATTTTACTATTCACTAAGGTAAAAAATTATTATAACAAAATTATCTAATATAAATTATTGTTATTAAAAATATATAACAAATATTTATATATTAAATTCAAGTAATTGGAATAATTTAATTTAAAAATAATCTTGTATACGCGATTAGAAAGCATATTTTTTAAGGGAAAATGTTTAAAAATATTACATTGTTTTTTCATCAGAATTCTGTTTAAAAAGGACTTGAATGACCAAGTATTATTAATTGATATATTATTTTCATAATTTTAATTTAAAACCAATTAAATATATAACTTAACAATATAAATAATATAAATGAAAATTCTTTTTTCAATTACAATTTTTTATTTTTTACTATTCATCAAAGAATGAATATTTTTAGAAAATTCTAAAAAAATCACCCTAAGGTAATTTTGATATGATGATTTCAAAAAATATAATTATTTTCTAAATTAATGTTTCTAAAATTATGAAAAACTAATTTCATATTATGTACTCAAAGCGTGGTTGAACCATCATTTTGAGGCAATATAGTTTTTCAAAAAACATTTTTTTCTTCTTCTAAATGATTCTTATTTTATTTATAATAAATAGATTTCCAATGATTTTTTTACATGTTAAAGCTTAAAAATTTTCAAAATTTATTTAGTACTATTCATTCCCTCTAAATTTGTATCGTTGTTATAATGGTAATGTTTTAATAATAATATATTAATAGAGTATAATGTTTTGTTCAATCCTGATGTTGTGTTCCCTGTACGATATCAAAGAGATTGAATATATTTAAAAATAAATATATATTAAAGATATAGGAATTTATATTCTATTATAACCATGGTATTTCATGTGATACATTCAATCAAATATTATATTCATATTTTTAATTTTTAGGTTATTACATTACCCCCAATACTTATTTTGGGGCCAAGGAAGGGTATATTACCCATTATATAGAGTAGTTTGGGATAGTGTGGTCTCCGTGATGTGATTAGAGACATCCAAAATTAGTTGAATAAGATCGTTATGATCGCGTATGTCAGCAAAGATCCGAGGATCACTTTTTATTTATTATCTATTCTTCTAGTGGGTTAAATTTTTAATATTTATAGATCCACAAAATGAATTTAATTATTTTAGACTTGATTAATTAGGAACATTATTCAATATAGCATACTGAGTCATATTTATAGCCAACTCTAGATTTCGTTTTATACCTGAGAAGAATTAATGGGTGCAAGTAGGGAAAACAGAATGTTTCCTTCGACCAATACAAGATTCCATGCTAAGAAGAAGCTAGGGGATGGGTGTTAAACTAGAAAATAGGCCAATTTTGATTCTTTCCATTTATGTTCTCCCATTTTTTCAATTTTTTACCTTTTGAATATTAATTAAGACATGTTTGTCCTTTGAATGTAATATAGAATCATTTTAGGATATTCAATGGGTTATATTGTAACCGGAAATTTTAAGGATGTTAGAATAAGATAATATATGGTGTATGTTATTTCCTAAATGTATTATTGTAGTTTCACTCACACCATAATGGTATAGTCTCCCCACGGAATCCTATTATAACCTTAATACTAGTTGAAAGCCTTTGGTGTATGGGGAGGCACACCTAAGGTCTTGTAGAATTATACCAGTCTGAGAACTGATAACAGGTATGTTCTAGTAAGATAATACAAATTTGTATCAAAGGCCTATTTTTTATATTAATATTTATGCTAGAAGAATGAAGAAAAAGATTGTGTTGGGGATTGTTAATTAGAAAATTCTTGGGAATATCTAATACACTTATTGGAGAAATACTGGGTCACCAAATATGGGATTATTATTTGTTCTTCTTCATTTATATTTGATATATTTCTACATTGGGGGTGAACATGAATTCTAATGTTATAGAGTTTTTAGAATTTTACTTTTAGGACTATATGGAATGATAATTTTTGTGAGTGCGTGAATCATGTTAGGAACATAGGGTCACCTACCATGTGTTCCATGTGTGTAATTACATGATATACATGTATGTAAACCCATACTTATGAATTATCAAGGGTTAACAAATTAATGTTTTAGTATCATCTTATATGGTGTTTTCCCAAATAAGGATATAGTAGTATCTTACATGGATAATTCCCCATAAAATTCCATAGCATAAAAGTGTATGTTAATAAATTTATAAATAATGGTTTTTGATAAAATAAAACTTCACCAAGAAATATATATCAAATTTTCTGTTATAAGTTGTGAATGACACTCTATTTTTCAACACCCTGGGAATAATGTTGTTATGAAAAATGAGAAAGAGTTGAAATTTAAATCTTATGAGTAAAATCACATAATATATAAATAGAAAACTAAAATATGAAATTAATGAAAAATATATATTAATAAAATTTGATGGTATAACATGAAAGGATATAGGTAGTTGTGCCTATATAATTTTCCCTTGAGATTTTATAAATTTATGTTATGTATATCATTATGATATCTAGTGTCTAACATGATAGAGATATTATTAAATAGATATCTAGGGTCCTATACCCAATAGATGATGAAATGAATAGTCCTCTAGTGGGTGGAACAAAAACAGAAGAATCTCTAAACCTAGTTGCATATTATTGACTCTATGAGAGCCTCCTATGAGTAGTACATGACTTGGAAATCTGACCACCTTAGAATAACTTATCAATGTTAGATCTCACCCATCAGTTATAGCATTGTTACCTTCCACTTTTCATAATTGAGGGTGGTCCACCAGAGAAAGTGTTATGAATTGAATCAATACATACTATTCCTGAAATCATAGAGACATCAAAGGATAAGATGGTGAAGTTTACATCATACATGTTGTGTGGGTTGGCACATCGATTGTGTGACATTATTTTCCTAGGGAAAATGTATGTTGGGAATACCTAGAAGGATTTATAGACCCCATTCTATGGCCACATCTTCCCTAAGTCCATATGATTAGATGTGACCTCTTGGTGATGAGGATTACCGAGATAAGAACTTTGAGGAAGGTTTATACTATGAGATAAAGATTCATTTAAATGTGTTCTATTATTTCTCCTTCACATATATCATGAATAGATAATTTATTAAGAAATATACTATTACTGATGGTCACCATATTAGGTGATTATCCTCCATGGGAGAAAGATATAGTGTTTTTGGATCATCAAACAGTCAGAAGTGGTGATTTAATTACTCATACCATGGTATTAGTAGTCAATCAGAGTAGGATATTGACTCTTCTCAACCATTGTGATGGGGAAATGAGGTGTTATTTTATCTGTGTGTTCATCTAGGACACACGATATATCAGTAACTCAACCACCTATGTCGATCCATATTTGATTCAATATGGTTCTTGTATTCCATGTCTATATATTGTAATGGAATCTCAATTTTAGAGGCTCATGTCAACTCCAAAATTTAAGGGCTAGGGAAACTTGAATGCTGCTAAAATTATGGATATGAGCTGGAGGGTCAGTGGGGGATTATTACTCAGAGAATTCAGGATATAGTACATGGTCCTGGAATTGTCTAGTTACATGTAGTAGATCTTATCCTAACAGAACCAGATTCCCTGACATCAACTATTCGATGTATGATTTTGATTGAATCTATTATAACTTATGCCTTATTGTACATTGCAACCTGAAACTAATTTGTATCTTCTTATTTAAAAATAGGATTGTGTTTGGAAATAGAGTATCTATTTTTGGTGATCTTTATGGATATACTATTTTTCATGAAGTCAGTGGGGATTTAGAAGTGTTGTGGTTGTACTTTGGAAATCAGTTACTATTGTTTCCTCTAAGAATTATTCGTATTGGAAATATGAGACTTTAATGTAATTATTGGGGTGGACTAGCTCATCGATTATCACGATCATCTATATTTTTATATTGAGTGTGTATATTTTATATCTCATGTGTGTGGAAGCATTAATTTTTTGGGAGAGTGTGCTGTTAGTGTTAGTTATTCCTGATTGGACCTTCAACAGTTATATGGAATCATTAGTTGGGTGTTGAGTCTCATCCTTGATGACGGGGAAACTCATTAGGTTTTTCCCTCCATTGGTTGACATATTCTATAATTTATTTTTAATTTAACACTCTCGTTTATCATATATATTTTTAATCTAGTTTATGATTGATCTCATACTAGGTATAGAACCTATTGTCATCTATCTTTATAAAATGGATCAACTAGAGTTGCTAAAATTGAAATCATAGCTAAAGATTTTTTCTTTTAATATAGTGCCTTGAAATGGGTTCCAGTTTTAAAAATTATAAATGGATTAAATGATTAAAATTTAAAATAGAATTGGCCATTATTATTTTAATAACTATAAGATATCATTTATGAATTATTTAAAAAAATGGATGTTAGAAGTTAAATATTAAAAGAAATGATAATTAAACCCATGAATTTTGAAATTTATATTTTATTTTTGAAAATGATGTACATAATGATTAAAACTATGTAAATTTTTTTCCCTTAGGTGTATGTAGGAAATTATGATTAAAATTATCATGAACATGTCCCCTTGGTGGATTTGAAGAGTAATAGTTAAGCCTAGGGTGAAGATGTCCCTTGGGTGGATGTCAGGGCCTCATGGATGGGTATATTATTCCCATGAGTTGGTTTGGACTTGAAATGTGTATGTTACTCCTAGTAGAGAGAGATTTGGGTTGGAATAGTCTCCATGATTTTTTAGAGGCATCGAACACTGTTCAAAGAAGGTGGGTCTGACCTTGAGTGTCACAATCGACCCTAGGTTCATAATTTCATTCAATATTTATTCTTCCAATAGGATAAATTCATTTCTTATATGGAAACATTAAATGAACTTATTATATCCAGATAGATTATATAGGGACACCATTGGTGGTTGGATATTGAGTTGTACTCACACCCTTCATGAGATGTCATTTTTTACGTGAGTAGACTTCCTAGATTCAAGTTGGGTCTAGGTAGTGTTCCCTATATCCGATATATGGTTACATGCTATTATAGAGATGGGATATGTATATGAAGATTGAGATGGGGCCACTTTTTATTTATGTAGACTTTGTTTTCCCTTTTGTTAACTTTTTTACATGTAATATATTACTGATGAATTGTTTGTATTTTGACAATATTATTGAATCATTATGGGATATTAAGTGGGTTATGTTGGAATTGGATATTTTATTGATGATATATTATGATATTATGTGATTTATTATATTTCCATTATTTATCACTAACATTGAAACCTAACTATGAACGTACTGTCACCCCAAGAAAACTAATTAGATCTTCTTTAATAATAAAATACCTATGACATCTAAAGAGGTGCACCTGAGGTCTTGTCTTATTCCACCATTATAATAACCAATCAGTAGTACAAAGTGGTGGGATGATACAAAATGTCTTCTACATCATGTAAAACATGGTTATTTCTTCGATATTAATTATATATATTTCCATTATGTTCACATGGATACTTCTTCTAGTAAATCATAGTTATTTATATAATATTATCATTTTATATTTTTTTGATGGGGAAATATATCATAATTTTTCATGGTATATTTTTTTCTATAAACTTCATGAGTTCATAGGTATGTGTTGAATCACTGGTGGGATATTTGAGATGATATGGAAATTCCCTGACTCAATATACCCATTCCCATTTTCCTAATGAGGGGCTAAATTATTTACCCGACTTTTATTCATGATTCCCTTACCCTTTGGGATGACTCACTAAGACCCTAACATGAAATATATATATATATATGTGGTAGGGAAACATATATTTACATGTTCTTATTATATATAAGAACACAATCTTACTTTGTTAATAGATGGCATTGGTACTTTATCTTAGTTCCTAGGATAGGTCCAAAGCATGTAGTCCATGTATGAACCCTCTATATATAGCAATAAATTGGCTATATATGATATTGGTTTATAACTTTATATACTATTGATTTTCTATTATAAATTTCTTATGATTTTCAATATCATTTTATGTTATATGTTTGTAAATTTTTTCACATTTTCATGAATACATATGTTATATCACTATGTGAGTTTAGAGAATATTGATGGATACTTAATGAGGGTTTATTCTTACACCTTAAATAAAAACATTAGCGGACATGAATATTAAATTCTACCATTTTTGGTACCTATAGGTAATCTTGTAGTTAAGGAGATCCACAGATAGTTGGTTATATATTCTGTAAGGATAGCTAGATACCATGATCATGAGGGTGATAATGGTGTGTTAGTTATAAATTTTATTTTAACATAACATTTTATATCATTTTTTTATTTTATCATATAGATTGTTTTTATTATAAATTTATTTATGGAGTACTTTTTATAATTTGTATTGCATGTGTATTACTATGTTATGCATTCATTTGAGGGGTTGTATTATGTTTACATTATTGTTCACATGGGTATGGAATCTTTGAGGTTATACTTATTTATTGGATATCCAAATAATAAACAGTTTATATTGGAATTATGATAGAATATAAACATTTATTTTGATTATAACATAAGTGGGTATATCATTATCTAAATATACATCGAGATTAGTTTTAGTTTCCTACAACCATTAGGTGTTAGGGAGTTATCGTAGGGTTGTAGCACCTTGAATTCTATAACATCTGAGCATCTAGGTTACAGATTATATAATTAGTATTAGTTCTATATTGGGATTTAATGTTTTTTTTTCTTTCCTTAGACATGGTATAGAAACACTAGGACTTATGTAGTACTCCATAAAATTTCTTCAAAAAACACTTTATGTAGGAATCACTAGTTACTTGGGGATGTCTCAGAACATAGTTATTATTAAAAGTCGATGTGAGCCTCTTATTTCAACACCATGTGTATAATGAAATGGAACTCAAGGAGTTTTTCATGAGATTGATAGGGATATAACCTATATTTTGGTTAATACGTTGTGTTAAAAATTAACAGGTAGGTATATTTAGGAACACAATATATATTTCCTTTTTCATGTTTTTGTTTATATTATGGTTATAATTAATTTTAGGTTTTTATAAACTAAAAAATAAATAACGTATATAAATATTTTTCCCAATATATATTGGTGACTATTAGGTAAAAATGAATCAATAATTTATTACAGTATTGAGAAAGATCTTTATATTCATATTGATAACTAGCCTTACTAGTTTATCATTTTATCATCACGCATGATATTTTTTTCCTATCATTAAATTGTTTTGATCATGTGACATGATTCATATATAGTTCTATCGGTTAACTATGACATTATTTTTAGACTTAATTCTCTCATTGGGAATTAAAATTATATTTTAATATATAATGTTATGTTATTGAGAATTATATTTTTTGGGTTTTTATGTTACTGAGCTTGTTTATATCCTAAAAGTGTTCATGTTATATACTAATTATGTATTAAGCAGTTTCTAGAAATTTTTTTAGAGATAAAACACTAAAAAATGTAACTCAATTATTCTTTTTCATGTCCTTATAGAAAAAATTATATTATGTGTGCAATATAATATTGTGTCTATTAATTTATTTAAATAATTAAACTATTTGGGTAACATTGTGTTCATTGAATTTATAAACATGAAATTATTTAAATATACATAAAATTAATTTATTTTTTGAAAAGGGTATTTTGTTTATTTAAAATTGGTAGTTCATATAATTTTTTCTTCGAAATTCCTGATTTTCATGAATTGAAATTTTAGTTTCATGTCTTGACTTGATACATGTTTTGTTTAAAACCCATTTTCCTATAATTTATATTCTAATGAAGAGTGATTTAAATTGTTAATGTATTAGGAGTATATTGATTAAGAATATAGAATGAAAAAAGTTATTTTTAAATATAATTTTTCATTGGTTTTGAAATAAAATAAAATAAATTGTAATATTTTCTAATTATTTAGATTTTAAAAGGGATTGTGGCTTTTAAAAAAATATATTGGGATGTGTTTTCTCTAACCTGAGTTTTATAATTTATTGAATATTTATAATATTTGGAGTAAAAAGTACATGATTTGAAACTTTGAAAGTGATTATGTCCATGGATTTCATGAAAAAAATTTAAGTGAATATCTTGATAGTAGGTCAGGAATAGGTTATCCTTAGTAGTGTTCTATATTAAATAGTAACTTATCTTGACTTATAATAGTTTTTTATTTTTAGGGGCCATAAGGGTGATAGTATATAACCTTTTATTTGAAATATTCTAGTGTTTTATGTTTTTCTTTTATTTTTAGATTCATACATTGGAGTAATTATTTGTAGTTGGGTGATTATTTAGTATGATGGTTATGTATATAAGAATTATATTATTGTTTTTTGATTTGGAATAGATTGAGGAGTTATAAATTTAAAGATGGATGTATGATTCAATTTTTTTTATAGATTTTGTAATTTTTAGTGCTTTAGGATATATAATTGATCATATTTATTTATTTGAGGTGGATACAAGAGTTGTGCATCATGAGTTAGTGGATTTATTAGTCCATTAATGTTAGAATAATATGCAATGAATTTTTGGTGTAATTACACCAGATTTTATATTTATTCCATTAAATTAATGTAATGTATATGATTTAAATGTAACCCAAAGTATAAATAAACCATTATATATTATGAATATTATAACTGATGAAAAATATTGGGGTGTGAATAGGATTAAACACACTATGAGATATATATGTAAATTTTCAATTTAATTTAAATTTATTGATTAATTCTTAATAAATAGTTATTAAATTCTAATAAAATAATTTCATGAAAAAAGAACTATTTTTATGAAGAAAATAATTTTTCTCGGTGTTATGAATTTTTATATAAAAAATATATTGATCATTATTAAATGTGATTTTAAGGAAATTTCTTTGAAATTTTTCAATAATAATTCATACATTAGTTACCTATGGGTTAGGGATGAGGATAAAATTATATATAGGTAAAAAAATTTATTTTTTGGAAAAAATATCTTTATATGAATAATGTGCTTTTATATTAATAAATTAAATAATTCACTATTTATTAATGACATTAATTAAAATTATAGAATATATTTTCAATAAAAAAACTCGAATAGTTTATACTAGTCAAGTAATGAAATTAAACTCAGTTTTATGCTTAAAATGTATTTTTCTAAAAAAGGGTTTTGTTTTACTTTTCAGTTTTCTTTCAAAAATAATTTATTACACATATATAATTTTACTTTTAAGACATTTATTAAATATTTTGAAATATAATTATGATTTTTTAATAACCCCTCTTTCATTTTTTATTATAATGAACTATACTAATAATAATTTGTTTTACTACAGTTATGGTTATCAAGGGTTAAACTATAATATAACAGTAAACATTAAATGTAAAATTATTTAAATAGTATTGGTTGAGTATATTTTGACCTATAGTATTTACCTTCTCTATATTTTCCATATTTTTCAACTTTCACCTGAATGTGAACTTATATTATTTAAAAATTTTATGTATTTCCATGTGTGTCCCTACCTATACTTATAAATGGAAATTTATTATCCCACATTATTCACACAATTAAGGACTTTTATCTCATCCAATAAATTCTAAAAAACCTTCCCATATTCCTGACATTCATTTTTAATCTTCTTTTGTTAACCTCAAATTATTCTAAAAGTCTAATGGAGTAAGTCAAAGGACATAGCTACAAGAATAGATAATCATATTACCTGGATATTTCCAGGTTTATTTGTTATTATAAATCCTATAAATCTATCTTATTCATACAAACATAATTTATATACTATTATAAATACATTTATATGTTATTATTATTATGCTGTATCCATTTTCCACAGAATTTCCATCAAATGGGAAATGAAATTATCGCTTGTACGTATGTGTGGACTACCACTTCAACATAGTAATGTGATTAATTGCCCAAAAAAAACTGGAATTTGATGGATATAAATATATATTTAATAGTTATTTATTATATTCATGATATTATTAAAATTATTTAATGATACTTTTTTTCTCATTATTTCTTTTATTTAGAATATGAAAACAACGTTAATGTGTATATACAGGCTACCATCTTCATGAATGGTGTAATTACTTTTTCTATATCTGGATTTTATGGAAGTTTATAAAAATTCATATAATGAAAATATTTGGTATTTATATCATGGCTAAAATTTTTGGTGCTGATAAAAAAATTATCAATGTAACACCCCGAAATTCTAAAGTAAGAACATCATATTTGATAGTGTGCATGACATGTGACACCAAGCGCGTAAGGGAAAAAAATACCATGATACATAAAAAATACATTTACAACTTTAAATATATTTTGTAGTTAAATCGACACCTAGTTACCTTGTGTTATACCCAAGAAATACTTTCTTCAAATTAATAAATTACATGCAAGAATGAGTTTTATTGAATAATGATATATTATTAAAGTATTATTAAATATAATGAGTTATAACCTATAATTTAAAATATTATTTATGAAATTTGGTAACTAATTTATGAAAATATGTGGTTTACACAAATTTAAAATTATTTTATAGGTTAGAAATTAATTAGAAATGAAAATAAGAACCAATTGATTATAAAGAAAATATTATTATTTCTATACTCGAATAACTATTTTACCATAATAAATAAAATTTTTGGTTGATATTAATGTGATATATATATATTATCTATAAAATAAATTATTTTTATATTCATCCAATATATTTAATAGTCATAATATAAAAACAAACTCAATTTTATGCATAAAATACTATATTTTATTAAAGTATTTTACAACCTTTTAGTGGAGAAAAAATTTTAAATTAAAAATTTGACCCCTTTATAAATTATATATATATAATAAACATCATAATGTTTTTTAAAAAATAAAAATATGCATATGTTAATTTTTTTTGTATTTTTCCATGATGTTTTATTTTTTAATAAATAGTAAAGAATGCTGAATTTTCTTTCAAAACTACTTTCTCATATGATTTATTTACAAGGTTAAATTATGTTTCATAATGATTTTAAAGATTAATTAGATAATATTTTTATAAATTTATACAATTTATTTCATTTTAATCAATTTTAATTTGTAATTGATTATAAAAACATATCAAACTTTCAAACGTTTTTACTTTAAAACCCCACATTGTTGTACTGCCTGCGGGTTGAATTTTAAATTATTTTCTACCAAATCAATTGTTTTAATTTAGGAAACTAGATTCCATATTTTTAATAATAATAATTTATAATTTATAACGATACCATATTGTTTTTTGACCAAAAATATTAGTGGACGTAATTACAACTAATTACAATTATTTATGTAATATTAAGCATAATAAAGGACTAAACATTTTTCTTAAGAGACCAAATGAACTATAAACTTTTCAAAAACACATTTTTTGTTCACTATTTTTCCATGGAACTTAAATAATTTGGTTATTTTGGTATTTAATTATTTTTTAGGTAAAAGTGCGGGTACTATTAACTTATTTTCAAAATATACCATGTCAGTCCTTTTCCTCTATTATAAATTGCCACCAACACTCCCCATTACTAACACCTATTAAACCACTTACGTTCATCCCATATATAACGATATATCTTCCTTAAATCATTATCATTTACGTTGAAGCCTCCATTTTGCAAAAAAAATCTCTTATGGATTCCGTTTGGTACAAACCAAAAGTTGTTACCCGATTAAGAGGTAACGTCTTCCTGCGATAATTTTATTCTCATTTCTATTAGACACCACTTAAAATATATTTATCGAATGATTATATAAGAAAAAAATATCATAAATATAATAATATGTTGTTATGTAAATGTTTTTACCTAAACTTACACACACCTCCATCTAATGGGTAAAATATATACTATTTATGTGTACAGTAAACTACTTACTCATGGAACTGTGATTGTTCTTTTTATTCCTTTACCACTTATCATGGTTGCCATTATGATGGAAAATATATTTATATATGTTACATCTGATATTTATAATTTTATTAATATAGTAAAATTTTTATTTAGAACATACCATTATGTTTTCAATCTTTTTCAAATATGATAATTTAGTTTGAGGAAGTGTGGACTATTATCCCCTCAAAGTGATATGATTCATTCATGCCATACATGGAATATATAAATTACAGTTTAAATAAATCCATGTGATATATATTAAAATTATATGTTAATTTAATTATAATATAAAAATTTATCATTTTTTCATTATTTTAATACAACAATGTAATGAAAGTTGCATTCATGCATGCGTACGGCCTACCGTATCCATGAACGGTGAAATTCATTTCTAAAATCCAAATATTATTAACATAAGTATAGATCTTTTATAAGTTAGTAGAATTTTTTAAACCGCTATACATTAGGATATAAACCTTATAATAAAAATAAGTTTAAATTAATGGGATTTTGTCCCAATTTACATTTCATTGAGACTAATTTTTTATTATGCACCAATTCTCTTTTATTTGGTGTATATACTTCATTTTTCATGTTATATCATAAATCCCCTTATTATCATGTTGTTATATTCCTCATTTAACATCATAAATTATTTGATATTATGATGCAAAAGTTACTAAGTTTTACGGGAAACTTTGTAATTTTTAAAGATTATTCTCCACAAGATTATGCTTAATGATTATCTTTGAAATATCATTTCCATTTGTGATTGATAACATTTTCTTTAAATAGTCATTTTTTGAAATCATTTTTCATTGTAAATTTACTTGAATATACATATTTTTATTCAATTGATATTATTATTTCTTAAATTTTTTACCATTTTACATATGATATCTACATTGATAGTAATTTCATTATATGGGGAAACATTGATAATTACGTATTATTTATTAAATAATTATATTTGATAAGCCATATAATTTATTTACAATATACTTTATTAGTAATAGATTGGACAGACAAATAAAGGAGGTTTTCATACATTATATATCTATGTGATGCATCAATAATTTATAATTAGATAAATAAGTTGGCAAAATTAAATAGGTTTATATCCATAGTTTTAAACCATCCAGTGGACGGTATTGATGGTATTTGTTTTCTGACATCTTATAATTGACATCCATTAAAAAATCATTTTCCTCATTTAGTTTCATAATTATTCATCCATGAGATTTTTAGTCAACATATATATGGATACATTTTATTTTATTTCATTGATTAAATGGAATATGTTTCTGTTTATTACCATTACATGTTGATTTTACCTTATCTATTTATTTTAATGTCACGTGTTATCTGTTATTTAACTTTCTAGGTTAATTTATTTTCATTAATTCATTATTTCTTATACTTTAATTTTTTATACTGGTAATTTTAGTTCAATATTATTATGTACCATTTCAATAGGAAATGAAGATGAAATATATGAATAAGATTTAAAAGATATAGTTTATATCATTTTATTATGTATCATGATAATAATTTATATTTCCCAATGTATTATGGGTATCATATATGTAATCTGGATTTCCATGACTACTAAACTCATCGGTTTATCAGGATTTGATTACCTATAATCATGCCAATGTTAATAGGTAATGTACCTGCTCCATGCTTCTGGGGTCAGGGAATTACAATTAAGATACAAGGACCATAACATCTGAATCGAAACATGCATGAATAACAAAGTAGTAAACACTTGAAATTATGATCATAATGAAAGATTGTTAATGAATGTGTGATAATATGATTTATGTGAATTATATATATTTTATTATTATATTGAATATTATTTTTGTATAGAAGTATAATAAATTTAAATTTTTTATAGAGGAGGTTAAAATCAATTATGAATCTAGCTAGAAATTGGGTAATCATTTCTCATCTCACTTATGACTTTGTGATTCATATACCATTTTCATGACTTTTTTCTTTCATTTGGTTTATACACTGCTCTTTTGAAAGGATATATCATGAATCATGTTTTAATCGTATTATTTAAGGTTTTATGTAATGTTATTTCTTTAATGGGGTTATGATTTAAAATTTACCAAATAGTTAAGGGTTTTATGTTATAATCTCATATATTACTAGGATTGGTTATTCTAAAATTTCTAAAGATGAAATTATATAATAAATATGAAAAAGGTAATATGTGTTTTCTTATTCTGTGTTTATTTATAGATATTATAGTTTTCGTTTCATTTTTCATCTCTCTATGTACTCAAAATACTAAGACAATGCTAAAGATGACTTTATTTCTTTATTCAATTTAATTTATTTTTCTTCCATGGCCATATTTTATTTAAAATGATTTCAATAATGTATTTAGTGTTCTATAATAATTGATTAAATTAGTTTTTAACAATTTTTTAAATTATATAAAATTGTTGCAATGATTTTTTTTTAATTTTTCCAAACATGGTAATTTTTACCAATGCTATAAACAAAATTTTTATTTTAATGTATACTACATGGATAATTTTTCCCATATTAGTGACTCTTCTTTGCATTGAGGGTTTATTAAAAAAATTTCCATTGTCCTTTTAAAAAAGAATTATTTTTTCTCAATATTCTATAATTTATATGATTTTAAATGAATTTCTTCAAAATTAAAATTGTATTTTATTCATGAAATGTTCATGTGATATTTTAATATCATTTTCAATGATTAAAAAATCCATTGGAATTGATTATACTTCGTTGGGGATATGATCCAATGATTCCATTAGTATTTTTTCTATTGATTCATTTTGATTATGATTATGAAATATTAATGAACCCAGTAATCTATTCAATGAGTTAAGCTATAATGAAATGATAAATGTTTTCTTGATATTAAGAAATACATATGAATAGATTATGATTATTCAACCAGTGGGTCTGTTATTAATCCTAATTTATTGGGTAAGGTTTACTATTTTTGATCTCAAAGGGTGCATGAGTAGTTATCCCCAACCCGAATGATAGTAAATGGTAGGTTATCTCAATCCAAAATAGGTTACATGATTTTTTATCCCAAGCCAAGCACATGATAAATTTTATTTAGATAACTTTCACAAGTAATGTTTATTATTATGATTATGACTCAATTTTTATACTATTATTTATGAAATGATTTTATTATTGTGATATGAACTCATGCCTCTTGATATTTTATATTTATTGATTTATGTCATATGATGTTCCAAATCATTATACCATGATTAGGATCTATGAAATTCTAGGCATGATTTTCAAATGCTTAGCTCATATTCCATTTCCATTATTAAAATGTTATGAATAAAAATGATCCTTGAGTGATATATCCCATGTTTACTCTTACTGAGTATTTGAGATCACCATTTATTATGTTTCCTTTTTATATGTTTTTAAGCATGGATTTAATTGGGATACAAAAAATAAGTTCACTATGTTAGATGAACATTGTGGGGGATGATAATGATATTTCATAAATAATATGATTATATATCTTTTCTTCAAAAAAACTAAAACCCTATGGTCCTAGAGCTTTAATTATTGTTTAATGTATTTAATATTAATCTTAAATGATTCAGTAGTTATATATATAATGTTTGGGGCACCTCAGTTGGTATTTATGGATGGTTCCGTTATTTTTGTAGATAATGATTAGAAAAATTTAGTGATAACCCTTATTATAAGTCATGTATCGGATAACAACATGGATATTTGGTTAAGTAAATATAGGAGTGTGGTTTTATAGAAAATACATGACTTTAAGGATACTAACATGTGGATTCCGTTTTGGAATGGATTCACCAAGGGGTAGCAACTATTAAAAGGTTGGATTATGTATTAACCTGATCGTCACCAGTGTACGATAAATAGTCCTAACAGAACACATCTGGTTAGATGCTTTAAGGGTGTAAGATTTGGACAATTTACATTTAATTTGTTAATTTTTTTGAAGGATTTCAATAGATAATGGCCATGGATTACATAGGTTAGATGTAAAGAATTATAGACTGATAAGAAGGTTCCCTAATTTAGAAATCATTGGAATGATATTTCTTGATTAAATGATTTATCACTATGATTACTGTGGATCACACAATAATTTATTTGTTTTAGTAAATGGATAGAACTATGAGGAATTATGTGAATACGAAATGTGTATTATAATTTTATGATCATCCTCATGAGAAAACAAATGAAATGGGTGATGTAATATGAAAACAGATGATAATAAATAACCAAATATATTGATAAATTATTAATAATATAAATTAGGGATTGTTTTCTATCACTCATAATAAGAGAAAAATTGAGTTTCATGGGATTTAAGTTTATTTTTTCCATAAATGAAACAATATTAATCTTCCTACAAGTCAAGAATGTGAGAATAATCACCTAGGTAAATGTCTCAATAGAATGAGAATATGTTTTATGTGTAGAAACTAAGGGCATAAATAATATAATTTTTTAGTAAAAATAAATATTTTAATGGAGGAAAATTAATTTCATTATAATATAACTCTAATATTTCAATGAATTATGTTTGGAGTACATCTTAATTATTGTTGGAGACTCCCTAATCCAAGGGATAACTCATAGAACAAGAAAATGAAAATTTTATGTCAGTTTTTGAAGTGAATAATGATAGTTATGAAACAATTATCCACCATTGCAGTATCATGTATGTCATGTTAATGTTTGTAAGAATGTTCCCTCTAAAAGTATCATTATTATACCTCTAGTTAAATTTTAAGTGATTTTGGGAATAGATTAGATCACTATATATAGATCCCTTATCAATTTATAATGAAGGGAAGTCATATTTAATATTTCAAAAGAACCTTTGAAAATTTATCAGTGTGAGTATGAATATGATCTTTGAATGTAAATTACATATATTGTTTGTCTTAATTCCCAATCATAAAGTGTATTTCTCTCTATTGGTTGTACATAAACATAACTTCAATGATATACCTACTGTACAAGAGTTTTTCAGTGTCTTTTAGGAATATTTTCCTAGAATTTATATGATTTGTGATGTTGAGTTTTCAATAGAACTCATACCTAGTGTTACACCTGTTTCAAAAAAACATATAAATGATATTGATTATGTTAAAGTAATTGAAGAAGAAACTCCATGAGAATCATGACATTGGATTCATTTTTCTATGTTCATCACTATGGGGATGAACCGTTCTTTTTAATGTAGAAATATGGATCAATGAGACTCTACATTGATTATCAAGAACATAACAAGACCGAAATAAAAAGCATGAATCTATTACCCCATTTTGATGACTTGTTTGATCATTTTTAATGAGATTAACACTTTTTAAATGTTCAATATCATTATTGATACTATCAATTGAGGTCCAAAAGTTAATAAATACCTTAGATAACCTTTCATAATAGGTATTGACACTATGAATTTATAGTGATTCAATTTGGTCTTACTGGTACCCATTAAATCTTAATGGATTTAATGAATCAAGTAATTAGATATTACCTACATAAATTTTTGTTAGTATTTATTTACTGTATTCAAATATTTTCTCAGTATAAGGAAGATAATGAAGATCACTTGGTAATTTTATTAAAGACCATAATAAAGGAGAAACTATATTCAAATTTTAGTTAATTTGAATACTTTTTTGAGAAAGTGTTATTCTTAGGGAATGTGATCAAAAGTGAGGTTATAACATTAGATACTTCTTATATGGATGTCATTGAACATTTATATTGACTTTTCAATATGGATGATATCAAATGTTTTCATAGATTTAATTAATATTACCAGTTATTTGAGAAAAAATTCTCATTGATGTAAAATATAGTCAACATGTTAACAAGAATTGGAGTCCAGTTATTTTAATTTAATGAATGCGAATAAAAATTCTTGGATTTAAGGTGATGTTTCATCAGTTTTCCTACACTCCCTGATGTACTATAATTGACTAATGGAATATTGGATGAATCTCATAACTAATAATTATTTATTCATCCTAGATGTATGGATATTTGTGGAGACCATAAGAAAAACTTATAATAAAATAACATGAATAAATATATTAAAAAGTTTTTATCATGGTGTTTCGTATGCCAAAAAATTTAAAAATGATCTATGGAAATCTATGTGGATTACCCATACTAGCATGGAAATGGAAAAACATCACCATGGGTGTTATCATAGGACACCCCAATACATCTAAAAAGTAAATTGATATTTGGGTTATAGTTGATAGTCTTATGAAGTAGTCCCATTTTATTGCAATAAAAAATGTTTCAATCAAGATAATCTTTACTGAATAAAAATAAAATAAGTAGTAATATTACATAGAGTACCACAATCTAATTGAGCTATGAGGTTTTCCTCAACACTACAAAGAAGTATTAACCATGCTCTAGATATAGAGTTGTTTTTTAGTACTAGTTATCTATGTACAATATATTTTTAATATGATAGAATCAGGAAAACCCTAGAGGATATTCGTTGATATTATTCTCTATATTTCATAGTTTATTAGAATTAACATATTCTTCTAATAAAGTTGTCTTATAATAATGGTTTAAAAATAGAATTTAATTTGATCCTTATGAATCCCTCAATATAATGAAGTGGATGACCCTGATATGTCAGGATAAATTTGAATAAAAAATCTATTGATATCAAATCTACCTAAGGAAATTTTAGAGAAGATTAGAGTCATTTAGAAGCACATTAAGGTTGATCAGAGTAGATGGAAGAGTTATAAAGACAATCTTAGGTGGTATTTAGAATTCAATGTTAGTGAGAAGTTATTATTGTCTATTACTATATGGGAAAAACTTTAGATTCAAAAAAAGGGATGTATATGCCCTTGGCATATTAGAACCTTTAATGATCTTGATCGAGTAGAGAAAGTTGCTTATTTCTTGGGGGTTCCACCAAACCTCTACCAAGTTCATGATGTGTTCCATGTATCTATTTTGAAGAATACATACCTGATATTTTATAGGTACAAAAAGAAGAGTTCTTACCACTGGATTATGATCTTTCATGTGAAAAAATACTTTTAGAAAAATTGGATCATAGATATAAATTTCTATCGAACAAGACTGCTCACTTTGTTATGGTCCTTATGAGGACTAAAAAATTAAAGGAAACAACATGAGAACCCATGGATGTGATGAATCTAGAGTACCATTATTTTGTATCATAGTATTATAATTTCAATGGTTAAATTCATTTTATGGTGTATGTAATGTAACACCTTGAGATTTTATATATATTACTTATAAATATGTTTTAATTATTCAATAACATTATTTACATGTAACCCCAACCATAAATGAACCTTGACATACAATGTTTTTTATAATAAAAAAATTTGTTTGGAGGGTGTTAATAGGATTAAAAAAATTATAAAAAATATATATATATTTTCTACTAAATCAAAATGTATTCATTGTTAATAAATCATAAATAGATTATAATAAAATAATTTCATGATTAAAATAAATGTTTCTCTAAAGAGATGAATTTTTCTAGGTGATATGAATTTTTTATACAATAAAATATATTTATCACAACTAGGACGTTATTTTAATGAAATTTATTATTAAATTATGAATATTTATTCATACATTGATTATTTAATGTTTAGGAACAAATATGAAATTAAATGGATGTAAAAAAGTGTTATTTTTAATAAAAAAAAAATTTTATGTCCAAACTGTTTTTTATCATAATAAATTAAAACATTTATCTATAAATATGTAATATATATTAAATAAATTTTTTAAACATTAATCTAATAGTCTATAATAGTAATGGAATTAAATGAAACTCAGTTTTATGATTAAAAATGAATGTTTCCAAAAAATGGGTTTTATTACGTTTAGTACACTTGTTTTAAAATTAATTTTTACCACAAATATAAGTTGAATTTCACAAAATATATTTCATTTTATTAATCATAATTTAATTATTTTTATTTATATCTTTTTTATTTTATTTTTTAATTTATAGTAAAAATAGTAAAAAATTGTTACCATGTTTAGGGTTGAAATGGGTTTGGAGAGTGGGGGCTTCTACTATGGATAAGGGTAAAAATGTAACATAAAATTGTATAAATCATATTTTTTGAATATATTTTTACATTAATATATGTTTAATTCAACTTATTTACCATTTTTACCACATTCACATGAATATAACCTTATCTAATTTAAATTATTTAATTAATTCCTTATGTGTCACTCCCATTACTTTTAAAAGGGAATATATGCCCCCTTATTCAAATAAATGTAATTTTAGATATCATCCATGAAATTATAAAAAAACTATATATTTTGTTCCTTTTTTATTGAACCGTAGGTATTACTATTACACCATCTGATGAAGTCATAAGCTGTAAGCCAAATGAGGTCTCCCCAAGAGAAGGTAACCATCTTACTCGACTCTTTTGAAGATTATTTCTTCATCTACTTCCATTAAATATATTGTATCCATCCTAAAATAATTTATCCAAAATCATAATTATACTTATACGTTATCATGATTATTATAGAACCATTTTCCACCTCATTTCATTCAAATGAAATATTACAGTATCATTTGTGCGTACGTGTGGATTACCTCCACCACGTATCTATTTGATAAATTTTACATACCTGACTAAATATTGTGAATATAATGATGGATTTAATAAATATATTATATATATATATGTTATAATATTGAATTTATAATGATATATTTCTTATGTTTCTTTAATTCTTTTTATCGAAAAATGAAAACAACATTCTTGTGTACATATGGAATACCATCTCCATAAATAGTTCAATTCATTATTCTATATCATACATTTATGTATGGTTCTAAATATGTATATATTTATTATATGTGATAAATATATATTTATTAACAGTTTGGAGATTATGGAACCAAGATCATGATACATGTTCCACAACTATTGAATCGAAATATATATGAAAAATTAAGTAGTTAACATTAGAAATAATGATGATAATTAAATTTTATAAAATAACAAGGGATATAATATTATAATTAAAACATAAATGGCAATATATTTATGAATATTGATCAGGTATATAATAATAACAAGTTTAAATTAATTATATACGATGTTAAAGGAACTAACCAAGTAGGCTTAACTTTAGATAAGGGGTTCTCATCTCACATTTTTTTACAAAGAGATATGTCATATTCACCCCTTATTTCGTTCATGTGTTTTATATACATCAAATTTTATAAGATGTATCATAAATAAAATTATATTCATGGTTTTTAATGTTTTATTTTCAGTTCATTATTTCATGTGGGTTATGATTCAAAATTTACCATAGTTGAAAGGGTTATCTGTTAGAATCTCTCTTTTACCCATTATATTTATGAATAAATTTATTAAGAACAATTATATGATATATCTATAAAAAATATTATTTATTTTTTTATTATAATGATATTTATGTAGAAAAAAATCCTTTTATTTTCCTCTCCCTAAGTTATCAAAAGTCTAAAATAATTTTTTAGTGAATAATAACATTATTTCTCTATTTTGTTGAGAATGTTTTTACTCTATGGAAATATTTTTTTTAAAATGTTTCCTGGAATTTATTTAGTATTATATAATGATTTATTAAATTCATTTTTAATCATTTTCTAATTTCTATAAATCGGTTCAAAAAGAATCTTATTGATGTTTTCCAAATGGGGTAATTTTTACTAATAATATAAATAGAATTATATTTTTAATGTATAAAATATCAAAAAAATTTACACTATTATAAATAGTATTTTATTTGATTTTTTATTTCAAATTTCAAATTGTTCGTTTATATTAATAAAATTCCAAAAATTTAGCGATTTTTTTAAAATAATTGTTTTCTAAACGAAAAGGGTATTTTATTTAAGAAATATTCCAGTTATTTTTTCATAATATATTTTCAATTATGACAACACAAATTGATGTAACTTATGCTTCACTGGGAATATGATCCAATGATACCATTCATATACATTCTATTAAGGTTATTGACTACGTAGATGATATCTTTTAGAAAGTCATTTTATTTTTTATTGATACAAATATGGTGAAATAATATATTTTTTCATGATCTTGTGGCATACATATGGTTGTATTATGATTATATGATTGGTGGGCATGTTCTATCACTATAATAAAATGGGTAATTTTTAATGTTTATGAGTTGAAAGGGTACATGATATGTTATCCCCATCTTGAAAGAGGGTACATTATAGTTTATCTGAAGGTGAAAGAGGGTATTCATGTGATGAATGTCTTAGTAGATAGGCTTGACATGTGATTTCTAGGATTATGATTAGGCCAAAGGATTTATTCAACTATCTATGAAATGTTAATATTATTTTTTATGAAATCATTGATCTTTATCATTGATTATTATATTAGTAATGTCTTATGGTCACCCAAATCCTTATTCCATTATTTTAATTTATGAATATTTTGGAATGAGTTTAAATTTTTTATCTTATATTATCATAACCTAATAATAATTTAATTTTTAAAAATTATCAATTACTGATATCTCCATTGTTTACTCCTATTTAGTATCTGTGATCACCATTTTGCATGTTTCTTTTCCTCAGTTTATAAAGATAGATTTTAGGTAGGGTATGAATAATATCTCACAAAAAATATTCTTTTTCCAATAAGGGAATATCTATTAGTAAAAGTAAATTTTTTCTTGGTTCAGTGATTTAAATAAGTATATATCCTTGTTACTAAATTTTTGGTACAAAATATATCCCAAAATGTTATTATTACAGATAAAATAATTCTATTACAATTATTATAATATCAATAGATAATATATATATTGGTCATATTTTTTAGCAACATATTAATCTGATAGATTTATCTATTGCTAATATTATTAAAAAATACCTATTAATTGGTAATATTTGGAATAATATTATTTTATATATTATTATATGAAATACTAATAATTTATATATTTTTTTAAATTATATGTTGAATAAAATATTTTGGGTTGGTATTTAAATATTTCTTTCTCAAATTTATTATATTATATTTAATAAATTAATTTTATATACTATATTTATCATATTTATTATATAATAATTATAAAACTAACTTATATGAAACTCCAAAAAAATCTTTATTTGAAAAATATGTTCAAACATAATCTAAAAACATGTTCAAACTCCATGAAAAATCATTACAAACATGTTAAAACATGTTCGCATTCTTTAAGGCATTAAATAAATCTCCATCAAACATATTTCTTAATTTTTTTCTCCCACTTCAACTATCATTTAAGAGGATAAAAATAGTGGAAAGGTGTATTCATGTTGTTCACCCAGATAGTCATGAAATCTCAATAATGGTAGAGATAAAATGTAGTAGGCTCACATTAGAAACAAGAAGCGGGCTATCCCTAATTTCAGACGCAGGTGGGTGGAAGAAATCCATAGTACATAATTGTTTCATATAATCAAATAAAAAACTTTAAAATAATAAAATATTAAACTCCCCTTGTGAGTATTACATAATACTAAATTATATAGTTTTCTTTTGAATTTTGTGATAAGTCCATCACCTCCAACATTCCTTATCAAGTAATCAAATTTCTTTGTTTGGGAATTCAAGGAAGTCAAATCATAATAATGATCTCCTATTTATGTATTTATAATTTTATTCCATAATCATATTCAAATTAATATATTTCATACTTATAATATATAAAATTTTATTAAAAAATTAATATAAATAATTTTTGGAACAGAATGTTTCAACATGAAGGTTGTGAGAATGTTCGTTAGAAGAAATATATATTCTTTATTTGAAATAATTATTATTCACATGAATAATGATTACCTTCAAAGTTATATACTAATAACATAACTTTTAATATAGTCTATGTAATCCTCATTAATGATATCCTTAGAACATGATCATCCTCACTCATGTATGTATGGTCCTTTCACTTGTAGATAGAAGTTGTTCATCCTCAATCTTACAATGGTGTAAAAATCAATATTAATATAAAATAAAATAACATAAGAGTAATTGATTATAAAATGATATTGAAAAAACTAAAAAAATATGTTTTTTCTATTTATTTAATTTTGAAAATAATAAAATTGTTTTTGAGAAGAAAAAACACACAATCTACAAATTCAAATTCAAAATTGATATCCAAATAGAAGTAATGTTTATTAGAGGTTTTTATTTTCATTATTTGGTTAAGGATGTTTGGTTCTTTTCTAGTTAAAAAAATGAAAATTTGTAAAAAAATGCTTATGAATAGTAATTTATCAAGAGCATCCAAACCAAAACACATATTTTGTAATAATAGCTAGAAGTTACTCACATGAAAAATTGAAACTACATTGGATAATAATGACCATATTTATTATGAATACAGTTTTCATCTTATAATCCCCCAACTTATATTAATATTTTCACCTAATTATAATGATTTTTCTTGGTTCTTCATCTTTATAATATTAAAGATATGGTTTGAAACCTCATGACATCTATTATTAAGCTATTTTTATATAGAATTAGTTGTGTTGTATGAAACAAAAAAATGATTTTCTGATTGGAAACTCCTGCAACATAAGAGATTCCATTATAATCATTAAAAATAATAAATTTCATCATTAAAAGTATCATAAAGGTAATTAAACTAGGGGAAACACTAAAATAAACCTTAAATAATCCAAATTGTTATCCTTAAAAGAGATGACATGAAATTCCTTCTCAAGCACTAAATAAGAGGAAAACAGTGAGGTGTAATAATATAAATAAATATATGGTGCATTGAAATTATAAAGACAAAATACCCGATCACAATATTTAATATTACAAGCACTAATCCACATTAAAATAAATTCATATCCCTTTAATAAAAATATCACCAATATAAACCATAAATTATAGTTGTAACTAATCATATGAAACATGTATAAAAATCAAAAAAATATTGATCTTTATTATCGTAATAGAATAATTTTTTATTTCTAACATTTTTGAAGAAGACAAAAAGTTATGAAAAAAGATCAAAAACATTATCGGTTTACTATATTAGTTTTCAATAAATTATAGCATCCACAAAACTATGCATGATAGTGATCTCAACTTGCTGCTACAATAATATAGATATCATGAACCAGTTGTTTAGAAAATATACATTTTCTATGCATTATTTTGAGACACACCCCATAAATAGACCTTTGGAATATGTCCTTAATTAAACAAACATACCTCACCCCATTACATTGAAAAGTATCAGAAAAATTTGAATCAATATATTAATGATGTTATAGGGGAAAAATGATTCACTTAAATATTTTTAAGTATTTCAAGATCCCCCACCATCTCACCAACACTCACCCCCAACTTGAAATGTGTTTATAAAACTTATAGCTATGTGTTTCAGATTTCCTACTGGAAACTATTTTCTAAGAACATATTCATTTGATTTTTTAATCTATCTATCGTAAGAGAAAATTGTTTTAATAAATCTTGAATAAGTGATTTCAAACACAACCTAAATGATTTAAAAATTAAATAAATCACAAATAGACATGATAACGAGATTTATCAAAAATAGACATTATAATTTGAATCAACCAAATTAAACATTAGCAGTTTTGACAGTATCTACTAAACACATAGTTATTTGGTTAATGGAAACAATTTCAGCCATTATTACGTCAAATAAGGAAATGGGATTATGTCCCACAGACATTTCCTTTTCAAACATAGTAAAATATTTTTCATAGAACCACTTATATCAGATACCGTTTGAAAGAAATACAATATTCAACTGTGTATTTTGAATAATCTTATCTTTATCGAATATATCCAAATATTTTGGAACTTTGAACATGAATATTATGAGTATAAAAAAAGAAATATGATATTGATTAACAATTTACTTATAAATATATCTCTCATGTTTGTACATTGTTTTTGGTAACATCTAATACTGTAAAATGGATTTGAATTTAAAAAATATGTTTAAAAAATGATGGTCTTACTGAGATAATTATAGTGACTTCAAAGTAGTCAACTAGTATCCTTAAATCACCCCAAACAAATAAAAAAATAAAAAAACCATTTCATTGAAATTTTACTGCTACCCCAAATGAAATTGTCACGAAAGATATCCCGATGCCATCAAAACCAGCACTATACCCAGCCTGTGATAAGGCCCGATGGGTGTTCCTGATTCTCACGGGCTGGAACAAGTTCCTAGCTATCATAAAAAGAAAACTAGGAATGACTTACCTGAACATGTAAATAAAAAACAACAAACGAAACCAAGAAACCAATTCTGGATTTTTCAAACTAAAACATCCTTCACTAAAATTCATAACTAAATTACAAATTTTAAAACAAATTTTAAAGACCATTAAAATGGTAAAACAAAAAAAACACATCCCAATAAACTCCAAATGGAAAGAGGAACCAACCTCAAGCAATCTCCACAACAGTGCATCACATTGGACCGCTAAATCCAGAATCATTGGCATAGAAGTTGTACCCAAACTTGTGACAACAAAATAAGAAAGTCTACATACACCCAAAGGAGTAAGTAGGTTATGATCCAAATCCTAGTAAGATACCACCACTAAGATATTACCTGTGATAAACATTTTAAGATGAAAATCATTCAAGTATTTATAACCTGAAGTGCTAGTAACAATTTAAAAAATAGATGAAACTTAAAATAAAAATCTTTTCATGTGGGCTATTTAAAAGATAATATTCATTAAATAAAACCAAAATGACACTTAATTTTCCATCCAAATATACCGTATTATGATCGTAAACACAAATCAATCAATGAGAACAATAAATTGAAGATAACCCGTAGGCACTACCTCATTGTGGGTCCCAAGTAACTAAAATATTGGTGAGAGTAACCATCAAAAATATATGATCCCATGAATGATACTCTAGTAGAGAAAATAAACATAACCTAGTGGTCCACCACCACCACCATCATATTTTATTTATTGTTTTAAGGGTCAAATGATCTATGTACAACTAAGGCCAAAACTCATGGGATCACTAGAATAATAGTACACGTCCACCCACCTAGATACCTGAGTTTCCATCTTGTGCTCAAACAAGTTAAAAAAGACATGAAATATAATTTTCACATGAAAATACCACTTCAATATCACACATTAACCAAACATCCCCCATGTATATCACACAAGTGAGATAATAAACTTTTTCATTCAAATGCATATTGAAATCATACTCACACCAAAATAACCCACAACACTTTTCACATTTCCTTAACACTTCCACAAATCCTTTAAAAAACTTTAAAACATTTCCAAGACATTCCAACTCACATATAAGCCCACACACATATCACATAATACCCTTCTCACCTTTAAAATTCATTTTTTCATCATACTAACATGAAACAGTCTACAAATAGGTTTTTCACCCACACCACAATTTACCAAAACATTTCAGCAATTTATATATCATTGTAAAAATTTTGGAATTCTAAAATCACCACTTTACCTTTAAACAATCAGTATTAGGTGACCAAACTCACCTAAACTGTACATATACACCCTTTTCCCACTTTTTTCAACCAAATAAAACATTTAAAATTTTCACAAAAGCCCTTACAAAACCCTCATTCAAGGCCAAAATCATATCAATACCAATCCAAAATTGAATTGGTATCCCTAGAAACATTTATTAAACCACCCCGTGTGTTATAAATTTTTCTTGACTAATACCACAAAAGATACTCATGAAAAGAACACATTTCTATAAATCCCTTTTATAATGATCCATGCTTTACATACATAGTTATTACATCAGAATTGAAGCATACTTATTATAACATATAACAAAACCATTATAGGACCGTATAGGTATAATGTCTTTAGAAACTAGGAAATATAAACAACTGGTTCATAAGTCATCTATATTGTCTCCCGTTTATTTCATCATATCTAGAGTACCTTTTGGCATATCCTACTTAATACCCATCTTCCAGACCTAGGGAAATGAAAATATACAAAAGGGTGAGCTCAAATTATCAGCAAGGGTAAACAAAGGAAATATTATTCATATCATATTTGTAAGAACATAACATTTTGAAAATCATAACCTGTAAAAGAGATCATAATATCATAACATGGGATAAATAATAGTAGTGAAATGTAATCCCAATAATCATAACATAAAACATGAAACTTTGTGGCATACACACATAATTATATAAAATCATTTTTATTAGTCAAGACTCATTTCCAAGACTATCATGGCAGGCAAAGCCCATTTCTAAACCGAGTTCAATCCTTGTTCCAATCCTGTGTCACTGAACTGGATTAACTTTCTGTTCTAGCCATGTCTATATCATGAGATATAAATATTTACCCAATTCATTAGAGTGAGATATAGGTCCCACCCATCTCATAATGAAACCATTCTTATGTGTGACACAAAATCTTAAATCATACATCATAGAATAAACCATGTAATAAAAATGGGATTCTTAAACATCATGCCATAATAAAATAATCCATATTAGATTAAAGGACTTCAAAAAAATAATTACATCATAATATTTCATATCAATGTAATAATAGGGATAGAAACAGAACCCTATATTATCTTAGATGGAAAATAATTTTGATAAAACACTTGAACACCATTCTTGAGGAAAACATCCTTTCTACTTCAAACACATTTTTCCCTTCTCAACATGTAATACAATTTTAAAATAAAATAAGTTAATTGAAAATAAACATTAAAAATTTTAATGTATGCTTCATGGAAATAATCCATTCATTCCGTATAAGTTAAAATAACCTTCTTCTTGTACTTTGGCTGGAAAAGTCAAAAAGTATCTCATACAGGAAATAACAAAAGATTCCTTTCATATCATTTAATAAAAATTAACGAAAGGGTAAAATAGGTTTTAAAAAATTGCATTAGGATAGAAATAATATTAAATATTGTGGAAACATGGATTTGGATGACAAATATTCCCCATTGAATTCTGAAGTATAAACAATCTTGGATAAAAATGAGATTATGAGATTTTCCCTTACCTTAGGTCCTATATGCTTCGTACAAATCCTAATCTTCTGTATAATGATTTAAATAATTTCATTTACTTATTACATAACCATATTCATTTTTATGATATCATATATGGTTATATTCTTATATTCTTATTAGTAATATTTCATTGCTACTTGTTATTCGAGTGTTCATTGCTTTATGTTCTTATGCATGTTTTGTCAAATAAATTCTTATTAGCCTTTTTAGGTGATAGATACCTCATTTAAAGAATTATATTTGTGTAATATATATCATATTTATTCATTCAATTCTTTATATAATCATTATTCAATGAAGATCATGTAGAACGAGTCGCATCACATCGTGGAGATGGTAGGCCGTACGTACGCACGAGCGATTATATCATTCCCATGATTGTGGAATTGTATTGTAGTGTATGGTGTAAAATATTTCAGAATCAATATTACTTTACAATAATTATATATAGTTTTTTCTTCCATCATATATCCATCCAAGTATGTTAGTGATGAAATAAAATATTACACCACAGTGTGGAGATGGTAGGCCGTATGTATGCACGCGTGGTGATTTAGTTTTTTTTTCATAGGATGAATAGAAGATAGAATATGGTTGTTTCATAATAAAAATAAAATATCAGTATAAAATTGATACTGTATTTATTAATTAATAATGAAACAACTCAGATAGTGGAAGTAGAAGATGAAATAAGTTTGAAGGAATCAGTAAAGGATATTACCTCTTCTTCGACGCGCCTATTCTTAACCTCCTCTTAGGGCACTAAAGTTGGTCTTTGAAGAAGAAAAGTACCTCTAGTATGTCTCTAAGGAAGTTTATAAGAGAAATTGGTAGGGTTTGGCCGATCTTGAAGGGTCAAAATAATATTAAGAGGAGAAGGAGGAGGTGCCCCTTTATAAGGGAGGAGAGGGGCACCTTTGGAAACATAAGAAATATTAATTTATAATAAATTCAATCCACACATAAAAACCTCCAAAAATGACTTAAATCTGAATATGATATGGGATAGGGTTGTAATCTTATTTGAAAATAAAATTTAGACATGTTGGGAATTTATTTTAAACCTTATCAACTTGATTTATCCTTATTTAATCTATTTAATATTATTTGTGGTAATAACATTCTAAATTTTAAATTGTTATAAATAATTACTTATGTGTTTTTAATTATCCATAATTGGATACATTATTACATTTAAAACTATATAAATTTCAATTTATAATTTCTAATTATTTTTGTGATATTAAACCATTTAATAATTTGTTATTTTTATAAAATAACAATTGTGTCAATTTTGACACTATTCATTTATTTGATTTTAAATAAAATACACACAAAAGATATGTTAGAACCAAAATATTTAATAGATTCCTAACTTTTCATATTTATCTACAAAATTAATGGAGCACATTAATTAGTTCATATATTATTTATTTTACTATTTTTAAAACCATTTATTTGATATTTTAATCAATAAGATAATTTGTAAATCACTATTGTGTCATCATTAATGATAATTATTTTATCCCTAAAAAATCTAAGTATATTCTCATGATGTAGATAATTTTATTATATTTCATAAGACTATTTATATTTGAGGTTTTTTGAATATTATCACTAAATTAAAATTATTACACTGATAAGATATAAGAGAGTGACATGTTGTCACTTTCTTTGGTTTTAATAATAATTATATCATTTTCATAGTCAAAAGTCCATGAAACAAATCTATTCCAAACCTTAGTTGATTTGGGTCGAATTTTATTCATTCAATAGAATTTATTATTATGATAGGGTAATTTTATAATCTTAGGTTTACCCTAAATTACCCGATTTATCTTTAACTGTAGTAAATAAAAATTACCGTAGTTACTATCCATAATATCCAAAAAAATAAAATTAACCTATTAACATAATTTTGACCCAATGAATCCAAATATGAAATTCATTTTTCAAACTTCAAAACACAGAATTTGTAGTAATTAAATTAAAATTTATCTTATTGTTAAGAAAATAAGTTTTAAAAGTTAAAACATTGCAAAAGATTGAAATGTTTTTACCTATGAATTTAATGTAAAATTAATGGTAACGACATACAATATATTAAATGGTAAAAATATATTATTTTTATACTTTAAAACCATTCAATATTATAATTTAACCATATAAATTCTCTTAATGAAAAAAGTTGTTTTTAATTTAAATTAAGTATATTTTTACTATTCATCAAAATAAGAAACTTATCAGAAAAATACCAAAAAATTATCCAATGTAGGATTTATATAAAAATTCAAAAGAATAAGTTTATTTTGTAAAATTGAACTTCTAAACATGTCCAAAAGTATATTTATAAAGGGTTCTCCATCAAAAGGCGGTAAAACTGTATTTTTTGGAAAAATAATTCTTTTATCTGAAAAATTGATTTTGTTTTCATACCTCATTCTTGAAAATATGTAAGATGAATTATAATGTTATAAAATTAAAAATTCAGTTAATATTATTAATAATGTATAGTTCATAATATTATAATAATATATCATTTTTTAATGAAACTCGGCATTATGTGCAACATAAGCTATCAAGGAAGGTTGTTCTTGCTTGTAACGCAAGACATGTCAGTGTTGTGTGTAGTGAAAGATTTTCTTGGTGTTGCGTATAACACAAGACACAAAAAAATATTTCTCATAAAATCTCAGGGTGTTACATTCTACCCCACTTAGAATTAATTTTTCCCTTGAAATTCGTCATTTCGTAACAAACAGATGAGGATACCTCTCCCTCATCATATCCTCAAAATCCCATGTAGCTTCTTCTAATTGGTGGTTCCTACATAAAACTTTAACCAAGAGAGTGGTTTTGTTTTGTAGAAATTTTTCGCTAGGATCCAGAATTTCTATCAGCTATTCTTTATAAGAAAGATCTAGTTCCAGCAGTACAACTTCTGAGTTTAGTAAATTTTAGGATCAGGTATGTACTTTCTTAGGAGAGATACATGGAACACATCATGAACTTGAGATAAATTCTATAGAAGCGCCAATCGGTAAGCTACATTCCCAACACAATCAAGTATCTCAATAGGACCAATATACCCAGGGTTCAGCTTTCCCTTCTTCCCAAATATCATTACTCCTTTCCAAGCAGATATTCATAAGAACACTTTATCACCCACATCAAACTCTAGGTTTTTTATTTGGTTGATAGAATAACTTTTTTGTCGACTCTGAGCTGCTCTTATGTGTTGTTGAATTGATCTTACCTTTTCTGCCTTTTCATCAACAATATCAGGTCCTAATAGATTTCATTCCCCAACTTTATCCCAACTAGTTGGAGTTTGGCATTTCTTTCCATAGAGAGATTCATAAAGAGCCATCTGAATGATGTAGGGAAAGCTATTATTATAAGAAAATTTCACCAATGATAGGTGTTGATCCCAACTAGCTTTGAAATCCATAGAGAAATCTCTCAACTTGTCTTCTAGAGTTTTAATTTTTCACTTGTATTGACCATCGGTTGAGGATGATATGCAGTGATGAAACTCAATTCTGTATGTTGAGTATACTAAAGACTTCACCAAAACTTGAAGGTAAACCTCAGATCCTGATCATATATAATGGAAAGTGGTAGTCCATGAAATATTACCACTTCTATCACATATATCCTGGGAATCTAATCAAGAGAGAAATCTTCTCTAATAGCAATGAAGTGTGCTGACTTTGTGAGTCGATCAACTAAAACCTAGATAGCATTATTGCCTTTTGATGTTTTAGGAAGTCCAGTGACAGAGTCCATATTGTTGTTTTTTCCTATTTCCATTCTGGTATGGGTAATGGTTGTAACATCCACTTAGACTTCTGTCTCTCAGCTTTAACATGTTTACAAACAATGAAATGAGAGACATATTCAACAATATCTATTTTCATTCCATCCCACTATAAGTACTCCTTCAGGTCCCTATACATCTTCATGCTTCTAGGGTGAATAGATAATACAGAACTATGAGCTTCATCCAATATTTCCTTTAATTCTAGGATGGGAGGAACAAAAACCTGATTCCGGAACCTTATTATTTCACCACAGTCAATGTGGGATTCAGGAACATTTCTCACCTTCTTTTTTATCTCTACATCATCTTTTTGTGCCTTTTTAATCGTCACATGTATAGATGGTTGAACATTAATTTGAGAAAGATACGATTTTTCCCCTTCCATTATAATTCCAAGATCATTTTTTTGTAAATCCAAAAATATTGGATCTTTTATGATCTTCATCATGGATAAGATTGCATGGTCTTGTCGACTTAATGCATCTGCCACCTTGTTTTCTTTCCCAGGGTGATAATGAATTGAGCAGTCATAATCCTTAATCATCTCCAAACATCTTTCATGACGTATATTCATCTCCTGTTGTGTTAAAATATACATTAAACTCTTATGATCAGTATAAATATCACACCATTCACCATAAAGATAATTCCTCCAAATATTTAATGCAAATATTACCACAACTAAATCCAAATCATGAGTTGGGTAATTTTGCCCATGGATTCTCAACTGTCAGGAGGCATAAGCTATCACAATATCATTTCCATGATAACACACCCCGATTCATTCTTGGATGCATCACTATAGATCACAAAACATTCTCCAGTAAAAGGAAGTGTGAGCACATGTGCACTGGATAAACTTCTTTTTAACTCCTTGAAATTCTAACCACATTCCTCTGTCCAAACGAACATAACTTATTTTCGAGTCAACCTGGTGAGTGGATTAGATAATTTTGAAAAATATTTGAAAAAACGTTGATAATATCCAGCCAAACCAAGAAAACTTCGGATCTCTATTACTGTTGTTGGTCTTGATCATCTTTCTAAAACCATTGTTTTTGCTAGAACCACAGATATCCCCTCTTTTGAGATTATGTGACCCAAAAATGAATCATTTTGAAACCAAAATTCACACTGGGTGAATTTTTCATAAATCGTCTCCATTCTCAGTGTCTTCAATACAATTCTAAAGTAATATTAATGTTCTTACTTTCCCTTTTAATAGATAAGAATATTATCTATAAAGACTACCACAAACTGATCAAGATAGTCTCTAAAGACTCTATTCATTAGATCCATGAAGATAGCATGGTCATTAGTAAGACCAAATGGCATCACAATAAATTCATAGTGTCCATACCTTGTATGGAAATACATCTCTGGTATATCCTCCCGGTTAACCCTTAATTGATGATACCATGACAAAGAAGCGATCATGGAAAAGTATTGATCTCCACATATTTGTTCAAATAAGTCATCAATGCATGGGAGAGGATATTTTTTCTTGATAGTGATCTTGTGAAGTTCTCAATAATCAATGAAGAGTCTCATTGATCCATATTTCTTCTTAACAAACAGAACAGGTGCTCCACAAGGGGATGCACTAGAGAGTATGAATCCCTTATCAAGATTCTCTTGGAGTTGCTTCTTCAATTCCTGAAACTCAATTAGGGCCATTCTATATGGTGTCTTTGAAATGGGTGTAGCACCCGGTGTGAGTTCTATTGAAAACTCAACTCCATGATATGATGGAAGACCTGGAAACTCCTATGGAAAGAAATCATCAAACTTTCATACAATGGGCATATTACTAATCATGAGTTTCTTCCCAACCATTTGAGATAAATAACCTTCATTTATTGGAATAAAGACCCATAAGATGGAATAAATTTCCACTGGAGGGTTATATTTATCCTTGCATTGATAGATTATCATAGATTGTTCGGGAATATGAAATGTCACTTCTCTTATTTGGCAATCAATATGAGCTCCATATAAGGAAATCCAATCCATGCCGAGAATCACATAAAATTCCACTATAGGAAGGACCAAATGACTTGTAGGAAACACTTTCCCACAAACGTCACTTAGAGAAGAATTATAAACTTTTGATGCAACCATTGTTCCATTAAAAGTTGTCACAGCTAACTCAACAGTTAATTGTTGAGGTAGTATGGAAATACCCTTAGAAAATTCTTCATAAATAAAAGAGTGGGTGGATCTTGAATCAAATAAAACATTGTTTACTTTAGAGTGGATGGTATGTGTAACTTTCACCACTTCGTTCAACATCGTCGATTGAAATTGCATGTGACTTTCCTTTACCTTTGGCCTTAAGAGTTTGTTGATGTCGATCATCATCTACAACCATTGGATTAGGGTATTGATTAGCATAATGCCCTATTTCCATGCACTTGTAACATTGAAGTGTAGGAGGTGCATTCTGTGTAGCCTTTTCTTTGTTCGCATCAATAGACATCTTTTTCTCATCATTGTGGCATTAAAATGCCTGATGACCTTATTTTCCACACATAAAACATTTACTTGTCCCTTTAAGACAATTCCCTCCATGTTTCATTCCAAAATTTGAGCATAAGGGAAAACTCCTCTTCTTTTTAGTGTGGTCTTTATATTTTCGTTTGAAATCCACTTTCCTCTTCTTATCAAACCCATATGATTGATGGGTTACTCCAATCACCATATCAACCTTGAGAGCACATCGAACAATTTCCTCAAAGATATTAAATACCCATACGACTAAAGCCCTTTGATGACTTGGTATTATGCCACTAAGAATCGATCGATCATACTCTCATGTTGGAAAATAATTCCAGAAGCATACCATCAAGTCTTGTAAACTTTTCTTCGTAGGTACCAACAGATTCATCATCTTTTTGTTTTAGATCATGAAACTACTTCTCCAACTTTGATTGAAGAATACAAGGGAAGTAATTATTGAAAAATATGTTCTTGAACTCATACCATTCCATGGACTCAATTAAATATTTTTGCCTCGTATTCTTCATAAGATTCCACCTTTGATCAGCTTCACCTTCCAAATGATATACTGATAAGATCAATTTATCATGTTCAAAACATTGTATAACTGAAAATATCTTTTCAGTGGTACTGATCCATTGTTCAGCCACTAATTGATCGGTAGACCCAGTGAATGAGGGTGGATGCTGCCTCATGAAGGATTTAAGAGAATGTTTCTCCTTCCTTTGCTCGTTTGGAATTCTTGCATGATTCACAGCTTGAGAAAGTTGTGTGAGCATGGCTACAAGATTTTTCATTCTAGATCCCACAACATTTGGTTGCTCAGTGGGACAATCATTGCGTTGTCCGTCGCATTCAGCATTAACACAGTTCCTTCGGGTTCCATCCATTGACTAAAACCAATAAGCATATTGTGAGAAACACTAATCATAATAGGAAAACCACATAATAAAGAATAAAATTTCACACTTAAGGCCATATCATAGGTTATTCATGGTCAATTCTAAAATACTAATATTGTGTTCTATTCTTAGACATATCCATAGAGTTCTTACTAAGGCTTTCACATCCTAGTTTCCAAAGGTTGACTATACCTTTCCTTTGATACCAACTATAACAACCCATAATTTACATACATTGTTATTACTTCAGAATGGAAGCATACTTATTACAACATATAACAAAACCATGATAGGACCATATAGGTATAGTGTCTTTAGAAACTAGGAAACATAAACAAACTGGTTCATAAAGCATCTACATTGTCTTCCATTTATTTCATCATATCTAGAGTCCCTTTTGGCATATCCTACTTAATACCCTTCTTCTTGACCTGGGGAAAGGAAAACATACAAAAGGTTGATATCAAATTCTCATTAAGGGAAAAAAATAAATATCATTCATATCATATTCATAAGAACATAACATTTTGAAAATCTTAACCTGCAAAAGATATCATAATATCATAACCTGTAATAAATCATATTATTGAAATGTAATCCCAATAATCATAACATAAAACATGAAACATTGTGTCATACACACATAATAATAGAAAATAATTTCTTAATAGTCAAGACTCATTTCCAAGACTACATAGTGGGAAAAGTCCATTTCTGAACCGAGTTCACTCCTCGTTCCACTGTTATACCACTGAACCAGATTAACTTTCAATTCCATCCATGTCAATCTCATGAGATATAAATCATTACCCAATGCATTGGAGGTAGATATAGGTCCCACCCATCTCATAATGAAACCATTCTTATGTGTGCCACAAAATCATAAATCATACATCATAGAAAAAACCATGTAATCAAAATGGGATTCTTAATCATCATGCCATCACAACATAATCCATATAAGAAAAAAGGACTTCATAAAAAATTTCCAGCATAATATAATCAAATCAATGTAATAATAGGGATAGAAACCGAACCCTATATTGTCTTAGATGGAAAATAATTTTGATAAAACACTTAAACTCCATTCTTGAAAAAAATATTCTTTCTACATCAAAAACATTTTTCCTTTCTCAACATGTCATACAATTTTAAACTAAAATAAGTTAATTGAAAATAAACTTGAAAACTTGTAAAGTAAGTTTCATGGAAATAATCCAATCATGCCGTATAAGTTAAAAAAACAGTTTTCTCATACTTTGGCCGGAAAAGTCAAAAAGTATCTCATACGTAAAATGACAAAATATTCCTTTCATATATTTTACTAAAAATTCAACAAAGGGTAAAATTGGATTTAAACAATTGTTGGAAAATATAAATAATATTACATATTGAGGAATCATGGATGTGGATGATAAATATTCCCCAATAAATTCTGAAGTATAAACAATCTCGGATAAAAATGAGATTGCGAGATTTTCCCTTAACTTAGGTCTGACATGCTTCGTACGCATCCGAACCTCTTGTATAATGATTTAAATAATTTCATTGACTTATTACAGAATCATATTAATTTTTATGATATCATATATGGTCATATTCTTATATTCTTTTTTTTAATATTTCATTGCAACTTGTTATTTGGGTGTTCATTTCATTATGTTCTTATGCATGTTTTGTCGAATAAATTATTATTAGTCTTTTTAAGTGATAGATAACTCATTTACAGAATGGAATTTTTTTAATATATATCATTTTTATTCATTCAATTCATTTATATAATCATTATTTAATGAAGATCATGTAGAACGAGTCGCATCACATCATTGAGATGGTAGGCCATACGTACGCACGAGCGATGATATCATTCACATGATTGTGGAATTGTATTGAAGTGTATGGTGTATAATATTTCAGAATCAATATAACATTAAAATAATTATATATTGTTATTTATTCCATCACATACCTGTCCATGTATGTCAATGATGAAATAAAAGATTACACCCCGGTGTGGAGACGGTAGGCCGTACGTACGCACGCGTGGTGATTTTGTTTTTATTCATAGGATGGATATAAGATAGAACATCGTTGTTTCATATTCATAATATAATATCAGTATAAAATTTATACTGGAGTTATTACTTAATAATGAAACAACTTATATAGAGGAAGTAGAAGAAGAAATAAGTTTGAAAGAATCGGTAAAGGTTATTACCTCTTCTTTGACTCGCCTCTTCTTAACCTCCTCTTAGGGCACTAAAGTTGGTCTTTGAAGAAGACCAGGACGTATAGTATGTTTATAGGGAAGTAGGCAAGAGAAATGGTCAGGGGTTGGATGAGATTTTTTGCTCAAAATGATGCGATGAGGAGAGGGAGGAGGTTCCCTTTTATAAGGGAGGAGAGGGGCACCTTTGGAAACATAAGAAATATTATTTTATAATAAATTTAAAACCCACTTAAAAACCTTCAAAAATGACTTAAATCTGAATATGAGATGATATAAGGTTTTAATATCATCAGACAATAAAATTTAGACATGTTGTGAATTTATTTTAAACATTATCAACTTGATTTATCCTTATTTAATCTATTTAATTTTATTTGTGGTAGTAATATTCGAAATTTTGAATTGTTATAAATAATTACTTATGTGTTGTGAATTGTCCATAATTAGATACATTATGAAATTTTAGACCATATAAAATAAAATTTATAATTTATAAATATTGTTTTTTATTTTTAAACCATTTAATAATATGTTATTTTTATAAAATATCAATTGTGTCAATTTGGACACTATTCATTTATTTGGATTTTTATAAAATATACACAAAATATATGTTCAAAAAAAATATTTAATAGATTACTAACATGTCATATTTTCCTATAAAATTAATTTAGAACATTAATTAGTTTATATAATATTTATTTTAATATTTTTAAAACCATTTATTTGATATTTCAATCAATAAGATAATTTCTACATCACTATTATGTCATCAGTAATGATAATTATTTTATCCCTAAAAATTTTAATTAAAATATCATGATGTATATATTTTATTTTATTTTTGGATAAAATTTATATTCAATGATTTATGAATTTTATCACTAAATTAAAATTATTACACTTATAAGATATAAAATAGTGACATGTTGTCAGTTTCTTTGGTTTTAATAATAATTATTTCATTTTCATGGTCAAAAGTCCATGAAATGAATATATTAATACCCTTAGGTGATATGGAAAGACTTTTATTTATACAATAGAATTTTTTTATGTGTTAGGGTAATTTTATAATCATAGGTTTACCCATAATTACTCGATTTATCTTTAATTGTAGTAAATAAAAATTACCGTAGTTACTATTCATAATATCAAAAAAATAAAAGTAACATATTAACATAATTTGGACCCACTTAATCCAAATATGGAGTCCATTTTTCAAAATTCAAAACACAGAAGTTTCAGTAATTAAATTAAAATTTATCCCACTGTTAAGAAAACGGGTTTTAATAGTTAAAACATTGACAAAGATTGAAATGATTTTACCTTTGAATTTAATGTAAAATTAATGGTAATGACAGACATTATATTAAATGTTAAAAATATATTCTTTTTATACTTTAAAATAAATCAATATTATAATTTAACCTTATAAATTCTCTTGAAGAAAAAAAGATGTTTTTGATTTAAATTTAGCGTATTTTTACTATTCATCAAAATAAGAAATTTATTAGAAAAATACAAAAAATTTATCCAATGTAAATTTTTATATCATGAATAAAAAGAATAAGTTTATTTTGTAAAATTGAACTTATAAAATTGTCAAAAATTATATTTATAAAGGGTTCACAATCAAAAGGCTGTAAAACTGCATTTTTTTGAAAAATACTTCTTTTATTTGAAAAATTGATTTTGTTTTCATACCATATTCTTGAAAATATGTAAGATGATTTTTATTGTTATAAAATTTAAAATTTAGTTAATAATATTCATAATGGATAGTTGATCATATTATAATAATATATCATTGTTTAGTGAAACTCGGCATTGCGTGCAACACAGGATATCAAGAAAGGTTGTTCTTGCGTTTAACGCATGCCAAGCCTATGTTGTGTGTACTGAAATATTCTCTTAGTGTTGGGTATTACATAAGACACAAAAAAATATTTCTCATAAAATATCAGGGTGTTACACCGTTCATGTAGTATAGTAATGTTTTACACATAACACCTATTCAAAAACCCCATATTTAGGCCCACATGAAACCAAATCATTAACAAGATATAATTAGAAGCTCTTTATAATTAAAATAAATCACTAATATATGTTATAAATTCACCCCAATCTTACCCCAAGAGTCACATAAGAAAATTACCCAATTTCAAGCTAAAATGAAACTATAAAATTAAAATCTTAACCAAATCCATCAAAATCATTTTTCACACCACACACAACATATAAGGAACATTAAAAATAAGTAAATAAATCATTATAACTCATCATGGAATGTATACATGTGGGATCACCACCCATTTTTGTTGAAACCATCAAATCGTGGTGTGAAACATCAACCGCACCACCGCGGAACCTCAATGAGGATAAAAGTAACCTAAAACAGCATGATTTCACCCAAAATACATGAAGTTAAACCCTAGGTACGAACCCTAGTTTCTTGAAAATTTAGAACTCATGAAAGTGTGAAATAAACCATAAGGAAATGGAATAATTCATATATAGGAAGACTTACTTTCGTGATTTAGATTCCCCCCCCCATCAAATGTCGCTTTAAAAACAACTTCAAAGAGATAAAGAGAGATCTTAGAGGATATTAATGGAGGTAGGTCACCAAATGGGGAATAATGGGGTAGATTTTAGTTTATTCTAGAAGGTAAAAATAGGAAATATTTTTTTTAATTACCTCAATACCCTTGCACGGTTTGGCTGCACGGTTTGGAACTCTTCGGCCAACACGTGCGTCCTGTTCTAGCCACCCAAAAAGCTTCCATCATCCTCCAATTTCAGGAGGGTCCAAGGGGGAAACCAAGGGGGAAAGTTAGTATAAGTATGGTGGATAGAAATTACAAAAATATCCATCCCTTTTCACCTTAAAACTCACAAAAATAATGGGTACAAAACACCTCAAAAACATACCCCACAAGTGGTGCCACTAGAAGTGCCACTAATCTAACTCGAAAACAAAACATACTTATACCATACCTATGACAAAATAGGAGTCCAAGTACCACAAAGAACTCCTAATACTGAGTTTATATATCAATAACACAAGAGGAACCAATATTTCAAACTCTGAACTCCCATAAACTAAGAGAAAGCTAAGATATAAAATAGGATTTTAATCAAACCCTTGAATTAAAAATCTAGGTATGATATAAATTCATTTCAAACAATAAATAATAATGACGTGAAGTTATTAAAACATGAAAAAAATAAGTACATACCTGAGAAGGGGATTGAATAGTTATTTATTTAATGAGATATTGGTTTATTATAATTCTCTTTCCAACACATAATTTATATAGTCAATAGAAGTATAAATCAATCAAACATTAGTAGATGGAGATATATAGGTGATCGTGGAGAATATAGTGTGTGGGTGTATGAATTGGTTATGCTGATGGATCATTTATGTAGGTATAGGTAGAGATCCAAAATAAATAAATGATATAACAACTACTCCCTAAAATCCCAATACAAAATTAAAACAACCATGTTTATACACACAACATCTAAAAATTTAATAAGAGATGAAATAAAATATATTCTTGTGTAATATTAAAAAATATTTGTCATTATTAAATAGGAATTGTGTAAATTCATTACCCTTTTTCCATATATAACACCCAAAACTTTTCCCCTTATCAAAAATGAATCAACCAATTGGTAAAAAGTATCTATTTTAGAAAAATATGAATACTTTTTACTATCTTAATAATTGTAAAATAAATATTATGCATAAAACTAATGTATCCAAAACTGAGGATGCTAGAAAAAATGAAAATTTCTATGTGATAATCCACATAAGTCATCTAAAAATAGTATATTTTTTAATAATCCTCAATACCCTAATAAATAGTATGGGATTAAATCAAGTTATAAGAAGTATGTATGATGTAAAAACCATAATATCTTTTATTATCATAATGACTTATGATTTCAATTTCACATTATTACAAAAGAAAAAATATGCTAGCATTAATTAAAAATGGATCATGATTGATCTCTCATTATTTTTACTATTAATCTTAATCTTATAATGTCAAACATAATTTTATTTCAATGCAAAGATACTTCTTGTAAGTATGTTAAATGATTTTATTTATGATTTTGTAGTTTTTTCCTTTTTTCTAGGGTTTTAATATTCCTTATATATCATATACTATTAACATTTGGAAAATAATAAACAACAAGAATAACAAACACATAATACTTCTATTATATTTCAGACATCATGGGATATAAATCATTAAATAGGTTTTCACTCTTAGTGGAATCTAGTTTTTTTGGATCACCTTGACAATCACGCAGTAAAGAAATTAAACTCAGTTTTATGCTTAAAATGCATTTTTCTAAAAAACGGTTTTGATTTACTTTTCAATTTTCTTTCAAAATTAATTTATTACACATAGATAATTTTATTTTATGATATTTATTAAATATTTTGAAATATAATTATAATTTTTTAATGACCCCACTTTCATTTTTTATTATAATGAACTATACTAATAATAATTTGTTTTACTACAGTTATGGTTATCAAGGGTTAAACTATAATATAACAGTAAACATTAAATGTAAAATTATTTAAATATTATTGGTTGAGTATATTTTGACCTTATATTATTTAACTTCTCTATATTTTCCATTTTTTCCACATTCACCTGAATGTGAACTTATATTATTTAAATATTTTATGTAATTCCATGTGTGTCCCTCCCTATACTTATAAAAGAAAATTTATTATCCCACATTATTCACACAATTAAGGACTTTTATCTCATCCAATAAATTCTAAAAAACCTTCCCATATTCCTGACATTCATTCTTAATCTTCTTTTGTTAACCTCAAATTATTCTAAAAGTCTAATGGTGTAAGTCAGAGGACATATCTACAAGAATAGATAATCATATTACCTGGATATTTCCAAGTTTATCTGTTATTATAAATCCTATGAATCTATCTTATTCATACAAACATAATTTATATACTATTATAAATACTTTTATATGTTATTATTATTATGGTGTATCAATTTTCCACATAATTTCAATCAAATGGGAAATGAAATTATCGCTTGTACGTATGTGTGGACTACCACTTCAACATAGTAATGTGATTAATTTCCCAACAAAAACTTGAATTTGATGGGTATAAATATATATTTAATAGTTATTTATTATAGTCATGATATTATTAAAATTATTTAATGATACGTTTTTCTCATTCTTTCGTTTATTTGGAATATGAAAACAACGTTAATGTGTATATACAGGCTACCGTCTCCATGAATGGAGTAATTAATTTTTCTATATCTGTATTTTATGGAAGGTTATAAAAATTCATATAATGAAAATATATGGTATTTATATCATGGATAAAATTTTGGTGCTGATAAAAAAATTATCAATGTAACATCCCGAAATTCTAAAGTAAGAACATCATATTTGATAGTGTGCATGACTTGTGACACCAATCGCGTAAGGGAAAACAATACCATGATACATAAAAAATACATTTACAACTTTAAATATATTTTATATATTATATATTTGGTAGTTAAATCGACACCTAGTTACCTTGTGTTATACCCAAGAAATACTTTCTTCAAATTAATAAATTACATGCAAGAATGAGTTTTATCGAATAATGATATATTATTAAAGTATTATTCAATTTAATGAGTTATAACCTATAGTTTAAAAAATTATTTATGAAATTGGGTAACTAATTTATGAAAATATGTGGTTTACACAAATTTAAAATTATTTTATAGGTTAGAAATTAATTAGAAATGAAAATAGGCACCAATTGATTATAAATAAAATATTATTATTTCTATGCTCGGATAACTATTTTACCATAATAAATAAAATTTTTGGTTGATATTAATGTGATATATATATTATCTATCAAATAAATTATTTTTATATTCATCCAATATATTTAATAGTCATAATATAAAAACAAACTCAATTTTATGCATAAAATACTATATTTTATTAAAGTATTTTACAACCTTTTAGTAGAGAAAAAATTTTAAATTAAAAATTTGACCCTTTTATAAATTTTATATATAAAATAAACATCATAATGTTTTTTAAAAAATAAAAATATGCATATGTTAATTTTTTGGTATTTTTCTATGATGTTTTATTTTTTAATAAATATTAAAGAATGCTGAATTTTATTTCAAAACAACTTTTTCATATGATTTATTTACAAGGTTAAATTATGTTTTATAATGATTTTAAAGATTAATTAGATAATATTTTTATAAATTTATACAATTTATTTCATTTGAATCAATTTTAAATTTAATTGATTATAAAAACATAGCAAACTTTAAGACATTTTTACTTTAAAACCTCACATTGTTGTACTGCCTGCAGGTTGAATCTTAAATTATTTTCTACCAAATAAATTGTTTTAATTTAGGAAACTAGATTCCATATTTTGAATAATAATAATTTATAATTTATAATGATACCATCTTGTTTTTTGACAAAAAATATTAGTGGACGTAATTACAACTAATTACAATTATTTATGTAATATTAAGCATAATAAAGGACTAAACCTTTTTCTTAAGAGACCAAATGAACTATAAACTTGTAAAAAACCCATTTTTTGTTCACTATTTTTCCATGGAACTTAAATAATTTGGTTATTTTGGTATTTAATGATTTTTTAGGTAAAAATGCAGGTATAATTAACTTCTTTTCAAAAAATACCAAGTGAGTCCTTTTCCTCTATTATAAATGGCCACCAACACTCTCCATTACTAACACCTATGAAACCACATATTTTCATCCAATATATACCGATATACCTTCCTTAAATCGTTATCATTTATGTTGAAGCCTCCATTTTTCAAAAAAATCCTTATATGGATTCTGTTTGGTACAAACCAAAAGTTGTTACTCGATTAAGAGGTAACGTCTTCCTGCGATATTCTTATTCTCATTTCTATTATACACCACTTAAAATATATTTATCAAATGATTATATAAGAAAAAATATCAAAAATATAATAGTATTTTGTTATGTAAATGTTTTTACCTAAACTTACACACACCTCCATCTAATGGGTAAAAGATATACTATTTATGTGTACAGTAAACTACATCCTCATGGAACTGTGATAGTTCATTTTTTTCCTTTACCACCTATCATGGTGTCCATTATGATGGAAAATATATTTATATATGTTACATATGATATTTATAATTTTATTAATATAGTATAATTTTTATTTAGAACATACCATTATGTTTTCAATCTTTTTTAAATATGATAATTTAGTTTGAGGAAGTGTGGACTATTGTCCCCTCAAAGTGATATGATTCATTCATGCCATACATGGAATATATAAATTATAGTTTAAATAAATCCATGTGATATATATTACAATTATATGTTAATTTAATTATAATATAAAAAGTTATTATTTTTTTCATTATTTTAATAAAACAATGCAATGAAAGTTGCATTCATGCATATGTACGGCCTACCGTATCCATGAATGGTGAAATTCATTTCTAAAATCCAAATATTATTGACATATGTATAGATCTGTTATAAGTTAGTAGAATATTTTAAACCACTATACATTAGGATAAATACCACACAATAAAAATAAGTTTAAGGTAATGGGATTTTTCCCCAATTTACATTTCATTGAGACTAATTTTTTATTATTCACCAATTCTCTTTTATTTGGTGTATATACTTCATTTTTCATGTTATATCATAAATCCCCTTATTATCATGATATTATATTCTTCATTTAACATCATAAATTATTGGATATTATGATTCAAAATTTACTATGTTGTACGAGAAACTTTGTTATTTTTAAAGATTATTCTCCACAAGATTATGCTTAATGATTATCTTTGAAATATCATTTCCATTTGTGATTGATAACTTTTTCTTTAAATAGTAATTTTTTGAAATCATTTTTCATTATAAATTTACTTGAATATACATATTTTTATTCAATGGATATTATTATTTCTTAAATTTTATATCATTTTACATATGATATCTACTTTGATAGTAATTTAATTATTTGGGGAAACATTGATAATTACGTATTATTTATTAAATAATGATATTTGATAAGCCATATAATTTAATTATACTATAATTTATTAGTAATAGTTTGGACAGAAAAATAAAGGAGGTTCTCATACATTATATATCTATGTGATGCATCAATAATTTATCATGAGACAAATAAGTTGGCAAAATTAAATAGGTTTCTATCCATAGTTTTAAACCATCAAGTGGAAGGTATTGATGGTATATGTTTTCTGACATCTTATACTTGACATCCATTCAGAAATCATTTTCCTCATTTAGTTTCATAATTATTCATCCATGAGATTTTTAGTCAACATATATATGGATACATTTTATTTTATTTCATTGATTAAATGGAATATGTTTCTGTTTATTACCATTACATGTTGATTTTACCTTATCTATTTATTTTAATGTCACGTGTTATCTGTTATTTAACTTTATATGTTAATTTATTTTCATTAATTCATTATTTCTTATACTTTAATTTTTTATACAGGTAATTTTAGTTCAATATTATTATGTATCATTTCAATAAGAAATGAAGATGAAATATATGAATAAGATTTAAAAGATATAGTTTATATCATTTTATTATGTATCATGATAATAATTTATATTTTCCAATGTATTATGGGTATTATATATGTAATCTGGATTTCCATGACTACTAAACTCATCGGTTCATCAGGATTTTATTCCCTATAATCATGCCAATGTTAATAGATAATGTACCTACTCCTTGATTCTGGGGTCAGGGAATTACAATCATGATATAAGGACGATAACATCTGAATCGAAAAATTCATGAAAAACAAAGTAGTAAACACTTGAAATTAAAATCATAATGAAAGATTGTTAATGAATGTGTGATAATATGTTTTATGTAAATTATATATATTTTATTATTATAATGAATATTATTTTTGTATAGAAGTATAATAAATTTAAATTTTTTACGGAGGAGGTTAAAATCAAATATGAATCGAGCTAGAAATTGGGTACTCATTTCTCATCTCACTTATGACTTTGTGATTCATATACCATTTTGATGACTTTTTTCATTCATTTGGTTTATACACTGCTCTTTTGAAAGGATATATCATGAATCATGTTTTAATCGTATTATTAAAGGTTTTATGTAAAGTTATTTCTTTAATGGGGTTATGATTTAAAATTTACCAAATAGTTAAGGGTTTTAGGTTATAATCTCATATATTACTAGGATTGGTTATTCTAAATTTTATAAAGATGAAATTATATAATCAATCTCAAAAAGGTAATATGTGTTTTCTTATTCTGTGTTTATTTATAGATATTATAGTTTTCGTTTCATTTTTCATCTCTATAAGTACTCAAAAGACTAAGACAATGCTAAAGATGACTTTATTTCTTTCTTCAATTTAATGTATTTTTCTTCCATGGCCATATTTTATTTAAAATGATTTCAATAATGTATTTAGTATTCTATAATTATTGATTAAATTATTTTTAACAATTTTTTAAATTATATAAAATGGTTTCAATGATTTTTTTTTTAATTTTTCTCAACATGGTAATTTTTACCAATGCAATAAACAAAATTTTTATTTTAATGTATACTACATGGATAAATTTTCCCATATTAGTGACTCTTCTTTGCATTGAGGGTTTATTAAAAAATTTCCATTGTCCTTTTAAAAAAGAAATATTTTTTCTGAATATTCTATAATTTATATGATTTTAAATGAATGTTTTCAAAATTAAAATTGTATTTTATTCATGAAATGTTCATGTGATATTTTAATATCATATTCAGTGATGAAAAAATCCATTGGAATTGATTATACTTCGTTGGGGATATGATCCAATGATTCTATCAGTATTTTTTCTATGGATTCATTTTTATTATGATTATGAAGTATTAATGAACCCAGTAATCCATTCAATGAGTTAAGATATAATGAAATGATAAATGTTTTCTTGATATTAAGAAATAAATATGAATAGATTATGATTATTCAACCAGTGGGTCTATTATTAACCCTAATTTATTGGGTAACGTTTACTATTTTTGATCTGAAAGGGTACATGAGTAGTTATCCCCAAACTGAATGATAGTAAATGGTAGGTTATCTCAATCCCAAATAGGTTACATGATTTTTTATCCCAATCCAAACACATGATAAATTTTTTTAGATAACATTCACAAATGATGTTTATTATTATGATTATGCCTCAATTTTTATACTAGTATTTATGACATGATTTTATTATTGTGATATGAACTCATGCCTTTTGATATTTTATATTTATTGATTTATGTCATATGATGTTCCAAATAATTATACCATGATTAGGAGCTATGAAATTCTAGGCATGATTTTCAAATGTATAGCTCATATTCCATTTCCATTATTAAAATGTTATGAATAAAAATGATCCTTGAGTGATATATCCCATGTTTACTCTTACTGAGTATTTGAGATCACCGTTTATTATGTTTCCTTTCTATATGTTTTTAATCATGGTTTTAATTGGGATACAAAAAATAAGTTCACTATGTTAGATGATCATTGTGGGGGATGATAACGATTTTTTATAAATAATCTGATTATATATCTTTTCTTCAAAAAAACTTAAACCTTATGGTCCTAGAGAATTAATTATTGTTTAATGTATTTAATATTTATCTTAAATGATTTAGTAGTTATATATATAATGTTTGGGACACCTCAGTTGGTATTTATGGATGGTTCCGTTATTTTTGTAGATAATGATTAGAAAAATTTAGTGATAACCCTTATTATAAGTCAGGTATCAGATAACAACATGGATATTTGGTTAAGTAAAGATAGGAGTGTGGTTTTATAGAAAATACATGACTTTTAGGATACTAACATGTGGATTCAGTTTTTGAGTGGATTAACCAAGGGGTAACAACTATGAAAAGGTTGGATTATGTATTAACCTGATCATCACCTGTGTACGATAAATAGTCCAAACACAACACATCTGGTTAGATGCTTTAAGGGTGTAAGATTTGGACAATTTACATTTAATTTGTTAATTTTTATGAAGGATTTCAATTGATAATGAACATGGATTACATAGCATAGATGTAATGAATTTTAGACTGATAAGAAGGTTCCCTAATTTAGACATCATTGGAATGATATTTCTTGATTAAATGATTTCTCACTATGATTACTGTGGATCACACAATAATTTATTTGTTTTAGTAAATAGATAGAACTGGGAGGAATTATGTGAATAAGAAATGTGTATTCCAATTTTATGATCATCCTCATGAGGAATAAAATGAAATGGGTGATGTAATATGAAACCCGATGATAATAAATAACCAAATATATTGATATATGATTAATAATTTAAATTAGGGATAGTTTTCTATCACTCATAATAAGAGAAAAATTGAGTTTCATGGGATTTAAGATGATTTTTTCCATAAATTAAACAATATTAATCTTCCTACATGTCAAGAATGTGAGAATAATCACCCAGGGAAACTTCTCAATAGAATGAGAATATGTTTTAGGTGTAGAAACTAAGGGCATAAAGAATATAGTTTTTTAGTAAAAATAAATATTTTAATGGAGGAAAATTAATTTCATTATAAGGTAACTCTAATATTTCAATGACTTATGTTTGGAGTACATCTTAATTATTGTTGGAGACTCCCTAATCCAAGGGATAACTCATAGAATAAGAAAATGACAATTTAATGTCAGTTTTTAAAGTGAATAATGATAGTTATGAAACAATTATCCACCATTGCAGTATCATGTATGTCATGTTAATGTTTGTAAGAATGTTCCCTCTAAAAGTATCATTATTATACCTCTAGTTAAATTTTATTTGATTTTGGGAATAGATTAGATCACTATATATAGATCCCTTATCAATTTATAATGAAGGGAAGTCACATTTCATTTTTCAAAAGAACCATTGAAAATTTATCAGTGTGAGTATGAATATGATCTATGAATGTAAATTACATCTATTTTTTTCATAATCCCCAATCATAAAGGGTATTTCTCTCTATTGGTTGTACATAAACATAACTTCAATGATATACCTACTATACAAGAGTTTTTCAGTGTCTTTTAGAAATATTCTCCTAGAATTTATATGATTTGTGATGTTGAGTTTTCAATAGAACTCATACTTAGTGTTACACCTGTTTCAAAAAAACATATAAATGATATTGATTGTTTTAAAGGAATTGAAGAAGAAACTCCATGAGAATCATGACATTGGATTCATTCTTCTATGTGCATCACTATGGGGATGAACCGTTCTTTTTTATGTAGAAATATGGATCAATGAGACTCTACATTGATTATCAAGAACATAACAAGACCGAAATAAAAAGCATGAATCTATTACCCCATATTGATGACTTGTTTGATCATTTTTAATGAGATTAACACTTTTTAAATATTCAATATCATTATTGATACTGTCAATTGAGGTCCAAAAGTTAATAAATACCTTGGATAGCCTTTCATAATAGGTATTGACACTATGAATTTATAGTGATTCAATTTGGTCTTACTAGTACCCATTAAATCTTAATGGATTTAATGAATCAAGTATTTTGAGATTACCTACATAAATTTTTGTTAGTATTTATTGACTGTATTCAAATATATTTTCAGTATAAGGAAGATAATGAAGATCACTTGGTAATTTTATTAAAGACCATAATAAAGGAGAAACAATATTCAAATTTTAGTTAATTTGAATACTTTTTTGAGAAAGTGTTATTCTTAGGACATGTGATCAAAAGTGAGGTTATATCATTAGATACTTCTTATATGGATGTCATTGAACATTTATATTGACTTTTCAATATGGATGATATCAAATGTTTTCATAGATTTAATTAATATTACCAGTTATTTGAGAAAAAATTCTCATTGATGTAAAATATAGTCACCATGTTAACAAGAATGGGAGTCCAGTTATTTTACATTAATGAATGAAAATAAAAATTCATTGATCTAAGGTGATGTTTCATCAGTTTTCCTACACTCCCTGATGTACTATAATTGACTAATGGAATATTGGATTAATCTTATAACTCATCATTATTTATTAATCCTTGATGTATGAATATTTGTGGAGACCATAAGAAACACATCTAATAAAATAACATGAATAAATATAATAAAAAGTATTTATCATGGTGTTTCGTATGCCAAAAATTTTAAAAATGATCTATGGAAATCTGTGTGGATATTTAAACCATTACCCATACTAGCATGGAAATGGAAAAACATCACCATGGATTTTATCATAGGACACCCCAATACATCTAAATAGTAAATTGATATTTGGGTTATAGTTGATAGTCTTATGAAGTAGTCCCATTTTATTGCAATAAAAAAAGGTTTCAATCAAGATAATCTTTACTGAATAAAAATAAAATAAGTAGTAATATTACATAGAGTACCACAATCTAATTGAGCTATGATGTTTACCTCAACACTACGAAGAAGTATTAACCATGCTCTAGATATAGAGTTGTTTTTTAGTACTAGTTATCTCTGTACAATATATTTTTAATATGATAGAATCATGAAAACCCTAGAGGATATTCAATGCTATTATTCTATATATTTCATAGTTTATTAGAATTAACATATTCTTCTAATACAGTTGTCTTATAATAATGGTTTAAAAATATAATTTAATTTTATCCTTATGAATCCCTCAAAATAATGAAGTGGATGACCCTGATATGTCAGGATAAATTTTAATAAAAAATCTATTGATATCAAATCTACCTGGGGAAATTTTAGAGAAGATTAGAGTCATTTAGAAGCACATTAAGGTTGATCAGAGTAGATGGAAGTGTTATAAAGACAATCTTAGGTGGGATTTAGAATTCAATGGTAGTGAGAAGGTATTATTGTCTATTACTATATGGAAAAAAATTTAGATTCAAAAAAAAGGGAAGTATATTCCCTTGGCATATTATACCCTTCAAGGATCTTGATTGAGTAGAGAAAGTTGCTTATTTCTTGGGGGTTCCACCAAACCTCTACCAAGTTCATGACGTGTTCCATGTATCTATTTTGAAGAATATATACCTGATATTTTGTAGGTACAAATAGAAGAGGTCGTACCACTGGATTATGATCTTTCATGTGAGAAAATACTTGTATAAAAATTGAATCATAGATATAAATTTCTGTCGAACAAGACTACTCACTTTGTTATGGTCCTTATGAGGACTAAACAATTAAAGGAAACAACATGAGAACCCATGGATGTGATGAAGCTAGAGTACCATTATTTTGTATCATAGTATTATAATTTCACTGGTTAAATTCATTTTATGGTGTATGGAATGTTACACCTTGATATTTTATATATATTACTTATAAATATGTTTTAATTATTCAATAACATTATTTACATTTAACCCCAACCATAAATGAACCTTGACATACAATGTTTTTTATAATAAAAAAATTAATTTGGAGGGTTTTAATAGGATTAAACAAATTATAAAATATATATATAAATTTTCTACTAAATCAAAATGTATTCATTCTTAATAAATCATAAATAAATTATAATAAAATCATTTCATGATTAAAATAAATGTTTCTCTAAAGAAATGAATTTTTCGAGGTGATATGAATTTTTTATATAATAAAATATATTGATCACAACTAGAATGTTCTTTTAATGAAATTTATTATTAAATTATTAATATTTATTCATACATTGATTATTTAATGTTTAGGAACAAATATGAAATTAAATGGATGTAAAAAAGTGTTATTTTTAATAAAAACATATTTTATGTCCAAACTGTTTTTTATCATAATAAATTAAAACATTTATCTATAAATATGTAATATATATTAAATAAATTTTTTAAACATTAATCTAATAGTTTATAATAGTTATGGAATTAAATGAAACTTAGTTTTATGATTAAAAATGAATGTTTCCAAAAAAATGGGTTTTATTACGTTTAGTGCACTTGTTTTAAAATTAATTTCTACCAAAAATATAAGTTGAATTTTACAAAATATATTTCATTTTATTAATCATAATTTAATTTTTTTTAATTATATCTATTTTATTTTATTTATTAATTAATTGTAAAAATAGTAAAAAAATTGTTACCAAGTTTAGGGTTGAAATGGGTTTGGAGAGTGGGGGCTTATACTATGGATAAGGGTAAAAATGTAACATAAAATTGTATAAATCATATTTATTGAATATATTTTTACATTAATATATGTTTAATTCAACTTATTTACCATTTTCACCACATTCACATGAATATAACCTTATATAATTTAAATTATTTATTTAATTCCTTATGTGTCACTCCCATTACTTTTAAAAGGGAATATATGCCCCCTTATTCAAATAAATGGAATTTTAGATATCATCCATGGAATTATAAAACAACTATATATTTCTTTCCTTTTTTATTGAACTGTAGGTACTACCATTACACCATCTGATGAAGTCATAAGCTGTAAGCCAAATGAGGTCACTCCAAGAGAAGGTAGCCATCTTACTCGACTATTTCGAAGATTATTTCTTCATCTACTTCCATTAAATATATTGTATCCATCCTAAAATAATTTATCCAAAACCATAAATATACTTATACGTTATCATTATTATTATAGAACCATTTTCCACCTCATTTCATTCAAATGAAAAATTACAGTATCATTTGTGCGTACGTGTGGATTACCACCACCATGTAGCTATTCGATTAATTTTACATACCTGACTAAATATTGTGAATATAATGATGGATTTACAAAATATATTATATATATATGTTATAATATTGAATTTATAGTGATATATTTTTTTATGTTTCTTTAATTCTTTTTATCAAAAAATGAAAACAACATTCTTGTGTACATATGGAATACCATCTCCATAAATAGTTCAATACATTATTCTATATCATACATTTATGTATGGTTCTAAATATGTATATATTTAATATATGTGATAAATATATATTTACTAACAGTTTGGAGATTGTGGAACCAAGATCATGATACATGTTTCACAACTATTTAATCGAAATATATATGAAAAATTAAGTAGTTAACATTAGAATTAATGATGATAATTAAATTTTATAAAATAAAAAGTGATATAATATTATAATTAAAACATAAATGGCAATATATTTATGAATATTATTCAGGTATATAATAATAACAAGTTTAAATTAATTATATACGATGTTAAAGGAACTAACCATGTAGGCTTAACTTTAGATAAGGGGTTCTCATCTCACATTTTTTTACGAAGAGATATGTCATATTCACCCCTTATTTCGTTCATGTGTTTTATATACATCAAATTTTATAATATTTATCATAAATAAAAATATATTCATGGTTTTTAATGTTTTATTTTCAGTTCATTATTTCTTGTGGGTTATGATTCAAAATTTACCATAGTTGAAAGGGTTATCTGTTAGAATTTCTCTTTTACCCATAGTATTTATGCATAAATTTATTAAGAATAATTATATGATATATCTATAAAAAATATTATTTATTTTCTTATTATAATGATATTTATGTTGAAAAAAATCCTTTTATTTTCCTCTCTCTACGTTATCAAAAGTATAAAATAATTTTTTAGTGAATAATAACATTATTTCTCTATTTTGATGAGAATATTTTTACTCTATGGATGTATTTTTTTTAAAAATGTTTCCTGGAATTTATTTAGTATTATATAATGATTTATTAAATTCTTTTTTAATCATTTTTGAATTTCCATAAATCGGTTCAAAAAGAATCTTATTGATATTTTCCAAATGGGGTAATTTTTACTAATAATATAAATATAATCATATTTTTAATGTATAACACATCAAAAACATTTTCACGATTATAAATAGTATTTTATTTTATTTTTTTATTAATTTCAAATTTTTCGTTTATATTAAAAAAAATCCAAAAATTTACGATTTTTTTTAAATAATTGTTTTCTAAACGAAAAGGGTATTTTATTTAAGAAATATTCCAGATATTTCTTATAATATATTTTCAATTATGACAACACAAATTGATGTAACTTATGCTTTACTAGGTATATGATCCAATGATACCATTCATATACATTCTATTAAGGTTATTGACTACGTAGATGATATCATTTAGAAACTCATATTATTTTTTATTGATACAAATATGGTGAAATAATATATTTTTTCATGATCTTGTGGCATTCATATGGTTGGATTATGATTATATGATTGGTGGGAATGTTATATCACTATAACAAAATGGGTAATTTTTAATGTTTATGAGTTGAAAGGGTACATGATATTATCCCCATCTTGAAAGAGGGTACATTATAGTTTATCTGAAGGTGAAAGAGGGTATTCATGTGATGAATGTCTTAGTAGATAGGCTTGACATGTGATTTCTAGGATTATGATTAGGCCAAAGGATTTATTCAACTATATATGAAATGTTAATATTATTTTTTATGAAATCATTGATCTTTATCATTGATTATTATATTAGTAATGTATTATGGTCACCCAAATCCATATTCCATTATTTTAATTTATGAATATTTGGGAATGAGTTTAAATTTTTTATCTTATATTATCATAACCTAATAATAATTTAATTCTTAAAAATTATCATTTACTGATATCTCCATTGTTTAATCCTATTTAGTATCTGTGATCACCCTTTTGTATGTTTCTTTTCCTCAGTTAATAAAGATAGATTTTAGGTAGGGTATGAATAATATCTCACTAAAAATTTTCTTTTTCCAATAAGGGAATGTCATTTAGTAAAAGTAAATTTTTTCTTGGTTCAGTGATTTAAATTAGTATATATCCTTGTTACTAAATTTTTGGTACAAAATATATCCAAATATGTTATTATTACAGATAAAATAATTCTATTACAATTATTATAATATCAATAGATAATATATATATTGGTCATATTTTTTAGCAACATATTAAAATGATAGATTTATCTATTGCTAATATTATTAAAAAATACCTTTTAATTGGTAATATTTGGAAAAATATTATTTTATATATTATTATATGAAATACTAATAATTAATATATTTTTTTAAATTATATGTTGAATAAAATATTTTGGGTTGGTATTTAAATATTTCATTTTCAATTTTATTATATTATATTTAATAATATAATTTTATATACTATATTTATAATATTTATTATATAATAATCATAAAACTAACTTATATGAAACCTTAAAAAACCTTTATTTGAAAAATATGTTCAAACATAATCTAAAAACATGTTCAAACTCCCTGAAAAATCATTACAAACTTGTTCGAATTCCTTAAGGCATTAAATAAATCTCCATCAAACATCTTTCTTAATTTTTTTCTCCCACATCAACTATCATTGAAGAGGATAAAAATAGTGGAAAGGTGTATTCATGTTGTTCACCCAGATAGTCATGAAATCTCCATAATGGTAGAGATAAAATGTAGTATGCTCACATTAGAAATAAGAAGCGGGCCATCCCTAATTTCAGACGCAGGTGGGTGGAAGAAATCCCTAGTCCATAATTGTTTCATATAATAAAATAAAAAACTTTAAAATAATATAATATTAAACTCCCCTTGAGAGTATTACATAATACTAAATTATATAGGTTTCTTTTGAATTTTGTGATAAGTCCATCACCTCCAACATTCCTTATCTAGTAATAAAATTTCTTTTTTTGGAAATTGAAGGAAGTCAGAGCATAATAATGATCTCTTATTTATGTATTTATAATTTTATTCCATAATAATATTCAAATTAATATATTTCATACCTATAATATAAAAAATGTTATTAAAAAAGAATATAAATAATTTTTGGAACAGAATGTTTCAACATGAAGGTTGTGAGAATGTTCGTTAGAAGAAATATATATTTTGTATTTGAAATACTTATTATTCACATGAATAATGATTACATTCAAAGTTATATACTAATAACATAACTTTTAATATAGTCTAAGTAATCCTCATTAATGATATCCTTAGAACATGATCATCCTCACTCATGTATATAGGGTCCTTGCACTTTCAGATAGAAGTGGTTCATCCTCAATCTTACAATGGTGTAAAAATTAATATTCATATAAAATAAAATAACATAAGATTAATTGATTATAAAATAAAATTGAAAAAACTAAAAAAATAAGATTTTTCTCTTTATTTAAATTTGAAAATAATGAAATTGTTTTTGAGAAGATAAAACACACAATCTGCAACTTCAAATTCAAAATTGATATCCAAATAGAAGTAATGTTTATTAGAGGTTTGTATTTTCATAATTTAGTTAAGGATGGTTGGTTATTTTCTAGTTTAAAAAAATGAAAATACGTAATAAATTCTTATGAATAGTAATTCATCAAGAGCATCCACACAAAAACACATATTTTGGAATAATAGCTAGTAGTTAATCACATGATAAAATGAAACTACATTGGATAATGATGACCATATTTATTCTAAATACAGTTTTCATATGATAATCCTCCACCTTATATTAATATTTTCACCAAATTATAATGATTTTTCTTGGTTCTTCATCTTTATAATATTAAAGAAATGGTTTGAAACCTCATGACATCTATTATTAAGCTAATTTTATATAGAATTAGTTGTGTTGTGTGAAACAAAAAAAAAGATTTTCTGATTGGAAACTTCTGCAACATAAGAGATTCCATTATAATCATTAAAAATAATAAATTTCTTCGTTAAAAGTATCATAAAGGTAATTATACTAGGGGAAACACTAAAATAAACCTTAAATCATCCAAATTTTTATCCTTAAAAGAGATGACATGAAATTCCTTCTCAAACACTAAATAAGAGGAAAACAGTGAGGTGTAATAATATAAATAAATATATGGTGTATTGAAATTATAAAGACAAAATACCCGATCACAATATTTAACATTACAAGCACTAATCCACATTAAAATAAATTCATATCCCTTTCATAAAAAGATCTCCAATATAAACCATAAATTATAGTTGTAACTAATCATATGAAACATGTATAAAAATCAAAAAAATATTGATCTTTATAATCGTAATAGAATAATTTTTTATTTCTAACATTTTTGAAGAAAACAAAAAGTTATGAAAAAAGATCAAAAACATTATCGATTTACTATATTAGTTTTCAATAAATTCTAGCATCCACAAAACTATGTATGATAGTGATCTCAACTTGCTGCTACAATACTATAGATATCATGAACTAGTTGTTTAGAAAATATACATTTTCTATGCATTATTTTGAGACACACCCCATAAATAGACCTTTGGAATATGTCCTTAATTAAACAAACATACCTCACCCCATTACATTGAAAAGTATCAGAAAAATTTGAATCAATATATTAATGATGTTGTAGGGGAAAAATGATTCACATAAATATTTTTAAGAATTTCAAGATCCCCCACCATCTCACCAACACTCACCCCCAACTTGAAATGTGTTTACAAAACTTATAGTTATGTGTTTCAGATTTCATACTGGAAACTATTTTCTAAGAACAAATTCATGTGATTTTTTATTCTATCTACCATAAGAGAAAATTGTTTTAATAAATCTTGAAGAAGTGATTTCAAACACAAACTAAATGTTTTAAAAATTAAATAAATCACAAATAGACATGATAACGAGATTTATCAAAAATAGACATTATAATGTGAATCAACCAAATTAAACATTAGCAGTTTTGACAGTATCTACTAACCACATAGTTATCTGGTTAATGGAATCAATTTCAGCCATTATTACGTCAAATAAGGAAATGGGATTATGTCCCACAGACATTTCCATTTCAAACATAGTAAAATATTTTTCATAGAACCACTTATAGGGTTAATGGAATCAATTTCAGCCATTATTACGTCAAATAAGGAAATGGGATTATGTCCCACAGACATTTCCATTTCAAACATAGTAAAATATTTTTCATAGAACCACTTATATCAGATACCGTTTGAAAGAAATACAATATTCAAGTGTGTATTTTGAATAATCATATCTTTATCAAATATATCCAAATATTTTGGCACTTTGAACATGAGTATTATGTGTTTAAAAAATGAAATATGATATTGATTACCAAATTACTTATACATATATCTATCATGTTTGTACATTGTTTTTGGTAACATCTAATACTGTAAAATGGATTTGAATTTAAAAAATATGTTTATAAAATGATGGTCTTACTGATATAATTAGAGTGACTCCAAAGTATTCAACTAGTATCCTTAAATCACCCCAAACAAATAAAAAAAATAAAAAAACCATTTCATTGAAATTTTACTACTACCCCAAATGAAATTGTCACAAAAGATATCCTGATGCCATCAAAACCAGCACTATACCCAGCCTATGATAAGGCCCGATGGGTGTTCCTGATCCTCACGGGCTGGCACAAGTTCCTAGCTATCATAAAAAGAAAACTAGGAACGACTTACCTGAACATGTAAATAAAAAACAACAAATGAAACCAAGAAACCAATTCAGGATTTTTCAAACTAAAACATCCTTCACTAAAATACATAACCGAATTACAAATTTTAAAACAATTTTTAGAGACCATTAAAAAGGTAAAACACAAAAAAACACCACCCAATGAACTCCACATGGAAAGAGGTACCAACCTCAAGAAATCTCCACAACAGTGCATCACATTGGACCACTAAATCCAAAATCATTGGCATAGAAGTTGTACCCAAACTTGTGACAACAAAATAAGAAAGTCTACTTACACCCAAAGGAGTAAGTAGGTTATGATCCAAATCCTAGTAAGATACCACCACTAAGAGATTACCTGTGATAAACATTTTAAGATTAAAAGCATTCATGTTTTCATAACATGAAGTGCTAGTAACAATTTAAAAATAGATGAAACTTAAAATAAAACTCATTTCATGTGGGCTATTTAAAAGAAAATATTCCTTAAATAAAACCAAAATGACACTTAATTTTCCATCCAAATATACCGTATTACGATCGTAAACACAAATCAATCGATGAGAACAATAAATTGAAGATAACCCATAGGCACTACCTCATTATGGGTCCAAAGTACCTAAAATATTGGTGAGAGTAACCATCAAAAATATATGATCCCATGAATGATACTCTAGTAGAGAAAATAAACATAACCTAGTGGTCCACCACCACCACCATCGTATTTTATTTATTGTTGTAAGGGTCAAATGATCTATATAAAACTGAGGCCAAAACTCATGCGATCACTAGCATACTAGTACACGTCCACCCACCAAGAAACCTGAGTTTCCATCTTGTACTCAAACAAGTTAAAAAAGACATGAAATATAATTTTCACATGAAAATACCACTTCAATATCACACATTAACCAAACATACCCCATGTATATCACACAAGTGAGATAATAAACTTTTTCATTCAAATGCATTTTGAAATCATACTCACACCAAAATAACCCACAACTCTTTTCACATTTCCTTAACACTTCAACAAATCCTTTAAAAAATTGTAAAACATTTCCGAGACATTACAACTCACATATAAGCCCACACACATATCACATAATACCCTTCTCACCATTAAAATTCATTTTATCATCAAACTAACATGAAACAGACTAAAAATAGGTTTCGCACCCACACCACAATTTACCAAAACATTTTAGCAATTTATATATCTTTGTAAAAATTTTGGAATTCTAAAATCACCACTTTACCTTTAAAAAATCAGTATTAGGTGACCAAAATCACCTAAACTGTACATATACACCCTTTTCCCACTTTTTTTAACCAAATAAACCATTTAAAATTTTCAGAAATTCCCTTACAAAACCCTCATTCAAGGCCAAAATAATATCAATACCAATCCAAAATTGAATTGGTATCCCTAGAAACATTTATTATACCACCCCATGTGTTATAAATTTTTCTTGAATAATACCAAAAAAGATACTCATGAAAAGAACAAATTTCTATAAACCCCTTTTATAATGATCCATGCTTTACATATATAGTTATTACATCAGAATTGAAGCATACTTATTATAACATATAACAAAACCATGATAAGACCGTATAGGTATAATGTCTTTAGAAACAAGGAAATATAAACAACTGGTTCATAAGGCATCTATATTGTCTCCCATTTATTTCATCATATCCAGAGTCCCTTTTGGCATATCCTACTTAATACCCATCTTCCAGACCTAGGGAAATGAAAACATACAAAAGGGTGAGCTCAAATTATCAGCAAGGGTAAACAAAGGAAATATTATTCGTATCATATTTTTATGAACATAACATTTTGAAAATCATAACCTGTAAAAGAGATCATAATATCATAACATGGGATAAATCATAGTAGTGAAATGTAATCCCAATAATCATAACATAAAACATGAAATGTTGTGGCATACACAAATAATCATAGAAAATTATTTTTTATTAGTCAAGACTCATTTCCAAGACTATCATGGCAGGCAAAGCCCATTTCTAAACCGAGTTCAATCTTCATTCCAATCCTGTGTCACTGAACTAGATTAACTTTCTATTCTAGCCATGTCTATCTCATGAGATATAAATCTATACCCAATTCATTGGAGGGAGATATAGGTCCCACCCATCTCATAATGAAACAATTCTTATGTGTGACACAAAATCTTAAATCATACATCATAGCATAACCCATGTAACAAAAATGGGATTCTTAAACATCATGCCATAATAAAATAATCCATATTATATTAAAGGACTTCATGAAAATAATTACATAATAATATTGCATATCAATGTAATAATAGTGATAGAAACAGAACCCTATATTATCATAGATGGATAATAATTTTGATAAAACACTTGAACTCCATTCTTGAGGAAAACATCCTTTCTACTTCAAAAACTTTTTTCCATTCTCAACATGAAATACAATTTTAAAATAAAATAATTTAATTGAAAATAAACTTAAAAAATTGTAATGTATGCTTCATGGAAATAATCCATTCATTCAGTATAAGTTAAAATAACATTCTTCTTGTACTTTGGCTGGAAAAGTCAAAAAGTATCTCATTCAGGAAATAACAAAAGATTCCTTTCATATCATTTACTAAAAATTAACAAAAGGGTAAAATAGGTTTTAAAAAATTGTAGGAGGATAGAAATAATATTAAATATTGTGGAAACATGGATGTGGATGACAAATATTCCCCATTAAATTCTGAAGTATAAACAATCTCAGATAAAAATGAGATTGCGAGATTTTCCCTTACCTTAGGTCCTATATGCTTCGTACATATCCTAATCTTCTATATAATGATTTAAATAATGTCATTGACTTATTATAGAACCATATTCATTTTTATGATATCATATATGGTTATATTCTTATATTCTTATTAGTGATATTTCATTGCTACTTGTTATTCAAGTGTTCATTGCTTTATGTTCTTATGCATGTTTTGTCAAATAAATTCTTAGTAGCCTTTTTAGGTGATAGATACCTCATTTAAAGAATTATATTTGTGTAATATATATCATATTTATTCATTAAATTCTTTATATAATCATTATTCAATGAAGATCATGTAGAACGAGTTGCATCACATCGTGGAGATGGTAGGCCGTACATACGCATGAGCGATTATATCATTCTCATGATTGTAGAATTGTATTGTAGTGTATTGTGTAAAATATTTCAGAATCAATATTACTTTACAATAATTATATATATTTTTTTCTTCCATCATATATCCATCCAAGTATGTTAGTGATGAAATAAAATATTACACCACAGCGTGGAGATGGTAGGCCGTATGTACGCACGCGTGGTGATTTAGTTTTTTTTCATCGGATGAATTGAAGATAGAACATGGTTGTTTCATATTCAAAATAAAATATCAGTATACAATTGATACTTGATTTATTGATTAATAATGAAACAACTCATATAGAGGAAGTATAAGAGGAAATAAGTTTGAAGGAATCAGTAAAGGATGTTACTCTTCTTCGAAGCGCCTATTCTTAAGCTCCTCTTAGGGCACTAAAGTTGGTCTTTGAAGAAGACCCAGACCTCTAGTATGTCTCTAAGGAAGTTTATAAGAGAAATTGGTAGGGTTTGGCCGTGCTTGAAGGGTCAAAATAATGTGAGGAGGAGAAGGAGGAGGTGCCCTTTTATAAGGGAGGAGAGGGGCACCTTTGGAAACAAAAGAAATATTAATTTATAATAAATTCAAACCACACTTAAAAACCTCCAGAAATGACTTAAATCTGAATATGAGATGGGATAGGGTTGTAATATTATTAGAAAATAAAATTTAGACATGTTGGGAATTTATTTTAAACCTTATCAACTTGATTTATCCTTATTTAATCTATTTAATATTATTTGTCGTAATAATATTCTAAATTTTAAATTGTTATAAATAATTACTTATGTGTTTTTAATTATCCATAATTGGATAAATTATTAAATTTAGAAGCATATAAATTTCAATTTATAATTTTTAATTATTTTTGTGATTTTAAACCATTTAATAATTTGTTATTTTTATAAAATAACAATTGTGTCAATTTTGACACTATTCATTTATTTGATTTTAAATAAAATACACACAAAAGATATGTTAGAACCAAAATATTTAATAGATTCCTTACTTTTCATATTTATCTACAAAATTAATGTAGCACATTAATTAGTTTATATAGTATTTATTTTACTATTTTTAAAACCATTTATTTGATATTTTAATCAATAAGATAATTTGTAAATCACTATTGTGTCATCATTAATGATAATTATTTTATCCCTAAAAAAATCTAATTATATTCTCATGATGTAGATAATTTTATTATATTACTTAAGACTATTTATATTTGATGTTTTTTGAATATTATCACTAAATTAAAATTATTACACTGATAAGATATAAGAGAGTGACATGTTGTCACTTTCTTTGGTTTTAATAATAATTATATCATTTTCATAGTCAAAAGTCCATGAAACAAATCTATTCCGACCCTTAGGTGATTTGGGTCGAATTTTATTCATTCAATAGAATTTTCGAATATGATAGGGTAATTTTATAATCTTAGGTTTACCCTAAATTACCCGATTTATCTTTAATTGTAGTAAATAAAAATTACCGTAGTTACTATTCATAATATCCAAAAAAATAAAAGTAACCTATTAACATAATTTTGACCCAATGAATCCAAATATGAAATTCATTTTTCAAAATTAAAAACACATAATATTTAGTAATTAAATTAAAATTTATCTTATTGTTAAGAAAACAAGTTTTAAAAGATAAAACATTGCAAAAGATTGAAATGTTTTTACCTATGAATTTAATGTAAAATTAATGGTAATGACATACATTATATTAAATGGTAAAAATATATTATTTTTATACTTTAAAACCATTCAATATTATAATTTAACCATATAAATTATCTTGATGAAAAAAGTTGTTTTTAATTTAAATTAAGCATATTTTTACTATTCATCAAAATAAGTAACTTATTAGAAAAATACCAAAAAATTATCCAATGTAGATTTTTATATCACAATTCAAAAGAATAAGTTTATTTTGTAAAATTGAACTTATAAACTTGTCATAAAGTATATTTATAAAGGGTTCTCCATCAAAAGGCGGTAAAACTGTATTTTTTGGAAAAATACTTCTTTTATCTGAAAAATTGATTTTGTTTTCATACCTCATTCTTGAAAATATGTAAGATGAATTATAATGTTATAAAATAAAAAATTCAGTTAATATTATTCATAATGTATAGTTTATAATATTATAATAATATATCATTGTTTAGTGAAACTCGTCATTACTTGCAACACAAGCTATCAAGGAAGGTTATTCTTGCTTGTAACGTAAGACATGTCAGTGTTGTGTGTAGTGAAAGATTTTATTGGTGTTGCGTATAACAGAAGACATAAAAAAATATTTCTCATAAAATCTCAGGGTGTTGCATTCTACCCCACATAGAATTAATTTTGCCCTTGAAATTCTTTATTTCGTAACAAACAGATGAGGATACCTCTCCCTCATCATATCCTCAAGATCCCATGTAGCTTCTTATAATTGGTGGTTCTTACATAAAACTTTAACCAAGAGAGTGGTCTTGTTTTGTAGAAATTTTTCGCTAGGATCTAGAATTTCTATCGGCTATTCATCATAAGAAAGATCTAGTTCCAGCAGTACAACTTCTGAGTTTAGTAAATTTGAGGATCAGATATGTACATTCTTAGGAGAGATACTTGGAACACATCATGAACTTGAGATAAATTCTATAGAAGCACCAATCGGTAAGCTACATTCCCAACACGATCAAGTTTCTCAATTGGACCAATATACCCAGGGCTCAGCTTTCCCTTCTTCCCAAATCTCATTACTCTCTTCCAAGGAGATATTCATAAGAAAAATTTATCACCCACATCAAACTCTAGGTTTTTTCATTGGTTGTTAGTATAACTTTTTTGTCGACTCTGAGCTGCTCTTATGTGTTGTTGAATAGATCTTACCTTTTCTGCCTTCTCATCAACAATATCTGATCCTAATAGCTTTCATTCCCCAACTTTATCCCAACTAGTTGGAGTTCGGCATTTCTTTCCATAGAGAGATTCATAAAGAGCCATCTGAATACTGGAGGGAAAGCTATTATTATAAGTAAATTTCATCAATGATAGGTGTTGATACCAACCACCTTTGAAATCCATAGAGAAATCTCTCAACATGTCTTCTAGAGTTTTAATTTTTCACTCAGACTGACCATCGGTTAAGGATGATATGCAGTGATGAAACTCAATTATGTATGTTGAGTATACTAAAGACTTCACCAAAACATGAAGTTAAACCTCAGATCCTGATCAGATATAATGGAAAGTGGTAGTCCATGAAATATTACCACTTCTATCACATATATCCTAGGAATCTGATCGAGAGAGAAATCTTCTCTAATAGAAATGAAGTGTGTTGACTTTGTAAGCTGATCAACTAAAACCTAGATAGCATTATTGCCTTTGGATGTTTAAGGAAGTCCAGTGACAGAGTCCATAATGATGTTTTTCCCATTTCAATTCTGGTATGGGTAATGGTTGTAACATCCCCTTAGACTTCTGTCTCTCAGCTTTAACATGTTGACAAACCCTGAAATGAGAGACATATTCAACAATATCTATTTTCATGCCATCCCACTATATGTACTCCTTTAGGTCCCTATACATCTTCGTGCTTCTAGGGTGAATATATAATAAAGAACTATGAGCTTCATCCAATATTTCCATTAATTCTGGGATGGGAGGAACACAAACCTGATTCCTGAACCATATTATTTCACCACAATCAATGTGGAATTCATGAACATTTCTCACCTTCTTTTTTATCTCTACATTATCTTTTTCTTCCTTTTTAATCATCAAATGTATAGATGGTTGAACATTCATTTGAGAAAGATAAGATTTTTCCCATTCCATTATAATTACAAGATCCTTCTTTTGTAAATCCATAAATATTGGATCTTTTATGATCTTCATCATGGATAAGATAGCATGGTCTTGTCGACTTAATGCGTCTGACACCTTGTTTTAATTCCCAGGGTTATAATGAATTGAGCAGTCATAATCCTTAATCACCTCCAACCATCTTTCATGACATATATTCATCTCCTGTTGTGTTAAAATATACATTAAACTCTTATAATCAGTATAAATATCACACCATTCACCATAAAGATAATGCCTCCAAATATTTAATGCAAAGATTACCACAGCTAACTCCAAATCTTGAGTTGGGTAATTTTTCCCATGGATTTTCAACTGTCATGAGGCATAAGCTATCACAATATCATTTTCCATGAGAACACACCCCAATTCATTCTTGGATGCATCACTGTAGATCACAAAACATTCGCCACTACAAGGAAGTGTTAGCACATGTGCACTGGATAAACTTCTTTTTAACTCCTTGAAATTATCTTCACATACCTCTGTCCAAACGAACTTAACTTCTTTTCGAGTCAACCTGGTGAGTGGATTAGATAATTTTGAAAAATATCTGAAAAAACGTTGATAATATCCAGCCAAGCCAAGAAAACTTCGGATCTCTATTACTGTTGTTGGTCTTGACCATATTTCTATAACCTCTGTTTTTGCTGGATCCACAGATATCCCCTCTTCTGAGATTATGTGACCAAAAAATGAAACATTTTGAAACCAAAATTCACACTTGGTGAATTTTTCATAAATCTTCTCCTTTCTCAGGGTCTTCAATACAATTCTAAAGTAATATTCATGTTCTTCCTTTCCCTTTGAATAGATAAGAATATCATCTATAAAGACTACCACAAACTGATCAAGATAGTCTCTAAAGACTCTATTCATTATATCCATGAAGATAGCAGGGTCATTAGTAAGACCAAATGGCATCACTATAAATTCATAGTGTCCATACCTTAAATGGAAATACATCTTTGGTATATCCTCCCGGTTAACCCTTAATTGATGATACCATGAACAAGGAGCGATCTTGGAAAAGTATTGATCTCCGCATAGTTGTTCAAATAAGTCATCAATGCGTGGGAGAGGATATTTTTTCTCGATAGTGATCTTGTGAAGTTCTCGATAATCAATGAAGAGTCTCATTGATCCATATTTCTTCTTAACAAATAGAACAGGTGCTCCACTAGAGGATGCACTAGAGAGTATGAATCCCTTATCAAGATTCTCTTGGAGTTGCTTCTTCAATTCCTGAAACTCAATTAGGGCCATTCTATATGGTGTCTTTGAAATGGGTGTAGCACCCGGTATGAGTTCTATTGATAACTCAACTCCATGATTTGATGGAAGACCTGGAAACTCCTCTGGAAAGAAATCATCAAACATTCGTACAATGGGCATATTCCTAATCATGAGTTTCTTCCGAACCATTTGAGATAAATAACCTTCATTTATTGGAATAAAGACCCATAAGATGGAATAAATTTCCTCTGGAGGGTTATATTTATCCTTACATTGATAGATTATCATAGATTGTTCGGGAATATGAAATGTAACTTCTCTTATTTGGAAATAAATATGAGCTCCATATAAGGAAATCCAATCCATGCCGAGAATCACATAAAATTACACTATAGGAAGGACCAAATGATTTGTAGGAAGCACTTTCCCACAAACGTCAATTAGAGAAGATTTATAAACTTTTGATGAAACCATTGTGCCATTATTAGTTGTCACAGCTAACTCAACAGTGAATTGTTGAGGTAGTATGTCAATATCCTTAGAAAATGATTCATAAATAAAAGAGTGGGTGGATCTTGAATCAAATAAAACATTGTTTACTTTAGAGTGGATGATATGTGTAACTTTCACCACTTCGTTATCATACTCAACATAGTCGATAGAAATTACATGTGACTTTCCTTTGCCTTTGGCCTTAAGAGTTTGTTGATATCGATCATCATCTAAAACCATTGGATTAGGGCATTGATTAGAATAATGCCCTATTTCCATGCACTTGTAACATTGAAGTGTAGGAGGTGGATTCTGTGTAGACTTTTCTTTGTTCGCATCAATAGACATCTTTTTCCCATCATTGTGGCATTAAAATTCTTGATGACCTTCTTTTCCACACTTAAAACATTTACAAGTCCCTTTAAGACATTTTCCTCCATGTTTCATTCCAAAATTTAAGCATAAGGGAAAAATCCTCTTCTTTTTAGTGTGGTCTTTAGATTTTCTTTTGAAATCCACTTTCCTCCTCTTATCAATCCCATATGATTGATGGGTTTCCCCAATCTCCATATCAACCTTGAGAGCACATCGAAAAATTTCCTCAAAGATATTGAATACCCATACGACTAATGCCCTTTGATGACTTGGTTTTATGCCACTAAGAATCGATCGATCTTACTCTCAGGTTGGATAATAATTCCAGAAGAATACCATACAAGTCTTGTAAAATTTTCTTTGTAGGTACCAACAGATTCATCATCTTTTTGTTTTAGTTCATGAAACTACTTCTCCATCATTGTTTGAATAATACGAGGGAAGTAATTATTAAAAAATATGTTCTTGAACTCGTACCATTCCATGGACTCAATTAAATATTTTTTCCTCCTATTCTTCATAAGATTCCACCATTAATCAGCTTCACCTTCCAAATGATATACTGATAAGATCAACTTATCATGTTCAAAACATTGTAGAACTGAAAATATCTTTTCCGTGGTACTAATCCATTATTCAGCCACTAATTGATCGGTAGACCCAGGGAATGAGGGTGGATGCTGCCTCATGAAGGATTCAAGAGAATGTTGCTCCTTCCTTTGCTCGTTTGGAATTATTGCATGATTCATAGCTTGAGAAAGTTGTGTGAGCATGGCTACAAGATTTTTCATTCTAGATCCCACAACATTTGGTTGCTCAGTGGGACAATCATTGCATTGTCCGTCGCATTCAGCACTAACACGGTTCCTTCGGGTTCCATCCATTGACTAAAACCAATAATCATAGTGTGAGAAACACTAATAATAATAGGAAAACCACATAATACAGAATAAAATTTCACACTTAAGGCCATATCATAGGTTATTCATGGTCAATTCTAAAATATTAATATTGTGTTCTATGCTTAGACATATCCGAAGAGTTCTTACTAAGGCTTTCACATCCTATTTTCCGAAGGTTGACTATACCTATCCTTTGATACCAACTATAACAACCCATAATTTACATACATTGTTATTACTTCAGAATTGAAGCATACTTATTACAACATATAACAAAACCATGATAGGACCGTATAGGTATAGTGTCTTTAGAAACTGGGATACATAAACAAACTGGTTCATAAAGCATCTACATTGTCTTCCATTTATTTCATCATATCTAGAGTCCCTTTTGGCATATCCTACTTAATACCCTTCTTCTTGACCTGGGGAAAGGAAAACATACAAAAGGGTGATATCAAATTCCCATTAAGGGAAAAAAATAAATATCATTCATATCATATTCATAAGAACATAACAGTTTGAAACTCTTAACCTGCAAAAGATATCATAATATCATAACCTGTAATAAATCATATTATTGAAATTTAATCCCAATAATCATAACATAAAACATGAAACTTTGCGGCATACACACATAATAATAAAAAATAATTTCTTATTAGTCAAGACTAATTTCCTAAACTACATAGTGTAAAAAGTCCATTTCTGAACCGAGTTCACTCCTCATTCCACTACTATACCACTGAACCAGATTAACTTTCAATTACATCCATGTAAATCTCATGAGATATAAATCTTTACCGAATGCATTGGAGGTAGATATAGGTCCCACCCATCTCATAATGAAACCATTCTTATATGTGCCACAAAATCATAAATCATACATCATAGAAAAAACCATGTAATAAAAATGGGATTCTTAATCATCATGCCATCACAACATAATCCATATAAGAAAAAAGGACTTAATAAAAAATTTCCACCATAATATAATCAAATCAATGTAATAATAGGGATATAAACAGAACCCTATATTATCTTAGATGGAAAATAATTTTGATAAAACACTTAAACTCCATTCTTGAAGAAAATATCCTTTCTACTTCAAAAACATTTTTCCTTTCTCAACATGTCATACAATTTTAAACTAAAAGATGTTAATTGAAATTAAACTTGAAAACTTGTAAAGTAAGCTTCATGGAAATAATCCAATCATTCCATATAAGTTAAAAAACATTTTTCTCGTACTTTGGCCGGAAAAGTCAAAAAGTATCTCATACTTAAAATAACAAAATATTCCTTTCATATATTTTACTAAAAATTCAACAAAGGGTAAAATTGGGTTTAAAAATTGTAGGACAATAAAATAATATTACATATTGAGGAAACATGGATGTGGATGATAAATATTCCCCAATAAATTCTAATGTATAAACAATCTCGGAATAAAATGAGATTGCGAGATTTTCCCATAACTTAGCTCTGACATGCTTCGTACGCATCCGAACATCCTGTATAATGATTTAAATAATTTCATTGACTTATTACAGAATCATATTAATTTTTATGATATCATATATGGTCATATTCTTATATTATTTTCTGTAATATTTCATTGCAACTTGTTATTTGGGTGTTCATTGCTTTATGTTCTTATGCATGTTTTGTCGAATAAATTATTATTACTCTTTTTAAGTGATAGATACCTCATTTACAGAATGGTATTTTATTTAATATATATCATTTTTATTCATTCAATTCATTTATATAATCATTATTTAATGAAGATCATGTAGAATGAGTTGCATCACATTATGGAGATGGTAGGCCGTACGTACGCACGAGCGATGATATCATTCACATGATTGTGGAGTTGTATTGAAGTGTATGGTGTATAATATTTCAGAATCAATATAACTTTAAAATAATTATATATAGTTATTTATTCCATCACATACCTGTCCATGTATTTCAATGATGAAATAAAAGATTACACCCCGGTGTGGAGACGGTAGGCCGTACGTACACATGCGTGGTGATTTTGTTTTTATTCATAGGATGGATAGAAGATAGAACATCGTTGTTTCATATTCATAATAAAATATCAGTATAAAATTTATATTGGAGTTATTACTTAATAATGAAACAAATCATATAGAGGAAGTATAAGAAGAAATAAGTTTGTAAGAATCGGTAAAGGATATTACCTCTTCTTTGACTCGCCTCTTCTTAACCTCCTCTTAGGGCACTAGTGTTGGTCTTTGAAGAAGACCCGGACATATAGTATGTTTATAGGGAAGTGGAAAAGAGAAATTGTCAGGGGTTGACCGATATTTGTTGCTCAAAATGATGTGATGAGGATAGGGAGGAGGTGCCCTTTTATAAGGGAGGAGAGGGGAACCTTCGGAAACATAAGAAATATTAATTTATAATAAATTTAAAACCCACTTAAAAACCTTCAAAAATGACTTAAATCTAAATATGAGATGATATAAGGTTGTAATATCATCATACAATAAAATTTAGACATGTTGGGAATTTATTTTAAACATTATCAACTTGATTTATCCTTATTTAATCTATTTAATTTTATTTGTGGTAATAATATTCTAAATTTTAAATTGTTATAAATAATATCTTATGTGTTGTGAATTTTCCATAATTTGATACATTATGAAATTTTAGACCATATGAAATAAAATTTATAATTTATAAATATTGTTTTTGATTTTTAAACCATTTAATAATATGTAATTTTTATAAAATAACAATTGTGTCAATTTTAACACTATTCATTTATTTGAATTTTTATAAAATACACACAAAATATATGATCGAAAAAAAATATTTAATAGATTACTAACATGTCATATTTACCTAGAAAATTAATTGAGAACATTTATTTGTTTATATAATATTTATTTTAATATTTTTAAAACCATTTATTTGATATTTCAATCAATAAGATAATTTCTACATCACTATTATGTCATCAGTAATGATAATTATTTTATCCCTAAAAATTTTAATTAAATTCTCATGATGTATATATTTTATTTTATTTTTGGATAAAATTAATATTCAATGTTTTATGAAGTTTATCACTAAATTAAAATTATTACACTTATAAGATATAAAAGAGTGACATGTTGTCACTTTCTTTGGTTTTAATAATAATTATTTCATTTTCATGGTCAAAAGTCCATGAAATGAATATATTAATACCCTTAGGTGATATGGATAGACTTTTATTTATACAATTGAATTTTGTTATGTGTTAGGGAAATTTTATAATCATAGGTTTACCCTTAATTACTCAATTTATTTTTAACTGTAGTAAATAAAAATTACCGTAGTTACTATTCATAATATCAAAAAAATAAAATTATCCTATTAACATAATTTGGACCCACTTAATCCAAATATGGAGTCCATTTTTTAAAATCCAAAACACAGAAGTTTCGTTAATTAAATTAAAATTTATCCCATTTTTTAGAAAATGGGTTTTAATAGTTAAAACATTGACAAAGATTGAAATGATATTACCTTTGAATTTAATGTAAAATTAATAGTAATGACATACATTATATTAAATGGTAAAAATATAATCTTTTTATACTTTAAAATAATTCAATATTATAATTTAACCATATAAATTCTCTTGAAGAAAAAATTTGTTTTCAATTTAAATTTATCTTATTTTTACTATTCATAAAAATAAGAAATTTATTAGAAAAATAAAAAAAATTTATCCAATGTAAATTTTTATATCATGATTAAAAAGAATAAGTTTATTTTGTAAAATTGAACTTATAAAATTGTCAAAAATTATATTTATAAAGGGTGCACAATCAAAAGGCTGTAAAACTGCATTTTTTTTAAAAATACTTCTTTTATTTGAAAAATTGATTTTGTTTTCATACCTCATTCTTGAAAATATGTAAGATTATTTTTATTGTTATAAAATTTAAAATTTAGTTAATAATATTCATAATAGCTAGTTTATCATATTATAATAATATATCATTGTTTAGTGAAACTCGGCATTGCGTGCAACACAGGCTATCGAGGAAGGTTATTCTTGCGTGTAATGAATTCCAAGCCTATGTTGTGTGTACTGAAATATTCTCTTAGTGTTGGGTATTACATAAGACACAAAAAAATATTTCTCATAAAATCTCAGGGTGTTACACCGTTCAAGAAGTATATCTATGTTTTACACATAACACCTATTAAAAAACCCCATATTTAGGCCCACATGAAACCAAATAATTAACAAGATATAATTGGAAGCTCTTTATAATTAAAATAAATCACTAATATATGTTATAAAATACACCCCAACCTTACCCCAAGAGTCACATAAGAAAATTACCCAATTTCAAGCTAAAATGAAACTATAAAATTAAAATCTTAACCAAATCCATTAAAATCATTTTTCACACCACACACAACATATAAGGAATATTAAATATAAGTAAATAAATCATTATAACTCAGCATGGAATGTATACATGTGGTATCACCACCCATTTGTGTCGAAACCATCAAATCGTGGTGTGAAACATCAACCGCACCACCGCCACACCTCAATGAGGATAAAAGAAACCTAAAACAGCATGATTTCACCCAAAATACATGAAGTTGAACCCTAGGTACGAACCCTAGTTTCTTGAAAATTTAGAACTCATGAAAGTGTGAAATAAACCATAAAGAAATGGAATAAATCATATATATGAAGACTTACTTTCATGAATTAGATTTCCCCCCCATCAAATGTCGCTTTAAAAACAACTTCAAAGAGAGAAAGAGAGATCTTAGAGGCTATTAATGGAGGTAGGTCACCAAATGGGGAATAATGGGGTAGATTTTAGTTTATTCTAGAAGGTAAAAATTGGATATATTTTTTTTAATTACCTCAATACCCTTGCATGGTTTGGCTGCACGGTTTGGAACTGTTCGGCCAACACGTGCGTCCTGTTTTGGCCACCCAAAAAGCTTCCATCATCCTCAAATTTCAGGAGGGTCCAAGGGGGAAACTAAGTGGGAAAGTTAGTACAAGTATAGTGGATAGAAATTACAAAAATATCCATCCCTTTTCACCATAAAACTCACCAAAATCATGGGTAAAAAACACCTCAACAACATACCCCACAAGTGGTGCCACTAGAAGTGACACTAATCTAACACCAAAACAAAACATTCTTATACCATACCTCTGACAAAATATGAGTCCAAGTACCACAAAAATTTCCTAAGACTACGTTTATATATCAATAACACAAGAGGATCCAATATTTCAAACACTAAACTCCCATAAACTATGAGAAATCCAAGATATAAAAGAGGATTTTAGTCAAATCCTTGAATTAAAAATCTAGGTATGATAGAAATTCATTTTAAACAATTGATAATAATGATATGAAGTTATTAAAACATGAATAAAATAAGTACATACCTGATAAGGGGATTGAATAATTATTTATTTAATGAGATATTGGTTTATTACCATTCTCTTTCCCACACATAATCTATATAGTCAATAGAAGTATAAATCAATCAAACGTTAGTAGATGGAGATATATAGGTGATCATGGAGAATATAGTGTGTGGGTGTATGAATTGGTTATGCTGATGGATCATGTATGTAGGTATAGGTAGAGATCCGAAATAAATAAATGATATAACAACTACTCCCTAAAATCCCAACACAAAATTAAAACAACATTGTTTATCCACAAAACATATAAAAATTTAATAAGAGATGAAATAAAATATATTCTTGTGTAATATTAAAAAATATTTTTCATTATTAAATAGGAATGGTGTAAATTCATTACCCTTTCTCTATATATAACACCCAAAACTTTTCCCCTTATCACAAATGAATCAACCAATTGGTAAAAAGTATCTAGTTTAGAAAAATATAAATAATTTTTACTATCTTAATAATTGTAAAATAAGTATTATGAACAAAACTAATGTATCCAAAACTGAGGATACTAGAAAAAATGAAAATTTCTATGTGATAATCCACATAAGTCATCTAAAAATAGTATTTTTTTAATAATCCTCAATACCCTAATAAATAGCATGGGATTAAATCATGTTATAAGAAGTATGTATGATGTAAAAACCATAATATCTTTTATTATCATAATTACTTATGATTTCAATTTCACATTATTACAAAACAAAAAATATGCTAGCATTAATTACAAATGGATCATGATTGATCTCTCATTATTTTTACTATTAATCTTATTCTTATAATGTCAAACATAATTTTATTTCAATATAAAGATACTTCTTGTAAGTATATTAAAAGTTTTTATTTATGATTTTGTAGTTTTTTCCTTTTTCTAGGGTTTTAATATTCCTTATATATCATCTACTATTAACATTTGAAAAATAATAAACAACAAGAATAACAAACACATAATACTTCTATTATAGTTCAGACATCATGAGATATAAATCATTAAATAGTTTTTCACTCTTAGTGGAATCCAATTTGTTGGATAACCTTGACATTCACACAGTCATGTTTTATACAAGTCTATGAAAATAATTATGTTTCAATTGTAATTATATTATTTACAGTTATTCTATTATTTGATTCTTCCTTTTTAAGTCAATTTCAATTGGATGTTATATCATTTTATGATTGTTTTTATAATTTCAATTGTGGTGGTCATAGTGAAGCTCATATAAAAGTTACAACAAAATCATTTTTGGTAAAAAGTTGAAGTTGGATACTCATACAGATATGGCGGTGTAGATATTTTATTTATAAATGGGTGTGTGAGAATGAATTCCTAAAATTCTATAATAGATTTTGATCTTCCTCATTGTGAATTTCAAATTGTTTATATAGATATAATAGATCATAAAATCAGTATAAAAATAAGAAAAAATAAAAACCATAAATGCAGTATTATATCATATGAAAAATTAATTTTGATTATTACAAATACAGAATATCCCATTTAAAATTATAACTCAAGATTTTGTTAAAAAATTAAAATAAAAAATAGGAGACTGATGGTTATTCAGCTGGATAAACCCTTAAAACAAGTGTTAGTTGTGAATTTGGTTTTGGAATAAAATTTATTTTTCTATTTTTCTATGTTTTTTAAAATAATCATGATTATTTCAATATATTACAATTTTTATATTATGAAATTCAAAATAAAAAATATTTTATATCGCCAAAAATGCCTAAAATAATTATATTTAAAACTATTGAGTGGAACACTTATTGGGAAAGTGGAGGAAATATAAAATTAAGAATCCAACATAGATTACACCTAAGAGTTTCTAATAAAATCTAATTAGAAAAAGAAACATATATAAATATTCATAAAGTGTGTTTTTATATCAATAAATATCAAAACACTAAGGATTGGAAGCATTCCTGTGATATTGTCTAAACTAAGTAAAAACTATTACAAGGATAATGTTTAATAAAACTTATTTTGAAACATCTTATAGCACTAATATCTTATGAAAAGCATTTAAAATAATTATGTGGTAGAAAACACATTATACATATATTACAGAAGAAGGATACTAAAATAAGTGGACGAAATGAAAATATTCAATATTAAATTTGTAAATTATTATAAAAAATGAGTTTTCATAAGTTATAATTATTATCATCATTTTTAAATTAATGGGGTTTGGAATATTTTTTTTTTGAAAATTTATAAAATGAAGAAATTACAATAAGTAATAATTTTCATGATTATTACTCAATTAGTGGTGTTTGGTAACTCTTATTTCGAACCAAGCAGAACAAACTATATTATAGATCTGTTTGGAAACACTTATTTGGATACAGATACAAAAAATAACATATAACAAGTATTAAGTGTTATAATTTATCAATTATTGCTGTTTGGAAATAAATATTTTCATAACCAAGGGAAATAAACTATATTATAAATCAATTTGATAACACTTTTTAAAAAACAATATTATGGATATCTTTGATAATACATATCTATAAAATTGGTTACCAAATATTGAATCGTAAGTTCCAAGTATTCTAATAGTTTCTCAATTAGTAGTGTTCTATTACACTTATTTAGAAATTCATATACAAAATCACTTATCATAATAAATAAGTGATATAATTTTTTTTCGATTAGTGCTTTTTAAAACATATAAAATATTTCAATCCATTTAAAAATAATAATTTTATTAATTCACTAAAAAAATGTGAATTACAAGTTGTAAATAATAAATTAAACATCGAATACTAAATATTATTTACTTATGGAATGGAAATATCAATAATATGATTCATATATTTTTACATCCAAAAAAACTAGGCTGATTGAAACAGGAATATAAATTAGTGAGGTAATTTTTTATTTTAATTTTTTTCACTAATTTCTATATTTTAATAGTTTATATATGTTTTAATTTATAAATAAATGCACACAATATAAAATTACTTGATTATATTTCTAATTTAAATATTTTACAATATTTAAATTTCAATTATGTTGATATAAAAGTGGTATTTGTGTAATGACAAAATATTTTTAAATGATATTTGTTTCCTATAAAAATGTGTGTTATATTATATAATATTATACACATATAATATATACAGTATCCAAAAAAATTATCTAATTAATAAATATCATTATATTAGTCAACTATAAAACTAATGAATATTCCAATCATTAAAATTGGATCAAAATTATAAAACAGAAAAGGTTAAATGGGAAAATATGGATCGCGTCAATCTACTAGAATCATCTTCCCTAATACCAAAACTATATAAATTAAATACATATATTATTAAAAAAATAAAAAACATAAAAAATTAAAATTTAACCTTATGAGAAATTTTATTGAATATTGAGTAAAATAATGATGTTGTATTTGTAGGGATCAATATGACTATTTGTCAAATATGATTGTTGGTGAATATAACCACTGGTCTATCTTACTATTGGGAAATATATTTTATGGTAATAATTTCACCACTATAATTATTGTTTATAGGTAGTATTGATAAAGGGAAATTGATATGGAAAGGATAAATGATGGACTCAACAAGAAGATTTATACCGTTTAAATCTTATTTGTGAGAACATGGGAGTGAGGTAGCATCATTGGGGTTCACCCTTGACCAAGATTAATATAACATTCAATAAGTTATTCTTGAATGAAATCAGTTATGGTATAATTTCAAGTTAGTGGATATTATCACTCAATCAATGTTAGTCGAGCCACCCAATGAAACTACCACCATCACACAACATACCCTTAGGGAATACATAGGTGTAATAAGGGGTTATATATCGAGGACTTAGTAAAATAAAGTGTAAATTCCTCTTTATAAATGAAATTTTCATTCTATAAATTCCATTTTAAAGATATATTTTAATAAAACATATGTTTATGTAATACAAATTTAATATAATGATTTCTAGATGCAAATAATCAATTATCTTATTGTTTAGAAAATATATAAATTTTCATAATTAACTTGTTTACTCTAAATAATATTTTCTTGTAATTAAATATTCTTTTAAAATACTATTATTTAAATTTAAATGATAAAATATTCTTATAATGGACTTGGATATTTTTATACGTGTCAAAATATTAACTATGTCTTAAAAAATAATATTTTTTAATAAATATGGATGTTTATATTGAAAAAAAAATTATTATATTTAGAGGATTATTTTTGAAAATATAAATATTATCTTCGAAATTAGTACCTATATAATAGATTATTCTGAATTATTACTTATATTCTAAAATAATTTATTTTTCTATGATAATCTAAATTATTCTTGTGGGTGTTTTTTATGTTTTATGAATTAATATTTATTTCATAATGATTTAATAGTTAATTGACCACTATCCATGACCTAAAATATGTATGTTTATTAATATTAGGCATTTTAGAAAATTTTAATCTATTTCTGAACCTATAAGTTGTAATGCTCTGACCCTAGTTACCCAAAGTCTATGAATTATTACATAATATTGGCCTGATTACAAGGAATCAAGTCCCAAAGGTCCGATCAGTTTAGAAGTCTTGAAAAATATATTACATACATGAAATTCCTATAAAAAATTTTAATTTAAAGTACAACAAACATAATCCTTTGATAATACCATTATTCTCCTAGAATAATGCTACATATAAAACATAATACACTTCTTGGAATCTCGAGGAAATAAAACATAAGAAATAGGTGAGCTCGGATGCTTAGTAAGGATAAACAATATAGCCAAAGCTATCATAAATAATCATAAACTATTATGGAAAAGTATAAAATTGAAATAAAATCCCTTTAAACAAAAACTTCATTATAATATAGAAAAGATAAATTAAATAATTTCATTTACATATTCACATGGATAATCTACTAGTCAGATAGTTAATTGTAATATCAATAACTAATCTCATAATGATGGAATCCATAATGTCAGACATCTTAAGCACAATGTCAAGGCCTCGTTAAAGACTCTAAATATAAAATTTTTCAAGGAATTTTTCAAAGACACTAGTTTTTCTTATGAGACCTACCGATGAATAGTGGGGAAATAGTGGGCCCCACCCCTTCACATAATAATTACAATGCAATCCTCATATGAAAATGATAAAACATAATCTAATTTCTTTTATTAAAACCAGCATTCAAAATATAATTACATTAACCACAAACCACTAATGGTATAAATATAGAACATCCACGGTCAATCATAACTCATTCAATAAAATATGGAAGATTTTATTATAATAAATCAACCTCAGTCAATAATAAAATAAAATGAAGGATATTGAAAAATATAATAATAATTAGGAAAACTATTTGAGAGAAATATCCCCTTTTCCTTGAAAACATTTAAAAGTCACAATATTTATCAAAGAAGTTATTTAAAAGTGATTTTTCAATAAAATTTCCCCATACAACATTAAAACTTATGAAAAGAATTTTAATTTTAAAACATTCATGTCCATATAAATTAATCCTTAAAACCATTTTAAGGAAATGGATGTTAATTATAAATATTCAGAAAAATAATGCTTTAAAACATTTAAAATGATATTTTAGTTAAAGAGTTTCTAACTAAATGAAAGGTACTTGAATAAAAATAATTGAGGAATCACATTAATCAAAAATACATAATATCATGAGAATAAATGTATTCATGATATAATATGTCAAAGGATAGTATATACACCATTAAAAAGTGAATTGGTGCATAATAATAAAGAAGTCTCAATGGAAGGTAAATTGAGACGAAATCCCTTATAAAGATCGTATCGTTAGATTGAGGATAAATCAATGACATAATTATGTGTTAAAAATTTAAATACACTAATTATTATTGGATATTCAATGTATATCAATCATAGAACATTCATACATATTCTTGTAAAAACAATACCAATGACTTGGATGTTTAACTCAATGAATGGAAATTTAGTTATGATTACCCTTATGAAGTTCATATCAATGAAATGAGAATTTATCAATGGAGTTGTTATGTGTATAAAAAATATATCCAAACAAATGGGATTGAAATATACTACATAAAGAAATAAATAGTGATTTCACACATAATCAAAGAGTAAAATAATCAATAAAGTGTGCATAAAACCTAATGAGTGAAAATTGAAATTAGAAATTACCTTACTGATTTGGTAACTTACAAAACATATACCCCATGAAAGAAGGATCATGAAATGAAGATGTAAATAAACATAAATTATATTATATTACACAAATAATGAAATAATGGGCAGTACATACACCACACAAATGGAAATAGTGACAACTATAGCATGAATCTCATGGGAATAAAAAGTGATAAGAAACCCCTTACCTTATACATTCATGTACTCGAGGGTATGTTTTAACCTCCTTTATAATGTTTAAATATTTTTTATTAAATTATTAAAGAATAATATACATAAATATGATATCATATATGATCCTCTAATATTGCATTGTTAATAATATTTCAGCAGTATCATTGTTTCAGTTGTAAACTCATTCGTTTTAGATGATATATTTTTTATTTAAGTTATGTATTTTATGTATAGGATGTATTTTAATAATATTCAGAATGATTTTATGTTCTGAAACATTATTTTTTAATAATAAAATGAAAATTATTCTTGAATGGTTATGATGGGGAATGAAATCTCACTACTTCGTGGAGACGGTAATCCGTACATACGCACGAGAGACAATATCATTATATTGAAGGTAAAATAATATGTAATTGGATGTTATATTATATATACAGAATCATTTAAATGTTATATTTATTATTTAAATCAATTATACTCATTATTATACCCATACAAATAATGAAGTGTTGAATAGAAAACTATACACGACGTGGAGATGGTAACCCATTCGCACACACGCATGGTGACATGACATTCATAGAATTGATAAAATAATGCATATGGATGTAATGTATTTATAATAACATCATAGTTTGTAGAAGTTACTGGATTAATTATTTTGGTATTGAAACAACAACGAAAGAGGAAGTGGAAGAAGAAAATAACATTGAAAGAGGTGACAAAATAATTACATCTTCTTTATGTGCTTCCTTTTTGATTTGTACAAAAGGACTCCTTAGGTTGGATTTATGATACTTTAAGGCCTATAAGATAAAAATTATGGTAGTTGGTAGAATATTTTAGCCGGTTTTTCTAATCTAAATGGCTTTGGTGGTGTGAATTTGAAATAAGGGGAAGTACCCATTTATATGGGACGTGAGGGGAACTTTAGGAAGAGCTTGAAATATTATTTTATTATAAAATATTTTTTTTATAAAAGCTCCAAATAGATTTAGTTAAATGATAATATGGGAATGGGTTGAAAAAATCTCATTAAATTTCATTTATACAAGTTTAGGTCACAATGTTAATCGTATTTTTTAGATTTAACTCTTAATTAAATAGTTTAACTTTTACCATGTCTACTTGTATTATTATAATACATGGTTAATAAACACACTATAAAATGACAAGAGAACCTCAAGTGGTTTATTAATGTCATATCTATCATTATATAAGTCCTTTGGAAGAACCTCATCTTTTTAAGACTATTATATAATTTAATAAAATAGTATTTGTATGAAAAACTCATTTATGTCATTTTTGACACTATTTAGTATTCATTTTTTTGTGAAAGTCATAAAAATACTATTTATTAGAAAAAAATACATTTAATAATCCCTAAAATTGCATATTAATCTAGAAAATTCCTGGATGACATAAAAAAATTTCAATTTACATTTATTTTAATATTTAAAATATCAATTATTTTAATCTTTCATTAATAAGGCAATCACTGCATCATTATTGTGTCATAAATAAATTTAATAATCTAATGTATAAAAATTATAAATAAAATACCATGATGTGTGAAATATTATTAAATTTCTAGTGAATATTTATAGTCTGATTTATCTTATGTATAACCATATATTAAAAATGGTTTAGTTATTAAAATTTGAAATTATCACTTTTAACTCTTCTTTAAATAAAATATAATAAATATCCTAATCTAATCCATGTGGATAAAAAGAATCATATTTTATTCCTACGGTTTATTTTGGTCGAAATACACTTACCCAATAGAAATAGGACATGTTTTGGGGTAATTATAATATACTTTTGACCTTTAATTACCCTATTTACTTTTAGTAGTGATAAATACTATTCAAAAGTTACTAATCATAAAAAATTATTTGTATCCAATTGAACCACATTTTATATACCAATGTCAACCGTGTCTCTTGTATTTTTGAAATTTAATTCACAGAAGTAGTAAAATAATGTTTTGTGTAAATTTGCATATGTGCCTATAAGGTGGGTAAAAGACGGTAAAAAGTTCAATAAAATATTATATATCTAATATTATTATAAAATGAAATAAAGGAATTACATTGGAATAATAGAGGTATTATGTATCTATTTTTACTTTAAAATAATTTAAAATTAAAAATAATTATTTAAATAAAAAGTCAGCTTTAAATAATAACGCATTGTTTTTCACTATTCATCAAAAATAGAATGTTTTTAGAAAAATACCAAAAATTCACGCAAAACTACTTTTTATATTCGAAATTCAAAAATTATTTCTATTTTACCAAATTAAACAAATAAAATTTTTATTAATTAATTTTAAAAAATAATCCCTTTGTCAAAACCAGAAAGCTGGTTCTTGAGAAGTAAAAATTATCAAAAGATTAATATGTGTTAATGCCAAATTTAAATGTAAAATTATATCCAATGATAAAAAATAGATTAAATTATAAAAATATAATCTAATTATACTTTAAAATCATTCAAATGTATAATTTAACACTATAAATTATTTTGAATGAAAAAATAGTTTTCAATTAAAATTTAGTATTTTAACTATTCATCAAAAGATGAAAGTTATCAGAAAAGAACCAAAAATTTATCCAAACAAAATTTTTATGTCCTTGTAATAAAGAGACAGTTTATTTTGTAAAATTTAATATATGGAAGTTTCATATATTGGATTTAATATGGGTTCATCATTAAAAGGATGTAAAATTCCATTTTTCGAAAAATACTTCTTTTCTCTAAAAAATTTAATTTGATCATATATTATGTCTAAGAAACACATAATATGGATGTTAAAATTATATGGATTATATATAAATAAAAATTCGGTTAATACTATTCATAATAACTTTTTCAACGGCTATTTTGGTAAGTCGTGGTGTGCTCGAACTCAGTGTTGTGTGTAGTGCAAGCTATTGAATTACATTAAAGAAAATAACTTAATATGAAATCTTGGTGTGTTATATTTTACCCACACTTTTGAAAACGTGTCCCTTCAATTTTAAAATTGGTCTTGGGAACTTCATTGAAAGTCCCACATTATAAAAAAATTCAATAAAACTATCACTTTAAAAGAAACAAAGAGAATTACAAAGGTCACCCGAGATAACCCATAATAGGATTCCATTTAGAAAAACATGGATATGTAATATAAAATAAGTGTCAAGTTCTTATGGATAGTGATATAAAACATGATCAGTATAATGTTAACAACAACAAAACCACAAACTTGTGATGGGATAAACGTTCATTAGTTTACCATTAAGAAAAGTAAACGGATGAAATTTTTTTATATTCCATTTCATAAAGTTGGGGAATTTATTTATGAGATTGACTAAGAACATAAAGATATAAACTTAATTTTCAAGTATAGTTTCATCTTTTAATATATTTCTACCAATAACTAGTCTTTTCTCTAAATGATTAGTATTCAAGATTACTTGGTCACACTTGAAGTGCTAGAGTCAACTTCTAGAGATTCACATAATCCACAAAGGATGAATTATATATTTTCCTTGTCTATAGAGATTATCCAAAACCAAAATCGTTAGTACAAGATTATATGATCCCCAAAATGGGTAATCCTTTATAGAAACAAATACTAATCTTAATTTCCAAAATTAAACAAATAATACCCAATGTTCAATAAAGACCAATTAATAAACAATTGTCCTTAAAATCCTTCATTATAATCCAATCAATGATAGAAACAAAAAACACATAAGAATTTAATCACACATTATTTCATAGGGAATCATAACATTTATCTCCAAATGACATCAACTAGTCTTAAAGTCTCATATTGTAGTGTAATTTACCAAATTACATATTCTCTTTGATAGGTTAATCATTTAATTTAATAACCAGAATCTCTATAAAAACATATATTCTTCCAAAATAAAAATTCCCCATTACTAGTAAAATGAAATCCCATAGTATTCTATTTTTCTTAGGCATATAGTGTTCCCAACAGAGCGAACCTCTCCCAAAATAACATTTATCACTTTATCACCAAATCATTTTTCTATACTAAGGATATCTATTTTCTAAAACATAAGATCCCAAATCAACTTATTATTGATCATTAATATTATTTAACTAAAACTAATTAGTCACACTAACTTGGGACTTCACGTAGTCTAGTGGTAGGAAATAAATCTCAGTTGCACTTGGGTTGTGGGTTCGATTCCCACAGCATTGTCTATTGTGATGGGTTGTCACATGGTTTGCGTGTTGTCCCTTTTCAAAACTATATTTTATAACATTCCCAAAATGTGATAAATTCCTCAAAATAAACATTACATAATTTAACCACAAATGTTATCTCATACCATGCATTTTCATCAAAAAATTTAATAACCTTTAATTGCCTCAAATTAAAGGATCATATAAACCCATATGGCTCTTTATAACAATATCCACAAAAGAAAAGACAATTATTCCTCAAATAGCATTTTCATATAACAAATAGTAGGGCTACAAATACATGAGAAAATTATTCAAATGTAATCCCATCAACAATGATCATTAATACTTTTAAACATTTTTCCATCCATTTATTTCCACACAGGTTCTTCGTTGACCTATTGGTTACTCTATAGAATAGGGCACAAGCTTGGTTAATGCCTAGGTCCCATTAATTTATAGTAAATGACTGTAAATGAATTATTAGGATAATTTTTATTTTCTTCCATAGTAATGTGTATTATTCATCGAAAATTGTTTACTTTATGTCCTTTTTTACCAAACATAAAGCATTTATTTGTTCAATTGAGACACTTTCCTTGGTGTCACCTTCCTTATTTACTTCATGATGGAAATTGATCCTTATTTTCTCCACAGTCTCCACTACTGGAGCTCTTATCATTCACCATCTTTCTCTACTTTGTTGAGTTTAGGAGTTTGTTAATGTATATGTTGTTGATCATATTTTTGGAGAACTTCTTCAGCATAAACATGATATCTTTTATGCCTATCAACATTGCCTATAGTTTCTTATTCCACCATCGTGCGCACCTTGTACATCATTTTCTATGTATCTATGACTTTCGTGGAATCCAGACATTGACTAAAACTAGAAAGCATAGTGTCAGTAACAATTATAATAAAATAATTTATAGAATATCATGAAACCTTATTTTCAATCTAAAACAACTTATGATTAAACAAGTTTATTAATTATCATCTTATATTTAAATCCGTTAAATAATTTTGTAATGAAAATGTGAATTATCCTAAAAATATCCCCCGAGAGTGTCAAACCATGTGATTAGTAAGGAACGTTATCATATACCAAGATACCCCAGGTTAAGCAAGAAACTCTTTGTCATAGTTTTTATTTTTAGATACATCTCTTCCAGAACCAAATCCACTTGTAGTATCTAGACATTGATGTATTTCTTGGAAAATTCACAAAATCTCTAAATTATGAAAATTTAATAAAGTTCTTCAATACTAATCCTCAATGTTTATCTTAGGGTAATGTTTCGTAATTAGAGTTTATCTAAATCTAGATTCCATGGCTATTGCAAAGATTTCTCTGATACAAATTGTAACGCCCTGACACTAGTTACCTAGAGTTGGTGCGTTATTACATAACATTGGCATGATTACAAGGAATCAAGTCCTGAAGGTCTATTTAGTTTAGCAATCTTGTAAAATAGATTACATACATGAACATAACGTTACAGTTGCTAACATAAAATAAAAAAAAGATAATAATTTGATAATTCCATTATTCTCCTATCATAAAGCTGCATATAAAACATAATACACTTGTTTCAATCCTAATAATATAAGACATATGAAAGGGGTGATCTCAGATGCTCAATAAGGATAAATAATATAGTGAAAGCTATAATAAATATTCACAAATTTTTATGGTAAAGTATAAAATTGAAACAGAATCCCTTTAAACATAATCTTTAGTATAATATTGAAAATATTTATTAAATTATTCGATTTACTTATTCCCATTGCTATTATACTAGTAAAATAACCACATGGAACATCAATAACTATTCTAATAATTATTTAATACATAATTCAGTACATTTTAATAGCAAAGTCAAGGCCTCGTGCAAAGACTCTAAATATAAATCTTGCCAGGTCCTTGTGCCAAGACACTGGTTTCTCTCATGAGACCTATCGATGCATTGAGGGGATATAGAGAGCCTCACCCATCACTTATTATTTCTAATGAATTCCTCATATGAAAAGGATGAAACATAATCTAAACAATAGTATTAAAACTATCATAAAAAATTTCAATACTTTAACCACAAACAATGAATAGTATAAAAATTTCAAATCCACTGTCAAACAAATATCATTCAATACAATATGGAATATTGTATTATAATAAATAAACCTCAATCATGAATTAAATACATCTATGTATATTGACATAGATGAAAATATTTAATAAAACTATTTTAGTGAAAGATCCCCCTTTTCTTGAAAACTTTTAAAAGTCGCACTATTTATCAAAGAAGTTGATTAATAGAGATTTTGGAATCATAGTGTCTCTACCACTTGGAAACTTTTGAAATGAATTTTTATTTTAAAACATCCATGTCCATATAAATAAATCCTTAAAACCATTTTTAAAACATGCACATTAATGAGAAATATTTATAAAAATAAATATTTAGAACATTTAAAATGATATTTTAATTAATGAGTTTCTAACCAAAGGAAAGATGATTGAATACAAATAATTTTGGAATAACATTAATAAAAACATTTTATTATAAAGACTATAATATGTCAAAGGATAGTATATACACCATATAAAAATGAATTGGCCCATAACAACAAAGAAGATTCAATGGAATATAAATTGAGACAAAATACCTTATAAAGACTCTATCCTTAGATTACGGAAAACCAATTCATAATTATGTGTGAAAAATATAAAGAAACTCTATATGATTCGATATTCACATTAAATCAATAATAATACATTCACACACATTACTGTAAAAACAAAACAAATGACATGGATGTTTAACTCAATGAATGGAAATTGAGTTAAGATTTCCATTATCAAGTTCATATCAATGACTTGAGATTTTTCTAAATGGATTGATTATGTGTATAATAAGTTTATCCAATTAAAGGGGAGTGTAAATTAAAATATAAATAAATATATAGTGATTTCACCCATAATCAATGAGTAAAATAATCAATAATATGTGCATAAAACCCAATGAGTGAAAATTGAAATTAGAAATTACCCTACTGATTTGGTAACTTACGAAAAATAAACCCCATGAAATAAATATAATACAATGAAGATGTAAATACCCATATATTAAAGTATGTTACACAATGAATGAAATCATGGTCAGTACATACACCGCACAAAAGGAAATAGTGACAACTATAGCATGAATCTTAGGGGAATAAAAAGTGAGATGAAAACCCCTTACCTTATAGATTCCTTTAGTTGAGGGTAGTTTAAACTCATTTATAATGGATAAATAATTTTTATTAAAATATAAAATAACCATATAAAACAATATTATATCATATATTATTCTCTAATATTTCATTGTTAATAATATTTCATAGCTATCATTGTTTTGGTTATAAACTGATTCATTTCCTTTTTATGTTTTGTTATGTAAGTCATTTTTTAAGGATTTGACGCATTTTATTCATATCCATAATGATATTAAGTTCTTAAACATTATTTTTTAATCATCAAATGAAAATAATTCTTGAATGGTTACGATGGGGAATGAAATCTCATCGTGTCGTGGAGACAGTAAGCCATACGTATGCATGAGTGAAAATATCATTATTTTGATGGTGAAATAATATGTAATTGGATGGTATATTATATATAGGAAATAACCGACATGATATATTTATAAATTACAAATATTATACAAATTATTATACACATAAAAATAATGATGTGTTAAATGGAAAACTACGCCGTGACGTCGAGACGGCAAGCCGCACGTACGAACGCATGGTGACATGTCATTCATAGGATGGATTAAATAATAAATATGGTTGTACCATATTTATAATAACATCACAGTATATATAAGTTAATAGAGTTATTATTATGTAATGGAATGAAAAAAGAAAGTGGAATTGGATTAATAAATGAACTCTGAAAGAGGTGATGAAATAGTTATCTCTTCTTTGGGTGCTTCCTTTTTGATTTGTACAAATGGGATCCTTAGGTTTTCTTTCTGATAAAAGTAAGGCCTCTAGGTTTAAGTATGGTGATTTGGTAGAATCATTTAGGAGGGTTTTCCCAAGCTAAAGGTCTTTGGAGGTGTGAATTTGAGAGAAGGGGAAGTACCCTTTTATAAGGGAGGTGAGGGGCACTTTAGGAAGAGCTTGAAATATTATTTTATTATAAAATATTTTTTGTTTATAAAATCTAAAAATGGGTTTATTTTGAGTATAAGGTGGGTTTGAGTAGATAACCTCTCAACCAATAGGTTTCTGATAGTTTTATGTAACCATATTAACCTTTTCATTTAGATTTAACTCTTAGTAAAAAAGTTTGACTCTTACCATGTCTTCTTGTTTTATTATAATACATGGTCAATAAACATTCTATAAAATGCCGAGAGAACCTCAAGTGGTTCATTAATTAAATATATATCATTATATAAGTCCTTTTTCCTATCAATATATTTTTAGAACTATTATATAATTTACTAAAATAGTATTTTTTTAAACTCATTTATGTAATTTTTGACACTATTTCGTATTTGGGTTTTTTAAGTCATAAAAATATTATTTTTTAAAAAATATATATTTAATCATCCCTAACATGTCATATTAACATATAAAATTCGTGGTTGTCATTAAATGTTTCAATTTACATTTATTTTAATTTATATAATATCAATTATTTTAATCTTTCATTAATAAAGTTATCACTACATCAACATTGTGTCATAAATAAATTTAATTATCTAATGCATAAAAATTAAAAATAAACTACTTTGTTTCAAGAAATCTATTTATCTTTATAATGATTATTTATTATAATTTATCTTATGTATAAACCTACATTAAAAATGGTTTAGTTATTAAAATTTGAATCTAACACTTTTAATACTTCTTTAAATAAAATCTAATAAATGTCCTAATCTAATCCAAGTGGATCACAAATAATCATATTTTTTTATAAGGTATATTTTGGTCAAAATACACTTGTCCAATAGAATTATTACATGTGTTGGGGTAATTATAATAACATTTTCCCTTTTAATTACCCTATTTACTTTTATCCGTGGTAAATAAAATTCAAAAGTTACTATTCACCAAAAATTATTTTCATCTTACTGAACAAAATTTTACTTAATGATGTTAACCATGGCTCCCAAATTTTGGAAATTCAATTCACAAAAATTTTAAAATTATTTTTTATGCAAATTTGCAAATTTGCTTAGAAGGTTGGTAAAATACAGTAAAAAGTTCAACAAAATATTATATATCTAATCATATTATAAAATGGGTTAAATTAATTACATTAGACTAATATAGGTATTATGTATATTTTTTGAATTTAAAATAAATTTAAATTAAAAATAATTATTTAAATAAAAAGTCAACTTTAAACAATAATGCACTGTTTTTCACTATTCATCAAATAGTTAAATGTTTTTAGAAAAATACCAAAAATTCACCCAAAGATAACTTGGATAATAAAAATTCAAAAATTATGTCTATTTTATAAAATTCAAAGCATATAAGTTGTATTAATTAATTTAAAAAAATATTCCCGCTATCAAACCTAGAAAGCTGGTTTTTGAGAAGTAAAAACTATGAAAAGATTGATATGTGTTAATGTCCAATTTAAATGTAAAAGTACATAAAATGAATAAAATTGTATTAAATGAAAAAAATATAACCTAATTATAATTTATAACCACTAAAATGTATAATTTAACACTATAAGATATTTTGATTAAAAAATATGTTTTCAATTAAAATTTCGTATTTTTCACTATTCATCAAAATATTACAGTTATAGGAAAAGCACAGAAAGTATATCAAAACTAAATTTGTATGTCCCACATATAAATAAAAAGTTTATTTTGTCAATTTTAATATATAAATGTTTTAAATATTATATTTAAAAAGGGATTCCATTAAAAGGCTGTAAAATTTCATTGTTTGAAAAATTCTTCTTTTGTCTGAAAACTTGAATTTGTTCTGATATTATGTCTAATAAACATATAATATGAATGTTAAAATTATTTGATGTATATAAATAACCACCTGTTTCCACATTCCCCATCATTTAAAATATATTATCAAAAAACTTTCATGTCATTTTACAATCTAAAGAGTCCCCTCAAAGTGTCCTTAATCCCCAAGGTTCCATCATCAAGATTTAGGATCAACTCTTCATGGTAAGGGAATTAATGTCATGTTCTTTTACATTCAAGTAATTCTTTTTGTGTACATATTCTTAATGTTATGTTACATTATTTTCATATTTTTTTATCCTACCATTACATATTAATTTTTTTTATCAATTTAATACATTCATTCTCTAACATTTTTCCTTCTTCTAAATCGACACTTTTTTCTTATCATTCTATAGACTTTACTTCTCAATTTTTCTATTTTATATAAGAAAATATTATATTGGGAATAATAAAACCTTTTATTTATCAATGGTTATTCACATATATATTAATATAATTTATTTATTTGGGTATTTATAGATACTAAAACCACATCCCCTTTCCATGTGTTAAAAATGATGTTATGGTCAATCCATTAATCAATAAGTTATTCAATGCTTTTATATGAAAATCATACTTTATTATCATATGGTTATTGAAAAAATGTTTAATTTTGTTCAATGTGGCTAACATGAAATTAAGACATATGAAGAGTGTACCTAGATAGTGCTCCAATGCGTTGGGTAAAGAATATAGCCTCTAGATATGACATGTTTTAACATACCATGGGGAATTACCTATATAATAATCATTTATGACACATTGGTAATAAACGATGGTGATATTTTTATAAAATCCTCATTTTTTGTCGTAGTCGCATTTATATGTTATGATTCATGTGATTTGTATTATGATATTCATAATCTTATCCTTTTCATGTTATATTATTATACCTCATTTTTTTACTAATATGACTCTTGATAGCATGAAAAATTTCTCCCAATATTATTACCTTACTTTGCTCATTCTCATCCCTTTCCATTGATGTATATCCTCAAGATATGATATTTTTCAAAAGTAACTTATGTTGAACCCATGAAGAATATTTTCACATGTATTAGAAGAATTTTTAATGTTTTCTTGTGTTATGTTCCCAAATATCAAGGAATTAAACATTAATATATTCTCTATTTTCATCCATCTAATGAAAAGATTATGTAATAAAAGTGGAATATTCCATAGTTAGTATCAGGGGATGATTTAGTTATTTTTGGAAATTAGGACTTGATATACCTAGAAAACGTAGCCAGAGGAAACACCTCTGACCATTTATTAATAAAATAAATGTTTATAAAACAAGAATCACATAACAAACATAACAACTACATACCTCCAATATCATACCCATCATCATCACCATGATAGAAGCCTTCCTCCACAATCCCTGATTCCCATTCTGAGCATTCATAATGCTTCAGGACTTCAGTATACCTCCATCAAAGATTCAACTAGTCCATTAAAGGAAATTAATTATTAATTTCCATACCTTTAGGACTTGATATAATTAATAATTACCCTAAGTATATGTTGAAATGTAGTAAAACAACCTGTAATTTTGGTGATGTATTAAGTGAGTGGTTTTCGAGAAATAAAATCCTCGCTTGGATACTAAGCGGATGTGTATCTTTAATAGATAATGTAACATCCCAAGTGAATAAAAAATACATAATTTTAATATCTATTAAAACTTGTGAATGAATTATTAATTTTACTTTAAAGGTGATTCTATGTACATTGGCTTACCCAATATGTAACAACTGGTTTCTTTAAAATCTTATGATGCACTATATGATTTGTTATACTGAAAAATAATAATATAATATTATTGTTTTAAATGGTAGTTAATTCATAGTCATTTTATTGGAAGAAATGAACATAAATAAGTATATTATTATTAAACATGTTGATATTTACATTTATCCATTAAAATTTAGTAACTTAAAATGTTAATGAATCAATTTTTAAGCATAAACCCTCTAATATTCTTTAAATGGATGATTTACCATCTTTTGATGGAGAACCATTTTTAAATATAGTTTTTTAACTTTTATAGGTTTTATTTTCCAAAAAAAATATTCTTCCTTAGAATCCATACATAAAAAAAATATGGGTAAATTTATTTTTATTTTTATGATAATGTTCATTTTTTAATGAATAGTGAAAAATACAACATTTTAATTCAAAACTACCTTTTAATCTAATTTATTTATATTGTTAGAATATTATTTTAATTGGTTTTAAAGTTTAATTTGATTATAGTTTTATCATTTAATCCAATTTTGGTAATTATAATTATGTTCACTCTTAAATTGAACATAAACAAGTGTCAATCATTTGATAGATATTATTTCTCAAAAACACGTTTTTTTGTTTTGACAATGGGAATAAATTTTATATAAATTTGTATAAATTATGTATTTTGAATATAGAAAAATGGATTCAATATTTATAATTTGGAGGTCCAAATTTTTTGAATAGGTAACTTTTATTTTTAGACATTATGAATATTTACTTTATTGAATATTTAATTTACCATGGTTGAAATGTAAATATAGTAAATAAGGTTAACAAAATAATATTATAATAATATTAAATTACCCTAACACATGTCTTAATCCCATTTTCTGATACATGTCCGACCATGGGAATCCTTGGGTAGATTTTGGGACCCCATGGAGCCACTTAAGAGTGATAATGACACTTTATATTAATTAATTTAAATTAAAAAAGACAAAAATTACATAAACATATAATTTTGTGTAAATATATTTCTACATGGTGTTATATAAGTTATATCTTTAACTATAAATATTAATTTTAAAGCTATAAACATTTACCACATCATTGTATTTTATTTATAAATTTTAGACATCTAATAAAAAAACTATTTATGACACAATGATGATGCAGTGATTACCTTATTAATAAATAATTTAAATAAATGAGATTATAAAATTTAAAAAACTATAAAAAACCTGCCCAATAATAATTGTATGATATTATTTTAGAAAAAATATCATCTTATCTTCGACTTTAATGAGTTTTGGACCTTTTGAAACAGAAAATCACTTTATAATAAAACAATGTTTTCATGATTTTCTAAAGAGCCCCTCCTCACCCGTATTAAAAGACATCAACTCTAACCCATTACACACACCTATAAATCCCTTTGCCTCATACAAAATCAACACAATTAGGCTCCCTACATCCCTCTCTTCCCTTTAGAATCCTTACCTTAAGCATAAGTCACTTCAAGTAAGCCATTTGGTTCAAACCTATGGGAGTTACCTGATTTAAAGGTAACATCTTCTCTTAAGTTATTTTATTTTATTTTACATCTCCAACCCCATAATATCTATGTATTCCATTATTTTATAACAAAACCAGTATCATAAATTTACTATGTTGTTTTTATGATAATTATTTGAACTAAACATCCACATACCTCCCTCAAATTGATACGAAAATACTGTTTCTATGGACAACGAACTATTGCCTCACGAAACGATGATTGTTCAAATATCTCAAACTGCCTCTCATGGTGGCCATTAGGACGGAACCATATTTATATATGATATTTATGATATTTATTTTTTCAATATTCTTATGTAGTTTTTATATATAGCATACCTTTATGGTTTCTATAATGGGTAAATATAATAATTTCATTTGAGGATGTGCGGACTACCACCCCCTCAAAGTGATTTGAATCGTTCATAAAATACATGAAACACATAAATAATGGCGTTAATGAAAATATGTAAGGTATATAAAATATAATATTATACTGGTATAATAGTATAACTATGTATAATTTTGTTTTCATTCCTTTTAAAATGGAGAAAAATGAAATGGATGTAGCGTTCATGTGTATGTATGACTTACTGTCTCCATGAATGGTGCATTTCATTTTAATATATACAAATTATATGGACTATTATAAATAAATATATACTTAATATATATGATATATTAATCATTAATATCATTCTATAGATAATTGAATTTCGACCACATTGACAATTTATAATTATAACATGTAAATTTTTAACTCAAGTTTCGAACATCGACAAAATGTCTGATATTAATTAAAATAATTAACTTATTGTCATATAAAGGTAATAAGTGATATAAATGTAATAATATACTTTAAAAATGTTTCTAATAAATTATATATTAAATTAATTATATTATTCAGGAAGAAGAAGGAACATACAAGTTAAGCTAGACTAGAGGTAAGGGGTTTTCATCTCACTTTTTATTTCCGTGAGATTCACGATATATTTGACACTATTTGATTTTGTGTGGTGTATATACTTCCCATGATTATATTAATTGTTTAATTTAAAATAATTTTTTTTTAATTTAAATATTCATTGTATTATTATTATTTAATGGGGTTTATGTTTCATAATTTACCAAATCGTTAATGGAACCTTTCACCGTTCTATTCTAGTTAAAGACTTTTTTAATGATATGTATTTTAATTTCCAATATCTTATGTTGGGATATGATCTTATATATAATTATTTATATAAAATTTGTGTCTATGTGATGAGAGAACATTTTCTCTCTCATAAACTCATTTTACAAATTTTAAAGTGAAGTCGTTAGGTTGTCGAGTTTTTTTAAGGGAACTCCTTAACCCAATTTCAATTCTTTGGGTTAAACTTATACTTTATAATTATGTCTTGGTATAAATATGTGTTAATGAACTATGATTCTTTTACACTTAATATACAATTATATTGGGTGTATTTGTATTTTTCACACATAATTATGTCATTTAGTAATCCTTAATTTAATGGTACCATCATTGTTAGGGATTTCATCTCAATTTACATTCCATTGAGACTTATTTATTGTTATACATCAATTCACTTTCATATAGTGTATATACTGCCCTTTGAAATATTATATCACGAATATCCTTATTATCATGATATTATAAGTTTTATTTTATTTTATTCTTTAATTATTTTTAGTGAAGTTTTTATGAAGTGTTATGAGACTCTTTAACTGAAAAATCATTTTAAAAGCTTCAAATATTTATTATTATAAATATTTATAAATAATGTACATGCTTTCAAATTGTTTTTAAGGATTTATTTATATGTACATTAGTGTTTTAAAATTTTAATTCCATTAAAATCTTCAAATTGGTATGGGACACTTTGATTCAAAAATTAATTTATTAAATTGTTTTAATGGTTTTGAAAATGGCTTGATTAAGCATTGATTATGTCAATATCTTTAAAAGATATATTTTCATTTTAATATGGAAAATTATATTTCCTTTATGCTTGGTTTGTGTGTTATGAATATTTTATGTTTCTTGGTCATTGTTTACATATATGGGTAGTTCCTTGATAAACCTAGGGCGGGTGGGCCTGATATAGCTGTCTAATGCATTGGGTAATGTGACGAAGGTAATTGTTAATGTTTCTCCTAAGAGATTTAGGGAATATACTATGATGGGTATTCCAAACATAACTCCCTAAATATATCTGAAAGCTAAAATGTAAGTATGTTATGGATTCCACAAGTTACCTTTATAATTTATGATTTTTTTGTGTTATACATAAATCTTATGATTTCATAAGGCATGTTATGATTCAAATGTATGGTTTCGTTAATTTGTATTTACTAATGAGATAATGTTTCCATTCCTTATTTTATAAACCTTGATAAGATTTTAATACTCATCCCATGTTTTAAATGTTTTTCACCCGACTTAAAGATAAATAGGGTCAAGGATGGATCATGTAAAATTCATGCTGTCTAAAACATGGAACTAGACATGTTTCTTTTCTTAAGAGTTTTTATTTTATTAAAAAAATTTAAACTGAGTAGAAGTTTCTACTTAGTAATTTTTGAGATTTAATGTAATTTTTAGAGCCTATTTCTCTAATGCTCTAAACCTGAAAAGATCCCCAATGTGAATTCTTTATTTATCTCAATATTTTGTAATGTTTATGGCTGGGGACTTATAGTTTGTATCCGAGGTCAGTTTAGATAACCTTAGGGTTTATTATTTTTTTAGACACTTGGTTATAATCTATATCTATTAAATATGTTAAATGCTTATTTTGAAACATTTTTATATCAAGTAATGTTTGTTACAAATTGATGGAGGAGGATCTCAAGAGAAATTCATATCTCTTCCTAATGACTTGCTTGGAATAATTTTTATAAACACATGTCTAGATGACTTTGAAACATTTTCTAACATACAACTCACATTCAAGAAATTGTTTAAGATATAAAACACATTTTTTATACCTCGATACCATCATGGATCATGGGTTGTATTTAATCAAGTATTATTTTCTCAATATTCACATATTTTCATGGAAGGTAAATATTATTAATAAATGTTCAAATATTTTACCTTATCACAAGATCTTGATGCATATTATGATTTTGAAAAAGGTTCTAATGAAGAATACCCTTGTGCCACCTATTTTTATTTTATTTTAAATTATAGTCTTTTAGGAAATAATTAAGGTATTTTAAATGGACCGTTTATTGAATGTTTCAACTCAAACTCGGTCCGAATGTTTTATAAAAATAAATTTTTATCAGATGTTTTGAAATTATATGTTATACTTTAATTTTCTCCAAAACTGTTTCTCTATGATCACCCATATGACCTAAGTTGTACGAGGTGTATTTGGAAAAAGGAAACAAATGACTTTGAAGGATCTCTAATCATTGTTTCAATACGTGGACTACCTATCTATGTGAACAAGATGATGATGAAGCCAGGTGGATGTAATGATCATGGTACTATGTTCTTTCTTTGGGAATCGTGTTATTTTATAGAGGTAAAAAAATTGTAAATATATATAAGAATTATTTAATTAATAAATTGAGGTCATTATGAGTTAGGATGAAAATGAGAGGCATAAAACAACCCGAGAGGTTAAAACGTGTTATGGTTATTTTTGAGGAGTTTATCTCATTTTTTGGAATTTTATAAAATTGTATATTTTTCTAAAAATGAAAACATGTTGACCATGTGACAACCCATCGCATTGTACAAAGATGTGGGAATCGAACCCACAACCAAAGTGTGATTGGGATTTATCGCCTACCACTGGACTACGTGAAGTCCCCATTTAGTATGACTTGTTCTTTTTAGTTAAATGATTTTAATGATGAATAATAAGCTGATTTTAGGATCTTTTGTTTTATAAAATGGATATCCTTAGTATAGTAAAATGATTTGGGATTAAGTTATAAAGGTTATTTTGGGAGGCATTTTCTCTTTTTGCGAAACTGTATGCCTACGGAAAATATAATACATTGGGATTTCAATTGAGGATTAAAGGTGGAATTTATTATTGGAAAATGTATGTTTTTATTATGGAAATATGTAAATTAGGGTTCACTATGAAATGATTATCATATCATAGAGAATATTTGATTTGGTTAATTACACTTCAGTATAAAACATTAGGAGTAATCGATGTTATTTTGAGATAAATGTTAAATTTTTTTGAGGAAGACTATGTGATTAAATCCTTCTATATTTTAGGTTACAATCATATTTTTTGTTACTTTGAATAATTTTAAGGAAATTTTTTTATTTAATGGTCTTCTCCAAATAATGGGTATTTTTTGTCGAATTTTGGGGATTAAGAGAATTATTTCTTTTTATAAAGTATTATCATTTTTGGTGTATTGTCTGATTTTATAATAAACATTTTGGTTTTGGTTAACATCTAAAGATAGGTGAAATATATAGTTCATCTTTTTTGGATTATGTGATTCTATAGAAGATGATTCTAGGGCTTTATGTGTGACCAAGTCATCTTGAATAATCATCGTTTGGAGAAAAGATGTGTTTTTTGTAAAAACATATTAATGGATGAAACTCTACTTGAAAAGTAAGTATATTTAATTTTGTACTTAGTAAATCTCATAATAAAATTATATAACTTTCTTAAATGAAACACTAAACAAAAACATTTTCCATTTACTTTTCCTACTGGGAAACCAAAGGCCGTTTAACCTATCATAATTTTTAGGTTTTCTGGTGGTTAACATTCTCCTAATCATGTTTTCTATAACTCTCCATCAGAACATGACATTTAGTTTCTCCTATATATCCATGTTTCCATGGAATCCTAGTATGGGTTATCTCAGGTGACCTTTTTAATTTTATTTATTTTTTTAAAGTGATTGTTTTATTGACTCTTTTTCCGATATCGGACTCTTAATGATATTTCTGAGCCTAATTTTAAAATTGCGAGGATCTAATTCCCAAAAGGGTAGAATGATGTAACTTCCCAGGTGAATAAAGAAAATGTAATTTTCATATTTATTAATATTTTTGAATTAAATATTAATTTTACTTTAAAGGAGATTCTATGTTCAATTGAAAACACGATACACAACAATGGGTTTCTGTGAAATCTTACATTGCACTAAATGTTGAGTTATACTAAAAAATAATAAAATAAAATAATTATTTTAAATAGTTTTTAACACATAACCATTGTATTGGAAGAAATGAACTGAAATAACTACAATATTATTTCACGTGTTTATTTTTAAATTTATCAAATAAAATTTTGCAGCTTAAAATGTGAATGAATCTAGTTTAAAGCATAAACACTCTAATATTGTTTAAAAGGTCAATTTACCACCTTTTGATGATGAACCCTTTTTAAATATAGTTTTGTCACTTTTATATGTTATATTTGACAAAATAATTTTCTCATTTATAATTTTAACATTAAAATTTACTTTGGATGAAATATTTATATCTTTCTGATAATGTTTATTTTTTAATGAATAGTGAAAAATACTGCATTTTAATTTAAAACTTCCTTTTAATATAATTTATTTATATAGTTAGAATATTCTTCTAATTGGTTTTAAAGTGTAATTGGATTAAATATTTACCATTTAATACCATTTTGGTCACTATAAGTAATTACACTCTTAAATTGAACATAAACAAGTGTCAATCTTTAATAGATATTATTTCTCAAAAACACGTTTTTTGTTTTGACAACAGGATTTAATTTTAAATTAATTTCTATAACTTCTATGTTTAGAATTTTGAAAAATGGATTCCATATTTGGAATCAGGAGGTCCTAATTGTGCGAATAGGTAACTTTTATCATTAGACAATATGAATATTTACTTCATTAAGTATTTTATTTACCATGGTTAAAAGGTAAATCTGGTAAATAATGGTATGAAAATAATATTATAATAATATTAATTACCATTACACATGTCCTAATCCTATTTTATGATACGTGTCTGACCATGGAAATCCATTGATCGATTTTGGGAGCATATGGAGCCACTTAAGAGTGATAATGACACTTTATATTAATTAATTTAAAGTAAAGACAAAAATTACATGAACATATATCTTTTAGAAAATAAATTTTTACACATGGTTTTAAAAGATATCACTTCGACTATAAATATTAATTTTAAATATGAAAATATTCCCTACATCATGGTAAATTATTTCTAATTTATAGACATCAAATAAATGAAATTATTTATGCCACAATGATGATACAGTGATTATCTTATTAATATATGATTTATGTAAATGAGATTATAAAATTTACAAAACTATCCAAAACTTATACAATTCTTATTTGATGATTTTATTTCAAACAAGAATCATCTTATATTCTAATTTAATGTGTTTTGGGTCTTTTTATATTGAAAATATGTTTATTATAAAATAATTTTTTTAAACATTCCAAAAGAACCCCTCCCTCCTTATAAAAATCCATCACATTTATCCCATTACTCACACCTCTCAAGCCCCATGGATCGTCCAACCCATTTGAAACTATGATCCCAACATATCTATATTCCTTCTAAATCCTTAACATAGGCAGAAGGTGCTTCAATGAATCCTTTTGGTTCAAACCAAATGGAGTTACCTGATTTAAAGGTAAAATCTTCTCTTATATTTTTTATTTTATTTTACTTCTCCAACCCCCTAAACTCGCTGTATTACTTTATTTTATAAAAACACCATTATCCTATATATAATATATTATTTTTATTAGAAATATTTGAACTACACATCCACGCACCTCTTTCAAATAGATACAAATATCTTTTTTCTGTGGACAACAAACTATTGCCTCACAAAACGATGATTGTTCAAATATCTCCAAACACCTCTCATGGTGGACATTATGATGGAAATGTATTTATATATGATATATATCATGTTTAGGTTTTCTCTATTCTTCTGTATTTTTCATTTATAGCATACCTTTATGGATTCCATAATGGGTAAATATGATAATTTCATATGAGGATGTGCGGATTACCGCCCCCTCAAAATGGTATGACTCGTTCATACAATACATGGAACGTATAAAGAATGGTGTTTATGATCTTACGTAACATATATAAAATATGATATTATACTGTAATGATAATATACCTATGTATCATTTTTTTCATTCCTTTTAAAATGAAAAAAAAATAAATGTAAGTAGCGTTCATGCGTACGTACGGCTTACCGTCTCCACGAACGATGCGTTTAATTTTCATATATCCAAATGATATGGACTATTATAAATACATATATACTGTATATATATTATGTATATTATATATTAATCATGAATATCATTCTAGAGATAATAGAATTCCGACCACATGGACAATTTTTTATTATAACAAGTTCATTTTTAACTCATGTTTCGAAAATTGAAAAATTTATGATATGAACTCAAATAATTTTCTAATTGTTATAAAAAAGGTAATAATTGATATAAAAGGAATAATATACTTGAATGTTTTTCTTATTAATGTATAAATTAACTTATGTTTATTATTCAGTAAGAAGAAGGAACATATAAGACAAGTCAGATTTGAGGTAAGGGGTTTTCATATCACTTTTTATTCCTGTGAGATTCATGCTATATTTGACACTATTTACTTTTTGTGTGGTCTATGTACTACCCATTATTGTATTCATTGTGTAATATATTTTAATTTATGGATATTTTCATCTTCATTGTATGATCCTTCTTTCATGGGGTGTATGTTTCGTAATTTACCAAATAATTAAGGGAACCTTTCACCATCATCTTTTAGTCAAAGACTTCTTTTATGTTATGTATTTTAATATCCATTATATTTTGTTTAGAAATGTTCTTATATATCCTTATTTCTGTAAATTTTATGTCCATGTTATGAGAGACCCTTTTCTCTTTCATCAACTCATTTTCTGAATTTTGATGTGATGTTGTTAGGTTGTCAAATTTATTTAAGGGAACTTCTTAACCCAATTTCAATTATTTGGGTTGAACTTATACTTTTTTATTATGTCTTTCTATAAATATGTTTGAATGGCCTCTGACTATGTTTCACATAATATCCACTTATATTGAATGTATTTATATTTTTCAAACATAATTATGTCATTGATTTATCCTTAATCTAATGGTACGATCATTGTAAGAAATTTCCTCTCAACTTACATTCCATTGAGAAATATTTGTTTTTATGCCCCAATTCAATTTTATATGGTGTATATACTACTCTTTGAAATATTATATCATGAATTACATTATTATCATGATATTATAAGTTTTGTTTTTTTATTTAATTATGTTTAGTCAAGTGTTTCTCTAGTGTTATGAGACTCTTTAACTAAAACATCGTTTCAAAATCTTGAACGATTTATTCTTATAAATAATTATCATTAATTTCCATGTTTAAAAAATGGTTTTAATGATTTATTTATAAATAAATTATTGTTTTAAAATTTTAAATCTATTATAATATTTAAATTGGTATGGCACACTTTGATTCAAAAATCCATTTATTAAATATTTTAAATGGTTTTGAAAATATCTTTATAAAGACTAATTATGTAAATATCTTGAAAAGAAATACTTTGATTGAAATATGGAAATGTAATATTTCCATCATGTTTGTTATATGTTTTGTGAATATGTTATGGTTCTTGGTAATTGTTTACGTGTATGAGTGGTTCCGTGATAAACTTAGGACGGGTGAGCGTGAGATAGATCTCCAATGCATTGGGTAATGTGAAGGAGGTAAAAGTTAATGTTTCTCCAAAGATATTTAGGCAATATACTGTGATGGGTATTCCAAACGTAACTCCCTACATAGTTCTGAATGCTATAATGTAAGTTTGTTATGGATGCCATAAGTTACCCTTATGATTTATGATTCATGTGCGTTATTCATCAATATTATGATTTAATAAGGTATTTTATGATTGAAAATCATGGTTTCATTGATTTTTATTTATTGATGGGATAATGTTTTTATTCCTTATTTTATAACCCTTACTGAGATTTTTATGCTCATCCCAAGTTTTGAAATGTTTTTTATAGGACATAAAGATGAATAGGGTCAAGGATGAGATCATGAAAAATTCATGTTTTCTAAAACATAGAACAAGAAATGTTTATTTTTTAAGAATTTTAATTTTCTGAAACAAAATAAAAACATAGTAGAAGTGTCTAATTTTTAATTTCTAAGATGTAGTGTAATTGTTTTGGCCTATTTCTCTAATGATCTGAACCTGAAATGATTCTAAATGTTAAATCTTGATTTAACATATGATTATGTAATGTTTAAGGTGGTGGGCATATAGATGAACCTAGGGTTAACACCCTTGAAAGAACCATATTGAGATAGACATGACCAGGAACTAGTGCATGAAAATGGGCCTTTCAAGCACCTGGTTTTTCAATCCTATAGGATTTGTTTGGTTAATGAGAATCATTTTTTGAAACATTATGAATTATATATAGAAAATGTAAATGTTATTAGTGTAAATTAATGAATAAAATATTTAATCATGACGTTTTTAGTGATAAAATTACTTTTGGAATTATAATATTCTTAAAAGTTACACATTTCTCACTATAGATTTCTTGTTGTAGAAAAATTCATTGAAATAGGAGGAATATTTTAAATAATGAGTGAAATTAATCATGACCTGGAAAAAGTTATGAAGTGATGTATGTTGGAATGGAAAACATCATAATAATTTTGAATAAACTATATTGATTAGTCAATAATAACTTAAATCTAGTTGAGTGACCAGATTCACCTCAAAGGGAAAAAATTGTTTTTGAGTCCTTTGTGCGTCAATGACCACCCACTTTTAGTTTTTATACCAATACACTGATTATTGAACATTGGATTAATTCTATTGAGTAGATAGTTTTTGTACTCAATTTTTCATAGATATAGAAAATTTATTTGGATGTGTACTACTTAGAAGTAGAAGATAATTAGTGTTGGACACTGATTAAAAACATGAATCCAAGAAAGGAGATTGATGTTATGGTGTGGGAATAATTTATGGGAATCATTTTCAATAAATATTTTTTTATGTGAATAGAAAAGGACAATGAACTCCTAGGGATAAATATTAAGGAAAATAGAACAATGTAATGACATGGAATGAAATTTACAAGTCATTATCGATACACCTATATCTTTTTTATCAAACCTAACGGAAAGTTTGATACACACTTTGGTTGAATGAGACTCAATATATGGAGTAATTTAGAAAATTGAGACTATGAATGCTTTGAGGAGATAGTGTGGAGTTATTAAAAAAGATTAATTGTATTTAGGAGAGATGTAGTGGTCACATAGTTCAAATGAGAATAATACAGTAATGGGGATATTCTTAACTAAGAAGTTTGATCATAGAAGAGGATAAAAGATAGTGAAACTTTCAACATGAAAAAAATGTGGGAATAATCATTCAGAGAACTGCTTTATTTGGAGTGGTAAGTTTTATAAATGTGTTAGAGATAATAATATAGGTCATAACATTCAAGGTTAGTTAAACCCTAAACATCTCAATACTAATGATAAATTGAATATAGTGCTGGAACAACCTAATGTTAAATTCTTCAAGTGTGGAAAACTTTGGAATTTTCATATTTAATTTCAATATGAAAATATAATAGAGGGAAACAACCATCATCCTAGGAAAAGTCAAAGGGATAAAGTTTAGGAATTTGATATCATTATGGATGAAGTAGAGGATCTAAATGATGTGGTGGTAGGTACACTCATTCTTCTCTTAAATATATAAATTACTTTTTTTGATTTTGGTCCAATACATTCCATCATTTCATAATTGTTTTCAAATAATATAAAATAAATCCCCTAGATTCTAGAAGACTATTAATAAACCAAGACTCCTATAGGGATTATCATAGAATCAATAGTGTATAAAAACACTTTTATTAAATGTGGGGAGTAAAATCCCATAAAAATCTATTTTTGATTCCCATGGTGGGATCTGAATCTTTAATAGGGAAGGAATGGGGTCTTAAGGTATAATGTTTAGATAAGCTATATAAGTATGAAAATTTTAGTAGTCTGGAATGGATAACCTATATTTATTTTTAAATGCGATATATCTCAACCTGACCATTGTCCAGAAACACCTGTCATAGCCTTCATTATGGAGATTATTAATGAAGAAGGAGAATGTGATGATAGTATAAGGATAGAAAATTTCCCCACCATTAACGAATACATTGACATATTTATTAAAGAGTTTCCTAGAACTCCCAAAAAAAGTGAGGTAGATTTTTCCACTGATCTCATACATGGATCCAAGCTGATATTAAAGACCCGACATATAATTGATAATGTAGATTTAGAGTAATTAAGTAAACAAATTCAAGATATTTTAGAGAGGGTAATTATCCAACCAAGTGTGTCTCCTTGGGTAGCACTATATAATGTATAAGAATATAACAATGCATCCATTAATTTATTATATTGATCTTAACATGATCACATAAAAAAATTACCCTCTCCAAATGATTAAGGATATATTTTACCAACTTCATGGGGTCAATTATTCTCCAAGATTGACCTTCAATCTGGGTGTCATCAATTCAGTGTGAAGAAAGATGATATTCCAAAGGTTTCCTTCCAATCAATATATATTAGTTATCGATTTTCAGTTATTCCCTCTAACTTGATGAATGCTCATGTTATATTTATGGTTTTGATGACTACAGTATTTAAGAACTACCTTGATAAATTAATGATAGTGTTTATTGATTATATTTTGATATATTCTAAAATTATATCGAGATTCAATATTATGCATGGGTTATATTTAAAAATCTGATGAAGGATAATCAATTTTGAAAAAGTTATTTTTTTTATGAAAAGCTACATTCATGGGGCATAGTATAACCAACGAATTAATCTCATTTGACCCTTCCATGAAAAAGGATGTAGAGGAGTGGAATCATTCTACGAGAGTAACATAGGTTATTAGTTCCCTTAGTTTAGAAATATATTGAAGGAGGTTTGTTAAAAAAATCATGACATTATAAAGAAATAAAAAAGTTAACTCATGAATAATATAACATCATATCTACATATGAGTGTGATGAATGATTAAAATAATTATTGAAGATATTGGTTACTAAACCTATGTTAACTCTACCCTCTATCAGATAAGGATTTGTTATTTATAGTGATGAATATCTAAAATTTATTTGGTGTGTCCAAATGAAAAATGAAAGGGTGACTGATTATGAATCTAGATAGTTCGAGCCTCATGAGTAAAATTATCTTAAACATGACCTGGAGTTAGCAGCAATTATATTTTCTCTGAATATATTTAGGCACTATCTCTATGGGTAGAAATTTTAAATATAAATAGAACACCAAAGTTGGAATTATATATTCTTGTAAAAGGAATTGAACATGAGATATAAGAGATGGTTGGAACTTTTTAAAGACTATGACTATTCAATTAATTAGCTCTCTTTCAGAACAAACAATATTACTAAATCATTAAGTATAAATGACCATGATGTGTTGGAAATTACAAGGTTACAAGGTGATCCATTGAACAAGGAACTAGTATGGTTTGAAATGAAAATAATAAGGGAATGGACAACATCTGTCCTATCACAAATGATTTCTCAACCACCATTATAGTAGAGTACCAGGAGAGATAAAAAATGAATATCCTTTGAAACAAAAATAAGATAGAGGATTTAAAGAATGTGAGGTTTCCTTAGTACTATATTGATCATTAAGATGTAATGATATTTCATAAAAATATATCTATCCAATTTATCCCGAAGATAAAGAATGATCTAATGAATAAATTTCATATCTCTACATTCTCTATAAATCTTGGAAGCACTGAAATTTATAGGGATATTCATAGTTATTATTTGTGGTACAATATGGAAAATGATATTACCTACTGCACTACAAGTTTCTTGGTTTTTAAATAAGTGAAGGCAGAGTGATTAATTCCTTAAGGGGCATTGCAACCACTACCCATACCAACATGGAAGTGGGACAATATAACTATGAACCTCATCAATGGACTCTCAAGAACAGTAAAAGGATGTAATGTGATATAGGTTGTAGTTGATCCACTCACTAGGACATCCCACTTCATCACAATTCGGGAAGATTTATCTCTTGACACAATTTTCCTTATAAATGTAAACAATGTAATGATGCTACATAAGGAACGACTTTAAATCATTTCTAATCATGATCAAAGGTTCACATCTAAATCCAAGAGTAGTCTTAAAAATTCTATAAATACTGTATTGAATTTCAACAAAACCTATCACCCCTAAACTAATAGACATTATGAAAGGTCTATTCAAACACATGAGAACATGATGAGAACATGCTCAGTGGTATTTAAAGGTGGATAGGATAAACAACACCAATTAGTTGGGTTCTAATAAAAAAACAATTTTCACTCGAGTATTTAAATGGAACCCTATTCAGATCTGTATGGGAACCAATATAGGATACTTACTTTTTGGGATGAAGTTGGTGATAGAAAGCTACTTGGGACTGATCTTCTGAAAGAGATGATAGAAACGGTTCATACCATCTAACAATATGAAAAATATTATTAAAGACCATGAATGATCTATGATGACAAATGTCAAAGGGACTTGGAGCTTTAGGTTGTAGACAATGTTTTACATTAGATATCACCCTAGAATAGGGTCATGAAATTTGGAATGAAAGGGAAGCTTAGATTTAGGTACATTGTCCCCTTTGAAATCTTAGATCACATAGGAGTAGTGTCCTATCTACTAGGACTTCGACCCGATATTTCTCAAGTTTATAATGTAATCCAAGTATCTGTCTTTTGGAATCGCATACATTATAGCTCGCATGTACTGAATTTGTATGTGGCATAACTCGAAGATGTCCTCTCTTTTAAGAAGCAGTCAGTGGAGATATTTTACCGTGGAGACTATATTATATGAATAAAAGAAAACTCATGTCGCCAAAGTGTTATAGAGGAACCATAAGTATAAATCAGTTACACGAGAACCAGAGGAAAAAAAATTAGATGTACCCTCACCTATTCTCATCCTAGAATATGTGTTTAAATTTTTCATAATAATTTTATAAAGGTGTGAAGAATTTAATGACCCAAGATTATTAAATGATATTTTTTCCTGATAAAATGTGTGTAATATTTTATAATAATATACACATAAAATTTTCTGAAAATCCAATATTACTGTATCTAATTAAAAAGTATAATTACATTAGTTAGATATGCAACCAATGAAGATTTCAAGAATTAGAATTCAACAAAAAAATAGAATAAACAAGATAAAATAAAAAAATACGGATTACCCCAACCAACTAGAATCATCGCCCCCAATGCCAAAACTATTGAAATGAAACAAAAAATTTGTAAAAAAAATCAAAATATTATAAAATAGAAATATAACTATATGAATAATTATAGTGAATATTGATTGAACGATTGAAGTGGTATTTTTATGGATCAATTTGATTGGTTGAATAGTAATATGATTATTGGTAAAATAATACCATTAGATAATATAACAGTTAGTCAATTTGACTATTGGGAACTATACCCATTTGTAATAATCTTATTATTATAATTAGTTTTCATAATTAGTAATTAAAAAGGTAATTGATTTAGAAATGAGAAATGATGGCCATAGCCAATTGAGTCAGGCCGTTTGAAGCCCATTTTTCAGGACATGGGAGGGCATTAGTGTCAGTGGGGTTCTCTCTTGACAATTATTATGTTGAGATTCAATACATGAGGCTTCAATGAATCACCCATAGTAGAAGTTGAATTTAGTAAATATTACTACTCTATCAATGTTAGTTAAGCCACCCCATGAGACTACCACCATTGAAAACCATACTATTAGGGTGTAAGCTTCTGTAATGAGGGGTTACATGTCAAGGTCAATGTTACTGGAAGAGAAATTTTCATCATATAAATAATATGGTTATTAAATCAATCCCATTTTGAAAATAATTTTGTTCAATAAAATATATTTTTATGTAATCCCAATTTGATAAATTGATTATTGGTTGAAAATGAAACGTAATTGTATTTTTAGAAAACATATACACATTTATGATAAATTAAATTATTCTATGTAATATTTTTTATTTAAATACTATTTTAAAACACTCTTATTTGAATAGAAATGATAAAATTATTTTATAATATACTAAAAAAAGTTTATATGTGTCAGAAATTTAAATTTCATAAGAACAACATGTTTTCAATAAATTAGGATGTTTATATTTATAAGATAAAATTAATATATTTAGAGAAATATTTTGGTAAAATAAATATTATATTTTAAATAAAAAGTAAATATTAGGTTAGGGTGAAATTTTTAGAAATTTATTAAGTAAATTATTTTCCAATGATTAGTAAAAATATTGTTTTGGGTTTTCAGTATGTTCACTGAATTCATATTTATTCTATAGTGATTCCATAATTAATAAACCCCAATTGAAGATCTAAAATATGTAATTTTATTAATATTATGAATTTTAATAGTTTTTTATCTTTCTCTAAACCTATAAGTAACATTCCAAAGTATAAAATGAAATATTTTACTTTTAAAACATTATTTTCATGGAAAAATGTTCATATAGGGTACCAATACAAATGGTATGGACAAAAACATTGCTATTGATACCTTACAGAGACCACATACCAACGGTTTTGGAAAAACATTTGTTATAGGAATCATAGAGATACCTTATAACAACAGTTTTGGCCTAAATTATTGTAAAAGTTCCCTTTTAGAGGCCATATACTAATGGTTTTGTTAAAATAGTTTGTATTGGTACCTTATATGGACCTATACCCATAGTTTTGGCCAAAATCATTGGTATAGGTCACTTATATAGACCTATACTTAGGGATTTGAGAACACTTGGTATTGGAAGCCTTATTTTTTATTGAATTTATTTTTAAATTACATCAAATACATCAAAAGTCAAAATACATGTAAATATAAATATATATATATTTGAAATTTTAATAACAAAATCAATCTTAGGATTGGGGTTAGTTTGTTTGATAAAAAATGTTAGGTTCTCGGTTCAAACCCATATTGGGTTTTATTTTTACATTAAATATACCAATAGTTTTGAAAAACATTTGTTATATAAAAATGGTTTTACCAAAATCAATTGTATAGGTCTATTCCAATATTGTTGAAATCAATGCCCCTCCAAACCATTGTTATAATGTTTTTTTATAGAAGTGAATTTCTAAAATAATGAGAAAAGACCAAGATTAAGCCAATAATTTTTAATTTTACACTAACTAGATTATAAATACCTATATTTTTAAATTCTTAAAAAATTACTCCATTTTTTCTATAAATACCAACCCATTTCACCTTTCCACTTTACTACTAATCAATCCCTAATTAATTTAAGTTCATTATTCCTCTGAAACAATCCCCTAAGGTGTCCTTATTCTCCTAAGGTTCCATCCTCAAGATTTATGAGAAACTCTTCATGGTAAGATAATTCCTGTTATCTTCATTTCCATTTTAGTAATTATTTTTGTATACACACTATAACGGGTATGTTAGATTAGTTTCATATTCTTTTTATCATAACCTTGCATCTAAAATAATTTTTTATCAATCGATGAGCTTCATCCTCACTTATTTTACCATTTTATAAATCCACAATTAATACCCATCATGATGCTAGATTACTTCTAAATTTCTCTCTTTTATTTAAGTAATTATTATATTATTAATACCCAAACAACTTATTTATCCATGGGTATTACCTATATGTAAATATAATTAATTGATTCATGGATATACATATATGACTCCCATTTTCCCATTTTCTGGGATAAAAATGGTTTTATGGTAATGCCTTTAGGAACATATGTACTCAATGCTTTTTTATAAAACCTATAAATTATTCTACATGGGTTATTGAAAAAAATATTTATTATGTTTAATTTGGATAACATGAAATTAATACATATTAAGGGTGTTCCCTAATATCTCTCTAATGAATTCAGTCAAGAATTTATTCTCTAGAGAATACATTTTTTACTATAAACTGGTGAACATCATTGATAATTTTCATTTATGACACCTTGGTGGTAAACCATGGTGATATGATTAAGAATGACCCATTATTTTAGACAAAATTATTTTTTATGATTCATGTTCTTTTTATTAGGAAATTTCTCTAGTTTTATTAATCAAGTTAAATCGTTATACCTCATTTTATTATTGATATGACTCATGATGATAGGCTAGACATTTCCCTTACTTATTCCCATACTATTCTCATGAACACCCCATTATTTTGATGTGTGTCCAAGGGATATGATATATAATAAAAGAAACTTTGGAAGAACACATGATGAATCGATTCACATGGATTGGAATATTATTTTATATATTCTTGTATTATATTCTGAATTTCAAAAAAAATATTTAAAAGATCTTGTCCTTTATTCCATGTTATGAAATTTTTATTTTGTAAATAGGAAGGATGCAATAATTTGGGCATCCAATCCTATAAAATAACGAAAAATAAAATACTAATATTACATAAAATATCAACACTATAATCTGAATATGGAGAACTTGTTTTTGAATTTTTTTAAAAATATTTATAAAAAGTTATCTCGAAACATCAAGATTAAATTAAAAAGGTCTTGGATATTCACATATATATAATGGACTCTATATTTCTTATTTATTTTTTTTAACAAACTTAATTATGGGATTTTCTCTATTAATTTAATTGTATTTAGGATTTTTGGAATTGATATATTTTTCAAACTTTGTGTCATTAGTGATGTGTTTTATAAAATTTTTTCATTAAGTGATTTTAAAAAATCATTAAAAGTTTATATCAATAATTATTTAGAAATTTAATATTAATAAAAAATATGACAGGTTTCTCAAATTCTGAAATACTCAAAAAACAACTATTCTTATATTCTATTAACATATATAATATATAATGGTATATTTACACTCCAAGAAATGAAAGTGGTACAAATCATATAAATTGAATCATAATGATCCTACATAAAAAACTTGTGAATAAAGAAAATTAAAATAATAGGGAAAAAATAATGGATGAAAAGAATAGAGGAATAGAGGAAGGGTCAAAAAATGTGACACTAAAGTTTGGATGTGAACTTCTCAACCTTGAAAAATTAGTTCAAAATATCTTACCAAAATATTCATTGAAATTCATGGAAAAAACATTTTCACTATGAAATTTTTTAAATAAATGCACATAATTTGTTATCTTATGTGATAAGTGTTATAAGTAGTTTTAAATAAATTTTTTTAACTGGATACTTAATAGAAAACAAATACGATTAAAAATAAATCAATTCAAAATGATAATTTATAATAGAGTCCTTGTTAGTAATAAAATAACTCCCTTTAAATATATATTTCATTTGAGATATGAAAAGAATCATTCTACTGTGTATATCAACAATGATTTCAATATAAACATGTAATTATTAGGTATCATATTTCAATCAATTCATACTTTCTTATAATACAAGTGTTTAAAATAAATTATATACCCGTTTAAAAAATCTATGGCCTTTAATTTTATATTTCTTGAATATTCTATAGGTTTATATTATCAATGAATGATAGAGATTCCCCAAATTAGATTTCAATTTCATTAAGATGCTCCTAAACACTTTGTGAAAAAATAAGGATTAAAATATGGAGTGAATAGACAAGCACTAAAGAGTAAAATATTTGCATCAAAAAACTAACTTATAGCAGATGAAGCTAATTGATAAAAATAAAAGTAAACTACTACTGGTTAATGTATCTAAGGAAACATATAAGAGATGATTATTTAGTGATGCATGATACTACTGAGAATTTATGACTACGAATTGATGATGAACCTAGTAATTTATGTATTAAATTGTAGGAAATTGGTTGTATTAAACTACTGTAAAGAATGGGGAGAAGACTATCGAAATTTGATTAAACCACTTTTTTAGGTTTTTTAGGGTTTCAGATGTGTTGGTGGGTATTTCCATGGAAGTTACAATTTTGGGAGAGTATTTTTTCCTTTTAATTAGGATTTATTTATGATAATATAACTACAAAAATCCTTAGAAATATTATTACCCAAGACAGACTATGGAAATGTTTCCCTAAGTTTAGAAAAAAACAATAGTAAATTAAGAAAATAAAAAATGAATTTAAAAATACACCATACATGAAAAGGGTTAATAATAATTAAGATTTGAAAAACTAAAAATTCAGATATATTGAAATTCATGGATTACGAGTTAAGGATTAAATAGATGAACATGGATAGATGTTATTTGGATAGAGGCATAGTAGTGGTTCAACAGTTGTTTAGGTTTTCTACTGATTCTTTTGGTAGTTCTTCATCGAACTTCCTAAGGTGTCCAAGTGGAGTGAAGTGATTTTATTCCTTTAATATTATGTTCATCCAATAAATCACTTCATCATAGGAATATGTTGTTTCTATAGACGACCCTATTAGAGAGGATGAGGCACTAATATCATCAGAAGTGGAAGAGAGGCTAGGAAAAAGGTTGTGGAATCATGGAATCATCTGGTGGAGTTGAATGTGGGTCGAGGGATGCAGAGTAATAATATACAAAGTCTTGTATATGGTGTGTCTTGGAATCAGTATTGAGGAGGTGAGGTAGGGAGGCACTGCCGGTGGGAATGGAGAGAATTATACTGTTTTTCACTACATCACTAAAGTGGATAGAATGATATCATGAGAGTATGTCACATTTTCCTTTTCCCAATGGATACCAAGACATGGGGTTTCTTGGGATGACTATGATTATACCATTAATAAATATTAAAAATAACTACTTATAATTATAATTTTATACTACTAAAAATTTAAAACATCATCTTACTTTTGTATTATCTTTCGACTTCATTATTTTACATTATAAGTGTAACCTTGATTCAATTCAAATCGATAGAAATTTATATCCTTTATCAATTATTTGGTAGTATATATTATACATATGTATGTATTATATGATGAAACCTAGTAAGATAATAATTTTAACCCAACATATATTCTTTGTCTATAAATAATGTACTATATATATTATCTCTTATTGATAAACTATTTATTTTTATTGAATGATTTATTGTGTTTAATTTCACTAATAATAACATCTTTTTATGTAATGTAAAATAATAATAATAAAATCATTATTTTTCTAAAACGAGTGTTAGTATCAATATTATATAATAGAATATTTAATTATTGATAATAGATCTATTAGTATGAAACACTTAATTTCAACAAATATATATCTATGTATAAATAACTATAGGAACCTATAATTTATAAAAACATCACTTAATATTTCATGGAATTACTCATTTATACTAGAATGTATATTATCCATTACTATATTTATGTAGACACAATTAATATTTTTTGTGGTGATTGTACTATGTGAGAAGAACTCTGTGAGGTATGTTCAAGATCATTCAAAAAATAAGATGATAATATATATATATATATATCCATCAAATACACTAAATAAATATAGTCCTTGGGAATTTATTATTGTGAAACATATTTAATATTCATCAAAAATGATAAAATATTTATGTATATACTGTTCGGGTCACCTCACAAGGTGAGTGTATCCTGAGTACTATTTGTTCAAGAAGTAAAATGGTGGAGATATTTTAAAAACATGTTTATTTATTTCCTTGATCAAGGAATAATTATTATATTTAGGGTTAATTATTAATTTTTTATGAATTATATTATTGGAATATTTTGTTTTAGTTGGGGTTAGTTTGTTATTTTGGGATTTGAATATGATTATTGATGTTTTAAGGTGAATTATTTAGTGTTTTTTGGAAGAGGTTTGGGTTTAAGTAGAGGGTTTTGATTTTGGGGGAACCTATGAAGAGGTTCCACATATATTTTACAAATATAAGTTACATAGGGTACTTTGTGAGTGTCCATGAAGTACTTTTCGGACTTAGAAAAGGCCACTGTGGATAGGGTTCTTCCATGTATCAATTGGTCCATTGTAGGGTGACCGGTAGCCTATCTACTTGTTTCTTAGTGAAGGGTTTTGGTAGTTTTAAAATATTTTTTTAACCCATTTCCCCATCCCTACAAATTTATTTATCATCCCGGTGATGAGATACCTCCTATGGAATATCTTGGTCCCCCTTATTCCCTCCTTTCAAATTATTTCTATGAAGACTTATGGATATTTCTCATACCAAATCAAATTAATCCATCCTCTTTAATCTATCTTACCACCAAAGACTTATTGATATTTCTTATATAAAATCATATTTAATATGTATTCTTTAATATATCTTCCCACTTATATTGGTTATTATGAATTTATCCTTTTATTGAGATCATAATATGAATTACACCAAATAATTGTAGAACTCATTTAAAATGTTGGGGTTTATCTTATATTTTCTAAATTGGGGATTATGTTGATGTTTCTCAACATTTATTGACTATTGTTTTGAACGGTTATTTAGGTTTTATTTTTAAGGATTTTCTTGATTTGAAAAGAAATTAAAGTAAATATTTTTGGGAGTTGTTTAGGTATTGAGTTCTTTATATTAATTGATCAATTTCTAATGTTGAACATAAAGGTTTAAGTTGCATTTTGATTATTCTTAATTAATGATGATATTTTCATTAGGTATTTTTAGTGATGAAATTTAGTGTGATTGTTACTAGGTGGGTCTTAGGGGTTAATTGGATCTAGGGATTCTTTCTATTGATATTGGTAGTTTATCTCAACACTCTAGGTGATTCTTGGGCTATTCCTGTAACATATATGCCTTTTATTTATCTAAAATTAATAATGATGCTTAAATTATATTTTGAGAATATAAATGGATAGCTTCTCAATGGTATTTTTTTCAACATAAATGTTTTTAATGGGTTCATATGGAATGAATCATAGATATTCATTTCCCCTTGTCATTTTTAAGGACCTATATATATATGGATTTTTGTCTTTTGGATTCAATTCATGACTTTATCTATATGTTTAGAGTTTGTCTTAATATATGAGTTGGGTAACCCATGTCTGGGATTTTCTACCTAACCCAATTTCTACAATTTATAAACACTTTTTAATGATTATTTTGGGTTAAGATGGAAAATTTTAGCATATGGTTGGTCTGAAACCTACTTTTGGACAACATGTTAGTCAGTGATTGTCTCTAAAACTTAATCATATTTGTTAGTTAAAATATTTATATAGAATATATTTTTTATTCAAACTTGTTTTATGGAGGATTATAATTCCATCTCTGACTTACGCCTAAATTAACTATAAGTCCATGAATGACACTTCACCATTTGTTGAGGTAGTGGTTTGGTGGTGTTTTGGTGGTTGGATTTATGTGGTGGGAAAAAGTGATTTCACAATAAAAGCCTATTGGTTTTAATATTAATCAATATTTGATATATTATAATTACCATGCTTTTATAATTGTTTAAGGTGAGATAATTGTTAAGAAAAAAATTGTTTTAATAATAATTCATTTTTAATAACACATTCTTTACTTAATTATCTCTTTCACCCTTTCATTTTTTAACTGGTATAATAAAGCATGTTTTCAAATAACTTAGATTCCTCCATTTAATCCATGGTTTTAGGAAAATTTCATATATGTAGAGTGAAAATTTTAATTCAATTATCATGGAAAAATTATTATGAAGGGACCTTGTAACATAATAACATTAATAAATAGACCATCACAATAATGTAATTATTTGTTGGGTAATATTTACCCTTGTTATCCAAATCACTACTATTATGCATTAGTGAATGAATCATTTAACATGTACATACCTCATATAAATAGTTGGATATGTTTTGAATTTTTATTTTACTTTATTTTTCATAATATGTCATATGTGCTGAGTAAGTCATACATGGGTTCAACATAGGATAATACTAGAATAGTTCACTGCTAAATTACTAAATTGTATTATAGCTTTTCTTAATTCCCTTACCAATCATATATTTGATGTTGGTTATGATTTTACCTAGGTGTTATTATTAATTACATGTATATCTAGCATGAAAATAGCTTCTCCATGTTAAACATGTAGTTACTATGTTATATTTTTCATGTTGTAGATATTATTTAATACTTTTTGATAGACATAATTTATAATATTATGATGATGATGTTTAATAAATCTTGTAAATAATGGTTATTACAAAGATATTTTATATTTATATTTTATTAAAGTTGACATGTCTGCTACTTCATATTGGTATATATTTTTTTATAGACTGTTTGTGAAGATACCTATGTGTTGATGAATAAGTGGGTGGTTTTTGATGGGATCACAATCTCCCAACTCATTATACCAATTCCCTTTTCCCTAGGGACATGTTTAATTATTTCCTTAAAATTTTATAAAAAAATTTCTTTCCTATTAGGAAGGGTTTCTGGGTCCGTGATTTTTTACACACACACACACACACATATATATATATATATACATGTGGTTGTATATATAAACATAAGTAAATTATAAATTTGTACAAAATACTCTTACATTAGTGGACAATATTGGTACTTTATCTTAGATCTGGATATATTCCAAGAGCATGTAGTACTTGTGTGAATCCTCTTGTAATAAGGAGTTATTAGCTGTAGTAGGAATTTATCTATGAATTACGTTACTTATGATATGATATTACACTTTATTATTCAAATCCTATACTATTTTATGGTATATGTATGTAAATGTGTGGACATGTTCATCCATACACCTATTATATCATTGTGTGAGTCGAGACACCATTTGAGGTTCCTGTTTGAGTATATATGATCATACATCACATGGAAACACTATTGGACATATAACTTCGATTCCTATATTTTACATACCCATATGTATACTAGTAGTTGTAGAGTACATTGGATATTTTTTCAAACATTCCTTAGGGAAGTTTTGATCCCATGATTGTGTTGTTGTTGATATAGTTGATGGTCGTACTTGGCACATAACCTATTTTTTTGTCTATTCATAAGCCATATATTTCATAGAAATTTATTGTTTTGATATTTTGTATCATATGAATTTCATGTGGATTAGTCTATTATGAATTCATTTAGAGGAATGTTTTGTGTTTACATTATTATATATATATATATATATGACTTATTTGTTTGGGACCAATTTTTAGGACATCCAAATTTCATATGGATTCTTCCAGAATTACCGTAAAACTTTACCATGAACAGTCATTATAAACTAAAAGGGTAAATTATTCCCCAATTTCACATTGAGACATACGATGCTTGTCACCGACATCTATGTATTGAAGAGAACTTCTGGGGTCATAGAAACTGAAATGAAGAACTTTTCAAGATTTTCAGCCATGGTAATTACACTTATTATCTCATGATATGTTTTTTTAAAGATATTATAATAATATAATTATATGTTTTAAATACATAAGGAAAAATAAGAACCCATACATAGAGATAATAACGACATATTTTAAGGTTATAATGAGAGTGAATGAAAATTTTCTCATGAATGATAAAATAAAGGAATGGTAATAACCAAAAATAAAAATTATATTACTCTATGACATGGATGTATAAAAGACATTATAATAATATGATGATAAAGAGTAAACTAAGTAGAGGAAATAGGAACCCTTTCCTTACTTATGTTCTTTAGCATAAAAACCTACACTTCAAACCACCAAGACTCTTCAATATTGAATAGGTAGATATATGAGATACTCCATGATAAGACTATAAAGAGATAACATATTCTTTTTTTGGATAAATGATAAAATATAGTGGGTATTTTCTTGGTTCGGTGAGTGGAATCTCATAGAATAAAGTATATAATATTTTATTTTCCCATTATCTCAAGTACTCTACTACATCTTATAGTTCATCATTAACACCCTTATGGATATTAGAAGACTTTTGGTGCCAATATATTTTCAATATCACCATATTAGGGGTATTTTTCATAGTTACATATATATTATTTCATATTCACTCTATGTTTCTACTTATCTCCATTTTATCTTAATTTGACAATTTTTACAAAACAAATAAAAAATTTATCCCTAACCAAATTTAAATACCATAAATTCAAATATTTTATCCATTTTAAAAATATAAATTTAAATATTTAAAAATTAATTTTAAATAAATACATAGGAAAATGTTTTAATCGTGAGGAATTTTATTCATAAATATATTATTTTATAATGATCACATTATTTTTATAACGGTTACCTTATCAAAATTTTCACTCAACATTATGATAATAATACTAAAAATATGAAAAATTAAATTTTCAAATGAATATAATAAATACCTCACAAAATATTATTTTATTAGGAAATATATTACTTATCCGTTTAAATGGAATATTAATAGTATTATAACTTGCACATAAAATAATGTAATATTTTATAAATATATAGATACTCATTCAAAATTAAAATATTTTATAAAGGCATCATAAAATATTCCTTTAGTGTAAAATAAATTATCTAACCTTCTGTCAAAATATTTTATTATATCATCTGATGTATATTAAACACCACAAGAAATATTTTATCAGGTTTTTAATTTAATATTTATATATATGGTGAAAAAATATATTTCTTTATAGTTTATTTATTCTAATCCTTAAATATTGATTCATATAAATCATATATATATATATATATTAATATATTATTCTACTTTTTTATATATAACATATTTTTTTATAACTTTTGTGTTTTTAAAAGATTACGAGTTAGGATAAATTTTGTTGAATTCATTATCCATTATTATTTATAATATCTACCGAAAATTTGAATATTTATAGTATGAATAAATAAATAAAATGATTATGGTGTGATGTGATGCATATGAATAAATTTCAATTCCATTACAATTGACTTCTTTATTCATAATAATCAACATAGTCTTGTTGATCTTGAAATTCCATGATATTTAGATGCTTTATTCATGAAATTTAATTTTAAGAATTGTTTATTTTATTAAATATAATATTATATGAATATATATTATTTAATTTTTACTTTAACTAAATAATGAAATAACATTTTCCCTTTCAAATTAATTAATGTTTCTATAACATTGTTGTATAATCAATATGTTTACATTTAAAATATATTAATCAGGGAATATATAAATGTTCTAGAAAATGGAATTTTATAAATAAAATTCTTTATTGGATGAGTCAGGAGGTGTACAACCAGTATAAGAAATTTAGGCATGAAACGAATAAATGACTTGGGAAATCCAAATAATATAATAAATATATAATACGGGGACATATTAAATAGATTTATATGTGTCCACCTCAATGGAGTATTAGAGGTATATTTAATCATAATGAGGATCCTAGAATTAGTTACACAACCAACCCTCATCAACACCCCTCCCTTAGTTACCAAAGGAATAAGATGAAACACACTAAGACCACATTGAATAGGACGAGGGATTACATTAGACGTCAAATAAATAAAAACACCAATATCAGAGACATTTTAATTATAACTATGGATCAATATAATGAATGAAAATTAAATTATTAATGTAAAATATAACTATTATTGAATATCCAGTGATACCTTAAATTAAATGTAATAAACTAAGGTATAAGAAATATAATTTTTCTAATAGAAGGAATCCAAAATAATCCAAATTTTACCTCACTATTAGTCAATTTAAAGAAACCTCTATCTTTTAAAACCCACTAGAACTTACAAGATAAATTTATATGAAACCACTACCATAATCTCCCAAAATGTTTTTAAAATACACTGTATAATGAAGAAGTGAGTATAAGAATACAAAATTGGTTCCTCATTGAGGATCAGACTATACTAGTGCAAATGGTGGAAACTAAAGTACTAGTATGTGTAAAGATAGAAAGAAAAACGAACCCATCGATGGTAAAGTATACATTAACTAGAGAAAACCTATAAATTATTAGATGTATGTTTGAAAAATCATATAACAAATATATTATTATATATACCATAGTAAAAAAACTATTAGGAAAGGTCCTCACAAACCACACTCATTAAAAATTAGTTTACTACCAATGTTACACGGTAACCTAATAGCCGCTTCCATATCACATAATTTGAATGACACATTACCCATATATTTTTATTTATCAATAATGAATATATTAGAAATTATAACTATGTTGGGAAGGGTTCTACTCGACTGTCCCTCCAATAGTTACTCCTCTATATAAATTTTAGGTCACACTAATACTCATAAATATGGTAGTAAATGCATAAAAAATGAATCTATGAAATTTCCCAAATTTGAAAAAAAAATAAACAAAAATACTCACATAAAACCCAAATCATAGAGTATACATGAAATACATCATTCTACACATAAATATAAAAATTTTAATGTATTAACTATACAATGTATTTGTGGGGTAAACATGGTACTCCCTCTTCTCCATCATCACATGAAAACTAGTTGAAATAGATCATATAACATACAACTAATTAACATATAGACCTCCCACTTATGAATTACTAAAATACTAAGAATATTCATGACATATATATATATATCCAAATTTATGTCAATATATTGATATAAATAAATGATTGAGAATAATAGAGATAAAACCTTAGAGTTGTTGAACTCTGTCTATTAGAAAATACCATTTAGATTCACCTTCGAGAAATGACCAATTGAACTCTCTATTTGAAATATATATTTCAAATTCATATTCTAAAGTGAAACATTGAATCTATCATATGAAATCATTTTTAAAAATATATTTTTTATATTTATTTATGAAAATTTTCTAAATCAAACCATTCAGGTTTCTTTAACTATATTTTATTATTCATCTTTTATATTATATCTACCAAACAATCTAAAATCTAAATCATGTTTCTCAAGCCACATCTTCCACTATTTCCATATTTTAAGAATAATATGATGGAAATATTGAATTAACCCCTTAAAACCCTAAATTATCTGAAGAACCACTAAAAATATTTATACAATAGATTATTTAGGCTCTAATATAAAATATTACTAAAAAATAAATGGAATAGAAAGACAATTACCACCATCACACCATATTATTCTCATTTATTTTTTTAATCACTATAATTTGTGATAACTAAACATAATGAAATCAATAATCAATGTACTTTTCTAAAAACATATGCAAGAGCCCAATTATTTTAAATGAGAACTCAACTTTAAAAGCAACAAATTCTATTAATGAGGTAACATTACTCCAAATCTTCCACCATTATAAAAATTTAAGTAGAATATGTTAAATTGTTCAAAACAACATATAATTTATTCCCAAATCAATTCAATTAAAGAAAAACTCCAAATTATAGCACTATTGAATCTCTACCTATAGTTCCTTGTCCTTTGGAACTAAGATCAAAATGATAAATTTAAATGGATGGATTGTTTAGAAATTAACTTATAAATAATCATATACTGAATCATAAAGTCTCTCATTACAATTTAAAAAATATATTTACTAAATCACAACTTAAAAAGATAAAAGAATTCTAAAGTCACCTGAATTAGAATATTTTAGAATATATGATTTATCACTCTATAAGATAGCATCTTTCTATAACTATAAATCATTATAGACCTTGATAAGATCCCTACTTTATTATTATCTTATCTATAAGACTAACTATAAATCACCCTATGTGATAGATAAGTGAATGATGGAGAATATAAACAGATTTTTCATTTTATATGATTAATTATATTTAAATATAGTGATTTAGAATTATTTTGATTGTATTTTCATAAGAATCATAGGTTATGGAAGTGTTCATACTAAATTTATTTTCATGTTCTCACATGAATAACAGGGAATTGTGGTTCTATTGGTAATAAAATTTATTCATAAATCTATCAATGTCATAACTTGAAAATTTAGTGAAAAATTTAATATTTAAACAGAATAAAATAACTCTAGATGTTGAATCGAAATATGTAATTCTTGATCCTAATTTCTCTCATCAAATTGATCATTCCTCTAAATAACATAACCCAATGGAATAATGTGTGATTTATATATTAGATGTATTAAATTTTAAATATTAATTTCATTATCTAACAAATAATCCCTTCATAATAAATTAGGATTTTAATATACTATAAAAGTAAATAATTTAAAGATGAATTCTATAAACAATAGAACAAAATCATGACAAAATTTAGGGTGTTTTGTAATCGATAAATTTTATAAAGGGAATTTATAATTAGATTGTGAAAATATGGTTGGCCCCTAGGTAGGTATATAAGTAGTCATGATTCCATAGAAGGAAGTAGACCAAGCTAGATGGTATAATTAAATGGGGATCATGGATGGAGTAGGGGCACAATGGAGTGAGTACTAGTGCAGGTGGGCAGGACAGTAGTAGATTAGAGGATCACCTAACATGAGGTTGTGACTGGTAAGATGGTTAGAGTAGGGAAACAACATTACTTCTAACTGAGTATTATATCCTATATATAATGTAATTATGCATATCATTCTCATAAAAAAGATTCATATGGGACATATCTATTTTATGACTGGTCATACATACAAATATTTCATCATTAGGTTTTGTTACCACTACATTCATTATACTAAGGGTTTTTTTCTGACCTACATCGTAGCTGATTCCGTACGTCATAGAACCATCATGTCCAACATTGATGTATCTCAAGCCGAGAATAAATTAAAAATAGATTTACCCATAGGATTTTAACCTAAAATATAGGCATGATTCGTGGGAGAGTGCATGGAACAGTATACTTTTATGGCTTATTTCATTGCAATATGGTTTGTTTTAATGTGAACATACATAGGAGTTTTCACCAAAACCCACCTCATGTGATGCAGGGTGTGTTCATGGAAGAGGATATAGGTTTTCCCATTATAAATTTTAATGTTAGATATCTGTCTATGTTGTCGAATAATTTAGTATAAAAGAAGAAGAATAATGTGTCAGTGTGTATATGAGAGATCTACGATATAAGGTCTCACTATGTTTTAGAGATGTGTAATTTGGTTGTGGATTGAGTGTGATGGTTTTATTAGCTATGTAATGACATATATATTTATTACATGGTCGATATTTGAAGGTGGAGGTGTTTTTTTTATTGTGTATATATTTGTGGAATGTTCTACTGTAGTGGGGGGAGGTTCTTGGAAAGGTAGCAACTCATGTTTCACTATTGAGTCTATTCACCACAACCAACCATTCCACATGGAATCCTAGGTTAACGGGATTTAATAATTTCTCCTATATTAAGTAATGATATATTGGTAAATATAGATCTCTCCTTTTCTAATTTCGAAGATACATTTCTATAGAGATAAAAGTGTTGTTTCGTATGAGTATTACAACTTATCATATTAGAGTATGAGGTGGAAAAAAATTTATGGATATATGGGTATATATGAGATTATATGGATGAACAGACTAGGAGATATGATTTCTTTAACCATAAATTGATGTTATGATTAATTCACTTGGGAATGAATTCTTGGAGGATCAATTCTTATAGGATAAAGATAGTATTTTGAGTGATTGTAGCTAGTGTGGTTTTGATCCAAGGCCCTTTTATTTTAATTGGGATCTCTCATGACTAGCATGACAGGGTGAGTTTCATATTCCCATGAATTTAATTATAGTTTATTATATCTAGTGAATTTATTAGTTTATGATTAATTTGATAGATTTTTTTTCATATAGGTCATCCTTTTAAATATTATCATCATCTTTCATTCATGACCATTGTCTGTCAAGGTTGGTATGATTTTAATTCATCAAATTGATACTTATCCTCATGAATTGGCATTATGTGATTTAGGGTAGTTACATTTAAATATTCTTTTAGTTTAACTATTCTACTAGTTAATAGATGTACATGACCATATGAAAATTAATGTTAGTATGATAGAGATTGATGACTTATTCCAAAGCCTCACTTGGACCCCATTTTAAGGACGTATAGAGTTAGTTACAATCATTTTACATTATATGTGAATGAAACTAGTTTTACCAATTATTGGAAATATTTCATTGATTGAGTGTTATGAAGCCCAATTATTTTTTATTTCTCAATTATCATATGTATTTTATGTATTTTCTAACTTATCTCTATGGATTTAACATCAAACATACCATATGCTTCAGTTTCATGGTTATTCAGTAGTTAATTTTAGTTTTAAATTTTTAAACTTGAATGTCTAGGGGAATTTATGATGTATCATAGTTGGTCAATTTTTTAAAATCTTTTCATGGTATGGTTCATAGGATGATTTTTATAATTATGTTAATTTATTATTGTTATTCTTGGTTTTATTATGTTTCATTTTATAGGAAATACTCTTGATGCATGTAAAGACCCATCCCAAATAAGCTTATTCTGAGACAACCCCAAGACCACCTCTAATCGGCCAGGGGTTAGCAACCAGCACTGAGTACACATATACCACAAATGGGAGGTATTATCCTAAAGTGCCTATACACAGGCACATATCTCCAAGCCTTCAAAATTATGAAATGTAAAATAACTGAAACAATGTGTGCATACATCTAAGATCCCACAATAGAATATGAAATAAGAGTGATCGAAACAAAAAAGGGGCCAAAACAAGCCCAAACCAAAACTGTAAAGTGTCTATCCTACTCCAAGGTAAATTACTAAGAAAAAATCACTCTTCTGATAAACACATTGGTTTATAAATATAACAACCCGATAAATTAGGAATAAAATTCCATTTTTTTAATGTCTTGTGGATATACAAAAAATATGGACTCTTTTTTTATTACTATTGTGTTTAAATGATTATTAATAATCATTAACATTGATAATATGGTCATTGAATAATTATCACACAACTGATATAAATATAAGGTTAAAAAAACACTTCCGCAATGAAAAGGGAGATGATGGCCCTCATCCAACAGACTCTGGCCGTACAAAGCTCATTTATCAAATATTGGAAAAAGAGTTATAATCATTGGGCTTCACTCTTGACCAAGCCCATGCCGAGATTCAACACGTTATTCTTGAATGGAATAACCTATGGGAGAAGTTCAAGTTAATAAGGATTACCACCAGGATGATGTTATCCGAGCCACACAAGGAGTTTATCATCATCTCACACCTTAACCTTATTTTTTATGAGGGGGTTGTAAGGGGTTTTGTAACAAGGTATTACTTACTTACTATGTATTCCCTTTCTAAAAATAAAAGTCTTATTCCAGAAATTTCTTTATGAGAGTAATTTTTTTTAATGTTGATCAATTTAATAAATTGATTTTTGGGTAAAAATGGTATTTTAGGGAAATATATACACTATGGATTTTATTATTAATATTATAAAAACATTATTATAAATTAATACAATATCAGTTCCTTTTTTTGTAGATAATTTTGTAATTACATTTGTAAAAGTTATTTTTTTATATGATAAAACTAAAAGTTTATTTTTTAAGGGTTTTTAAGGAATTAATGAATTTATGAAACAATTAATATTTTAGTAAAATATTATTATCACTTTAATTTTATGAATACTAAATGAGTTTATAATTTTTATGATATCAAATGTAATTTTTATTAATGTTTTAAATGTGTTTTTGTCAACACCAGTGAACTTTTAGTAAATGTCAGTTTTCATTTCAAAAGTTAAAATAGTACATATTTAGAAATTTTCTTAGATAAAATGAATATTATTTTTGGAATCTGAACAAAAAAATTGGACAATGGATAATTTTTCATTGTTTTCTATGATAATTGAATTTTTTGGTAAAAAATAAATACTGTATAAATAAAATATGGGTTTTATAACATATTAATAACCCAAAATGATTTAATAAATACAATAATGGGTATTCTAGGACCAAATAATGTCTTCCCATTAATATAATATGATTCTAAATTTTTTAAGTTATTTCATAAAGCCTTAATTAATCATCCAAAATGTATAATATATTTTATAATTTTAAAATCATTTACTTAATAATGTGACTCGAATCTATATATGAAAGGCTAATATTTTATTTTCTTCGGCCCTTAGTATTATAAATTTATTTCTAATCCTATTTGGAGAAATTCTTGGGACAAATCCGTGGGATGGTTTGTGGTTTTGAATATTAAATAATATAGATTCCAAAACCTAAGTTTGTGAAATATTAAATATTTTCCCTCTCATTACCTATATAAATCCACCCAATCTCCCACTTATATTCACCCAAAATCCTTTAATAATATACCTAATCTTTCTTCCCCTCTTTATAATCCTCCCAAGTTGTCCCAACTCATAACAATCCCCCCTTCAACCTTTTGAAGTCACACACTCAAGTAAGGGTTTCCTTCCTTTCTCATTTTTATCCATGTTTCCTTATATTGTACACCCTTTTATTTTCAATTACATAAGATGTGGTATGTTTTAAAACCTCCCCCATACTTCAATTATTATTTTTGTATGATTAGAGACCTCTTTCCCTCTCATTAATCCCTCCCATATACACTCATTACCATGTCAAAATTTCATAAGAGGTATTCCATTTATCCTCTTTCGTCAAGTTTCTTTATTATGTTAGTCCTTCTATTTACAAATACATTGTATTGATACATGTATATATATGACCCACATACTATACATTTCATTTATATATGAGTGGATACCCTTTTCTATCTCATAAATTATTTTTATGGATTTTTATCTCCCAACGATAGGCTGCTGAAATTGCATCGCTATTTTCCATGCCAAAGTCATCATTTAGTGAATACAATGACCATTTATCTGTCAAGGGTATTAACATTTATTCACATAAACTAATTTATTAAATACATTAATGTATGTATTCCACACTCTTTTATAGTGTAATAAATTCTAATATTGAAGGAATCCATGTTATAAGATCTATGTGACACACCTAAGCATGAAATTTAAATATTTATGAAGGGTGAACCCTGATAGCGCTCCAATGCATTGGGTAATGTTTAGTATCATGATAAACCATGTGAAATAAGTGTTTACTCATGATAATTCATTTTCAATGTGGGTTTACTCATTATAATCCAGGTGGAATGAGCCTTGGATCGTGCTAAAATCATATTGTATGTTGTTGTGGTATTTCCGTGTCATGAAAATCAAGTTATATCATGTTATGTGTTTATTTTTTTCTTATGATCCATTTATATGTCTATTTCCCAAAATGTATTTTATTGTTAATTTCACTCCTTTTTTGCTACCTTATTGGGCTTTATAGATCACCCTTTTCTTATATATGTCCTCAGTTTATCCCATGCAATGCTAAGTACGAAGGAATATTGTGGTCATGTAAAAGATGTTTTCAATAAATATGTATTAGTTTATGTCTTATGTTGTCATGTAATTTTCTTAATCTCCAAATACACTATAAATCTTGATATTATGCGCTCTATTAAGTTTAGTTTTATGTAAAAAATTATTTTTATGTGTGTAATAAAAAAGTAGGGTTGTTATAGTTTGTATCATAGGATAGGTTTTGTTTTTTGGGATAAGGATTAAAAAACCCTAGTGGAAGCCTTAGGGTTAAGGAAATCTAAAAGAAAAACATTCCTATAATTTAGTGAGTATAGAGTAAGTGGTTTATCAAGAAAATATATCCTTTTCGGGATATGAACAAGAAGAGTTGTATCTGAAAAAGATGTAAGTAGGGGTAAAACCCAAAAACACTGCTTTGATTTGGACTCGAACGAGAACTGGTGCACAGAAATGGGCATTACTGAACTCTTGGTTCGACACTCCTAGGGATATGCTTCGGTAAATTCAGAATCATAGTATGAAACATTATTAGAAAAATAAAAAATTTCCTTTGAGAATATACGCTAAGAAATATATCATGGATAACTTACATTGAAGCCTTGAAATTCATCATTTAATAAAAAAATTAACTTATAAGTTATCACTTTTTTTCATTGGATTTCCCTTTATGTGTATAATAGATTAAATTAAATACCCATGATTTTATTTTATTCTATATAATGGTTAGTATTAGGATGAATCAGTTCAACAACCAATGCAAAGGTTAATGTGATGAATACCTCAACAAGATTTCCAATCTGATGGGATATCAAGTTGGACAGGTTATGATTTCTAAAATACAACTATAAAAAATCATGATTAAAAATTGGTACATTTTTGAATTCCCCAGGAAATCAAGGTAGAGGATGATTTCATCTCAGAAAATTCATTTGATTAAGGTGATAATGTAAAGAAGTCCTAATTTCCATCTAGTAATAAGTTTGGAATGAAGAACCAAGGGAAATGTCATAAAGGGACTAGGAGATGTTTTAAGTGTGGAATGTAAGGTCACAAAGTATCCAATTTCCATGAAAAAATGTATAATGTAATGTGTGGAAACAAATTTAAATCTAAGTAATCTTACATAGTCCCATGTTATATCTTTGGAGAAGTCAGGCATTATCCAAGACGATGCTCTATTGCAAGGGGTGATAAGCATGATGATAATAAAAAATATTCATGATCATATAATAATGAAAACTCCTATGCTATGATGGATAATGATGAATTAATTACATGTAACCAATACATCAATTACGTGTATGTAATAATGTATTTAAATTCAAGTCCTATTAGTATATCATTTATGTTTTCTGAGAAACCTGAATCCCCACCAGAAATGATATTAAATAATTTGGGAAAACTTCTATAAGTGTTGTATAACATGTTAATGTTTGTGGGAATGTTCTTATAAAAAATATTATAAGTCTCTTATTGGTGTAATTTGAGGAAAAATGAAAAATTTGTTGCATATTCTTCAAGGCACTTGAAAATCCATGAGCAAAATAATCCCACACATGATCTGGAGTTGACATTGATGATATTTGAATTGAAAATCTAGCAAAATTATCTCTTTGTGGATAATAATGAAATATATACAGATCAAAAAATACACAAATAAAAATTCACACAGAAATATTTGAATATACGCCAAAGAATACCGTTTGATCTTATCATAGACTATGGCTTCTCAATCTAGTACCATCTGGGGAAAGCGAATAAAGTGTAAGATGCTCTAAGTAGATTGGATCCAAAACTCTTTAATTGATGAGAATTGAAAAGGATCCAATATTATTAGATTTTATAAAGATAGTCATGGGAATCATAAAGAAGGTAACATCATCAATCCTTCAACAAATCATTTATTGACGATATTTTTTTGGAAAGGTTAAAGGTTTCTAAAAAGGATGATGTTTGAATTCAGAAGAAAGTGGAAACAATCAGAAAATGGAAATCCACAGAGTTAAATGTTAATGAATATGGAATTTTGAGATTTGGGTCAATACTATGTGTTCCATAAAATCTAGAATTAAATAATGATCTTTAGATGATGAACATAGTTCAAATTTCTCCACTCACCCAGGAAACAAAAAGATGTATTGAGATCTCCAAGTGAATTTTTTGTGGGATAATATGAAGAAGTAGATCGATGAGTATACATAAATGTGCCTAGTATATAAGAAAGTGAAGGCTGAGTGGAAGAAGTAAAAGGGTATGATGAAACCATTACCCATACCAACATTTGAAATAGGAAAAATCACCATGTACATTTTCACCCGACTTCTAAAGACATCCAAAATGAAATAATTCTATATAGTTTTTTGTGGATTTTCTTTCAAATAATGTAGATTTCATTAAATTTAGAGAGGATTTATCATTGGATAAACTATAATGAATATACATCATATAAGTGGTAAGACTTTATGGTGTACCAATAACAATTGTATCAAATCAATATCCAAGATTCATCTCAATGTTCTAGAAGAGTCTCCAACATGCATTGAATACTGAGTTGAACACCAGTGTGTCTTATCATCCTCAAACTAATGTCCAATCTGAGTGGACTATCCAAACACTTAAGGAAATGTTGATAGTATTCTAAATGGACTTTTAATGAGTGTGGGATCAATATCATGCACCATTTTAGTTATCTTACAATAATACTTTCCACTGAACCATCCAAATGGATTCATATGAAGCCCATTGTAGGAAGAGGTGCAAGAAAACTGGCATGTTAGGAAAAGTTTTGGAAAAAAACTTCTAGGTTCATAAATTATTAATGAAATTGTGTAGATGGTTAAGAACACCTATTTGCACATCAAATCTGCTCAAGGTCAAAAAAATATCTATGATGAAAACCATCGACGATACCAGGAACTTGATATTGGAGATATGGTTTTTCTCCGCATATCACCATGGAAGAGAGTTATTTGATTTGGGAAGAAGGGAAAGCATAATCCAAGGTTCATCAGCACTTTTGAGATTTTTAATTGCATAGGAGCAGTGGACTATTGAATAGCACACCCACCGAACCTATCTTAAGTACATGATGTGTTCCATGTATCAATATTAAAGGAATTACATACCAAACTCATCACATGTTCTCAATCCAGAGATGGTTCCATTAGAGAATGACCTCTCTTATGAAGAGAATCTAGTGAAATCTTAGATCAAATAGAAAATTTTCAACGAAATAAGATAATTCCCCTAATCTAGTTGTTGTGGAGAAAAAAAATTAAAATATGCACCATGGGAACCACAGGTCATTGAGGAGGTAGGGTTACCCTCATCTGTTTTAGTGTGGGAAAAGGAAATTTTGGGGGTGGAATTTCTTAACGGTGGAATGTTGTAAAGACTGGGTCATTTATGAATAAAATTCCATTTCATTTAATTTATTATAAATATAGAAACCATGTGCACCTCGTTATTATTATTATTGGGTTTAAATGACTATTAATTATCATTATCAGTGATAATATAGCCTTTGAACAGTGATCACACAACTTATATAAATATAATTTTTATAAAAATAATTCCACCACAAAAATGGAGAGGATGGCCTCATCCATAGACTTGTGTCGTAACAAACTCATTTTTCATGGATCAGAAAGGAGGTAGCATCACTGGAATTTTCTCTTGACCAAGCCCAAGCCAAGCTTCAATATGTTAAGCTTAAATGGAATCGCCTATAGGAGGAGTTCATGTTACAAAAGATTACCACCGCAGAGATGTTATCTAATCTGCCCCAAGAGTCTTTCACCATCTCACACCATACCCTTATGTATTATGTAGGGGTTATAGGGGGTTATGTAACATGTTCTTATTTCATTATTTTGAAATCCCTTTCTAATAATAAAATTATTATTCCACTAATTCCTTTATGGGAATAGTATTTCATAAAAAATTAAAATTTTGAAAAATTTATTTTTTGGTTAAAAATGTTATTTTTTGAGAAATATATACAATATTTCTTTTATTAATATTATTATAAAAACAATTATTATAAATGATGACTACATTAGTTTCCTATCTATAAATAATAAGGTAATCAGTTTAATGAAAGTATTTATTTTATATGATAAAAAATAGTGTATTATTAAATAATTTTTTTTGTAAATAATGAATATTTTAAATAATTAATATATTAATAAAATATTACTATAAATTTACTTTTATGAATAATAAATTATCATTAAACTTTTATGAAGCAAAATGTAATTTTTATAAAAGGCTGAAAACTATTTTTGTTAAAACCAGTGAATTTTCAATAAAAGTAACTTTTCATATTAAAAGTGAATGTTCACATATTGATAATGTTATTTAGGTAAAATGAATATTATTTTTGGAATCAAGACATTGAAATTTTGAAATGGATAATTGATCATTTGTTTCTAAGACATTCATATTTTTGGGTAAAAAATTAATATCAAATAAATTAAATATGTGTTTTATGACATCAAAATGAACCCAAAATAATGTAATAAAAATAATAATGGGTATTATATGCCCAATATATGTTTTACCATTAAAAAAATATTGTTTTAAATTTGTTTTATTATTTTATAATACCTTTGTGAATCCACAAAAATGATTAATATATTTTATGATTTTAAATTCATTTCTTTAATAATGTGACTCTCCTCCATAAAATCAAGGATAATATTTTAATATGATTGGGAATTGGCCTTAAAGAATATTTTTTTCCACTCCCATTTGGAAAAAACCTTGTCTGAAAACCATGGGATGGTTTGTGATTTTGAATATTTAATTATACAAACTCCAAAACCTATGTTTTTGTAATATTAATGAATTCACCTCTCATTTCCAATATAAACCCACCCAACATACAAGTTCTCTTCACTAAAAATCATTTATTCAAGTCCCTACTTTGTCCTACCCTTTCTATAATCCTCCCAAGGCACCCCAATTTCTCAAAAATCCCCTCTTCATGCTTTTGAAGTCACATCATCAAGTAAGAGATTCCATCCTTTCTCATTTTTATCCAAGTTTCCTTATAGTGTTACACCCTTTTATTTTAAATTAAAAATAATGGGTTTTGTTTTAATACCTCCCTCATACTAACCTTATTATGTTTTATGTTATGAGATAACTCTTTCTATCTCATAAAACCTCCCATGTATACCTGTTACCATGCCAAAATTTTTTAAGAGTTATTCCATTTCTCCACTTTCTTCATGTTTCTTTGTTATGTTACACCTTCTATTTCCAAATTCCTTTTGTTGGGATATGTATCTATATGAACCCCATACTTTAATTTCTTTTTATATATGATTAGATACTATTTTATCCCTAATCAACCATATCTTTTAATTTTTATGTCACAATGTTAGGCTACCCAAATTCCAGCGCCTTTTTCCATGCCAAAATCAACATGCAGTGAATACCATACCCATTTATCTATCAAGGGTATTCACCATTATTCACATATTCATATTGATTAAACACTTTCATGTAAGTATTCCACATTCATTTATCATTGAATAAATGATAATATTAATGGAATCCTTGTAATATGATCTATGTGTCACACATAAGCATGAAATTTTAATGTTTATGAATGGTGCGCCCTGATAGTGCTTCAATGTATTGGGTAATGTTTAGTATCATAACACGCCATGTAGAATAAGTTTTTACTCATGATAATTCATTTTTAATGACGGATTAATCATGCTAATGCATGTGGAATGATCCTTGGATCATTCTAATATCGTGTATTATGTTGTTTCTATATTTCAATGTTATAAAGATCATGTTATATCATGACTTTGGGTTAATTTTTTTCTTATCCTCCATTTATATGTTCATTTCCCAACATTTACTATATTCTTCATGTTATGCTTTGTTTAATACCTTAAGGGTATTTATATCTCATCCATTTCTTATATACGTCCTCAGGTCATCCCATGCAATGCTAAGTATGAAGAAATGTTGTGGTCATGTTAAAGAAGTTTTCAATAAAGATGTTGCATTTTATGTCTTAAATTATCATGTAATGTTACTAAGCCCCAAAGAGACATGACATCTCCATCTTCTGGGATGTATTTAGTACAACGTTATGTAATAAACCATGTTTAAGTTTGTAATGAAAAGAAGGGTTGTTATAATCTAGATCCATCTATGCTCCCCTCACTACCTATCCTCTCAGGTTACCATCATAAAGTCTGTCATTTTCTCAAGACCAATCACATTTGTGAAAATCTTGCGAATGGGTGATTATTAAAATACTCATTAAGACTCCCCAAAATCATAAAATGAAAAGAAATAAGTATAGTCATCTCACCATAGGATATAAAAATCTATGTATAATATAAAAATAGAAAAACCTAGATATACTTAGGAAAGACACCACACCATAAGGTGGTCATAACAAACTATCATCTAGAATAGTATGCTCGACGCAACACTCGTTTTGATATAATTTACTCCATGAGACATTATACTATAGGATACACTGAAGAAATGGTCTGGTTTATTGGACCCCGCCCAAGGAAGCTCACTAGTCTATGGGGACCATGATACAAAGGCAGGGGTCACACCCAAAACTGTTGGGGGACACCTCAAACATATTCTAGATATACCTACTACATAGGGTATCATATGTCGAAAATTCCACAAAACATAACAACAAAAACATCTAGATGAAGGAAAAATTCCTTTCTCAGGGAGATCATTTTGATTCAACAAACTCTAACTAGGGGTGATAGATTATCTCACTCTAGTGTCATGGAGGGACACCACAACTCTAATGGAGACTCAACCTCTAGAGGGGTTCACAATCTAGTGATGTGGATACAATTGAGTTATGTACCCTCAAGAAAAAGTGACAAGGTAACACACTCAACATATTATTTTCCAAACTACGAAAACAAAAGGCCTGAAAACCTCTTTAAGGGACTACAGGGTGGGTCCCAAATGGTACAAAACATGTCCTGCTATCGCAAGTCTTACCCGCATAGAAGAGCCTCATACTACATTTAGTATCCATTATACACAACATGTAAAAGGAATTACATGGTGTGTAGAGACACATTGTATCCTTTCCATGTTGTTTGGTCGTGTTCCATTTATATGTTAACTGTGTGCCATCTGGTCGTGCATTTTTTTCATGTTTGTGTACTCTCTAGAGTACATGCGGAGTCAACTAATAGGGTCACACATATTTTCATAGGGATTACATGCCATGTGATCCATAACTTCCTTTAAACACTAGTACCACAACTAGGGGCCCACATGTCGTGTTATCATATAAAAAATTTGTTTCACTTCAAATTTTCTAGATCCATTGGGGATCTCTTCCATGTTGATCTACATAACACAAGAATATTAGATCTAGTTGAAAACTGCAGATTAATGATTATCCAAGCCTCTATCATTCAGATCTATGGATTTTAGGTTCAAATATACACATATATATCCATCGTTGATCCATTTTTTGTAGTGTGTCAAAATTGGGTTGAACGGATACTGCAAATCCATCATGAGCTACCTATGGTCTTCCATCGCCTACATCGAAACTTGATCACATTACTGATCATGAACCGAACCTTTGGTATCAATTTGTTTCACTAATTAATGGTCACACAAGGATCAAATACTAGGTATTCATCGAACCCTGGGCCAAAAGGAAGTTCCCATGACGAATGTAAAAATAACGGAGAGATAAATTCAAAAACTATAAAAGTGAGTAACGAACCTCGAATTTTGTTTGTTTGGCCTCAATTAATTATCATATAAAGGATAAAAGAAAAGGGATAAAGCAATGAACCAGAACCGATTCCATCAATTTTAAATCAATGCATGTATCAATTTATATTTGTTGAATTTAGCTATTTTCATTTGGGATTCAAAGCAGGATGGAAATCACATGAAAAAAAATCCTACATCGAGTTGTATTGATAATAAATGAAGAATGATGACATTTCCATCATTTACAAGGTCCAAGGATTACATTGGCACAATGATCCTCAATCTGATATTGTTCTTTCATTGTTTTCCTGAGAGAATTCTCTATATCTCTCTCCAACGGTCCCCCCTCATCTCTATGTTTATACACATAACCCTATAATTCTAAAAAAAAAATAGCAATTTAAATATTGAAATAATGTTAAATCAATGAAACATATAAATTTTTTTGTATTAAAATATTTTTTTTATTTTAATGCCTGTGGGAATGTTTTCTCAAATGGATCACACCAACAAATGTTAAGTCATTCCTAGGGTGAACCCACTATTCTAAACTCAATAGTTCCCTCAAATATCTGATCTGGGAACTCTTTTTAGATTTTATTTAAGTTTTATAGGAATAACCTATGCACGTTCTATATAATATATGAAATATATTTCAAACATTTATTTAGGGAACACCGACCCTCAGAATAGCACACCGTCTTCGCACCTAGACTAGAAAAAAACCATATAAAATTTAAAAATAATACATAGAAAATGTAAGATTTTAAATTCTACCACCCTCTAGGTTTTTGTGCCCTGAAAATCCAAAACAATGGATACAAAATGAGATGTGGGTTCTAAGAATGAATCTAATCCTCCCAGTCTAATGTTCTCTCCAAGAGATTCATGTGCTGCCATGAGACACATTCCAGAGAAATCGATCACCGAGGATTGATCCTCTCCTACTGATCCTTGATCGCTATTGGTAACTAAAAATATGTACCTCAATCCTCTATTTACTTATTTCCACAATCTATAATGTGTGATGGATAATGAATGTACCTCCCCATCTGCAACATGTGGAAGACATCGTGTACTTGGTCTAACTACAATTGTAGACCTAAGAAGTACACCACCTTAAAAACTCTATGTAGTATCCAAAAAAATTAATGAATATCATATATAAATTTATACCATGGAAAATTTTATTTAATAAACTTCGATGTGATACCCTTAGGAACACATGGTCTTATTACTTTAACTCCCATAGCCTCCATCAACCGTTATCATAAGACTTATGATTACCCTTTGAATTTTTAATCCTCTCCTAGATGATTTGAACCTTCTCGGTAGTAGCTCTCACCAACTCTAGTCCCATTTATGATTACTCTCTTTGGTTGGTCTAATAATGTGGTGACATATAGGGTCTCCCATAAAACGCCTAAAATGGGGCCTTACCAATGGTTGAATGATAGCTATTTTTGGTTGAAAACTCTACCAGTGGTAGTCGATCCTCCCAACTATAGCCAACATCCAACATGAAATCTCGTAGCATGTCTGCTAAGAAATGGATGGTCCACTCTTTATATCTATCATTAAAACTGTGCTCATGTGTAACTGGGTCCCAAAAACCTCCTGCAATCCCTTCCTCAATCGGGATGTGAAAAGATCATCATGATCAAAGAAAATTTTTGATGGAACTCTAGGGAGTCGAACTATCTTCTATTGAGATCATATTCTACCATGTTCCCCTTCCTAAGAGTAATGAAAATCTCAAATTAATTTTCCAAGAGGAACTATATCAATTGCCTATGTTGAAATATAGGATCCTTCTGAGAGTAGATATACATGACTCAATTTTGTTCAAATAATTTGATAAATCACACTCCCATCAAGTATTGTTGCCAGATCATAAAAGAGAAAACTATTGTGCATAAATTTTTTTCATGGGTACCTTAGTTCATCTCATGTAGTCTCAAATGGTGTGAAACATAGGAAATAAGTTCAATCCTCTATATCATAACACAACCAAGTATGATGCCTAATGCATCGCATAACACAACATACTCGACACCCAACTTCAGTAAACTCAAAATGGGTGCACTCTTAAACCTTTTAAATAGATTATGAAAACACTGATGGAACTTCTTCATCTACATGAACGGAACCATTTAATTTTAAATAATTTCATGTGTGATTACACTTAGTAAAATTTAGGTACAAACCTATTATAGTATCCATCCAATCCGTGGAAATTACATACCTCTATGACACTCTTAGGTGGATCTGATGAAAGCTCTACATCAACCTTCATAGGATCCACTACAAATCTAGCCTCTGAGATGATGTGTCAATGAAAATCAAACTCTAGAATCCAAAACGGAAACTTTTATATCTTACCATAATTTTAGTGCTCTCTATATGTGTCCAAGAGCATCCTTATGTTTCTCTCATGATCATCCATGGATACCAAATAATCTACGATTTCATTAATTATGACCACTATGAACCGGTCATTGAAAGGTTGAATGATCTAATTCATGAGTCCCATGAACACTGATAGGGGTTTTCACACCAAAAGGCATCACCATGTATTCATACTGATTATAGCGAATTCTGTTGCGAGTCTTCAATATATCGTTGTCCTATACTTGCAACTGGTTATAGCCTAATTTTAGGTTAATCTTTGAGAACCATCACACACCTTTCAACTAATCATGGAGCTCATCAATTCTTAGTTATGGATACTTTTTCATAAGTCACCTGGTTCAAGTTCTAATAATCTACACACAACCTCTAATTCCCATCCTTCTTGGAAAGAAACAATGGTGCTTCCCAGGTGGAAATGATGGGTCCTATGAAGCCCTTCTCCAATAAAAATCCTCCCACTATATTCTTATCTCTTGAATATCTACATGAGACATATGATATTCTAATGTAGATATTAAAGACATCCAAGGATTAAAATTGATTTCGAAATCTACCTCTCTATAGTGAGTTAAACAAGGTACATCCTCTATAATGATATCATCAAACTCCACCACCACTTTAGGAAACTGGTAAATTGAAACATCCACTACACCAAGGGTTAATATAGAAAATTTATGAGTAATTTTTTGAAACATCCTAATCATGAGTCCATCCTATGCTTCCAGGGTTTCCTTTTCAGCAGAAAAGGGAAACCCAGTACTGTCACTACACACACACCGCATCCCCCACCTGAAATAGTCAATCAAGGAATGAATTGTAGATAACCATTTTATATTAATAATGACATTGTAATAGATCATTATTAAATCAATGAAATCATAAAAACTTATCTCACCTCTACATTCCTGTTCGAACTATTGGAATAAGTGAGAAATCATGGAATAACTACTCGTTGGAGTCTCCAACCATAAGGGTTGAGTCAAAGGATCAAGAGTAATATATATATCTTAGAACAAATAAATGGAAAGAAAGAAATTGATATCACCTATGTCAATAAAATTTGCAGCTAATGTATAAGAGGCATAGATATTTCCTTTTATAATCCCTAGAGCCTCAGAGTTATAGGTCTTCATATCTTCAAAATAGCCTCATCCCTACCCACTAGCTTCTTGAGCCTTTCATGGACCACCTGGGGGTGGTGGAGGTTATAGGGAAAACCTCCAACCACCTTCAGTAGCCCTATAATCCACACTTAGATGTCTTCCTCCACTATAAAACACCATTATATTATCTTTTCCTTTGTCTTTTTAGTCACTTTATCATCTCCCAATTACCTATATGAAGGGTCTGGAAATATTATTCCATATTTCCATAACTATCACAAGAGAAATACCACCTATCCCTAGGATTATTTGAACCACCCTAAGAACCATGCACCACTGAACTTGAATAATTGGATCGCCTCCTGAACTAGTTGACCCTCTTGGATCCTTGGGACTACTTTCGACTACCTGTTGGCAGGGTCTCATTTATCAGTTGCCAGCTGCTATCTCCCAATACTTCTGTCTTCTCAGATCGAAATCTCTCCACTAGCAAGCCCTACTCAAGAACCCCATCATAGGTGAAAATTATAAAAGATACCACTGATGCCCTGATATCCCAACACAGTTCACGATCAAATGTATTATCCCTAAATAATTGGTTCTATACCATTTCTAAGGAGTAACATGAGGGATCAGTAAACCTTTATGAATACTCGTTGATTTTGATACTGCCCTGATGTAGATGAAGAAGCTCTTGTATGCATACTAATAGCCACATGGATAGATATAATTCCTCTCTAAAGAGACACTCAATGTTTTCTAAGAGAGAGAGGTCTCATAATGTTAGATAGTCACCAAGATCGACTATCACACTTCTTATCCTAGGAGAAGACTCACTTCAAGGACTTCTATCTGATTGTCATGTGTCCAAACAAAGAAGAAAACCCATGTGACTACATTTAACGATTCCTTATCCAACTAGGGGTCCTACTCACCCCGAAAACAAGGAGGCCAATGCCTCTGATACTCATGTAACACACTCATCTAGGGTTCTTTCTCACCTGGTAATGCTTTTCCTAGAGACATCTCAATAGGTGGTGGTATATATGGTAAACCACCTAGAGGTTATATCTTTGGTATATGTCCCTATACTGATGCACCGTCACTTGGTTGATCATCCTCGTGATCGCACGGGTGAATCTTAGCTGGCTGTCAACAAGGAAGAATCCTGAAATAAAATAATATATACCAAAATTAAAATAGTATCTCTGGGGAGATGACTTAAGAAGGACATGGAAAACAGAACCATTTATATATGATGAATGTACCATTTTTTTCCTACAATATGTTTCCTCGTTTGATGAGTCTAAAAATAGGTGATCAAAGTCTTCATGTATGGATACGTCTACTACTGTACGCACACTAGAATCCCAATCTTAAAATACAAACTCAAAACACCAAATATTATTTTCACAAACTGATATAATTGACTATCGTTCATTAAATTTGATCTAACCTTACATTGATACCACTCTTTCACGACCCTTCCCAGACGGGCCCATGTTGTGACTACCCCATGAAAGCCTCTAATAGGACAGGGGCTGGAGACCAGTGCCAAGTAGGCATATCCCACAAATGGGATGAATTATCCTAAATTACATGTTCACATGCCCACATATCCAATCCCAAAAAATAATTAAATGTAATGCAACTGGAATAGTAAATGCATACATCTATGATCCCACAGCAGAGTATGATAGTAAGGTGCTGAACATATAAAAGTGGCTAATACAAGCCCAACCTAAAACTTTAAAGAGTCCAGCCTACTATAAGGTAAATGGCTAAGTAAAAAAAGAAAACTCTTGTAAACACCTTGGTCATTCAAGATCCATCTATTCTCCACCTACTCCCTATCCTCAGAGGATTTTTCCAAAAGGAAATTCATCTGCAAAAGACATGACACATGTCGACAAATCCCTTACATGGGCGAGTATAAAAATACTCAATAGGATTCCACTAAAGCACAAAAAAAATAATCAATAATTATATTTATCTCACTATAAGATATAAACATCAATGTACATTAGAAACAAATAAGAACCGAGATATAATAGAGAATGATACCAAACAATATGGCATTCATAACCAACTATCATCCATAAAATTCTGCCCAAAGAAATGATTATTTTGAGAGAACTCACTCCATGATGCATGATACCATTGGAGACACTCAACAAAGTGGTCCAGATCATTGGGTCCCACCCAAGGAAGATCACTGGTCTAGGGGTACCATGATACACATATCAGGGGTCACATCCAGAACCATTGAGGGACACCCCAAACCCATTTTGGATCAACCTGGTACATAGGAGATCATATGTCAATGATTCCACAAACCCTACAAATACATACTTTTAGATAGAGGATCAACACCCTTCTTTGGGAGGTCAAATCCATTACACAAACTCCAACTAGGGATCATAGAGTATCTCACTATAGTATCACATAGGGACACCACAATTATATCTGAGACATAACCTCTAGAGGGGATCACAATATAGTGATGTGGATATAATGCCACACTGTACCCTTTGGGTAAAGGACCATGGGAATGAACTCAAACTATACTAGTACAAACTATGTAAACAATGATCCACAAGAAAACTTAATGAGACTACGCAATGTTTCCAAAAAGGAACACAGTGTGTCCAGCTATCCCAAGTCATGTATTTTTGGAAGAGCCTCATAAGGAATGTAATACCCTTTGTACATGGAATTTAAAGGGATATACAAAATGTTTAGGGACACATTGTATCCTTCCTGTCTCTCCAAGCCATGTCCATGTACTGAATCCATGTCTGTGTAATGATCTGTGTATGCTAATCCATGTCTGGGTACATGTAATAAATATTCCTTCTAGCCATATACTTTTGACCATGTCTGTTTACTTTCTAAAGAACATGTCGAGTCAACCAGGGAGGGCCACACACTATGTGATATGGGTCAGATGCCATGTTATCCTAAAATTCTTCCAAACCCTTGTTCCATATCTAGGGGCCCCCACATGATGTGTAATCTCGAAATACAAGCTGTGTTGCTCTGGATTTTTCTGATCTATCATGAATCTCTTTATCATCAATCTGTGTATCCTCAAAACATTTTATTTTGATAGAACCCATATATTAAGGTTTTTTTAATCTTCAAGTTTCCATACCTATGGATTCTAGGTTCGAATCTCCTTAGAAATTTTTGTTCTTTCTACATTTATTTTCACGCATCAATGTTTTGGTTAAACAAATACTGAAAATCTATCTCAATCCACCTCGGGTCATCCACCGCTGTCATTCCTCCTTTGTCAAATCACCAATCAAAATAAAAACCTATGTTATTAACCTGTTGTGCTGATGAATGGTACAACAATGATCAAAGACAAATTATTTGTTAAACCTTGGTCTAAAAATAAAGCACTATAGATGAATGTGTAGAGAACATAGGGATAAATCTCTAAACCATAAAAGTAAAGAATGAACATCAACCATTATAATATTGGCCTTAATTCGTTATTTTTGAAAGCATGAAAAAATTACAATAAATAAAATAACCAAATATAACTCCATCAACATGAAATCTACTAATGATGCACATATCAATTCTTGTTCATTGAATTGATCTGTGTTCATTTGAGATTAATAATACTTTGTAAATAAAAAGAAAAAACATCTTACCTCGAATTGGATCAATTGTTGATGAAAAACTATATCATTTTCATCATTGACGAGGTCTATAGATTCGCTTGGTGCAATGATCCATGATCTGATCATGATTTAGTGTTATTTACTTGAGATAAATCTTCGAAGCTCTGTCCAATGGTTCTATTGTGTCTTTAGGGTTATGTGGCTAACCCTAAAATTCAAGAAAATGATCTTTTTAAAGATTAAAAAACCAATACATCAACGAAACATATAAAAATAATTTTATTGATTTTTTGTTTGATTTTAATGACTATGAAAACATTTTCAAAAATCTTCCCATGTCGACTGATGTTATGTCACGCCTAGGGTAAAACCACCATTTCAAACTCAATAATTCCCTCTTATTTTTGATTTTTGAACTTTTTAAAGATGTTATTTCACTTTTTTAGTAAAACCATGTGCATATTCTCTTGAATACAAATAAAATATTTCATTATTTTATTCTAGGAACATCGAGACTCGTAATTGAATGCCCTCTCAGTGCTTGGTCTTGAAAATAATCGACATAATATTTAAATATAATAAATATAAAATTTGAGACGTTACAATGAAATAATAATTAACCCACGAAAAAGAAAATTAACACCTATTTGATTGTGAAATTAAGGTATAATATCACTTGAATAATACAAATATGTTTATATAAAATTTGTTGGATAATTTTGATCTAAGATGGATAGGATTATAAGGGAGATATTTGAAGTTACAAACATTAATGGAGTGTGGTCAACCCAAAAGTGTGGGGGTGAAACCAAGAATAACGTTTCCAACAGTAGCTATAATTCATTTTGATGCCAAGGTTAAGATAATATAAATGATCTCAAACAACATTCAATTCATCGGGCCACTACAAAAAACACCAACACTCACTTGGGATGTTTCCTTGAAATTTATGACACCTTATATTTATAAATCACCTCTAGTTATGTAGTAAGGTTGAAGTTATTTTTATTTTCCATGAAAGTAAAATCTAGAGGGTAGATTCAAAGTCCAATAATTCATTTTATAAATCACCTAGTAATAATATTTAATGAAATTCATAATAGGGTTTTTCTTCCATTGAAATATATGGATATTTACATTAATATTATAAATTTAAAAAAATATAACAATTAATCATTGTATACTATTTGGGAGATGAATCAATATTATTTATGTAATATTACTAATTATGTGACTAAGAATTTTTCATTAATCCAAAAATTCTATAAGGAAATGTCTCAGGGTAATAGATCAATAATAGATTCTTTTTGGAGGACCATTAATGAAATAAATTCTGTGAGAGAGCAATGGAATTTCTAATGAGATTTTAGGAAATATCATCCATCGTTACATTGAAGAAGGAACAATGAGAGCTATATATATGGTGGATGATAAAATATAGATAGATTCACAAATAGATTCCATGATGAACAATACAAAGACAAAGTTGTCCTTTCAAAACCCCTATGGTATGTATCTATAAGAATAGAATATCATTGATTATAACTATCCCAATAAATTTAAGTTGTGGAGGACACTACAACAATTCCAAGGGTACCAAAAAAGAACACTAGGAATCCAACAACAATATGGTTTATCTATCCAATATTATATTACATCATTAGAGGAGATCTTGTCAACATTTATGATAACCACCAGTGAATCCATCAATGATTTGGAGGCTGATTTGAAGAAATAGAGTAATTCTAAGAGAAATATGGAGTTCCATGTGGATAAAATATCTAATAAACTCAATTAATGGATTATAGGACTGATACCAGGTGACAAGAGGGTCCAGCCTTGTGCAGAATTAATGGTTATAACCTTCAAGAGTGAAAAAACAATGGGGGAAATTCTGAGAAAGTCCAAAAAATAGAAAGATGAGAATGTAGTAAAAAATAAAAACATAAGAGAATAATAAAAAATTGAGAATAAGGGTGAATAATTATCAAGAGATAAATTTCCACCATCCTAAAAACTACAACTACACTTTCCTGGGTGAATGTAATAAGTGAATTCGGAAGAAATGATAGGTATGTTTTATGGATTTTTTAAGATATTTCAGATATGAACACCCTTCTCTAATTATTATCAAATATACCCATATATTTTATGTTTATGAAATACATAGTATAAATTTTTTTAAACTTTTAGTTATGGGTACCATACACTGCATTGGGGAGTCCTTAGTTGTTGAATCAATGAGTCTACCAAAGATGCTACAAGATCTTGGTATATTTTCAATTTCTGTTAATATTAGATCTTATGTGTCTTAGAAATATTTTTATGATATATGAGTTAATTTAAACATCATATCATATTCAGGTTTATAAATAAAGGGTTGTAGGAGAGAAAGAAAACCATTATTTTCATTAATTTGATGATACATGAGTGAGATATCCATGAGGTGTGATTGAGGACATCTTAGTTAAAGGGGAAAAGTTCTATTTTATAATTTACTTATTCAAGTATAAAATGGATAAGAAGAAGACACCATTTATCTTTTGACTTCCAATCATATATTGTGGGAGTGAATTTATTGATATAAGAAGTAGGTATTTTTCATTTATGTTTGTTGGGGGAGAAAGTATGGTTTAGTATTCACCTAGATATGTAAAAATATGCTTAAAAGAAAAAAGATTTGAGTAAGGAAAACAATAAGATAGTTGTGGATGATACTTATTTTCAGGATAGAACATACCCATAATATTTATAGGGGATATATAGAGGTGAAAATAGAAAAATAATGTGAAATTAAAAGGGAAAAATAAATTTCTATAGGGGTATTGCTAAACCTAAAAAATTTAAGGAAGCATGAAAGGATTGTCTAGTCTATGACTTGATGGTTGATTTATCTGAGCTAATTAAACAATGGTGGAATATCCTTATGGTTATATATTAGGTACTAACATGGGGAATAGTGATTCTAATATCATAAAATCAATGAATATCCATCTATATAGAGGAATCACAACTTCATCCATATGTTTATCTAGAAAGGGTAATATCCATCCAACCATTTATCATTTAACATAAAATAGATATGGTTGAGCTAACTGCATATAAAAAAATTCCATTGTGGGAGGATACCTATGTTTTTTTTCTCATTATGAAATTATTGAATTAGTGTTGGATATATATTATTTATTGTGAGGAATTTTTAATCCCCAAAATTTTTGTATATAATGAATGCGTATTTTGATTTCAAATTTTTATTTTTATTTATAGTTCCATAATGATAAAGAATAAAAAGTGGATAAATAAAATAAGATTCATAAATAAATAGGATTATTATTATTAATTATGTATATTTCACTCCACTATGTGTTTTAAATATGTTTTTGGTTTTGTAAGAAAAATTATATGGGATAGTTATATTTTTGATATTTTTTTCTCTTTGATACAAAAAAAATTGAAACACTGTGATTCAATGTATTTATATCCTTGAAAATGATATTGAATGAAAAATATGTGTTATAAATGAATATAGATTTTTATAAGTGTATAAATTTGATGAATCACAATTTATGGAATCTAGTTTATTAATAGAGATGAAATTATCTACTTGTATTTCATGTTTCTGATTAATGAAATTTATGTGGATCAATTTGTTATTATTATATATTCCATGAGTGATTTTCCATTATCCTATTATTCTCATTCTTGATAGGGTTATAATATATTATTTTCATATTCTTTATATTTTATTTCTTTAGAGATACTCAAGAAATGTACACCAACTAGAACCTCTATTGAAACTTTTTAAAACTATGATTTAGAATCATCAAATTTAAAATGATTGTGGAATTTGTATTATTGAGATGTTATCCTTAAGACCAACCATTTAATTTAATATATTTTTTTATCCCATAAAATTTATATAAAATTTGTTTGGGATGATCCATATTAAAATCCAAATATATCCTTCCAAACCTACTCATAATATTTTTTATGATATTTCATAGAATAATGGTGTAGGAGAGGTCGTCTATCATATAATGAGATGTTTTACATTAATTAGGGAAGTTATGTTAATTTTTAGGATATTAATGGAGGTTCATGATTTATAATTTATTTTATTTCACTATTTCCCACCAAAAATTTATAAAACTAAAAAGGAAAAAAATTAAAAAATTGAAATATCAGTCGTATCATGGGAATGTAAAAAAATCAATCTTTCATGACCATGATCATGTTAAAAATATTGAAATTATTATAAAGAGGATATCGAAAAAGTTTATAAATTTGTGTGAGATTTATCCCAAGTAAATTCCATGAGAAAAAAAATAAAAATGTTAAAATAGATGTATATAATTCATTGTACTCATTTTCATATTCAAGATCCTTTACATTGATGTTTGAAAGTATAGGGAGATTTTATTCTTTGAAACGGATTTATTTTTCATTTGTCTTGAATTTTTTTATCACTCAATGTGATTTTTAGGTAACCTCACATTTATGTTTTATATTTTCACATAATTACATACCTTCCCTAATAGAGAGATAAATTTTATCCTTAATGTGAAGATATTAAGATTAATTTTCTTTTTTTAATTCATGATGTAGATATTCGAGAGATTTAAAATCATATTGTTAGGATCATGTATTTTAGGTATTATCATAAGTTTATTTAATTTTATCTTTGAGTGGTGAGTGAGAAATATTTTCTAAGGAGTTATATCACAACATGGAATTCTTGATTGTAATGAATTAAGAAATTTAAATAGATGTTAGGAGTATGTTAAAAAATATCAAAAGGATGAGTCTAAACTACAAAAATGACTCAATATTTTAAATTATTTTGTATTTTAATATATATATATATATATATCTTATTTTTTATTAAACTTTTTCACCATTGACAGTTATTTTATATTTTTGGTAGAGATATTTAAATATTGAAGGAACGGGTAAACTTTTTTATTATGATGTGGTATATTCCTGATTAGAAGTAATGTCATTAGAGTTGGGGGATTTCATATATATATTTTGTGCATAAAATTTTAAAAATAATTTTTCACCTTTTACATTTTATATGTCATCATTAATTAATTTATAGTTTAATATAAATTCATTGGAAATAATTCAAACATTAATTTTATAAAAAATATAATAAATCAATAAGGAAGAGGGGGTGTGTCTATGTGGAGAAATATGAAAAATATAAGTTACATTGAGAGTGAAAAAATAAATCCAAACCCTACATAGAAAGAAACATTTCCTAGATTCCCTATAGGGTAGTTGGACAAAATGAACTATAGTAGGACAAGGGTGGAATGTTCGGAGTACATGGATAAAGGAGGGATCCCCAACATGAACCAATGCTAGTTAGAAAGGGATATAGGAATGTATGACACTGTGTGACATTGGAAAAAATTACCAATGTGGGTTGAAACATGTGTTTCTAAATGATAAAAATATCACACATTTATATTAGTGAATTATAGTGTTTCCAAAAAAACTTCAATGTGGGGAAATCATTTCCTCAAAACTGTTCATACATAAAAATGCAAAATCATTCAGTTCCCCTATCATCTCCTTCTTCATGCTATGTGTTTTTCATCCAAAATATATCATACATGATCTCTTATGTTGTAGAATTATTATGGATATCATCAATAGATATTGATATAAGATTCATCAGAAGGATAAATTTTCATACACATGAAATTTTTTTCATGGGATTTCAACATAAGAGTATGAGAGTGAGACTATGTCATGGAGCATGTTATTTCACCGTTAACATAAACCATGAGATCATATGTGGAAGGTGTTTTCATGGAATTCCACTACTTGCACTATAGTATGCATACATGTGTAAGGATAAATTATTTTACAGAAACCATTATGTCATGGAATATATTCTTAAAAAAATGTAGTGAATATTATAGAATAAAAAAATGTGTTGATGAGTATATGAGGGAGTTATGGTATAAGGTCATGTTTCCCTATAGATTTGAAAAAATTTGACATTGGTATGGTTGTGAGGGTTTAGCATATGACATGATCTTCCTATGTGTGCAATGGTTGAGAGTTGAGTTTGGAGGTGATACTTTTTTAGTATATATAAATACATAATGCTCTTTTATTCTACTTTAGAGGTTTTTGAAATTGTATAGACATGATACTGATGGGAGGATCTTTGTACCGTAGACAACTGCACCATATTACAACCATGGTTTAGGGGCAAGTTAATTTTTTTGTATCTAGTAAAAAATATTGGGTCCATGAACTCCCTTCTTGGGTGATTTTGAAGATATATTTCACAAGAGATAAAAGTGTTACTATAAATGGTTTCTACAACTTATTAACATAGAGTTTGTGGTGGATATATATTTCTAAACATATGGGTATATATGAGACGATTTGGATAAATATACAAGGAGATAAACCTGATTATTTTATATCTATAAATATAATGGATAAATACTGCACTTGGGCATTTATTCTTTAAAGATAAACTTCTGGAGGATCAATCCAGATTGGTATGTTCTTTCACCTAGAGTATTACTGACAGAAGGAAATTTTATTTTATTTTTATCATATCATAATGATCATGAGGGGGTGAGTTTTTTTGTTCGAATTATTTAATGAGGGTGAAATATATATAGTGAAATCAATAATTAATAAGTAATCCAATATTTTTTTCACAATAATTTTATACTTATAAATCTTATCCTCCTCTTTTATGTATGAATATTTCATGTAGAGGTTGGTATGATTTTTATAAAGGAAATAAATAATTCATTACATGCATGAAAATTGGGTGTGTTTGGGTATTTAAATTTAAATCTGGTCACATGTAACCTATTCTATTACTTATGCTAATTACATGAACTTAATAAATGGATAATTAGTATGATAATGAGTGATGACTTAGACCAAGTATTTAATTATATCAGATTCTAAAAAAATATTCAGCTAGTTGTTATCCATTTACCTTAGAAGTGAATTAAACAAGATTTACTATTATTGGGATGATCTCATTTATTAAGGGTTCTTAAACCCTATTCTATTTTGGTTCGTGTCCATGCTGAGTATGTTAAATCTTTCTTAACCTGTCTCTATGGGTTTAACATCAAAATTAAAACTTAAAACATTTTATTTATTAGTCAGTAGTATGTTTGAGTTTTAAATTTCTAAACTCAGCGGGTCCAATCATGTTTTTTTGGAGTTATTTGAGGGAGTATTTTTAAACCCTTGGGATATATCCATGCCTATAAATTTTAGGGTTCAAGTGATTCTATAGAGGAGAGAATGAGAACTGCTATAATACTACTACTATGAGGATTTGTCCACATTACTATACTTTTTCTATAAGATTTTTACTTTTTGATTTTCTTCATTCCATTTTGAATAACATGAGGGATATGTTTTATTTATAATTTTTTTATCAAAATTAGAGGATAATTTATGTAATGAATATTTTATTTTAAATGGAATTCCATATTAGGGACTTTACATTTAACTATTATTTCATCTATCTCCCTCCAATTCACAATGTCTTCACCACTTTTTTGAGTGAGTGATTAATTTTTAATGCATTAAAATAAGTTTGGATTTCATAATGATCATTTGGAAATTTACATTTTATTTTTAAAAATAGTTTCAGGATACCCATTTCATGATTATATGATGTACATAACCATATAAAAAGGGGGAATCTTGAGACAGTGAATGTTTACATACAATAAGGGATTCATTAAGGCATGAATTTAATATCCAAATTATTTTTGATTAATTATCTCATGATATATTATTTCATGCACCTGTATTTGAAATTACTCAAAAACAATTAATTTTTATTCCCACTTTAAATAATTTTAATTTTTTTCTGCAATAGATTGATTATATTTCTCATAGATAGTTCATATTAATTATTGAGTTAGATTATTCTTTACCTTTTCTTTATGGGTTCAACATTGGGACAAGAAATACTATATTAATTATTATTAAATTTCGTGAATTTTAGAGTTGTGCATTATAAATTCTTATCTATTTTATGAGTGCGTGTAGTGGTGGGGGGGGGTCAACATTTCATGCATATTTCTTTAAAATTAATTATTTTCGTCAACTATTTACTATTATTTTCTATTTTTTCATGATTTTATTTATTTTATGATCCTAGAATATTTTAAATAAAATTTTGAGAACTTTTTTTATCAATGTTCTCATGTTTTTAAAAACGGAAATAAAATAATTAATGTGAAAAAGATGGTCTTTCGCTGGACAATTAGATGATTCATAGAGGATAAATGATCCATGTAAAAGTATGAAGACATCCTAGTGAAAGTTGGTTTTAGGTAGTAAATTAGCCACATAGGGGATGCTAGCGTATAAGGAATGGAATCATCAAATACTGAAAATTTTCACACATTAAAATCATTGAATTCCAAGGTAATTATTTTTTATTATCTTCAAGAGGGATTCATTGTTCTTCATAAGTTTTTGTTTTATTTTTATTTTAATTTCTACCTATCATGGATAGAATGAGTGGCTAGTTTTTATTCTAGAGTTAGTAACATGTAAGGGTATTTTTTATTAGAGTAACATTATTTTAATAATTTCATGTTTTTTTCTCACTCTCATTTATTTTACTCCAATCTCTTCTATATTCCTATTGGTAGATGATATTTTAAATCTATAACTCAAACAAACCACTAACTATCTAACAAAGTGTATCATGTTTTATGTTCATGGTCGATCCCACATATACAGTTTAGAAAATACTTAAAAAATTAATGAATGGGAAAGAAAACATATTTGAGCATATAAAACCTTCATAAAATAAAGCATACCATGAATTAATAAATCTTGGTAAATAGAGAATTGTGTTTAATAAAAACAATAACTAACTCAAGTAGCTATCAGAATAAATTATAATAAAAAAATTCTTCTTGGCCATCAGTCTCTATCCTAATAACCTATATGGACATAGCCTTAATCATTTTATTGTAGAGGACTTTTTACCTATCTAGGTTCTAGTGAATTAGATAAAAACTGAAAAATTATCATAGTTGAAACAAAATAAAATAAAACAATCAAAAACACGATGTGATCTAACTCTGTAAGTGAAGCCAATGCCTTCAGAAAACCCCACTGGTCCTGTGAAAATAAATTTAAATAGGGGGTGATCATTAAGTATGCCCAATAAGGGTTTTAAAAAACTTCGATAAATTCTTATAAAATATTATTTTTAAAATAACTTTGAGAATATATTTTGAAATACACTTTTCAAAAATTCAATTTTAGATTACATAAGGTTTAAAAATACTAGATCTTTTTAGAAACTACTTACGTTCAAAATTTCTTAAACAAAATCCATTATTTTTTAGAAAAAATTACGTAATCTTATGAAGAAAACATTATTTTGAGGTCAAATGAATCATTGAAGGATGTCTGCGCCTACCCACTTAGCAAAGGATGGGTTCACTATCCATTTACCTTCCATATTTACAACAGTTAAGCGCCGGGTTTTTTGAAAAATATTTAATCGTGATTTACTTATATATATTTATATTTTCACTGGAGTTTTCAATTTTAAAAACATGTCACTGCTTTAAAAATGAACATCCGTAATTATATATAAAATAAATGAACTATCATTGCATCACTAACAAATTTGGTCACAACCATAACATCTACCACAAAGGCTTTTCATGGACTATCCATGTATTTAATACATGTTCCACAATTGATCGTAATAATTTATTATAAAATTGTAAAGGAAACATTTAAAATAAAATAATTTAAATGATATACATGTACTTTTTATATCTGTAATTAAATTTTATAATTGAAACCATGAGTTTATTATAATGTGACGAGTGTTGATGATGTTAATAATTTCCTGGCCATGTTTATATAAATAAGCGATGACCATAATGTTAATATATTTCAATGACATTTTATGAAAAAAATTTCAGAGACAATATGATAAAAATTATAACATGTTAATAAAATTATAAATATAACTTTAAACACTCCATCCTTGAGAAAATTTAAAATAAGGTCTTGTAAGAGTCCTTGCTATTAATTTTTTCCCACATCCATGCATGATTTTTTTGCACTATCAAATCATGAACAATTATGTCAATATATATATATATACATATATATATATATGAATTAATTTTATTTTATTTTTTTTAGATACACACACACACACATACAAATATATATATCTATTTAACCCATTAAATTAATTCAATGTAATTAGACATTAATACTTAAAAATACTTACATATATTCATATATGATGAACTTGAAATCAAATATGTATATTTATATTCATATATATGTATCATGAATTTAAATTGTAAATAAATATATTTGGGAATCACTTTGGTATAAAACATAGATTTGATATGAAAGTATATATATATATATATATATAATCAAAATTATAAATTCTTGAATTGATTTTTTTAAAAATAAAAGTAATCACTTAATTTGGAACATCAAGACATGATAAATTATAATTCATTATATAGAACTAAATTTTTTTTAAAAATAATCTTTTATGGAGAAACTGAACAAATTTTTTAAATTCTCAAAAACATAATTATTAAATGAATTTCTATATGACATAAATTTTAAAAAATGAAATGATCACTTCAAATAAGTTTTATAAAAAAAATTAAATATTGAATCCCCTAAAAAATAATATCGTAAATAAATAAATGATGGAAATAAATATTTATCTCATAAACATACTTTAATAAATCATGAAAATAATTCTTTACAACTAAGTTATGAATACTAAATTTAATACATATAATCTCCCTTAAAAATTTTATCAATGGTTCAAAACCACAAGGAATTTTGAAGACAACTGACAAATAAATATAAATTTTATATTCAACCAAATAGCAAAGAAGATTCATTCAGATCACAAATTGTGGACAGATTAAAAAAAACAAAACAACATGTATGATTCGAACATAAAAGGACAAAAATATTTCTAATCCATGTTCATAATAAAAAAGGTAGAATAGAGAAAAAAATATTTTTGTGGAGAGAAAAATAATATTCAGGATATCATATTGACAACAAGATACAGTGTCGACACAGAAAATCTAAAAAGAAATACAAAAATAGGGAAACATGGAACCTACATAGCAATGATTTGAAGACCACAAATAGAAAACAAATCTTTCCGCAAATCCAAACACTATCTTTGATATTGACATTGCTTAAAAAATCTTCGACATTTCCTTTCTCATCAGTGATGGACATCGAACTGGTCCACGACTCCACATCAATGAATACTCTCATACGAAACCCCCAACCTGCAACGAATCGACCTATATCATCACCGATTTCATCTACTATAATTCCCCAAAATTTTGCTCGAACCATCCCTATCCTCTACTAACGGTTAACCCAAAACAAAACCCTCTATTAATTTTCCAGTAAATCAGGACCCTTGTTCGCGATTCGACGGACCGAACTACCCTTTCCCTCTCACTTTTTTCATTTTTTTTCATATTATTATTATTATTATTATTATTATTATTATTATATCATCATTATTATCTAATTATTTTATTTAATAAAGGTTAAGATTATTTGATATTAACAGCTTATGTTTATAACAAAAATAAATTACAGTTTTCTTATTAATCAAAATTATAATATTCATTTTTATTTATAATCTTTTTAAAACATCATATTTTTATAATAAATATCTTATTCACTATTTAGAATATAATCTTAGTTAAAAAATTAAATTTTTTTAATAATTACTATTAAATATATTCATAACTTATAACTATCTTATTTCAGTATTTTAATATATTTATAAAAAATAATAATTTTAAGACATTTGGTAAATAAATTTTCTTTAAAATTTAAGAATTATTCATCTAGAATAGTTTATCAAATAATATTTTGAAAAAAAATAATTAAATTACTATAGGTATTTTCAATTATTTGTTTCAATAAAATAAATTTTAAAGCTATAAATGATATTTATAATTAACTCATAATAGTCAAATTAATTAAAACACTTAATTCCAATTATTATTTTTAAATAAAAATGTCATAATAATATTATTTGATACTGTTAATTATAAATAAATCCATTACGTTAATTTTTTTTAATAAAAATAAGTTTATAATTTTTGTGATGTTACATTATTTCCCCCTTAATAATAATTGCACTCTCGCAATTCCTTTTGTCATACTAAAAAGAATTCTGAATTTTTATCTTCAAAATTACAAAAACTAGGACTACTAGACATCTAAACTCTACTGACTAGACGAAAACATCTAACCTTCAAATTTAACTAGACTGTTCCTTTGATATCATTTATAAGGACCTAGAATTAAACATTGCATAGTAAAGGACCTTTTACCGGTCTAGGTTCTAGAAAATTAGATACAAACTAAAAAATAATCAGAGTTTCAACAAAATAAAATAGAACAAACAAAAACATTGTGTGTTCTAACTCTGTAAGCAATAAAATCCTTTATAAAACACTGTTGGTCCTATGAAAATAAATTTTATCAAGGTTTTATCATTATGTATTCCCAATAAGGTGTTTGAAAACATCGATAAATCCTTATATAATATTCCTTTGAAAATAACTATGAGAATACATTTTTAAATACCCATTTCCAAAATTCTATTTGAAATTACATACGGTTTAGAAATACTAGATCATTTTAGAAACTACTTACATTCATAATTTCTTAAACATAAACCAGTGTTTTTTTAAAAACAATACAGAAGCTTAGGAAAACAAAACACTATTTTGAGTTCACTTGAATCGTTAAAGGCTGTCTAGGCCTTCCCACCTAGTGAATGATGGGTTCACTCCTCATTTTCCTTCCATATTTACAACAGACAAGCACTGGGTTTTCCAAAACCATTTTAATCTTGTGTTACATGAATATATATTTATATTTTCACTAGTGTTTTCAATTTTAAAAACATGTAACTACTTTAATATGAATATCCATAATTTTATATAAAATACATCAACATCTATTACATCACTTACATATTTGTTAACAACCAAAACTTCTACGAAAAAGGCTTTGAATGGACTATCCATGGATTTAATACATTTTCCACAATTAATCATAACAAATTATTACAAAATTGTAATAGAAAATTTTAAAATAAAATAATTTCAATGATATACATGTACTTTTTATTTTTTTGGAATTAATTCATAAAATTGAAACCATGATTTTATTATAATGCGACATTTGTCAATGATGAGCATAATCACATGGCCATGTTTATATGCCTATGGAATGATATTAATGATAATATATTGCAATGACATGTTATATAAACATTTTCAGAAAAAAATATGATAAAAATTATAACATGATAATAAAATTATAAATATTACTATAACAATTCCATCCATGAGAAAATTTAAAATAAGGTATTGTACAAATCCTTGCTATTAATTTTAGCCTATATCCATACATGATTTGTTTGCGCTATCAAATCATACACAATTATGTCGATATATATATACATATACATATATATATACATATACATATACATATATATATACATATACATATATATATATGAATTATTTGAATTTTATATTATAGACATAAATATGTATCTTTTGAAACCATTAAATTACTTCAATGAAATTAGCGAATAATACTTAAATATCCTTATATATATTCATGGTTGACGAACATGAAATCACATACTTATATTTATACACATATATATTATCATGAATTTAAATTTTAAATATATATATCTGGTAGTCACTTATGTATAAAACATGGATTTGAGATGACTATATATATACATAAAAAATAAAATTATATATTCTTTTATTTATGGTTTAAAAAATAGAAGTACTCACTTAATTCAGAACATCAAAACCTAATAAAATATAATTTCTTTATATAGAACACAATTATAAAAATAATAATCTTTTAAGGATAAACTGAAACCGTTGATTAAATTCTCAAAAACATAATTTAAAAAAGAATTTTTATAAGACATAAACTTTAAAAAAATGAAATGATCACTTAAAATAAGTTTTAGCACAAAAAAATATTCAATTCCTTACAAAAACAATATCATAAATAAATAAATTTTTGAAATAAATATTTATCCCTTACACAAACATAAATCAATGTTGAAAATAATTCTTTACAACTAAGATATGAATACTGAAATTAATATGAATAATCTCCCTTATTAAAATTTATCAATGTTTCAAAATCGCAAGACATGTTATTTTTGTCTTGAAGAAACCCATAAATAAACATGAAAGATACAAATAAATTGACAAAATAAAAATGAAAATATTTTTTTATAAGAGGTCGTGCCCCATTCAAAGTCCAAGACACTATTTATTTCTTAAAAAAAGAGGAGTTACGAAAGTATGAAAGATGGAATCTTATTACAATCCTTATCATAAAAGGGGAGAGAAATATCGGGAAAATAATCCATCCATGTAATATCCTGGTTGACCCTTTTGTCGGGAAGACTATCAGTAACCATGTTCACTTCACCGAACACATGAGTGGCAATGTAGTTGAGATCCATGAGTGAATCAACTCATTTCATCCACTGAGAGGTAAGCATCCATGTAAGGTGCACCACCCCCTTCCAGATAGCTTGAACAATAGTGGTTGAATCACATTCAATCCACAGCTTTCTCTAACCCTTTTGTTTGGAAAAGTCCACCGCATGAATCACTCCCAACATTTCCGCTTCCAATGTTGAGGTCGTACCACATCCACCAAAGAAGCAGCCAAGACATATGCCAAGAAAGTCTCTAAAATGGCACCACAACCTACCAGAACTGGGTTTCCTCTAAAGGTGTTGTCGATATTCTCCTTGATCTATCCTGGAATAAGAGCTTGACAGAAGTCCTCAAAGGTGCGTCAAGGTTTCCTATAAGATCCTGCAATCCGAAGACGCCAAAGGATATCAAAATCACCAACTGAGTTATCACAATAATCTTTCAGAAGATAAGGAATATCCTTGATGGTAATGAGAATACGTGTTTTTCCTGCATTGAGACTGAATGAGCAATTATTATGAATAAATATATTTCTGTCATACCAGATCACATGCAGGAGTTCAGCCACTACAGTCAAAAAAAGATTCTTGATTTCCTTAGAAGAGTCCCAATAAACACAATACAGTAATTGAGGTCTTATAGTAGCGGGAAGTGACCACCTGCAACTAAAAATGTCTCAAGTGTAATTCAAAAGAGCTACAGATATAGCACATGACAAGAATAAATATTTTGAATCCTCATGGTTTTGACTGCACAGATGACATATAGAGCAAAGAGGAATCCCAAAGGATTGAACTCACACATCGGTGGGGACCCTATTATGGGAAAAATGGAAAATAATAGAAAGTATCGAGGGCTTGATCCAAGGTTTTTTAAAGGCTTTCAACCAAAAACAATTAGAAATTGAATTTTTGAAGTTGTTTTTGTAGAAATTTTGGAATTACTGACTCCATTAAAAGTCGGTTCCCAAATGAGGAAATCATCGGTTTAATAAAAAGAATAGTTTTCAATGATGAGACTGATGTGATTTGGAAGGGAGATGTTATGGGAGTTAAAAAGATCCTTGATATTGGAGTTGGTGTTTCCAGTAGTAGTGTTGGACGTCAACATAGAGATTAAGGGGACACCAGTCTAGTTTTCTATCCAGAAATTTAAAGAGTAATTAACACTAACCGTCCATCTAGAGTTGTTTAGGATATTAAGGAAAGAGTTTCTAATGGAGGGCCAGATGGAAGAAGTGATGTAACACAGTTTTCCATACCGAAGCATGGTAAAAAATCTTTTGTTGAGGAATTCCATAGAATGAGAGTTGTTATGGATCTGATTCCAAGTCATCTTTGCTTGAAGAGATTAATTAAAAAGCTTAAGATTCTTAATACCAAGGCCACCCTTGTCCAAAGGGTTACAACAAGTGACCCAAGGAATGGTGACAAGTTTAAATTCAATGATACTACTAGACCAAACATAGTTTTTAATGTAAACATTGATTTTCTTGAGAAGACTGGCAGGAAAATGGTAAACCATCATCAAGTAAACCATCTTGGAGACCGCAGTAGATTTAACAAGACAAACTCTACCAGCCGTAAAAAGTGATTTACCCATCCAAGCTGAAAGTTGATTGGTAATTTGATCAACAATGTTATGAAAATAGCTGGATTTTTGTCTTCCCCAAAAGATGGGAACACTCAGGTATGTGAAGGGGAAAGATCCTTCTTTGATTCCTAAGTAATTAATGATGTGATTTTTTCTAGTGGGGGAAAAGTTCTTCCCAAAAAAACAAAATATTTGTTCAAGCTTATCGCTTGACCCGAAATGTCTTCATAATGAGCCATGGAACTTTTGAGGTTTTGGATGTTCCTTCTATCACCCTTTAAGAATAAAATAATATCATCACCATATAGAATATGGGTTGGAACATTTAAATTTCTATAATCCGGAATGGGATTAATCTTGTTTTGATTCACAAGGCTCATAAGAAGTCTAATTAAATAGTCTTCAGCAATAGAAAAGAGGATGGCAGAAAGAGGATCACCTTTCCTAACCCCTTTGGTGCATTTAAAGAAGCTTTTCGGGGTCCCATTGACTAGAATAGATATGGAATCTAAATTAAGTAAGGTGCAGATCATGGAAGTTAAAGTATCATTGAACCCAAAGCCTTTGAGGACTTTTAAAATTAAACCCCAATCCATGGCATCAAAATATTTCTTGATGTATAATTTAATGGCCACACTACCTCCTCTAGTGACCTTATTCAGTATATTAGTGCATTCCAAGGAAAGGGAAATACAATCTTGAATTGTTATTCCTTTGATAAATCCAAATTGATTCCAAGAAACAATTTTATTAGCGATAGAGGTGGTTCGGTTAGCAAAGAGTTTGGTGATAATTTTATAGAGGGTGTTGATGAGAGCAATAGGTCGGAAAAGGTGAATCTCAGCAGCATTGTCCACTTTAAGAATATTGGTAAGAAATTGAGCATTTATCCCATGAGAAAGAACACCATTAAAGAAAAAATATGTAACCAGTTTACAAACATCCACATGAATATGATCTCAGTAATGTTGGAAGAAACTGTTGTTGAAACCATCAGGTCCCGGGGCACTATCAGGTTTGAGACTAAACACAGTTTCCTTGATTTCATGATCCATAGGTATTCTTAAAAGGTGATCATTTTCCTTGTTGTGGACTCCTATAGGACATCAAATTGGTTTTCCAAATTCATATTCACACACCCTCACATTAATCTGGACACCAGAATAAGTTGAAAATGGTGATATAAATAATGGATCAAGATTTCATAGAAATATGAGATTATAGACATCCAACATGTAAATATAAATTATATACTCATCCAAATACAAAATAAGATTCATTCAGATCATAAAATGTGGAGAGATTAAAAAAACAAAACAACATGTATGATTAGAACATCAACGAACCAAAATCATTCCAAGACATGTTCATAATCAAAATTTAGAATATTGAACTACAATTTCACGTCAACGATTTCAGTGGAGAGAAAAAGAATATTTGGGATACCATATTTACAACAATATGTAGTGAAGACAGTGAAAATTGGACAAAAAACACCTAAAAAGAGAAATAGGGAACCTACATATCAATGATTTGAAGACCAAGTATAGAGAACCTATTTTCCACAAATCTAAACCCTAACCGTGATCTTGAATTTTCAAAAAACATATTTGACGTCACCTTTCTCATCAGCAACAGACCTAAAACAGGTCCACGACTCCACAATGACGAACACTCTTGTATGGAACCCTATACCTATGCCGACTCGACCCACATCATCCTCGATTTCCTCTACAAGAATTACCCCAACTTGAGCTCAAACAATACATATACTCCACTGATGGTTAACCCAAAATGAAACCCTTGGTCAATTTTCCAGAAATCAAGACCGCTGTTCACGATTCCACAAACTGACCCACCCTTTCTTCTCACTTTTTTTTCATTTTTTTATTAATTTTATTGTTATATTTAATATTTTATCATTATTATTATCTAATTATTTTCATTAATAAAGTATAAGATTATATGATTTTAACATTTTAATTTTAAAACCAAAAGATATTACAACATTCTTGTTAATCAAAATAATAATATTCATTTTTATTAATACTCTTATTAAAAACATCATATTTTCATAATAAATATATTATTCAATATTTATAATATAATATTATTAAGTAAAGTTAAAATGTTAATAATTACTGTTAAATATATTCATGACATATAAATATCTTATTTTATTATTTTAATATATTTATAAAACAAAATAATTTTAAGACATTTATGAAATATAGTTTCCTTAAATTTTAAAAATAATTCATCTAGGATATTTTATTAAATAATATTTTTAAAGAACATAATTAAATTAATATAGTTATTTTCAAATATTTTTTTCAATAAAATAAATTTAAATTCTATACATTATATTTATAAGTAACTATTAAAAAAAATTTAATTAAAACAATTATTTCCAATTATTTTTTAAAGAAAATTTTCATAAAAATATTGATTGTTACTATTAATAATAAATACATCTATTTCATAAAATATATTTTTAATAAAACTATGTTTATAATTTCTGGGCTGTTACATAACCCACCTTTTTCATATGGTCAATTACTTCATTAAATTAATATAATGTTTAACATCAAACCATATTTAACTGTAACTACCATAACCCACACAATACAAAAACATGAAAAAATGAAGCATGTTGATGCATTAAAATCACACCAATCATAAAATGAAATGGAATTCATGGAAGTGTAGGATAAAATTTTAAAGAATGAAAAAAATTAAAAACCCCCAAATTTGATAAATTATAAAATAAGGACTTCACATGCTTTAATCCCCACTCATTACATGTTTGGGACTAAAAAATACACCCCATATGAAATTTACGAGAGAGTTTAAAACAAAAGAAAATAACTTTAAACAAATAACACACAAATTGAATGAAAACCCAAAGAAATAATGATCCGATAAGAATTTATCTTCAATGAATTCATGCAAAACTGAAGAACCAAAGAAAAATATTTAAATATTGTAATGAAAAATAATATACCCTTTTATCTCTATCCATATCATATTATATAAACTAATTTTTTACCAATTTTTCCATGTAAAATCCTAATAAAATTAGTTTTTGAACAGATGTGAAACAGAACTTGTATCTCTACTGAAATATATCTTTAAAATAACAAAAGGATATACCTTGCTAAACAACAATATCTATCCAAGATATAGTAAAAATTATATAGTCCTCTAATCCTAGGTTTTAATGTTGGTAGGTTGGCTATAATGAAAAGAACCTCTCATAAAACTCAATATGATACCTTTCTAAAACCCTCTATGACGCCATAATAGAATACGACACAACTCCATAAACCATCACACCAATCCACTACTAGAATTTTCACCTATACATAACAATGATACCATATTCTATAACATCCTCATATTCACTCTGATGTCTCATCTGTCATCATTTGTATGTCACACCACCATGACATAAGAACATCTCTAACATTATAATGGTTTGAAAGAAAACATCAATTCACCACCCCCCACACACAAACTACAATGAAAGAGGTGGGATGTTATCATGAACCAACCCGGGTCCACCCTTAACCAGTCACCTGATCCAGTCCGTGACATGTCCAGAAGTGTGTTCCCGATCCCCACAGGTCGACAACTAATTCTAGGAATATAAACCTAATCATTGGGAACAATTTGGACAAAAAAGATAAATAAATACCAATAATTAACAAAATAATAAAAGTGAACTTGAGAAATAGAAAATTAAATAAAAAAGAGTATCTCAACATACATTTATGTGACATTCCAGTTCACCACCCAACCAAAGGATAACTTTTCTCCAATAATGCGAACTCAATAGGGAAAACCTGAGCAATTGAAACCTGTAATAAAAATGATAAAATAGGCATGAACATTAAAAATTCTCAGTATCATTGCCCAGATAAACCAAAAAACCAAACATCTCCTTTCCCAAAATAATACGGAAACACAAGTTAGAAATACAAATATAATAGTAGGGTTTTTAAATTTTTAAATAAGTAAAAAAAAATTCTCATTTTAAAAAATAAAACATATGCAATACACCATTAGAAAAATAATTTGTCTTTTTATAAAGTAATCTAAATAAAAAATATATCTAATATGGTTAAAGTAGAATAGGTAAACAATGAAAACTAGAAATAAAAGGGTATAACGGAAAGTAAACAAGCAAAGAAAATAATTCAGTAACCATGGGTGATCCTAAACATATCTAGAATCCCCCCCAGATGTACTCATTTTACATCCACCTACTGGAATATGGTGAAGCTCCTAATTCTATAACCAACTAGTTAACCTTTCAAAAAAACAAACCAACAGCAGTCACTATCTAGCCTCTATATCGACCAATGGGTACTGACCCATCTAATCAGGGATAATAAGAAATCGTCACTCAATCAACTAAAAGGCACCCAGGAACCCATGATGGTTATAATAATACTGTGTATGTATGAGGACCTCGCACACTTGAATCTACTCACTGCACTTTCCTACCCCAAACATGGACACCAATATATGATAACCCATAAAAGGTAAATACCTCTTATTAAGGTTCCCCCTATTTATATCCATAGATTTCATATCACAAAAAGGTTCCAATTGAGCCTTCGCATCATAAAATCATTACAACCATGTGAAACTTTTTACCAAACAATAGAGTTTCCAAAATGGCATATACTCAAAGAATTTATTTCACGTCTTTTTAGAAATCACAGAAATAACCTAACATTATTTAGAAAGAAAGAATCATTTTCAAAAAATTACCATTCACTTTTAAACCAAACCCAAACACACACCATAACGATTTTCTCACATGGCTTTCATTTCAATAATCCTTTAAAAAATCCTTTAACCATGTAGTAAAACATATTAAAATGGCCAAACAATGTCTTACATCTTGATCTCACCATGTTCACATGCGAATTATTTTTCAAAATAAAAAGAAAACCCAAACTCTTAAAAAAACTACATTGCACCTTTCCAAAAACTAAATTTCACCACATGAAAAACCAAAAGAACTATTTCACAATTTAATAAATCATTTTCACTATTAAATAAATCAATATGAAAATTTATTAAGAAATTTTAAGAAGCCACACATGGCCTAAAACACAAAACTTACTCAAATCTTCTTTTGTGACTAATTGCACATCGATGCCACACTAAGAAACATTTTTTCAGTCCATTCCCAGTTAAATACATTAATTACATAGTTCATAAAACACTAGAAAGTGAAAAAATATTGGTTTTCATCAATTAATGCACTTCATATCCCGTGATTTTCTTCAAAAATAATTCAATACATATTAAACATACTTGAAAGGTGAGTTCTCACCCAAAAATTTAATTATAGAACATGCTAAACTTGTTAAATAGGTAAAAATGTTCATCAAATAATATATATATCGAATCACCTAAACACAATCCAATACATATTCCAAAACTATTTTAAACAATTTTATCTCACCCAAAAACATTTTAAAAAATTAGGTACTATAGTTATAGAGTTGAAAAATATATTTCAAAAATTATTTCAAAAACACTAGTTTCATGAGTTGTCAAGGAAATAAAAAATTTGGAAAACGTCTACCTAAAAGCATGAAAACACAATGCCTTTTATTAAAAAGGTAGAATCAATCCTCTCTATTCCATTGAACACCATAAAACACCAAAAAAAATGAAAAATCAAAGCCAAAAGTGTTAGGGTATTTATAAATCCAATGAAAACCCCTAAAACTAATGGAGAAAATACTGGGGGGTTGGGGTCGGACTATGTGGGATTACCGGAGAAGGATGTGGCTAGAATGGATGGTGTAGCCGGGGAGCTTCATCCAGAATAGGAGGGTTCCGGCATCGGTGAGAGGGAGGTTGATCCTCTGGGATTATGGTGTTGTGTTGCTTTCCATAGAAAAAGGGAAAGAAAGGGGGTGTGCTCAGTTAGGCTGGTGTGGATGGTGTGGGGAACCTAGTATGATGAGGCTGGTGGGGTCTGATGAGGCCAGTATTGTGTTCAAGAAGGTTGGGTTGGGGTTCAATGAGACCGAGATGTTTTTCGAGTGCTCATAAGGGAGAATGATAGGGGCCACCGTGCATGAGAGAGAGAGAGATGGAGCAGGTTGGGACATCACACCATTGGGATTTAGCTCAGTACCTATATGCGAGCATGTAGTTGTGGTCATTTTAGAGAGGAGGTGGTCACGTGAGAAGATTCTGGAGGGTGTCGGGTGCACCACACTACACCGATCGGGAGGGGAGGGTTGCACATGTGCAGTCCAGGTGTAGAGGTTAAATGGAAATAGGGGGCTGCTCCTCCCCCTTAGGGTTTGTATTTTTTTAATTATTTTAATAATATTAATAATAATAAAACCCAATAGAAATAATAATAATTTAATAGTAATAGTAATAATAATAATAATCATACAAACTTAATAATAATATAACATAACAATAAATTTCATAATAACAACTACAACAACATTATTATTATTTTTAAACAATATTTTAATACATATTTCATCTTTATTATTTTATTTTATTTACTTCTCTTTTTTTCATCGATATTTATTTATTTCATGTGGGGGAAACTACACAGTCTCGTGTTCCTTCAAGTGCGTGGTTGAGCGAACTACGCTTGAACTGTTCCACCCAGCACTCCCCACTTATGTGGTTAATTTACATGCTTATTGCAATGTTTCACAACTCACGTGAATGTCACTCATCATTTAGGTCATTGTTTGACTATTCTCCCCACCACAGACACTTTATACCCCCAAAAAGTCACCCAACCTAACAATAGGCAATACACGAATTCATCCCCAAATGAAACCAAAAGAAACCAGAACATAAGAGAATGGGAGAACATGATAGGGTTCTCTCCACCACAAGAACTCAACTATTTTTGAAATTTAACACCCAAACATACCACCCCATGAGGGGGTGGGTGACATGGGGACTCCCAAACGATCAAAACTAACTTCTACAGCACTATCAATGTAACACCTCTGCTGGAACATAGAACTCTCAACCCAGACCAAAATCCCCGAACACGAGAGAAAAAACTCCAAGAAGAATGTAATCCTAGCAGTAAACCCGAGCATAACTACAAGCCTTGAATCCTTCGTAGGAACTTACATCTCCAATCAAACACTGCTAAACCAAGATCAACCCATACTAGGGACAAACACACTTTAAGAAAAAGAATGATTTAGAAAACCACAATCAAACAAACGTAAATGTTGGATTAAAAAAAGATGTCAACTATAACATCACAATTAAACAACTAACTTACAACAACATCAAAAAATTAATATTAGAAAAACAAGAATGAAGAGACTTTAATTGTTCCACTGCTAACACGGGATACAAAACCCAAACCAAGGCTTAACACCCCAAAAAATTCCTAACTATGTGCGAGCTTCACCCCTGGACATGTGGCAAGGGATCTGATGGCTGAAGCATCTCCTACCTCACATTCAGGCACTGGAATCCTATGGTCACAGTGTCTTCTTCAGGAAACACATCCTACAGAACATATTTAGATGACCTAAATACCGGCAACAATGGAATGTCTTCATAGGGGTGTGACATGATGACTTTGTGTGCCCTAAATGTCCACACTAATAGAACACCATTGAACAGTCTAGAGAACTGGATGTCTGAACAACTATAGAGGAATATTTAAAAACAGTTCCCTCTAGCACACCCTACTTTCCAGATAGAGACCCTTCATGAGCTATTGGATATACTGGATTTCCAACCATCTACGCTCGGAGGACCATCTCAGCTAAGAACACCTCACCCAGCAGCTCCACAAAATGATGGTCCATATAAGGGGGGACATGATCCTTGATCTCTAGACAAAGACCCCCGATGAAGAGAGAAGTCTTCATCAAATCTTGCGACTCTACCTCTGAAAAAAACACCCATTTTCCTTGAAATAGTCAATATATGTTTTCTCCATCAGTTTTTCTTGTTGAATATGCATGAGATATTCCATTTTTTTCATCTTCAGCTCTTCAGTTATAAACCATTAGAAGAATATGGATTTAAATACATCCCACATCATTTAATCATACAGTAATGGGGGGGGGAGAACAACTCTCATTCATCTAGATCTAGACATTCGAATAAAATAAAAATGGAACACACTCTAATATCTTTGGGAGTTCCCAATACCCATAATATGTGATCAACATATTTGAGTCACTATGCTACCTCTACCATACCTCGATCACCATGAAGGATAAGCAATGTTCGAAAATTACCAAAAAATTGGCATGAATTATGAAAAACCTTGGGGAATTTTATGGGAGGAATTTCTTAAACAAAATATAATTCAGAATGATGAAATAGATATCAAACCAAAATATATTTAAAAGTATCATCTTTAGCCAAAATTATAGTCTCAAAGACTAAATAAATAAAAGCACAACCCAAAATTCTTAATTCATTTTAAATTTCAAAACTGTCTTCCTGAAAGGCCACTTTTCAAATACCAAACCAACAATTCAAACCAAATTCAATTTCCAAAATCATTCCCCTGTTTAAAATCACATTGTAAAAACAAGTTCAAGACATTAATTCAAATTTCACAACCCCATAATCCAATGAACCGTTTCACATGTCGTCATCCTCATTCATTAATATACACCAACACTCACTTCCCGTGCATTCCATAAAATGTTCAAATGTTCATAATGATTACCTGAGGTTGCACCCAAACCATTTTTCTACCAATTCCAAGAAAAATCAGATTTTTTAAACAAAGATATTTGAATTTTAAAACCAATTTTCATGATTTAAAAGAAATTTAAAAGAAATCATTCTCATTTCAAAACCCCTTTTTCATTTTTAAAATCTCACTTGCACCAACCAGAAACAAGATGACACTCAACTTTCACCCAAATACCAGAGTGAGGGACTAGTAGTCACGCATAACCTAGCGAAGTGGTAGTGTGCCATTCCCAAAGTAAGCGTCAAGAACTAGGAGTAACTTAAATTGTGTACTCAGAAACCTCATGGGTCACTACTCCATGATAAATCATGATGTAACATCAGCTTGGACCCATTTTCAACCCTCAATATAAAATAAACCATAATGTGATAAGGACCCAATTCTCACACTACCCCTGGCGACTCGAGGTTCGGAACGGGATAGGGTTCATGATGTCCTTCTCGTACCTAACCCTTGAAACCTGAAAATCATAATATTCAACTATTTGACACCCAAAATATGAAGGGCCCCTTTGATATCATATTTTCATGAACCATCCATGGTAGACCCTGAACTGGTCATACGAGCTGGTCAGCGACATTTCCTGAAGGGCGTTCCTGATCCCCACGAGCAGGTAAATAGTTTCGGGCATCAAAACCTAATCACTAGGAATTATGTGGCCCAAAAAGATAAATAAATAACCAAGAATAAAAATAATAATAAAATAGAACTCGAGCATCATAAAAAAAATAAACAGAACAACTCAACATACCTCCTTGTGACCTTCCAGGCCACCTCCCAACCAAAGGCCGAACTTACTCCAACAATTATCAACTCATCCAAGAACACCTAAGCAATGGAAACCTATAACTGAAACGATAAAATAGGTGTGAGGATTAAAAATTATTAGTAGCTTTTCCATGATAAAACACATAATCAAAATCTCATTTCCCAAAACAATCCACCAATAGAATATTGAAATATAAATATAAATGTATGGTTTTCACATTTTAAATAAAGAAACATGTTTAACTCTTTTAAAAAAATACAACACATGCGACATACCATTAACAAAATCATTTATCATTTTATAAACTAAACACAAAACAAAATATATCAAATATGGGATACATTTTAACAGGTGAACCATGCAACATAAAAATAAACTGGTATAATCGAATGTAAAAAAGCAATGAATATAATTCAGAAACCATGGGTTTGCCTAAATATCCCTAAAACCACCCTGGACGTACTCGGTTTGGAACCACCTACTAGCGTATGGTGAAGCTACTAAGTCTATAACCGTCTGGCCACACTCATAGCATAAGAAACCAGAAGCACTCCCCACCTGGCCCTTATACCTACTAGTGGGTACCAACCCATCTAATCGGGGCTGATAAGACACCATCACTCGATCAACTAAAAGATTCCCTGGAACCCACAGTGGTTATAATAATAATGTGTAAGTAGAAGTCCCTCGCACGTGTGACTCATGTCACTACATTTTCCTACACAAAACATGGATACCAATATATGATAATTCCTAAAGGGAAATCCCTCCTATAAAGGTTCCCTATATTTATATCAATAGATTTGATATCACAGGAAGGTTCCAATCGGTCCTTCACGTTAAACAATCACTAAAACCATTTGAAACTTTTTCACAGACACTTGAGTTTCCAAATGGGCATATACTCAAAGACTAAATTTCAAGACTTTTTAGAAATCACATAATGAACCCAACATCATATAGAAATCAAGATTCATTTTCCCAACATTTCCATTAACTTTTAGACCAAACCCCATCACACACTGTATCACTTTTCACCCATGACTCACATTTCAAACATCATTTAACAAATAATTTAATCATTTAGTAAAACATTTAAAAAGTTCCAAACAATGTCTTACTTCATGATCTCAACACGTTAACCTGAAAATTCCATTTCAAAATCAAATGTATACCCAAACGCTTAAAAAATATACTTCTCACCTTTCCAAAAACTAATTCACACCACATGCACAACCAGAAAAACTATTTCACAATTAAAGAAATCATTTTCACTACTAAATAAATTACTATGATAAATAATTATAAAATCTTATGAAGAAACACATGGAAAATACACAAAACATACTCAAATCTTTTTTTGTGACTAATTTCACATCGATACAACACCAAAACACCATTTTCAATCCTTTAACATTTAAATACATTAATTACACAATTCATAAAACACTAGAATGTGACACACTATAGGTTTTCATAAAAGAACAAACTTCATATCACATGATGTTCTACAAAAATAAGTCAATACATATTAAACCAACTTGAAAGGTTATTTAGCACAAAATAATTTAATTATAGAACATGCTAAAAAAGTTAAATAGGTAAAAAGGTTCATCAAATAATATTTATATATGAAATCATCTCTAAATAATCAAACATTTATCTCAAAACTATTTTAAATAGTTTTAAATAACACAAAAACATTTAAAAAAATTATGCACTTTACTTGTGGAGATTAAAGATATATTTTAAAAAATATTTAAAATACACAAGTGTCATGAGTTGTGAAAGAAAGGAGAAATTTGGAAAAATCTTACCTCAATGGCATAAAAAAGTTACACCACTTCCACAAAAGGTAGAACCGATCCTCACGGTCCCTTGACACTCCCTAAAACATCATGAAAAATGCACAATCAAACCCCACACTGTTAGGGTTTTGTATAATAGAATGAAAACCTATAAAACTAAGGGATAAAATATGGGGGGGTCAGAAAAGGTGGGATCATGAGAGAAGGCCACAGTAAGAAAGGGAGTTGTGTCCAGGAAGCTTCGGGTGGAATAGGAGGGTTCTGGTGCTAGTGAGAGGGAGGTCGGACCATCGAGATTCTGGTGCAACACTACTGTCTGTAAAAAAGGGTGTGTGAGGGGGAGCGCTCAGCTGCTGCTGCTCAGCTGGTCAGGGAAGGCCGGTATGGTGAGGATGGTGGGGTCCAAGGAGGTCGAGCTGGGGTTTGAGAAGGCTGGGTGGGGGTTCGAGGAGGCCGAGCTGGGTTTTGAACATGCACCAGGGAGACAGCTAGGGGCCACAGTACATGAGAGAAGGAGGGAGAAGGTAGGGCCACCATGTTGATGGGAGGTAGCTAGGGACCTACACGTGAGCTCATAGCTATGGTCATGGCAGCGAGGAGGTGGTCTCATGAAAGGAGTATGGAGGGGGCCGGGTGTGTCGCGTTGTGCCGATCAGGAGGGGACGAATGCGCTTTTACAGCCCTCGTGCGAAGGTGAAACAGAAGGGGGGGGGTCCCCATTAGTGTTTCTATTTTTTCATTTTTTGTAATAATAGTAATAATAATAATACTCAATAGTAATAATAATAATAATAATAGTAATAATAATAGTAATAATAATTACAATAAAAATAACAATAATAATATAAACTTAATAATAATACAACATAACAATAAATTTAATAATAATAAAAACATTATTATTTGTATTATTAATAAAATATTTTAATTCTTATTTCAACATTATTATTTTATTTTATTTACTTATCCATTTGTTTTCATCAAAATTTATTTGTTGTAAGTGGGGGAAACCAAACGGTCTTGCCTGCCGTCAATCCCATGGTCAAAAAAACTCTGCTCAAACCATGCCACCCATCACTAATAACTTATGTGGTTAAGTTGTGTTCTTGACGTGCCAAATCATAACTCATGGGAAATTAACACATCAATCAGGTCAGGGTATGATAGATGTTGTAAAAACCCCTTACATTTTGGGTCACATGTTTCATATCAACAATGCTACAACAGAAGACATGACATACGCTCATTATTTGCACACTCCCACACAAAATTCCCAGGATTCATGTCACAGCCCTATGAAGAATTTCCATTTAAAAAAAACTCATCTTGAGACCCATAGATGATGGCCATGGTAGTTCCATGACATATATATTGGTTAAAATTAAAGTTGGATGACATTCCCTTTGCATAAATAAGGATAAAACAATTGGACCGAATAGAGGTGTATTTGTAAATATGAAGAGTTCCTATGAGATCATACATAAAACATTACAATTTTTTATGGGCATGCATTGCTTCAATACCTCAAAAATGGGATATATCACTAATTTGGAAACAACAATGATGATCCATGTCAATTCTCTTACCTAGTGTCACCTCATACCTAGAGATCCTCTTCTCCTCTCCCTCTATCATTAACTTCTGTTGTTTTTTATCATATGTTTTCCTACTCCAATATTTTCAACCCTAACCTCACGTATCCTGTTATTGTTGGCTTCCCTTAAGGGTGGCCTGGCTATTATCATGGATAGCTAGGGGTTTGAATTTTTTTACCCCCCATAGTAAATTCCTTGTGTTGTGTTGATCCTCTATACAACACCCCTTCTTCCATCATGATTTCATCTATTTTTTTAAAAAAACTCTATAAATTTTATATTTAAAAATAATATTGAAATTGAAATTCATTAAGTAAGAATTATTTAATATAAAATAAAAAATAAAATAAATACTGTAAAATTAATTATTGAATTATATATATATATCAAATTCCCCCACACATAGAACCTTACTTGTCCTTAGTCAAATACCTCTATATATTCCAAAAGGCCATCCATTTTACCAATATTTCAAAACAAATATCAATAAAATAAAATAATTATTAATAGGGGAGAAAATATTAAGCATTAAATATTATTTAAATATTCAACTCCTTACTATTTAAAAATTATTAGTCAATTATACAATTTAATGTTACCATTTTAATTTTTTATATAATTAATAAAATAAAATTAAAATTTCTTAACACATTATTATCAAGCATTAAAAATTTTGACCTACCTCAGCATGAAGTATTTTTCAAAGATCACTCAAGGTAACAATTTTATGTGAGTTATGCTAATACCTCAAGTACATGTTACAAACTATAGGGTTAAAAAGCAATAAGAATCACCAGTTTGTAATGGAAAAAATAACAATTAATCCTAATTACATAAAATTAAAGATCAAATGTTTTTAAGGATAAGTGTTTTTAGGTAATGATGTGAAAATAGGAAGCTTAAAAGAGTGTTCACCTTCAAATACTATTGCATGTTAAAAAAATTCATGTTCACTAATAAATAGCTCCTCTTCAAATCAATAACCACACCAAGGATTTATTCTCATTGATCTTAGAAAAAAGATTTCTCATAAATTTTATTAGACTGAAATGCCAGGAGAATAATGATACCAATTTGAAAAAATAATTCAAAAGTAAATAAAATTCACTAACTCTTCATGAATGTATTTGATAATTATTTCATTATATTATTTCCACATTCTATCCTGTAAATATAGGTTATTTTAAAAAATATATTCTTATGTGAATTGGTCCACTGAAACATCCCTACATACATAGAAATCATATTTCTAGATACACTCACTTAAGAATTCCTAGAAGTAAAACCATAATCTCCTAGAATAGATGTCTCTATATTTTTACATTTCATCACTCCCCTCATTTATTATTATTATTATTGTAGTTTTTTTAAGAAAATTTACTTGGAATAAATCTCACACTCAGCTCTCAACCCTTGTTTGATATCATCAGGGTACTAATTGTAATAGATATAACAAAATAAAATGATGAGGAAGAATGGTTTTTTTCCTACCAAAGACACAATTTTTTTTTGTATTTGTGTTAATTTTTATTTTTTTATTTTTTTGCGAATACTATAGTTGGATAATATGTTCAAATTCATAGGTCAATATTGTACAGTAATGAATAATGTCAAATAAGGAATGAACATGTGGACAAATTATTTTGAAAGATGATAAATAATAACCTAACTTATACATAACTTCTATTCAGTAATATAAATTAACACATCATGGCTGGGTGTAATGATTTTTGGAGATATTAAGTGACAAAATTTTCCCATAAACAACCCACACAAAGGGTGACATTCTTATCAAAGTATTCAATGTAACAAAACCATTTATATATTTGAAAAAACATCCAATTTTTATGAAATAGTCACACATAATTACTAAATTCATGCTAAAAACACATTCCATCATTGAAACAGTTTTTTAACATAAAATAGAGAAAATATTCCCATAGTTTAAATAATTTTCATGATTAAGTGGGTATAATTTTCCTTGATTAAGTGAGAATAATTTTCTATGATTAAGTGGGAATAAAAAATGAATATTTAATTACAAAAGTGATGGGGAACATGGGGAAGTAACAATACCATGAAGCAAGATAAAAAAGAAAAATAATAGAGATGATGAAAATTCCTAACTAACTAAAGAATGTACTAATCCTAGACAAACACCTAGAGTGTCCAGGGTCCTAATGGTAATCAAAGAGAACATGGGAAATAAGGAAAAGAACCGTTGGGTATCTATGGTATGTTTCTTATTGAACTTGGAGTTCCTCTATCAGGGATGCCACAATGGCTTTATGAAATTTTATGAGCTTCTACCCATTGATAATGAACATTTGTTTCATTTCTTCATCTGTAACCTGAACAATACCAAATGGATAACCCTTAGTAATAGTTTCTAGGAAAAAATATTGGGAACAATGATTACCTATATGAAAATTTATCCTTTTATTCAAAAGGAGGACCTTCTTCCATATGTTTATTTGTGGATGATGGATGAGGCGGTCATGGGTAGCCTTGGTTCCCTGCATATAAATATATGATATCTTATACAAGTCTCTTATAATTTCCTTTTTCAATTAAATTTGTATATTTTATTGAGAACCTTCACTAGAAATATTATAATTTTATTGTTTTATGGCCCATTAGGCCTAGTTCTCTATCTCAGTATGGAGGTGAAAATAGTTTCTGAAATAATCCAATAAGGTGACATTCCAATGTAAATTTTAAAAGATGTATAGAAATCCCATTATAAATAATTGACTAGAAGACTCCAGTATTTTCTATTTGGTTGAAACATTTTTTTAATGAATTATTTTTAACACTCTGTTTGACACCCCAACATGAACACTGGTTTATTGGTCATATGCAGTAGACACATGATGCCTGAACCCATACTGACACATATGTGATTGAATTTTTTGGTTACTGAAATGAGAACCCCTATCATTGATGATGAACATCTGTAATCAGAGCAAAAAAATAAAATGGGTTCTCAAGAATTCCATAACATTCATAGAATCATCTGTCACTCTGACTCATCCCTCTACCCATGTTTACAAATAATCAACTTCCATAATAATGCACATGTTTCCAATTTAAATGGAAAATTTCCTCATAAGTAAATTCCTGAAACATTGAAATTGTCTTGTAAAATCTAGGGTTGTTGTGGAATTTCTTTTATTTTAGAGTTATTCCCCATTCATTTAATGTGAGGAAAAACTATACAGAAATCATGGGCTTCCACAAATAATTCTAGCTAAAATAGACCAAAATCAAGGAAATTGTGAGATTTGTTTTAGGGATAAAAGTGGTCTAATAACCAAGAGTGTGGTAAAACCCAAGGATATAGAGAAACTTGGTATCAGGAACACAATTCTTGAGTACTTGATCACTACATGGGCACTGAATTTGTGGGACATCACAAATGTAACAATGAGACTCATGTTTTAAATGATTATCTTGGTTTTTCAGGAAATTATTAGGAATACATATGATACAAACTAATTTAAAATATAATCTTACAAAGGAATAGAATCTTGTGCATGATAATATTTATCAATAGGAATAGGTTCATTTATGGAAGTATAGGGGGATGAGTCAATGTCCGCAGATGGGAGGATCCTACTGATTTGGTTAGTCACTAAATTCTAAACTCATTTTCAATCTCTAATTTATTGGTTATTTTTCTAGAGGAGGATAATCCAGTAAATAAAACATGGTTTGGCATCTGGTTTCATAAGGAGATACCAAAGGGATGTTTGGTCTAAGAACATAATGACTTTAGTCCCTAAAAGTTATGACCTAAATTTACACAAAGAAATTAAAATGACAATAATTATTTTTTATTTATGGTGTTGTTTTCTTGGACAAAGTCTAGTGTACCTTAGGAATAAACAATGACATGTGGATATCAATAATCCCATTGTGATTAGACTCCCCCAACTGCATACTTACATGAATTACACGTGAGATCAAGTGGGAAATCTCACCAAGGTGGTTGGATTAATGAGGGTGACATAGACAACATTTTAGGTTTTTATAATAATCTTCATAATTTTTTTGAAAATATATTTTCTGGGGGGTAAACAGGAGATGAGGAATGAAATATTACTAATATCAAAAATAAAATGATGATAAAATCAATCATGGCCTAATTAATATTGAAATTATAGCACATTTCGGGGGATTGTAAGGAATAAATGACACCCCCTTCTGATTTATCTACAGGTTTACCATCCCTAGAAATTACTAGTCCAAGTACTATAACATGTTGGAACAGGAAATGATATTTGTCATAATTTAATAGAAGAATATTTTTAATATAGAGTCATATTATAAAACCAAGAGTACTGAAACATTAATAAAAAAGAATCCATAAATTTATAAATCATCAATGAATACTTCCACGAAATTCTCTAGGTTATATTAAAAATACCAACCATAAATCATTAGAAAGTACCTAAATCATTGCATAGACCAAAGGTAATCCTCATATAAGAAAATGTGCCAAAGGGGAAAGTAAAGGTTGTATTTTCGTGATCCTAAAAAGTGATATAGATCTGAAAGTATCTAAAATATTATCCCTCTCTAACATATGGTTAATGAATGGTAATGGAAAGTGGTCATTATTATTGTGTTGGTTTAGTCGTAAATAGTCTATATAGAAACACCAACTATTCTACATATGGTTTGGAACCAATTAATTGTTTTAATTATTAAATAGTGTTAGACAAATTTTTTTAGAACTACCAACACCAGTCTAAACTATTAACTATCATATATTGGAATAATGATTCTAGTAGAAAATATTTTTTTTTTCAAGAATGTTTAACAAAATCTAAGAGGTTTTGTTTCAGTTAATGTTGTTCCTAACCCACATGTTTATCCTTATCATTTAACAATATATAATGTGTCAAAATTAATGGGATAATATCAAGAATGTAATCAAGAGTCCATCCCAATTCATTTCTATGCTCCCTCAAAAGTTCAAGTCTTCACAATTCATGCTACAGAGGGAGTGAACTAGAAATGATGACATGAATCTTGTTTCTATTCCCATGATATGAATATTTAAAAAATTTAGTAACTGGATGAATTTATAATTAAGGGTTATTTTGGATTGATAGGAGATAATTTGAAAGTGGGAGGTCATTAATCACATATAACATCTCAATGGAAACATACTCAAATGAGTAAGGATAATTTTCAATCTATCAGTATTGTTGATGGTAATTAGATCCTCAATTCTCAAGAAATCATTAATTAACAAACATTCATGAAATATTTCTAGACAACTACCACATTTAATGCATGATTCATTACCTATAATTTCTATCAATTTTGAAAACTTAGAAAGGTTATTATTGTAATGAAAAGATGTTTTTAAGGGAATGAGAGTACATCTATAGAATTAATAGAAATTGAAGAGTGTTATTCTAAAGGGTGCTTCAGGTCTTCAAGGATGTGTAATCTGAAAATAGCACCACTAAACTCTATATATAATGTAAAATTATGGTAATTAATTAATTTTTTTTGGAATTTATCAATATAGTCCTCCCTAATATAATGAGGGAATGTCGATTCATATTATTATATTCATTTTTAGGCACAAAAACATTATAAAGAAATATTAAAATGTTCACTCTCTCAAGAACATACTCTAACACACTAGCGGGCTATGCTGTACTCTGGTTTTCTAGATGAACAACAATTCCAATGATCATTAGTTTCCCAACCTTTAATGAGGAGAAAATAGATATAGTAATTTCATTTATAGGAGCACCCAAATCCAGCATACCATTGAAAAATAAATACTCTCAAAGGGTAAAAATAATTGATAATGTTCCAACATTGTTGTATTTAGTGGGTAGTGATGGTTCTATTTATTCCGATACATTCATCCACATGATAATATTATAATCACTTCAATGTATCTATTTCTGTTTACACATCTCCTTGAAAAACATTGTGTATCTTGGAATTTTCTTCATGGCATCGATCAAGGAGATATTAATATGAATTTTTTTGAAAGGTTCCAAAATTTATTTATGAATTTTATTTTATGTTCTTATTTTTTCCGTGTCCCTTTGGTGAAATGTAAGTGGAATTGTTTGGAATGGGGGTGCATCAAATTAAACTCGATTTCCATTAGTATGTCTTCTATTGGGATAAGGGTTTTCCTTATTTTGGTCATTTGAGATGGTTGGAATGGATGTTTCCATAGGAAGAGATGACTTTAGTTAAAGGTTAGTTTTCCTTTTAATTTGTCTTCCACTCTGAAGGGGGATGAAACTAGTATATACCTTATCCCTATGGTTGACTAGTGACTGAGAAGGTAGTTTTCCTTAACCATGACATTTTATTTCCACCACTGAGTGGGTGAGTTTGATTTATTGGGTTTTTAGGTCATGTATGGTAGCTTGGGTGGTTTCTTGGAATTTGATATTATCTGTTTCCATTTGATTTATCATGTATTCTGGGATAGGCATGGATTTTGGATGGGGTTGTTGGCCATTATAGTGGTTGAGGATTTCTGGGTGGTGTTGGTGGATGAATACTTTCCCTAATTGGTTCCATGGTTGTTTATATTGGTTTGAATACCCCATACCTATATAAATGGTTTCATTTACACCCATGGTTGGATGACTAGTATTGTTCTTATATAAGGAATTTTTTATTGGGGTATCATGGAAATATTACATTAAAATTCTCAGAAGGTTCTCTCAGATAAGAAAATTGGTCAAAATCATTGGTTTCGATGGGATAGATACCACAATGGATGGTAAGAGTAGATTGGTATTCCAATAGTAAAGAATAAGTTTTTACATTAGGGTACATACCTCTTCAATATTTTTGTCCACCTCATTCTAGAATTCATGTATTTTCACCCCATAGACACATCTGATGGGTGCACTAGAACTTGAACCAAGTTGATGAGTGTTATATGAAATGTTCTCAATGATAGTCCTTGTCAAAATTGGGATTTTTCAACTAGCTCACCACATATCGAAACATAAATCATGTTTCAATAAATTTGAATTAAACTGTCATGGGAAAAGTTTATTCAATGTTGATCACTTATTTGGTGGTGTGGATATCTTGAACACAACCTCTTAGTGATTTCCTAATATTCCAGAAAATACACTTTGGATAGCCTTATACCACCTATTTCTAACTTTTTAGTTGTAGTTCAATAGGATGGGATGTATTTTTTACAAAAAAAGGTTGTTTAGGTCCACCCAACCTTTAATAATTGAATCAGCAAAATATAACTAATATTTTGTAGTTTCATCTAAAGAGAATAGAATTTCCATAGTATTTACTTATTATTTATCCAACCTTTCCATATTTAATGTTGAACACATAGTGTGAAATTATTTTGATTAATTATGTGGGTATTTTTCTAGTAATTCTATAGAATCATAGTAGTAAGTTCATTAAATCAGTTTTTTTATCAAAATTAGGTGCTTCACATTGTATTTGAATGTATATAAGGAGAATCTATACATCAGGGGAGGTTAGTTATTTTATTGTCTAATTATTTTTATCCATATTATTCAAGGTTATTTCAGTTTTTATGTTGGATACAGTAGAAGAAGAAGGATCAAGAAGAGTTTCATTGATTTTAATTCATATTTTAGGGGATTGTTTAGTTATTCTTTATATTGATGGTACAAGATCCTCTTTGGTTCATGTTCAAAAGGATTTAGTTCCTATGATGAATATCTCTTCATTAAAATTAAAATGAAGAAAAAATTATAAAATAAACTTAAAAATTAATAAATATACAAAGAAACAAGTATTTAAAAAATACTTCATGTTTTTGGTAAAAAATGAACACTAAAAACCAAATAACTTCCCAAAAATGATGCCAAAACTTTACCAGTTTGTCATGAAAAATAAAATTTATTATGATTTAAAGGTGATTTTATAGTCTAGGTAATACCCTAGGTCATATCTCATGGAACATTGGTGGTTTATAGTATGTATTTTTAATCAAAATGACTAAAAGATGGGTGGTTTTGAAAACAGTTTTAAAAATAAAATGACTTAAAATAAAGAGTTTAATAGTTTGAAAACAATTTGAATTTGAAAAATATAAGTTAAATAAGTCATTTTGATTTCACTAAAACATTTTATTTTTATTTTTAGTTGTGATTAATTTACGTTTGGAGTAATTATTTTTTTGATATTAATTTGAATCCCAATTAATTCCTCAGCATTGATATCAATGCTTGATGAACAAAACCATGACAAAATAATTACATTACCAAGGTCAAGAACTTATGCCCAAAATAATACATTCCAAAGTAGTTTGAAATCACATGATAGTGGTTAAGAAAAAGGATTATTTTTTTGTTCAATTAGAACAACATAAGTCACATGTTAAGCCAAAAGTCCTCTTTTGACTCTACCATTCCTTTTTATTTTTAAAATCACAAACTCTTTTTTAAATGGATACATCTATTTCATTTAAGACATCTTATTTTTTTTTATTTCAAACTTTGATTTTTATATGGATAATATAATAATCTTGCTCACTTGTTTTATAAAAAACCCCTTTCATATGATTATCAAATATAATTCTGGATACATTTTTCAACATACTCATTAGATAAAATCTGAATATGATTTTTATCGATCTCACTGTTATTGATTTTATCATACTCACCGATAAAACTGGATTGCTTGGATTTTATTAATAACTATTTAAAATGAATATAGTCATTTTTATTTAATATTTACTCTTTTATTTTATCATTTATTCCATATTAATTTCATACTCACTTTTTTAAATGAATACAATGGTACTTATTTACTGTTTACTCTTCCATTTTATCGGATAAGGCATATTCTTTTTTTACTCTCTCTATGGCATCTAGATTTTAGACTTATATAAATGAGAATTAATTTAAATAAAAACAATGTTGTGTATCCTATTCTGATATGTATTAAAATAATTTCATTGTTTTCAGTTTCAATATTACTATTAGATTGCATCCTGTTCAAGTCCCTCTGAGAATGCATTTTGAAATACAACTATTGTAGGAAAATATGACTATTTGGATGAAGGATATAAATAGCTGGTCATTCGTACGAGATGAGAGGAGATGGTTTTTGAATGAACTGAAACTCTTCAAATTTTCTTTATGTGAAATGATTTTTAGTGATATAGATGTAAACTTATTGTTCGACACACAGTTAATCATAAATTACTTTGTTTTTCTTCATGTGAATCCTATTTTTTCTGAATACAATGGATGGATTATGATGATAGGAAGACAACATTCTCTGATCACTGTATTGATAAAGGTCTTGTGGGGATAGAAAGAGAGACTCTATTAATTTTACTCAGGGCTTACCCTATTTTGCATAAGACAAACATTCTTGAAAGTATAAATCAATGGACCCTTATTCAATGTTTTGTGTACCCTTATATTTGGGTTAAAATATTTTTATTTCTTTACATGTATCTTTACATTCTACTGTTTTTAATATAAATTTAATTATTCACTTGTTCATTTTATGTTTTATAATATTCACATTTTAAATAATCTGATTTCAAGGAATTTCATGATTACGATCATTTTTTCATTATAATCATTTACAATATGTACACTACGATTTTATATGCTTTGTGTTATAATCTCTATTTTTTACATTACTATGATCATCGTATCCATTGTGAATATGATTCATTTCAATTAATTTTTTATTATGATAAATTGATACCTATAGAATATCATCGTAGTTACTCTAACAGCAATTAATATTATACCCAGGGTCCAATCTACATTAATTTTTTTTATACAATAATGTTTGTGAATTAAATTAGGTTACGTCTTTTTAAACTAATTTCATTTAAGGGATGGAAACAAAAGTTTTTAAACCTATAATTCCCCCTGTAATTTAGCTTCTACATCTACATTTTTTATCCTACAATTGGTATCATATGAGGTATCTAAAATACTAATATATAAATTTTTATTATAAAAGGATCTAATTATGTTAATCTTACTTGTTTTATCTTAAAAGATAGAACTATTTCTTTGATATACTCTTTGTTTATAAATATATACTATACTAGTGCGTAGAGAGTAAATATTTTGTTTTGAAAGATGGAAGGCATGAAACTCAGATCCATAAACAATATGAACCCTAGAAAACCACCTATATTTGATTAAAATTATTACAAATACCAGAGAGATAGATTTAAGCCCTTTTTCATTAATACTAGAGTGGAAAACATTGGAATTCTTCTTAGAGATTATAAAATTTATGATAAGAAATTTAGAACTTCTACTAATCAAGAGAAGTTAGAATATCAGCTAAACTCTAAGGTACGTAATAAATTATTTTTTCTATGAAAAGGATTATATATATATATACCTCCTTGTAGAGTAGCTAATAACATTTGGATGAAACTTGAAGTTACGCATTATGTAACATCTGATGTTTTTGAGACTCAAATATCCATTCTTATAGCATATTGTCATGGTTTTTTGTGGAGAAAATATGGTTAAATTTTAACAGAGATTCATAATTATAGTACATAGCCTATAGTCAATGGGATAAAAAGGGATAGATGATGATATTCTTGTATATAAGATTATAGACTTTATTCCTAATGAATGGGAATAAAAGAGTACTATTATTAATGAGTTGGGGAAAGTGACAACTATAACTCTTGCTAAATTATTTGGGACTCTGTTGCTACATGAAATCAAAATCAATAGTGATTCTAAGAATATAAAGAAGAAGAATAGGAGTGTTGATTTTACTACTACATCAAACTAGATGAAATCAAAATCTCCTAGAAATATTATTAAGACAAAAAATTCTAAGAATGTTGTTATTCAGTCAGATTCAAGTGATTTGAATCACTCAAAAAATTAATTATCTAATCTTGTTATAAAGATGAAAAAAATTGTTAAAAATAATTATTTCCAATATAGATCTATGAAAATGGAAAATAAGGATAAGAAAGATACTAAAGAGCATGAAATGATTATAATAATGGTCAACATATCAGACCTGATTGTCAAAGGCTTAAAAGAAAATATAGGAAAGATAGACATTCTGAGAGGAATCATAAAAGATATTTCAAGAAAAAAGTAAATAGAGTCTTGAAGGAAAATTATTCTTGGAGTGAAAGTGGTGGAGACTCATCTGATGAATCTTTAAATAATGAATATCTAGAATAGAAGAATACTAGAATTATTTCCTGAATACCTACTGAAAACCAATGTCTCATGGCTAAGGTACACACTACTGAATCCATAACTAATATATCTTTATGTGCTAACTATCCTAATGAAGAATATTCTATATCTATAGATGAATAATCTTATTCAGTAGAAGATAATTATTTACCTACTTTTGAATAATAATATAGAATTTTCAAGTTACTTTAGAATGAAAATACCATGATAAAAAAAGAAACAAGACAAGAAAAATTATAGTATTAATGATCTAATAAAATAAGTATCAAATATTTCTAAAGATCTTTATGAAAAATACTTTGAAATTGTTTCTATTTCAAAAAACCTTTATGAAGTTAATTATAAAAAGGTTAAACATTATACAAAATTTAAAATATTTATTTTAATGAATAATTTTTTAGAGACAAACTCTAATCCTAAGACTAATAACAATCAAGATAAGAATCTAGTCAATATACTAAAATCTGAAATATTTTCCTTAAAGAAACTTTGGTCAAAATTTTATTTTGGTAAGAAAGGTTTTGATAAAATATATTCATAACTTCATCCTCTTAATTGTAGTTCTTTAATTGGTTATACTCTCTCAAAACTAGTTTTGATTCATAACTATTTTGTACCTCAATGTGACCCTTTTTTATCTAAGTGTCAAAGTGGTGAACACTGGGAGAATAGTTGTTCTTTAAAAAAAATCCAATTTGTAGGTTATAATAAAGCTTAATTTTCTAAAAAAATCTTGAGTCTTAAGAGTCTACTTTATTAAAAAAAATTATCCAAGATTGTTCATATTCAGAAAACCATTCTGTATTATTTTTTTGGGGAAAAAATGTACCAAAAACAATATTATGGTATATGGATAATAGATGTTCCTAGCACATTAATGGAAAAAAACTTCTTTGAAAATATTGTTAAGATGAAAGGTAAGAGAGTTAATTTTATAGATAATGCTCCATGATAGATTGTTGGTATATGTAACATCGTTCTTCATGGAAAATTCTTAATATCAAATTGTTTAGTTCTTAAAGGTCTTATGAACAACCTTATAAGAACAATCCAATTATATAATGAAGGTTACATTAAAAATTTTAGGAATGATAAATTATTAGCACATAAATCTAAGGACGAATTCATTCTTTCTACCCATCAGTATGAGAATGTCTATACCCTTAACATAGAAGACCTTATGAACCAAGAATTACCTTGCCTTAGTGTAGTGGAAGACCAATCTGGGTTGTGGAATATAAAGCCAGGACACTATAACCTAAGGAACTTATTTAAACTATATAATAAAGGATTTGTTAAGGATATACCAGATCATAGATTTTATTCTTACAATGTTTGTGACCCCTGACACTATGGAAAGAAACATAATTCAAGATTTAAATATTTATGTTATGTTTCAACTTCTGATTCATTGCAGCTAGTGCACATCGACTTATTTGGTCCTACACATACTGTAATTATTAGAGTAAAATAACATGTATTTGTCTTAGTTGATGATTACACTAGATTTACATGGATATGTTTTCTAGAAAATATATCTATAGCCTTTTTATATTTCAAATATTTTTCCTCCAGTTTTATGAATGATTCTTTGAAAACTATTCATAGTGATCATGGTGGAGAATTTGAGGATTTTTATTTTGAAACTTTTTGTAGTAAGAAAAGAATTACTCAAAATTTATCATCTCCTTGAAGTCCCCAAAATAATGATGTTTTTCAAAGAAGAAATAAAATTCTCTAAGAGATAACAATCACCATGTTGAGTGAATACTCAATTGTTAAACACTCGTGGGATGAAACTATAAGTACAGATTGTTATACTATAAACTTTGTTTTAACTAGGTTGTTTCTAAATAAAACACCTTATGAGTTTTGGATAGGCTGAAACCAGATTTTTTGTATTTCATTGTATATGGATTCAATGTATTCATTTTGAATACAAATAAATAATTTACATAAATTATCACCCAAATCCGATGAAGTTTTTTTCTTAGGCTATTCCACTACCTCTAAGGCCTTCAGAGTTTTCAATAAAAATTCTTATACTATTGAGGAATTTCTACATGATAAAATTGATGAATGTAATCCTTTTGTATTTATACAATCCCAACCAAAATCTTCTGAGGTGTTTTCCAAAACTGATTATAAACCTTTGATAGATTACTCTTCCATCTAGAAGAATAATTATAAAAATGTTTCTAAAGTATTCTCTCAATAATCATTTCTAACATTTGTTGATTAATAGGTTTTACAAAACTTAATTTAGTTATTTTTAAGGAACCAACCTAGGGATAGTATAATTTGTGATGTTAATCAACCAGTAAGGACTAGAAGTTACATAATAAATGAAGTAAACAATCTAGAATTTCTTTCTCAAAAAAAAATCTTAATGAGTCCTTAGGTGATTAATATTGGATAAAATATATGACAGATGATCCAAATGAATCGGAAGGAAATAATGTTCGGACATTGGTTGAAAGACCTAAAGAAGCTTCTATAATTGGACTAATGTGGGTCTTCAAAAACAAATGTGATGAAAATGTAACCATTTTATGAAGTAAATAATTATTTGATTCTAAAGGATATAATCAATAAGAAGGTATAGACTATAAATAATCCTATACTCTATGAGAAACACTTGAATCTATTCATGCTCTACTATCCTTTGTAGCATTCATTAACTTCAAATGTTGCCAATTGGAAGTGAAGTGTTATTTCTTTGTCACATATGTACATATAGATGTTTTTGAAGAAAACAACCCTGGTTATAAAGATACAAAACATCAGGAATATGTTTACAAACATACCAAAGCCTTATATGGACTTAACCGAGCCCCTAGATCTTAGTATGATATACTTACATTATTTTTTTTACAAAACATATATTAAGGGAACTGTTTATCCAACCCTTTTTACAAATAAATAAATCAAAAAAAAATTCAAATTTATGTTAATGAAACTATATTCTAATCAACTCAGCAATTCTTTGGAGATTCATTTGTGAATCTTACAAAATATGAGTTTGAAATGAGTATGATGGGTGAGTTAAAATTATTTAATGGTTTTAAAATTTTTCAAAAACTAGAATAGAACTATATATATCAACAAAATTATATAATATATTTACTAAAAATTTATTGATATGACAACAGTAAGAGTATTATTACTCCAATCAGAACATCAAATACTCTTGATCTTGATGAAACAGGACAACAAGCCGATCAAATAATTTTTAGAGGTATGGTATGATATTTAATATACTTAATATAATTTCTTCCAGACATTATTTGTCATTATTATTATGTGAAAGATATCAATAAAATACAAAAGAATCCCATTTAAAATCACTGTAAATATTTTTTTTCTTTTTAATAGGAACTATGGATTTGGGATTATTTCACACTTCTAGAAATGATTTTTTTTACAAAAAATTTAGATGATGATTTTGGTTGTTGAAGAATTTATAGAAAAAGTACATCTAGAACTGGTTATTTATTATGTGATTTATTAGTTTCTTGGTCATGAAATAAAAAAAACATGGTAGCACTTTCCACTACTGAAGCTGAATATGAGGAAGTATTAATTTGTTGTGATCATTTATTGTAGATGCAACAAACACTCACAGACTATAGCATGAGTTTTACCAAAACATAGATACTACGAGATAACCTTAGGGCCATTTCTCTATGCAATAAACCTGCACATGACTTTCTTTTAAAGTATATATATATTAGACACCACATTCTAAGGGATCACACACTAAAGAGGTATCATTTTTCAATTCATCGGAACACAACATCAACATTATGATATATTTAAAAAAACCTTTACCTTCCAATAGATTTTAATACATTAAACAAAATCATTGAATGATCATTGTAAAGTATTCATTCAAATCTACTTCTTATTTATATCATCTTTTTAAATTATGTTACTCCTTTTCAAAGGGGGTGTACATAGGTTTGGTGTTTTATGTTTTAAAATTATATTGGTTTTATGTTATAATAGTTTCATTTTTTATTGACATCATTTTTTATCGATATCACATTTTTATCAATATTTATTTTTCACCGATATAATTTTTTATCGATATCACATTTTTATTGATATATCATTTTCATCGATATCATTTTTTATTGATATCACGTTTTTATTGATATTATTTTTTTCGATATCACTTTTACATAGGTATAACTTTTTAATCGATGTAAATTTTTCTTCAATATCACATTTTCATAAATATTACATTTTTATCTATATCACATTTTTATCTATATCACTTTTAAATCGATATCACATTTTTATCAACATAACTTTTTTTATTGATATCACTTTTTTTAATCTCAAACTATTATTGATATCACATTTTATCAATATTACATTTTTATATTAAATTTTATCAACAATTTTTTTAAAATAATAATCAAGTGAAACAGAAAAATCTATTATGAGATTCTGAAAGGTTAAATTCCTTATATTTTCAGTTTTTTTTCAAATCATTCATATCTGATGGTATTTATTTTTTTAAAAATTGAATGGATTCTTTCTGAATACAATTTTTTTTTAAAACCTCATGATTTCAAAAATTCTCAACTATCAAATCTCCATGATCTATTATAGACCTTAGATTTCCAACATACACTTCTCCACACCGATAAATAGGGACCCCTATATCTGACATCATAATTTTCTAGTGATTATGGTGAATCTCTTCCCTTATTCAGTTATTTCATACTGATCTTTTTTCTACTTAGAGTGCATCCTACGTATTTGTGTCTATGTCCTCATAAACCTCTCTAAAACAGATTGCACCAAAAGAATTTGAAAAAATAAAGGTCTTTATATAATGATTTATTAATAGAGATATATATTAGAAGAATGATTTTACTCTGAAAATAATTATTCAATTACAAGGATGGGAATATTTCTGTGTAGAGAAAGTGAATTCTCAACTTCAAATCAATTCAGATGAGGTAATTCAATTCTATAAAACTATTGAAGTTGGTGAAGAAAAGTTTTAATTTTTCTTTCAGATCTACGATATTAAATTCAGTATATCAACCATTGAGGAATCTTGTTTACTAAACCTTCCATATGAAGGTGATGCATTCTTTATATCTCAAAAACTACTAATGAAGTTGGGATATTTTAACATTGAAATGGCAGATCAAATATTTCATGAGATTCATGATGTCAAAATATAGGTAAATCATTTTTCCAAAGATAATAGATTAATTACACTGTGGATATAAGTCTTTCTAATATCCAATAGGGGTGATATAAAAACCCTAAATGATTTAGATGTCTTTACTTTTGATTACCATGTGAATATGAGGAAGATCATATTTATGGGTTATATCTTCATAACTGTCAAAAATCTCAAGTATGGTGCTACTAAGTAGAAGTTATTAATATTCCAATTTATTCTATAACAACTAAATTTTGAATGTATAAAGTTTTGTATCGTCACACTTTCATCAGTACCAAGAAATTTGATAATTTTTTTATTTACTGATGATATAATGAGGAGGATGAAAATTTGTTTTGACTCGGATTCTAAAATTTATGTTAAGTTTGATGAAGTAGAAGATCTATAAGAAATAGTTGGAGAAACTCAAGTGTTGGTTCCCTCAGAAAAATAAATGAAATAAACGATTGATATCATTCCAAAACCAAAGAAAAAAAGTGTTTATGTTGAAGTAATAGATGAAGTATGAAGGAAATAACTTGATAATTGAAAGGATGTAGATCCATGATTTGGTCTCAATCAAGATGAGGCCCTTGGTGAAGAGACTCACACAAAAGAGATAATAAAATCACATTAAAAGGAGAAGAATGAGAAATGTAGAAAAGCAATGAGTTTTGATATTGGAAGTTTGTTGATGTTCGTAGAGAAACCATGTTATAATATAAAAATTAGGGATATATTCCCTGATAATTCAATAATACCCTATATTTAAGATAAAGAGAAGAAAAAATAGAAAGTTAAAGAAGAATCAGCATCGCAAGAATAAGAGGATTCTCAAATGAGGTTCATAGATGATTACATTAATGAAGAAAAATAAAGTTAAGGTAAAATGATTGAGGAATAGCTAAATAATTCAAAATAAAATGGAGTTGGTGATAGACAAAAATCTCTTGTTGGTACAATTTCAGTATGATCCTCAGAAGAAACCTCAATTAAATTTCCAACCCCGGGAATTCAATACACATGAAATTTGGTCATATAATCAAATTTATTAAAGTTAATAATGTATCAGATAATGAGAATAAATAAGATCCCTATGAGAATGAGAATCAAAATATTGGGGATGTGGAAATGAAAACTCACTTTGGTGATATTCCCAATTTCAAAGAAGATATGTATTTTAATCGAAAAGTAGAAACCAATGGAGTTCAATACATTGAACAAACATTAAATAAGAGAGATAAATAATACCCTATTTTCCAAAGCTAGATGAAAATATTGATATTCATTCCAATACACATAATTAAATAATTGAATCTATAAAATATTTGTTAGATAGAGTTTTGATACTCGATGCACAATTCAATGTGTGAAGAATGTTCTATGGAATAAAAGATGTTTTAAAATAAAGTTTTAAAATGGTCTCATAACATTCATAGAAATTTCATGAATCATAAGGTTATGATTGAAGTCATAAGGATACATATAAATGATCTCTCAATATCCTTTATTAATTTATTTAGTGAAACAAATGCTAAAGTGAAAGGTTTTGAAAATTCCAGTTCATCAGATGTTGCACCCTTGGGAGAGATGATTACTCTTAAGGATAAAGTACTTGAGTTAAATGATGATTATTTATTGATAACTAGAAGATTTGAAATCCTAGAAAAAGTAAACATAGTTCATGGAAATAAATATCAGGTTCAAGAAATAAATGTTAATTGTTAAGAAGAAATCCATCGGTCCTAGGAGGAAAAGTTTGAGGTTCAAGAAGCTCTGATTCAATCATTGGAAGAGAAGACACTTTATCAAGATGAATTAATTCATAATCAGTATATTTAGTTTATATTCCATGATCAAATAATTCATTCTCAAATGGAATTGCTGAAAAAGGTACTCAACGATATGAAAGAGTTCAAGAAGATGAAGATGGTTGTTTTACAACTGATAAATAAAGAAAATGAGAAAGATAAAGAGACAGACAAGGAAAGTAAATAATGTTTTGAAATATTGTTGTATTATTTTAAAACATCTATGCATAGTTTTGACATATATATTTCAAATTGATTTTTTTTCATTACCTTGATGAATGTTCTATAAATAATTTTGGATGATGAAATCATTTGTTTTTTCGTATATATTTTTGTTTCTCTAACCCTTTTTTAAGTGTTGGAATATATTCTACATTTCTTATTTTATATCACAAATAGGGAAAAAATATATTCATGGGGAGAATATATAATGTGGGATATTGAAAGAGGATATATTGGGGAAGAGTTTCTCAAAAATAGAATACTCTTAGTAAAAGGGATTTTATTCCTATAGAATGTGATCCTTAAAGATTTTATTATCCTAAGTGGGAGGTCAGTTGTATTTAATAAATATTTAGAAGAGTATTTAAAAATCAAAGGGAGATTAGTATAAGTATTTTTAATAAAAACTTTATTTACATTTTCTTTTCACTACTTATATTAACTTGTGGTTTGTGATTTCCAAAAGGGGGATATTTTTATGTCAAAAGACCTCTTTTTACCCTTTTATTCCTTTTGTTTTGGAAATCACAAACTCTTTTTTAAATAAATATATATATATATATATATTTTTGAGGATTTATTATTTTTTTCATTTATAAAGTATGATTTTTTTGTGGATATGATAATAATCATACTCAACTATTTTATAAAAATAAACCTTTCATATGACTATCAATAGGTTTATATATTATTTTATCATCATACTCATTAGATAAAATCTGAATATGATTTTCACCGATCTTACTATTATGCAATTCATCATACTCACTAATAAAACAATATTTCCTGGATTTTCATACACACTATTGCAATTGAATATTGTCATACCAATTCGTTATTCACTTTTGTATTTTATCAGATAGGCCATATTATATTCATAATCACTATTTCAATGAATACAATTATGCCGATTTGTTGTTCACTTTTGTATTTTATTAGATAGTCCATACTCATTTCGTTCTCACTCTATCGAATACAAAAAATAGTCTTGTATAAAAAATAATAACTTTAAATCAAAATGATGTCATGTATTTTATTTTGATAATTACTAAAATGATTTTGTTCTTTTAGTTTCAATATGACTGTTGGAGTGCCTCCAGTTCAAGTCCCTCTGAGAATTTAAGATTAAATCTGACTATTGTAGGAAAATATTACTATTGGGACAAAAAAAATAAATACCTAGTCATTTCTATGAGATTAGAGGTTCTAATTTTTAAATGTATTAAAACACTTCCAAATTTTATTTTTTTGAAAATATTTTTAGTCATATAGTTGTGAACATATTTCTTGACACACTTTTCATCTTCAATTAATTTATTTTTCTTCGTGTGACTCAGATTGCTGTTGAATACAATCGAGGGCTTTCGGGGATTTGGGGAAAAAAGATACCAATCACAATACTGATCGAGTTCTTGTGGGGATAACAAGATAGAATGTAATCACCATATCAAGGGCTTACCCTTGTGTCGGTAAGTGAATGTTTCTTAAATGTATAAATCAAAATACCCTTATCCAAAGCTGTTAGGTACCCTTCCCTTTGGGTGAAATTTTTTTTATTTCTTTTAATGTTTTTATATTTTCCACTTTTTGTAATAGAAAGTGAATTATTCATTTGTTCATTTTCTATGGTATACACTTTACATTGAAATTACTCTTATTATTATCAATAACGTGATTATGATCATTTTTTATTACAATCTCTTACAATCTATTCAATATTATTCTATATGCTATATGGTAGAATCTCTTTATTTTATTTACTCTAATAATAATATCCATTGTGAATATGATTAATTACCGCACAATTGTGAATACAATAAATAAGCACTAGTTTAATATCATCATATTCACTCTAACTATGATAACTATCGTACCCTAGGCCTTATTTGAATTAATTGTTTTAATAAAGTTGTTGTTGTGGCAATTAGTTTAATTCATTTTAAACTAAGTCCTTTTAAATAATATTATTTTAAGGTGAAAATTGACCTTTTTTAAACCTAAAATTAATTCCCCCTCTTTTAATTGAGTATCTAAATCTACATTTTGATCATACATCTCACACTCAAAATGTCACACAGATCGGTTGGAAATTAAGAGAAAATCAATCGCATGAATCAAAAGAAGAATTCAAATATAAAACAATGTTAGGTAAATGGAATGAAATGTCTTCAAAACCAAATAAATACAATATAGTATATAATACATGAATCATAAATGTATTTTCTTGTGTGTATATCACTCATAATGAATTCCCATTGTTTAACCCAACATCGAGAGGAAGCGGAAAGTTGGGTGGGTATCCTTCATCATTTCATCTCTCCCAATGAGGATAGGGAGCTCTAGAACCTACAAGGGGATGAATGAAAAACTATAGAACTCCAAATTTTAATTACTTCGATTACATAGTGGAACATAAAAATTGGGTTCCCAATGTATCATTTTATAGGTAAAGTGGAATGTGGTTTCGAGCACCCAGATTTTGAGAAACCAGCTGAACCATTATTCTAAGTGGAAAAATAGTCCTATCTCACATTATAGAAAAGTAAATGGAAATTTCCCAACCTCTTTAATATCTCCACCAAAATGTGGAATCATTTGGAGTCCTACATCTCTATATACTAACAAAAAAATGAACCAAAATTTTAACTTTGTTCATATTTGATTCCCTAGACATATAGGCTCTGTTGGTACCCTTGATGGCCGAATTAAGATTTTGGGTATTAATAAAAATTTTATCCCTCAAAATTTGGGATCATAAAACAATATTTTAACCTAATTGGATTCATAGATTAGTATCAGTGTGCATTTTATTCCACATATGTTCTTGGATTCATGCACAATTTGACCCATTTTTCATCAACTTCATCTAAGCCCAAAAAATTATCTCCACCTACATTGAAATCATCCAAAAAAATTAAATCAATCTTTCTGAATGAGATTAAAAAATAATTGAATCAAATATTAAGTGGAATTAGTTATTAAATATTTAAATTGTGATTCAAAAACTATTTAACACGGTAGTATAAGGGTGAAAATGAATAGTGAAACGTTATGCAATTAAAAATACTTTACACTCTATAGAAGTAAAGATTGAGAAATTATTTGTGAAGGGATTGGTGAAGTTTTTTCCTCTATTATTCCCATTTCTAACATTTTCAAGTCTAAGATGATAAGATCCTACTTAATTTTCATAAATAATAAAATTATTGGGACATTTCTATTTTGAGTTTATGATACTTATTTTCCTTCCCATGATGGTTGTGGATTTAGAAGTCATAGTCCTTAATAATCTCTAACCATCTAATCTAGAGAATATTATTATCCTTTTATGTGAATAATTACTTGAGGATATTATGATCCATATATATTTCACACTTCTCGTTGAAGAGAAAATGCATCCATATTTATAATTTCAAGATCACATAAACCAACTCTAGATCATGTGATTGGTATTTATGTTCATGAAAATTCAATTACTTTGAGGCATATGCTATTACATTTTCATTCTGAATTAGTAAAAACCACAATAAATTGTTCTAATAATAACTTTATACCATGAAATGTTACCCACTTGTTGTTATTTTAAGTATGTGCATAGTGATAATCCTCTTTTTCATCTCAATAAAACTCTATTCACAATCATTATTCTAAAAAAACTTGACAAACTTCTAAGTAAACCTGATTTGAGGGTTTGAAAATCATGAAACATTTATCAAAAATCAATTATAATTCATGTATAACCAAATGAAATTATGTCTTTTTGTTATGTATGTTGGCCTCGATAATTTTACAATTACTTCTATATTTACGGGGTCCATTGATATACCATTACTTGTGATAATATTCCCCAAAAATGATACATCCATTAACTAGAACTCACATTTGTTGTACTTTTCATAAATATTCACCTTTCTTATGGTTTTTATCATAGTGCTTAGATTATTCTCATGCCCCTCCTTTATTTTGGAGTATATAATATCATCTATAAAGTGTACCACAAAATTTTATTGGTAATATCTAAATACCCTATTCATCATATACCTTCTATGAATTCAGGGATAATTCAAAATATAGAGAGTGACTTACTTCTTGAAGAAATTTATGATGGATCTATATAAGAAAATCCATTATATACCTATAATTGCATCAAATTTCACTAAATGGATTACACAAGGATATCTAGGAATTTAAGCCCAAAAATTTTGAAAGGGGAGGAATTATATACTTGGGATGTACTAATTTCCCCATTTTTCATTTTCAGTTACAAATATTATTCCCTTATTTCTAGTGGTTTTTGAATATTTCTATTAACCTTTCATGATACAAAGGAATGTATAAAACCAGAATCAAAGAGTACATTCACTATTTTTGAATTAATAATAGGAATACCAATCCCCATATTGTTTTTGGGATCTAATTGAACGTTATAACGTAATTACATCTCCCTTGATTCCATAGAGGTTATTGGATCTAATTTTCTCCAACCACCCTTGGATTAGTGAATAGGTTTGAAAAATTCATTTCTTCGATGTTGTTGAAAAATTATAAAAATGATGAGGGTTTACCAGAGAATTCATCTGTTACATTACATTGGTGGGCTTCTCTTATTGATAATCACTAGCTAGGTTCTCTTCCTTCCCACACCAAAATTATTTCCTAATCACCGTCAAGAATGTTTTTGGGATTTTATATCTACACTTTTGATAATTGGGATATTGAAATTTATTACCATGGTTAGATTTCACGATCACACTAGAGGTATAAAACATAACCTTTTTCTTCTTATCCCCATGAGACCCTTCAAATTTTAAAATATACATTTCAAAATTGAGGGAATGTTGGAAAAGTTTCTCATAACTATCAAAGTCTCGGATCCCCATGACTTCCATAGGATTTATTTAAGACAACCAAAGAAGCTGTCAAATTTTCATTTAGGGTTAATGAAAAAGATGGAGGTGTATTACGAAATTCATTGGAATTTTTTGATATACTCATTGATGGATTCATCAAAATTTTTATAGAGGTAAAGGAAACCCATTTCCACATTATGTCAAATATTGAGAGTAAATTGTTTTTCAAAAAAAATCCAAAAATCCTTTCACTCCATCACTTTGATCTATTGCACTATAATTGTGACCTTGATCAATGTCCACCACTGTTTAGAATCTCCCTATATATGATAAACAACCAGTATAACCATATCATTCTCAGAACATTAAAGGATGCATCATATATTATAAATAGTGTTGATGCATTTCTTTGAGGACTATGGGATCAGATGAACCATTGAATGTATGAGTCCTTTATAACATATATATATATATATATAAACATATTATTTCTTAAGGGTATTAGGGAGTTCTACCTTATTCATGTTTCAATATATGACCAGAATCAACTATGATTTTATGATCACATGGTTTGAAATTCATTATCCCCTATGTTTGGGCATCTAGTTTGGGTAGTCATCACATTTACCTTCATATTAGTTATTTACTCAGATCCTCTTATTTCTATCCATTAAATAGAATAAAGGGAAAATAGGGATGAGTATTTTTAAAATATTAAACACATAAATGGGAACCTAAAAATATTAAAGGGGTAAAATATAAATGACATTTACTTACATAACATATGAATTTCTTGGCTTCAATCTATGTTATTCATAATCTATTTTCTAACATATATTGTTATGGGAATTTTTGTTTCTTTAATAATTGTTCATAATGACCTTGTGATTTTATCAAATCATATCCTCTGTGAGTGTCAAACAAGTAGTGTAGAAGTCTCATTGCTGTGCACTAGTTCCAAATCTATTCTATCTCAATGTGGAATTTTCAAGGTTTACCCCGAGGTACGTCTATACTAGAGACACATCCACTTGTAGTATCCAGATAGGGATGATTTTTCTTCGAAAACACATACCCTATAATTTCTCAATATTTAGGGATGGATTAGTGTTTTTAGTCTTATCCAAAAAGATTTTAATAGAGTTTTCTAATCCTAATCCCTAAAATAACTAAACATTCCATCGATACCAACTATATAAACCCATTAATTTATTACAAATTAATTAATAATTTATCACATAAAGGTACACAAAAATGAACCTAGAAGATGAATAAGTCTATTTTATTTGGTTAATAATGTACATTACATAACAACTTAAAATCGGGGGTATAACACCATTGTTGATAAATTTTTTAGAAAGATCATAAAATTCCATTGTAATTAAAATTTCTTTGGATAAACTGGGGAAATACATAAGAAAGTGGTGAGAAATAATTCCCAATAAGGGAATAAACATGGAATAACAAGAATAAAGTATTAAATGTCATACAATAGGAATATCAATGTGACATAAATGGGGTGAGATTCGTAAACATGAAAAATGAGGCATGATATAGTATGGTAACATAAAGGCAACATGATAAATATGGTAACAACGTTAAAAATGATATCATAAACCTAGGTCGTGGATAACATCCAAGACATCCTAACCTGGTGGAAAAAATCCATAATGAATTAATTCACACCCTAATCCCTTTAATGATGTATCATGTGACTAATTCATTACCCAATTCATTTGAGCAATATATAATTATGGTCACACTTGTTAATTTAATATCATGAACACTCATAAATGTTTCACATAGAACATTCAAAATAGGATCCTATTTTATCATATTTAATTCCATGATCAAGGATGTTTTAATACATACATGGATTTCCCCTATCAAAAGAGTGTATTTATTTCTAGGTGACTACCCATGAGTATAAATATCAATTTTATTCAAAATAATAGTGTTTGTCATGGAAAAATTGTAGCGAGATTTCGATATCATAACAATTGTACTTAAAGATTCATAAAATGCCTTAATGTGAAGGAAAGGGGGCTATAATAATTTGAAAGTGAAATGTAAAGTAATAGATGAATGTAAAAACATATCCCAATGTTAGAAATTGGAAATAAATTACAAAATATTAATAATATTATTTATAAAGAGAGGAGGTAGAGGTCTCTTACCTTGATAGGGTGATTCCAAAAGATTAGGAGTAGCTTCTTGAGAGATTGGAGGAACCTTGGGAGGAATCTAAAGAGGGTAGGGTAGAGTAAAGAAGTTCAGAAACGTTTTTTAGTGAATAGGAATGGTATCATGGGTGGGCTTATAAAGGAATGAATAATTTAGTCCTTAAATAGTTTCCAAGGTATGGACAAATTAAAATATCACCCCTGGTGATGTCTAAGTGAGTCATGTTCTAAAATAAATGAGTTTAAACCCCTAAAACGTAATATTGTTTTTGAGGACTCATAATGCATTTATAAAAGTAATTAAATAACCTATGGATCACATTAATTTATTTTTAAACATATATTTGGTTGTGGTTACCATTTATATTATTTATTAAATTATTTTTGGGGCATTATGATGTCATAATAGAGACCGTATATTTATACAATATTTAATTTTTACCAGAAAATTTGACTGTCTCAGAAAATTATAAAAAAATCACTATTGGATAATTTCAACATTCTTATTATAAAAGTAATTTATATTTTATGGAAATTGTTTTATAAATATATTAATTTTAACATAATATAATAATATAAATTTATTGTGAAATGATGGATTTTTTTACGACAACATTTTTCGAACCCTTATGAAAATTATATTTTACTTCATAAACTTATATAATATATTAAAATTCATAAATATTATGTAATAAAAATATTTTATTTAGATATAATTTATATAAAAAACTCATGAATTTTTCAATAGAATATTCTTAACAAAAATTAAATTTTACCCAAAATTTTAATTTTTTATCAAATATAAATAAAAATCATCTATAAATATACAATAAAGAAGAAGAAAATATAAAAAAAATTCTATTTAATATAGAATATAAATATTTAATTTTATAGGATCTTGAAATATATTACGTTATTACACTAGAAATATCCCTTAGGGTAAGGTGTATGATAGTGAGAATTTCATGGGGTGGTTTGGCGTACATGGTTTGGGTCATGATCTAGATGAGTTTTATTTTTCCTATCAATGGTTTCAGTCATAATTTAGTTGATGGATCTTATCTTGTTCTTGGTTAATGGAAAATACCAATGATGATATCTCCTGATAAAGCTCCTATAAATTGTCTTTATACAATTAAATAATGATGGTTGAGGACATCTCTTACTTTTTTTATTTCAAATAGACTTATGAAAATCCTATATTTATATTAAACATATGAATGAATTTAGACTGCTATATTATGAACGGTTATGATTCCTAACTGTATTTTAAATTTGATATGATAAAATTAAACCAAATAATGGAATGTTTTCTCTAAAACCATTATACATAATATAAATTTTAATTCAACCAAAAATGGAATATTATTTATAAATTTATGGCATTTCACATATCATCTTTTCTTTCCAACCTCAAAATTGACTATTCACGGCACAAACTCACCTCAATATTTTAAGGACTCCACTCTCTCTATCATGTTTTCTTCTTGTTTATGGGGTGAAATAGATCTTCTATGGAGTGATTTTTTCTAAGAAGTGGAATCTCTCATCTCTTAATACATGTTTACTATGTGGAAAAATTATCACGGAACAACAATCATCTCATATAGATCTCATGTTCCACCTCTATTATCTTCATGTCCTGACATCATGTATGCATCTTGAAAAGGTTTTCAAACCCCTTGAATCATTTCTAAATTCTCTATCTCATCTATGAGGATTATTTAATGGTACAAATATATTCATCAAAAAATATAAAATTAATTGACTCCAAAAGGATTACATTTTAATTAATATGTCCTTTGATGACTCATATATTTCATATAGAAGATACTTAAAGGATATTTTTATGGAACAAGATAGGTTTACATTATGAAAACATATGCTCCTTCGTAATGGATTTTTTATTCATATAGTATATTTATAGTTTTTATACAACTATCTAGGGCTAATCTCATGGTGGTTTTAACCTCATAGTGGAACAATTTCTCATGCTCATGCTCCACGGTAGTGGAAATAGTGATTCTCTATTAAGTATATATAGTTTGGTTGCATATACATGATATAAACTAGTAGAGGTATTATATGCGATGAGGGATATGTATCCCATTTCCCAAAATATTTTAGTATTGGTAATAAAATTTGTTCCCCTCTTATCTCCCATTCAACACTAATAAATTTATCAGGCCACTGCTCCTTTATAAGGTTGGGTGCAGCTTGAGCTACTCTAGGAGAAAAACACATCCAACCATGCCATGGTCCTCTTTCCCAGTGTCAAAATATATTGGTTTCACTGCATTATTTTATATATTTTATTTTTATAAACATTAAATGATTTTATACTATTATTTTGGAATTATTATCCATGTATGTACCCTCCTTGTATAGTGTACATGCCTCCTATTACACAGACTCTAACCCATTTTTTCATTAGAAAAAGTAATCCTTCCAAATTCATACATGTATCTTCTTTTCTAAAATTTAATAGTAAATTCCAAATCAACCTAAATAATTAAAATAAATAAAATTGGATAAATCATTAAATAATTGAAAAAAATATTGACTTAAAGGATAAAAATTGTGTGTATGAAATATAAATTTCACCCCCCCCCCCGAAACACACACACACACTTAAACTATAAATATTCTTAGGAATAATATCTCCACATTAATAAAAAATAAATCCCATACTAAAAATATTAAAATATAGAAAAAACCATAAAGAAATGAAATTTTCAATCACATAATAAAAATCAATCCAAATAATAATTTTTCAAAGAAACAACTTTATCCTTTTATTTTATTCTCTCCCCATTTTGAAACTAATGAACTTCCAATAATTTCAATTCAAGAATCATAATTCATTATTATCATGCATGCCATGTTGTCATCTAACTCAACATGAATATATTTTACTATGATCACTTAAGGTAACAATTTAAATAGAGTTAGGAACATATCTAGAATACATGATCGTAGACTATAGGCTTGAAAAGGGACTCAAATATACACCATATAAATATATATTTCACAATTAATCCTATGGAATTTAAATTATCGATCATTTGACTCTGAGGGTAAGAGAATGTTAGAATTTATGTTTAAAAATTAATTTTAAAATAGTATGTAAAATAATAAATAAGCATTCATGATAATAAAAGTTCACGCATAGTGAAAATATTCCTAAAAATAATGATAATATCATACTCTGACTTCAAAAAATTAATGTAGTCTCATCAATATGAAAATAATCAAGATTAATTATATACTATCATATAATTTGTTTCCAAATCCTATTTTTTCAATATTACATAACTATGATTTTTCTTTCTCAGATATTTTCCCTTTCACATATAATTTTTCAATTTATAGGGGATAAAAATGAAGCATAATGAATGATATAAATAATTAATTAACTCATAAAATATTGTTAAACATCATCACGTATTATCTTTAAAGTAAAACATATCTTTATACTATATATAATCATGCCCCCACACATTAACCCCTAAATATCATACATAGATACTATATGTAATTGTAGGAATGATATAATAGGATTCTAATGTTTCTTTTCTATAAGATGGTCATTCATGACTTTTATAGGCTTAAAAGAGGGATAAAAATTTCTAGGTTGGTCATAAGGATACTTTATAAATATAAAAATGCCTTAATCATATTATATCTGACTTTTTACAATTATATCAGTGATACTGTCTATACTACCTTACCCTAAAATCCATTAAATTGGTGCTCCTATATTATGTATGAAATGGCCTCAAGTAGGCCTCCTCATAAGCTTGAGGTTGCTGAATAGTGGTGAGGGACCATGTGGTTACCGTGGGTAGAAAATACCAATATTAATTGGGTTCCCAAAATAATGTAAATAAATAGATAAGATACAACACCAAAGATAAACATCACATCAAGGTAAATAAGAGATAGGTTACAAAATCTAGGTTAAATACCATGTATCAATAGAATTATTCTAAAACATATTGGAAGAAACAAATATCAGTCACTTTAAGTACAACCAATATAATGTTAAATAGAATGAAAAACCGAAAAAAATAACCATAAAAGTCCCAAGAAATATAATGTCTCCCTTCTACCAATATCCATCCTAGACATACATTAAAGCATCACATAAAGCCTCAACCTATACATATAACATATGAGTTTGTATCATCTACCCAGGAACTCAAGTGCCATGGCAGATCTTACTGGGCGTGACAACAACATAGTAGGCCACCACAAATGGTGTATAATGAAAATAAGTTTTGTGAGAATTAAGAATATATTTGTGAAATGAAGAAAATAATATTAATAATAATTTGTTGCAGAAATGTATAGAACCAAGTAATCCTTATGTTTCTATATGAAAGAATAGGCTGACAATACCAACTCAACGAATGCTGGTGTCTAAACCTAGTGGAAGCATCAAAACTCACTTCAGTTCCATAGTTAATTAGTGAGGAATCCATAAATAATTATCCCAAGAGGAATATATTAGGCTCATACGTGTATTTACTCCTAAAAATTCCCTTCATGACCATCACTTGAGTATTTACTTAGAGGACCACCTTAAACATGAAAAAGCATGGATCAATTAGAATCCAAAACTCATACTCGAATAATTCCAAACTAATAATAGTTAAGATATATCTTGGGAGATCATCCCACATCATACAAAAATAGTAACCTTCATGATTCCACATAACTAATATGTGGTATTCAACATTTGCAGACAATACCCGAATCAAAGGGGGAGAAACCCCAATGAATTCAGGGTAAAGAATCTATATAGAATCTATTGTCATTCATGAGGAATTCCATTGAATTTTACTTAATTTTATCTAAGTATTTTTTTACACCCAACATTCACATGGGATCCCTAGTGGAATCCAATGCTTATAAATAGAATTACACACTAATATAGATCATAAATAATCAAAGCAATCTATCTAAGGCAATATAAACCGATCATTTTCATAAGAAATCCAAGGGAGATTTGGAGGAATTAAAATACTCACCACTAATTCTAAAAATATCAAAAAAATCATTAATATAAGATTCAAACAGAATAATATTTTTAATTTCAAGAAATGACCACTAATTGGGTTCGTTTCAAAAGTATATAACTATAACACTTTAATCTAAAAAACCATTTAATCCCAATTAAATGTTTTGTTCATTATATTCAAGGCCATAAGCACTACAAGTTTCTAACGGTCTATCTTGGAAAATATCATTTCAAATTAACCCATTAAATTACCAAGGGAATCTCTAAACCAGCCTAATAATTAATCCATTTCCATGGTACAAGCCTAAACCATCACATTAATATCTTTAATGGAGTTACATCAGCTTCACAAATTATCCTCTAAGTAAAAGGGTTATTTCAAGACATCTGTAATGAATAAAAAATATAATTAAAATTTTATGTTATTTTTTGATGCATCGGTGTGACCACACAACCCAAAATGAAATATTTTGGAAATAATTTCTGGGTAAAGAAATTAAATTTCCTAACATAACCTCAACGAGTCCCACTCATCAGATATTGGGCTTCAGTATTATATTAAATGGTAGAAATATAAGAATCATTAAAATTCTCTAAAATTATCATTTAACACACCAAAATGTAGACACCCAACTTGATATTGAGAAAATAGAATAATATAACGTACATTTTTAGTATCCTTAACTCAAGATATTTAATGCACATAATGGAAAGAAGAACACCCATGAAATGGATGAGATCCACGAATATAAATGAGAGGGAGAATATGGAATTCATAGGGTATGATAGGTGAGAGAATAATGAAAATGTGGTTAAAAGATTATTAATTCCTATATATGGAAATGTAATTTTACAATTATTACATGGTCTCACAGTTTGGTCACATAGTTTGAAAAACCATGCACCAACCATCATATCCTGACTATCCTGGTCATGGCCACTCTTGTAGTTATAGTTCATGGTCTCAAAAATCATGAAACATTCATCTATACTTATATATATAAATTCATAATATTTTTAGATACCCTTCACATGGTTTAAAAACTATGAGACTATTCATTTTAAGACACATGGTTGGGGTGCATGGTTTGTATCAATCCCACACCTCATGTTTCAGCTCCAAAAATATAAAATTCTGAGCAGGTACCAACGTAACACTCCCTAGACCTCTAAAACCCATATAGTACTTCACTACAAGCCCATGATATCCCTTTTGAGGGGTTCCAAAACCCTGTATCAGAATCCATGTTCTTATAGAAAATTCATGCCCTCCTCTAAATAAAAAAATTGTAATTTTTCTCAAAAGCTCAACACCACTATAAACATGCGGTTTTATAATATCCCACCCTAAAACATTGAATCCCAATGTTTGACACCCAAATCAATCTAATCCTCTTATAATGTAACAAGTATGAACAATCCTTTAGTTATGGTTATACGAAAATTATATCAACCATCTGTACTATTTAAAGACCCATTATCCCATACATCATGATGACGATTTGACACACTAATATAACATGTTTCCCTTTACTAACGACATCCTAGAAATCTACATTAACCAAAATCACACTATAAGGGTTGATGTCACTAATCCAAACTAGACCACTCTTATCTGAAACCACATCCAAAATTAAATCCATTTTTCAATACAATTTATATCTTGTGGCCTCACCTTAAGAAGTACATTTACATGACACACCACAAAATTTTAGTATAATAGAACTGGTCACCAAACCAATATATCTATAGGTACTTACCATTAATCTAATCACTTTATAATCATCTCATTACTATTATACCCTATCCTGGGACCATTGACTCCAATAGAAACTGAGTAACTAATACCCACACCAAGGTGATATCTTAAAACCATTCCCCGCTCGTTTGCCTCGTCAACACATCATTTTTAATGTTTACCAAAAAATTATTAAAATGGGAACTAAATGCTCAAAAAGATCATAATTTTCACCCAATACTAGGATATCTTTATCACTGGTATATAATAATGGACTTGGATTACTCCCACCACCAACCAACACTAGCATTCTAGATCATAGATCTGCTACTTTATTAGGTCAATAATCCAAACATTACATCAAGATTCATCAATATAATGATATCTTTCACAACCACTATCCATAAAAATAGAAATGACACAATGATAATCAGTCAAGATAGGTCGACAAATGGTTCTAAAATATAGTAGTCACACCTATGTTAGGGAACTAGTCAAAATCTAGTATTACTTCTGATTCTATATCATATACCAAATCAATGAGTTTCACCATTCCCCATTCATAGGGTCCAATAAAGAATATTTTCATTTTTAAGAAGGATTTGATACTCAACCAGTACCATCATGAAAAATATGATGCACATTAAGTTAATTCCATCCTAACCTATAAATTTTCAAAGAAGAAGAATAATTAGACCGTCCCTGACTATCTATTCCAAATGCTCATCTATACACGCTGAAATATCAATAAATCACCCATTCATGATGGATTATACTCTACAGGCATTGCATGATATAATAATGAAATATTATAGAATTATAAACCTAAAATCAATGAAAGACTCCATATATGAAGAATTAATCAACTAATCTCATCATAGTGTTGTCTCTTAAGCATCGATGAACCATCAATTATAGTCACCCTCAGATCACATATAAAATATTGCTTGCCAAAATAAATTATCAAACATCATATAAAAACACCACCAAAATTTATCCCCGAATCCTATCATGTGATCCATATAATTTAAATCCACCATCCCACTGACCAGTTCCACCACATAAATGACACCTTACAATGAGGTTAAAACCATTAGTAACATATTTGATACTTCGAACCAAGGAGTTTTTTATCATCACCAAAGAAAGTATCTCTTGATCTCTGTAGACAATTTCATGTGTTTCACTGAACAACACAGTCATACATTGCTTATCTAATCAAACCAAAGAACCAAAAATTATACATTAATCATTTCTCATCTTTGAATTCCAAGAACATAATTCATGACATCCACTGAAACCTCATTTATAATGATACCCTCACTCTTGAATAACCTACAGTGCACTCTACAACCACCAATATTTACATATACCATCCCTCGATGTAAACTTGAAAGGATTAATAAATAAAATATGTGTGCCATTCCCTCCAATAAATGATCATCCACATTTTATATCCCTAAAACATCCATCAATATCAACTTGAATCAACATTTCTAGTATAACATGATCCTTCATAGTGCCACAAAAATATCAGAGGAGACATATTAATTATAAAAAAGTTTTATATCATCATTCTTAAAAATATAAATGATTTATTGGTCACATCACTCCGATATGATCATCATGTTTGGAACCTCAATGGTTCCATGACTCTATTATAAACAAGTGTGAACCTACTCTCACTATGATACAACCACCCTGGAATCACATGGCTCCAAGAAATATTAATGACTGACCATACCTCCACACATAACGTACTACCAATATTCAAACCATATAGACCCCATAGATATAAAGCATTAACTTACACAAACATAAGTAAAATAGTGGGAACTCAGCCATAATACATTCGATCACATTACCTAAGCGACACTATTCTCCTCAAATGGGTAATTTCCACCTAGATTTTACTAAATCTAAGTGGCCACTGAATTCTTGTTGACAATTATAATTACTCAAATCACAATCCCCTAAGTTATAAAACACCAAGAAAAACTCACATTCTTGTTCAATCACTATGGAAAGCTTTAATCAGCCCATATCCTCCAATAATTCAAGAATCACTCCACCATAAAATGTCTAACCGCCTACACTGCACACCATAATGCATCAAAAAACAATAAGTCCAGGCATCACACTTATCTCACCCTTAAAAAAATATACTATAAACCATAGATACTATCAGTCAAGGTGTCATAGACCCCAAAATATAACATAAATCGTTATATTTTCTAGACCCTTTCAAGGGTATCCTCACCCATACGTCACCTCAAGTCTAAACCAAAATACCTTAATAGAACTAACCCTCATGAACCAAGAATTTTGAAGGAATATCCATGTATCAACTTCATTCCCCTGAGTACATATCATGATTTAGTTCTAACCTAGATCATTTCATCACCCCTCATTAAATATATACCCTAGATATACCCATCTAGGATCAGCACCGATTACACTATTGAAACTCCGCCAAAAAGATAATCTTCTTAGAATATAAATGATAAGACATTCAAAAATTGTCCTTAAACCAAAGTGTTTTAGAATAATATGATATCATCTACAAAAAATCCAAGACATATAAAGTGAAAAAATAGATACATGATGTCAACTATTTCCACCAATACCATAATCTAAAGACTCTTTCCAAGCTTCATATATCTAACTAAATATAAAAATTGGATAACCCCCCATAATTTTCACCTGCATAGATCAGTAAGTATCAACTCAATAAGAACTAATGTTTAATCTAAGTGCCATATGGTATTTCTACCCAATGAAAATAGAAAAAGAAACTAAGTTAGATCAATTAAGAAATAATAACTAAATATCTAAATATATTTTTATTCCTATTAGTCCAAAACTAACCACTAGAACCAAAAATATCACACATATACAAAGAAATACACATACCATAATGTTATCATATCCTAGTATTACTCTCTAGCCCAACTATCCCATAACACTTGTATCCATCAATCTCACATGGTAACAACACATTAACTTTCTTGAGAAACTTCTACTACTCAAGGGTGAAAATCGTTCTTCTAAAGATTCTCCTTTTCCCATTATGAATTTGGTTATAAATGTAATTATAATATAGAGTTTCATGCCCCAAGGCTCATGAAAATAAAATTCCATACAAAATTTATGATTGGAAATACTTGATAAGTTTCATAATTTTATTTTATTTAACCAAAACCATTATTTTATTATATCTATGTCACATATCTCATAGAAACATAAGCCCTTATCAATTTTTAGTTCCAATGAACATTCAAATTCCACCACCATAATTTCATGATATGAAGTTTCAATTAAAATTTATAGTGGAAAACTCCCTTTATGTTTTTATTGAATTTCTATTTAATTGGCACCAATATACATTTAAATTTATAATCCTCAATGTAAATATATCTATATATAAAATAAAACTGATGTTTTTATAAACAATATTCTCTACTGAGCCCTATTGATTATTTGATGTCGTACACCATTACTATGAAGATTTAAAACTTTAATACTTCTCATTTATTCATCAAAGTTAAATGATATAATCATTCATTATTTATTTATATATCACATCCCCTAGCATGGTTATATATTTTTACATTCATAAGTTATATAGGAATTAGATTTATTAGTTTCTTCCTGGCACATTATTTAATAGAAACCCTCACCATAATAAGCCACTTATATAAACCTATTTAACTAGGTTTCACTCATGAATTTGGTCAATTATAAGTCCACCATACATTTAAATGTGGAAAAAACTATATTTATGGCCTGTAAAAAATTAAATAGTCAATTCCTATCACTTATATAAACCCATAGGGAGATAAAAATCTCTAATAGATATAAGCAACATACAGTAAATAAAACACTATCATATATCAATACTAGTAACTATAAATCATAAAAAATGGATGAGATATAAATTATATGCTCTTAGAATGACGATTGAACACATACAACCTCTTGTTTTACCATCGAACTGTAAAAATGCAATGAATATGAACCATCACACCCAAGTGCACCACTCTAAGTGGAAACCAATCAACTATAAAAGAGAAAAACAAGAATAATAATTCCCATCCCTTGAAATATATATATTCCCATATACATGTATCTATAAATTCTAGACACACTCTCTTAACTAAGCCCTAAAAACATCATGTTTTCTAGTCTACCATGCCCAAATAGTAAGACTAAATAAAAAAATGATCTAATATAACATTGTAATGCCCCACCTCAAACACCATTGAACCAGTTCCCTAGGTTAGAGTTACATATGGCCTAATGTGTTCCTCCTCAAATTATAGATATTTTTAATTAGAGTCGAGGTCATATTATGTTATTTTAGGGAAACTATAACCTAATTATCAATGTTCACAACCTGGAGTATATAAATGATTTAGATGAACATTGAAAAAAATCATGTCAAAGTAAATTCACAACATTTTATAAATATTAAGTCACATCCCATGAAATAATAGAATTATTCTACAACATTCATGTAGGAATAAATATCAGTAAATTCATGTAAAAACAAACCAAAAATAAATGGGAAGAAATAAAAAAAGTTGAACAAAACTAGTAGTTTCAATCCCTAGCCTGGTACCCATATCTCAATATCTGACCTATCCATATAATCAAGCATCACATAGGTCCTCACCCTATGCCTGTAACCTATCTCTAAGTAGCATATTCATGTTTACCCACCATTCATGGAGGCCTCAAAAGACTATAAGTAAAATATAGTTGGCCACCAACAATGGTGTCTAATGAAAATCATCATTGTGATTGAAAATCATAATGGTATGAATTAAATAAATTAATATTAATAATAACAATATATAGTGATAACTAGAACCAATGAAAGGCATAGATTTAAAGAGGATAACCCATGACAACACTACCTTCTTGAATATCACTAGTCACTTGTCATACCGGATGTATCATGTATTACTTCAATTTTATTGTTCATTACTAGGGAAGCCATATCTAAGTGGCATGATATGAATACACATGGCTCATCGGGGATTTCCATCAAATCAATTCCAAATAAAAATATTAGTTAGACTTGAACTCAAGGGGCCACCCTTGACATTCATAAGAAAGAATCAATTATAATCCAAGGATCACACAAAGACATTCCACACAAATAATAATAAAGGGCAGTCTGGGGAAATCATCCCATGAAATTCATAATGGGAACCCCTTAAGATTCCTAACATAAATCCATCAATCCATCGACAAGTCCCATGGAATTGGTGATAATTAATATTTGTAGAATCCACTAGCTCTCTCAAGGAATTATTTAGTGTTGAACTTCATTGAATCATAAGAAGTCTTGACTCCCAAATTTCCCAATAGTACCCCAATTGAATCAAAGGATCATTCATGTAATTCCACAATAGTACTTATTATAAGTAATCTAACTAATATTTATAATGAATTCGATGCACATAATTATCATTAAGTGTCCAAGGGACATCCCATGGTATTCTAATATCCTCCTTCAATTTTTATAATATCAATTTTTCTAATGGATTTCATAACATCAAAGATTTTGAGTTAATTTTGATCTACTTTACAAAGAAATTAGGACAATGGGACATAACAAATGACATCTTCGAAAACTCATCGGTCTAGTAGATTGTAGGTTATGATCACTACACCATTTTGAGGGGGGAGTATTACTTACTCTCAGACTCAATTATAGATTTAATAAGTAATCATGAATACATAAAAAATCCTATTGTCTAACATTATTCCCTTATACCAATGTTATGTTCAAAAACATGTGGATATGTGAAGACCTATGTGTATTATAGGTTTTCCAAATTTCTCTTATTAGTTCATGATCCTATTATTTAACTAAAACTAATAGGGATATTGGGTGTTTCTCATCATTCTGGGTGGCAGTTGGTGTTTTGGAGTTGGGATTGAACCACATAAAGGTTTCCTACATAACCTGTGAGGAATGTAATAAAATCCCATGAAGTTTAATTGAATCCATAAGGGAAAATGAAAATAGTTTTGGACCATAAACAGTCGTCCTCTATATCTAGATAAAATCATGGGTTAGATACCACATAGTTCTAGTCAAATATGTCTATGTCGCAAGGGGTGTGAAATAATGGATTAAGAAGGTCTTATGCATAGAATATTACACAAGATTCTTCACTAGGGATATATACCTTTTAAGTAATGTCTCATGGGGAAAGAATTTCCTTTGAGGAGGGGAAATATAGTTGGGGATTACACCTAAAAAAGAGGTCTTACTTAAATTAATTTTTATTATACTGATGGAATAATTATTATTGATATCTAATCCGATTTAGTTCTTGATTTATTTAAGAAATAAAAATAATGTATGGTCATTAACATTATATGAGAGTGAACCAATTTATTTAAAAGGGCCTTATCCACTAAGGATTCCTGAGGAGACTCATTTTCCACCAAATGGGTAACAATAAGAGATAAAGTGGGTCTTGCACATAATATTTCCTAATATTCCTTATAAAAAGCTAGATTATGAGAAAATATATATCGAGGGCTTACACATAGGTGCAGGCCCATACATGATAACCTAGAAGAGAATATTGGCACTAGATGATAATGGAACCAACAAGAATATTTCAACTCAAGGTAAATGAATAATCAAAGTGGAATATATCAGCTTGAAGTAAATAATGAAATTTAAAAGGAGAATCATATTTTGTGGTAAATATGTGGGGCTTACACATATATGTGTCATGATAGTACCTAACTAATTCAATGACTCAAGTGAGTGATAAAAAGATTGGGGATGACACCTTATAAGATGCCTAAAATGGATTAATCTATGAGGATCATATGAGTTAAGACTCATGGTGCATGATGAATTGATAAGAGGCATCTTGACTAAAAGAAAATAAAGTAATCCGCATAAAGAGATATCAACCTGAGGAAATATGATAAAGAATTGACAAGGAGGAATCTTTACTCAAGGATATATGATAAAACTGAAAGGAGGCATCTCGATATATGACGTCTGAAGGGATGTTTGGGTATTACACCTTTGAGGATTCCTATACATGATAACCATGATGAATATATTGACTTGGGGTGATAATGGAATGGTTTGGGGTTAATGTAGGAATCCCTAAAACTAGTGGAGTAACTCAATACTAACTATATATTGTGTGAATGGGTTTTCAATTATAAGACCTAGGTGATTTGGTTATCGGGTGTGGGACCAATATAAATTGGTGCTTGTCCATAATGAGGGATTAGTGGAGGCTCATTAAACTTGTGAGGAATAGTGAAGGTTCTTATCACTAATAAAGGCTATAAATGGTTCTTTACACTAGTGAATACTACTAAATAGAAATATTTTTCCTTAGTTGAGAAATATTTTAAGGGTTGGTGCCTCTCCTTAGTTCTCCCTAGTTGTAGTATTTGACTGGTCTTGGCTGGAAAATAGATTTGGTTACAAAATGTCGCACCCTAGTAGAGGGATGAGAGAAGTATCACTCTATTAAGTTTCCTTAGGTGTGTAGTTTCCTTGGTGAAGGGACCTAAGAGGATGGCCTCCCAGGTGAAGGACCGTCAGCAGATTATCACCCAAGTCAAGTACCCTAAGAAGATGGTCTCCCAGGAGAAGGACCAAGGTGACGGTTCCTAGGTAAAGGTCCCTAAGTAGATGGTCACCAAGGTATAGGTACTTTATACGATGGTAACCCATGTTATAGCTATGATAAATGGGTTGCCTAGGAGAATGAATCACATAATGGTTCATTATGGTGAAGGGATTGTTATTGGGTCTCCCTAGTTGTGTCACATCTTAGAGGATGTTATAATATAGGCGGGGAAAAGGGAGATCTCATATCTCTTGGTTTTTTATGTGGTTAAATTCTTATTTTCGGAAAAATAAATGTGATGGAGTATGTATAGAGACAAATATACGAGTCTGAGTGACATGTAATGGGAATGACAGGAAAGCCCCAGGTGATCTATGTTAGTTAGCCTAGGAAATCAGAATATAACTGGGCAAGGAAACCTTGGTGATTAGTAAAGACCAAAGTGAGGTAGGATGAGTGAACATAGGTGATCATGGATGAATAGACTTGGGGGAAAAGGGGATAAATTTATCCCTAACTGAAAATATCAAAAAATGGCTTTTCAATATCAGCACCCCTTTATTTATAAATGGATGAAATATATGGTCAACACATAGAGGGAGGTTCTCAACAGGACACTACCAAATTGGGTGATGTTTCGGGGGAATATATCTCCATTCGCGTGTAAGATATCTTACAGTGCATCTAAATCCAATTTTCTATTCCTTCAGGCATGGATATGATTTTTTATCCCAACTAGACTTGTGTTTTGGGACTGAGGATTAAAATAGTGATTCCATAACCATGTGTATGGTTTGAATTTCACAATGAGAATAAATTCTCCCTACAGAAAAAGGGTATGTAGTGGTGGTTTTATATTGAATAGATGTGGTTTAAACTACTATCGATTAGTATCGTGACAATTTCAAAAATTGATGTGTATTACACGTTCTCATGTCATTCAGCAGCAGTTTTAATAAATTCACAGTGGTTCTAGTATTTTTCATTTTTGAGCATTCAGTGTTGGTTTTTTTATAAAAAAATCGTTCAGAAATATTTATGAAATGTAAAAAATTATCCCTAATATGTTCAGAAGCGGTTATTCCTAGCTACCGCAGAACATATTTTATTTATTTGAATTAGCGGTGGTTTCCAAAAACGGATACTAAATCATAATTATTTAAAAATATTTCTTAAAAAAATAATTATAAAAAAGTGGCATGAAATAACATTAAAATGAATATATGATTAACCATAAAACATATGTTATACATCCATAACAAATGTATAATCATCCAAAGTAATCATGACCTCAATCTGAGTCAAACCATACATTTTTTAACCAATACATCTATCTGCTTCTACTACATCCATGTCACGGCCAATATGTATCCACACAGTGAACTATACTACATCTATCAACCTCCACTACATCTCATCAACTGAAACCAACCACACCATCTCATCAACGACAATAAATAATAAAAGAAAATTTAAAACTAAACAAAATAAATTATAATTATAGTAGAATAATTGATAAAATTTTAACATACCAGGAAAACTAAGAACCATCCAGACTACCTTCTAATGAATTTCATTAATCATAATGGTAAAACTCCTACCCACTACTAGCATCTTTAAACTAAAATAAAAACTAGATTATTTAAGAAAATAAATTAGAAAAAAAATAAGAGACATGAAATATATTCAGAATGAAAAACCTAAAATTTGTTATCTTGTTAATGAAATAGAATAAATTTTAATATAAAAAGGTAATATATAATGAAAAACACTTTCAAAACATAAAATTTTATATTTAAAATAAGATTCATCACTTGAAATAGAATATTGATAATTAAATATTCCAATTTATTTTTAAAGCGGCATGTGCTATGTCAAAATATTAAATAATTAATATTTTTTAATGAATTTGAAATCACAAAATTTTCTATTTTTAAATAATAACATAGTGCTGTTTTGCAATTATTTTACTTCAATTTGTGGTTTTTTTATATGGTTTTGACAATTACTAGTGGATTATAGTGTTTTAAAACACTAAAAACACATTTACAACCATAAAAAAATCATCATTCAAAATGATGTTTTACTAGTTTCTACATTTCAAAATTAAATATACTGTCATTTTCTATTGATTTAAGGAAAATATGACATTAATTTCCTAGTTTTCACCCTTAACATTTTGTAAAGGTTATTTTACCTTTAATAAGTGGTTAGTAAGTCATTTTGACCACACCTCATATAGGAATGGCATGATGTCTATGATTACAAATAAAAAATAACTCATCAGTGGTATTCCAATGAGTTAACATCAATATACGGTCATTTTCTTTGGTTTTACCGTTCCATGCATGTTTTAATGTTTTAAAACACTAAATATGCATTTACAGCCATAATGGGAAAACAGTAATTCATAATGACATGCATTTAGTTCCTACATTTAAAAATTAAATATATATTCATTTCACTTGACTTCAGGATAATCCAAAAAAGATTCCTCGTTTTGACTATCCGATAATTTTTTGTAAATGTTTTTGTACCTTTAAGAAGTGGTTTCTGAGTCATTATGATCACATCACACATCAAATTAAAATGTTTTCTATATGTACTTGTTGAAAATAACATATCAGTGGTTTTCTTTTGATTTGATGTCAATATGTGATCATTTTCTATTGTATAGAAAATTCCAAGAATGGTATAGTGTTTCAAAAAATAAAAGCACATTTTTAGACATAAAGAGAAAACTGTCATTTGGAATCATATTCCATCAGTTTGTATATTTCATAATAAAATATAGAGCCATTAATCCTTGATCATAGGTAAATATGATATTGTTTGAGCAATTTTGACCCCCATACACTTTTTTTAAATGTTTTTGTTCCTTTAAGAAGTGGTTAATGAGTCATTATGACCACATTGCACATCGTACTGATGTTTTTTCTATGTGTTCATGTCAAAAAAACTGATATATGGTTTTCCAATTATTTTATGATAATATGTGGTCATTTGCTATGGGTTTTACCATTCCAAACACTTTGTAGTGTTTTAAAACAAAAAAAACATGTCTATGTCCATAATAGGAAAACTATTTTATGTAATAATGTTCCATTGGTTCCTACATTTCTAAATTAAATATAAGTTTGTTTTCCAATGATTTTATGGAGATCTAACAATTCTTTTCCATGGTTTGACCCCCTAAACTTGATTTTAATGGTTTTTGTACATGTAAGAGGTGGTTACTGAGTCATTATGACCACACTGCAGATCAAATTGATGTTATGTCTATACTTACATGTCAAAAATAAATCAGTGATGGTTTTACAATGATTTTATATCAATATGAGGTCTTTTTTATGGTTTTTACCATTCCACACATGTTTTAGTGTTTTAAACCAAAAAAAATGCATTTACGGCCATAACATGCTAACCATATTTTAGAATGACATTTCATTAGTTCTTACATTTAAAAATTCAATATATAGTTTTTATTCTTTGATATCTAGGAAATCCAACATCATTTCCCAGTTTTCACACCCCCCCCCACAAAAAAACTTGTTTTTAATGATTTTGTACCTTTAAGAAGTGTTTATGTAGTCATTCTGAGCACACTAGACATCATATTGAATTTTTTCTACACGTACATGTCTAAAATAACTCAAAAATGTTTTTCTAATTATTTATTCTTAATATGAGATTATTTTCTATGGTTTTAACTATGCTATGCATGTTTTAGTGTTTTAAAACACTAAAAACATTTTTACAACCATAATGGTAAAACTGTAATTCATAATGAAATTATGTTTGTTACTATATTTCAAAATTAATGATATGGTCATTTCAAATATATGGGAAATCTAGAATAGTTTTTTAGGTTTGACCCCCCAACACTTGTTTTTAACAATTTTTGTACCTTTAAGAAGTGGTTAACGAGTAATTTTGACCACACTATACGTCGGAATGATGTGTTTTCTATGTTTACAGATAAAAAACACATAGGTGGATTTCCAATGATTTCACATAAATATGAGAACATTTAGTATATTTTTTTACCATTCCATGAATGTTTTAGTGTTATAAAACACTAAAAATTCTTTTACAGCCACAACAGGTAAACCATAATTCGGAATGATGTGTCATTTGATCTTTTATTCCAAAATTAAATATTTGGTCATTTTCTCTTGATTTTAGGTCAATCGGACATCTTATTCCTAGTTTTTACCCCCCCCCCCCACCAACTCGTTTTAAAAGGATTTGGTACCATTATGAACTGGTTACTGAGTCATTCCGACCAAACCACACATCATATTTATGTGATATCTATGCATACAAATCAAAAACAATTAAATAGTTTATTACCATCAATTCATGTCAATATGAGAGGGTTTGTTATTTTTTTGATCGTGAAACATGAATTTTAGTGTTTTAAAACAACAAATCGTATTTATAGACATCACAGTAAAACCATAACTCATATTGACATGGTGTTGATTCCTACATTTCAAAATTAAATAAGTGGTTGTTTTCCTATGATAACTTTTGAAATAATTAATTTCTTTAAAAATATTTAATTTTATAATTAATATATTATTAATAAATTAACGATTTTGAATACCCTTCATAGTGGAGTACTGATTCACACCCTATCTAGTCACACCACCCATCATGCATTATCCAGTTACACCCCACATCATTCTAGGTCCTCCTTGCACCTGCACCACATTATCTTCTTAAAAGAACTGGGTACATGAAGCAGTTACTAGAGGTTCACTATAAAAAATCCCATCTTTGAGGTCATTTTTTACAACTGGTGATGGTTTAATCTACAAACCCATTATTTATTGACTGTTAAGAAAACCCCCTTGTATTTCATTGTCAACAATCATTTATCATAGATTTTTATACTTGTGAAATAATTTTTATATGTGTTGTTTTTTTGGGTAATCAGTAGTGAGTTTTTATTCAGTTGGAGATAGTTTTTTTTAAAATAATGTGTGTGATGTTAATGGGAAATCACCCCATCTTGAAAGCATGATGCCCAATAATCTACCCATAGCTTCTTGTACCATCACCATCTCTATAGAAGTATCAAGTACAATATAATGACTAGGATCCACAGAAGATGGTGGTATTCGTGGCGTGTTCCAAGATATTGATCACCTAGGATCATGAAATTTTTTTGTTGTTGGAATTCCTGAATTTCAAATGGTTAATATATATTAAATTTATTAAAAATGAAATACTAAATGTTTTAAAAAAATATATAAAAACTTGAAAAATGTATATATGTAAAAAACACTTATTAATGAGAAACATTAGTATATTTTCATTACAAATTTATACAATCAATTATTCATTACCTTTATTTTTATCAACCTACATTGCGATGAGTCCATCATTTTCACCCTCTTTTACAAGTTCTCTTGGTTTTATATTTTCAGGAAAAAAACTATTCAATGTTTTGTGATTAATGAAGTTCTCTGTCACAAAGAACCAATTAATCTTCTTCTCCTATATCATATTAGTCTCTATACTTTACATTTACAATAACACTCCAACATTTATGTATTTCATCAGCCACATAATAAACCATCATTTCATGGGAAGAAAAGATAAATGAATCATGTTGTACATGCTCACCGATATAAATCAAATAAGAGAAGTTGATAGAAGTAAAATGTAATGAATATATCATTATAACCCTATCTACGTTGACCCACATTAATTTAAATAAGATAACTCATAAATAGCCATGATAGTTTGATTCAATTATATCCTTCATATTCCCATAGTCTCCCAACTATGCAAATATAAATACACAACTATTCTGAATTTTCAAGTCTTCTTATTGATAAATTGTACAAAACCTAAAGGTATAAAATTATAGGAATTGAATCTCTTATCCTGACATGGAGGACCTCAAGCCAAAAACATCAAATCATTCACTATGTTATCTTTATTTTCAACATTCATTATCGAGAATAAACGATATAAGTTATTAATTTTAATAGTGAAAAAAATACAAATTAATAATATGAATATGATTATATACATACATGATGGGTGACCCATTTTAAAAGGTTCTTATTAACAGATTTAGTTAATTCCAGCTTCTTTCGATCTCAGCCTCATAGTTTCCTCCTTATTTGTATTCAAAATTCTTCAATAAATGGATCTGAAAAAACAAAGCTGAGTATCACATTTATATTTTCTTGTAGAATCTCCAATTCAATCAATATAAAATTTGACCTCATTCCAATTGTTCATCCAATAGATTAAGATACCTATTATTGATTTTAATAATGAGAATTAGTGGAGAAGTCATCAATATGTCTAGTATGATTGAATCTAGTCACAATCTCATACAAATATCTAGAACAGAAGGTCAAGAACTCTATTTCTATGTAGCCTTCAATAATATAGCCTTTTTATTGGGATGTATTACTCACATATCATTTCAAATGACCTAATTTACTACTAGAAAAAATGAGAAAAATATTAAAAAAATTATGCAATGATTTGATAAAATCCAATTCACCAATGAAAAAAAATCTTCTATATACCTATCTATTGTATACATCCATAAATAGTGTAGCGTTCTACCATGTTTAGATTCTTCAACAAAATGATCAATAAAATAAATCATCAATATGAATAGTTAAGTGGGAAATAACATTTTCAAATGACATATTTTCAAAACAATTATTTCCAAATGTTTATCTTGATAAGTTCGAGTTATAGTTTTTCAACAAATCTCTCTGAAAAATGTTCAAATATAAACTATAACTCCACCTAGTTTTTAGGTAATGTATCACACAAATCCAATGGAAATAACCAATACATCAAAATATTTGATTCATGAATTTTCAACCCATGTAACATTCAATTTTATAAGTTACACACCATGATATATTACTTGAATAACCATCTATCACTTTTACATTCTTTAATGATAGAAGGAATACATCTTTCTCATGAATTCTCTTGAAGAAATATTTTTTGGATACTTGTCATTCTCATTTTACCACAAACCATTTTCTATATTCATTGACTCCAAATCCTTATGAGAATTAAGGTGATCCTTTGATTTACCATTCTCATTAAGCACTATAAAAATTAAATTTTCATATATTTTCTTCTCAATATTCATTATGATAAGATTACAATGAATAAAATTAAGCTCTCAAATAAGGATGTTTAAAAATATTCTCTTTTTCTTCTAATCTTGTGTTCTAGATTCTTTGAATATTGTACCTCGTACCATTTCCCCCATTTAAACTAATGAAATTTTAAAAATTCTTCTGTGACATTTATTAATTATCCAAAGATTTCTAAACCAGATAACACCTTTGGTGAATTCCTCATTTCAGAATATCCATTGAACCATGTCTTGATAATACTAAATTTAATAGAAGAATCAAGAAATTGACAATGGAACATAAAACCCCATTTTCTTATATGATGTAATCATTGAGTTTTTAAATATAAATGACAAACTAGACAAGAGACACTAGTATGAGTATTTCAAATAGATAAATTTCCAAGTCCAACAAAGCCTCTAATTGTCCACATTAAAGAATCATGAATTTTAAATAGTTGTCTCATTGAATCATCGTATGGTTCCAGGCCATCATCCAATTATTCTAGAAATTCATTGATTAGAGGTTGATGGTAAACATCAATATCACTTACAATAATATTATTTATAGGAATAATCATCAAAATAATGAAAGAATTCATGTTCATACAAATCTATAGAGGTAGATTATAGGGGATCGAAACAACTAAAAATTTTATATAATTAGTTCTTAATGTACCAAAAGGGTTAAAACCATCAAGAGTTAATACCGAGCTTACATTACTAGGATATGAATAAAAATATGGATATAGTGAATCAAACATATTCAATGATTTTTAATCTTCTGGATGTCTCATTAATCAATCATTTCTATCCTGATCATTCCACTTTATGTTGTATGTAGTCATAGATGACATGAATACTATTTTAAATCAAGCTTTCATAGGAAAATAGTGCAATACCTTTTTAAGAGTTTTATTATTCTATTTTTCCCTATAGCTGCATTGATTTATACTCTCATTATTCATCATTGACTTCCATAATCTTTTATGAAATCTTGTGCATTCTTCTTTATCAGACTCTTCTCCCCAGTAAATCTTGCAATCAATAGTGCTTACATGTATCTTGTAAGATCAAGTATGAGTTTTTATGACTTTCCTCATCTCATAGAATGATGTTGGGATCGTAGAATCAATAAAATGAATCATGAAGCAACTATAAAATCACAAACATTTCTTTGTCAGTAATTCCATAATAACAGTTGATGTGATACAACTTTAGTAAAAAAGGAAACATCAAACACATAGCACACCCTTCATACAGTTCTTATTTTCCATCTTCATCTAATTCATAATAATCATTGTTTCACTAATTTCCTAAGAAATATTTACCTACTTAATATCAATAGAAGGTTATTTTTATCTATTAAAATATTGGAAATTGTATTTTGGAAAACCAAAGGCTTTATTTAACAAATTTTGACATGAATTCTCCTCTACCTGGTCACTTTTATTTCATCGACAATATTTTCATTGTTGTGAATCACCATAACATTTGATTCACTATTTCAAATCCAACATACATTTCAAGAAAGAAACTATTTCAATATAAAATGCTCATATACTTCATTTTTATTCATAAATTTCAGGAATTTACAATTAGGACATAGACATTTACCACTGTTCAGTTTTTAATTGTATAATATAAAAATTATTCCAATGCCTTGGCATATTGAGGTGTGTTTCAAGTTAAATTAATCCAGCTTTATCTACAGTTGTTGGATTATATTCTCCTTTAAAATTAGAATATAATGATATAAATGTTTAATTAAATAGGTACAAACAAAATTAAATAGGAATCTATATGGGTTAGATGAAGACTCAAGAGCATAGTATTTGATGTTAGATACAAGCTTGAAATAATTAAAATTTAATGATCAAAGTGTGGAAAATAACGTATACATAAAATTTGATACTGATGTATCAATTTTTGGTAATTAATATATATATTATATTATATTTATGCTAGAAAAATATAATGGTTTATTCTACCCTAGTGTTGTAACTAAGTAGGGTTTATTCCATTGAATGATTTTCTACATTGATCAATGTCTGAACCATTTCCCAGTGTATAACTAAGACTAAGAGCACCACATTTAAAAACATAAATGAAAACTATACTTTATTTGGATATCACACATAATTTTATCAATAAAACCTATAAACAAATAAGTTATTGGTTGTAATATGTGATTATACTTCATTCTACCATTTAAGGTCATTTTAAAAGTGCACCTAGATTTCTTGAAGAACTATCCATCCCATCCCATGTTATAAAATAGAGGCCACACATCAATTCAAATATAAGAATATAGTTAACCATTCAACATAAAATCTCACCCCACCCCTATAAAAAAATTCTGAAACATACCCTTCTCTTTCATTTTGATAAGTAATTAATATGAAATGCCCTATGTGAAATCAACACGCCATAGAATTTCAATTTCCAAAAAATATCAAGAGGCATGGTCTATAGTTAAATATTAAGACTATTTATGAAATTTTCATACAATAAAGCTTAATACCCTTTGAGAAACTTGTTTATAAAACTTCCTTTGAAAACTCAAATACTCATACATTGTAAAGTTAATATATTCGAGGTAACACAACATTGTTTCTTAAACATCCATGCACACCAATTGAATTCATTAGTTTCCATTACATAATATTTAACAACCAAAACAACTTTTAATTTATTTAAATTATGAAATAAAATACATTCTAGTATTTTGTCATATGGGAGGTCTGTATGGTAGTTTAAAACTAATTTTAAATTAAATGGTTTCAAATAAAAAACCTTCTCATTCAATCAAAAAAATTGAAAAAAATTTCCCTTTAAAGTATATTTATATAAACATATAATAATTTCATTAGAAATATAAAACCAAACTTAAAGAGGAAATAAATTAGTGTTTATGAATTTAATGAACTATAAAACAAAGAAAACCAACCTCTGATTTACCACGTACAAAAAGTGCGACACTAAATCACCATAACAAGGACAAATAATCCTTAAGAGTTTAGGAGGAGGAGAACGGATTCTGGGAGAGGGAGGTCAGTGGGGCGTACATCACCATCGGGAGAGGGTGGTGGAAGGGTGGGGGTCTATGTCACCACTATGAATAGGGTGGTTAGGGGGTTATGGGGGTCAGGATCACTGCTGAGGATGAAGGAGGGGGGTAGGATAGGGGTTTGTAGGGTCGAGGTCACGTGGGGAGTGGGGTAGGATAGGGGTCATGGTTAGGGTCAGACATATAGACTGGGGGAAGGATATGAAATAGGGTTTTTTCTAAACATTTCAGAGTAGTTTATGGAAACCACCAATATTTGTTAAAATTTAAAAATATAGTGGTGGTTTGACAAAACTGCTAATAATTTTATATAAAACCAAATTTATTATGTGAAATTTAATAAAAGTTACACAAACATACCACCTCTAACTGAACATTTCATTGTAATTAACCCCATCCAACATAGAATTGGATTCATTATTAATAAAATGAATCTAATTATGAAGTAAACGTATTTTACTTTGACTTAATCTTAAATTATCTGGTGGGATTATGAGTTGTCTCACAAGTGGGAGGATACTTTCAAAAATGTTGATCTTAAGTTAAGGATTTTGAATTTCACCACAATGAATCATATTGACTTATGTCGTTTGGGTTCCCAAATAGATACATATCGAATCAAGGAATATATATTGTGAATTAAAAAATGTCCAAATTCTTGGATATAAAATGGATTTGAATAAAAGTATATTTTCATCGAGATCCAAAGAAGGATATATAAATGTCAGTACATATCCTGTGAGAATAAGAATAAATCCATGCATAGTTATTATGATGGTCCCCCTATGCTGATCATGTTCATGCATTGAGCGACTAAATTTTCAAAATAGGTTCATTGATGAATAATTGTATGATTAATTCTCCTGTATATATCTTGATCATATGTAGGATAGGTGATATCATCACCTTACCATATAATCATGGTTATTGACCCAAGATCATGTGGGGATGTTTTATGGATCTTTTTCTTCATAACCCGGGGAAAGGAAACAAAGAAATAGTGAGTTTAGATTATTAGTAATGGTAAAAAATAGAGATATCAATGATCACGTATAAGGCCCCAGCCTTAAACCTTACTTAATCTTGAGTTATTACAAGATTACACATTGATGATCTTTTCAGGTTTAGAGTTTTAGAGAATTAGGACATTACTATTACATCTCAAAAGATTACAAATTAGTCTCTTCTACTAAATTTCCATAAAATGAAAACTCTTAAAAAGAAACATGTCTAGTTTCATGTTTTAGGTAGCATGACTTTCCCTTGATCCCATCCTTGACCCTATTCCACGCTAAGTCCTGTGAAAAACATTTCAAAAACTTGGGATGAGCATAAAACTCAGTAAGGGATACACAAAGAACAAAAACTGTTAGTTTATCAAAACAAAAAGTAAACCATGTATACTTTAACAAGGTAATACTTTTCACCTTTATGACGTAGTAAAAACTCTTCACTGAATAAAATATCATTACTTACCTTTTTGTAACCAAAGGATTACCATAAAACCCATATAAAGAACACATAACATATATAAAGGTAACTTTGGACATAAAACATACTTAAGTGGAATAACCATACGGTCGACTCCCACACATATCACTTAATGGAATAGCCATACGACCAATTTCCATACATACTTAATGGAATAGCCATACGACCGACTTCCATACCCAATGCATTGGAGGTTATAACGTAACCCCCCGTCCTGGTATTCACGGCACCACCCGTCATATGGTTTATAACGTAACCACCCGTTAAAATTTCCAAGTACCAATATAAAATCATAAAACGTAAAACCAATATAAAGGAATTTTAACATTTCCACATCACAATATATCCTAATAGAATCCTTTATCAGAACCATTTTCAAAACCATTTATAACATTTAATAAATATATTTTTGAATCAAAGTGTCCCATACCACCTTGAAGCTTAAAAATTTAAACCATTAATATCCATATAAATAAATCCTTAAAACCATTTTGAAAACATGGATATTAATAAGAAGAAATAATTAAAACATTTAAAATGACATTTTGGTTAAAGTGGTTTTACCAAAATTAGAAACACTTGAATACAATAATTGATGAATAACATTTAGTCAGAACTTTATAATATCATGAGGATAAATGGATTCATGATATAATACTTTAAAGGATAGTATATACACCATATATGAGTGAATTGGTGCATAACAACCATGAACCCTCAATAGAAATGTCAAATGTGATGAAATCCCTTATAAAGAAGGTATCCTTAAATTAAGGACAAATCAATCTCAAAAATATGTGTGAAAAATATAAATACACCCAATATAAGTGGATATTAAGTGTAAAACAATAAAAGTTCATTCACACATATTCAATGGATGACATATTCAATAACTACATGTTGAACCCAAAGAAATCGAAATTGGGTTAAAAAGTTCCCTTGACAGCCTAACGACATCACATCAAAATGAGTTGATGAGAGATAAAAAGTGTATCTCATCACTTGGACATAAAATTTACATCCATAAGGTTATATGAGAACATATCCCAACATAAAAATATGTAAATTAAAAGACCCAACAAAATAAGTCTTTTAAAAAAAAGGAGGGTGAAAGGTTCCCTTACCGACTTGGGTATCTTTCAAAACATACACCCCATGAAATAAGGACAATAGATCCTTGATGTAAATACTCATAAAAGAAAGTATATTACACAAAGAGTAGAATAATGGGCAGTACATACACCACTCAATGGAATTGGTGGCAAATGTAGCATAAATCTCACGGGAATAAAAGTGAGATGAAAAATCCCTTACAAAAACTCGGCAGCCTAACGGCGCCACAAAAAACATCCAAAATGGAATGATGAGAGAGAATAAGGCCTCTCATCACATGAACATAAAAATTAAAGTAATTGTAATATAAAATAACATCCCAATAACAAGAAAGATGAGCTTTAGAGGGAATGAAATAAAAGAGTGTACTTAAAAAGAAAGAGAGGAGTAAGATCCCTTACCTCGGGTCCGACTTGACTCGATCGTTCATTATCATCCTGAATAATAAACTTGAGTTAATTACTAATTCCTTAAGAACCTTTTTCAAGTTCATTATTCCTTTTTATATCACTTATTACCAAGTCATAAACATTATGTCATCATTTAAGTTAATAATATTTGTTTTGCCGATATTTTGGTTCTTAAGTCGAAAGTGGACTTCTTACAATTACATGTTGTTCGTGTGGCCAAATGTTTATTATATCCAGAATTTTATTCATTATTTAGATATCATATATGTCATATATATACAGCATATACATGTATTTATAATAGTACATTACATTTGGGGATAAGAAATGAAATGCACCGTTCATGGAGACGGTAAGCCGTACGTACGCATGAACGCTACTTTCATTTCTATTTTGTATTTTATAAAATGTAATAATAATGATATAAAGGTATATTATAATTCTGGTATAATATCATATATAATATCATAGTTACATCCTTTATACGTCCCACATATGGTATTTAACGAATCAAATCACTTTGAGGGGGCGGTAGTCCGCACTTCCTTAAATGAAGATATCGCGTTTACCCAAAATGGAAACCATAAAGGTAAGCCAAAAATAAAAAATACATAAGCTTAAGTAAAGAATAAACATATTATATATCATATATAAAAATAGTGACATCATAATGGCCACCTTTGAAGGTGTTAGATGAGTATTGAACAATCATCGTTTCGGGAGGCAGAATTTCGCCATCCACGGAAACCGTATGTTCTTTAACCATTTGATGTAGTTGTGTGAGAGTGTAGCTCGAATAAATATTATAACAACATCCTAGTATATTGAAGATACTGGTGTTGTTACAAAATAAGTAAATAAAGATAGTTTTGGGGGTTGGATAAGCAAAATAAAACAAATGAACATGAGAGAATGAATTACCTTTAAAAGTGTAACTCCTTTTGATTTGAGCCTAAAGGCTTCCTTTGAAAGGATTATGCCCAAAGGGAATCCTCTAGGATGAGGATAGGGATGTGGAGAGAGTAAATTGGCAGGGGTTGGCCGAGACAAAGGCTTGATGAGTGTGTGTAAGGTGGTAGAGGTGGGGGCCTTCTATAAGAGGAGAGGAGGGGAACTTTTGGAATGTAAAGAAATATTACTTTATTTGAAAATGTGTTTCGGTTTTAAAAGTTCCCACATTGATAGAATTAGTGGATAAGGTGATAAGGGATCGAAATCCACTCATCAAATTGGTTTTTGACACTTGTAGTTCATAGATTTTACATTATCATTCCATTTTATTTAAATCGTCAAATAATGATGTCATCACTGCATCATTATTATGTCATAAATAATTTAATTTAGTTAATGTCTAAAAATTATAAAACAAATACTATGATGTATGAAATCTTTTTACCTTTCCAATGAATATTTATAATCAAAATATGGACTTGTGTAACCCTACTTAAAAATTGTTTTAGTAAAACAACTCATGTTTGTGTCAATTTAATTTTAACATTAAATAAAAATATATTATTGTCATTTTCCAACTAAAGTGGCTCCATGGGGTCCCCAAGTTGGCCCATGGCTAGTCTTGGTCTGCCATGACTCACCCAATAGGTGTAGGACAAGTGTCATGGTGTTTTCACATTCTTATAATATCATTTTTACCTTAAACTACAATAATTACCTCTAATCGCGATTAATGAAAAAAAAGTTACTATTCACCAAAAAATTATTTTCATCCCATTGAACCACATTTTACATAGTAATGACAACCATGTATGTCGGATTTTCAAAATTCAATTCACATTAGTGGTAAAATTTCATTTAACTGAAAAATCAGTTTGCTTGATTACCACTTAGTGGTTTCACTATTCATCAAAAATTGGAGTTTTTCAGAAAAATACCAAATCTTCACCCTAAGCTATATTTGATATTCCGAATTTAAAAATGAAGTTCGTTTTATGAAATTCAAAACATATTAGTCACATTAATTAATTTAATAATTAATTCCTTCTGTCAGCGCAAATAGCGCGTTTTTATAAAACAATAAGTATCAAAAGATTGACACTAGTTTAAGTCTGATTTCAAAGTGAAATTAATTCCAACAACCACTATTGGATTTAATGGTAAAAATATTTTATAATTTCACTTTAAAATGAATTCAAAATATTTTCTAATCATATAAATAAATTAGATTAAAAAGAGGTTTTCAATTAAAACACAACATTTTACACTATTCATTAAAAAATGAACTTTATCGGAAAAAAACCAAAAAATTACACAAAGTAAAATTTGATGTCCCGATTCTTAATAAGAGTTTTATTTGGTCCAAAAGAATGTATAAGAGTGATCAAAACTATATTTAATGATGGTTCTCCATCAAAAGGTGATAAGTGAACCTTTAGTGAAAACTAGGGAATATACGCCTAAAATTGAATTCTTTTCGTATTTTAAGCCTTTATCTTTTATTGTATAAATGTAAAAACATTTAAGAACATATATAATCATATTTTAGTTATTTCTATACATTACCTCCATTACAACGGCTACATGTTAACTACCATTTAAAATAATATTATTTTATTATTAGAGTGCAACGTAAGATTCCCAAGAAACTCGTTGTTGCGTATTGGGTATGCCATCGAGCATAGCGTCCCCTTTAAAGTCATATCAAAATTTTATTAACAAATATGTATAAACATGAAAATGTCATATTCTTTATTTACCTGGGGTGTTACATCCTTCCCCCCTTTTGGGAATTGCGTCCTCGCAAATTTTTTAAAATTGAGCTTGGAAACATCCTTGAAAGTCCCACATCGGAACAAGAGTTGGTAAAACAATCACTTTAAAATAAAGAAAGATAAGTACAGAGGTCACCCGAGTTAACCCATACTAGGACTCCATGTAGGAAAATATGGACATGGAGGAGAAAACATAGGGTCATGTTCTGATGGAGAGTGATAGAAAACATGTTTAGGAGAAAGTTAACAATAAGAAAATCACAAACTTGTGATGGGTTAAATGGTGTTGGGTTCCCCAGTAGGAAAAGTTAATAGACAACATTTTTGTTTTAAGTTACTTTTTATTGAGGAATTTATTCATCAGGAAGCATAATCACTTATCATGTTGACTTTCAACTTTTAATAGATTAATTAGTCAAACTCATATTTTTTCCAAAAGACGAGTATTTAGGGAGACTTGTTCGCATTAAGAGTACTATAATCAACTTCTATAGAATCACCTAATCCACAAAAGAGAACTATATACTTCCTATTTATTTAGGCTTTAACCAAAACCAAAACCAAAAGGTTAGTACAAGATTAGATAATCCAGAAAAGGATAACCCATTATAAAAAGAAAATCTATTCTTAATCTCCAAAATTTGTCAAAAAAACCCCAAAGTTAAACAAGGATCATCCAATAAAAAACTTGTCCATAAAATTCTTCAAAGTAAACCAATCTATGATTGAAACCCAAATATTTGAAGGATTTAGTCACATAGTCTTCCAAGTTAAATCGTAACATTTATCTTTAAACAACATCAGTTGCTTCTAAAGTATCGTATTGAAAAGTAATTAACCTAATCACATATCCTCCATGATAGGTTAATCATTTTCATAAATAACCCAAAATCAACTTATTCTTAATTCATAAAATAATATATCTAAAAAGAATCAGTCAAACTAACCAGGGACTTCACGTAGTCTAGTGGTAGGCGATAAATACCAGTCGCACTTTGGTTGTGGGTTCGATTCCCGCAGCATTGTCCGACGCGACGGGTTGTCACACGGTCTACGTGTTGTCCTTTTTCCAAAACTATATAATTCTTAAAACATTCCCCAAAATGAGATAAAATCTTCAAAGATGATTATAACATATTTTAACCTCAAGTTTATCTCATGCCTTTCATTTTCCATCATAACATATAGTAACCCATAATTACCTCAAAAGTAAGGATCATATAAACCCAAATTGTTCTTTATAACTAGGTCCACAATAGAAAAGAAAACTATTCCTTGAATAAAATTTCATATATTAAACATCATGGTTACACATAATATAAAAAGTCTTCTAATGTAACCCCATCATCAAAAGAGACTTAATACTCTTAAGAATTTCACCATAACTCTTGAAGACCTTATATGTTGACATCTTACTCATTCAACATTATTCATGATCCATTAACCATTCCTTTCCAACTTATTCCGAAATACCTCTTTCCTAAAAACAAAATAATGAATCATATCCTAAGATTCCAAAATAGGAAAACAATAGTCATGAAATAATACATACCTTTGATTGGTCATTGTCAGTTTCTTCATCCTCAATCGGAATGGAATTAGGTAGTGGTAAACGAACATTTGTACGCTCTCGGTGACCCCATTCACGAAACTTCTTCATAGGACATGTGATTGCATAATGACCATGCACACCACAATTAAAACATTCAATTGATCCCTCAGAAAGAACTTCTTTCCCTTTCCTCGAGTCAACTGGATGCTTCCTTTTTCCATGGCAGGTTCTTGCTTTATGACCTTCATTTCCACATCTATAGCATATTTCTGTCCCTTTGAAACATTTTCCTAGGTGTTTCTTTCCGCATCTTTGACACATAGGTTTTTGAACACACTTACCTTTATGATTATTACCTGTAGTTCCGTAGGGATTTGTTTCTCGCATACATGATGCCTTATAGAAATCACGAAGGTTTAGGTGGTCAATCATAACTCCAGATAGTTGGTTGAGGATAAACACAAGAGTTCTCATTACAGCTCCCATATCATTCAGTTGCTCGCTCAGAAAACTGTCACAGTTTCCTTCACATCCACCGTTACCTTGGTGCCCGCTAGATCCAGCCATTTACTAAAACCAAAAAGGGACAGTGTGAGTATAACAACAAAACCATCATGTACTAAAGAGGAAGATAAACACTAAGATATTCTTACTCATTCACTTTATCTAAAACTAGGACTCTGTCTGAAATCCTAACCATTATGGTAATGTCACTTATGCTTAAAGAATACCCTAACCTCTAAAGTTATCTAAACCGACCTTTGATACCAACTATAAGGCCCCAGCCTTAAACCTTACTTAATCTTGAGTTATTACAAGATTACACATTGAGGATATTTTCAGGTTTATAGTTTTATAGAATTAGGACATAACTATTACATCTCAAAAGATTACAAATTAGTCTCTTCTACTAAATTTCCATAAAATGAAAACTCTTAAAAAGAAACATGTCAAGTTTCATGTTTTAGGTAGCATGACTTTCCCTTGATCCCATCCTTGACCCTATTCCACGCTAAGTCCTGTAAAAAACATTTCAAAAACTTGGGATGAGCATAAAACTCAGTAAGGGATACACAAAGAACAAAAACTGTTAGTTTATCAAAACAAAAAGTAAACCATGTATACTTTAACAAGGTAATACTTTTCACCTTTATGACGTAGTAAAAACTCTTCACTGAATAAAATATCATTACTTACCTTTTTGTAACCAAAGGATTACCATAAAACCCATATAAAGAACACATAACATATATAAAGGTAACTTTGGACATAAACATACTTAAGTGGAATAACCATACGGTCGACTCCCACACATATCACTTAATGGAATAGCCATACGACCAATTTCCAAACATACTTAATGGAATAGCCATACGGCCGACTTCCATACCCAATGCATTGGAGGTTATAACGTAACCACCCGTCCTGGTATTCACGGCACCACCCGTCATATGGTTTATAACGTAACCACCCGTTAAAATGTCCGAGTACCAATATAAAATCATAAAACGTAAAACCAATATAAAGGAATTATAACATTTCCACATCACAATATATCATAATATAATCCTTTATCAAAACCATTTTCAAAACCATTTATAACATTTAATAAAGATATTTTTGAATCAAAGTGTCCCATACCACCTTGAAGCTTAAAATTTTAAACCATTAATATCCATAAAAATAAATCCTTAAAACCATTTTCAAAACATGGATATTAATAAGAACAAATAATTAAAACATTTAAAATGACATTTTGGTTAAAGTGGTTTTACCAAAATTAGAAACACTTGAATACAATAATTGAGGAATAACATTTAGTCAGAACGTTATAATATCATGAGGATAAATGGATTCATGATATAATACTTTAAAGGACAGTATATACACCATATATGAGTGAATTTGTGCATAACAACCATGAACCCTCAATAGAAATGTCAAATGTGATGAAATCCCTTATAAAGAAGGTATCCTTAAATTAAGGACAAATCAATCTCAAAAATATGTGTGACAAATATAAATACACCCAATATAAGTGGATATTAAGTGTAAAACAATAAAAGGTCATTCACACATATTCAATGGATGATATATTCAATGACTACATGTTGAACCCAAAGAAATCGAAATTGGGTTAAAAAGTTCCCTTGACAGCCTAACGACATCACATCAAAATGAGTTTATGAGAGATAAAAAGTGTATCTCATCACTTGGACATAAAATTTACATCAATAAGGGTATATGAGAACATATCCCAACATAAAAATATGTAAATTAAAAGACCCAACAAAATAAGTCTTTTAAAAAAAAGGAGGGTGAAAGGTTCCCTTACCGACTTGGGTATCTTTCAAAACATACACCCCATGAAAGAAGGACAATAGATCATTGATGTAAATACTCATAAACGAAAGTATATTACACAAAGAGTAGAATAATGGGAAGTACATACACCACTCAATGGAATTTTTGGCAAATGTAGCATAAATCTCACGGGAATAAAAGTGAGATGAAAAATCCATTACAAAAACTCGGCAGCCTAACGGCGCCACAAAAAACATCCAAAATGGATCGATGAGAGAGAATAAGGCCTCTCATCACATGAACATAAAAATTACAGTAAGTGTAATATAAAATAACATCCCAATAACAAGAAAGATGAGCTTTAGAGGGAATGACATAAAAGAGTGTACTTAAAAAGAAAGAGAGGAGTAAGATCCCTTACCTCGGGTCCGACTTGACTCGATCGTTCTTTATCGTCCTGAATAATAAACTTGAGTTAATTAATACTTCCTTAAGAACCTTTTTCAAGTTCATTATTCCTTTCTATATCACTTATTACCAAGTCATAAACATTATGTCATCATTTAAGTTAATAATATTTGTTTTGCTGATATTTTGGTTCTTAAGTCGAAAGTGGACTTCTTACAATTACATGTTGTTCGTGTGGCCAAATGTTTATTATATCCAGAATTTTATTCATGATGTAGATATAATATATGTCATATATATCCAGCATATACATGTATTTATAATATTACATTACATTTGGGGATAATAAATGAAATGCACCGTTCATGGAGACGGTAAACCGTACGTACGCATGAACGCTACTTTCATTTCTATTTCGTATTTTATAGAATGTAATAATAATGATATAAAGGTATATTATAATTCCGGTATAATATCATATATAATATCATAGTTACATCTTTTATACGTCCCACATATGGTATTTAACGAATCAAATCACTTTGAGGGGGCGGTAGTCTGCACTTCCTTAAATGAAGATATCGCGTTTACCCATAATGGAAACCATAAAGGTAAGCAAAAAATAAAAAATACATAAGCTTAAGTAAAGAATAAACATATTATATATCATATATAAAAATAGTGACATCATAATGGCCACCTTTGAAGGTGTTAGAAGAGTATTGAACAATCATCGTTTCGGGAGGCAGAATTTCGCCATCCACGGAAACCGTATGTTCTTTAACCATTTGATGTAGTTGTGTGAGAGTGTAGCTCGAATAAATATTATAACAACATCCTAGTATATTGAAGATACTGGTGTTGTTACAAAAGAAGTAAATAAAGAGAGTTTTGGGGGTTGGAGAAGCAAAATAAAACAAATGAACATGAGAGAATGAATTACCTTTAAAAGTGTAACTCCTTTTGATTTGATCCTAAAGGCTTCCTTTGAAAGGATTATGCCCAAAGGGAATCCTCTAGGATGAGGAGAGGGATGTGGAGATAGTAAATGGGAAGGGGTTGGCCGAGCCAAAGGCTTGATGAATGTGTGTAAGGTGGTAGAGGTGGGGGCCTTTTATAAGAGGAGAGGAGGGGCACTTTTAGAATGTAAAGAAATATTACTTTATTTGAAAATGTGTTTCGGTTTTAAAAGGTCCCACATTGATAGAATTCGTGGATAAGGTGATAAGGGTTCTAAATCCACTCATCCAATTGGTTTTTGACATGTGTAGTTCATAGATTTTACATTATCATTCCATTTTATTTAAATCGTCAAATAATGATGTCATCGCTACATCATTATTATGTCATAAATAATTTAATTTAGTTAATGTCTAAAAATTATAAAAAAAACTACTATGATGTAGGAAATATTTATAGCTTTCCAATGACTATTTATAATCAAAATTTGTACTTTTTTAACCCTACTTAAAAATTGTTTTAGTAAAACAACTCATGTTTGTGTCAATTTAATTTTAACATTAAATAAAAATATATTATTGTCATTTTCCAACTAAAGTGGCTCCATGGGGTCCCCAAGTTGGCCCATGGCTTTTCTTGGTCTGCAATGACTCACCCAATAGGTTTAGGACAAGTTTCATGGTGTTTTCACATTCTTATAATATCATTTTTACCTTAAACTACAATAATTACCTCTAATCGCGATTAATGAAAAAAAGTTACTATTCACCAAAAAATTATTTTCATCCCATTGAACCAAATTTTACATAGTAATGACAACCATGTATGTCGGATTTTCAAAATTCAATTCACATTTGTCGTAAAATTTCATTTAACTGAAAAATCAGTTTGCTTGATTACCACTTAGTGGTTTCACTATTCATCAAAAATTGGAGTTTTTCAGAAAAATACCAAATCTTCACCCTAAGCTATATTTGATATTCCGAATTCAAAAATGAAGTTCGTTTTACGAAATTCAAAACATATTAGTCACATTAATTAATTTAATAATTAATTCCTGCTGTCAGCGCAAATAGCGTGTTTTTATAAAACAATAAGTATCAAAAGATTGACACTAGTTTAAGTCTGATTTCAAAGAGAAATTAATTCCAACAAACACTATATGATTTAATGGTAAAAATATTTTATAATTTCACTTTAAAACGAATTCAAAATATTATCTAATCATATAAATAAATTAGATTAAAAATAGGTTTTGAATTAAAACACAACATTTTACACTATTTATTAAAAAATGAACTTTATCGGAAAAAAACCAAAAAATTACACAAAGTAAAATTTGATGTCCCTATTCTTAATAAGAGTTTTATTTGGTCCAAAAGAATGTATAAGAGTGATCAAAAATATATTTAATGACGGTTCTCCATCAAAAGGTGATAAGTGAACCTTTAGTGAAAACTAGGGCATATACGCCTAAAATTGAATTCTTTCCGTATTTTAAGCCTTTATCTTTTATTGTATAAATTTAAAAACATTTAAGAACATATATAATCATATTTTAGTTATTTCTATCCATTACCACCATTACAACGGCTACATGTTAACTACCATTTAAAATAATATTATTTTATTATTAGAGTGCAACGTAAGATTCCCAAGAAACTCGTTGTTGCGTATTGGGTACGCCATCGAGCATAGAGTCCCCTTTAAAGTCATATCAATATTTTATTAACAAATATTGATAAACATGAAAATGTCATATTCTTTATTTACCTGGGGTGTTACATCACGTTATCCTAACATGAGATAAGGGTATGAGAACATGATATAAATATTTGAAATCCATACCCTTCATATCATATATCATAATCTTGAGTCATGGAATAAATCTTGGTAGTTCATAAGACATGAATTATAAAGGTATCAAAGAACATGATCCATGAGAACATAACATTGGAATACGACATGGAATTGTGGAATACATATAAGCATAGAAAATAATTTTCATAATAGATATTGACTCACTACTAATAATATCATAGTGGATTGTGTTCACTGGCCATATCATCATAGTAGTCAAGGTTCACTCCCAAGATTATCATAGTGTATTGACTTCACTCCAAAAAAAATCATAGTAGTCAAGGTTAACTCCTAAAACGATCATAGTGGACAATATCCCTTTTTGAATTTGGTTTACTATACATTCTAGTCCTGTTTATCTAATGAAATATCTATATTTTCCCAATAAAAATGAGGGACATATAATTCAAGATCCTCCCATAAGATAATGAAAATCAAACATATATGTTCCATAATATCCTAAAATATTTTTCATATCAAGACCCATGGATATAAATGGGTTAAATAAATATTTCATCATAGAAGACCCCATGGAAAGGAAATGAATTTCATAAACCTTTCATTATTTCATCACATCGTAACCCAGGTAAATGTAATAGGTTTCATAAAAATATTTAATCATAAACATAAACCATCTAGGGAATGAGAAAGGATAGAATGCTTGGTTTATATCCCTAGTAAATCATAAGTGAAATTAGGGGTTATTTTATTTGATGAATATAAATTTCATTACATGACCATTAGTACATAATTAAGGAGAATACCCTTTCCTCTTTGAGAAAAAAAATTCAAAAATAACAATTCAAAAAATATTTTGAAATCAATTTCTTTAAAAATAGAATTGAAAACATATAAATGAAACATTACAGTATTTAGTGTTTATAAACAAGGTAAATTTCATTCATAATGAAAAATTTGAAATAAATATTCCTTCTATGTTTTTGGTAAATATTAAAAATGGTATCCTGTTCAAAAAATGATAATAATAATTCTTTTAAAAACTTTTTTAGAGCATAAAATCCGTAAAAAATGAATTTAAATAATAATAGTAGTATTTTAAGAACCTTATTTAGAACATTTTTAGGAAACAAGTATATGGAATAAAAAAATTAATTAAGGGCGAAACAAATATGATTTCCCCTTTCATCACATTTTTGGTTCCTTTTGTTCTTAAATTGAGAAAAATTAAATGAAAACATGTACTTTAATTAAATAAACAGCAGAAAAGAATTTTTATGAGTATCCTCATAGGTATATCATAAGATTTCATTATCAAAAAATTATTCATAAATAGTGATGATAAAGAAAGAGATTGTAACCTAAAAATCATACCACTTTGTTAACATTTGAATTATAATCCCCTTCAAAGGAAGTACCTTACATGGATATGTAAATCTTTATAACATTCATCAAGATAATCATAAAATAAATTCATGGGTAGTATATACACCACATAAAATAAATATATTATGAATATGGAATGTGTCTCATAGAAATAAATGTGAGATAAAAATACCTTACCTCGAGTTCCACTTGCTTCAAAGGCACTTCAACCTCCACTTCTTTGAAAAAAGCCTTTATGTTATCTCGTGAGGATAATAAGGTAACACTTGTGGGAATACCAACACATCTAGAATGTGGATATGGAAGATGAGAAGGTATTTTGGTAATCGATGGTCTATCTAGAAGGTTCAAATTGGTGTTTTAAACCTTATATATTTTAATAAATTCTTGGTTAACCAATTTTAACCATAACGACGATAAAGTAATTTTTACTTTTAAAGGGTTATAATTTTTTTTATAAGGTAAAATTTTCGTTATAAATGGAATTGGGATAAAAAAAATTCAACCATATATTATCCAATTTTTCATCATTCCTGGAATTCATTATTTTTAAATAATTTAATAAATTATTATATTGATAAAATATCATTAATTTTAATTTTAACACTATTCGATTAATTTGACCTCAAAGACATAAATAAAAAGTTGTGATTAAAATATAATCCTCTTAAAATCACTAATATGTTTTATTTCACTCTAAAATTCATAGAACACTATAACTCAATCAAATTATAATACTTATAATATTTTCAAAATCATTTTTGATTATTTTTTAAATTAATTGAAAAAAAAATCTATATTGGTTTTACACTTCCTCCAAATTTAATTATTTAATCAATATAAATAATTTGTAAATTACCATCATGAATATTATTTCATTATGCATAAAATAGAAATCTATATTAGTTCAAAATTCTTCTTGGTCATATGTGAACACTTTAGTGATACATAAAACTAAGTGATTGACATTTTGTAACATTATTTTATTTAAATGATATATTGACCATTTTAGGGGAAAGTGTCCATAAAAAATAAATTTTAAGCCTAAGGTGATAAAGGTTTAACTGAGTTCATGTTGTAAGAATTAAGATGAATAATTATGGACTTATCACTTAGTTTTAAATTTGATTAACTTGATTAACTTGATTTAACAATTACTTAGATTGTAAATTTTTCAATGGTTACTATTCATATTTACCAAAAATAAAATGGGACTATTAAAAAAATTATCCTGATTCCAAATTTGTAAAACATTTTTTATAATTTAATTTCTATAAGGGGTGGTATTTTTTAAAAATAATTATGCAAAATTACACAAAAAAACTTTTTAGAAAACTTTTTAAGCATAAAACATAGTTTATTATTATCCCATTTTTAGAAATATATTAAATTATTGATAAAAAGTTTTATTAAATATATAATATATAAATTTAATTATAAACATTCATCACAAGAGATAAATTTAATTTATTTAGATAAAAATACATTATATGCATAAAAACAATTTTTCAGAAAATATGTTCTCATATATTCAAATGTTTTTATATTTGTTTATAATTTACTGATAACCAAGGAATTAACATTATACATATGTAACCTTAAGATTTTAATAATTTAGTTTATTCTATTCATAACATCAAATCCAATTACTATGGAATAAACATCAAATAATATTATTTTAATAGTATATCGTGTTTTATTTAAAATCAGTGTTGTAAGTTACACCATCTATCGAAGAAAAAAAGTTATTTAATGAGAAATATATTCTAAAATCATAGGTTGTTACATTATACCCCCTTAAAATTAATTTTTCCTTGAAAATTCATCACGCTAATGCAAAAAAATAAGATATATCTATTTCATTACATCCATGGGTTCCCAGTTGGCTTCTTTAAATTTGTAAATTCTCAATAGAACATTTAATAGGTGATTAGTCTTGTTTTATATCACTTTTTCTTTATGATTTATTTTTTGTACTGGTTTACCTTTATAAAAATGAAAATGTCCCATTGATATGACCTATGAGTTTAGTACATTTGATAGATCAGGCATGTACTTCCTTAAGAGAGATACATGGAACACATCATGAAATTGATAAATGTTTGATGGAATTCCCAAGAATAATTTATCATCCATAATCAATCAAGAATCATAAAAGTTCCAATATTCGTAGGGATTATATTTTCTTTCATTCAAAACAACATAACATTCTTCCATTGAAAAAGTCACCAAAATACCTTCTCACCAACATTGAATTCCATATTTCACCAACGATTGTCAAAATAAATTTTCTGTCAACCATCAACTTCCATGATGTTCCACTAAATGGATATGAAATTCTCTACCATTTCCTCATATAGACTTGGTTCAATTTATTTTATTCTATAACCTCATCCCATCATGTTGTAGTATTATAATTCTTTCCACAGAGGGATTCATAATGATCAATATAAATTATTGAATGAAAGTTATTATTGTATAAAAATTCATCTAAAGGAAGGTATTGAACCCAACCACCATTTAATTCCATATAAATATATCTAAAATTATCCTCTAGGGTTTGAATGGTTCTCTTAGACTAACTATCTATTTGAGGATGATACATATTACAAAAACTCAACTCCTTATCTTAATCCGATGAAATACTTTTCCGAAACTATGAGGTAATCCTCAAATCCTGATCATATATAATATATTGTTGTCTCCCATAAAACTTTAGCAATTTCTTAATATAAATTATTGAATGATTTTAAATAGAATTTTGTTTTCTCATAACAAATAAGTGTTCTGACTTTGTAAGGCATTACATTACAACCAAAATAACATTGTTTGCATTACAAGTTTTAGGGAGTCTGATAAAAAAATACTTGGTGATTTTTCTCATTTCCATTCTGGTAAGGAAAATGGTTGTAACATATCCTCTATATCTTAACATTTTGATATACCAAGTAGTGATATTGAAATTCAATAATATCTCTCTTTATGTTTTCTAACTATAATTACTCTTTCATATATATGTAAATCTTATTTACAATGACTATTAATAGAGAATTATGAACCATGTGCCTCATACAATATCCCCTTGAAATCAAGTATTGAAGGGATAGATACTTGTTAAAAAAACATATAATTCCACCACAATAAATTTTGAACTCATGAACATTTATCACCTACTTCTAAAGTTCCACATCTTCCTTCCACATCTCTTTAATTATCACTTGGATTGATGGTTGAACACTAATTTTACAAAGATATTATTTCTACCATTCCATAAATATTTCAACATCTAACCTTCAAAAATATACAAATTTTGTATATTTTTTAATCCTCAAAATAGATAGACTATCATAATCCTTTCTACTCAGGGAATCTTCCACCCTGTTCACTTTCCCATGGTGGTAGTGTATTAAGAATTAATAATCATAAATTATATGCAACCATATTATCTAAAACATATTCAAAACATTCAATGTGAAAATATTATTTAAACATCTATTATCACTATATATCACAACATTCTCCATAAAGATAATTCATCCATACCTTTATTAAAAATTTTACAATAGCTAACTCTAAATATTGAGTTTAGTGATTTTTCTCAGGAACCTTAAATTAGCATGATGCATAAGATGTCACTATATCATTATACGTGATATGGAATGAAAATACCTTCTTTGATGTATTATTATAGATGATAACACCTTTTATATTGTAGTGTAATATAATAAAATGTGCACTGACTAACATTTTCATTGGTTCCTTGAATTTTGATTCACATTCATCTATTAAAAGGAACATAGCTCCCATTCGTGTTTACTTGGTCAGTGAATCAGATACTCATGGGAAATTATCCACAAATCACTGGTAATAACCATAACAAATAAGGAAAATATTGTTATTAGTCATATTGGTTTGTCGGGGCCAACATTCAATAGGATTTTCCTTTGAATAATATACTGATATACCGTCACATGATATTACATAGACCAAGAATGAAACTTTCCTAAGCCAAAATACACACTTGGAAATGTTTTCATAAATATTCTCCTTCCTCAGGATATTTAGTACTATTCGATAAATATCATCATGATATTAATTTACCTTCAAATATATAATAACATCGTCTATAAAGATTATAACAAACTGATCAAAGTAATGTATAAAGACATTATTAATTAAATCTAGGAATATGTTGTGGTAAACAGTAAGACAAATGTAATCACAATAAATTAATTATGTATACACCTTGTATAGAATTACATACTAGTTATATACTCCTTCCTTTCCCATAATTGATGATATCCAGAATGATGGTAAATATTGGAAAAGTATTGGGCTTTGCATAGTTGATCTCACAAGTCATTAATAGAGGGTAGAGGATATTTTTTCTTGATAGTGATATTGTTATGTTATGGATAATAAATTCAATGTTCTGTTGATAAATATTTATTCATAACAAAAGGGAATATTCCACCCCATGGTGTTGTACAAGGTTGAATAAATCCCCTATCAAGATTTTAACGAAGTTTCTTCATCAATTATTTCATGTAAATCGGTTCTATTCTACATAAGTTTTTTGGAATATGTATAGCACTATATATAAGTTCTTTGGAGAACTCAAGATTCCAATTTGGTGTAAAAACACACAATTATTCCAAAAAAAACATCATCAAAATCCCATACAACAGTAATAACTTTGATGTCGAGTTTACCGCTAACCATTTAATATAAAAAAAACTTTTGAATATGAATCATGACCTAGAAAATTGATTTAAATTCAATTATAATTTCATACTTATCATTAAAATAATAGACGATAATAGTTTCATTTTAAATATAAAATGAAACATCCCTTAGTTAGAAACTAATTTGGTCCTTATGTAGAGAAAAAAATATATTCCTAAGAAAGCATAAAATTCAAATAGGGGGAGAATAACATGATTTTTAGGAATTACATTACTACAAATGTAAACTGGAGAAGAATCGTAGACTTTTATGTGATGATCAAACCATTAACTATTTTTAATACTAAATAAAATTCTAGTCTTTGAGGTGGTACTGTGATACCCATATCAAATTCATCAGATAAAAGGGTTGGATTGTCCATAATAAATTAATACATTAACTATTATATAGTAAATAGAAGATTACCTTTAACCACATCATTATTATACTCCACATCACCAATAGTGATCATAGAATATTTCCCTTTTTCTCCAACCTTAAGAGGTTTCTAACATTGATCATCATCAATAAACATTGGGTTTGAGCATTGGATTTCATAATTCCCATACTCCTTTCATTTTAATCACTAGAGTGCAGGTGGTCTACTATATGGAGATTTCTCTCCATTCAAATAATTAACTAAATTCTTCCCCTCACTTTAGAATTATATTTCTCAATTTCCTTCCATTAAATACATAAAACATCTTCCAGTCCTATTAAGACAATTTCCACCATGTTTCCTTCCACACATTGATATTATGAAAAACCCATCTTCTTCTTTGTATGGTTTTTAGTATTTATTTGAATTTCATCTTTATTTTCTTATTAAAACCATAAGTTTTATATGTAAATACAATCATAATATCCAAATTGTTAGAACATATAACAATGTATTAATATATACTGATTTATCATATGGATAAAACCCTTCAGATACTTGTTTTATGCCACTAAAGAATCAATCAACCTTACATTCAGGTCGACCGATAGTACCCGAAGCAATCCTTGAATGTTTTGTGAAATTTTCCTCATATATAATATCTGATTTATCATTTTTATGATTTATCATGAGGAATTATTTATCCCTTTTCATATTAATAATAAAATGATAGTATATATTTAAGAATAAACTATTAAACTCATCCCACTCCATACAGTCAATTTCATCCATTTTCCTCATTTTCTCTATAATATACCTATATTGATTTTATTATCCTTACAAATGATGAACATATGAAATATCTTTTTCACATTACAAAAACTAGAGAATAAAAAACCTTTTTTTGGTGGTACTGGTCCATTTCTTAGAAAATAGTGGATTAGAATACCCACTAAAATAAGGTGGACGTAGCCTCAGGAAGGATTTGACATAATTTTGTTCCATCTTTTTCTTGTTTGGAGGATCCACATGATTATTATATTGAGAAATTTGTGTTACTATCGTAATGATATTTTTCATTCCAACAACCAGAACATTTGTTTCTTAGTAGGAGAATCATTGTATTTTCTGTCGCATTTAGTATTAAAATGTTTTTTTTGCTCTATCCATCAGCAAAAACAATCATGGTATGAGAGTTAACAATCCTAGTTGAAACCAACTATATAATCCCATAACATTCATACATATATATTATATAATATTTAATAATATTCATTACATAATATAATGACCCATTCCAGAATTATATAGGTCATGTATCTTTAGAAACCTAGATAATTAAACTACCAGTTTATAATTAAACTACATCATCTTTCACTTAGTTCTTCACAACATGAACCCTTCTTACAAATATCATTCTCAAAATATTTTTTTCATAACCTATGGAAAGGAAACAAAATAGAGGGTGAGATGACATGCTTAGTAAGTGTAAATGGGGGAGCTATCAATAATCATATAATCAAAACATGAGAATAAAGGTATGAGAATAGTATCTTAAAATTTTAAATTCATACCCTATATATCAAATTTCATAATCTTGAGACTTGGTATATATTAGGGAAGTTCATAGAAAAATAATCATAAGGGATAAATTAAAAAGATCTATGTGAGCATAGAATTATCATAAAAGAAAAAATTGTGTCATACATATAAGCATAGAGAATCATTTCCTTAGTAGTAAAGGATTAAATTATAGGACTACTGTAATAGATTGGGTTCACTTCATAAACCATAATATGATTCTAGGTCTACACCAAGTAATATCAAAGTTGATTGGGTTTACTCCCCTAAGCAACTTAGTTGTAATATTTAAATCCCAATTCTATCATAGTGGAATGATTACCTTAATAGTCTTGGTTCACACTACATTCCAATATTTTTTATCACATAAGATATCAATATTTACCTAATGCAATGGAGTAATATATAATTTTGATCCCACAGATCACATAATGATAACAAAGAAAATATAGGCCCATGATCCTAAAACATTCATCATATTAGGACCCATGGAAAGAAATTTGATTCATTAACATTTCATCATAACATAACCTATTGGAAAAAATGATTTTCAAAAACATTTCATTATTTCATCATAGAATACCCCATATGGGTTTCATAAACATATTATCATCATAAACATAAACCATCAAGGAAAATCATCCATAAATGAAAATCCTATGTATCATAATTTATTTCAAACTAGTAGTAAATGATTTTTTATCTAAATGAAATTCATGGGGAATAGTTTATTTGGCCACACCTACTGAGTTTTAACACTAATAAATATAGATCAATTTTATTTTTATATTCATGTTCATCTTCTATCTCAGACTCGGTTGTTGTGGAGCAATGTCAGTTCGGTGGTTTATGGTGACCTGTAGGTCACATGGTGGTATGTGTGGGTTTATTTCATTCAGTTTCCAGTTATTATGTTAATTTTTTTAATTGTTTTTTATTTTTTTATGGGATAAATTTATCCCAGTAGAGATATTTTTCATCTCAACACTAGTTTCCAACTTAGGAGGATCTGGAACACCTCTAGGGCCTTGTTCCTGGCTTGCTCGGGTGACCAGTTTGGGGTTGACCTGAGTTGGTCTGTGAAAAAAATGGTATCATAGGAATTATACCTTTTTATTTAGGGATATATGGTAGTTAAGAGATATGATTATCATAATTAAAGTTGTCATTCATGGGTAGGTTCTTTATCCACACCTATTCAGAAGTACATGTGAATTCCTAGGGTGATCTAGGATGGTTTTTCCTAAAAATCAGTGATGTATCGCAAATTTTTTTAGGGTTTTTGATTTTAAATTCATCATTTTAAGTTTATTTTGATAAATTTTTTTGTTATTTTATATGGATTCAAATATTTCATGGATTCAATGCATGGTATGGAAAACTTTGGAAAAACCACGTAGCTACCTCTGTCAACATCCAGTGTGCTCTCTCAATTGGAACACAACCTTCCAATTTATGCATAAAGGTTGTTATTTTTAGTTTTTGGATTTTTGATCTACGAGTATCAGATTTCATTTTTTTGTCCTTGGTTTTGTTTTATGTTGGTTTTGGGTTTTTGTCATTGTTTTTTAAAATTCTTCTTTGTTTATTAAGGATGAACTAATAAAATGGAAAACATTGTAAGTTGTTTGGAAAATTAAATGGGTTGTTTTGAAAACAGTTTTTTTGGAAAATGAATAAATATAGAAAATATTTTATATATTTTAAGAAAATATTTCAAAAAATTGAAATGATATATTCTTTTGGACTTTTAAATATGTTGGTTTAATGATACAAGATAACTTGTAAAATTGGTTAGGAATATGAAATATGGGATGAATTTTTTTAGAAATGGAAGATTCTTGGTTTGACCCTTGGTATCCCGAGGAATGTTGATATATATATATATATGGATGTATGTATGTGGTAGATGGATGGTTATTATTATGTTTGTTTTGGTTCTAAAGCTATCTAGGGATGTATATATATGAGGATTTAAATAGTACAAATTATAGGTGTATGTCTTTTAAGTCTTCTTATGTTTTCTAAAATTGGTTTTCAAAAAGGGGTGATTTCAATGATTTGAAAGGTGAGTTGTTTTTTGGTGTTATATTTTTCGTTTTTTGAGACGTCATTCATTGGATTTTTGTTTTGAAAGGTTTGAAATTTGTTTGGAATGGTATTTTGAATACCATTTTTTATTTGTGATTGAGATATGATGTTTTGTATTTTGATACATTTTGATTTGGTTTTTTGTTTCTTGTTTTATAAAATATGTTCTAGAAGAGTCTGCGTAAAAAATATTGATGGATGGTTTCAAAGGATCCATCTTTGGTTTTCTATGTGAATGATATTTTTGGAATAGGTTTTTCTCATCATTTAGTGGTTTAAGCTTGTCAAAATTGAGGTGATTGGAGTCTTTGATGAAATTTTTAATAAGTTCTTTCCTAGGTGTTCCCATTGATGACTCTACCCAGACTATGAATAGAGTGGTGGAGATGAATACTTTCCTACATTTGGAATACACCAGAGTCTTATTTCATTTTCACCCACCTTTATTAACTAAAAAACTTAATAATGCCGATTTTGTAGTTGGATTATGAGAATATATTTTGTTTGGTGTGGCCACTTGGGTCACTTAAAGGGTTCAGTAAGTTTCCCTACTAGAAGAGGATTTTTTTTGTATATTTTCAGCTCCTAATTGTGGGGAATCAGAGGATTCAAGACATTAGAGATCCATCCATAGGTTTCATAGTGAGGATTTTCCCATAGTTTGGGATCTTTTGGGTGTGGTTCTTGTGCAACCAATACTTTTTATCCGGAAATAATGTAAAATATTTACATTTCCACTTAATATGTAATTTTTTTGGAAACATCATATTATGAAATATTGTGGCCAAATTGTATTGGAACTTGTGTGGTTTTACCTCTTGTATGTGAACTCATGAATGGTTTTCTTTATTTTATTGTGGTTTTGATTTTAGATGGTTCTTATTTGGAGATTCTCTATCATGGGAAATTTTGAATTTTAATATTGCATCGAATATTGTGCTAGTTGGTTCTTAAATGATGGATGGATCCATCATGTATCATCTCATAGTATTCCCTGTAGAAGTATGAGTGTGTATTGGGATACTAAAAGTCCATACCAGGGTTGTCATATTTATTCAATCTTCAGTTTTTTTATTGGTTTTTCACTATCTTGAGAGTTTTTATTTTGTTCTTCCTTAGGACTAGGGATTTTTTGGGATCCTCCATTAATTTATCTCTATCCTATTAATTTGTGTTTCAATAAAAGTATCTTTTTTGAAGTAAGTTTGATTCTTTTGGTTATGTGTAGTGATATTTCTTTTCTCGTACCACATCTTTTAGAAGCTTGTTCCGGCTTGAAGAAACCAGTGTCAATTAGAGTTCTAAAATGGTGGGGATACCACCATAGCATGTTCGCATTGTGAAATTTGTCTTCATGGTATTCATGATGGGGAAATTTGTTGTTTCTTATCTTCCTGGCCCTGAAAATGGTAATTCATTTTCAAAGATAGTGGGATTCATGATGAATGCTCATGGGGATCCCAAATAGGCTTGATGATTTCTATGTTAGATGTTAGAGTGTTACATATTATTATTTTGTTTGGTGATTTGATATTCTTCATTGAATATTTAACGAGAGGGTAGAGTTCTTATATATTGATTTTTCTCTCTTTTGATGTGGGTTAATTTCGTAGGATATAAATACAATGGTCTCCATTAGGGATCAATGATTAATGTGAAGGGTGATTATTAGGTCTTCTTCATCACGTTTTAGAATCCTTACCTCATGTAGTAGTTTTCTTTCATCAATTTTCATGACCAACTAATTCTTTGGGACATTTTGGGGGTAGAAAGTGTCTTGATGGGAATAATTTTTAGACCTCGAACATGAATCTTTAATTATATTTAATTGAATAATAATTTTTGGTTAATTTTGTAGTTTTTGGTTGAATAAGTTCTAAATTTCAAAATTTGTGTTTAGCATAGTTGAAAAATTAGTAGAAAGAATGAGTAGACCTTGTGAGGGAATCTTATTTTTTATTGAGATGAATTTCACGATTGGTGTATAGTTTTGGAAATCTATGTCGATTCTTTTGTGAGGTATCTAGGGACTCTAGTGGAGGTTCATGGTTTGTTTATGGCTTGGCTAAACATATAGACTAATTTTGTATGGCTTCCAGGATTAAAATAATTGATTAAATAATAATGATGATGATGATGTTTTTGTTATTATTATTATTATTATCATGAATATGATTATTATAATTGTTAATAATAATAATAATATTATTATTATTATTATTGAACCCTAAGATGGGGATCTTATCATGCGCACCCATAGTCACTACCCTCTTTCACTTGATCGACCCCCCATAGAGACTCCCTGTACAGGCCAACTTCTCCTCTCACCTTTCTAAGATGGCTATTTTTATCCCTGGCCATGGGTATGATCAATAATAATAAGCTTCTCTTCCCCTCCTATTCCATTCTTACTGTTTTATTTTTGGTTTCCCTTTTCATTGTTATGGTATGCATGACCTAGATGAACCATAACCCAATTCTGGGTATTTTATTTGTTGATTATTAGTAAATAGTGTTCATGGGGTTTGGTTAGGTCCAATACTTGACTTGGTCATTAGAGGTTTTGGGTTGTCATTAAATTTCTATTATGGTTCTTTCCGATATTCACCTTCTGTTGATTTTAAGATAGGTTTTTTATGATTTTTGATATTTTTTGAATTTTTTTCATTAGTTCATTTTGAACTACCATTCTTGAGGGTGGCCTACATGCATATACATGGGTAAAGAATATATATACACACTTTTTAGATATTCCCTCACGAAAAGGGGGGTATCTACATTTATTATAGGGGTATTTATAAATATGTATAAATTCATGTGTGTGTAAGCATAAAGAGTGTATTATGGTTTTTTTCCAAGAACCTTGAGTTTGACATAGGTTTCCTTTTAAATTTAATCATTAATTATATAAAACATTAATTGTTTTCTTTTCACAAATTGTTTTGATGCTAATTCGTGATATTTATTATTAAGAATAATTGATTGGAATGAAATCATGTTGTTTCTCTTTGAATTAAATTGGGTGGAATTGTTTTTATTGATTTGTACACCATGTTTTCAATAAAATGCATGGTTGGCCTTTGTGAGTATGTTGTGGTTTCTAAATGGTGTTTCATCATTCTAATTGTGTTGTAATATTTCTTGAAATTCTAATTAGTGTGTTAGATCTAGTTGAAATGTATTTCCAAGAGTATGTGAGGCCCGGTTGGAACTTTTGAAAATTATATTTCTTCGAAAAAACACTCATTAAGAGGTGAATCGTTCATTTTTCTTCATTAACGAAGTGGGAACATCCTCTATATGGGACCTCCCTTTTGAATTGGTTGATAAAGGAAATGGGACTTTCCCTAGGGGTGATAAAGGGGAGATGATTGTTTTGGTGAGTTTTTAGTGGGTTTTGGTTATTATTTGTATATATGGTTAATTGTTTGACTAATCCCTATTTATGATACATCAAGGAAATAAATTTCAACTTGTGTAATATCCGAGAATTAAAGATTCACTAGTTTATGTTTACAATATTACAATTGGCCCTATATTATAAAAATATTATGATTTGGGGATGTTTCCCCTCAGTTTGGCCAGGTAGTGTATGACCAAGTGTTAGGGTTGTTTGATTTCATCAGGCATGCCGACATGACAGATCAGGCTGCAATATGTTCTATATTTTCCTAAAAATTACTAGTTATTCCCATGATATTTAAAAATTTTTTATCTATAGTGAATGATCTAGGTGTCTCTCCTTGTTCAGTCACTTGAGTACGATTTTCCCATTACCCTCATTGTACTGTCATTACATCTACTCCTTATCTATTTTATGTTTTACATCGTAAAATAAAGTTTCTAATTTTAAAATGCTTCATGAAAAATTCCTTGAGAAATTTTTTATACCCTATTCCACATTACAAAAAACAACCTTGTTCTTAAATTCCCTATTGTCTTATAAAATTATTAATATCCCTTATTCGAAAACCTATTTATTATGAAGAGGGTAGTTAACCATGAATTTTTTTTAAAAAGAATTCATGAAAAACCTATGTTTAATAATTTATTTCAAACCATAAGTATGTAGGTCTTTTATTTAGATTAAATGCATGCATCCATGTTGGATTAATGGTTGGTGGTGACCTGTATGGTCACATAGAGATATGTGTGGTTATATTTATTTTTTACTAATATCTTTTTTTATTTTACATTTTATATTTGTTTATTTGTGTTTTTTATGTTATTAACCATTAAAATAGAGTTATTTTTGACTCCTAACAGTTGTATATATCCCAATAGGATCGGAAGCGCCTCTTAGGACTTGTTGCAGACTGGCTTTGTTGATCGGTTTTGGGTTGACCTTGGTTGGGTCATGACACCCCTGATTGAAATATGCTTAGATTGATATATGGATGCCCATAACATTCATAAAAAGAATAATAAAAGAAATTAATTGGTTTTATATTCACAATATAAATCAAACAAGTGTTGAATATAGAATGTGTAACATAGAAATATAAGTGATATACAAATCCCTTACCCTGAGTTCCAGTTTCTTTGAAGGCACTCAAACCTCCTCTTCATTGAAGTAACCCAAAAGATATTCTCTTATTGTTCATAGGGTTAGTATTTTGGAATAAAATTACCTCTAGAATTTATCTAAAGATGTTTATAAGGGATTATAGCAAGTGATGGTTGAGCTATAAGGCTCAAAATTTTGTTTTAAACTAATTCCTTTTGATTAACCACATGGCTATCAAATTTCGACCATAATCATAGTTACATATATATCCCTTTTAAAGGGTTATAATTTTCCATTTAATGTATATGTTGGTTCATAAATGGATGAGGTAAAAATTTATGGGAGATATATTATCTTACTTATATTATTTCATGATTTTTATGATTTTAAATAATTTAATTTAATATTATTGTGACAAAATTTCATTATTGATAATTTTGAAACTATTCATTTAAATTGAATTAAAATAAATAAATAAAAAGTTTAAATTTGAATAAAATACTATTAAACATCACTAATAAATACAATTTATCCCAAAAAAATTGTGCAACACTATAACTAACGCAAATTATGTTACTTTTAATATTTTTAAAATCATATATTTTATTTTTCTATTAATTGAATAAATATTGTATAAGTGTTGTGCATGTATTTTAAGTATTTATTTAAGGAATAAAAATTATATTTAAATTTGCATCATTAGGATAACTTCATTTTAAAAAAATAATCTTTTATATTCATTTTTGAATTATTGTTTCCCTATGTGAACACATAAAAGATATTTAAAATTATGAGAATGACATTTTGTAACTTTATTTTCCCTAAAAATTATGTAGGTCATTTTTAGGGAATATCATCCATCAAAAAGATAATTTAAATACTATTGTTATAATGGTCTAATTTCCTTTATCAAATAATAATTAGGATGAAAAATTTTAGATTTATCACCTATTCTTTAACCTAGATTAACCAAATTCAACCATTACCATTTTGATAAAATTTACTACGATAACTATTCATGTTAAAAAAATAATAAAACGGGGTTTTTACCAAATTTTTTACTTCATAATTTTAAATATGGAATCCATTTATCATTATTAAATTTCTATAAGTTGAAGAAAATGATTTTTAAATAAAAAACCAAATGTGATGATAACTCTTTTTCATAAAAAATGTTTTTTTATTTTCAATTTGTTTTTATTTCTAATTAATTAATAACTGGTGAATTAATTTTATAAATATTTAAATATAAATTTTTAATAATCTATTTAGTCATATTCATACCTACCAATCCAATGTCTTGTTTATAATGGTAACATGATAATATTTTAATAGTCTGTCACGATTTGTTTGAACATGGTGTCACGTCCTACAGAAGCTGATAAAAAAATAAAATTAATTAAAGAGAAAATATTCTAAAATATTAAGGTGTCATTGGATTGATCGAATCAAGGATGACTAATTCCATGTTGAGCATGTCTACCCAATACATTATTTTTTGTTGAATCTAACATTGTTGATATAAAGTGGGTCCATAAAGAAAATAAAAATTCATAAAGGGTTTGAGCACTATAATGGTTATTCCATTGTGCATTGAATAATTTATTAATGTAAGGGTATGAAACATGGTATTTTTTGTATGAATTAACATATAAGGTTGGTATACTCAACATAAATTGGTATATGTTATATGGATGAAAATTAACCTATGGAATTACTTACATCCACTTCAATATGTAAAGGGAGATCCACTCTGAATTTTACATGGACCAGGGGTCTACAGATCATATCTAAAAAAATTAGGGATGTGTAGTGTGAAAAATTAGTTTTATTCCTTCTTTGATGATATAGATTTTTTAAAAAACCATAAAAGTAAATGGATTAATGAAAAATTTATTTACTTACAATTAGGATACCCTTTATGGGTTTTCAACCTGACAATCCTTTGTGTATCATTTGATTTTTTGTTTAAAGTATTCAAATTAAGATCATGAAGGGGTATATTTTCTGGTTTTGAAACATTGAAAAAAAAATTTGATGTATGAAGTTAAATAGCTATGAACAAGAAGGCTATAAAACCTATATAGAAAGGATGAGGAAAAATACATCATGAATGGAATGCCCAATTCTAGTATAAATTATCTTTTGTGGAAAACAGACAATTTATGGTCATAATTCCTGGAGAAAAAGTTTCCAAATGGGACTAGGATAAGGGATCCTGGCATCACTATATATCCTATAATAGTACGAATCAATCTAAATATATATCATATAGATAAATTTACCCTACATAGATCATGATCATATATAGGTTATATGGGGGACTTCCATATTTCATTCTAGTATTGGATTAGAAAGGGAGAAGATTCATAACTAGTATCCAAGATAAAAGACTCAAGGTTCCTTATAAATTGAGTAATAATCCATACCATTTATTTATATATAGAGATAATATAACAGTTACCATTACATGGATCTAGATCTCATGTAGGTAATAGGTCACATAGAAAAAACCATGTGTCGTGTTGCTTAGATTCATGTTGTAAGGACTCAAATGTTCTATAGTTTAGGGTCACGTGATGAGGACCATATTCTATGTATTTTAATGTCTTGTATCATGGAAAATTTTCATATAGATTAACATCATGTGACCAATATTTTCTGAATCAAAGTAGAGATTTTTCCAATTAGTTTTTTGGAAATATTACATTAGAGGGTGATGTCTAAATATAGGGTGCATTCTCATTTTTTCACAATTTAATGGATAAAGAAGAATATATATGGGTTCCTATGTATATATGAATAATACATAAAAATGGTAGGTCTCATTGAATGAACCTACCTAAATATTTTTGTTTCAGAAAAGGTTAACCACGGTGTTAAAAAAAATTACGCCCCAACATCTTGGACCAGTTCCACAAAATTTTACATCCTATAGTGAGGATGTTTTCTTTATATTACATATCATAAAGAAATAAAATCCGTTTCAAATTTTTTAAAATCTTGTTAAAAAAACATATTTCTGAATGGATTTGTGAAATTACAACTCAGGCATATGAGGAATATGTGGTTTCATCGTAATGCAGGTTTATCAAAGGAACCAACATGTATGACGGGAAACACAATCACTAAAAGAGAATAGTGTCCAAATGGGTATTATTATATATTAGTTATTGTATATAGTCTATTTTGGGAAGATCCAAAATTAATGGGATAACCCAAACAATGAGAATATACCATTACATATGAGGGAATATTTTGGGTGAAGGGACCCAGAACAATGATATTCATGTGTAATGCTCCCCATATTGATCAGAAAAATCTATAAGATGGGTAAACTATCGGTTTATTTGCATCGATCCTGGGGTGGAGGAAACTGACATGACTAGGTAAGTCAAAAAAGAATTGAATTTTCAAAATTTTCATGGTATTATAAGTGTGATCCTTGTAATTATAAGGATCTTACATGGATGTGGGTTTTTTAAGGATGTCGGAACATGAATACTAGATCCTTGTATCAAAATCTATAGACATAAAGAATGAACTAAATTTTTTGTGTATTTTAGTATCATATAGCTAGGACAAAATATTATGCAGTTTGAAGTCATGAGATTATGGATTAGTGATATAAAATTTAGAGTCTTGAAACAAGTTCAGGTAATTTTTTTATGGATATGACTCACATGCAATGTGAAATAATCATGTCTTAGTGTTCAGTTTAAAAAAATACCCAACGTGAATGATTGAAGGATCATACATCTAGACAAGGTGGGGTAATTTCCATTTTTATTTTGAAAATTTTCCTTGTACCAAGAATAAAAGATATTAGAATCATTATATATCCCATCATAATTGGAATCAAGGCACATATATTAATTTTTATGGCAATACCTTACATAGATCTAACTCATAAAGGGACCAAGACAAGGGGATGCATCATTTTCTATTTTAATTGAATGGATAAGTGGATATGAATGGTATGAGTAGTCTAGAAATCTTTATTCACAATGAGAGTTAGAATAAGGGTTGTCAATGATTACCAAAATGAAGGAATTTCTGATCAAATAGATTCAGTAACCCTATAAAGATCGATCTCACACAAAGGGGGTGGGGGAATTGCCAATTTATGTTCATAGAGATTGGAAACCTCAAAATAATTTAATTTCAAGTGGGATGGACCAGGGATACTATGTGGTTTTACATCATGTATTTAGGACAGACATCCCTATATTTAAATAAAATACATCTAAATTAAGGAAGTTAGAGTGACATGTTGAGTCCTCTAAGATAACATTATTGAAGGCTAGTGTGAGAAAGTGGATACAACTTGAAATATATTTTGAACCACATAATATTGCATGATAGGGAATGTGTGGTGGAATTTTCATTTCAATGTAAGGAAAAATATCAGTATTTGATTTTGATATCATGGAAGGATAGTTTTGAATGTAATGAAAATTCATTATTGGGCCTAGAATGTGAGATCCATGTATTAATACATATCTAATGGAATGATAATCAATAAACACATAGTTCTTACTAATGGTCCCTATGTATATTTTATTCTTATATAGGGACGAAGTCATTTCATTTAATGAACACATCGATCACATGTACAGAGAAATACCAATGAAATGGGTGAGTTTCCACTTATGAGAAAGAAATAATCACAATATGGATAATTTATCCATGCCACAATGAGTTAAGTAAGTTATGTCCTATTGTAGTGACCTTGAAGGAAACTCAAATTCGATGGTGAACCCAATCATCAGATTATTTGTACATGGATCTCTTTCATATGTAAAAGATAGAGTTGGTATAAAAGAATTACCATATGTCATGCAATTTTACATCATGCGAAAAAGAAAAATGTGTTTTTAGTATAATTTCATAAATCTTGGACAAATTTCTCATGTAGTTTAGGGTCTTTAGACATTTTCCATGAAAATCTAGTTTAATGTTTTATAATAAGGATATTATGATATGTCATTTAAATTCATGAAGAGAGAAATATGATGTCACGAAATTTAACATCATTTAACCAATACATTATAGAGTTTATGTGTAGTTTCAGGTCATGAAACTATGAAATTTATCTATGAAATTTTTATTCATACAAATAGGACTTTGGTATCTTGCTGTTTTGGGCCATATGAAAAGGACTATATGCAACACCACTCATTAGGCATGGTGATCTACTGGTGGGAGTGATAATATGTCTTTTTCATGTGGCATGAGTCTTTTGAATACCTAACTCTATCATCACATAATCTACTTTCTTCTGCATCATACTCAGGTTCAAATCCAGGTGGCCATAGGTACTATTATAGTACTATACAGGTGGTGATGTAGATGGTGATGCAGGAAGGTTGTAATGCATGCATGATGTGGGCATAGTGACACAAGAAGGATGATTCAAGCATGATGCTACATTAAAATTCTAGGCCATGTTATGGGCTTCATATCCAATGTCCCTATGAGCCATGTATTGAATAAATATGGCTTGAGGGGTGGGCTATCCACTTGGGAGGGCTACGGCCTGCCTTTCTGACCAATTTTTGTTGTGTGTGTCTGTGTTTTTTATTGTAATTGTACCACCAAGAACCTAATATATATATATATATGTGTGTGTGTGTGTGTGTGTGTGTGTGTCCAAAAAAATTGTTGTTGGGACAACAATTGAGATAATCATTATCTAATAAAACAATTCATCCTACTAGGGCCTTACTAGCTAGTGGATGGTTAAGTCAACACAAACCAAAGATCACCACCAAAAGGGATAGGTTCATGACCTGTGTCGAACATGAATAATGTAAATGTGAAGTCTTTTCCTTGTGTAAATTTATGCATGCACCTAACCATATTCATGATAAGGTGTATATGAATAATAAAAAAGGGTTGTGACATCTAAAGTAAAACCATGAATGTAATAACCTATAGGTTATATAGTATAGTACAATATAATAAAACCAAAGTGTGAAAGGAAAAAATACACTCCTAGCAGTTAATGAATTCCAAACTTAACGAAAAATTGAATAAATGAATGTTGAGAGATCCCAACTCTAGATCTCCAAACCTAACCATCGTACATGGCCTATGGACCTGAGAATCGCTATTCTCTACAGATTTCACCATTGAAATGGCCTTCATCTGTATAGGAAAATAATTTTTCAGTATAATCCCATATAGGTGCGCCTACAAATATACCAAATAGAATTTCATTTACACCACAAAGGGTGAAATTGATAGATACAATAGAAGTCATATCTACTCAATGCTAGATGAAAATGAATCCCAAAAATATATTTATGATCAAAAGAAACACAGATGAGGGGGAAAGTGGATCTCCATATCACATCCTAGTCTAGGAAAATGATCATCTTTAAAGCTCAAAAGGGACATCTCTAATTCCAAACATCATTCTCTAACTCAGCAAAATCCATGTAGAGGGTTTATAACTCATCACTACTCCCAACAATTGATATGGAACTATCTCTAGTTGTGGTTCCTTGTACCACATAAGATGGAGACCAGAAGATCTCACCTCACCACTGCACAAACCAGAAAATAGATTAATATCTACATTCTATTCATCTCACTTAACCTTTAAAGATAGTCATGTAGAGGAGCAACACCTCACCACTTTTCCACAGCTTGAGGGTGAAATATCCAATAGGATACCCATGCCACAATGTGAAAAAGAAATTACACTTAGTAGTTTGAAGACATATACCCTCTAACAATACGGGTTTCCACACAATGGATTGGTAGAGAACCCGTAAACTATTGATTTAGGGTTTTCCATATAGTGTGTAGATATAGGACACATTAAATTGTGAATCGGGGGGGGGGTCTATTTAAATCATGTAGAACTGATACCATATCATGATATGGTTTCCACTCAGTATGTATATATTGATTACCCACAACTTAGTGCTTCAGGGGGTATCACTGAATATATGGAGGATCTGAAACTCACCACTACACTACACGGTCGAGGGGGAACAATATTCAACAAAGGACCCACATCCTTGTGCATCAGGGGAGGGGGTACCACTCAACTATTGAAAAGATTATGGGGACCTTCTCCATGGAGTGACAGGGGGTTTGCATCCTTAACCTCTATCACATAATCTTTCCAAATCACTATTACTAGACCAAAATTTCCAAGAGAAGGGATACACCCTCAACACCTCATGTATTATCTTACAATCCACCACGAAGGCTTCCATTATATTCTACGTGTAAAACTAATCATCATATGATACTTTTGGGGGAGACTCCTGTCCCAAAAGAAACAGATATGAAAGTTGTAAGTTCTTGAGAAAAGTACATAGTGTGTGTCTAGGATCATAAGGAGTGTGACCACTTCTAGACACATGTCCATGTCCTCACCTGCACATGTCCTGGATAACAATGTACTATTACACAGTTAGAAATGTTACTACATGACATGTCTTGAAAACTCGAGGCCCTCATGTGTGCCATTGTCCATGAAAGTGTAGTTTGTTCCGTACCTATATACATTGGGCCATGAATTTGTACTATATTGTGTAATTTTTCATGGAAATAGTAATTCCTGGGTACTAGGACACTCCCATGTACTCTAGTAGTACATGACATTTCACCCCACATTGGGTCCTTAGCATGTGAATTTGGCACATGACCTGGAAACCTGGTTAGGATCATATGGTGTGTTATCCCACAACATGACATGTGATCCTTAAATTGGTTGAAACCATATCAAACATAAGAGTCCCAGAATACACATAATTTATTCCTCTATGTACATGTCATGTTTTCCATTTTTCATTGGAAACCCGTGTTTCTCTGAACAGACTCCTGATCTGCCTCCACTGTTGCAAGTATTGTAATTTGACAACCAAAAATCTATGGGCGGTCATCTTTGAACATTGATATATAACCACCAATTTTATGAAATAAATAATCTAATGGTACTCCATTGAGACTTATCACCTCCTTTGGGTGATCATCCAAAACCACACAACGATCCACATTGCCATCACCTGTATCGATGGATATAACCTGATACACCCGAAATCATCATCCCAATCAATTATTGAAAAGCCTCTTCAAATACTAGGGTTCAATCAAACTCAAACCCACCCCTATAAAGAATAACCATGGCCCCATGGGCCACTAGTGAATAAAATGAAGACAATTGACGATAATTTCGCATAAACAATGTAAAAATATCAGTTTACAAGAAATCTAAGCTAAAAATCATATAAATAATGATAACAAGGGGTGAATTCAGGTGAAATAGAATATAAATTGAAATATGATCTCATGCGATAAATGGTTAAACACTAATAGATAAGTAAATAAAAATATAATTTCTCACTCATTAAATAATAAGTGAGATAATAAAAATTTTATATATCTACATCAGAATTAATCATTCATTGGTGAAGGTTGAATTATCCAGTGATCAAAAATATCATATTCATTAACTACCTCTCATTACACATTAATTAAATCATCCACCATCCTCTAATATTGATCATACAATAAATAACATCAAATTGCACCTCTCAAATACTCTCTAGATTACACAGATAACAATGGATATTTCTTATAATTATGAAGAAATAAAGTAATTCATGTCATGGGTATTTCAAATAAGTAAATAAATATAATAATTTATTTTAATTAAATGAAGCACAAATGACTTCCTCAACTAGACTTTCAATGTTGACCAACCATAGGTCACGTCTAGGGTAAATCTCATCTTCTAGAATCAATCATGGTTTTATATATTTCATATGAGGTCCCAAAATATGGTAAAATCTACTTCCACTAAAAGGATATGTGTGTGAGAATTAAATTATATTAACATTTTTATTATATTATTTTTGGGGTCTCAAGACACCCAAACACAACACTGAATATGAGGATGAATCCAAATATATACATAAAAAAATAAAAGTATAATCCATCAAAACTAGATTCACTAAATTCTCCCCAAATTTAATGTTTTTTCTCTAATGAGCATAAGATAAAAAAATGTGGGGGTAACGAGACCACATATGACTCTATCACTCCCAAGATCTCTACTACATGCTCACATGATACCAAACACATGAACCAAGGGAACGGTAAATTATTATTGGATTCTCTCTTGAAGATCCTCTATCTCTATTAGGTATGTCACAAAGGTGGCTCCATCATTAATACCTAGCTCAGCCGAGTCAATAATGTGCATCAATTCATGAACACATCTCCACAGATGTAACACATGAAAGACATCATACACCTACTCCAACATTGGGGGTAAGGATAAATGTTAAGCAACCTCACCAACCCTTCTTAGGATCTCAAATAGCCTGATGATCCTTTAGGATATATTTCCCCCCTTGAAAACCCTCTACAATCCTCATCACGGGGATACACTTAGGAAATCATGGTCTCCCAACTCAAACTCTAATGGCTTATAATGTTAATATATGTAAGATATATATCTTATTTGGGATATCCTCATACGCTTGTAGATTGCAAAAATTTTATCCATCATTTCTAACACCATATATTGACCGAAAAGAGAAGTATCACTAATCTCATTCCATCATTATAATGACCTATAATGTATCCCATAAAGAGCCTCAAACGGTGTCGTGCCAATAGTAGAGTGATAACTATTGTTATAATTGAACTTTACTAACGTAATGTGATCCTATTGGCTTTGAATGAAGTCCAAAACACAATCCCTTAGCACATCCTCCAACACTTTTATAGCTCCCTCCAACTACTAATCCATATGGGGGTAAAATATTTTACTCATATGTAACTGGGTCCCAAAAGCCTCCTACAATCCTCCCCAAAAATGTGATGTAAACTAAAAATTGTTAATGGAGACGATTATCTATATTACCCCATAAATAAAATGATACCATGTATATAAAACTTCCCCATATTATCCAATAAACTCTTCTAGCTAATTTTGAGGAAGTTCATTGACATTGTGAGTTAGTAGAAAATCATTTAAATAGCATTGTGGACTCCCACCAGTAGAAGAATCCCCAGCACGATGTACAAGGATATGTTGTACCATTTCCACTTTAGAATCTCAAGAGGTGATGTCAAAATTATTGAAACCTGGTGATAAAGCTTCACTTTCTAAAAAGTGAGACACCAATAGGAAAACTTAGCATCTCTCCACATCATTCCATCCCACCAAAACCATATCCAAAGTTTCTTATACATATTTATCACTCAAGGATGTATGGTAAATGGGTAAGTTTGAAACTCCCTCATCACCCCCTCTCCCATCACAACCAGAATCAATGTAGGTCCTTTTAAAAAGATGATGTGCCCCCCTATTATATAAAATCCATCTGGTGAATATCCTAAGGATATCTGTTCAGGAAGAAACTCAAATTTAATATCAGCCAACTATACCAATCTAACAAGCTATAGAAATAGAGGCATTACAGACATAGACTAAAGAAAAATTTCACCCATCTCTCCTAGAATAGTAAGATCCAATGAATACAATTGCTGATAAGTCTCCTCCACCAAGCGATAACTGGACATGCTTCAAAGAGAATCTACAACAATGTTTCCCTTTCTAGGTGTAAAGACTATCTTGAAGTCATGGTCCTATAGGAACTCCAACCAATACCTCCATCTAAATTTCTTATCCCTACATGTGATTATATAAATAATACTATAATGGTAAAATAATAAAAAAAGAACTCTCATAGAATATATTATCATCACATCTTCTGAGCGAAGACTGACCCTACAAACTCTAGGTCATGAGTTAGGTAATTCTACTCATGGATTCTCAACTAAATAAACCCATATGTGATGAAATCCTTTATATTCATTAACACACATTCGAGACCAAATCCAAAGGAATTAAAAAACACTACATAGTTCACACTCTCTCCTAGTAGTCTTAACATCAGATCACTGGTAAAACGTAGACTCAACACCTCAACAGATCCATGAAACTACTCACTCTATAAAAATGGCGGCCATTTTCATGACATAGTGGTCAAAGGGGTTTCTACTCTGGAAAATTTTGGAAAAAACCTCTTTAGTTCATATCAAAATCTAAAATTTATTCCCATTGAGTTTTTACTCTAACAGCATACATAGATCCATCCATAAGATCCCATCCACCTCTTAGGTGAAAAACACATGGCTTCTTAGGTGGAAATAATAGACCTAAAAATCCATCTCTTTATAGATTCCCTAACCACACATTAATCTCTCATAGCTACATGTGGTCAATTGATATTCTGTAACAAATACAAGGCCATCCCACTTACACGTCTAAGAAGGAAAAGATATCTCGATGGGGAGGTAATCCTACAACATCCTCAAAAATACTATATTCATACCTCAGAAACATTGTAGAATCTAAAATTCATGGTATTTAGATCTGTAAGGGTTATATAATCAAACTGATATGGAATTGATTGTACCCTCTATCAAATAAGCGAATCCTTCACTCTATAGGATTACATATTTCCCAAAAAGGTTAAATTCTATTCTAATAGTATGGGTATAGATCAAAAGTCATTTATATTAGTGAACTATGCATGGACTGTTTGAAACTATTCCATATCAAGGATAAATCATAGGGCCTCACTAGCAGCTACAAAATTATTCCATGAAAGGATCTCTCTCCTCCTAGGGTTAGGTAAATCTATCAAAACAATATACAATCCCTAGACCTCTCTATAAGAGCCTTTGAAAACAAGGTTATAGATAAAAAGATCCACTGGTATCGATAGGTCTTTGAAATGGGATATGTCCCTGAAAGAACCCTCTTGAAATTATTCATAAAAAAACTACCAATGGAGCAAAGAAGACACGTGATGTGCCCCGACCACACCTGAATCCTCATGGGTCACAATCCTATACTTGTTGAAGAATTTTTCCCTTATCCACATGTCCTCCTTAACAGACCCATCATTGAAATCATCACACATTAAAATGTACCCGAAAACACATATTTAAGGGAATAAGAAACCACACCTTAACACCTTCCTTTTTGGGTGACACTTACTCACCCACATGGCTTTAGATCACGTCACAAAAATATGTCCCAGTGGGAAAAGTGTCCCTTTTCCTTGAGTGCTTGAATCAACACCAACATCACCAGCATAAGGATATATAGATGCCAAATGATTCTCTGTAGAGGTATCATCATGAGGAACACCATCAAGTGGGGTACTTCACAAGAATAATCCTCACACGATATGTTTGTGACAATACTCTACCATGTGAGAATGGGTTCTGGCCCACCAAAAAATCTAGGAGATATCTATATCTGTAACTCATTAAGAACACACAAAATAGGTATTTCACTCTCTAGGACCACTAGAAGATAATTTTTTTCGATGATGGAGTTTGGTCACCAAAGTGACGGTCTAGTTGGTCAGGCTCTGCAAATGTCAGAAAACCCAGACCACCACCTTGTGCCAATCATCCACTGTCCGGGGATATGGCTTACTGGAAAACCCTAGTTTCCTCTAATGATGGAACTCAAAGTGTTCAATAATATTTAATGAATCATTATCATTTCATACTTATACTAATTATTTATCGATGGGTTAGGTTGCTACTCCTTATCCAACTAGAGGAAACACCCTATTCATGGGTGCCTAACCGGAGTCCTCATCGCTCAACTAGTCATTTCCATGAAATATTCTCGAAATCCTAGATAGCTTTCATTGAAGATGCATCTTTAAAGTTATCAAGATATACCATGACCGTTTATAGTAAATATTTGGGGAGCTAACTAGAGAATTATAGGAAAAGTGATCAACTCTATATAATTCATGTACCATGGTTCCATGCAACCGATGTCCAGGTAGGCAAAGTCGACAAGAAGGTAGTTAGACTTTTGGTGAATGGATACATCATCCACCACATCAAAACAGGGTTACCTAGCCTAAAATTTTCACTCAGTACACTTAAACACTATTTACATGAGTTTACAACCAAATCCTCATAAGGGGAAACTCCAAACACTATCCCAATGAATGAACTACTATAACACCACTCTGTAATGAACCGCCCCACTAGGGAACACATGACCAGTATATGGCCTAACAACCAAAACCCCAAACCCTTCTCCAAAAGGGATAGGGGATGATTTTATGCGTTGAGAGGGCATGATGTTAATGGGAGGCCTTTTCCATGTGTACCTATACACATGCACCGAACTGTGCCCTTGAAAAAGTACCAAGGAATAATAAAAGGGGTGTAACATATAGAGTAAAACAATGAATGAAATAAACTCTAGCGAATAAATCATAGTCTGAAAGAATAAAACGAAAGTGAAAAGGAGTAAAAATACATTACCAACCAGAAATGAAGTCCCAAAACAACAAAAACTAGAACCATAGAAATCGAAGAGAGCACAACTATATATCTCAATGCCTGACCACCATACGCTGCTTATGCACCCGAGTATCTTTATCCACCATCTGATTAAGACATGAAACATGTATGAAAATGAAATGCAGGTGTGTGTATAAAAATACCTAGTAAGATTCCTCAAAAACCCCAAAGATATACACATATATAAATGATAGAAGTAATCTCAACCCAAAGCAAAAAAAGGAAACAAAACCCAACAATATATATATACATTTTGGTGTGTTTTTGTTTGTGCATGCTTAGAAGAACCCTATATGATAGATAAAGGGTATTTCTGTCTCACTACCAGCCCATGAAAATCACTACAAGAAAATGGATATGTGCAACATGCTATTTGCGATGGGGAGGGGTACCATCACAAAAGGTTTAGCGCGGGTTGTGCACTAAGCCGCGGGAAGGGTATTTGCAGTTGGTTTTTATACCCATCGCAAATACTATGTTAGAAGGTGGGAATTTGCAGCGGGTCTCATCGAAAATACTTTTTTAACTACCACCCCAAATTAATAAGGGTTAGTATTTGCGACAGGATCAGTCAAAAATAATCTAACCTATATATACCCCCATCCTATTTTTTCCCATTTCACTTCTTCCTCTACCCCTCTCCCCCCTCAACTTACATTTTTCCTCTCAGATTTTTTCATTGTTTAATATTCTACATCATATCAATATTCTATTATTACATCCTACAAAAGATTCAGTTTTAAGGTATTTACCTTTTTCTTTGCTTTTTTGTTAATTCATTTTATTTTATATTAGATATAATTATCATTAATAGCTATAATTAAATTAAAATAGAATTAGATCATTTTATTTTTCATTATTTAATTTGAAAAATAATTAATTATGATTAGTATTAATTATTATTTATTATTATTTATTTTTTAATTGATATTAATTAGTAGTAATTAGTATTAAGTAGAAAAATTAATAACAATTATTAATAAAAACTCATAATCAGTAAAAAATAGCGATAATTAGTAAAAATTAGCTTTAATATGTAGTAAATTAAAAAATATACTTATATATATTAATAATTAGGGATAATTAATATTAACTAGTGATAATTAGTGATAATTAGAAATAATTAGTAATAATTAATGTTTAATATTTGAAACTTGTAATAATTAGTAATAATTAGTAGAAATATGTAATAATTAGTGGTAATTAGTAATAAATTTTAATAATTAGCAATAATTTTTATAAACTGTAATAATTTTCCGTAATTAGTAATAATTAGTAATAAGTATGAATAATTAGTTATAATTATGAATAATTTGTAATAAATATGAATAATTATTAATAAATATAAATAATTTGCAATAATTAGTAATAAATATGAATAATTAGTAATAATTAGAAATAAAAATTATAATTAGTAATAATTAGTAATAATTAGTAGTAATTAGTAATAATTATAAATAATTAGTAATAATTAGTAATAATTAGGTATATTTGTTAACAAGTTGGAATAATTAGGAATAATTAGGAATAAATACAGATAATTTATAATAATTAGTAATATTTACTATTAATTACTATTAATTAGTTAGAATTTGTAATAATTTGCAATAATTTTTAATAACTAGTTGTAATTAGTAATAATTAGTAGTAATTTGTAATAATTAGTAATAATTTTTACTAATTATTAATAATTAGTAATAAATATGAATATTTAGAAATAAATAATAATACATATGAATAATTAGTAATAAAAAGTAATAAACTATATAAAATATGAATAATTAGTAATAAATATGAAAATTAGTAATAAATAATTATACTTATGAAAAATTAGCAATAACTAATAGAAATATTAATAAATAGTTACAAATAGTAATAATTATGAATAATTAGGAATAAATTGTAATAATTAGTAATAATTAGTAATAATTAGTAATAATGAGTAATAAATAGTAACAACTAGTAATAAATTGTAAAAAAATTGAAATAAATAGTAATAAATAGTAATAAATATTAACAAATTGTAATAAATTATAATAAATTTTGATAAATAGTAATAAATAGTAATGAATAGTAGTAATTAACATTTAATAGTAGTAATTAGTAATAATTAGTATTTAATAATTGTAATTATTAATAATTATTTAGAATAAATATTAATTTTTGAAAAAAAATTAATAATTTCTTATAATTTTTTATAATTTTTAAAAATTAGTAATAATTAGTAATAAATAGAAATAAATAGAAATAAATAGTTTTAAATAATAATAAACAGTAATAAATGGTAATAAATGGTAATTAATAGTAATAATTATTATCAATTAGTGATAATTAGAAATGAATAATAAAAAATAGAAATAAATCGTAATAATTTGGACTATTTAGGAATAATCAAGAATAATCAAGAATAATTAAGAAAAACTAAAAAATAATTATGAATAAATAAGAATAATTTGTAATAATTGGGAATAATTAGCAATACTTTGAAATAATTTTCAATAATTAGCAATAATGAGCAGTAAATAGCATTAAATAGCAATAAATAAGAATATTTTGTAATAATTAGTAATAATTAGTAATAATTTGATATAACTAGTAATAGTTAGTAATAAATCGTGATAAATTGTAATAAATAGCAACAAATAGTATGAAATAGTTATAAATGGTAATAAATAGTATTAAATAGTAATAAATGGTAATAAATAGTAACAAACAGTAATAAATTTTAATAATTACAATTAATTTGTAATAATTAGTAATAATTAGTAATTATTGGTAATAAGTAATAAAAAGTAGTAATAGTTAGTAATAAATAGTAATAATTAGTAATACTTTTTAATAATTCATAATAATTATTAATAATTTGTAATAATTAGTAATAACTACTAATAATTAGTAATAAATAGTACTAAATAGTACTAAATTATACTAATTTGTACTAATAAGTAATAGTTTGTAACAATCTATAATAATTAGTAATAAATATGAATAAATAGTAATAAATATAAATATTTAATAATAAATAATTATAAATATGAATTATTAAAAATAATTAGTAATAAATAGTAATAAGTAGTAATAATTAAGAATATTTTTGAATAATTATTAATAAATTTCAATAAATATTAACAATTAGTAATAATTAGTAATAATTAATAATAATTAGAAATAAATATTAATAAATAGTAATAATTTGTAATAATTTGTTATAATTCAATACTTGAAATTGGACATATACCAACAGTTTGGCCCAAACCATTGGTACATGTTACTAATTTGGACATGTACCAATGGATTGGCCAAAACCATTCATATGGGTCATTTATATTGATCTATACCAACTGTTTAGCCAAAATCGTTCGTACAGGTCCACTATAGTGACCCTATACCAACAGTCTTTGCCAAACCCTTGGTATAGGTCCACCTAGAACCAATGGTTTTTACAAAACCATTGGTATAAATCAAAAAATCAAAAAACATATACTAATAGTTCTCAAGAGCGTTTTATAGACCTATACCAAAGGTTTTGAGAATCGTTGGTATATGTACATTTGTTTTTTATGGAATATTCTTTCAAATAAAATTAAATAAATCAATAGTTAGAATACTTGTGAATATACATATATATATTTAGGAAATTATGTTCACAAAAGTCATGTGTGGTTAGTGGTTAGGTCCTTGGATTATAAACAGGAGGTTTTGATATCAAAACCATGCTGGTGTTTTTTAATCACCTATACCAATAGTTTTATAAAATGTTTGGTATAGGATTTTTATTTGACCTTTACCAATGGTTTTCCCAGAACTATTGGTATAGACCTATCCTAATGGAAAACCATCCAACGGTCCTCCAAACCGTTAGAATAGGCTATACTAATGGTTTAGAGACCTATACTAATGGTTCCAAACTGTTTTTATAGTTAATTTTTCTATTATTGATTAGTAATAATATTTAATAATTACTAATAATGTAATAAATATTAATAAATATTAAAAAATATTAATAAATATTAAAAATTTGTAATAAATCGTCACAATTTCTTATAAAGTAATAATTAGTAATAAATTGTCACAATTTCTAATGGATTGGTGGCAGATCTTTTGGTCGACAACTCGTCTCCTTGCAAATTTATTCCACTGAAATCATTATAGAAAATATACTCCAATGCATGGATATCCATTTTTATATACACGAGAATAGAGAGCAGCATGACAAGGCCTACCTGCTCTTCGCTATCATTTATATGAAAATGGATATGTGTACGTTAAAGAAGATTTTTCATACTAAATTCAGTTAGAGAAAGTTGGAAAGAGAGGAGTCGTTGGGAAAAAAGGATCTTTTCCCTATGACTCATCTCCTTAAAACATTATACCACTAAAATGAATTTGAAAAACCCCCTTTGATGTACGGATATCCATTTCTCTATGCCCAAGAATGGAGACCAACATGGTGATTCCTCCCTGATATCCCTTATCGTGCATACAAAAAATGGTTATCCGCATGTTGGAGAATATTTTTCATTGTGATTTAAGTCTGAGATGGTTGCAAGGATATGATCCATTGAGAAAAAGAGATTCCACAAATCTGCTGGAAATTGTGCCACTTGTAATTAGTGGTATTTAGAATAAATTAGCTATAATTACTAATAATTAGAGGTGATTAGTATATTTTATTATAAATTTGTTTATATTATTAAGAAAATTTTAAAAAAAATATTCCTATTAACTATGAAATAATTGAAATTATTATAAGTTTCTAGAAAATTGAATTTAATTTTATTCTCTTTTTTTTATAGTGTTTTTCTTATATCAAATAATTCAGAAAAACAAATTATTATACAATTTTTAGAGAAATATGGAACAAGTAATTCAATAAAATTAATTATTAGTTGATCACTCTTGGATAAATAAGCACAACAGTACAAATAGTTCTAGCTAAAATTATATATATATTGAGGGTGTTGAGCTTTCTTATCAATTTCATCATCAAAATTTGAACTTGTTTTAGAAGGGACTATTAAGTGACCCTATAAAAAATGTTTTTTGAGGTCATTTGACACATTTGAAAATGTTTGAGGTTATCTATTGATTTTTTGTTTTCAACTAGTTTATGTTTTTTTTGTCAACAAGGTGAACGAAAATCCATTTAAGATAGTAAGAATATGGTTCCAGATCTATACTTGTTTCAAAATTTAGTTCATGAAGTGGAGGGTATATCTTTTCAACAATGTAAAATTCAGGATGATATTTAATGAACTCCAAAGATGGTACCATGTCAATTTTATGAGTTGTTGAGGTCCGTTGAGAATGCCCTATATCTTGGTTGTAATATACAAAAATTTGAAGCAGTTTTAAAATGTATGGCAATTAAATCAGATAATGGAATGTCAAAAAAATATTTTTATTAGATATTCTCTTTTTTTAAAATAATGTTACCTGAAAGAAATGTGGTTCCTACAAATTTATATGATAGGAAGAGGCCAGTGTGTAATCTAGGTCTTGGTTATTAAAAGATTCATTCATGTTCAAATTATTGCATCTAATATTATAGTGAAAATGAATCTTTGGATAGTTTTCCAGCATGTGTAAAATCATGGTATAAACAGGCTCAATTAAGGTTGCATGGATTGATTCCTTTAAAATATCTTAGATATTTAAGAATTACACCGAGATTACAATGTTTATTTATGTCTTAGAACACATTAACGTTGATTTCATGGAAGAAAAATAATATATTCACTGTAAAATTCTTAAATCATTCCTATTACGGTGATTCAAAGAATCATTTTGACTGATTCAATATTCCTTTTACATTAGATTCCCAAAAAGTGTAATTGGGTCTTTCTACTGACGGTTTTTGTCCATTTGGTTCTTACAAAAGTCAACATTCATGTTGGCCTATAATTATAACTCCATAAAATTTATCTTCTTGAATCATGTTAAAGAATCCATATATCATTTTTACCTTATTAATTATACGACATCTAAAAAATAATATAGCTGTTTTTTTGGAACTGTTGACTAATGAGTTAAATTCATTATCATGTAATGGTGTCATTATATATGATGTTTTTATGAAACAAAATTTCCTACTAAATGCCGCATTGATGTGCAAAATTAGTAAATTCCCAATATATGGAATGTTATTTTTCTATAATACACATTTTCCAAAATCATATCTATATTGTATGAGAGACAATAAATTTTTTATGCTCATAAATGGAATAAAATTATTCTTTTATGACTGTCCTCAAATATATTCCTTCTAACCTATAATCTTTTTTAGAGGTACATATTTCCTTTCAGAAAATCCACAATTGAAATAGATGAAACTCCAACAATGATCTTAGGTAAAATGTAAAAATTAAATTGCATATTCATTACCCCTGATAACATTTGGACCAATATAAAACCAATTGAAAATTTATGGATTTGGGAATGAACATAATTGGATAAAATGGATAATTTTTTAGGATCATCTGTATTACTCTAATTTGATGGTCGGTCACATATTGGGTTTCATGCATACTGAGAAAAACTATTTTGATAATTTATTTCACACAGTTTTGGATACACCAGGTAAAACCAAATATAATTCAAAGGAATAATTAGATCTTTCCTGAATTTATAGGCGACTAGAACCTAAACTGTTTAAAAATGTTAGATCACATAAGTTAATGATGCCAAAAGTTTCATATACATAATCCAAAGAAAATAAATTATTATTTTTTCAGTGGATTTCATATTCGAGACTTCTAGATGGTTATATATATAATTTGGGATGATGTGTCATAAATGGACATATTACCAGATTAAAAACTCATTACTATCATGTTATAATGGAAATAATTCTGCTAATTGGATTAATAGGTTTGTTTAATTCTGTGATTTGAGATATGATAAAACTAATATCATTTTTTTTCTTGGACATTTGTGTTGTAAAAATAGGTTACAGTGAACTAGGTAAACAATAAGAAGATTTTTCTTTCAAATTTAATTAAAATTGAAATAATCTTCCCACCAAATTTCTTTTACTCAATGGAACATTTCATATTACATTTTCTTTATGAAAAAAAATGTGGAGTTCTGGTACAGTTCCGATAGATGCACCCATTTGATTGATGCATGAAAAAATTGAAAAAATATGTACATCAAAAATACTGATTGAAGGCTCACCTAAAAAATATTATTTGCAGGAGGAAATTTCTTTTTTTATGCTCGCATTTTTGTTAATATGAATATCCTCAAAACCAAACAACATGGGCTATAATGAGGGAATTTTTTTTGTTGAAATGTGCAATCAATTATTATTTTTTAATCCTCTTGAACTTGGATATGGTGGAGTTCATGAATGATGTATTTTAGATGAGTAACATCACATAGATTATACGTATGTTCTACTCAACTATGAAGAAATGACACTATTTTTACTATGAGTTCTCTAATATCATATTATATAATAATTTTTAATGTAAATTAATATTATTTTATTTGTAGGTTATGTGATAATCATATCTAGAACTTGCTTCCACAAATTATATTTGCTGGTCTTGATGATTTTTGGAAAAATCATTATTCCTATTTGTTTCAAAAATTGGTAACATAAATTATTTATGGTTTAACATATAAACTAAATATATTACTTGTTATATTGATAATTATTATTAAAAATTTCCATTTATCTCAAAATTTTGATAAAATTTAAATCGATTATGGGTATTAAGTAACCCACCATCCAAAATGGTTAAATTTTATAATGCATATGTGGTGAATGATTTTCAATTTCATACATGTGAATATGGGGATTAAGAAATAATTAATAGTGATGTTTTCATAAGAGCATCATAGAGAAACTAAAGTTTAATTTTATATCATGCTAGAAGAAATTATTGAACTATGTTATCTGGGATATAATTACATAGTGATGTTTAAATGTCAGTGGTTGGATACTGAGGTAGGATTTCATGTTCATCCGAGCCATGTAATCATTGATATTAAATATAAAAGTCTTCTTACAGTAAATAAACTATTTTTATTTTCACATCAAGAACATCAAATTTCGTATGAAAATTATTGTGCTACTTTAAGAGAGTTGGGTGATTGGTGGTGCATAATAAAAATAAAATCACAGGAAAATCATATTACTCTAATTGAATGTTGTTCCACTGATGTGAAAGGAATTAAAACATTGCTAGATACTACTCCAAATCCATATCTTTCAAGAAGAGACACAAAAGTCATTGATGAAATCCCAAAATTATGGGTCGATGGTGGAAATGATGTTAATGATGTTACAAATGATTTTGGCATGACAAGAAATGATGACATTGAAACTCGTATAGATATTGATGATACTGAGGAGGAATATGATGAAATTGACACCTTATGATATGAAGATGAGGATGAAGATGAATATTAACATAGTTAAAGGTTTTTTAGAATCATTTATATTATATATATTTATATAAAAGTTGTTTTTAATTGTTTTCTAACAACAATTATTTTGTTTTTAGATGGTCTAGGATGTGTTTTGGTAGTTTTAGGAGTCTAATATACCTAATGACGAGTATGATGTTGTATCATATGACCCTTAGACTACTAGTGGCTTAGGGGGAATTAGAGGAGGAGTGGTCTTGCGTGACTGATGATTGATGACCCTATCCTTGAGCGATGTCCGCATCTTGGTATCAATCCATGCATGAAGAGGTATGTTTACTTGTGTATTTTAGTTATTTTTCATTAATTATCATTAATTTATTTATATAATAATTGTTTTATTATTTTTTATTTTTAATCAAAACTTTAGGCATATAGCTATTGAACATGTGTGTGCTATATTTTGAAGTTATTTTTCTGGGTCATGCGTTAAATGGGATTAGATTCCCATAAATGTTCAGCACCACATGTTCGATCATTGGCTGGTATGTAAATAAAAAATATTTATTTTGAAATTTATTTAATTAATAACATGATATTATAATTTTTTTAATGTTTATGGAATCCCATTGATTAGATAATACATGATTATATCTGGAGGGAATGGGAGGTTTGTAGGCATGAGTGTTGCCATCTTTCTTTTCCAAATTTGAGGAGGACAACAATGAAGAAAGCAGCAGTCATAGAGTTTGATCAGTCCAGATGTGCCCATTAACCTCATTAAATTTCATCTAAGGATTGGGTTTATTTTTGTTTACACTAGATGGGTGGTATTTTTCATAGGATATCATCATTAGGATGGAAAAAATGGGGGAGATAAGAGGTGACACATCAAGATGGTTGTCGTACAATCAGAATTCATAGGTAACATATAGTAAGTACCTTTTTTAATTAATATATTTAACATTAAATTTAAAATATTTATTTTATATTCAAATAGGTTGTCAAACAACCCAATATTATGTTTTTCGTTGATTATTGGAGGATGTACATCATTCTTATAACATAATAGATTATAGGTGATTGTCAGCGTCAGATTGGGGCCAGTATAATTTCTATTTGAGTTTTAAAATTATCTGTAAATAATATTTTAACTATTTTAATGTTAAATTGAAATTGAAGGAGTAATATGATGTCATGACTTCATATATATAGACAAAGATTCAGAATGAGATTGATGATTAAACCTGTGGAACCAGATTTGATGAGGTAGCATGGATGCAGGCAACCCAGTATGCTTACGAGGACAGCCAAGTAGTTGGTATTGTCTCTCAATTGATGCATGAGAGTTATTTTGGTATCGTTGCGATGTCGGTGTCCAGTTTCAGAATAGATAATAGAGATTCATCGTATTCTTAAGTATAGTATCCGGAGTAGCTATGATCTTTAGGTGAGCTTATAGAGGGTATGCGTTGGGAGGCTGAAGAGCTCTGACAACAACAACAGCAGTAGGAAAAGCTCTGATGGAAGTAGTTGTAGTAGTAGAAGAAGATGTGTTGATGGTAGTAGCAGCACGAGCAAACGATAGAGTACATGTGACGTCTGACTCATGGTTTAGGGATGGAGTTCCCTCCACCATCTCTTTCATCTACTCTAGAAGACCCTCCCCCTCCGTGATGTCTTAATTTTTTATGATAAAACATTTGAATATAAATTTTTTATAATATAAAATATTTAAATTTTTATATTGTGAATTTTTTATATTGTTGCGAATATTTTATTTTTATTATTTATTTACATTTTTATTATTTTCTTATTTTATTTATTTTCTTAATTTTTAATTTTTCATTATTTTTTATTTTGTTATTGTTATTTTTTATAATTTTGCAAATATTGATCTTTTTATTATTTTATATATTTTTTATTATTTTACTTATATTATAATTATTATTTTAATAATAATAATAATTTTATTATAATATTAGTATCAATATTACATTTTTTATTATTATATTAATATTAATATTATTAATTTTATTTTTTTATTTTTTTATTTTAAAAATATTAATATTATTATTTCATAAAAATAAATATTAATATTATATTATTATTATTATTATTATTATTTTATTCTATTTTTTTATTTTTTTTATCGATTTACGACGAGCCTTCATAATAATGTTTTTTAAAAAAAACCTCAGAGATTCTATTTGCGACAGGTCCACATCCCGTTGCAAATGCCCCGTTGGAAATAAAAAAATTTCCAGAAGTGGATGAGTCTATATGTTGCTCCAATGATCCATCTATGATTCCCAACATCATGGTCATTCACACCAACATCCATGTGGAGGGCCCACACCATGCCACTACTCTCAACATCGAAAGGGGTGCTATCCCTAGTGGTGGTTCATCATTCAACATAATATGCATAGTGGAGGCTCATTGCCCTCCACTGCGAATCCTAATAGAGGGAGTACCATCTCAAGTCCATGTATCTCGCGTTACATTTCAAGAAGTCCATGTATAGGACCCACAACTCAACACTACTCCATGACATGAGGGGGAACAATCTCCAATATAGGACGAGTACCCCTGTGCAATAGAGAGATGCCACTTAGTAGATATAGGAACCTCACCCTCGAACAATAGGGTCTACCACTATGTAGAAATATAGAGAACCATGCCCTGGTGCATCATATATTTACACTCAAGGAATTTAGGAATCATCCCCCAGCATGATACGGGGTTCCACTCAATAGGTACATATAGAGGAATTTCTCTCTAGTGCTTCAGAGGGGATTCACTAAAATATGGTGTACCTATAGCTCTCCATTATGCCACACAGTCAAGGGGTAACAATCCTGATTAGCGAACCTACAATCTTGTATGCTAGATGGTACCAATCAACTAATGGAAATAGTATGGGCACCCACACCCTAAAATGATAAGTGGTTGACAACCCCAACCACTCTCTTATGATCTTGGATATTTATTGTTAATGGAACAACATTTCTGGAAAAATCATTATGTTCTGAACACAGTATGTCATTTCACAAAAGATGCCACAAAGGATATCTCCATGTTTTATGAGAAAAAAATTTTTAGGATAGGCTACCCATGTGCCACAATTTTATCCTAGAATAAAGAGATTTGAAAGGTGGAAGTTCCTGAGAAAAACACATGGCTTGTACTAAGGGTCACAGTACATGAGTCCTTTCCAACACACCTTGTCATGTCCTTTGTTGTACACAGCTTTGTTTTACATATTTAACTACATGAAATGTAATGGTAATACATGGAATGTCTTAGCCACCGAAATCCTTTGAGTGGGCTCTTAGTCATTCCCATGTTTATCAGGTCATGCCTATGTACATAGACATGTATATGGATGTGTACCTGGCTGTGTCTTGCTATCGAGCCATGCCAATGTACCACTAGACATACCCATGTAATCCCAATATACATGGAATGTATTCCTACACGGATCCAAAGGCATGTGAATCTAACACACGGTCTGGCTACCTGGGTAGGGTTACATGATGTGTGGGTCCCACCACATGGCATTTGATCCTTACCTCTGATGAAACCCTAGGTTTCACGGGAGAAGCATAATATATGACATGTGTTCTTCTAGGGATATATCATATAGTTCTATTCTCTTTAGAAAACTATATTCCTTCATGAAGACTCTTGATCTACCTCCTCTATTGAGAATCTCGATGTTTGACCCCCAAATTTATTATGGGTCATCTTTGTCCATACATATCCAGCTTCTGACAGTCGGAAATAAAAAATTTGATGCTTTTTTATTGAGTGTCAAACCTTCGATGAGTGACATGCCATAACCATACTTTGATCCACGTCTCCATCACCTATATAAATGAATACAACTGAATCCACCCACAAATCCACATTCAGATCATTATTCTCACAATCTCCATGAATATGGGGGTTCTTTTATGCTCAATCCCACCTATGAAATGTCAAACCATGACCTCATGCGTCAACGGTGCAGACCATAGAGAATAGTGGTAGAAATTATCATAAACAAGTTGAACCATTCGTTGGCCTAGTGTTATTGTCCAACATTCATGTAAATGGAGATAATCATGGGTGAATTCTTGTGACACAAAATATAGATTGAAAATGGGCTCATGTGATAAAACAATAAACATGGATCTATAAGAATATAAAAATATCCACGAAAAATATTTTATTAAAAAGATCAAAAACCATCATTTTCAACTCCTACATTTAATTGGATAGATCATCAGCGAAGATTGCATTTTTTAGTGATGAATAAGACTCATGGAATTCACTTCTTCTTGATTTAGCAGGTTCTAATTTTTTCATCCTCTAATATCGATCCACCAGTAAATAAAATCCAAGTAAACCACTCAAATAATCCTTGGGCTATAAGGATAAACATTATGATTTTTTATAATAAGTAATAAATAGAGGAATTTAGGTCGTGGGTATTAAAAATAAAATATATAAATTTAATTATTTATTTTTATTAAGTGCACCTCCAACGAATTTCTTAATTGGAATTCAAGCACCAAATAGCCATAGGGTGCACTTAGGTTAAATTTCATGCTTTAGAATTTACAATCATCTCATATTTTCCCTACAAGGTCTCCAATAATGGGGTAATCCTTTCCCACTAAATGGATGAACCCATGTGCATTAAAATATATTAATAATTTTAATATATTATTTATGGGGACTCAAAACACACAAAAAACCACATAAACTATGAGGATAATTCCAAAAAAATATAAAATAGAAATATGGAAAGGATAATATATGAAATTATATTCACTTAATTGAAATCATTATAATTTATCCTATTTTTCATAACCTTGAACAGGTCATGCTCAAATGAGTATCTGATTTATATGGAAACATAGTAATTCTTAAATAAATAGAAAATTGTAGGATCATCCCTAACAGATGGATGATCTTGATCCTTTGATGCAACTTTATTCTTCTTCTCATGATGTACACATTGATAAAGTGGATACTTAGGTGTAATAGGATATAATATCCCCTAATTTATCTTCATTTGAATCCAATCCTTGATTAAAAATAAACTCTCTATTGTATTTTCAAATAATAGATTTTAAGGGATTTAATTGAAATGGTATCTAAAATATGAAAATATGGTCTTGTATAAAGGATTAGAAAATTTTATGATCTTTCCTAAGTGATGTATGATATTGAACATTTGATACAATTTGTGTGTTCTTCTTATGATGTACACATTGATAAAGTATATACATAAGTGAAAAAATCTCCAATATCCCCTCATTTATCTTCTTTTGAATCCAATCATTGAAGAAAAAGAAACTCCCGATTTTATTTCCTAAAAATAGATGGTAAGGGATGTAATTGAAGTAATTTTGTGTTCGTATCATTTGGATATCAACTAAATTATTCTATATAACCATAATGAAATATCCAAGAACATTCTATAGTAGAAAAAAATATTCCTTTTCTGCCATCTTTGAGAGATATATGGTGACAATTCTTCCCTTGTCTCACACATATACATGTATTTGAATGGGAATGTGGATGAATTTTGTGTCTTGAATAAATACCTCTATTTTGATCAATTATAGGGAAGATATCAAGGATAATACTTATTATAAATTAACCTGATGAGAGGAAGGAAAATATAAAAATTCCCCCTACTCCGTGGTTTGGGGTGAGATAGAACAATGTCAAGAAGTCACTCGGTTAGGGGGTTAAATTTTTTTAAATGATCCCAATCATATGATATGGGGTACATCATTACAGGGAAGTAATCAATAATATATTGTTGGTATGTAATCATGGGGATAATATCCCTGAAGTAGTCCCATGATTATTTCCTTTAGATCCTCATTCTCTCACAAGAGATAAGTAGTATGTTCATCTGTAGAAATTTCTTTATCATCATCAAGGGAATAAACAAAAAAATAAATGATGAAAACATTTCTTTTCTTAATGTTATGATAGGTGTACGTTGATGGGAGCCTGAATTTGGACCCTATGTAATGTATATTTTTTTGAGTTTAGGCATATTCTCTAACAACCTTTTACTCTGAATCATCAACATGGTTGATAATACCCTCTATAAAGGTAGGAAGGATGTCACATCATGAGACCTTCTACACCAATGCTTGGAGTAGTGGACAATAAAAAAATTTGGCCCTTGGAACAATACATTAATGTAAAATCATCCTCTTAAAAAATTTCTCATTATAAAAATGTGTAAATTCTTAAATCTTGGTTGCTTCCATAATTATGGAAACAAAAGTGAACATGTTCTCCTATTTAGAATAATAACCTATTTGATGGTTCAGTTCTTGATGTACCATTCGGTAGAATGGTTACCATTATACCATTAGGTGGGATGGTTTCGATTAGGTAGTTTTTCTGGATGGTTCCCATTAGATGATTTGCTGGGACAGTGCCCATTCATGTATTTGGTGGGATGATTCCCATTGGACCATTTGGTGGGATGGTTCCCGTCACCATTCCTTTTCTTCATTATGTAGAATAATTAAAATAAATTACACATGTGACATGGTATTTTTGAATTGAATTTTATCCTCATAGATCATCTTTTGTAGTAGATATTTGATGATGAATAATTTTTGGATCATGTGTCCTGACATACAATAGTAATGGAAGTAATATAGAATATTATCCTACTCTAATTCTGTTTGATTCATGATTTCTAGAAACATGATTATAACAAACCATACTTTACATACATTGTTATTACTTCAAAATTGAATAATACTTATTACGACATATAAAAAAGCCATGATAGAACCATATAGGTATAGTGTCTTCAGAAACTGGGAAACATGAACAACTGGTTCATAAAGCATCTACATTTTCTCCCATTTATTTCATCATATCTAGAGTCCCTTTTGGCATATCCTACTTAATTCTGTTTTCCTGACCTGGGGAAAATAAAACATACAAAAGGATGAGCTCAAATAAATAGCAAGGGTAAAAAAAGGAAATATCAATCATATCATATTCATAAGAACATAACATTTTTAAAATCTTAAAGTGCAAAAGAGATCATATTATCATAACATGGGATAAATCATACTTGTGAAATGTAATCCCAATAATCATAACATAAAACATGAAACTTTTTGGCATACACACATAATCATAGATAATAATTTCTTATTAGTCAAGACTCATTACCATGATTATCATAGCGGAAAAAGTCCATTTCTGAACCGAGTTCTCTCCTCGTTCCATTCCTGTATCACTGAACCATATTAACTTTCCGTTTCAGCCATGTCTATTTGATGAAATATAAATATTTACCCAATGCATTAGGGGGAGATATAAGTCCCACCCATCTCATAATGAAACCATTCTTATATATGCCACAAAATCATATATCATATATCATAGAAAAACCCATGTAATAAAAATGGCATTCTTAATCATAATGCCATCATAACATAATCCATATAAGATAAGAGGAATTAATAAAAAATCCATCATAACATAATCAAATCAATGTAAAAATAGGGATAGAAACAGAACCCTATATAATCTTAGATGGAAAATAATTTTCATAAAACACTTGAACTCCATTCTTGAGGAAAATATCCTTTCTTCTTCAAAAAAAACATTTTTCCTTTCTTAAAATGTCATAAATTTTTAAACTAAAAGAAGATAATTAAAAATAAACGTGAAATTGGTAAAGGAGTATTCATGGAAATAATGTTCCATGAAACCATAACAGTCCATTCATGCCATATAAGTTAAAAAAACATTCTTCTCGTACTTTGGTCGGAAAAGTCAAAAAGTATCTCGTACTAAATACGAAAAAAGATTTCTCTCATATCTTTTAATAAAATTCACCAATGTGTAAATTTGGATTTAAAAATTTTAGGAGGATAGAAATAATATTACATATTGAGGAAACATGGATGTGGATGATAAATATTCCCTAGTAAATTCCGATGTATAAACAATCTCGGATAAAAATTGAGATTGTGAGATTTTCCCTTACCTTAAGTCTGATATGTTTTGTACATATCCAAACCTCCTGTATAATGATTTAAATAATTTCATTGACTTATTATAGACGAATATTCATTTTTATGATACCATATATGGTCATATTCTTATATTCTTATTAGTAATATTTCATTGAAACTTGTTATTCGGGTGTTCATTACTTTATGTTCTTATGCATTTTTTGTCTAATAAATTCTTATTCATCTTCTTAGGTTATAGATAACTTATTTACATAATGTTATTAGTGTAATAAATATCATATTTATTCATTAAATTCATTTGTATAATCATTATTCAATGAAGATCATTTAGAATGAGTCACATCACATCGTGGAGACGGTATGTCGTACGTACGCAGGAGCGATGATATCGTTACCATAATTATTGAATGGTATTGGATTGGATGATGTAATATCTCAGAATTATAATATGTTATAATAATAATATATAGTTATTCTTAACACCATTATACCGATCCAAGTAAGGTGGTGGTGGGGAACAGATTACACCACGGTGTGGAGACGGTATTCCGTACGTACGCACACGCGGTGATTTCATTTTTCGTAGGGTGGATAGAAGGTGAAATAGGGTTGTTTAATATTTATAACAACATATCAGTATATGAGTGATAATTATGTTATTACATTATAATGAAAAAACTAAATAAGTGAATGTATAAGAAGGATGATACTTGAAAGAATCGGTAGAAGAGATTACCTCTTCGTCGACGTGCCTCCTTTAAACTTCCTCTTAAGGGACTACAATTGGCCTTTTGAGAAGACCAGAACCTCAAGAATATTACTAGGGAAGTTGAGAAGAGTAATGGGCAGGGTTTTGCCGAGCATGAATGCTCAATGTTATGAAATAGGAGAGGGAGGAGGTTCCCTTTTATATGGGAGGTAGGGGCACCTTTGGAAACCTCAAAAATATTAATTTATAATAAATTAAACCCCACTTAAAAACCTCCAAAAATCACTCATATTTGAATATTAGATGAGATAGGGTTTTAATCTCATCAAACAGTAAAATTTATACAAGATGGAAATTTATTTTAAACCTTATCAACTTGATTTATCCTTATTTAACCAATTTAATTTTACTTGTGGTAATAATATTCTAAAATATAAATTATTATAAATAATTACTTATGTGTGATGAATTTTCCATAATTGGATAATTTATGACATTTTAGACCATATAAATTTTAATTTATAATTTTTAAATATATTTGTGATTTTTAAACAATTTTATATTATGTTATTTTTATACAATAACAATATTGTTAATCTTGACACTATTAATTTATTTAAATTTATATAAAATCCACACAGAAGATATGATCGAACTAAAAGATTTAATAGATTCATAAAATGTCATATTTATCTAGAAAATTCGTGTAACACATTAAATAGTTCATATTATATTTATTTTAATATTTTTAATACCATTTATTTGATATTTCAATCAATAAAATAATTTCAACATCACCATTGTGTCACCTTTAATGATAATTATTTAATCCCTAAAAATTATAAATAAATTTACATGATGTAGATAATTTTATTATATTTCTGGTTACTATTCAGGTTTTATTTTTTCATGAAGTTTATCACAAAATTAAAATTATTATACTTTTAATATTTAAGAGTGACATGTTGTCACATTCTTGGGTTTTAATAATAATTAAATTATTTTCATTGTAAAAATACCATAAAATGAATCTACTCAAACCCTTATGTGATAGGGGTTGATTTTTAGTCATCCAATAGAATTTTGACAGGTGTTGGGGTAATTTCATAATCTTATTTTCACCCTTAATTACCCGATTTACCTTTAACTGCTGTAAATAAAAACTATCGTAGTTACTATTCATAATATCAAAAAAATAAAAGTGACCTATTAACATAAATTGAACCCACTTAATTCAAATATGAAATCTATTTTTCAAAATTCAAAACACAGAAGATCTAGTAATTAATTTAAAATTAATCACATTGTTGAGAAAATGTTTTTTAAAAGTTAAAACATTGCCAAAGGTTTAAATGTTTTTACCTATGAATTAAATGTAAAATTAATGGTAATTACATACATTATATTAAATGGTAAAAAAATATTCTATTTATAATTTAAAACCATTCAATATTATAATTTAACCATATAAATTATTGCGATGAATTTTTTTTAAAATTAAAATATAGAATGTTTTTACTATTCATTGAAATATGAAAGTTATCAGAATAATATGAAAATTTATCCAAAGTAAATTTCTATATACTTATTTCAAAGAAGAATTTTATTTTTCCAAATTAAACTTATAAACTTTCCAAAAGTATATTTATAATGGGTGCGCCATCAAAAGGTGGTAAAACTATATTTTTTTTAAAAAATACTTCTTTTATCCAAAAAATTGATTTTCTTTTCAAACCCCATTATTGAAAATATGTAAGATGAATTATAATTTTATAAAATTAAAAATTCAGTTAATACAATTCATAACGGCTTGTTCATAATATTATAATAATATATCACTGTTTAGTGAAACTCGGCAGTGCGTGCAATGCATGCTATCGAGGAAGGTTGCTCTTGCGTGTAACGCAAGCCAAGCCGGTGTTGTGTGTAGTGAAAGATTCTCTTGGTGTTGCGTATAACATAAGTCACAAAAAAAATAATTCTCATAAAATCTCAGGGTGTTACATTCTACCCCCCTTAAAATGAATTTCTCCCTTGAAATTCATCATTTTGTAACAAAGAGATGAGGACACCTCTCTCTCATCATATCCTCAAGATCTCATGTAGCTTCTTCTAATGGGTGGTTCCTCCATTAAACTTTAACCAAGAGAGTGGTCTTGTTTCGTTTAAATTTTTCACTAAGATCTAGAATCTCTGTCGTTTATTATTCATAAGAAAGATCTTCCTTCAACGGTATAACTTCTGAGCTTAGTACATGTGAAGGATTAGGTATTTACTTTCTCAGGAGAGATACATGGAATACATCATGAACTTGAGATAGATTCATTGGAAGTGAAAATAGGTAAGCTACCATCCCAACATGATCCATTATTTTCAAAAGGACCAATATACCTAGGGCTCATCTTTCCCTACTTTACAAATCTCATTACTCTATTCCTGGTAGATATTAGTAAAAACACTTTATCATCCACTTCAAACTATAGGTATTTTCTTCATTTTTTGGCATAACTTTTTTATCAACTCTGAGCTACTCTTATGTCTTATTGAATAGATCTTACCTTTTCTGCCATCTCATTAACAAGATCAGGTACTAATAGCTTTCTTTCCACAACTTCATCCCAACAAGTTAGAGTTCTTCATTTCTTTACATAGAGAGATTTATAAGGAGCCATCTGAATACTGGAGTGAAAGATATTATTATGAGAAACTTCCACAAAAGGTAGGTGTTTATACCAACCACCTTCGATATCCATAGAGCATTCTCTCAACATGTCTTATAGAGTTTGAATATTCCTCTTAGACTAACCTTCTGTCTGAGGATAATAATTAGTGCTGAAACTCAACTCTGTATCTAGTGTATGCTGAAGAATTCACCAAAACGTCGAGGTAAACCTCGGATCCCGATCAGATATAATAGAAAGTGGTACTCCAGGAAATCTTACAACTTCCTTCACATATATCAAAGAAAGATGATCAAGAGAGAAATATTCTCTAATAGCAATGAAGTGTGCTAACTTCGTAAAACGATCAACTATAACCCAAATAGCATTATTACTTTTGGATGTTTTAGGAAGTCAAGTGACAAAGTACATAGTGATGTTTTCCCATTTCTATTCTGGTATGGGTAATGGTTATAACATACCATTAGACTTCTGTCTCTCTTCTTTAACTTGTTCTCAAACAAAACATCGAGAGACATATTCAGCAACATCCCTTTTCATGCCATCCCACCAGAAGTACTCCTTTAGGTCCCTATACATCTTCGTGCTTCCAGGGTGAATAGAGAATGAAGAACTATGAGCTCCATCCAATATTTCCTTATTTAATTCTGGGATGGGAGGAACAAAAACCTAATTCCTGAACCTTATTATTTCATCACAATAAATGTGAAATTTTGGAACATTTCTCACCTTCTTTTGTAACTCTACATCTTCTTTTTTTGCCTCTTTAATCTTCACATTTATAGATGGTTGAACATTCATTTGAGAAAGATAATATTTTCCCCTTCCACTATAATTCCAAGATTCATCCTTTGTAAATCCATAAATATTGGATCATTTTTATCCTCATCATGGATAATCTAGTATGGTCTTTTCGTCTTAATGTGTCCGTCACATTGTTTGTTTTCCCAGGGTGGTAATGAATTGAGCAGTCGTAATCCTTAATCAGCTCCAACCATCTTATTTGATGCATATTAAGCTCCTTTTGTGTGAAAATATACTTTAAACTTTTATGATCAGTATAAATATCACACCTTTCACCATAAAGATAATGCCTTCAAATATTTAATACAATAATTACTGCAGCTAACTCCAAATCATGAGTTGCGTAATTTTGCTCATGGATTTTCAACTATCGTGAGGCATAAGTTATCACCATATAATTTTTCATCAGAACACACCTCAATCCCTTCTTGGATGAATCACTGTAGATCACAAACCATTCTCTACTATAAGGTAGTGTGAGCATAGGTGGACTGGATAAACATATTTTTAACTCCTTGAAATTCTCTTCACACTCCTCCATCCACACGAACTTAACTACTTTTCGATTCAAACTGGTGAGTTGATTAGATAATCGTAAAAAATCATTCACAAAAAATCGATAACATCTATCTAGACCAAGAAAACATCGGATCTCAGTTACTGCTGTTCATCTCGACCATCTTTCGATAACCTCGGTTTTTACTAGATCCACATATATCCCCTCTTTTGAGATTATGTGACCCAAAAATAAAACTTTTTGAAGCCAAAATTCACACTTGGTAAATTTGGAATAAATCTTCTTTTTTCCCATAGTCTTCAATACAATTTTTAAGTGATCTTCATGTTCTTACTTCCTCTTTGAATAGACAAGAATATCATCTATAAAGACTACCAAAAACTGATCAAGATAGTCTCTACAGACTCTATACATTAGATCCAGTAAGATAGTAGGGGCATTATTAAGACCAAATGGCATCACTATAAATTCATAGTGACCATACCTTGTACAGATTGTCATCTTTGGTATATCCTCCCTTTTGACCCTTAATTGGTGATACCATGAATGAAGAACAATATTGGAAAAGTGTTGAGCTCCACGTAGTTGGTCAAATAAGTCATCAATGCACGGGAGAGGATATTTGTTCTTGATAGTGATCTAGTTAAGTCCTCGATAATCAATGTAGAGTCTCATTGATACATATTTCTTATTAAAAAACAGAACATGTTCTCCCCAAGGTGATTCACTAGGTTGTATGATTCCCTTATTAAGATTCTCTTAGAGTTGATTCTTAAATTCCTATAACTCAATTGGGGCCATTTTATATGGTGTCTTTGGAATGGGCGTAGCACCCAGTATGAGTTCTATTGAAAACTCAACTTCACGATTTGGTGGAAGACCTAGAAACTCCTCTTGAAAGACATCATCAAACTATTTTACAATGGGAATATTATTAATTGTGAGTTTCTATCCAACCATTTGAGATAAATAACCTTAATATATTGGAATCAAGACCCATAAGATGGAAGAAATTTCCACTGTAAGGTAATATTCGTCATTGCATCAATAGATGATCATAGATTGATTGGGAATATGAAATGTGACTTCCCTTCTTTGGAAATTGATATGTGCTCCATATAACGAAAGCCAATCCATGCCAAGAATCACATAAAATTCCACTATAGGAAGGATCACAAGATTTTCAGGAATCACTTTCCCACAAACGTTAAGTGGAGAAGAATTATAAAATTCAGATGCAACTGTTGTGCCATAAAGCATTGTCACAGCTAACTCAACATCTAATTGTTGTCGTAGTACAAAAATACCCTTATAAAATTCTTCAGAAATAAGAGTGGGTGGATCCAGAATAAAATAAAACATTTTCTACTTTAGAGTTGATGGTAAGTGTACCTTTCACCACTTCGTTATCGCACTCCACATCGCCGATAGAAATTGCATTTGACTTTCCTTTGTCTTTGGCCTTAAGAGTTTGTTGATGTCAATCATCATCAACAACCCTAGGATTAGGGAATTGATTTGCATCATTCCACATTTCCTTTAACTTGTAACATTGAAGCGTAGGAGGTTCATTCTATGTAGCCATTTCTTTGTTCGCATCACTAGACATCTTTTTCACATCATTACGATATTCAAATGCCCGATGACCTTCTTTCCTACATTTTAAACACTTAATTGTCCCTTCAAGACAATTCCCTCCATGTTTCATTCCAAACACTGAGAATAAGGGAAAACTAATCTTCTTTATAGTGTGGTATTTAGATTTCCCTTTGAATTACATTTTCCTCTTCTTATCAAACCCATATGATTGATGGGTTACGCCAATCTCCATATCAACCATGAGAGCACATAGAACTATTTCCTCATAGCTATTGAAGTCCCTTATTGTTAAGGCCCTTTGAAGACTACGTTTTAAGCCACTAAATAATCGATCGATCTTACACTCTTGTTGGATAATAATTCCAGAAGCATACCTTACAAGTCTTGTAAAATTTACTTCGTAGGTACCAATAGATTCATCAACCTTTTTCATTAGTTCAAGAAACTCCTTTTCCATTTTTTTTCAAAAAATACGAGGGAAGTACTTATTGAAAAATATGTTCTTGAACTTATCCCATTCCATGGACTCAATTTCGTCTTTTTGCCTCGTATTCTTGATAAGATTCCACCATTGATCAACTTCACCTTCTAAATGATATACTTCTTAGATGAATTTATCATTCTCAGAACATTGATGAACTGAAAATATCTTTTCAGTTGTACTGATCCATTTTTCGCCCACTAATGGATCTGTAGACATGCTGAATGAGAGTGGATGCTCCATCATGAAGTATTCAAAATAATTTTGATTCTTCCTTTTCTCATTTGGAAGTCCTGCATGATTCATATCTTGATAAAGTTGTGTGAGCATTGCTACAAGATTTTTCATTCCAGCTCCCATAACGTTTGGTTGCTCAGGGGGACAATCATTGCATTGCCCGTCTCATTCAACATTAACATAGGTCCTTTGATTTCCATCTATTGACTAAAACCAATATGTATTGTGTGACAAACACTAATCATAATAGAAAAACCACATAATCAAGAATAAAATTTCACACTTAAGGTCTTATCATAGGTTATTCATGGCCATTTCTAAAACAATAATATTGTGTTCTATGCTTAGACATATCCTTACGGTTCCTACTAAGGCTTTCACATCCTAGTTTCCAAAGGTTGACTATACCTTTCCTCTGATACCAACTATAATGACCCTTACTTTACATATATTGTTATTACATCCGAATTGAATCATTCTTATTAAAACATATAACAAAACCTTGATAGGATCATATAGTTATAGTGTCTTTAGAAACTGGGAAACTTAAACAACTAGTTCATAAAGCATCTACTTTGTCTTCTATTTATTTTATAATATCTAGAGTCCCTTTTGGCATATCCTAATTAATAACCTTCTTCCTGTCCTGGGGAAAAGAAAGCATACAAAAAGGTGATCTCAAATGGTCAGTAAGGGTAAACAAATAATATATCAATCATATCATATTAATAAGAACATAACATTTTGAAAATCTTAACCTGCAAAAGAAATCATAATATCATAACATGGGATAAATCATAGTGGTGAAATGTAATCCCACTAATCATAACATAAAACATGAAACTTTTTGTCATACACACATAATAAAATAAATTCATTTTTTATTAGTCAAGACTCATTTCCAAGACTATCATAGTGGACAAAGTCCATTTCTGAACCGAGTTCTCTCCTCATTCCAGTCATGTGTCATTGAACTGGATTAACTTTCCATTTCATCCATGTCTATCTCATGAGATATAAATCATTACCCAATGCAATGGAGGGAGATATATGTCCCACTAATGTCATAATAAAACCATTCTTATGTGTTCCACAAAATCATATATCATATATCATAGTATAACCCATGTAAAAAAATGGGATTCTTAAACAGAATGCCATCGTAACATAATCTATATAAGATAAAAGGACTTAAAAATAATAATTACATCATAAAATAATCAAATAAATGTAAAAATGGGATAGAAATAGAACCCTATATTATCTTATATGGAAAATAATTTTGAAAAAAACCCTTGAACTCTATTATTGAGGAAAATATCCTTTCTACTTCAAAAAAACATTTCTCATTTCTTAACATGTCATACAATTTAAAAATAATTTAATTTAATTAAAAATAAACTTGAAAACTTGTAAATTAAGATTCATGGAAATAATTTTCTATGAAATCATAAAATTCCATTCATTTTGTATAAGTTAAAAAAACATTCTTCTCGTACTTTGGCCGGAAAAGTCAAAAATTATCTCGTACTGAATAAGACAAAAGATTTCTTTCATTTCTTTTACTAAAATTCACCAAAAGGTAAAATTGGATTTAAAATTTTTTAGGAGGATATATAGATAATATTAAATATTGAGAAAACATGGATGTTGATGATAAATATGACCTAGTAAATTCCGAAGTATAAACAATCTCAGATAAAAATTGAGATTGCGATATTTTTCCTTACCATAGGACCGATATGCTTCGTACGTATCCAAACCTCCTATATAATGATTTAAATATTGACATTGACTTATTAAATAATCATATTCATTGTTATTATATCATATATGGTTATATTATTATATTCTTATTTGTAATATTTCATTGCTACTTGTTATTCGGGTGCTCATTGCTTTATGTTCTTATGCATGTTTTGTCGAAGAAAATATTATTCTTCTTCTTAGGTTATAGGTACCTTATTTAAATAAAGGTATTAGTGTAATATATATCATATTTATTCATTAAATTCATTTATATAAGCATTATTCAATGAATATCATGTATAACGAGTCGCATCACATCGTGGAGACGGTAGGCCGTACGCACGCACGAGCGATGATATCGTTCCCATAATTATTGAATGGTATTATAGTGGAAGATGGAATGTCTCAAAATTAGTATCATGTTATAATAATCATATATAGTTATTCTTTACACTATTATACCCATCCACGTAAGGTGGTGGTGGAAAACAGATTACACCACGGCGTGGAGACAACATTCCGTACGTACGCACGCGCGGTGATTTCATTTTTCATAGGATGGATAGAAGATTAAATAGGGTTGTTTCATATTTATAATAACATATCAGTATATGAGTGATACTAATGTTATTAATTTATAATGAAACAACTAAATAAGAGAAAGTAGAAGAAGGAATAAACATGATAGAATCGGTAGAAGAGATTACCTATTCTTCGACGTGCCTCCTTTAAACTTCCTTTTAAGGGACTAGAGTTGGTTTTTTTGAGAAGAACAAAACCTCATGAATATTACTAGGGAAGATTATAAGAGTAATGGGAAGGGGTTTTTTGATCTTGAAGGCTCAAAGTTGTGTAAAAAGGATTGGGAGGAGGTTCCCTTTTATAAGGGAGGGGAGGGGAACCTTTGGAAAACTCAAAAATTGTAATTTATAATAAATCAAACCCCAGTTAAAAACCTCTGAAAATGAATCATATTAGATTATTAGATGAGATAGGGTTGTAATCTCATCAACCAATAAAATTTATACATGTTGGAAATTTATTTTAAATCTTATCAACTTTATTTAACCGTATTTAATATATTTAATTTTATTTGTGATAATAAGATTCTAAATTTTAAATTTTTATAAATAATTACTTATGTATTGTTAATTGTCTATAATTGGATAATTTATGAAATTTTCGACCATATAAATTTTAATTTACAATTTTGTAAATATTTTTGTGATTTTTAGACAATTTTATATTATGTTAGTTTTATAAAATAACAATAGTGTCAATTTTGACACTATTCATTTATTTGAATTTAAATAAAATCCAAACAAAAGATATGTTCAAAATAAATAATTTAATAGATTCATTACATGTAATATTTATCTAGAAAATTATTGGAACAAATTAAATAGTTCATATTATATTTATTTTAATATTTTTTAAACCATTTATTTTATATATCAATCAATAAAATAATTTCAACATCATTATCGTGTCGCCTTTAATGATAATTATTTGATCCCTAAAAATTCTAAATAAATTCACATGATGTATATAATTTTATTATATTTTTATAGACTATTAATTTTTGAAGTTTCATGATGTTTATCACTAAATTAAAATTATTATACTTATTAGATTTAAGAGAGTGACTTGTTGTAACTTTCATTGGTTTTAATAATAATTAAATTATTTTCATGGTCTAAAGTCCATAAAATGAATCCATTATGACCATCAGGTGATATGGGTCTTATTTTAGTCATCCAATAGAATTTTGGCAGGTGTTATGCTAATTTTATAATCTTATTTTTACCCTTAATCACCCGATTTACCTTTAACTACTTTAAATAAAAATTATAGTAGTTACTATTCAGAATATCAAAAAAATAAAAGTAACCTATTAACATAATTTGGACCCACTGAATTCAAATATGGAATCCATTTTTCAAAATTAAAAGCATAGTAGTTGCAGTAATTAATTTAAAATTAATCTTGTTAAGAAAACAGGTTTTAAAAGTTAAAACATTGCCAAAATTTAATTGTTTTTAACTATGAATTCAATGTAAAATTAATAGTAATGAAATAAATTATATTAAATTTTAAAAATATATTATATTTCTACTTTAATACCATTAAATATTATAATTTAATCATATAAATTATTACGATGAAAAAAGTTGTTTTTAATTAAAATATAATGTGTTCTTACTATTCATTAAAATATGAAAGTTACCAGAATAATATGAAAAATTTATCCAAAGTAAATTTATATGTTCTGATTCCAAAGAAAAAATTATTTTTTCAAATTGAACATATAAACTTTTCAAAAATTATATTTATAAAGGGTTCTCTATAAAAAGGCGGTAAAACTGCATTTTTTTGAAAAATACTTCTTTTATTTGAAAAATTGATTTTGTTTTCATACCTCGTTCTTGAAAATATGTAAGATTAATTATAATGTTATAAAATTCAAAATTCAATTAATACTATTCCTAACATATAGTTCATAATATTATAATAATATATCATTGTTTAGTGAAACTCGACATTGTGTGCAACGGAAGCTATCAAAGAAGGTTACTCTTGTGTGTAACGCAAGCCAAACCGGTTTTTTGTGTAGTGAAAGATTCTCATGGAGTTTCTTATAACATTAGACTCAAAAAAATATTTCTCATAAAATCTCAGGGTGTTACAATGATATGGTTTTATTCTATAGAAATGTTGAAGTAATTTGGAACCTGATCATTATAGAAGGAATAAATTTTATCCTTCCTTCTTCCAATTTAACATCACCTCATTATTTTTAACTCGAGGGAAATAGTAACTTATTTAGCATTCCTGGGATTCTACATTCTTGATTATTTTACATTGTAATATCTTTCTATGTTTCTTAAAATAATTTCCTATGAATGTTAGAATTCGAAATGAAATATCATTTAGGGCCTCAAAAAGATAGTTTTCGGTAAAATGATCATTCCAGACACCCATAAAGAACATTAAATGTTTGAGGAAGATGATTCATTCGTATTAAGAAGAATGCACACCAATATTTGATTTCATACACAACAGACATCTACACCAATGGTGATGGATATTTCTACAAGTTCTGTAAAGGTTGATGACACTCTTAATGCCTCTACATGAAAAAATATCTTTTTTTAATGCAAGAATGAACACTCATGCATAACACTTACACATACCCATCCCTTTCATCATCAAAGATGATGAAAATCCAATGATGTTTCACATTTAACCACCATTGGAACAATATGAGATTGCGTGTAACTCGACTTTCACACCCAAGGTCGTGCACACTAAAAATTATGGATTTTGGATCTATATAAAATCTCACCCATCACTGGGAGGGGTTGTTCAAAAGAAAAACCACCTCCCCCATGTGTTAAAACCTTCCTCATCCACAACAGTGTGCAACGTCAAGAAGCTCAAGTACAAAATTATTCACGACAAACCTCACATGGGCCCAAAGTTAACATCGCCCATGATTGAGTGATCCTCACACAACTCCTCTAAATTTAGTTCTCTTATATTCAAAATAAAACACCTTCGTGTAACCCTAATTTACATTCATACTTAAAATAATTCATGCACATAGTCCTTGAGACTCAATGTCCTACCCCTATGCTAGAGCACCCTATTAATACATGTCTTGTGTGAAACCCAACTCAGTTGCATGAAACAATTTTCTAGACCCCTACCTGAGAAGCCATATGCATCTAGTCAATCCCAACCTATATATTTTAAACATAATTTCTATAACCCGTGTTTCCTCTAAGTATAGAGACCATAATTTGGTCTCTGGGGTAGTCCAATCTCTTATAGTAGTTCCAATGCTATGCCCCCTTAAAAGGCACATGATCTATAGCCACGTAAGCCCCAGGGGTAAGTATTGAGTCCCCCCCCCACCACATCCAATATACATTATTTAAAACTTCTTTAGATTCACTTATAAGTCATACTACATTAAACTACCTTAAATATTTCTCAACGCATGATGTAAAACTATGGTTTTACTCCCTGAAATACACACAGAATGCCCCATATACAATAATCATGGGATTCCACCCTCTACCACAACTGGGAGAAGACCTCCCATTATTGGAATCTTCCTCTAGTAATCTGAACACTCTTTCAATTAGGTAATCTTAATTCTTAATCCCCACACCATTCCAACTATGTGAAACCCTATTGAAAACGGTAATTCTATGCATAAGCCCCACACCATCCTTCATCGACACACATTTATTGACATGAGTGTCCATAATGTATGACATTAATCTTAATAGTTTAATACAATTTGAATACCTCAAACAATGACATAAAACTATTTGGGTTTTCTATCCCTATCTTCTTTGAAGAGTATGTAAGACTCCTCCTTGAGGTTCAATCCCGACAATGGTAAACATCCAAGTGTGGCATCTTCCCTCCTAGGGATCCACCTTCTATATCTCTCTCCTTGAGATGTTATGTTCCACACAATCTGATCTACCTCCATGGGGAATTTTGATCATTCCAATATATATCCACCAGATGTTAATCATTTACATCGATCCACCTCAAACAGACATCCCGGTCTATCTCCATAGGATGTAGAACTTGTGACATGACCCAAACACACCCCTCATGAAAAAACATGGGTTTAATGTAGCTAAAATATTTTGAAGACTATTTACCCTAGTGTTAATTACCATGTGATTGACATGGGATGCCTTGGTTTTTTCACATTCAAACACCTCATATATGATTCCATCCCATGAGGAAGATTCACAAGTGACCAATACACCCAACATCCAAACATTCCCTATGATGGCCAGTGTGACAACTCTCAGGACTGATGGTTGATCCCCATCAACATAGATGTAGTGTAATAAATTGGCATCCCCAAAGAGATGACATCTGGAATGAGTTCCACCTACATTAATTAAATCTATGAGGGATACCTAGACTAGGTGAAAATATACAAGGAGGAATCCATGGATGGATGAACTGAAATACCATCATATCATTTCGATCAAGGAACTGACATTTCCGTCGAATGTGATGAATGTTTCCCGACTAAGGAATTTCGGAATGCAGGGAAATGGAAAACAAGTGAGCACATCCATGTCGATGAATAGGAATGCCTCGAATAAAGAGTTATAAACAAAAATATTAAACCATATGTGAAACACTTCTCCTCAAAATAGTGACTATTAGCATTCGATACATCAGCAGATTAGCATGACATTAAATTCAAACATCTGGATCCATATACCATAAGAAAAAAATTGTGGCCCTAGTATAGAAGTCACAATAGATTTGTGATAGTTATCAATTGGTCATTCTCATTCTTCAATAAATGTTAGTGTGGATCCATCTCTATCATTGGAAGAGTGGATGAAATTGGGGAACTAGAAATAACTCCCCTTTTCCCTGTACTGATGGATGGATCCACCTACCTTATAGGAAACAAACTATAATAAATCAACCATACAATGACCATATAAGTCGGTCCAAGAGTGGAAATGATGTGGCAACACCGCACAAATCTACTTACTCCATGACTTCTACCATAGATTCAACTGCAGGGTGCCCACGACATATCTCACCCTTGAAGAGTATCCATAAAATAGTGGTAGATTCCCTTATATGCTAGTATGAGTAGAAGGGGGTTATTGCCACAAGGTAAATCCACCTCTAGGACCTGGGCATATCATTAAATTTATAACACCACCACCCATGTGCTTTGTGTTAGGGTAAACCACCCATAGTTCCAATAGAAAACTACTTCGGGAGTCTCTCCCTGGAGTGATCCGATGACTCCATCCCCTATGCCTATGATGTGGGGTTTTTTTGAGTTACCTGTCTATGAGTACTTTCCATGATCCACTATGTAGGGATCCAACCAGGTCATGCCAATAACAACAACGACTGATCCCTTAGGTTGAAGAACAGTTGTACTTTTCCCCTCCTCTATTGGCCCTGGTTTGACCCACCCAATGAAAACATTAGGGAAAGGAACAGATGACTGTCGACAAGGTTCATCATCTACCATGGATCTAGTGGCCCCTACCACTGTCAACACATCCCTTAAGAACCCTGATGTAGGAAAGCATGGATCTATATATTCCAGATAGGGATCAAGACCCCATCCACGTCACATGTAGTCCGAGTTAAACCTTTCAATCAATGGAACCACTAGTAGTCCTTATGGGATAACCCATAATGATGAGGTTCAGTTCAAGAGGTCCTCCATTCTATATCCTCAATTGAAGATGTTTTCAACCATACTCTTTCAACAATCATCACACATGCCCTCTCTTATTTCACGGTCAGTCGGCACCGAGATTACCATACTTTTGAATGGGATCCTATTTCACCTCCAGTGGGGCAATAAGACCTTCTTATCTAGATTACCTTACTCATTATAGATAACCCCAAGCATATAGACATAGAAGAGGTTGGGGTAAAAGTAAATTCATTATGCTATGAATTATCGAACCCTCTGAAGTAGATAAATCCTCCTCCTTGGGAACCAATTCATGCCACTCCATAAGATGTTGAGCCTGCTAACTGATTTTATGGTCCTTTCAATGAATTTGTGGTCAGAAATCCTCATCAATATAGTTATTCTCACCAATATAATTTGATATCCACTTCTACCTATTACCTTGAGGCCATGGAGATGCTATGGGTGGTGATCCCACAAAATAAAAACCATACTCAACATGGGTGGATGATATTCAAGAACCCACATAGTTTGGTAACCCTAGCTACACCCCATTCAGCAGAATGGGTGACCGAATATAGAATTTGGACCGCTTAATCTCATGCTTCATTCCTATGTTGGGAACTCTTGAATAGAAGGATGATTCCAATCTCTATTTCTTCATTCAGACACATTAAGGACCCACACTCGTATGGCACAAATATCATCACCTGGGGTCCATTACATGTGCTGGAGACCTTCATATATAGTTCATTTATCAACACACCTACACCACATGAAAACTTGTATTGTTGACCTCTTCAAGTGCTATAAAAGGCCTGATGAGAGACTCACATATTTTTTAGTTCATAGAATGTCCTAACATACTCATTTGTCATAACGCTAACTCAATAATAGCTACTAATGATATGTGTGGTTAATGTCAAGACTGATTTTGTCCCAAACCTCATCACCAAAAATTTTTCTATGTGGGTTCTAGGATTTTTGTAATAATTATAAATTTTTAGAGGAATCCATGCAGTAGGCTAAAAGGTCGCACCTATTTCCTCTTCTAGCTCCCATAAGGAGACCCTCCAAAGTAGAGACTTTTTTTGTTGTACATATAGAGTCCCTAGAACACTCTAATTATTATACTATTTCCATAGGATCCTCACTAAGTGTAGCCTTACTATGTGAATCCACATCTAATACAACCTTATCAAGCACAATCTCACCTGGTACAGAACCGCCAGGCACTGCCTCACCAAGTGTGGCCTGATAGGTGAGAGAATTTGGATCCAAACCCTTATAAAGGCTAGACTCCTAGAGTTCTATTTCCATAAATATTGATCTAGACATATTATTTATGGAATTAATCGGTTCTAGGATATTTCATCTACACCTTTGAGAAAGGAATTATGAATCTTCTGGAGTGCATGAATCCCCAGGAAGTCGGACTCACTGACCACCCCAACTATTTCATGTACCATAGGGTCCATGTACATATCAATAAATAATTATACATGATTGAGGACTGGCTCTAGTACTAAGTGGATCTTGGCCTAGTTAAACTGGGTAAGGATATGGAATTTGTAACAAATATCTCCCTTGACCCCTCCAGTGACATCAAGGCTTCAAATTAATGGAAACAAGATTACACATGGGGAACCCATAAGTATTATGACTAGTTGACTTGAAGAGTATTCTATCATGCCTACGGTGTCATCTGTTCCCATCTAGGCCGGCCATATCCAACTATGGTTTTTAAGCCTTCCCTGATTTCCACTTCTGCATCTATGTTGTGGCCATATTAATCCATAAAAAAAGTCACCGATGACATGAGGGAAATTAGAGTCCCATGACAGTGCCAAATCAATCTCACGACCTTAGTGAATTCATGTCTCGTAAGTTGGGAATCACCCACAGGGTCTTCCCACCCTTGATGGCCCCACTGATGATGAGTTGGAGTATGCCTCCATTAACATCATCGAACTGGTAGACCTATTCATTGTGCTTGATAGTGAAGAATAACAGGAACCCCCATTAAGCCTCGGGCCAATGCCATCAAAGGAAAGGATGAGGACATGTGAACCACCAGAATTCTTAGGCCAGCACCTCAAACCAAACTATTCATGTTACCAAAACTAAGTATCAGTTTATATAGATCACATCATGCATATTACTCCTATTATATTCCATAAAATATGTAATGGGAGTCAACTATGTTAATTAACCAATATTATAAATCACAACAACACCATGATCATCTTTTTCCAATAAAATTCAGGCCTCAGCCACCCGATATACAGCTGATAGTGGTTACAGGAGTGTTACTTAGTATGTATAAAGATCATTCCAAAACCATCCAATAACCAATAGTATGACCAGATCCATCTATTGTTCCTACTTCCATGGAGTTCCCCCTATATGAAAAAAATAATCTTTTAGCATGAAAGTATGACATAATGAATCCCCTCACCAACATTCCCACAAGTCTTTCAATCTTCAAGGACCATCTCTTACCAAATGAAATGTAAGATTCCCTTGTAGAAGCATTGAAAATCATCCCCATTTCAAATCATAGGTAGATACCTCAGAGGTATACTATGAGGAGGATTCCAAGAATGAAGAATTCCAAGACATCATCTAATTCTCTAGAGTAGATAAAAGCACCCTTGTTCTAGTCCACTACTATTGGTTGTACCTAAAAATTATGTTCAATGGAATGGAGGTCCACTAATTTATAATATACATGATTTATAAGATTAACTTCATCCCTTATCGTAATATCTATAAACTTGGAATGACTAAAGTAGATATGACTCCCTCTGATCGAAAAAATTAGGGTTATTATAGGACTTAGCATAAACTATGTGGCATTATTTAACAAAAGGCCTTATTTAGTGTCTTGATAGAAAACAATGATTTTATTGTAGTCTTGAAGGATAACACTAACAAAGTATTTCTGGGTAGAACCTAGCTTTATCTTCATGTCACAGTCCCCTCCTCATATCCCTGGTGACTAAAATACTCCCTCAATGATTGATCAGGGGTTCTCCAAGGTGATGTGTCACCCTTAGACTCCTTTTAATCCCTCTATCTTTATTTTTTATATGAAAAGAGGGCGTAAATAAAGTTTATAGAAATGAGTTTGATCACACAACCACCACAACCCTCCCATGGGAAGTCTTGGATGATGACTTCATTCTTATGATCTGTCATTTGGAGCCCATAACACCATAATTGGGAAGTTTATTTTTTTGTTTTAAATAAAAATTATTTTGGTATAACTAAAAGGAAGGAACATCCAAGGATTACAACATAATAATATATACAAAAACCCTGGGTGATTCCATAATCCCTTACCCTTGTGAAGTATCAAGAGGTTTTATCGATAGAAAACATTTCATTACATTCCCATTAGTTCTGGAAAAAAGGATTGAATTGAAAGCTGAATATTTACCATTTAATTAACATCAAACATGGGCCTCAAGGTTAATGGCTAGATTGAATTGTCTTGACAACCACTATCATTGCTGTATCGTCAGAACATGAATCCCTTAGTGAAGATTATATGTTCGCCCATGCATGCACTAATGAGTCCCATGATTTAGCCATCCTAGAAGAGACACTGCCTCATATATATTTACCTTGTGAATATGATGAATATTATTTGGAATATGTGAATTTTTCATTTCAAGAGGGTATATCCACCACCATCGATGAGTTAATTTAAGTGAATCTGGTTAACAAGGCAGATCTGAGGCCGACACAAATCAGTGCATCCATGCTTCAAGAAGACTGACAGTAGTACATGACTTTCATTAAGTAGCATCACAATGTTGTTTCCTCAAAACAATTACAATATTCAAGGAATATAACCTAAATACACCACCACCTTCTTGGTCTCCCAGTGAGTCAACATGGGTTCATGAATCCTCCCAAAAAAATGAACCAATCTCACGTTGTTATGGTTGAGGCCAAGGTTGATAACCTTATTAAATAAAAATTCATAGTCACATTCAGTACCCCAACTTTCTAGCCATCATCATCCTAGTTAGGAAAAAGAATAGGTAGATCAGATTTTGTATCAACTTTAGGGATATAAACCTCCATTGTCTGAAGAATGATTTTACCCTTTTAGTGAAAGATTTATTGATTAAAGCTATAGATTGGTTCCATGCCCTCTTCTTTATGAATGGATACTTTGGGTACAATGAGATATATATGGACCATGAAAATGAGGATTAAACCACCTTTATAGTGAAGAAAGGGACTCTCTATTATCAGGTGATGCATTTCTTTCTATAGAACACATGATCAACTTATTAGTTGACCATGCATCGCATATCCAAACAGATTTGCAAGGTGTTGGTGGAATGATATGTGTTTGACCTGGTCATCAAATACATGTAGTTTTAGTACCATCTCATTGACCTTGAGAATGTTTTCATATTCCTATTCTCCCATAATTTAATGATAAACCGCTTTAAAGGTGCATTTGGGGTTACTTATGGGGAGTTTTTCGGATTTTTTGTTAGATACAGAGGCATTGAGATTAATCAAGGGAAGATCAAGGCCATTATCTTGATGCCTCTAGAAAAAAACCTTTGGGAGTTGTGAGGCATCCAATTACACTTAGCCTATATAGTCCAATTAATCATATATTGGTGGAGTAAGTGTAATTCCAATATAAGTATGATGCAAAAAGACATTCACTACTAGTGGGATGATGATTTCTAGACCACCTTTGTGGAAATCAAATAGTAATTACTAAAACCTATGGTTCTGATGTCGCCTAGGTCAGGGAATCCTTTGTTCCTCTACATGATCACACTAAAAAGGTACCTTGATTACCTTCTCTCCCAAAAGAACCATGAGGGAAGTGAATTTTTTTACACTATCTCAGTTGCATGCTCCACAAAATAGAGACCAGATAATCCCCTATCAAGTAAAGAAACCTCGAGCTTGTTTTTGAAGTTAAAATTTGTGGCATTATTTATAGCATCATGATATATAGTTGGTGTCCCATTTGTATATGAAACTTTATGTCCTGGATCAATATATGCTGACTGGACTACTATCATGCTAGGTAGTAAGCCTTTAGTATTTTGATATCAGGTTCATAGTGCAAAAACGATCAAGCATCAAGCATTGGTTGAATTATTGACGGCCCATATGGCATGTAAATAACTACCCATGTATTTTGATTTCATAAATGAATCTATCATCATAACATATTAGTCTATTCCATGTTGGAAGATGAATTTCGATGGTGCCTTCCATAGCCCAACTAGTAGAAGTCTTCATATTCCCAGGCTCAATATAGTGGGCCTATGGATCATATTCATCACTCAACATAGGATTTCCTATTGTATTCATTCTTATTTTTGGAAGCCATAAAAAATAATGATGTAGAGTATTAGGCCCTCAACATTGGTCTAAATATTACCCTCAAGATGTATGCCCCATGCGTGCATGTTAAGGGAGGCTTTAAGGTTATCATCAAACTGATTAATGGTGGCTAAATAATTATAATGAAATATCATGTGCCCATGCTAGAGTACAGTCACCAACTAATGTTCTAGTTCAATTCTCTCCCAGAAGTGACTCATTTCCTTTGATCATAGAATGGTTGAGTCGACACCCTGGCTAGTTTAGTCACATCCCCTTTAGATCTTGTCTAGGATGACCAATTCGTTCATGTGAAGCATTAGAGGGTCATCACTCTCATCATTTCAGTTAATGATGAAATATAGTAGGTAAACTAGTTGGATTTCGGTGCTTCTATGTTAGGATCTCTGGGTTCAACCACAATATAAGAAATAACTGATTAGACAATTCCTTTCATTGAGTATATCATTAATGGAATTCTCCAACCATATCATCCCAAGCTTGAGTGAATATGCCAGTGTGCAGTGTAGTTTACCCAATAGAGTTTCCTAACCTTGAATAAACTCTATACAGACATGGGTTTGATGGAATTATCCTTCATTTCATGCATGGATCTAAGATTACCTATGTTATACAAGAATTTCGTGTCAATTCATGTGGATCCCTTTAGGCAGGATTCAAACTCTCCCACTAGATTCATAGGTTGGGCTACTTCTATCCCACCATGGTTCATGACTATATCGAGTTCTCTAAGAGGATTCATGTGTGTCATATCAACCCCATCTTTGTGCATCGACCATTATATATCCTTGACAGGAATATGTATTATTAACCCTTTTTCATATTTGGAATTGGCAGTGTTGGTTTGTAATCATCAGTAATAGCTCACTGATACAGGTTTATTCTAACCACTTATGATTTATTCTCCATGTGGAGAGAATCAATTAATATAATGAAGATCAAAGATCGATCTATGATCCAATTCATGAGCTGTCACATCATCCCTAAGTTTTGGGTTCCTCATTTCATTCTCACTAACAGTGTCCTGAACTTATAGCCTATAAAACTAAAGATATTGTATGCTATGAAAAAAAAATCTATGGAAACCATACTACATGCTACTATGCTCAAGAAAATGGATAGATTGAGGTATTCAATAAAACCCTCACTATCATTATTTATAATATGGTGGGCTCGATTTGAAAAAAATAGTTGGAAGTGCTCCCTAGAACGCTCTAGTCCTATCAAACATTGAATCAGAATTCAACCTAGGTGAACTAAAACTTTTTAGAGTATAAATAGAGGTAGTTCGTCCCATTGAGATTCATTTTACATCACTCAAAATAGCTATCTATGACAATTAGACACCCTAGAAATAGTTTAAGTTAATATATATTTGTTGGAATCCCTAAAATAGAACATGCTCCGATCATTGAGAAATTTTGATAGGCACCCAAATATGATAATGATAGAATTCAACAAGAAGGTTCCCCTATGTTCTTTTTTCCAATGAGACATGGAACTGGCCCTCAGGATGCCTATTATTTCTGGCAAGAAGTCATATAGGCTTGAACCGAAGTGGGAAAGAACTCACAACATTCCCAAATTCTATTCAAATTGATTATAATGTTTGGTTTCATTGATGGAGATCATATCACTCATGCCACCAATGTCAAGTTTCTCAAATAGTACTTCATGTAATGGGAGACCATAGTCTGAATTTTGTGACCATAAACCAATAGTTTAAGTCCAATCATTACAACATTAATCTACGAGAAATATTCTTTGGGAGTGTGTTGTGGAATGCTGGCCCCTTGGCCCTCATTCGTGTCGGTTTTTCCTTTCATGCCACGAATATCCATTTGTGAATACTCAACCCATTATCCAAACTCAATGACCTTAAACTAAGAGTATACGAACCTAGTTTTTCACTCAGGTATGAATCATTTCAATTTTAGTCTGAATATTTAATTTGGACCTAATATGGATGGATAAGGATTTATAAAAGTTTCTGTGGGTGTATGAGACTTTTCTAGAGGTCAGAACGCCACTTTTTGGGAAAAATATACTTAGCGCACAACATATAGTAAACCGTGTAGAAATTCCACATGATTTGGAAAACCCTAAGCATTGTGTTTTTTCGGATAGAGCCACCTCGCATAGTTTAAGCATGACTGTGTAGCCAAACCATCCAGTTTCCCTTTCTTCCCAGGTAACCATGCATGGTTTTCACACAGTTTTTCAAACTATGCGATCAAACCATGCACATGATAATTTTCTAGGTAAATTTTTTAGTTTTTCCATTAATGATCTATTAAGACACCTCCTTATTCCCTAATCTGAAACTATATAGGATTTACCCATATAGATCTCAAATTGGAGGTTTCTGAAGATCAAAACATGGAATAAATATATCTCTTTTATCTTATGACGGATCGAGCTTTCATTCGTCACATTGGATGCACAATGGCCTGTACTTGAGTCCATTTAATTTGTTCATAATATCTTTTACTCTTGATCGAGATATCAGGGTATGAACATTTCCCCTTTTCTTAGATCAACTTCAGTCTGATCCAAATCAAGGGCCAATGCCGGAGGAGACGATTTGTACAACCTTAAGCTGAGTGGTCTATAACTCATCGCTAAAGTTCGTTGATTTTGGATTTGTCATGTGGGGCCCACCGATTTCATCAGGTGTCATTTATGGAAATAATATGCCATTTTTATACTATTCATAACCATATAGATATTATATTTCTTATTATGTGATTAATTATAAGTGTTTATGGCTACAAATCCATCTCTTTCATGTCAAAGTTTATTCCATTATTGTTATTTTAGTGTTTTAACATATTTTTGCCACCATTAGATTGTACCTTTCCTTGACCATTATTATGGTATGATTTTATATATTGAATTCCATGAATTATAATTTGAATTGAATAATGAAATATACCATGTATGCGTACCACTTGACACACCTAAGGCAAGTGCTTCAATTGTTAATTAAAGGTGAAATGTTAATTGGTAAGTATACTAATTATATAACTTCTCATTAAATGTAAATTAATAATAGGTTTCATATCCATAGATTCCCTTAAAACACCAATGGAAGGTAGATGAATAATACCTGAATATGTAATATTCCTTAAATGGATTAAACAGTTTCATTCTACTCGGCCATGTCACACTAAGTAAAGGCAAGGCTTGGACCAAATGACTTGTTTTAAAAGGTTGAAAGATACTTGACCTTATCACACTAACGAGAGGAAATTATTGAACCAAATGAGATATTACATGACTCATAATCAAATAAGAATGTCTTGACTCATGTGTCTCCTGGGATTATGATCAGAGAATTCCAAGAGCACTTGGGAACCCCACTTCGATTCAAGGATATGACATTCTTAGGTTGATACCCACCTAGATCTCGATCCTTGTTTGTACATGGATTCCCAGAATGAAACTATAGGATCTTTTCAATATCATTAAAGGATTCCTTGGATACAATCTTAGGATCTAACATTGACATGTAGGTTCCATGGTTGGAGCCTATAAGTCCCTGTCTCTACGTAGCCCCGTTTTACATTAGACGGTCACCTTGGATTCGGTAGGCACCATATTGCTGAATGCCTTGGAACATTCTCCTTGGATTACACTCTTTTCCTTTTCTAGTATACATTTACTACTGAGTTTGTGACACATCAGGTCTATGTTTCCTTTGTTACAACCTTGGAACTTCATTATTAAATATCAATGATCATGGTTGCATTGTATATCTCTGAACCTACCCAATTAATACAATCACGAGGTGATGTCAATGTTGGCTCTACCTCATGAGACCTATCAATATAAATTGGAAAATTCTTAATTAAATGAACTGGTTACATATTTAGACACCATCAAAGGGGTGGATCAAGTACTTGGGTATTTAGTTACATTGTACTACATTGCTTTATATATTCATGCATGCATACTATTACATTTCAATTATATAGGCCAAATGTTATAGATGCCATTGGTGGTGTCCCGTTGAGATTTATCTCACAATCTCTCCAGGAACTTTTTTTTACCCAGAGTTGATTACATGGTTGCAGGTGTTGACCAATAGAAGCATACCACTTCAAACACTTGATTTCTTGATTTTTGTATGGAGCTTGATTGCAGAGGACTGAGTTGGAACTGAGGATTCATGGGATAGTATTTTATTTCTGATTTACTATTGTGGAACAAGTTATGCCTATTGTATTGTATCCATGTTTTCCAGTTTTCTAGTACATGACATATCATTATCTTTTGTAGAATGTTATTCCAGTTTTTTTAATTATTATTCTTATTGTCTCTTTTTTAAATGTGCCTTCTATTTAATTACTTTTATTTTCTTATTTACCTATGTTTACTCCCACCCGATGTGCTATACTTTGGTAATGAGGGAATATTATCCACGTGGACACACCCAAGGTCCTCACTGCTAGTCGGTAACCTCTAGCTTTCAGGGAGATGTGCTTGGGGATATGTGTCCGACCAGGCTCGGGGAACCAATCGAGTGGTATCTGGGTCTGGGACGTCACAAAGTGGTATCAAATGAGGTTCTTTTTTACTTTCTTTACTATTTGGAGACAATAGATTATAGATTTGGAATGCTTAGGACTTGGTCATAATCCATGCATGGGTGCCGCAAACCCAGGTTCGGGTAAAAGACATGTTACCCAAAATATAATTCTTTTTTTTCTATTACAATTGATATTATTTCACTATTGTGTGATTCACATACTATGTGGTGTTATTGATTATTACTCTGTTGGAGGATTTAATTTCATCCTTGGCCCGATGAAATAAGGGAAATGATAATTGTTACATGATTCATTATAGGCACCTAGAATTCTCATGTCATGCATATTGGCATGCCATATAGGTTCATTTCACTATTTCTCATTGCTTGATATGTTTGTGATTGTTGAGGGATTATATGATAGTTTTCTTGTATTTGAATTACTCTTGGTTGTTATTGAGTGATTACCTGTATAAAATCATGAGGTTTATGGACCCTAATGTGTTGGGATGAGTAATTTATATAGTAGAGAAATTATTATATAAATAAATGGGTGTCATTTTGGTGATAGTTGTTTCATAAATGATTCATAAAAAAAGGATATCCATTATGAATTGAATCACATCAACTAAAATGAATTGGTTTTATATACTTATCCCCCCTTTTCATTTTTATGAAAGGTAATGCGGTAAACATAGACATTAAATGTAAAAAATAAAACTTATACTTGAGAACATACCGATACCTAGACATCTAAGAGGGTAGTTGGGGTAGTATGCATTGGGTTGATTTTTATTACATTCATCTTCCACTAGTTTTTATATATTTCATCTTAATCTTTTTCTTAGGCATGTGATTGGAATTTTTAGACCAATTCTACAAAGACGTCATTGTGTCATTCTCCAGGAAGGTTGTGGCGACCAGGCTCCAAACATGTTGGGCCATAGCCGCCAGTCTTATCTCGAGGAGTGCCACATCATGCGCCATCTATTGTACCTGATATGGGAACTGATTCCCATGTTCGTGATAGTTTCCTATGTCTGATGTATTCCATGCATGGTTCTCCCAGGATTTCACCTACGATAGATGATCTGACTCGGGAGTTCTAGCAGCACCATCCTCTATTTTTTTCAGGGGATAGAGGCCTACAGGCTATTGAGTCGGGCTAAAATCCACCTTACCTATATTTGGCCATTTGGAGACACCTCCATAGATGGGGTTGAATCATTCCACATACATTATATTGGATTTGACCAAGTGAGGCAGGAGGTGACTACACATGATGGTCGTCATCAGGAATGTTATGTAGTGATTTCAATACTACTTTCTATGATTATTTCATTCCTTAGATGTTGAGAGCTCACAGAGCCAGCTATTTCATGCATCTCATGTAGGCTTCTTTGTCAGTCATGGAATATTCAGAGTGTTTCATAGAATTTTAACCATTTTTACCACTTTTAGAAGGGGATGCGCATTCATGTACTAGATGTTTCGAGGATGGGATCCAGTACACCATCTGTACACCATTCAATGACTTTCACTTGCCTACATTTTTTCAAAATAGTCAATCAGGAATTTATCACTGAATGTAACATGTGGGATGATAATAATATCGGGTATAGAGGACCATTGCCGCATTAGGCTAGCAGTTCATCTGGTGGCCAAAAGTGTTCTCTCAAGGTTTCTCTCCAGGGAAGTGAAAACATGAGTTTTCATTTTGATAACTTCATAGAGTTTCATCAATGTGGAAGATGGCAGTACAAGAAGCCTCAGTGTGATAGAGACCCAATAGAGTTCCAGGTTTGCGGTTGTATTGGGAATCTTCATCATTTCTTAAGGACCTTTCCACAATTGTAGAGTGGGAAAGGATATGCATAAGCTTCACCATAAGAAGAAGGTATTTTTCACCATGTTAGGTGGGGTGTTGTAATAGAACTAGAAGGTCTTTCCAGGGAGGAGTATGTGGCTGTGGTATCCAGACCCCTAATCACCAGTATCTCCAACCTAGCAGTTTTTATCATGGTAGTCCATCTATTGCACAAGGTCGTCGATCAGATCAGTTGCATGAACTATATCTAATACCTGAGGATCAGGCTATGGGAACTTCTATAGTATGAGTAACTATTCTTATGGAAACTACCATAGTATCTAATTTATTTGATATAGGTGATTCAAACTCTTTTATATCTGTATTTATCGAGGAATGTATCGTATTAGAGATACAATTTTACTATGGTGTGATGACCCGATATATGTCGTTAGGGGTATGAACAGAAGGAATATTCCATTGTAAGGACAATATCATTGTGGTAGGAAGTTACACTTTCTTATGGAGCCTCTCCATTCTCAAGATGACAGGATCCAGTGTCATTATCTGGATGGACTCAATGGTTCATTATCATGATTTTGAAGACTGCTATCACTGCAGGGTATCGTTTACATCACCAGAGGGAAAAATTTATATAAATAAGGGTGAGTGGGATGTCTAGACTGGTATAGGTAGACCCAAGCATCATTGTCTCTATGGAGTGACTTACCTTATTAAAAAAATCTCCTTTGAGGGTCATGGTTTATGAAAAGTTGATTTCACTCCAGTAGTATATCACTTTAGGGATGACTTCCCCAATGATTTTTATGGATTTCCTCTTTAGAGAAGCGAGATTTTTTAATTTATGTTGTTCTTGGAGTAGCTCCTATGTTACTTCATTCACACATGATGGAACCTACTGAGCTTCAATAGCTCAAGAGTTAGATAGAGGACCTAGAAAAAAAATATTTATACATCCCAGTACATCCTCTTGGGGTTCACCCGTGTTTTTTTACCAAGAAGGCGGACGTAAACGTACATCTATGTGTAGATTTAAGAAGGTTGAACCAGCTTATGGTCAAGAACCGGTACCCACTTCCTCAAATAGATGATCATTTTTACCATCTCTGAGGAGGACATGTTTTCTCTATGATTGACCTAAGATGGGTTATCATCAGGTGTGAGTCAGACTATCATACAAACCTCACACAACATTCCGTAGCAGGTATGGTTTGTATGAGTACCTTGTTATTCCGTTTGGTCTTACGAATGCCCTATTATTTTAATATATTTTAGGAATAAGGTTTTTACCCTATTTGGACTCTTTTTTCATGGTCTTTATGGACTAAATATTAGTGTATTCTCGCACACATATCAGCCATTCAAAACATCTTGAGATTGTTCAGAGTACACCAAGAGAACATCATCTTTATGCCAATATTGCGGAGTTCCACTTATATATTGACAAAGTCCACTTAGTGGGTCATATTACCTCAGAATCAAGAGTATCTTTGGACCCAAAAAAACGTTAGTGTTGAAGTTTCTTGGGTTCATCCCAAGAACATGTTTGATATAAAAGTTTATTGAGGATGGATAGATATTACAGGTGTTTCATACAAGGTTTATCTCATATTTCTTCACATCTTACTAGTCTCATAATGAAGGGTTTAGAGTGTATTTGATCAGAAGCATGTGAGAAAGCCTTTCAGGAGATGAAAGGGAGGCTCATATCAGCCCTTGTTCTGACTCTTCTATATCTAGGTGTAGGATATATCATATTCTGTGATGTATCAAAAATTGGACTTGTAGAATAATTGACATATGAAGAAAGTTTTTTTTATATGTATCTTGGTAGTTGAGGCCTCATGAGAGAAATTAAACAACACACTACCTTGAGCTAGTAACAGTTTTCAATTCTTTTTTTTTTGACAGGGACACTGTCTTTTCGGTGAGATCTTTTTGATGTACACAGACCACAGGAGCCTCAAATATATCATTTCACAGTGTGACAGGAACCTCAAACAGAGAATATGGGTTGAATATCTACAATCGTTTTATTTTGAGCATGCCTATACTCTTGGGAAGGGCAACATGGTTGCAGATTCACTACGTCGGAAAGCATAGACATAGAAAGTACCGGAAGACAATGGTGAATGGTAGCTAATATCCATCTTTTCTGATATACATATAGAGTTTCAGGATAGTAACATGAAATATTACCTATAATCCTTGATGTTGCCTCTCCCCTCCTTGATAAGGTGAAGAGTAGGCATTTTTAAGATCCTGAAGGCTTGGTTCTTTTTGAGAGTATATAAGGAGGTAACCTCTGGATTGGTCTATGGATAGAGACGACATACTGTTTCTACGTGGGCATATCTAGGTTATTACAGACATCAGAGAGTATTTGATGAAATAGTCCCATGCTTATAAGTGGTATGTTTATCCAGGAACTCAAAGATGTATCATGATATGAGGTGCCTGTATTGGTGGCCCAAGATGAATCTCAGATAGGAGGCATTATCAATAGGTGTTCCACTTGTCAACAGGTGAAGGCGGAGCACTAGAGACCTGCAGAATTGTTACCATCACTTCCAACCCCAAAATGTAAATTGTAAGATATTGTGATGGAATTCATAGTTTACTTACCTAGGTCACTAAGGGGTAATGATTCTATCTAGGTAGTCATTGATAGAATAATGAAATCATCCCAATTTTTTACTATTTCGGAGACGTTATCCATTCATGAGTTGGAAAAATTGTATGTTTGTGAAATCATATGATTACAAAAGGTTCCAAATACTTTCATTTTAGATAGGGATGATCATTTCACTTGACGGTTATGGAAGGGTTTGTAGAAATCTATGGGAACTCAGTTTCTTCTAAGAATAGCTATTAACTCAAAAACCGATAGAAAATCGGAATGGACGATACAGGTTCTATAAGACATGATTTGAGCATGTATCCTTGATTTCGTTAGTTAATGGGAATGTTATATACATCTTGTCGAGTTTTCATATAATATTATATTTTAGGAGACAATTTAGATGGATCTTTTTGAGGCATTGTGTGGAAGTCCATGTTGTCCACCCCTATGCTGGATGGAGGCTGGTGAGATGACCCTACTAGGTCATCATCTCATTCAAGAGAGTTTAGAGCATGTTCAGCTGATCAGAAACCATATGACTACTACTCATTCTAGACAAATATCTTGTGTTGATTGCCATTGATAACCTCTAGAGTTCAAGGGTATGGAGCATGTGTTTCTTTGGTTATCTCCCCGTCTATGGAATAGATGGTTACAAAATCAAGGGAAGATATCACCTCGTTATATAGGACCATTTAAATTCTAGTGAGAGTTGGGCTGGTAAGCTATAGGTTGTTACTACCTCAGAGTTACCATGCTAGGTATGACGTCTTTCATGTCTCACAGCATCACCAGTATCATGCCGACCTATCACATAACATTGATCCCGAGGATGATGATTTAGATGTCGATGCTACCATTGAGGAGTATCCAGTATGCATCATTGAATGGAGCATGAAGGATCTCAAAGGTTGGTCTATCCCTATAGTATGGGTGTTATGGAAAAATTGATGGGTATATGATAAGACATGGGAGAGGGAAGCTAGCATACATTCTCAGTGGCTGGAATTGTTCTAAGACAGTATTTCTCCACACTTGGAAGGAATACTTGGGGATGAGTTCTTTTAAGGGGGAAGACTGTAAGAACGTGGTTTTTCACTTAGGTATGGATCCATTAAATTTTAGTCTAAATATTTACTTTGAACTTAATAAGGATGAATAAGGGTATAGAAATGGTTTTGAGGGTGTCTATGGATTTTTCCATTCTTGGAACACCTCTTTTTTGGAAATAAAATCTTGGTGCATTGTTAATAGTAAAAAGTGCAGGAATTTCGCATGGTTTAGAAAACTGTGCAGATTGTGTTTTTCTAGAAAGAGAAACCTCGCATCTTTAGTGCATGACTGAGAAATATAAACCTGAAAGTTGACTTTCATCCATGGTAATTGTGCATGTTTTGCGCACAATTTTTCAAACCAAGCGGACAAACTGTGAACATGAAAGTTTTCTAGGGAAATTTCCATATTTTTAGTTAATGATATATTAATCCCCCTCATTCGTCCCTAATATGAGATTATGTAAAATTTACCTCCATAGCCTTCATATTGGAGTGTTTTGAAGATCTAAATTTGGGTTCAAGATATATTATTCATACAATGATTGATCGAGCTTCTATTTATCATGTTGGATGCACTATGGTAAATACTGGAGTCTCTTTGAGCCATTTTCCCTCTTTTTTACTATCGACTGAGATATTAGGGTATGAGAATTTTTCGCTTTTTCATATATATACTCCGATATGAGAAAAATCATTGGAAAATACTAGAGTTGGAGAGTCAAACCACCCTAAGGTGGGTGATGTATAACTAATCCATAAAGTTTGTTGATTTGGTATTTTTCATGGGAGGCCTGTCGATTTCATTAGGTGCCATTAATGGAATTAATATACCATGCTCATACTTGTATGAACTATGTGGATATTCTTTTTCCATATATGTGATTAATTATTAGTGGTTATGACCACAAATTCATCCCTTCCATGTCAATGGTTATTCCATGATTGTTGTTTAAGTGTTTTGACATGTTTGTGCCACTATTCAGGTGTTCCATGGATTTATCAATCTAAGGGTAGGATATTCTATATTAAATGGCTTGAATTATATTGTGAATTTCATAATTTCATATACCATGTATGGTTACCACTTGACATGCCTAAGGTAAGTGATTCAATTATTAATTAAATGTAAAATGTGAATAGGAATGTATACTAAGTATATAAATTGGCCTTAAATGTAAATGAATAGTAGGTTTCATATCTGTACAACCCATTACAACACTAATGGTAGGTATTAGAATAAAAAATGATTATGTAATACACCTTAAATGGATTAAATGGTTTCATGCAACTTGGAATTGTCACACTAATGAAAGGTAAGGCTTGGATAAAATGACTTGATTAAAAATTTTGCATTCTGCTTGACCATATAACACTAATGAGAGGTGTGGATTGAAACAAATGAAATATTACATATATCATTTTCAAATTGCAAGGGACTGAATCAATCTCGCCTTGGATTATGATTGGAGAATGCCATGATCACTCGGGAAACCCACTTCGATTCACGAATACGACTTTCTTAGGTTGATGCCCACCAAGATACCTATCCTAGTTTGTTCTTGGATACCTGGTATGACACTATAAGATCATTTCAATATCTTTAATGGATGCATTGGACACACTCATTGGATCCATCATTGATATGTAGGTTCCATGGTTACAACCCATAGATCCGTGTCTCTTCTTAGCCCTGTTTTACTTTAGATGATCACCTTAGATTTTTTAGGCACCTTATTATGGAATTAATTGGAACATGCTCCTTGGATTACAATCTTATGTGTATCCAGAAAAAATTTACTACTGATTTGGAGACCCTGGAGGTATGTGTTTCCTTGGTTACTACCTTTTTACATCATTATTAAATATCATTAATCATGGTTTCCTTGTTATATTTTGGAACATACCATATTTATACTATCACGAGGTGATGTCAATGTTAGATCTTTATCACAATACCTATCAACATAAACTGGTAAATTCATAATTTAATTAATTGGGTACACGTTTAGAAACTATAAGAGGGCTGAAGAATGTACTTGGGTATTTATTTGCATTGTACATATTTACTTTATATATGCATGTTCACACATAGTTAAATTTTCATTAAATGATCCAGATATTATAGAAAATGTTGGTAGTGGCCCACTAATGTTTATATCACACTCTATCTGGGCGTCGTTTGTTACCCAGAGCAGTTTACAAGTTTGTAGGTGTTGAAGAAGGGAAGCATACGACTTCAAACACTTTATTTCATTCTCTTTAGTTTGGATCTTGATAGAAGAGGATCGGGTAGGAACTCTAGGTGCTTGGGATAGTATTTTATTTACATTATAATTTTGTTGAACATATTATACCTTCTATCTTGTATCCATGTTTTATAATTTTCTAGTGCATGAAATATCATCATCTGTTGTTACATTTTTTTCATCATCTATTGTTGAATGTTATTCCAGTTGTATCATTTATTATTCATTTAGCCTCTATTTTATTTTGTTCCTTATGATTAATTGTATTTATTCCACTATTTACCAATGTTTACTTCAACCCTAAGTGCTGCACTTTGGTAATGAGTGAATATTCTCCCCATAGAACCACCCATGGCCCTTGCTGCTAGTCGATAGCCTCTGGAGTTCTGGGAGATGCACTCAGGGCCATGTGTCCCTTAGGTATTGGTGAACCAATTTAGTGGCATTAAATTCTAGGATGTAATAATGAAACTCATGTTTTTGAACTCAATAACATTAAACTGTGAGTAAAAAGTCCAATAATCATACCTTTAAAATGTATGCAAGTATTCTCAGAAATATGTGGTATGGAGCGAGGCATCCTAGGTCCTCAATCATGTTAGTTTTTTTCACTCATACACACTACATATATCCCCTTGATAACCCCCTCACCATGCTCTAAGAATTATTACCTTAAACTATTTGTATCCGCTTTAGTCTGAATTGAATGAATTTATTCTACATATCAAAACATCTTCACCACATGGCGTAAAATGGTGGTCTTACCCTATCTAAAAATGAGATGCCTATAAATTCGATATGACCATTAAATGATACAACAAACATGGGATTACCCATTATAATCATGGGATTCCTAAAATTCCCTCACTGAGATTATATACCCCCACTGATGCTAGTGATCTACCTCGTCGTGTTTCAGAACTACATGTGGCTTGATTCCCATCCTCAGGGGAAACATTGAAACACTTATACATCCTACCTCTTAGGCCAGCCAAAAAAATCATCAACCCTTCCTCCCCATAGCCCCATTTTTCGTACACAAGATTCATTTTTCTCCATTGTTGTTGTGTGTTCCCTCTGTCTGTGCCCCAAAGGTTCTCGTGGGGCCAATATCGATAGATTCGAAGCATCATGGAATTAAAATATTTTCTCCCTTTTTCATGGTCCAATAAATATTAACATAAACTACATGATTTTTTCCTCTTGATAATTGTGTGGTACATGAGATTCCTTGGGCTCATTCATGTCATGTATTACCTCTTTCGTTCCACATGAGTACGCTTAAAATAAAAACATCCACAATCCAGACATCATGCCTTTAAAATTATTACACATAGTCCATGAGACATGAATCTAAAAAAATTTCATGGTCCTGACCATATGAACATAAAATATGTGCAACCAGCATCAAGATCACTCAATGTGGTGTAGGGCCTCGTTGTCTCATCCACGTTGGGTTTTAACACTTGCACCGCACAAACACCCTTGAACCACCTTCCCATTTTCCTAACCATATGACCGTAAACAATATACTCCATTGTCGGTGTTCTTTGACCATCGCTTGGATTATGATATGATGCTTCCCTATGATATGAGTTTAATTTATGTGAAGGATTATAGAACTACCCAATGTGCTCCAAGTCATGGTGGTGTGAATCCAAGAGTGATAGAATCCATTATAACATTCCATCACTTCATTTCCATGCTTTGCATACCCCTTATTCTGATCCTAATCACCCTACAAATATGAAAGGACCCCCTAATGACAAGTTTTTTTTCCAAAATGGTGCACCTAGCATCATATTTCTATGACCTAAAATACTTTCGAAAGAATTATGAGACAGGTCCCATGTCTCTGAACCTGATCATTAGATGACCATCATTTTTTTATCCCCATTCCTATCTAAGCTAAATGGATACTGTGTTTCAAACATGGTAAGTAGTTATCATGTATCATCACACCACTACCATTGTGGTCTAGATTTTTGGCATCTTGATTCACACATTCCAGTCCCCTTTGTTCGGGTAGAATTCAACACCATTAGGGTAATCCCATTTTTCCACTAGCGCATATTGGATAAGTTAGTCAGTTGTTCAAAATATCCTCTCTCCAACCACATCCTATATTGGACTGAATTCCCTTGGAAGTAAATCAAAAATAGAAAACCACTGAGATATAAATGATTATATAAAACTCTCATAAAAATGAGAAATAATATGATCATCCCTTTCTTCAAAATGGTAATGAATCACATGATCTTAGGGATGTGTCATTGGTTATGTTACAATAATTTAAAAATATAAAATAAATATTTACATGCACGAAAAAGGTTTAAAATAAGATAGCTTCTACAACATTCATGATTCATCCCAAACTAGTGCCTAAGTTAAGTCCTATAGAAATTTCCCCAATGGATCCACCTAATAAATTGAATGATTAAACTCTTCCAACCTTCATTTCATGGTCTTGGTGGCATGTTTCCACCTCTCAAGATCTTCTTCCTCCTTATAAGCTACTAGATAAAGCTTAGCATCCCTGATCTACACCTATTCTTACTCAGCTTTGATCTCATCAATCTATGATTTAACCTGCTTCACTTTATTCTTAGAATCCTCCAGATAATACCTCAGTTTGAAAATAACCTCTAATTGAGAGTTTACGAAAGAAGCATGCACACTGATTTTCACATCTAGGAATTGGATTTACTTGTAAACCTCTTGGATCTTTTAGGTGATTTCAAAATTTTGTTTATTTCAGTCAACCTAAAGATTTCGGCTTTCCTCTAGAACTATAGTGGAATTTAAGCCACATACCAGAGCATGGAGACCATGTGCATTCACCCCTCTCATGCCCAGGTTTTATAGCTTGTGGCTGAGGGATCCATCTTGCTCAATAGGTGTAGTTTTTGAGTCTAAGTGATGATGTTTTGTTTGGTCCTCCATGCTCTACATGAGTCTATTTGACTATCCTTATCAAGATCATAACTAGAGTCCTCCATATCTTCAATAGGCATAGGCTTGTACTCCGAGAAATCCATAATAACTGTATCAGGAGTTTTTTATTCTAGGATATTTTTAGTTTGGTCGGGATCTATATAAAACGTTTAGTGATATTCTCCATATCTTCATTGGTAGAACCATCTCCACTAGCCTAATGCTCCTCCCCACTTGTGGAATCACCCATGACAGTTAGTGATTTTTCACCCAAGAATAAGGATACATTAGTTTGAATGACTTGCTCATCAAGGATCATTGTAGCCATCAGGGACGGGGCCTCAGATACTCCCAACATAGCCTCTCTCCAGGAACACAATTGTTTGATAACTTATTAAAATGAGAGGATTTTAGTCAATTTAATTAGAAAACACTAGTTGAGATCTTTTTATTATAAAAGTCTTACTGAGGAAGGTCATTTTTAGATTTCATCCCAAATCCTTGGTTGGGAGTTCCACCATAGGAGATATCCCATGACTATAGTTAGTAACTCATCATTCAGTACCTAACCTCCCAATATTGGTTGAGTGTGATATATATGAGGACCCCTGTCATGAGAATACAAGCATGTTGATGAAAAACCTCTTGAAAGGTCCCAAAGGGACAACTGAATTGAATTCATCCATACCATTGGGGTAGAGGGATCTCAACGATAAGGCATCCGAGGAATATTTCTTCCTCTGCATTGGGCACTAGTTTTGGAATATTTGGGTGTGGTATCCTATAGATGATAGGGAGGACCTGGGGCTCAGAGTTTATCACCCTTCCATCCTTGACTAGCTTGAAAAATTATTCGTCCTTAGGTATAGAATTGAGAGTGTTTCTCCTCCTCACATGGTGGTCCACCTCTCCCAGTCTAGTAGCGTCCCCTTTCCCATTTTCAATTTTATCCTATACAATAAATGATTCAGTTATATCTCTTCAACAAAAAAAGAGGAAAAAGTGAAATAAGTGGGTAAGTTAAAGAGATTACATAAAAAATCATGACCATGTATTTATCTTGAGGCTAGAATTTCAACACTCTCTTAGTATCTTGGCCGATTGGTAGTCTACCAAAAGATTCTTCCTCACTGGAACTCTATGCATCCTCTTCATCAAATTCCATCCCATATGATTCACAAAAAGGATGTGTCTCCTCCCATAATTGTTGAACACCAAACAAATCCTACAATGGGGTGGAACGGAGCACAAGATCCCCTCATTAGGATTAAAATACATATATGGTCATTAGGTACCTGTGAACCTCATGGAATATCACCTTGGTTAGGATCTAACCAGGACCAGCCTCTGGTAGCTCGACCCCATCTCAAATCAGCTTCCACAACAAGTCAGATATTGACATAGATGATCACAGCATCCTTCAAGCTATACAGAGTGTGGAGTGGTTAGGGTCTATAATTTTATGTAATTTATAGTTTAGTTTCTTCAGTAGAGCCTCCCATGTTCTATTTCTTTCAACCTGGGAGCACCCTATTTACACATATGATTGATTTTGAGACCCCTCTCCTCCAGGGGATGGAGGGTGTTACAGTTCCTTGTGCCACCCCTTCCATAGATATAAATTTATATTCACTAGATGTAAGGTCTTCTCCTTTGATAGATTCCATTCTACTTCCCTATTTCCCTAGTGCCTCAATCACTAGCACAATCACCTATATATGCTTCTGCAAGATCGTGTCAATGTATGTTTACACCATCCTTTTATCATTATCTATTGACTAGATGACATTGTTATTGGTTGGAAGTAGCATTATTGTATCCCCAAAGCCTGTTCCTATCAGCATATACCATATCAGATGATGGATACATGGATTTCATTCCTCAAAAACCCATATGTTGACTCTATTTTCTGAAATCTGGATGGACCCAAACATCTGGCAGAACTGGGATAGCAGATACAGTTAGTAGTACACATGTCTTTAAATCATGGCCACTAGAACTCCACCCAAAATCATTGTTGGTACTCACTCTACTCCAATTTCCCCTATATGTTGTCCACCATTGTTCCAATTGGGGTCTAGAAGGGATGAAATTTAAAATCCGTATAATTCCCAATGTTAATCATCACCCCAATCCTACTAGGCATCACTAGCCAGACACTGATGATGTTGAGGAGAGAGGGATACAGGGCAGTTTTTGAATGGATGATGGAATTTTGGAAGTCATTACCCCTAAAATGTTCTACAAAACACACATGAAATAATTGTAATGGAATGAAAACTCCCCTTGGAGTGCCTCCCCCCTTGCCACATTGTCCAGCAAGCTGTAAATCTGAACCAACACCAGAACTCCCATGTTAACCCTACTGTTGGCATGCAATATCATTACCATTACTAGCACCCCTAGGTGCATTCCCATGTGGGTGACTCTAACTACAAGCACACAAATGCTCATGAATTTTGTGAAAAGTATGGATTAACATACAAGTGAATCCCAACCTCCCACCATGCACGAGTGCAAAAAACATTTTTTACGGTGGTTATTTTTTAGTTTTTATGTTGGTTTTTGGTTGAAGTTATTGCAGAAAATGTGATACATATTGTTTTTTTTACGTTATATATTTTAAAATCGATGAAAAAAACAAAAAGCCGACACGTTTTTCACGTCGATTACTCAAAAACCAACGTGGAAAATGCTTCAGAGTCATGATGTATTATGTCAGTTATTTTAAAACCAACGTTGTATATACTTTATCACATTGGTTATTATATAACTGAAGTCTTAAATCACGCCTCCGAATCATTTATCACATCGGTTATTTTTATAAATGTCGTGATAATGTAGTCCGCCAAGAGATTTTCCACATTAGTTAAATAATAACCAATGTGAGAACATATCTACTATGTCAGTTATAAAATAAATGACATAAAAAACTATTATTTTCCATTTATTAGGTTGGTTATGAAATAACCAACGTAAAAACCATTCCCATGAAAATGTTACATCATTTTTCAAATAACCGACATTAAATCCAATCCCCATTCATTTTTTACCTCATTTATAAAATAACCGATGTGAAAAACTATTTTTTAATTAAACCGTTCAACAAAAACTATGCTCAGCCAAAAGAATACATGAAAGAGAACAGAAATAGACCAAACCCCCACCCAACTTGATAGACCCCCACTGGACACCCCCCACACCCTTGGAATGCCCCCACCCTCCTGGACAGCCCCCCACACCCCTGTACACCCCCCCACAACAAGGACCATCCAAAATAATACCTAAAACAGAAAAAATAACCCCCCCCCACTGGATAGATCTCCCCCACCCCCTAGACGTCCCTCCCACATCCCTGGAAATACCCCACCCCACTAAACAGGCTTCCAACAAGACTAGACACCCCCACCCTCCTGGACAGCCCCCCAGACAGCCCTCCCACCCTTCTAGACACCCCCACCCCCACGTCCACCCTAGACACCCCCTCCCCCACACCCCTATAAAGCCCTCACACACCTCTAGACCCCCTACCCCACACACACCCCTGAACACCCCCGACACTGCCCCCACCCCCATGGACACCCTGGAAACCCCTCACCCCACTAGACAGCCCTCCCAAACACTTGGTAAGCCCCCACCCCACTAGACGTCCCTCCCCACACCCCTTAACAGCCCTCCTACACCCCTAGACCCCCCCACCCCCTGGACTACCCCCACCCTCATGGACACCTTGAACACCCCCACCCCACTAGACAACCCTTCCACACCCCTAAAAATCCCCCTGACCCAATTCCCCCCCCCCACACACACATATAGACACCCCCTAGATAGCCTTCTCACACTCCTCGACACCCCCACCCCACTGGACAACCCTCCCACACTCCTACAACCCCCCCCCCCCCCACACACACACACCTCTAGACACCCATTGGACTGCCCAACCCTCAGTGACACCCTGAACACCCCCTCCACCTCACCCCACTAAAAATACATCTCACTCCCCTAGAAAGCCCCTTGATATCACTGGGAACCCCCCCCCCCACACACACACCCTTGGATATCCCTCCCACCCTTCTGGATACCCCCACCCTCCTGAACAACCCCATCACACTGAACAGCCTTCCTACACCCCTAAAAACCCTTCCACAGCCCTGGACACCCCCTGGACTGCCCTCACCCTCATGGACACCCCCACCAGTAGAAATCTCTCTGACCCGACTTCCCCCACATCCCTAGACACCCCTAGACACCCAATGGACAGCCCTCCCTCCCTACCAAACACCCCCACCCTCTAGGACACCCCCCCACTGGACATCCCTCCCACACCCCTCGAAACCCCCACCCCTGGACACCCCATGGACTACCCCCACCCTTATAGACACCCTAGACACCCCCACCCCACTGGGTAGCCCTCCCACACCCATGGAAAGCCTCCTGAACCCACTGGTCACCCTCACACCCCTGGACACCCCCAGGATAGCCCTCTCACCGTCCTGAACACCCCCACCCCATTGGACAGCCCTCCCCTACCCCCTGGACAACCCTCCCACACCCCTGGAACCCCCCCCCCCACTAAATCGCCTACCCACAAACCTGGACACCCCCACCACCTTAACACCCCCTGGACACCCCCCCCCTCCAACCCTCTTAAACACCGCTCACCCTCTGGACAACCTTCCCACCCTTCTGGACACCCCCACCCCCCACACCCATGGACACCACCACACTCCTAGATAGACCCCACCCCCTGGACAACCCTCCCACCGTCCTAGACACCCCCACCCCCATGTAGACACTAGAACCCCCCACCCTTGGACCTCCCCCACCCTCATGGACACCCTGCACACCCCCACACCACTAGACAACCCTCTCACACCCTTGGAAAGCCCCCTGACTCCACTAGGCACCCCCCACACCCCTGGACACCCCCTAGACAGGCCCTGGACACCACCCAACTAAACTGGACAGCCCTCCCAGACACCTAAAACCCCCCGACCCCACTGGACACTTCCCCACACCCCTGTAACCCCCCCCCCAAGACCAGAATCCATGCCAGAAAACCCATCAGAACTAGAGCAAAACAAGAAGTGTACTATTATTAAACATTCACATATATAACATTCATAACATACAATGTACACACAAAAAATCCGAAATCCAACCTAAACGACTACCAAATACACAATTATAATGACAATATTCAAAATTACATTTTTCACTTGAAACAATCTAAAATCCAATCAAACCTGTAAAATAATTTTACCATTCCACTTGTAAGTGTTTGACCTCTTGAGCACTATAGGGTTTAGGGTCCTCAAATAGCTACAAATTAATAGGATTCTAGTTAACATTTATAATGAATAAATCAAATGAAATATCATGACAAAGTTTAAAAGGAAATATTACAATGTCAATGTTTAAAAGCAAATCTTACCATGTTAAAGTTCATAAGTGTTCCAATTGTATTTATTTCATACATAAACATTAACATATAATATCATCATTCGATGATGCCTTGTTGTTCATGAAAATTATTTTTGAATAACTGTAAATTCAAAATATTATTTTTATGCAATACATCAAAAAGAATAAATTATAAATGGATATTTAACATTATTTTTAAATATTTGATCTTGGAACTCCTTTTCTTTTTGTTTTTTCGAAATTAGACCCATCCCCTGTTAAAAAGTAATACAAATAAAATAAATTTATAATTCATTATAATATATAAAACTATTAAGAAATTAAAACTTAGTCTTCCAACATATTCTTAAGACTTTCCCGCAAATCGCCATGGACAGAGCATATCCAATAAAGTGTTTTCTTTCATGGAAAAAAATACTGACATTCAATGATCACTGATAAATGATAATTTATGGTTAGTGGTTTTTTTTATGTTAAAATATAATGAACTTTTTTCCATAGATATGTTTCATACCTCTCACAAAAGCCATCATCCAACACTGTGTAATTATTTTATGTTCAAATATTTCAGTGATATAAATCATTCTTTGTTCCTCATCTAATGCATTTGATTCAGGGGAAATAAAATGCGGGTCAATAAATCCATATACATGTATCCTCTCATTCTTACCATACATGTTATAAAGATCCCTAATAGAAAACAGACCTAAGTACTCATTTTTATTAAATATAATGCAGGGAAAAGGTGTTAGGACTTAAATTGAAAAAAAATTCACCATGTTGATTCCAAAATAATCTCCAGTAACAAGATCCATTGTATCATTTTTCATAATCCCAATAGTTATTCCACATCCAAAAACATGATCTTCCATTAGGAACTCAAAATGAACCCCATCAAATTTTAATATCTTGACAATTTATCAAGACTACAAGAATCTGTATCTGATGTCATATCCATTTCACTTTTTTGTAAACTACATAGTATTTCTTTACCATTGAATTATTCCACTAAAAATAAAAAGAAAAATTTATTAGTTTTCAAATGTTAAAACAACATTAATAAAAAATAAAATAGAAGATATAACATAAATACCTATATGGTAATGTGTCATAGAAGTCTGGATGTCCAAATAAAAAAATGGTCGATACTATTTCCAATTGTCATCACCTCATCTGAAGGTAATGGTACTCATGAAGATCTATGCATAATATCCTGTACAGTGACCCGATGATTCTCTAACTCTAACTGTTGATGATGAACTTTATCTCTTATACAATATACCAGCCAATATGTAACTTTATGATGTTGAAGATCATCAACATACAACTCGCAATAAGTAGAAATATGCAGTGGAGGAGTTGGATTAGAAATGGGGTCTTTAGACTGAGGTGGGGGAGAGGGATCTACTAGAGGAGGTGGAGGATAGATAATGTAATGCAGGGGGAGGTGGTGTAGTGGGAGCTAATGTTTAAAATTGTCTTTGCATGTCTGCAAACATAGACTGTATCGACGATCTAATCTTTTCCTACATCGTTGCATTAATATTATTAACTTCAGCCTCCAAGGATTTCATTTTTTTATAATCACCATCAACAGAAGATGTAGAATAATGTGGAAAAAATTTTCTAACTGATACACCCGTCAGATATCCTCGTACATGACCAGGATGTTCGAGCTCTCCCAATGCTGTAGATAAAATATCTTTCCTCCCAGAAGTTGTAAATACCCCCTGTGAGATCTGCTCCTCAAGATAATCCTGTATTAATTAATTTAAAATTTATATAATGATTCATATTGTATGAATAATATAGTTAACATAAATAAATAAAATAAATATCTTACAATCCTCTCAGCTATGATTCTCAAATCATTCGAAAGATATTTTCCTTTTTTTTGCATCTGAGCTCTCTTTTATTTTTCATGTCTAGATGGAGGGGACATTGAGAAAACCACTCCAGATATTGAAGACTCAGCTCTCTATTTTTTTTAATTTATCAACTATCATTTTTTCATCCAATAATGTATATCCTCATCAAGATAAACTATGAGGGTATACATTTTTAGATTGGATATTTTGATGAGATTTCCTTATTTTCTGTAAATTCAGAATAATAAATCCTTTAAAAACATTAATAAGATCATTTATATAAGAATTATTATAAAATATTAAATTTCCCTTACCAAAAATGAATCTTTTCTTCTAATTTCAAAAAACTGTCTCCATGTGTCTTCATCTATGAAAGGATATTTATGACACAGATTGTCATGACTCCTATGACCAAAAATGAAATCAGATGTGAGGGTTGATTTTAAATCCCTCCATATCCTAGCAGCCGTCGATAAGCATTTCTTCTTGACTAATACAGTGTTAGTAATATCAAATGTCATCTGATAAAGAAGAGGTAAAACATATTATATTAGAAACATTTAACGAATAGGCACAAAATAGAAAAATAACTTACCAAAATCATCACCCTCAACTGAGATATTATTGATTTGTCCACACTTCTATAATCCTCATACAAAATGTCTACTTTTCTCTTACCATGAGTTGATACAAAACTCTTAAAATCATTTGCATTTGGACATATTTGAATATCATTCTCATCAAACTCAATAAATATCCTCTGGTCCTACGTATGAGAAAGTGATAATTTTGGTAAACGTGTGCACCAACGTTTACCAACTATTGAACTCTTATTCATTATAGGAGCACATGTGGAAGATTGGGGAATATCAATAGGAGCATGTGAATGTTCCTACCAAGATGTATGATCATTATTCTCATCTCCAAAATCATGTGGGTGATCAACTAATTGATCCATCATTATCCTTAAAATAAAAAAACATAGTTAAAAAATATATAATTTCAAATATTACAATATTAATGTAAACAAAGAATGGAAAATTGAACTGTGTTACATAATAGTAAACATGGTTAATATTGTAATCATTTTAAATAATGGTAAATATGGTAAACATAATAGTGTAATTTTAATTCAACAAAATCAATAAATATATAAATTACGTAAAGGTAAACTATGATAAATAATGGTAAACTATGGTAAACATGGTAAACATAACTAAAAAAATTAAAATAAAAAAAAACTTCTACTTATTTGTTTTAATACTCATTTTAATAAAGAATAAAAAATTACAGTATCTAACATTTTTTGGAAAATAATAAATATAAATAAGAAATAAACATATATTTCCTGTAATATTAGGAATATACAAATGGATTGTTTTCACAAATTACTTTCTCATGATCATTTCTTACGACACAAACCATGTCTTCAACAGGCTCATCATTATGTTCTGCTAATCTTTCCATGGAATTAGGGATCTCACAAAAATCAGCATCTTCGTCAAGTTAATCCTCACAAAAATATTTTTTCTCTCTTAAAAAACAGACCACTGCATATATAATTGAGCAACTACATAGAAAATCTTTTTTTCATGTTTTTCCATTATAAAAGAATCAGTTGTTTCTTCCAATCTATTCATATTAACAACTATCATTCCAAATTCAACGCGTCTGACAATATTGTTACTGATAAACCATTTATAGTTAAAAATAAGAACTTTAATTTTGAAGTAATCAATCCCCCATATTTATTCAATATCTCCATAATATGCATTTGATTATGAAATTGGGTTTTTGTATTTAGAAATTAAAAAATTAATTTCTTCTGCAAACACCAATACACCAATATTCTGAACTGCACTTCTGTTTTTTTAAGCATTCGTATAAAATGTATATCCATTAATGTCATCACCGAACCATGCTATCACATTTAAACATGGACCAACCACTATCCATCCTAATTTCTCTAATACATCTGATCTACCAAGTAAGGTATTTTTAATCCATGATAAAAAAAATTGGGCTCATTCAAAATACAAATTTATTTCTTATTCGGATGACATTGTTTCAAATCATTAATATGCAATGTGATATATGGTTGATCATTATCTATGTTATTCACGATTTATAATTCTAACTTCTTAATCTATTTAGATGAAAACGATTTGAGTTTCAATCCATGAATCCTCTTTCCCTCTTTATTAACTCATTTATGGCGAGATAGAGGCAAACCTATGTACTTCTACATAGCCACGTAGCTCATACAAAACTCCACAACCACCTCAAAAATATACTTTTCGATAATTGAGGCTTTAGGTCGATATGGATTCTTAACATACCCATTAAATATTTTCATATACCTTTCAAAAGGATACATCAAAAAAAGATATATAGGTTCATAAAGCATTATTTCTCGAATAATATGAATTATTAAATGCACCATTATATCAAAAAAAGATGGAGGAAATTATATTTCCAAAGGACAATGTATAGAAATTGCTTCCTTTTCCAAAATTTTCAAGGCATTAACATCAATCACTTTATTAAAATTTTAATTTAAAAAATAACATAACTTTATTATGGACTTTCTGACAGGGATGTGGAATATTCAACTCAATGAAACTCGTAGAAGTTATTGCATCATGATGTGACAATCATGATATTTAATACCTATCATCTTCAAATCCTTCAATGAGACAACATTTTTTACATTTAAAGAATTACCTTGAAGAACTTTAATATCATTTTGACACTGAAAAAAGATAATTTTCTCCCTCTTGGATAATGTATGACAAGTTGGGGGAAGAAATGATCTTCTTCTATAAGAAGAGGGATAAAGCTGCAAAAGTATTCACAATGATAGAAAGTATAATCTTGAATTCAACCCATATTTTATATTTCCTTTAATATCTAAAAATGTTCCAATAAAACTATCACAGATATTCTTCTCCACATACATGACATCAATATTATGTCTAACTTTATGTTATCTTAATATTGTAGCTCAAAAATATTGATCTTTTCATCCAAATATGTCTATCATTACCAGATTGTTATGTCTTTACTAATGTAACATCAAGGTTTCCCACCCTCTCAAAATACACATCAGGGGGTAATGTTCTTGGAGCAATATCAAATTCTTGTGATCCATTGAATGTTTTTTTAGTCTTCTATAAGAGTGATCCATAGGAAAAAACTATTTATGACCCATGTACACTATTTTCCTTCCATGATGAAATTGACTATATGAAGTCTTCTGTTGGCAAAATGGACATGCTTTATGCCCTTTGACACTATATCTAGAAAAATTTCAATATGCTGGGAAGTCATTTATAGTGAACATAAGCACTGCATGCAGATGAAAGTATTCCATTTCAAAATAATCATACACACTAATACCATCCTCCAATAAAAGTTTGAAATCAACAATCAATGGTGACAAGAAAACGTCAATATCATTTCCAGGTTTCTTCGGACCAGAGATCATTATACTCAACATGACATTTTTGTGCTTCATATAAACATCAGGAGAAAGGTTGAAAATTATAAATAAACCATGCCATGAACTATGTGTGCTACTAATGGTTTGGTATGTATTCATTCCATCTAGGCACAACCCTAGTCTATGATTTCTAATTTCATTTCCAAATGTATGATACTGCTCATCAATTTTCTTCCATTATGGACAATCTTTTGGATGATGTATTTTTTCATCACATATCTGCTCATCAGCATGCCATCATACCCTTTTTTCATAATGTTAATTAGAAAATAAATGTTTCAAATGATGAATTACTGGAACATACCAAAATACCTTGGAAGGGATCTTTATAATCTCTACATAAACTTGTTATTTTTCATTCAACTTATACTGTGATGTCCCACATTTTGGACACTATGATAGAAATTCATATTCCTTCCTATATATCATACATTCATTCAGATAGCCATGTATTTTCTGGTATCCCAATCTCATCGGGCATAATATTTTCTTGGCATTATAATATGAATATGGAAGATCGTTATCTTTTGGAAGAATGTCATACATCAATTGTAGTAGCTCTGTATAAATTCAATCACTCCATCCATGTTTCTCCTTCAGGTTTACCAATCTTAACACTGTCAACAAAACCGTAAAATATATACAACAAGGATAAAATGGCTTTTCAGCATCACCATATAGACGTGAAACTATCAGTTCTATCTGAATTTATTCTACTGCAATATTACAAATCATTTCTTCAATTCCATCGGTGTTACCATCTTTTGAATCATCATCATCAGTAGATCTGTCATTCTGTCCAGTTTCACCATGCCAAATCCAAGGTATATAACTCGGATTAAAATCATGAAAAATCAAGTGATCTTTGATCTCTCTACATTTCAACTTCTTTATATTCAAACATTTCAGGCATGGACTGAAAAAATGACACTGCTTGAAACATTTTTTTATCAAATTTTAAAAAGGCATCAACACCATCCTCATATTCATTAATCATTAAATGAGCCATAATCTAACATCAAATAATTATTAACTTATAAAAAATATCAAAATTATACATCTTGTTAAGATAAGACAAATATATATTTTTATGAAAAATATCTTAATTTGAATATAAAAACAAATTTGAAATATAAAAAAAGATATCTGTATTTGAAAAAATATTCATGAAAATCATTTTAAAAAGAAAATATAGTTACATATAACAGTTTTAAATTCATATTGGATCCTTTCTTCTTAAGGTACACAATGAAAACATCTCGGTGCAACTGGATACCAAATTCACCCTTCTGTAAAAAAGAAATATGAAATATGAATATTAAAATATGCATACATTCACTAATAAAAATGACACAGATCCTAATGATTTGAAACCATTGGGATAACCCCTAAAACCATTGGGATAGAATACCCCAACATTTTCACACACCATTGGAATTATGGTTGATGCAATAGCCCTATACCAATGATTCTACAGGAACAGTTGGTATAGACTACCTAATGTTATAATATTCCAACGGTTTCAATGAAATCGTTGGGATATATATAAATATATATATATATATACAAAGAAGATGTCCAAGGGTTTTGGGGGCTATCTAGGGGGTTCGTCCAAGGGGGTCAGCGCTGTCCACGGGGGTAGGGGTTGTCCAGAGTGTCTAGGGGGTAGGGGGTGTCCAAGGGGTGGGGGCCTGCCCAGGGGGTGGGGGGCTGTCTATGGGGGTGAAATGTGTCCAGGGGGTGGGGGAGTGGTGTCAAGGGGGTGAGGGGGTTATCCATCCCCCAACCCCATAGGACACCCCCCTTGGACACCCCTGGACTCCACCAACCCTTAAATAGCCTCCATCCCCTAATGAGCACCCCCACCCGTCTGGATAGCCCCCACCCTTTGGACAGCCCCGCAACCCCCTTGGACAGCGTAGTCACCCCTTGGACACCACCCCCACCCCTTTGGACACCCCTACCCACTTGGACATTCCCGTCACCCCCTGGACACCACCCCCACACCCTTGGACACCCCAACCCCTTAGACAGTCCCTCACCCCCTAGACACCACCCCACCCCCTTTAACAGCCCCTAGACACCCCCACACCTATGGATAGTCCCCCACCCCCTAGACAACCCCCACCCCTCTTGATATCCCCCCACCCCCAAGAGACCCCCACCCCCTAGACACCCCCACCCCCTCAGACAGCCCACTCACCGCCCTAGACACCACCCCCACCCACTGGACACCCCTACTCCCTTAGACATCCCCTCACTCCCTAACGGCCACCCCCACCCCCCATGGGCACCTCTACCCCCATGGACAGCCCCCAGACCCCCTTGGACACCACCCCCACCCCTGTTGACACCCCATGGACACCCCCATCCCTATGGACTTCCCCCCACCACTAGACAACCACCCACCCCTCTTAAAATCTCCCACCCCTGGACACCCCACCCCCTAGACACGCCTACCCCCTTGGACAGCCCACTAACCCCCCTGGACACCACCCCTGCCTCCTTGAACACCCCAACCCCCTTGGACAACCCCCACATCCCCTAGACACCACCCCCACCCCTTTGACACCCCCTAGACACCCCAACCCCTATGGACAACCCCCCATCCCACAGACAGCCCCCACCCCCTAGACACCCCCACCTCCCCGGACACCCCTACCCCCTTGGACAACCCACTAACCCACCCAGGACTCCATCCCCCAACCCCATAGACAACCCTCCCCCCTTGGACAACCCCTCACCCCCTGGACCCCCCCCACCCTTTGACACCCCAACCCCCTTAGACAGCCCCTGAACCCCCCTGGACACCACCCCCACCCACTTTGACACCCCCTCGACACCCCCACCCCCTTTGAAACCCCCTGTACATGCACACATACATGATGAAACACACAAAAATCATAAATTTACATAATATCACTTCTGTGGTTTCTTTTACCAGAAAAAAATTTAGCACGATATAAATGAACACTATGAAAATGTCCATGATAGAAAGAACAAAAATAGAAAAATAACATCTCAAAAAATTATTTTAGGGAATCACAAAAAATAAAAGCTTAAACTGAGCTATGTGAAGCTTACTTGAGTATTGTGAGAGACCTGATAGATCAGGTGACAAAAAAGATGATGAATGATGTTGGAAAAATGAGGCTAGAGGTTATGAATTTGAAGAATCCTCCCTAGGTTTTCCATGCGGGATAGACAAGTCCCAGGTCACCAGATCAAAGAAAACAGAATGAATCAATATGGGGTGTGAAAAATCATTTAGAATGTTTATCACGTTGGTTATTTTATAACTGACGTGATAAATTTTTTTTATGATTATAATGTTGGTTACTTAATAATTGAGGTAGAAAATAATTTATCATGTTGGTTCTTTTGATAACCGACTTGATAAATTACTGATATTTCCTTTATCACGTTGGTTATTTTAAAACTGACGTAATAAAGCACCCAGAATCTATTTTCACGGAGGTTATAAAACAAACGACATGATATAGTTAATCTCAGTACTTTTCACATCATTTATAAAATAATAAATGTAAAACATGGATTCTTATTGATTTATGATGTCAGTTATATAGAACAGATGTGAAAAATTATGACGTGTTAATCATTTTTTCCACTAGTGATGTAGTAGCCCCACCATTCAAATTTCTCCTACTCTAGGATCAACCAATACGATTTGAGTATCATCATTTACAACATTGTTGGACATTTTTTCCCTTACACATAATCGCCATGGATGCATCCTTTTTCTTGAAGTATTCAAACCACATCTTCAATGTGATTTTATTTTGAAATATGAGTGCATGGTCCATATTTAACTTTGATGTCCCTAAAAGGTGTTTTGTTGGGATAGGAGTCCGCTGCCTGTCACCTCAAGTGTTCGGTGATGGAGGAAACTCATTTTATTAAAACTTGTCCAGTTGGATTCCACTAATGCGATGTACATACCACAAGATGATGATCACTTCCCTATTGTGAAGGTGGAAAGTTTAGGTGTTTGGGGACCATCTATCAGGGATCTACAACACTGGATCCCTTTGACGGTATGCATGGAACTACAACATCCAGACTCCCTCATATAGTCCCCTCATGTGTATATCAACCCATTAATTCATCTAGGTATAGCATACTGAGTATGACCAGTCCCATTACCTAGTTAAATTTACTCTAGACCGAAAATAACGGTTTTTATGCCATCCTTTATTATTGTCCTGCATGATCTCTGGAAGACACTAATATAGTTATCCATGAATTCCCCAGCCTCAAGTTCCTCCCTGGTAATTTTCCTCATCCTTCACTTTAGTTTATAGATTAAAATAGCTCTATGATCCCATGTAGGGTGAACTTGATTATTAACATTACAGTTGTTGAGCTCATCCTCATGCATGAACCAAGATCTCTATGTGTTGACTTCAAGACATGGGATATTCACCTCATCCATAATTGATAAATTATATAGTGAAAGTTGGTTTCTCAATGGATAGTTCCTATGTTCCTCAATCAACATACCCAAAAGAACACAATTTTCTGAAACAACCCTCTTATCTTGAAGAATCTTAGGGTTTCCCACCATTTATTCTCTCTGGGAAGTAGTTGTAGATTTGATCTAAACATGGTTTAGTAGCTAAGACATTTTATATGATCTATATAAATTCAATGGAATTCACTAAAAAAGCGATCTATGGAGAAGAAGGCATAGTGGTTCACAACATTGGAGTTGTGAACGAAATAGTTCCCCACTATCATGGAAGTAAACTATGTGAAAGAGAGTAGTAAAAAAGACCTGACTAAAATCTCTTTTTTATGAGAAAAAGGATGACTTGAACACACGAGACAAAATCATTATTAAATAAATCAAGAAATCATACCCCCCCACCTCCACCAATTTTAAGCTTGGACCGGTGGGTTAATCAATTGCATAACTCTTTCGTGAGGAGAATTGAAAAAGTTGCATACACTAGTGGAAGTGAATCAATATCTTCATCATTTCTCATAGAACCCACCTTCAGATCCCCTATGAGGTCAGATTCTAAATGGGTCATTTTTTGGCACCAAAATCTCATTTAGGGTCTCAAAATACCATTTTTTGGTAAACTGAACACACCACCCATCCCGAAGGACCATTCAGGTTCCAATGAATATGTTTCACGCAAGTTATGATGAATATATGTAAAGATTCAATTTTTCGAGAAAAATACATCCATGAAAAATATGAAAGATATCTCCATAGGAACTCCAACATATGATGAAATTCCTGAGGGCTCTGAGTGTAATAGATCCTTGTCATAAGAATTAAAGAACACTCATTCATATCTCATACTGCCACACATCCCATTCCTCAACAAAGGAAATGAAACTCAGATGATGTTTCACGTTCACCCCCTAAAGAAAAGGATTATACTATACATAACTCTACATGTGCACCATAGTATGTGTCCACCAAAAGTAATTTATTTTGGCTATAAATAGAATATCACCTCCTTACTTGGAGTTTCTCTACAGAAGTCTAACTGCCTCTCCTGTGCATGAAAACCATCCTCTTAAACGACAGTGTGCAATATGAAACAACCAAGGAATATAATCTTCTATGGCATGCCTCCTTTTTTCCTAAACCTATCTTTGACAATGTTTGAGTGATCCTCATGAAACTCCTCTCAATTTAGTTTTGGTGCATGAAAAATAATTATCTTGTACACAACCCTAAATTACATGAAAAGTAACAATATTGTGTGAGCCTACTCATTGAGACTCCAAGTCATTCTCTTGTGCTCAGGAACCCTTATCATTTAACTCTTGCATGAAACCCAACCTTGTTGCCTGAAAAAATTCATTGGTCATCTTCATGATTTCCCATATTCCTCAAGTGAACCCTACATATTCCTTAAATTCATAGGTACCATAACCCCTATTTCTTCTAAAAATAAGGACTGTAACATAGACCCCATGATTGACCACTCATCCACAGTAGTGCCAACACCTTACCCCTCTCAAAGGAGAATGATTGGTGGTCACGTAAGCCATAGGGGTGAGGAGTGATCCCCTCGTGGTATAGCACCATGAAGAAATACTTCCTAGCTCCACGTCCTAGATGTACGATGTTAAAATACATAAAAAACTCTCAACACATGACATAAAACTAAAGTATTACCCCATGAAATGTAAATGGGAGGCCACATATACAATCATATTAGGAGACCACCCTATCCCACCACAAGGAACAAGACTCCCATTTTTTTATTCTTCCATGTGTAATCCCCACCCATTTTCACTCAGGGTTTCTCATGTGAAATCCTCCACACCATTCCAACCAAGATCAATCATATTGTGAAGTAAAGTTACATGTGTAATCCCCACACTATTATTCATCGATGATACTTTTTTAACAGGAGAGTCCTTACCAAATAATGTTAAACTGAATGGATCAATGCTATCACATGACCCTAAAACACAACATAAAACAATATGGGTTTCAATCTCTATATACTAAGAAGGGCATGTAGGATTACTCATTGAGGTTCAATCCCAGTAATGGTAAACTTATAGGTGTGACATATTACCTCCTAGGAACTCACCTTCAAGATCCACCTCCATGGGGTGTTCTAATATTCCTCCATGGGGAAATATGATAAATTCAATCTATCTCCTAAGATGTTAAACTCTTTACCTAATCTATCTCAACCATACATCCTGGTCCATCTTCATTGGATGTAGAACTTGTGACCTGACCCAAACACACACCTCATGCAAATTGTGAGATTTCCAATTTACAAATCCATGGAATACATCCACCCCTATAATTAATTAGCTCATCACTGACATGGGATGCCTTGGGTTCCATCCCTTAAGACTCCTCATATGATATTCCCTCCCATGAGGAATTTTTATAGGTGACCAATTCGCACAACATTCATACATGCCCAATAATGCCCAATGTGACTACTCTCCTAAGAAAAGGTTTCCAACCTATCAAGAAATAAGCAATGTAATTAATTGACATCCACAGAGATGTGGAACTGAGAATGAATTCCATGAACATGAATTAAATCTAGGAGGGAGAACTATACTTGATGAAAATTTCCATTGAGGAATCTAGGTAAGGAGAAACTGACATCCCATAATCCCCTTTTGATCAAGGAGAATACATTAATAATGAGTGTGATGAAATATACCCACCATTGGAAAGTGGAAATGCATTGAAACATAAATAAGTCATGCACATTAATATAAACATATAGGTAAGCCCTATAAGAATTTTCTGAAATAGTAATGATATAGTCACAAATTTTCAAAAACTGTTAGGTAACTTTAAGGGAATATGTGTAGTTGAAAACTAATTTTGTAGGTATTCAATATAGATGTCAAGTATCTATTCAATGGGATGTTTTTTCATTCAATGCCTCAGAACCGTACCTTATACAATGATCTCAATGAATTTATCATTATATTACTTCTTATAGTTAGATAGGACATAAGTAGTTTTTTTTCATTATGGTAGAGATGAATTAAAAGAGTAATTGTTGATGGAGATGTTCAGGGATTGAAATGGACCTTGTTGTAAAATTATTGTACGAAGAAAAGGTAGGGCGTTCCATGGTCTATAAAAATAATTTGAGCATGATATTATCTTATTTTTAGAAGGTTTATAGAATTTGGACACAATGGTAATAAAAATGGTTGACATGATTCATAATATCTCCCATTCCATCGATATATATGTAAATTTTGGTTCCAGATGTGTGTAGGGGGAGGATTTCAATCCACCCAATTAAGATTTAGCTTCTTCTCTCATATTACCAATGAATTTCGATCCTTAAAAGAATATATGAAGTAAAAGATGTAATCCATTAATTCCTTTAACATCTTTATCCAAGTTAACACTATATGAGTTTATTGTACTTGTACTTAATCTATTCCCATTGGTGGGAACAATTGGTAATCAATCAATACTATAGAAAAATGGGTTGATTGTTGTGATATCAACACAATTGGGTGGTTAAAGTCTTCCATTATGGACCAAGAAGTCTTCTCATAATGAAAATGTTTCATTAAAGAAGTCATGTAATATGAAATATGATAAATGTAGTTAATGGATTTTATTCCCCATAGAAATTAGGTATTGATCTAGTGATGTTATACTATTCAAGATTAATTCTAAGTAATTATATCTCTTGATGAGATGGATTCAACATGGTTGGGTGATGGGTGCATAGTGAATGTGGTTACACATTTTCCTAGTTAATTGGTTCTAACCTACTGGGTCAATATCTCTATATATTCCACTTCTTTGCCACATGATTCAATAGTATCATGGATTACAACATCAATTGGTCCAACTATGTTGACATTAATCGATGTAAAACGTGTGGGAGGAAACATAGATTCTCTTGTGGGAGGAATATCTTTATTCTAGGTTTGTTCCTTCTTAATGAACGATAAAAGAGATGAATTCAAGGTTAAAAATGATAAAAATTCCCCAGTTCACATGGTATGTGGTTATATTTAAGATTTTTAAATAACCAAGGATAGCCGTGTTAAATTTTAAATATTCTAGCTAGTGGTGATCTGAAATCACCCCCATTCTTATTTTAGGATATGAAAATGGGGATCAAGGGTGTTGGTAGTGGCTAGGGAATGGTTCTAAACGTGTGTTATATCCATTTTTTTAACTACATTAGTCTCTCCCATTGTATATATGTGTGTGGATGATATGGAAATTGTTTTTTTCTCTTTAGTTTCATATAAAATTGTGGTCATATTGGTGACAATGACCACAATAGATATGTTTCCCCTTATGAATCTCCTAGGTGGTTTTCTTAATGAGATATATATACTCACCTACCTCCATAAGAGGGGTAAGTAATGTATTGTTTATATATAGGGATATGATCATAAAAATATTTGATATAGTGATGGAAACCACATTCTTTCTCAAAACCCATAATTTAAAGGAAATCCAGCGATGAATCATCCTCTAGATACATTCATCAACTACCTCTAATTTTTGGATGGAAGCATTGAAATGAAACTGATTCACTGGAGTGTTCCTCATCTATAATTAGTGGTTCTTAGTTAATGATAATGTATGTCAAGGCAATGAAGTCATGGTATCGATGGAAATAAAGTCATATGTTTGGAACATTGGATGATTTGTTACAATGGATTAAGGTTCCCTATAGGTGTTGCTATATGGTAAAGTAATCTAGGAATTCATTGGGGGATTTTGGTGAATCAATATCTATTCTATGGTTTTCTAAAGGTCATGAAAAGGAAAATAATAATAAACCAATCAGTATATTATGAATGATAATATTTCATATCAATATATCTCTTCAAAAATTGAATTATTCTCCTCATGTATGTTTCTCTTCTTATAATATGGAAAACACAATGGAAATATGTATGGGAAACTTAGTTGTTTTGGTTAATGAAGAATTCAATTCTGGTTCAAACTTTTTTATGGTATATTTCACACCCACACTAATTTGTAGTCAATATTGACTTGCTTTTCCATGTTAGGTAGTCACAGTGGTGATACAGACGATATTTTAGAAAACATGTTTGTTAAGAGAATTTGAGGTTGGGCTTACCACATAATTTTTAAGAGGATTATTACCTACTTTGGTACTCTCTAATAGATTTATGCTATATTTATGATTATTTTCCTAATACAAATATGGTAATATTTCACACTATGCTAATGGTTTGATCAAAACCATGTCGATATGTGAACACATAAGTGTATTATAGGTACTTTCCTCTACTAATGACTACATTCCCTCCCATGATCACACTTTTTCTTGGAGATTTGGTTGGGGTTTATTTGGGAAAGGGTGGCCTCTTCCATATTCCTAGAGTCTATCATTTAACTTAACATTATATTCCTTTATTTATATTCACTAGTCCTCAATGATCTTGTCTTTATCATTTAGGTATTATCTTAATCACATTTCTCTTCATCATTCTCTTAGTGTGGTAGTTGGTTGGATTAAGGTCCTCTTCCAGCCTCTACTACCACCCTTGCTGTTGGAATTTTAATTTAAGACCCCTTATCTATATATAAATGAATGCATTTTAATGGTTTGGGATGGTGTCTTTGGGGAATTCATCATTTAGCCTCCTATGATTATTCCATAATCTTTTCATTCATGTCATTATAACTTCTTCAGGAGCTGATAGTTATTGGTTGAGGGATTTCTCTCGTATCCTTTCCTCATTGGCCTTCCATATCTAAACTTTTTCCTAAAAAATAATGTGAGACCCCATATTTGGTCTATAATGATGGTGTATTTTAGTGTCTTGGGATTGTGATGGGGATGATTTTGTTGAAATTTCCTCTCTTATTTTGAGTCATTCTTGGTTTCAATTTCACAGTCTTCCTTTATGTTTGTGGAATTGTTTATGGGTTTGGGATGCTTGGTTTATTCTTTGATGAAGGGTGAACATATCAATAATTCAATTATATATTTTTTGCTGGTTTCACTTTTTCTGAGAAGTGGTGGTGATATATTTTTTTCTATTTCATGGTGGATGTTCCACTAGATCATTCCTTACAATGAACCAACATTTGGCTAAGGTTTTTGAAGATAATAGTATTGTGGAAGTGTCTGTTCTCTAGTTTTTATTACTTTAGGTAATGGAGGTAGTGATAAACCTAGTGTTAGTGATTTATTTTTTGTATTTATTTGGTTTGTTTCATGTCGGCGGTGATGTTGGTGGTGGTGAGTCATGGGTTTTGTGATGTTATTATATGTGTTTCCAATAATGGTGGATGGTGGTTTGTTTTTTTAGGTGAGGAGGCAGTCTAGATGATGTTGATGAGTTGTATGATATTGATGTAGAGAAGTTTCATTAGGGGTGTGAGGATCAAGGATTCCACTCAGGAAATGATAACATGCTAGGAATTATGTAAAGGGATTGAGGAAAACAAAGGTAGTACTGTGACTAAGGAATCACTTTGTGCACCTGGTAGTTCATCTTAGGGGTTTGAATTTTGGAATATGAAATTTATATGATTGTTTTTATGGGTTTAATTTCTTCTTGTTTCATTGGAATTTTTTTTCATCTAGTTAATCTATTGTATGGGTTCTCCCATAACCAGATGGGATCTCAGGAGTTTATCTCCATATAGGGAGGTCGTTCATCTTTTGGATTTGGGATTAAACCTCAAATAGATTACCTACATATATTAGGTTAATAAGAATCAAAACACACACTGTTTTATGGAATGTATAAGGGGAAATGTACATTGGGTTTAGACCACAAATAGAAATCCAACTTTCCTTTCAAGAACATGAATGAAATCATAGTCAAAGAAATCTACATCATAATGGGTGTGACAACTGATGATTGAGAAGGGATTATGCATTAATGTTTCCCTGAAATGATTCACTAGTTGTATAGACCAATGAAGTCATGTATCATAGGGAAATACGTCTCTTTTAGAAGGGAAAATATGTTTTGGCATTACACTTAAAAAAATACATGACATGGGGTAATTTCCATCATACTGATGAAAGATCACTGAAAATATATAATAAAATGTGATTCATGATCAGTGTGAGAAGAAATGGAAAATATGAAGTCATCCACGTTACCTGAATATGTACTATTATACTTTAAAGGGGATTATGTATTGCAGTTACATTGGGGAGATTCATGTTTCCTAAAAGGGGTGAAAATAAGCAAAAACTGGGGCTTAGGCTTGAGATTCCCTGATATTCCTAACATAGAAGGTGTTCTAGGTGAAGATAAGATTTAGGGATTATACCAAATAGGAGGTAGATACCTGATAACTTGGAGGAGTATATCAACTCAAGATGGTGATGGAATTGAGAGAAATATATCAACTCTAAGTAGATAAAGAAACTACTAGGAATATATTGAATCAATGTAAATAATGAAATCCAAAAATAGAATCACGACTTAATGTAAATATGTGGGGATAATGCATAGGTGATACCCAAAAATTACCTAAATTGTTCTATGAATCAAAAAAATGTTAGAATGGTTGGGGATTACACATAGTAGGAGGCCAATAATTTATTAATTCATGAGAAAGATATGAGTTTAAACTCATGGTGAATGATGAATCCAAAAGTAGGCCTATATACTAAATGAATATAAGGGAAGCCACATGGAGAGATATAAAAATACGGAAATGTAATAAGAAATCCATAATGAGGAATCTATATTTGATGAAATATGATTAAAAAAGGTGGAATCTAGAATTAATGCATTTTATGGCATGGTTCAGGCTTACACATAGGTCTATACTTGTAAATAATAATTAGGAAAAATATATTGAATTGAGGTGAAATTTTTTTTTAGGTATTAAACCTAGTGGATTCCCTAAACAAAGAAGAATATATCAACTCTAAGCATATATGCAATGAATGGGTTCCCCGAAATGAGATCATGGTGAATTGGTTCCTAGGTGTGGGACTTGGGTAATTTGTACTTAGCCCTTGTATAAACCTAGTGAAGGTGTTTATCCCTAGTGAAGAATAGATAAGGTACTTGTCCCTAGTGAGGGATAGTAAAGATTATTATACTTAGTGGTTTTAGCAAAATGTATTACGTTTCCCTTTAATAATACTGAATAAAGGTTTGGATCCTCTCTCTTATTCTGGCTAAGGGGGTCCTGGGTGAAGGATTGGATTTAAATGCCCCTAGGTTCCTTTGTATGTCAACCTCTTAGAGGGTTATATGAAATATAACTTTATTATATGGAACTGAGTGATTAGTATCATTGGTTAAGGGCCTTGGGAATATAGTTTCCTTAAAGAAGGACCCAAGGAATATTGTCACCCAGTTAAAGGGAATTGGGTGAATAGTCTCCAAGGTTAAGGGACTTGGGTAGATGGTCACTCATGTAAAGGCCACAGGTGATGGTCATCCATATAAAGGTCCCTATGGGGGGTGGTCACCTAGGTGAAGGACCCTGGGAAGATATTTACCCAAGTGATGTTCATAATTGATTTGTTTCCCATGTGAATCCCTCAAATGATGGATCACCCAGGTGAAGGGACCCATGGTAGGTCTCCCTGGTGGAATAACACCTTATTTGAAGATCTAGATGATTTAGAGAAAATGGATATCCTACCACACTTGGATGTCCAACCATAAAGGATTCTATGTCCTGAAAAATGGAGGATAAGGGTTCTATTTATAAATAAAAATGGGGGTTTGGGTGAATTTATTTAGGAAGGAAGTGCGATGCACACATGTGAGTTGGATCAGACCACATGGAAAACCTGAAGTGTCCTTGTAAAGTGATTCCAAATGAAATGTGGATACCTGGGTGCGATCATATGAGTGAGAATAGGATACCATGGAAAAATGGACCTGGGCTAAGTAGACTTAAATTTCTTCCCAACCTTGAGTGTTCATACCTTTTGATCTGTATGTTTGTTTGGGATTCTGGGGTAGAAAATTTGAATCTCATTAAGGGAAGTTCTCATCACCACACCACCAAAACAATAAAAATTTATAAGGATTATCCATACCTTGGTGTTTTAGTTGTCTTTTATCCCATGGAAATATCATATTCTATTTCATTCGGAATGGTAATTCTTTTTTACTCAATCTAAACTTATGTTTTCTAAGTGAGGATCACATTTTCCATTCTGTAGAAATTTTTGTGGCATTCCAAAAATAATAAAATAACTAATAAAATATTTAAACATAAAACATCAAAATTTTTAAATCCCCAACCACCAATTTGGTTCATTTCATATGTATGAAAATTTAGCATTTTATGAAAAAAGACTATTTAATCCAAATTCAAAATTATATTTATGATTTCTAAGGCCATAAGCACTAATATTTTCTAAAGGACATTATAGGAAATAATTATTTAAAATATAACCATTATATTATCAAGGGAGGCCATAAACCATCTAGATAATATTCCTATTTCCATATTACAAGCCTAGGCCAAAAATTAATAGCTTAAACAATGTTCCATCAGAAGATATAATGTTCTTATAAATCCAAGTGGTTGATTGAGAAATCTATGGGATAAAAATAAATTCAATAATAATATTAAGTCAATAATCCGATGTGGACACATGACTACACATCCAAATATTTAATATTATAATAAGAAATTATAGTGACATCATTTAAAACACATATATTAACCTCTGAGAGAACCACTTTTCTAGTATGATCCTTTGGTTTGAGCCATAATGGGATAAATTAAAAAGATGAATGTAACCTAAAAAATAGAATAAACATTATAGATTGTGAAACACATATTTATTGATAGAAAATATAAAAAATATAAGGGATATATTATGTTTCATTACCATAATCTCTCCAATGTATTCAAAGAAAATCCAAGACTTAAAGAAATATAGGAGATCCTTGAAGGAGAGAGAGAGTGGAAGGTGCGTACATGGGACCACTTGGTGAGTGAGGAAGTAAAATGTGGTTAAATTAATAATAATTAATCATGGTATAAAGGTTATTTTACCATTTTTAATGTGGCATATGGTATGGTTACAAATTTTAACAAACTATGTTCCAACCATGCTATCATCACTATATAGGTCATAACCTGACACATGGTTAAGAAGAACAATATTACAAAATATGTTACAAACATGTGGAATAAATGTGAAATTATCTACATGAATTTTTATATTTCCAAGGAACTATTCTCATTGTATAAAAAACAATCAGTTTTCATTTCAGGTCACACAATTTAGTTACATTGTAATCACTAACCTTACACTAAAAATGCACACTATGATGCAACTCTAAAAATATTACATTTCTAAATATAACCCATAAAACACCTTTGAGATATATGAACCTACTAGATCACTTAATTACAAGACAAAAATGGTTTATTTTAGGGTTTCAAAAACTCATAATTAGAATCTAAATCTCATAAAAAAATTATACACCTATACTAATGAAAACTCAACATTTTTATAAAAAACATAACACCCATACAAATATTGGTTTTTAAATGATATCAATAAAATTTTTAGTAGGTTTATAAGTCCAAATTATCTCGCAAGATATTTTCATAAATAGTTTTATTTTTAGGGAATATTTTTAGTAATTAAAATATTTCATAAATAAATCACTCATAGAATACATAATAATAATAAACTAATCCACATTAATTTATAAAATTAAAAGAATTAAATATTGGATAGGAAAATTCATCTACATTAATTAACATTCCTCCCCAAATCATGATTCATAAAATTAAAACCCCCATTATTATTTCCAATCATTTCATCCCCCATATTACCCATTCAATTTTTTAATCATTGAAAAATAAAATAGGACTTCATGGGATTCGGAAAAAATCAATTATATTATAGATTAAAAATATAACATGAATGTCAGTGTGGAATTAATTTTATCATAATAATATGAAATCAAATGTTAAATCATTTGAGAAATTAAATATATAAAAATTAAAAAAATACTCTCCTTTCTTCAAGAAGCACTTATTCTTCCTATGGGTTAAATAAATTCAGAAACTTATGAATACATGAACTACTCACTAACTCACAAGTGTAGCATGTTTTAACTTCAAGGTAAAGTCCAAAATGATGATTTTAGTAAACTTAATTATAATTAACGTGATAAACAATGAAGTAAAGTTATTTTGGAACTCAAAATTTGAGAATACATCCCGAGTTAAATAAATCTCAGTTCATGGGATTGAGAAGTGATGTGATAGATTAATTCTCCATTTTATTTATGATATTGTTTCTAAGAAAATCCTTGGCCATGGAAACCTCTATCAACCTAAAAAATCCCCCTTTACTTATGTCATATAATTTATGTGGTCAGGGAATTATGTTACTCAATACCATGTTAAATCATAACCATTCCAAATCACATAATGACCACACATGGTTCATGATGATTAGTTGATATATTGAATATAAAATTCCAATTAAAATAAAATTTTCCATGGAATATGAATTGGAAAAAGAAACATATTTGAGATGAATCACAAACCAAACATGGGAAAAAATATAATTCATGGTTTTATTAAAACAATCCCATTGCATCATATCACATGGATGAAGAGAAATCTACCCACTCAAGGTACACAAGAGGGGGGTGTAAAAATATAACAGGACTTAATACAACACCAACAAAACTAGTCACAAAGGTAAAATATATATGTGGAAATTTGTTCAAGTTACATTCCTTTTCCATTTTTGTGTTTTTAAAATGTGATTTTTTAAATGATTTCTTTTCAAGATGTCCTTCTTAAATGATTTAATTCCCTAGACTCAGTATTTGTTTTTTGTCCAAGAATTTATTAACAAAATTTTTTTCTCCCATTCATGGGAAGTTTCTAGGCCTTTTTGATGTATTATTTCATATACTGATTTCTATTTAAAAATTGTATATTTATTTATTTAATTTAAATTTTAATTAGACATATTTTATATTCTTTAATTATTTTATTAATTTAAATTATTATTCATAATATTTATTTTCTCTAGTTGATTTATTTCAGTTTCCATTAATTTAGTTGATTATTTTATTTATTTCTAAATCTTTCCCAACCATTATGATTTTTACTAAGTTCCATAAATTTATTTCCCACACCACCATATGATGGTACAACTGATTGTTGAATTTTTTAAATATTATATACTATCATTAATTAATTTATTCATAAATTTTTTATTCATTTTTCTAATTTTTCTCTCTATTGTTTTTAATTTTTTCAATTTGAATATATATATTGTGATAATTTTTTAAATTTTACGATGTGTTATTTTACTATTTTATAGTAAATTGTTAATATTTCATTCATTCTTTATCCATATTCAATTTTTTTCATAAATATTTTATATTTAATTTTATTTTTATTTAGATTATATTTATTCCCTTTTTATTTTTCTTTATCATAATTTTTTTTACATTTTTACTTATTTTTTCTTGTATTATTTTTCATTTATGTTTCTCAATTTATGATAACTTGTAATGAAATATTTCATGAGTTATTTCTCTTATATATATTTTAATCAAAATTTTACTCAAATACCCAAATCCATTTTTATCATACATATATATTTTGTAAGAATTGATTAAGTGTGTGGGGACTTGATGTATATAATTCATGCATACAACTTTTAGTGGTCACTGAAACCAATCTATTACATCTTACATCAGGGTATCAAATCACACAACCAACCGATTTAGAAACTATTATTTGGTGTATGGTATTTTATCCCATGTATAGTCACATATGGGATTAGATGAATGTTCCCACAAATGACAGTATGGATTGGAAGGGACCTAAAAAACCCATGATCGATATAGTGCTAGAAGCACAATATGGCCCCTACTCATCGATAGGGGATAACAATGAGCATAACCCCAACTCGAAAATCTGTTTTACATGCGATGGGTGACCCATGTAACACATGTAGATTGATATTTATGGAATCAGGCCGGAATTCTAGAGGCATTCATCTATAGGAAGGGGTGAATTGATACTATGATGATGAATGGGGATGAGGATGGGAGGGATGTAGGGATGTAAGGTTATCAGGAACCAAGGAACTAGTCATGGGGAGTGAATGATAAGATACAGGTGCTATGCCACATGCCAAAAAATTAAAATATTCTTTTCCTTCAGACTATTTTCTAACACCTACAAGAATTGGGACATTAGGTCAATAATTATGGGTTGTATATTCGGAAATTTAATTGTGATATAAATGATACCTTGAATTGGAATTCATTATCTCAGCCTTCGAGTCATAAAAAATAATTAATGAGCCCTATGGGTGCTTTCTAATCATAGGGGGAGGGATGAGGCTGGACAAAATATGGCTCCTAAGGTGAATGTGTTCTTTTATTCTATTAATCTTCCCTAACTATTATAATATTTAGTGATATTAACCTAATTTTAATATATTTATATTACTTATAGTCCTTATTCATTTGAAAATAAATTTTGGAAAAATACTATTTTTACCACTATAGTGACCAAGAATGAGCATTTGTTCCATTATGAGGATGGAAACCACCATTGGAGAACCCATAGAGTTCAAAAAATAACTATAAATCTATTATATGAATAGATAATAATTCTTGAAGGAGAAAAACTATGAACCATGTATTACTAGCTCAGGCCATGAGAATACTCGGTATGGATCCTCGGTAGGAAATGTATAAATTGTTGAAGGAATTACCAAGGTTTGTTGATAGATTTTAGCGTAACATAAATTTTGATGTTTCAATAAATCATTTCATAACATGGGATATAGTTCTCACTCATGATGTAAATGTTTGAAATGATTCATGGGACTTGAAACACCAATCCCCCAACAAATATGATTTCAAATCCATGACAATGAATGAGACTGAACTGGATACCTAAAGAGATGATTTTTGTTCCAGAGTACATTTTCCTTTCCCGGAACACACCTAAAGGGAGGAGATATATATTATGTTATTATACCAAAAATATTTTTGTTTTATATCATTTTATTAATGCCTTAAAGTAGAAGTAAATATAACATAGATAGTTTTATGCTCAGAAGTTAGAGGAGTGTTTGTGTTGTGAATGATAAATGAAGTGAAATTAAATATGAAATATTTATGATAGATTTATGTAGGATCCTTAAAACTAATATTTATAGTTCCAAATAATGATTGAAACATTAATATAGGACCAATAGAGAATATAGTTTAGTTAATTTCCAATTTGAAGAGTTATAGGTCACCAAGTTTTTATTAAATGCATGTAGGGTATATTACATGTTTTGAATTAGCTTATATGTTGTTAGCGATATATCTATATAGTTTTATAAATTCTACAAGAACACTCTCTCTCCAGGATAATTTCCATATCTTTAGAGAGATGAATGGATTCAATCACACATAGATTTCAATCATATATAAGGAGTTTCAGGATGAGTTAAATTGTGATATATTAGAAGGTGAAATATGAGATATAATGTGGAGATACATGGAGTAAATATCAAGGATGTTATATATATAATGGATGAAGATTTAAACATACAATATACATTGACTGGTCTCCATAGAAGGATCAAGGAGGGAGTTCGTTGATATTATTTAAGTGGTTAATTATTATTCCTTATATTTTAATATTTATTGAATTCCTTTTGTTAGAGTATGATTATTATATAATTTTGTAATTTTTTCTCACTATAAGTTATATTATTGATATCATTTTTTATTCCCTACTATAGTACTAGAGTTTTAGTGGTTACAAAGTGTGATTCTTCTTAATTTCATTCTATTGAGCATGAAACTTTTCCATAGTAAGAGAGAGGGTTTTTAGTGTGAGTTATAATGTGTGACCTTCACCTTGACCATTGGGTGAATTTCATTCGCTTTTTAAATATGTTTTTATGTTATCCATAATTTATGTAATCCAAAGTACATGGCCATGTGAAAATGTGATATTGGTAGATTAGAGAGTTTCTACCTTGACCAAGGGATTCACTAGATCCTCATTTCAAATACTTCACGATTATCTTACACAAGCATTCAACATTATTACATCATGGATGTGATTTTTTAAATTCTCAATGCAATGTAACTTCATTTTATTTATTTTAAAATAATTAGTATCTTATTTTTTTAATTTTAATTACTTATATTAGGTTTTAGTTGCTTAGATTTTCTCTATGGGGTTATCTTCAGGTCATGAATTCCTATATTTCTTTTTAGGGGTTTAGTTTTTTATTGTCATGTTATATAAATCCCTTTTTTCATTTTCCAGTATATGATTAGGTTTTTATTTTATATATTTTTTGTTATTTATATGCTTGTGTCACATTTTGTATTTGTATAGTAGGGATAAATAGTATAAATAATGAATACACCTTCCACCCTATTAAAATAGAAGATATAAGACATAAAAATATCAACTCCAATAAAATTTATAGAGGAAAGGTGGAGGAAACCCACAATAGTACCTAAGTGATGAAAAGGCCCTCCTCCATGGGCTATAATTAATTTTAATGGTGTAATGTCATGAAATATAAATTATAGAAAAATAAATCATGAAATAAAATTAGGAAAATAATTCTAAAATTACCAATGAAGTCACCTCCATGATTAGAGGTCCATATGAGGAAGTCAAATAAGAGGAAATATCAGCCTATTTTTTTATTTCTTTAGAAGAATATAGGATATAGTCTTAGAATTTTTTATGATATAGTTCAATCCCATATTATATTTTTAATATCTAATTTTATATGGAACCCATGACATCACTATTTTTTTCTATATTATATGTATATTGTGATCAAGGAACAAAGGAGGATGAGAAAGATTATAATAATATATAGGTGAGGAAAGGTGATTATTATTTTTAAAAATTATATTTTTACTCACATACATGTTTTAAAATATATTTTATTAATTTTTAAGAGTAATTAAATACAACACATAATTTTTTTTCCATATTTTGTAATTTATGATACATCTAATTTCTTAAGAATCCCATGATGTCATGTTTTTTTCAATGATAATAAAATCATATTATCAAGATGGGGGCTTGGATTATTATAGATAAAAATATTGGTATTAATTTAAATAATTAGGATTTGGGAGGATAAATAATTAATTAAATTAAATTTCTCTCACATGTTTCATAATTAGAATGTACAAAATTCATATAAATTATCTTATTATTATTATGTATTCCAATAGTTATTTTCTTCTCATATGTATAATTTTTTAGAGGAATATTTTAAAAAATATTCACTTTTGTTTTGAAATTCATTGAGTGATACATGGTACATGTACCCCTATTTGAAATTCAATTTATGTCTTTATAATATATGATTCTAAAAAGTCACATTTTATTTTATTTATTGAATTTTTATATTAATCCATTTTTTGGAGACCTACCATTACATTTCTATCTTTATTTTAAATAATTAAATCCGTAAATGAACTTGCTGGGGAAGTTTTACATTATAATACTATTATATATTTCTTACCCTTACTCTAATTATTTTTTACCGATATTCATTTGTTAATGTTTGAGGGATATTTTTTAAATGGTTAAAAGGGATATTCCACCTTGTGGAGAATATGTGAAGTTGTTTATTGGTATGTTATAGGATGGTTATTGCGTCGTCATTTATTGTTATTCTTTCTTTATCCTCTAGATAAATGAAAATTCATTTTTAAATAATAAAAAAGTGATAAATAAAAATCATTCTTAATTAGTATTGATAAACCATGATTTAAAACACATTCAAAAGTGTGTATAAAATTTATTGTTATTTTATAATATTCATGATCTGAAGTTGAGTTTGGGAAGTGGGGTGATGTAATTGTCATTGTTTAGAGGTGTATTTTCATTTTGATCTAATTTTTATTATCATGCATTGTGCTTTATAGTTGTGAAACTTTTTTAGGGATTAATGTTTTAAATGTCAATTCCAAACTATACTAATACTCTGATCCATATGATTCATAATGAAAAGTACTCAAGAATAATTTTAATATTTTTTGTCACAAGGTTGAGATTTTAGATCCATTGAAACCTTATAGTTTAAGATAACATTGCATATGTTTGAGAATAAATGTATTTTAAATAATACCTTAAATATTAAGAGGAAATAAAATCTACGGTGATGCAGATCACAACATGGAATGTATAATAATAATTAATTAAGATACTAAAATGAAAATATAGATAAGTCTATTAATTATAAAAATGAGATATTAAAATGAATGGTTAACATTAAATCTTATAAAAATGGTAATTTGGATTGAAATTTATTATGTGATGGTTGAATATTGTTTTTCTTAATTGATAGCTATTTAGTTTTTTTACATTGACAATTATGTTTGGGGAGGATGGGCCTTCTTTGTGATATATGTACATGTTATATTGTAGAGAATGATAATAGTTTATGTATAGGGGATTTGATGTCTATAATGCATGACAAAAAATTAAATCCCAAATTCATTAATGTTATTATATATTTAGTGATTTTTTTTTATTTTCATTGATTTAAATTATTTACAGTAATTCGGAATTTAAAATAAAATTCTGTAAATATATATCATTTTAATTATTTTTCAAATAACAGTTGAAAATGAGGAATATACATTAGGTAAGGAGGACACAGACATGGATAAGAACGAAAGAAGCATATTAGATGATATGTGCATAGGTCATATCAAAACATGTGTCAAAGAAGAGAGGTAGCCTCAATCATGTAGGCATTAAAAAAGAGGACTATGGAAGGGAGGCCTTGGTTCTCACTTGGCTTCTAATGACACACCTAGAATTATAAAGGATCACCAACACAACATATTTATCGATGTGGGATAAGATAAACAGAAGCCATTGATTTAAATATGTTTTTTTGTTTTAGATAGTGGGACACATAACCCTCCTATCCTAAAAGACATGTATTTATTCTTACCATGTATCACCATCCATGCTAGGTATACTTAATAGAGAACCTCATTTATTTCCACATTTGGGGAAAACATGAGGAACCATGCCACTATAAGGCTGAAAAAACCATGGGAGTTCCCTTAGAGATCAGGTGAAGTAATTTCAATCCACTATAAGAATAAATAATCTTATTTAAGGAGAAAAGGTCCATGTTACATAAAACTATTTTGAGGAATGATAAAACTAGGTACGTATGCTCAGTATGAAACATATGAGTCATCATAGGACTTCTTAAGGGTCATTGTAATTTCTTGATGTCACTTTTTAGTTTTTGAGGAATCAATTCACATAATGAGATATACATTAAGGACATGAGTGAGAATTAATTAATTATTTTATGGGATTTTAAAACCATCATTGCCATGTACATGATGTCTCAACCAGGAATATGAAAGGTGGATAAACTAGATTTTTCCATGATATTATTTCCATACCATGATAATTGTTCTATGAAATGAACATTCATGATGTGTGGATACAAATAGGAGGTTCTTCTACTTAGATACATTTGTGTTTTTGGGGATTTGTTTTAAGATGAGTAGAATAATGGAATAGAAAAGTGATAGTGAAATTATGAGGATATATAGGAGAGTTAATGTCATGCATTATCAGTAATTAAGTGTGGAAGAAAAGACATATTTTTGATACATATATATATGAGCCTTCAAAAAAAGATATATCGTGACACATCATGAGTGGAACATTTATATAAAACCATTAGAGAATTTTTGTTTTGTTGTTTACAGTATTGGAGAGTTACACATAATGAAGGTTTCATGAGAATGTATGTACATTATAGTACACACCATGAATTAGATTACACACAAAGTGTTATATATCTATATAGAAGTGTATATTCTACATGTACACTCACTCTCCAATAAAATTTTCTATATCATAAGATAGATACATAAAGGAAATCACATATGGGTTGCATTCATATTTGTGTATTTTGTGGCTATGTTTAATTTTTATTGGTGTAAAAGATATACCTGAGATAATAGTGGGGATACATATAATATAACATGATTATATTTTCTATATAAAGGATATATATTTACAAAAATAAATGAAATTGATTGATCAACAAGGAAGGATCATGGTACGATTTATTTGGATTTTGTTTTCAATTATTCTTATGTTTTTATCTTGCTTTCATTATCCTTTATTCCTCTCATGGCTAGAATGAGATGGTAGTTCTTGTGCTAGATGTTGAAAAATATAAGGGGATTGTTTTATTAATGTTGATTTATTTTTAATATATCATTCTTGATTATCACTCTCATTTATTTTTTTGTTATCCATTATTTATTATGTAATTAATAGACACTATTTTAGTGGTGAAGAAATTTTATTCATATATATTTTTATTTCAATTAATCTTGAACATTATCATTGGTTTGAGAGAGTTTTTTTCATGTGAGTTATAAGGTGTGACTTACACCATGTTTATTGTGTTAGTTTCATTCTATTTTTAAATATGTTTTCATGTTACCCATAATTTTTGTATTATGAATTAATTAAGCATGATAAAAGGTGATCTTAGGGGTGTGGAAAATTCTTATTCTAACTAATGGATTCCATATGACCCAATTTTGACAACTAAATGGTTATTATAAAAAAATTTTCTACCTTTTTAACTAGAAATGAATATTATTTGTATAATATAAACTCATTTGGTTTCTTCTCGTACATTTAATCATTTTTTTAATTGTTATTTATCTTAATACTATGTTATAGTAATTTATCTTCTCTATAGAGGATTGACCATTTGGATTTCATTATTATACTATTTTATAGTTCTAATGTGTTTTGGTGTCTCATGTTTAATAAATTCTACACAAGTTCGAAGCTATAAGAATAGATGATACACATATGTCCACTTTCTAGCATGGATGGTTTCCCTAGAGGGAGGCCCAACTTCTTTAGTGTCTATCTAGGTGTAACAAATAATTCTTCACTTCCATAGTAAATTCCCTCTTTAAAATTTCTCCTCTGAGAAACATCCCTTATTCCTTATTGATTTATTATATTTCTTCTAAAATTTGTCATTATTTTTTCATATGAAATTATATAAAAAAATCAATTAAATAATATTTATTTATTAGACAATTAAAATAAGAAAATTAATTTTTTTTAAAAAAATAGTTCATTAAATATATACATCAATACTCCCACTTAAAATGTTTTCATAATGGTCTTAGATCTCAACTAGATACTTTGAAAATGTGGAATCCGGATCAAAATCAAACTCAACCGATTATATTACATCATAAGTATCATATACACACTTTCGAAACTACATTACATAGATTACATCATAGAATTTTTTAATTAATTGAAATGATATTATTGTTATGAAACTAATCTTTTTAACAAGAACACTAAAAAGGGAATGATAAACCATGGATATAAACTAAAACCTCTACCAAACCAATAATATCCATTTCGTGCAGAACCTTAGAGAAACACATAATCCCCAACATCAAACTCCAATGAAAATTGACTCTTATTATTATAATACTACTATCAAATTTTCAACTTCCTCTTCCACTCTAGAAGCATCTACATATACTCATTCATTACCTATTCTAATGTAAGGTAAGTGATATTTTATTCACTAGAATTTACCTAGAATAACAGCTATTGATAATAATTCCCATAAAACACCTCATATAATCCCATGTAGATAGATATATTATACTTGTTATTGTAGGGTATTTATACTAGAGTTAAATTCTTAAGAAAAAAGGAAACATAATTAAATATGTGGGATTCAAACATATCTTCTAGAGTATGAATGTTCCACTTAGTTTTTATTTTTTTTTTGAAAAATCTAATATAATGGAAATGCTAACTTGGTTACAAAATAACATTATATCCCTCAACATACATGTGATGTAAATGGATAATAATATCCATACACAATTTAATGAGTAAATATTTGAAATATATCCACCAATAACTTTTAGAATCATTCTAAAGACAACAGAAAACCTATCACCTGAATGAGTAACAAATTCAATACCTTCATCAATTGGTTCACCACTAACCATGTAACATCATAACCCTTGGGTGTTTGTTGTATCTCAGCTATGATATCTATGGATTCATCCTATCACTTCCATAAAAGTATAAAAAAATTGTATCAATACTATTAGAACATGATTCGTATCATATAAAAACCAATAAGGATATAAGATAAAAATACCATTATAGTATTCTTCATGCCCAACACCAGCAATATATTTGTATATAATGATGAATATTTTGTATTTTTGGTTTCAAAACAAAAAAACTATGAAAATATCTTAGTATCATATCAAAAATGCATTGTGTAGTAAAAATCTCCCTTTAAACGTCACTTGGTTCCCCAAATTTAGACTAACGACAATCACATCTTCAAATATAATATAATCACACTGGACCTTTGTCTCAGTATCTTCCATATGATAATTGATAACCTATTTTTATAAATAATATTAAAATTTAATAAAATATATATATTATTAGCCATACACATGATGGAGGTTGATGTACGAAGCTTTTAGCTTATTTCCTTCACTCACTATCAAACTCTTGAACAATATATCCATAAAAATAACAACTCAATTCATCTACCACCACATTACCCATTCCCATAGTATATGTGATAAAAAAATAGTAACCTAATGGAATTATTTGAGTCACATTATCTATTATAAAATATATTTGTATTATTAGTGTAGTCATCATAGTATAAATTTAATTCAACCAACAAAATAAAAAAAGAAAAAGGTTGTTGATCACAAGTGTTGCATTTTTTGTAAATAAGTTAGTCATTTCATGTTTGGTTAGTGGATATTAGGTATTTATTCTTAGAGTGTAGTTATAGATTCATTTAGTGGATTTGGATGTCCCTCTTGAGTAATTATTCTTGATATTTATGATAATTATTGGATTGGTCTTAATGCCTAAGACATGTGTTAATTATGTTTATATTTTTCATAGTGTTTACAACATGTCAAGAGTTATATAGATTTACGAAACATATTTATATATTTTTTTAATAATATAATTTGAATATATTTTTTATTATGTCCATGAGATACTCTATTATTTAATGAGTAGTTAATATGAATGCCATGGAAATATTTTTTATTTGTATGAAGGTAAACATGTTTTGAAGATTGATTAACATGCCAATATATTATATGAATACCATGAAAAATAAATTTATTACTTATGGATATGAGATATAGGGGATAAAAATATAGAAAGGGGAAAATATATATTTGATTTTTTGAAATTTATATTATGTTGAATAATTAATATTAAAATTTTTAGAAAATTATTTTTTCCAAACAAATACACCCAAGGAGGGCCGGCTCAACCATATATGAGAAAACGCTCAATCGTGTTAGAGACACCCCATGTATGGGAATCCATATTGGAAAAGGATAGTGAATTAAAGGGTAGTCAAATCATTTACAAAATTCATATATGGAGTAGTGGTGTGACTATGTAGGGAGACATGATGGAAGAGTGGTATTGGGATAGGTTATTGTTAATAGAAATCAAGAGTAGACCCTGGTACTCTCTTATGGCTAGTCAAGGGAGAATTATTTACAGATTAAAAAGATATATGTCTTGGATTTACTTTTTTGGAAAAAATTTACTCTCCTTAAAATGATAAATATCAGACATGGTTCATCAGATCACATCAATATTTTTCATCTGATCCATTAAAACATCATCACCTTCCCCCCAAGTATGGTTCTCTACATAGTTAATGTACAATATTATTCATACTAATGTCAAACATCCCCAATGCTCAAACTGAGGATTCCTCTGGTGATAAATAAATATTTCATGCACTGATGAGATCAATATGAATATTTATTCATTAATTTCCACCTTACACACAAGAAAACCCAATGAAGAAGAAAAATAATTGAACTGGTTATCCAACTTGAAATCCATGAGTTTAAGTTCCCTTTGATGCATGAAAAATATATGAATTTACAACATTAATATGTGTATTTAAATTTAGCCAATATCAACATGAAGAATGAGTGATCACGATTCCCTCAGGTATTAAAAAATTGATATATCATGTGAATCAAAATAATAATTTCTATGTTTTTAAATTATAATGATATATAATTATTTATTATGTAGTGAAGTAATAGGTTATACCAAATCATTCGGGCATTTTAAATGAGATTCAAGAAATACATGAATTAGATGATGTGGGTATTTATATGACGATACTACATCTCTTGAATCTTAGACCATTTAAAATACAATGTAAAGAATGAATAATAACTGAACCTTTGGGGTATTTCAAGATAAATTATTTATTACTTATAAAAGTTTGAGAAATATAGGAATATAAGGAAGAATCCAAGATCCATTGATAATTTGAATTGAAATAAAAATGGTTCTTTCATGAGTATATGAATGAGGACGAGGCCACCTGAAGATATGACGAATACCATGATATTATTGGGTATTTAAAATTAGGATTTTAATATGGTTTCACATACCATATTTATATGAAATAGTATCCCCTAGGAATATGGTTATATTTAAATTATGTATTTAAATTAGAATTTAAAATGAGTTTGAGAAGACAAAAATAACCAAAACATTATGGGTATTTATATTGAGAAAAATAAATGTGTTATTTACCAAAAAAAATTAATCATATATTAATTAATATATTAAATTCCCAATATTGTTTTTCTTTTAGATATATGTGTACTTGTAGTTTATTTAGAATTATTTAGATAAAAATTATGAGAGATATTGTATCGATTATTCCCTTTAATTTTGAGAATATTGATACATATTTATATCGAAGAAAGAATGATTCAAATACACTAAATTAATCAAGATGGTGATCATAGGTACTTGAGTATTTAAAGAAGATAATTTGGTAATCGATGATCTAAAATGAGTTTTTAGGCCAAAAAAATTGGTCAAAATAACTTTTGATGACCTTGAAGAATTTTACACAAGTAAAAGGAATTAATATTTATATTAGAGGCATACCATATGATGAATAATATATTTATATATATAGATTATCATTTATGAAGAAGATTATAGATGTTGTGTCTTTATAGATACTTTAATCTTGTGATCGAGGTGTCTAGAAAATCATAGAAGAGGGGTTGTTAATGTGTCTAACGAATTACTGATATATTATAACTAGGGTATATAGACAATATTTTTCACTTACATGTATAATAGAGAATCCATGTTGGGGGGTGTCCAACTAGCATGGAAAGGAGATGGATTTTATGAACAACCTTGTAATCATTTCCTACTTCAACATATTTTACTATTACAATACATAAGGTGAGGATGATAAATCAATGTTAGTGGATTAAAAATTTCAACTTGTTCAAGTGGTTGGGATAAAATGGAATATATAAAAAAACTAATTTACCCCCCCCCCCCACTCAGTAACTCATGTGGTTTGGGCTCTATAATTAGTATCAGAGGAATGTTCCCTCTAAAGAACCAAATTGTTTTTTAACATGGAATCTAATTAGTATTTCAATGAGATCATTTCCATTATTTAAATAAAGTTACAACAGGGTAAAGTTAAACGAGAGTTAACAAATTACAAATATAGTTGAATTATAATGGTAATATAAAACTTTCTATAAACTTTCCTTAGAATAATCTGATGAGTAGAAAGGAGTATGTTGATTCATAATTTTCATTAACCCAATTTATAGATTAAATTAATATTATTTACTATAGTGAAAAAATGAATAATAATAATGAGTCTCATTAGGAAGAAGGAATTATAAATGAGAATAAGAAGAATATATTGCAGGTGGGAAAAATTAAAAATATGGTGAATGACATCAAGAAGAATATGAATGCAAAAAAAATATAAATTCAATGAAAAAATTAATATGTCTTTTAGTTCAATATTTGTTAAGAAAAAATATTAAATAATTCACCAATTTAGTGTAATTAAATGTAGATTCCTCCATAGATGGTGAAATCAAAGGTTCAAGGGAACACGGTAAATCTTATGTTCCAAATAATACAGGTTTTAAACCCATATTTTAATATGTTTGGGTCAATAAAGATAAGTGAAATTATTACACATAAAAGGGATACGAGACCAATCTAATGAGATCAAAAACCCCCATACAAAAAAGGACAATTTTTTGATATCACACTACAAACATAAAACTGAAAAAATCTAGAATCAACATAAAAATTAAATTCCTAAAGGGTTTATTTTGTATTATGGAAGTTAAGGATAGAAATACATATCATTCTAGTTTAATAAGACAATTCTACGAATGATTCAAGAACCAATGGTGGGTAATGGTTAGTAAATGATAAAAAACACCGAGGAAATAATAATTGACCCGAACTACATCAAATCAAAAAGAAGTGTGTGAAAGTTGTGATCAAGAAGACAAAAATATTTAATATTACATGACTAGTCTACTAGGAAAAGTCTTCGATGGTGTGAAAGATAAAATTTTAAGACCATATGAGAAGTGACACAAAAATTTAAAAAAGGAATGTTAGAATGTGAGAATCCCAAAGATCCCAAGCAATCAATGAATGAGTGTTTGGTTCTCTCAGAACAATTTTATAAGACTAAAAAATTGAGGATTAATTATTTCCAATAATGAAGAAAAACATGTGGATGAAGATTCAAAAATAAAAGGTAACTTGAAGACTATAAATGGATAAAACAATTATACGTGAAGAAAAAATCCATTAAAAAAAATCTAAGCACAATTCATAAAGCCTATAAATAAAAAGAAAGAACTCCCTATATATAGAATGTGAAAAAGAAGAAATAAAGAATGAGAGTATATTCCAACCATTAATGATTTATCTAATTAAATAAGTGGTACATCCTTATTCCCAATTCATTGTGCATGTTTTGAGATAATGTAGAGAAATGATGGAGAATTTTGAGGATATCAATTTAGAAAAACATTAAGATATTTCTCATTATGGAGTCTAATAACTACAATAAAAGGAAATAAAAATAGTTCCTATATTATGAGTGAGATATATTGAAAATAATCTATCATTACTGAATTTCATTAAATCTATAAAGTCTGGAAAAAATTTAAAACTAATCTTTTGAGGTATACCAATTAGAATCTCATTTCTTATTGTAAATTTTATTAATTATATTTATTAAGGGGAATCTAGGTTGATGAAAATTTGTGAAATTTGGGGATACATTATTCTCTTTCACCATAACTTTATATTGTTTTTTGGAAGTGTGTAGGATTATTCGTTTCATTGATAAGACTATCTATTTAAGACCCCTAAAATGAGGATTAAGAATTTATGATCATGGTATTATAAATGTTAGTTTGCATAGATAATATAGGCAACATAGATTATATCTATCTTTTTTAATACACCATGATATCCCAAAATGACTTAGAGTTGAATAATTAAAGGAACTTTGCTAAGATAATATATGATGTCACCCCTCTCTTGAAAAATACTCAAGAAATGATGTTGAAAGGGAGGAGTGTGAGTGTTTTTTGGAACAATACTGATATGATATGTCTCCTGTATTAACTTTTCAATTTCATTTTTAGTAAGGGGTATAATTATTTAAGAACACATATTTACATTAATAAAGTGAATAGATATTGAAAAAAATTTAAAAAAGAGGAGACTTTTGAGCCTAAGTGTTTTATTTTTTTTGTCAACGAATCATTTAATATGTGTTCGGTGAGTGGAAATTTGGTAATGGTTCTTGAACAATTCTTATGGATTCATTTAATAGAACCATATTTCATGCATGAAAATTTTCCTTAATAACTATGATGATTGTTTAAATCTTTATAATGACTAAGACTTGTAATAATTGTACGTGGAGTTTGAAAATCGTTTACAACATCTGAATAATTAAAGAAGTTCATGAAAAAACATATTTATATTTTTTTATAAATTTTTTTAAGGAAATATTTTGATTAATTCCATGTAAAATTCTATATAGCATGGGGGGTTTATTTGAAGGCATTGTATAAATTTTTTATTTTCAGGAATGTAAACATACATTGGAGACTTATTATATTTCCATAAAAATATAGCAACTCCATGAAAAAAAAATTATTACATAAGGTGATGAGATATAGTGGATACAAATTATGAAATGGGAAATATATATTAGAGTATTGTTCTTTGATACTCATATGAAGAATTAATAAAAAAGAGTTATATAAAAAAATGTCTCCAACCAAAGCCATACAAGTTGGGTTAGCTCAACCACATACTCTACCAAAGTTTATCCCCTTACCATCATTCCAAAAGGGCTTTAACAAGACAAAAAATGTGTTCTTATCCTCAAATCCAATAAAGGGGACCCTTTATCAGTGCTAACAACACTAAAAAAGGTGCACATTTTTCAATGCTAGTTTAGTGATGATAAAAGACCCCATTTATCATTTTTTGTATTATAATTTACAAAGGGAACGTTTATTAGTGATAAGAATAGTTCTAAAAAATTCCAAGCTACTACAGCCTACTGTTTGAATAAAAACACACTACAGCAAATAAACCTCTATGAAAGTACAGTGGTACAAAAAATACATAAGTTAATTGAAATAAATTTTACATTCCAAATAAAAAAAATAAAACAATACAATATACATTTAAGATTTTTTTTGTATAATTACATTTGAAATAACAATCCATAAACATTTAAACCCTTTAATGCTTCATATTATTTGACATTCATGACCCCCTCTCAAAAAAGTGCGACCATTGTATCATTTTCCAAATGAACCGTGCCAACCTGTGAAAAGGAATGGCGCAATAAAAGAAAAATAATATTATATTAGTGATACAATAAATAAATAAATCAAACATAAATATGAAAAATATATTAATAAAATTTTGATTTTAAATAAAAGAAACAATTTGATCATACTGGTCACATAGTGAATTAGATTGAGGTAGGGATTATTCCTACACGTGAAAAATGACATATAGATCATTTTCTTATAGTATCAGAACAATATGAATAATTTTTCTTATTTTTTAGTATTTCACTTGTCTTTTTTACTAAAATATCATTTTAAAGAACCAATACACACTTTTAGTCATACCGGTCACATAATGTATCAGTTTGATGTGAGACTAATTTGTACATGTAAAAAATAAATTATGAATATTTTTTTAATGTATCGATACAGTCGAAGTTAATTTTCATGGTTCTAAATGAGTCACACACACGTTAAACTAAAACATCAATTTTAGACTCATAATGGAATCATTGAGACATACCGAGCACACTATATACCAAATTCATGTGAAAAAAATTCCTACACAACACAAATGACATATGGATAATTTTCTTACAGTATCAAAACTATAAAAATGTGTTCTATAAATATTCATTTTTTGACATAGGTTTTTTTACTAAGATGTCTATTGTAAATGAAAAGGCACACATTGACTCATATCAGTCACACCATGAGTCAAATTGTTGTGTGGTTGATTCCTAAACAGCACAAATAAATTATATACTATTTTCATAAAGTATCAAAACAATATGAATTATTTTTCTTAGTTTTGAGTACGTCACTTGTAATTTTTACTAAAATGTAATTTTAAACTAAATACATGAACTTTGGGTTATACCGGTCACATAATTGTCGTTTTGACATGAGGAAAATTCTTACATGTTATAAATGACTTATGAATCAATGTAATAAATTATCAAGACAATCAGATCATGTATTCATGGTTTTCAGTGAGTGACACATATTTTTAACTAAAATGAAAATTTTAAACTCATAACAATCATTTTGAGCCATACCGGGCACACGATATATCAAATTGAGTTACGGACAATTACTATACATCAAAAATGGCATATAGATGATTTTAAGAAAGTATCAAAAGAATATGAATTAGTTTTCTCATTATTGAGTGCATAACATGTATTTTTACTAAATTTAATGTCAATTTACAATAAAAATACACACTTTGAGTTAAATTGGTTAGATCATGTGTTAGATTGAGGTAGGGTTGATTCCTAAAAATCAGAAATGACTTATGGATAATTTTCATAAATTATCAAAAAAATATGAATTCTTTTTCTAAGTCTTGAGTATGTCACTTGTCATTTCTACTAAATTTAATTTCAATTTTAAATAAAAAGAAACACTTGTTGTCATACAAGTCACACCATGCATCACATTGAGGGGTGTTTGATTCCTACAAATAAATAATTACTTAGGGGCCATTTTCCTAAAGTATAAAAACAATATTAATGAGTTTGATTGGTTTTTAGTATATCACCAGTTCTTTTTACTAAAATTAATGTCATATTTAAATAAAAGAAGACACTTAAAGTCATATTGATCACACCTTTCATCCAATTGACGTGCAATTGATTCTTACATGTAAAAATTACTTATGGATTGTTTTCTTAAAATATGAAAACAATCTGAATGTATTTTCTTATTTTTGAGTATGTCACTTTTTTTTACTAAAATTAATGTCAGTTTTAAATAAAAAGACACACTTGGATTCATATCAGTTGCACCATACTTAAATTTATGTGAGTATGATTCTTACATATCATAAATTACTTGTGGATTATTGTATAAATTTATAAAAATTCTGAATAATTTTTCTCTTTTTTAGGTATGTAAATTTTAATTTTTACTAAAATTTCTATTTTAAATAAAAAGACACACTTGGAGTCATACATATCACATCTTATATCGTATTGACGTACAAGTAATTCCTAAACAATGAAAATGACTTATGGATTGTTTTAATAATGTTTCAAAACAATACAAATTTGTAATTTTAGTTTTGAGAATGTCATTTGTAACACCCCATGATTTCATAGTATTTTATTTTCTTTAAAGTAATTCAATAGCTTGCGCTACACGCAATATTGAGTTCGAGTGCACCACAACTTACCAAAATATCCATTCAAAAAGTATTTATGAATAATATTAACTTTATTTTGAATTTTATATACTCAATATAATTTTTACATCCATATTATGTGTTTCTTATACATAATATAATAACTAATTCGATTTTTCAGATAAAAGATGTATTTTTCAAAAAATGAAATTTTACCACCTTTTAATGGAGAACCCTTTTTATATCCAATATTTTACACTTTTACATATTAAATTTGACAAAATAAACTTCTTCTTTTGATTAGGGACATAAAACTATAGTTTGGATAAATTTTCTTTGCTTTTTTGATAACTTTTATATTTTGATGAATAGTGAAAAATACAAAATTTTAATTGAAAACATCTTTTTTTAATAAAAATAATTAATAGTGTAAAATTATATATTTTAATGGTTTAGAAGTATAATTTAATTATATTTTTATCATTTAATCTAATTTTGGTCATTGGAATTAGTTTTACATTTAAATTGGAATAAACACATATTAATCTTTTGATAGTCTTTATTTCTCAACAACACATTTTCTGGTATTGACAACGGAATTTTTTTTTTAATTAATTAATATAAATTTTATGTTTTGAATTTTGTGTAATATACATCATTTTTAATTTGGAATATCAAAATTTTCTTTGGGTGAATTTTCAGTATTTTTCTAAATACATTCAATTTTTATTAATTGTGAAAAACATTGCATTATTGTTTAAAGCCGGCTTTTTATTTAAATAATTTTATAAATTTAAATTTCATTTTTAAGTCACAATAGATACATAATACATATATTAGTCCAATATAATTCATTTAAGTCATTTTTTAATAATAATAGATATATAAAATTTTATTTATCTTTTTCTCATCTTTTACCCACCTTTTAGGTACATTTTTGAATTTTCATAATACATAATTTTACAGATTCTATGAATTGAAAATAAAAAATAAAAGATACATGGTTTATATTAGAAAGTAAAATGTGGTTCAATAGGATGTAAATAATTTTTGGTGAATAGTATATTTTTAATTTTATTTACAAAGGTAAAAGTAAATAGGGTAATTAGTGATAAAAATGATATTATAATTACCCCAACACATGTACTAATTCAATTGGATAATTTTATTTCAACCAAAATAAAACATAGGACAAAAATAGGATTCTTTTTTATCCAAATGGATTATATTAGGACATTTATACTATTTTATTTAAAAAAGAGTTAAAAGTGTTAAATTCAAAAGTTAATAACTAAAAAAATTTTAATATATGGTTGTACATAAGGTAAATTTGACTATAAATATTCATTAGAAATATAAAAATATTTCCTACATAATTTTATTTTATTTATAATTTTTAGACATTAGATAATAAAATTGAATTATGACACAATGATGATGAAATAATTACCTTATTAATGAATTAATAAAATAATTGATATTATAAATATTAAAATAAATGTAAATTGAAACTTTTCATGCAATCCACAAATTTTTACGTTAATATGACATGTTAGGTTTGGTTAAATTTATTTTTTTTATAAGAAATAATATATTTATGACTTTCACAAAAACAAAATACTAAATAGTGTCAAAATTGACCTAAATGAGTTGTTAAAACAAATACACTTTTATTAAATTATGTAATAGTCATAAAAATATAAGGTTCAACCAAATAACATATATAATTATATATATGACATTAATGAACCACTTTAGGTTATGTTGACATTTTATAGTTTTTTTATTAACAATGTATTATAAATATACAAGAAGTAGTGGTAAAAGTTAAACTATTTATCTAATAGTTAAATCTAAAATATAATGTTAATATGGTGACCTAAACTTTTCTAAAACCAGTTTTTGAGAGGTTTGAGACCCATAAACAACTTACCCTTGAAATAAATCCATTTTTATCTTTTAGGAACGAAAAACATATTTTTTTGAAAAATAATATTTCATGCTCTTCCTAAAGTGCCCCTCACCTCCCTTATAAAAGGGTACTTCCCCTTCTCTAAAATCCACACATCCAAATCCATTTGGATCAGCCAAAACCTACTCCAAAATTCTCCCAACTACCCAAAATTAAACCTATAGTCTATAAATTTATCATAAATCCAACTTAAAGATCCCTTTTTTACAAATTCAAAAGGAAGCACCCGAAGAAGAGGTAATTATTTCGCCACCTCTTTCAATGTTCTTTTATTCTTCCAATTACTCTTTATTTGTTATTTCCATACCAAAAAAATAAACCAAGTACCTTATAAATATTTTTATGTTATTATAAATATGTTACAACCATATTCATTATTTTATCCATCCTTTGAATGATAAGTCACCATCCGTGTGTCCGTACGGCTTACCGACTCCACGTCATGGTGTAATTTGTTATTTATCACTTAATTATTTTTATGGATGTAATAATAACTATAATTTATGTAAATAATTAATATAAAAAGTAAATTATTGTTTATATATAATATAGTATCTAATTACATATGATTTTTCCATCAATATAATGATATTGTCACTCATTCGTACATATGGCTTACGGTCTCCACGACACGATGATATTTCATTCCCCATCGTAACCATTCAAGAATAATTTTCATTGTATGATTAAAAAAATAATGTTTAATAACTTAATATCATTATGTATATGAATAAAATACATCTTATACATAACAAACATGACTTACATAACAAAACATATAAAGGAAAATGAATCAGTTTACACCCAAAAAAATGATACTACTGAAATATTATTAAAAAATAACTATTAGAAGATAATATATGATATAATATTTATGTATATAGTTATTTTATAATTTAATAACAATAATTTAACCATTATAAAAGTTTTTAAACACACCCTTAACTAAAAGAATGTATAATGTAAGATGTTTTCATCTCACTTTTTATTCCCGTGAGAATCATGTTATAGTTGTCACTATTTTCTTTTGTGTGGTGTATGTACTACCCATGATTTAATTATTTGTATAATATACATTAATTTATGGATATTTACATCTTCATTGTATGATCCTTATTTCATGGGGTGTATGTTTCGTAAGCTACCAAATCAGTAAGGTAATTTATTATTTCAATTTTCACTCATTGGGTTTCACGCACACTTCATTTGTTATTTTACTCCATGATTATGTGTCAAATCACTATTTATTTGTGTATTTAGAAATTTTCACTCTATTTTGTGTCAATAGAATTTTGATACACATAGTCACCCCATTGATAAATTCTCAATTCATTGATATGAACTTGATAAGGGTAATCTTAACCCATATTCCATTCATTGAGTTAAACATCAATGTCGTTGGTTTCATTTTTACAAGAATATGTTTGAATATCCTATGATTGATTTTCATTGAATATCTTATCATATTTACTGTATTAATATTTTTCACACATAATTATGTCATTGATTTATTCTCAATCTAAGGATATGATCCTTATAAGGGATTTTTTCTCAATTTAAATTCCATTGATATTTCTTTTTTCATATGCACCAATTCACTTTTATATGGTGTATATAATATACTCTTACATATTATATCATTAATAAATTTATTCTCATGATATTATAATGTTTTTATTAATTTTATTCCTTAATTTTATTATTCACGCATCTTTCATTTTGTTAGGAACTCTTTAACTAAAATATCATTTTAAATGTTTTCAAGATATATTTTTCTAAATCTTTCTCATTAATGTACATGTTCTAAAAACTTTTTAAGGATTTATTTATATAGACATGAATTTTTTAAAAATAAAATAACTTTTGAAAGTTTTAAAGTGGTATGGGATTCGTTGATCCAAAAATATCTTTTAAACGACTTCTTTGATAAATATTACGACTTTGAAATGTTTTCAAGAAAAATGGTATATTTCTCTCAAATAGTTTTCCTAATTATTTTCATCTATATAAATATATTTAATTTTATTTTATTCTTTATTTATGTTGATTTATTATATTACAATCTTCTATATTTTATTGAATGAGTTATTTTTGACTGTGGATGTGCTATTTTTATACCATTCATGGTCTGTGGTTATTGTATTAACATTTATTATGCTAGATTTAATACACATGTTTCGATTTTGTTTAATCCTTTTCATATGAGGAATGAATTGGAATTATTAAGTGATGGGCGAGGCCCAGTATAGCCCCTCTATGTATCGGTAGGTCTCATGAGAAAAACTAGTTTCTTGGTATAAGGCCTTCACAAAATTTATATTTAGAGACTTGGAATGAGGCCTCGACTTTTTGGTTAAGATGTCCAACATTTTCCAATAAATTTTTAAAAGATTAGTTAATGATGTTACATGTTACTATTCAAATAATAGAATATCAATGTGAATAAGTAAATGGAATTATTTAATTTATATTTGCTATATTATAGTGATGTTTATGTTTAAAGGGATTGTGATTCAATTTTATACCTTGATATAAAAGTTTATAATTATTTATGATAGCTTCCGCTATACTGTTTATCCTTACTGAGCATATGACCTCACCCCTTTCTTAAGTTATATTTTCTAAGGATTACAATAAGTGTATTATGTTTTATATGTAGCTTTAATCTGGGAGAAAAATAGAATTATCATAGAATTATCTTTATTGTATTTTAAGATAGAAATTATAATGAGAAATTCATGTATGTAATCTATTTTCCATGACTGGTAATGTGATAGGCCCTTCGGGGCATGATTCCCTGTACTCAAGACAATTTTATATAATAATGCACCAACTCTGGGTAACTATGGTCGGGGCGTTACACGTTTGTTCTTTAAAAAAACATCATTTCAAACTAATAACACCGACATTGGGTTATACCCATCAAATTATGTATTTTTTTAATGTGAGACTAATTCCTACATGTAAGGAATAACTTGTGAATCTTTTTACTAAATTATCAATAAAATTAAAGCTTGTTTCATTGGTTTTCAATGATTTATAAACGTTTTTAACTAAAATTTCATCCTTAATATAATATCGAACACTTTGAGTCATACATGGAACATGGTGTATAAGATTGAGGTGTGTCTAATTCCTACCCTTCACAAATGACTTATGGACAATTTTCCATATGTATCAAAAAAATCCGAATGTGTTTTCTCAATCACGAGTTTTTCACTTGTCCTTCTTACCAAAATTAATATCAATTTAAAATAAAAACATTCACATGGAGTCATACCAGTCACATCTTATATTTAATTGAGGTTAATTAGAATCCTACATTTCACAAATGAGTTTTTTATAGTTATCCTAAAGTATCAAAATAATTTGATTTCAGTTTCTCAGTTTTGAGTTTGTAAATTGTGTTTTTTACAAAAATTAATATCAATTTTATTAGAAAATGACACTTGGATTCATATTGGTCACACTAAGTGTTTGATTAAGGTGAAGAAAATTCCAACATATAAAAAAATGACATATGGATCATTGTCCTATAGTATCAAAACAATCTGAATATGTTTTCTCATTTTTGAGTATGTAATATTTATATTGAACTAAAAATAAAATCATCTACTAAAAATATATAGTTTGAGTCAAACTATGAATTATGTGTATTGGATTTATATATGGATGATACACCCATTTCTTTTTTTTAGTTTCCTCTGTTGTAGCCTTGAAGACTAATATAACACAATCATGATCATAGTCAAAAAATCCACCAAAACTCATCAAAAATAATCCACCTGTATAAGAAAACAATTTTATCGTTAGTAAGTCCATAAAAAATAAATCAAAAATAAATATAGAACAATACATTATTAAGAATGTATATTTTAAACTAAAACCAAAAAATTTTATTCATACCAGGTGCACCATATATCAATTTGAGGGATGGTTGATTACACCGTTTCTTTTTATCCACAGTGTATTCCAAATTCTGGTTCATCAAAAAATATTGTAGTTTGATATCCCCCTATATTGAATGAATTGGAGAATAAAAAAATTATATCATCATGAGTGAATAATCCTTGTTGACCACTGGATCATAGTACAGGTGTGAATCATCCTTATTTATAAAGTAATTTCTTCATTATCTCTATAAATAATAACAAAAAAATTTATCATTTAAAAATGATGAGGAAATTAACTAAAATGGTACATGAAATGTTGAAAAAAATGAAAATATTAGTAGGAATTCACATATTCATGATATATATGTACATTCTGACATCATGTATTCTACCCAATCATTTATAAATAATTGTATTCTTTCATGTGAATATGAGGACATTCTATGTTATTGGTAGTACTATAAAAATATTAATACACAAAGGATTAATAAATATTTAAAATTAAATAGTAATTATAATAGAAAATACCTCTTCAGGGATGCAATTTGTTTAATGGAATATGATATATCTCGTAAATCTTCAAATATAAAAACAACAATATTTTCAATTGGTCTATTTTGGAATCTATATAACCATTAATAAAAATAAATAATTTGTTTTGATAAGTGATTTGATAGTGAAATATTATTATATATTCCCAAATACTTATTCACATTTAGAATTTGATAGGCTCCTTATATTCATAGACTACCCTCATGCCATGATTTTCATGACATTTAAAAACCACCCTATCATAAAATAATTCTCATTAAAACATACTATAAAATATAAAATATTATGTTTAATTATTAAATGTTTGATGTAGTGTATGAAAAATTTAAAAAAATCATCATGTGTGGTCGGTTTGTTGGGTATCCTTTTAGAGAATCCTCGAAATAAATCATTGGAGAATCCAAATTTACTACAATGAATGCCTAATGTTTCCTAAAAAGGAATAATTATTGAAATGATTGAAAATATATTTGATATGAATAAATTTTATATTTTTACCCCTTTATCATTGGTAATTGGAATATTCTATCATCCGTATGTTTTCTTTCAATCACTACAGCCAAGATTTCCACAATTTCCTTAATTTTAATAGATTCTATTTTGGGTTTTTTCTATAGAATTGATGTGAGGACTATTGAGTCAATATTTTTGTTCATAATGTTTTTCTATCAAATAAAATTTATGTATATTACATTAAAATAAATTAATTTTATTTAGTCCTAATTAACATTGTATATTAGCTATAGGAAAAAAAATTATAAAAACACAGCTCATGTATACATTTAAAACCAAGACTCCTAACCATGCATAATTGAGTATTTCATATACATTATTAAGAGTAATGATTTCTGTAATGTCATATTCGTACATTGTTTATTCAATATAAACTACGTGATTACTTTTACTTTGTAACATGGAATCAACATGAACCATCAATGTTTGTAAATGTGGATATTCAATAGACATGTTAAAGGTGATTTGTGAAGATCTTTCCAATCAGTTAGTTGATCCTTTATATATTTTGGATTTTTTACTTTCATTTCACCCCTTACCTTTATATATATTTAATAACATTATTCAGATAAAAAAATCATAAATTATTAAAGGTTTATCATGTAATATAAATTGAAAATGCATACCTTTTTATAGAATTTTTTTTACAAGATCTAGTGATGAGTCTATGAATGTTTTGATAGATTTCTAGACCATATGAATATCATTATCATCAAGTAAAATAGGTATTTCAGCACTGGTCTCATGATCTATGCTAATTCTCACTCTCACATGATAGGTTGGATGTTTTATATTATGTATAGTGCCTTGTTGGATATTGTACATATTATCCCTCACAACAATGAGATGGGTGGGTGTTGATTGATATAAATCATAGTCATTCTGACCCTATTGAATATTAATATAAGAAAGGTATTAGTGTATTCCTATTCAGATTTCTCAAAAAAATATTAATATTGATTACCTAATCCAGGACAGCACTTATAGGGGAATAGATCACCTGTGAGCTGGTGGGGTGGGGGAGATATTCATTTAATTATTGTTCCTGATTTTTTTCTTTTTTCTCTTACCCCTATAAAATTTTCTTAAAACATATACTACCAATGAAATATTTCTTCAAGGTAAGATAATCATGCAAGAATGTCTTCTATTTTTTTTATCATTTTCCATGGGTTATTTTATTTTCACAAAATAACTTCGAGGTGTAACACCAAAACCTGCACCTCTAACACATCGACACTATTTTTTTACTTTAAGGAAACTGATTGAATTTTTTCATTTGGGACATCTAATGATGATTCCTATGTCTAAGGCAGCTAAAAATTATAGTAAAATATATATTCATTGTTAGTAATACTAATTTAATAAAAACCCAATATTTATTATGTTATACTTACACATAATTCCCACATATTTGTTTATTTTTATCTATTAGTATCCCATCAATATTTTTGCATAACACCTTCCATGGACCATGAAATTAGATATATGTTTCTATAGATTTCGATTCATCAATATGCATATAAATAGATATACATGATTATTTTTTTGTTATTCATATAAAATTATTATGATATATATTAAATATACAAAAATGAAGCGAAGAAAACCCAATAAATTCTTTATGGACAGGGTACATTGGTATTTCTTCCTGTTGATTATTTTCAGCACTTAGTTTCTATTTAATAAAATAAAAATTCTTACTCAATGTGATTAATAAAAATATTTTCAAACAATTTATTACAATCCACATTGCATATGAAAATATGTGTCCTAATGATATCTAGCAAACTCATCTAATTATTTTGGGATTTTAAGGTGTGGATACATATATGGTGGGTGAGATTATATTTTCCCTTTAAAATCATTGAGACAAAACATTGCTAATATTGTGTGAAATCCTTTATTTTTCTTTCAATAAATAATTAATAAATAAATTTGGGAGTAATCTACTACAAATTCACTCTAAAAGTGATAATGAAGAGTAATTAAATGTTTCATTATTTTATTTTTTAGTAAAGGAATTGAAGGGTATGATAATAATACCTTAATATATACTCAAAATAGAGTACTAGGTGCAAGAAAAACATGGTTCCATGAAAAAAATCAATCAGAACATGCTTCTGAGTGGTGAGATGAATGAAACCACTAAACATGGCCTTGTTGGGATTAATAGGAAGACCAAATGAATTAATACTTACCTTAAATTGGATGAATTGGTTTCTATATTTAATAATTTTTTTAACGTATTCCTGCTACAGTGATCTTATTTTTTAGGGACTTCATTTTTTATCAATATACCATTTTCTTAGGTTAAAAATCATTAATATATTCTTCATACAAATTGTTGGATTAATCATGTATAAAATGTTGTTGTTCCTCTTCTTTGGGAGAACCATTAGGCTGAGACCCCTATTGTTCCTTTGGATTGGGAGCATCGACACATACAAGAGTCATTATCTATAGAATTAATTAAATATTTAATTTATATTACCAAAATACTGTAATGAATAGATAATAACATTTTGTAACGCAATGAATATTACAAAAAATATAACCTGATTATTGAAATCACTTTTTTAATCGTTGAAGGGATTAGACCCCTCTATCAAGTATTAAAATCCCTTCATTGTGGTCTCCTATGTAATGAAGGACCCCATCTACATTTAAACCACTACAAAATGATTATGATAGCCCAATGAAAGGGTCAACCTCAGTTGTATTTTCATATGACCCTTCAGTGGTTTTGGTCGATAACATAATGACCACATTCATCATGTGTGATCTAGAATAAAAAATACCTATACTAATGGTCATGCCATTATAAATCGTTCACCTTTGTATCATTCCTTACTGAAATCCACTTTCATAAATCCCAATTCAGATATTTTTATAGAAATCCAGTAATCAACCCACTTTCATTGAAAAATAGGCACAAGGAATGTTTTATAATCCAACAAAAGTATTTTTTGGATGATGCCAAAGTATGAAATATTAGAATAAATTGGATTTCTATCACCATTAAAAGATATATGTTTTTCTTCTACCACAAGTGTAACTCCAATATTTTTCAACTTACTAAGATCATCATGTTAATTAGTATAGAATATATAACCACCAATTATCTTACCATTAAAAGATAAAACATGGACACTTTTTCCTCTAGCACGCCATCAAATATGTTCAAAAATTGAATCCAAAATTTCATATAACTCCTTAAAAATATGGTCTTGAAACCATCCTATATAATTTTTCTTATCTTTATTTTATATCCATATTTAAAACCATTATGGATTCAAATTCATATGAATTTCTTTATGGATTTCAACATATGGGTAAACCTATAAACTATTAGGAAAAATATAAATGTAGACATGCTTCCAATCTATAATAGTGATTTTGACAACATCTATCCAGAAATTCCTTCACCCACATGTTTTCCAGTGCGATGAGATTTTGGTAGACCAATTTTTTCCACATCAGACATGTAGTCATTTTAGAATTCAATTGATTCATCAAAAATATATCACTCCACAATAAAAACCTATGGGTGACATCAATTTTTGACACACCCTTTTAAAAACATAATTTAATATTCAATGGTGTACATCCATTTATAATAGAAAGGACCATATAGTCAAATCTATCTAACTAGGTTAAATATCATGGGACCCATCGTATTAAAGACTATTGGATGGGTGAACATTTCAAATTCACATAATATAATGGAAATTTACTTTTCCATAGTTAGAAATTTCATGAGTTCTATGAATTTTCTATATATATATATTTGAAAAAGAAATAGATATTAGTTAATATTTGATATACATTCTTGGAAAAATGCAACATAAATACACAAGAATTACATCTTGCATAAAAATATGATAGTCATGTGATTTCATACACATTAACACTAAATCATTAATTAACATGATATTATTGATATTTAATTAATACCCCTTTGTAACCATTACATCATTAAAGATGATTTAAAACTAATATATCACATGAATGGAATGATTGTAAGAATCCAGAGTAAGAAAATTACATTTTTCACCCATCACTAGTTCCAGCTCTTCTCATATTCCCATGTCAATCATGTCCAACCATGCCTTAATTCCATAAACTATTTTTCGCTTCACATAGTGAAATTTCAATGACACTATCACATACATTTTTTTGAACATGTATAAAATCATGAAAATAAATGATGTTCAGAAAATTATAGTATAGTAATACAAGAAAAAAGGATCCCCTTTTCCAGTCGGTTTTTGATAGATTTATTTAAAAATGTTTACCATATACCATGTCCATATGTACTACTTTCTCAAATAGTTGATCAACTATTATAGGATACAGTGTTGTACATTCTTTTGAACTCCCATCGGATTATTTCTTCCAAGATCGGTACTTATGTTGTTGAGGTAGAAATTTATGATGTCTAAGAAACACAATCTTTGATGAATGTTTCAACCTAATTAATTTTGTACCTTCTTCAGAAATGGGACACGCTTTACTTACTATAATGGTATATCATTAAAAAATTTCATAAACATGAATGTCATTTATTATCCAATACAACATGGTTCTCAACATGAAATCTTCATTTCTATTAGAATCGTATGAAATAACACCAGAATCCCCCCAATAATTTCATATATTCGATCAATGGAGAAAAAACATCAATATCACTAAATATTATTTTTGATGCAGATATAAGCATTGATAACATCATGTATTTTTATTTCATGAATAACCAAAATTACAAGATATAATTTTCCAACTTAAATGGCCATATACTATGTGTGCTACTTTGAAAACCAAAATGATTCACTACATCAGTAGATAGTTAATGATGATAGGTTGTTGGGTTGTTTCTAAATTCAGGATAACCATGAACAATTTTATTCCATTAAGGATATTCTACAAGGTGGAGAATTTTACAATTTTTATTTCTTATATCTATATGCCTTGAAAATTTCCTTGCAGCCTCATCACTTCTATATAGAAACCTAAACCTTGTAATTATTGGAAGGTACCATAAAACATTAGTAGGAATCGATTCATCTTTCTTTTATCAATAAGAACCACACTTTGGGCATTTCTTACATGATTTTTGGTCCTTTTTAAATAGTTTACAATCATTTGGATAGGAATTAATTCTTTCAGATATCGTACCCATTGAATGTAGCATTAATTTAATGTCACGTGATCATCTAAGAAGCTCATTATCTTCTAGGAAAATATCATTCAATAGGAAAATTACTTCAGTAAAACTATCATCACCCTATCCATTTTTAACTTTTAAATTATAAAGATTTAGTATGGATCACAATGCTATATATTTAGTACAAAAATCAAAAAATGGAATCATTTCACAACTTTTTAACTTGTAAAAATATTTTGGAAAATCATGATGTTCATCTTCAACTATCATTTTCATTTCCACATTACAATCATTTTCATCATTCACCCCTGTAATCACATCCTAGATACTATCTTCTTAATTTTCCACAAATTTAATCATATTAAATGATCCATAAAACATAGTGACATCCCAACCACTACATACATTCCTTTCTCAAATTTTGTTAGTCTAACATTTAAAACATAGATCTATTCAATAATAGATCAAGTGTTCTTCCAACTCCTCCAAACTAATTAGTCTTGAATAACAATAGTGTAAACATGGATTAAAGATTTGAGAAGGGTCATATGCATGGTCTTTTGGAAACATGATGAACTTGTTTTCCCCATCTTCATACTATTTTGTTATACAATAATAATCCATCCATTTTTTTCATATCTATAATATTCAATTCAATAATATTAATTTAAAAAAACAATAAACAAAAGGGCCTTTCAAATATGGGGAACCCAATATTTGAATATTTCAAAAAATTATATCATTAATTGATGAAAATTGGTAATTTTATTTAAGAATAGAATTACTACATTGATGGTAGGTGTTATCCTATGAATTCATCCACAATGATTGCTGGTACCTGGTGTGGGATGACTACTACTCAGAGTAGTTCAATAAACATACGTTCATGTCCAAAAGAGATGGGGTATGATTCTTAAGAAAATAAATGAAATAATAATTGATTGAGAGATGAAGATAATGAGGATGAAAATTGTATCCTTAAATCTAAATGAGCCCTAACTAGGGAGTTGGTGAATAATGGGACAACATTTCTCATTTTTATATCTAATGCTGAAAAACATTGCAACAACAGTGGGATCCCCACAAGGGTCTCCTTCATTGGTGTGACCATGAGATGGCTCGAAAAGATGATCTAACAAGATCTCATTGGGAAGATTTTTATTAGTTTTTAAAAATGATATTCACCATTAAAATAAATGTCACTCATTACAGAGAATCAATTTTTAACAAAATGTTTACCCATTTAGAAAAAATCGAAAATAAAACAAAAAAATTATTTTTCCAAGTGCCTTAGAAAAATCAATCACTATTTTCGAAACCAATAATTTTCCATTTTGAACATTGTTTTCAAAACATTTAACCGCAATCAACAAAATTTTAGAATATTATCTCACCTATTATATAGTATAATATGTATAAAAATCTATAGACACATAGATACATATATATAGACACATGGAAATAAAAAACAATATATATTATTTTAAGAGAAATTTCATAATAGAAAATACGAATATTGAATAAAATAACAGTTTCACAAATAAAAAAATTATTATATTTTTTTATATATTTCAAAAACTAAAAAGAACCACTAAAATTTTAAGTACATACCCATCAAAATAAGGCAATCATATTCCACACTTACCTCCAGCATTCCAAAACCCAACAATTATCAATATTAATACTAACTCTATTAGTTTATACATTTTCCCCAACTGAATAACTAACTTACTTTCCTATCCCATATTTCCTCTCGTTTTCATTAATATCAACACTTTTAATTAAACACCGAATAAAATAGAAGATGTAGTTGTGGAGGAATCCCTAAATTTAAACCATGCAGGTGAAGTTAGATGCAATGTTGGTTTAAGAGTTATAATGGGTTTAAACATTAATTCACGTTTTGATGGTGGAATAAGTATAAATAAACTTAACATTGAATTTCTAGTCATTATGTTCATACATAGGTTTTAAAATATAAAAAAATTGATCAAATATCATATCTTTGACATCACACCACTTAGGTATATCAACATAATCAAGTTATTGAACATGAACTCAAAAAAATCAATTCTAACTTTTAAACTCATTTAACACTCAATTAATGGAATACATATAACTTCTATCGGTTATGATTTAAAACATAAAATATTTAAATATAATAAATTTAATAAATTTACTCATAATTATCTGATTGAATTTGGTGAAAAAATAATTATTATATTACAAAATCATAAAAATATAAAGTATGACTTACAGAAATAAAATTTATGAAAATATAAAAGTATTAAACTACCAATTAATTGAAATAATTATAAATGTATAAAAGTATAAATTAATAATTGATATATATTTATATTAGTATATAAACTTATAGAGTTATGTAGAAGTATAAAATTATATAAAATTTAAATATATATATATATATATTCAATAAATATAAATAATTTATAAATGTATATTAATTTATAAAATATATAAAAGAACATATATGTAATAAAATTAAAAATAATTTATAAAAGTATATAGTCGTACAAAATTAAAAAATTAAAAAATTATTATATATAAAAGTAAAATTTATGAAAGTATAAAAGTATGATACTTTTTAATGAATAAAACTATAATTGTATATTAATTTCTAAATCCAGAAATCTGTAAAAGTATAAATAATGAATAAAATAATATATTTGAACTATATATGTATAATATGACATACTATAAAATTTATAAAAGAATATAAATTCATAAATTAGTAAATCAATAAGAGTAGAAATATTTAATAATAAATTATTATTAAATTATATTAGTATAATACAATATAATATAAAATTTAAAAAAGTATATAAATATAAAATTGTATAAAAAAATTTATAAATGTTTAAAAAAATATATATATAATTTTTATAAATATAGTAAGATATATATATAAATTATAGATGTGTATATAGGTATAAAGTTTTTTATCAATATGTAGAAATATAAAAAAGACTACAAAAAAATGTATAAATTTCTGTTGATTATTATTTATAAATTTTAAAAAGTAATGATAGGTGTTAATAAAAAGAAATGAAAACTGTAATTAATATCCTAAATAACACCCATTTTCAGAATAAAAATTGCATTAGACACAAATTTAATATACTAATAGTCCTATATGGAACACCACTCTGTCAATAAAAAAATAAAAAAATAAAATATTACATGTATCATTATCACTCATTGACTACATACACCTGAATATGAAACTAGAACTATTGTGCAATGACTGTAACCGACAACTCCCTCAAATCATAGCATACACAAACCACAGACTAATACCATACACAATATCCACTGAAAACATGATAACCTAAATCATCAAACCTAGAGATGTGGATAGTTTTTAGAGGTAGGTGGTTTTACTTATTTTTTGTGGGTGGGTGGGTGTTAGGTTGTTGCAATTGAGATAAAGCCATGAGAAAGGATGGTGGTGGCTAATATGGTGATCATGTACAATAGAGACGGTTGTTTTGGAGCTATTTGTTTGGTTCATTGAGAAGATGTGAATATGTATAATAGTAGGATTCAGGGAGGTGAAATTGATCAAATGACAGTTTTCAGAGGTTATTATAAGATAAATCAACACATATCTTAGATTTGATGAGATCGATTCATCAAGAATGTTGAGTAGTGGAAGTAGTATGGTTCAGTGAGAGCATGAAAGAATAAGAATATTTAGCGTATGGGTGTGATGATGGCTTCTAGGTTCTGGTGTTGCATGTCCTCTAACCAAGAAATAGTGGGACATTTGATCTATGACAGTGAATGGGCCAGAGTGGTATGGAAGATCTTTGGTTCTTTCTTCGGATGGGACACGTCTAACGAGGTGCATGATGATTTTATAAGCTTGTGATTTAGAGGAGCGGGGACTCACATGGCCAAGATAAAGGCTAGGAATTTCATTCTTATCGTAGGCTGTTGGACCATATGAAGTCCAGGAACGCTGTTCACCACAAAAACAATTCGGGATCTCAAGAAAGTATAATCTTCAACATGAAAAATAATCTGCTGGATCTGGTTCGGTTGAAACCCTATTGTCAACTTTCACCTTTTTTGAACTCAATTATCCAATATATCTCACGCAATAATTAGTATTGAAATCCAGGGAGGGGGTGTTGGGGCTGTTGTTGTCCTTCTAACCATGGGATAAAGCTCATTATGGATGGGTCCCTACTCAGTGGGGAGATGCGTGGGGGCGGGGTGGTTAGAGATCATAGGGGCTCCGTAATTGCAGCATTTGCAGCCTTCTATGGTAGATTTGATGTATTACAGGTGGAAGCTTTGGCCTTGGCTATCAGGCTGGAGATATGCAACCAAAGGCATATCAATATTAAGATGCTGGAGACAGACCCCATGATACTATGTAAATTATTGTTATGCAAGGTCAATTTTCCTTAAAACATCACACACACTATCCGAAAATGAAAAATACTCATGGGTAGTCATATGAATGTATCCCACACATAGAGGGAGGGGAACATGGTGGAATATTTTTTGGCATCTACAGATTCCTCAAAACAAAACATGCATTATTTCTTTTTTTTTGTTCTTTTCCAAAATAGGGAATGAAATTTTTGGCCAATGATGCTTTGGGATTACATTACTTTAGACAACCATGATGTTTTCTTTTGGTTTCCATTGTACGGTGGCTTTCTCAAATAAATAAAAATGTTAGTTTTTAGTCATAAAGAAATGAGTGGTGGTAGCACACATTGGGGTTTTTTTATAATAACTCACAAGGCTTTTATCGTCCCTTTTAAAAAACACTAATAAATTGTAATATTATTAGTACAAAAATAGAAATCATTAATAATTATATATTATTATCAGCTCTAAATAAGATCTGATAAAGTTATACTCATAATAATATATTTATATTATTATATATATTTATAAAATTATAAATATAATCAATATATATATTATTTAAATATATTTTTTATAATTTTATAATTTTTTAAATATATAATTTTATATAATTATAATTATAAATATAAATAAATATATTCATAAATATATTTATAATATTATATATATTTACAAAATTATAAATATTATGAATATATTTATTATTTTAACTTATTTATTATGATGATGTATGGGGGACGAATATAAGTCAGGGGAGAAGTCTCTCATGGTGGATATTTCTATTAAGGATACCCCATGGCCATCCCTAACTTACAAGGAATCAATCTTCTTGATGGTGTAAAAGTGGTGGTTATTGTGACTTCATAAAAACCAGATCTTCCTCTGTTGGATAAGTTTTTGTAGGTTGAACTAGGGGAACATCCTCAATGGATGGGAAGTATCTGCAATCTGTTGGTTATCTTAAGGGTAAAGATGATCTCCGTAAAAAAATATTATTTATAAGGTCAGGATCTCAAAATACTATCCTTAAAAAAGGAAATACGACTCACATAATTATGAAAAAAATGTGATTAATGAGATATATTCTATCTATGGGTTTTCTATTATTGATCTTCTTATGTTTTCATTGGCTTTGATTCCTTATAATATGGAAGACTTGGTGAATCATATATTTAAATTCTTAGGATTCAATTATTTCAATTGAATTCTGATGGGTAGGGGGTTTCACATTATTTTTCCTTCTAATGATTTAAAGAGGAAGTCATTGTGGATTCAGTCAATATCCCTGAATCTTGGGAAGATATATACTCAGTAGTGGGACTCCAGGTTTAATCTTTTTGAATTTTAGAACACTAGAACCCTGGTATGGGTTCATATTTTTTGTTTATGTTCAATTATTTGGAAATCCACAAATGTATTTGATACTGATTATGATATATGTGTCCCCATTAATCATGGTAAGGAAACAGATGAGAAAATATTTGGGCCTTATGCCAGGTTCCTTATTGAAATTGATTTTGGAACAACTATGATTGAGAAGTAATTATTTAAACTGATAAAGATTGCTTCAAACTGAAAAATGTTTCTAAACATCTACTTTAGTTTTTTCTCCAAATATCAAGTCATTGGACATTCTATTGACAAATATTATAGAAATTATATCTCATCTACATACTCCTTGAAGGGAATATGTTTGAGAAGTGTAGGGAGAAATAAAAGAATATACCTTAAATTGATATGAATGAATTGATAGATTCCCCTCCCATGGTTGATGGATCTACTCCTTGTCGTAACACCTCAAATGAGATACTCATGCTTGGAGTTCAGGATACCACATATATGAAGAATTAATCTAGGGAGTTTTAAAGGGATAATGCAACTAGGTCCTTGGTACCTAGTAGTGGAAATGGGAATGTTTATTTCAAGTAGGTTCTTATTGGATCTCATGAAAATAGTCTCAATAATTTTTTTCATATTGATTATGATTTTAAAGATGAAATACAAGATCACATTGATGTTAATGTTGTATAGGAAGAACTTTTTCTTTTTGGAGGAGGCCAAAAAGGGAAAAATCATGAGGACATTTCACTTTTTCCATGGAAAATAAGCAAAACTAGAATTCTTCATACAAATAATTAAAAGAAAAGAACCCTATACTGGGAATTACCAAATTTTATTTCTTATAATGCTTTCAATCAGGTGTCTAGACCCTTAAATCATGTTGTCTATATTTTTCCTCTAAAGGGTGATAAAGCTTTCTTAGAGGATGTCACACATGTCTAGACCCCTGATGCTATTACATAAACAATTCCGTGGGACATTACTGATCATACTTAGGTTGATACTCAAGGGAGCTTGTATAATGTTATGAAAAATAGTTGTTAATAATGAGGTTTTCCAAATGTTTATACCTCAAAAGTCCAAATTACATAGGCCTCAATTACAAGATACACAATCTAAATCTCCTATTACTAAAGTGCAGGTTGAAAATGTTTGGGGTAGTGGTGATCGGGGGAGTGCTGAATGAACCTACCCATTTAGATTTAATAATCTCATGAAGAAGGAATATATTGATTTTAAAAAGACCTCAAGTGATGAATATGTTATTTTATAGGAAAAAAATTATAATACCATAATTCTGAAAGACTAATAAGGGGAAAGACCTATTGTGGGCCTTGGTGAGAATGTGGTAGAATGGTATTTTTTGAAAATCAGTGTTATTTTCTCAATAATGGACATGAATGTCTTTAGTTACAATGACTATGTGGTAGTGAAAATGTTCCTATCTATAAACCTTCGAGATGGTCTCTGGTATAATCCGAAATTGGACAATTGGTATCTTTCTTGGAAATTCATAACATGTTCCAGCCTAGGAGGTTCATACAACTCATATTTAGAGGATGAATTCAAGGATCCAATTATGGAAAGGACTTGACAATGAATAAGACATCCAAATGGTCGAGGAAGGTTTCCTAGACACATGGGATCTATAAGGTCATGAATGTCTACTCATGAGGCATATTTTATTTTTATATGGGAATTATTCCTTGTTTGACTCTATTCTTTCTCCCTTTGTTTCATTTACTTTGATAATAACCATTGGATTCATGGGTTTGGTTCCAAACCCACGACAGAGATATTTTGTGTAAATATATTTATTAATATTTTACAATTATATAAATTTATTTAATATTTATTTATTTATTTATTTATATTTATAATGATAAATAAATATATTTTTAAATATTTTTATATAACTATAAATATATTTATATATTTATATATTTATATATTTATATTTATTTATTAATTTATAAATATATATATTTATAAAATTATAATAAATATATATATTTATAAAATTATAATAAATATATTTATATAATAATACATATTTATATAATTTTACCTCATGGTCTACACTACTTTCAGTTTTTTTATATAATTATATATATTAATATCAATATATAAAAATATACGATTATAAATATAATTACTATATTAATTATGTAAAAATATTAGTTATAATTTTATAATATATATATTTATAATTATAATTATTAATAAATATATATTAACAGAAATCATATAAAATTATAAATATAATTAGAAGGTTCAGGGGACAGATGAGTCTACTTCTTAAAATATTATTACAAAAAGAAGAAATGAAATGATTAAAAGAGGATGGATGGGGTAACATAATGAGGCATGCCATCATCTAGAATTAAGACTACAATTCAAGAAAAGGATCATTGCCATAATCATGATTATAGACAACATCAAGAGCAGCAGTTTCCCACTCTAGATATGACTTCCTTTTATTGAAGAGCATAAAGTACTTCTCCTTGAGCTTTTCTTACTCTAGAGTGAGTTGACTCTTAGAGTCCTTAGAAGAAGATCTGATAAACATATTTCGGCCACATCCTAGTGATGTTTCCCAATCATCTCAGTAACATCCTAAACCACTAACTTTTGGATAAATACCTTATTGTCATGACATTTAATACCAAATTCATTTATGTTATTCTTTCTAGGTGATAAAGTATGGTGGGAATTCCACCTTTATGGGGAGTTCTTATAAAATAAAATTTCTTTCCACTTTAGATGTTGGCACTTATCTTGTAGGCTTCCAAGGAGGGACCAATTGAAAAAACTCATCATATACCACTCTTACCTAACCTTTAAACATAGACACCAACTTATCCACATGTACTTCATGTGCCGTTGGAGAACAAACTACACCTTGCTTAGGATATTGGGCACCCTATGGTCCTTTCATAAAAATTGTAAGTAAGACAAGAGCATCATTTTTAGCTTCAATGCTATTTGAAAATCAATCCACAACACTAACACTTGTATCCTATTTTAAGGTTTCACTGTGTCCCTTAGCATTATCGTCATCTTACCCATTTTACATAGTGGGTTTTGAGAAAATATTAGGAGGCGAAACAAAAACTCCATATGATGGTGGTACCTTTTTTCTTTGAGAGGGAGATAGAAGAAAAGACACATAGGTATCATCAACATGATATTCTTCAGTAACATAAGCCCATTCCCTACTCCCTTGAATATCCATTATTGAGGGCCCGTCATCATCATTTTTAATTTCAGAGACCATTGAATCATGACCAAATATCATAGTACTAATAGTGTGGATGGAAATAAAGTGTTTCTAAGTAATTTTGGATCGAAGGAGATGATCATGGAGAGAAAGACTCAGATGTTGGGTCATAGGATTTGATAGAGATTGTCTCAGGGTGTTACTAAGGGATATAATGGCGTGAAAGATCATATTAAAATTCGATTGGAATGGTTGATATTGAGTGAAGTTTTGGTTTTTGGTGATGAGTGGAAAGGTAGATTTAGGATCCTGGCAGTGGCAATAGTTTTAGATTGGTGGCTTGTACTGGTGATCGGTATCAGGCTAGTAATGAACATGGCCTCATTATCAGATATAGAAAATTACCAGATCTTGGGAGATGGGTGGTTACACCGTTGGTGGGATTATCTTCATGGTTTTATTGGGAGATGGATTTCAGCCTTCTGTAGGGGATATCGGCTTTACCACACACGGCCAAAAGCAATCCTTTTTCACAGAGTTGATGATGCAGTCTAACTAATGAAAACATCAGGAAATGATGTCAGTACCTTGAGATTTGTATCATTGATATGGGGTGATGAACTGCCTATGACGATCCATATTTGTGTGACCTTGATTTGGGGTAGGATGTCATTGATTTCATTTGAATGGTGATGAAATTGATGTGGATGGGGTTATTGCTCCCAGTTTTTCTATAGTATTTTATCTAGAAGGTTTTGTTTGGGCCTAGAATTTTGGACTTTTATATTTTCTATTATGTGAGGATGTCTCATGCAATTTTTTCTATGAATATGAATTATGGGAAGTAGTGATTGTGAAATATTCTTTAGTGGTTGTTCGTAGCATGGTAAGCTATTCAAACGGGGACTGTTAATGGTATAGGATGCTGATGAGTGTGATGGCTTCTACTCATTTTGGCTTGTAGAATTATGGGACACTAATAGGTTCATTGAACAAGACTGGTGATGATGTGTTAGAGAAATAATGATGTATGAGTGGTGATGCTGAGATCATAACAAAGTCCTCAGGGGTGGAGTTTTATGGATGATAGCATGGAATTGAAAGGGATTCGGGTATATAAGGGTCATTGTTGGAGGCGGGCTATTAAGGCTACATAAAATCTCACAGTGGGGTATGTTCTAGTTTTGTGGTGGGGCTTCAGGATATTTTTGTGGGTACTAGTTCAGGTCGTTATTTGGTTTTTTGGGAATTGTTTTTCTAAAGCTTTTGTTGTCACATTATTTTTTGTGGTAATTTATATACCACATTTTTTATGTCGTTGTTTCCACTTAATTTTCATAAATAAATTCTAGGACTGAGAATTCTTAGTTTTTGATCCTTTCTAGAAAATAAATATTAAAAAATGAATAAATAAATATTTATCATTATTAATGAATATATCACAATAAAAGAATAAATTAAATTTTTTTTATTATAAAATATTTAAAAGTAAATTTGTAACATTTATGTCAATTAAAAACATGCATATGTACACATACACATCTATAAAAACACACAAATTCATACATACATACATGCAATTATATATTTACATGTATTTTAAATTATTTAATATCAATATGAATACATTATTTTATATATTATATAATTAATAAAATAAAATTACATGATATAATATTTATTAAAATTATATATAAATTTTTTAATCAATGTATACAAATAAACTATTAACATTTTGACAAATATAAATTAGATAATTTTTTACATATAAAATTAAGAAAATTATATTTATTTTTTATTAAAATTTATATAATTCATATTAATATATTTATTTAATATATTTATTTATTTATTTATTTATATTTTTTAATATAAATATTTTTTAAAAATATAAAAATATATATTAAAGTTTTTTATAATTATAATTATAAATATATATATTTTGGAATATTTTTATATAGTTATAAATATATTTATATAATTATATATATTTATATAATTACAAAACATTAAGTCATGGGTTTGGGAGCCAAACCCATGACTCAATATTAATTAATAAAATAAACTATACAAGAAAAAAAGGTTCATAAAAAGCATAATAGCTCGTACAATACAAAATACACTCTTCTGTGTCCCTCTACATCCGAGATTGCTCGAATACCTAACGTTGCCTTTTGGGTGTTGACCTTTATGGAATGTATTGACTTATAGGACCTGGTATTCCATGTTCTGAGATGATTTAGATGAGTCCTCATGAACTGAGTAGACCCTGAACTCCCATGATAAATATCTAAAGTCCATTTTTGGTTCTAATAGAAATCTATCTTCAATGTAGGATGATAAGAGATTTTGGACTATTATATAATAATTAAATCAAAAAACATCAGGCTCCATCAAAGAGTAAATACATTCAATATTTGATTAAACCCACTTATCTCCTTCCTTTCTAAGACCATCTGTAAACCTTTTACCGTCCCAGTTATCTGGAGGAATAATTGTAACACCCATGTGTTTTTATGAAATATTTCCTTTAAATAATATTAATTCTTCAATATCTTCAATTGCAAGCAATGATGACATTAAATGAATCTTGATTATCCCTTAGTATAAAACTTCCATTATAACCCAATCGTTAGGTTGTTTGGAATAAAGTTTACTAACTTAAGAAAATGTATGGTGAATTTATTGACCACAAATTATTTTTGAAAAATATAAACCAATTATATTTTTTTTGATTTTAATAAATTATGTGAATTGGAATTTTTTAATGAAATATATATGTTATATATTTAATAAAATATTTTTTTATATTCATCTAACATATATTTTAGTCATATGGTATGAATAAAACCTATTTTATGTTTAAAATACTATATTTTTAAAAAGAAAACATTTACCACCTTTTAATGGAGGACCCATTTTAAATTAAAATTTTAACAAATTAGTAATTTTTATATGGACAAATAAACCTCTTCTTTATTATAGGGATATAAAAATATACTTCGGATGAATTCTTAATATTTTTAGTTAATATTCATGTTTTGATAAATAGTAAAAACACACTAAATTTTAATTGAAGATAAATTTTTTCATCACAATAATTTATATGGTTAAATTATATAATTTTATTTTTTTAAAGTATAAAAATAATATATTTTTATTATTTAATATGTTTTAGGTCACTGACCCTAATTTTACATTAAATTCAAATGTAAAAATATTTCAATCTTTTGTCATGTTTAAACACTTAAAACTCGTTCTCTCGTACCAATAATGGGATTAATTTTAAATTAAATACTACAAATTTTTTTTTTTGAAATTTGAAAAATGGATTACATATTTAGAATTAGTATTTCAAAATTATTTAAATTGTTTTATTTCATTTTTGGTCATTATGAATAGTAACTTTGGTAATTTTAATTAATTCAATAAAATGGTAAATCTGTTAATTTAGGGTAAGAATGATATTATAAAATTAGTGTAAAACTATTATTAATGGCATTGGATTTTTAGGTTTCGGAAATAAATCACTATTTCTTTGAAATAGAGTCCATTTGAATCCACTTGTATGGGATTAGGACATGTAATTTATTTTCTTCAAACAAATGTTAAAATATCTCTCAATGAAATTTTAATAAAAAAATAATTTCTTCTACCTTGACCTTAATTTGTAATTGATGTTACGAACTTAAATTTAGTTTTCAAATATTTTTTTTGAATATTAAGTGTTACTGTTTTACAGAATAGACTTCATTCTTGAGTAAACTCTTCCTGTGGAGAAGAGCTTTGGGTCGGACCACCTACATCCCTAAAGGTATTCCTTGTCCAAGAAATTGAATGAGTTTTACTATCTCTCTCTCTAGGATTACTCATGTGAAGTTTTTCAATCTCATATAACTCTATTCTTTTACATGATTCATTCATGTACGTCATGAATATGATATTTGTGGATGTGTATGAATATATTTTGACTTCTATTTTTGGGTAATTAACACAAACTCGTGGGTTGTGTAAATTGTTACACATCAATGTGGCTTGAACATATTGATTTGGTGGAGGAAATAATATTACATACTAAATTACTAGCCACATGCATACATACAAAAGAAATAATGTAACATAATATGGTGAGCTTAAATTCACATGAAATACCAAGTGTGAGATACCACTAAAATGTTAAAATATTTGAAATTCATATCTTGTTTCTTTGATCAAATTTAATTAATAATGATGTTTTATTTTAGAAAAAAATGATAGATGCCTATATTTATTGCAACAATCAAATAATTGAGAATGAACAACAAATAATATAGTATATGAATAGAAAGACTATTTATGCTTGCAGATTGTACAACTTTGGAATCTGTTAAAATAAATATTCATTGAAAGTTAAATATGACAATGAATGAAGTTATAGAGGCCATCATATACAGACATATACAATTAAATGATAGGTTGTGGAATGTAACCTATACAGTAAATGATGATAAAGACTTGTAACACGAACTATCAGTAGTTAAATATCAACCAGAGAATCAAATGATAGATTTTATGTCACTATATCTACAATTGAGGTTCTATAGACATTCAAATCTCATCCATCAAAATTTTTTGATACAATTTCATGCCCCCATGCTATAAAAACTCTAGAAGTTTCATCAAGAACAGTAGTTTTTTCATCATAATTTTTTGATATAGTTTTATATCCTAAAGTTGTGATGTCTCATTAAGGTATTTCAATTTCTATGGATAGTAAATTAGTTAAATTAGATTAATTGGTCAATAATTTTGAGGATGATGAAAATATAGAACAATAAATAGAAGAGAAAAATGAAGAAGTAGAGAATTCCAAAGAACAATTGGTTCCCAGTCTTGTGAGGTTCAATTGAAATTTGAACCATCCACCACTATTGGCATCCTGATTGATCAAAGGCATGAATCATTTGTCAAAATTTTATTGGTCAGTTATTATACCAAGTACAGAATTTCCAGTAATTATTGGTGGAACTAATAAACTTTCAAATGAAGGTTTCATGTATATTGGAATAGTGTTTGATATAAAGGAATCCTGAAAATGTGATAAAACAATATCACATTAAATGAAATTATATTAATGTTTTAGAATATTAAAATAGATATTATTATATGATCTAGTGTGATAAATATGATTTAGCATATCAGATGCATTTTTGAGCTGTAATAGATAACACTTTTCACTGTTGGTGCATCACTAGATTTACTCTACATGAATGCGTGAACCCAATATTTTCATAGGAAGACTCATCATTATATGATGAGTTTATTTAAACTATTATAATTGAAATTATAAGATCATGTTAAGATTCTCTTTTTTCTATAGTGGTGGAGATAATAAAATAGCTTTTTCCCGTATTGGAAGGAATGGGTGGCATGATAGAAGGCTATTATGAATGTTTATAGTGATTATAATGACTTTTATCAAGTATTCCGACAAGTTATGGATCCTTTACACTAAAAAATCATGTGATATGTCAGTTATATACTACTAAATATTTTAACCAATATAACCAAGTTGATCAGCCTATGATTGTGTTTGATAGATTGTTTTGGACATATTTACCATGTGTTGTTGATTTTAGACATTGAAAGAAGTGTATTCAGAGTGTTGGAACATTTCTATATGGAAGTTATACTATAACTTTATTGATTTCCTCCACACTAGATGGAAATTGAGCTCCTCTACATTGGGAATTTTCTATTGTCGATAAGGATAACACTGTGTCCTAGAGATGGTTTGTTCCCTTCCATAGAGAGTTTTTTTATTGGCATAGAAGGGATTTTTTTTTATTTTAGATCGTTATCATGTAATAAAGGATGAATTAAAATCTATGAGTTTTTTATTAAGACCACCCTTTTCCCATCATCAATATTGTATTCCTCACTTTGCCAACATTGTCGAAAAGAAGGTCAAGAACTATTCCAGTCGCTTCTTCTCACCACCCTTCAACATCGGTCATTCGTCTTCAGCTCCCACCTCCCTTTGGATAATGGTGAGTGTAGATTCTAATGTGAAACCCTATTTGTATTTGAATTTTAAAAGAGTATATCTGGAATAGGTAGATCTGGATATCCACCTGAAAATTGTTCTTTTTGTAAGTAATTTTCTTTATTCTGGTCAATTTGATTCTTTTAAGGGGAATTATGCCTCATCCCAGATCTTGGATAAAATATTGATAGGATATGATTCATCATGTATTTTTTTGGGTGTATTATATGAATTCAGTTGATGCTACCAAATGTGTTTGTCACATTCCGACTCGTAATAGGGCTTCAGTCAAAAGCACATTTGATGGGATTCACGGTCATTCGAAGCTCCCTTTGAAGATTGTGAGAAATTTGGAAACTACCTTTGTTGATGCTACATCTGGAATTATATTTTAATGTATCAATCAATGTAACCATTCTATTATCACTCATGTTTCTCTTAAAGGAAATGTTTTTTGGAATCTGGATGCACTTGGAAAACAACTTATTGATTTTTGGGGATTTGATGATTGGAAAATCACCTCCCTAAGTAGAGAATATTTTCACAAATACAAAAGATTGGGGATATGGTTTATTTAATATTAACCTTGGGATCCTCAGACTCCATGAATGGGATCCAATTTTTGATCCCTTAATTGTAAATAACTCGATCACCCATGTTTGGATATGTGTTCGTAGATTGTGTTGGTTCCTTTCACATCCAAAAATACTTCAGAAATCACATCAGCTATTGAGTTCCCATCATAATGGATAAATAAACTAATAAATAAAGGTTTGGTCACTTTAATAGGAAAAAGTTTTAAGCTGATCCCAACTCTCCTTTGGTTAAAGTCTTTTACGTTGACAGCAGCCGACAACAGATTTGATATTTTAGTTGATTATGAAAATAATTTTAATAAATGTTATAGAATGATGGTATGTAGTCTTTGTGGGATAAAAAGAAACTGTATATTTTTTTCAAAAACAAACCCATCTCTAAAGTATATGTGACATGGCTATAACCAAACCTCATCCTCTAATAGATCCTATTTATAGTGGTCCGAAGGAAGAACATGTCACTATTGTTTGGAGTCCCTATTCTGATGATGTGGTCAGGAAGGGCCATTCTCTTGATGGAGGTTGTAAGATGGATAGTAATGAAAAGGTGAAATAGATTGATGATGGGGATGTTACTGTTCTTGTGGGGGCCTCCTTTGATTTTGATATTTTGTAGAAAATTGAAAATGATATCCAAAATGAAGTTGATAGGGAATTGATCCAATAACAAGCCTTGATTTCCTATTATAGGAAGGAAAAGGATAACTTATCCCCTCTTAATTCAAAGAAGATTATGGTGAATTATGAATAGTCCCCTTCAATGAGTGGGGTTTTAGGGAAGGTTACCAGCTCAAATACTTATATGTACTTGATCGGGTGCAGGCAATACCTATTTCTTCCTACTACAATGATGTTCTTATCGCCTCTATCGACATTTTGACTCTTAATGTTACTGAGTATGTGGCTTAGTTGTGGATGGAAGAGCTGGAAGGGGCCTGGTAATAGACTAATACATGGAGGCGGGGTTTCTATCCAAAAAATTGTGGTCGATGACGTGGATGGGATGATGCACGAGGGCGTAGTTAAAGTTCTTCTTCTAAGACCCATCTCACATCGAAGTAGGAGAAGATTAAGAAGAGGTATATTGTTCTCTTTAATCAAAAGAACTCTCAATCAGAGTGGGAGTCTGTCGACGATGTTGTAGATCCTTGTCATGATTCTGATCATGATTCTGGTGATTTTTTAGATTTTGTTTCTCTATTTGGATGGGGGAATGTGTTTTTTACCTCAACCTCCTTTTCTTTTGTTTTCATTATTTTTCAATAAATTTTAATAAATGGTAAAGTGCTTGGACTTCTGGCCAGAACTCTTTCCTATATTCTGATAACTTCTTGTTTTATAAATAATGATATATAATGTTTATTTAAATATAAAATTATTTAACTACATAAGGTTTATTTATAACTATATAAATATAGATTCTTAAATATAATTATAGATTTAATTATAAATAATTTCACATTTTTTAATATATATTTAAAAATACAGTTATAGATTTTCAATTTTTTATTTATAAATATAAATATAATTATATATTTACAAATATAAATTTATTTACATAAATATATATCTAAAACTATGAAATAATTTGTAATTATATTTATAAATATATTTATAATTATTTAATTATATATTTAATTTTATAAACCTATATTTTTATAGTTATAAATATATATTTTTATATTTATACTTTTTTATATAGAATTATATATAAAATATTAATGAGGGGTGGGATTTTGGGTGTGGGATAATTGCTAAAACACCACATCACCAGGCGTTTTGGGATAAAAATTCCAAAACACGAAATCATTTGGTGTTTTGGGATTTTATCCCAAAACGCCAAATGATGTGGTAGTTTATAGCCCCATATCAAAAATAAAACGAACCATATCACCCTTAAATTTTTAAAAATAAACCCCTTATGCAAAGTTTTTTACTATTAGGTGATGGTCTATTTGATTCATGAAAAACATATGCATGCACTAGAAAAACTTGTGGTAGGAGATTTTTTAATTTAAGGGGGTTTGGGTTCAGATATTGTGAGAAATAGGGTGGTATAACACTAGAAAATGTTGTGTTTTTGGATAAAAATTACAAAATCCCAGATCATCAAGCCATTTGGCTATGTCGACTACCAAAATTCCAAATGATTTGGTGTTTTGGCTGCCCGTTTCTACCTATAAAAGGATGCCTCCCTGCAACCTCCTCTTCACATAGTGCCTCAGCACCACAACCAATTAATTAATATTAAGTAATTAATTAAGTAATTATGATTAAGTAAAAATTAAGTGTATGTCATTTAAGTAATTAATTAAGATTAAATAACTATGTAATTAAGATTAAGTAATTATTCAACATTATGTAATTAAGTAAGTAATTAGTTAAGTAATTATAATTATGTAATTAATTAATTATGATTAATTAATGTAATAATAATTTAGTATTTAATTATTTAAGTATTTGATTAGTTAATTAATTAATTATGTAATTATGTAATTAAATAACTAGTTAATAAATTAAGTAATTATGTAAATAATTTAGATTAAGTAATCAAGTGATTAATTAATTAATATTAATGAAGATTAAAAAATTAATTAGTGAGGTAATTAAATAGAAAATTAATTAATTAATTAAGATTAGTTCAGTAATTAATTAAGATTATGTAATTATGTTAGTAATTAAGATTTAGTAAATTAATTAATGTACATAATTAATTAACAAAATAGGCCAAAGTACAAGTTAGAAAGAGAACCCATACATAAAAAGGAATAACATGAAAAAGGATGGAGAGCTTAAATACCACTCAAATACCAAGTGTGAGATGCTATCGAAATTTTGAAATATTATAAATTCATATCATGATTCTCTAATCATATTTAATTAATAACAATGTTTTATTTTAGATAAAAAACGATGGATGACTATATTTATTTGAACAGACATATAATTGAGACTGAACAAGGATGTAATTATAGTATATGACCAAAATAGTTGTCATTCGTAGAGACTATACAAGAATGGGATTTGTAAAAAAATTCATCAAAAGTTAAAAATGATGGTGGAGCATGTGATAGAGGGAATTATATGTAGACAATTACAAATTAATGATAGGTTTAGGAATGTAGCTTATCCACTAACTGATGATGATGATTGGGAACACATATTGTCTTTAGTTAAATATCAATATAACAATCAAATGACGGAGTTGTATGTAACTATATCTATATTGGAGGTTCCATCAACATTCGAAGTTGGTCCATCAGAACTTCATGATACAATGTCATGCCCTTATTCTAAAACAAATCATGTAGTTCCATACAAAATTATAGTTGTTCAATCATATATTTAGTCCACAGTTTCATATCCTCAAGCTGTGATGTCTCAAGGAGGAACTGATGTTTATATGGATAGTCCTCTACAAACTTTAGATGCATTGGTCGATAATTTTGAGGATGATAAGAATTTAGAACAAGAAGAAGATGAGAAAATTGAAGAAGAAGACGAGCATGATAAAGAACATTTGGTTCCAACTCCAATGATGAAAATCTAATCTACAAACTGTAATCAACTATTGGCATCCTAGTTGACTGAAGGCATGAATCAGTTTTCAAAATTTGATTGGTCAGTTATTACTCCTAGTAAATAATTTTTCTGATAATTAGTGTTATAAATATAGTGTCAGGTGAAGTTTTTATTTATATTGTAAGAGAGTTTGAATGAAAAAATAGAATTGAAAAATTTTATAATATAATATCACATTTAAAGTCATTAGAGTCATGCCTTAGAAGATTTAAAGAGATCCTATTGTTTGATCTGGTGTGAAAAATATGATTTAGAATGTCAGATTCATTTGTGAGCTATAATTGATAACACTTTTCCCTGTTGGTGCATCTCTACATTTGGTCCACATACAAGTTTTAAACCAAAATTTTCAGAAGAGAACTCATCATTAGATGATGAGTTTGTTTCAAATGTTATTGTTAAAATGATAAGATAATGCCAGGATGCTCTTATAACACTAGTAGTGTTGTTAATCAAGCTATATTTTTGGTATCAAGTCTTGTATTGGAAGGAGTGGGCAGCATGACAGAAGGATATTGTGAAGGTTTATGTTGACTAGGATGACTCTTATATAGTATTAACACAACTTATAGATCATTTATGAAAAAATAATCAAGTGATATATTAGTTATATACTACTTAATTTTTTTTCCAACAAAACTATGTTGATTAGTTATTGGTGATGTTTTATAGATTTTTTTTGGATATTTTTACCTTGTGTGGTTGCTTTTAGAAATTAAAAGTACTTCATTCAGATTGATGGAACATTTCTGTATGGAAAGTATGTCAAAAATTTATTTATTTTGGCCAAAAATATTTGAAATCAATCCCCCATACCTTTGGCATTAGCAATTTTTGTGAAGGATAATGTCACATCCTGGAGCTAGTTTCCAGTATGCCTTAGAGAGTTACTTACAGGAACAAACTGGATTTGCCTTATTTTATATCATCATCAAGAAATCAAGGAGGCTGTATAATCTGAGGTTATATCAAGGAGACCACACTATCCACATCATCGATACTATATTAGATACATTTCTAGTAATGTGAGAAAGAAGATCAAGAATGAGTCCCTAAAGATAGAAATCCTAAAATTTTGAATGAATATTCTTTTTTCCTTTAAAAAAATGGTATAGCTATTGAAATATGTGTTATTATTACTTTTATTTTTAAAAAAAAGTTATTTATAAAAAAAATTTAATTATTGATTTATGTAATTAAATAATGTTTATTTATAACTATATAAATATATATTTATAAATATATTTATAGATATAATTATAAATAATTTTAAAATTTTAAATATATATTAAAAATATATTTTAATAATTGAAATTATTTATTTAAAAATATTATTATTAATATATATTTACAAATTTAAATTTACTTATATAAATAAATATTTGAAAATATGAAATTATTTATAATTATGTAGTGTTTTGGGGTTTTACCCCAAAATGACAAATGATATGGTAGATTATAACCCTATATCCCAAATTAATCAAACCCCAGAACTATTAAATTAATAAAAAAATAAAACCTCTTACGAATATTTTTTCTCAATGAGTTGATGGTCCATTTGATGCTTGAGAAACACATGAGCACATTGGAAAATTTTGTAGTTGGTTTTTTTTAATTTGAGGGTGATAGGTTTTGGATATTGTGTGAAATTTGGCAGAGTAGCACTAGAAAATCAGGCATTATGTGAGAAATATCCCAAAACACCAGATTGTCAGGCATTTTTTCTATGTTGATAGGCAAAACACCCAATGATTTTGCATTTTGGGATTTTTATTCCCTAAAAGTAAATATCATTTTGTGTTTTGGCCATGCATTTCCCCTTTAAAAGGAATAATCTTTTTACCCTCCTCCACACAAAGTGCCTCAGCACCCCCTCCCAGTGATCAACTCATCACCGATGACCTCCCCCTTCTCCTACGGCATACTGGTTACCTCCCTCTCCTTCAATTTTTTCAACTCAATTTATATTTTAATTGATGTATCTAATTCTTTAATAAAATATTAATATTAAATTTATTTTTAGTTAAATATATTTTAATTTAGATTGTGTTAATATTTTAATTTATTTAGTTAATTGTATATTCATTAGTTTTTTGGAGGAAATTAATTACTTGTAAGTAGGAAATTAATTACTTGTAATTATGAAATTAATTAATGGTATTTCCAATAAAACAAGACATTGAAATTGAACCTTAATCCAAAAAAATCAGGGTCGGGGACATGGTAGAGATGATTGGGTTATTGATCATGGGTGTGGCCAGTCGTATTCTTCTACGGAGCTCACTCTGAAGTAGGTTAAACTCAAGGAAAAGTACTCTATGATTTTCAATAAGAATAATTTTTATTTTGAATGGGAATCATCATATGTCATATCTAGTGATGATAGAGATGGTCCTAATTTTACTCATTTGTAGTTTTATTTTTTATATGAGAGTGTATCCTTTGTTTGACCATGTCCTCTCTCTTTTTCATGTTCCCTAATTTTGTTTTTTAATAAATTTGGTAGGATTAGGTTCACCTGGCACCTAGACACTTATGGTAATTATATAATTAAATAATTAATGAAGTAATTAATTAATTAATTAATTAAGGTTAAGTAATTAAGTAATTAATACTACTTAATTAATTAATTAATATTTACCTGGTTGATGTGAAACATCGACTTAGATGAACCAAATCCTTGATCTCAAGAAAATTTGTAAATAAAAACTTGTACAAATAGATAGAGATTACATATCCAAATCCAAATAGATAAAAAAAACCTGAATTAGAACACAAAATATATCATGCTTAATGGGAATAGAGGGTTAAACATTGTGACCAGAATCCAAACTATCTCCTATATGGCCTCATGTCCAAGAAGATTGATCCAAAATAAACATTAATCGTGTCCAGAGTGTCCAAACCCACCTGAAAAGCCTCCACAACATCACTAGAAAACCTACCAAGATCCCAAAATCACCACTCTGTCAAACAGCAAGCCCAATTAAGTTAACCAACCCCACTGATGGGTGGGGCTCCATCCCTCTTCAACTTTATTGAATGATGGGATCCCTCTGCATCGAATGCCACCATTAACCCTCAAAAAATCAAAAAATCATTGATCTGTAACAATGTAAAGCATTCCTCATTGTCTCTCCATCATCAAACATCAACGTAGATCCAATGAGTTTTCAAAATCCCCATCAACTCTCAGATTCATTCACCATAACATCATGTTAGAGTCTGAAGTTGATTCCCAACCATATCCATGAGATCTGCTTCCCAACCATTATCTAGGATAGACCTACAAATAGTAGGGCCTATTGTTGTTCATTCCTTGAACGCTACGCATCCCCACCGCCTACCAACACCAACTGTGAACCCCACCTAATGAAAATTTCAACTCGTTTTTCACCGTTCATAGAGAGTTCTACTCCAATGCTTCCTGACGTCATCCTCTCCATGCCTCTATTAGATTTTTGAATCCTTCTGATTGGGCTAAGACCTACAAACCCTAACCGCCTTATAGGATCTAATTCATACCTTTCATGAGATCCAAACTATTATGCATCACTCAAAACCTGCTTCACCACACCACATACCAAAACATGTGTTGCCACACCTCCACTAGAAGTATGATCCTCATCAACCTCACTACACCTCACATGTTGGAGCCTTCCAATTTGGCCAAGACCCATAAACCGTTGGAGGGGTTTCAGAGCTGTATTCCCCATAGAAGTAATTAATGAAGGTTTAGTAATTAATTAGTTAATAAATTAATTAATATTAAGTAACTGAGTAATTAATTAATTAATTAATTAATTAATATTAGTTTATTAATTAAGATTTAGCAATTATGTAATTATTTAATTAAGATAAGGTAATTAAGTAATTAATTAATATTAGGTAATCAAGTAATTTATTATGATTAAGTAATTAGTTAATATTCAGAAGATAAGTAATTAGTTAATTTTGTAAATAATTATGTTATTAATTAATTAATATCTAGTTAATTAATTAAATAAGAATAAGAGAATAAGTAATTAATTATGTAATTAACTATAAATAGTATATAATTAACTATACTATGTAATTATTTAACTATACTTTGTAACTAATTAATACAAATTAATTATAATTACTAAGGTATTTAATTATTAATTTTTTTATAGATATCTATATAATGTTAATGTTATGAATGATTTCATGTTAGTACATTTGATAAATTTCTTCTATAATAGAGCATTGCATTAAAATCTTTGAATGAAAAAGAATTTAGTTTTTCTTCTATATTGACCATGATTTGCGAATGAATTTATGAACTTAAATATAGTTGTGAATAATTTTTTGTCCATATTAATTGTTGAGGTTTTCAGGAAATAAATTATTTCTTGAGTAAAGTCTCCCCATGTACATGGGATTTTGGTTAAACTTCCTACTTTCCTAGAGGCATTTTTATCTAGGAAGGTGATTGAGGTTGGTTATATGTTGCTTCGGGCTTACTCATGTTGAGATTTTCAATCTCATATAAATCCTCTCGTTTACATCATGAATTCATATTTCATATTCATATATTTCTTGTGGATATGTATGAATATATTTTGACTTCTATTTTTTTGTAATTAACACAAATTATTGGGTTCTCTAAATTTTTATACATCAATATGGTTTGAACATATTGACTTGGTGGAGGGAATAAGATTCCAACATAAATTACAAGAATCATGCATACATAGAAAAGGAATAACATGACATAAGATGGTGATCTTAAATCACCCTAAAATACCCTGTGTGATATACCACCACAATGATGACATATTTGAAATTCATATCATATTCCTCTTATCTGATATAATTAATAATGATTGTTTATTTTATATAAAAAGGATGGATTTTTATATATATCATAATGATAAAATTATTAAGACTAATAAATGACGTAGTTATAGTATATAACCAGAAAGATTTATCTTTCTTGGAGACTATACAAATTTATAATCTATTAAAAGGAAATTTTATCGAAGAAAAAAATTGATGGAAAAATAAAGTGAAATAGGCCTTCATATTAATACATCTACAATTTAATGATAGGTTGTGGTATACAACCTATATTTTAAATGATGATGAATAATGGGAACAGTTATAGTCATTTGTTAAATATCAATATGAGAATAAAATGATTGAGTTCTATGTCACTATATCTACAATGGAGGTTCCATTGACATTTAAAGTTGGTCTATCAAAACTTCATGATACAATTCCATACCCTCATGCTAAAACAACTCAAGAAATATCATCAGCAATGGTAGTTGTTCTGTCAGTAATGGTCACTGGCATATAATGATGGTAAGATATATAGACATATAACAACCAACATCATAGAATTCATAAATTAGGATTTTAATGGAATTTAGAAATTATCCATCATGAGTAATTAAAATTATTTTATTATATATAACATATAATCCCTACAATTTTATTATTAAAATTAGTATAATGTTTCAAATGTAAATTATAGGTTTTGTACAAGATTCCTTCTATTGTAGTGTAATGTATTTTGTGGATTGAAGAATGTAAGATGAAGAGGGTCTGAATAGAGGGATTCTCTTTGGAAACAATTTCCAGTGTGAGCTAGATTGATTTATTTATGAGGCAGAAACATTTAGTTTAACTTCATTTGATCATGCAGAGCAATTATTTGAGGTCCATGAGCCTGGTGATGCAATGAATTGTATTAGTGGTTGTGTGTGAGTTTTTATATTGGAGAATTATTACTGTGAATGTGGAAACATTCAATCATTAAAATATATTTGTGATAATCTGATCTCAACATGTGTTTACATAAAATTATCTTGGGAGTAGTTTGTTGATATAGATTAACAACTAGATAGTATAAACAACTCCTACAGAACTCCAGGTATGTCAATTTTGGAATATTAGAATTTTCTCTAGTGAAAAGGTGCACACACACTTCTACTGAACAATTTTAGTTTTCGACTAAAAGGGAGGCCAATTTGGACTCTTGTTCAGATTGAGATAGATTTCCCCAATGAACATGAAACATGGAAGGAGGTGAATTATATTCCTTTAGGAAGGTCACATGGGGAAGCGTTTCCCTATACACATAGGTTAAAATGATTCTTGTACTCTCTCAGTTATTTTAAAAGTTTTTACATGTTTTATTTTTTTCATTATAACCATTTGTTGGTTGATGTAGGAAATTCGGGGGGTTGAATTTATTTTCTAAATAGAAATGTATATTACTGAAACGCCCTGACTGCAGAATCCAGAAGCCGGTGAACTATTTTAATACATTGGCATGATTACAAGGAATCATGTCCCAAAGGACAGATCGGTTTAGTAGTCTTTGAAACAAGATACATATATAAGTTCAACACTACAACTTGAAAAGAAAAACAACACTAATTTATTCCATTAGAAACATCCAAGATTCCAGGATTATTCCTGCAAGTCACTCATAACTAACTTCTTCATATCTTTGGAAAATAAAAAATGAGAAAGGGGTGAGCTCAAAAGCTCAGTAATAGTAAGCTATACAGTGGAAGATAACATAAACATTTGGTATGGTGAGTAATTGAAAACACAAGACTTTACAAATAATAAACATGAACACTTTATAGCAGGAATATGAGCTGAGTAAATAATTCCATAATAAAACATAGTAATGGGTATTGTAATAGTAGAATAACCACATGAAATATAAATATCTAAACTCATAATTATGGAATACATAATGCCAGACATCATAACCAAATAGTCAGGGCCTTGTGCCAAGACTACAAATATGATTTTGTCAAGGCCTTGTGCCAAGACACTAGTTTTTCTCACGAGACCTATCGATGCATCAAAGAGCTATAGTGGACTCCACAATTCACTTACTAAGTCCAATGCATTCCACATATGAAAAGATTGAAACATAACATAAACATTCATATTAAAACAAGCTTATGAAATGTCAATACTTTATCCACAAACCATGAATGGTATAAAAATAGCACATCTACAGTCAAACATAAATCATTCAATACAATATGGAAGATTTTATTGTAATAGATAAACCTCAATATATAATAATGAAGGATATTGACATAGATGAAAATAATCATCAAAACTATTTGAGATAAATATCCCCTTTTTTAGTGAAATCATTTAAAAGTCACACTATTTGTCAAGAAGCTGTTTAAAAATAGATATTTGAATCAAAGTGTACCATAACACATTAAAACTTTAAAAAGTTATTTAAATTTTAAAACTTCAATGTCCATATAAATAAATCCTTAAAACCATTTTTGAAACATGGACATTAATGGGAAATATTTAGAATAATAAATCGTTTAAACATTTAAAATTATATTTTAGTTAGAGTTCCTAACCAAAAGAGAGACACTTGAATTAAAATAATTGAGGTAATAAAAACTATATGATATCCTAATAATAAATGGATTCATGATATACTATGTCAAAGTACATTATATACACCATATAAAATTGAATTGGTGTATAACAACAAAGAAGTCTCAATGGAATGTAAATTGAGATGAAATCTCTTATAAAGACTGTATCCTTAGGTTAAAGATAAATCAACAAAATAATTATGTGTGAAAAATATAAATATGCTCAATGTGATTTTATATTCAGTGAAAATATATCATAGTACATTCTCATATATTCTTGTAAAAACAACACCAATGAACTGGATGTTTAACTCAATAAATGGAGATTGAGTTAAAATTTCGAATATTATGTTCATATCGATGAATTGAGAATTTATCAATGGAGTGATTATGTGTATCAAAATTATAACAACATAAACGGTAGTGTAAGTAATAAATAGTTATTCCACACATAATAAGGGAGTAAAATAATCAATGAAGTATTTGTAAATCCCAATGAGTGGAAATTGAAATTTAAAATTCCCTTACCGATTTGGTGACTTATGAAACATACAACCCATGAAATAAGGATAATACAATGAAGATGTAAATACCCATAAATTAAATTATATTCAATCATGAATACAATCTTGAATATTACATACTCCACACAAAAGGAAATAGTGTCCAATATATCATGAATCTCACGGGAATAAAAAAGTGAGATGAAAAACTCTTACATCATTGTAATCAATAGAGTCATATAACCAAAAGCTATTAACCAACAAATTAATCACATAATACCATGAATATAAATATAATAACGATAATATATATCAAATAGATTTATGAAAGACACCAAATCCAATAAATAAGTGGCGAACAATAGAAATCTCACAGAATTAAATGTGAGATAAGAAACCCCTTACCTCAAGTCGGACTTGTCTTGTATGTTCCTTGTTATTCTTGAATAATAAACATAAGTTAATTTATAATTGATTTAAAATTTTTTTCAAGTTTATTATTCCTTTTATATCACTTATTACTTTTCTAAGATGAATAGTTAATTATTTGAGTTCATATTGGATATTTTATCGATGTTCGGTACTTGAGTCAAAAATGAACTTGTTATAATTACAATTTTTCTATGTGGTCCAAATTCCATTATCTCCATAATTATATACACGATTTAGATATCATATATATATAATATATTCATTATATATATATATATCTATTTATAGTAGTACATAACATTTGGACATAAGAAATGAAATGTACCGTTCATGGAGATGGTAAGCCGTACGTACGCATGAACGCTACTTTCATTTCTTTTTTGTATTTTAATGGAATTAAAACATAATGATACATAGGTATATTATAATTCCAGTATAATATCATATATAATATCTTTATGTCCATCCTATATACATCCCACATAAGGCATTAATGAGTCATTTCATTTTGAGGGGGCGGTAGTCCGCACTTCCTCAAATGAAATTATCACGTTTTACCCATAATGGAAACCATAAAATAATGATATAAATGGAAAATACAGAAGAATAAAGAACACATAAACATAATATATATATCATATATAAATAAAGTGACATATTAATGTCCACCAAGAGAGGTGGTAGGAGATAATTGAACAATCATCGTTTCGTGAAGCGTTAGTTTTCCATCAACAGAAACAGTACGTTCTTCACCCATTAGATGAAGGTGTGTGTAATTGTTGTTATAATAAATCTCATAAAAACATCGTAGTATATTTAGGATACTTTTGTTATTATAAAATGATGTAATAAAAAGTTTTTAGGGGGTTAGATAAGTAATATAAAACAAAATAAAACAATAGAATTTAAAAGAAAGTATTACCTTTAATTTGGGTAACTTCCTTTTGTTTGAACCAAAAGGACTTCTTGAAGTGCCTTACATATAAGGTAAGGATTCTAGGAGGAAGAGGGGGATCTTGAGAGATTATTATGGTAGGGTTTTGACGAGCAAAGTGGTTTGAGAGGTGTGTGGAATGGGATAGACGTGGTGTTCTTTTACAAGGGTTAGGAGGGTCTCTTTAGGAATGTGTGAAAATATTATTTTATTATATAGTGATATTCAGTTTCTAAAGGTCCATAACTAATTAAAGTCGAAGATAAGATGACTCATGGTAGAAATAAAATCATCCAATAATAATTGGATAGGTTTTAGATATTATATTAATATTAATAATCTTATTTATTTAAATCATTTATTAATGAGGTAAATACTACATCATTATTGTGTCATAAATAATTTAATTTATTTAGGTTTAAAAATTATAAAATAAATACCATAATGTAGGAAATCATTTTAGATTTCCAATTAATATTTATAGTCGAAATATGACTTATATAACCCCATGTAAAAATTGATATACTAAAAGATATTTGTTAAAGACATTTTTGTCTTTACTTTATGTTAATTAAAATAAAGTGTCATTATCACTCTTAAGTGGATCCATGGGGTCCCAAAATCAACCCAAGGATGCCCATGGTCAGCCATGGCTCATTCAATAAGGTTAGAACATGTGTTAAGGTAATTTAGTATTATTTTAATATTTTGTTTACCTTGAATTACCCTATTTATTATTAACCGCAGTAAATAAAAGTCAAAAGTTACTATTCACCAAAAATTAATTCAATCTTATTGAACCAAATTCTAATTTCTAATAACAATCATTTATGCCGTATTTTTGAAATTAAATTCATAGAAATGGTAAAATTTCATTTAAATGAAAAAGTCAGTTTTTTAACTACTACTAAGTGGTTTTACTATTCATCCCAAATTGAATTTTTTTAGAAAAATAAAAAAATTAAACCTAAGATATATTTAATATTCGGAATTCAAAAATTATGTATATTTCACCAAATTCCAAACATATAAGTTGAATTAATTAATTTAAAATTATTTCCCGTTGTTAAAACAAATGGCGTGTTTTTAAGAAATAATAACTATCAAAAGATTGACACTTGGTTATGTATAATTTCAAAGTGAAATTATTTCCAATGACCAACATTGGATTAAATGGTAAAAATATAATCTAATTATAATTTAAAAATATTAAAATGTATAAGTGACCACTGTACATTATTTTGATTAAAAAATATGTTTTCAATTAAAATTTATTTTTTTTCACTATTCACCCAAATATAATAGTAATCATAAATACACCAAAATTCTATCAAAACTATTTTTTTGTCCCAATTCTAAATAAGAATTTTATTTGTCAAATTCAATATATAAAAGTGTCAACTCATGCATTTAAAAAGGGTTCTCCATTAAAATGTGGTAAAATAGAATTTTTTTAAAAAATACATTTATTATCTGAAAAATTGAATTTGTTATTATAATATGTCTAAGAAACACATAATACATAAGTTAAAATTATGTGGAGTATATAAAATTCAAAATCCTGTCAATACTATTCATAACCTCTTTTGAATGGCTAGTCTGGTATGTCATGGTGAGCTTGAACCCGGTGTTGCGTGTAGCACAAGCTATTGAATTTAAAGAAAATATCATACTATGAAATATTGGGGTGTTACATTCTCCCCTCCTTAAATAAATTTCATCCTAAAAAATTTTAAATTTTCTTCAAAAATAAATGGTTAAAAATAGAAAAATACCTTGGTGGAAAATCCACATCGAAAAGTGGTTTAATAAATTTTAGTCTTAATAAAAGGAAAAAGGAGATGAAAAGTTGCCACTAAATTATGATATCGATTTGGGGAACATTGATGGAAAACGGAGACATATAATTAGAGGAAAAATGTAATTATATATCGAGAGTGATTGACATCATCAATAACAAATAAGTGTAAAATTAAGGCCTCAAAGCCGTCAATCTATAACGATTTAAAATATCATCGGTTCAACAAAACATAAAGTATTAGGTTAATTTTTTTTGGTATTATGATCCCTTTACTAAATTTTTATAATTAAATTATTCATAGAATAAGAAAACAAAAATATAATTGATAAGTATAGTATCATCCTTTGTCTAATTCTTATTACAAACTCATCTTTCACTCCAAATGTTGAGTATTAAAGATGACTTGGTCACACCTGAAGTGCTAGAATCAACTTTTAGAGAATCACATAATCTATGAAGGATGAAATATATATTTCCATTTTCATTAAACATTAACCCATAACAAAATATTTAGTACATGATCATGTGATCCCAAAAAAGTACAATCCTTTATAGAAAGAAATACTACTCTTAATCTCCAAAATTTAAATAAACAAGACCCAAAGTTCAACAAATACCCTTCAATGAACAATTTTCCTTAAGATCCTTCAATATAATACTAACTAAGATTGAAACCCAAAACTCAAATGAATTTGATTACGTAGTCTTCCATGTTAAATTGAATCTCCAAATTACATCGACTACTCTTAATGTCACATACTTAAAAGTAATTAACTTAATCACATATTCTTTATGATAGGTTAATCATTTCCATAAATAACCCAAATCACTATAAATCAACAATGATATCATTGAAAATTATCCACCATTACTTTTAAAATAAAATCCCATAGTATTCGATTTTCCTTAGGTATATAGTGCTTCCAACAGAGCGAACGTCTTACAAAATAACATTTATCACTTAATCACCAAATCATTTTCCTAAAATAAGGATATCTATTTGATAAAACATAATGTCCTAATAAAACATAACAAAAAAATTTAACAAAAAAATAATAAATCACACTAACCAGAGACTTCCTGTATTCCAGTGGTAGGTAATAAATCCCAATCACACTCTAGTTGTGGGTTCGATTCCCACAGCCTTGTCCGACACGGCGGGTTGTCACACTATCCGCATGTTGTCCTTTTTCAAAAACTATATTTTATTAAATTACCAAAATGAGATAAATTCCTCAAAATGACCATAACATAATTTAACCACATATGTTACCTCATACCTCGCATTTTCATCCCAAAATTTAATAACTTGTAGTTTCCTCAAATTCGAGGATCATATAAAACCAAATGTTTATTTATAACTATATCCACAAGAAAAAAAATAATTTGTCCTCAAATATCATTTTCAGATGATAAATTATAAGGTTACATATAAAGGAGGAAATTAATCCAATGTAATCTCTTCAACAAAAGCACTAATACCTTTAACCATTTTCCTATCCATTTATTTTCACATAGGTTCTTCCTTGACCAAGAGGTTATCCTATAGAATTGTTAATTGACTTTGGTGATGCCAAGTTCCCTTACATTTTTGGAAAATGACCGTAATTGGATTCTTAGGATCATTTTAATTTTATTCTATATTACTCTTTATTTTTTGTAAGCCATTCTTTCCTTTTTTCCCTTCTGTCCCACACATAATGAATCTCTTAGTTCCATTGAGTCACTTTCTTGGGTGTCTCCTTCCATATTTCTGGCATGATGGAAATTGATCTTTATTCTCCATATAGTCTCCATGGCTGGAGATCTTACCATTCACCACCTTTCTCTTCTTTGTTGAGTCTGGGAGTGGGTTAATATATATGTTGTTGATCATATTTTTGGAAAACTGATTCGTCATGAAGACAATATCTTTTACGCCTATCGACATTCCATTTCTTTCCTCATTTCCACCACTGTTCCCACCTTGTACATCATTATCATTGTTTCTATGACTTCCTTGGAATCCATCCAATAACTAAAATAAGAAAGTATTGTGTGAGTAAGAATAGTCATAAAATTATTTAGAAAATATCATCAAACCTTATTTTCAATCTAAAACACCCTAGGATTAACCAAGGTTATGTATTCTCATCTTATATTAAATTCCATTAAATCGGTTTGTAATGAAAATGTGAATTATCCTAAGTATATCCCCCAAGAGTGTCGTAACCAAGAGTGCAGCAAGGGCCATTGTCATGCACCAGTTCCCATTCGAGTCTAGCTCAAAGTAGTGTATTCAGGTTTTACCCCTAGGTACATATGTGCCAGAGCCACCTCTACCTGCTCGTATCTAGACAGGATTGTATTTCTTAGAAATCCCCCAAAAAATTACATTACCAAAAATTTTGGATGTTATTCTATACTAATACTCAATGTTTATCTTAGGGTAATGTTCTCCAATCAGAATTTTTCTAAATCTAGTTTCCAAGGTTTGTACTAAAATTCCTCTAATACAAACTGTAATGCCCTGAACCTAGAATCCAAGAGCTAGTGCATTATTTTAATACATTGGAATGATTACATGGAATCAAGTCTTGAAGGACTGATCAGTTTAGTATACTTGGAAACAAGATACATACATAATTTCAACACTACAACTTGAAAAGAAAAACAAAACTAATTTATTCCACTAGAAACATCCAAGCTTCCAAGATTATTCTTGCAAGTCACTCATAACTAACTTCTTCATATCCTAGGAAAATGAAACATGAATAATGGGTGAGATCAAATGCTCGGTAAGAGTAAGAAATAGAGTGGAAGATAACATAAACATTAGTCATGGTGAATAATTGAAAACACATGACTTTATAAATAATAAACAAGAACACTTTATGATAGGAATATGTGTGAGTAAATAATGCCATAATAAAACATAGTCTTGGGTATTCTACTGGTCGAATAACCATATGAAATATCAATATCGAAACTCATAATCATGGAATGCATAATGTTGGGCATCATAACCACATCGTCAAGGCCTTGTGAAAATACTACATAAAATATTTTGTCAAGGGCTTGTGAAAAAACACTAGTTTGTCTCATGAGACCCACCGATACATCGAGGAGCAATAACGGGCTCCACCTACCACTTACTAAGTCCAGTTAATTCTTCATATGAAATGTTTGAAATATAATACAAACATTCGTATTAAATCTAGCATACGAAATGTCAATACTTTATCCACAACCATGAATGGTATAAAAATAACACATCCACGGTCAAACATAACTCATTCGATACAATATGGAGGATTGTATTGTAATATATTAACCTCAATCGATAATAATGAAGGATATTGACAAAGATGAAAATAATCATTAAAACTATTTGTGATAAATATCCCCTTTTTTCTTGAAATCATTTAAAAGTCACAATATTTGTAAAGAAACTATTTTAAAAATAGATATTTGAATCAAAATTTCCCATACCACTTTGAAACATTTAAAATGAATTTTAATTTTCAAATTTTAATGTCTATATGAATAAATCCTTAAAACCATTTTTTAAACATGGACATTAATGAAAATTATTTATAATAATAAATCTTTAAAACAATTAAAATGATATTTTAGTTAGAGTTCCAAACCAAAAGAGAGACACTTGAATAAAAATAATTGAGGTAATCAAAATTTTATAATATCATGAGAATAATGGGATTAATGATATACTATGTCAAAGTACATTATATACACCATATAAAAGTGAACTGGAGTATAACAACAAAGAAGTATCAATGAAATATAAATTGAGATAAAATCTCTTATAAAGATTGTATTATTAAGTTAAGGATAAATCAATGACATAATCATGTGTGAAAAATATAAATACACTCAATGTGATTGGATATTCAGTGTAAATCAATCAGAGGACATTCACACATATTCTTGTAAAAAACACCAATGAACTGGATATTTAACTCAATAAATGGATATTGAGTTAATTACACTTATCAAGTTCATATCGATGACATGATAATTTATCAATAGAGTGATTATGTGTATCAAAATTATATCCAAATAATGGGGAGGTTAAATAATAAATAGTGATTCCACACATAATCATGGAGTAGAATAATCAATCACGTATGCGTAAAGCGAAATGGGTTGAAATTGAAATTTAAAATTCCCTTACCGATTTGGTAACTTATTAAACATACAACCCGTGAAAGAAAGATCAAACAATGAAGATGTAAATACCCATAAATTAATGTATATTACACCAATAATACAATCATGGACAGTACATATGCCACACAAATAGAAATAGTGGCCAATATAGCATGAATATCACGGGAATAAAAAAGTGAGATGAAAAACCCTTAAATCCTTGTAATCAATCGAGTCATATGACCAAAAGTTAATAACCACCCAATGAATCACAGAATACTATAAATATAAATAGAATCATGATAACATATATCAAATGGAATTACTCAATACACCACATCCAATAAATATGTAGCGAACAATGGAAATCTCACAGAATTAAAAGTCAGATAAGAAACCTCTTGTCTCAAGTTCGACTTGTCTTGTATGTTCCTTATTCTTCCTGAATAATAAACTTAAGTTAATTTCTACTTGATTAAGAACATTTTTCAAGTTTATTATTCCTTTTATAACACTTATTACCTTGCTATATCAATTAGTTAATTATTTGAGTTCATATTGGATATTTTATCGATGTTTGGAACTAGGGTCAAAAATGACTTATTATAATTACAAATTTTCCATGTGGTCAAAAGTCCATTATCTCCAAAATGATATACATGATTTAGATATCATATATATATATATATATATATTATATCTAGTATATATATAAATATATATCTATTTATACAAGTACATAACATTTCAAGATAAGAAATGAAATTCAGCGTTCATGGAGACGGTAATCCATATGTACGCATGAACGCCACTTTCATTTCTATTTTGTATTTTAATGGAATTAAAACATAATGATACATTGGTATATTATAATTTTAGTATAATATAATATATAATATCATTAATTAAATCCTTTATACATCCCACATAAGGCATTAACAAGTCATATCATTTTGAGGGGGCGGTAGTCCGCACTTCCTCAAATGAAATTATCTCGTTTTACCCATAATAGAAACCATAAAATATTGATATAAACGAAAAAAAGAGAAGAATAAAGAAAACATAAACATAACATTTATATCATATATAAATAAAGTGCCATATTAATGTCCACCATGAGAGGCGGTATAGGAGATTCGAACAATCACTGTTTCATGAGGCGTTAGTTTGCAATCCACAAAAAAAGTATGTTCTTCACCCATTAGATAGAGGTGTGTGTAAGTGTAGTTCTAATAAATCTCATAAAAACATCTTAATATATTTAGGATATTGTTTTTGTTATAAAATAAAGTAATAAAAAGTGTTTAGGGTGTTGTAAATTAATATAAAACAAAATAAAACAAAATAATTTAATAGAAAGCGTTACCTTTAATTTGGGAAACTTCCTTTCGTTTGAACCAAAAGAACATATTTAAGTGCCTTATGCCTAAGTTAAGTCCTCTATGAGAAAGAGGGGGATATTGAGAGATTATTTTGGTAGGTTTTGGATGATTCAAGGGGCTTGATATGTGTGTGGAATTGTATAGAAGTGGTGTCCTTATATAAGGGGGAGGAGGGGATCTTTAGAAAAGTGTGAATATATTATTTTATTATATAGTGATATTCAGTTTATAAAGGTCCAAAACTAATTAAATTATAATATATGATTATTCATGGTTGAAATAAAATCATACAATAATAATTGGATAGGTTCTGGATATTATTTTAATATTAATAATCTTATTTATTTAAATCATTTATTATTGAGGTAAATACTACATTATTATTGTATCATAAACAATTTAATTTATTAGATGTATAATTTTTTTAAAAAAACTACCATAATGTAAAAAATATCTTTATCTTTCCAAATAATATTTATAGTCGAAATATGATTTAAATAACCCCATGTAAAAATTGATATACTAAACGATATTTGTTAATGTCATTTATGTCTTTACGTTAAGTTAATTAAAATAAAGTGTCATATCACTCTTAAGTGGATCAATGGAGTCCCAAAATAGACCCAAGGATTCCCATGGTCAGCCATGGATCTTAAAATAAGTTTATGATAAGTTTTATGGTAATTTTGTATTATTATAATATTCTTTTTACCTTGAATTATCCTATTTACCTTTAACCAGGGAAAATAAAAGTCCAAATTACTATTCACCAAAAATTATTTTCATCTTATTGAGCCACATTTTCATTACTAATAACAAACATGTATGATTTATTTTCTAAATTCAATTCATAGAAGTAGGAAAACTTCATTTAAATGAAAAATTAATTTTTTAACTACTACTAAGTGGTTTTACTATTAATAAAAAAATTTATGTTTTTCCGAAAAATACTAAAAATTAATCCTAAGATATATTTGATATTATGAATTCAAAAATGATGTCTATTTTACCAAATTAAAAACATATAAGTTTCATTAATTAATTTAAAATTAATTTTCATTGCCAAAACAAATACCGTGTTTTTAAGAAAACAGTAACTATTAAAAGATTGACACTTGTTTGTATATAATTTAAAAGTGAAATTAATTAAATGGCCATCATTGATTTAAATGGTAGAAATATAATCTAATTACACATCAAAACTATTCAAATGTATAATTTAACACCATAAATTATTTTGATTAAAAAATTTGTTTTCAATTAAAATTTAGTATTTTTCACTATTCACCCAAATATGAAAGATATCAGAAATACACCAAGAATTTATCAAAAATATATTTTTATGTCCTGATTATAAATAAGAAAATTATTTGTCAAATTTAATATATAAAAGTGTCAAATATTGGATTTAAAAAGGGTTTGGCATTAAAAGATGGTAAAATTGATTTTTTTAAAAATACATTTTCTATCTAAAAAAATGAATTTGTTCTTATAATATGTCTAAGAAACACACAATACATAAGTTAAAATTATATAGACTATATAAAATTTAAAATCAAGTTAATACTATTCATACCCGCTTTTGAATAGCTATTTTGGTATGTCGTGGTGCGCTCGAACCCGGTGTTGCGTGTTGCGCAAGCTATTGAATTTAATGAAAATAACTTACGATGAAATCTTGGGGTGTTCCAGTTACAATATTTAAAAAATAAACCCCAAAATTTATGCACACATATAATTTATTAAAACTATTCCTTAATGTAGTTTAATAATTCATAACATTCTCAATGGTTTGATAATACATTCACTTAAAAATAACCTCATGTCATAATACATATGTATTGAGTTCAAATAAATTAATCAACTGTACTAAAAAAATCAAAAATAAACATTAAAAATCTTTTATAATAAATCAAACAAACATATATGAGTTAAATAACTATCAAAATTAATATTTTACTATTCAAAAATCCATATGGAGGAGCAGTTGTTATTTTCCCAGTAGTCTCATGTGTCATAAGTCATGTTGGCTCGATGACCTATTGAACATCACTCTATAAAAATATTATATCATTTTCATCATGATTCACCTCCAGCATCTATTCTTCCAAACCTTAAACATGATGAATTTTATGGAATATCCAAGTGAGACTTCAAGACCATTTATCACCATATGATTGCTGCACTGGTTGATAGCTGATAGCCAGAGACACAAACATATCATCTCCTCAAGGGAGATATGTCTATCACATTGGAGGAAATCGACTGGATTCTTGGTTTAATGATCCATGGATAGGCAGTTGTAGGTGCTACTATTGGCCGCTACTAGGGCGTCAAGGATTTTCCACTAGGAGTTGAAATTGGAGGCATACCACAGGTCCTCTTGGGTTTCCATTTTCATATGGGGTGTCTTGATGAGAATTTTACCATCATTTTAGATGATACAAATGACAAGATGTTTGTTCATCACACACATGCATGTATTTTGTGAGTGATCGGTAGGATTTTGTGTAGGGACAACTCCACCACGTTGTAAAACATGATGTACCTACCATTAGTGGTGTATATTAATTAGAGAAGTAAAGAAAGTTGGGGTCCTCTATATTATCACATCTTTATAGATATATCTATATCGGTTGTCAAGAGGATTCACAATAGATTTCAGAATGTATGGATTTCATACATATGTGGGATTCAGAGAGTTTTCAATGCATTTCTCCATAAATTGTCTCACCACTTCCACATCACCTATTTTTAGACTGCCCTCGGGAATGATTGCAATAACCATATGTTTTTGTGAAATATTTTCTCTAAATAATTTTAATTATTCAATAGCATTCATTTCACACAATCATGAGTTTAAACAAACTACGAGATGCAGTTATTATCAAATAACCATTTTAACCTATCCAGTAGGTTAGTAGGAATAAATTTAACTAACTTATGAAAATGTATGGTGAAGTCATTCGCTACTGATTATTTATGAAAAATATAAATCAATTATATGTTTTTTATTTTTTTCTTGAGAAATACTTTTAATAAATTAAAGGAATAAAATATATATGTAATATACCGAATAAAATAGTTTTATATTCATCAATAGATATTTTTTTCTTAGGAAATGACTAAACCCTATTCGAGGTATAAAAACCAATATTTTTCAAAAGGGTAATTATATCTCGTTTAATGAAGTACCCATTTTAAATTATGATTTCAACACATTGATAATGTTGATATGAAAACATAAACATCTTATTTGGAAGAGGGATATAAAAATTTACTTTGGCTGAAATTTTAATATTTTTCTGATAACTTTCAAATTTTGATGAATAGTAAAAATAAACTAATTTTTAATAGAAAATAACATTTTTCATCAATATAATTTATATGGTTAAATTATAATATTGAATTGTTTTAATGTATAAATATAAAATATTTTGATCATTTTATATATTTTATGTCATTCTAATAAATTTTAAATTGAATTCATATGTAAAACCATTTCAATCTTCTGTAATGTTTTTTCTTATAAAACTCGTACACTCTTTTTGACAATGGGATTTATTTTAAATTAATTAATGTAACTTATGTGCATTGAATTTTAAAAAATGCATTCCATATTGTGAATTAGTAGGTCCTAGTAATGTAAATAGAATCTTATTAGGCATTATGAGTAGTAACTTTAGTCATTTTTATTAATATGGTAAAAGGACAAAATAAGTAATTAAAGGTAATAATACTATTATAAAATTACACTAAAACTTTTATAAATATCATTGGATGAGTTTTTTTTTGACCTATGAAATATTTGGGTTGAAATGGTGTCCTTTGGAAACAAATTGGATGAGATTAGGGCATTTAATTTATTTTATTTAAAGAAATGTTCTGATGTCTCTCCCACTATGGAGTTTTAGCGGTGGCCAAAATCCTATCGGTTCATTGTTGATTGTAGTTCTTTGACTGTAGCATCATCCCCTATGTGAGTGCTCAGCACCTGGTGAAGCTTCAGTTTCAATTCGGGTTTTTAGATTTATGGCTTCAGTTGTGGTTTTTTCATATTTGTGGCTTCAAGTGCAGCGATATCCTTCTTCTAATGTGGTTTTGGTTTTGTGGATCTATGGGTTCAATTTTGGATGTGGTTTTGAAAATCCTAGGTGTCCAGTTTTGGACCTCCCCGCTCTGTGGTTGTTCTGTTAGGAGATCTTCAAGGAGTCATTGGGCACTCCTTAGGTATCTAATTTCCAGATCTAGGTCCTCTAACTCATGCTCTGTGTTTCCCCACTGGTTTGGCAGTTCATTGTTCTTTTTCCTACATTTTCTCACCTCCATCATTTACAGGTTTTCTCTCCTTTGTCTTATACAAGTTTGCTGACTTATGTTTGGACATGCAGAGGTTGGGACACACGCATGATCACGGGACCAAAGGTGGTGACTCACATAGGGTGGGCTCATGTAGCGTATCAAATGTGACAGTGTGGTTTACATAGAGCTAAGATTGCGTAGGGCCTTGCGTGCAAGATTTTTCTCATGAAGGGTTGTGGGAGGGTAATTTTAGGCAATAGGGTTTTTTTAATTTTATGGGGTAGGGTTTATATTAATTGGGGAAATGGGGTTGTCCAGCGCCAAATGAAGTGGCGCTGGACAAAATTGACAAAGTGCCACTTCAAGTGGCGCTTTGACCACTTCGGCCCCACACCCCAACCCCATATATATATATATATATATATATAATACACTTATTTATTATTACAAATTTAATTACTAAAATAAATACAATAATTATAATAAATATAATTAAAAAAATAAATACAATAAATACATAATTCTATTTTTTATAATAAATATATAATTATGATAAATTATATTTATTATAATAAATTTATTTATATTCAATATAAATAAAATACATACATTAATTATATTATATTTATTATAATTATATATTTATTGTATTTATAATTATACATTTATTATAATTCAATATTTATTATATTTATAATTATATAATTATTATAATTAGAATTATAGAAATTATAATAAATTTATAATTATAAAAATAATAATTATGATAAATATATAATTATGATAAATATATAATAGTAATAAATATATAAATATAATAAATATTCAATTATAATAAATATTTAATTATAATAAATGTATAATAAAATGAATATATAAATATAATAAATATAAAATTATAATAATTATATAATTATAAATATAACAAATCCATAATTCTATATATATATATAATAAATTTATTTATAATAAATTTATTTATTATTATAAAAATAATTACAAAAATAAATACAATAAAATAAATATAAATTAAATTAAATATAATATAATCAAATATAATAAATATAATATAATACATAATAAAATAAATTTAATATAATAAATTATTATACATTAAAATAAATTTAATATAATGTAATTAAATATAATTAAATATAACATCCGCCACTTGAAGTGGTGCTTTGACTGGCCCCACACCACCCCCAACCACCATATATATATATATATATATAAAATAAATTTATTATAATAAATTATAAATAGAATATAATTAAATATAATTAATATTATTAATAAAATATAATAAATATAAATATAAATAATTATATAATATAATTATATAAAAAAAATATAATACATACATAATAAATTCTAAACATAATAAATATAATAAATTATAAAATTAATATATTTATATAATAAATATAATTATATAAAAAATTATAAATATTATTATTATTATATAATTATAAATAAAATAAATATAGATATGGTAATTATATAATATATATAAATAATTACATATTACATTTATTATATTATAATTATATAATAAATGTATTATAATAATTATTATATAATTATTATTCATATTTATTATAATAAATTTACCAAATAAATGTAGATTTATTATAATGGATAAATAATATTTATTATAAATATAAATATAAATATACATTTATTATAATTAAATATTATAATATTTATTATAATAAATATACATTTATAATAAATGTATTACAAATATTTATTATACATTTACTATACATTTACTATACATTTATTATAATATTTATTATGATAATATTTATTATACATTTATTATATATTTATTATAATAAATATTATAAATGTATATTTATTATAATAATATTTATTATACGTTTATTATAATTTATTGTGCATTTATTATAATATTTATTATAATAGTATTTATTATACATTTATTAGATATTTATTATAATAAATATTATATAATTATAATTTTATATTTATATATTTATTATTATTATATAATTATTATAATTTTATATTTATTATATTTACATATTTATTATTATTATATGTTTATCATAATTATATATTTATTATAATTATTATATTTATAATTTTAAGTTTATTATAATTCTGTGATTCTAATTATAATAATTATATAATCATAAATACAATAAATATATAATTAAAATAAATGTATAATTATAAATACAATAAATATATATATATATATAATTATTAGATTAATAATTTATTATATAACAATTTATAAATACATAATAAATTGAAATAAATATAAATAATTTAATAAATATAGTATATTTATTATATAATTATAAATATAACAAAAAAATTAAATATATACATAATTATATTTATATGTGTTATATTAATAATTATATAATTATTATATTTTTGTTTATTATGTTTATAATTATCTAATAATTATGTTCATAATTATATAATTATTAATTATAATTAATAAATATAATAAATATAATAAATACAATATAATAATATAATTATATAATTATTATATTTATAATTATTTAATTATTATGATTTTAAATATATAATTATTATTGTAATATATATTTATATTTATTATATAATTATTATAGTTATATTTATTATATTTATAATTATATAATAATTATTATATTTATAATTTATTATATAATTTTTATTATATTTATAATTTATTACAGTTATAATTTATTATATTTGTAATTTATTATATTATATTTATTATATTTGATTATATTATATTTAACTTAATTTATATTTATTTTATGGTATTTATTTTTTTTATTTTTTTTATAATAATACATAAATTAATTATAAATAAATTTATTATATATATATAGAATTATGGATTTGTTATATTTATAATTATATAATTATTATGATTTTATATTTATTATATTTATATATTTATTTTATTATATATTTATTATAATTAAATATTTATTATAATTGAATATTTATTATATTTATATATTTATTACTACTATATATTTATCATAATTATATATTTATCATAATTATTATTTTTATAATTATAAATTTATTATAATTTCTATAATTCTAATTATAATAATTATATAATTATAAATATAATAAATATAGAATTATAATAATTGTATAATTATAAATACAATTAATATATAAATATAATAAATATAATATAATTAATGTATGTATTATATTTATATTAAATATAAATAAATTTATTATAATAAATATAATTTATCATAATTATATATTTATTATAAAAAATATAATTATGTATTTATTGTATTTATTTTTTTAATTACATTTATTATAATTATTGTATTATATATATATATATATATGGGGTTGGGGGGTGGGGCCAAAGTGGTCAAAGCGCCACTTGAAGTTGCGCTTTGTCACTTTTTTGTCCAGCGCCACTTCATTTGGCGCTGGACAACCCCATTTCCCCAATTAATTTAAACCCTACCCCATAAAATTAAAAAAAACCCTATCGCCAAAAATTGTCGTTGTAGGAGTGACACAAAGTGTTATTATTGCGGAAGAGGGTTCATGCATGGTGGGAGCAGGAAGTGTTATTATCGCGAAGGGGTGTTTGTGGTGGCGTGTTTGCGAATGGGTGTTCGTGGTGCGGTGCACACCAAGGGGAGTTTGTAGTGCAGTTTTCGTGAAGGGGTTTTTGTGAAGGAGTGTCCATGTAGAGGTTTCATTGAAGAGGTGTACCCATACGGGTTGTTCGTGATGGTGGTTACGAAGGATTGTTTGTGGAGGATTAATTTCGGAGGACTGTTCACAGAGGGCAGTTTGCGTAACACTATTTGTGGAGTGTGTTGTTCGCTGTTAGAAGAGGGTTCTACGTGGGGTGTTTCTCGCTTTATGTGGAAGACATTTCACGAAGGGTTTTTTCATGTATAGGTTTCCTCGTGAAGAACTGGATCGTGAAGGGAGATTCTGGTTTTCACAAGGGAGTCGTTTTTACGAAGGAGGATTTTATAGGTCGCATTGATGTTTGGTTTGCGTGGGTAATTTGGTTCATGCACGGGATATTGGTTTGTGAGTGGGGAGCTTTGTAGGTACAGGGTTCTCAGTTAGCACAAGGGAGATTATTTTGGTACACACATGGATCTTTTGGTTGCCCGTGGGAGTTTTTTATGTGATAGGTTTGTGCTCGTGACGGGTTGTGCTCGGGGGATTAAGAAAAAAATTCTATGGTTTTTTGACATGGAATCACACATGTTGAATTGGTGACTCTTTCCTTGACTGATAAAGTTAAATTTTTTATTGCTAGATAAATAGAGGAAGATTCCTATATGACACATCACATGTCACTCTAGGAGTTTGGGAAATTTTTAGAAAAATTTTCATTCAATCATGGTGCCCTTAAAATTATCTATAAAATTTATAGAGATTGGAGGATGTAGTTTCCATATAGGAAGTGATTGTCTTTGAATTATTTAATGATAGATATAAATAAAATGTTCTCAAATGTGGGCCATCATCTTTTGAAAACCAGATCATTTTCATGGATGACTTCAAAGTCAAGGATAATATTTAGAAAAATAATCTGACATGATTAGCTTTCTGGATACATATCAAATGAATCCAATTTTATGGTAGAACAGAATGTGTTATGTGGAAAATTTAAGAATTCATTGGTAAATTTCTGGACTAGGATCAATCTGATCCAATTCACTTGGGACCAGTGGTGTGGATCAGAGCCTTGGTCGATGTGGTACAAACAATAATGAGAGGTCTGATATTATTAATGGAAGAGTCTAACACCTTGATATCCTTTAAGTTCCAAAAGATTCCAATTTTTTTTTTTGTGGGTTTATTGGAAACTTATGAAAATTTTGTGACTTGAAAAAAGAGAATGAACAAGGCAACAACATTCTGCAATACAACCCCTGGCTTCACACAAAAACTACTGGACCCGTGTTCATTTATGTGGTTGAGAAAACAATGGGATCAATACTGGATTCCAAAGGCTTTCTCTAAGCGGCTGAACCAGAACACAATAATTTCATCATTCTTGGACCACCAGAGATTTCAAAGGGAAATCAAGTAGATCAAATGGAAGAAGAATTGCCTTTTTACAGTGCAATGGCTGGGACCAAAACAATGGAAAAGCATGAGAGTAAGAATATAGACCCGTTTTTCTTCTCAAGATGGGTTCCTGCTTTTATGAATTATAGTGTATTACCATCATTTGAACCGATGTCAAAATATAAGGAACCACCAGACTCTGGTTCTGAGCCGAAGCAATATTGTATCGAACTACCAGAGCCTGCTAGTTGTGAAGATTCTATTGCTCCACGTATCATCTCCCAGGAAGAAACTGATATGATTGGGATTACATCATCAGGAGATTTAAACCATCAGTCGTGGAAAGGATGAATTGCTGAGATAGGGGTGGTGATCCTATTAATGCGAATCCCGGGGAGCATAAATAGTGATTTGATGCTTATGAGTTGAATGAAATCCATCCAAAAAGGTAGAAATAAGAAGATGATTGAATTTTCTTTTAAGACATAGAGGTGAAGGTGGTTATTTCCCAGCCCCACCTAGAGGAATGAAAATACTATGCTATAACTGTCGGGTACTTGGAAACCCTTGAACGGTTTGGATGCTTCATAGCCAGGGAGTAAAAAAGTCATCTTAATATGGGGTTTCTATTCGATGCCATATTGGAAAACAAGTAAAACACTGTTATTTCATACAAATGTGGCCTTCAGGGCAGCTTCCACATTCCCCACCAAGGCCACATAGGGGGACTTTGTATTCTTGGGAAGAATAACGTTGACATTAGAATCATCTTGTACTCTTCAAATCATGTGGCTACATCCATCCATGATGACCACTATCTGCAATGAACAATTTTTGGTTTCTGTAGATGTCCACCAAAAAATGATATATGGAACTCTTGGGACCATCTCTATTTAATGCGATGAGTAATTCCAAGCCCTATACTCTTTGGCGGTGATTTCAATGTGATTCTATTCCAAAATGAAAAATGAGGAGGATCATGTTAGTCCTTTCCCTCAATATCAGGCTTTAGGGATGTAATGTTTAGGGAGGATTTGGCTGATCTAGGATATGCATTTATTCCCTTCACCTAGTTTTGAGGGAACACATAATGCACACACATTATAGATCATCTAGAAATATTTCTAGGATTGAAGGAATTGACCAACATTTTCTAGTTGATTCATATCACCCACCTGGCACCAAATTTTCCAAACCACTACCATGTTGTTATCGAATTCTCCCACAGTGGCCAGAATCCAAGATATGGGAAACCCATCAGGTTTGAAAAGCATCTGGGTACAAGAAAATGATTGCGAAGAAGTAATCGGATCATATTGGAAGGGTGGAAATATAGACATTGTATCTATCCTCTAAAATGTGAAAACTAATCTGAGGTAATGTAGAAATAAAAAAATTTCTTTATCCTGGAAAGCACTGTGACTCAATAGAGATATTGCTTAATGACCTACTTAGATGGTACCCTACTGATGGTATTCTCTCCAGAATTGGTTTATCAAAATAAAACTAGATACATATCTTCTCATTAAGGAAATCTTTTATGCAATGAACTCGTGTGAAACCAACATTAAAAAATGGGATGAAAACAACTAATACATTTATCATAAGTATTTTTCTAGGCATCACAAAAAAAAATATTTTGTGCCTCATTAACCCTTAATTTATGAACTATATCCAATATTGAAGGAACCCATGATATTATTTCAAATTATTTTCATAAAAATTATACTATAGGAGATTCCACCATTTCTTTTGAGTTTGAGTCTTGCATAAAACATGTGATCATCGATAAGATGAACCATCAGTTCACAAAATATTTTTCAGATAATGAGATTCTTCAGGATCTTAATCATATCTATTTAACAAAAGTCCTTAGTCCTGATGGCATCCATGCTCTTTGCTTCAAGAAATATTGGCACATTCTCTGCCCCAACATTTGCGCTCTAATGAAAGATATTTGGGATGGGTAAATCAACCTCATCTCTATTAATAAGTTAGTTCTTACGCTCATACCAAATTTAAAGAAACTACACTTGGCTTATGAATTTAGGCTAATGTGTCTCTATAATGTCTTCTACAAGATCTTCTCAAAGATTCTGGTCAATCATTTTTGCACTTGGTTACCTTCCATTATCTCAAAAAATCAAAGTTCCTTTTTAAAAAAGTTCCTTATCACAGATAATGCCATTGTGGCTTATGAAGTGTTTCACTTTACGAAAAAATAATATGATGAAAAAAAATATGTCTCATAGCCTAGACAATGGATATGAACAAGGATTATGATATAGTGGAATGGAATTTTCTCCAGTTCTTTATGACAAAAATGGGTTTCTACTCAAAATGGACATATATGATCTTGCATTGTCTTTTATCTTTCTCTTTTTGGATTAATATCAATGGTGGACTCAACTGAAGAATCTCACCCACTTAAGGCCTTCAATATGGAGACCATCTCTTCCCCATTCTCTTCATATTACTAGGTGATGTTTTTTCAAACCTCATTTCCTTAACAGCTTCCTCTAATTTTATTCATGGGGAAAAATATTTCCAAATAATCCCACCTATTTTGCAGATTTTCTTTGCGGATGATTTCCTTTTATTCTTTAGAGGTACTCCTAATGATTTCCTTTTTATCATCCCTGTGATCCACCTTTATGAGAGGGCCTCTAGAAAACTGATCAATCAGGGATAGTCATAATTCTCTTTCTGTACTGGTGTCAAACTAACTAAGAGAGCAGAGTTTTTTCTCACTACAGGTATTCAAATAGTTGATTAGCACAATAACTAGCATGGGTATCCCATGTTAGTCATCCAATAAAAAAAATGAAATTTTCACATCTATGGTTGATAGAATCGTGAAGAAGATCCATGGGTGAACTATGAAAAGTTGTTCTAAAGTCGTTAAGGAAACCCTTACCAAGGCCACTCTTCAGTCTATCTCCAGCTATATCATGTCCATGTTTAAGCTTCTCGGTGTGATTATTGACCAAATTCACTCCCAAATTGCTATCCTCGGGTGGGGTTACAATAGTAGAATAAACCAAATACACTGGATTTATTGGAAGTTTCTCGGAACCCTTAAAACAGGAGGTGGGATAGGATTTTGGGGACTTCGACTCTTTAATGATGTCATTTTGGCCAAACAAGGTTGGCACCTCATGATTCCTCTATATTATCTCTGTGAATGGTTTCTTGATGAAACATATTTTCCCCACTCATATTTCCAGAACATCTTTCTTGGACCTTGCCCCATCATTTTATGGATAAGTATTTGGAGATCAAGAATATTACTTAATAAATAGTTGTGTTGGAGGATTAGAGATTGTAAGAAATTTAACATTTGGACTGATCCCTAGTTGATTTAGAAAGATGGTATGTGGGCTACTTCTCAAGTCTTTCTTGGAAATGATAATTCTACTAATCATTGCTTGTATGTTGATCATGGTACTGGGTGGTGTATGGATAAAATAAGTTCATGGTTCAACAAAAGGGACAAAAGGATTATTCATTGCATCCCTTATGTGATGGATATAGGGAAAGATTATTCCTTTTAGATAAATGACATTTATGGATCCTATACAGTAAATTCATGATATAGGCTCCCTCTTGATTCTTAGTGTGAGGAAAGGGAGGGGCTTTGGAAATAATCATGGCATCTAAATATCCCCTTGAAATCCTCTAGTTCTAGTGGAATGTTTGCACTAGTATCCTTCCTACCATGGACTTCCCTGCTTTATCCCAGGTTATGTATGACAAGAAATGTGTCCTTTTCTTGGGTGATCTAAAACCTCCTCTACATGCGATAATCCAGTGCCTAGGGGTGGAATATATATGGATCTCTTGAAGATCTGTTACGAATCTTATGCTGAATACAGTGCCAGACCTTCCAACATTACTGATGTTGTAGTCTTCTTCATTCACTACTGATAAAGTTTCCTCATTATGCACTGTGGCTTGAATCATATGGGTTAGATGAAATGAATTTTTCTTTAATCACACAACAAAGCCATTCAGGTTCTAGATTGAATGAGTTACCTCTTGGATTGATAGGTGGATTCGGGGCTCTAAGCAACAATAGCTTTTTGGAACTCACACAGCTATTTCATAATGGTTCCCTTCCCTAGAAGGAATCATTATGATTAATGGTGATGCATCTCTCTCTAGGGATGGATTTTTTGAAATTGTACTTTTGTCCTGGGACCACCATGGCCAAATCATTACTCCCAAACATGAATCAGACCATATTATTTGTGATCCTACTATTTCTAAAGCATTCATTGTCCCTGTAGGGCTAAATTTTGCAAAAGATTTTAGATGGGAAGCTATTCACATTGAATCAAATTATGTCACCATCATCAATGCTATCAGATTTAATGATGGTGGCCTCCAATCTTTTGGCTTCCTTGTCAGAAAAATAATGTCGCCTACTCAAATCTTCATAGCCTGCTTCTTTTCTTTAATCAAAATGGAAGGAAATGAAGCATCCAATCAGTTGGATTCTTTTGAAATTTCTGGAGCAAATCATCTATAGATTGATCATTTTCCATCATGGTTGTTTGATGTTGTTACTGATGATCTCTATGATTAATATATAATCTTTCTTTGTCAAAATTAATTTAATGAAAAGTTAATTATGTCTCACTCAAATTTTAATGACTATTTAATTTTTTATATAAGGTTATACGAAAAAAAATTTGATTTTAAATATGCATTTTAAAGATACTTTTTTTCTTTATCATTGTAGGTTATTTGTATTTTTCAGAAAATAAATAATGACTTTAAAGACTTATACTTTGATGATTAATTAATTGTTGATAAATCTATAAAATAATTTTCATTAAAATAATAATAACTTTGAAATACCCAAATACTTGAAAAAATATTATTTCTCAAGTTTATCTCTACCATAAACATCCATGTGTAATGTTAGTGACCATTTTTACCCTTATATAAGAGACTGTAACACTTCTATTATTTTATTTAAAGTGATGTTAAAGTCGTCACATTCATAATTTAATACGTATAACATTTTAAATGTTGGATTTGTAGAAGATAAATTATACTAAAAATATTCTTCTAAAAGATAGTCGATTTGTTTAAATAATAGAAATTTAGTTTTAATTTTTATTCAAAAAATATGAATACTAAATAATTACACAAAATTGATGTAGTGATTATTTTATTAATGTAGATACCAAATAAATGTTATTAAAAATAATAAAATAAATATATTTTGGATTAATTAATATATAAAATTTATTTTATATATTACCTTAAACTATTATAAATATAATAAAATATTTTTTTTATGTTAAGTTGTTATCTTAATATTTTTATCAATGAGTTGAATAGTGTCAAAATTTACACTATTTATTTTTAATCGAAATAATGTTTTATTAAATATTTAATAAATACTAAAACATTTTTAAAAAATATATAATAATTATGATATAATTTAAAATCTTCAAATTTAATTATTTATGGCCTAATTGACATCAAATTAGTAAATATTCCATCCTTTTAATATTGAAATATTTTTTATCATAATTAAAATTAAATAGAATAACTATGTGTTAATTAAAATTATAATGTTTAAATTGACAAAAAAAATGTCTAAAATTTATTTGTTGATGATATTACACACTATATCATCTCATCTTCAAAATTGGTACAGTTTGGAGGTTTTTGGGTAGGGTTTTTTTATTATAATTTAAATTTTTTAGAGATACTAAAAGATCCCCTCACCTCAATTATAAAACGGCACCTCCACCCTCACTTATTCAGTTCAATTTGATCCTTAATCCTAGACATATCCTAACCCTTTCCATTTTAATCATCCCTAAGTACATTTTTTAGTTTTTCGTATTCTTTAAAGACCAACTTTATTCCTCTAAGAAGAGATTTAGAGGAGGCACATCAAAGAAGATGTAATCTCCTCTACCAATTCTTTCAAACTTCTATCTGCTTATACTTCCTCTTCATGAGTAGTGTCATTATAAAGTAATAAATCCAGTATAAATTATACAATGATATGATATTGTAATTACTAAAAAAACATATTCCACCTTTTATCCATCCTAAGAAAAATGAAATCACCAATCGTATGTACGTACGACTAACCATCTCCATGTTGTAGTGTAATCATTTTTTCACTAACACCTTACTTGGATGGGTATAATGATGTAAATAATAAATGTATATTATTATTATACCATGATATTGATTCTTAAATATTATACAAGATCCAATTCAATATCTTTTAACAATTATTGGAATGATATCGTCACTCGTGCATCTTTACAGCCTACCGTCTCCACGATGCAATGCAATTCATTCTACCTGATATTCATTAAAAAATGATTATATAAATGTAAAAAATAAATAAATATGGTATATATTATGTTAAAATAAATTTACGGATATATATGTCCTAATTAGGTGAACCATAATTTATTTGATAAAACATTAATAAGAACGTAAAGTTGTCAATATCTGAATAATGAGTAACAATGAAATGTTACAAAAAAATAAATGATAATATGATCATATATGATATCATAAAAATGATTATTATTCTAGAATAACTCAATGAAATTATTTACTCATTATAAAGGATGTTGAGATACATATGAAATATTTTAGACCTAAGGTAATTGATAATTTTGGAATCTCATTATTATCTGAGATTATTTATTTGTAAATATTTACTAGGGTATATTTATCATCCACATCCATGTTACCTAAAAATGTAATACTATTTCTATTATTATAAATAAATTTAATGTCAATTTTACCCATTTTTAGTTATTTTTATAAATGGTTTGATATTAATCATTTGTCTTTATTCAATAGGATTTACTTTTTGACTTTTTTGGCCAAATTACAATGAGAATGTTTTGTTATCTTATAAGAAATGAATGGATTTTTAAATATTCATAATTACTAATTTCCCTAAATCTTCCTCAAAAAAATTTCAATTTTATTTTCAAATTAATTATTTTATTTTAAAATTGAGTGATATTTTGAGAAAAGAAAATAATTTTGAATAAGAAAGGATATTTTACTCAATAATTAATATCAGGTGTTTTATTGAAGTTATTTTCCATATGAGATGACATTATTTAATATGGTTATGTTTCTATCCCTCCTATTGATATGGTTTTATTATTTTTATGATGGAATTCTATTTATTAAATCCATTTGTTTTATATGTATTATGATGGAATTATATTTTAGAAACCCATTTTATTCCTTGGGTTATTCTATGATGAATGATTTATGTTTTTGTGGAACACGTAAGAATAATTTAATTATGAGGTAGGTGGGACCTATATCACCCTTCAAGGAATTGGGTAAATATTTATATCCCATGATATAAACATGGTTTGAATGGGAAAATATCTCAGTTTAGTAATATTGGGATGAAATATGAGTGAACTCGGTTCAGTAATGGACATTGTCTGCTTTGATGGTTGTAGAAATGAGCCCTGAATAATATGAATTGATTTTATATGCCTATGTGAAGTCCACAATACTTCATGTCTTTTCTTATGACTTTTGGTTTTATTTTCATTGATTATTACAAACATTTATGATTTATCCTATGAATTGATATCACGATCTTTCATATACAGGATAAGATTTTCAAATCTTATATTCTTATGTCTTATGATTTTTTTTGATTGATATCTCCCTTGTTTACCTTTAATGAGAATTTGAGCTCACCATTTCATATGTTTCTTTTTCACAAGTCATGAAGTAGGGTATTAAATAAGATATGTCAACAAGGGGTCTAGTTATGAAGAAATAAGCAGGTCTTCATAATTTTGTCTTCTAAACTAGTTGTTTATGTCTCCCAGTTTCTAAAGACACTATTACAATACAATTGTGTCATGGTTTTAATATATTTTGTAATGAATATTCTTCGAATTTGATGTAATATAAATGTGTGTAAATTATGTGGTGTTATAGATGGTATCAAAGGAAATGTATAGTTATCCTTTAGAAAATAGATTAAGAAAACCATAGTAAGAACCCTAAGAATATGTTAAAGTATGGGTTACAATCCAAGTCACTACTGAAAAAATTACTTATACCCATGGTTCAAAACCGTGGGTATATCCCCCAAAACCGTGGGTATAGCCTATACCCACAGTTTTGGGAACCGTGGGATGGAACAATGTCGGTATAGGGGTCTTATCCTATACCCATAGTTTTGTAGAACCATGGGTATAGGGTATTCAAATGTGGCACAACACTGTTCCAGAATGGCACACAATAGAACCCACAGTTTTCAAACTGTGCGGAATTTAAATTCAAAAATTATGGCGCTAAGGGGTATCAAACCCACACATCACACCTCACCTTAAAGCCCCCCCACCAACGGACCAACCGAGCTGCAATGGTTAATTGTAATTTATAAATATATCTGTGTATTTATATTAATATAATCCAGTGCGGTATTTCAAAAAACACGGTGCGAGGGATTAGAACCCTTGTCTCATAGAGAACCTTACAGGTGCAACCCACAAATGGACCAACCGAGCTGCAGTATTTAATTATTATATGTACATATATCTGCGTATATATATTAATATAATCTAGTGCGACATTTAAATTCAAAAAATGTAGCGAGAGGGATTCAAACCAGCGACCTATAGAAACCGCAGAGAAGTCTTTAACAACCGAACTAAAGAATTTTTGAAATTATATATTTATATTAATGTAAATATATTAATCTAAACCATGAAAAAATTGTCTTCCCACCAAAACTATTTTGTGTCCCGCCTAATTTTCTTTCCCCTCCATAATGCGGGGAATCTATACCCACTGTTATGGAGAACCATGGGTATAGGGCTTCAAAAAAACCCCCCAATACCCACGGTTTTGAAGAACCATCGGTATAGGTCTTCGAAAAATACCCTATAGCTACAGTTTTGGAGAAAATCGTGGGTATAGTTCTTAAAATAAAACTATACCCACAATTTGTGGAACAACCATGGGTATAGGTTCACATACCAACCCTATACCCACGGGTTTTTGAAAAAATGTGGGTATAGAACTAGTTTGCAGTAGTTAGTGTTTTAGAAATGATCATGAATAACCAAGGATAAAACCTAATTTTTAGAAAATTTAACCTTTATTCTTCATTATGTTGCTTTTAATTTATGATTAATGTTACTCACACTATGCTTCTTGGTTTTATTCAATGCCTGGAACCCAAAGGAACAGTGTTAATGCTGAATGTGATGTGAAATGAAATTATTGTCCTCCAGAGAAACCAAATTTTATGGGAGCTAGAATGAATAATATTATAGCTATGAAAACACAACATTCTACAGCTATGAAAAATGAAAGACTTCCAAATTTGAAAAAGATAGAACAATATTATGTTGACTCATTTATGAGGTAGCGTCCACCATCTTTCAGCAGGTATTCTGATCCATTTGTGGTATAAAAATGGATCAGTACCACTAAAAAGATATTTTCAATTTTCCAATGTTCAAAACATGATAAAGTCATCTTTTAAGTCTATCATTTTGAAGGTAAATCTTACCAATGGTAGAACCTTATCAATATTATTAGGTAAAGAGTTGAAATTGAATCCATAAAATGAGATGTGTTGAAGAATATAATTTTCAATAAGTACTTTCCTTATATTCTTAGAACAAATATGGAGAATTAGTTCCATAATATTATGAAAAGGGAATATGAATTCTTTGGTACCTATGAAGAATATTTTACAAGACTTTCAAGGTACGATTCTAGAATTATTATCCTACATGAGAGTAAAATTGATCATTATTTAGTGGATTAAAACCAAGTCTCTAAAAGGCATTAGCCATAAGGGGATACCTATAAAGAAATCATTCAATATGCTCTCAAGGATGATATAGATATTGAAGTAACCCATTAGTCTTATGGATTTCATAAGATGGGAAAAATGGAATTCAAGGGAAACTATAAAGACCACACTAAAAAGAAGATGTGTTTTCCCTTATTCTCAATGTGTGGAAAGAAACATGGAGGGAATTATCTTAATACGACTTGTGAAATTTTTAAATGTGGAAAATAAGGTCATTGGGAAGTTGAATTACGAAGTGATGGGAAAAAGATGTTTAATGATGAAAATAGAAAAAATGATACATATAATGAACCTTCTACACTTTAATGTTACAATTGAAAGAAAATGGGAAAATATTCCAATCAATGCCCTAATCTAGGTTTTATTGATGATAATCGACGTCAAAAAACTCTTAAGGCCAATGAAAATTGAACGTCACATGCGATCACTATCGATGATGTAGAGTATCACAATGAAGTGGAGAAGGGTACACATACTATTCAATCTACAGTGGAAAATGATTTTTTTTATTATGGATACACTAACTCTTTTATTCCTAAATAATTTTCTAAGGGTATCTCTATATTACCTAAACAATAATATTTTGAGTCACCTATGATAACTTCTAATGGAACAACAGTTGGATCAAAAGTTTATAATTTTTCATGGATTGAAGTTTGTGGGAGTGTGCTTCCTAAAAATCTTGTGATCCTTCATATAGTGGAATTTGATGGGAATCTTGGAATGTATTGGCTTTATTTATATGGATCTCAAATCAATTTCCAAGGAGGTAAGTCCCATTACATATTCTAGATCACAATATGATCCTTTATCGTTGAAAGGATGAATATAACCTTCTAGTAAATATTTCACCCAACATATGTGTCTTGATTCTTATAAATGTTGGTTATTTATCTATAATAGTTTTGGAGAAACTCACAATTGGTAATACCCCCATTTTACAAGATTTGGATGATATATTTCCAAAATAATTTCTCGGTCTTCCACCAAATCATGAAGTTGAGTTTTCAGTAGAACTCATACTAGGTGTTATGCCTATTTTAAATACACCTTATAGAATGACCCGAATTGAGTAGAAATAATTGAAAAAACTTATAGAGAATCTTGCTAAGGGATTCTTGTGCCCTAGTTCATTATCTTAGGGGGCACATGTTCGGTTTGCTATGAAGATAGATGGATCAATGAGACTCTAAATGGATTATAGAGAACTTAACAAGATTAATATCAAGAAAAAATATCCTCTTCTCTTCATTGATGTCTTATTCGACCAACTACACGAGGCTCAATACATTTCCAAGATTCATCTTCATCCAGGATATCATCAATTAAGGATCCAGAAGGAGGATATTCCAAAGTTGGCATTCCATAGAAGTTATGGACTCTATGAATTTATAGTGATTCCTTTTTTTCTTACTAGTTCCCCTGATATCATCAGGTATCTATTGAATAGTGTCCTTAGAGACTATCTTGATCTGTTTGTTGTAGACTTTATAGATGATATTATTATTTATTTGTTGGGAAAAAATGAACATTAAGATCACTTGATAATTGTACTAAAGACCATTATAAAGGATTAGATTAATGAAAAATTTTCCATGTGTGAATTTTGGCTTCAAAAAGCTTCATTTTTGGAAAAAATAATCTCAAAAGAGGGTATATTAGTGGATCCTGTAAAAATAGATGTTGTTGAATATTGGATGAGACAAAAAATGATAACTGAGAAAGGATGTTTTCTTGGTTTGGCTGCAAATTATCAATGATTTGTGAAATATTTTTCACAGTTATCTAATCCACTCACCAAGTTGACTCAAAAAGAAGTTATGTCTATGTGGATAGAGGAATGTGAAGAGAATTTCAAATAACTCAAATGAAGTTTAGCCAGTGCACCTGTGGTCACACTACCATGTAGTTGAGATAATTTTGTGATCTACAGTGAGGCATCCAAAAAGGTACTAGGTTGTTTCTTCATGAAAAATGATATGCTGATAGCTTATACATCCTTCTAGTTGAAAATACATGAGAAAATTTACCCAAAACATGAGTTGGAGTTATCTACGGTAATCATTGTATTAATTATATTGAATTACTATCTTAATAGTGGAAGGTGTGATATTTACACGGATCAAAAAAGTTTAAAGTATATTTCCACACTAAAGGAGCATAATATACATCAAAGAAGATGGTTGGAGTTGATTAAAGTTTATGAATACTCAATAAATTACCATATAGAGAATGGGAACAAGGTGGTAGATTCTTTGAGTTGAAAGAAACATGATATTATATCACTGACGAGGATCATAAAAGATCTAATATTTAAGTATTGGAAAAGGTTAGATCTTGAAATTTTAAAGGAAGGGGATAAATATTATCTTTTTCAAATGAATTTTCAACATTATATACAAGTGAAGATTAAGGATCCATTGAAGGAAATTGTAGAGATACATAAGAAGGTGATAAATGATCATGAATAAATCCTTGATTGTGATGGAATAATAAGGATCAGGAATCAGGTTTGTATTCCTCCCATACCAAAATAAAAGAAGGATCTATAGGATAAGGCTTAGAGTTCTTCATTCTCTATTCACCCTAGAAGCACAAAGATATACAGGGGCTTGAAATAGTATTTCTAGATGGACGGCATGAAAAGAGATGTTGTTGAATATTTTTATTGGTTCTTGGATTGTCATCAAGTTAAAGTTGTGTGACAGAATTCTAAGGGGATGTTATAACCATTATCCTTACCAAAATGGAAATGGGGAAAACATAACTATGGACATTGTTGTCGGACTTCCCAAAACATGTAGGTGAAATAATTATATCTAGGTTATAGTTGACTACCTTACAAATTTGATCCACTTCATTTTTGTTAGAGAGGATTTATCTCTTGATCAGATTTCCAGGATAAATGTAAAAGATGTGGTAAAATTTCATGGAGTACTACTTTCCATTATATCTGATTGGGAACTGAGGTTAACCTTGTGGTTCTTGAAATGTCTTTAGTTGTATCTAGTTATAGAGTTATGTTTCATCACTTCTTATCATCCCCAGAATGACGGTCAGTCTGAGAGGACAATTCAAACACTAGAATAAATGTTGAGAGAATTATTTTTGGATTTCAAAGGTGATTGGGATCAACACATACCATTGGTTTAATTTTTTTACAAAAATATCATTCACTCTAGTATTCAAATGGATACATAAAAATCCATCCATGAAAATAAATTCATAAATCCAACTTTTTTAGATGAAGTTGTGAAAGAAATCTATTAGGGCCGAATCTTGTTGTTGAAATGACAGAAAAGGTCTGATTTAATCAAAGAAACATAAGAGTACCTCATACTTGAAAAAAAAAATATGATGGAAACTGAATAAAATACTCAGATTTTAAGTGGTTGACAAGGTGTTTCTAAAATTATCTCCCTGAAAGAGAGTAATGAGATTTGGAAAGAAGGGAAATCTATTTCCAAGGAATATCTGTCCTTTTGAAATTCAGGATTGTGTAGGGAAGGTAATTCTCCAATTGGTGCATCCACCAAATCACTATCATGTTCTTGACGTGTTCTACGTATATCTGCTAAGAAATTGAATACCTAATCCTTCACATGTACAAAACTCAGAATTCCTATAGCTGGAGCAGGATCATTCTTATAAAGAACAATCAATATAGATTATGGTTTGTAGCAAAAAAGTACTTCAAAACAAGACCACTCTCTTGGTTAATGTTTTACGGAAGATACACCAATTTTATAAAGCTGCGTGGGAAATTAAGGATATGATGAGGGAGATATATCCTAATCTATTTATATCATGTAACAAATTTTGAGGGTGAGATTTAGTTTAAGGGGGTAGAATGTAACACCCAGGTATTTTTTGAAATATTTTCTCTAAATTATTTTAATTCTTCAATAGCATGAATTGCATGAAATTGTGAGTTTAAAAAAATAGTTATATACCCTTATTATAAAAAGACCAATTTAACCTAGTAGTTAGGATAACAGTAATAAATATAACTAACTTATGAAAATGTACAGTGAAGTCATTCACTACAAATTATTTATAAAAAATAAAAATCAATTATATATTTGTATTTTTTTCCTTGAGAAATACTATTAGAAAATAAAATTAATAAAACAAATATTTTTTATACTTAATAAAATATTTTGATATTCATCTAATCAGTATTTTATTCATGAGGTATGAATGAACCCTATTTGATGTATTGAAACTTATATTTTTCAAAAGGCTAATTTTCAAATTTTTAAAGGGGAACCCCTTTTAAATCAATATTTTGATACAATAATAATTTTTTTATGAATAATCAATCATGTTATTAAGAAGTGGGATATAAAAGTTTACATTGGATGAAATTTTAATATTTTTTTGATAACTTTCAAATTTTGATGAATAGTTAGACTAAATTTTAATTGAATATAACTTTTTTGATCGAAATAATTTATATAGTAAATTTATATTATTTAGTGATTTTAAAGAGTAAATACCATATAATTGTATCATTCAATATAATTTATGTCATTATAATTAATTTTAAATTTAATGGAGATATAAAAACATTTCAATATTTAGCAATATTAGTACTTTTAAAACTCATTCTCTCTTTTCCGACAATGGGATTAATTTTAAAATAATTAATTAAAATTATTTATTAAATTTTAAAATATGGATTCTATATTTTTCATCATTAGTTTCAAATTATGTAAAAATATTTGTTTTATTTTTAGGCATTATGAATAGTAACTTCGGTAATTTTTACTAATATCGTAAAAGGGTAAAATAGCTAATTAAGGGTAAGAATACTACAATAAAACAACCCTGAAACATGAAATAATATAATTTCATGACATTATTTGACCAAATTAATAATTGGGTTGAAATAGTATCTTTTTTATGCCACTTGGATAAGATTAGAACATTTAATTTATTTTTTTTAAAGAAATGTTAAATATGTCTCACTCAAATTTTAATAAAAAATCATTTTTTATAAAATTCTATACAAAATGTAAATTAGATTATAAATATTAATTTGAAGGAAATTTTATTTTCTTATCATGGTAATTTAATTTTAATTTTTAGAAAATAAATAATTACCTTTATGACATGTACTTTGATGATGTTAAAATTAATTAATTGATGAAAAACCAATAATTTTTTTTAAAAAAATTCTAATAACAATAAATAGACTCAAACACTTGAAAAAATATCATTGGTAAAATATATCTCAACCATAACCATCGAAGGGTCTTGTTGGTGTCTATTTGGTGCCTTGTAGAAGATATTGTCACACCTATATTTATTTTAAAGTGATGTTAAAGTTGTCACATTTATAATTTAATAAGTAAAACACTTTAAATGTTGGATTTTACAGAAGATAAATTTGACTAAAAATATTTTTTTGAAATATAGTAGATATATATTCATCATAGCATTTTATTTTTAAATTTTATTAATCAAATATGTATACTAAATAATTACTCAAAATTGATGTAGTAATTATTTTAAAAATGGAGATATCAAATAAATGTTATTAAAAATATTAAAATAAATATAATATGGGTTGATTAATATGTAAAATGAATTTTAAAAGTCACCTTGACCAGTTATGAATATAATAAATTTTTTTTGAAGTTAACTTGTCTTAATAATTTTAACAATCAATGAATTGAATAGTGTCAAAATCGACACTATTGATTGTTTATCAATATAATGTTTTATTAAATTATTTAAAATTCATAAAAAAATAAAAATATATATAGTAATTATTATATGGTCTAAATTTTTTAATTCACTAATTTATGGTATAATTTCAATCAAAGAAGAAAATATTTCACCCTTTTAATATTAAAATATTTGATATCTTAATTAAAATTAAATAGAATAAGTAAGTGTAAATTATAATGATAATGACTAAAGTGACATAAAAACATGTATAGAATTTATTTTTTAATGATATCACAACCCTATATCATAACATCTTAGAAATTAGTTAATTTTTTTATGTTTTTAGGTAGGGTTAGATTTTATTATAAATTAGTTTTTTTGGGAATACCAAAAGTGCCTCTCACCTCAATTATAAAAGGGAACCTCATCTGTTATTCACTTAAATTTGAGCCTTAAATCTTGTCCATACCATACCTTTTTCAATTATAAATATCCCTAGTTTCATTCTAGAGGTTCCATTTTTTAAAATGACCTACTCTAGTGCTCTAAGAAGAGATTTAGAGGAATCATGTCAAAGAAGAGGTAATCACCTCAACCGATTCTTTCAAACTTTTTTGTTCATATAATTCCTCATCAGGATTTGTTTCATTATAAATTAATAAATACCATATCAATTATATACTGAGATGTTATTATAATTATGAAACAAACATATTCCACCTTCTATCCATCATAATAAAAAAGAAATCACCACATTTATGTATGTATGACTTACCATATCCATGTCGTGGTGTAATATGTTTTTCACCACCAACATACATGGATTGATTTAATGATGTAAATAATAAATATATATTATTATAATAACATGATATTTATTCTGAAATTTTATATACCATCCACTTCAACAACATTCAAAAATTATAGGAATGATATCGTTGATCGTGCGTACGTACGACCTATAGTCTCAATGATGTGATGTAATTCATTCTATAAGATCTACATTAAATAATGATTATATAAATGTAAAAATGATTAAATATGGAATATATTATGATGATATCAATTTTTTAATGATATAACTATGATCTAATAAGTAAAATCAAAACTTATTTTTCAAAATATGAATAAGAACATAAAGTAGTTAATATCCAAATAACGAGTAAAAATGAAATCTTACCAAAAAATTCATGAAAATATTATAATATATGATTTCATAATAATGAATATGAATCTGAAATAAGTAAATTAAAAAATTTAATAATTATATAGAAGGTTCATATACATTCAATGGATATCAGACCTAAGGTAAGCGATAATTTTGCAATCTCATTATTATCCAAGATTGTTTACTCGTAAGAATTTCCTGGGGTATATTTATCATCAACATATATTTTCCCTAATAATGTAAAAATATTTCTATTTTTTCAATTACTTAAATTCAATTTTATCCATTGGTGATTTTTTTATTATACAGTATGAAAGGAAGGTTTTTTTCGTCCGTCAATACGATATACTTTTTGACTTTTCCGACCAAAGTGTGAGTAGAATGTTTTATTAACTTGTAAGACAGGAAAGGAATTTTATGTCTTCATAATTACTTATTTACATGAAGATTCAAATATAAAATTTTAGGTTTATTTTCAAATAAATTCTTTACTTTTAAAATAGCATGATATTTTGAGAAAAGAAAATATTTTTTAATAAGAAATGATATTTTTCATGTGAATTAATATCAAGTGTTTTATCAAAATTATTTTCCATCTAACATAAAATTATTTAACATGGTTATGTTTCTATCCCAATTATTAATATGGTGTGATTATTTTTATAACGGAATGTAGTTCAAAAAATCCATTTGTTTTATATTGATTATGATGGAATGATGTTTAAGAAACCCATGTTATTCCTTGGGTTATGCTATGATGATTAATTTATGTTTTTGTGGAACACCTAAGAAAGATTTTATTATGAGATGGTTGGGACCGATTTATCCCTCCAAATAATCAGGTTATGATTTATATATCATGATATAGACATGGCCAGAATGAGAAATGATCTTGGTTTAGTAATATAGGGCTGGAATGAAGAGTGAACTTGATTCAGTAATGGACTTTTTATCCTATGATGGTCTTGGAAATTAGCCTTGATTAGTGTGAAATGATTTTTTATGCTTATTTGTATTCCAAAAAACTTCATGTCTTATGTTATGACTTTTTGGATTGTGTTTATTGATTGTTATGAACTTTTATGATTTATCCAATGGCATGATATCGAGATATTTCATATACATGGGAAGATTATTAAATATTATGTTCGTTTATATTATGATTTTGATATGAATGATATATACCTTGTCTAACCTTAATGATAATTTTAGATAACCCTTTAATATGATTCTTTTCCCCTGGTTATGACTGAGGGTATTAAATAAGATATATCAAAAAGGGTTCTAGTTATGAAAAAATAAGTGGGAGGTAGTGAAGATGTCTTATGAACCATTTGTTTATGTTTTTAAGTTTCTAAAAACATTATAACTATATTGTCTCATTGTGGGTTTGATATATTTAGTAATTATTATTTTTTAATTTTGATTTAATATAAATGTATGTAATGTATTGGGCGTTATAATGCCGGTATGTATTTTCCATTACATTGAGTTTTTTAGTAAATTTATTAATATCTTTTATAAACTTGGCGTATATTACTTTTTTTAACTTGGTGGATTCAAGATCAATGTTATGAACATAATTCAATACATAGGTTGAATAAATTTTGATAAATATTAGATGCTATAAAACCCACTAATGTAAATTAAACATTTAATTTTTTCTAGTTCACCAAAATTAATTTTTTTATTACTATTTTAAGATATTTTAATTTTATCAAAATAACATTATCGTGCTATTTTTTTATTTTTATCCTGAGTTTCTATTTCACGTAGTATGGACCATGTATACATGTTTTCTCTACTCATCACTTCCACCATACTGCACAGTTATTATTAGAGATAGTGGTGTTGTGGTTCCACTAATCCTTTTCCAGATCATTGAGTAGCACCCGTCAGACTGATTCATGAACCATTTTGGAAATATACAACATATCCCCATGGCACCATGACATGTTTATGGGTTACATTCCATTCTATTTACCAATGGAGAGGTGGTGAACTAGTTGAAATTCATCCTCGTTATATTGAGTATTGGGACCCGCTTTCCCAATACAGTATCTTTCAACAAAAATATCCCACAATACACTATCAGTTAGATGAATAAGATGATTATGTTGATTAGTAACAATGACATATATTCATGTACATTACACTCTAGCAGAGATACATTCCAAATTTGTTCAGTTTACTAAATTTTAAAATATATGTTTATCTTCTGTTACATATTAATTTGAACGTTATTTTATTTGCAGTCAGAAAGAATAGATCATCTTGTACATATCACAGATCCTAAGGAGGATGAGTTTATTAGGTGGTATTTTGTTCACTAAGATCTATTTTCACTCAAATACCCTTTCCATGACATACGTGATAGTGTCTATGATGAGAAGATACAATTATATCTTGATCCACATGCTCTGGTTGAAGTTCATGGGGATGTAGTTGCACCGGCTGAGAAGGATGCACAACCACAACCATTTCCAGCCATAGGGCAGAGATGAGGACATAAGAGAGGGACGAGGCAAAGAAATAGACCTCTATGGTAGGCTTTTGAAGAGGCTAATGCACTGTATAGTGGTGATCCCATAGAGAAGACTGATGATCTTCCACAGTCGAGAGATATTTTCATTCCACATATGTCGTCTTTATCGTAGAAGTCTACAACGAACTATGACCTAGATATGGTAGCATAACATGGTGTAGCCCCGCTACCCTTGTGATGAATTATTCAATATCATACTTTTGACATTTTTCAGAGCTCCAAGGTCATATGGATCCAAATATTCTTTCTGGTCTTCCTCCACACACGATGTTGGCCAGTCCTCTACACAACAATATGAGGAGGTACTTTAAATACCACAATAGGAGGAACCCACACATATAGCTAGGACATAAGATCGATAGAGACGTTAGACGGAGAGTGGGCATGAGGTTTACAATCCAGGTTTGGGAACTTGGGGGAATCAACGTTGATATATTCAAATGTCACATTATTTATTTTTAAAAACCTATTTATTGACAAAATTATTTGTTCTTTTCAAAAATTAGAAATGAATTCTATAATATAGTAAACAAAATATATTAATATATAATAAATTAGGAAATGTGGGTGGGAGTAAAACTAAAAATTTATTTATTTATTTAAAAGTATTATAATAATAATAAATATATTAATATTAATATTATATTATTCATTCAACTAATATGAGATATTTTTAATTAATCTATTATAATTTAATCTTATTAATTTATATATATATATATATATATATATATTTGGGTATTTATATATTTATAATTATAAATAAAAATGATTATTTTTTTAAAAGATCTTTATTTAATTATAAATACATATTTATTTATAAATAAATTTGAAATATTTTTAAACATATATAAATTATAAATATAATTTTTTATATTAATTTTTTTAATATAAATATATATTTACAGTTATTGGTAAATATAATTATAAATATATACATAATTATAAATATAAATATATATATATTATTGTAAATCTATCTCTATAAATAAATATTTATAATTATATAATATAAATATATTTATAAGTATATTATAATTAGAATATACTTATACATACATTTAAAATACATTTAACCTTATTATATATAAATATATATTTTTTTATTATTATAATTTAATGTTATTGATTTTGATATATTTATAATTATGAATCTATAATTATAAATCTATATTTATTTATGAGTAAATTTTAAATAATTTTAAATATATATAAATTATATATATATTAGAAAATAAAATTCTATTTATATAAATATATATTTACAATTATAGAAAAATGTAACTAAATATATAAATAATTTAAAAAATATATAAATATAAAAAAATTATTATAAGAATATATTTATCAATAATAAATATAAATATAATTATCTCTCTATAAAGAAATATTTATAATTATATAATATAAATATATTTATAATTATAAAATTATTACATTTTTTTAGAAAGATGAAGCATGTCCTCGAAATTTATAAAGAAATTATAAAACAGTTACAAGCAGATGAAAGAGTACACAAAGTCAGGGAAGTCTCAAAAGTGAAAGAGGAACACCCATTAATGGGTCATTCTAGAACCCAGGTTTTTAGGGTAACGGCCTCTACTCCAAGGATATCTCCCACACCTCCATGATTTGGGCTCCTTAGAGGCTGTATGAACATCATCCATGAGCGGATCGGAAATATTTTCTAGGGCAATGAATTTTATATATTTCCACAGTAGATCATACACATTCATCTCCTAATTGTTACGAAACTAGGCCTCCATATTATCAAATAAAGGACTCAACATTGTAATATAATCATGGAAACCGAATGTAATAGTTTCCATCTTAGGAAGAAGAATTTGAATATGTGAATTGTACCACTCAGCATCCTCACTGTAGTGGCCATTTGAAAATCTTTCACTTTCCAATACCTCATAAGGAATGATGATCATGTTATTATGAGCTTCTTCAGCCTCAAATTCTTTATTAATAGCCATACCAAATGATTCATAAACATTTCTCATAAATTCATATAAATTAGGAGGAAATTTTCATTTTGTACTACCATTAAATCTACCAGTCTGAATGCAAGTCAGTGACACCACCTATATAGAGGGGGTTAACTCATCCACAAACGGAGCTTAGGTGGTCTTTCCAAGCTCATCTTGTGCCTTGTTTTCTTAAAGGGAATCTTCTAGAACCCTTTCTCATTCACAACAATATTAGATTTTTGTATTATTTATTTACTAGGGGACACAACTTTTTATTTATTCTTAACCTTTCAATCACTAACCAAAATTTTCTATTCATTCCTGACTTTCTGATCAACAAAGTCTTCTGTTGTTGTCTCATCAGGTGAGTGTTTCTCAAAAGTGTAATTCTGATCACCAATAGCCACATAAAGATCCTTCACCTCTACACTAGCAGAATTGGCTCAATCCTTCACTTCATGATCAGCCGGCCTTTTTTCGATTTGTTTGGGATCCACAAAGCTAGATCGTAATATCATATCTTTGTAAGAGACAAAAATTTTCTCACCTATGTAATGCTTAATTTCATTTGGTTATTTGAATATGTTCTCCTATTCCAGTTATTCATGATCTTTAGGAGCCATATCTGCCGAGGTTTTTCGTTTAGCATGAACAATAGATATAAAAATATTTCAGTTACTGACCACATTAGTACCTTTTTCCCCAAGTGGAATCAAATCTAAATTTTCCTTTGAACCCAGTTGGGGAGTATTGTTAGCCCCAGCATTTAGTTTGATGCCATCATTTGAGGATTTCTTTCTCTTGTAATCAGAAATTGTGTATCCTTTTAATTTGGATAAATCACCAGTTTTTTTAGCCTCAACCCCTATTTGGAATTCCCAATAGATTGATAAACTTTAAAAAATAGAGGGAGATTCTCATATCATACAGTTAAATCAAAGCTCTAATCTATAGTTGATAGTGTCACATTTCCAATTGTGATTTCATTGAAGTCTATCTTAACTAAGAAGCACACAATGTAACCAAATTGTGCTTCCTTAATTAAATGATCCAATTTTATGGGAGTTATGATCATTGAGTAAATGTAAAAAAGGATTGTAGGGTGCCAATAAATCCAATTCAGAACATAGATTTGAACCCACACCTGTGTCTTCGTGTTACAGATTGAAAAAGGATTAAAGCTCGGATACCAATCATGAAAGAATAGAATGCCTGGTTTGTGTGAGACTGGACCATATGCCCATGATTTCTATTTTAAGGACTCTCCTGGGAATATAATACAGAAATAACCTCTTCAAAATAGAACACATTTCTACTCCATAAAATCCCAAGCATCATATATCCTTCGAACCAAGTTCTCAGAAGTCCATGTTTTAGATCCTATAGGAAGGACCAGTCTTACAATAATGGAAAACTCAAAAATCTTAAATCTACCAGTAATTAGGTCATGATTATCACAAATATTAACCAAGTTACCTTGTTTGAAAATTCTTTCAATAGACCCTTCATTTCCAGAAGCAGAAAATGGGTAGGATCCTTCACATTGTGTAGCCTGTGCACTCAACGATCCAAGTTTAAAACTCCCCTATCGAACTCTTAGGAAGAGTGTGGCATCATGATGAATAAAGTCATGGAGGTTTTCTCACTTTGTACAGGAGTCGTTCGTCATTGTATTGCAGTGTTGTGCTTCAACCATAGACCCCATAATATTTGCAACAACCATTTTCAAATATAAATACACAGAGACCAAATGATACTCTATTTAGAACCAGACAAAATGCTTCTTCGAAAAAAACACAATTCCAGCCATCAACCAGCACGGGATCCATCACTAGAAATGAAAGAAGAAATATGGAATAAATTTGTCACGTGCCTATCCCAATGTGACAAAAATATGAACAGAAACCTAGCCGTCATCAAGGATTGACATTATCGTCTCAGTAAAACCCATAGTTCTATTAGGCAAACGATGTTCTGGAACCGTCCTCCTCCTCCATCCTCAATAGATTTTATAATATATTTATATATACATTTAAAATATATTAACATTAATATATATATATTATATATATATATTATGTAATGTTATTAATTTTGATATGTCTGTTCCCATATTTATATTATTACAATTATAAATAAAAATTCCAATTTTTTAAACAGATATTTATATAACTATAAATCAATATTTATAAATATCAGTTCAGGATGTAGGTTATATGGTAACCCACCCCTTAATTCCTGATCATTGATCATGGTTCGATTATTGATTTGCCACAATTTTCTGGTAGCACGATAGATTATCTGATGTGGTCAGTCAGAACAGGGTCGACAGATGTGGTGATGCTATCATGCGAGGCTACTAGTCGTTAGGGGGTATGATCGACTGGGGACACTATATGACTTCCTAGGTGGGTGGGGGAGGTGATAGAATAGTGTGTTGGGATGAGGCAAAGCATGGTTAGGGGATTTGAATTTGACGTTGGTGGGTCCTAGAGAGGCATATGAAGAAAAGATGGGGGCTTTATGGCTACCATTAGCATGAAATGGCAGAGGCGAATAAGGAAGAGACTATGGGGTTCAACAGTCTGGTTGGCATGGGGATGGTATTCAAGGAAGATGGAGACCCTTGTTGTGATGTGTGTTTGATGGTTGACCTTAGGGTCTTGGCCTTGGGCAATGTTATGGGTTTATATCCACTGGTCCTACAAGCCATTTATTAAATAAAAAAATGTTTGATGGGTGTGTTATCCCGTTGTGGGGATTATGATATATCATTCCGGCCTGTGTGTGCGGTGTGTGTGAATTTTAATATAATTTTACATCGAATAAACCTAATATAATATGTTTATAATTATATATGTTTATCTAAATTTAAAATGTTTTAAAAAATATAATTTTTTTTAATAAATAATTGTAAATATAAATTTATTTATATTAATATATATTTACAATTATATATAAATATAATTATAAATCGAAATATAATTATAAATGTATTTATAATTTTATAATTTTATAAATATTATAATATATTTACCTATATATTAAAAATATATATAACATTAATATATATATATATCTATATATATTATTAGTTAATATATGGGGAAAACCACACTTGGTGTGGCGTTTTGGTCCCTCAAAATGACCAAAATTCCATACGATCTGGCTTTTTGGGTGAAAAATTACAAAACTCCAGATTTTATAGTGTTATGCTACCCCATATCCCAAAATATATGAATCATATCCCCCTTAAATTAAAAAAAAACTAACCACCAATTTCCCTGCATGCACTACATTAATAAGTGTATTTAAATTTGGGTGATATCTGCATAAATAACGAAGAGAAGATGATTCCATTATGTATTCAAAAATGAATATTCCATATGAATTAAAACAAAAAATTACCAGTATTTGAATTCAATGGAGCTGCAGAGTTTGGTTTCTACATGGCGAAACATGTTTCCTAGTATATTTCATTCATTTCAAATGAGATGCATGGAATACATGAACCTGATGATGTGATAATTTAAATGAGGACATCAGATAGACATAGTCTCTATGATTTTAAATTTTTTTGTGAAGAGTGAAGAATTACCTAATACTTTAGGGTACTTCAAAATGAATGATCCATGGAAAATAAAATTATGAGTAGTGTACGACCATAAGAAAGAAGCCTAACCCTTTCAAACATTTGAAATGAAGGAAACCCAATTCATTTGTGTTTACCTAAATGCGGACAATGACAATATAATTAATGAATAATTCCAATAGATTATCAGGTATTTAATATGAAGAGTTTAATGTGGTATCCCATACCACATATAAATTTGACAACATTTCCTTGGTATATGGGTATATTTAAAAAGAAGATTCTAATGGGAATTTAAAATGAGTTTTAGAAGAAATTAAAATACCCAAAACAATATGGTTATTTTAATTCAAAAAATTAAATGAGTTATTTATGAAACATTTATATCATATAATATATTATATACTATGTGAACAATATTTTATTTCTTTTCTATGTATGTGTTCATGAAGGTGATGAAGAATTATGTAGTTTAAAACGTTCGACAGATCTTGAATCTATTGTGATAGAAAATTTTTAGAAGACTAATACATCTTTATATCAAAGAAAGAAAGATTAAAATCAAAGAAATGTTGTAATTACGTGATCACATGTACCAAAGTATCTAATGAAAATAACTTAGTTCATTATATATCTAAAAGGATTTTTAAGTCCAAAAAACTTATTCTAAACAATTATTGAAGTCCTTGAATATTTTTTCACCTAAAAAGGGAACCCATCTTTATTGTGATGGAATACCATCATAAGAAGAATATATTTCTATAAATGGGTCATCATTGAAGAATAAGCAAATAGTTAAGTATTTTAACTAGAAAATGGAGGCTTGTGATCATAGTGTCTAAGAAATCCGAGAAGTGTGTTAGTTGGGGTGTTTAACAAATTTCTAAGTGATTATAGGTGATGCATCAAAAAAACATTTATTCACATGGGGGTATAATTAAGAATATATGATGGGGTTTATAACCAATATAGAATAGAATATTATTTCACTCTTAACTATGAAAACATTGTGCGCTACAATATATTTTAAGGCCACGAATCAAGAGGTATGGTTCAGTGATAAAAGTTGTTGGATCAAGAACATCAAAAGGCTAAAGAGTTTGGGATAAAAGGTCTGTCTCATAAAAAGAAGAATAAATCACTAATTAACCCATCCTCCTCTTAGTGATTCATCTTTTATAGAGTTACAAAATGGTTAATATAATTTTATTTTTATTGAATGGTCATTATAAATGTTAACATCCTCCTAAAAATATTAATCTAAATCCCCTTAAAATATTAAATTATTACTCCTAATGTATGTGTATTCTATCCCCAAATTATATGAAAATCCTTATTTCATTAAAAAATCTTGTTTAATCCTAAGGATACCCATGTACATAGATATTTCTCTAATGTAGGGATTTAATTTATGAGCTCCATTACTTGTAGGTGAATAACATATATTAACATAAGGTAGTGAATTAGTGGAATATTAAACATAAATAGGGAATGATTGATTAGTAAAATATTATACTTATATATATATATATGGTATAGTGGAGATAACATTCACTAAAAACAATTATGAAATTGAAATAAACCCATTAATAGGTAAAAATAAATGAAAATTTATTACTTGAGTGGGAGATAACACTATAGAATTTGAATTGAATCCCCTAGAGTGTTTGATGAAAATTTAAGTCCATATAATTTTTCTAAAATTTATCTATCCCTATAAAAATATATAATACATTCTCTTATGATCTATGAATAAAAAAATGACCATTTAGAAAATAATACCACCATATTCTCAATAAAAACAACTATTAACTCCATGTCACATATAACATAAATATGTTTATAAGTGTGTAATTATCAAGATCTATATGAAATAAATTCATTCATTTATATCAAAATATAGAGAAACCCCTATGGTTATGTATAAAAATATGCCTTGTATGGAACTCTCTCCTTAGACCCCCATAAAATAAAAACATTCGTGACTGTTATTGAGATAAAGGAATGAAAAATGTTTTATTAAGGATGATAAATGAACTTTGAATAAACTATAACCATCCATGATCCATTGATAAAATAATTCTAATATATGAAAAAAATTAACATTTGAAATATTCATTGGAGGCTCCCAATAAATAACCACCCCTATCTTTTTTTGGCCAACAATAATACCACAATTAAAAATAACACATTCTATGAAGTTAAACTCATGTATCTTGAATAAAAAAATGTGAAACATTTTATAATTAATGATTCCAAAAAAAGATTAGTTAATTAACCGAGATATGTATACTCTCCCTCTACTCTTGAATTAACCAGGATATAATAAATGTATATGCTAAAAATATATTAATGAAAAATGAAATATTTAGTATATTAATAATATAAGAATTAATGTCATGCTTGATAAATGATTAATGTAACTTCGCAAAGAGATAAATCACATTAATATTTGACATATAAGAAATATTTCATCACTCACATACCCATGAGATTTTAGGATTAGAGTTTTAATGGATTATAAAAACCATGACATAATAAAACCTATAGATAACAAATATTTTTCAACTACAAAATATATCAAGAAAATCACTTACCTTGTTCAAAGATAAAACCTCATAACTGGAATGCTTTATTTGTTTTTAATTTCTCCCAAAAAAATCTCCACACACGATTCCATTCTTAAAATTCCACACATAAGAATATTCTACATTACATAGGGAATGAAAACCTAATAAAAGGATGATCTTGAACACTCAGTAAGGGGTGTAGTACAATAAATGCTAATGTGAAATCAATATGGAATGAATAACATAGAATGAATAAATAATAATAGTGAAATTTAATATATCAAATATCATTAACATGAAATATACCTATAGATATAATAATAATGTAAATAATCACATCGACAATAATAACTGATTTCATAGCGATGAAATGCATAACGGTGGACATATAATTCAATCCACCATGGAATTGTTCCAAGGAATTATAAATAATTCAATCAATAAATGCATCAATAAAAAAATATATAAACAATTCAAACCATCAAGGCGTTATTCTAATACATTCTAATCAAATGGGTGTGCATACACTAAATACCTTAACTAGTTTGTCTAATGTTATCTACTGATGCATCAATGGGATATAAAATTATAGGCTCCAGCAATAAATAAATAATTCAATTGAATTAATCATAAAAGTGAATGAATAATAAATAAAATAAATAATTTTTATTCCCTTTTAATAAAAAAACATAGTTAAATTAATAAGCATATAAAATGTTTATATATCCCCGGTCAATAAATGGAATGACTCTCTTCATAAAAACCATTCAAACTAACACAATGTACAGTAATAGGATTACATTTAAATTTATATCAATATATAAATAGTGGAAATGATATTTAGTATATTTCTGATATTAAATAACATGGATTTTAAGGTGAACAATATAGTTACAATACAGAGATAGATATGAAAAACAATAGAGAAAATAAACATAGGAAAGAGAATAAATGTGAAATCACCCATATAAAAAAGTAATGTATGAACTATAAATTCCTAAGGAAGAAAATATGACCATAAATTCATCAAAAATTAAACTGTATTATTATGGTAATCTTTGATGAACATGAAATATTCTACAATACTTATCAAATCATAAATAAATAATGACAAAGAAATATGAATTTTGAAAACTTCTTTAAGACAGTATCATAATCCATACAATGAAATATTGTATATGGAATCATTAAATAATATCACTAGTGACATTTAAGAAACATTAATGGATGAATTCATTGATAGAAAAAACTTCTATAATAATTTTATATAATCTCATTGAAAAATCATAGGAAACATAATTTACTCTTGATAACATTATTTAAAGGTAAAAAAATTTTAAAAAATGGGGAATAAAAATTATTGTAGTAAAACCATGAAAAATTGGAAAGGAATATTCATTACAAAAAATTGTTATAGTGGTGGGAAAATTAGTTCATGAAAGAATTGTTTAAAATAAGATTCATTTCACACTTTTGAAAAGAATGTCAAAAATAATATTTTCTAAAAGAATTAAAATTAAATTCCTTTAATTCCATTTAAATAATGTCAATTTTAGTATTAAATGACCTTGATAAATCATAGAAATGTATATAATTATATTTATAGAAGAAATTAATTAATATAAACATGGAGGAAAAATATTATCAGTTGAAAATAAGTGATAATGACAGTTAGACATATAAGAAACCTTTCAATTAATTAATGGAAAAAAGGGTTGTTAAATAAAAAAAAATAAAAAACCAAAAAATTAACATAGGGGAAAATATATGAGATTTTAGAGATAGAAAATAGGAGTTTCAACCTATCGAAGTTTAACATAAAAACCATCATTTTCAGGAGGAATTAGAGTGGACCTCATTACAATGATCATAACATTTGAGGTTAGGTTCAATCAATGAAAATATTATGTGAAATAAATGTAAGTACAAATAATATTTTGGAAAATAAATAATATAAAAATAAGATATTATCATTTAAATAATCCATTAAAAAAATAAAAAAAATCAAAGAAAGGATATAACCTAAGAAAAGGAAATTGAGTTATGAATCCCCTTAAATTGCTCTTTTAATATCCTCCTACTGATTAAGCAAAATTTCTTTTAAAAAGGAAACCTAGAAAGTAACAATCATCATAATCATGGTAAGGTATTTCTATATTATTATATTGGTATAATATAGAGATATAATCAAACATTAAATGTATTTTGTAAATTCTATTATGAGTCCCATTTTATTGAAGAAACCCGATGATTTTTTCACAAATATTCAGTCTTTAAGGGTCAAGAATTTCATTTTAAAAAGAATACTGGCTCATAAATAAATAATATATGATATGATAGACAACTATACATATCCAATTGATTGCAGATAAGGTTCTATGAATTTCTTAATTATAGAATCATTTTTAACATTAATTACAATTTAAATTCATTTTCAAGCTTATTCATTTAATTTGAATTTAAAAATATATTGATAAATACGAAATTAAATTTTAAATATTGAAATAAATAGACAAATTTAATGTTAAACCTCAAAAATATTTTCATCAATCTTATTCATCTAAATATTATCAATTCAAATATTTTAAAACCATAATCTTTGATTTTTCTCTTACTTACACAAGTATTACGTCGGTGTCTTATAAACATTTTGGATAATTATCCTTTAATTATGATGTATGTTTCTTTAACAATATAAATATAATTTATTAATCTTCATAATTGTAATCTAGGACCATTAATAACATATATTTACTCTCATACTTAATAGGAAAACACATTTAAGATACCATTTTCACCCTACATACCTTGTGTAAGCATTGGGTAATCATTTGGATCATTAACTAGTTATATAATTATAAAATTAACAAATATATATAAATTTCATTATTTGGTCCCATATATATCTCATAATGTTTATAAAATTAATATTTTCATTCATCCATCATTCTCGACTTTTCCTTTGCAGGACACGTACCACATTAACAGAAATTAATTTTTTCATTTTTAGCATGACATAAAACATAATTAATATTACATGTATAAAAAATTTTATGATATTTTAAGTGTAATATAATATTATAGATGTTTCATAAGTTACAAAAATTTTCATTTCATATTAATATCATGACAAGATCATAAGAGATACAATATTTTCAAGAATAATATTTTTTAACAAATTCACTAAAAATTTACCCTGAATAGAGACATCCAAAAAATATTTCATAGGATGATTTTTAAATTATGATACTCAATATAATTTTATTCTTATCAAATTTAAATTTTAAAATATAGAATTTTAACTTTTATATAAAACTATGTAGTATATGGAAAAGTTATTTATTTAGAATAAAAATATTATTTTCACAAATGAAAATCCATATTCATGTTTCATACATCGAAAAAAAAATTTATAACAATTATAAATAAGAATTTATATAACTACTAGGAATAATAATTTACAAGATTTATGAAAATTAAAAAATTATTTAAATAGATCAAAATAAGATATAATGTTATTAAAAAACATAATCCACTAAATAAAACAAACATTATGAACGAAATAAACAAAATGATTTTTAATTTATAATGTGTATCAAATTAATTATTTGTAATATAATAAATAAACACTTATTAAAATAAAAAATTTCGTGAATAAATTCAAATTCATAACATCAATTTTTAATGAAACATAAAATTGGTATACTATTTAAAAATAGATTTGTTGTCACATCCCCTCCTAAGTAAATCATGTCCTCGCAATTTTCTTCTATTGGTCGATATGTTAAAATAAAGAAATTCATAACAAAGAAACAAATAGTATGGGTCATCCATTACATAGTTGATATTTCCATCATCTTTTGTAATGATGTTTAAAGTTCAAATATAGAAATTTTCACATCTTTTGGGGCATTCCCATTTTCGAATAAGATAACAATGTTAAGATTTTGAAATAAAATAAAAAAGATAAAAAGGTTTATATATTTCTTTTAATAAATAAAATGTTCATGTGTTGATAAAATAGTTTCATTTTTGGTTACTTTTATATTTTAAAAACATTTAAAATCATTTGAACGAAATTTTTCAATAATATTTATGTTTAAATAATATGAATGGGATAAGAATATGGTGTGATATATTTTACCATAAATCATGATAATATAATTTTAATATGTTGGAAAAAATTGTTATTAAAAAAATGTAATGAATTATAACATGTTAAATTACTATTAAGGTCATATATTTTCTATTTAGTCTTAGTAACACATACTTCAAACCCAAAAACTATCTAAACCATTCCTAACTAGGTCTATTTATTACATTAGATTTCTATATATTAACTAAAATGTAAGTATTTGTCATGTGTAATGATAAAATCCAACATAATACCATCATATACAATTTTAATCTTTTCATGTATAAATTTTAAAATAATTAATTTTAAAAATGTGACAATTAGTTAATCCAAGGTTACGAAATGTTTTCTCCACTAATTTAATGGTATAGGACTCTGAAATTTCAATTAAATTATACTTATAATATTTAAAAATTATGAAAAAATAGTTCACAAGTTCTTTTAAAAAATCTACTCAACCTTTGTTCAAGAAATAAAAAAGGAATCAATAAAAAAATATTGGATACTATTTTCTAAACCTAAAACAGGTTATTCCATTCCCAAAATAACATGAATCACCATGATATAAAACATTATAAATAATAACTCAATCATTAATGCTTAATTTATAAAATCACAAAATTCATAATAATTTTCTATAGAAAAATTATTCCTGTAATGTTACAAAAAATACAATGAACTTTCTCTAAGATAAGTTTAATCTCTATGCATCCAAATAAAATTTAAATCCACAAAGATATCTACATCTCTCATTTTATATTACCAAAATGAATAAGAATTTATGTTAAATAATAATAATTACCTCAACATCAAATAACATACCATCCTTAAGGGATATATATACATTTTGACTTATATCTCAAAAATTATAATATCATTCTTCTAAAATAACTCAAATATCTTTTACACAAAATAATATATTACAACTAGGTGTTATATATGCCTCAATATTGTATTAATGATACAAACAAATAAATTCAACCTAAAATATCATTAATCAACTTATAATCTAGTCACATAAGATGATAAAAGGGTATATATTTCCACCCTGATACTTTTTATACCATGATTGTATCAACAACATCAAAATTATCCCTAATTAATAATATCCTAACCTCTAATGTTATCAAAATATTTATTTTATACCAACTATTACACCACAATAAATAATGATCCCATTAATGTATGTTTATATAAATCATTTATTTACATACACATCACATTTTAGGTTTAGAGTTTAAGAGACTTTGAAAATTCCTTACATAACAAAACCTATAATAATGGATATTTTTCAACTAACCAAACTCATCTACTAATACAATTTCCTTATTCAAAGATAAAATCTCATATATGAAAGGTTCACATAGTTTTATATTTCTCCCAAAAATTTATATGCACATGATTCCCTTATAACATACATAATAATATTCTTTATTACAAGGGGAATTTAAAAATTAGAAAAGGGTGAGCTCAAATGATCAGTAGGGGGTGTAAAATACAATCTATCTAAGAATAAACATGTAATAAAATAATATAGAAGAAATAAATTATATTTATATAACTCCATAAATTTATCATAATGGTCCATAAATATATACATAGATGACAAACAAATTTAAAAAATAATATGGAAAACAAAATCTAATTTCACATTGATGAAATGTATAATTGCAGACATCAAAATTATAATATCAAGGTATCATGGAAAGTTATTATAAATATTTAAAACCATTAAGGACTTTTTATAAAAAAATAAAAAAATTTAAATCTATCAAGGCCTTATGATAATGAATTATAAATAATTTGGTGGATATGCACCAAAAACCGTTTCTAGTTTGTCCCTTCACACCCATCAATGCATTAAGGGGGTATAAAAATATCGGCCCCACCCATAACTAACTAACTATAATAAATTAATTATATTATGGAATTAATAAAAAATAAAACACAAATTCAACATTCCTTAGTAAACAATAAACACCGATATTGAAATAACAAGTACAAAGATTTGAAATATGTCCCCTATAAATAAATGTAATACCATTCTCAATAAGAATTCCAAAAAAAGATACCATATATAGTAATAGGTATAAAATAATGTTAATATAAATAAAAAATTGGTAATCATATATAATTTATCCCTATGTTTATAGAACATGGAAATGTAGGGGAAAAATAAATTCGAGAGAGAGATGAAGAGGGATAGAGAATACAAGCATATGAATAAGAATCAAGCGGAAAGAATGGTTATGAATAAAATAATGTATGAACTATAAATTAATAAGGATAAAAATAGGACTTTAAATTCAATAAAAATGGAAGTAATAAAATATAATAAACTCATAGAACTTGACATCTTTAATTATCTATCAAATAATAATTATCCCCTAAAAAATTGGGTTTCTTGAAAACTGCATTAATAAATTATCATAAAACACATATACAATTAAGGTGGATGATTTCATTATATAATATCCCTAACCAGACATAATAAAAACAAAAGGATAATGACATTTCCAAAAAACATTCATATGAATATTTGTAAATACATTTAGAAAATAAGAAGAAATATCCTTTTCTTTTGATAACTCTATTTGAAAGTATATATTTATTTAAAAACATTATGATTATTAATTAATATTATAAAACCATGAACACATATAAAGAAATACTTATTAAGGTAATTTTTTATAATGATAGAAAAATTAATTCATGTTTGGAATGTTTATAAAGAGATTCACTCTACACTTGTGTGATGAAAGTAAAAATTGTTTTTTATCGAAATCATTAAAATGAAATACTTTTTATTATTTGAAATGAAAGTTAAAAAAATAGTAAATAGTAAATAATAATTTATTTATCTTTATATAAGGACATTTTGGAAATAATAAAATCATATGAACATGGAGGAAACATATTTTTGATTTAAAAGAAGAGATATAGTCGATTCCACTTATAAGAAACCATTCAGTTAAATTGTGAGCTAAAGGGTAGTGAAATGAAATGAATACATGTAAAAAACAAAAACAAAAATAAGATAATATAATAAGTTGTATCATATATAGAAATATAAAATAATTCTCCCCAAATGAAATGTAACATAAAAACCATCATTTCAAAGTGAGATTGGAAAAAAAACTCTTAAAATGATCATACTATTTGAGAGAAGAATCTATCAAGGAAAATATAATTTGAATTAAATATACTATCATGAAAAATATATGCAAATATATAATATTAAAATCATAAGTTTTTATTCATAGATATTTGAATAACGTACTCTATAAATAAAGTATATAACTTAATAAATGGATATTGTGTTAAGAATACCCATACCTTGATCCAGGAATTCCCTCCATCAGATTTAGTGGAAAGACTTTGGAGAATGGGATTATATCAAGGAAACAACCCTAAAAAATCATAAGTATGATTAATTAATTAATTTTTTACAATATATAGAGATAACTGATCTTTTTATATATTTTTAATGGTTAGATTGAGTCCCATTTTATGCTAAAAACTTGATGGAATTTTCACAAATATTTTATCTTTAAGTTCGATAATGTAAATTTTAAATTACCATAGGAAAATGAAAAAAATATAAATGATATGATAGACCATTTAAAATATCCACTTTACTCAAGATTTGGTTTTAAGAATTTTTATTAATTTATATATTAATTGTTTCATTAAATACCATTTTCAGTAATTTTCAGGGCTATTATTGAAATTTGAATTTATAAAAAAAATATAACTATGGAATTAATCTTTAAATATTTAAATAAATACATTAATAACATATTCATCGACCGAATATAATAAATTATATATTTTATAAAAAACCTATCACATTAATTATTTTAAAAATAGAATATTTGATATTTCTCCTATTTCCACGAGTTCTGCATCGGTGATTTATAATCATTTTAGTTAATTATACTATTAATTATGTTAAAAATAATTTAATAAAATAAATATAATTTAATATACATAAATATTTCCTTAAAATACCATTAATAATGTATATAATTTCTTCTCCTTCTCATGAAAACACATTTAAGATATAGTTTTAAATTATTTACCCTTAATAAAGTATTGGGTAATCATTTTGATAATAATATACTTATATAACTATAAAATTCATAAATATATATATAAATATATTTGATAACTCATCATATATATCTTTTTAATTTAAGAGAATAAATATATTTCCCAAATATTATCAGTATTCAATTAGTCTTGACTTTTCCCATACAGCTCTAGCACTACGTCATCAAAAAGTAACATTTTAATTATTACAGTGACATAAAACATAATTTATGATTATTAAAAGATAATTTTGTGATATTTATTTTATATTATCATATAATATAATTTCCCTAAGTTTCAAAAAAATCATATTTATTTCATGATAATGTCTTAAATGATATAATATAAACAAAAATTATATTATTTAACTATTCACCAAAAAAATAAACATGTATTGAAAAATTAAAAAAGTCACCCTAATATAATTTCGATATGATGATGAAAAAAATTATTTATATCAGATTGCTATTCTAAAATTTAGATATTAATATTAGATATACAATAATATAGTACATGGAAATACAATTTATTTATAATAAAAAAATATTATTTTTTCAAATGAAAATCCATTTTATTGTTTCAAAACATGAGTAAATTATTTATAAAAAATATCAATTTGTAAAAAATTATTAACATGAATACCCATTTATACCATATCACGAAATAGAATAATTATTTAATTATTTAAAATAAAAAATAATGATAAGGAAATAAATGTAACCATTACATAACCCATCCATTATGAGATAAAAAAACATAGGAATTTTAAATATATAATGAGTATATAATTATTAATTTCTCATATATGAAGTAATCATATATTAAAATAAATATTTATTTAATAAATATATATTCACTATATCAATTTTTAATTAAACATAATACTGCTATATTTTTTAAAAATACTCTGGTTGTCACAAAAAAAAATTGACACACACTCGTAATTCATATACCTATATTACAAATTCACCTTCATGATGTTTTCCACACAAATCCTCAATATTTGACATTCAAAACGTAGATTAATCTTCAAAAACCAGTTTTCACCACTTAATTGATAAAATATATAATCAATACTCTATAGAGGATAATGGTTCTTCATCATTACTAGGATAAACTATTGATAATCAATAAATAACTAGAATTTGTGTCTTTCTTTCTTAGAAAACAAAATTGGTGCACAAAATTTCGAAAAATTGGGTGGAAAAAAACCACTTGAAAACTTATCAATGATATGATAACTCAACCCAATAATTTAGTAAGGGAAAATGTAATGTGAATCCTAATATATTGACATATTATGAGAATACAAATCAGTATTAAACACTATCTCACAACATAGAGGTTAGATCATAATGTTCTGTGAAAAAAATTAGAGAAATATTAAACCTCTTGAGGAATCTATTCTTCCTATGACCCAATTATAAAAAATAAAAAAATTGATAATAATATCGAACTAAATAGATAATAAAAATAATTAGTACTAACCATATTATCATTCTTATAAAAATGTAGAGAATTATTCCCACAAAAAATTAAAAATACAACATTCCATCGATAATAATCAATGACAAATCGTATTGAGAACAAACAATCGATGAAAAGGATAAAATTAAAAGGATTCATTTCTTATAAAAAATATCATATGAAATATTTTTGATCTATAATGAAATCATGGAATTTTTAAAAACATATAATAATTTATAATATTGATCCAGAAACATTGACAACTCTAGCTATAATCAAAGACTCTAAATGGATATACATAATAACTCAAATATGTGCAGAATTTTATATAACAAATTTTAATGTTAGGAGTTAATCCATCCATATTACATTTATTTATGATATTTTTTTGTCAATCTAAATCATAATTATATTTTAAATAATTATATAATAAATTAAGGTAAATTGGAGAAAAATACACCTTGATAATACCAAATCACATCATGGTTTTGAAAATGGATAGAAAAACAGTAAAAATTAAGGAAAATATGTTTTTGGAGGTTTATCCCTGGAAGGAATGGAATTTTAAATTCTCTTGGGAGAACCATTATTACCAAAATAGTCATTATTACAATTCATGGATGAGATAAGAGTCATGGTGATAAAATATATGAATAAAAATGATTAGAGTGCATTGAACATGGAATGAATACAAAAAAATGGATAAAATAAAATATTGTTTTTAGAAATTACATCATGTCATAAATATAAATTATTATTTTATATAAGAACTATTATTAAAAATATAGAAAACTTTTATGGATTCTAATGATATGTAATATTTTAGATGGTTTTGGAAGAAAATTATTATATATATTTAATAAATTGTTTTATAATTTTATGATTATTTGGAACACATAAAAGGATTTATTTTAGTTAATTTTGTCCAAGGAATATATTGGAAGACCCTTTAAGAATTATAAAATTCATTTATGGTCATTTGGGTAACTTTTTTATAAGTTGAAAAAGATAAAACAAACTACATTTTTTGTTTTCATATTTTTTCAAGTCAATGGATGTTAATTATGTATCTAGGAATATTTTGAGAATTATTACACCATGGGGAAGAAAACATCATATTCTTAGAAGGTATCAATTTTTTTTCCACATTCACTTAGTCTTATGGTTTTTATCTCTAAAATATATATAAACTTTTATATTACAATTGATAAATATCTGGTACACTCCACTTGGGTTTTAACGGAAATTTTGTTGAGATCAAATTAAAATTAATGGAATGAATCTATTATAGATATATGAAGATAAAATTGTTGACTTTCTTTATGAAAATAAGAAACTACATGAATATAAAATATTCATTCACTAAATCACATGTATAGACATCTTGGAAGGCTAGATGAATATTGATTTTTTATTTATAAGATAAACTGATTTATTTTCTAATATGGATTAAGTATTTTATTCTTATGAAAATATAATGGTGTTCTAATGTGTTTTATAATAAAGGGTGATTAATTTATTCACTTTTTTAATGGTGTTTTTTTTCATATTCTTTCACTTATTTCTTGTATTTGTATTTATATATTTATAAATTATCTCAGTTTATTTATTGATTAAATTACATTTAATTATTGAAAATGTGGTTCGATTATTTATCAATCATAGAATGAGTTTTAATTTTCTATGTTAAAATATTATTTTGAATCACCTAGTTTCTAAATGAATTTATGTATTTGATCATAAAGGAAGTAAAATTATATAATTATAGAGTTAATACTATGATATATGTTTAAATGGATTTAATTGTGATAAAAATATAGTTCATTCATTAAGATCATTTGAGTCTTAATTATCACGTGACATTGAATTTATAAAAATTTTGTAATACAACATAATTTATATTTTACTCATGTTTTTTAAAATTAATCCAATCATTCACATAATTTTTTATATTTAAATTAATGTTTCACACTCAGGATCAATTGTCTCTATGGGTTCGACCATAGTCATGATCTACATATTGATTTTTGTAGTTTTTGTTTTAAGAAATATTATCAAAAAATTATAAATGTGATTCCCAAATAGAATTAATATAATATAATTGGTGGTCAATGTTTTGATCTCTATTTTTTTGAATAAGTGAGCTTATAAGAAACATTAGTAAAATATATTAGGAAATTTATTTTATATTCCACATTAATTTTTTATTTTTTAATGCTTGGTGTGTTTATTATATTTTTTCACATTAAAAATAGTTGATGAATAAGTATTTGAACTCAATAAAGGGTTCTTGAATTAGGTAAAAACTTCTTCAGTACAGTATCATGATAAAGAACGATCCATGGAAACATAATGAAGAAGTGAAAATGATTGAATTTGATCAATTTATTTAAGTGGATAAATTTATCCATGGAATAGATCAAAGGAAAATAAAATTAATGTAGTAGGCTTTAACTTCATCTATTGGTGTGAAACTAAGTATCCAAGTTCCTATAGTGGATAAAAAAACATCAATATAAAGCTAGTGATCATCAGTATTATTTGAAGGTCAATTTAATTTTCATGAAAAACACATTAAGAACTAAACTCATAATTATTATGTTTCTTTGAACATAATCATACTTCAAAATTAAATGTTGTTTCAAATAATTCGATAATATATAGATTATTTAAATTTTCATTGTTAAAAAAAGTAAAAGAATGGAATAAAATATTTTTCCTGTATTTTATTGCGATATGGGATATGATATCAAAATTTTTACTTATAAGATTCATTCCTCCCTCAAAATAAATGAACATTTATTTTAATATTTTTAATATTAGTCAATTAGATGATGATCCACTTTGAACCACAAGGGATGGGTTTATGTACTTTTTAATAATGTTCCAACCATCATATTTTAAAGATTTTTATTATAATTTGAACTTTTTAAAATGTTTTATATCAAATAAATATATTAATTTTTGTGGTTATCATTATAGTATAAGTAATGAAAAGTTACTGATAGGGAGATATGATTTTTTTAATTAAATTTCTTTCAATAGTTGCTAATATAAAAAATGAGTTTAATAAATAAATGAGTTATCATAGAATATTCTAATAGAAAATTGATTGTATATTTACAATCCTTGAAAATTAATATATATATATATATTATAGATGTGAAACAGACCAAGAGTATTTAAACCAAATAGAATACTATGATGATTTTGATTTGAGAGTGGGTGACCAAGACCCAACTAAATATTTTAATTTTCAATTTTTGAGTTATGAATAATATATGATATATGTATAACTTAAACTAAACATGATAGTTAAAAAACCTATACATGTACTATATATAGTAATTATATATATATTTTATTTCATATAAAATGTCTGTAATGGTATCTAGAAACAATGTAATCATCAAAATACTATAACAATAATCCTAAGCATATGTACTTTGGTATAGATACATTAATCTGATAAGAAAAATATAATTTTTAACTGTCAAATGTATAAGGATCATAAGAATCAATACTTCTTCTAATGGGGTAAAAACATGGTGATACTAGTAATTGGATATTGTAGGGACTAACTCACTAATAATAATACAATATGTTTTTTGGTATAATGAAACTATCCTAGTAGTGAGGATGTGTATTGGCTCTCATATTAAAACTATTATTATCATGTATCATTTATCATATAATTTTATGAGTGATAAAACCATAACAGTTTATATTTATAGTGATATAGTTTTCATTGAGTGCATATTTTGTGGTATGATATTGATTGACTGATCAAGACATGATATTTCACCCTTGAGTATAGGAAGATGATATCTTTGGACCATTAACATGGATAGTAATTCCTAAATTAAATCCATGGACATGTTAGATGAAGGAAACTATATCCAATATGAACAGATATATATAAATAATGTATTAATGGATAGTGACACAATTTATTCATCATTATTTATTTGATATCACAAAACTAATATATTATATTACAAAGTCAGTGTTCATATAATGGTTTTGTATCCATGACCTATACCTTCCACTTTAGGGGACATGATTTGTTTATAATTACAAATATTATATTGTGAGTATGACTCAATACTATCAAGATATGGGACTATAGGGATAAAAAATGGTATTAATAAGTTTGACTAATTTGAATGCCTTTATGTTTAGGAAGAAGTGGGCCTCCCATCCTTGGGTCAGTGAATGTTTGAGTGTGAATGATTAAAAATACATGAGTGAATATATTTTATTACTTGTTACTAATGTATATAAATATATGTTTTTAAATTAAATAACATAGTATGCACATTTAATTTATGTTTAAATAATTGAATATGATAATGTTATTTTGAATAAATATTTACTATTAAAGAGTTCTTAAATGTTTTTTATAGGAATGAGACAAATTAGTAGTTTTTTCCATAGCATTACATGATAATGTTGTTTGAAATGAATATTTACTATTAAAGTGTTTTTTAAATTTGTTGGAGGAATTATACAAATTTGTAGTTTTTATTTCATCACAAAATATTTTTTAGTGTTACAAATGGGTCGTAAAATGAACATGAAATTTATTATACATAAATTATGTGGTAAATTACACATTGGGTTAGTTTTATATATTAATTTTATTTAGGTTCTATTGTGAAATTAAAAAAATATAAACCTAAATATTAATGCACATTTTAGGCATAAGTTGTGAGATTCTTAGGCCTTACATGAATTATAATTCATCATATTCACTATCTCATGTTCCATATAAAGTTAGAAAAATAACAAAAAAAAATTTATTTAGGAATTGTTTATTGGTGATATGAGAAGGATAAAATAGAACTCATTTCTCTTATGATATAAAACAAAAGTGAGGATACCTAAGAATAAAAAAGATTACATAATATTAAACAAATTTTTATTTACATATTACAATTATACACTCTTGAGTACTATAACAGTTTAGTGACTTAGGAGACTATATACACAATCAATTATTTCTTAAAAAGACTTCAATATCTACAAAAAAACATCTTTATATTATTACACTTTTATATATATCATTCTTTTAACCTTAAATATTATCTTAGAGACAGAAAACATAAGAAATGGTGTGCTAAGATGATACATATAGGTAAAAATGTGCAATATTAGTAATAAGAGATCATAAGAATACCATAAGGGTATGATAACATAATCTAGAATATATTCTACGAATAAAATATTTATTCCTAGAAAATTTTATATTATAAGCTCTAAAATCTTGTTAAATTAAAAACCAGGATTAATAAGGGTGTTTAAGAGTTAATCATCACACAAGTTTTATAACATAGTCACATGTCATAATATTATTAAGAAATAATATTCTGATAAACATAGTTATTCACAATCAATTCCACTCATAATATTGTGATCACAAGCAAAATTGATAATACTCATGCATCAAAATGTGAACATATCTATTCATAATCAAGTCCATGCTTAATATTATGATCATAGCTATAATTTAGCATACTCACACATAAACATAGAAACATGGATATTTTAAAGAAAGTCCCAAATCAACATCATCATAATATTATGGGATATATATATATCGCATTACCCAATGAATTAGTGGGTTATAAATGACCCCACTTTTATATAATCATAATTCATTCATATGTATTCCAAATGATCATTAAAGATTTTATCATTTTTTCATTGCTTACACAACGGAAAATAAAATACTTTTAATTAATATTTCATCATCATAATAAATTACCAAACTAAGAATTAATAATTTTGGTATCGTTGGATCACATATATTTTGAATTATATGTAACATAAATGGTTATTGTCAAAAATTAAAATATCATTAAAAGATAACAAGAACATTTCAAGAGGAAAATAACATTCTTATTTAGAAATTACTTACATAAAATTTTAAAATTTCATGAATATTTTGAAAAAAAAAATCTTAAAAATATATATGAAACTTGAAAAGGAGTATTCAATGAAAAGAGTTGTAATGATAGAAAGGAAACCCATTGGTCAAGTATATGTTAATCAATGATTTTGTTTAGACCTTTGATAAAAAAACCTCATCTAGAAAATGGAAAAAATATTTTTTAATCCTTTTTATAGAAATTAAAATATGAATGAAAATGATTTTAATTAGTCATTGGATAATATTTAAATAATTATTTAAAACATATAACATAATATTTGGACATGGAAGAAAAATATTTCCGACCAAAGAGGAGATAATGTTGGTTTTTCTTAAAAACATTTATGAATAATTTTAAGTTCCAAAAGGGGAAAATGGTATTATTACTTGAATATTATATGAATATATAGTGTATAATAAAATATATGGTTTTTAAATGGTATGAATCATATAATTTCTCTCAACTTAAATTTATCATAAAAATTTCCAAAATGAAATGGGATTATAAAATAAATCTCTTACCTCAGGTCTTGTCTTTCTCCATACAAATTAAAACATCATCTACAATAAATATATAATTATTTAAAATCTATTATAGAACCATATTTTTATATAAATTACTATATACCCATACTTTTTAATTTCAAAAGATATTATTATTAATAATTCTTCAAAAAATGAACATTCAGGTAAAACTACTCAGTTTTCAATGCATATTTCAGTTCGATAGTTCCAGTACATTAACATTGGTCATGATTTCAAAATATATATATTATAAAAAAATGAAAAAAATATAAAATTTATCAGTTATATAAACTTTTATAAAAATTCATATAATTTGGTTATGAAAAATTAATTGCATCACTTTATAGACATAATAGTCCATACCTACGTAGATGTGATGTTTCTAAATTCAATGTGATAAAAAAGAAATATAAATTTGAATTCACCATTATATAATAATTATTATATCATTAATATCATATATATTCATTAAATATATCTTAATTTCTATTTATCTAAAATTTGAATGAAAAAAAATCACATTACTTCATGAAGTCACATACTCATGAGCGACATTATTATTCTCCAAAACATATAAAGGTAAGAATTCAAATAATATATTATAATTACAAAAGAATAATTATTTAATATATGTTATATAAAAAAATTAAATCCATCATAATATACATCCATTAAATTTTAACATGTAAAATGAATCATAATTCAATGTGGAGGCGGGTTTTCCACACGTACACTTGAGTGTTACATTCATTTCACATTTGATGGAAAAAAGGTGGAAAATGGTTATACCATAATCATAATAATATATAAAAATATGTATGATAATATATTTCTTATTCTTGGAATGATATAATTTATTTTAGGGATTTATAAGAAGATTGAAACATGAAAATGATCGGTAAGAACATATACCCATTATATGAGAAACCTCCCTTGAATCACTAATTAAGGGATGATGAGTTGGTATTTTAAAAATATAATAACCTATAAGAATTATATATGGAATTTTAGAAGAAAATTTGGTAATTTTGATGTATATAACTAGATCATGTACTGTGGATATATGAGGAAATTAGGTTCCCTTTTAAAAGTGAGGGGAGTGACCCACTTGTAATTATTCAAAATATTAAAATATAGTAATGTAAATTTTATGGGAATGATGCTTTAATTTGGCTCAATTTATAATGTAGGATCACATATAAATTGAAAATATATGCATAAAATATGACTTAGAAAATTTTATAGTCAATTTTAACCCATATTTACTTAGTTTAACCCCTCGTAAACCCTTTAAAACTTTAACATATTAGTGAATTTTTACCATTGTTACTATTTATAAGGACCATAAATTTATTTCTACTTCATAAAAAATATTAATTATTCTGATTAAAAATATTAAAACTACTCTAAATGATTTATTTCTATATGTGTAAGAAATTAATTATAAAACTATTCCTCAAAAAATAATAAAACAGTTTTTAGATAAATGAAATTTTTTAAGCCTAAAATTTAGTTTACCTTCATCTATTTCCATGTAAAAACTATAAGATTAATGTTAAAATATTTTATTGAATATATTATATAAATATTTATTTAAAATATTTCATTAAATTTTTTAATTTAATTTTTTTATATAAAAATGTATTATGTGCATAAAAAATATTTTTAGAAAAAAATTCTCATTTTTACCTTCAAATTATTATTTTTAATTTCTATAAAAATATAATGAATTTGTTTCATAAAAATTTGGAATATATTTTTTCACAATTTTTTAATTCTATTCATAAACTCTCATTTAAAAGTTAAGATATAACTATCACAATATTTTATTGTAATTCAATATTATAATGTGGTACATTTAAACTCTATGTTGTGTGTAATGAAATCTATCAATGAAATTAAATTTATTTAAAGAGAAATGTACCATAAAATATTTTGGTGTAACATTTTACCTTCTAAAAATAATTTGGACCTTGATATTTTATCACTCTGATATAAAAAACTAAGGATTATTATGTCTTATCACATCATCAGGTTCCCAGCTAGGTTTTTTAAATGTATAGTTTCACCATAATACTATAATTATGTGGTATTTTTTTCAAAAATAATTTAAATATTTAATAATTATTATCCACTAGATGATCCTTAATAGAGATATCATACTCTAGTGGTATGACCTGTGAGTTTAGTACATGTGAAAAATCAGGTATTTACATCCTTATGAGAGATACACAGAGCATATCATGATCATAAAAGTGATTATTTAAAAGTTCATATTGATAAAAAACCATTATGATATTTTAAGAATTATAAAGGGTAAGATATAACTTCAGACCAAATTTATCTTCTTTCCAAATAACATTTCCATTTTTCCATGGAGATATTCAATGGAATACCTCATCACCAACATCGAACTCTAGATCTCACTAACTCTTATCGATATAAATATTCTATCAAATATAACATACCTTATAGTGCTTTTAAATGTCTCAAAAATTTTCCATCATTCCCAAAATTTTGACAGGTCCTGATATATTTTTTCTCTAACCTCAAACAAGTACAACGGGGTTCTGCACTTATATCCACAGAGGGATTTATAAGGATTCATTTGAATGCTTTAGTGTAAGCTATTGTTGTACAAATGCTCAACCAAAGAAAGGTGTCCATATAAACCACCATTGAACTCCATATAATATAATCTCAATATATTATATAGGGTTTTAATGTTCATATCATACATCCCATTTATCTAATTATTATATTCATGATAAAGTTCAAGTATTTATTAAAATATTGTTTAAGACATCTCCAAAACATCAAATTAATCCTTATAACCTGAAAATATACAATAAAATACAGTACTCCATGTAATATTACCAAATCCATGATTTATATCATTCTAATATAATAAATATAAAAATAATATCTTTTGAAAATTAAATGTGATGACTTCATAATTTGATCAACTAGATACAAAATATAATTATACCATTTATATGTTTTGTAGAGTTTGATGAAAAAAATCCATGGTAATGTATTCCCATTTACATTTTTATGGGTAATGGTGGTAAAATCCAATTATAATTTACTATCATAGAATTTAATTACTGACATAACATTCATCTCAATAGATATTCCAAAATATCCATATTCATTCTATCCTCTAAGAAACACAATTTCAAATATCTATAACTATTTGTACTTTTAGTATGAATAGATTACTTAAAAATATGAGATTCTTCCAAAAAACCCTCCTTCAATTATAGTATTTATAATAAAACACTTGGTACTTAAAGGTTATCATTCAATCACAATCAATTCATACCACAAGATCATTTCTCACCTGTTTCTATAGTTATAAATCCTCTTTATATATATATATATATTTATTCCTCACATGGATGTATATATGATTATTTATCTAAGAATGATATGATCTATCCCTTATACTCGTTATTTCAAGGTACATATTCTAAAATCCATAAATATTATATTACTTTTAACCCTTATCATGTAAAAAGTAGCATGTTCTTTCAAACATAGAGTATCTCCCTCCTTGTTCTCCTTCCCAGGGTGGTAATTTATAGGGTAGTCCTAATAATTAATCAATTCCAACCATCTCCTTTTCTGTATATTTAAAACTTTCTGCATAAATATATAAATCAATATTTTATGATCATTTTATATATCACATCATTAACCATTATGATAATGCCTCCATAGTTTTAGTGAAAAATTTCCACTACTAGCTCCAATTTAGGAGTCATGAATTGTTTCTAATGAATTTTCAATTGGTGTGGGGAATAATTTGTCACTATGTCATTCTATATGAAGAATCATCCTATTAATTTCTCTGATATATCACTATATATCACAAAACCTTCCCCAATATTGGGTAGTGTGAACATGATTATATTGACAAACCTTCTTTTTAACTCATTGAAATTTTTCACATATCAATTTTACCATGAGAACATTGATCCAATCTGTGTAAAATTGGTTAGTGGAGTAGATAGTTTTGGGAAATCCCTCAGAACTAGTCAATAGTTTCCATAAGACATAATAAAACCATAGATATTAGTTATCATGGGTTTTCTGGGCCATCGGTCAGTGAATTATATATTTGAAGGATCTATGAATGTACCCTTGCATGAGATTATATGACCCCATAATGAATCCTTATATAGAAAATTTTCATACTTAGTAAATTTGGAATATAACCTTCCTCAGGGTTTTCCACTCAATTGTAAAATGATTTTAAAGATCATCCTTAATCTATGAATATATAATAATATCATCAATAAATAATAACAAAAACTAGTCTAGGTAATCTCTAAATACTCTATTCATTTGATCAATGAAGATAGAGGGGGAATTGTTTAGTCCAAATGGAATTACTATAACTTCATAATAACAAAATTTCATACAAAAGGTTTTAGTTGGTATATAGTCATTCATGACCATCAATTGATGCTATCCAAAATGAAGGTCAATCTTATAAATGAATTTATCAACGCGTTTTTAATCAAAGAAGTCATCAAAATGGAATAAATGAACCCTTTTCTTGATAGTCATCTTGTTATGTTTTTAAAAATCAATGAAAAGACGCATTTTACTATACAATTTTCTAAAAAATAGAATAGTTGAACCCCATGGTAATATACTTGAGTTTAGGAATCATTTATCATGATTTTATATAGTTTTTTATTATATTTTTACAACTCAATTAGTTCAATTCTATAAAGAATATTTTAAATCATATATCACGATGTACGAGTTCTAATGAAAACTAAACTTTTGGATTCAAGGAAAGGCTACGAATGTTTTTAATAAATATATTATCATATTCATAAATAAAAGGAATTTCATCAATTTTGAGTTTCTCACAAACCATTTGTAATAATTATCCATCATGAATTTATTGTAAGACCAATATTGTGAAAGTAATTCATATTGGAAACTCATGATCATTCTCACACCAACATACAATGATATGTTGGGTAAGAATATCAAAAATGACTTCCCTTCCCAATATATTTATATGAGATTTATATTGAGAAATACAATCCATGTCCAAAATCACATAAAATTATACTATAGGTATAATTTCTATATTTATAGGAAGCAAATTACCCTAAACTTATACTGGAGAGAAGATATAGTCTTGACTTGTGATCATCACTCCATTAATAATTTTACTACCAAATAAAAAAATAATCATCGGTGTGGTGATTCTATATTATTATCAAATTCATTAGACATAAAATAGTGTGTAGATATAGAATCGAATCATACATTTTTAGTTCTAGAGAGTATAGTAAGTGTACATTTCACCATATCATTGTCCATACCAACATTAGTTGTGATAGAAAAGTCCATCCCGTTATCCTTTTATTTATGGGGTTTTTTATACCTACCATACTCATTATAACATGTATTAGGGAATTGATTCAAATAATTTCCAATCTATTTTCTACTAAAACATTGAAATTCATTAGATTAATCCTTATTCTATTCTATTTCATTTATCTACCATTTAATCCCCTATAGAAAATCACTAGATTGATGGTCATCATTTCCACAATTGAAACATTTCCCAGTTCCATTAAAATAATTTCCTAAGTTTTTTCCCCAACATATTTGGTATTTAAATGTTTAAAAAACCTTTAATCTATGGTATATTCCATTCTAGATTCTACAAAGATCCATTTTTCTATTCTTTTCAATAAAACTAAAAGAATAATTGGATTTCTCACTCTCCATTTCTATCTTTAGAGCACATTGAATGTTTTATTTATCAATACCAAAGTCTCTTATGGATAATTCATTTCTAATACTTGGTCTTAGTCCATGGAATAATTAATAAAATTTTCCCACAGTGTAGATTATAAATCCAAAATAATAACTTGAATGCCTTGTAAAGTTTTCATTTTATTTAATCCTTCAATTTTAGCTCTATAATGTCACTCTCCATCAAAATATGAAGATTTTTTGGAATGTTTTCTTGAGAAATAATCTCATAAAATACTCCCATACCATAGAGTTTATTTCATCCTCTTTTCTTGTCTTCTTTATAGGAGTCCACCATTTGTTAGCTTCTCCTTCCATGTGTTATAGAACTAATATAACATTCTCATGGTCTATGAACTGAATAATAAAAAATATTATTTCTATTACATAGATCCATTCCTAAAAAACTATTGGATCATAAATACACTATAAGGAAGGTGGGTTTTTTCACATAGAATACTATATTTCATTTTTATCACTCCATGGTAAATTTAGAATATCAATATTGTTCATGTTTTTCTCATATATTTTAAGAGTTGAGTGATCATTGCCACATGATATTTCATCCCATCTGTAAATAAATTAGATTTAAATTGAGTATTTGTATTGCATTTCTTAATATATTCATTGGTAGAATAATTCATTCTAGTTCAAAAAAATTTCTAAAATGAAAATATCTAACTTAACTATTGAGAAACAATAAATAAGGTAAGAAATTATGGGGAAATCATTCTTTATAAGTTCTAATTTATGACATCATCTTATCAACCTATGAAATTTTATGTTCATACTCTATAATTTATTATTAAATATGGGTTTTTTTTGGTTTCATCCACATATATCCTATAACCTAACCTCTAAAAATAACCAATATATGCTATGGTACCAACTTAGTCTATTTAATTATAACAAACATAAATATTACTTCATTTTATTTGAATATTCAAAAAATATCACAATTATACATTCTTAAGGACTCTAAATGCTTAGTTTCTCTAGAGATAAGATACATAATAAACTTATTTATTAAAATAACTCCAACATATCTCGCAAATATCTCCATATTAGTACCCTTCTAGACATATCATACTTAGAACCTTTAACCAATACATGGGGAAGGGGAAAAATATTATGTTATTAGATGCTCGGTAAGGGTAAAAATGGTAGATATTAGTTATAAGAGATAATAATATGATCATAATTGTATGATATCATGATTAAGTTCATGTTCTCAGAATAAAAGATTCATAACAAGAAAAGATTAGATAATAGACTCCAAAATCAAGTAATATTCAGAAGAATGATTAATAGTGGTGTCAAATAATTAATCATCATTAAATAGTAATAAAATAGGAATGTTATATCGTAAGCATAAGTAATTTAAGTCTATTGAACATAGATATTCACAATCATTTCCTTGTATAATCTTGTTGGATTTGAAAGAGGAGAGCATACCCACACATCAAAATTTTAACATAACTATTCATAATCATGTCAATTATTGTCATTAACATCCAATGAGATATATATACCACATTAACTAATGCTTTGGAGAGAAATAACAGACCTAACCTTCTTATAATCATAATCCATTAATATATATGCCCGAATATTATGAAAATATTTGACATTTCATCATAGCTTAACCCTGTTTAAAAAAGATCTCTTCAAGATTTCATAATAACTATCAATATCAATATAGAAATAAAATAAGGAAAGTATCATTAAATAATATCTTTAGTTAATATTATTTAAAATATATAGTTGTTTTCATAGATAAAAAGACTATTAAATGATTACAAGAATATTTCTGGAGGAAAATACCCTTTTACATGTTGAAATCAAATATTGAAAGTCTAGAAATTTCCAGAATAGTAAGAATAAAATTTTATTGGAAAATATCCTTGTAAAATTTCAAATTATTCTTCAAATAAATGATTATTTATGATGGTGTAAAAATACATTCATGTGGTACACATTAAAACAAATATTATGTTCAAACTATTTGACAAAAGTTCTTTGTTCTAAAAATTAAACGAACATTATTTTTAAAAAAGTTTTATAAAATTAAAATATTGGTAAAAATGAATTTAATATATAATTTTATAATATTTAATAAATTCATGGAAACATTTTTAGGAGAATATGGAAATGGAAGAAAATGATTCCCAACCAAAGATGAAATAAACATAGAATTTCTTAAAAATATTATCTTAATGAAAATAATTAACAAAGAGATAAAAAGGAACTATTTCATGATAATTACATGAATAAACATAGGAGAATAAAATATATGGTGTATAAAAGATATGGATCATATAATTTCCCCCAATGGAAATTTAATAAAAACAATCCCTAAAATAAATGAGATTATGACATAAATCCATTACCCCAAGTCTTGTGTTTATTTATACACATTAAAACCAAATATATAATAAATATATATTTATTATTACATTATTATATAAAAATATCCATACATAACTTACTATATACAATTCTTTTATAATGTCAAATTACCTTTTTATTAGAAAATCTTCCATAAAATGGATATTCAGGTGAATGTAGGTTTGTTTTCAATATAAGTTTCAGTTTGATGGATTTACTACTTGCACATTAGTTATGTATTCATCATCTAAATAATAATAATAATGAAATAATTATAATATTTATTAATTATATTCCATTTTATAACCATTAATATAAAATGGAAATAAAAAATGCATAACATTACTTCATGGGGACAATTGTCCATATGTACGCACGTGTGATATTTTCACTTTTCGATGGAATAAAAGAATGAAAGATAAATTATAATTAACCATTATATAATTATTATTATATAGTAAATATAATATATATTAATTTATTATATATTTATTACAATGTATTTAAAATTGGAATGAAAAACAAATCACATTGTTTTGTGGAGTTGGTAGTTCACACATACTGTCAAGCGACGTTATCATTGTTCGTCGAATATAATGGTAAGATGTGAGATAAGATCTTATAAATACATAATAAAAAATGTTTCATAAATATCACAATAAAAATTAAATATTTCATAATAACATACAATGAATTATGATGGTGAAAAAAAGTCATATTGTTACATGGATGTAGTAGTACACATATACGCACAAGTGATATTTTCATTTTCCATTTGATGGAATGGAACTGGAAAGTGGTTTTAACATAATAAAGATAACATCATAGTATAATGATGATACTAGGTTGATTATGTATGGTTGTATAAAAAAAATTTATAGGACTTATATGAATAATGAAGTTTGAAAAATATCGGTATGAAAATATAATTCTTCTTTTAGAAACCTCCTTTCAATATCATTTTAAGGACCATTGGAATGGTATTATAAGAAGTTAAATACATATATGAAGTGTCTAGAGAACATTATAATACATATATGTTGGTTGTTCGAGATAAATATATCATTTTCTGTGGATAATATAGGATAGGGGGTTCCCTTTTATATGTTAGTGGAGTGGCGCACTTGTAATAATTAAGAATATCAAAATAAAATAAGGTCACACTCATGTTAAAGTGGATTATAAATGGATAATTTTTAAATATATTATGATATTAAATATAAATATATTATAATTATAGGATTTAGGAATGTTTTTATTCATTAAAATCCTTGTATTCTTATTTTATCCCCTTTTCACCATTACTGTAGTAAATAATCTTTATAGTGGACTCTATTCATAATGACCAAATATAAAGTTGATCATATTAAATAATATTAGTTATAATTTTTAAATATATTAAATATATTCTATTAAATTCAATCTCTATAAATGAATGAAATTAATTTTAATATATGTGTGTGAAATACAAGAAAACAGTTTTTATAAAAATTCATATTTAAGAATAAAAATGAGTTTACCATCATTATTTCAATGAATAAATTATTAGATAATTGTTAAAATATTCCATTGAATATGAAATATTAAAATTTATTTAAAATGTTCATAAATAGAGATTAATTTAATTTATTAAGATAAAAACATATCATTTTCAAAAAAACTATATTTTAAAAATCCACTTTTCATGAGTAAATGTTTTTTATTTTTATTTATAACCAATTTAAAATTATTGAATAAATATTATACATATGTAATAAAAATTAATAATTTATTTATTATTTTTCATACACACCAATTCAATGGTTAGGTGATGATTATCACATAAAATTATAATAAGACATTTTTATGTTGTAGTTTATTTAAACTCGCCATTGGGTACAAATAAAGCTATAAAATTAATTAAATTTATATAACTCAATATTTTACACAAATATTGTTGGTCAATAAACTAGGTAACATTGTATCATATGTGGATGATCAAGATTATTACTCACTCTATTCCTTTGAGCTATGAGTATATAAAATCAGGCAAAAAATAATGAAATTGTATGAATAATTAACTTTATGTTTCATTTAATTTAATTTGAATTATAATTTTATAATATGAGTTATTATGAATATTATCATTGGTGTTATTAATGATGTGTTACAACATTGATCTTATTGATATTTTATAAAATTCAATTATTAAAAACTTTTTTTGGCTCAGATGCCTTCAAGTGCTATTAGATAATTCATAACCAATTTTATTCTTGAATATTTATTAAATATACTAGAATTATAGTAAATTAATATTATATGGTATAGATTTTATAAAAAATTGAAAAATTTATTCTGAATTTTTTAGACATGTCCATCTTAGGATCAAAAGGAAATAGAGAAGAAGATGGATGGTGTGAAATGTGGATTTGATCTGTGAATAGTCGAGAGTCATGTCATATGGATATTGAAATAAAAATGATTCAAAAATTAAAAGTCAGAACTCATAGTACTTGTCAATCACCTCTCATTGCAGCCTAACACCCACACCCAAGCCACTTCATTTCACCAAGGGTGTATGTCACCTACAACATGTGGAAGACATATTTAATTATATATATATATAATTTGGTATGTGTGTGATAATTTCCAAGACAACCCAACTGGGTCATCCCAACCCACTATTCAGGGAAATCCATGTTTTCAATTTTGATACTATTACATAATATTTCTCAAAGAAATCTAAAAACATTCCTAATATTTTTTTAAAATACAAATTAATTTAACAAATTGTTTTAAGGGGAATGGATTGTATTGTTAATGAATAAAAATTTATTTAATAATACTTTAATTTATTAAAAATTTACTCAAGTATAATTCTTGTATATTTAATTATTTTATGTAATATTAATGCATGTTGAGTTTTTATGAGTTGTGGTCAAACCATGTATATTTGGTTTTTTATTTATTTAATTTTATTTATTTTAATTAGTGATAATTTTCAATGCTTAATTATTATAAATTAGTTTTTGACTTTTTTATATCAATTAGCCCTCTTTAAAATACACTGGTGCCTACGTGTCAATAATTAAATTTTAAATTTAATTCCTAGATATTGAGATCCCCTTAATAGTGTGTGAGTATGTAATTATAAAGATGTCCCACCTGATGAGGTGGTTGAAGAAAAGAGACAATGAAAAATAAAATGTAAAAATACATCGGAGAGTGGGGACACAATATCTCATGAAATATTAAAAGTTAAAGTAGTTTCCCATAGTCTCTTGGTTGATTCACAATTTTTTGATGGTTTACCTAGCAATATAAAACTATTTATCGTAACATTATTTGTTTATTTTTATACTAAAAGATTATTTTTTTATTATGTGAATGTGTGAATGAAAAATAATCACATAGCATAATTAAAAAGAATGAATGAAAAAAAATTAAACATGTAGTAAATAATTTATAATTATTCATGGTTAATCTTTCTAATTTAATCACAAAAACTAATTATAAGAAATGATAAATAGAATTTAATATCATTCACAATGAGATAAAAAATTAAAAATACCTCAATGTAATATTTTTTTGATAACATATTATATCACTATAATTTGAATAAAACTATAGTTTGAACTGCTCTTCAGCCATTGTTGTGGGTTCCCCTTACTATATTGTAGTATAAATCCTTATTGTCGGTTTCTTGAACTAAAATTGGAATCATAGTTTCCATAAATAGAAAAGTTCAATTTTAAATGTAAATTGTTTTCTAAATTCAATATGAGGATTTATAGAAAATGGGAATCCAATTAATAGAACATAGATTCATATGTGATCATAGTCGGATAGAAAAAATCTTATATTAAAATCCATTTTGTAGTGGTGTGTCCAAAACATACACTATAAATCTAGGTTTTAAGGATCCATTCCATGTGGAATATTAAGGTGACTAAATATTCTAAATCTAATAGTTGAGATATTTTACGATTTGAATAAAATAGTTGGAGACATTTAATATTAAAAAAGTAATTATTTTTAATTTATATAAAAGTACTATTATAATTTTTTTATTTTTTAAAAATAGAAATTAATAACATAGATTCATGGAATTTAATATTGGACAATGAACATGTCTTTATTAACATAAATTTCTAGGAGTGGTAATGGATTTTTCACATAATACTCTTTAATGAAAGAAGATTTTATGTATTAGAGTCCCCTTTTCCAAATTATCCACCATAGAATCTATGTGAAGGTGAGATGTATTCCTAGAAAAGACAAATATAAGATCTATTATATGTATACATCATTATTTTATCATCAATGTTTAGTGAGTTGAAAAATAAAAATTAGGACATGGATGGTTATACAATTTAGTCACAAATGTAAGAACATTATGAGTGGATGGTAAAACAATAATATAATGATATTATTAATACACTAAATAATTATAATTTTTAAGATATACTTAATGATATTCCTAATTTACTAAAGTTGATATAGAACAAAAATCAATTGGAAGTATTAGGAATCATATAGAATAATGATATATCCATACATCACAGACTTTCAGCCTTATCACCTAATCATTTAAATTTTATTAAACATTATAATATGAAATGTATGGAGAAACCACTTCAATATATTTGGGATAATGCATTTCAAATTTTTAATAATATATAAAAGGGGAATTATTTTTTCTTTGTATAAATGTGACAAAAGTAACAGAAAATGTCTAATAAAATGTAATATTCTAATGGAACCTTTATAATATCCTTTTGAGAAACCAAGTATTAAGGGAGGCCATCAATGATTGGAATATTTACATTAAATTTCTAAATAAAGGATGATGATTGATTAATATCAATGAATTGAAGAAGAAAAAGATAAAAGAAGCTTCTAATATTCATTATTGAATGTAATTCATATATTTTCACTTGTTGGTATTATATATAATATCTGACGTGAATATTTATATTTAAAAGTTGGAATCAAGGAAGTTATTAATGATCAAAAGAGTTAAAGTGGTTCAAAAAGTTTCATATAGAGATTCAAGCATACATCAACTAGAGATGACCAAATCTTTATATTTTCTAGTTAATGGTTTCTTATATTTAAAATTTATTAGGTATTTTTGTATTTCCAAGAAATAATATCAATTTTTAGTTGATACATAATGAAAATTTATTTCATTTTTGGTAACAAATATTGGTACGTTCTACCATACCTAAAAAATAATTTAATTATAAATTAATCAGAGATGATACCTTTTAGAATTCAAAGATGAATACAACAAATGTGATTCAAATTATACCCATTTTTGTAATATAATTCCAAGTTATTTAAAATCGGAATAATAATTATAACATATAAAAATGGGTGATTTATTGATTTTGAGATAGAATTCCTTGGTATTGGAAATGAATTCTTAAAAGTTATAATAACCAAAAAAACTTCTTTCCTTAAAAGTTACTGTTCCAAAAATAATTTAAAATTAGTTCACTAAGACACATGTTAATAATTTCAAGTAGAATATTTATGTAAATTAATATAATTTATTATTTTTTAAATAATGTATGGTCAATTATATTTCTTTGTATTTCCCTCTTTGACACTTTTAATTTAAGTTTTTTTTGTGTTTTTCTTCACTTAAACAGAGGTGGTCATGTTTCTCTTGGGGATGGTGATCCATTTTTTGGAAATATTGTAAATTTTGAGGTGGTATATTTATTAAAATAATGGATACCATGTAGAAATGTGTTTAAGGTCACAATGAGGATTTCCGCAAGATCAGGTGGATTTGAATGATTTTTTATCTTTCTATAGGAATCTATAGTTTCTTTTTATCTTTAGGGTATATTCATACCATTTATGTAGTATACAATGTGAATCTATTTCTCAGAATAATCAAAGAAATTGTTATAGGACACACATGTTTTACAGGAAATGAATTTTTTACCCACCTTGAAATGGATGATCGGTATATTTTTAAACTTGGGGTGACGTGTATTTTGGAGTATTTTGAATACACATTATGAAATGGCTTAAAAATATGAATTCATCATGACCAGTGGTTTTAAAGAACACTAAATTTCCAACTATTGTATTTTTTTGTTCAACTACTAATTTTAGACCCCCAGGAGAATTTTGGTTTTTTTGGGGCCTTCTTTCCATTTTGAACATATCAATATAGTGTTTGATCTCCACATTTATTGTTTGGTCTCCTTCACATTAGATTCTCTATTGGTGTAACTTGATGTGGGGGTTTCTTTGATCACCTCATTAAGGTATGTGGAATTTGAATTTACCCTAAAGACTTTATACCATTATCTAGGATTGTGAAAAAAAAATTATCACAATAACATTTCATTCCCATGACCTAAATAATTCATAAAATAAATTTTTTATAATTAATAAATTCTTAGATTTCCCATTCAACCCTACTGGGTCCATTGGAAATTAGACTAGGTTTGTGGCCACAAGTATGGTGAGCCTTCAATTTATGTTATAATGAATTGGAAATTATGAAAGTTTAGTTTTGGTATAAAAATGTGAATTAAATATTCTTCATGTTGCGACTTGAAAAATGAATTGGGATAAATGAAAACCTATAATGGTTTGATTATAGTGATTATTCATATCATAGTAGGGTTTTACAATTGAGAATATATTCTTGTTTAATAAATTTAGATAAATTAACCAACTAGTCATGTGACATGAATGGAGATAAATTCTATACATAGTTTACTTGTATAACTGTTTGATGATATGATGCATTAGTGCATGGACCACTATCTCACGAGATGTATTATAGGTATTTCATCCTAACCAAGGATAACCCGCTGCTTCAGATGAGATTAACCCATTGTGACATGCACATGGGAATACATAAGTGACTCCATCCTGGAATTTTTCATGGGGTCTTTTATGATTTTTTTAATTTCCCCTTGGCATGGTATTGTGACCTGGTAAGATGTAACTAACTCCAACATGAGAATTCACATTCATTATAACATGATATGGTTACTTTCCACTTGTCAAGGTATTATGAAATGAAAATGATGTAAGTGACTCCTTCATGGTAATTCACATGGATCTTAGTTTCACTTCTTGATACATGGTGCATGAGATCTATCCTGATTCAGGAGGATTAACCTTGTGAAAAAGAATTCTTGCATGGACATGAAGAAGGATTGTATAGCCCTGAGTTTCATACAATAACTCAAGGGTTGGAATATATATTTTATTTGTTAGGATAATTTATTAAATTATACAATGTTAATTGTTTATTTCACGAACTTTCTATCTGACTGGTACTGTTTAGACATTGTGGGGTCGACCTACATGGTTTTATACACACCATATTCAGCCCATCATCTTTTCCTATGATGATTTCGTGGATGAAAGCTTGGAAATCAAAAAGAACATGTCTTAGTGATTGTTTCTTTATAGATGGGTTGGATTTTGGAGATTGGGACCATGTGGGATTCACGACCAAGGTATTTTTAGTTAACCTCTATCAAATTAGTCTTTTATCTATATGAATTCTATCATGTCATTATATTTCATTTCATCCTAATATTAAATGTTTTTTATTATTTTTGGTTTGGTGCATCATTCATCCACTTAGTTCATGTTATGTTTCTTCCTCTCATTTTTGTCACTCTATTATTTATTTATTTCTGTTTATTTTTACTCTTTATCAGGATTTTATAGTCTCCAAAATATGTTTTATACACCCTTCTTCTAGTTATAAACCTCTAGAAATTGTGACCCAAGTATTTTAAAACATATATATTAAATATTTTTAGATGAATATTTAATATATTACTCAAACACATTCCTGGGGACTGTAATAGTTAAGTGTATTTGGAGACTAGGTACGCAACCTTCTAATTTAGTGAAAATTGTCAACATCACTCATAAATATCTTCCCCAATAGTACTCATCATAAAATATAACCCACTTAAAACCTTTCTTTCCAACCTGGGGAAAATAAATTTAACAAAGGGAGATCTCATTTTCTCAGTAAGGGTAAACGATGGAGATACATAAGCATAACATGAACATAAATGAATATGAATATGAGAATAACATTTGAAAACCATACGATGCATATTAAAGATCATAATCTTGAGTCATGACATTAATATTAGTAGTTCATAATACATAAATCATAATGAAACCAAAAAACAATAATCATTAGAACATAACATTGGTATAAGAAATAAAATTTTTTGATACACATAAGCATGGAATATCATCTCCATAGTATTCATGGATCACGTCTAAGGCTATCATACTGAAATCGGTCCACCCCCTAAACCATCATAGCAGTCAATGTTAACCCCCAAGATCATCATAGTAGAAAACTTCCTTTACTAAACTGGGTTCACTCCCCATTCAATTTAGGTATATCTCATGAGATATAAATCATAACCTAAGGTATTATAGGGACATATAATTTGCAACACCCCAAGATTTCATAGTAATTTATTTTCATTAAATTCAATAGCTTGCGCTACACGCAACACCGGGTTTGAGCACACCACGACATACCAAACTAGCCGTTCAAAACTGGTTATGAATAGTATTAACTGGATGTTGAATTTTATATACTTCATATAATTTTAACTTATATATAATGTTAAGAACAAAATCAATTTTTCTTATAAAATATTTATTTTTCAAAAAAAATAAATTTTACCACCTTTTAAGGGAGAACCCTTTTTAAAACCAATATTTGACACTTTTATATATTCAATTTGACAAATAAACATATTATTTAGAATTAGGATATAAAAATTTAGTTCCGATAAATTTTGGGTGTATTTCTGATAACTGTAATATTTGGGTGAATAGTGAAAATTACTAAATTTTAATTGAAAACATCATTTTTTATCTAAATAATTTATAGTGTTAAATTATACATTTGAATAGTTTGGAAGTATAATTAGATTATATTATTACCATTTAATCCAATTTTGGTAATTGTAATTAATTTCCCTTTGAAATTATACATAAACAACTGTCAATCTTTTGATAGTTATTGTTTCTTAAAACACACTATTGGTTTTGACAGTGGAAATTAATTTTCAATTTATTAATGAAAATTATATGTTTTGAATTTGGTAAAATATACATTATTTTTTATTTCAGGATATAATATATATATTAGGCTGAATTTATAGTATTTTTCTGAAAAACATCAATTTTTGATGAATAGTAAAACCACTTAGTAGTAGTTAAAAAACTAACTTTTTCATTTAAATGAAATTTTACCTCTTTGGTGAATTGAATTTCAAAAATATGACATACATTGTTGTTATTAGTAAATAAAATGTGGTTCAATAAGATGAAAATAATTTTTGGTGAATAGTAACTTTTCACTTTTATTTACCACAGTTAATGGTAAATAGGGTAATTCATGGTAAAAAAAATATTATAATAATACAAAATTACCTTACCACTTGTCTTAACCTTATTGGATGATCAATGTCCGATCATGAGAATCCTTAGGTCGATTTTTGGACCCCATGGATCCACTTAAGAGTGATAATGACACTTTATTTTAATTAACTTAAAGACAAAAATGACATTATCAAATATCTTTTAGTATATCAATTTTTATATGAGGTTATATAAGTCATATTTCAACTATAAATATTAATTGGAAATATAATAAGATTTAATACATTATGGAATTTTTTTTATAATTTTTAGTCCTCAAATAAATTAAATTATTTATGACACAATAATAATGTAGTATTTTCCTCATTAATAAATGATTTAAATAAATAAGATTATTAATGTTAAAATAATACCCAAAACCTGTCCAATTCTTATTAGATGATTTTATTTCGGCCATGATTCATCTTATATTTGAATTTAATTAGTTTTGGACCTTTAAAATGTGAATATCAATATATAATAAAATAATATTTTCACACATTCCTAATGAGCCCCTCCTCCCCCTTATAAAAGGGCACCACTTATATCTCATTCCACACACCTCTCAAGACCCTTCACTCATCAAACCCTACCAAGATTATCTCTCCAGATCCCACTATTCCTCCTAGAAACCTTACCTTAGGCAGAAGGCACTTCAAAAATTCATTTTCATTCATACCAAATAAAGTTACCCAAATTAAAGGTAACACTTTCTCTTAAATTATTTTGTTTTATTGTGTCATATATGACTTCTCCAACCCCCTAAACACTTTTTTTTACTTTTTTTATAAAAATACTAGTATCTTCAATGTACTAGGATTTTTTATGAGAAGTATTAGAACTAAACTTACACACACCTCCATCTAATGGGTGAAGAACATACTATTTCTATTGATGACAAACAAACGCCTCACGAAATGATGATTGTTCGATTATCTCTTACTGCCTCCCATGGTGGGCATTAATATGGAACTATATTTATATATGAAATATATATATTATGCTTATTTTTTATTTATTTTTCTGTATTTTCCATTTGTATCATTATTTTATGGTTTCTATTATGGATAAAACGCGATAATTTCATTTGAGGAACTACGGACTACCGCCCCCTCAAAATGATATGACTTGGTAATGCCTTAGGTGGGACACATAAAGGACGGAATTAATGATATTATATATGATATTATACTGTAATTATAATATAACTATGTATCCTCATGTTTTAATTCCATTAAAATACAAAATAGTAATGAAAGTATCGTTCATGCATACGTATGGCTTACCGTCTCAATGAACAGTACATTACATTTCTTATCTCCAAATGTTATATACTGCTATAAATATATATATATATATATATTGAATATATAATATATATATGATATCTAAATCATTTATATCATTCTGGTGATAATGGATGTAACACCCCAGGTAAATAACGAATATGACATTTTCATATTTATCCATATTTGTGAATAAAATATTAATATTACTTTAAAGGGGATGCTATGCTCGATGGCGTACCCAACAGGCAACAACGAGTTTCTTGGGAATCTTACGTTGCACTCTAATAATAAAATAATATTATTTTAAATGGTAGTTAACATGTAGCCATTGTAATGGCGGGAATGGATATAAATAACTAAAATATGATTATATATGTTCTTAAATATTTTTACATTTATACAATAAAAGATAAAGACTTAAAATACGGAAAGAATTCAATTTTAGGCGTATATGCCCTAGTTTTCACTAAAGGTTCACTTATCACCTTTTGATGGCGAACCGTCATTAAATATAGTTTTGATCAATCATATACATTCTTTTGGACCAAATAAAACTCTTATTAAGAATCGGGATATCAAAATTTACTTTGTGTGAATTTTTGGTATCTTTCCGATAAAGTTCATTTTTTTAATGAATAGTGTAAAATGTTGTATTTTAATTCAAAACCACTTTTTAATCTAATTTATTTATATGATTAGATTATATTTTGAATTGGTTTTAAAGTTAAATTAGAAAATATTTTTACCATTAAATCCAATAGTGTTCGTTGGAATCAATTCCACTTTGAAATCAGACTTAAACTAGTGTCAATCTTTTGATACTTATTGTTTCATAAAACACGCTATTTGACATGACAGCGGGAATTAATTATTAAATTAATTAATGTGACTTATATGTTTTGAATTTTTTAAAATGGACTTCATTTTTGAATTCAGAATATCAAATATAGCTTAGGGTGAATTTTTGGGATTTTTCTGAAAAACTTCAATTTTTGATGAATAGTGAAACCACTAAGTGGTACTTATAAAAACTGATTTTTCCATTTAAATGAAATTTTTCCATCATTGTGTTTTGATTTTAAAAAATCTGACATACATGGTTGTAATTAAGAAGTAAAATGTGGTTCAATGAGATTAAAATAATTTTTTGGTGAATAGTAACTTATTAAGTTTTTAATCGCGATTAGTGGTAATTAGTGTAGTTTAAGGTAAAAATAATGCTTTAATAAAATGAGATGAGCTTGACACATGTCTTACCCTCATTGGTTGTATCATGGACGACCAAGACAAGCCATGGGTCAACTTGGGGACCCCAAAGATCCACTTTGGTTGGGAAATGACATAAATAACATTTTATTTAATGTAAAAGTAAAATTGACACAAACATGATATGTTTTACTAAAACAATTTTTAAGTGGGGTTATACAAGTCATATTTTTGATTATAAATATTCATTGGAATGATAAAAAGATTTCCTAAATCATATTATTTTTTTATAATTTTTAGACATCAAAATAAATTAAATTATTTATGACATAATAATGATGCAGCGATGACATCATTATTTGACGATTTAAATAAAATGGAAAGATAATGTAAAATCTATGAACTAAACATGTCCAAAACTTATTGTATGAGTGTATTTCAAAGCCTTATCACCTTAGCCACTAATTATAGCAATGTGGGACCTTTTGAAACCAAAATACATTTTCAAATAAAGTAATATTTCTTTACTTTCCAAAAGTTCCCCTCCTCTCCTCTTATAAAAGGCCCCCACCTCTACCTCATTTAACACACTCCTCAAGCCTTTGGCTCGGCCAAAACCTGACCATTTACTCTCTCCACATACCTCTTCTCATCCTAGAGGATTCCCTTTGGGCAGAATCCTTTCAAAGTAAGCCTTTAGGCTCAAATCAAACGGAGTTACACTTTTAAAGGTAATTCACTCTCTCATGTTCATTTGTTTTATTTTTCTTCTCCAACCCCCTAAACTCTTTTTATTTACTTCTTTTGTAACAACACCAGTATATTAAATATACTAGGATGTTGTTATAAGATTTATTCGAGCTACAATCTCACACAACTACATCAAATGGTTAAAGAACATACGGTTTCCGTGGATGGTGAAATTCTGCCTCCCGAAACGATGATTGTTCAATACTCATTTAACACCTTCAACGGTGGCCATTATGATGTCACTATTTTTATATATGATATATAATATGTTTTTGTTTTTTTTATGCTTCTGTATTTTTCATTTTTGTCTTACCTTTATGGCTTCCATTATGGGTATACGCGATATCTTCATTTAAGGAAGTGCGGACTACCGCCCCCTCAAAGTGATTTGATTCGTTAAATACCATATATGGGATGTATAAAGGATGGAAATATGATATTATATATGATATTATACTGTAATTATAATATACCTTTATATCATTATTATTCCATTCTATAAAATACGAAATAGAAATGAAAGTAGCGTTCATGCGTACGTACGGCTTACCGTCTCCATGAACGGTGCATTTCATTTCTTACCTCTAAATGATTATGTAATGTTATAAATGCATGAATGTACTGTATATATATGACATATATGATATCTACATAATGAATACAATTCTGGATATAATAAACATTTGGCCACACGAACAACATGTAATTGTAAGAAGTCCACTTTCGACTTAAGAACCAAATATCGACAAAACAAACATTATTAACTTAAATGTTTACATAATGTTTATAACATGGAAATAAGTGATCTAATAGGAATAATGAACTTGAAAAAGGTTCTTAAGGAATTAGAAATTAACTCAGGTTTATTATTCAGGAGATTAAAGAACGATCGAGTCAAGTCGGACCCAAGGTAAGGGATCCTACTCCTCTCTTTCTTTTTAAGTACACACTTTTATGTCATTCCTTTTAAAGCTCATATTTCTTGTTATTGGGATGATATTCTATATTAAATATACTTTAATTTTTATTTTCATGTGATGAGAGTCCCTATTCTCTCTCATCAATCCATTTTGGAAGTTTTGAGTGGTGTCGTTAGGCTGCCGAACTTTCGTAAGAGATCTAACCTCTCTCTTTCTTTTTAAGTACTCTCCTTTATGTCACTTCTTTTAAGATCATCTTTGTAATGTTGGGGGATGTTCTTTTATATTCCTATTTCTGTACATTTTATTTTAATGTGATGAGATACCCTATTTGATCTCATCAATCCATATTCGGAAGTTTTATGTGGCGCTGTTAGGCTGCCGAGTTTTCGTAAGGGATTTTTCATCTCACTTTTATTCCCGTGAGATTTATGCTACATTTGCCACAAATTCCATTGAGTGGTGTATGTACTGTCCATTATTATACTCTTTGTGTAATATAATTTTGTTTATGAGTATTTACATCAATGATGTATTGTCCTTCTTTCATGGGGTGTATGTTTTGAAAGATACCCAAGTCAGTAAGGGAACCTTTCACCCTCCTCTTTTTTAAAAGACTTCTTTTGTTGGGTATTTTAATTTACATATTATTATGTTCGGATATGTTCTCATATATCCTTATTGATGTAAATTTTATGTCCAAGTTATGAGATACACTTTTTATCTCTCATCAACTCATTTTGATGTGATGTCGTTAGGCTGTCAAGGGAACTTTTTAACCCAATTTCGATTTCTTTGGGTTCAACTTGTAGTCATTGAATATGTCATCCATTGAATATGTGTGAATGGCCTTTTATTGTTTTACACTTAATATCCACTTATATTTGGTGTATATATATTTTTCACACATATTTTTTGAGATTTATTTGTCCTTAATTTAACGATACCTTCTTTATAAGGGATTTCATCACATTTGACATTTCTATTGAGGGCTCATTGTTGTTATGCACCAATTCACTCTTATATGGTGTGTATACTGTCCTTTGGAGTATTATATCATGAATCCTTTTATTCTCATGATATTATAAAATTCTGACTAAATGTTATTCCTCGATTATTGTATTCAAGTGTCTCTAATTTTGGTAAAACCCCTTTAACCAAAATATCGTTTTAAATGTTTTAATTATTTGTTCTTATTAATATCCATGTTTTCAAAATGGTTTTAAGGATTTATTTATATGGATATTAATGGTTTAAAATGTTAAAAGCTTCAAGGTGGTATGGGACTTCGTCTCAATCTCCTTTCGTTGAGGCATATTTTATTTTATACACAACTTTCTTTTATACGGTGTATAAACCCCTTTGACTTTTACGTTTATTCAAAAGGAATCTTTTTTATACGAAGCGTTTACTAAACGACAAAAGGGAATTTTCTTTTCGTACGTATGCGGCGACAACGACTTCTCCTCCGTCGTGACCGTTATTTGAGTTTCGGCTTCCTCTACAAGCCATACCTTCTTTTTAAAAGAAAAATAAATACCATGTTTTACTTTTCTTTTATTTTAGTATTGAAAATGGTTTTTATAATGTTTTTATATCAATGTGTTGTATTGATATCTCGTGATTGAAATGTGGAAATTTTATGTTTCCTTTATGCATGTTTTATGTGATATGATTATGTTATGGTTCTTGGGCATTATTATGAAGACAGGTGGTTCCGTGATAAACTAAGGGCGGGTGAGCCCGTTATACCTCTCCAATGCATTGGGTAACGTGAAGGAGTGAAACGTTAAGGTTTTTCCGAAGAGATTTTTAGGGAATATACTGTGATGGGTATTCCAAACGTAACCAAGAGGGTTACTCCCTACGTAAGAATGTTATGAATACCTCAAGTTACTTTTATGTCTTATTTATTCTATGATTTATTCATGGTTTGATGAGGTATGTTAAAGTGCCTATGTTTTATGGGTAAAATATGATTTCATTCTTTTGTATATATGAACTCATGTTTCCTTTCCATATTTTTATAACCCTTACTGAGCTTTTTATGCTCATCCCATGTTTTTGAAATGTTTTTCACAGGTCAAGGGAAAGGTACATGATGTGATGATAGTGTCAAGGATGTTTCAAGAAAGAATCCGTGTTATATTTTAAATATGTTTCCATTGATGGGAAGAATGAATACTGTCTTTTATGTAACCACTTTGTTTAAATGTGGAATGTAATGCAAGTTTCATGATCTAATTCTCTAAAACTCTAAACCTAAAAAGATCCTCAATGTGTAATCTTGTAATAACTCAAGATTAAGTAAGGTTTAAGGCTGGGGCCTTATAGTTGGTATCAGAGGTCCGTTTAGATAACTTTAGAGGTTAGGGTATTCTTTAATCATAAGTGACATTACCATTATGGTTAGGATTTCAGAAAGATTCCTAATTTTAGATAAAGTGAATGAGTAAGTATATCTTAGTGTTTACCTTCCTCGTTAGTACATGATGGTTTTGTTGATATACTCACACTGACCTTTTTGGTTTCAGTAAATGGATGGATCTAGCAGGCACCAAAGTGACAATGGGTTTGAAGGAAACCGTGGTGGTTCTCTGATTAAGATACTCGATGAGATGGGGGATTCAATGAGGAATCTCATGGTTTTTCTAAACCAACAATCAAGGAGTCATGATCAACCACTTGAACCTTGGTGATTTCTCTAATGCATCATGTACAAGATGGCCAACTCGATGTGTAAATTCAGGTAATAATTATTAAGGTAACCATTAGGGTTTATATGATCCTTACTTTTGAGGTAATTATGGGTTATTATATGATATGATGGAAAATGAAGGGCATGAGATAAAATTGAGGTTAAAATATGTTATGATTATTCTTGATGATTTTATCACATTTTGGGGAATGTTTTAAGAATTATATAGTTTTGGAAAAAGGACAACACGCAGACTGTGTGACATCCCGTCGCGTCGGACAAAGATGCGGGAATCGAACCCACAACCAAAGTGCGACTGGTATTTATCGCCAAACACTAGACTACGTGAAGTCCCTGGTTAGTTTTACTGATTCTTTTTAGTTATATGATTTTATGAATTAAGAGTAAGTTTATTTTGGAGGATATTTGATTAGGATAATTACTTTTCAATGTGAGACTTTAGGAGAAACTGATGTTGTTTGGAGATAAATGTTACGATTTAACTTGAAAGACTATGTGACTAAATCCTTCAAATATTTGGGTTTCAATCTTATATTGGTTTACATTGAAGAATTTTATGGACAAATTGTTTATCGGATGGTCCTCGTTGAACTTTGGGTTTTGTTGGACAAATTTTGGAGATTAAGAATAGATTTTCTTTTTATAAGGGGTTATCCTTTTCTGGATTATCTGATCTTTTACTAGCCTTTTTGGTTTTGGTTTTGGTTAAAGACATGGGAAGTATATAGTTCTATTTTTTGGATTAGGTGATTCTCTAGAAGTTGATTATAGTACTCTTAATGCGAATAAGTCTCCCTAAATACTCGTCTTATGGAAAAAATATGAGTTTGACTAAGGAATCTAGTAAAAGTTGAAAGTCAACATGATAAGTGATTATGCTTCCTTATGAATAAATTCCTCAATAAAAAGTAACTTAAAACAAAAATGTTGTCTATTAACTTTTCCTACTGGGGAATCGAATACCGTTTAACCCATCACAAGTTTGTGATTTTCTCGTGGTTAACTTTCTCCTAAACATGTTTTCTATCACTCTCCATCAGAACATGACCCTTTGTTTTTTCCTCCATGTCCATATTTTCATACTTGGAATCCTAGTATGGGTTAACTCGGGTGACCTTTGTACTTATCATTCTTTATTTTAAAGTGATTTTTTTTACCGACTCTTCTCCGATGTGGGACGTTCAAGGATGTTTCCAAGCGCAATTTTAAAATTGCGAGGACGCAATTCCCAAAAGGGGGGAAGGATGTAACACCCCAGGTAAATAAGGAATATGACATTTTCATATTTATCCATATTTGTGAATAAAATATTAATATGACTTTAAAGGGGATGTTATGCTCGATGGCGTACCCAACACGCAACAACGAGTTTCTTGGGAATCTTACGTTGCACTCTAATAATAAAATAATATTATTTTAAATGGTAGTTAACATGTAGCTGTTGTAATGGCGGGAATGGATAGAAATAACTAAAATATGATTATATATGTTCTTAAATATTTTTACATTTATACAATAAAATATAAATACTTAAAATACGGAAATAATTCAATTTTAGGCGTATATGCCCTAGTTTTCACTAAAGGTTCACTTATCACCTTTTGATGGTGAACCGTCTTTAAATATAGTTTTTATCACTCTTATACATTCTTTTGGACCAAATAAAACTCTTATTAATAATCGGGACATCAAAATTTACTTTGTGTGAATTTTTGGTATCTTTCCGATAAAGTTCATTTTTTTAATGAATAGTGTAAAATGTTGTATTTTAATTCAAAACCACTTTTTAATCTAATCTATTTATATGATTAGATTATATTTTGAATTGGTTTTAAAGTGAAATTAGAAAATATTTTTACCATTAAATCCAATAGTGTTCGTTGTAATCAATTTCACTTTGAAATCAGACTTAAACTAGTGTCAATCTTTTGATACTTATTGTTTCATAAAACACGCTATTTGACATGACAGCGGGAATTAATTATTAAATTAATTAATGTGACTTATATGTTTTGAATTTTGTAAAATGGACTTCATTTTTGAATTCAGAATATCAAATATAGATTAGGGTGAATTTTTGGGATTTTTCTGAAAAACTTCAATTTTTGATGAATAGTGAAACCACTATGTGGTACTTATAAAAACTGATTTTTCCATTTAAATGAAATTTTGCCATCATTGTGTTTTGATTTTCAAAAATCAGACATACATGGTTGTCATTTAGAAGTAAAATGTGGTTCAATGAGATTAAAATAATTTTTTGGTTAATAGTAACTTATTAAGTTTTTAATCGCGATTAGTGGTAATTAGTGTAGTTTAAGGTAAAAATAATGCTTTAATAAAATGAGATGAGCTTGAAACATGTCTTACCCTCATTGGTTGTATCATGGCCGACCAAGACAAGCCATGGGTCAACTTGGGGACCCCATGGATCCACTTTGGTTGGGAAATGACATAAATAACATTTTATTTAATGTAAAAGTAAAATTGACACAAACATGATATGTTTTACTAAAACAATTTTTAAGTGGTGTTATACAAGTCATATTTTTTATTATAAATATTCATTGGAAAGATAAAAATATTTCCTACATCATAGTATTTTGTTTATAATTTTTAGAAATTAAATAAATTAAATTATTTATGACATAATAATGATGCAGCGATGACATCATTATTTGACGATTTAAATAAACTGGAAAGATAATGTAAAATCTATGAACTACACATGTCCAAAACTTATTGGATGAGTGGATTTAAAAGCCTTATCACCTTAGCCACGAATTATAGAAATGTGGGACCTTTTGAAACCGAAACACATTTTCAAATAAAGTAATATTTCTTTACTTTCCAAAAGTGCCCCTCCTCTCCTCTTATAAAAGGCCCCCACCTCTACCTCATTTAACACACTCCTCAAGCCTTTGGCTCGGCCAAACCCTGCCCATTTACTCTCTCCACATCCCTCTTCTCGTCCTAGAGGATTATCTTTGGGCATAATCCTTTCAAAGGAAGCCTTTAGGCTCAAATCAAAAGGAGTTACACTTTTAAAGGTAATTCACTCTCTCATGTTCATTTGTTTTATTTTGATTCTCCAACCCCCTAAACTCTTTTTATTTACTTCTTTTGTAACAACTCCAGTATATTCAATATACTAGGATGTTGTTATAAGATTTATTCAAGCTACACTCTCACAAAACTACATAAAATGGTTAAAAAACATACGGTTTCCGTGGATGGTGAAATTCTGCCTCCCGAAACGATGATTGTTCAATACTCATTTAACACCTTCAACGGTGGACATTATGATGTCACTATTTTTATATATGATATATAATATGTTTATGTTTTATTTATGCTTCTGTATTTTTCATTTTTGTCTTACCTTTATGGCTTCCATTATGGGTATATGCGATATCTTCATTTAAGGAAGTGCGGACTACCGCCCCCTCAAAGTGATTTGATTCGTTAAATACCATATGTGGTATGTATAAAGGATGGAAATATGATATTATATATGATATTATACTGGAATTATAATATACCTTTATATAATTATTATTCCATTCTATAAAATACGAAATAGAAATGAAAGTAGCGTTCATGCGTACGTACGGCTTACCGTCTCCATGAACGGTGCATTTCATTTCTTACCTCTAAATGATTATGTAATGTTATAAATGCATGAATGTACTGGATATATATGACATATATGATATCTACACAATGAATACAATTCTGGATATAATAAACATTTGTCCACACGAACAACATGTAATTGTAAGAAGTCCACTTTCGACTTAAGAACCAAATATCGACAAAACAAACATTATTAACTTAAATGTTTACATAATGTTTATAACATGGAAATAAGAGATATAATAGGAATAATGAACTTGAAAAATGTTCTTAAGTAATTAGAAATTAACTCAAGTTTATTATTCAGGAGATTAAAGAACGATCGAGTCAAGTCGGACCCGAGGTAAGGGATCCTACTCCTCTCTTTCTTTTTAAGTACACACTTTTATGTCATTCCTTTTAAAGCTCATATTTCTTGTTATTGGGATGATATTTTATATTAAACGTACTGTAATTTTTATGTTCATGTGATGAGAGACCCTATTCTATCTCATCAATCCATTTTGGAAGTTTTGAGTGGCGCCGTTAGGCTGCCGAACTTTCGTAAGAGATCTAACCTCTCTCTTTCTTTTTAAGTACTCTCCTTTATGTCACTTCTTTTAAGATCCTCTTTGTAATGTTGGGGGATGTTCTTTTATATTCCTCTTTCTGTACATTTTATTTTAATGTGATGAGATACCCTATTTGATCTCATCAATCCATATTCGGATGTTTTATGTGGCGCTGTTAGGCTGCCGAGTTTTCGTAAGGGATTTTTCATCTCACTTTTATTCCCGTGAGATTTATGCTACATTTTCCACAAATTCCATTGAGTGGTGTATGTACTGTCCATTATTCTACTCTCTGTGTAATATACTTTCGTTTATGAGTATTTACATCAATGATCTATTGTCCTTCTTTCATGGGGTGTATGTTTTGAAAGATACCCAAGTCGGTAAGGGAACCTTTCACCCTCGTCTTTTTTAAAAGACTTCTTTTGTTGGGTCTTTTAATTTACATATTATTATGTTCGGATATGTTCTCATATATCCTTATTGATGTAAATTTTATGTCCATGTGATGAGATACACTTTTTATCTCTCATCAACTCATTTTGATGTGATGCCGTTAGGCTGTCAAGGGAACTTTTTAACCCAATTTCGATTTCTTTGGGTTCAACTTGTAGTCATTGAATATGTCATCCATTGAATATGTGTGAATGACATTTTATTGTTTTACACTTAATATCCACTTATATTGGGTGTATATATATTTGTCACACATATTTTTTGAGATTTATTTGTCTTTAATTTAACGATACCTTCTTTATAAGGGATTTCATCACATTTGACATTTCTATTGAGGGCTCATTGTTGTTATGCACCAATTCACTCTTATATGGTGTGTATACTGTCCTTTGGAGTATTATATCATGAATCCTTTTATTCTCATGATATTATAAAATTCTGACTAAATTTTATTCCTCGATTATTGTATTCAAGTGTCTCTAATTTTGGTAAAACCCCTTTAACCAAAATATCGTTTTAAATGTTTTAATTATTTGTTCTTATTAATATCCATGTTTTCAAAATGGGTTTAAGGATTATTTATATGGATATTAATTGTTTAAAATGTTAAAAGCTTCAAGGTGGTATGGGACTTCGTCTCAATCTCCTTTCGTTGAGGCATATTTTATTTTATACACAACTTTCTTTTATACGGTGTATAAACCCCTTTGACTTTTACGTTTATTCAAAAGGAATCTTTTTTATACGAAGCGTTTACTAAACGACAAAAGGGAATGTTTTTGTCGTACGTATGCGGTGACAACGACTTCTCCGCCGTCGTGACCGTTATTTGAGTTTCGGCTTCCTCTACAAGCCATACCTTCTTTTTAAAAGAAAAATAAATACCATGTTTTACTTTTCTTTTATTTTAGTATTGAAAATGGTTTTCATAATGTTTTTATATCAATGTGTTGTATTGATATCTCGTGATTGAAATGTGTAAATTTTATGTTTCCTTTATGCATGTTTTATGTGATATGATTATGTTATGGTTCTTGGGCATTATTATGAAGATGGGTGGTTCTGTGATAAACTAAGGGCGGGTGCGCCCGTTATAGCTCTCCAATGCGTTGGGTAACGCGAAGGAGTGAAACGTTAAGGTTTCTCCGAAGAGATTTTTAGGGAATATACTATGATGGGTATTCCAAACAAAACCAAGAGGGTTACTCCCTACGTAAGAATGTTATGAATGCCTCAAGTTACCTTTATGTCTTATGTTTTCTATGATTTATTCATGGTTTGATGAGGTATGTTAAAGTGCCTATGTTTTATGGGTAAAGTATGATTTCATTCTTATGTATATATGAACTCATGTTTCCTTTCCATATTTTCATGACCCTTACTAAGCTTTTTATGCTCATCCCAAGTTTTTGAAATGTTTTTCACAGGTCAAGGGAAAGGTACATGATGTGATGATAGTGTCAAGGATGTTTCAAGAAAGAATCCGTGTTATATTTTAAATATGTTTCCATTGATGGGAAGAATGAATACTGTCTTTTAGGTAACCACTTTGTTTAAATGTGGAATGTAATGCAAGTTTCATGATCTAATTCTCTAAAAATCTAAACCTGAAAAGATCCTCAATGTGTAATCTTGTAATAACTCAAGATTAAGTAAGGTTTAAGGCTGGGGCCTTATAATGGAATTTTGACAACATGGAAAAATTATAATTATAACAAGTTCATTTTTCACTCAAGTTCTGAACATCGATAAAATATCCAGTATGAACACAAATAATTAACTAATTGTTATTGAAAAGTAATAAGTGATATAAAAGGAATAATAAACTTGAAAAATATTCTTAATCAAGTAGAAATTAGCATAATTTTATTATTCAGGAGGAACAAGGAACATACAAGACAAGTCGGACTTGAGGTAAATGGGTTTCTTATCTCACTTTTAATTCTGTGATATTTCCATTGTTTTCCACTTATATATTGGATGTGGTGTATTTAATAGTTCAATTTGATATATATTATCATGATTCTCTTTATATTAATGTTATTCTATGATTCATTTTGTGGTTATTAAATTTTGTTCATATGACTCGATTGATTACAATGAAGTAAGGGGTTTTTATCTCACTTTTTTATTCCTGTGAGATTCATGATATATTGGTCACTATTTCCTTTTGTGTGGCATATTTACTGTACATGATTGTATACATGTTCTAATATAATTTAATTTATGGGTATTTACATCTTCATTGTATGATCATTCTTTCATGGGTTTTATGATTCATAAGTTACAAAATCGGTAAGGGAATTTCAATTTTCAATTTTCACTCATTGGGCTTTACACATACTTAAAAGATTATTTTACTACATGATTATGTGTGGAATAACTATTTATTATTTCCAATCCCTTTTATGTGGATATACTTTTGATACACATAATCACTCCATTGATAAATTATGAAGTCATCGATATGAACTTGATAAGAGTAATTTTAACTCAATCTCCATTTATTGAGTTAAACATCCAGTTCATTGGTGTTTTTTTACAAGAATATGTGTGAATGTACTCTGATTGATTTACAATTAATATCTAATCATATTGAGTGTATTTATATTTTTCACACATAATTATGTCGTTGATTTATCCTTAACCTAAGGATACATTCATTATAATAGATTTCAAATCAATTTACATTTCATTGAGACTTCTTTGTTGGTATACACCAATTCACTTTTATATGGTGTATATAATGTACTTTGACATAGTATATCATGAATCCTATTATTCTCATAATATTATATTGTTTTTATTACCTCAATTTTTTATATTCAATTGTCTCTCTTTTGGTTAGGAACAATAACTAAAATATCATTTTAAATGTTTTAAATATTTATTATTCTAAATCATTACCATTAATGTCCGTGTTTAAAAAATGGTTTTAAGGATTTATTTATATGTAAATTAAAGTTATAAAATTAAAATTCATTTTAAATGATTCAATGCGGTATGGGAAACTTTTATTTTGATCTTTATTTCTAAACAGCATGTTGAAAAATATTGTGACTTTTAAATGATTTCAAGAAAAAGGGGGATATTTCTCTCAATGTGTTTTGATGATTATTTTCATCTCTGTCAATATCCTTCATTATTTTGGATTGAGGTTAATCTGTTACAATACAATTTTCCATATTGAATTTAATGAGATATGTTTGACTGTGGATGTGCTATTTTCATACCAATCATGGTTTGTGAATAAAGAATTGACATTTCATATGCTTGTTTTAATATGAATGTTTATGTTATGTTTCAAAAATTTAATATGAGGAATTAATTGGTTGTAGTATGTGACGGGTGCAGCCCTCAATAGCTCCTCGATGCATCGGTAGGTCTCTTGATACAAACTAGTGTCTTGGAATAAGTTCTTGACAAAATCCTATTTGTAGTCTTGGAACAAGGACTTGACTATGTGGTTAGTATGTCCGAAATTATGCATTCCATCATTAAGAGTTTAGATATTAATATTTCATGTGTTTATTCAACTAGTATAATACCCATGACTATATTTTATTATGGAAATATTTACTCATATCATATTCCTCCCATAAAGTGTTCATGTCTATTATTTGTAAAGTCATGTGTCTTCAATTATTCACCACACCTAATGTTTAGGTTATATTCCACTGTATTGCTTACTCATACTGAGTGTTTGAGCTCACCCCTTTATCATGTTTCATTTTTCTAGGATATTAAGAATTTAGTTATGAGTAACATGCAGGAATAATCTTGGAATCTTGGATGTTTCTAAAGGAATAAATTAGTGTTTTTTTTTATTTTCAAGTTATAGTGTTGAACTTATGTATGTATCTTGTTTCCAAGACTACTAAACGGATCGGTCCTTTGGGACTTGATTATTTGTAAACATGATAATGTATTAAAATAATGCATCAGTTCTTAGATTCTGGTTTAGGGGCGTTACAGTTGGTATCAAGGAAATTTTAGTACAAACATTGGAAACTAGATTTAGAAAAACTCTGATTAGAGGATAGTACCCTAAGATAGACTTTGAGGATTAGTATCGAATAAAATCCAAAAAATGTGGTAATGTAAATATTTTTTGGGTTTTCCAAGAAATAAATCCATGTCTGGATATGATCTGGTAGAGGTGGCTCTGGCACAGATGTACCTAGGGGTAAAACAAAAAACACCACTTTGATCTAGACTCGAACTGGAACTGGTGCACGAAAACGGGCCTTGCTGCACTCTTGGTTACAACACTCCCAGGGGATATTCTAAGGAAAATTCTCATTTTAATTTCAAACGGATTTTAATGTTTCTAATATAAGATGAGAATAAATTACCTTGTTTAATAATAGGGTGTTTTAGAATAAAAATAAGGTGTGATGATATTTTATAAATAATTTAATGACTATTCTTACTCACACAATGCTTTCTGATTTTCGTTAATGGCTGGATTCCAAGGAAGTCATAGTAACCTTGAACATGATGTATAAGGTGGGAATAGTGGTGGAAATGATAAACAAAATGAAATGTTGAAAGGATTAAATGATATTGTCTTCATTCCAAATGAGTTTTCCAAAAATATGATCAACAACATATATATTAACCAACTCTTGGACTCAATAAAGATAAGAATGGTGGTGAATAGTGAGAGCTCCAGCTGTGGAGACCATGGAGAGAAGAAAGCACAATTTCCATCATGCCATAAATGTAGAAGGAGACACCCATGAAATTGTCTCAATGGAATAAAGAAATGATTTATGTGTGGAAATGAAGGGCATAAAGCAAAGAATTGCCGAGGAAAAATGAAGAGTACTATGGAAGAAAATAAAAATGATCATAAGAATCCAATTATGGTCATTTATTGTAAATTTAAGAGACCTTGGCATCACTCAAGTCAATTCCATATTCTATAGGATAACCTCTTGGTCAAGGAAGAACCTATTTGGAAATAAATGGATGGAAAAATATTTAATGGTATTAGTGCTCTTTATTGATCAGATTACTTTGGATGAATTTTTTCCTATATCTATAAACCTATAATTTATCATCTAAAAAAGTTATTTTAGGAAGAATTAACTTTTCTCTTGTAGATATAGTTATAAATAACCATTTGGTTTTATATGATCCTTGAATTTCAAGCAACTAAAATTTATTAAATTTTGTGATGAAAATGTGAGGTATGAGATAAAATTTGTGGTTAAATTATGTTATGGTTATTTTGAGGAATTTATCTTATTTTGGTAATTTAATAAAATATTGTTTTTGAAAAAGTACAACACGCAGACCGTGTGACAACCCGTCGTGTTGGACAAAGATGTGGGAAACGAACCCACCACCATATTGTGATTGGGATTTATTGCCTACCATTGGACTACGTGAAGTCCCTGGTTAGTGTGATTAATTCATTTTAGTTCAATTGTTTTATTAAGTTAATTTGGGACATTATATATAATCAAATGGATATCCTTATTTTAGGAAAATGATTTGGTGATTAAGTGATAAATGTTATTTTGGAAGATGTTCGCTCTATTGGAAACACTATATGCCTAAAGAAAAAAGAATACTATGGGATTTCATTTGAGGAGTAATGGTGGATATTTTTCAATGTTTTTATTATGGATTTATAGTGATTTGGGTTATTTATGGAAATGATTAACCTATTATAATGAATATGCTATTAGGTTAATTTCTTTTAAGTATGTGACTTTAAGAGTAGTCGATGATATTTGGAGCTACAATTTAACTTGTATGACCATGTAATAAAATTCTTTTGAGTTTTGGGGCTCAATCTTAGATAGGATTATATTGAAGGATTTTAAGGACAATTGTTCATTGAAGGGTATTTGTTGAAATTTAGGTATTGTTTGTTTATATTTTAGTGATTAAGAGTAGTATTTCTTTCTATAAAGGATTGTATTTTTTGAGGATCATATGATCATGTACTCACCATTTTTGTATGGGATAATGTATAATGACAATGGAAATATATAGTTCATCCTTTGTAGATTATGAGATTCTCTATAAGTTGATTCTAGCGCTTCAGGTGTGACCAAGTCATCTTTAATACTCAACAGTTGGAGTGAAGGCTGAATTTGTGGTAAAAATTAGACAAAGGATGTTACCCTACTTGTAAAGTATATTTTTGTTTTCTTATTCTAGGAATAACTTAATTATTAATCTTTAGTAAAGGTATCTTAAAACCAAAAGTGTGTCAACCTAATGCTTTATGTTTTGTTGAACCGATGATATTTTAAATCATCATAGATTAATGGCATTGAGCCCCTTAATTTTAATTTTTTTTGTGATTGATGACCTCAATTACTATCTATACATAATTATGTTTTCCTCCAATTATGTGTATCTAATTTCCACCAATGATATCCTAATCGAGATCATAATTTAGTGGTTAATTTTCCTCTCCTTTTCCCTCTTATTAAGACTAAATTTTATTAATCTAATTTCCGATGTGGGTTTTCCACATATGTATTTTTCTATTTTTAAACTTTTATTTTAGAAGAACAATTTTAAATTGTGAGGATAAAATTTATTGAAGTAGAGGAGAATGTAAAACCCCAAGATTTCAAAGTAGGTTATTTTCTTTAAATTCAATAGCTTGTGCTGCACGCAACACCGGGTTCGAGTGCACCACGATATACAAAACTACCCGTTCAAAAGCAGTTATGAATAGTTTTAACTGAATTTTAAATTTTATATACTCCATATAATTTTAACTTATGTATTTTGTGCTTCCTATATATATTATAATAACAAATTCAATTTTCCAGATAAAAAAATGTATTTTTCAAAAAGAAAATCAATTTTACCACCTTTTAATGGCGAGCCCTTTTTAAATCCAATATTTGACACTTTAATATATTAAACGTTACAAATATACTTATTATTTATAATCGGGACATACAAATTTACTTTCTATAATTTTTGGAGTGTTTCTGATAACTATCATATTTGGGTAAATAGTGAAAAATACTAAATTTTAATTGAAAACAACATTTTTAATAAAAAAAAATTAGTGTTTAATTATACATTTAATATTTTTTAAGTATAATTGTTTTAAATTATTACCATTTAATCCATTGTTGGTCATTGGAATTAATTTCACTTTGAAATTATATATACACAAGTGTTAATCTTTTGATAGTTGTTGTTTCTTAAAAACATGCTATTTGTTTTGACAACGAGAATTAATTTTAAATTAATTAATGCAAATTATATATTTTGAATTTGGTAAAATAGACATCATTTTTGAATTTAGGATATCAAATATATCTTGGGCTGATTTTTTATTATTTTTCTGAAAAACTTCAATTTTGGATGAATAGTAAAACCACTTATTAGTAGTGAAAATTGTCTTTTTCATTTAAATGTAATTTTACCGCTTCTGTGAATTTAATTTTGAAAATATGACATACATGGTTGTTATTACTAAATAAATGTGGTTCAATAATATGGAAATAATTTTTGGTGAATAGTCACTTTTGACTTTTATTTACCGCGGTTAAAGGTAATTAGAATATTTCAAGGTAAAAAAATATTATAATAATAAAAAATTACCTAAACACTTTCCATAACATTATTTGATGAGCCATGGACGTCAATGGGAATCCTTGGGTCGATTTTGGGACCCCATGGATCCACTTAATAGTGATAATGACACTTTAGTTTAATTAACATAAAGACAAAAATGACATTAACAAATATCTTTTAGTATATCAGTTTTTACATGAGGTTATATAAGTCACACTTAGACTATAAATATACATTGGAAAGAAAAAAAATATTTCCTACATTCTGGTATTTTTTATAATTTTTAGAGATCATATAAATTAAATTATTAAAACACAATAATGATGTAGTATTTACCTCATTAAGAAATGATTTAAATAAATAAGATTATTAATATTACAATAATATCGAAAACCTATCCAATTTTTATCGGATGAATTTATTTTGACTATTAGTCATCTTATCTTTGACTTTAATTAGTTTTGGACCTTTATAAACCGAATATCACTATATAATAAAATAATATTTTCACACTTTCATAAATAACCCATCTTCCCCCTTATAAAATGACACCACTTATATCCCATTCCACACACCTCTCAAGCCCCTTGGATCATAAAAAACCTTACAAAATAATCTCTAAATATCCCCATATTCCTCCTAGAAGCCTTTCATTAGTCATAAGGCAGTTCAAGAATTCCTTTTGGTTCAACCAAAGGAAGGTACCCAAATTAAAGGTAACACTTTCTCTTAAGTTCTTTAGTTTTAATTTGTTTTATATTACTTCTCCAACCCCTTAAAAAAATTATTACTTTATTTTATAACAAAACATGTATCCTTAATATACTAGGATTTTTTATGAGAACAATTAGAACTACACTTACACACACCTTCATCTAATGGGTGAAGAACATACTGTTTCTGTGGATGGTAATCTAACGCCTCATGAAACAATGATTATTCAATTATCTCCTACCGCCTCTCATGGTGGACATTAAGATGACACTATATTTATATATAATGTATATATATTATGTTTATGTTTTTATTATTCTTTTATATTTTCCATTTAGATCCTTATTTAATGGTTTTCATTACGGGTAAAACACGATAATTTCAATTGAGTAAGTGCGGACTACAACCCCCTCAAAATAATATGATTCGTTAATGCCTTATGTGGGATGTATAATGTATGGACATAATGATATTATATATGATATTGTACTGTAATTATAATATACTTATGTATCATTATGTTTTAATTCCATTAAAATACAAAATATAAATTAAAGTAGCGTTCATGCGCATGTACGACTTACCGTCTCGATAAATGATACATTTCATTTCTTATCTCCAAATGTTATTTAATGCTATAAATAGATATATATATATATGATATATATTATATATATATATGATATCTAAATCGTGTATATCATTCTGGAGATAATGGAATTTTGACCACTTGGAAAAATTGTAATTATAAGAATTTTATTTTTGACTCAAGTTCCGAACATCGATAAAATATCTAATATGTACTCAAATAATTAACTAATTGTTATATCAAAGAAATTAGTGATATAAAAGGAATAATAAAACTGAAAATTTCTTTATTCAAGTATAAATTAACTTAATTTTATTATTCAAGGAGAACATGTAACATACAAGTCAAGTCGGATGTGAGGTACGTGGTTTCTTATCTCACTTTTAATTTTGTGAGATTTCCATTATTCGCCACTTATTTATTGGATGTGGTGTATTGAGTACTTACATTTGATATATATTATTATGATTCTCTTTATATTCATGGTATTATGTGATTCATTTGGTGGTTATTAACTTTTAGTCATAAGACTCGATTGATTACAACGAAGTATGGGTTTTTCATCTCACTTTTTCATTCCTGTGAGAATAATGTAATATAGGCCACTATTTCCTTTTGTGTGGAATATGTACATTCAATGATTGTATTCATGGTGTAATATAATTTAATTTATGGGTATTTACATCTTCATTTTATGATCATTCTTTCATTGGTTGTATGTTTTATAAGTTACCAAATCAGTGAGGGAATTTCAAATTTCAATTTCCACTCATTGGTCTTTACACATACTTCATTTATTATTTCACTCAATTATTATGTGTGGAATCACTATTTATTATTTCCACTTCCCTTTATTTGGATATACTTTTGATACACATAATCACTCCATTGAAAAATTCTCAAGTCATCGATATGATCTTGATAAGAGTAATATTAACTCAATCTCCATTTATTTAGTTAAACATCCAGTTAATTGGTGTTGTTTTTACAAGAATATGTGTGAATTTCCAACCATTGATTTACACTTAAAATCCAATCATATTTATTGTATTTATATTTACCACACATAATTATTTTTTTGATTTATCCTTAACCTAGTGATATAGTCTTTATAAGAGATTTCATCTCTATTAACATTCCATTGAGACTTCTTTGTTGTTATACACCAATTCACTTTTATATGGTGTATATAATGTAGTTTGACATAGTATATCATGAATAAATTTATTCTCATGATATTATAATGTTTTAATTACTTCAATTATTTGTATTCATGTGTCTCTCTTTTAGTTATGAACTCTAACTAAAATATCATTTTAAATGTTTTAAAGATTTATTATTCTAAATCTTTCTCATTAATATTGATATTTTAAAAATGGTTTTAAGGATTTATTTATATATACATTAATGTTTTAAAATTGAGATTCATTTAAAAAAATTCAAAGTGTTATGTAAAGACCCGCAAATTTCAAGGAAATTTTTTTCTTAATTTTCTTTGGAATTTTACAAGAGCGCAGCTTCAGACGGCACCTGATTCCGAGGCCCGGTGTGCCCGGAATCAATTTCCGAAGTTTGGCTCGGGTACGTTCAGTGAACGGACGAGCGGGTTTTTCTATCTTTTGAACCGGTGCCCGGAATCAAATTCTGAGGGCACCGATGAAATTGCAGCGCCGGTATTTGCTTAGAAACGCCTCTTCCGGAGTTGCGTTTGCTCAGACGTGGTTTTTAAATTTTTGCGGCTTTAAGTCAGAAATAAAATAAAGTTTGTGCGACAACTTTATTTTATTTCACTTAAGCAGCTTGGAATCCACTTGAAGCCACTTAAAGGCGGCTTGAACTGAGTTGAACTGGATAGGATGCTATCCAGAAATATCCTACCCCTTGGTAGGATATTTGTGCGGTGGGACCCGCACGAGCCCGCCGTTTCTTTCGCTAAGTAACGCACCCGCGAAAACCCGTCAAAGTAACTGAAAAGTCAACCGACGCGTTTTCTTTAATTCTTAACAGACCATTTAATTGGGCGGTTTATTTCGTGAATTAAATGGACTGTTTCTTCGTGAAATAAATGGGTCGTTTCTTTCGTTGAATTAATTCAACGAATTGATGGATCGTTTCTTAACCGGTTTCGTGTTGGCATGTTTATAAAATAAGACCAACCTAAAAATCCTTGGAAAGGATTTGAAAGAATCTTCGTTCCTCCACCCTCTCCGCGAAGAACGCGAAGAACGCGAAGAACGCGAAGAACGCGAAGAACGCCGGCGACCGGAATTCGACGACGCACACCAAGATCTGCGACGTCGACGAGATCTACCCGCGACGTTCTTCGGCGACGCCTCTTCTTCCGCGGCCGACCCTCGTTCGGCAACAAAGGTGAGAATCAGATCTTTTCTTCTCCCTTTTTAATTTCAATATCAACGGATTTAAACTAATTAAATCCGTTGATCTTGATCCGGAGATTGGCGACGCGACGAGCGATTCCGCGACGACGCGGCGATCTCCATCTTCCGCGACGAGCAATCCCGCGACGATCCCCCGTTCGGCAACGACAAGGTAAGGGTTGATTGGAATATTTTCCTTCCCGTGATTTATTTCTTTTAAAGTAAAGAACTTGATCTTCGAACAATTTTAACATTTAAAATTGTTGTTGATTGTTTTATTGTTCCTCCCGTGGATTATGACTAACGCGGAGGGTGCGGGTCGAACGAACAAGACCCGGCAACCCTCCGCCGATCTATTTTGTTGTGCGGATTTGGCGGACGTCGACAAACCGTGCGGCAAGGGCAATTTGTTGATTCCGCAGTGAAGATCGTCCCCCGGGAGGAGCATCGGCGCAGACGGGAAAGAAATCGGGCCACCGGAGCATCTCCGGCGGCCCGCGGAAGGAGGCGGCGGCGCGGGTCGCCGGCGCGGCGGCGCCGGCGACCGGAGGCGGCGGCGCCAGGCGCGCCGCCGTGGAAACCTTCCGCCGCGGCTGAAGCCGCGGCGGCGGCGGCAGCCGGTTCCGCGGCCGCGCGGAACCGGGACGGACGCGGCGGCCCGGCCGCGTCCGCGTGACAGGCGGCCCCCCGTGGGGCCGCGGTTTCTCTCAAGCCGCGGGTTCAACCCCGCGGCGGCGGCAGTTCGGCCGCGCGGCCGAGGCCGAGCCGGCCGGTCCGGTCGGCCGGGCCGCGCCCAGGCCGGACCGGACCCGGCCGAGCCGGTTCGGGCCGGGTCGGGCCGACCCGGTTCGGGCCGACCCGGTTCGGCCGACCCCAGGGGGGGGTTCGGGCCGGGTCGCCCCGGGCCCAGTACCCCCGTTTCGGGCCCTCTACGGTCTTTCGCCCATATCTTGGGCCTGGGACCTCCGATTGACGAACCGTCAGCGGCTACGCGATCCTTGGATCGAGACGGTCGTTTCGGTATACTATACTCAAGGTTTCGGAAGACTTTGGGTTCGGCCGGGTTGGTTCGTACACGAAACCAACCGGGCCCTCGGAGCGGAAACGCTCATAACTTGAGCTACGGACGTCCGATCGACGTACCGTCAGCTGTGGTAGTTTCCTCTAAGTGAGACGGAACTTTTGGCATACCCCGCCCGAGGATCGGATACAGGCGGAGTACGGTCGGGTTGGTTTTGCCCTAAAAACCAACCGGGCCCCTGGGACGAAAATGCCAATAACTCTCAGACCGGGCGTCCGATTGACGCGCCGTCTGTTGCGTTGAGATCCTGTTGTCGATACGGAACTTTTGGATACATCAACTTCGGACTACGTGTCAGTTGATGTATCAGCCCCTCGGCTCGTGGAGCGGACCCTCCTAAACGAGCTCGCTACGTGCGGGAACCCTAGCGCTGGCTGTGACCTCGACGACAGAGCAGAGATCCTCCGTGGACTGCGACGACGGCAGAGCAGAGATCCTCCGTGGACTGCGACGACGGAAGAGCAGAGATCCTCCGTGGACTGCGACGACGGCAGAGCAGAGATCCTCCGTGGACTGCGACGACGGCAGAGCAGAGATCCTTCGTGGACTGCGGCGACGACTGTGCAGAGATCCTCAGTGGACTGCGTCGACTACTGCACTCAGCGATCCTACGCGGATCAGTGCCCGATCCTGTGTGGGTCCTACTACCGGTTCTGTGTGAGCCACTGCCTACAGGTTCTGTGTGAGCCCGATCCTGTGTGGGTCTTTTGCGGGGGTTAGTACCTATCGATCCTTCGTGGGTCCGACGACTGAGACGGATCAGTGATCGTCTTTGACGTCATCTGAAAAAGTATACCTGGTTGAGCTGAATCTTATGTTACTCTCCTTTGTGGATTGTGTTGAACTATCCTTTGTGGATTTACTGTTTACTCTCCTTTGTGGATTGTGTTGAACTATCCTTTGTGGATTTACTGTTTACTCTCCTTTGTGGATTGTGTTGAACTATCCTCTGTGGATTTACTGTTTACTCTCCTTTGTGGATTTGAGTCTTGCTTTCCTTTGTGGATTGAGTTGTTCTTGAGCTCGTGAGCAGAGCTAGAATTGGGGACTTAGGTATATGTATGGGCATATACCTAAGTCGAGTCAGATGTTACTTCGTGATTGCATCTTTCTTTTGTGCTATATCCTTTGTGGATTTCGGGAGACCTTCGGGGGTCTCGGGGTCCTTACTGAGTAGTTGTACTCACCCCTGCACGGGCTATGCCCGCACTTCGTGGTGTTGGTTGCAGACGACGGACAGCGCTGATCGCGGTTGGGGCGTGGAGCAGGACGGTACCTGGAGGTGGACCACTGGGCGGGACGTGCTCAGAGCGGACGTGGGGCCCGAGGAGCTTGGAGGCTATCTGTACCCACCCTTCAGGTGGGATTGCCAGTGGACGACACGAGGCTGCCGTCTTTTCTTCAGTTGTTGTACTTTACAGTTGGGCTTGTATTTCCGGCCCCTTTACTTTTCTGCACTTTACTTTCCGCTTGCTGACTCTGTGTGGTTGTTACTTATAAAGGCAATGCCTTCCCTGTTTACTGGGATTTTACGCCTTGGTGCTAGTCGCCAGCCCCTGGCCTATGGAAGGCGGGCTTGGGGTAGTCACGGCACGGGCCCCGAGGACGGGTCGTGACAAATTGGTATCAGAGGGGTCGGTTCTACCGCAGACTCTGATCGTCCTTTCTTTCTATGTGAAGCAATAGTGTTTAGTGTATTGAGTGTGGTTATCAGTTCAGGGAGCCCAGTGTTGGTGCGGCGGCCGACGTATCCGTACACCAGGACCCTGACTCCTGATTTCCGACTTAATGCATGAAAACATTGATTGCGTGTATGTTTCAAGTTTTCTTTGTGATTGCTTGTGTCAGCTCACCGGGTATACTGATCTGCTTTATGAAAGTCTCAAGTTTTCCTTGTGATTACTTGTGCCAGCTCACCAGGTATACTGTTCTGACTGTGGTGCTCTTGTTCTCCTTTTCGGGATGGCCCCGCGACGACTGCCAGCTAGGGTTCCGAGTGTAGGGCGCGGCGGCAGCCCACCGAGCGACGAGGCCTCGGTGCAGGGCCCTTTGCCAGCAGTGGCACCGGCGGTAGCTTTACCCGCCGAGCCACCGATGCTGCCTGTACCAGACGCTAACGATGCACGTCGCCTCAGGGCACTGCATGAGTTTCAGAGCCAGCGACCGCCCAGGTTTCGCGGTGAGGCGGACCCCCAGGCCGCCGAGGACTGGCTAGAGGCGGTGGTACGGATCTTCAGGCTAGTGAGGACACCAGCGGATCTCATGGTGATCCTCGCAGCGAGCCTCCTGCAGGCGGCGGCAGGACGATGGTGGAGCCTGATGCTCCAGGTTCACGATGAGGCATCCTTGCTCTGGGCGGACTTCGAGAGCCTCTTCCGCTCTGAGTTCGTCCCGGCCACCCTCCGAGCGGTGCGCATCCAGGAGCTTCTCCAGCTGCGCCAGGGCAGCATGACGGTCGCTCAGTACGCGGCGAGGTTCACGGACCTATCTCGCTACTCGACCGATATGGTACGGGACCCCTTCTTCCGGGCCCGGACCTTCGAGCAGGGCTTGCGACAGGAGATTCGGGCGTCGCTGATCTCCCTCAGCATTCCGACCCAGGCAGAGGCAGAGGGTCGACCGTGGCGGTCCGCAGGGAGGAGGCGGACGAGGCAGAGGAGCTGTCCGAGCAGCGGGTGGTGGGCGACGCTTCCAGGCTCTACCCCCACCACCACCAGGAGGGCCACCTCGACCACAGGGAGCTGGCGGGCAGAGACAGGCCCAGCTCCAGGCAGTGGAGGCCTACGACCCCGACTTGCCAGAGATGATTCGAGGTGCGATCTGTGTCTATTCTACCCTTGCTGCAGTGCTTATAGACACAGGAGCGAGTCACTCTTTCATAGCCTCTGCCCTTGTTCGGAGCTCGGAGATTCCGACTGAGCCGTTGGCTCGATCCTTACGGCTAGAGACTCCTACGGGAGCAGACTCGACGATTACGCACTGGTGCCGGCAGTGTGAGCTTACTCTAGGAGGCGAGAGCTTCGGCTGGGATCTCCTTGTAGCGGCGTCGAGGCCTTACGACGTCATCTTGGGCATGGATTGGCTATCCACGGTTCATGCCCAGATCGACTGTTTTAGGCGCAAGGTGCGATGTGTTCGCACCGACGGGAGCAGGTTTACCTTCACCGGCGAGAAGGGAACCTTTGCAGCACAGGATGGACTTCCGCGGAGGAGAGTGCAGCCCATCTCTCATCAGTTGGCTAGCCTCATCCTAGGAGCAGTGGACGTGCGGAGTCCGGCTTTTCCTGCAGTGGTGGACCAGTACGTGGACGTCTTTCCCGACGACGTTCCAGGGCTACCTCCTCGTAGAGAGGTAGACTTTTTCATCGACTTGTACCCCGGGACAGCCCCGATATCTACTCCAGCATATCGGATGGCCCCCGCCGAGCTTCGAGAGCTGCGGGTACAGTTGGAGGACTTGCAGAGCAAGGGGTTTATCCGACCCAGTGTTTCACCCTGGGCTTCCCCGATTTTGTTCGCCAAGAAGGCGGACGGGAGCTTGCGACTATGTGTCGACTATCGTCGCCTGAACCAGGTGACAATGAGGAACAAGTATCCGCTGCCACGGATTGATGACCTCTTCGATCAGCTCAAGGGAGCGCGGTGGTTCTCGAAGATAGACCTCCGGTCAGGCTATCATCAGCTCAGAGTTCGAGGCGAGGACATACAGAAGACGGCCTTCAGGTGTCGGTATGGCCATTATGAGTTCTTGGTTATGCCGTTCGGCGTAACCAATGCTCCAGCAGTGTTCATGAGCCTCATGAACAGGATCTTCCAGCCATACCTCGACCGATTTGTCGTTGTCTTCATTGACGACATTTTGGTATACTCGACGACTGAGGAGGAGCATGCCTACCACCTGCAAGTTGTGCTAGACACACTCCGAGAGCACCAGCTTTATGGAAAGCTCTCAAAATGCCAGTTCTGGTTACGTGAGGTCCATTTCTTGGGGCACGTCATCTCTGAGGCGGGAGTTGCAGTGGATCCCGCGAAGATCGAGGCAGTGCTAGCTTGGGAGCCACCCAGGAGCGTGACAGAGGTGCGGAGCTTCTTGGGCCTAGCCGGATACTATCGGAGATTCGTGCCAGACTTCTCCAGAGTTGCGGCACCACTCTCAGCTTTGACAAAGAAGGGGAAACCCTTCGTGTGGTCAGACAGATGTCAGCAGAGCTTCCAGGAGCTGAGACAGAGATTGACCAGCGCACCTATCTTGAGGTTGCCTGAGGAGGGAGTTGGGTACGTAGTTTACTGCGATGCATCAGGGACTGGACTCGGGTGCGTCCTGATGCAGGAGCGGGCCGTGATCGCCTACGGATCACGTCAGTTGAGGCCGCATGAGCAGAACTACGCCACTCATGACCTGGAGTTAGCAGCAGTGGTCTTCGCCCTGAAGACGTGGCGGCACTATCTGATGGGCGAGCGCTTCACGGTCTTTTCTGACCACCAGAGTCTCAGGTATATCTTCTCTCAGAAGGACCTGAACCTGAGACAGCGGAGATGGCTTGAGTTCCTCCAGGACTATGACTTTGAGATAGTCTATACTCCTGGGAAGGGGAACGCGGTAGCCGATGCCCTCAGCAGGAGGACGGGCATTCAGCTACTTGAGGAGGCGACGGAGCAGCTAGCCTCCTTGCAGATATCCTTCGTGGATAGTGACGGAGCAGCCTTTCTTCAGTCTCTCACAGTCTCTCCTCCACTTCTACAGCGGATCAGAGAGGCTCAGCGTGAGGACGCCGACTGTGAGACCCGGTGTGCACTGATATCCTCAGGTCAGGCGCCTGATGGTTTCTCCCTTGGAGCGGAGCATGACATCCTTTTCAGAGGATGTACCTTCGTACCAGTCGCTCTACGAGAGGAGGTGCTGAGAGAGTTTCACACTTCTCCCTTGGCGGTACATCCCGGAGTGGCGAAGATGTACCAGGATCTCAGACGACAGCACTGGTGGCCGGGCATGAAGAAAGCTGTGGCAGAGTTCGTTTCACGATGCCTCACCTGCCAGCAGGTGAAGGCAGAGCACCAGGTACCAGCAGGCTTGGTACAGCCCTTGGAGGTCCCGGAGTGGAAGTGGGACGGCATATCTATGGACTTCGTGACTGGACTTCCACGCACTTCCAGAGGTCACGACTCCATTTGGGTGATTGTCGACCGACTCACCAAGTCGGCACACTTCTTACCCATCAGAGAGCAGGGCTCAGTGGAGAGCTTGGGACGTCTTTACGTCCAGGAGATCGTACGGCTTCACGGTGTGCCATCGTCTATCGTCTCCGATCGAGATGCTCGATTCACTTCCCGGCTCTAGAAGGGGTTGCAGGAGGCGTTCGGGACGCGGCTCCATCTGAGCACAGCCTTCCACCCTCAGACGGATGGTCAGACGGAGAGGACCATACAGACACTCGAGGACATGCTCCGTGCATGTGTTCTCGACTTTGGTCGCAGCTGGGAGGACCACCTACCCTTGGTGGAGTTTGCGTACAACAACAGCTACCACTCCACCATCGGGATGGCACCATACGAGGCGTTGTACGGCAGACCCTGCAGATCACCGTTGTGCTGGACAGACCCTGGGGAGTCAGCACTCGTGGGACCAGAGATGGTCCGAGCCACGACAGAGAAGGTCCAGATCATCCAGGAGAGGATGAGGACAGCTCAGAGCCGGCAGAAGTCATATGCTGACAGGAGGCGGAGGCCACTAGAGTTCGAGGATGGCGACCACGTCTTTTTGCGTGTCTCACCTCGACGTGGTTTACGGAGATTTGGCCGAGGCGGCAAGTTGTCTCCACGCTTCATCGGGCCTTTCCAGGTCCTCAGCAGGATAGGAGAGGTGGCTTATCGCCTGGCTCTACCACCTCAGTTGCACCGGGTGCACGACGTCTTCCACGTGTCTCAGCTAAGGAGATACGTGCACGACCCGACGCACATCATCGACTTTGGGGAGCTGGACGTGGACGATGGGGCGACTTTTGCGGAGGTTCCAGTGGAGATCGAGGATCGACAGGAGCGGGTCCTACGTGGGCGGTCGAGTCCTCTTGTGCGCGTCAGGTGGCAGCACGGGAACCTCCAGGAGAGCACTTGGGAGCGGGAGGCTCAGATGCGTGCTCAGTACCCCCATTTGTTTCCCTAGTTTTTGATGTATCTTTACGGGGACGTAAAGCCCTGAGGTGGGAGTAATGTAAAGACCCGCAAATTTCAAGGAAATTTTTTTCTTAATTTTCTTTGGAATTTTACAAGAGCGCAGCTTCAGACGGCACCTGATTCCGAGGCCCGGTGTGCCCGGAATCAATTTCCGAAGTTTGGCTCGGGTACGTTCAGTGAACGGACGAGCGGGTTTTTCTATCTTTTGAACCGGTGCCCGGAATCAAATTCTGAGGGCACCGATGAAATCGCAGCGCCGGTATTTTCTTAGAAACGCCTCTTCCGGAGTTGCGTTTGCTCAGACGTGGTTTTTAAATTTTTGCGGCTTTAAGTCAGAAATAAAATAAAGTTTGTGCGACAACTTTATTTTATTTCACTTAAGCAGCTTGGAAGCCACTTGAAGCCACTTAAAGGCGGCTTGAACTGAGTTGAACTGGATAGGATGCTATCCAAAAATATCCTACCCCTTGGTAGGATATTTGTGCGGTGGGACCCGCACGAGCCCGCCGTTTCTTTCGCTAAGTAACGCACCCGCGAAAACCCGTCAAAGTAACTGAAAAGTCAACCGACGCGTTTTCTTTAATTCTTAACAGACCATTTAATTGGGCGGTTTATTTCGTGAATTAAATGGACTGTTTCTTCGTGAAATAAATGGGTCGTTTCTTTCGTTGAATTAATTCAACGAATTGATGGATCGTTTCTTAACCGGTTTCGTGTTGGCATGTTTATAAAATAAGACCAACCTAAAAATCCTTGGAAAGGATTTGAAAGAATCTTCGTTCCTCCACCCTCTCCGCGAAGAACGCGAAGAACGCGAAGAACGCGAAGAACGCGAAGAACGCCGGCGACCGGAATTCGACGACGCACACCAAGATCTGCGACGTCGACGAGATCTACCCGCGACGTTCTTCGGCGACGCCTCTTCTTCCGCGGCCGACCCTCGTTCGGCAACAAAGGTGAGAATCAGATCTTTTCTTCTCCCTTTTTAATTTCAATATCAACGGATTTAAACTAATTAAATCCGTTGATCTTGATCCGGAGATTGGCGACGCGACGAGCGATTCCGCGACGACGCGGCGATCTCCATCTTCCGCGACGAGCAATCCCGCGACGATCCCCCGTTCGGCAACGACAAGGTAAGGGTTGATTGGAATATTTTCCTTCCCGTGATTTATTTCTTTTAAAGTAAAGAACTTGATCTTCGAACAATTTTAACATTTAAAATTGTTGTTGATTGTTTTATTGTTCCTCCCGTGGATTATGACTAACGCGGAGGGTGCGGGTCGAACGAACAAGACCCGGCAACCCTCCGCCGATCTATTTTGTTGTGCGGATTTGGCGGACGTCGACAAACCGTGCGGCAAGGGCAATTTGTTGATTCCGCAGTGAAGATCGTCCCCCGGGAGGAGCATCGGCGCAGACGGGAAAGAAATCGGGCCACCGGAGCATCTCCGGCGGCCCGCGGAAGGAGGCGGCGGCGCGCCGCCGTGGAAACCTTCCGCCGCGGCTGAAGCCGCGGCGGCGGCGGCAGCCGGTTCCGCGGCCGCGCGGAACCGGGACGGACGCGGCGGCCCGGCCGCGTCCGCGTGACAGGCGGCCCCCCGCGGGGCCGCGGTTTCTCTCAAGCCGCGGGTTCAACCCCGCGGCGGCGGCAGTTCGGCCGCTCGGCCGAGGCCGAGCCGGCCGGTCCGGTCGGCCGGGCCGCGCCCAGGCCGGACCGGACCCGGCCGAGCCGGTTCGGGCCGGGTCGGGCCGACCCGGTTCGGGCCGACCCGGTTCGGCCGACCCCAGGGGGGGTTCGGGCCGGGTCGCCCCGGGCCCAGTACCCCCGTTTCGGGCCCTCTACGGTCTTTCGTCCATATCTTGGGCCTGGGACCTCCGATTGACGAACCGTCAGCGGCTACGCGATCCTTGGATCGAGACGGTCGTTTCGGTATACTATACTCAAGGTTTCGGAAGACTTTGGGTTCGGCCGGGTTGGTTCGTACACGAAACCAACCGGGCCCTCGGAGCGGAAACGCTCATAACTTGAGCTACGGACGTCCGATCGACGTACCGTCAGCTGTGGTAGTTTCCTCTAAGTGAGACGGAACTTTTGGCATACCCCGCCCGAGGATCGGATACAGGCGGAGTACGGTCGGGTTGGTTTTGCCCTAAAAACCAACCGGGCCCCTGGGACGAAAATGCCAATAACTCTCAGACCGGGCGTCCGATTGACGCGCCGTCTGTTGCGTTGAGATCCTGTTGTCAATACGGAACTTTTGGATACATCAACTTCGGACTACGTGTCAGTTGATGTATCAGCCCCTCGGCTCGTGGAGCGGACCCTCCTAAACGAGCTCGCTACGTGCGGGAACCCTAGCGCTGGCTGTGACCTCGACGACAGAGCAGAGATCCTCCGTGGACTGCGACGACGGCAGAGCAGAGATCCTCCGTGGACTGCGACGACGGCAGAGCAGAGATCCTCCGTGGACTGCGACGACGGCAGAGCAGAGATCCTCCGTGGACTGCGACGAAGGCAGAGCAGAGATCCTTCGTGGACTGCGGCGACGCCTGTGCAGAGATCCTCAGTGGACTGCGTCGACTACTGCACTCAGCGATCCTACGCGGATCAGTGCCCGATCCTGTGTGGGTCCTACTACCGGTTCTGTGTGAGCCACTGCCTACAGGTTCTGTGTGAGCCCGATCCTGTGTGGGTCTTTTGCGGGGGTTAGTACCTATCGATCCTTCGTGGGTCCGACGACTGAGACGGATCAGTGATCGTCTTTGACGTCATCTGAAAAAGTATACCTGGTTGAGCTGAATCTTATGTTACTCTCCTTTGTGGATTGTGTTGAACTATCCTTTGTGGATTTACTGTTTACTCTCCTTTGTGGATTGTGTTGAACTATCCTTTGTGGATTTACTGTTTACTCTCCTTTGTGGATTGTGTTGAACTATCCTCTGTGGATTTACTGTTTACTCTCCTTTGTGGATTTGAGTCTTGCTTTCCTTTGTGGATTGAGTTGTTCTTGAGCTCGTGAGCAGAGCTAGAATTGGGGACTTAGGTATATGTATGGGCATATACCTAAGTCGAGTCAGATGTTACTTCGTGATTGCATCTTTCTTTTGTGCTATATCCTTTGTGGATTTCGGGAGACCTTCGGGGGTCTCGGGGTCCTTACTGAGTAGTTGTACTCACCCCTGCACGGGCTATGCCCGCACTTCGTGGTGTTGGTTGCAGACGACGGACAGCGCTGATCACGGTTGGGGCGTGGAGCAGGACGGTACCTGGAGGTGGACCACTGGGCGGGACGTGCTCAGAGCGGACGTGGGGCCCGAGGAGCTTGGAGGCTATCTGTACCCACCCTTCAGGTGGGATTGCCAGTGGACGACACGAGGCCGCCGTCTTTTCTTCAGTTGTTGTACTTTACAGTTGGGCTTGTATTTCCGGCCCCTTTACTTTTCTGCACTTTACTTTCCGCTTGCTGACTCTGTGTGGTTGTTACTTATAAAGGCAATGCCTTCCCTGTTTACTGGGATTTTACGCCTTGGTGCTAGTCGCCAGCCCCTGGCCTATGGAAGGCGGGCTTGGGGTAGTCACGGCACGGGCCCCGAGGACGGGTCGTGACATGTTATGGGACACTTTGATTTAAATATCTATTTTTAAATATCTTTTTGACAAATAGTGTGACTTTTAAATTATTTCAAGAAAAGGGGGTTATTTCTCTCAAATAGTTTTGATGATTATTTTCATCTATGTCAATATCCTTCATTATTCTCGATTGAGTTTAATCTATTACAATAATATCTTCCATATTGTATTGAATGAGTAATGTTTGATTGTGGATGTGCTATTTTTATACCAATCATGGTTTGCAAATTAAGTATTTACATTTCGTATGCTAGTTTTAATATAAATGTTTATGTTATGTTTAAAACTTTTCATATGAGGAATGAATTGTACATATTAAGTGATGTATAGAGCCCACTATAGCTCCTTGATGCATTGGTAGGTCTCATGAGACAAACTAGTGTCTTAGCACATGCACTTGACAAAATCTTATTTGTAGTCTTGGCACAAGGCATTGACTATGTGGTTATGCTGTTCAACATTATGCATTCCATAATTATGAGTCTAGATATTGATATTTCATGTGGTTATTTGACTACTAGAATACCCATGACTATGTTTTATTATCGCATTATTTACTCAGATCATATTCCTACCATAAAGTTTTCATGTTTATTATTTGTAAAGTCATGTGTTTTCAATTATTCACCATGACTAATGTTTATGTTATCTTCCACTTTATTGCTTATTCTTACTGAGATTTTGATCTCACCCCTTTCTCATGTTTCATTTTTTATGGATATGAAGAAGTTAGTTATGAGTGACTTTTAGGAATAATATTAGAAGCTTGGATATTTCTAATGGAATAAATTAGTGTTGTTTTTCTTTTCAAGTTGTAGTGTTGAACTTATGTATGTATCAAGTTTCAAAGATGACTAAATTGATCAATCCTTCGGGACTTGATTCCATGTAATCATGCCAATGTATTAAAAAAATGCACCAGCTCTTGGATCCTGGGGTCGGGCATTACATAGTTACCACTCATCATATAATTTAAATCACATGCATGTGTGCCACAAGATCATAAAACATCAGTTATATCCTAACCAATGAAATGAAAAGTGTTTTATAAACATTTATTCATATCATAACCTATGTAAAAGAGGGATATTTCATAATAATTTCATTATTTGATCATAGAATAACCTCTGGAAATTATTTTTTTTCATAATCTTTTTATCATGGAATAACCCATATAAGAGAAACAAGTTTCATAAACATCTTTTCATTGAAAATATAAATCATTAAAAGAAATAATAAGAAATGTATCCTTGTATAATATCTCCAGTAAATAATAAGTAAAATAAAATGATTTTATCTTATATGGAAAATAATTTTGAAAGAAAAAACAATTGGAATGTTTCTTGGGGGAAAATAGTTTCTTTGAAAATATATTTTTAAAACATAAAATTCAGAAAATATTTTTTAAATACATTTCATTAAAAATTTCCTTAAAAACAAAAAATGTTTGATTTAATTATAATTTAAGACATTTCATGATAAAAATAAATATTATTATTTGAAAACAATATTTAAAACATAAATAGTTTTTGAAAACCTTTTTGTTTAAAATAACCTAAAAACCATATTAATAAAGATTGAAAAAATATTTAAGGAATTTCTTGATGAAAATATACCTTTCACTTTTGATAAAAAAATATAATAAATAAAATATTATAAAAACTTTTTTTATTCAAAATCACCTAGAAAAAATATCATGTATGTTTCAAAGGAAATAATGGTAATGATAGTGTAAAATTATGTTTATGTTGTTCGTGTTAAAATAAATATTCCTTTTAGATTCTCGGTAAAAGATAAATGGGCATCTTTTTAGAAAATGAAAAAGAAGGTTATTTTAAAACATTTTACAAAAACTAAAAAATGGGAAATTTTTTTTAATAAATCATATTAATATTTTTAAACTAATTGGTAAAACATTTTTAGGAAAAATGGCTTTTGGAATAAAATTGATTTCTAACTGAAGAGAGAAATAAAGTATGATTTTAAAAAATCAATTATTTTAAGTTCCAAAGAGTTTAAAAATGGTACTCTTACTTTAAAATATAATAAATAATGGTAGATGAGGAAAATTCATGATAAATATTGATATTTAGATCATAATATTTCAATATTATAGATTTAATCATAAACAACAGTGATAATTGATGAGATTATAACATAAAACCATTACTACATTGGTAACATTTGAAACATAACCCCCATAAAATAGAGATACTCAAATTAATATTAATTAACATAAATTTTAATGAAAAAAACATAAAATATATTCATAGTCACTGTATACACTGCATCAAATAAATGCAGAGTGAATGTGGCTTGTGTCTCATAGAAGTAAAAGGCGAGAAAAAAATCTATTTCAACTTTAGAAATATTGTGAATTTATGCCTCATCAAATAAAAATTAAAAATAAAAATTAAATATCATTAAAATATAAATATTAATGATATAACATGTCAATGGGGGTATTATAAAGACCACATAAATAAAAAATGTAGAGAATATGGAACATGTCTCCCAGAAATAAAAGAGAGGCTATATATCTCATACCTTAAGTTCCAAATTCATTCATATAAGTTTGAACCTCATGTATAATAAATATAAGTTTATTATAAATCTATTATAGATCCATAATTACAAATATCATATTATATATTGTTTACTTATGAAGATTTATTACCCATTTGATAAAAATTCTTTTGTTAAAATCATGTTTCAGGTAATAACCTCTTTGTATTTCATATATGTTTGATTTTTGATTTTTAGTCCCCTTTCCTTGATCTTAGTTCCATAATCTAAAATATATTAATCATGAAATAATTATCATATTATTAAATCAATTATAGTTTTATTTCAATTAATGAATGAAGGTTTTATGAAATGAAGTATGTTATGATCATGAAGATGGCTGGTCATATGCACCCATGAATAACATTTCCTTTTTTTCCAAGATAATTATGTAATAGAAGAAAGTAATATTTTTTGTTTATATGATGTTTATAAAATCATAAATAAAATATTTTCCCTTAAAATGTACTTATAAATATCATCAATGTGGTGTGGTGATGAAAAGAGAGAGTCACATCGCTTCGTGAAGGCAGTAGTCCACATGTACACAAACATTGTTATCATATTTTAGTGAGTAAAAAGGTAAAAAATAGAATGATATATTATATAATAATAATTATAAATATTTCATTAATATCATAATTATTTTATTCATCTCACATATATTCATTAACCTTATCTTTATTATATACCATGTAAAGCTTTAGTGAAAACCAAATCACATCTCTTCACGATGCGGTAGTGCGAAGTGCACACTAGAGACATTATCATATCTCCTACTAAATTCATGGAAAAATATGTATGTTTGTTAAATGGCTAAATAAGTATAATTATATTATAAATATCACATATATACTTTGTATCCATCATCAATATTATCATTGAGTGGTGGTAATGAAAAAGCGAATGCAATTAGTTCGCCAGGCGGTAGTCCTCCACGGAAACGAATGATGATTTCATAAACCATTTGATGTAGTTGAGGAAGGATTTATGTAATTACCATTAATAAATATCATAATATTTCATTTAACTATTTTATTTTATCAAAATGGTTTACTTATAATTGAGGGATTTGGAGGAATAAATAAAATAAAAATTCTCAATTAAAAATGTTATCGCTTTTTTTTTGTAACCTCATTATCATTGTACCAAAAGAAATCCTAGGTTGGATTTATAAAAAAAGATTATCGTATGAGATTAGGGAATTTTTAAATTGATTTTTTAATGTATTGTATGAACTAAAAGGGTTTTAACATGTGAATAACAGGGGATAGGTGGGGACAATTATAAATGAGGTGAGTGGAACACTTAAAATTTTTGAAAAGAAAAAGGTGTAATCATGTTTTTCTCTTGAGAAAAGTCTAAAAAATATATTATTATAGATACATATACCTGATAGGGTCTACATATGTCCATAAAATAAAATTTATCCTTTTTAGGTGATTTTATCCATTATATTATTGTTTATCCACTGATAATCAATTTTTATCTTAATCGTGGTAATTAATTTTTATTATTTTCAGTATTCAGTTTTCTGAAAAATTATTTTGTCCTTTTCAAATAGTATAAACTATCCTGATTCCAAATATTTGATCCATTTTTCTAAATTAAAATCAAAATAGTGGTAAAATTTAACATAAAATTAATCTTGTAGACATGATGAGAAAACAAATATTCGAATAGAAAATGTTCAAAAGTTTAGAAAGTTTTTATATAAAATTTCATTATGATATTTTTTAAAATGGCTAAAATTGTTTTAATATGTATATAATTGATATAATTTGACTTTAAAATCATTTTAAAATAAAATATAATTTTATAAATAATTTAAATGAAAATATATTTTTTTAATTAAAATTCAGTATTTTCAATATTTCTTAGAAACTTACTCTTATAAGAAAATTCTCAAAAAGTAAACCTACGATTATATTGATATTATAATTTTAAAAATAATATTTAATTATTAAAATATATTTTATGTAATATTATTTTTTTAATAATTAAGTTCGTAAAAATGGAAACAAAAACACTTTTAGAAAAATATAATTTTACGAGTAAAATTGGATTTATTCTTATCTCCTGTCTACAAAACACATAAGATAATTGTTAAATATCTGAATAAATATATAATATACAAATTTCATTAGAATTATCCTCTAAATTTTTCTTTTTAATTTGTTGAGGTAAAACGTCTTAATTTTCATAAAAACATTTTTTTCATAAAAGAATTTATTTATTTTAAAATTTATTTATTTTCATTTATTATTAATAGGTCACCAAATAATTCATTTTATATACCTTTTTAAACCATATATTTTCCCAATTTATTTAATCCAATTAATACCCCCAATTCCAATGGCTAGACGACTAATGTTATTTAAAATAATAATATTTTAATAATATTTCATGTTTTATTTAAACTTGATGTTGTGTGTGGGAAAAGATAATAATAGTGGTAAATGTTACAAAAAATATCAAAAACGATAAATTCATTTCAAAATAAACATTTCCGAAAATATCTGGGTGTAACATTCGACCACTCATAAAAAGGATTTCTCCACCAAAATTCATCTTAGTCATCAAAAGTTTAATATTTGAAAATCCATTAATAGAACCCCTCATTGTATAATGGGTTAATAAAACATCTTCTAAAAAATGTTTGTGTGAAAGTCATCTAGAATAAAACAAACTAGGTTTCCAAATAGAAAAACATAGGTTGAAATTTAAAATATGGACCTAGAAGAAAAGCACAAATAATTATAGATACTGATAGAGATAATTAATCACAAGAATGTGGGTTATCCATAAAAGTATAACAACCACAAAAACATAAACCCAAGTGGTGCAAGAAAGGTCATTAATTTCATCAAAAATTATTATAGAATGTCAAAACTTTATTTCAATGTCCTCTTCCCAGTGTTGGTTAATTATTTTTCCATATAAACTAAGAACATATTAAAATTTACATACATTATATCTTATTATTTTATTACCACAATTTCATCATTTTATTTTTCCTTGACCAATTTCAACTTTATCTCTTACTTTAAGAGATGAGTTTTTTTTCATTTTTGAGGGACTAAATAAAATCAAGAAAATAATTATAAATTATTACTTATATCTCAATTTAAAGAAATGATTACCACTTGTTATCCAATATGGAAAAATATTAATATGGTGATGTAATACCTATATCATCATCCAAAGTTCACATAATACATTCCATAAATGGTTAACATTATAATCCTTCAAAAATTAAAAAATTAAAAAGAAAGTCACTAAATTTCTCAGCATCAACAAAACATTAACCTCCCATTTGTCATAATGTAGATCATGATTATCACATAAGAAACATGTGAATACCTTTATCATATATTATCTTGAAACATTTTAATAACATGATTTATCATACAAACTTATTTAAAACATATGAGTTTCCTAATTCCTTACATAAAACATATATTATTGAATATATTCCTTATATCCAAGACTATTATAAACTCCATCAATGATAGCATAATCAACTTTTTCAACAAATCATTAATCTGTTACAAGGTAATAAGTACTATCCAATTTACTTATTCATATCCAAAATATATTTATACCAATATCATTATCTTAAAATATAGAATCTATTAAGGGTTATACTACCATAATAAAAAATATCACAATGCCAATAAATCGCATTTCTAGTCTATTATTACTATATGATATATTTTTTAAATTTTTTAATGCAAAATGTATACCAAAAAATACTTATATATTTCATTATTGATATAAAATAATCCTTGAATTCATATAAAATACTACTTCAATCATTACACATCCTTCTCGAACCATTAACAAGGATTTTTCATCTTATTTCTTTTCATATGTCATATGATCTATGTTTATCATAAAAACTATATCCATTATTCATACAACCATGATGATTCTCTTCATGTATTTCCCATTATGACATGTATTAGTATAATTCCGATAATTTCAAATTTTAAACATTTTTCATTCAATGATACCATTGGGAGGCCATTATTCTCATCCATTGTGTTAACAAAAATCATTTCTCCATTATAGTAACTTAATTTGTTTCCTTCTTTTAAACACAAAAAATATCTTCTCATCCCTCTAAGATATTACATTGAGTGGTTATCCCCACATTATTTACACATTGGAAACCAATTGTTCTTTCTTCCATGGTCGCCACTACCCTAACTATTAGGAAACTCTATACTTCTCTTATTTAGTGAGTTTTAGAGTTGGTTAAGGTTCAAATTATTAATAATTTTTTTGTGATATATCATTTGGAATAATCACCAGATCCTTTACTCCTATCATCATTATATTTCACAGCTCGTCATAAAATTCCCCATCACATTCAATGTTAAAGCAGTTCCTTCTAACTCCCTCCAATGACTAGAAGAAAAATAGATATTTTCAGGAACAATAAAAATAGTGTAAAACCACATAATCATGAAAAATCAATTATATTGTGTATAATCATGAAAAAGTATCTTTAATATATGACACATTAGGGTTATCCTAGGTTATTCATAGTCACCACCTATTTAAATCCTTCATGTTGGTTCATAAATACATTATGAATTTCCAAATCATATACCCTAAGAGTGTCAAACTAGGTGTTCGTGAATTACTATTGAAATGCACGAGGTTAAAATCATGGCCAGATCAATGCACCATTTTCATAGTTATTTCCCCAAGGTACCTCTGTGCTAGAGCCACATACACTTGTAGTATATGGATTGGGATTTAATTTCTTAGAAACTAATCACTCTATCACTTACCAAAATTAAAGGACATTTTACTATACTTTGAATCATACATAGACTTATCCTTAGTGACATATATATATATATATACTAATAAGTATATCTAAGGATATCATTAAGTATTTCTCATCCTAGATTCCAAGTTTTATCTAAAACGTTACTCTGATACCAACTATGGTGAGCTTGGGATTTTCATACATTTATATTACATCATTTTAGATGAATATTAAACACATTACACAAACACATACCATAAGACCATAATAGTTTATTTTATTTGGTGACTATGTTTATAATATTTTAATTTGGTGAAATATCTTTAAGATATCCCATAATGATCTTCACCATTAGTGAGATTCAAAAAAAACCCTCCTTAAAACCTCTCTTCATATCTTAGGGAAAGTAAAAATAAGAAAAGATGATTTAAAAACCCCAATATGGGTACATAAGGGAGATAAATAACAATAAAATGAATATGAGGGTATGAGTATATGATAATAACATTTGAAAGCCACACGCTATATATCAAAGATCATAATTTGGAGTCATGACATAAAGATTGGAAGTTTATAAGACATGAATCATATAGAAATAAAATAATATAATCTATGAGATCATAAAATTTTCATATATCAAAAAATTATTGCACACTAATAAGCATTGAAAATAATTCCCACATTTGTCATGGATTATTTCTAAGGATATCATAGTTGAATCAGTTCACTCCCCAAACCATTATAGTAATCAAGGTTTACTCTCAAGACCGTCATAGGGGAAACATCACTTACTAATCCAGGTTTACTCCCCATTCTATTCTTATATATATCATGAGATATAAATCATTACCCATTGAATTGGAGGGAGATATAGGTACCACCCATCACATAATGAAAATAACATGTATGTTTTCCACACAATCAAAAGAAATCCATCATTTTGTAACTCATAAAATGAAATTGTTTTCTTATACATTTATTTATATCATAACCTATGAAAAGGGGATAGGTTCCATAATCATTTCAAAATTTTATCATATCATAAATTTTGAAAATAATCGGTTTTCATAATCATTTTATCGTGGAATAACGCACGGAATATAAATGGCTACTATAAACATATTTTCATCATAAACATAAACCATTCATAGAAAGTATATGAACAGTATCCTTAAATCATATCCCTAGTAATTAATATGTAATATAAAAGGATTTTATCACATACAGAAAACAATTTTGAACAAATAATAACTTAGAGTTATTCTTGATGAAAACTAATTATCTAGGAAAAAAACTAATTAAAACTAAATAATCAAAAAAAATATTCTGGAATCATTTTCATTGAAAATAAAATAGAAAAATTATAAAAGAATATATTAAAATAATTTAATAAATTTTATGAGGAAAGTATACCATAATATTTGAAAATCACTTTTTAATATTTATATCATTTTGAAAATCCTTTTCTCTGAAAGTAACCTTGAAAAATTATAAATTAATCCTTAAAATTCATTTAATGTGTTTCTTGAGTAACATATACTTTCCACATAGAAAAAAACATTTTAAAACAAAAACCATTTAGAAAATAATTTTCAGGGAAATTAACCATGAAAACATATAATGTAATTTAAAAAATAATATTGATCATGATGGCAGTTAATTTCATTCACACCGTACACATTAAAATAAATATTCTTTTCACATTTTTGGTTCAAGAAAAAACAGAAATGTTTTCTAAAACTAAATTATGATTACTTTCAATATATTTTGTAAAAATTCAAAAACTTGTAAAAAAATTATTTGATAAATAATTTTATGATTTTTAAAAACATTTTAAAAAAATTTAAAAACATTTTCAGAAAACATGGTTTTGGAAGAAAACAGATTTCGGACTGAAGAGAAAAATAATGTAAAATTTTTTTAAAAATATTTTCTCAATTATATTTAGTATAAAACACTGTAAAACTGATAATATTAATTTAAAATATCCTTATAATTTTAGGATAAGAATATTCATTAGAATTAATGAGATTTAGACCATAATATTTCAACACTGGAGACTTTATCATAAACAATCCCAATAAATGATAACATTGTGACAAAAAACCATTTCCACTTTGTTTACATTTGAAACCTAATACCGAAGAAATAAATATCATTAAATTAATCAATAATATAAGTAATTTTTAATATAATCATCATAAAATACATTAATTAGAACTATATACACCCCATCCATGAAATATGTGTTGAATATTTCTTGGGTCTCAAAGAACAAAAAAGTGAGGCAGAAATCACATACCACTTTAGTAATATTTGAAATATTAATTCCCATTAAATAAAAAAGTAAAAAAGAAAATTAAATAGAATTTTTATTGTTATATTCATGATATAACAAATAAATGGGTTATTATATACACCACAAAAATAAAATAGGCAGTGAATATGGCACACATCTCCCATAAATAAAAGAGAGACTGAAAATGCATTCCCATAAGTATTGAATTCCTTCCACCATGCTTGAACCTACTATATAATAAATATAACATTATTATAATATATTATATAACCATAATTATATATATCACATCATATATGATTTAATTATGACCATTTTTTTCATATTTCTTAACAATTCTTTTTGAAAATCACATTTTAGGTAATTACCACTTTGTTTTTCATATACGTTTTGATTTTTTATTTTTGGTTCTATAAATTTTATCATGGTTTTATAATATACAGAATAATAATAATGAAAAAATTATCATATTTATAAATAAATTATTCATTTATGTCTAATCATAAATTTTTTTTTTTGAAAAATGATGTGTGTTACAATCATGGAGAAGATATATTGTATATACACATGAGAAATGTTTCCATATCTCAACGATCATTATGGACAGGATGTTAGTACAATTTTTTTTAAATAGTTATAATAATCACATAAATAAAATATTAGTTCTTTATATATACTTATACATGTATTCTATGTTGTGTGGTGATGAAAAGACAGAGTTACACTACTTTGTGAATCTTGTAGTCCACGCATACATGAATGACATTATCATCTTTCAACAAGTGAAAATGTAAGAAATAACATTATATATTACCTTTTAATAATGATAAAATATTTATTAATATAATAATTTTTTCATGTGTGTCACATATATTAAATGACATTTCCCTTATTATATTCCATGTAAAGATTTAGTGAAAAACCAATCACATCACTTTGTGAGGCAGTGGTCCGCTGTATACACGAGCGATGTTATCTTATCCACTATAGATTGGAAAGTGAGAATAATTATATATGATCTAATTAATAAAGACGTATATTAATGTTATAAATATCTATATATAATTTATATCCATCATCATTCCCAACCATGAAAGGTGGTAATGGGAAAACAAATGACATTGGTTTATGAGGTGGTATTCCTTTATACACATGAATGATAATTTCATAACTCATTTGATGGAATTGGAGATGATAAAAGTCATTAAATTAACATATAAAATATATAATTATAGAATATACTGATGTTATTATATCATCTTTTTTCCATAATTAATAAAAGAGGTGGTGGAAGATATAATATAAAAATGCTCATTGAAGAACATTACCTCTTCTTTGGGTAACCTCTTAAGGATTGAAAAAAAACTTCTTTATAGGTTGGATTTCATCTATAGAAATTTTTTTCTATAATTATATAATGTAATTTTATATGTGAATTGGGTAGTTATTTTTTGAACAATAAGGTTTTTATGTTGTGAATAATAGATATGAGTTAGTGCCTTTTATAAGTGAGGTGACTCGCATACTTGTAATTTTTTATAAGAACATGGTATACCCAAATTTTTATCAAGAAACACAGAAAACAAATGTGGTATTATAGATCCTTTTACAAGATATAGTATAAATATATTTATAGTATATTTATCAAAATTTTCAGTTTATTTTAACAATTATCTTTCTTGTTTAACCCAATAGTAAACCATTTTTTACATTAACTACCACCATTGATTTTTACTATTTTCTCTATTCATTTCAGTCATAAATTAATTTATCCATATTATAAAATATACAAAATATTTATTATAATTATGAAATAATTTTTTAAAAAATATATTCATAGAAGTTGAAAATTTTAATCTTAAATTACTCACGTAGACGCGATAGGCATGCAGGATTTCAAAGAGAAAATGTTCAAAAATTTACAGTGTTTGTATAACCAATTTCAATATTAAATTGTTTCCAATGACTTAAATTTTATTAATTTTTAAATAATTGAACTAATTTTACTTTACAATAAATTTAACATATATTTTAACTTTATAAACAATTTAATCAAAAAGGGTATTTTTAATTATAATTCATTACATTCCACTATTCATAAGATAATTATTATTTTCCAATGATTATTAAAAATTAATCATAATAAAATATTGATATGATGATATAATAAATTAAAATTATTTTTTAAAATAAATTTTATAAAATTCTTTAAAATTAGTTTTCAAATAAGTTTGAAAAAAAGGAGAAAGACTATTTCTTAGAAAAATACAGTTTTAAGTGTAAAATTGTATTTATTATTATCTATTATCTAAAAAACACATGATTAATGTTAAATATCGTAATGAATATATCATATAGTCATTTTATTAAAACTATAAACCAAACGTGTTTTGATTAATTTTTTACAGTAAAATGTTTATGTTTTCATTAAAATATATTTTTTAGAAATAGATTCCCTTTATTTTCAAGTTGTTTTTATTTTCATTTTTAATTAATTAGTATCCAAAGAATTAATTTTATTTGATGACCCAAAAATATAAATTATGAACCTCTTATTTAATGGTATGTATGACACACAACATAATGTGTAAAAAGGGAATATAATAACCCAATACTTTACAAAATAGCTACTATCTTAAATAATTATAATATATTCTATAATTTATAATGCACATGAAACTAATTTAGCTTTTGTTACATGTAAGAGTGACCATCATCAATAGATTTTGGTACATGTAAGAGTGACCTTCCTCAATTTCATATGTTACATGCAAGATATCCCTTCTTTTATGGATTGTGTTATACGCAAGAAAGAGTTTTACCAAATAACAATGTATTATTAAAATATTATTATTTAATATGATATGATATAATGTAGTTTTTATATGAGAAATTATGAATATAATTAACTAACTTATGAAAATATATGGTTTATATAAATATAAAATGAATTCATTCATTACCAGTTAATGAGAAACGGAAATAAGAACCAATTGGATATAAAAAATATTATTATTTCGATGAATCTAAAATAGTTTTTTCTTAATAAATTATTTTAATTAAAATTAGTGAATTATTTTAAATAAATATATATTTTATATATTCAAAAAAATATTTTTATATTCATCCATTAGGTTTTAATGAAAAAATATAAGAACAAACTCGATGTAACACAAAAAAACCTATATTTTTTATAAATATAATTTTACCACTTTTTAATGGTGAACCAATTTTAAAGATGAACTTTGACACTTTAATTGATTTAATATTAAAATATAAACGTTAAATTTAAATTAAAAACTTAAGAATTATCTTTTGTTATTTTTATGAAATAATTGATTTTTTAATGAATAGAAAAAAATATTAAAATTTAATTCAAAACTGTTTCTTCATCTAATTATTTATAAGGCTAACTTATAGTTTTAATTTGTTTTTAATTATAATTAGAAAATATTTTTATCAATTAATATATTTTATATCATTTCAATCAATTTCACATTAAAATACATTATAAAAACATAGAAAACTTTTAGATGTTTATACTTTAAAACATATTGTTGTCATCCTGCCTAAAGGATGAATTTTAAATTAATTTCTGCTAGTTATATTATTAGAATTTCTAAAAATGGATCCCATTATTGGAATAATCAAAATTTATAATTTATAATAATAAAAATTTTGTTTTTGACCAAAAATATTAGCGAAAGTGATTAAAATTAATTTCAACAATTAAGGTTATATTAAGCTTAATAAGGTACTAAACCTTAATCATAGGGCCTAAAATAACCTATATACTTGTGAAAATATCATTGTATGTGAATATTTATAACATATACCCTATTTTATAATATTGGGTCCATTATTGGATCAACTTGAAACATGAAAAATTTCATGGAATTCCATTGTCAAAATTTTACAAGAGTGCCACTCCTCCCCCACTATAAAAGGACATCATCTACTCCCACTTCCTCAAACCTCTCAAAAAAACTTTGATTGAATAATTCATACCAAAATGCCTACTAAATATTCTGACCCTCATAATATAATCTTACCCTTGGGATGAATTAAATCCAAGGAATATTTTGGTTCAAACCAAAAGGAGTTACCTGATTAAGAGGTAACATCATTCTTATGTTTTTTTATCTCTATTATCCAACCCATAAACCCTTTTTATTTTATTATTTTAAAGAAAAAGTATCTGAGATAAACTATTATTTTTATATGATATGTTTTAGATCTACAGTCACACATAGAACCATCTAATGGTTAACAAATATATTATTTTCATGTACAGTGAACTACTATCTCACGAAATGATGATTGTTCATTTTTCATTCACCAAATTTAATTTTTGGAAATTATAATGGAAACTATGTTCATATAGGATATTTATGATATTTATTATTTCATTAAACTTATTTAATACCTTTATTACACATACCATTAATAAATTACATTTTACATTAATACAAAAACATCATTTGAGGAATTTTATAATGCTACCCCTCAAAGCGATTTGATTCGTTCACACTATACATGGAAATTTAAGGGATGGTTTGAATTAATAATACGTGATATAAAAACCTATATATAATATTCATGACATTATTACTATTATATAAATATAAAGTATATGTATATATATCATTTTCTTTATTACCCCTTCACACACATAAAAAGTGAAAATGTCATTTGTGGATGTGTGGACTACCGCCTCCTCAACACGATGTGACTCTTTTTACATAACATGAATTATATGATATGTTTTAGACCTACACTCACACACACAACAATATAATGGTTAAAAAATATATTATTTTCATGTACGGTGAACTACTACCTCACGAAATGATGATTGTTCATTTTCCATTCACCAAATTTAATTGTTGGAAATTATAATGGACACTATGTTTATATATGATATATATGATATTTATTATTTCATTAAACGTATTTAATACCTTTATTAAACATACCATTAATACATTACATTTTTTTAATACAAAATCATCATTTGAGGAAGTTTAAAATGCTTCCCCCTCAAAGAAATCTGATTCGTTCACACTATACATTGAAGTTAAAAGGATGGTTTGAATTAATATTATGTGAAATAAAAACCTATATATAATATTCATGACATTATTACTATTATATAAATATAAAGTATATATATATCATTTTCTATATTACCCCTTCACACACATAAAAAGTGACAACATCATTTGTGGACGTGTGGACTCCCGCCTCCTCAACACGATGTGACTCATTTTACATAGCATGAAATATATATATATAATTATATATGATTAAATAACATGGTGTTTATGATATAATGATCATTCTGAAAAGGAATGGTGTTACTCACCATCTTTTCATAATGATCATCAAAAACCTACCGTCTCCACGATCATTACATTGATCAATAAAAACATAAATTTTATCTCCTTTAGTTATTAATGAAAATTTTCATGTATTAGTACCATTTTCCCACTCTTTGGTACTCAAAATGTTTTAGAAAATATTAAACAGAAAACCTGACTTTGTGTAACTATTTAGTAATAGAACATGTTTTTTTTTCAAAACACCATATTTTATTGAAATTTTTTCAAATATGTTTTCTAAAAGGATTTTTTTAAAAAATAAATTTTATATTACCAATGTTTTCAATACAATATTCTTGTCCATTTCCAAACAAAAAAATTTTTCTGACCTTTAACTACGAAAATTGAATGTTCATTTTACCTCATATAGCATGAATAGATTTTTCAGCCATAATTTCTTTTAAGATTACATTATATTTCAAAAGTGTAAATTTTTAAGGAAAATGTTTATAAAAATGTTTTTAAAAGAAAATATTTTAAAAAAAAGATATTTTCCACAAGAATGTTTTTAAAATATCTCTTCATAATATATCCATTCATCAACAAAAAACCATTTATTTTAATCCACTTTGGGTATGATGTGTTGATACCATAATTATCCTTCATATGGATGGTTTTTGATTAACTTGGTTGAGCATAATATTTATATTCACATCTTTGATTCATTTTTTTGTAATCCCCTTGAAATATTCAATCACCTATGATCATTGAATTTAACCCAATTATCTATATAATTTATCATGTATATTAGTGTTGGCTAAACTATATACCATTTAACAATTAGTGTCTAATTTTATTTTGTTTTATTATATGGGGAAATATTGATAATTTCATATTCTTTATTCAATATGGTTATTTCATAAAGAATATTAATTATTTCTATTATTAAATATGAGAAATATTTTGGACTGGTATGTCACGGGTGGGTCCCATTTATTTATAGCCCGATGATGCATTCGTAGTCTCATGGGATGAGTCATTTGGATACCCTCCTTTTTTGATTTTTTACCTGATATTTTGTATACCTTATTATGAAAGGTCTTTAAGGTAAATGTACCACGTAACTAGGAAACATGGAATCAAATAATCATGCACTGCCCTCATATTATTTTAGGATATTATTTCTCCACAAGATTTTTCAATGATATATTGATGGATACATTTTATATAAAATTATTTAAATATCATGTATTTCATTTTCTTACCTTTCCATAATTATTTTTTTATCAAGTTATTTCAATGGAATGTGTTTCTTGTTATTACATTATATTATTCTTTATGAACTTCCTTTAAGTTTATTTATTACATGGAAGGTGTCTTCTATTTTTTATCTTTTCATATTGACTTTTCTCAATGATTTTTATTTCATCCACTATTTTTTCCCTTACAAGAAATTTGATCTCACCCTAATTATTTTTCGTTCCTCAGGATTCCAGGAAGTGTATAATGAAATATATTTATGGATTCACTAGAAGGAATAAAGTTTTCATTGAAGTAATTTATTTAGAAAGAAGAAAAAAATTGTGCCATAATTAGTGTATTAATTGGTAATACATGTCCTATTTATATATCTGGTTACCAAGACTACTAAAATCTCGATACTTCATGGTTTGATTCCTTGTAATCTTGTCAATGTAATTGATTGTAGACACCTTCTCCAGGATATCTGGGGTCAGGTTGATACAGTCAGTATCAGTGTAATTTTAGTAAAAATCATTGGAACAAGATTTAAGATAACATAGTTTATTCAACATAATAATAATGTAGAATTTTAGGATAAGTATTTAAAAACATCCAATAATCTTGGGATGGTAGAATTATGTGGGTCTATGAGAAATACATAACTTTATAGATATTACAAATTGTCATGGATCTAGAACAGATTTTTTAATGAGTAATATCTCTGACAAAGTGTTCTGAGCCTTACCCTTGATAACCATGTACATGAGAATGGGCCTTGTTAAACACCTGGTTTGACACTCCAAGGGGATTAATTTAAAAAAATTAAAATTTTATTTACAAACCACTATGAATTATTTTGGAAATGAATTACATAGGTTAAACAAAAAGTGTTTTAGATTGAAAATAAGGTGACATTAATTAGAAATCCTACAATAAAATATTATCAATAAACCCTGGACCAAGGACCTATGTAGAAATAGATGGATAAAATTTTTATGTATTGGTGTTTTATTAAAAACCATAGTTAATTGAAAATTCAATGATTAAATATCAATGACTTATATTTGATTTATTTTGGAAATTATATTTATTTGGTTTTAGAGAAATAAATCATGTAATCCATGTGACAACCAATCAAATCCAGAAAGGTTGTAGGTAATGAACTCATGACCGAAGGATAATAAAGGTTTCATGCCAATAACCAAACTATATAATTTCCTAGTTAATTTTTCATTATTATTAGTTAAATAATTTAATGAATAAATTCTACTGATGAACCAGTAATATCAATTTTGAGGATTATAGATTAATCTATTAATCGTATTAGTTTTGGAAGAAAATTAAAGACAAATATATATACTTTTCACCCTTGTATATGCCTTATGATCCTTTAAATGTTTATTTTAGTGATTTAGGCCAAAAAATTAATTATTGGTAATTAATTTATGATAGTTAAGAAATTAATTAGAATTTTTCCAAAGAACAAAAATAATATTAGACTTTTCATATGAAATATAATCCTATCATGAAATAATATTTCCTTATATTCTTGGGTAGTAAAAGAGTTACGCAATATTAGGAAAATGAAATAGAAATAAAATTCCGTCCTAATAACATAATTTTTGTTGAAACGATGGTCTCTTAAATCATTGAAGTATTATGGATTTATGTCCCTCAACATTATTTTGATCATTCAATTATTTATGATTAGCGACCTCATTCACTCTCTATAAACATTTATGATTTTCCTCTAAGTATCTATTTCTACATTCCAATGATGTTCTCATACATTGAAACCTAGTTACATGGTATTCCATGATACCTTTTTTACTTTCCATTCTCCCATTTATAGAAGATGACTTATGAACCCTTCTCATGATGTTAAATTTCAAACATAAGAAGCATCAAACAATCTATTAGCAAGATGGAGTTTAAATTGTTATGATGATATTTAAATAATGTGGAGAGAATGTGACACCCAAAAAATATAATGTAAGAACCTTATATTCAATGTATTATATGAAACACAACACCATGTGTAAAAAGGGAATATATAGGACCGATACTTTAAAGTGTATTTACTATCATGAATAAATATAATATATTCTATAGCTTAAAATGCACACAACACCGAGTTATCTTACATTAAATTTAAGAGTGATCTTCCCCGATATCTTGTGTCACACACAAGAGAAACCTTCCTTGATAGTTAGTATTAAATGCAATAGTGACCTTCATTGATGGCTTGCGATACACACAAGATTTTTTTTTAAAAAATAACAATATATTATTGAAATATTATTATTTAATATAATATGATATAAAATAGCAATTATTTTGGATATTATAAATAGTATTAGCTGACATATAAAAATTCATGGTTTTTATAAATATAAAATTAATTCATTGGTTACCAATTAATGAGAAACCAAAATCAGAACCAATTAAATAAAAAAAGAAATTTTATTATTTTGAGGCATCCAAAAGAGTTTTGCCTAAATAAACAATGTTATTTAGAATTGTTGAATGATTTTAATAAAATTTATATGTTACATATTCAATAAAATAATTTTTATATTCATCCATTAGTATTTATAGACCTAATATAAGAACAACCTCTATTTTATAGTTAAATACCTATATTTTTATAATGGAAATTTTACCGTCATTTAATAGAGAAACCATTTTAAATATGAATATTGAAACTTTAATTTTTTAATATGTCAAAATTAGATTTATATTTTAAAGAAAAATATAATAATTTGTTTAGAGTGATTTTTGATATTTTTCTAAAATAATTCATTTTTTAATCAATAGTGAGAAATACTAAAATTTAATTCAAAATTTCTTTTCACCTAATTTTTTTATTAGGTTAAATTATACTTTAAATTATTTTAAAGGTTAATTATATATTTTATTTTATCATTTAATACAATTTATTTAATGTTAATCCATTTCACTTTGATATTTATTATAAAAACATAGAAAATTTTCAAACATTTTTACTTAAAAACCCCACACTATTGTCCCGCCAATGGGATTAATTATATATTAATTTATTCCACTTATATGATTGGAATTTTGAAAAATTGATTCCATATTTTTAATCTCCATAATTTATAATGTCTAATGAGACCACCTTTTTTTTACCAAAAATATAAGTGAAAATAATCAAAATTAATTACAATGGTTAAGGTTAAATTAATCTTAATAAGGGATTACACCATAAAATTAAGGCCTAATGACATATAAACTTGTAAAAATTCCATTGTATGACTATATATAAACCCTATACTCTCTTGGATCTAATTGTCTCTATTTTAGGATCCACATTTAACATGGAAAATGTGATTTGAATTCACTTGTCAAAATATTAAAAGAGTGTCACTCCTCCTTCACAATAAAAGGACATCGTCTCCTTCCACTTCATCACACCTATCAAGAAAATTCAGCTCGAACAAATATATTAAAAATATCTTAGCAAAATCCCTCCTATAATCCTATAATCCTCCACCTTTTAATAAAGTTATCCAAGAAAACTTTTGGGTCAAACCCAAAGGAGTCAACTGATTAAGAGGTATCACCTTTCTTAACATTTTTAGTTTTATTCGCATTTTACATCCCCTAAAACTATATTATTTTATTATTTTATAACAACATCAGTTTCCTGAATAGAAAATGATTTTTTATGCTAATTGTTATACCTAAAATTACACACACTTACATATAATGTCTATCAAACATACTGTTTCTGTGAACGGAGACCTACTACCTCACGAAATGATGATTGTTCATTTTTCCTTTACCAACTTTCATGGTGATACATTATGATGGAAAATATATTTATATATTATATATAAAATATCAATTATTTATTTACCATTATTGTATCCTTTTATTACACTTATAATTACTACTTTCTATTTTACGTTAATATCATAACATTTTTTAAGGAAGTGTAGACTACCACCCCCTCAAAGTGATGTGATTCGTTCACACTATACATGGAACATATAAATGAGGGGTTGAACTTAAAAAAAGTGACATAAAAACATCTATATTATATATATGAAATAATTAAATATGTGAAAAAATACTATATATATATATCATTTTCATTATTACCCTTTCACACACATAAATTTATAAAGTCATTTGTGAATGTGTAGACCACCGCCTCCTTGACATGATGTGATTGCTTTTACATTAGAAGAATTATATATATATAAAATTATCAAATGAAATTTTATTTATGATATAATTATAATTTTGTAAAGATATAGTGTTACTTACCTTTTTTCCATAACGATCATTGAAAAATGGGAAAATAACTTATCCATATGCTTGACCTACCGTCTCAATGATCATAATGTTGATTAATTTTTCATAACCATAATTAATGATTAATTTTAAAATTATAATTTATGTATAAATATGATAAATATTTCATGATTACTATTCTAGATATATTATATAATGACCCATATGACCATAATTGACCTACCAAAGTTGTTTTTGACACAGAAACCAAATTTTGGTCAAAAGACCATATGTAAACTTAATTGTTTAAGAAGTTGTATACAAAAAAGTAATAAGTTAGATAAAATTAATGATAAAAATTAAAAATGTTCTTAATCATGTATAAAATTAGGAAAAAAATTTATTATATAGTATTTTAAAGGATGTTCCCCCGAAAGGATACTCATGGTAAGGGATTTCATCTCAATATACATTTCATTGAGACTTATTTGTCGATATGAACACAGTTTCATTTATATAGTGTATATAACTTTTTTTACATGATATATCGTGAATATACATACTCTAATTATATTATAACATTAATTTAACTATATTCCTTTATGAGTATTATGATTTAAAATGTATCAAAATTGTATATGACACTTTGGAATATTTAAAGATTATATTACTCAACAATAGCATTAATGATATTTCAATGGTATATCAATTCATGTAAATTATATGAAAATTGTTAAATAAAAACTTCCAATTTATTTCCTCAAGTTATTCATCTCTACTTTCATGTATTAGTCCATTATACCACTCTTTGTTACTCAAACTGCCCTTGAAAATGTTTTCTCAAACAAAAACCAACCTTGTATCCCTCTTTAGTCGGAGAACCTATTTTCTTCCTAAAATAATGGTTTATTAAATAAAATTCAATTTTTTTTAAAATTATTTGGTAAATAAATTTTTACCCTTTTTATCTTTTACCAATTTTTTCAAAGGAATCTTCTTATCTCTTTATGAACAAGGTGTTTTTCTAACCTTTAACCGTGAATAAGGAATGTTCTTTTTACCACGTATGGCTTGTATCGATTTATCTACCATCATATATTTGAATCTTCCTTTTAATGTTTAAAATGTAACTTTTAAAAGAGTTTTTTTAAAAATTTATTTTAAAATAAATTTTTTTTCAAAAGGTTTTTCAAAAAAAGGACATTTTCAGCAAGAATGTTTTTAAAAGATATTTTTATAATATTTATATTCACCAATGAAGAAAAACCCATTATTTTAATCCAATTGGAGTTCATTGTATTGATTATATCATTATGCATCATCTAGATGGGTTTTTATTGATTTCGTTGATGATAGTATTTATATTCACATCCTTGATTCATTTTTGAAATCCCCTTTAAATATTTAATCTCCTATGGTCATTGAATTTCCCTTAATTATATATATAATTTAGAATGGATATTATTATTACCACAAATATATACCATTTAACATATGGTGTATAATTTTTATGTTATTTGATTATTTTTATGGAAACTATATACAATTTAACATATGGTGCCTAATTATACATATCATTTAATGTTATTTTAAATTTATTTTATTATTTTGGTCTATCAATGTGGTTACATGATAATAAAAATATTTATTTCAATTATTTAATATGATGAATGTTTTGGACTGGTACGACATGGTTGGGGCCTAGTTGTTGATATCCCCTTGATGCATCAGTAGTCTCATGGGAAGAGTCATTTGGTTGGTCTCCTTAGATTGGTTTTTACATGATATTTTTTAAATTTTCTTGTGAATGTTTTTTATAGTAAAGGGCCATGTACCTAGAAAACATGGCATCCAATAATCAAGTATTTCCCTCATATTAGTTTCATTTATTATTCATCCATGAAATTTTGTGAGAAATACTTATAGATAAATTTCATTTACAGTTATTTTGAAGGAATGTGTTTCAGATTATTACCATTCCATATTAAGTTTTCCTCATCTTTTTATTTGGATGGAATTTGTTTCCAGTTATTATATTTCCATATTTTTTATGCATCTACATTTAGTTTATTGATTACATTGAATGTGTGTTCAGTTATTTACCTTCCCATATTTCCTATTCTCAATAATTCATTATTAATTCTTCTATATTTTTCCCTTGATGGGAATTTTATCTCAACCTTATTATGTTTCTTTCCCCAAAAATTCAAGAAGCATACTATGAAATATATGTAAGCGTTCATTATAAGGAATAATGTTACCTAGATGTTATATATTTAGAAATATGGAAACAATTATGTTGAAATTAGTGTATTAATATGTAATAAAGGTCTCAATTATGTATCTAGTTTACCTAGAATACAAAACTATTAGTCCTTTGGGGCTCGATTCTTTGTAATCATGCTATTATTGTTGATAGTAGACATCATCTCCGGGATATCTGGTTCAGTTTGCTACATTTTTTATTCACATATAAACCACATATATTCATAATATAGTTAATATTATTAATACCCATTCTTCCAATGGCTAGGTTAGGTCTATCATTTTAAATAACAATATTTTAATAGTATATCTTGTTTTTAACATAGTGTTGTTTGTAAAGAAAACTAAACTCTATATTGTCTCTAATGATAAGTATTGAAAATGTCAAATTTATTTCAAAAATAAATATTTGAATAATCATTGAGGTGTTACATAGGAATATGGGCAAGCATGCTTAAGGTCTAGCAACCAATATGGTGTGGCTACATGAGAATATTTCAGGTCTGGGATGTTGAAAAGTGGAATCAAAAGTATCAAGGTTTTGTTTATACAATTTTACTATTTGAGAATGGTAAAAAAGATTAAGAATATGAGAAGATAGGGTAATGATATTCTTCATGGGAGTAGCTAAACCATGTATAGGGAAAAATCTGAGTACCCAGGGAAGTGTTTGTTGTTGTTTTTTTACTTGTTACTGGTGATGTTATTTCACCTTGTTTGATTCACATGTTGTGTGATGTAATATTTTCTCCAGATTTATACCCATGTATTGGTATGAAATGTTATTAGTATGCATGGATCATGATAGGAACCAAGGGATACATGTATTGGTAAGAATTATTCATTATAAGGACATATTTATTGCATATGTTCTATTTTTATTTATGAAATGTGAAGTTAGATTATTGTAATATATGATGAATTAATTGAAATAATTGTTTTGTTATGTAAATCCACTAATTATATAATATTTTGAGATACCATTAGCTAGTGGTTCTCTTTTTATGTTACCTTTTGAGGATTTCCATTTTTTTTATCCAATTTTTTTATGGAGTGTGATTTTCTTGTATAGAAAAATACTCCTTATCATTTTTGGGTTGAGAATAATGGGAGTGTGAATCATCATGATCCTAATGTAGTTGAACTGGACCTTCTATAATCTCCTAAGAATTATATGGACTACCATCTCCATGAAAACATCATGAGGATCTTGTGATGTATGGAGAGGGATACTATTAACACCATACATTAAATGTCTGAGGTGATGATAGACATTTAGATACAATACCTACATATGTTCACTACGCATGGAAGTCCGAAGGTAGCAATGTTCAAGATGGAGTTAGTCCAGATGATCATTAAGAACATTGAGACACCAACTGATTAGAGGGTGATAATTTTTTGATTCATTCTTTGAAGACCAACCAAATATTTGTGAGAGATTATGGAAAAATATAACTATAAAGAGGACCTATCTTGGAAGGACTTTAATGAGAATGTTATAAGACACTTATGACCTAAAATTTTGAGGGATGCGAAGGATAACGAGTTCATGAGCCTGACACAGGAGGGTTTTTTAGTGATATACTATTCTAGAAATTTCGCCAACCTATAACATTTTGATCCATCATTACCAGCTGCTGAGGAAGCCAAGGTGAGACATTTGATTATGTTATTTGATATTTGATACATTCATAGGTGAAAATCATCAAATTGTGTACCTTCACGGACATGATGAATCAAACTCAAATCAGAGAGGTGAATCTAAAAGATGTCATGAGTAATAACTAGGTAATTTCAGATAGAAGATCTATGAGAACTTATTCTATAAGAAAGAAGCATAGTTACAATAGTTAATGTCAGATATGTAGTGGGAATGAATGTCAGGAGAGTGGATAGTAATCGAAAAAACATGACCCATTGGAGTTATTTCAGTACAGATAGAGTGGATCCAAATTCCATAAAACTCAACACCCATTGTAGAGTGACAGCAATATTTATGGATAAACCATCATCAATGGTTTTGTAGGAGATCAAAATAGAATATCAGAGGAATGAGATTAGGATTGGAACCTATGTCTAGAAAGAACTCATCTACACATCAGAAAAATGGTAGTTAGGGTTCCACTGGATGTTCAGTCCAAGGTAGAGGATGTGGTACTCTAATGAAGGAGTGGTAGTACAAATCAAAGGGATTATCACAGGGGAATTAGGTCTAAGCCTAGTATAGATGATAAATATAGCTTTATTCTATGAATTATACTCTAGTTAGATTATATACATGAACTTATACCATTAATGGTATGATTATCATATCATCTACACTTCCTTTTTTTATTTAATATAGTGGAATCATAATCATTTTTATATTATCTTTTGGAAAATTGTGTAATCATGGTTTTAGAAAGATTGGATGGTGTCGTGACCACATTAGGAGTGGGGAAAGGGAATATCAAGCATCATAAGGGGTGTTATATAGAAATTTATGGTTACCATTTCTATTGAGAACCATTTTTACTATAAATGATATGTTTTGATTTGATTCTGAGTATGGGGTTTTTAGTTCTATACTAGGATCAAGTCGACTATTACCGGAGGAGAGTTATCTTTCTATATTTACAAGGATGTATCTCTTTTCAATAGGTTGATTGGGATCTTTAAGTTAGTTCTGAAGGACCAATTAATTTTAGATTGGATTGTATCACAGTTCAGATAGTAGTCCATGCTCTATATGATGGTGAAATGTTGAAGGATACTTTTCCTCTAGTGGTACACAGTTTGTAAGATGTTTTTCCTAAATATTTCTTTGGTTTACTACCCAAGAAAAAGATCATGTTCGCAATTGAGTTAGTGCATGAAGTAGATCTAGTTTATATCCCACCATACAAGATAAAACAAATAGAGATTAATGATTTTAAATTTTAGTTGGATAATATATAATTAAATGGATTCATACAGCCTAGTTCTTCACCTTAGAGTTTCTCCATTCTTATCACCACGAAGAATGATGTGACATTGCACAAGGATGTGGTCTATTGGATATTGAACCAGTTGAAGTTCAAGAACTGGTATCCCCTCCCACACATCAATGATCTCTTTAATTAGCTATGTAGCTCCCAGATTTTCTCTAATATTGACTCGATATTACGGAATCATCGCTTGAAAATGTAACCATCAAACATACACTGGAATACTTTTAGGAGTATGTATGGATTTTATAATTTTATGGTAATGTATTATGGTCTGAAGAATGAACCAATGATATTAATGTCCTTGATTAATTGGATATTTCATCCTTTTATATATTATTTTCATGTGGTTTTCATCGATGACATCTTAATATTCTCCCAGTCAGTAGATGATCATGCCAAACATCATGAAATCGACAGGAGTACACTGAGTGAGAATCATATTTATGCCAATATATTTAAATGATCTTTCTAGAATGATAAAGTGCACTTTTTGGATCCTTTTATCTTAGAGGCCGGAGTTTTAGTGGACCTACAGAAGGTGGAAGCCATACCATCTTTGGAGTGGCCTAGTATTGGCTTTGATATTTGTATCTTTATGGGTTTAGTAGATTATTATCAATATTTAATCTAAGAAGTCGCCCATCCGGAAGAACTAATGTATAAAATAACCATGAAAGTGGTGATGTTTCTCTGGTTAGAAGATTGTGAGAGTGTTATTTTTTTTGAAGAGTAGGATTACATCAAAACTGATCCACACATTACTTATACTGGGTAAGGAATATATTGTGTACTATGACGCATCTAGAGTGGGAATCAAAGATGTTCTAATACAGGTGGATTGATAAATTTCTTATGGCTCCTGACATCAAATACAACATGAGAATAATTATCCTACTCATGATATGGATTTAACAATAGTTAAACACTCCCTATGATTCTGTAGAAACAATATTTTGGGATAGAGGTTTGTGGTGCACAAGGACCACAAAATACTTATGTACATCTTCACTCTGTAGGGCTTGAACCTTCACTAGGGGAGGTGGGTTGAGTATCTATATTATATTGACGTAGAGAGAGAAAATACACAAGGAAATGGAAACATAATCTTTGATTCCTTGAGCCAAAATATGTATATTGTGGAAGTATGGATGTATTACAACATGTAGTGGATGTTAGAACTCTTTAAATAGTTGCATCTTCATGTTCATTATTCCTAGGTATGAGTAGACCTTACCTCAACATATTTGTTTGAAATTTTTTTCAACAATATAAAGACTGAGAAATTATCTAATCCAGAGGGATTATATATGAGGTATGGAATAAATGGTTGGTAGTCACCACAAGGATAGTATTTTGGAAGCTATGATTTTCTTATTATCCATTATCAGTTATAGGTTTCAATGGGATTTTGAGAGGAAACAATGAGAGAGTGTCATGCTTCTATCTTGGCACTAAATATAGGACTAAAAAGTATTTATAATGATATTCATAGATAATACAGGTGGCCATGAATCAATGAATATTTAGTGGCCATCGTAGTGAGATTCTTTACTTATAATAAGGTTAAAAACAGACATTAGAGGCCTGGTAGGCTATTTTAATATTTTCCCATTCCGGAATGAAAATGGGAGGATGTCACTATTGGCTTCATAATGGGATTACCAAAGAAAAATCATAACAATGATGTTTTATTAGTGATCATAGATCGATTAATGATGGTATCCATATTTTTTTACCATTAATGAGACCTTCATTATTGATTATATAGGAGGTCATTACATGTTGGCAAAAGTTTGAAAACATTGTGTTCAGAGGAATATAATTTCTGATATAGATCCTCATTTCATGTTTTGTTTTTGGTATGATGTTTAGAAGGCTCTTGGATCATATGTTCATCTATGTATAACCTATATCATCAAACTAGTGGAAAATTTGAATGGATGATTGAGATTCCAGAGGATATGTTATGATCCTGGGTGCTATATTTTAGTGGTTCATGGGACCAATATTTAGAACTCATGTAGTTTATATATAATAAAAACATCCATAAATTGATATATATGAAACATTTGAATTCATTTTATTAAAGTCCATGTTGTTCACCTCTTTGTTGGTTGGAAATAGTTCATCTAGTGGTCGTCGGACATAGTCTTGTACAAGAGTTGTCTTAGTAGGTAAAATTGATGAGGAAGTAGTTGGTGACCATGAATAGTAGGAAGATATATTACACTACACAGTGTAGATGACCTCTATAGTTTTAGGTAGGTTTTTGTGTTTTCCATTGGGTGTCATATAGGTTGGGACAATGTCATATTATGAAACATGGAAATCTAGTGCCCACTTTTTTGATACCCTCTACGATAGTGGAAAGGGTTGATCTATTGGTGTACCAACTGGACCTTACATAGTTATATAGTTACATGCATGATGCTTTTCTTGTTTTATCACTTCGAAAATATCATCTTAACCCATATCATTTTGTAGACATTGATTGTGTCAATCTTGGTGTTGATTCATCCATTTAGTAGAATCTCATACATATTGTGAACTGTAGAGAGAATTATCTCTAGGGAAAGACTATACCTCTTGTATGTGTGAAATGAAAACTTGGGAGTGTTTAATAGGAGAACTAAGAGTGGTATTATTATATGTGATCATAGTTTTCCGACTTGTTCATCGAGACCCCATAGCGATGATTGGTGTAGCTTGAGGATAAGATCTTATATGGTGGCAAGGTTTTAATATACAATATTTTTTCACGTACGTACATGTTTGACTCTTTTTTGTTAAGACACATTTATTTTAGTTTTTCTTATTTTAAATCTTAATGGTCAAGTTTATTTTTAGGATTGACATCCATTTTTGGGAAATGAAATAATTTTTGGGTATATATGTTTGTTTGAATTAATTTGCCATCGGTATAAATGTGTCTAATATTGCGAAAGGACTCTCCTCAGGCTCAGGTGGGGTTAAAGTATTTTTTGAATTTTTGTATAATTTTTTTGGTATATTCTTCCTACATTACATATTCACACTACATAAGTTGTAAATGATATAAATGTTTCACTCATAAAAATCCATGAAATAGTTTCAAGAAATAATTCTTTTATAAGATGTTAATTTTTCACAAGTTGTGGAAAGGTCAATAGGTATATATTATAACCTGAAATTACATGCTTTTCAGAATATGTTGAATAAAATATGTCAAAGTGTTTCATGATGTTTATACATAGGCAATAATATTTTTAAAACATGTTGCACACTCGACTCTTATTGTTTTCATTATGAAACCTCTTATATAAGACCCAAGGGAGACCTCAGTTGTTTTTTGGGTGATTCCAGCCCTTTAAGGCATATTTATCTTGAATTTGATCGCTATTTTTTTAGTTTCTTTAAACTTTATTTCTACATGTGTAATCACAATTGTGGGGGTTTTTATTTATTTATTAAATTAGGTGGTCTTGGACTTTACCCTAGAGTGTATTTCTAACTATCTATTCATGTTTCAAAATTTTTATCCTTCTGGCACACCATGCTCAAAATCGAAATAATTTATTAAATATATATTTGGTAATAAGTATGGTTTTGTACCTCACATTAGATACCAATGGGTCCATTATCATTGAGACTAGGATTGAGTCTATCTGTGCAGTGACCCTTCCCTTGAAGTTACAATGAATCCAACATTAAGAAATTTGGGTTTTGGATTAACAATTTTTTTGAGTTTTCAGCATGATGAAGCTTGGAAAATTAATCGAGATAAATGAAAAATTCTCATGGCTTGATTTTGGTGATTTTTCATATCATAGTGGGATCAACCCATTTAGAATATATTATTCTTTAATAGAATGAGATAAATTAACCAACTAGGAAGGTGATATGAATGGAGATAAACGTATTCATTTTTTTCTATCATAATTCCAAAGGGATTGCACCACTATCTTGTGAGATGTGGAATCAATGGTCTATCTTATCCTAGGAGAATCCACCACATGAGATGAGATTCACCTTTTTTGAAATACATGTCGCAAATCATAAATGACACTGTCACTGGAATTTAAATGGAGTTCAACATAAGATGGTTAATTTCCCTTATCATGGTACTTTTCCTTATGAATATGTAAAGGACTCTAATATAGGTATTGACTTGTAGTCAAGTATGATAGGGTTATTTTACCCTTTGTTTGGTATTTCGCCCTTCGACGATGTAAGATAATCTAGAATGGGAATTTTCAAAGATGAAAAAGTTTCTTCTTCAGAAATGGTATATATGATCTATCATGATATAAGAGGATTGGTCATGTGATATACACATCTGACATGGATATGATGAAGGTTTTTTTGACCCAAAGTGTCAACCTATAACTCAAGGATGGTCTAGTTTATTTTATGTTTTGTAATAATTAATTAATTAATACCATGTTATTGATTTATTTCATTTACTTTCTATTAGACTTGTTTTGTTTGTACATAGTGGTGTCGACCTGCTATGTTTTACTCACACCTCAAGTACCTACGATGATTTCATGGATGTAATTTTGGATAAGTAAAAGTGACCTTAATTTTTTTTATATGAGTTATATCTTGGAGAAGAGACCAATGTCGAATTTTCCATCGAAGTATTTTTTTGTGTCTTCGTATGATTTTTTCTATATGACTTTAATTATTTCATTTTGTTATAATTCATCCTGACATTACATAGTATATTATTATTTTGCTGGTTTGGTTTATCCTTCATTATGTTATTTTATGTTATATTATTTCCTCAATTTTTTATTACTATGATATTCAATTATTTTTACAATAGTTTAACTCTATATCAAGGGTTATAGTCTCCCCACTATGTTCTTAAGACCCCCACTGCTAGTCAGCAACATCTGGAATACATCGAGGAACACTTTAGGTCTAGTAACCAAACTGGCATGGTAATGTGAGAGCGTATCAGGCTAGAGTGTATTACATATAATTACTATATATAAACATATATAATTTATATGTCAATAACGATATTCCTTTAATAGATTCATGGAATATAAATTTAAACTAATTAATGAGCATGGATAGAAGATAAAATATGCATTGGTTGGGCTGTGATGTAGAATATATTAACTGAGAATTAAAAAATCACCAAATATAGAGTTTATATTATTATTAAACTCAAATATTTTAACACAATGATATTTTTTAAATGAATTCTATGTTTGATAGTATATAAATCATGAAACATGGATCATAAAAAAACAAAAAAATTATTCTTTAAATATACCAATTATAAACTATTCATTGAATTAGTGGTTATGAATAGGAATAACCAAATTATGAAATATATATAAAGATCGTTCAGAATAAAAATTAATTTATTAATTCATAGGAATGAATATTTTTATTTTATAGAAATATTATTACATGATTCAAAAGTATGTTTTTTTTCAAAATGATTGTTTTTATGGGAGATAATATTATAATTAATTTATAGAAATTTTAGAAATAATTTTTTGGATAAATTGGATTTACTTTTTGAAATCATCATATACAAATTATCTTTTTATGTTGTAGTATTATTTTTCTGAAAAATATTTATTTGTTATTGAATAGTGAAAAACACATATTTTTTTCTTCTTCTGAAAAATGTATTTTCTTTTTATTTTTTTAAAAGTAAAATGATATATTGTATTGGTTTTAAGAATTTACTAAAAAAAATTATTAAAAATAATATAGTTATTTTATTTCTAATTAATTATATAATAGTATTTCTATATAAAAAATTATTCTTAAAAGGCATTTTTCTAAAAACCTATTTTTTCTCACGTTAAATGGGTTTAATTTTAAATTTATTTCTCACTCTTATATAAATTTAATTTCGAAAAAAAGGATTTAATATTTTTATTTAGGAGGCCCTAATTTTTTAAATATTTATTTTCCTTTATGGTTACTATGAATTGTAATCGTAGTAAATATTTATCCCCTTGGTTATGGTAAATTGTGTAATTATGATTTAAAATAATATGAAATGGCCTATAACTCTCCCGAACACATTAACTAATTTTATTTGATATATATTTTAAACCTTTAATATTCATGATTCCCAAATGTGGTAATTTATTTCCACTTTTTCCTTGATTATGAATTATATATTATTTTAAGTAAATATAATTTCAAAAAGGTTACTATGTTGCTTCTAATATCTATAATACGTTTTGGTTGGGATAAAAACATATTTTTTCAGTTCTAAATGAACATTTTATAGATAAATTATTTTTATCATATTAAATTATTTCTAATTTATAGTGATGAAATAATTAAAATAAATTTATACATAACACCGACACAATATTTAGTAATTAATCAAAAATAAAATAAACGACATAATTTTTTATATAATTTGAATGAATTATTAATTTAAAAAACATATATTAATATAAAATTTTAGTTATGTGTCAAAGGATTATATTCTAATTCATTTTCTTTAATGATATTTTTTAATGTCAAATTAGATGAATAGTTCAAAAAATGACATTAATGATATTTTATAATATATAATTTTTTATTAAATGGTATAAAATTCTTAAAAATATTATCTTCATCATAGTTAATTGGATATTATTTATATTATCAACCATGTTACATTTACATTCCAATTTTTATTTTATATCAACTTTATTGATACCTTTCGAGTAAAACACATTGATAGCATGTTTAGTGTAAAAGTGGTTATCGGGGTGTTAAAACAAAGAGGTAACGATGAAAAAATAGCATAAAAAATCTAAATGTTATTGTATGATAGTATTATAACTCATAATAATCATATATTTAAATTATATTAATTTGGTTATTTTCATTTAGAATTAATTTATATTATTTTCACACTTTAATAAATTCCATATAAGCCTCTCCCCTCAATTATAAAGGAGAACCTCCTCTCCACTTTTAGTCACACATCATGATCCATTTGGTTCTTCCAATACCTACCCAAATACCTTCCAAAAATCTATCCAAAAATATTCTAGCTCTTATTTTTGGAGAAATACCAACATTATATGGATTAAACTGTAAAGTAGAGGATGTTCTTTGAAAATGAGGTATAACTTTTATTCAAATGTTTTAGTTTTTTAAATTCTTATAACACTGTAAAATATTATTTAAAATTGATTAACTAATAACATCGGTATATTACATATAATTATTTTTTATGTTAATGTAAAAACCTATATCAATCTCCTATACCATCAGATGGGTAACAAAACTATCACTCATGTGTACAGTTGACTACTGCCTCATGAACTGATGTAATTAATTCTCAATCACCAACTATCACAGATGGTTATATTAAAAGAATTAATGTATATATATGATATTAATGAAATAATTATCATTCTACGAAGATTATATATCATATATTTTCCTACTATATAATTCCTTGAAAAGTTATAACATTATTTGTGTGTACATGTGGAATACCACCTACCCAAAGCGATGCGATTCATTTTTCAACACCACATCACATGGGTGATATGTATAATTGAATTTCAAGATATAATATTATATTAATTATATAATTATCAATATTAAAATATAAAATAATTATTTCCTCAAATCCATCCTGATTGTGGAAAAATGAAAACATTACTTTTGTGTACGTATAGCTTAAAATCTACATGATTATAACCCAGTTCATTTTTCAGAACCATATATCATCATTGTATTAATAAATATTTTTAACATATATAAATTATTATTATGTTATTATTATTATTCTATAGGTGATTTAATAATTTTCTTGTTGACCATATTAAACCTACCAATATAATTTTTGATATATTAGTTGAATAACTTTGACCCCTCTAATATGAACATAATTGACAATGTAATTGAACATAAAATGGGAAAAAATAAAACAAAAAGAATAATTAAATTTAAAAAATTTCGTATGTAAAGAAATAATTAAAAGAAGCTCATTATTCATGATGAAAATGAACATATGAGATGAGATAGACTCAAGAAAAGGGGCACTTTCACATAAAACCACATTTTAAATGTTTTAAAGATTTAAATTTTAAATCTTTTTATTCCATGTCAATATTATTAAAATTATTTTATTTATGTTTTTATAAAGACATAAAGTAATTTTAATGAACATTTTTTCTCTTTTTATTTTACTTCAATGCTTTTCAAAAGGAATATTTTTACGGTTTGTTTTAAATTTATTTACAAAGGGAAAAAAGGATATTCTATTTTAAAGAATACAATATAAACGGATTTTACATACCTACAACCATAATTTTATGTTTTTATTCCTTTACATGAATTCTTTTTTCATACAAATAAAAATTATTTTCACTTTTTTCATGGTATTCTAGTTTTAAAAATGAATTCTTAAATTGAAAGGGAATTTTAATATCCGAAATTGTTTTGAAAATGGGTTTAAAAGAGTTGAACATGGATTATGATGAAATAGTGAAATCATAAAATTTTTTATTCCCGATATGGAACATGATAATTAATTATGATAACTAGGTAAGCCTCATATTACCAATATGATATGTGAACCCTATTATATCTCTCAAATGCATTGGCTAATGGTCTACATCTTTATTATAAAGAAGTAGTGAGTTAAATTAGGGAGTTTCTCTTATAGATTTGATTGGGATCCATTTATTCTTAACATGAGTTTGACATGTGTTATGAATATGATTCTCTATGTTTCTGAAAAGTTTTCTATTTTATTCCTATTGGTTTTAATGGTTTTACTAGAGACAAAAGTGTGGGTTTTCAAATTTGATTTTATTTATTGAATACACTAAAATGATATTGTGACAAAGGTAGATATTTTATGAGTTTTCATGTCTTTTATTAATCTAATAGATTTCATTATTTTTTGTTCCTTATAGAGAATTTTGTACTAATATCACATTTTTAAATGATTCTCACTAGGTTTAAGGATGGGTAATAATAAGGATGAAGTCAAGGTGAATGTAATGAGGATTAATCATGAAAATAACACAACTTTAATTTTAAATGATTTATATTTTGGAAAAAATTATCCCTTCTAGAAATTTCCATTTGAAATATTTTGAAATAATTCTCCAAAAATATGAACCTAAATGGTCATTAGCTTTTTATGTGATCAAATATTTCAGTTTGATGTAATAAGTTTCAGATAGAAAAATCGGTTCATGTTTATGAGTATCAAGTGAGAAATTTAATGAATATGTTTTTATCACCAGATCCAAAATTGTAGATCCAAGGATTTTATAGTTGATATATAATATTATTTTGAGAAATTTAGAGGTTTGTATGTTATTTGAGAACATGTTAAAAGTCACCGATAACAAAAAATTGATATTTTATAGATAATTATTATTATTATTATAAGAAGAAATATGTTAATTTAGAGGGATTGAATAACAACATAAATGAATTGATATATAACGGGGTTATATGATTATAATATTATAATATTTCTCTGGTATTTTCTTTACCCTTATAGATTATTTTTCTTTTAATTATTTATTTCATGTTTAATTGATGTTTTTTAGTAGAATGATGATGATTTATGAATATTTTTTGAATGATATATTTAAAAATCTTTTTATACGTTCTATATGATTTAATCACCAATATTATTCTAAAATCAGGTTCAAATGATTTTTATAGATTCATGAGTTTTCAAATAACTTATAAGAAAATATTTGACTTATCAAACACATTTTCATTTCTCTAAAAAAATATGATCCATGGAATATTTATCATGTGATTTAAAAATATAAAATCTTTCAACTCTCAAGAAAATTAGAGTACCAAAATCTAAATGATCATTTATTTGATAAATTTTTTGAATCATACTGGAAGATGAAAGTAATATCATGAATATCTAGATATCCATATTTAATGTTTGAATTTTTTCATATATTTAATGTATCAAACATGATTGGGTTCATGTTGATTAATAATTAGTAAATAATTCATATCTTTTATTATAAGAATGAACTATTAAGTAATACGAAATTAAAGCATGGTTAAAGGTAGAAAAAGGTTGTGTACATGTATTGAGTTTTTAGAATTATGATTTAGTGTTATTTTATCAATGATGTTCTCAATTATCCCAAATATTATCATGAAACACTTAACGACTATTAAATTGAATATATTTTTTCAAATTTTTGATATGTTTATTTAAGGAAATATTAAATATTTATAGATAAAAAATTGTGTTTATATTTTTATGATGTTAAAGTAATAATTGTAAATTAACATTATTCTATTTTTGTAGAAAAATAATCTCTATAAAAAACCCATAGAGCATAAGAATTTATTATATGATTAACGTTATTTATGAGGACGTTCATCATATTATTATGGTATGTTTTATAAATTATATTAATATATTTTTAGTAAATGTACCACTCACATAGTGGCCAGAAACATGTCTCATCTGGTAAGGCCATAAGTCTTGAACTAAAAATCGATGGGTGATAAGGGTGAAACACATACAACTAGCCTACATGATATATATTTTAGTACGAAACTTTTATATTTTAATTAAATTATTTTTTATATAATGATTAAGTTTATTTTTCAATCATATTTTTTATCATATAGATATCCATGAGATTGAAAAGTGATTTGGTGCTTATGTGATTAATGTTATTTCAGAAGAAGATAACTATAATTTTGGGGAACATTATATGGTTATGGTGTTAGATATAGATATTGGATATAATTATTCTAGGATCGAAATAAAATTTTATTTATTTCTCTATTACAAGAGGGGGTGAATTGTAGTTCTAAAAATATAGTTTAAATGAGTTTAATATAACCCAATTCACAAAGCTATTTAAGTAAAAATATCAGATTCTTTCTTGGACCTCGGTTCGATTATCTGAGTACCATAATTAATATGATTTTGATATATCATAGTGTATTAATCATAATCTAGTAAGATTGAATTATAATAAATTAAATATAACATATTTAAAGAATATCCGATTAATAGATTAATATTTACCATAATCAGATATGTTACAATAAAACAAATAAAAACCTGAAAAAAAAATAAAAGGCTTCTAGTAAACAAGTAATATAATAGAAACAATATAAGTACTTATAGATATTTAAAAAAGAATATATCTATTTTAACCTTAAGAGTAATCTATTCACAATCCTTGGATAATGTTATCCATTTTTTTATACTTACAAGAATATCGTTCATTCCCTTGAAATGAAATCCCTTGATTCTAATATCTATTTCTCAGTTTACCAAGCTTAGATAGTCATCAATTTGATGGATCATATCTATCTTTCTATCCCCACAATTCCTCAATCAAATGATTAGATTATCTATCTTGGAATCCTGGTAAGCCCTCAATTGTAATCCCAGATTACACAAATGATTGAAATGGAAAAGTTGATATGGAGAAAAACCTGACAATGTTTCCTTATAAATGAAAAACTATAAACAATTAAAATGAATAAGAATAATACATTCATGATTATAATCTCTAGATATCTCTACCTATGAGAAATATAAAATAAAATTGATCAGTAAGTAATCTGCTTCTTCAAACTCTTCAAACGACCAAGTATTTATTGGGGAGTTCCCAATAGTCATCTTGATTTCTAGCTGTCATATTTTCTATGAGTTTATTGCAAGGAAAAGTACACCTGGCACATGACATCTCATATCATTTTGGAATAACAGAATGTCCAACATCATTTTGGTTTTACACTATCATAGTGAAAAGATGTTATATTATGATTGAAATTATTTTTCTATTTTTAGAATTTAAAAACAGTCAGTCAAATGGGATTCCTTACAAATATCTTGATGATAATCATTATTATTGTAAATCTGATGTTCAATGGTTATGAAATTAGTCCAATTATAAATAAATTTAAGTATAAACACATGAATGAATGTCTTAAAAATGATATGATAAAGGAGAATCTAATGTTTATTAGATCCATACACTTTTCAATAATTGTAATAAAGAATGTTGGTTTACATTCATCAATATTTTAGAATTAATTATAAGTATGGTAAAATTATATGTTTTAAAAAAACATTCTAAAAAAATTGGATATAAAATTTTAGTAATAAATTATTTAAGAAATACTTGGTGATTTCCATAAAAATTAATGGAAAATTTATATGTATAAATATTGACTCAACAATGTCCCCATTTTTGGAAAGGAAAAACCACAAAACAAATATAAAAATTAACATTAAAAAATGTACAGTCTATTTACTTTTAAGTAATTCTCATTCAAAATTTTACATTAATCCTTGTTGGTTCTTGATTTTATAACTCATCTTAATATAATGATGAATATGACTAATTCCCCAATAGGATAAAAATTCACCTTAAGGATTGCATTCCCATCCTTAATAAAATATTGTCCTCTTGAAAATAAATTCTCCTCTTTTTATAAAATTTTCCATATTAAATTTTTTTTCTCTCGCTTTGTTTAATTTCCCCCCATTAAATAATTTCTCCTCATTTTTTATTTAAAAAATAATAGGTAAAAGTATTTAGTTTCCTTGATTGTGTTTAATAAATAACAACATGAAACAATATAATTAACTCCCTAATCCTAAAAAAAGAATACTCAACCTATTAGAATTGGAAAAATTGAATCAAATCATAATGGGATGAAGAATTCATTCATTCATAAACTAGTTATCAAAATAAAATTTCAAAAATAGTTCAAAAGAGATATGATTCCAATCTTTTATCATCATGGATTTCACAATAGAATTTATCTTCTTGAATTTTTTTCATGTCCCCTTAAAGCATTTCTAAAATCTCATCTTGAGGCCAATTTTTTTCTTCATGAGTCTGAAGTTTTTTAGTAAACACATTATTCTGGTTTTTCAAATCGATGATTTCATCTTTATAGGATTTGATTCTTGATATATCTGATGCATATAATTTATCTTCCCATGTAAATATTTCACATTTTGGTTCTGTTTATCAGAAGAATCTCATAATTTCTCCACAAATTTTACCCTAGTAGACATATCAATGTAGAACTTATTTAAGGCTTCTGCAGATTCATTTATATGCCTTTACATATCTTCAATACTCTCTTCATGTGGCATGGCATCGACATCAAAATTTTGAGACCATTAGAAAACATTATTACATTCCTTCTTATGAGATTCATATCATAATAAAATTTAAAAAGTATTTCAAAAGAGAAATGATTCCAATCTTTCTTCATCATGGATTTAACAACATAATTTATCTTTTAGAATTATTTCACATACATTTCAAGCTATCCTATAATTTCATATTGAGGGAAATTTTTTTCTTCATCAGTTAGAAGTTTTTTAGTATTCTCATCATTCTTATTTTTGAAATAAAGGATTTCATATTTGTTGTTTTTGAGTCCTGATATCTTCGACTGATTATAATTTATCTTCACGTGTAAATATTTCACCTATTGGGTCTTGTTATCAGTAGAATCTCTAAATTCATCCACAATGTTTACCCTGCTTGACATAACATTGGATAACTTATTGAAGGCTTCTTCAGATTCATTCACATGGCTTTTCATATATTCAATACTCTCTTCATGTGTCTTGGGATTGACGTCAAAATTTTGATATCATTAGACAACATTATTATATTCCTTCTTATGATATTAATATCAGTCTTTAGGAACTTTGAGAATATCCTCATTCAAAATAATCTTGTTAATTAAAACATTGATTGATTCTGATTTTTCATTTTGATTTTCTTAAATCTATTCAACCATGTCATCATGTCTTGGAAATTTTGGGTTATTACTTCTACTCTCTAAAAATATTGAATGATTTAATAAAATCCTTTCAATGTAACCATATTCGCTAAACCTTATTATTCAACATCAGTGAGTTGAGGATGTCTAGTTCTAATTTTCACTTGTTTTACCTTCCCTTTATCATCTTTCATTGAGTCCAATTTCCCAACTATTTCTCCAACTTGATTTCCATAAAAAATTTCATAAACTTCTACATCATCATTATCTTATTTTTGATATTCTTTCAATGACATTTTATCTTTATCATCATTCTCTAGTAATGATTCGGCTTTTGACATTGAAGGTTATTTTTCTTTCTCAGTACATTTAGGTTCACCATCCTTAACCATCTTGGAAGGTATATCTGATGATGAATACTATTATTATATTAATAAAGATTTATTGGATTGAAAATTATCATCATCATCATCATATTCATATTCATATTCATCTTCATTATCAATAACATATTCATCAATATACTATAATTCATAAAAAATCATTCTTGAATACCATTTTTAATTTAGATAACTTATCAATTCATACAACATCTTCTTCCATTGATTTAAGAAACTCTTCATGGGACTATTCTTATGATCTAATGTGGTCCTTGCCAACTGGTGCCGATTTAGATTCTATTTCATTGTATTTTGTTGATTCCTCATCAGGTTTTATATCTTTTACTTGTCTAAAACAGATGGAACATTGGTCTAAACAACATAGGGTTCATTAGAAGTCAATCCAACATATGTATTTATTTGATCTGATTGCAATGGAAGTCAAAAATGTTTCGAGATGATACCTCTACTCATTTAATTAAATGTTATACTAATCTTACACCTTGGAGTTTCTTTTTTTTCTTATTCTTATATGATTCTTCTTCTAAAACATCAGCATCAATAATTTTTACATCCAAATCCTTTATTGGATCAATGATGATAATTGGTTCTCCTTGATTGCATTCATACTTCTTTCTAAACCATTCATCTTTAACTTCATCCATCACTTTATTTTGTTTCATTTCATTATGAGGAAGGCAATTCTTTGATTTTATTTTTTTATCCTTATCATCTTTCATCATATTATTCTCATTACCCTAGTCATGTTTCTTAGAATGTTCTATTTCTAGAGCATTACCACCATATATTACAATAAAAAAAATTGATTCTTCACCAAATCCAAATATCATTCTCTTAATTGTATAATCACTAATGAATAATACTTCTAATATCTTTAAAGTTGAATTATTTTTAATGTTGAAATATTTCACATATTCCATCATTTTCTTTCTTTTAATAACCAAAAACATGGTGATTTGAGATTTAATGGATCCGGTCTTTAGATTGTTTATGGTATGGAAAATGAATCTCACAAGATATATTTTTCTCAAATTTATAAGAAATTCCATGAAAAATATATCATATTCCTTTAAAGAATCATGATCTCTTTTCATAGAAATGAGTAATCCTTATAACTAAATGGAAAAAACATGGTTATTTAGTGTGAGATGATTAACCTTTGGAAATTTTTCATAGTGATCAAATAATGAATCCTACACCTTATTCTTATTAAAACAACCAAGGTTTTCTTATAACTTATGGGAAGGGAAATAACATTCTACATCCAATGGAATTTTAAGCCTACTAATATATTTATTATTTGAATTTTTTTACCATTTTTCATATATCAAGAAAGAATATTTTTTCAATCATCTATGAAAAACATAACAGTAGTACGTAAATTCTGAATAATATCAAGATAAACCGGATCACAATCATTATCAGACTGTCTGAAAAAATTGATTCCCATATTTAGAATTCTATAATATTTCTAAACAATGATTTATACTTCTAAAAAAAATATTTCAACTAAACTTTATAAAAAACATACCACTGGTTTATATCCTTATCTACCAGAATTTTATTTAGAGATGAATCTTGAGATTCTGACATAATTATAATTTTAAAACTAGAGACTTTTAATAGTGAAAACACTTCTAGGAAGAAAGACTAACATTTATGATATGGGAAATGGGGGGTCCCATTTATATAGGAAGTGGAATATTTTTTTGAAATTCTAAATCAAATCCAATGGAAGAGATAAAATATTATCTGATCTAATTATTATGAATTATCAAAATAAAGATTTATTGAAGTTTGAACCCTCTAGGTTTTTTAATTAAATTATCATATTAATAATGAATATGAATTTGAAAAAAGATTAAATTTTTGGAAATACAGTACAAATAAAAGTATTTAAACAACAAATATATAAATATTGTAATGAAGTATTCAAATGTTTCAAAAGATAAAAAGAATAAATTACATAGTGGGAAGGATTTATCCGTATGATTATGATATTCTGCTTAACTTTTGTAAACTAATTAGATAATAATGGTTTTAACTGATTGATTATGATAGTTAAAATAAAAACTAAACGAAAAATACATAAATTAAAATTTAAAATAGTTTTTAGAAATAAATACAATATTCCATAATTAAAATATTATTACGAAAATATTTTTTAAATCCAATTTTTTTAAGAAAACATGTGTCCTTAAAATTTTTAAAATTTTCTAATTTAAATGATTATTTTGAGAATAGTAACTACAATTTTTTTTAAAAATATGAGTCCCAAAAATTTTTATGAAAATTTTAAGAAAACTAAAATTTCAAAAAATAGAATGTCTTTGAAAAACAACCAACATATAAACCCACTATGAAAATAAGTAAATTAATTTAAGGATATGAGTAAACAAGAAGTATATAATAATGATCACTTTACATTGATCATTAATATCTTTTGTTTAATATATTCAAATTTCTCTAAAGGTAATAATTTTGTAAAAATATTATCAAGTTGATATTGCATTCTGATGATTTGTTAAATTATATGTCCTTTCATTTTTATAATCATTTAAAAAAATTTACCATTCATATTCTAGGAATAGTCACTATCAATATACCTTGTATTTTTCTTGCTCATAATTTTTTTTAAAGAATATAAAAACATTTGACTTTGGGAGCCAAAAAGTTCTTTGGTATGATTGAGTCATTAAATAAAAAGTTTGGAATCCACATTTGTTTTGAAAAATAGGATTTTTGGAAACCTAAGAATTGAACATTATTTAAGGAAGATTTATTTTTCCAATGACCTCCACATTGAAATTTAGAATAATATGGTGAATTTTAATAACAAAGTAATAGTTGTTAAAAAGTTATTTCTACTATTATAACCTATTCATTAAATATATTTTTGAGAAATGATTTTATAAAAATTATAAAAATTTTCTTTACCAATAGTAATGTTTGAAAATAGTTTCTTCAAAGAATTGATTTCCATCTTTAGTTTTATAACTAAATTCTTATCATATTTAGTTATATTTTTAGAATTGAGTTTATCAAAACAAGTTTGTAAAATTTCATTATTAGAAAATGATATTTAGGAATTATTATAAAAAGATTATTTTTTAGAATTTTCATGGTCAGGATATTTATGGAGATATGATAAATATTTTGATAAAATACTTATCCTTAAATAAGCATTATCATGATTTTGAAAAAAAAATAGTTTTTATTTTCTAAAAATTTATCAAATTGAGAGACCTCATCATATAAAGTTAAAGTATTAAATTAACTATTACATAAAGATAAATCAACCAAAGATTTAGAATTTATCTCATTATTGGATTAATGATAATTTTAATTTAAAGATAAGTTTTATGTTTCTCAGTAGTGTGTACCTTATCCATTAAACAATGATTTTCTTTAGGTACCTTGGTACGAAGACCAATGTTCCCCTATCTGGAACTATTATTATCAGAATAATTATAAAAGGAATCTCCTCCACTTTCACTCCAATAATCATTATCATTAAGTACTTTCTCTCATTTTTACATTTAAAACCTTTTCTGATTCCTATCATAATTTCTATACTTTCTGTCTTTCCACTTTATATTTGGAAAATCAAGTTCGATATGTCTAAATATCTAGTATTCATAACAAGTGACTCATATTTCTTATTTCTTCTATATTTATAACATTTATTGTAATGTTTCTGAAAATATTTCATACCAACTATCTTTTGCATCCTATGATTAAGATTATCTATTTCACATTCAGAATGTTTAGAAAAAATTGAAACATATTTTATAACAAAATTATTATTTCATGAATATTTAACAACTTTTCCAGGAGGTTGATCTTTTTTAGGAAAGGTATTTTTAGCAAAATAAACTCCACCATTCATCATTTTATGTTTCTTTACATCTCTTTTCAATCTACTTAAATACTAGATCAAGGTTTTGAAAAGTTCATTTAGAGTAAGAATAAAAAACATTCTGGTTTCATCAATAGTAGTTCTCTTAGATTCTCATTCATTTGGAATGATATTTATAATATTTTGAACAAGTATCTCATCATATAATCATTTTCACCAATATATTGTAAATTATTAATAATAGTCATGAATATTTGATGAATTTTAGAAACTGATTCACCTGGTAGGATATCAAAATCTATATAACCAGCTCTCATCATAGATCGTATATTCTCAACAACATTATATGTACCAAAATTTGTAACCTATAACTTTTTCCAACTACTATTTATGACTTCACAAGATGAAATTTTTTTGTATATACATATGGTCATGGAACATAACAGAGTGTTCCTTACTTTGTAATTTATTTGAAAATCTTACTTTTCTACAATAGTAAAAGATTTAACATCCTTAGAGTGAATCTTGTAATTTCCAATAAGCCTAAAAAATTTATCAAACCCATTAATAATAATGAAATTATTCATTTTAAATATCCAATATTAACATTCAACACTGTTAATGATTGGTGGTCTTTTTTGATTGATATTTTCTATTGACCCAACATTATAACCTACCATCTAAATGAAAAAAAAATTATTTTCCACAAATATGTTGCTATGTTAAATTTTAGAAATAAAAAATTTATAACAAAAATTAAAAAAAACATGAAATTGTAAATAAATTTTTTTGCAGCAAGTATTTATGTAGTTGAGTAGTGATTTGATTCAAATTTTTAGATATCAATATTGCATATATTGATATTAAGATCGAAATAAAATTTTCATGATGGATCCATTATAATAGGGGGTGAATTTTAGTTTTATAAACATTACTTTAAAAGAGATTAAAATAAACCAATTCTCAAACCACTTTATGTAAAACAATCAAATTCAAACTTGGCCCTTAGTCTGATTTTATAGGTATCATAATCAAGATAAATTCAATACATAAAAGTTTATTAATAGCAATCTAATGTGATTCAATTATAATAAAGTAAAAAGACTAGATTCATAGAATATATGATTAACATATTAATATTTATCGAACAAAGATATGTTACGAAAAATAATTACAAACATGCACAAAATAATAAAAGACTTGTAATAAAAAAGTAATATTATAGAAGAAATTTAATAATTAATTACAAATATTGAAAGAATAATAGATATCTTTTAAGATTATGATTAAGTTATCCACAAACACTGGATAAAGGTATTCCTTGTTTTATACTTATAGGATGGTCTTTATTTACATAGCAAAGAAATCCCTCAATATGAATATTAGTTTCCCTTTCTACATACTCTATGTATCTCTTGATCTTAGGGATTGGCTCTCTGATTCTATCCTTCTAGGCCCTCAATTATAATATTAGATTTTCAATCTTTGTATCCCCATAATCCCTCAATAATAATCATATATCAGACACACGATTACAATACAATAGTTCATAAGGATACAACCCTGAAAAGGGTTCCTTATAGAAAAAAACTAAAAACTAAAAATGATGAGTACAATACATTAATTCTTCTAATCTCTATAGCTCTCACACAATGAGGAATTTTAAATAAAACTTATCACCAAGTGATCAACTACCTCAAACGTTTTGAATGATAGTGTATTTATAGGTGAGTTTTATAAGGTTATCTTGATCTTCCAAAAATTATATTTCCTCTTAGTTTTTCACAAAGTCTTGGACACCACTCACTTGAAAACTCAAATAAATCCAAAATAATATAATTTCAGACATAGTATTTGTTTTACACTATAATACTATAAGATATTTTCAATTATGAAAGAAATTAGTTTTCTGTATTCAGAATTTAAACTTGGTCAGTCTGGTGGAATTATTTACAAATTTCATTACAATAATCTTTATAATTTTAAATATAATGTTCATTGGTACCAATATAATCCCTATTATAAATATATATTTAGTATGAATACAAGAGATAAACTCTTAAATAATATCTGATCAAGGGGAATCTAATGTTTATCTGATCCATACTGATTACATTAATTGTAATAGAGAATTATTTTTTCAATTCATGAATATTTTTTATATAACGCTAAGTATCGTAAAACTATATGTTTTTTAAAAAATAATTCTAAATAAACTTTGGATATAAAAATTTAGTAATCAAGTATTTTGGAAAGAGTGTGTGATTTCCAAAAAAAAGAATGAAAATTTCATAAGTATAACCTTTGACTCAACACAAAGTAAATAGAATATTATGGTATTTTATTTGATGAATAAATGTTGAATTATCTTTTGGAAGATTATATGATTTTAATTTGTCTTTATGATGATTATATTTATTCATTTATATGATTAGAATATCATAGTAATTATATGATTAAGTAATATACATTTTTAGTATGATACTTTAATAGTGATTGATGTAATTTGGAGATAAATGTTATGGTTATTTTAGAAGAATATGTGATGAAATACTTCTCATTTTGAGGGTTTAAACGCAGTTGGGAATATTTTTAATAATTTTAAGGATATTTATTTTTGGAATGATTTAGTTTATATTTATGTACTACTGGTTAATTTTATAGATTATTGATTATTACTTCATATGAAGGTTTATTTATTTTTGGTATTATATGACCTACTACAAATTTTTCAGTTTTTAGATAATTTATATTGAAACAAAGAATTTATTTTCAACATTTTATATACCTTCTATTTAATAATAATTTTTTTTCATGATTAACACAAGAAAAATTCAACTGGAATACTCATTTTGGGGGGGAAATATGATATTATGATGGAAATTGATTAAATAACAAAATTAAACTTTTCAAGTAATTATATTTCTATATGTTCATATTCTAGTTGGTAATGAAATTCATCAACTATATTAAAATGATATTTTACAAAAAAATTATCAAATTACCAAATTTTTAAATTTAATTATGGTATTTTTTACACTTCAATATTTATGGTTTAGTGGTCATTAACATTTTCATGATCATTCATATTTTTTTGATAAATGTTCTCTATCACTCTCTATAAAAAATTTGACAATATATTTTTCCTCTACATACAAATTTTAACATCCTAATAATATTCTCATATTTGGAAGCCTAATAATTTCTTATTCAATAAGAACTTTTCTTTCTCTCATTTCAATAGGATGTTTTTAATCCCCCTTTTAATGAATCCGAACATCAAAAAAGGAATGTCAAAATGTAATACCCTTGTTTAAAAAGCCTGAGATCAAATTATGAGGATTTAATTTAATAAATGGACAATAAATTAGCACCGTGATATTTTTTTAATGGTACACATTGTTCAATAGCATAAATAACATGCAACACCAAGCTTAAAGTAACCCTAAAATATTATTATTTAAATACCACTATTATAACCAAGACATTGAATTGGTGGGTATGAATATTTTTAATTATATTACGAAATATATATAAATATCCTACTAACTACAAATTAATTGACGAATTCTTATTAAATAAGCATTCAATTTTCCAAAAAAGACACTTTTTGCTTCAAAATAGTGTTTTCTTAAAAATTCTTGTTTTTGTGAGAAAATATTATAATTAATTTATGGAAAATTTAGAAATTAAATTTTATAAAAAGAATTGAATAATTTAATTCATTGTTTTATAATTATAGTATGGTGAAATTATGGTATTTTTAAGAAAATATTGATTTTTTTTAATGAATAGTGAAAACATGGATAATTTTTAAAAATTGTATTTTTTATTTTTATAAAGTAAAATTAAATTTAGGATTAGTTTTAAAAAATAATTATTCTATTTGAATTAAAATTAATCCAATTTCATTTTTTATTTTATAAAATATGTTGATGGTTAAGCCCCATTTATTAAAAAAACAAAAAACAAGAGATCCTCTTTTTACAAATGCGGTAAAAGAGAACCCATTAAAAACACCATAGAAAAATTCTAATAAAACCAAACCAGATATAAAAAAGTGGTCATGAGTTTCCAATGAGGGAAAACATGAAGATAATAAAATTAAAATATTTCATCATCTAATTTTCAATTTATCATCAAATTATATGAACTTATAGACGTTTTACAATGAGAATTAATTTATATCATTCTAATACATCAAGAAATTCCATGTATCCCCTTCCCCAAACTTATTAAATGTCACCACATCTCTTATTTTTTTACACATCAATAACCATATGGTTTTTCTTATACCTACCAAAAAACCTTAAAAGATTCATACCTACATTATATTGGTCTATTTTTGTGCATAACACCAACCTTATAAGGCTTAATTTTTCAAGCAATAGAGGTTGTCTAGAGAAGAGGTGTATCTTCTAACCAAATGTTTTTGTTTTTTTATTCTTATATAACATTAAAATATTCTTCAAAAATTAAAAAATGATAACAAAATTATATTACATATAATATTTGGTTGTTATGTTATTTTTTTTAATTTATATCCATCTATTATTCTATCAAATTAAAGACAAAACAATCGCTTGTGTGTAGAGAGGACTACCATCTCTTCAATTGATGTAATTTATTTTCCACCAACACCTCTCATGGATGGTAATAATGATAAATTTATTGTATATAAATGATTTTTAAAATATAAGTTTTATTATAAAATTCTAATATGTATTCTATTTTCATATATTCCAATTCATTATTAAATGATAACGTCAGTCATGTGTACGTGTGGACTACCACCTCCATCCAGCGATGTGATGCATTTTTACTTATCATATCACATAGATGATAAATTTATATAAGTGTATTTAAATTAATAATATTATATTTATGACATAGTGTTCAATTTTTATATATAAAATAATATTTATCTTCTTTTAATTGTGGAAGTTTTAAAATGGAAACAATACTCTTATGTACGTACAACATACCTTTTACATGATTGTAACAAAGTTAATTTTTCATACCAATATATCATGATTGGTTTTAAAATTATAATTCGTGTATAAATATATATTTATTTCATGATTAGTAATCTTGATATAATGAAATAGTGAGCTCAGTGACCACAGTCAACATACCAAATTCATTTTGGGAATATGAGCTGAATGTCATCCAAATTCCCCACACGAACTTAAATAATTAAGTAATTACATATAAAAATGTAATAAATAAAATAAAAGGAATAAGAAATAAAAAAGGTTTTTAAGAATGTAATTAATTAAAAAAAGTTTATTATTAATAAGTAAAAGTAATGTACGTGGTGATTTGGACATGAGTTAAGTGAAACTAACATAAAACCTAATTATAAATGTTTAAGAATTTATTTCAAAAACCATTTGATTCCATTTCCATAATATTAAAATTATTTTATGGTTCAATTTAGAATTAGATAACTAAATTGTATAGTAAATGTTATGTCGCTTTTTGCATTCATTCAATTAATTTCAAAATGTATATTTTTATAAAATGTGTTGAATTTCATTGTAAGAGGAAAAAATGAATGTTTTGTTTTAATGTATATAAAGTAAATGGATTTCCCACCACTACAATAATTATTTGATATCTGGAATCATTTACAATAATTCATGTTTTATTCAATGAAAAAATTCTATTTTACTTTTTTTATAGGTATTTTAGTTTTGACCATTATTTTTTAAAAGGAACGAGTATTTCAAAATCCAAAAAGTGTTCTTCATATGGGTTTAATATAGATATTAAAGTATTTCATGTTGATAGGAGAAAGAATAAAATTATTTATTCATTATATGGAAATTGATAATTATATAGAGAAATAGGTGAGACTGATATAACTTATATGATGGGTGATTCAATTTATATCTCTCTTACGAATTGGGTAATGTTCCCTTTCTTCATACATATGAAGGAGGGAGTTAACTAGGGTGGTTTCTGTTATAGATTTAACTATGCTATAGTTATATATGGCATGATTTTAACACGTATTAGGAATATGATGGTCCCGATATCACAAAAATTGTTTCTATTTTATTTCTCTAGGTTTTAAATGTTTTCATTGATAAAAAATTGGTTTTTTTCTTTTGGTTGTCATTTATTTTATATTCTCAAAGAATATTTTGATAAAGGTATGAAAATTATGGGTTTCCACATATTTCGATAGAAAAATGGATTTCATTATTTTATGTCTCATAGTAAGTTCATTATTCTTATCATATTTTTAAATGTTTTTACAGGGTTAAGAGATGAGTAAGAAAAAAAAAATTCATGTTGAAATTTATGAGGATTAGCCATGAAAAGAAAACATTGTAGAATTTAATATTTTTATATTATAGAAAAAAATGATACGATATGAAAATTAAAACTTGAAAGGGTTTATCATAATTATCTAAAAATATTGTCCTAAAATTTCCTTATGTGTGTAAGTGATCCAATATTTTAGTTTTATATTATATATTTTTGATAGATAAAATTGGGTCACATGTATCAGTATCAAGCTAGAAATGTAGAAATTTAGTTTCTAGCACTGAATCCAGGAGTGTGGTTTTTGGGATGGTATACATATCCTTATACTTATTTGATTAATTTATTTAGTAAATGTATTAATTAAAACATTATGATTATGGAAGTATTTTTAAAAATTTCTTCTATCCTTCTATTATCCTATTTTGAAATTCCTCATAAATGTAAATGTTGAAACATAAAAATTTGCCCACTAAATGACTAATGAGATCTCATATGAGTTATAATTTTCAATGAAATCTATCATATCCAAATACTTTGTATAGAGATGTAAAATATTTTCAAGTTTATTTTAATAACAACTATACTTCAAGGAATATAAATTTCATATCAATAAATTATAGTAAAGTTATAATGGATATTACATCTAAATATTAGGAAAGATAAATATAGTCAAGAAAAAACCAGTATTTATCTGAGAAAGAGTATATATATATTATAAATAGAGGGAAAAAGATATTATTTGGTAAAATCAAGTTTCAATATATATATATGAAGTTTTCATAGGAACATGTATTTTATGATTTCATGAAAATAGAGTTTCATAGACAAATTATATATAGTAATGTTATAAAACTATTTAGAGATGGTTTTTTTAACAAAAAGATAGGTAATATTATATTCAAAAATAATTTTGTATCCTTATCCCACATGGATGTTAGAATTGGAAAACTATATAAGAATGGAAAGTGAATATAAATTTATAAGTGGATTACATTTAAAAAAATCATGCCTACAATTTATCAAATTTTCAATGATGTAAAACCCAATGGATCTAAAGGGGTATTCAATTAAGAGATATTTGGATATATTGGTAGCTAAATGTTATATGATAAGTAAATATGTTGAATTTTACCAAACCTTTTTCACTAATAGAGATTTTTGACCAATCTTAATGCTAAATTTCAGAATATCATACCAATATTATTATATTTAATGGTGGAATATAAAAACCATCCTAAATTGAAATGTTATAAAATATCCATACAACATATTTATAAGGGTCTGCGAAATCAAAAATATCCCATATAATGTTAATTACATTGGTAACTATTTATTTCTCATTTTATATATCAATTCATGGGGAGATTAATTTTATAAAATAATTCCATGTGTATATAAGCAGTCAAAAGAAGAATAATGGTTATCAAAGTCATATACATTGATAAAACATGGAAAACATATTTTTATCTTATAGTATCCTAATACATAGTTAAAATATATATCCATAATAACTTAAAGTATAAACCCATGTTTTTTGGAATGAAATTGTAAAATACTAGTCTAACTGACCACTAAAATAGTCTCCAAATTGGTGGGTCACATAGACTCAGGCATGTCTCCCTGTACACTAGAGGCTATTGATTGGTAGTGAGGGAATAAGTAGATGATAAAAGGAAAAATATACCATCATATTAAAGTATCACAATGGTATAGTAAATAATAATCAACAATGTCAGTAGTAATAGATGAAAGACAGGGTAACTGAAGAATAATATAAACTGAATAATAAACGATTTCTAATGCATGTCTACAACTGATGCATGCATTAATTAATGGTAATAAAAAAATAAATAGTTTACATACAATAAAAAAAGTTATAAAAGACAATAAAAAATAAATAATTACTGTAAACCCCCAAGGGTGATCTCCATGAGCATCCTGTGCTCCATATCAGTCCTACGCTCCAAACTCCCATGTACATGAAAAATAGCACAACTGAGAATCCATGGTCCTGTTAATATAAGGTCTACTAAATTACTCAAGTGAAATAGTGGCTTTATAAGGGGTTGAGATATAAATCCCAATAGTTAACCTCCCACGGTGTCTAAAATTAAATCCAGTCTGCAATTAATGAGTAATTTTGTTAGTGAAAAATATAAAAAAACTAAATAAATTAATAACAACTCAGTCAGATTCTTAAAGGACACCTAGTGAATCTACCTACTTCGGGTCACATAGGGAATTATATTTCTGACTAGTAACTTTTTATATAGTTAATTATATAGTCCAGTATTATATTACATCCACTTATTTGAACCAAGTATGTACATACATAAGTGTCCATATTCATAGAATAGTAGGTGTTGGCTTGACCAAGGTGTAACTCAATCATCCATAACTAGCCCGAATGATCCCATAAGCTCAAACCAAATGGTATATTCCCTATATATTTTAATGAGTATTGATAAATCATGTCCTTAACTCAATATGGTGAGTTTGTTGTCAGGTCCACACTCAAACAGTAGTGAGTGCACCATCATGTCAACACTCAATAAGGGATATGGTGTGTCATGCCCACAGTCTCGGTAATAGCAATGGTGTGAGACTCCATGACTCAACACTCAATGAAAGGGAGCATGATACAACCATTATAAATAGAAAACATACCATTGTTCTACAACCTATATTAAGGCATAATCATATTTATCATAAAATATCCATGAAGAAATACCTCTCATGATTTACATTTATCAAGACATTATAGTCAATATATAACATTTAAATTATATCATGTATATATGCATTGAAATGTTTATGTGGCCTTAAAACCCTTTACATTTCATTCCATTCAAATCACTTACTAGATTTCACTAATTGCATGCTCATTTAAATATAGAAATAGGTTTCTTCATAGCATCTAATTAAATTACCTTACAATGAAACCATTTAATACATGAAAGGGAAAGAAATACATCATGAACCAGATAATACATTCCATTTAACTCAATTAAAACCATTATGGAAGGTATTCCATCATGACCCTCCATTAAATTTATTTAAAGAAAAATTCCATCATAAATAAAACACTCAAATAATAACATGCCATTAAATCTATCAGAACATCTGAATTCATTTAACAATGTTCAATGAGGTACTTAAAAGGTAAAATGGTCTAATTAGTAAATCACCTATATGGGAAATCCCATTTATTATGTAAAATGTCCCATGGGAGGAGCTTGGTCCATTAGTTATTTAGATATGTGTGTCTAATACATACACTTAAAAGGTGCATTGGTTCAAAAAATCTTTATATAAAAGAGGGAAACACCATTTTATATTACTAATAAGGTTCAAGTATCAAAAATTACACATAAATAAACACAAAAAATAACATAAGGAAACAAAAACACCATAAGGCCAATAATGATCTTAAAAATAGAACACTTCTTTTTAGTTTAGAAGAAAACACACCGCACCTAGGGGTTTTATTATAAGAACCTGATAATTTTCTTAAATAAATCATTTAGAGTAATGATGAATAAAATTCAAAATTGATAAATCAATTCATCATAAGCATCATTTTTATAAATCTACCGCACATGAAAAGACAACTATAAATTTATACAATGCACTTAGGAGGTTCCTTTCTTAATTGGGTCATTTCCAACAAGGGTCAATCCCATTATTTTCTAAGATGAATGCTTAAAAGGTAATCATGGTAATTACACAATTAATTTATAATAAGGGAAACATGAATACAATATTAAGGCGTATCTATGATCAAGGTTGAAAACATAAAACTACTAAACAAGGCTAAACGTGAGTAATACAAGGTTCATATTTTAATTAAATACAAGTGAAAAAAATATCAAGGCATCGTGTGAAAAATGCTGGTGTGCGGAATAATGGTCCTATTTATGAATCAAATGAAATTTATGGAAAAATAAAAAGATTACCTACCATATACATAGTATGATTTACTTGTCCAATATAAAGGTATAATTTGGTACAATTTGGAAGAAATTGAGAAAACAAATATTTTCCCTAAAAATAGGGAAAATGAGCTGACACAAAAATAGCTCAGTAGATCAAAAGAAAAACTTATAAAGGATTCAATAAGAATTAAGATCATAAATTATTGGATATATAGAGGTTGAAGAAAATCTATTTAGATCCTGGATGGAGGATATCTTGCCAAGATTATGTTGGAAAAGAGAAGAACCCACATCGCAAGGGAGTAGAGCTCACGAGGCCTTAGGAGGGGAAGAAAGAATGAAAAAGAAAACTTAAACTCATTAAGGGAGGTTTTGTAATTTCACCCTCAAAACCATGTCACAAAGTTTTTCCAAACCATACACCAACCATGCAACTTCTGCTACTTAGGATCCCACCTCACACAGTTTGTCTTATATGATTACCCTAACCGTGAACTAATCATGGGATGTATATTATGAGGGTGCACCTTAGTGGCACTAATTCTATGGTATAGGTTCACAGTTTGGAAAAACCATTTACAACCCATGAAATACCTATTAATCCTCTTGTTTAGTCCGCATGGTTTTCTGTTTGAGGCTACACGGTATTATACAAACCATGCGCCATATTTAGAGCACCCAAAATTGAGATTTTGTAGCCCAACCTTCCCGATACTCAAAGAGACACCCGAGGGACCCCTTAGGCCTCTACCCAAGTCTAAAAAACACTTTAAAGTGTCCTAACTCTCGAAATTACATTTTGAATCTCAAATAAAAAAAATAACCGATCAACCAAACCTCAAAATTAAAATTCCCTTGGAATTATACCTTGGCTCAAAACATGGGTTGGAATGACCTACCCAGATTAGAACTTCTCTTAAATGAGAAGCCTTTGGGAAAAATGAAATCATAACCTGAACTACAAGGGTCATGGATTCCTTTTCAAATGGTCACATTTCATTTCTAAACACTCAACACACCTCCAAGAATTCACATGACCATATGACACTTAAGACATAAAAACTCAACAAAACACACATTCTACAAATGAAACACTGAAACAAATCTTACCCGAGGCCATTTATCTAGTGTAATAATCATGATTTCATCTTATTAAAAATCTGTCTAAAAGTGCTCTCTACATTATATTTTAACACCACAAGGGGAAAATTCAGAACCATGACACCTACACCATAAGAATTCCCTACGGAGCACACCCATAAGCATTCTAATGATTCTATTGGTGTGATCTATTTAATAGGGTGTTCCCGATTACTCTCGAGGTCATAATGGGAACCTAACCTGATATAAATTGAAAAATTCTGATCAACCAAACTGAAAAAAATCATGTAGGATTTCCCATAGAATACTACAAACCCGAAAACCACACCCACCTTAACCCAACAACATGTTTAGAAAGGATCCATTGTATCTTAAGCATCGAATAAGTTGGAAAAAATGTTGAGTCACTATGAAATATTTTTAACAAAAACACCTATCATAGATGGTTGATGAGTTTACAAAGAAAAGTGTTTTTCCATCCTCTAATGAATTTTTCATTTTACAATGAGCACACTCAATGAAGCCCATACCAGACATCTGGTGATGTTAATTGTTGAAATCATCACTTGATCATTTAGAATATCATGCCCCAACATGAACAATGGTGTAACCCAGATCCCTCCCACCAAAATTTTTTCCCTTTCATTTTCACCTTCGAGTTCAACAAAAATTCTAGGGTAACCTTGGATTATTAAATGGGAGTCCAAGGACCTATCCCAATGTAGTTAATACTTCTTGTTTACAAGTGTGGCCTTAATAAAAATCCAAGACATCCATGTCATATAATTGAATGATCCAAGAGTGGAATCCACCATGTGGTCAATTCAAAGGAAAATTACTAGTTTCCAAGAGTCCTCCAAGGAATTCCAATACATGAATCCTATTATGACTCTAGACTAACCACACCTCAAAGAAAAGGATGCATCTAGTGTAAAACTCTGAGGGATATTACCTACCTAGCCCAATATCATTTAAAAGTTTATCATGACATAAAACTAATTCTCCCTTAGTAAATCAAGGATGACATCATTATAAGGGACATGATCATCCCTAACCTAGAGTGAACTAAGATGATTGAGAGGTTTCCAACCAACCAATCCCACTACTTGAAAGAAACGTAGTTGAACCACTACTGGTAGACTTCCCTTGATAGAATATCGGCTTCACCTACTGATGCACTACTATTATCCAATCATAATCCATTACCACATTTGGTATCTCATGATAATTCAGAATTTACCCACCAATGTACATTCAATACTAATAGTTTTTTCAAATAATTCACACACATCCAACCAGTTCAACATCATTTCATCGATCAACCACCAATACATAAACACTAAAATAGATGAAATGCTCACCATCTTAATAGTTCTCTAGTCATTGAGAGGATACAAATATGATATGATAACTAGAATTATATATTAAAACACCATAATCATATGTGTGTTTCTTCTCTATGTCATGATCACCATGTCACAACATCTGATTCTAACACATGAAATCCAGAACCAACCTGAATGGTATGTCAAAACAACCAATCCTCTAAAATACAAACCAGATAATTGGGAATACTTTATTCCTTTTACACCCAAGTCACTCTACACAAAGATGACCTAATAACATGCTCAAAAGATCAAGGCTCAACAATTTCACTGAACTCAACTGGTTTATTACAACATTTAGAAAAATGATGGGTTCCACATATATCAATTTATACTGACTTGATATTACAAAAGAAATATGACACACCCTTGATACTATACATAGGTTTTTTAGCCTAGACAATCAAGTATCAGATTACCCATGGAAAAAACTAGCTCAAACTCAATTATCCCATATGACTAAGAAACAGACTAATAACCTCTCAAGTCACCCATGGAAAGAGAGAAGGGTCATGAGACCAAAAAAGCCTCCAACCATTTTCTTTCCATTCCTAACCTACTAAAACTAAACATTAAAAAATTATATCATCAATAAAAATGTTGGATGATACCATGAACACCCTTTCAGACAAGGATGTCATTTAGAAAAAAATAATCATACTAGGGACAACAACACCTAAATGACAATAGAAAATAGAATAATCATGAAATTTAGTAAGGCCATTAATATATACGGGTGATACCAACCTTGGGCTAGCCCCTTACAAAATTATAATTGTGGACTCTATCCATAGGTCACTCTAAACATATTTCAACAGGCATTATTACTACTATTTATGCCATTGATAAAAAAGTGAGGGCCTAAGGAAATTTATCACATTTACATTCTGAGTAATCTCAACAAAAATCTTAAAATACCCTTATATAAGGGGTTAAATAAAGGAAACCACATCAGGTTCCATTTTAAGTCCCTAAACTAGTTCATATTTATCATTTTAAACATTTAAAAGATTTCAGATTGTGTTGAAAGTAACAATAATTAAAAAAATAATGTTTTACTTGATTTTAACTAAATACCCAAAGAAAAAGAGGTAATTCTTATTAAAAATAATTATTTAATCATTAACCAATTATTGAAATCCATTCATCATTAGGTAATTTATGAATTAAACTCCTTTTAAGTTATACTAAAAATGGTGATATGTGAGGGTCCCATTGAGACAAGATAGTTTCATTAGAGTGAAACACAATAGCATATAATTAATTATTAAAATTCCATGAAACTCGTAGAGGGTTATCTCATAAGAAAATATACCCAACAGACCTACTTGAGTTCCATTGTTCATTTTAGAAGCTAATCACATGATCTAGATTCTCATGTAATAAATTCACAAGCCCCTATATAAGAAAAATTGCATTTCATATTAAAATTAAATAGCTTTTTCATTTTAACCATTTCAAATATAATGTATTGTGATCATATCAAATGTTTTAGTTATACCATCATATAAATCACATATACACTTCAATTTTTGGAATTTGTCTCTTATTAACAGAAACCATTTCCTTCTAAAAGTTAACGTTTAGCAGCTTTTACATTTTAACAATGGTCTTTAAATATATGTAAATATAAAGGATGGATAGAGTATACGGGTTACCATTTCCCAATTATAAGTAACCCATACACATTACAACTAAAAATTGGTTACCATTTAATAATAACCAATAAATTCATCTCATATAACCAATTACAAATACAAAACACAACTAGGAATGTTATCACAAAAAATAAACATAGAAAAACATGATAGATAAAAAAGAAGCGTAGAATATAATCACCTAAGTATGTTATAAAAGTAGGATTTCTTAATAAAATAAAATCATGGAATATCACTAAATAAACACAAATCAAATCCAAAATCATCATACATGGAAACTAAAAGTCATGTAATATGCATAATATGTTAATTTCTATCTGCCTATAATGATACATGTAATGATTCATCATTTTCATTCCAAGATAAGGGGAAAATACCACAAATCTCAGAAATCAATAAGTAGAAGAATTTAAACCATTCAATCAAGTTAAAATAAAAAAATATATAATAGAAAACAATAAATACATCAATCCTAGCCACATACCCTTGAACGTTTCCCCATGGGTGGGGTGATCAGTCCCATACATGACTATTTATCAAGAACCGATAGATTTTGTATCTATTTTATACCAGACTAAAATAGAAGAAAAAGGAAAACCCACCTCTAATACCACATTCTAACATTCCTGGATCACTATACACTAAAACCCTAACTGAATTAGTGGGTTACATGTCCATAAGCCTGCCTCCCCATACATTAGAAGTTATTGACTAGTAGAGGGGGTCTAAAGAGATGATAGTGGGGAAGAATATAACCTCATAGATGAGTACCAAGATAGTATATTCAATAATAATCATTTACAGAAGAAGTAATTGTTTAAAGGAAGATAAATAGAATAATTATTTAAACTAAATAGTAAAGGATGGACAACACTAGTCTGTAATATATTCATGTATCCTATGATGTTAATAGAAAACTAAACATTGGATATGCAAAAAAAAAATACAATACAATAAAAAATAATGAATGAAAATGAAATCCCAGAGCATGATATCTACAATCAACCTGATCATTATCTTGGTCATATTCTCTTAACTCCCAGGTATAAGAAAAATAACACAAGTAAGAATCCCTAGTCATGTGAACATAAGGTCTACTAAGGTACCCCAGTGTAAGGGCAGCCTGAATAGGGTTTAGGAAATAAATCCTAGTAGTTTAACACACTTGGTGTCTAAAAAATGAATATAGTATGTGATTAATGAGTAAATAAATGTGTAGAAAATGTTTATAATAAAAAACAGAATAAATAAAAAATAGCTTGCTCAGGTTCCTAGAGGACACCTGGAAGCTCTACCTGATTCATCTCACAGACGAAAATATCTATCTGAACGATAATTATATATATATATATATATATAGTTTATTTATATATTTCATCCACCTATATGAAACAAGTATGTACAAATGTATGTGGACATATTCCAGAAATACTAGGTGTTGGCTAGACCAGGGTGTAACTCAATCATCCATTACCATTCTGAACGAGCCTATAATCTCACACCAAGGGGTGCATTCCCTTTATCTAATAATGAGTGGGAGAAGTTATTCTCATCAATCAAGTTGTTTATTGTTTCGTCATGTCAACACTCTAAGAGTAGTGAGTGGGCTATCATGTTAATACATAATAAGGGAAGTGGTGGGTTATTCCCTCCATCCTGATAATGTCCATGGTGTGAGACATAATGACACAACACCTGTTGTAAGGGATTGTGATACTAATATTCTCAACAAAACCCTTATCATCATTCTATATCTTATATCACACCATAATCATATTTCTAATAAAATATACATGAGGTAGTACCTCTCAAGCATTACATTTATTAATCCATTATAATCAAGGCATACAATTTCAATTATAGAATTTACACAAGAATGTAGTGATCAGTGTGGACTTGCCACTCTTTAAAATTAATCATATTTTAATCACATAGTTTAATTCACATAATTTGTTTTGATTTATATATTGAAAGAGGTTCAGTCATACCACCCAATTCAATTCCATTTCAATGAAACCATTTAATACCTGCAAGGGAAAGAAATTCATTAAGAACAAGCTAATACATTCCATTAAAATAAATTGATACATTTTTAGAAGTCATTTCATCATGCATATCCATTAAAGTTTCTTAAATAAAACAAAAATAATGAATAAACCACTCAATTAATAACATTCCATTAAATATAACAAAAAATGGAAATTAATTTAATAAGGATCAAGGAGGTTTTTAGAAGGTTCGATAGCCTAATTGAGAAATTACCTATATGGGAAATCCCATTCATTATGCAATCCAATCAGTTATGAGGATCTTGGTGAATTAGTTATTAATATAGGAGTGGCCAGTACATTCACTTTTATGGTGCATTGGTTCAAACAAACATTTAAATAAAATATTAAAACACCATTTTATAACAACAATAAGGGTCAAGTCCCAAACAATCCACATAACTAACCATATAAAAAACATAATGAAACACCAAAACTATAATTCCATGAAATATCATAATAAATGAAGACTAAATTTCATTTAAGAAGATAAAAAACCTCATCAGATGGGATTTATTATAAAATCATGACATTGTTTTTTACAAAAATCATTTAGCACATTCAAACATCAAATTCAGGATTCATAACTCAATTCATCACAAGAATAATTTTTATAATGCTAACACAAATGTAAAAACAACTATAAGGTTATGAAATGCACTTAGGAGGTTCCATTCTCTATTGACCCATTTATTACAAGGTAAATCAAATTAAATTCTATAGGGAACACTTAGAAGGAAATCATGGAATTTTAACAATTAATTAAAAAGGAGAAAACATTACAACACATCCAAGGGGTGTTCATGATCAAAGTTGAAGACCAAATATTACTAAAAAAGGATCAATGATAATAATACAAGGTGCATAGATCAATTTAATATAAGTGAACCACCTTTAAGGCATCACATGAAAAAGGTCAGCGTGCGGCGCAACAACGCTATTAATGAATTAATGAAAATTTAAGGAAAATCCATAAACCCCATACCTTATTCATAGGAGACTTCAATAGTCCAATATCATGGTATTATTTTATATGGTTTGGAAAAAATTTATGAAACAAATATTTTCCTTAAAGAAAGGGAAAATTAGGTTTCACCAAAATAACACAAAAAATTGGGGGAGAAACATAGAAAGGATTCAAGTGGAATAAGGATATTACTGATGCAGATCCATAGATACTGATGTCATTTGATTGGGTTTTTTAATAGAGGAGATGCATACAAGAATTTATTAGAATGGTGAAGGTCTCACAATATAAGTTTTAGGAGCTCATGTGTCTGGAGGAGGAGAAAAAGAAAGAAAGAGAAAACATAGAATCATTAACAGTGGTTTCATAATTTTAAACTGAGAACTGGGAAGCAATGTTTGGCAGCACATTTTGGAAATACCATATGACAACTATTCAGATCCTTCTCCTTAGGATCCCACCTCACGTAGTTTTTCTCTCACGGTTACCCTAACTGTATGCCAACCATGTGATGAATAGTACGGGGGAACTATCTTAGTGGCACTAACCATGTCGGATAGATGCACGGTTTGGGAAAACCATCGATATCCTCTGAGACACTTTCTTCTATTGTAGTTTAGTCCACATCGTTTTCTACTCGGGGACGCATGATTTTTGAAAACCTGTGTGCCTTATTTAGAGCTCCAAAAAATGAGATTTCAGAGCCCAACACTCCTGAAACTCAATGAGACACCCTAGAGACCCCTAATGCCTATAGACAAGTCCAAAAACAATACTCTAATGTGTAAAAAATCAGATAATTTCATTTTGATTCATGGTTAAAAAATGGATCGTCCGCTAAACACCAAAATTCAAATTCTCTTTGAATTATTCCATGGCTCATAACACAGTTTGTTACAGGGATTGTTCTAGATGGATATTATGGTTTATCAGACTAAGATGAATTATATAAATTTAAGAGGTATTTAAATATTTATTATTTAATAATTCAATATATAATTTTTCCTTTTATCACATGGAATAAAACACAATATGTTAACATGTTTAAAACATTAAAGTAGATTAAGAATATTAGAAAAATTCCATCTGATTCAGTGATTTGATATATCACATATATTCAGGTTATATTATAGTTTTTATGTTTTATACATATAAAAAATACTATGAAAAAATGAAAAAAGATTCATGGAAAATTTATAATTACAAAATAATGTTATAGGATATCATGGGATGTGTTCCTATTACTTAGAAAATAATAATATTTAGTTACCAAAGGGGATAAAAAATAACCTTCAAGTAGAAAATTTTGATTTAATATCTTAGTTAATTAATTTAAATGAACATGATATGATCATCTTAGCCAATGATAGATAATAATGTGGAATCTAATCATATTAAAAATTCTGATACAGTTAAAAATGAGTATAAATAGATAACTTTGTGGTAGATATTCGTACTATAAAAAGTTATGTATTGTAAAAAATTTTGTTTTGATAATATTACATCAATGGAACTAACTCATAAAACTACATTATAACTAATAAGAAAATGTATATACTTCAAAAATATCATCTCTTGAGGGATTTTACACATAATGAAGAATATTTAGTTAATTTAGATTCCATAGATGAATCGTGGAAAACCCAATGACAACACCCATATATTAGCAGAATCATTTTTCCATGTGAGTGCTAAGAACCTATGAAAACATAGGAATTTAGATATAAATAAAGTGGGAGTTTTTATAGAGTGTGTAACCTAATCCTAACTCAAACATATAACTTTTTATTTCTATGTAATCAATATTATTAATATATACATTTTTTAAACCTTCCACGATGGTAAAAAACTAATAAATATAAAATATATGATAATTTTATTAGATTAAATATTGCATCAAAATGTTATATAAGGTCATATCTATAAATATAACCTCATGATTCTATGATAATAATCATAAAAAATGTCACGTGGCCTAGATACATAAATCTCGTGAGGCACGTATGAATTATAAGTATTAGTTTTGGGGAGATCATCATGATTGAGACTTTTCCTCATAATTTTTTCACTTAGTAATCTCAATTATAGTAGTTCATAAATACTAACAAACCAATGAGAACACCCCATGTTTTTGGTTTCATTAGATTCTCCTATTTATGAGGATGTTTATTTGGATCCTGACTTAAAATCATTATTAATGAATATTATTGAATTCATGATTTTATGCATGATTGTGACTATTGAAACTTATATTTCTATGTATATATCCTATTATGTGTGAGTAATTGGTTTAATTAATGTGATTTAATGATCAAGTTAGTATTTTTTATATATAAGTATAGAAATAATATATCAAAATGACTTTTCACATTGATAGTATTGAATTGGTTAAATATATATCCATTTTAGATGAATATAATTCCATATAATATGGTTAAATAAATAAAAACAAATCAATGTAGGATGGTGACATAAAGTATTAATATTTATTTATAAGTTATCATGATAAAAGTGTATTATATTACACATTCAATTTTCATAAGAGGGTTTGATAGTTATATATTATATATTTATCTTTAGTGTAAATATTGTTTTTCTAGATACTAATCAAGGTTTCTGAGTAGGACTCACTTCAATCGATATAAGGACCATTAGGGTTACAAAAAATGTGTATCCAAAATCTCTACCATTAAAGATTAATTTTTTTAGTTCAATTCATGAAAAGTTCACATGGTACAGTAAATGATCATGTTTAAGTGATCAGAAGTAAATAAATAAATAAATTCAACTATATATTTTTCATGTTTAGAATAATAAGGATTAAATTTATATCTCAAGGTATATATAATTAATTTAATTCTAAATAAAAAATAATTATTATTTATTAGGGTTTTATAAATGTAGTTAAAATTATCAATAGAAGATAATGGTTCCTATTTTATCGCATAACATGTTACAATATTATATATGAGTTGCAGTGGGGGTGAAACATGATTGGTGTACCCCTATAATCCTACACCCAAATGAATAGTTTTCAAATCTGGTAAATCTAAATTGGGGATTTATAACATATGTGATGATTCAAGCATGATGTAGACAAGCGTTGATACAGGCATGAATCATGGAGAATGATGTAGTAATGATGCTATATTGGGCCTTCGTGCTATTTGATGGTCCACTTGGACTTTGTCATATAGGATATATAATAAGTCTCCCTCTACCTAGATAGAAATATATCTTTTCTTTCAAAATTAAAATAGTCTTCCATCCTAGCTGTTCAATATATATATATATATACATGAGTGGTGAAATAGACCTGATATTTAAAAAAAGGTAATTTTTTCATAAATGAAATTTTGTGTAGTATGTGTGGTTTATGTTTCTTTAAAACTAGGGTGAAATTAATGAAACATTATTCTTAATTTTAAATTCATATCTTAGACCAATAAATGAGATACATTAAGGCCTTACATTAATTATCTCTCCTCTCAATTTTATTAATTTTTAGTGAGATAATGTGGGAGAAATATTATGAATGGTTTGATTCATTATTCATGAATTATGTTCACCATATTTTAGAAATTATATGATTATAAAAGATAAATCATTAATTTTTTTAAAACAAGAATGTTATTGATTGATAATCTAGGAAATATTGGTACTTATGGGGAAGATCTTGATGGTTCTCCAATTATTCCTTCGAGTTATGATGATGTGAAATTTAGCGAATAGTGTCATGATTACATGAGAAAACAATATATTGTTTTATTTAAATTATTTATATTTAAATCCACTATCACATGATCCGTTATGTAATGTGAGAATGGTACTCCACATACTTTGTTAATACACAGGCCTAGTTTAAATTTTTAATACGGCAATACCAAAGCCTTCCTCATCACCTGATTAACTTTTTATTTTAATTTAAAGATATTTTTTAGGGATATATGACATAATAAAATAATATTTTTTAATAAATTGTAGGATTTATAAGGTTTTAATAGTAAAAACTAATTCCATCACTTCAAAGTAATATAACTTCATTAAAGGTAACTTAATATATATTTATGGAAAACACTATAGTGACTATAGAAAATATGACATTCTATTCCAGAAAAATTTCTAAATAACTCAAGGAGATAAAAAAGGTATAATTCTTGAGTAAGATAGAGCTCATACCAAGTGTATGGGTGATGGATATCTCAATTAGGAGTATTAAAACCATAGTATATGGTGATAAAAAGAGTATACAATAAGAAAAAAAATAATAAAAGATAGGAAAATAGTATTAAAAGAAGAAGGGGAAAGAAAATTATGTAGAGAGGTAAGATATAATAGAAATACTACAACAATAAAAAATAAAAAAAATTCCTAGAAAGGATAAAGAAAGGGAGAATTAATGAAAAAAGAGTTCATTTACTATTAATTATTAATAGATTCATTATTAAAATTTATTTTTAATGGCCTTTAGTGATTGTGTCCACATATTGAAATTTTATGAGGGAGATATATTCAAATTAGATAATTTGTATGATATGGGTACAATACCACTAATAATAGATTGTTTAGCTCTAGTATTAAATCATTTACTAAATAATCAATACGATCCACATAGTTTTTTAATTCCAATTAATATTAGATCTTATGAGTTTGTAAAATCTTTTTTTTTATTTAGATGAGGTTGTTAACATCATGTCTTAATAAAGAATAAAAATCATGGTATTAGAGGATATTAATACCATTTATATTTATCTTCAAACAACAAATATAATTGTGATATATCTATGAGGTTTGATTAGGAATGTTTCTGTTAAAGTGGTTAAATTTATCTTATTGAAATATTCTCTTATTCTTATGTTGGATGAAGTGAAAACAGCCCTTATATATGGAATTTTGTTTTTAGAAACATTAATATACTTAATTAATGTTTAAATTAGGGAGTTATGTTTTAGATTTCATAGTGTGTTGGTAAATTTCTGGATTCCTTGAGTGATGTTAAATTTTGGCAAGGAAGAAAAAATTTTATAAAATAAAGTTATTATGGAAATAGATAATTTTTATATATATAATTAGAATAAATGATAATAAAATATAATAAAAAATGAAAAATTCAAATTAATGAAAAATTAGGGATGATTTAAAGGATATATGATTCTATAAAAATATATAGAAAAAATAGATAAAATAGGACCCAGATTTTGGTTAGTTCATGAATTAACCTTTTATTTTTAATGATTATCTAAAGACTGATAGATTAGTCCCACGAAATTGGAAAAATTTCTTCCTCAAGGAAGATGAAATATTATTTTTGATTAAGGTTGAAAACCTGTATATATAAAAGTTCCCCAACTTAGACACTTCATTAACCCAGATAAAGTAACATTTTTTTATCCACTATTACTTGATATGGAGAGGTCATGTATGGATAAAAATATTTAAAAGACAGTTTTAACAGATGAAAACGTTTTTATTTAATTACTATGAAGTATTTTTTAAGAATTTTTACGCATTTTTTTAGGATTTATAAATTCCATCACCCTTATATTTTTTAGATTTAATGAAATTGACATTGTACTTTCACTTGTGTATTTTGATTTTATTTCTGTAAATGATGATTAATAAAGGAAAAATTTTATTATTAGGTAAGAGTAATGATCTTAAATGGATAGTAGAGTAATGATATAAATTATTTATATCCTTATATTCCAAATATTTCTAATTAAAATATTAATTTTATGTTAAGAATTATATGTCACTGTTTAATTTCGTCCGGAGTTTTTGAAATATGATATAAAGAGTTTCTCAGTAATTACATCATAACATATTTTAAAATTTATTTTTTATTTATTTGGATGAGTAAGATGATGGGTAGATGACTAAATATAAGACCATTTTAATTAATTAATGAATCATGATTTGATGATATTTATTGATTTTTGTAAATTCAAAATTCAATAATATTGACATAATTTTTTTTGATATGATCATCTTTTAGATTAGTTCAAGGTCGATTATACATTTTAAATTTCATTTTATTCGTGGTATTAGTAATTTTAAATTTAGAAATAAATTAAAAGAATGTAAATTTTGTTGTTAAAAAAAATAATGTAATTGACATTGATGATTCTCTATCAATAAACCTTACCATTTATAATTTTAAATATCATAACTAGTGTTAAGAGTACACTAATAATGTGGATAGAGGTTATAGTCTTTTTTTAATTTAAAGGATTCCCTATAGATGATTTAATTATCATACACATTCAGTATATTATATTATTCTAACTCTTAAAATACTTTTTGGCTGGATATACAGTAAAATAATTTGGGATGATGGAATATTTTCCATATATAAATTCTATTGAATGTAGAAAAATTGAAAACAATAGAAAATGAAAAAATTAAAAAAAGTGTTAGTTTAGGATTATGAGTTAAAATGAAAATCAATGAAAATACTTACACAAAAAATAATTGAATTCTCCTATCAAAATAAATTTAAATGGAAATTTTAAATGATAAAAAACTAATTATAAATTTTATTTTATTGAAAAGTGATGAGTAAAAATATTATGTCATGTGATACATAAAAACCCATTATTTATTGATATATATTTAATATTATTCATTATTTTTTAATATAATTTTATAAATATTTAATTATAATTTGTATATATTTTGTTTATTTTTTAGTGATAATTTAGATAAATACTATAAGATTTATAATTTTTATCCATATTAGAAAAATAATTTAATTATATACATGTTAAAGTTTAAATTCTTTTAAATTTTATCATTCATGAAATATTTGTTTTGATTATTGAATTTTATGAACTAAAATATAAAATTTTATCTATTAAAGAAAAAAATAAGGGTTGTTAAGAATTGGAGATGAGTATTATTTAGTGACAGTGGGAAGTCCTTGACCATGAAAAGTTTTCAGAATGATTTATCAAGAAGTGTGTATGATTATAATAATTCTCAAAAATAAAATGTAAGAGTATAGAGTTTGTTGAGTGTTTTCATCACCTCGTTGTTATTTAATAGTAACAGCATAATTATGAAATATAAAAGATTTTTTTATTTGGTCATCATTCAGTATATAAGATTCAAAATTTATTTTCACATATGAAATTGAGAAGGATATCTATATGAAAAATGATTGGTATCAAAAGAGATCAGATAACTTCAGCTACTAATATTGAGTGTTGATGAACATATTGTAATTATATAAATCTTGGGGATGTTCATAAATCCACCTAAGTGATCATTTTAGAATAAGTATCAAATTAATTAAAAACAATTCCCAATATTGTATCACATTATCCCAATGACATCTCATCCATCTATAAAACATAAATACTAACCAATGAATTCTAATGTTCCAATATATCATCACATTTTCTTAATGAAATGTTTTGATCTAGTACATAATAAAATTTTACAAAATACACCTCAACTATTCACACACACCTGTATTTTTCAGTTGGTCGACAATGTGTATCAACTTCACCCTCATTATAGGTGATGAAATCAAATTTAGTGGTGGATTAAAATTTTAATTACAATAAAAACATCTCACATACACAATGAATTAAAAATTATTATACAATTTAATTTTTGGAAATTCGAAATATATTTTAATATTTACTCATAGAAGAAGTTGCTTCAAGGTAAATAAAATGATTTTTCCTACATGAATGTGGAAATATATTATAATTACCTATAATTGTATGAATGGTGATGAGAAAAAAACATATGAGGAAATATCTTTCAAATGATTTATGGATGGTAGATATAAATTAATTTTATATTGAGAGATCATGAGTAATTTGATTTAATTCATTCACCCCTTATAGACTTCATGGGATTCACATCAAACATTCCATTCTCCACCTCCACAATATAACCATACCCTTCCAACCTTATAGGTAACTATTCATCCAAACAGATTCTCGCATATCCTAATATTTCATCTACATGGGAAAAAATAGAGGTGCAGTAATAGAAAATGGATTAGAGGATGATAAGAATGTATATGAGGGAGATCATATTATTCACTCTTATTATTACAGTTTTATTATGATGGGGAAGATATATTACACTATATAAGGGTATGAGATTTTATATTGTGTTATAGTTCTTGTGACACCTGGATGGATTGTTATTAGTAATTAGTTTCTGGTGATTCTTATTGATTTCTCATTAGTGACATTATCATTTGGTGGGGATGAGGTAATAAAAATTGATTCCCAATCCATGAATATTAGTAATGATAACTACACCATGATGGATGATAGTTTTATAGGTATAGTGGAAATATAGTCACATAACTACTATTATAATCAATATTTTTCTGGGATAAGAGAAACCTTATATAGACTCTTGAATTTTCTGGTAATTCCTTGGATAAATTAAGATAGAATTATTTAGAGTTTTTATTATTTAGTTTTCAATTTTATATGTTCATTCACTTAGTATCCTTCTGATGATTGATCACTACCCTAAGTCTCCATAAAAACACATTGGATTGAAACAACAAGATAATGATTCTCATATACCATTACTCTATATCTTTTAATGAACTAGTCATTTATATATTAAATTTAACTATTAAAATTATTTTATTCATATTTAATAAAATAGTATAATATAAAACACATAAACTAGATAATATATAACGAATAGAAAATTATTTATTATTAAAATAAATTATATACCATAATGTATTTTTTATTATTGAATAGATTGTAAAGAATATTAAATATCATAAGAACATTAAAAATCTTCAAATAATATTTTCCATAATTAAAAATAATGGTATATGGAGATAAATGAAAAATAAGAATGTACACACTAATGTAAACTCCATAGGCCTGATTTTTTCTATGAAGACCACCCCTACCATAAAGGCTATAAAATGAAATAAAAGCATTAAGAATTTGATAGAAATTATCAAGGTAAGTATGGATGTTTTTTATGTGAAGTAGAGAAGGATGAGGAATAATAATGGTGGAATATTTATAGGTCACAAAGATAAATATGATTGTTGGGATCTTAACATTATGTGATTGTTGCAATATGATAATTTGAATAGTAACAATTCCCAATAGAATAGAAAAATATTTATTTAAAACTATTTTCTAAATTATTACATAAAATAAATAAATTTTAATCAATATTTATGGTATTATTACAACACTAGAATTATTTAGAGTGAAAAATATAATATGTTTTTTTAAAATATTATATTTTATAGAAACTATGAATTTCTTTTTTAAAATAATTATTTCTCATAGTTATTGATTTTTTTCATAAAAGAAATATGAATTTTAAAATTAGTATATTTAAATTAGGTTATTATGAAATTTAAAGAATTTTCTAAAATAATTTATATTTCAGTGAATATTTAAAATATAGTTTTTTAGTAGGTTTTATGATTTCATAAATATGTAATAATTAGATAATAATTAATATAAGTGAATCAATTAAAAAAATGTAATTTTTTTAATATAATGTATTCAAATGAATTAAAATTATTTTTCAACCCAATAAATAACATTCCAGTGTTTAAAATAGAACTTATCATTTCAAAAAACAATATTTTGTTGAAATATTACTCTCCCATTCCAAAAGTAACATTAAATATATCATTCTAGTACTCTCCTAGAAAAACATAACAAAAAATCCTTCAATTTCTTAAACCACGAGTTAAGTCCACTGGTATGGTATTCGTTTTCATTTTTCCCCAACATAGATTTCCAAGGACTATATTTATTGATTAATAAATAATTGTCCTCAGTTTTCTAAAAACACCCACACATTCACCCCCATTTAATTCACTCCCAATATCATTAGAAAAGCCCAACCTCTCTCTTTTTTTATTAATTACTTTTTATAATCCCCTGAGGTATCAAGGGATCAACCATGAAATCTAAATAATAAATATTTAAGGTAAGGGATTCTCTTCCTCTCTCCTTTTATTCAAGAATTTCCTCTATATTAATTATTTTGATTATTTTTCCATGTTTTCTTTGTCATTACTTTAGTTTATAAATTATTCCAAGCTAATGAGAGACTACCTTTCTATATCATTAATTCCATTAAGTCCATTTCATTTTCCATTTTTGTATACATGTTAGGTTATGAAAATCATACTTTTATTTTCCATTACATAAAATTATTTTTTGAATACCAAAACTTATTTATACTCATGTGTATTAATTTAGTTATAATTATAATTCATTTATTTTAGATTTACAAGTATAAAACTCACATTCCCTTCTTAGGGGATTAAATGTTTCATAATCTTATAACATAAATATTTAATGAACTCAATGATTTTTTCATGAAACCCATTATCATTCCATAAATGTTATTAATAAAATGACTTATTAAGATATATTTTTTTATGGGAAAAACATAAATTTAGACATAATATGTATTCACCCGGATAGTTCACAAATGGGTTTTGTAATTTTTTCATCCAAGGAGATTCCATTTTGGGTGCTTGAGTGATTAGTATAGAAAAATATGTTATATTTTCTAGGTGGAAATACATGATTTTTTTATAATTTCATGTTTTATGTTGTTTACAATTTCATTTAATACCATGATCTTATGATATCCCCCTTTTATTCCATGATTATTTCTTAATATTCAATTTTATTCATTCATTATATGCCTTGTGTCCGATGTGTATTAGGCTTACAATTATTGTTTCCTTACTGGGCTTATTAGCTCATCCTTTTCCTTGATGTATTATCTAGGATATACTATGGAGTATTATAAGATCAGTGGGATATTGGATGAAGTTATAGAGTTTAAATAAAAATGATTTATTTTTTTAATGTTTTTGTACTTAAAAATATAATCTTCTAAAGACCCTGGAACTCTAAATCCTTGGTTTATGTTTTTTATATTATTATATAAAAAACCATGTAGCAAAATGTGTAAAGAGGTTTTTATATTTATCATTTTTTAGATAAATTTTCAGTTATTTTCTGGTATTAGGATTAGAAAAATTTAGAAAAAATCAAAGGTATAACTCTAAATATTAATAAAAAGTTCTATGTATTGGTAATTTATAGAGGTTTTGTTTCATATAAATAAAATCTTTAATTGTATAATACAAAGTGGTTGTGGTTGTGGAAAATTATCATATATTTTTAATCAATATAAAATAACCTGGTTGGTTATCAACTTTATCATCACTCATTTAATGATATGTTTTATTAATTTACATACACATTATGAACCATTATAAATTGTTGAATATATAATTGTATAATTTGATTATCTCACTACGTATGCTAGAGAAAATATTAGAAACATACCATGGATAACTTAGATTGAATCATAGTAATTCATAAGTTAGGGTATACATGTAATTTGTGATTTATTAATTATATGTGCATATATTTTCCTTTTTAGGTTAATTAATATTAGGAATCTCATCCCAAATTTTTCATTATTTTAAAAAAGGGATGGTAATAAAAGGAATCATGTTAAAAACATATGTTATGAGAAAAATTATGATTAATCTAATAAAATTCTTAATATTATGGGAATAGGTTTCCATAACTTCACTATAGTACTAGAAAAACTAACTCATTTTATAAGTAATAACATGAAATAAATAACCCTCTTTATCTGAATAATTATAATATTTCTTTTGAGTACATTTTGTGAATCAGGCCACCAGTTTTTTGTTTTTTATTCCAAGATTACTGAGAAATGGATTAACACCATTGAGAAAACATTCATCAAACTTTAGAGCTATGGACAAGAGAAAATCTTTCTGGTTATTTGTTGTCTAGAGAGTGAAGCTGATCAGTGGTGGAAACTGATCAAGAATGTAGATCCCAAGGAAAAAGTTTAATCTATATAATTGGAATTACTCATGAATATATTTTATGAAATTTTTTTTGCCAAAATATCCATATTAAAATAGAGAGGGAGTTCCATACCCTCATGAAAATGAGGATGAATCTATTTGGTAATATGAATAAAACATCATATGCTTTTCATGAAATATCTTTCTCTTTATCATGGATACATAAATTAAGGTTGACTACGTCTTTAGTATAATAAATGATGGTCTTAAATAATATATAGTAATTAGATACTTTTATAGCTATGAGGAAATAATATATTATTCCCTTAAAGTAAAAATGGATATTGGTGATCCCCCATAGTCCAGTGGGACTATAGATAAGTAGTTAATAATGAACATTACCTCTATATAATAATCTAATAATCCTTATGGTGGTAATAAAATCCAACTACTTATATTCCATAAGTGTTGGAATAATCATCTAGAAAACTATCTAACAGTTATAAGAAGATGTTATAAGTGAGGTAAAGTAGGAAAACAATCAATATATGATGGAAAGAGATAAAAAAATCCCACTAATATGACGAGGGAAGAGAGGTTTCTTATTAATCTTCATCCCATGGTCCAATGTTTTAACTCTAAATAACATGAAAACTATGAAAACCTTTTATTGAAGATAACTTTTATCGATGAAAACTGGTGGAAAAACCCTCCAATACCAATGTAATAAATATGAGCGTATAACACCACTACTACAGAGGTGGACCCTGATAATGAAGTGGCGAAAATTATGCATGTAATTCATTAAAAATTAGTGAAAATATTTTTTGATTCTAGATATATGAATTCTATCATATCATGATAGTTTAGTATAACTATTCAAACATGAACTCAAAATATAAAGGATCAGTTATCCATGAAAATATAAACGGGTGAAATTATTTAATCTCATGTATATAACTCCTCCCCAGTCAATATTTATAGAATAAATATCCCAATAAACTATAACATGTTATCTTTATTAAAATTTGATACTATAAATGGTATGGATTGGTTTTCCTTACATAGATCCCATTATAATTTATAGGAAAATCAAATCATTTTCTATGTCTCAAATCATCCTGTGATTCTATATAAATATAAGTAGGAAGTTGAATATCAGTTGGAAACTTATCCTAAAGAACTGACAATGTTTCCATATGATCATGAATATTTATCTCAAATTATGGAGGCATAAGAGTGGACTAATCTTAATGGCATGCATCCCATAAGGTAATTTCTAAGGTATTACCTAGAGAGTTTCATATTCATCCTCTTAACTATGTGGTCACGTTATCAATTTAACTCATTCCTAGAGCTATTCTAGTATCCAAGAATATCTATGAAATGATGAAAATTGAACTAAAATAACTGAAGAACCTTATATAAGAGAATCTAGAAAAGGTTATTGTATGCCCAAGTTCATCACCATTGGGAGCACCAGTCCACTTAGTCTTGAAGAAGGATGTATCGATGCATCTCTATACTGATTATCATGAACTCATAAAGATCATGATAAAGAATAAGTATTTCCTTCAATAGATTGATGAGATATTTTATTATCTATATAAATCTTTAAACCTCTCAAAAGTTTTCCTTTGGTGAGGGTATCATCAAATAGTGGAGAGGAAAGAGTATATACCAATGGTTTCCTTTCATGCAATATATAAATATTATGATTTCATAGTAATTCTTTTCATACTCTCACATTATATAGAAACATTTATTGCCATTATTGATAGAGTCATTATAATTTACCCTTAAATAATTCATGGTAGTATTTATAGATGATATTATATTGTACTCCAAAATTAAATAAAAAAGGAGAATAATTTGAGTATTGTGCTAAAGACATTAGTAAAAGAGAAATTGTATGAAAAATTCAGCAAGAGTGGATTTTTTTAGAAAACTATCCTTCTCAAGTAATAAAATAACTTGTTAAGGTATATGTGTAGATACATAAAATAAAATGGATGTTTAAGAAAGTATTAGAGAAAAATCATTATTAGAGATCTGTAGTTTCTTCAGATTAGCTTCGCATTGTTGATGATTTCTTATCAACATTTCACAATTGTGAAACCCACTAACCGAGCATACTCAGATGGGTGTAATGTTTTTTTGGACTAATGAATGTTAAAATATTTTCAAGTAGTTGAATTATATGATAATAATTAAGATTATAATAACACTACCCACCTATTTGGAAGGGTTTGTGATGTTCAATGATGTTTTGACTAAGGGTTATTTTTTCATCAAAAAAATTATAAATTAATAGTCTATGCCCCATAACAGTTGAAGGTGCGTGAGTATAATTATCGAATACATGATATAGAGTTGTCTATAGTAATATTTAGACTTGAAATTTTCCATCACCATGTCTATGAAGAGAAGTTTGATATATATCGAAACCAAAGAGACTCAAGTATATGTTCACATAGAAGGAGATCAATATGTGACAGCTAAGATGGTTGATAAATGATTATGATTTCCTAATATAGTACTATACTATGAGGGTGAATAAGGTGGTGGATTCTCTAAATATAATGGATATTACAATATAATCCATGGTAAGGATCAATAAATATTGAATCTTCTAGAATATTCAAAGGATGAACATGGAAATCATTATGGAAGAAAACACATACTAACATTCTTAGAAGATTGATCAATCATCTGTTATAGAGAATATTAAGGAATCACAAAAGAATTAAGATGTTATATAGAATAATGTCGATAATATAAAGAAATGGGAATCCCCATAGTTCAATAATGATGGAAAATGATTTTTTATAATTGGGTAATAACTATGTGTACCATTAGGCCCTAAGATAAAGTAGTTATTGACCTATGGTCATAGCTCAACATTCTATATCCATATGGGGATCAAAAATATGTACATAGATCTCTAAGAGTACTATTTATGGGAATATATGAAGAAAGATATTGTGGAATAGAAGTAATAGTTTATTTTATTCCAACAAGTGAGGGAAGAAAGAAAAAATACCAAGGGGATGATGCGACCTTTACCAATACCTTCATCGAAATGGGAGAACATAACCATGAATTTTCTAATGGGTATTCTAAATATAACCATGGGTAACAATGCTATATGAGTTGTGGTATAACTTCTATAAAATACTTCTTATTTAATTTCCATTATTATGGAACTACAACCTTATCAACTTTCAAGTGTATATATTAGATAAGTGGTAAGGCTATATTGGACATCACTATCAATTATATTTGATCAAGATATGAGGTTCACCTAATTGTTTTGGAAAATCCTCCAATATTTTCAGAATATATAGTTGAAAATAATTAAGATCAATCACCCTAAAAAAGATTAATCTAAGTGGTAAATCAAGACAGTTGATGATATTGTGAGATCTTTCTCAAAGGACATCAAAGGTGTCTAGGATTGATATATTCAATTAAGGAGTACTAATACAACAACAACTTTCACTCAAAAATTTAGATGAATCCTTAAAAGTCTTACTATGGAATGGAATGTATAACCTCAATATTCTTGGATTATGTTAGAGAACAATATCTGTTGGATATAAAACTAGTAGAATAAATGACTAAGATGGTCAAGGCCATTCAACATCCTATATGATTTATCCACGGTTGATAGAAAATTTATGCTTATAACTATGGAAAAATATAGAGTTTGATGTTGGTGGTAAATTGTTACATCGTATATCTATTGGGGAAAGATTCATGAGGTTTGGGAAGAATGGAAAGCTAAGAACTATGTATTCTGGCCCCTATGAGATTATTGATCTCATTAGAGTTGTATCATATCAACTAGAACACCCACCAAACCTGTCTCAATTATATGATGTGTTCCACACATATCTCTTGAAGATGTACATATCATATCACAAACATGTAATAAATCTAGACATGGTATTTCTAATGTATTATATTTCTTATAAGGAGATGTAGAAAAAGATCTTGGACAATAGTGACAATGTTCTATGAACTAGAAATACTCAACAGGTCAAAGATGAATGGAATAATGATAAGTAAGAGGAAATAACATGGGAACCAATATAAGATATTAAGTAGACATACCCTCAATTATTTTCCCTTTATTTTATAAAATTATATTTTGAGGGTGAAATTTCTTTAAATGGGGGATAATATAATGACTTTCACATTTATATATGAAATTACACTTTTCAATTCATTCTCATCTTATCAAATAATATAGTAGAGTATAAATCATATGAAATAGATAATATTTAATGGCAAAAAATTTCATTCTTAGTAAATGAAATAATATTTCACAATAACTATATTAATATATAACAACATTAAAAGATAATTAAATTTTGTAGGAACATTATACATCATGAAATAATATTTTCTCTAATAGGTTATGATTGTACATGGAGATAAATGAAAAAAAAAATTCACACATTTATATAAACTCAATAGTTTTGAATTCCATGTTGATGATCAGTACAACAATAAATATTTTGAAAAGAAATAGAATCTTCATAATGAAGATAAACATTATCAAAGGAAGTGTGGAGCCATTGTATGTGAGGTAGTGAATGATGAGATTTGATAATAGTATAGTACATATAGGGTGTAAAGGGAAATATGAGTAGTGAGATCTTTCCATTACATAACTATTTCAATGTAGATGTTATATAAAAATTTAAATATTAATAATACCCTATAGATATTAAAACATGAATTTAAAATTACATTAAATATTATTATATAAATAGTTATGTTTTAATCCTTATGTTTGATATTATTGTAAAATTTTTATTCATTAAGTGAATATATAATGTGTTTTCCTTTGAAAATTTCATTTTATAAAAACTCTAAAATTTTCATTTAAAAAACTTATTTCATATAATTAGAAATTTATTTTAGTAATTTAAACATGGTATTTAAAATCAGCACATCTAAATTACGTTTGGGTGATTTTTTTTATTTTCTAAAATACATTATTTTCTTGTGAATAATAAAAAAATAATGTTATGTGTTTTCAGTATTTTTTATGCCTTCATAAATATGTGATAATTATATAATAATTAACATAAGATAATCCTAGACCAAAAATAAGTAATTTTATTAATATAATTCATTTTAAGGAATTAAAATGTTTTTTCAAATATATAAATAACATAAAAATTATAATGTGGAAATTCAAATTTTTAAAAACAATATTTTGTGAAAACTATTACTTTCTCATACTACCTATTGTCCATAAAAGAATAAAAATTTCTATAGAAATTTGAATCATTTAATTAGTGCATAGGTTATATTTTTATCCAGAATCTAAAATAGAATTCCAAAAGAGATAACCCCTCATAAATTTATAATTGTAAATGTTTGAGTATTTACAAGGTAACATGGGAGCCTCATATATGTTGAAGATATCATATAAGGGGTTACTAGGATGATTTATAAAATTTCAGTAGCCCCCAGCCAGCTGGTGTACCCACACCGATATGCCAGTGGGGTACATTAAGTTGGAATAATTACATTTCTTCTGCCTCCTATTTTATGAAGGTGGACCCTATATTTCTCTTGGATTTGGGAATGTGTGAACTAGCTGGGATATCCCCATTGGATCCCTCTTATCCCCTGATCAAGGGATGGTTTTCAATGCATTATTAAATGATTTAATAAAAATCAATCTCTCTTAAAACTCTCTATTATTATTCTCCTAAACAATTCCTTGGTTTTAGTTTATTATAGTTATCATTTTTTTGATTCCACCAGTTCATGGAGAAATCATCCAAGCATTAATGGAAATTCATGATTCTTTCATTATGGGAATATCAAGATGAACCTCACACATTGTCACATGTTCTTTCATTGATTCATGTCACTATTGTTATTTTTAAAACCAATTTAAAAATAAAATAAATTAAATTACTGATTCTTTTTCATGACATGTTAAGGATATATTCCTTTATGAGGATGAAGGTACATTTTATACTGTTGGAGAGTGTTTGTTCATAGTAAACACAATGATGTGATTAATTGGGGAGATACTTGGAATTTTTTCCCATTTAAATTGTAATGTAAAATTATTTATAAATATTTTTGATTAATTAAATCATTATAAATTATTTATAAATAATTAATTTTCCAGTTTGGATAAGATACAGGTCCCCGAAACTTTTGGATAGTTGATTAAGGGGCTTGGTGAGCCCTTGTGGGAGTTGTTGAGCCACTTTAAAATGGTATTTCACATCAATTTAAGGTAGGTGGTCCTTATCAATCTACCAATTAGTATTATGAATTTACTTGTATAAATTTGGTATGTGTGTCCCCCCCCTTAGTTAGTGGTCTTATTTAAAATGGTTTGTGTTTTTAAATTTATATGAAAGAGTATGCTTAAATTTCCCAAGGTGATGAGGTCCCTGATGGTCCCTTGTGTTCTAGCTATACTCATACGATGATAATGTTTTAGTATATATGTTTGACCAAGTGAATTTTAATACTATTATACCCAAATTGGTTAGAGTTTATTAAATATAAATAGAATGGTTTTAGTATCCCAATTGATAATTGACATAGTAAACCATAGTAGAGAGGAGTGATGACTTGGGATGGTTAGACAAGGTTTTATCCATGAATTATATCATAGAGCCATTGATCTCATTGTCATAATCATGGGGTTATATTTATTCCCCCACAGGAACATGGCTATATGTTTGGTTAATCCTTATGGAGTCTGGATAATGGTTCAGGTGTTCGGTCCAACCTTAGACACTTTTGAATGGTAATGACCTCAATGAAATCTCCCTAATGTGACATTCCTAGGTTTACATGGAGGCCTCTATGGGACATAAGGTGACCCTAGTGTGCTCCCCATGACATGGACCATATAGAGAGGGAATACATGAGAATATGTTGTGATGGTAGTGGGTTTAACTTTAGAACCTTAACCTATGATTTTATCCTGAAGGGATATTGAAAAAATTGAAGAGTTTACACATTTGGATAACACCTACATTATACTTATGCTTCCACATATTATTTTACTTATAAATACATATAATACGTGAAATGATTCCTATTACCCATCCTATTGTTATAAAGTGATGTGATGGTGAGAGTGTAGATATCCAAAGTTATTTCTTGGGATATAGCTTTTGGGAATTATGTGATACTATTAGAGAATCCCTAGATTTAGAGCTTTTATGTTTTTATTATCATGGTATGGTTATCTATATTCATGGGGATATGGGTGGTTGAGATACCATGGACTGGGAGATGATATTCTATTATAGTTTCTAGGGCTCTGTAGCTTTACATTGGTGCTACCATGGATTTAGTGCTTAGATGTTTTGACTATAATGGGATGGGTCCCTGAGGTCATGAGGATACATATGTTTAGAATTCCATGGATTTGGAGTTGATATACTATTTTATTTAGCATGTATTTTGAGCTCAATTGATTGTACTACTATGGTATGTGTTCCCAAATTATTGATGATATGGTAGGGGATTCCATGGATTTGGTGCTTGTGTGTTTCTAGGTTGACATGCTCTTCATGATATGCTCGGAGACACCCCTAAATTGTACTAAGTAGGTATGTTTTATAGGGTTAATAAACCTATATATTGACATTGTTGGTACATAGTTTTTGGGTTTCCATGGTCTAGATGATGTGTACATTGAAATTCTATCATTTTTTCAATGTTGGTATTGAGGTGTAATTTATATATTTTTTCTCTGTTGTTTATTTATTTATTTTACCTTAGTGTGTTTGATAAAGATACATGGAATATAATGGTTATTTATTGGGCTATTTTATTTCTGACTTAGTGAAATAAATACTCACACCCAGCATGGGTGGTAATTTCACATGGGTACCCAAGCATACATCTCACTTGCTGTAGGCACCGGTTGGAGAAAAGCCTTGTATAACGTCGACGATTGAGATGAGCAGCTCGAGTGAAATTCATGATTGGGATTTGGGAGATGATTCGTGACAAATTGAATCATATATCACCTTTATATATTTTATCTTCATTCTTTTATTTAATTTACCTATAGGATGATTATCATTATTTAATAGTATGACACCTACATTTCCCATTATTACTGATTGGGATGTTTTATCTATCCTAAATACTATAATGATTATTATTAACAAATAATAATTTTTTATTTTATTTGTTATTGTGTACTCTAACACTAGGTGTATAGCCTCCCCATGATACCTCTTCTTGACCATCACTTCTATTTTTTATCCTCTTGTGTTTGGAGAAGTATGCTAGAAGACACATAGAAAAACCAATCTAGTAATTATTTGTATAGTTATCCGGGTTGGGAAGTTATAAAGTGGAATCAAAGCATTCTATTTTTTGTAAGAATATTAATGTAAATGGTATTTTGATGAAATAGAAATGTCTCAAATTCTATGATGGATGTTGGGATGGATTATCAAAAAATCATATTCCATTAATAAGTCTAGGATTCCACGTATATGATATTAGTATTTGGGATTAATATGTTATGATTTTATATGTTTTTACCTCATGTGGATCACATGGATGTTTTCGGTTATCATTATATTTTTTGGTTTTCAGATCATGTCACATTAGAATGAGGCTTGTGTTCATTAATCATATTTGGAACATAGGTTTTTTCAGGACATATAGTCTTGTAAGTGTTCTTAGTATCACTGATGACTGATGTTTAACTATTTATAGTGTCAAAAAATCTCATACATTATCTTCCCATATAATTACATGGTGGAATCTTACTTATCTAGTCCAACGTGTTTATATTATTTCTTCAGATTGAATATCATTTGGAACGACCATGATATTCTCTTTATTATGATGATACATTCCCTTAGTGTGTGGTGTATGTAGTGACATTAGTTTGCCAATGATATAATTTTATGTCTCCATAACCAACCCATTTCATGTTTTAAATATTTAATATTAGTTACATAATGTGTCAATAAAAACCTCTTTGGAATTTTACCATTTATCTTGGAATGGAATTTTACTTAACTGAGCTGGTGCTTGTGCTTCCATTAGTACAAATCCTATTGGATCCTATTGTTGGCTATGGTGGTGTTTACTGATAGGATTTCGATACTCATGGAAACACTCATTTGTATAGAATATCAATGAGAATTAGTGCTTGCATAGGTTGTTGGGTAATCCTATGATGTCTATTATATATATGACACTTAGAGTGGGAATTTGAACATTGATTCCCTAACTAATTTTTGATGGGATTGATAGTGATTCAATGATTCATGAACCTTCATGAGATATGTGTGGTGTTTTCAATAGAATACCTAGATACCCTTGAGGGAAACTCTTGGTTTTAGTGAGCTGATTAATAGTAGTGTAAATGTAAACCCATGATGAGGGGGTGTTGTTATACGATTTTGAGAGTCATATAGGTGAAAATATATGAGTGGATGCCTTATGATACGATACCAATGAAAAAGGGGTATTTTAGGGAATATGGTATAAGAATTTTTATGCATTAATATTATTTTTCATGGAAAGAACCTCGAGTATTGGTGCATGGAATGTATGGAACATGGAGTACCTTGGTATCAAGCTGAGTTTTCAAGAGGGTAGGAATGATCAAATTCCTGGCCGAGTTGTTTCAAGATGCGCTATAGGAGTGTAGTAACATCATAGGCATGTACACATGTTTGGAGTGACATTGATGGATAATGGTTGTGTAATGAATCACATCACTATTAAAGTTATTGATTTTGAAGAGGAATTCCCAGGGAATTATTGGTAGGCTAGATCTAACTAGAGTAAGTGAAATTATTTGTAGTTTTGGGTGGATATCCTTGTAATTGGTGATATGTCATGACCTTTTAGGGATGAGAGAATCTGGAATTCCTGTATTGAGTGGAACTGATATAGAAGATCCATGGTTAACTATTTAATTAAGTATGTGAGCTTTTCGGATGTGGTGTGACATGCGAGAGAGTGAGTAAGATTTTAGAGATCAGATTGTATGGGATTGTACTCCATTTATGTTAGAAGATACTGATATAATGCACATTTTCATGTGTGGAACCAACTGAATTTAAAATTAGTGACAATCATGTTCATTCCAAGGATCATTGTCAATTCTTACTACGGGTCGGAATAATTAACTAACTCTTGGGAGAAAATAGGAAATTTTCCTCCATGATAGTGGACAGTTAAGAATTTTATCAGGGTGTAGTGATGTCATCAATCCATGAAATTTATCCTGATTAGGTATTAACCAGATTATGAGCATAACTCAAGAGGTTTGACATGCGTTCCTTGATGAAAAAAAATTTAAAATTAATGATTTTCAAGTGGGGTAAATGAAATTATTATTTTAGGGAGTCCAACATGGGATTCATGAAGAATGAACCTCATTATTGATGGATGTTTTGTATGATGTGAATGGAAGTGATCCCATTAGCTAGGAACGAGAAGTAAATTTACATTTCCCAAAATTGTTTTAATATGAGCGAATTTGGACTCATTGGATGTTATAATTGGTGGTGGAAAAGGTGTAGGATTTTATGATCCATATTTTGGTTTGGTATAACATTGAAAAGGGTGCTCCTATGGTGAGGAGAATGAAATTATTCATTGTAGATACAACCCCTATGGTGGTTGGGGTCATGTTGTCATGATGGTGATAATCATTAGATAATTGTTTTACTTTTTTAGAGGCAAATGAGTTGCGGAAGAGAATTTATCTATATTCCGTAGATGATTCTAGAGGTGAATCTGGATGAGATATTAGATGGTTTCTGAGCACTAGTATATTACACATGATGAACTTTAGATCATCCAATGATTATTTATATCAATGATGTGTTAGTTGTCATAGTATAACATGATGGTGGGTTTGATCGGTTGAGGACCTAACCATTAAACTACATTGAGGGATGGGTCTGGACCACAATGAAGATTTTTAGATAATCTCATGTTACCTCCAAGAGTAGGGGAAATAGGGTTTGGTATTAAATTTATTCCCAAATGGTGGAAACCTAGGATATTTAGGGAATATCAAGGTAAGGAGGGTTGACCAGGGTGTTTTATAATATTGGGTGTGTAGCGTTGGGAATAAAAATGCGTATATCATATTAAGTATGATGAGTGTCCTTTCAAGTTTTTTAGGACATTCATTAAGAATTAAATAGAGTTAGATCAGTTATCAGATGAGGTAGACTCATCCATTTTGAGTTATAATTCATTAATGAGAATTAATATTAGTTCTTGACTAGTGTTATCATGTGTTATTTGGTGTGGTAGGTTGGAATCCAGACAAGGTTCATAATGAGAACACTTGAATCATGTCTTAATAGACCATCCTAATGGTGGGGAACACCATGAATCAGAATTATCCCTGTTAATCTATGTACTATGGTGGTACAAATGGTCAGTTGGGTGAGGAAACATGAGTGTATCAGGATAGATGAGAGGCTTGGAGTGTTTTCATGATTCAATGGGAAGGTGAGAGTGTTGGATAAAATATTTGGGAATTCCAGATCATATGTTTAAAGTATGGAAAAAGGAAAATTTGGGGTGTTCAAGGATGTAGTGTTATCATGTTAATATGAATTTAAACCCAAAAATTGTTTGGGAATATGTTTAGACAACCGCTGATACTTCTTAGTGATGTGAAGTGATATAGTGGATGGTTTTTAATGCCTCATGTATGTACAGGTGTGAAAACCATGAGTGAAATTTGAATCAATCAATTAATTTGAAAAGAATATTTTTTATCCCTACTAGAGAATAATATTACAATAGATATATAACCAATAATAAATATTTAATTAGATATATTTGGGGGTTGAGAAGGTTATGAGGGAGGCTTGGGTGAGCATCGGGGATAGCCGGGTGGGGTGTCTGACTGGGTTACTAATAAAAACTATAAAACTCACCAGCTAGTTGGTGGACCCATACTATAAATCAATTTGGGTATTTTAGTGGGAAATAATTAACATTCTTTCACCTATGTTTTTAATAGGTGATATCATTTTTTATCATTTATTTGTGTGTTTGATCTAGCTGATCCCTCTCCTTCGAATCCCAATTCTCCCTTGATCAGGGGAGGAAATTGATTTTTTTCTTCAGTGATTTAACTTCATCATTCTCTCTATAAACCCCATTTTTATATCATCAAATATTAATATTTGATTTTGGTTTGTCCTGATAAGGTATTAAATTCCAATTCCACTAGAGTATGGTGGAATCTGCTGAGTATCTAGTGTCTTTCATGCTACTTGTATATAGGGAGTCTTGAGATGATGGTTTCATGTAATTTAATTCCATTTCACTGAGGTATTTCTCCATAATTATTTTTAAATTATTTTGAGTTTAAATTAGATTAAATTATTTATTTTTTATAGTATGATCTAGGGATTTTTCTCAGAAGGATGATGGGGTTATGTCACGGGCTGTTGGAGAGAGTTTGGTCATGATTCTAGTGACATAATATCAACTGGACATCATCTAGTAACTTGTGCATATTGAAATTAAAAAAATTATATTCATCAATAAATTTTATGATTAAGTAATTAATTTTAAATTGGTTATAATTAATTAATTTTGGGGTTTGGTTATTATAGAGGGCCTCAGGTCATTTAGATGATTGCAGGATTGGCTTAGCGAGACACGACGAGAGTTATCGAGTTACATTATAAAGTGTTTTCAATTAGTTTTAAGAGTGGTATCCCTTATTAATATACACCAAGGTATTATGAATTTACTTATATCCACGTGGTATGTGTAGCCTCTCCACTTTTATTGGTGGGACTATTTGGAATTATTTAGATTTTGTATTCAAAATGATAGCATATGAATGAATTGAATTATGTTTTGAGGGACCTTATGGGCCCTCGTGTTCTAGATGGACTCCTCATCTGCCAATAGATAAGGATGTATGTTTTATACTATTACTTAAAATAATGGATCCTCTCAAGGATTTTATTTAATTACATTAAAATAGAAATGGTGTAGTTCCCCTAAGGATAAGTGACATAGTGACCCTTGGTGGAGTGGAGTGGTGATTTAGGATGCCTAGACAAGTGGTTGAACATAATGGGTACCTTATAGTCATTAGGATCATTAGCATCACCATGTGTAAGTTTTACTATCCAAAAAATATGAAACTAAATAGATGGTTAGACCCTGTGATGCCAAGAAGATAGAGCAAGTGTTTGGTTTGACCTAATATACATGGGAAAGAGAATGATCTTATGGTCATCTCGATAGTGTGACTTACCTAGGAGTTTAATAAATCCTTGATGAGACCTAAGGGGGTACCGGTGGGATTATAGTGACCTGTGAACCATAAAAGGGGTGGACATGAGAATGGATATAAATCATAATGAGCACCACCTTAGAACTGTACTAATGGTGTAATCCTAATAGGCTAGGGATAAAGGTGATGGTGACATTTTGGATGCCTAGTGGTACGTAATGGGATCCATGTTTTGATCCTCATGAGATATTGTAGAAGTTTCCATGCATTTAGAGCTTGGTTGTTTGGAATTATATAGCATGGGTCCTTATATTCATGAGGATATGAGTGAATGTGATACCATGGATTTGGAGTTAATGTACTATTAGATTAGTAATGGATTTATAGATTAATGTAGGAGCTACCATGGATTTGGAGAATGGATGCCCAGACTACCATAGGATTGGAACCTAAAGTCATGAGGATAAATATTTCTGATATGTCATGTATTTGGTGTTAATATTCTATTGGATATTCCATTGATTTAGATCTTAGATGTTTGGAATGTTGTGTGATGGGTCCTGAGAATCATGATGATATGGTTAGGTCTGCCATAGACTTAGAGTTCACATGTAAATAGGATGGCATGGTCATCACAAAATATTCAGAGAGACATAAAACTTGGATGAAGAAGGTGTGGTTGGTCGAGGTTAGAGACCTAAGGATCTACAAGGGTGGTACTCAATTTATCAGTTGGTGTGGTCTAGAAAATATTCTCATAGGTATTATTTCAACAAGCCTCAGAAGGTGTTAATGATATTTTTTATTTATTTCTACTATATAACTTATTTATTTATATAATAAGAGAAAGTAACTTGAGCATTCATGGTATATACTAGTTATGTATGAGACCATGTTGGTTGTTCCATAATAAGTTATGTACTCACACCCTGCCTAGGAGACCATCTTACTTGGGTACCTGAGAAGACCTCACACTTGTCATAGGAATATGTTTGGAAAAGGCCTATATGATATTGATAATCAACCTAAGAATCTCAGGTGATATTGGGGAATGATATTGAGGATAGGATTAGCGATGTAGTGGATGCTCGTTCATTATATTTTATTTTATCTTATTCTAATTATGTGACTTCATGATATGGATAATGTCTTTGTTTTATATAATGACTTTTGTATTTCAGATTATTCCATCTTGGGATGTTTTCTTTATCTTGGGTTCTCTTATGATTATTATTAATGTATGATTCTCAGTTATTTTATCTCTTATTATTCACTCTGGTACTAGGGTTATACAATCCCAATGTACCTCTTGTTCTCCAATTCTAGCTTGAACCCTCTAGCGTTTAGGGAGGTATTCCATAGATCACATGCATAATTATTCCAGTTACTATTCAAGGAGTGAATTGGGACCCAAAATTGCATTTCACATGCCAAAAGTAATATTAATTATTTAATTTTGGTTCTCTAATAGATAAAATTCAAGAACCATACCATATATTTCAAATATCATGATCTAAAACTATGGGTAGGACTATTTTTTCAATTTCCACAATATAGATTTCCATGGACAATATTTTTAAATAAATAATTAATTATCCTCATTATACTATAAATACCCACCTATAACACCCATTTATTTCACTCCCAATATCATTAGCATGTATCACCCTATATTTTTATCCAATTAAGTCCTTTATTTAAGCCCTAAAGTTCTTAAGGGATCTCCCCTCTATACTTAAGAATATATATTTAAAATAAGGGATTCGATTCATCTCTTTATTTATCAATGTTCTTCATTTGTAACATGCCTTTTTTATTTTCATTTAATTATGATTCCATGTGTTCATAATCATTAATTTATTATTAATATGATTCCCTAAAAATTTTATATGAAATTTCTCTATCATTAACCATATTTTATTATCCATTTTTGTATCTTGTTATGTTGTAAAAAACATCCTTTGGTTTTTGATTCCATGCCCTTATGTTTATAATACCCAACATTAATTAAATTCAAGGGTATTGATTTAGATATAATTATACTTACTTTTTTGGTGATATACTTATATATAAGTTACATTCCCTTATCTTGGGTTTAAAATAAGGAAAGGCTCATTCCCTTAGGCTCTTATGAACTCAATGATTTTTATGTGAAACTTATTCTCTTTCTCCAAGGGATATTAATAAAATTCATTCTTATGATATATAATCTATGTGGGAAACATAATTTTAGACATATTATTGGTTCACCCTCATATAAACCCAATTTATTGGGTAATATTTTCATCTAATGTGATGTCATGTATGGTTCATAGGTTATTAGAATAGAACACTATTTATTATTATCTTGGTAGAAATCATTTCCTAAGATACCATGTTATATTTTATTTTCATATTCCTTTGATTCCATGATATTATGAAATCATCCTTTTATGGAATTATTCCTTGTTAATATTATATTTTATTCTTTCATTATATTCCTTTTATCTTTTATTTATCATGGCTACTCTGGTTGTTCCCTTACATGGCTTATTAGCTATCCCTTTTCTATCATGCATTCGGTAGGATATATTATATAGTATTGTAATATAAATGTGATATAGGATCAAGTTAATGTGTTTAAGTATAGGTTATATAGTTTCTTAATGTTTTTTACTTAAGAATCTAATCTTATAAAGACTCTATAACTCTTGATCCTTTGTTTCTTATGGATCATTATATTAATAATAATGTAATAAATTTTGTAAAGAAATTTGGGTTATTGTATATCAAATACACTTATATATAATATTTTAAAGACACCAATATTATTTTTAAATCCCATATTTCATATACAAATAACCACTAACTCCTTTGAGTTTCTTATCCACGGTTCATAAGTGAGGTAGGAAATTAATAACCACATCCCCATGTTTGACTAGGGTACTCATTAGTAAAAATATAATGCGTACATACCTTTTTTAATTTTACATGTTTTTAATGTTTATGGGTATATGTTGATGGATTCATTGATTTATATTAACTTATATTGATAAAATTACAAAAACACAAGAAAACATTCAAAATTAAATATAAAATATTTTTTACATTAACGAACATATTTATATACATGAATTTTAATTTTTAAAATTTTGACTTTTCTATTTTATATTTAGTGAATTGGAGAATATATTTAATCCTATATAAGTCAGTTATTTGAGTAACATAAATGTCACAATGAAATGATCAAAAACTATAAAACATGAAAGGTATTGAAAATAGAGTAACACAGTCGGTTGTGTGTGTGGAACATGTGGAAAAATACATATACAACTTGTTTTCTAGATTTTCAATATTTATTTTCTAATAATTATGGATCTAAAAATTCCCCAAGTGTGGGGAATGGATCATGCATCAAGTTTTCACCAAGATAAAGGAAATATGTGATCAAGAACCATCAAATGGATTCCCTATAAACTTCCATTTTTTACCTCAAGAGGATGCTTATAAAATATTCAAGGATTTCATAATAATGTTTATGAATTTTTTACCTAATGGTTTGAAAAATAAAGATATAAAATGATGTATTTCTCTAATCACTTGAAGGGAGGAGCAATGAGATGGTTTCTCCAAGAAGAGGAGTCATTTGAAACTTTGGAGTCTATTCAAGAATTATTTATAATATGATACAATTAAATTAGGATAACTAAGGAATTAAGAACTATAATCATGAACCTTTCTCAAGTGGAAGATGAATAATTTTATTTGTCTTTGGAGAGATTCATCGTGTATAACCAATAATGGCTAACTCATAAACTACCACACCCATTAATCACGAAATACTAATATAAAGGATTAAATATTTAATAATAAGTAATTATTTATATAATAACTCATGGATATTATAGAAAAAACTAATCCGATTAAATTAATGAATTTTTTAAAAAAAAATCCTAAAAATCAAAAGAAAAAGTAAGTAGAGAAATGAGGGACTTGGTTCTTAAAGAAAAATCCACTAATGAAGTTAAATTCAATATGTAACATATTTAAAGGGGGTTATTATTGATAGGTTCTATAGGAACTAGATGATCTTATTGGCTTAAAAACCTAGCTACAAACTTCTATGATCCTTTTCTTATTGTATCTCTAAACATGTTCCTAGATTAATAAATGGATTTCTTATAGATGAGAGTGATAATTATTTGGAGAGTGATGATTATATGGATCTTGAGATGGATATGGATCTACATACTATGATTAATGCACTAACTATGGATATGATTGTAGAAATAGAACATAAAGGAAGAATATTGAGTGTTATTCACTTAAATAGTTGGAAAAAAATTAATTCAGTATTGGAATTCATCAAATTTAGTACCTTTTTCACAATTTAAAAAATAATAAAACATGGAAAATATAATAAATCCAAATGTGAGGAGAAACATAAATTTAGGTATTAAGGACCAATGTTTGAGGTAACAAATTAAGAACTCATAAAAGAATCATGATGGTAATACAAGAGATAAAAAAATTGACTTTTAAAGGAAATTCATTGATGTATGAAAAAATATGAATAAAATTATACAATTTTAGAAACTGGTAACCTAAAATAGAAGAGTTAAATTGAAATACCATTAAAATAGAATGAAATAATAGTACATGATAAAAATTATATTAAAAATATGTTTTTAAAGAATGATATTTAAAGGCATAAATGATTATTCTCAGCCGAATACACCGGAGAAGGATAATGAGACAAAAATGATATTAGATCACCAATAGGTCATTTAATCTAAGATATCACAAAATAAATTAATATTTTAGAACTTCATCAAAACAACCAAAATAAGGAATCTAAAACTAAAAAAACTAACATCTCTAAATTGACTATATTTTTTGAAATATATCTAAGAATACTCAAGATTTGGTATATTGGATTACTAAATAGTTGGATATGCATAAAATAGAATTTTTTTATAAGAATAATGAAATATATCTAATAAATGATAAGTTCATCCCTATTGATTGTTTTATGGATGTAACATAAAAAATTGAAATAATTTGAAAGTGAGTAACATAATGGACGATTTTTGTAGCTACTTATTAAGTAAATAGACACAAAGGTCATAGATAAGAAATACACTATTATAGGAGAAGAAAAATTGGAAGAATCAACTAAAATTTTAGATTTGGTTCATCCAACAAATAAAGAATAAATTTATAATTTTGAGGACGTGAATTCAGATCTAATACTTTCTAATTAATTTTAAATTCAATAACGATTAAAACCTATGAAAAAAAGTAAAAAATGAGTTGAGAAGATGAAAATTTAATGAATATGTTAGGGATCATTGGAAAACATTTCCCAATCAATAGAATAGAATTATAAGTGACTCATATGTTTCTATTAAATATTGAATCCACAATTATATAATCAATGGAAGCAAAAAAAGGTTATTTTGATTTAAGAATTTGTGCCTAAAAAAGAAGAAGAATAAGGGAAATCATAATCATATCAACAAATAAAATATAGAATGATCAATAAATAGTTTCTCTGGGAGAAAATAAATTACCAGGTATAAATAAATGAATAATTTTTGAACGGATGGCTTCCTAATTAATCTTTTGGTACTGATACTGTATAAATTTAGGGGAAAGCTATATCCTTGAGCTGGATACACCTGAAGAAATATTTCAAAAATACCAAATAAAACTATAAACACATAAATCCTAAGGAAATACATTAATATAGGAACCACCTAGGTTCCTACTTGAGAATAAATAAATAACATGACATCATGGATAATCTTGAAAAGAAGAAATCGAGATTCGACTATAAAACAAAATCTCTTTGGGAGGAATCCAAAGCATATGGCCTTTTTCTTTTCATATTTTTCAATTTATTATTTTATTAGTTTTTTTGAATAAATTTTCATAACTATGATGATAAGTTGTTTTTTTTTTTTGAAATTTTTCAAAACTCCATTGAAAATATGGATAGATAATATTTAGAGAGATAGAGATACACACTATTGGAGAAATATTTATAATATAGTGGTAGTATTTTATTAAGACTTACATTTATTTCAAAAAATATTATATTCATTTATTACATCATATATGAATATCTCTACTTGTGAATTCATGGGTTAAACACTCAAAATAAAGTATATTGGGTAAAAAAAGTCTTGTTTGATTTTTATTGAAATTGAGCATGGTAGAGAAAATAATCCATCAAAAATCAAGGATAAAAAATCACCTTAAAAGAATTGAAACTATTATTTATAGAAAATTATAATTGAGGGATAACAATATATGACCTCAATGAATTAAAAGTTTTCATGTTTTTATTGGATTGATGTACTTAAATTTGGGTGATATTTTTTCTAACAAAAGTAACTCTTTAATTGATCATCCTAAATAAAAAAATGATAAAAAAATATAAATTTTAGTAGTATGAAAATATATGATCAAAATTAGATTTTCATTAAATGGATTTTAATAAGGGTGTCTGTGTGAAAAAAATAAAATCCATCCATATGATTAAAGTTATATTTGAGAGTTAGTTATAAAACATGGATTTCATACCTTTAATATCACAAATATTCTTGGGGGTTCTTATTAATTGGAATTTATTTGTTTTTAATTATTCCCACTTAACACTTGAATATGTGTATCACACATACCATTGATAAAAAATTATAAAATTTTTCAATTTTATGAGAGGGAATAAAGAGAATGTGAATGTGAATCTTATTTTTGTAAGAGTAAAATGATGTAAACCGATTGATACAAAGTGATGCATAATTGATTGTGTGAAATTGTAAAGTGAGATAATGATCTTCTGTGAATGGGATTTGAAATGGTGATTCATGATAACATTTAGATTTAAATATGTCCTTGTAATTTGAAATATAAAAAATTTGTCTTGGAACTGATAGAATATTAATTCTTTGTGAGATATTTATTCATATAACATACATGAAAAAAATCAAGACTCAACTTTGGGGTTATATAGTTAGTTTAATTTTTATATATTTTTGTAATAATAGTTTGACTATATTTTCATTAATTTTTTGTGATCATTTGAATAATTTTATTATTTTATGCAGTTTTTAATAATATAAAAATAAGTATTCAGTTGTAAAACCTTTTTACATTAATATCATTTAAAAAAGATCATTATTGAAAGTATTATATTGAGTATTATGTTTATGAAATTTAAATGGCAAATTATGTTTTATAGAGGACAAAATGGGTTATTGAGAATTAGAGATGAATGATCATCAACGATAGTTGTAATTCATCACCCATGACGCCCAAAAATGTTGACAGAAGCATTTATCAATAACAACACAATATTTGAACATTTTATAAAAATGTTATGTAACAGTAAAGAGCTTAATGAATTTAATCATATTATATTCATTTCATAAGAGTAAACCACTTAAATAATAAATAAAAATCTTATGGTATTTAGTCAATAGTTAACATGAAAGAAATAAATTCCCCATTGTCTATGAAATTAAGATGGTTAGTCGAGGGAAGTACAATCATGAAAAGAAGATAATAATGAAATAGATACGATTATATTGATACTTTATGAACCATCAAGAATTGGATATACATAGGAATTCCATAAATCCACATGAGTTATAAGTTTATTGAAATCATAAAAATCATTTAATAATCATAAGATCCAAAATTATATTGTGTTATCCCAAAACCACCCTATCATTCAACGACACATAAAGTTCACCTAATGTATTTTTAACTACCAACTTATCCTCTCATTATATTGATGACTTTATAGTATCCAAAATAGACTATGTTATTTCTAATTAAACCTTTTTCATTAACCTGTAATTATATTTTATAGCTTCATGACACTCTGTAACTTTTTCACCATCATTGCTGGTGATGAAACCCAATTTAGTAGGGTAACATAAAGTGAATTGAAACCACATATATCATCTAAAATCCATGTTGGAAACATGAATTACTCAAAAATATTTATAAAATTTTATTTTCAAAATTTGATAAATTGATTTTGGGACTTACACAATGAGGTAGTTCAATCAAGGTGAGACATATTTTATTACCTCTCAAAGAATTGGATGACTTTATAGTAATTTGGAAGAGTTGAAAATATTATATGATAAAACAATGAGGGTAAATATCATGTATGTAAAATTTATAGTGAAGTTGAAAATTCATTGGATATAGAAAAATACATAGGTATCTGATTTAAATCGTTAATAACTTGTAAACTTAAGGGTATTTACCCTATATATTTTGTTATCCACCTCCACTATAAAATCATAAAATTCCATACTCTCTTTAAAATTATTACCCTTGACTTATCCTTCCACATCCAACCACTTCATCAACACAGTAAGAGTGACAGTACAATTAAAGCCCTAGGGGGAGAGGAGGTTGACCATATATATGGGGTAGGTCTTCTACATCTCTCTTCTTCCTCATGATTTTAGTATAATGAGGTAAAAATTTATGAAGATTAAGGGGCATATGATTGTTTTTATCCTTTATTACTTATGGAACATAGATTCTATATTATTTTTTAAATAGTTTTAATCTTTCCTATTGATTTTCTGTCAGTGAGATAAGCAATGCGTAAGTAATGATCACTAGATCTTGTTAGAGGAGAGTTCTATATGAATAGTGGAAACATAAACTTATAAATTAAACATTAATACCCATTTCCATTGGAAAAAAATAAGATATTGGGGACTCATTACTTTGTTAGTAAGTCCTCTGATGACTAGAGATGAAGGTATTTGGATTTTGATATGTTTCTTATATACTTATATTGTTTAATTCACTTTAAATGCTACCCATGATTGATTACTACCATATTAAACCTAAAAAATCATTGGATAAACTCTTTTAGGTACTATTTATCAATAAATATTTCCCTATATTCAATATGAACATACAAAATTAAAAAATTGATAAATTATTTTTAATTATTACATGCCACACACATAAACCTCTTGACACATTTGAGTTTACCATTATTGTTTCATAAGTGATTTAATAACTATGTATCTTTGATTAGCTAGATTTTATATTATTAAGGATATTATTTTTTCCAAAAATATTTCATTTAAATTATACTATTTAAATATTTTATATAATGGATTTTCGTTGTCTTAAAATGGATACCATTTCATGATGTTAAAATTTTATTTATGTGTGGGGGACATTGATATCTCAAATTTATAGATATATTTTAATAAATAATTTAAATTTATTTATGATTTAATATTACTAAATTCATGGTATTTTTTATATTTTAAAGGTTGATCAACTAATTAGATGGCTGTAGAGAACTTTGGGAAAAAGTTTACTAAAATGAAAAAAACTACATTTCGCTGATACCAAAACGACTACATGGTTCCTATGTAGGAGTGAAAAAATTATAAACATTGATGTAATTTTATCATAGGAGGATCCATTATAGTAGGTATAGTTTCATAATTTATAAATGAATACCATGGGGATTAGAATTTCTAAATTTTACAATTTTTGGAAGAGATTGATATTGAGGATTGGAAATGGTTGATGAACCCTGAATAAAATTCACTGATCCTGGATTGATGATCGAATGATTAGAAGTAAAAATATCATAGTTTATATAATTGTATTATTCTATAAATTTATATTGAGATAATATATAAAAAATTCGAAGAAAGATAGGATAATACAATAGTTTCAGCTGCTATGTCATATTTTTAAATGATTTATAATAAAATTCTTGAAGAAGTAGAAAATATTTATGATTATTTGATAACAAAAGGGTTTCTTTTTTGTTAATTTGTTAAATAGATGATATTGGGGGACTCTTTTAGATGTTTCAGAGTGATTGGATCCCTATTGGGTGACTTATGGATGACTAAAAAAGGTAACATTAACCCACTATGTGGTGTTACCCAATGTTTTTCAGTATCTTTCCATTTTTCTATATCTAGGATAATTTTGAGCATTCGTTCCACCATGAGAAAGAATGATAAATGGTGTATAATGTCTAGGATATATTTATACATCTTTTGATGTATTTTTATGGTTTTATATCCCAAAAATATATGTAAAATTTGAGATAACATTAAGAATATATTTGGTATGTAATACGTAAATTCATGGTAATTTTTTGATGGAATTTTATTAACTATTAAATAAAAAAATGTATAAGAGAGATAAGAATATAAAAAGATAAATTTCCACTATAAAAAGGAGTTATTTTATTGAAAATAATACTTTCATTCATTGGATTACTTGGTTGGATATATGTTTAGGATAAATGACTAATGGTTGTTTATATACAAGCTAATTGAGGACCTTATTCTATGTCTAACAAGTAAAAAATCTATTGTTATTATGAAAAAATGGATGATTAGATACATTATATAATGTTTTATTATCACTACAACAAAATATCCATGTAGCGGTGTTTTTTTTCATTTAGAAGTGGTTTAAACCGTTGCTACATGGTTTTGTTGCGGTTTACAGTCACCGCCGCTAAATTTGGTGTCAGAAAACTATTAGCAGTGGTTTTCTCCATTTTTCGGCAGTGTAAAGAAAGCATCGTAACTGCCTCATTTAGTGGCGGTTCTCACCTCTTTAGCGGCGGTTATAATTTCCTCTAATAAAATAAAATCCAGCGTCCATAAAACGGCCACTAAAGTCCTGATAACTGCCACAGAATATAGGCGGGGGATGCGACTCTATAGCGGTGGTTTAAACCGCCACTATAGTTTTACCTATATACTATTCGCGGTGGTTAAAACCATCGTGAAAAGATGACCAGAAAAAACATTGTTGTTTCTTCTGCACCATTGCCCTGAATGACAAATAAAACCAGACAAACCAGACACAATATCATAAAATAACATCAACTCAATAATGTGTTGGACCATTAAAGGATTTCAAAATGGAATAAGTGGTTGTTTATCAAAACATTTATGGCTAAATGGGTTGTGCGACAAATAAGGGGATAAATAATGAATGGAAAATGTGGGAATATCCATGTTATAAGATGTAATTTAAAATACGTACAATGGTTTTCGTTCATGTGGAAAAAAATAATGTTTCTAATATTGATGAAGAATCATATAAATAGCAGGATGTAACCCATAATTGGTCTTGATTGTGTGACTCTAAATCACAAAGAAAATGGTATGGGTTTCATAACAATAAACTAAATGACCCATGTTCCATGACCATATCTGCACCTTCATTTTTTGGAAATATTGGGAAATTTGAACTGTTTTCATTTTTTTATAAAATTATTTAATGATTATCAGGGAATTATTAAATTAAAATGAAAATACCGCTATTATTTTATAGAAGCATATTCTAGAACACCTTGGTGAGATCCTACATATTATACTATCTAACACCCTATTCCCCTCTTATGTGGTCTTTATGATTAGCTTTATTGAGTTATAATTAATTATGAGATCATCCATATTCATGATTCCATATTTTACCAATTCATATCAGGTTAAATTGAAACAAATATTCATGTAGGCTACCCTAGCTTATGGTACACAAATCATAAATTTAAACAATGTGCAACAATTGTAAAGAGAAACATTAAACATCATCTATATCAGCACAAGTTGCATGAACTAGAACTATATAAGTAAATAGACACACAACTCATCACGGTGAATATTTTTAAAGAGAATCCTATGTAAAAATTGAGTCTCCACTAACTAGATATGATGTTAACCTAATCAAAGTTATGCATTTGGAATTGAAAAATGAAAGAAATTCTGTTAGGTTGAAAATACGTAAAGGGAAACCTAATAAGAAGATAATTCCATGTGAACTAGGCCTCCCCAATATGAGGATCAAAAAAAATTTAAGGTGATAAAATAATATCTTAAAGTTGGTGGGGTTCATAATATTATTCTTGAATAAGTAAGGTTGTACTTGCTAGGCCCTTTTGACTATGAAATTTTTTAAGCATTCACTTATTCTCTCATCCACACTTTATCAGTCTTGAGGTATATTGAATAAGAGAAGGATATATTCTTGGACTAACTATTCCTCTCAATAAGTGAGAAAATGATGGATAAGAGCATATAAGATCCATTAATTGACCCAATTGTTCCCAATCAATAAAAGATTTTGAGAAGAAACTCCACTTTAGCAATATTCTCCTCTATCCCCATGATGATAGAAAAAAATTTCAACCAAACACATTTTATCACAACATAGATTTTTATAGTGATGTTGGGATCCAAATACCATTTACTTTATTCTATAAGTAGGAAGCTAACGATACTATTGAAGCCACCCTATTTTATCCCCCCATGAAGCCACTATAACCAAAAGATAGAGAAACTAAGAATATGGATGCTCTAGGACAACAAGTAAACTAGGATATTGTTTAGAGTGTAGAACATGATTTTGTGGAAGTTGTTAATGAACCTATAAATTTGGAACTTCATTAGGTAAATCATTTAATATAACTTCTAAAATAGAATCCAATGACATTTTAAGGTGATTTTAGACCCAATAAATCAGATGTGTTTTCGTATAGGAGGTCCAGTTTTTTTAACATTAATAGGAAACCATATGAGATAAACATCAAAGTTGGAATGAATATTCTTGATTACCCGATGCTAGAATGATTAGACATAGTTGTTTTGGATATTTTGTTTCAATGACTCACTTGGAAATGATTTTTATACTTGTAATGTAAAATAATTATTCTTGAAACCCATTTGGGTAACAAATGTAGAATAATTTGTTAAATTTGAACATGTATGTGTATAAGATATTAAATATACTTCAAAATTTACTCTCCTTGTACAATGTTCATGAGAGGCAACACCTAGAAAAGGACTGAATGAATAGATCATTATTTAAGTTATACAAACTAAGGATATATCAATATTTTTAATGTTCTATATTACATGCCACTAAGAAATTGATAATAAGGAGTTGGTTGGAGGAAGAGACTTTGGATGGAATATTAGTGCAGGAGACACCATTGTTCATCTATGTGAAATTAGGAGCATCAACATGGAATTTAAACACAGTATGTAGAGTCAGTCCTATGATAGTAATATAAGAGAAAATCAATCAATGGGATGAGTTTCTAATAATCCATATCACATCAATTGACCAATTTTTTTACAGTACATATTGAATTTACACATGAATAATTAATTCATATCACCACTATAGAATTTACACCACTGTTCCATGAATGGGAATCTTAAAAAATATTTTCATAAAATTCTATGACCAGTTGGTGAAACAAGATCAAATCTACCTATAGTTTTGTATGCTCAAATGGATTAGTCCTATTATACTAGTTCTTAACAGAAGAATTAGGAAAACTAAGAGGCATCTTGGAAAAATTAATTTTATTAGGATGGGAATCATTAGAGAATAAATAACTAACTTGTGACATTTGAGAAGTAGTTTTATACATAAGTGAAGGATACCATAAACAAGAAACATAATTCCTATATGGTTTGGGGTACCATTTGACTAAATATTGAAATTATGGATATCATATATGATATTTTTGAATTGGATACATCCATCATTATTTTATTGTTAATAAACATGTGGAAACTATTACTCATACCATCAGTGTCAACAAACCTTATAGATAGTGTTAATGAGGAGGATTGAAATGGATAGAATTCTACATGACTATTATTGCATTATAATTTATCTAGTTTATTCAGATTATATGCATGTATTTCATTGATTTAATCTTTTGTATAAACTACAAGGTTGGATTTAAATCTGGCATAGTCCACCAAGATTATTTGGATGTTTTCACATATCTATACAGCTATCTTCATGAATTTACTTGGGATTTAGTTCTAAATATAGTTAGGCTTAAAGATATACTAATTGTGGTTGGAAAATTCAAGGAATAGTTAGTGTTAAAAAATTTTATTGCTGGTAATGAAACATGAAATGTTACTCTTTCTATCATAGTGTATTGACACACCAATAGCTTTCCAAATGATTTCTCTAGGTTACCATCCAATAATGAAATAATATATTATATCAATCTACTTTAATGATCATTCCCATAACTGACTATTTATATCCTATTTATAATGAATAACACATTAACATATATTCCATTTTCAATTACAACTCATTCATCACATATATCAATTCCATACCATAACCCATTTAACACAATCACATTATACCAAATTCCCACTTATGTTATTTCATCAACAAAACACATGTATCACTTATTTCATTTAATAAAAAAAGTTAACATGACAACCTAATTGTAAAGGGTTCTATCTCATTAACCCAAATATCAGTTAAATGACTATGTTCTCAACATATCTTTAAAATAAAACCATGAAATTAAACACAATTCAAGATACTCAATTGAAATAATCTTGAATCCGCCTTTCAAAAAACGAGTCTTCCTCTTTTAGAAACTCAACATGTCTCAAGAATTTCATTTCTATTTAAAACCATAAAGGGTATTTTAAATCATTTTCAAAAAAGGGAAAACACACCCTCATTTCTAATCACCATTTGAAATCTATTAAGATAACCCATTTTTTCCTATAACATTGATGTCAACTCCTCCTTTTCAAAACAATACCCACTTTCAAAATATTTTTTTCATTCATAGAAAACCATAAACTAATCAATCTGAAAAATGCTTATTTTATTCCATTTCAGAATCCAACTAGCCATTTCAAAAAACTACCAATTCCATATTTCAAATATCCCATTAACCTTGAATACATACCAACTTACAATTCTTTACCCATTCACTTTCATAATTATATTATTGAAAAATTTGAAAAAATATTTCACCAACCTTAAGGGGTTTTCATAACCCAAGGGTAGACTTAGGTACGATCTCAAACATCAATGGACCCAACAAAGTCTTTATAGGGTTTCATACATCAATCTAAGTCCTAATCTCACTTTTTATACTCAGGAATACAAATAAAAGTAAATAATTAAATTGGAACAACCACATACACATATAATACATATATTTTATGAGAAAGAACTTCTATACTAATTGGGGTCATGGGGTTGTCGGGGTCACGAGGGGCCGGGGTCGTCAGGGTTGCGGGTTCGCGGGGTCGCCAGAGTCACTTGGTCGCTGGGTTCGCGGGGGGTTGGAGTCTTCATGGTCGCGGGGTCTCCGGCGTCATGGGTTCACGAGGGTAATGGGGGGCCAGGGTCGTGGGGGAAGCAGGGAAAGTGGGGAGAAGTGTGGTCGGGGTGGGAGGGAAGGGTCGGCTGCGTTAAATAAAAATAATGTTTCACGGCAGTTCATAATAAACCACCACAAAACCATTTTTAAAAACTGTTTAGGGAAGTTACCATAACCGTCGCTAATAAGCCACCACTAAAACCAATTTTTATTGTAGTGTATTAAGGTTAAATGAGAAATTTAATAATTTTTCTCTTAATTCTGATTATTATTGGATTTATGTATTAACGTATTTTTTAACAACCTATCTTTTTTATTGGTAATGAAAAAAATAAATTTATATTTAATTCATGAACTAGTTTTTTGAATTTGACATTATCATAAAATAATTTTGATTAATATATGTATAAATACATATTTTAATCACCAAAAGTTTAAATGATTCAATATAATTGATCATATAAAGAGGAATGTAATAATTAAATATTATATAATAGACTGTATTTTTACTTGTATTTACCTAAAAAAATAAATATCATTTACTAATAAAAATGGATTATCAGTTATATTAGGATACCATATTTATATAAACATAATATTCATTCATTATTCATAGTTTATTCGAGTAGTTTTAGATTAATCCAATAATTTAAATAGTCTTTCTTCGCTTTTGAGCTAAAATTTCATACTAAAGATGACTAGTCACACTGGGTTAAACCTTTAACTTGATTTATACTATGAATTTGTGGGTTTTTTTTAATTATTATTTATATAAATCTAAAAACATTATTCCCCTTTATAATTAATGATTCTTTGTGGGAGATTAAAAAATGCATCAATTATTAGGTGGAAATGATAACATATTATATTAGACTTGTGTCTACTAATACTAAACATGATTAAAGTAAGAAAATCATACCTCTCATGAACTCATGGATAATAAAAATCAATACTTATACTACTTGAATCAATACTAAACTAGGTTATCCCCAATAATAAAATTTCTTGCTTCTTTTAACTCCACTTTGATATGGTCATGATTCCTATAGATGTAGTGCACCAAATTATTTTCTTTTTGACCAACTCAATTTTGAAAATGAATTATTAAAGGATAAAGATCCTATGATTGAGGGTGGTATTTTTTTGCTATAACAATTATCTTTGAAATTACATTTGAATCTAATGGGTAGTACTATTCACACTAACTTTATTCCCATATCTAGAATGGTACAATTAAAAATATTAAAATAAAATATTATTTAAAACATTATAATAAAATCCCCAAACTGAAAACATGTTTTTTAGGTCTCAAAATACCAAATACCAATGATTATGACTCTAAAAATCATGAATATGAATAATTAAGTCAAAAACATTATTTTAATTCATAATAAAACTATGATCACTATATAAATATGACCATTAATCTATTCATTTACCTTTGAAAATGAACTCTTTCCAATTGAAAAACTATATTTTATCTCCTCCCTCTCAAAAAAATATTAAATAATGGATCACTAAAAGCGTACCCATCTTCCTCTTGAACTCTCACTGATGTTCAATCATAAAATATCTAGCCCCTGTCTTCTGACTGGATATAATATCATGTGGATATCATATCAAGTATATGAACCTATATATAAACCACTAATCACTATATCACTAATGGGAGACAATAATATGATACCACTAATGTTTAACTCCCATAATAATATAAAAAATTACTTTAAAATAGATCCCACAACTAGGCACACTAAAAATTTGACTCTTTTAAATATCCTTGACATATATTTCACCACCATAGAGATCTTCACTGTAATAACCTCATAAAAATTGAAACAAAATTATCCTCTATCACTCTCACTAAATGGAATACTTTCTATAAATCGTATAGCCTTCACTTAGTCCCATGAACTAGGATACATCTCTTATTCCCTGATAATAAATACCACATGAATCAAGACAATGACGTATCCCAAGCCTTATTTTAAATAAGTACCACCAAATAAAATCTATATTAAACTATGTGAGGATTATTTTAACACCCCAAGCTTCCACGGTACGTTTCCCTTCGAATAATGCAATAGCGTGTGTTGTACGCAACCTCGAGCTCTAACACACACCACAACTAATTAAACTAGCCGTTTTTGAATAGTAATACCTACTTTTTGAAATTTTATAAAGTTTATTTATCAAAATGGACTTCATTTTTGGATTCGGAATATCGAAATTAGCCTATGTTGAATTTTTGGTATTTTTCTGAGAACTTCTAAATTTTTATGAATAGTGAAAAACACTTAAAAACAAATTTTTTAATCAAAATAATTTATAGTGATAAATTATACTATTTATTGGTTTTAATGTATAATTAGAATATATTTTTACCATTTTATCCAATGGTGGTCATTAGAATTAATTTAACATTGAAATTGGACATAAACAATTGTCAGTCTTTTGATATAAATTGTTTCTTAAAAAAACGCTATTTGTTGTAACAGCGGGAATTAATTATAAAATTAATTAATGCAACTTATATGTTTGGAATTTCGTAAAATAGAAATCATTTTTGAATTCGGAATATCAATTATAGCTTAGGGTGAAATTTTGGCCTTATTCTGAAAAACTTCAATTTTTGATGAATAGTGAAACCACTAAGTGGTTGTTAAAAACTGATTTTTCATTAAAATGAAATATTACCACTTCTGTGATTTGATTTTCAAAAATCCTACATACATGGTTTTCATTAAGAAGTAAAATGTGGTTCAATGAGATTAAAATAATTTTTTGGTGAATAGTAACTTTTAAGTTCTTAATCGCGATTAGAGGTAATTAGTGTAGTTTAAGGTAAAAATAATGTTTTAATAATATGAGATGAGCTTGACACTTGTCCTACTCCTATTGGATGAGTCATGGCCGACCAAGACAACCCATGTGTCGACTTAGGGACCCCATGGAGCCACTTTGGTTGGAAAATGACATTAATATATATTTATTTAATGTTAAAATTAAATTGACACAAACATTAGTTGTTTTACTAAAATAGTTTTTAAGTGGGGTTACACAAGTCAAAATTTTGACTATAAATATTCATTAGAAAGGTAAAACGATTTCCTACATCATAGTATTTTTTTTTAATTTTTAGACATTAAATAAATTAAATTATTTATGACATCATTATGATGCAGTGATGACCTCATTATTTAACGATTTTAATAAAATGAAAAGATAATGTAAAATCTAAGGCTTACAATTTTCCAAAGACTATTGGATGGGTATGTTTCGAACCCTTATCACCTTATCCATTAATTATATAAGTGCCGGACCTTTAGAATCCGAAAAGCATTGTATAAGAATGTAACACTTCAATCTTTCCAAAAGAGCCCCTCCTCTCCTCTTATAAAAGGCCCCCACCTCTACCACCTTATTCACACATTAAAGCCTTTTATTTCGGCCAACCTCTGCCCAAATACTCTCCAAAATTATCTCCCTTCATGCTAGAAGCTTTACTTTAGTCATAAAGCCATCCTATGGAGTCCTTTTGATCAAATCAAAAGAAGAACCCGAAGAAGAGGTAACATTTTCATCACCCTCTTTCAAGTTTCTTTCTTCTTCCACTCCCTCTTTGTTTATTATTTCAATTCTAAAATTATAACTCCATTATCTTCTATATACTATGATGTTATTATAAATATTTAACAACCATATTCAGTATTCTACCCATCATTTGAATGACATGTCACCATACGTGCGTACGTACGGCTTACCGTCTCCACGTCGTGGTGTAATTGTTATTCAATATATTATTATTTAGATGGGTATAATAATGATATGTAATTCATGTAAATAATAAATATAACATGATAATGATTCTGTATATAAGATATACTATCCAATTATATATTATTTTAATATCAAAATAATGATATTGTCGCTCGTGCGTACGTACGGACTACCGTCTCCAGGAACGCAATGAGATTCATTCTCCGTTGTATCAATTCAAGTATAATTATCATTTGATGATTTAAAAATAATGTTTAACGACATGATATCATTCTGGATATGAATAAGATACAACCTACCCATGAAAAACATGACTTACGTAACAAAACATATAAAATAAAACGAGTATGTTAACACCCGAAACAACGATAAATCTAAGATATTGTTAACGAAGCAATGTTAAAAGATCCTATATGATATCATATGAATGTATATGATGCTTGTATAATTTAATAACAATTATTTCACCATTATACAGGAGGTTAACCTACCCCAACCAAGGAAAATTACAAGGTAAGGGTTTACTTCACAACCTCTTCATTATCCAAGGTTGTTTATACATAATTATCTACTGGGACCTCGTTATCATCCACATCCATGTTTCTTAAAAATGTATTTCAAAACATTTTTACTATTAAATGGAAAATGGGTTAAAGTCATTTATACCCTTATACTTTTTTTAAAGGAATCTTACCGTCGTTTTCCAAACAATGTACTTTTTGACCTTTTTGACAAATTTAAGGTAAGAATGTTTTTTTTTAACTTATACGGCGGGTGCGGCTATTTTCCGCCATTATAACTTCGTCGAAGCTTCCCTTACAAGCTTATAAGAATATTTTCAAAGTAAATGAATTATTTTATAATTATGGGACTTTTAAATGATTTCAAAAAAGAGAGAGATATTTCTCTCAAATATCTTTGTTTTCATCCATGTCAACATCCTTTGATGGGTTTTAAGTTTAATTGAAATTGATTTATGGTACAAAACTTCCATTGAACATTTTGTGAAATATTTGACTGTGGATGTGTTATTTTTATACCATCCATAGTTAATGGAGAAATTGTTGACATTTCGTATGCTAGTTTTAATACGAATATTTATGTTGTGTTTAAACCTATTCATATGAGGAATGTATTGGACTTAATAAGTGACGGGTGGAGCCCGCTATAGCTCCTCGATGCATCGGTAGGTCTCATGAGACAACTAGACATGGAATTGGCCGAGGCCCTTTCCCAATTAGATTTATGGTTTTGGCCGAGGCCTTAATCATTTTAGACGTCTTGTCCGAGGTCTTGACAAAATTTTTCAGAATGTCTGGCATTATACATTCCCTCATTATGAAAGTGGTTATTGATATTTCATGTGATTATTTGTCTAGTAGAATATCCATGTGAGTAAGTAATGGAATTATTTTATTTTACTTTTTCCATATTATGCTGAAGTTAAAGTTCAATAAGGCTTTTGTTTTAGTTATACATTGCCTTAAATGCTTATGTTTTCTTATGAAAGTTTCCGCTATATTTTTATACTTATGGAGAATTTGAGCTCACCCCTTTCAATGTTTTATTTTTCCCAGGATGTGAAAAGTGTATTATGACTGACTTGCAAGAATAGTAAGTGAGGATATGAGTGTGGACTAGGGAGACCATGTTATTGTAGTTTTCTTTTTTATGATGTAATGTAATGTTTATGAATGTATCTAGTGTTTCCAAGGCTAATAAACTAATCGGTCTTTCGAGACTTGATCTTTTGTGATCATGCCAATGTTACGAAGTAATTCACCGACTCTGGGTAGCTGGGGTCTGGGCGTTACAGTTGGTATCAGAGGCAGTTTAGTACTATCCTTGGAAGCTAGATTTAGACAAACTCTGATTAGATCACGTAGACCTAAGATGAACTTTGAGGATTAGTATATAAGAACTTTCTGAAAATTTTGGTATTGTAGAGATTTTGTGAGTTTTCCAAGCAATACATCCCTGCCTGGATACGAGCAGGTAGAGGCGGCTCTGGCACAGATGTACCTAGTGGTAAAACCCGAAAACACCGCTTTGAGCTAGACTCAAACGGGAACTGGTGCACGACAACGGGCCTTGCTGCACTCTTGGTTACGACACTCCCGGGGGATATTCTTAGGATAATTCCCATTTTCTTTACAAACCACTATGAAGGGTTACGATTATATACTTACTCAAAGAAAACATTTTTATAATTATGGATTATATCCATAATTAGTTCAATTTATGTTAAGTGTTTTACAAGTATGGAATTATGTATTTTGATTCATAAACTAATCCAGTTTATGCCATTATTTAGAAATTGCACCTAGTGGAAGGAATGGAAACCGTATCAATGCACGCACTCCGTGTAGGGATTTCCCTCCTGCTCAAGATAATTATGGTGGAGCTAGTGAAACAACTGGTGCTTATCAGCTTCTCACCGTACTGGGACAACTCACGTAGGTTATGAATAACAACATTACTCGTATGGAGAACCCTGATCCGCAACATGGAGGATCAATTCTAGACCGTTTCATGAGGCAACAACCACCAACCTTCAATGGGAGTACAAATCCTATAGTAGCTGAGCAATGGATAAATTCCTTAGAGAAAATATTCCAATCCTTGGGGAGTAGTGAAAGGGAGAAAGTTGTCATGGAAGTTTACCGCCTCACTAGAGATGCCGATCAATGGTGGTCACTAATTCAAAACACAAAGGAAGATGATGAATTAACAAACATGGAATGGCAGGAGTTCAAAGAGTTGTTCTTAGAAAAATACTTTCCTCGAGACCATCGAGCGGATGTGGAAAGGAAATTTCTGAGTCTGAGGCAGAAGGAGGATGAGAATGTCGCAAAGTATGAGGTTAACTTTACAAGGTTAGCGAGGTATGCTGCAGATTACATACGTAACCCAAGAAGTAAGACTGATCGTTTCATTGATGGGTTAAAACCATTTCTCCGTCGAGCTTTAGTATCACAAACCTTCTCTTCATACAAAGGTATCGTCTCGTGCGCTATCAAGACGGAAAAGGAATTCTCTAAGTCTTATGACTTTAAATCAAAGCAAGATAAGAAGAGATCCGCTGAAAACTCTGGGAAAGGAAATAAGGAAACAGGGAAGAAGGGTAGAAATTAATTTCCACTCTATGATAATTGTGGTAGGAAGCACCCTGGGGCCTGTCTAAAAGGAAATGGAGTATGTTACAAGTGTGGTGAAAAAGGACACCAAGCTCATTAATGCAAGGGAAAGAAAGAGGTTGTCAATGTGGAATGATATAATTGTAGAGAGAAGGGACATTATGCAAATGAATGTCCTAAGCGTCAGGGGAACTTACCTCAGAAGAGGCCAAGGGATCAAGGCCAGGCTTATGCTATCACTACTACTGAGGTGGAAGCTCCGAAAGACGTGGTGGAAGGTAATTTAATGGTTTCCTCAAGTTTAGCAAATGCATTATTTGATTCTGGATCATCGCATTGTTTCATATCTTCCCAGTTTGCTAAGAAAATTAGATATTTCCAATTTGATTTAATAAGGGAGTTGTCGGTCAAAACCCCTAAGGGAAGTATTGTTGCAACAAAGTTTTGTCGATTAGTTCCCATTAGAGCACCTAAATGTTCTTTACCTGCTGATCTCATCGTCATACCCATGATTGAATTTGATATAATCCTCGGTATGGATTGGCTTTCGGACCATGATGCAAAAATTTATTGTAAGAGGAAAGAGGTTACGATTCTTGATGATGATGATAAGGAACACCTTATCTTTAGAGCAGAATCGTCGCCACATAATTCTTATCTAGATCCACCCCCAGTAGCTTAACTAAATTCAATTATTGGGGAGGAAGAGAAGGAAATTACTGAGGGTGAGGAAAGGAATATTCAAATAGATGATATACCTATTGTGAGAGAATATGTTGATGTGTTTCCGGAAGATTTACCTAGACATCCTCCAGAACGAGAAGTTGAGTTTTCCATTGATTTAATTCCTGGATCAAGGCCCATATCGAAGACCCCTTATAGAATGGCCACTGTGGAATTAGTTGAACTAAAGAAACAACTAGAGGAATTGAGTAATAAGGGATTTATTCGCCCTAGTGTTTCTCCTTGGGGAGCCCCTGTTCTTTTTGTTAAGAAGAAAGATGGATCTATGAGGTTGTGCATCGACTATAGGGAGATCAATGCTATAACAATAAAGAACAAGTATCCCCTACCCCGCATTGATGATTTGTTTGACCAACTGCATGGAGCTCAATACTTTTCAAAGATTGACCTTTGGTCTGGATACCATCAGTTGTGTGTGAAGAAGAAAGATGTTCCAAAGACAGCATTTCGAACAAGGTACGGGCATTACGAGTTTACAGTAATGCCTTTTGGATTGACTAATGCACCCTCTATTTTCATGGATCTAATGAATAGAGTTTTCAAGGAATATCATGATGACTTTGTAGTGGTATTTATTGATGATATCTTGGTATACTCCAAAATCCACGAAGATCATGAAAATCACTTACGCATTATCCTGAAGACTCTTAGAAGACATGAATTATATGGGAAATTTAGCAAGTGTTAATTCTGGATTCAGGAGATTTCTTTTCTTGGCCATATTGTCTCTAAGGATGGAATTTCCGTTGATCCTTCTAAAACCACGAAAATCCAAGAATGGCCAGCACCGACAAGTATAACTGAGGTATGCAGTTTTATTGGTTTAGCAGGTTATTATCGACGTTTCGTCCAGAATTTTGCCAGATTGGCTATCCCATTGACAAAGCTCACACGTAAAGGGATTAAATTTGTCTGGACAAAAGAGTGTGAAGAATTTTTTGAAGAACTGAAGAGAAGATTAGTCAAATCCCCTGTATTGACTCTACCATCGGGGAATGATGGGTTTGTTTTTTATAGTGATGCATCGAAGAAAGGACTTGGTTGTGTCCTTATGCAGAATGATAAGGTTATTGCCTATGCATCACGACAGCTAAAAATTCATGAGCAAAACTATCCTACTCATGACCTTGAGTTAGCAGCTGTGATCTTTGATTTAAAGATATGGAGACATTACCTCTATGGTGAAAAATGTGAGATTTATACTGATCACAAGAGTTTGAAGTATATTTTCTCACAAAAATAACTCAAAATGAGGCAAAGGCGATGGCTTGAACGACTCAAGGATTATGATTTCACGATACATTACCACCCGGAGAAGGCAAACAAGGTGGCAGATGCTTTGAGTAGAAAAGACCATGGAGTTTTGAATGTGATGAGAATTTAAAGGGATCCAATTTTCATGGATCTAGTGAAGATGGACATGGGAATAACTAGGGAAGGTGAAACATCAATGCTTTTTCAAATGGTTGCCAAACCATCATTACTAGAAAGGATTAAGAGTTCTCAGACCAATGATGAAGAATTTCAGAAGAAGATTAAAGATGTGAATGATAGAAGATTGAGGGACTTTGTGTATAAGGATGGAATTTGGAAATTCGGGAAGAGACTTTGTGTTCCCGATATACCTGATCTAAAAAGGGAATTGCTGGATGATGCTCATAGTTCCAATTTCTCTATACACCCTGGGAGCACCAAAATGTATAGGGATTTGAAGGAACATTTTTTGTGGGACAATATGAAGAGGGAGATTGCTGATTTTGTGTCGAGGTGTATGGTTTTTCAACAAGTGAAAGCTGGAAGACAAAATCCTGGTGGAGTATTGCAACCTCTTCCCATACCTGAGTGGAAATGGGATAATATTACGATGGACTTTGTCATGGGACTACCAAAGAATCGTAGAAGGAATGATGCAATATGGGTCATTGTTGATCGTCTTACTAAGTCAGCACATTTTCTGGCTATACAGGAGGATCTACCACTTGAACGTCTAGCAAGACTATATATTAATGAAGTTGTAAGACTTCATGGAGTACCCATATCGATTTTTTCTGATCGTGATCCTCGTTTTACTTCAAGATTTTGGAAAAGTCTTCAAAAGGCCTTGGATACTGAACTTCGTTTGAGTACTGCCTATCACCCTCAAACAGATGGACAATCAGAACGGACTATTCAAACCTTAGAAGACATGTTGAGATCATGCTCTCTTGACTTTCAGGGTATGTGAGATCAATATTTACCACTGGTAGAATTTTTTTATAATAATAGCTTCCATTCAAGCATTCAGATGGCACCTTATGAAGCGTTATATGGAAAGAGATGTCGTACACCAACCTGTTAGGATGAAGTTGGTGAAAGAAAACTTGTGGGACCAGAACTGGTGGAAGAAACAATGGAAAAGGTGAAGGTAATCCAAAACCACATCAAATCATCTCAAAGTAGGCAGAAGAGCTATACCGATAACAGAAGAAAGGTTTTGGAATTTCAGGTGGGAGATCATGTTTTCCTAAAGGTATCTCCATGGAAGGGAGTTATACGTTTCGGTAAGAAGGGTACGTTGAGTCCCAGGTACATCGGACCTTTCGAAATTCTAGATCGTATTTGGGCTGTAGCTTATCGTTTGGCGATGCCGCCAAATCTCTCCAAAGTTCACGATGTTTTCCACATATCTCTATTGATAAAATACATGCCTAACCCAACACATGTACTTACCTACGAGGAATTAGAACTGGAACCCGATCTATCTTATTGCGAAGAGCCCATCAGGATTCTTGATGTGAGGGAGCAGGTGCTGAGAAACCGGACGACTCGTCTGGTAAAGGTTTTGTGGAGAAATCATAAAATGGAAGAGGCAACGTGGGAACCTGAGGAACTTATGATGAAGAACCACCCGAGTCTTTTTATACAGTAATACCCTAGAAATTGCGAGGACGAAATTATTTGAAGGAGGGGAGAATGTAACACCCCAAGCTTCCACGGTACGTTTCCCTTCGAATAATTCAATAGCGTGTGTTGTACGCAACCTCGAGCTCTAACACACACCACAACTAATTAAAATAGCTGTTGTGAATAGTAATACCTACTTTTTGAAATTTTATAAAGTTTATTTATTAAAATGGACTTCATTTTTGGATTCGGAATATCGAAATTAGCCTATGTTGAATTTTTGGAATTTTTCTGAGAACTTCTAAATTTTTATGAATAGTGAAAAATACTTAAAAACAACTTTTTTAATCAAAATAATTTATAGTGATAAATTATACTATTTAGTGGTTTTAAAGTATAATTAGAATATATTTTTACCATTTTATCCAATGGTGGTCATTAGAATTAATTTAACATTGAAATTGGACATAAACAATTGCCAATCTTTTGATATAAATTGTTTCTTAAAAACACGCTATTTGTTGTAACAGCGGGAATTAATTATAAATTTAATTAATACAACTTATATGTTTGGAATTTTGTAAAATAGACATCATTTTTTAATTCAGAATATCAATTATATCTTAGGGTGAAATTTTGGCCTTATTCTGAAAAACTTCAATTTTTGATGAATAGTGAAACCACTAAGTGGTTGTTAAAAACTGATTTTTCGTTAAAATGAAATATTAACACTTCTGTGATTTGATTTTCAAAAATCCTACATATATGGTTGTCATTAAGAAGTAAAATGTGGTTCAATGAGATTAAAATAATTTTTTGGTGAATAGTAACTTTTAAGTTCTTAATCGCGATTAGAGGTAATTAGTGTAGTTTAAGGTAAAAATAATGTTTTAATAATATGAGATGAGCTTGAAACTTGTCCTACTCCTATTGGATGAGTCATGTCCGACCAATACAACCCATGGGTCAACTTAGGGACCCCATGGAGCCACTTTAGTTTGAAAATGACATTAATATATATTTATTTAATGTTAAAATTAAATTGACAGAAGCATGAGTTGTTTTACTAAAACAGTTTTTAAGTGGGGTTAAACAAGTCTAAATTTTGACTATAAATATTAATTAGAAAGGTAAAAATATTTCCTACATCATATTATTTTTTTTATAATTTTTAAACATTAAATAAATTAAATTATTTATGACATCATTATGATGCAGTGATGACCTCATTATTTAACGATTTTAATAAAATGAAAAGATAATGTAAAATCCAAGGCTTACACTTGTCCAAAGACTATTGGATGGGTATATTTCGAACCCTTATCACCTTATACATGAATTATATAAGTGTGGGACCTTTAGAATCCGAAAATCATTGTATAATAATGTAACACTTCAATCTTTCCAAAAGAGCCCCTCCTCTCCTCTTATAAAAGGCCCCCACCTCTACCACCTTATTCACACTTTCAAGCCTTTTGGTTCGGACAACCTCTGCCCAAATACTCTCCCAAATTCTCTCCCTTCATTCTAGAAGCTTTACTTTAGTCAGAAAGCCATCCTATGGAGTCCTTTTGATCAAATCAAAAGAAGAACCCGAAGAAGAGGTAACATTTTCATCACCCTCTTTCAAGTTTCTTTCATCTTCCACTCCCTCTTTGTTTATTATTTCAATTCTAAAATTATAACTCCAGTATCTTCTATATACCGTGATGTTATTATAAATATGGAACAACCATATTCAGTATTATACCCATCATTTGAATGACATGTCACCATACGTGCGTACGTACGGCTTACCGTCTCCACGTCGTGGTGTAATTGTTATTCAATATATTATTATTTAGATGGGTATAATAATGATATGTAATTCATGTAAATAATAAATATAACATGATAATGATTCTGTATATAAGATATAATATCCAATTATATATTATTTTAATATCAAAATAATGATATTGTCGCTCGTGCGTACGTACGGACTACCGTCTCCACGAACGCGATGAGATTCATTCTCCGTCGTATCCATTCAAGTATAATTATCATTTGATGATTTAAAAATAATGTTTAAGGAAATGATATCATTCTGTATATGAATAAGATGCAACCTACCCATGAAAAACATGACTTATGTAAAGAAAACGAGTAAGTTAACACCCGAAACAACGATAAATCTAAGATATTGTTAACGAAGCAATGTTAAAAGATCCTATATGATATCATATGAATGTATATGATTCTTGTATAATTTAATAACAATTATTTCACCATTATACAGGAGGTTAACCTACCCCAACCAAGAAGAAGTACAAGGTAAGGGTTTACTTCACAACCTCTTCATTATCCAAGGTTGTTTATACATAATTATCTACTGGGACCTCGTTATCATCCACATCCATGTTTCTTAAAAATGCCTTTCAAAACATTTTTACTATTAAATGGAAAATGGGTTAAAGACATTTATACCCTTATACGTTTTTTAAATGAATCTTACCATCGTTTTCCAAACAGTGTACTTTTTGACCTTTTTGACAAATTTAAGGTAAGAATGTTTTTTTAACTTATACGGCGGGTGCGGCTATTTTCCGCCATTATAACTTCGTAGAAGCTTCCCTTACAAGCATACAAGAATATTTTCAAAGTAAATGAATTATTTTATAATTATGGGACTTTTAAATGATTTCAAAAAAGAGAGAGAGATATTTCTCTCAAATAGCTTTGATTTCATCCATGTCAACATCCTTTGATGGGTTTTAAGTTTAATTGAAATTGATTTATGATACAAAACTTCCATTGAACATTTTGTGAAATATTTGACTGTGGATGTGTTATTTTTATACCATCCATAGTTTATGGAGAAATTGTTGACATTTCATATGCTAGTTTTAATACGAATATTTATGTTATGTTTAAACCTATTCATATGAGGAATGTATTGGACTTAATAAGTGACGGGTGGAGCCCGCTATAGCTCCTCGATGCATCAGTAGGTCTCATGAGACAACTAGACGTGGAATTGGCCGAGGCCATTTCCCAATTCGATTTATGGTTTTGGCTGAGGCCTTAATCATTTTAGACGTCTTGGCCAAGGCCTTGACAAAATGTTTCAGAATGTCTGGCATTATACATTCCCTCATTATGAAAGTGGTTATTGATATTTAATGTGATTATTCTTCTAGTAGAATATCCAGCTGAGTAAGTAATGGCATTATTCTATTTTACTTTTGCCATATTATGCTGAAGTTCAAGTTCAATAAGGCTTTTGTTTTAGTTATACATTGCCTTAAATGCTTATGTTTTCTTATGAAAGTTTCCGCTATATTGTTATCCTTACGGAGCATTTGAGCTCACCCCATTCAATGTTTTATTTTTCCCAGGATGTGAAGAAGTGTATTATAACTGACTTGCAAGAATAGTCAGTGAGGATATGAGTGTGGACTAGGGAGACCATGTTATTGTAGTTTTCATTTTTATGATGTAATGTAATGTTTATGAATGTATCTAGTGTTTCCAAGTCTACTAAACTAATCGTTCTTTCGAGACTTGATCTTTTGTGATCATGCCAATGTTACAAAGTAATGCACAGACTCTGGGTAGCTGGGGTCGGGGCGTTACAATTATGAGCCACCTCCTCTTAAATCATGTACCTTGAATCCTTAATCCATAATTTTCCTAAATTCAAATGAATTCCTAATGTACCAAAATTCTCTTCTAGGGTGTTTTATTAAAAACCAAAATTCTATAATTAATATATACATTTTCGTTTGTTAGTTCTTATAAAATTTCAATAAAAATAAAAAAAATCCATTGAGATCAAACCACTATAAGGTCAATGGGTATTCCATAGGACGGTTGGTGGGGTGGAATGTAAAAATGAGATAGTTTCCTTTAGAGTACAAATTTGGTATAATACCGCTCAAGTTCTACTAGTTACACCAGAAATTTTGTGAGATACACCTAAATTCTAATGATGGAAAACTAGAATGAGTTTTATATGTGTTTCCACTAAAAATAAATTAACTTTATACCTAGACCCTAGTGTCCATTTCTAAAAAGTCAGAAAAAATATCAATTTGTCTCTAATAAATTTATTTTTCTCTAAACAACATTATTCAGAATCTAAGGACATAAAAATTAAGTAAATAATGAGAGGATAAAAATGTGTTTAGGAATTATTAACAAGAAACAATTACTTTTTATATAATATCATAATATATTTTTTATCATTTTGTATACATAATACTTTCACTTTTCCCACCCAAGTACTCTACTTTTTTATAGAAAAATATTTGCGATGATTGAGAGTGAAATTCATTGGTGTTTTTCAATATAAACCGTAAAATTCATGGATCCTCGCAATAAAAGGTAAACACTACAAACCAAAACTATTTCAGAATGTTCGCTATAAAGATTCTTTTTTAATTATTTTAATTAAAATTTTAAATTCTAAAAAAAAAATTATATTTTATTACAGGTTTCCATATTTGGATTAATCATATCAAAATTATAGTACGGTAAATTATTAGAATTTTTTTTGAAATATTTATTTTTTAGGTGAATAATGAAAAATATAGTTTTTACTAGAATCATAGAAATTATGATTAAAAAAATAAGTATAAATTATAAATTATAAAAAAATCATGATCAATAAATTATTTAAGTAGTAATTTATTCTTTTAAAATACTACATTTATTTTATAAAACATTAGTTTATTGTTTTGAAAACTTAAGTAATTACTCTAAAATTATTTTTATTAACCTATATTGAAAATAATTTTTCTTAATTAATATATATTAATTATTAAAATTTATTTAATATATAATCCTTCCCATATTATTTATGAAGTTAAATTTCATTTATTATGAATAAAATATTACTATGATTAAAATTAATTACTATGATAATGGTAATACTATTACATATAAATAATTGTTTTATTAACATAGTTTTATTTTAATTTAACAAAATAAATTAATCTCTTTGCTAAAATGACTCTAATAAAATGTTTAAAAACATATATGAATATATTAAACTAATTAAATTCATAATCAATACAAATATGTTTAAGAACACTTAATGGTAATAACGAGATTTATTTACAAAGCATTGTCCGTATATATTAAATGTTTTAAATTAAAATATAAATTTATATAAATTTATATAATTTATCAAATAAATTATTTTATATTGAGATAAAATTCAGGCTCATAAAATCAAAAAATTTTGAGAAGGTTTTCCTTGTTTTTTAATAAAATATAATGTACTTGTGTAAAATCTAATTCTAAAGGAAAAACCAAAGAGGGTGAAATGTTAAAATCAAACATAAAAATAATTGAAACATGTTTAAAAAATGTGTTAAAATTACTTTTAGAGGCTTTATTGACCCTATCTCACCTGAAACTACATAATTTCCCACTTTTGGAGCCATTGACCCATAAATGGTGTCATTTTATCATTGAAAAAGTAACGAGTACTAAAAAATGTTATTTTTACTTATAAAAGGAGATAACTTCACCTATATTTATCCACCCGTTAAAAATAATTACATATACAAAAAAGTCTTAATAGTCTCTCAAAAACTCTATCGCCTCTTCTTAGATTCTTTTTTCATTCCAAAATTCCAGGCTAAAGAGCCTTAATGTGTTACACAAGAGAGAACATCCAAAGGTATAGGTAATATTCTCAACTAATACCTCTTATTTATTTTATTTTTCAACCACAAAAAACCAATTATATCCATGTAATTATGATAAAATTATCATTGTTAATATTATAAAATTTTACTATACTAATATAATATCACTATTTTTACCTTCATAAAAATGTTTGGAAAACAAAAATATCATTTGTGTTAGATGCAGAATACCGTCTCCACAAGTAGCGTAACCCATTTATTATATTTACCATACATGTATGGTTAAAATGGGTTATTAAATGTATAATAATAATATATAAACAATATTAATATTATGTAAATATAAACTAATTCCTACCTCATTTATTGTTAAATGTAAAAGAACATGTCACCTAAGGGTATGCGTAGACCACCACCTACACAAAAGTGATATATCTCATTTTTAACTCTAGTCTTTTATTATGTATCTAAATATATTCTAACAAAATTCACTATAAGAAAAAAACTAAATATTTTCAATATTACATCATAATGATGATATACTGTAAAAATGATCACCTTCATAAACATACTCATCCATAGATTATAGTGTTTTATTTTTTGGTCAGTTTAACCACCTATATTTAAAATTATATACATTATTACCATAGATGGATATGAAAAATTATCTACAAGTTTTATTATAAATTAATTGGAAAATAATTATTTATTTAAGTATTTTTAAATGATATATAAATATTTAACTTATTATTAATATACCATGCTTTATTCATTAAAACTACTGAAAAAAGATTGTTATAAGTCTCACCTTTATGAAACATGAATAAAAATACTAAACGATGATGAGAAAACATTATATATCATTATGAAACATATACTAACATAATTATTATTATATTTTAATGATTAAATTTAAATAAATAAACTATAATCATCACTACTATTAAGAAACTAGTATTAAACAAATCATCAATGAAAATAAAATCTGATGGTGAAAATTAAATATTACTAACTAATATATTTATAACAAATTAATATACATGAATTTGATAAGAGGTTGTATGAATGAATTAGGTTCTAATATATAAGATTAATAAAGTTATTTTTCTATAAAATAGGTTCGTGCACATTCAATTAAGCAGGAATAAAGGTAAAAGTTCTTTTTGTCTCAAATTCATTTTTTCCGTGAGAGTTGTTTTGTATTATAAATAGAATTTAAATTATATATTTTATATACTAACTATTTGATTTATTAAATCACAAATTATCCTTTATTCATTTTATTTAATGTTTAATTATAATCTATTTATCCTAAAAGGTGTATGATAGATATTTTAATTAAGCCTTAATAATTCCAAAAGCATATATTTGGGATTGTAATGTATATTGGTGGTTTTCATTGAAATTACATCTATGAATTAATATTGTAAAGTAGAAAATGTTATATAAATTATTCACTTAGTGGTTATCACCCTCAAGAACATCTATTGATATCCACTTATTCTTCACTGAATGATCGATAAGTTTTCCTAAGACAACATGCATGATTAGACACTCCCAGGGGATATGCTTTGGAAAATTCTAGAAATATTTATAAAACTTAATGAATGATTTTCATACCATTTCACTATCATCCGGACATTTAAAAATAATAAACTTAATTACTATATTTTATTGATAACCCAACACTTTGAATGTCCCATCTCCACCATCATATCCTTATTTTATTGATAATGTTACATTATATTACATTGAGAGTACCTCATAGTTTCTATGTTAATTTCTGGTAATTCTCATTGATAGAAACAATATTCCATTTAATGTGTAAATATGTTTTATTTATTTACATTACATGGATAAAAAAATGTTTTATTTATCCATGATTAAATAATAACTTCCTTCAAAAATGTTATGAAAAGTATTTTTAAATCATATGATGAATTAATTAGCGAGGGGTGGGGCATGATATAGATAGTCTCATGGTACATCGGTATGTTTCATATAGTGATCTACCTAGGGTATTGGCATATTCTTTATCCATTTGTGAATTATTTATTAATACAAGGCCCTGAGGGTGTGTTTATTTTACCTCGCATCATGTATTCCATTAGTGTGAGATAATAAATTATTATCATTGTATTAATTTAATTTCATAGACATTTTATGGACCAAGTTTCATTTTATTATGAAAATATTATTTTTATTTATTTCATTTACTCTATTTATTCCTTTATTATTCTTTGATATCTTACATTATACTCTAATCCCTACTAAGTACCTGAGATCACGCTTATATTGTCTCCATTTCCCCAAAAAACCTAGAAGAGGGTTATTTATAATTTTCAAGGATATTCTATAATGGATTATAATGTTATAATGATGTTTCTATTATATAATTAATGTTATCATGTTTAATGTGAAAAACATATATATATATATATATATATTAATCCAAGACTCTAATGATTTTGTATCCTATAAGAATACATTTATTTTGTACCTATAATGTAATATTACATTTATTTTTGAGTATTTTTAGATGAACCTATCTTGATAACACAAATATTTTGAAAAATTATTAATATTTTAAGAATATTTCTAGAAAGACATAGAGAAATTGTATTTTATGTTTCAATATAACAAGGTAATTGTGTGCAACCATTTCTAGAGATGATTTCAAGTGTACATAATGAACATTGTATCAACACCCATAGTAAATTTATAGAAGTACATCCTGATAAATTCAATAATTTTATAGTTTATGTTGATCAGATCATAACCATATTTTGGATTAAACATAGGTTGTGAAAAATAAACATGTTAACATAAATCAACCTTATGATCTACAACTTGGTGTAACAATGTTTGACCACTACAATTGAAAAAAAAACCTTCATCATTCAATTGAAATAAAAATACATTGGTAAATTAGAAATGGAATAACTCCTTATAAATTATATTTTTCATTTTGGGGACTAGTTACAGGGAAGAGGTAATCATGGTTATATATCACCTAAAGGTAGATTCAAATCAACGGTGGTCACTAATTAAAAACACTACGGATGATATAGAGAAAATAACAGGGAATGGAGAAATTTTATTGAGATACTCTACCAAAGAAATTTCCTTATGTGAAAAGGGATGAAATCAGAACTCAGTTATTTAATCTCATATAGGAGGAGGAAAATATTACTGAGTATGGGGAAAACATTATGAGGGTTTTAAACATATTTTAAACTATTTACATAGAACAAAAAACTAGATTTACTTTTTCATTGATGGGCTAAATCAAATCCCTCATAGGTAGTTAGTCACATAGAAATTTTTATCATATGAGTATATAGTCTCAAGAACCATTAAGAATATAAATAATATATCCAATACTTTTATCTTCAAAATAAATTAGAAGAATAATATTTCATTTGATAATTATGGAAATAAAACTATTATAAAGGGAACAAAAGGAAGAGTGGAATTTCACACATGTAATAACTATTGAAATAAACACCATGGTAAATTCTTGAAGGGAATGATAGTTTTTCAAGAGTTCATAAAAAAGGACATCAAACTATTGAATGAAATGGAAAGGATGAAGTTAACCATATTAAATTATTTAACTATGAGGATGTGGATAACTATACAAATCAATACCCAAAGCATAATTGGAATTCACCTCTAAAAGGGACAAGAGAGAAGAATGAGCTTATTATAGAACAATAGTTGCAGTAGAAGTCTCAAATACATTGATATTGGGTATAATGATCCTAAACTAAAATGTATATAATACTTTTCTTGATTTAAATTATATACACATCTTTATATCATGCATATTTTCTAAGATAATTCAATCATACCTTAATGTACTAGGGAAATTGTTTTTAGTAAAGACACCCAATGGTAGTCTTATTGTAGTGAAGGTTTAAAGAATTATTTCTTTTGAGATGAATAGTTATTCCCTAGTGGAAACAAAATTATTATACCTATATCAGTTTTTTACATAATCCTCAGTATGTATTTTGTCTCAATGTATAATACTGTAATATATTACTGATATAATGAGATTACTATTTATGAATGGGGTATATAATCCCCTATTTTCAAGGGATAGACTAAATTTACCAAGTGTTTTCTAGACCCACCTCTAGTATCTCACCTTAATAGAATTATTGGTGAATATGAAATTAAATCACTCTCTCTGTATGATAATGAAATACTAAGGATATTGGATGTACCCATTGTACAGAAATACATTTATTTATTTCCTTAGTAATTACGTGGTCATCCACCTGATCATTAAGTTGAGATATCCATTGAACTCATTCATGACAGAAGTCCCATATCTAAAACTCATTATAGAATGGAACTAGTGGAGTTTTTAGAGTTGAAAAGAACTATAGGAGTTTTGTGATAATTTATTTATACTCCCTATTATTTCCATATGAGGATGCCTAGTTTTTTTGAATAAAAAGGATGGGTGTATGAGATTGTACATCGATTATAGGGAGATCAATTCAATAACTATAAAGAATAATATCATAGACAATGAATTGAGTGTTAATGTTTTAAACATCAATGATATCCATGTTTTTTAAAGATGTATATTCACTATAGTTATCATTAGTAAATGATAAAGAAGGAGGATATATTGAAGATTACTTTTCACATGAGGTATGGACATTATGAGTTCATGGTAATTCCCTTCAGATTGAATAATAAACATTCTATTTTTATAGATATGTGGAATAGAGAATTCAGGGATAATATTGATATTTTTTTATTAATTGATGATATCTTTATATACTCTAAGATATGTGGAAAACATGAGAACCAACTATGAATAATTCTCGAGACCATCAAAGAAAAGTAATTATATATGAAATTAAGTAAGTGATAGTTTTGGCTACCATAATTTTCTTTTCAGGGCCATGTTTTTTAAAAGTATGGAATATCTATTGATCCTTAAAATAAAATGGTATTCAATTTTATACCCTATGTTTTAATGATACAATTATTTTTAACTAAATTAGATTTCATTGACAGGTTTTTATATACACAACCCAGAGTCTAAATGCACCATTTATAGTATATTATTATATTCTAGCCATTAAATTGTAGAGTCTGAATATTAATAACCAAATTATGAAAAATATATATAATGGTTTTATATAATTTACATATATTTATAATTTATAAAAAATTAATCAATTTTCCATAACTTCATTTTTTCATAAAAAATCTGTTTTCTTCAAAATTGTTTTTTTATATTTTTGGTGGGATATAATAATTATTTTTATATAGTTTTATAAATTATATTTTATAAAAATGTTAATTTTTTAAATAGTCATATCAAAATCATCTTAATATTAATGTTTTTGGATTTTTATTGAAATAAATATTTTTCCATGAATAGAGAATGATACTGATTTTTGTAAAAAAATTCATATCATCACAATTAAATGTACAAATATATTTTTAATTTTAAATAAATTTAACATAATATTCATTTAATGTTAAATAATATTATTAATTACATACTAATAAACTGTATACATGATTTTGATTTAAGTTCATTTTTGGTCTTAAATAAACAGTACTAAAAACTTATTTTTTAACACAATGTGTTTTTATAATAATAAATTTAAGAAAATAATTATTTATTAATGGTTTTATTTAAATGTATATATTATATATTCAATAAAATATTTTAAAATTATGAAAATTCAATTTTATGATTATAAATACATTTTTCTAAAAACTGGTTTTTTTGCGTTTAGAATAACTGTTTTAAAATTAATTTCTACCAATTACATAAATTTATTTTGATAAAATGGATTCCATATTTTTAATAAATATCATAATTTTTTCAATGAGTACACTACCATTATATCATACATAATATTAAAAACACTAGAAATTTGTTTCTGTGTTTATGGTTAAAACGGGTTTGCTGAGGGAATTAAACTAAGATATAAGGTTAGGTTTATCACTTAGAAGTTTACTAAAACATATTTTCTTGAACAAGTTTTACACTGTATCATATTTTATTTGAATATGATTCATTTGGAAGAATTTTTATTTAGAATGGAATTACTATATCTTAATATTATTGATAGATTCTGGTGTACTCTCTCCCTCTCTTATAAATAGGCCCCACTTATCCTATCTTCCTCACAATTAATGATACTTATATAGAATCATATACATAAAAATAATTACTTTCTAAAATCCCTCAAAATTTCATATATCTCTTGGTTTGGTCGTAATACCACACTTTTAAGACATATTGTGTAATCTAAATGAGGTTTCTCAAAGAATATGTATAAATCTAAATAGAGTACTTTCAGATTTTTTTCTTCTTCAACATCCTATAAATATATCATATACATTATATAATAATTAGTTAATTATATCAAATATAATTAATTTCAATTATTATTTTGGATCAATAATTTTCCACCTCTTTTCCATCAAATAGGATATGAAAATTATCGCTCATGTGTATATGTGAACTACTGCCTCTACATAGTGATAAAATTCATTTTCTATCACTGTAGTTCATGGTTGGTAATTATTATGTATTTTATATTTATATATTATATTTATTAAATAATTATTCTTATGTAATTATAAAATATTATCTTTTTTACTTTTATATATGTTGAAAAATGCTAATGTCGCTCATGTGTATTTGTGGATTACCACCTCCACGAAGTGATGCAATTTTTTTCATTTACAAATTACATGGATGGTAATAAGGATAAATTAAATGAATATATATAATATTTATTATATAAAAATGGTTATATAAAATTAAATTATTATTTACCTTTATTTTTTTTTCTAACCAATGATAAGTAAAAAATGACACTCGTAAGTTTGTATGGACTACCGTCTCCACAATGTGATGTAATTTATTTCAATAATAAATTTTTATGAGTGGTTATAAAAGTTTATATAATGAATAAATTTTATACACATATAATTATAAAAATTATAGAAATTATGGAACTAGGAATAAGTTGAAATTATCGGAACCAGTGAACAAAAACAACCAATGAAAACAAACATGTTTTCATTCCAAATTCCATTTTAGCGAATAATTTTTAAAAAATGGATATTAGGAAATTATAAATGAATAATAAATAGTAATTTATTCATGATTATAGTTTTTCAAAATTATTATTATAAATCTTTATTTAAAATAGCATTTTTAGGAACACATATGATGTAAGATGTAACTTCATGTTAGGGATTTATGTTTTAATCCTATTTCAATGATAATTGTTTTTTAATATCAATTAACAAAATTATATGATAAATATTTTATATAATACATATATTTTAATTCTCTTCTAATTATTTATGTAATTTTTATATTTTATTATATTTTCCTTCACTTTAGTACTTAAAATGGTATAGAAAATGTTTTTTAAAAAAGATGATTGTATAACCCCTCTTTCGATCAGAAATAATTTTTCATCTACATCTATGTTTTATAAATGTTTTCCAGAATGTTTATGAATGTAATTAAATGATTTTTAATGTAATTTTAATCCATTTTTAATTTAAAAAATTCTTCAAATAATCTTTTTTTCATTTTATAATGGAGGTACATTTTACTGAATTTGTGAACAAAATCATTGTTTTAAACGATTACAAAATGAACAGAATTTCCTACTATCATAACCTCAGAATTCATTGATTATTCCTTTATTAAATTACATGGATATCTTTTAAAGAAATTTTTCCCACAATATTTTGACAATTTTTAGTTTTTTAAAAATTAATTTCAAAATTAACAGATTATTTTCCTCAAGAAATGTTTGAGTTATTATTAATGGTATCTTCTTTTATGAAAAAAATACTAATGTTACTTATGCTTCCTTAGTGATATGATCCAATGATACCATCTTTATTCTTTAATTTTATAGATATTTACTATGATAATTAAATCTTTGTGAACCCCATTTTTTCCTTTTGTTAAGCAATGATGAAATCATAAATGTTTTTTTATGATCTTGTGTAATATATATGAAGAGGTTGTGATTATATAAAGATTGGGTTAGTTATAGAACACCGATTTACTGGTTACTTTGATATTGATATCACATGATATGGTGATGATAATAATGGACATGGTCGATAATAAAATTGTTCACATTTTGATTCCTGATTATAATTATTGTTATCCATGCTCACAAGATTAAGCTTTGAAACAATTTTGAATGACTATATTCAAATTTTGATGCATGTGTATGATTTATTTCTATCTATACTCCCAAGATTATTTTTGAAATTTATTTTTAATATATATTTTCATAATATTATGGTTTCCTATGCTTATGATGGTACATTCATATGTTATAAATCTCAGATAATGATTACATCTTTGACACCATTATTTACCGTACTTTTAAATATGAATTGATTTTGGATTTTATGATATATTCTTTTCTAGGTATGAATATTTATGATAATAAAATGAAAATTATTATGTTATAATACCATTATATGCATCTTATACTATCTTATGATTTATATCTACCATATTTATCATTATTGACCATCTTAGCTAAGACTTTTCTATGCTTTCCTTCCACAGGTTTTCAGGGAATAGTTTTATATGTGATGAGTATATAAGAGAAACATATATAACAAAATATTTTTTAGATGATTAATATTATAATTAAATAGGATGTTTATTAGTATAGTTTTCAAGTACATTAATCCATTAAATTTCTTGGACATATTTTATTTGGGAGACATATTGAATCTTTAAATAAAATATATAACATCATTTTATGTTATACTGACGTATCTAAAGTTTGAATCATAGAAAGTATTAGTTTTTTATATATTATATTATATGAAATACGATTATAGAATGTAATAAAACCTATGATAATCCAAAAGTGGAATAAATTGAACCTAATGTTTCATAGGTTGATACCAATGTTTCATAGATAAATACATATTTGGATTAATTTTCTTATTATTTCTTACTCTATTTTTATTTGTTTTTTTAATAAATATGTTTAATATTTTTGTTCTTATTTAATAGAAGGTAATATAAAGAATCATGATAATAATAAATGTGATGAACAATAAAATAATAATACTCATCAGAAAAAAAATTATTTAGAGTTGGGATGACATATCTCATGATTATGATCACACATCTCTCTCAACATGTGAGAAATAAAATGAATCATTTTGAGCATAAAATTTTAGTATGGATAGTGAAATATGACATGGAGTGTTCAGTATGATTACATATATACGCCTTCTATGTACTTTCTAATCAACTATTTGTTGATAAATAGATTAATGTTATGAAAAATATATTTTCCATTATCTAATCCATTAATCAAAAGAAATTATTCTTAGGAGTCTGTCACCTAGAAGGGGAATATGATCAATCGTTGAATCATATCAAGAATACAAGTCATGAAGAAGATATAAACTATAGGGAATGATATGATTTTAATAGGTTATTTATCAACAACTATTTTCCTTAAAATACTTATACTAAAAGTAAAAGGGTATTTCACGAATTGAATGATAATGATGTTTAATCCATTTTTACCTATGAATAAAACATTACAAGACAATCATGGTATGATTAGAATTTTATAATCGACCATGTGATAAAATTGATTGATTATTTACTGTCATAAAACTATGTTTTTTAAAGGTGTTATCAATAAGAGACGTTGGAAACTATAAATAAATCATTTAATGTATTGTGAAAGTAGAAATGGAGAGTGGGATCCCTAATTATTCTTCTGGTTTTAGTGATAGGAAGAGATGTTTAGGGATGCAAGGAATCTCAAATGGTAAATCTCATAGTGGAATGAAATTCCAACCACCTACATGCCAAAAATCTTGGGGAAATTACTCAAAAACATCTCTGAAAGGAACTATAAAAGGAATAATTATAGAATGGATGTTCATAGAGAAAGTTACTTTTAAAGAGTGATGATGAGGTCAAAAATATAATATAGTAGAAAATGGAATCATCCAATAAAGTTCAATATATTATATATAGGGATATTGGGCAATATGAATGTTAATTCCTTAATCTATGAGCTATTTGAGATTCTAGGGCTTAACAACCCCAACAAAAAAGGATAATTGTAAGGCATTTTCAATAAAAATAAATGTGTGTTATGGGAATGATGTGAAAAAAGGTATACTTAGCATTAACTATAGAAGGGAAAATATCTTATTTCATTTTTTCTCAACTAAGTAATTTATATCTAAATAAATTTCTAATAGTATGAAATTACCACCTCAATAATTAGATATTATGTTGGAAGTAAAAACATATAATGTCATGGTGATATCATCATAATACTATGTCTTTTATCCAATAGAATTTTGATAAAATGTGCTTCCTAAAAACCTTGTGATCCTCCCTCTATTTAAATTTGATGTGATTTTTGGCAGTTATTGGATTATCTATATAAAGACCATACCATTTTTGAGGAAGGGAAGTAATGATTGATATTCTAAATCAACCAATGATTGTATATCAATAAAATATTTAACATGAAAATACAATGGGAATTAATTCCATTTTATGGGTTTTAATACCTATATTTAAGGGTTATTTATTTCAAATAATTGTAGATAAACTCAACACTAATATATACCTATATTTTTGGATTTTGATGATATATTTTTTGTGGAATGTATACTCTCTCCCAGAATCATAAACTGGATTTTCAATAGAAATCAAACATGGTGTGATACTAATTTCAAAGAATCCATATCTAATGTCCCCAATTGAGTTTTTAGAACTAAAGAAGAAACTCTAGTAGAATCTAGATTAGGGATTCATTCGACCATGTAATTCAACATGTGGTGCACCTATTTTTATAACAAGGAATATGGTTTAATTCATTTTTTAATTAATTTTTGAGAACCTAACCAGATCACTATCAATAAAAAGGTATCTTATACCTTATATTTATTATTTATTAGATACAATTCATGGAGATGAAAAGTTTTCCTATAATTAACTTCATTTTGGATATCATTAGTTGAGGGAAAATAATGAGGATATACCCAAGACAAACATCGATATGAGGTATGGTCATTATGAATTTATAATGATTCCATTTTTACTGACTAATTCCCAATCTATATTCATGGATTTAATTAATATATTTTTTATAGATTACCTTGATTAGTTTTTTGTAGTATTTATTGATTATATTATTATATATTCTAAGATCAAATTAGACATTGAGGATCATTTTGATGTTATGTTCAAGGACCTAATGAAAGATAATTTATTTTCAATGTTTAATAAGTTATAATTCATGTTACAAAAATATTCATTATTGGGTCATATATTCTAAAGAAAGGGTATATTGTCTGATCCTTACAAGATGTAAGTTATTGACCAATGGGCTATACCGACCACGATAATTGAGATATGTTATTTTCTTTGGTTAACTGGATACTATCATGCTTTGTGAGGGTTTATCATGGCTATCTAATCCACTATCCTTATTGATATTAAAGGGATCCAAAATTAATTTGGATAGATGAATTTGGGGAAAATTTAAAGGGGATGAAAATAAGATTGTTTAGTGAATTTGTTCAATCAATACATTGCAATATAGATGGGTTTTTTATCATTAGTGATGCATCAAATAAGGGACTAGGATTATTCCTTATGAATAATTACATGATGATATCTAATACCACATTCCAATTTTAAAATTCATGAGTAAAATTACCAAGCTCATGATTTCAAATTAGCAATAATAATTTCAGAGTGAAAGATATAAAGTTGTGATCTATATGGTTAAAGGTGTCATATATATATATATATACTAATAATAAATGATTAATTTATATATTGGCATAGAAATATTTGGATATGATCCAAAAAATATTGTAGGAGTTAATCGATGATTATGATTTCTTAGGACACTACCACCCTGGGATGGTGAACAAGTGGTTGAGGCTCTTGCTCATAAAAACCACACTAGTTTTTCCAGGATGTGGATTTAAATATTTTCAATATTTTTGGATTTTTAGAAGATGAATCTTGAAAAAATGAGTAAAAGGGGAATATCATATCATTATCAAATAAATGTTTCAACCATCTATCCATGTATGGATTAAAGAGGAGTTGAAATAGGGTGTGAAACTCAGAAAAATGTGAGAAATGTTCTTGATATCAAAAATGAATGTGTTGGTATGATAATGTTTAGTAATAGTGTATATCTCTCATAAATAGAAGATATTAGGAATGAACTATTTTATGAACAAAATAGTTCATAATTATCTATTCATCCTCAAAGTAAGAATATGTGTTGACATCTGATAGGGTATTACTAGTTAAACCACATGAAAAGAGATATTGTAAAATATGTACCATAATGACTAGTATGTTATAATGTTAAGGATCATAAATAAGAATATAAGGTAATATTATAAATATTACACATACTCTAGTGGAAATGGAAAAACATTATCATGGATTTTATCATTCAACTCCCCAAGAAATCTAAATAAAATGATGCTACTTGTAAAGTAATTGATTTGCATATGATGTCAACACATTTCATTTCCATGAGAGAATATTTATCTCTTGATCATATTTCTTGGATATATATTAAAGAATTGGTATAGTTTCATGGAGTACCACATTCAATTGTACCTAATCAAGATCAAAATTTTACCTCAATGCATTGGAGAATCCTTCAGTAAAAAATGAATATATAGTTTATTTTCATTACTATATACTGTCCTTGGAAAAATTCCTTGTCAAAAAGGACCTTTAAAACTCTATAAGATATACAGACGGATTTCTCTATTGATCTCAATGTTGGTTCAATTCATCACTTTCCTTTTGTGTAAATTTCCTATAATGATATCTTTCACTCGAGAATTTAGATGGATCTTTATGAAGCCCTCTAGAGTATGAAGTGCAGGACTCCAATGTTCTTGGATGAAGTTATAGAATGAAATCTATTCAAACCTGATCCAAATAAGAATATATTATATAAGTTTAGATCCATTAAATAGTACATAAATATAGCTCACATTCCATATAAGACTTATATTGATAATCAATAGAGATGTCTGGAAATTATCAGTGGAAGAAAGTTATGTGATTTGGGAAGAAATTAAATTTGAACAATAGATATATTAGTCCATTCAATATTCTTGCCCAGATTGTGATGTTTTCTTATCTTTTGGTTCTTCCACCAAACCTCACTCAAGTTAATGATGTGTTCAATTTTGCTCTTCTAAATAATTATATACAATATCCTGCACATGTACTCATCATAATCATATTTTTTTATTCAAAGTGATGAAAGGACATATAAGGGATCCAAAAAGGGTCCATGGACAAACCACATTACGGAGGTCTAAAATAGTGGAGTTTGAGAGAATCCCCCCTAATAATGTTAATCACCATTGGTTTCAGACGTTGAAGAGTGTGACAAACAAGGCCCTCTAATTCAGAAAAAATAAGCGAAGCGAGGTTGTCCGCTGCTTTGTTTCCTTGTCTCCAAGTATGCGATACAGTAATTTCGGAGTTAAGAATTCCATGGAACATACGAATCACATACTCAATAGACCAGGGGGTAGCTCCAATACCTTGAATAGAATTAGAAAAAAGCTTTCAATCGGTTTCAAACTCCCTCTGCCTGCAAACAAAGAGACCAGCTAGTATGGACTTCACCTCTGCAAGAAGAGAAGTGTCGGGACCAAGCCCAATAGAGAAGGCTAGGGTAACTAATCCATTATTTTCATGAACAAGACCTCACTCGTGCATACTATCCGCAATACATGATCCATCGGTGTTGAGTTTAAATCCCCCCAAATGAGGATTCCATCGAAGCCAATTTCTAGAAACAGAACTGGACGCAGGGGCTGGATCATGCAGGATAGGATGAAGTCGTTGCATAGTGGGGGCCTCCCTCTAGAAGAAGATGGCCCAATCCATATCCAAGATGAGACTCTTGGTTCTGATAGAAATCACTTGAACAGAGGAGACAACCCCATCATGGAGATAGCTATTCTGAGCCTCCCACAAGCACCAACATCCAGCATGCAACACCATAGTACGCGCTCGATTTTCCTTTCCCTCGCCGCCCGTGCCATGGAACCAGTGGATAAGGAAGGGATAATCCACCATGGATGGAATGGAAAGGCCAGTGAAGTCACCAAATGTGTTCCAAACCTCATTCGCCGGGTCATTATCAAATAAAAAATGATCCGAGGTTTCCACTTTATGCCTCTTACAGCACACGCACTTAGAATCCAGGTTCACCCCACACCACTTGATGTTCTCCTCCATGGGTAATGCTCTGTTACAGATTCTCCATGTAAGAAAGTTGAATTTTGTGGGGATATATTTATCCCACAAATCCTCATGCTAGACATCCACCCCTTCCTACGAGACAGATAAGAGACAGTAATCCTTAGAGGTGAAACAACCTGAGGAAGATAAGGTGAACACACAATGGTCCAGATCCGTGGACAGCACCACCAGGTTGAACAGATCTCTCTGGTTCCTATCAAGGATAGAATTGATGAAAGGTAAGAACATATTGGCCTCCTTAAAAGATATGTTAGTTACCGGACAACCCAGATAACTGATCACCTAGCCACAGCAGTTATCATTCCAGATAGAAACATCCCCTGTGTCGATTATCCAACAGACATGTGGATGGAGAGAGTTCACCAAAGGATCAATCACGCGCCAAAGGGGTGAAGCATGTTCGTCCATAAACTCTCTGATACCATCGTAACACGCATGCATGGTCCGCCCCCACAGCGTCTGTCTCTCTGGAACTTCCCATTCCATTTTTCCATTCAAGTAGGTGAGGACATCACCTAGATTACAAACGTTGATGCCGCCCTCACCTATGGGCCTCGCCAACTTCCACCAAGAATCCCAATGCCTACGTCCCTCATTCCTAGAGTCCCAAATAAAACCAGAAAAAATACCATCCAATTTTCTGATAACTCCTTTAGGAACTTTAACAGCCGATAATTCATGGATCGGGTTGTCCATGAGGACACTATTAACCAAGGCAATTCTACCACCAAAGGACAAAAAGTGACTCTTCCAATTGAGCACTCTCTCTGATATTCAACAAACAATGGAATCAATGTCACGAATACGAAGAGCCATCGATGATATGGGGTATCCCAGATATAGCATTGGAAGATTACCTCCTTGAATTCCTAAAAGAAGACTCACTTTGAGGATGCGCCTATCCAAGCAAGAATTAGATATAAAAAATTACTCTTTCTTTTATTGATGAGCTAACCACTCCAAAAGAAGTAGTCCTCAAAGAGGTTAATCAGGAACGCACAGATCTACTGGACGCATTGGTAAAAATCATGGAGTCATCAGCAAACATAAGGTGAGACACTGAGGGTAAGTGCATCCTTCTGCGATACGGAAGGATCTCACCCAACACCATTTTGTGATGAAGGAGAAGGCTAAGAACTTCCTGAGTAATAATGATGATGCTCGGCGAGACTAGATCTCCTTGGTGAAGACCCCGAGTTGTTTTGAAGAAACCTAAGTTCTTTCCCATAAAAGAAATTTCCATCCAAGAAGAGCTAAAGCAGCGGAAGAGAATATCAATATTACAGGGAGATATACCCATACTAGCAAGCACTTTGTTGATGAAACTCCACTCCACATGGTCATAAGCTTTTCTCATATCTAGTTTAATAGCCATATTAGAGCCTCAGGTTTTAAGATTGAGATCCTTGAGCATTTCCTGTGCCAAACCAATCACCCCCTGGATGGAGCATCCTTTGACGAAGTTGTACTATTCAAGAGATATGCATTTGGGATGATGGGTGGATAGCCATTAAATAATGACACTTGAAAGTATCTTATAGGTAGTATTACACATGCTATTCGTCCGTAAATGATCAATTGATGTTAGGGATTTAGACTTAGTAATATGAACAATTGTGGTTTCACAATCCACTCTAGGCAAAGGTCCACATCTGAAGAAATATTGAATAGCCACGATTAACTCGGTCTTCACTAAGTCCCATGCATCTCTGTAAAAACTGCCAGGAAAATCGACGGGTCCTGCTGTTCTATCAGGATCCAAACAAAGCACGGCCTCAGGGATCTCACTCTCCTAGGAAATGCCACTAGGGTCTCATTATCTTGGGAAGTGAAGGTAGGTTTAAGGGTATCAAGAATCTTCATGTCCCCCCTAGGATACCCATTTGGAAAACTGGTACAAGTTCTAGCAAGCAATCTATGAAAATGGGAACAGGAAAGGCCTCCTATCACCTCCCTATCATCTAAGAAGGAACCATCCCCCAGAGAAATATTCAGAGGAATCCACCTTTTCCTTTCTTTAATTCATGCATAGAAAGAAGATAAATTTTTATCACCCTCTTTGAGCCAACTTATTCTAGCTTTCTCCCTGGCCTAGTGCTCTTGCCTCAGAAGCATATCCGAGAGAAGATCATTTTTTTTGGAAAGCTCCTTAAAGGACCGATCACTCCAGTATTCTTCATGGTGTCATTCCAGCTGATCCACATCCAACATAAACACTTCCAGGTCTCTGTTTGAAGATCGGAAATCCTTCAACCAAATGATAATATTTTTCTTAAGACGTCACAGCTTACTATGGAGGACAGTCCACATATTACCTTGAGTGGGAGAAAACCAAGATTCACAAACCAGGGAATGATCCAATATTCCCCGCACCAAATGGGTCACCGTAGTATTAGGATAAGAAGATAGCACATTCAAGTTCATGAGGCAGCGATCCCAGTGGCTCCATGACCTTTGGGATCCCCACTGATTGTTACACCATGTGAAACGGTCACCCAAGAAACCAAAGTCCATGAGACCTTTACTAGCCATGAACTGGGAGAAGGAAAGACTGGCCTTCCTATTAAACGGACCCCTTCCCAGCCTTTCCTCTGGCTAACACAGATCATTGAAGTCCCCCCCCCCACATACAAAGGTACAGTGCCAGGATTGAAGGAGTTAATCTCACTCCACAACATCTCCCGCTGGGTCAAGTCACAACTCCCATAGAAAAATGAAAAGAATAAGCAAAAGGAGTCTTGGGAATATTTGACAGTGATGAACTGATCCCCCACACCGATCATATCCACCGAGAAACTACATCACCAGAAAATCCAGATATGATTAATGGTCGGTTCTTCATGCATGAATCCATGAATTTTAAGTTTTTTGGGGAACTATATAATCCTTCAAGAATGATGCTTATGCTCATGAATGGCCACAACTAAAACCTTTTTCTTGGAGAGTTCCAAAGTTAAGAAGTCCGTTCTAATACGGGCGCCGATTCCTAGGGCATTCCAGACAAGCACTTGAGTCATTGGAAACTAATGGATCTAGGACTAGCCCCAGACTTCATGGCATATTCGAAATGGGGTGACAGTCGACCCTTGAGAGAACGAGATTGAGAACAAGTACGAACACGAAAGAAATTTTTTGTCAGAGGAAGAGAATAAGAGCCGAATCCTTTAAAGGGGATTTGGGTCCCCATACTGACAGGATGAGAAGATCCCCTATCCGGTTCCACAGCCTCCCTATGAGGATCACCCACATAGATAACAACTAGAGCAGCCAAGGCAGAGGGGGAGACCGATCCTTCAAAATAGAAGCCTAGAGGAACCATCGCGAGAGAGTGCTCATCCCCACTAGGGACACTGAGAGTCAAGATAATCCCAGAGGGAGAGGCGGTGGAATCCCCAGGGGAAGAACAATAGATGGAATGAGGGCACCAGAATGAACCTGAGTTAAGCACCGCAGAACAACAGTGACAATATCCCAATACGTCTTATTATCCGACATGCTTTGTGGAACCATAGGAGCCAAATATAGCAAGGGATGCACCCAAACCGACTCTCGAGACTGAACAGCTACCTGAGGTAAGACCGAGTGATCACCATATGTTGAAGCCAGACATCCTTCCTGGACCTTTTCTTCTTGTAATGGGTGACTCCACCCTGTCTGATGAGTGCGACAACACATTTGCACCGAATGACCTTGCAGAAGGCAGTGGGAGAAAAGGCATGGGAACACCGAGTAGATAATGTCCTAAACCCAACAAAATGAATCCTTCACACTGATATCAATCAATGCCTGCACTGGAAGAGATAGGTCTAGTTCGACACAGATACGGGCCACAGAGGCCTCAGTGCACCCACTGGTCCATGGATCAGAGCACAAGAAGCCCCCCAAAGCGTCTCCGATCGCTTTGAGAAAACTCGGATTCTAGAAAGGAAGGGGGAGGCCCGAGAGATAGATCCACATAGCAGCTTGAGGACATTCTTTCCCCCTATGCACATCCATCGTCCATCTCGACAGATTGAAACTCCAACGGCCTCAGGAATGAGGAGCTCGACACCATTCCTGAACGAAGTCCTCTTGCGAAGCCAGAATGATGCAGAAGAAGTGTCGATGAGGAACTGAGATTTGCTCCAGGATTCGAAGGCCCTAGGATGACAAGAAGCACTAGAAGGTCACAAGAGAATGTTTTACAGTTCCGAAGCGAGTTATCAAGGTGAGATGAAAGCACGCTGAAGTGTCTTCGAATGCCGAGGCGGGGACTTCCAGTCTGATTCGAGAGCCTATGTGGGAGGACAAAGCTGGCCCCACAGAGACCTCTGGGAAGGGGAGGCCAACAGAAGAGCCAGGGCCACAAAGGGAATCACGAAACGAGAGCATATCCAGGGGAGGAACACCGAAAGAAGCTGGGGTGGCCGTAGGAAGAGGAGCCGAGGATGGGAAACTGGAGGGCTTTGGGAGACAAGGATCCACCGGCATAGGATCAGAAGGAGGAGGCAGCACCGTCAGTGAGGGAGCACAGGAGCCGGGATCCGGGGAGACCAGAGCCTTACCGGATAACTCCAAGTAAGCAGAGGCCACCACAACAGTCGAATAATTTCGAAACATCGGAGGCGCGTGCATCGTGTTCTTTTTATTCAAAACGGTTTAGGAATTCTGTTCTGCTACTTTCTCATGAGTGAATTAGTATGCTTCTTTCGAATGTGTGTCATGAACATGTTCTAATATCAATGTTTGTTCCATTAGAGCATGATTTTTATTATGAAGAACAACATGTAAAAATCTTGGAACATAAATATAAATCTCTAGGGAACAAGACTACTCACATAGTTAAACAACTTTGGATGTATTATAAATTTCAAAAAGATACATGTGATCCTAATGTTGTTATGAAGAGGAGATATACACAATTATATATATCATCATGGTAAAATTTTGAAGGAAAAGTTCATTTTGATGGAGGTATAATATTAAAAACCTATGATTTTATGATATATTTTTATTTAAATAATTTTAATTTCTACAATAGTTTTCTATACACGCAACCTCGAGTCTTAATAAATAGTTATATAATATTCCATTATAACAGGCTACTAAATTGGTTGGTATTGATATGAATAAAAAAATAATGAGAAATATGTATAATTATTTTATATAATTCCAATTATTACTTAATTTATAATAAATAAGTACTCAATTTTTAGTAAACTCATTTTATGATTCAAAAATATATTTTATTCAAAAATGGGTGTTATGAAATTTTTTCAAGGATATTTTAATTTATTTTATAAATATTCATCAAAAATTATTTTTATAAAATTTATTTAATTTTATAAATTGTAATATCAAAATTATCTTAAATTTAAATTTTGGTATTTAAATAAAAAGGTTAATTTTTTAATTAATAGTGAAAAGTACCGATTTTTGTAAAAAAATATCATTTTTTCATATAAAAGTATCATTATGTTTTGAATTGTATCTTGATGTAAAATAGGACTACATTAATTCTAAATTTTCTAAATAACTACCTTTTAATCAGTATTATACACGATTTCGGTATGAATTCATTATTTGGTACAAGATAATTTAAAAAAACTATTTTCATGCGAGAAATGTGTTTTTATATTAATAAAATAAAAACATAATTCATTATTATTTGTTTTAATGGAATTTATATATTATATATTAAATAAAATATTTTAAAATTCATTAGATATTTTTGAAATGGAATGCAAGTAAATTATGTCTTATGTTTAAATATGAATTTCAATAAAAATAGGTTTTTATTGCATTTCACGCACTTATTTTAAATAACATTCTATGGATTATATGAATGTAATTTTAAAAAATGGATTCCTTATTTTTAATCATAATTTCAATATTTTTAATGAGGCAATTTTTATTTTGTTTATAATGAATAGTTACATCAATAAAAAAATCATAATTTTAATGTTAAAAGGGTTCATCGGGGGTTAAACCAAGAGATAAGGGAAGGAATTATAATTAAAACAGCTCTAAATAATTATTTTTATAAAAATTTTAATCCTATATCATATTCCCATATATTTTGAGTAATTTTTATGAATTTTAATTTAGTATGAAATTATTATATTTTAATGATCAAAAAATTTCTTAGTGTGACCCCACCCTCCATTATAAAATGACACAAATTATCCTCTCTTACACACACTTAATGAGTATTATAGTTCATAAAATAAACTCTTTATTAACTTTATAAAATCCCACCTCATGTCTTAGAGGTCATGTATTAATCATAATACCATCCTTTCGGGGATTTATGAGTAAGTCAGAGGAGGTTTGTCAATGAAGAGGTAGAACTCTTAACTGAGTACTTTCAATTTTATTTCTTCCTATACCTTTTATAAATAAATAGTATATATTCTAAAATAATGAGATAAATATATAAAATAAATTTAATTTTTATCATGATAATGGATTAATAAGTTTACACCTATCTTCCATCAAATGGTAAATGAGAAATATCATTTTTTTGTACATGTGTACTACCACCTTCACATAGAGATAGAATTTATTTTCCATCACCATAATTCATGGTTAGCTATTATGTTGGATTTATTTTCATATGTTATCTTAATGAAATAATTATTAATCTATAATTATAATATCTTATCTTTCTTTTTACATTTCCATCCAGTATAAAATGATAATGTCACTCGTGTGTACGTGTGGACAACAACCTCCACGAAGTGATGTGATTCATTTTTCATTTAAATTTTACATTTTTTTATAATAAAGATATATTGAATGAATATATAAGTCATTTATTATTTAATAACTATTTTAAAATATTAAATTTTTATTTACATCTCTTTCATTCAAACCACTAAAAATATAAACATCACTCATGTGTACGTACCGACTACCGTCTCCATGAAGTAATGAAATTTAGTTTCACCACCACTTATTATGATTGGTTATAAAAGCTTATATAATAAATAAAAAATAAATTTATTTAATTCTTAATATTATAAAACCCAGACCAAGGTGAAATAACTAGAATATCCATATCCAAACCAGCATAGAAAATGTAATAGTTTTCACATGAATTTCCATTTTAAGGAAGATTTTTTTCAAAATAATAATCAGAAATAATAATTAAATCGAACATATTAATTTATTTATGAGTATGGTTATAGAGTAGATGTATAATAAATATACTTTTATTAGATATGATTCTTTATTTCTAACGAATCAAGATAAGACTTGAGGTAAGGGTTCTATGTTTCTATCCCGTTTTAATTGAGATTGTTTATGTTTGAATTTACATTAAGGAAATTTTATGATCCTTATATGATAAATCCATTTTAGTTTTTATTACCCAATAGTTATTTTTATATTGTTTTTATATTATCATTTTCCTCTATTTGGTATGAAAAATGTTTCACTAAATTTATTTTGGAAAAGATGACCTTATTTCTCCTCTTTCAATATAAACTAATTTTTATTCCATATCTTCGTTTTATAAATGTTTTCAAGATTTTTTTTGAGTATTGTTAATTTATTTTTTAATATAATTTTTACCCATGTTTTGTTTTTTACAAATGTTCTAAAGGAATCCCTTTTTCACTTTCTAAACATGGTACTTTCTACCGAAGGTGTAATCAAAATATTTGTTTTGAATGATTACAATATGATATGACTTCATGCCTTTATGACCAATCATTTATTTGAATTCTCCTTTAAAATAATCAATGAAAAGGTTTAGAAAAATATTTTGGAAATTTTTATAATTTAAATAAGTGATTTCAAAATGAATGGGGTATTTTCCCTAATAAATGTTTCAATAATTTTTTGAAGGTATATTCTTCTATAAAAAACCATTGATTTTACTTATACTTCATTGGGGATATGATATGATGTTATCATCCTCCTTGAATAAAAGGCCCGAAGACCTAAATTTTTTTTTGATAATACTCATTTTAAGGGTAAAGTGGGAAAACCTCACATACTTCAAAGATTGAGATAAAAAAAACCTGAATTTCATAACGGATGAAATCATCCCGAGACAAGAATACTAAGGAATGCCCCTCCCCAACATCATCATTTTTATGGAAATCCTCCATCGTTGCATGATTTCTCATCAAGCTATCTCGTTTAGCAATGCATGAGCCTGGCACCACTCGCAACACCATACCCTCTCAAACATCCATATCCATCCATACATGGTAAAAGCTACCTACTCTAATCCCCTTCCGAAGAATTTCCTTGTAGAATGTCTGAAAGAAGCAACCCATGAACCCTTATACTGCATAAATCATTATGTGATTCTTACTCAAAACCCCCAAATGCATCTATTCTGAAAACCATTCCACAATATAAATGATAAAACATATATCAATACCACTTTCACCAAAACTCCTTCAATTTCACTTCCACCAAATCCAATTCAACAAAACAGAACAATCACAAAATTCGCCGCAATACAAAAATGATGATTCACCCAAACCAATCGTAGAATCATCCAAAATAAATCACTAATTGGAGATTCCAAGAAAAACGTACCATCACACAAATAGTAGTAGAAACACATCCAAAATAAAAAACACATACAAAAATCAAGGATCAATAATCCATCACAACATTTATGAAGATAGCTCCATCACTTACACCTCCACCGATCCACAAACTACAACTTCTCATCGAACCAGAATCGCACATCAGCTCGCATCCACAGCAGAAATGAATCAAAAACCAAGGAATGAAAAAACAACACTGAAATTCTAGCTACCCGAGCATGCACCAGAATAAAGGTCCCTCCGCAAGCCATAACCACTCCCATCGTCACCTTCAAAGCCACACTTGAGACCGCAGCAGACCTCCAAATCACACCCATAGCTGACACAAAAATGGTTCTATGACCCTCAGACCGCAATAGTGGTACACAACCCCTAGATATTCACCATGCCTCTATGGGAAACCATTTCCAAATCAAATTCTAGGTCATGAAGATGGAAACAACAATGAAAAATAAGGACGCCCACGAAGCTGCAACGCCACCACTAGTTAAGGACGCACACACTGTGAGCGCGTCAGGTATATGCGCCAAGAGAGAAGCCACCACCGACTTGAGGTAGACAAGAGGAAGGTAGAGACAGGGGAAGACCTAGCAAGAATGTTACCATCCTTATTATTTCTCTAATTTTTTTATTAATTATTATAATGATATCTTAATTAAAAAAGTTTTCTTATCAGCTAAGCTATGAATAAGTGAAAATTATTTATCCTGAACTTGTGAAATACATATTAATGTATTGTGATTATGTGATTATTGGGTATATTATAACACTCCAATGCATTGGATAATGTGATATTGATATCTCATGATATGATTATGATTAAAATGGACATGATTGTGAATGGATTTTTTCACATTTTTATTCATGATTGTGATTACCTCAAGATAGAATCACAACATTATACATGCACATGATTGAAAATGGATATGTTCACATTTTAATGCATAAGTATGATCACTTTATATATATTATCAAAAGATTATATATGAACATGATTGAGATTTTATATTTTCACAATGTTATTATTTCATATGCTTATGATACTAACTTCCTATGTTATGAATCTTGGATGATGATTACTGGTTTGACACCCTTATTGATCATTCATCTAGATACGAATTAATTTGGGACTTTATGATATAATATTTTCTAGGTATGAATATTTGTGTTGAGAACATGAATTTTATTGTATTATTTTATGATTATTATCATCTTATGCTTTCTTCATATAGATATGTCCCATTTTTACATTCACTAAACATATTAGCTCACCCTTTCTTATGTTTTACTTCCCTAGGATTAGATGGATATTTTTATATGAAATGGGTCTAGAAGGGTATCTTTTGTAATGAAATATATATTATATGATGAAGAGAATAATTAAATAAGATGTTTATGTATCTAGACTTTATGTATGCTAACCCTTTATAGTTCTCAGATACAATTTATTTATGACATATATTTAATATTCATTAAAATGATGTAACATATATGTATGCTTTTCTTTGGTTTTTATAGGCACATGTTCCTTTTCACTAAAAAATAGGGCTTATATATGTATTTTTCTTAGTTTAATAGGTTACTATCAATGGATTTTTCAAAAACATTCTTGATTTACCAACCCACCAACTATTATTATTCATAAAGGGGTTAAATTTAAATTTTCAAGGGAATGTGAATATAGTTTTTAAGAGAAAAATGAGATATTGATTAACGAACTGATGTTGAATTTACCATCAGAAAATGATTGATTTTTAATATATAGTTATGTATCAAAGATGGGAATAGGATATGTCCTTATGAAGAATGATAGAGTTTTTTATTATGAATTAATGTAATAAAATATCCATGTATAGAACTATCATACTCATTACCAGGAGTTGTGTGCATGAATTGTTACCTTGAAGATATAGAAGAATACAAATAATGGAAAATTTGTTTCATATACCTGGAACACAAAAAATTAATGTAAATTTTCTCTTAGAAATAACTTAAAATGAGGAAAAAAATAGATTGTTATAACAAACCAATATCTATGAGTAGTCGATACAATACATCCCTAAGAAGGAAAACAAGGTGGATGATGTATTGGGTAGGAGGGACCATGGATTTATTACCATAATGAGAATTATAAATGATCCTATATTCATGGGTCTAATAAATATGGATATGGTAATTCTATTTAAAGGGGAGACATCATTATTTTTCCATGATATTCCTTAGTCATTTTTACTAGAAAATATAGAGAATTCTTAGTATTATGATACAGATTTACCCAAGAAGACTAAATAAGTGAATAATGGAAAAATGATAGACATTATCAATGATTATGGAGTATTGATGCATGAGAAAAAGGTAATGTATTCAATCTATAACAGAGCAGAATAGGTAACTACTAGATGAACTGAATAATCAGAATTTCCCAATACACCATGGTAGAAAAAAAATATAAAAATGGATTTAAGAGAACCTTTTTAGTTGGATGGTATGAAGTTTGAAATTTTGAAAAATGTGTCTAGATGATTAGTATTTCATTATATAATGGTTGAAGGAAAATATATTGAGGGATTCATGAAACCTATTCCTATAACTATATGTAAGTGGGATAATATTATTGTGTAATTTATCACTTGATATCTAAAAACTCCAAATAAGAATTATTCTATATGGGTCATCCTAAATCGCCTTACCAAATATGTATATTTACTAAAAGTAATAAATGAACAACCACTTAAGAAAATTTATAATATCTATATTAATGAAACAATGAGACTTAATAAAGAATCACTACCAATTTTATCTAATGGTGACCCTTGGATCACATCAAAATTCTAGAATAGTATTCAAAAGGATCTTGACAAAAAGGTTCATTTAAGAACCACTTATCATCCCAAAATTGATGGGTACTTATAAAGGACTATTGAAACATTAAAAATAAATACTAATATCATGTTATTTTGACATTCAAGGAACTTTATATCAATATTTAACTCTTATGAAGTTTTAATACAATAATATTTTCCAATTTATCATCCTGATAGCACTATATGATGCATTTTTTAGGAAGATATGTCATACTCCATCTTTTTGGAATAAGTCGGAGAAAGGAATCCATTATGACAAGAATATGTATAGGAGTAAATAATGAAATCAAACACTATTATGAGTCATATTAATATATATCAACTTATATAAAAGATCTATACTGATAATCAATGGAAGGACATAAAATTTCTAGTGGGGGATCATGTATTCCTAAAGGTATTCACATGGTATGGATTTATAAGATTCAATAAAAGGGAAAGTTAGACCCAATGAACATTGTTCCTTATAAAATTTTATAAATATTTGGTGTTGTAACATAAAAATAATTTATGCCTCCCAATAAATCAAAATAAAAAATCATCTTCTTAATTTCATTATCAAGGAAATGCATACTGGATATGAAACATTGATAAAAAATTTATGGAATATAGTTGTAACCTGAATTCTATTATAAAGATGATCATATGTAGATCCTTGAATGTAGATATTAGGTGTTGTGGAAATGGGCAACTAGGATAGTCAACACCCATTACAGAAATTAGTAACTATAAAATCCATGTTGGGAGCCTGAAGAATCTACGATGAAGGAATACTAAAATAAAATTGTAGCTAAAATGAATCCCAATTTTGAGGATGAAATTATTTAAGGGAGGTTAATTTAATACTCGATACATCACTATGACACATAAATAATACATCCCAAAACAAATGCACAATGCGTACTCTAATGATCTTTTTTTTATGATTATAAAAATTTTATATTTATAAAATTATAGTATTTATAAATTATAAATTTATTTCATATTTGTATTAATCATTTCAAAATTTATTTTAGGGTGAATTTTTGATATTTTTTTAAAATAATAGTTTTTAGGTCAATAGTGAAAAATATAGTTTTTACTAATTTCATAATTTTTATGATTATATCAAGAATTAAGTAATACATAAAAACTTATAAAGAATTTTCAAGATCAAAAATTTATTTACTGAGTAAAAAAATCCAATTAAAATATTATTTTTAATTTATAATATCCATGTTTAATGTTTTGGAAACATAATAATGTTCGACACTAAAAACTATTCTTATTCAGTTATAATAAAATTTATTTTCCATCCCTTGTTGAAATTAAATTTAAAAAATTTGGATTTCATATTTTATATCACTTTATTAATATAATATTATAAGGTTGATTTCATTTGTTTCATAAAAAATAAGATTACTAGGATAAAAGATAATTATTGTGATAATGATAAAACTATTATATTCAAAGAATTGTTGTATTAATAGTATGTAATATTTATCTACTAAAATAAGTTATCCTATTATAAAAATGACTCATCTATAAATTTTAAATGTATATATAAATATTTCACCACTCATTAACTTACTAATCAATAATAAATTTTATTAAGAACACTTAATGGTAAAAGGAAATTTTTCTATAGATAAGTTTATATATATATATATTAAATATTGTAATTTAAAAGTAGATTATATTTTATATATACTTTTAATAATAAAATATTAATATATAATATAATTTAATAAGATAAATTTTTTTAAGAAGGGCTACATTGTTGTTTTAATAAATTATAAATTTCATTGGTAAAATCTCATTATAAAGGTAAAAAATAAAAGGGTAAAATTTAAAATATTTTTGGTAAAAGTCATGAAACAGGCTTAAAACATGTTTGAAAATGAATATATGAGGTTTTATAGACCTTATATCACCAAAAAATTCATTATTTCCCATTACTAGTGCCATTTAACCTTGGATAGTGTCATGTCATCGTTGAAAAATTAAAGAGTATATATAAATATGTCATTTTCTTCACTTATAATTGAATATCACTTCCACCACATTTATCTACCCTTTAAAAGGAATTATATCTACCAAAAATTGACCCTATTCTCGCCAAATGTCTCTCCCAACAACCTATAATATTTGTTCTTGAAATACTACCTAGATAAGGAGTCGTAAATTTTTTCCTAAGGGAGAACATCCAAAGGGAGAAGTAATATTCTCACCTGGAGTATCTTATTTATTTTCTTTTTGAACTACCTCATACCCACTATATATATGAAATAATGATTAGATAGGTATTAATAATACGATTAAATATTTTTATATGAATATAATATGACATTGTTTACCTTACTGTTTAGGAAAAAAATGTCTCATGTGTTGCGTGAGAACTACCATCTTCGTAAGGAACGTGATCTTTTTTTCATAAACACCTTACAAGGAAGGATAAAAGGGGGGAATTTAATGAATAAATATGATATTTAATTTATTTATGATTCTAGAAATATAATGTATCTCTTACCTCTTTTTACATTTTATGTAAATGAAGACACCACATGTGCATACGTGTGGACTATCACCTCAATAGAAGTGATGCATTTTATTTTTACTTTAGTATCCTCTAATGTGTGTTGGAACTATGCATGCAGCAGAAGCCCCAAACAGGTGGGTTTTAAAAAATTTCCATAGACGATCGATGTAAACTTTTCAACGCCAATGAATAACAGCCCAGTCTTAGCCGAGGACCATGGGTGAAGGGTTTTAAGAACATAAAAAACCGTAAAAATACCTAGCGTATCTAAATTATTTGAACTATAACTGCTCTTCGTTGGAGATTGCTGCATGAATAATCTGAAGTTAAATTCTTCTAAATCATCCTCACATGCTTCAAGGAATCTGTGGGAGCGTTGTTCATCGTAATCTGGGTGCTAGCACGGAATTGCGACGCTGCTTTCAATGCTCTAACGATCACTGCCTCACTTCTCTAGCGACGGTTGAGAGAGTGCTTGATCCATGCTCCTTGGATCCAGAGCCTCTCTCTCTAGATCATGCGAGATAGGAAAAGAGATATAAGATTCATGAATAGTTTTTGTCAATCTCATCTTCTCATATATTTATAGTGCCATTTAATTACTCGGAAATGTCAACCCGACCCCTGAATAATCAAAGAACTATTAACGAAATTTTATGACTACTAATATGGGTCGTAAATAGTATTATCACTTACTTGTAATATATTAAAATATATTATTTTATAATAATTGAGTCATTAACTCAACTCATCATTCACATAAATATTAATTGAACCATGAATAAATTTAATATTCATCAATTAATATTTTTCTGGTATTTACTTAAAACTCATAAATACATTTAATAAATAAATTCAATACTCATTATTATAAACTCAAATAATTGGAATTTATTTATTTAATTGGAGATTGTTTAACTTTGTAAAAATCCTAAACCCCAGTGGCAGGGTCCAACATGTCCAAAACTCCTATTAAACTAAATAGGACACATTATTGATTATGTTTTTGTGTGTGATTCTCTAGGACCTTATCTCAATAGCATTGAATATAATTCATAGACCAAGAGTGGGATCTAGCAACCCATAATTTCCCCTTAATATATAAGGAATTTAAAAAAAGCAACAAACAACCATCGAACATGCAATGTGTAATATATTCTCTTTATTTACAATATCTCATAATGAAGGATGCACTCTCGTGTCATCGCCCTTTTCTTTCTTTATTATTTGTTGATTTAACTGGATGGATTTACCTTCGACTGCCATGGACATGTTCATATAAAGTTACAATCATCCATATCAAAATGACCTCAGATATATTACTTCCATAATTCAGAAGTCAAAAATCTTTTTTCACCATTCAACCAATGGCATGCCACCAATGATGCATCCAATAAAAACTAACTCTCCACGACTTCATTTCCATGGTTTTTTTCTTTCCTAAAAGTATGAAATCTAATAACATTCATTGGTAATGATCTCAAGTCAGGAGACCATTACACATGATCGTAGATAGAAATATCCAATGACACCTAAAACATTTGGTGTTCCTATTGGTGGGAAATTCCTCAAGATATCACTACTTGAGAATGCCAAGTGAGACCTTCATGTGGAGATGTCTTAATTCTTATGATCCCCCATCACCTGAAAGTTAAACATCTACTATTTCCAGTCAGTATAATGTATCTAGACCATAGAACATATATTTAATATTAATGTCATACTATCTCGAGGTTCTCATTATAGCCTGGGAACTGCTACAACCTCTTGATATGACAATTAACCTTTGGACATTAACATTCCAATAGTGGAAACAGAAAATTCTACACTATAATAGTAAGATAATATCATGTATAGCTCACTATATACATGATATGTTAATCACAAGAAAAAAATAGTTGGGTCTAGGACACCAAAAATGTCAACACTCTCATTTACACTAGATCCAACTTGCTAACTAAACTTTTTAGCTATTAAGATGATGAACATCATGTTTCTTTTGAGTAACAGATTTAGCTACTAGGTCCTCCATAATTATGATGCATGGAAATTATACTATTGTGACCTTGTCTCTTTGAGTAAAACATCTCAAGAGATGGTATCCTGAGTATATCCCATTTGTCCACTTTCAAAACTTGACATATTGACTAGTAATAATATTATAATTTACATTATGATAATACTTTTCTTACCAAGTGCGATTCCAAGAACTGGAACAAATCATTACATTTAATAACATCTTCTTATCTTCCTAATAAGGTGCAACATACTTGGTCATTGTAGGTATGAAAACCACTGCATTATATGATCCTGACTCGCTCATCGTATTTATCCTAACTGCAATACATTATCACGTTGATTTATTGAAAACTATTTTATGTCCCTAAAAACTATTATCCTTCCTCTCCATTTACTAGGTACATATCTTTTGTACTTACCTAAGTACAATTTGATGGTTCTGAATGCATCCCTTGCAGTGCTCCTGGATATAATTGATATTTCCCCTTTATAAAGAATGTCCTAGAAATATCAATTCTTGTACATATCATGGAAGACATGATTCATCCATTGAATGGATTTATGGATTGTAACTCACCATGTTTATATCTTCCCATGTCCCGAGCATGACAATCTGAAGAGATTATACCCTATGAAATAGGCAGTAATACATCTCTAGAATTGTTCCAACTTGTATTTTTCAATACAGTGTAGCTATATATACAATTGACTAGGACCAAGAAAACTATAGAACTACCTTATTTGATCATGTTCCATAGAACTTAGGTTGAAACATTAAGTCAATCAATAGAGAATAAATTTTATTTTAGTTTTAACTAACTGTGATACCAATGTGTGTTTTCCATATGTTTACAAACATACTTTACTTGGGAAACTTTGACACTACTACTAACCTCTCGTAGACACATTGCCATCATTTGATGAAAATGTATATTCTATGATCATGATTCTTACATTAATCCTAAAATGGATTTTAGTAAGTATTATCCTCTATTAGAATTCTGTAATGTGACCATCCCTTTCTGGTTGTGTCCTATAGACACCATCCACGATTGGTGGTCATGACATCCAATGCTAAATAAATTGATCATATAAATTAGCTATGATAAGTAAAATTCTAATGGATTTATATATAAAAACTTGGGGAAACCAATTGATCCTTATTGGTACTACACTTGTACCATCCATGTATCAACTCACTTGAATATCCACTGCAGTATTCAAAATAATAAGACTCTTTTCACTTTGATACATGGAATCCATTAATTGAATTTTAGTTGTTATTATCAATTTTAGTTATTTGAAATATATTTTTTACCTGTAGGAAATATTATTCATATTTAATAATATCTAACCACCCATAGTGATTATTAAAAACCATCACCACAATTTTCTCCTTCCAACACAGTATGTGTCTTTGGAACATACGTTATTCCACATGCTCTTATGGAACTAGTTCATATGCCAACTATTTGTGCATCTTGAACATTGACTAAACTCAAGTCAATATAGATCCCACTATATCTAATAGAGATGTGGACCCTTATATATATGTGTAGTCTATTTCATGACTACCTACTTTTCTATCTTATGGATTTATGTAATATCCTAAGCAACTGTTAGGATTATTACAGTAAATGCATAATGTTTTTTCCTTGATGCAAGTTTGTTTATGTACTAACAAACTCTTTGCATCCAAACACATTTCTTTATAAAATAATTGATTTAACATCATAATATGACTCGTATGATATCCATTTGGAATTCTAGTGGGCATATCATTAAGGGATTACACTCTTATTTGAAAATCATTTCATGAAATATAATAGAAGTTGACTCATGTTGCAACATTGATACTACTTACATCAAAACTTTGATATATAACATATGCATTTAAGAATTTATCAACAATACATGTTTGTTGATCAATGTTGATATGTAAGACTTCATCATCAATTTTCCTCATTAAAATTAATGTCATGACGTCGATAAGTAATGTGCATTTATGAATTACTCCACACTATATTTTCATGATTGATGAATGCTTGGTCGATATATTCTTCGGTATCCCAAATCATATCTTCTGACCATGCATATACTTCAATTTATTATTTCTTAATTACAAAAAGTAATATTATGAAGTACATATATACCTCTAGATTATACTTGTAATAGTTCATGTCCACTTGTTAAACTGGTTCCAAAAGCTTTGTGACTTACCTTTATTTATAAAGGCGCTTTTGTCCAAACTAAAGCTATCGATAATACCAACAGTATTTAGCTATTCCAAGACTAAATACCATAATTAGTATATTTATGAAGTTCTTCTTTAGTATTAATTGACAAATAATATTCTTTTCACAACTGGGTATAAGGATTTCATTCATATTCATTAATAATTTCCTATTATTCATGTATTACTGAACTTGTGATTGAGTTCACCAAAAACAACATTCATTCCAAAAACCTGCAAGAATGTCTCCTTGTATCCAAGGACTCATGAGTGTAATTTTTGAGAATATACTCAAAAATAGTTCAACAAGTATCTTTTACTTGGCAATTAAGAAGTCATGTACATCCCACTACTGGCCTAGGTATCACCCTTTCACAGCCACTTGGAGAATACACCTGACTTCTAGTAATATATCTATAGTTAATTGGTAACTCTATTTTATTACACATATATAAAAATAATATAGTATTAAATACTCTCAAGTAATAAATGTAAACATTACATTGATGAATATGCTTGATGTAGAAGTGGAAAATTGATTTTTTAAATCAGTGTATTACTTTTAAACTTGCATTGTTTCATTTTATAATATGAAATGAAAATAAACTTCGTTAATACCTCATTAATTTAAGGACATCAAGAATGTTCCATTGGAACTATGTGACTTTTACCTTTCCTCATTATGTTTCAATTTATTCACCACAAGAATAAAACTGTCTTTAATATTCTTATTCACTTAGAAAACCATACCTAGAAAGGTAATAATGTGGTTATTCAATACTTGTTCATTTTATCACTTAAAACAAAACACGAGTAAAGGGGTGAACATGATATGAGAAAGGGATCCATTTAAAAATCATGATAAATATTTAAATTTACACATGATGGTGTAACATCACTATATTCATATCAATTCTTTTCTTTCTCCTTGCAAACATTTCAAAGATGAGACTTCATGTTTATATCATCTATGTCTCAGTGTAGCGACCGTAACTGATATCGAACGTTGATGAAATTATAATGATATAAATGTCATATGATTTGTACATTAGTCTCATGTAATCTATTTAACCCCATCTTCTTGAGGTAGTTTAACAGTGTTGGGGACACTGGCACCTTGAGTTTTCGATATTATAGTACTATGTACATGCACCTATACTACACATGGATACTCATGTCAGATTTCACATTTACTTTTTCCAATATATATCATAGTTTAAACTTGTGTTTGAACATTCCATTTTTCTAAAAAAATTAATTTTTGCAGATTAGTGACTTTTATCTGGATTACCGATTTAATCATTTTAATTAATTACTTAAATCATTCAATTTCTCCCACTATTTTATCGGAATCGAGGAACCCTCTGATCTAGAATCAGAATACTCTATCGCTTGAGTATTCTAGTGTAAAGGATCTCAGAACCACCACTTATGGTCTACAAGCTATGGCTATTGCACTACTTGGATGATTCTAGGTGGGATTTTGGCTGGCTGACCGCTTTAACTTGCGGTTCCTTGAACTGTTGAGTGAAGTCCCATCTTCTTAAAATCAGAACTTCAGTTAAACAATTCTTTCCTATAAAATTACAAAAATCTTGATATGGTTATTTATTTTCAGCAATTTTATTTAATTCAACCCATCATTCTGATAATGACTCTCCGTTAATAAGAGATATCCTCATCTATGGCATGTCTAGCACCTCAAACAGCCGATTTTGTTCAAATTAGAATGATGGAAGGCTATTTGTTGTTGATATATCTTTGAGGGTTTTATTAATTTTAGTGTGATGAATGAAATAATTTTCTATTTTTATAATCACATACTATGTGATCGCACTCACAACTGAACATGCAATAAATTGAAAAATATATCGCGTCGCATGTTCATTTTTTCTTGAATGCTTGTTTGTTATTAATCTATGTGAGCGTGCTCTAAATACACATTCAAAAAATAATAAACCATGTAGAAACAAAAATGAAAAACATGGTCATGAGATGATTCTAATGGTTGATTAGTTGATTGAATAACTGACCAACTGAGAGCCTAGGGATAATACCTTTAGTCGCATGGCTTTAAATTTGAATAGAAACTTCTGCTCATCCAATGCATCCAACTCATGTCTGGTGCATCACCGTCACTTGGCATGATATGTTTCATACCTCATCCCGTCATTATAAAACTATACTCGCATGAAGGAGAGGGGGTCTCAGTGTATAAAATAAAACTCTGAGAATGGGTGTGCATGCCCTTATACATATAACGACACTTGATACAACACACAGATCGTATTTTTTTAATTAAACTAATTATTACAATCTGACATGCAATAATTAAATAATTAATTAAATAAAATTGCATCAGAAAAAAATTGGTCGGTCTCCCACTCATGATCACTATATGCATTAACTCGTGAATAAAATAAAAATTTAAAATAAAAATTAAACTTCTATTAAAAAAACATGATGTCATTTAATGGAATTTTAAATTTTCACTCACATTTTTTAATTCAATATTTTTACGTCATTCGGTCCCATTTAATTAATTGAATTTTTTAAACTAAAAATTAAATTAGTTAAAAAATTAATTATTCACTTAATTAAATTAATTAATCCACTTCTAAATTTTAATAACTGAAAATTAATATTAAATTAATTTAATGATCAAATGTAATTAAATTATTTAATTTAATTAATTTTTATTTAATTAAATCACTCAGGCCCGTATATCTTCAGGCAAGGAAAGTGCGGGTCAGGGCAAACTTGCATAGGCTCAATCTGGGTGATACTGACCCCGTGCAGGGGCATTCTGGGATGGGTAGGTCTGTCCAAACCCGTTCCAAGCTAGGCAGAACCACCCAAACCTCTTTTGGGTCAACCCGGGTCTAATTAGACCCACGCCTTTAGTTACCTCACACGGATCACCTGAACTCAGAACTCGAGCGGTTGTTGATACCTGGTGGCGGCTTTATGGGGTGTTGGTCATGCACATACAGAGATGGAGGAGAAAAGGTCTCGCTGGTGTCTGGCCCGATAGTAGCCCGATGTGGCTGTCAAAGGTGTGCTGGAGCTGTAGGTCCAGCGAGGATGAGCCAACGGGAAGGCTAGTCGGAACAGTCCTAGAGCGCATTGTCTAAAGGGTGGTCGCGGGGGGTCTATTGTGAGGAGGAAGTCTATATGGGGGGTGTTCTTGTCAGATTTTCAAGGGTGGATGATATATGGGAGGCCGACCAGTGCGGAGGTGGTCCAGGGTGGCTGGCGACAAAGGCAGGAGGACACCGGATGGGCTGAGGATGTCGGATAGGGTGGTGTCATGTGGTGTACTTAGTTCGGGATATGTCACTGCTGCAGGAGGCCAGAGCGCGGGTGGGAGCTGAACCGAGTAGTGCGGCCAGCCAAGAGTCACCAGGGGCAGAGGCGGAGTGGGATGCTCTTAGAGGAGGTCTCCGTGAGAGGGAAAAGGAGGGTGAGCAGTGCGGCACTTCATGGTGCCCTTCACGAAGGCGGTGGGTTTCTGGGGGCCGGCACGGTGTGCCGCTGCGCTGCGGGCAAAGGGAGACGCTGCAGCACGGGTCTGCACGGGAGGCTGTTGGAGTGCCTGGTTGGGAGCGCATGCATCATGGTGCCGGGTGCGGTGCTAGCCACTCAGCAGGAAAGAGAAGAGGCAGCCCTCGGGGCTGTCGTGCTTGGGAGATGTGGGGCCGCTCGACCCCCAATGCAAAAATGTTTTTTTAATTAGACTTCTTTGCAGGTCCATTTTTCCTCCTTTTTACCATGACTTGCAAAGTCAGGTCTTCACCCCCCCTTTTTTATTTATTTTTTTATATATGGGAGACCTACCATGTAACAACCCAAAGGTTTTCAATAGAAAATTAACTTATTATATCTATGGCATAAAAACACAAAATAATGAACTACTAAGTGATAAGTGACCTTTAAACATAATTTTGTCACCCCTATGTTTGGAATTTTAAAAATCCAACATACACGGTTGTGTTCAAGAAAGTTTTTGGAGTCTAATGAAACAAAAATAATTTTTGGTGAATAGTAACCTACCCTTATGAATAGCAACCTATCCTTATGAATAGTAACCAACCCTTATGAAAAGTAAATAAGAGTAACATTACCTATGAATAATAAAATAAAATTCAGACATCATCAAAAATTGATAATTTGACCTTAGTAAACGTTTTTTGGTATTTTATAAGTCATAAATAATTAATTATAATTAATTAATTAGTTTAAAAGAATATTTATTTTCCTGAAATATATTCATAAATTATTTAATCAATGTCTAATAGTTTTTAGATAATTTTATAAGACCCAATGTAATTTTTTAAAGAATTGAAAAATCAGTTTAAACTTTAAAAACTGTCTTTTTAAGTAAATTATGATTTTAATTAAATATTAAATTAATAATATTTAGAAAATTATTTCTGAAAAATGGACTTCATTTTTGGATTGTACACGTCGAAAAATGGTTGGGGTAAAATTTTGGTATTTTTCTGAGATACTTGAATTTTTTATGAATAGTGGAATCCGATAATTCACAATAAAAGCTAAATAATGTATTTATTGAGTCATTGATGATGTTCTGCTGATGTAAGCCTACTTAGTTCGGGATTACATTATAAAATTACTATTATTGGTCATCCAAGACTCACTATTCCTTGTCTTGGGTGAAATTAATAAACTAATCAATTTTATATTAAGGAAACCCCTCTCCCCTCCACTATAAAAGCCACCATTCACTCCCTCTTTTCCTCACACCTCTCAAGCTCCAAGCCTTCTCTAAATTCTGCCCAAACATCTTCCCTAGATCATCCCCCATGTCCAAAAGCTTCTGGTCTCATCAAAAGATCAGGCCTAGCTTTCTTAAAGAGGATCTCAAGAGAAGGATTCTAAAGGTAAATTCTCTCTCTCTTCTCCTTTAATTTCCTTTCATGTTCAAGTTCCTTTCTTGATCTCTCTCTATCTATCTTCATCCAAATTGTTCTGTAAATACAGTATAATATATATAATGTAATATTATGATTCTAATTATATCACCCCACACCCTTTCCCCCTTCCTTTTATTTTGTTAAAGAGAACGTTGTTCATGTGATGATAATTTATCACCTTCAAAAACAACATGCTCTCTTCTTCCATTTATGCCTTACATCTGGTCATGAAACCATTTTTATGGTTGAACCAGAATTTTTTATATATATTATGTTCTATTTTAAGTTCTGGAAATAACCTATGGACATACAACTAAGTGAAAAGTTAAAATGAGTTGGTTGTGATCCAAAAACCGCTCAAATTAGCCCAAATAATCTTCATTTAATTCTTATCTAATGATTCGGCCACATGGATCTAATATAACTCATTATAAAATCATTCAAGCTTATGTAATATCATTAATTACATGTAGCATCAGTTCTGGATGTTTACCCATGATCTACCCAAACATCAAATTAACAATACAAGTGGACCGCTCAGGAAAACCATGAAAACGAACATCCCCGATCAATGTTTTTAAACACTATAAGTCATCCAAAGGAATATAATATGAAATAATGAAACCAGAATGAACCCTATTAATGTATAAAAGGATCTGCAATTTCTAATTAATGAATATAATTTCATTATACAGGACATTAAAGAGAAGGAGGCATTCGAGTACAAGGTAAGGGGAAATCTCGAACCCAAATTTCTTCCTTCGGGTTCTCCCTCTTTCACTCCATTTTTGATATGGTTACTCCTCACAGATCATTTGTTCATCTTTTCCTTTACTTTTCTGGGATATACATGTTTTGCACTGGTTTTTATGTCCATCAAAATTTTTTCCAAAAGAACTCTTCTTTCAAGATCTCACATTTTACCTCTCATTCAAGGTTGATGGTTCTTATATCAAGTATGTTGTTCCCTCTTTCTTTTGGGAACCCAAAGCTTATGAATGTGTTATTATGAGATGAAACCCATTCCTTTCCATGGGTTATTTATGTACATGTTTGATATGTGTTTTATGTGGCAAGCATGATAATGATAATGTTATGATGTGACGGGTGCGCCCGGAATTATATAGCGCAATATGAATGTTTAAATGTGACGGGTGCGCCCAGAATTATATAGCGCTCCAATGCATTGGGTAAAGTAATAAATCTCATGATTAAATGTGAAATGATCCGTGAACATGATTCTAGATTTGTTCACAAGTATGTGTGGTAGTTAACCACTAAGACATGATGTTTCATTTTTATGCTTTGCCACATTTCAAGTTTATTGTTTATGCTCCTCTCATGTTCAAGATCTTTTTTCTATGTCATGATTATGCTCACCCAATGCTATTTTGTTCTTATCTATCCTCTTACTGGGCATTTATCTCACCCCTTTTGATGTATATCCTCAGGTGGATACATGTACTAAGGAGAGGACAAGTGCTACTAAGAAGCTATAGAAGAAGAGATTAAATGAATTTTTATGCTTGATGTTGTACTAGTTATGTGTAGTCCTTGTTTTCCCAAGACACTAAACCTCTGGATCCTCCATGTGTAATACTATTATCTTGTTTATCTTTTAAATGATGTAATATTAATGTAAGAAAAGGCTGGGTCGCTATAGTTTGTATCAGAGGAAAGGTTTAGTTAATTTGGGAATTAGGATTAGTGAACCCTAAAGAAAACCTCTAGCATGAGACTAAGTACAAATATGCACACAAGGATATTTACCTAGGGATCCCATATGTTATGTTTTTGGTATAATTTTTAAAAGTATAAGTTATTCATGACTTGTTTACTTATGTTTTGTTCTAACCTTTTCTATTTTAGAAAATGGTGGGAACCAGGAGAAATCAGGCCAGCAACTCTTGCGAAGGCCAATGCAACGATTGCCCGAACGTCATCCCCAATGATTTTGGAGGTGGAGTTCAAAACATCATGGTGATTCTTACCCAATTATCCCGAGTTATGAATAATAAACATAATAATGGAGAAATTCCTCCTTCACCAAAGAGGGAGCAACTAGCTATCGAATGTTTTATGCGGCAACGACCACCGACGTTTTGTGGATCTTCCGATCCACTAGTTGCGGAACAGTGGGTCAACTCCATGGAGAAGATCTTTTCTGTTCTTCACTGTTCCGAGACGGAGAAGGTGACTCTAGCCATTTATCGTCTAGATGGAGAAGCTGATCAATGGTGGGCTTTGATTAAGAACACCAAGCCAAGGGATGAAATTGAAGAGATGGAATGGGAAGACTTTAAGATAGTGTTTCTTAATAAGTACTTCCCACGAACTCTTCGCACGAAGATGGAGAGAGAATTCATAGAGCTCAAGCAAAAAGAAGGAGAATCTGTCACAACCTATGAAGAAAATTTCACAAGGCTCGCAAGGTATGCTTCGGGTTTTGTTATCAACAATGATAGCAAAATAGATAGATTCTTTAGTGGATTAAAACCACATATTCAAAAAGCTCTTGAAATTCGATACTTTGGGAGTTATGAAGAAGTTGTTCGATGTTCTCTCAAAGTGGAGATGGAGTTTGGAGAATGGTCCCATGGATATGGTGATAAGAAAAGAAAGATGGAGTTTCAAGTTGGTGGATCTAGTGATAAAGATGGGAAGAAAACACAACGACCCACTTGAAAAAAATATGGGAAGTTGCACAATGGGAACTGCCTCAAAGGGACGGGGAAATTCTTCAAGTGTGGGAAAGAAGGACATCTAGCTCACGAGTGTCGAAGAGATATGAAAAGGAAGGATAACGTAGCCGATGAAAGGAGAGAACCACTCGTGGTTCAATGCTACAACTGTAAGGAGCTAGGGCACAATTCAAACTAGTGCACTAAACCTCAAGCTCTCGAGGGTAATCAGCGCCAACAACCACCAAAACCAAAAGAACAAGGGAAGGCTTATGCCATCACTACTGCGGAGGTGGAACATGATAATGAAGTCGTACAAGGTACACTTCCTATTCACTCAAGAATGGCAAAAGTCTTATTTGATTCCGGTTCTACGCATTCCTTTATATCTTGAAAGAACTATAGAATCGAAGCCCTGAAACCTTGAAGTAGAGATATCTGTAAAAACACCAAGTGGTGCAATCATTGCAACCCAAGTGTTTGATTCTTCTCCTGTTGACGTATGTGGGAAGATTCTTCCGGCAAATCTCGTAATACTTCCCTTGGTGGAATTCGACGCTATAATGGGAATGGATTGGCTCTCGTTATATAGATCACATATCAATTATCGGGAAAAGGAAATATATTTTCATATTCCAAACCATCCCATTCTCCTCTACAAATTCAAGGAAGATCATGATTTTCCTTTGAGAAATCCTTCAATGGTGTGGGTGATGATTCCCTATGAAGAAGCATACATCGCCCAAATTTTTGAGTCAAAGGAAAGTTCTAACCTTGAGGAAATTCCCATCGTAAGGGAATACGGCGATGTATTTCCCGAAGAGTTACCCGGAATTCCCCCGGATCGTGAGGTAGAGTTCTCAATTGAACTCATACCCGGAGCTACTCCTATCTCGAAGTGCCCATATAGGATGGCTTCTATCGAACTGGAGGAGTTAAAGAATCAGCTGCAAGAGCATCTGGACAAAGGGTTCATACGCCCTAGTGCATCACCTTGGGGTGCGCCAGTGCTCTTTGTGAAGAAGAAGGATGGTACCATGCGGCTGTGTATCGATTATCGGGAACTCAACAAGATCACCATAAAGAACAAGTATCCTCTCCCAAGGATTGATGACTTGTTCGACCAGTTAAGAGGAGCTCAATACTTCTCAAAGGTGGATCTTCGTTCTGGATATCATCAAGTAAAGGTGAAGAAGGAAGATATTCAGAAGACTGCCTTCCATACAAGGTATTGGCACTATGAGTTTTTGGTGATGCCCTTCGGACTTACTAATGCCCCTGCAATCTTCATGGATTTGATGAATAGAGTCTTTAGACATTACCTCGACAAATTTGTGGTAGTGTTTATCGATGATATTCTCATCTACTCCAAGAGCAAGGAGGAACATGAAGAACATCTAAGACTTGTGTTGGCAACATTGAGAAAGTAGAAGTTGTACGCCAAGTTCAGCAAGTGTGACTTTTGGATGAATCAAGTCACGTTCTTGGGACACGTGATCACAAGAGAGGGATGTTCTTGTGGACCCTTCAAAGACAAAGGCAATTGAGGAATGTCCCAGGCCCTCTAGTGTCACATAAATCCGTAGTTTTCTTGGATTAGCTGGGTACTATCGACGTTTTTTGAGAAACTTCTCACGATTGTCATGCCTGCTAACTAAGTTAACAAGGATAGGGGTAAAGTATGTCTGGATGGATGAATGTGAGGGAAGCTTCAAGGAGCTAAAGAGAAGGCTAATCACTGCACCTGTGCTCACACTACCGAAAAGTGGAGAAAGTTTTGTGATATACAGTGATGCTTCAAAGAAAGGCTTGGGTTGTGTACTCATGAAAAATGATAATGTGATAGCCTACGCCTCATGATAGTTGAAGATCCATGAGCATAACTACCCGACGCATGATCTAGAGCTGGCAGCCGTGATTTTTGCCTTGAAAATCTGGCGGCACTACCTTTATGGTGAGAAGTGTGACATATACACCGACCACAAGAGCCTAAAGTATATATTCACGCAAAAGGATCTCAACATGCGTCAAAGGAGATGGTTAGAGCTAATCAAGGATTACGACTGCTCTATTCACTATCATCCTGGAAAGGCGAACAAGGTAGCTGATGCTCTAAGCAGGAAAGAACCTGCTACTCTATCCATGTTGAGGATTGAGAAAGACCCTATCTTCTTGGATATGCAAAGGATGGATTTGGGAATCGTAAGGGCAGGGGATACATCCTATCTTGCCCAAATGATTGCGCAACCATCCATCCAACAGAAGATTAAGGAAGCACAAAGGGATGATATAGAGATACAAAAGAGGGTGAATGCAGTAATGGAAGGGAAGCTACAAGAGTTCCATATCGATGATGATGGTGTGATTCGATTTGGAACGCGGCTTTGTGTGCCTTCATCACCCAGAATAAAGAAGGAGGTATTGGATAATGCACATAGCTCAACTTTCTCTATTCATCATGGAAGTACCAAGATGTATCGTGATCTCCGAGAACACTTCTGGTGGGATAACATGAAGAAAGAGATTGCGGAATATATATCAAGGTGCTTGGTATGTCAGCAAGTTAAAGCTGAGCGGGAAAAGTCCAAAGGTATGATGCAGCCATTGCCTATACCCATGTGGAAATGGGAAAATGTTACTATGGACTTTGTCATGGGTCTTCCGAAAACTTCAAGAGGAAATAATGCGATATGGGTTGTGGTTGACCGACTCAACAAGGTTGCCCATTTTATTACTATTCGGGAAGACCTCTCACTTGAACAACTTGCAAGGATATATGTGAGGGAAGTAGTGAGATTGCACGGTGTTCCTCTCTTGATTGTCTCTGACCGTGATCCAAGGTTCACTTCTAAATTCTGGAGGAGCCTTCAACATGCTTTGAGTACTGAATTAAATTTCAGCACGGCCTATCACCCCCAAACTGATGGCCAGTCTGAAAGGACTATTCAGACACTTGAAGATATGCTAAGATCCTGCTCTCTTGATTTCAAAGGTGGATGGGATCAGCTCCTTCCATTGGTTGAGTTCTCATTCAACAATAGCTTCCACTCGAGTATTCAGATGGCTCCGTATGAAGCTCTTTATGGGAAGCGATGTAGAACTCCAACCTGTTGGGATGAAGTTGGAGAACGAAAACTACTTGGTCCCGATCTTGTTCAAGAGATGACAGAGAAGGTTCAAGTCATCCAAAAACATATCAAAGCTGCTCAAAGTCGGCAAAAGAGCTATGCTGACAATCGTCGAAGGGACATGGAGTTCGACGTTGGAGATAAAGTCTTCCTTATAATATCTCCATGGAAGAGAGTCATGCGATTCGGGAAGAAAGGGAAGCTAAGTCCAAGGTACATTGGCCCCTTTGAGATCCTTGATTGTATAGGAGCCCTGGCCTATCGACTGGCACTTCCACCGAATATGACTCAAGTTCATGATGTGTTTCACGTATCACTACTGAGAAAGTACATTCCAGACCCCTCACATGTACTAAACTCAGAGGTGGTACAGTTGGAAGATGATCTCTCATATGAGGAGCAGCCGGTAAAAATTCTGGACAGAAGTGATAAAGTTCTACACAACAAGACAACCCGCCTTGTCAAAGTGTTGTGGAGGAACCAAAAGTTTGAGGAAGCAACTTGGGAACCGGAAGAGGCAATGAAGGAGAAGTACCCTCACCTGTTTGTGTAAAGTGAAATTTCGGGGGAGAAATTTCTTAAGGGGGGAAGAATGTAACGACCCAAAGGTTTTCAATAGAAAATTCCCTTTTTATATCTATGTCATAAAAAAACAAAATAATGAACTGCTAAGTGATAAGTGACCTTTAACCATAATTTTGTCACCCCTATGTTTGGAATTTTAAAAATCCAACATACACGGTTGTGTTCAAGATAGTTTTTGGAGTCTAATGAAACAAAAATAATTTTTGGTGAATAGTAACCTACCCTTATGAATAGTAACCTACCGTTATGAATAGTAAATAAGAGTAACATTACCTATGAATAATAAAATAAAATTTAGACATCATAAAAAGTGATAATTTGACCTTAGTAAACGTTTTTGGTATTTTATAAGTCATAAATAATTAATTATAATTAATTAATTAATTTAAAGGAATATTTATTTTCCTGAAATATATTCATAAATTATTTAATCAATGTCTAATAGTTTTTAGATAATTTTATAAGACCCTAAGTAATTTTTGAAATAATTGCAAAATCAGTTTTAACTTTAAAAACTGTTTTTTTAAGTAAATTATGATTTTAATTAAATATTAAATTAATAATATTTAGAAAATTGTTTTTGAAAAATGGAATTCATTTTTGGATTCTACACGTCGAAAAATGGTAGGGGTAAAATTTTGGGATTTTTCAGAGATACTTGAATTTTTTATGAATAGTGGAATCCGATAATTCGCAATAAAAGCTAAATAATGTATTAATTGAGTCATTGATGATGTTCCGCTGATGTAAGCCCACTTGGTTCGGGATTACATTATAAAATTACTATTATTGGTCATCCAAGACTCACTATTCCTTGTCTTGTGTGAAATTATTAAACTAATCAATTTTATATTAAGGAAACCCCTCTCCCCTCCACTATAAAAGCCACCCTTCACTCCCTCTTTTCCTCACACCTCTCAAGCTCCAAGCCTTCTCTAAATTTTGCCCAAACATCTTCCCTAGATCATCCCCCACGTCCAAAATCTTCTGGTCTCATCAAAAGACCAGGCCTAGCTTCCTTAAAGAGGATCTCAAGAGAAGGATTCTAAAGGTAATTTCTCTCTCTCTTCTCCTTTAATTTCCTTTCAAGTTCAAGTTCCTTTCTTGATCTCTCTCTATCTATCTTTATCCAAATTGTTCTGTAAATCCAGTATTATATATATAATGTAATATTATGATTCTAATTATATCATCCCACACCCTTTCCCCCTTCTTTTTATTTTGTTAAAGAGAACGTTGTTCATGTGGTGATAATTTATCACCGTCAAAAACAACATGCTCTCTTATTCCATTTATACCTTAAATCTGGTCATGAAACCATTTTTTAGGTTGAACCATAATGTTTTATATGTATTATGTTCTATTTTATGTTCTGTAAATAACCTATGGCCATACAACTAAGTGAAAAGTTAAAATGAGTTGGTTGTGATCCAAAAACCGCTCAAATTAGCCCAAATAATCTTCATTTAATTCTTATCTAATGATTCAGCCACATGGATCTAATATAACTCATTATAAAATCATTCAAGCTTCTGTAATATCATTAATTACATGTATCATCAGTTCTGGATGTTTACCCATTATCTACCCAAACATCAAATTAAGAATACAAGTGGACCGCTCAAGAAAACCATGAAAACTAACATCCCCGATCAATGTTTTTAAACACTATAAGTCATCCAAAGGAATATAATATGAAATAATGAAACCAGAATGAACCCTATTAATTTATAAAAGGTTCTAGAATTTCTAATTAATTAATATAATTTCATTATACAGGACATTAAAGAGAAGGAGGCATTCGAGTACAAGGTAAGGGGAAATCTCGAACCCAAATTTCTTCCTTCGGGTTCTCCCTCTTTCACTCCATTTTTGATATGGTTAAACCTCAAAGATCATTTTTTCATCTTTTCCTTTACTTTTTTGGGATATAAATATTTTTCACTGGTTTTTATGTCCATGAAAATGTTTTCCAAAAGAACTCTTTTTTCAAGATCTCACATTTTACCTCTCATTCAAGGTTGATGGTTCTTATATCAAGTATGTTGTTCCCTCTTTCTTTTGGGAACCCAAAGCTTATGAATGTGTTATTATGAGATGAAACCCATTAATTTCCATAATTTATTTATGTACATGTTTGATATGTGTTCTATGTGGCAAGCATGATAATGATAATGTTATGATGTGACGGGTGCGCCCGGAATTATATAGCGCAATATGAATGTTTAAATGTGACGGGTGCGCCCGGAATTATATAGAACTCCAATGCATTGGGTAAAGTGATAAATCTCATGAGTAAATGTGAAAGGATTCATGAACATGATGCTAGCTTTGTTCACAAGTATGTGTGGTAGTTAACCACTAAGACATGATGTTTCATTTTTATGCTTTGCCACATTTCAAGTTTATTGTTTATGCTCCTATCATTTTCAAGATCTTTTTCCTATGTCATGATTATGCTCACCCCATGCTATATTGTTCTTATCTATCCTCTTACTGGGCATTTAGCTCACCCCTTTTGATGTATATCCTCATGTGGCTACATGTACTAAGTAGAGGACAAGAGCTACTAAGAAGCTATAGAAGAAGATATTAAATGAATTTTTATGCTTGATGTTGTACTTGTTATGTGTAGTCTTAGTTTTCCCATGACACTAAACCTCTGGATCCTCCATGTGTAATACTATTATGTTTTTTAACTTTGAAATGATGTAATAGTAATGTAAGAAAAGGCTGGGTCGTTATATACTATGCAGGTCTCCCACCACCTATGCTTTTTTTGTTCAACCATGACATGATTTTCAATTCTTTCCCCCACCCTTTTTAAAAAAATTTCCAAATGCTAAATATTACCCTTTGGAAAAATAATAATAATAATAATAATATATTATTATTATTATTATTAAATTAATAATAATATTATTATTATAATAAAACAAAATAATTTTATTATTATAATATTAATTCAATAAATTTTAGTAATTAATATTAAAACTAAATTTATTTTCTGGTGTGTATTTTGGCCACGGGATTATCGGTCGAAATACGAAACACCACCGGAATTTAATATGGAGTCTGAATTCAAAAACATCACATGGATGTGGACTGGCCATCCAATGTCTAATTCTGATTTTATCTATGACGTTGGGACTGTATCGATTCCATTCATTATATTTTAATTAAAATTATATTTATTTGGCTTAAAATTGACACACATCTCTCTGATACCACTTGTTGGAATCGTGCGTGCAGTGGAATCCCCAACCTGGTTGGTGTTAAATTTTTTTTACCAATGATCGACATAAATTTATTGACACCAGTGAATAGAATCATGGTCTTAACCGCGTACCATGTGTGAAGGGTTTTAGGTAGAAAAATAAACCATAAAAATACCTAGTTTAATCTGACACCGTGCACAATGACTGCTCATCGTTGGCGATCATTTCTCGAAAAATCCGAAGTCGAATTCCTCAAGATCGTCTACACACAAATCAAGGAATCCGTGAGAGTATAGTTCATCATAATCTGTGTGCTAGCACGCAATTGAAATAATGCCTTCAATGATCGAATGATCATTGCATCGCTTCGCTAGCGATGCCTGAGGAAGTGCTTGATCCATGCTCCTTGGATCTAGAGCCTCTCTCTCTAGATCATGGTAGAGAGGAGAAGAGAGAGAAGTTCCATGAATATTGTTTGGAAATATCCTCTCCTCTTATATTTATAGTTTCATTTAATTACATGGAAATTGTTACCCATACCCTGAATAATCAATGCTCTATTAAGGGAAATTTAGGACAACTAATATGAACCATAAATATTATTATCACTTACTTTTAATATATTAAAATATATTATGTAATAATAATTGATTTATTAACTCATCTCTCCATTCCCAAAAATATTAATTGAACCTTGAGTAAATTTAACATTAGCAGATTAATATTTTTCATGTATTTACATAAAACTCGTAAATACAATTAATAAATAAATTAAATACTTGTTATTCTAAAATCGAACAATAAGAATTTATTTATAGCATTTGTGATCGTTTAACCTTGGACAAATCCTGGACCCCAGTGGTGAGGCCCACCATGTCCAAAACTCATATTCAACTGAATAGGGAAGATTCTTGAATACTATATTCTGTTTGTAATTCCCCGACACTAGATTCCCAGAGTTAGTTCATTAATTTAATACATTGTCATGATAAGAAGAATCAAATCTTGAAAGACCGATCAGTTTGGAAATCTTGGAAAATAGATTTCATACATGAGCATTACATTACACTTTCTAACATAAAACACAAAAATAATCCTTCTATAATTTTATTGTTCCCTTAGCTTAACCCGACATCTCAAACATAAATCACTTCATGGGATCCAGGGATAATAAAACATAAGAAATGGGTAAGATCAGATGCTCGGTAAAGGTAAATAATTTAGCGGAAGCTATAAACTTTTAAGGCAGGATGTGTAAAAAAACAACAGCATTTTCAAACATGATCTTGAATATAATATAGAAAAAATGAATCAAACATCATCATATAAACAAGCACATAGAAATTCTAGTAGTAAAATAATCACATGTAATAACTAATTTCATAATGAGGGAATGTCTAATGTCGGACATGATTATCACATAGTCGAGGCCTTGTGCTAAGACTACAAATAAATGTTTTCTCAAGGCCAAGTGCCAAAACACTAATTTGTCTGATTTGACCTACTGATGTATCGAGGAGCTATATCGGGCTCCACCCATCACTTACTAAGTCCACTGCATTCCTCATACGGAAAAGTTGAAACATAATATAAACAATCATATTAAAACTAGCATATGAAATGTCAATACATTAAACATAAACCGTGAATGGTATAAAAATATAACATTCACAGTCAAACATATCATAACTCTTTCAATATAATATGAAAGATTTTATTATAATAAATCAACCTCAATCAAAAATAATATCCAGCAGTGGATGCTGACATAGTTGAAAATGATGAGAAAAACATTTTGAGAGAAATATCCCTTTTGTAAAATTATATAAATGTCACACATTTATAAATGAAGTAATTTAAAAGATATTTTTAAATCAAATTTTACCATACTAATTTGAAGCATTTTAAAAGAATTATCATTTCAAAAAATTCATGTCTATATAAATAATTCCTTAAAATAATTTTGAAAACATGGAAATTAATTAAAAGGATTTAGAAAGATAAATATTTAAAACTATTAAAATGATGATCTAGTTAAATAAATCCTCCCATAAAACCTTAAAATAATAATTTTGAATTTTTTATTTAATTTTTCTATCGATGATAAATATGTCCCAGTAAATACTTACACATAAAAAACCTTGGATAATAATGATATTGAAGAATTAACCCTTACGTCGTTGTAATCAATCGAGTCCTATGAACAATAGTCAATAACAAACAAATGAATCATAGAATATCATGAATATAAAAATAATTATGATAATATATGTCAAATGGATGTACAAAATACACCACATTAAATAAATAAGTGGTGAACGATGGAAATCTCACGGAATTAAATGTGAGATAAGAAAACCCTTACCTTGAACTTTCCTTTGGTCGAGGGTACGTTTAACCTCCTATACAATGACCATTGTACGTTATTAGATTATACCAGAACCATATTAATATTTATTATATCATACGTGATTCATTTATGACTTTATACTACCAATTTAATAATGATTTTCATATTAACTTAACATTAGGGGTAATAATCGCTTTCTTTATCGTACGTATTTTAATTTGTTATTCTTGACCATATCATTTAGGTCATGATTTAAATAATTGCAGAATAAAAACCCTGATTCAAATATCATATATATTTTGAATATAAATATTTATAACAAATAGATATATGAAATAGAAAACACCATTTATGGAGACGGTATGTCGTACGTACGCATAAACGTTGTTTCTGTCTTCATATCAAATTCAATGGAAATAAGTGAATAAGATATATGTAAGTACATAAATACATATATATATATATACATCTCCAGTAGCATTATTATTTCATATATTACATACTTATTATTAATATATTTTTTTATAATCGTCGATGAATGGTGAACGTGGAAATGAATCTCATCACGTCTTGGAGACGGTAATCTGTACGTACTTACGAGAGACAAAATAATTTCATTAATGGTATGGAATTATATGGTATATAAATTTTACATATACATTATCATGTTATTTTCATTTTTTATATATGTATTAATCATCATTATATCCATCCAAAATAACATAGTGTTGAATAACAAATTACACCACAACGTGGAGACAGTAAGTCGTGCGTACGCGGACATAGTAACATTATCATTCATAAGATGTATAGAATAATGAATATAGTTGTGAAATATTTATAATAACATCAAAATATATAGAAGATACTGGATTTATTATTTTAGAATGGAAACATGAAAGAATGAGTAAGTGGAAGAATAAGATAACTTCAAAGAGGGTGGTGAAATCATTACCTCTTCTCTGGGTTCTTCCTTTTGATTTGATCAAAAGGGATCCATAGTTTGGCTTTAGAACCAAATTAAGACATCTATGATGAAGTTAGGATAGTTGGGAGGATATTTGGTCTGGGTTTGGCTGAGCCAAATGGCTTTGGAGGTGTGAATTTGAGAGAAGGGTAAGTTCCCTTTTATAAGATGGATGAGGGACACCTTAGGAAAAACATAAAATATTTTTTTATAATAAATTTATTTTCAGTTTCTAATGGCTCCAAAATAAATTAATTAAAGGATAAGGTTGGTATGGGTCAAAAACCACTCAAATAGTAAGTTTTAGACAGGTTTAGGTCACCATATTAACCTTAACTTTTATATTTCACTATTAGTTAAATAGTTTGACATTTTCAATGTCTCTTTGTATTTTTATATTATATGGTTAATAAACATACTATAAAATTCCAATCGAATAGTAAATGGTTCATTAATTTCATATATATTATTATATAATTTTTTTGCCTGAACCTTATATTTTTAGTAATATAATACCAATTAATAATATAACATTTGTTTTAAATACTCTTTTATGTCAATTTTGACACTATTTGGTATTTTGTTTGTTCTAAATTCATAACAACATTATTACATCAAACCAAATACATTTAATCAACCCTAATATGTCATATTAACCTATAACATTAGTTTAATTCATTAAAAGTTTCAAATTAAATTCATTTGTGTATTTATAATATCAATTATTTTAATATTTCATTATTAATGTAATTACTGCATCATCATTGTGTAATAAATAAATTAAATTATTTAATGGATAAAAATTATAAATAAAATACCATTATTTAGGAAATATTATTATCTGTCTAATTAATATTTATAGTCTAATTTATCCTATGTTTATCCCAATATTAAAAATGGTTTAGTTATTAAACATTGAATCTAACACTTTTAACTCTTCCTTGAATTAAATAATAATAAATTTCCTAATCTAATCCATGTGGACCTAAAGGATCATATTTTATTCCTAAGGATATATTTGGTCGAATTTTTCTTATCCAATTGAATTATAACATGGGTTAGGGTAATAATAATATCATTTTTACCATTAATCACCCTATTTAATTTTTACAATGGTAAATAAAAGTAAAAAGTTACTATTCACAAAATATTATTTTTATCTTATTGAAACACATTTTACTTACTCATATCAACTGTGTATCTTGGATTTTTGAAATTCAATTCACAGAAGTAGTAGAATTAAGTTTTATACAAATTTGCAAATGCTCCTAGGAGGTGGGTAAAAGACGGTAAAATTTCAACAAAATATTTATATATCTAAACTTATTATAAAATGACTCCAATTAATTAAATTGAATTTATATAATTATTTCATATCTCTTTTGACCTAAAATAAATTTAAATAAAATAAATAATTCTTTAAATAAAAATTCGATTTTAAACAATAACTTAGTCTTTTTCACAATGCATCAAAAATTGGATGTTTTCCGAAAAATACCAAAAATTCACCCTAAGTTAATTTTGATTTTTCAAATTCAATAATTAAGTCTATTTTACAAAATTCAAAACATATATGTTGTGTTTATTTTAAATTTAATTCCCGTTGTCATAACCAAAAGGCGTATTTTTAAGAAATAATAACAATCAAAAGATGGACTCTTGTTTATGTCTAATTTCAAAGTGAAATTACTTACAATGGCCATCATTGAATTAAATGGTAAAAGTAAAATATATTTATTCTTAAAAACCATTAAAATTTATAATTTAACACTACAAATTATTTTTATTAAAAAAGTTTTTTCAGTTAAAATATAGTATTTTTCACTATTCATCCAAATATGAGAGTTATCAGAAAAACACAAATGATTTATTGAAACTAAATTCTTATATCCCGATTCTACAGAATAATATTATTTTGTCAAATTGGATATATAAAAGTATCAAATATTTTATTTAACAAGGGTTAACAATTAAAAGGTGGTAAAATTGAATTTTTTGAAAAATACTTCTTTTATCTAAAAAAATGAATTATTACTTACATTATGTTTAAGAAACTCATAATATGGATTCTAAAATTATAAGGATTATATAAAGTTAAAAATTCAGTTAATACTATTCATACCTGCTTTTGAACGACTAGTTTGGTATGTCGAGGTGTGCTTGAACTCTGTTTTGTGTGTAGTGAAAGTTATTAAATTACTTGGAAGAAATAACGTACCGTTAAATCTTGGGGTGTTACATTCTTCCCTTCTTCAATAAATTTTGTCCTCGCAATTTGAAATTGTTCTTTGAAAATAAAAGGTTGAAAATAGAAAATACCTTTGTGGAGAACTCATATCAGAAATTGGGTTAATAAAATTTGGTCTTAATAAGAAGGAATATATATATATATATACATGATAAGTAGAGTTACATCCTGTAACTAATTACTTCCACAAAATCATCATTAACTCCAAAAGATTTCAAAAAAAATATTCTATTTATCATAGTCATATAGGGTTCCAAAAATATTTAATTTATAATTCACCTATCAGAACATTTGATAAAAATGATATTATACAATCTAGGACAACACATAGGCTAGTGGTAGGTGATGCACCCCTGTCACCCTTCGGTTGCGGGTTTAAGACTCGTGTCCTTTTCGGATGTGACTGGTTGTCACCCGACCTCTGGGTGGTCCTTTTTATGAAAATACAAAAATAACCTTAACAATTGTATCCAATTTCAAACATAATCTATTCCAACCTTTAGACTTATCAAAAATACTTCTATTCAAACTCACAGTCCAAAATTTATAAGGATGTTAAACAAAATGAAGATCATTTTTCCATGTAATAACATGTGAACACCTTCATCATGTATTATTTTAAAACATGGTAACTCTATGAATTACCATAAAACCTTATTGATTAAATTAATGCTCCCTTATAGTTTATATAATACTGGATATAGTCCTTATATCCATATTTTTTTAATATTCCAACAAAGATGAAATAAACAAACCATTAATCAGTTACAAGATAGTCAAAAATATCAAATATAATTTATCCAAATCAATAATGTATTATTCGAAAATCACTACCTCAGTATCGGAACCATATTATGGTTTATATTTCTCTCAACCATATAATTTCCAAAAATTTAACCTACTATTCAGTCACTTTTCTTGGTTGCACACAATCTCAAGTTAGTAATGAAATAATACTACAGTAAAATCATTATATACTCTATAATCCTTATAACACATACATCATTAATACAATACTAAAATGACACAATACTTTAATGACAACGTAAGAAATCTAATCATTCCTCTTCATCCTCGGTAGTATCACAACTTTATAATTACCCAATTGTAGCATTTGGGGTATACTCTGATGATTTGGACATTGATTTGCGTAGTGTCCCAACTCCATGCAGATGAAGCATTGTACATTTGAAACTTTTTTTTTACCCTTGCAATCACGTACTTGGTGTCCTTTTTTTCTACACTAATAACAAACTCCCATTCCCTTCAAGAAATTACCAAGGTGATTCTTTCTACAGTTATCACATATGGGAAAATCCATTTTTTCCCTCTTCCCTTATCAATATTTCTCACTTCCATCCTTTTCTTATCTTTCTTCCCTTCAAAGTCATAGGACTAAGACAATTGTTTACTTATCTTATTAACACATGATAAAATTTCTTCATATGTTGAGAATACATGGGATACTATTTTCCTTTTACATATTAGATTAATACCCACAAATATATGATCCTTCATACTCTTTGGATCATACATATTTCTGGAGTTCACATTCCTTCTTTTGGGCGCCATTTCTATACAATGGAATACACTAGATCAGTTTATGAATTGCAATGAATAATTCCAAACTGGTAAAATACCTAACGTAAATTGAATAGTTTATGGATATAATCCATAATCATAAAAATATTTTTTTTAAAGAGGTATATAATCGTAAATCTTTCATAATTATTTGTAATGAAAATGAGAATTATCCTAAGCATATCCCCCGGAGTATTGTAACCAAGAGTGCAACAAGGCCCGTTGTCGTGCACCAGTTCCCGTTCGAGTCTAGCTCAAAGTAGTGTTTTTGGGTTTTACCCCTAGGTACACCTATGCCAGAGCCACCTCTAACTACTCGTATCCAAACAGGGATGTATTTTCTTGGAAAACTCACAAAATCTCTACATTAAAAAAATTCTAGGAAGTTCTTCTATACTAATCCTCAAAGTCTATCTTAGGGTAATGTGCTCTAATCAGAGTTTATCTAAATCTAATTTCCAAGGTTATTTCAAAACTTCCTTTGATACCAAATGTAATTCCCCAACCCTATATTCCTAGCATCGGTGAATTATTTTAATACATTGACATGCTTACAAAGAATCATGTCACGGAAGACCGATCAGTTTAGCAGTCTTGAAAAATATATTTCACACATGAATGTTACATTAAACATTCTAACATACAACACAAAAAACAATCCTTTGATAATTCCATTTCTCCCTTAGCTTAACCATTCATCTCAAACATAAAACACTTTTTGGGATCCTGGCATAATAAAACATAAGAAAGCGGTGAGTTCAGATGCACATTATGGGTCAATAATTTAGCGGAAGCTGTTAATTTTTAAGGCAGTATATGTAACATAAAAAATAGAATTTTTAAACATAATCATGAACATAATATGGAAAAAATGAATCAAACATCACCATATAAACAAGCACATGGATATTCTACTAGTTGAATAATCACATGTAATAACTAATTTCATAATTAGGTAATGCCTAACACCGGACATCATTACCACATAGTCAAGGCCTTCTTCCAAGACTTAAAATATAATTTTTGTCAAGGCCTTGTTCCAAGAAACTAGTTTGTCTCATGAGACATACTGATGCATCAAGGAGCTATAGTGGGTTCCACCCATCACATACTATGTCCACTGCATTCCTCATATGAAAAAGTTGAATCATAACATAAACATTCATATTAAAACTAGAAAAAGAAATGTCAATACATTAACCATAAACCATGAATGGTATCAAAATAGAACATCCACATTCAAACATATCATAACATATTCAATATAATATAGAATATTTTATTATAATAAATCAACCTCAATCAAAAATAATTTCCAGTAAAGGATGATGTCATAGTTGAATATGATGAGTAAAACTTTTTGAGAGAAATATCCCTTTTGCAAAATCATTTAAAAGTCACACATTTATAAAGGATTTAATTTAAAAGATAATTTTGAATCAAAGTTTCCCATACCACTTTGAATTTTTTGAAAAGAATTATCATTTCAAAACATTCATGTCCATATAAATAAATCCTTAAAATCATTTTGAAAACATGGGCATTAATTAAAAGGATTTAGAAAGATAAATCATTAAAAAATTTAAAATGATGATCTAGTAAAATAGACCCTCACATGAAAAGATAAAAGATTCATTTTGAAAACATTTTTTTGAAATATGTGTATCGATGATAAATATGTCCCAGTAAATACTAACACATAAACAACCTCGAATAATAATGAGATTTAGGAAATAACCCTTACCTTCTTGTAATCAATCGAGTCGTATGAACAATAGTCAATAACCACCAAATGAATCACAGAATATCATGGATATAATTTTAATCATGATATTATATATCAAATGGAAGCACACAATACACCATATGCAATAAATAATCGGTAAACAATGAAAATCTCACGGAATTAAATGTGAGATAAGAAACCCCTTACCTTGCACTTTCCTTTGGTCGAGGGTACGTTTAACCTTCTGTATAATGACCATTTAATGTTATTAGATTATACCAGGACCAAATTCATATTTATTATATCATACATGATTCATTTATGACTTTATACTACCATTTAATAATGATTTTCATGTTAAATTAACATTTTGGTTAATAATTGCTTTCTTTATCGTACGTATTTTAACTTGTTATTCTTGACCGTATCATTTAGAACATGATTTAAATAACTCCAGAATATAAACCTTGATTCTTATATCATATATATTTATAATATAAATATTTATAATAGATAGATGAAATGGAAAACACCGTTTATGGAGACGGTACGCCATACGTACGCATAAACGCTGTTTCTGTTTTCATTTCGTATTGAACGGATGTAAGTGAATAAGATATATGTAAGTATATAAATACATATATATATATCTAGTAGAATTATTTTTTCATATATTACATATTTATTACTAATATATATTTTTATAATCGTCGATGAATGGTGAACGTGGAAATGAATCTAATCGCGTCGTGGAGATGGTAATCCATACGTACGCACGAGCGGCAATATCATTTTTTTAAAGGTGTGGAATTGGATGGTATATTAATTTTATAGTGACATTAACATGTTATTTGAGTTATTTATATACATATTACTCACCATTATATCCATCCAAATAACATATTGTTGAATAACAAATTACACCACGACATGGAGATGGTAAAACATACATACGCACACATGGTGAAATTATCATTCATAAGATGGATAGAATAATGAATATAGTTGTGACATATTTATAATAACATCAAAGTATATATAAGATATTATATTTATTATTTTATAATGGAAACAACAAAGAAATATTAAGTGGAAGAATAAGAGAACTAGAAAGAGAGTGGTGAAATCATTGCCTCTTCTTTGGGTTCTTCCTTTGGATTTGAACAAATGGGCTCCATATGTTGGCTTTTTAACCAAAGTAAGGCCTCTAGGATGAATTTAGGATAGTTGGTAAGATATTTGGGTAGGTTTTGACCAATCCAAATTTCTTTGGAGGTGTGAATTTTAGAGAAGGGAAGTTCGCTTTTGTAAGAGGGATGAGGGGCACCTTAAGAAAAATGTAAAATATTATTTTATAATAAATTCATTTTCGGTTTTTATTGGCTCAAAAATGAATTATTTAAAGGATAAGGTAGGGATGGGTCTAAAACCACTAAAAAAATAGGTTTCAGACTGGTTTACGTCACCATATTAACCTTAACTTTTAGATTTAACTCTTAGTTAAATAGTTTGACATTAACCATGTCTCTTTGTGTTTTTATATTATATGGTTAATAAACTTACTATAAAATGCCAATCGAACCCCAATTGGTTCACTAATGTCATATGTATTATTATATAAGTATTTGGGCCGAACCTTAGATTTCTAGGAATATAATACCAATTAATAATATAATATTTGTTTTAAAAACACTTTTTTGTTAATTTTGACACTATTTGGTATTTTGGTTTTTCTAAATTCATAACAGCATTTTTAATTCGAAATAATTAATTTAATCAACCCTAATATGTCATATTAACATATAAAATTAGTTTAATTCATAAAAAGTCTGAAATTACATTTATATTTGTATTTATAATATCAATTATTCTATATTTCATTAACAAGGTAATTACTGCATCATCATTGTGTCATAAATAAATTTAATTATTTAATGTCTAAAAATTATAAATAAAATACCATTATGTAGTAAATATTTTTATCCAACTAATTAATATTTATAGTCTAATTTATCCTATGTGTATCCGTATATTAAAAATGTTTTAGTTATTAAACATTGAATTTAACACTTTTAACTCTTCTTTGAATTAAATAATAATAAATGTCCTAATCTAATCCAAGTGAACCTAAAGGCTCATATTTTATTCCCAATGTTGTTTTTGGTCGAATTAAATTTATAAATTTTAATTAGGACATCTGTTAGGGTAATAATGATATCATTTTTTACTTTTAATTACCCTATTTACTTTTAACTATGGTAAATAAAAGTCATAAGTTACTATTCAAAAAAAATTATTTTTATCTTATTGAACCAAATTTTACTTACTCATATCAACCGTGTATCTTGAATTTTTGAAATTAAATTCACAGATGTAGTAGAATTAAGTTTTATGCAAATTTTCAAATTCTCCTAGGAGGTGGGTAAAAGACGGTAAAATTTCAACAAAATATTTATATATCTAACCTTATTATAAAATGACTCCAATGAATTACATTGAACTTATATAGGTATTGAATATCTATTTTGACCTAAAATTAAATTAAATAATATAAATAATTATTTAAATAAAAAGTCGGTTTTAAACAATAACTTAGTATTTTCACTATTCATCAAAAATTGAATGTTTTCAGAAAAATTCCAATAATTCACCCTAACCTGATTTTGATATTCTGAATTCAATAATGAAGTCTATTTTACCAAATTAAAAACATAGAATTTTCATTTATTAATTTATAATTATTTCTTGTTTTCAAAACCAAAAGGCGTATTTTTAAGAAATAATAACTATCAACAGATGGACACTTGTTTATGTCCAATTTCAAAGTGAAATTACTTAAAATGGCCATAATTCGATTAAATGGTAAAATTATAATCAATTTATAATTCCAAAAAATTAAAATGTATAATTTAACACTATAAATTAATTTGATTAAAAAAGTTGTTTTCAGTTTAAATATAGTATTTTTAACTATTCACCCAAATATGAAAGTTATCAGAAAAACACCAAAAATTTATTGCAACTAAATTCTTATGTCCCGATTATAAAGAAGAAGTATATTTTGTCAAATTGAATATATAAAAGTTTCAAATTTTGGATTTAATAAGGGTTCACCATTAAAAGGCGGCAAAAGTGCATTTTTTGAAAAATACTTCTTTTATCTGATGAAAAATGAATTAGTTCTTACATTATGTCTAAGAAACTCATAATATCGATTCTAAAATTATAAGGATTATATAATGTTCATGATTCAATTAATATTATTCATAAACACTTTTGAATGACTTGTTTGGTATGTCGTGGTGCGCTTGAACTCGGTGTTGTGTGTAGTGAAAGTTATTGAATTACATTGAAGAAATAATGTACTATAAAATCTTGGGGTGTTACAGTGTGACCCTCTAGGCCCTTATCTTGATAGTAGTGAATATAATTCATAGACTAATAGAGGGATCTAGCAACCCATTATGGCCCCTGAATAGATATGGATTGTCACAGTAGTGACAACCAACCTACGAACATGCACTATGTAATATAATCTCGTATTCTGTAATATCTCATAAAGAAAGGTGCACTCTCATGTCATCACCCTTTTATTTATTTATTATTTGTTGATTTAACTGGATGTATTTACCTTTGACTACCATGTCCATGGTCTTATAAAGGTACTTCCATCCATATCAACATGGCCTAAGATATATTACTACCATAACCCAGACGTGAAAAACCCTTTATTTACAATTCAACCAATGTCGTGCCACCAATGATGCTCCCAATACAAACTACCTCGCCATGACTTCATTGATAGGGTTTTTTTCTTGCATCAAAGTACACAATAAAATGACATACCCGGGTAATGATATCAAGTCAGGAGACCAGTACACAAGATCGTAGATAGGAACATCCAATGACACCCAAAACATGTGGTGTTCATATTGGAAGGGCAGTCCTCATGATCTCACTACTAGATATCTCCAAGTGCAAAATTCATGAGAAGAAGTCTCAATGTTTATGATCCCCAAACAGCTGATAGTCAAACATCATCTATGTCCAGTTAGTACGATGTATCTAGACCATAGAACATATATTTAAGATTAATGTCATAGTATCTCGAAGTTCTCATTATAGCTTGGGAACTATTACAACCTCTTGAAATTACAATTAACCATTGGACATTACCATTTAAATAGTGGACGTAGAATATTATACAATATAATGGTAAGATTTCATGATGTGTAGCTAACTGTATACATGATATGGTAATCATAAGCATTGAATAGTTGGGTCAAGGGGACCAACTATTTCAATAATGTATACAACTCTATTATAGCATGATTAATCACCTCAAAAAATATAATTTCAGTAATATTGTATAATAATTATATTATTCCATAGTAACCACATTATTAAAAATACTCACCTACAGTTTATAGCTAATTCTTATTTAGGTCGGTTTAACCATAGACATGAATAATGATATAAATTTATTTCAGGGATGACTATTGAAACATAATTGTTGGTATTATTAGATATTAATTAGAAAATAATTTTTTATTTTAGGTTCTTTAAATGGTACACTAAAATTTAACTTATTATTAATATACCACAATTTGTTCATTAAAACTATTGAAATAAGATCATTATAAATCACACCTTTATGTGTTAGGAATAAAACTCTTTTTTGGTGAACATAAAACATAATTTTCAAGAATCATCTATTAAAATACTTGTAATGATCCTAGAATGATTGAATTTCTATCTGTTAACAATATTAAACACTACGATTATGAAAATCATAAAAAATAAATAACTGGAGTTAATAACATCCAATGATAAAAAGAAAATATAAATAACCAATATATTTGTAATAAATTAATTTAAATTAAGTTTATAATTAGATATAATAATGAATAAGGATATAAAAATGGTTATTAAGAATGTAATTTTTGTATACAGGATGTTAGAGAACATTTATTTAATCAGGAACAAGGGTAAGGAACTATTCATATCAAATTCCCTTTTTAGGAGTCATTCTTTATATAATACCCCTAATTTTAATTATTTTGTTTATATACTACATGTTTGATTTTTTATATCACGATTTTTCATTTATTCATGGTATTTGAAGTTCAATTACAAGCATTTTATTTCAAAATGGTTTTTGTTGAAATAGAACCAAAATCATCATAATGACTAAAAATACTAAATTTTTAAACATAAAATGAGTCAATGGTTTTCATAGAAATTTCATAAATTTATAGATATTGTAAAGTGTATGAGGTTATGGTATATATTATATTTGGGGTAATCACCCAAAAAAATATGGTAAATTATAAACTCAATATTCCCTCAGTTCATGATGAGTTGGCCTAAGACTACACACCTAGAGAGTGACTCCCAATGGAAATGATTTGGATAAATAATTTTATCTTTATTAACCATAATATAGTATTTTTGTTTCATTTCTAAAGTTTACTACCATTTCATACTACTAAACACAATTACTATATTCAATTAATAACAAAAATCTTTGAATGTTCCCTCTCTATTAATTTATATTTATTTCATACATAAGTGTACTTCATTTTACAAGAAGAATACCCCATATTTTATAAGTTTACTTTGTTGTATTCTTATAGATAGACACGTTATTTTATTGAATGGGTAAATATTCATTTTCTTTATTTCAAGTTTATGTATAGACAATGTTTTTTTGTACATTATTGGGTAATAATACCCATAGGGAATGTTTTCAAATTCCTTATTAGCTAATATGATAAATGAATTGGTCTTAAATAGCGATGGTTGGGGAATTTTAAAAATAGTCCCTTAGTGAATCAGTAGGTACCATAATATAAACTATCTAAGTTATTTTCTTATGCCTTACCTATTTATGAATTATAACTTTTTATAAGGATCTAATGGTATGTTTATGATTTTCAAAATTATGTATTTGATTAGTATTATATCAATAATTATTATCCCAATTTTTATTTTTTATCCTTGATATTTTATTCGCTTATTTTAATTTGATTAGGGAATTATTTTAATCATTTATTTCTTCTATAGTAATCATTCCATGCTTATGATATGATATATTACTCTATATTATACTCTTTACTAAGCATCTAAGATCAACCTTATATTGTTTTTCATTCCCCAAAAAACCAAGAAGAGAATTATGTTTAATTTTAAAGGATATGATAGATGGGATAAAAATGTTATCACTATGTTTTATGCTATATTTTATGTCACCATTTATAATTTAAAAAAAAGTATGTTTAGAGTTTTCCAAGACTTAGAGGATGTTGGATCGTATGGGGACTCTTGTTGTCATGATCTGACCTAAGATAGGGCTCAAGCCACAAATACCCCAAGCATGCCTCCATAGGCCAGGGGGTGATGACCAGCACCGAAGGCATAACTAACTCATGGATCCCTTTTCTGGAGTACGTATACACACACACACACACAACCATCTCGATGAAATATTGTAGAGGAAAACAATATAAGATTAAACACTACTATAATGAAACCCAAGAATGCATGAATGTCTAAATAGTACGAAAGTACAGTAGTGTAAACAGAAAAGTAAAGGGAAAAAATACATACCCAACTAGAAATATGTCACAAAATGACAAAACTAGAAAAATTAAAGAGATGAGAGAGACCAGGTCTTGAATCCCATGTTAAGGCCACTATATGTGGTCCAAGCACTCAGTATCCCTATGACCCTCAAAATTCATGGTTGAATTTTCTATCATGTATGTAATACATGACACATGTAGGAAAATACCATTAAATGGAAAGTATATACATACCTATAAGGAAGCCTCAATTAATTATGGGGGTCAGTAAGAGATACAATAGTAAATGGAGACTATATAAGCAAGATACATTCAAAGAGAATAGATCAACCCAAACCAGAAGTGAAAGTAACCTCATCCCAACATAGGGAGAATGTCACAGAGAGTGGATAGACTTCCCATTGGGTATTTTCCACCTATATTGTGAGAGTATAATCATCCAACCACAAGAATCTAATCACGGAAAGAACATGGAATACTGCATGCATTTTCACCTCCTATGTAAAGTGAGTAACCAAATACAAGGCTTTGATACAGAATAAGAATATTTATTTTTAAATATATATATATATATATATATTTAAATATATATATATATTCTTGGTCAAAAGAATCCCAAAAGATGGAGTTAGGGGATATCTATCTCAGAGCATAGACCAAGGAGGAGAGTGTCGAGTTGTTCCAAATATCCATCAACGATGCCCAGCATCTCACATGTCTTCCCAGAATTAATACTCCAAGTCAAACTAGGCCTTGTCACTATGCCACACAGTTGAGGGGCCACAAAATCGATGTAGAAGAATTTCACCCTTTTTCATAACGGGGGCTCAACTCTATAAGTTTTTGAGTAATCCAATCCCCAAATCTACTAAAGGGTTAACTCAGTATCCTTTTAGGATTCCACTACCCAACTATACCGGAGGGTCAACATGGTATCTATCGAGGATTCCACTGTACAACCATATTGGATGGTTAACTTAGTATCTTTCAAGTACGTCCCTAACCAACACAACTGGAGGGTCAACATGGTATCACTAGAGGATTCCACTACCTAGCCCTACTGGAGGGTCATCATGGTACTTATTGAGTATGAGACTACCCAACTATGCTTGAGGTTCAACTTGGTATCCATACAAGATTCCACTTCCCAGCTATACTAGAGAGTTAACTCACTATATGTTGAGGATAAAAATACCTAACTATACTGGAGGCTCAACTCAGTATACGTCAAGGAAGCCATTGCCTATCCCTGTTAGAGGGTCAACTTGGTATCTGTCAAGGATATCGCTGCCCTGCTCGAAGGTCTACTCACTAGTATCTGGTGATAATGCATGATAACATACGTCATCGAGCATCACCTTAGTAATATTCATACCTATAATATTCCACTTCATATCTCCAAAGGAACAACTGATGGTACTTTTTTGTTTTACGTGAAAAAACAATTAGGATAGTCTACTCATGGTCTAAAATATGATTTCAAACTATGGACATAGAGATGAATAAAATTTTCTCAAAAGATAACAAGGGGTACACTATGTGTGAGGGGACCCACAAGGGTGTGTGGTCCCACTCCACAGCTTGTCCATGTCCCTAGGCAGTACACAACTCCCTGTATTTGTATTATTATATACCATGTAAGTGAAATACATAGCATGTCTAGGCTAACCCGAACTAAGTCATGTATTTTTAGATGTTCCCATGTACCAGAACCTTTGTCAGTGTACCAGACCATGTGTCCACTATAAACGGTGTTTTTCCTCACATGATTTAACGCCCATGTGACTGAGTTATGTTCACATACTCGGTTACACAGTCATGTACCTGGTCTTGTACTACCACACAGCTTCCCACCCATGTCATCCTTTACATGGGTTATCCAAATGAGGACGGGGTACATGGAGTGTGGACAACTAAACATCTTACCAGTCTTATGTTCCCCCAAATCCATAGCCACCACCACTGAGGGACTACATGCCATGCATTTATCCTTATGCATGGTGTGTAGTCATGATTTTTCAAAAAAATCCCATATCCAATCCCCGTACTTGAAATAGTTCAAGTTGTCGTAGATATCTCATGGAATTGGTCCAAAACTCATGCATCTTGACTAAAATCGTGGTCTCCAATAAATTTTCACCATAAAGTGGCCTCTATTCATTCATGGGGGTTCGTTGCAGAAGCCATACGTCACTTAGTCTTCCACCACTAATTCCTTGATATTAATCTTTTTAAATGATCATCCATGCATCGAAACAATACCAAATTAAATCTTAGTTCATCTATTAATTCTTTATTTCTTAATATGTCACTGTTTCTAGGGTCTTATTTGGCTCAAAACCACTCTGAAAAGTTGAACCAGGATACCCAGGTCTAACAGCTGTAGAACATGAAACAATGGGTTGGAAAATCACTATTCCAAAATTTTAAATGATCTTTGGACTCACGTTCATGGACAATGGCCAAGAAAGGCGATCCATGGGTTAGAAATAAAATAAATAAACATATATTTTAATACTCAAGTACATGAAATTGACCAAAAAATGGAGAAAATCCAACATAAATGAGGGATATACTTAATAAATATAATCAATGGAGTTAAATCACCAATTCAGGATTCCTACCTAGATTATGGATCATTTTTAAATGAATAATGTGTCCACCAATGATTTGAGAGGAGTCTTCGCATTAGCTATGTCATGATCTGATCTGATCAGGTCTTTCATCGACGTCTGATGATATTTTACAAAAGTGGAGGCAGATATAGCTATGGAATTAACCCATGGTTTATGCTGCTAAACCTGGAAGATTCACCCAAGTGATATTGTTATAGATCATTTTGATATGTCACACAAAAATTAATTGATTGATTTAATAATTAATCAACTCACTGAATGTACCACCAATGAGTGAGAAGTCTAAACACCTCGTGCCAACTCATTTTATAACACAGTTAGGGTAAACACTGCATTCCAGACTCAATAATTGTCTCAAATTTTTGATCTGAGATACTGTTTAAGAGTTATCCTATTTAATTTAATAAGTTTTACACATAAAATATAAAATATATTTAATATTATTATAAAATTAATTTTTGGCCACATCGGGCCTTGGAATCATAGGCCATCTTAGCCCACACCTTTTTAAATATTTATATATATATTTCAAAGTATTATAATGAAATATTAGTATTATACATAATTCCATCCATCAATATTTTAATCCCTAAAAAGAAAAAAATATAAAAAAAAATCAGGATACTGAGCCCAATATAGACGTTGAAATCCACTAAAGGCCTCAGGATGGCATCCTTGTGAAAGCCAAAGGCATATTTCAACTCAGAAACCGATTCTAGGAGGTTCCAAAATGAATCATGGAAAATATGAGGGGTGTGAATAAAACTAATTACCTATGCGCAAAATTTTCATGGCCTGGAGGGTTTTTGTGCATCGGTTCAGAAAGTCCCATGTGACCGACAAGTGGGATGGGTTTCCACGTAGGCTGAATTTTGTGACCACCTAAAGCCACTGATCACCTATAAATAGAAGGGAACCACCCTCTCTTACAAAAGATGATGAATTCATACTATCTACCTTGAGCAAAATAAATCCCTTCCACGTGTGAAAGATGACATTCAAGTACAAGATTTTTCGTAACAGGTCACCCAGGGGTCCACCATTGGGTGGCACCACTAGAATTTGACCCTAGCCTAGTTCATTTTTTGTATAATCCATTTGCATGCAAAAAAACTCCAATTGCATGAAAAAAATCCTCCAATTATGTGCACTCTTACATTATCGGTTCAACCTAGTTTATTGCATGCCACAGTTCCCATTTGTGAACCTATTGTGCACAAACCCCTTCTTTTTGGTGTAATCCTCCCTCCTTGGGATCTCCCTTGACAATGTCTTCAATGTCTCTTTCCCAGACACCATCTTCTGATTCTTCTTACACGAAAATCACCTATTCTTCACACCCTTCTCCTGTACAACCCTCTAGTTTCGTATGATGTGATTTCAAGGTCCCGTGGGTGGTGATTTACATTGAGTTTCTTAGACTTATTCTTCTTTTCATATGCACACTTGTGTATATTTCTTCTTTTCATATCCACACTGACTTTAGCCCATTATTGGATCTCTCCATTGCACTGAATCACTACAGAATTGCCGATTTCTTTCCTTCCCTAAGGTTGGGTATGTATCAGTCATGTATGCCCTAGGGGTGCGGAGTGAACCCACCACATCCGAGCTGCAAGATGTTAAACTAACAAGAACCATATTCCTCAGCACATGAAATTAAAATGCGGCATCTCCACATGCATTATACATGGGGTGCCCCCCTCAGACATTCTCCAAGCCTGCTCATCTCTATAGGAGTGGGATATTCCTCACATGGAATGATATCCTCTTTGTTGGAGTGGCGTATGTCTGTATGGAAGAGAATCCATCTTTGTGTAAGCCCCTAGCCTTTCTTGCAGGAGGTTGCATCCTGGATCCTCCTCTATTCTTCCATACCGAAGACTAGAGGAGAGATAGAGACTAGGACCTTCATCACCCCATCTGTCTCCCTCTAGGATTTTTTTCCATCGAGCCTTCATCCTAGAGTAAATCCCAATATCCATCTTCTTGGGCCATTAACCACGCAAAATCCCTTGTTTCTTCTTTGGTCTTCTAACCACGTGTAAAAACCACTCCAATTTCTACGAACTCACCTTTTCTAACGTGATCGTCAGGTCTTTGCTACCTCTTATTTCTCACACCAAGCATGACTCACGTGGGATTAGAGTAAGCATTGACTATGGAATCATTCCTGGGATACCTTATCATGAAATCCTTCAACCCTACCAAAGTACGTAGACATTTATCCTTTTCACAAAGGCACAGTACATAGGAAGCCTCTCTGAGGTTCAAGCCCAACACCTATCTATCCCAACAACTCCACATCATTTCACCTTTGTCCCACATGACATTAAACATTATCCATTATCCCAAAATATGTGGAATTCGATCATTGTCTCCTAGGAAAGGTACATATAAAGCCTCATTGAGGTTCAATCCCAACATCCATCAGTCCCAACCACTCCAAGTCAGTCCACCCTCATCCTACATGACATTAAACTGTATGCCTCCCATTCGACATCCATGACGTTAAACAATATTCTACCGAACTATACGGTCTTTGATCCTTGTCTCTTGGATAGGGTATGTAGGAAGCCTCCCCTAGATTCAACCCCAACCAGCGATAAGCCATTGAAACCCCAATGAGCGGTAAGCCGTTGGAACCCCAACCAGCGGTAAGCCTTTAGAAACTCAACCAGCCGCAAGTGGTTGTAGTCCAAAATCGACGGTAATCTTTTGTATCCCCCATTATTAGGACCAACATCTCTGGTCCTCCCCCCATGCATCAGACTCACATGGGATGCTAACCATGTTTAAGCCTCATTATATCGTTAGGTCGTTGTTCAATGTGTACACCCTGATTCTATAACCCCATCCCATACTATATGAACATTGATTTCCCACCATGGATATACATAGGATGCCTCTTGGGGGTTCAATCCCATCACTCCATGTCCCATTGTGGTCTCTCCCTTCAACCTATGTGTTTTGGGAAAGTCATCACCCACCCCAAAGGTTCTACTTACGCTAGATCCCATCCAGGTGTCCATTCCCACGGGTTGCCACCTCAAGTATACCTTCACCCGACCGAACTACGTGGAATTTGATTCTCCACCATGGGGATATGTAGGAGGTCTCTTTGGGGCTCAATACCAACATCACTTTTCCCTCATTTTTTTTCTATCTCATTCTCCATCCACTCTCAACCATCCATATCCATCCTGATTCTTACCTAGGCTGCCACATCCTAATGAGATCATGTCACCCACTTTATCACTACTCCTAGTAGCAATCGGGTAACTAACCACATGTTAGACCCATCATCAGTGTTACCTCATGGAGTTGAAACCATCTGATCCACTCTTATCAGTGTTCTAATTAGTCTGATCTGTCTCCACTGAATGTTAAACTCACGACATACCCCATGTTAAACATTGAAAGTTGAGGAAAACCTCAGAGACATGCCTATGGAATATAATTCTCCTCAATCGATATGGGATACCCTGGGCTTCCATTCCCTTGAGAAGCCCTATCATAAGGGGAAGAAACCAAGATGAATTAGTATTCCAGCATCTAGACACGTTAGTGATTTCCAACATGACTACACCCCCGATCAAAGGTTGTTTCCCTGACTCGACCCCTTAGAAGGTTCAAATAGAAGGAGCATAATTAACTAGTGTCCATAAAGACATGGCAGTGGGAATGTTTCACAAAAAAAGTCTTAATATTTAAGGGAGACCCGAACTAGGAGACGATTTCCGAGGAGGAATCCACATTAGGGGGAACCGATATCCCCTCATTCTATTTCGATCAAGGAGAAAATATCCTTGGATAAGATAAAAATGTCTCCTGAATTTTGAAAGTGGGAATGCAGGTCGAAAAACAACGTGTAATCCAAAAGAATGGATATACACCTCATTTAAAGTATTTTAAATGGAAATAGTGAACCCAACATGAAGTTACTCTACTCAAATGTAGAGATTAGTAGTGTACGAGAAATCAGTGGATTACCATATCATCAAATCCCATTATCCGTCACAGGTCCTGCTATAAAAATAGTTGGACTGGCATGAAACTCACCAAAAATTAGGTCAGTTGAACGTTGGAAATCCCGGTCAGTGACTTTGTTAGTGAGGATTCTTCTTACCAACCATGGAAGAATTAATTGAATTGGGGAACTGGACATCGATTTTCATCATTTCAGCACTAATGGTTGAATATCACTCCTTTGTAGGAGCCAAGCTACTATGACATGAGACCAATCACCACCAACCCACTGACACAGGGGGTGGGGAAACATCATTGCGGCAATCTCATAAGGACTCATACCTTCCATTATAGCCTCCATATGCATGGATACTGGGCGCCCATGCCCCATCTCCCCTAATGAAATCGTTTATAGGAGGGTGATTAACAACCTTGTTCAATGATATGGGGAAGAGAGGATTATTCCAAACGGGTATATGGTCTGAAAAGACCTAGAAGATTTTATGCCTCATCGTCACCACCACCCCCAAGGACCATGAAGGTAGCCACTCCTCCCCAAACCAATCTCCAATATCTTCAAGAGCCTCTCCCTAGATATCTCCAATAATTCCCTCCCTTACGCTGAAAAAGTAGAGGATTCCCGAGGCCTTTATACTATGAATCCTTCATGGGGAACATTATGGAGGGATACCACTTGGTTTTTTCAACATCTCTCACCATTCCAAAATACCGAAGAGCAGGTAACCTGCACCCTAACACACCTGGCCATAGTTCAGCTAACCAGATGACAGTGCCTGGCACTAGTTTAGGAGTCCGCCTGTCAGGGGCGTCGTATTCCACATCTTCAGTGGACTGAGACACCACTAGTGTGAATAATCACCTCCCTGTTATAGATAAGGGGTACCTCTCTGTTATAGAGTAGGGTAACTTTCATGATCATCTGAGACTAAGGCACCAGTCGCCTCATAAATAGGTCGGATTGGTTCTCCCGGTCATTGGGACAAGTGGCAGTTGTCACGGGATATACCGTGATAGTGACATTTGTTGCATAGGTCCTCCCCGTAAAACCATTAGATATAGAGTAGGTCCTCCCCACTCTCCCATTCAACATGGAGGTCCTCACCATGCACCCATCATCAGCTCAATTGGGGATTCCATCTACCTTGTTAACACCCAGTGTGCGATTCTTCCCGGTACCTCCGACCCCAGGTATGGAATTCATCCTCACATACAGGGTTCTCAATTATAGGGACTTCCTCATCTAGCTATTCAGTAGCATGGAGGTCCTCCCCATGTACATGACGATTCTGTCAGGAGTCCTCCTCGGGCCAAAAATCACAAAAGCAGAGGCCCTCCCTACTTCACTAAACGCAGAGGTCCTTCCCATTTCCAGCATGACTGGTGTGAAGGTCCTCCTCACACCACTAATACCAGGTCCAGTCGACATAAAGTCCCTCCCAATGATTCTGGGGATATTTTTTAACACTCCATTATTCCACAGTACGTTTCCTTTGAATAATGAAATAGCGTGTGTTGTACGCCACTTCAAGATTCTAACACGCCGCGACCAATCAAAGTAGCCGTTACGAATAGTAATACCCACTTTTTGAAATTTTATAAATTTTATCTCTCAAAATTGAATTCATTTTTGGATTTTTAATATCAAAATTATCCTAGGGTGAAATTTTAGTACTTTTCGGATAACTTTTATATTTTGATGAATAGTGAAAATTACTAAATTTTAATTAAAAAAATTTTTTTGAATCGAAATAATTAATAGTGATAAATTATGATTTTGAGTGGGTTTAAAGTATAATCAGAATATATTTTTACCATTTAATACAATGATGTTCACTGGACATAATTTCACAATTAAACTGGACATAAACAAGTGTCAATCTTTTGATAGTTATTATATTTTAAAAACACGCTTTCTGTTTTGACAGTGGGAATTAATTTTAAATTAATTTCTTCCAGTTCTGTGTATTGAATTTGGAAAAATGGATTTCATATTTGAAATCAGGATTTCCAAATTATATAAATAGGTAAATTTTCTTTTTATACATTTGGAATAATTACTTCGGTAAATATTTTATTTACCATGGTTAGATGGTAAATCCGGTAAATAAGGGTCAAAATAATATTATAATAATATTAATTTACCCTAAAACATGTCCTATCTTTATTGGTCGATAGATGTAATACCATGAGCATATTTGGGTCGATTTTGGGAGCCCATGGATCCACTTGTAAGTGATAATGACACTTTATATTAATTAAGATAAAGTAAATACAAAAATGACAAAATCATATATCTTTTAGAAAAACAATTTTTACATAGGGTTATATATGTTATATTTTCAACTATAAATATTCATTAGAAATATGGAACGATTTACTAAATAATAATATTTTATTTATAATTTTTAGACATTATATAATTAAATTTATATATGACACAATAATGATGCAGTATTTTCATTATTAATGAAAGAATCAAATAATTAGTATAATAAATGTTAAAATAAATATAATTTGAAAGTTTTGATGCCATAAACGAATTTTATTGGTTAATATGACATGTTATAATTGCTTAAATGATTTTATATCTAATTAATAAAGTTGTTAAGACTTTAACAAAAATCAATTATTAAATATTGTCAAAATTGACATGAATGAGTTTTTACAACAAGTATTATATTATTAATTTATATTCTATTCCTAAAAATATAATGTTCAGCCAAGAGACTTATATCATGATAGGTGTATCATTAGTGGACCACTTGGGGGACTCTCGGATATATATAGTAAGTTTATTAATTATATAATATAAAAATACAAAGTGACATGGTAAATGTCAATCTAATTAACTAAGAGTTAAAACTAAAAGATAAGGTTAATATAATGACCCAAACCTGTCTAAAATCTATTGTTTGAAAGGATTTAGACCCATACCCACCTTAAAATTTTAATAATCCACTTTGGATCTATTATAAATCGAATATGAATTTATTATAAATTAATTCGTTATGTTTTTCCTAAAGAGCCCCTCCTCCCCCTTATAAAAGGACCCAAATTCAAATGAATTTTTCAAACCTTAAAAGCCTTTGGATTTGAAAAAATCCTAACCAAATACGCTCTCAACTTCCCTCACTTAAATATAGAGTCATTAGTTTGATCATAAAGCCAACCTATAGAGCCCTTTTGATCAAATCGAAAGGAATAACCCGAAGAAGAGGTAATGTTTTCACAACCCTCTTTCATGTTTCTTTCTTCTTCCAATTCTTCATTAATTGTTATTTACATTCTAAAATAATAAATCCATTATCCTCTATATACTGTGATGTTATTTTAAAAATGGTACAACCATATTTAGTATTCTATCCATCCTTTTAATGACATGTCACCATACGTGCATACGTACGACCTACCGTCTCCACGTTGTGGTGTAATTGTTATTCAATATATTATTATTTGGATGGGTATAATAATGATGTGTAATTCATGTAAATAATAAATATAACATGATAATTATTCTTTATATATGATATACCATCCAATTATATATTATTTTAATATCAAAAGAATGATATTATCGCGCGTGCTTACGTACGGATTACCGTCTCCACGAACGCGATGAGATTCATTCCCCATCATATACATTCAAGAATAAATTTCATTTGATGATTAAAAATAATGTTTAGAGACATTATATCATTCTATATATTAATAAGATACATCCCATCCATAACAAATATGGCTCACATAACAAATAATATAAAGGAAAACGAATTCGTTAACACCTGAAACGACGAAAATACTAAGATATTATTAAAAAATAAACATTAAAAGATCATATATGATATCATATTAATGTATATTATTCTTTTATAATTCAATAAAAATTATTTCACCATTATACATGAGGTTAACCTACCCTCTACTAAGGAAAAAGTACAAAGTAAGGGGTTTCTTGTCTCACTTTTAATTCCGTGAGATTTCAATTGTTCACCACTTATTTATTGCATGTGGTGTGTGTACTATCCATGATTGTATTCATTGTGTAATATAATTTAATTTTTGGATATTTACATCATAATTATATGATCCTTATTTCATGGGTGTGTGTTTCGTAAGTTACCAAATCAATAAGGGAATTTGAAATTTCAATTTCCACTCATTCGGCTTTACACATACATCATTGATTATTTTATTTCAAGATTATGTGTGGAATAACTATTCATTTGATTATGTCATAATTTCTACTCCCCTTTCTGTGGATATAATTTTGATACACATAATCACTCCATTGATAAATTCTCAATTCATCGGTATGAACTTGATAAGAGTAATTTTTACTCAATATCAATTTGTTGAGTTAAACATCCAATTCATTGGTATTATTTTTACAAGAATATGTGTGAATGTCCCTTGATTGTTTTATGCTGAATATCCAATCTTATTGAGTGTATTTTTATTTTTCACACATAATTCTGTCGTTTATTTATCCTTAACCTAAGGATATGGCCTTTATGAGAGATTTTATCTCAATTTACATTCCATTGAGACTCCTTTATTGTTATACACCAAATAAATTTTATATGGTGTATATAATGTACTTTGACATAGTATATCATGAATCCCTATATTCTCATGATATTACAAAGTTTTAATTACCTCAATTATTAGTATTCAAGTGTCTCTTTTTTGGTTAGGAACTCTAACTAAAATATCATTTTAAAATGTTTTAAAGATTTATTTATCTAAATCTTTCTCATTAATGTCCATGTTTTTAAAAATGGTTTTAGGGTTTTATTTATATAGAAATTAAAGTTTTCAAATCAAAATTCCTTTTAAAATTTTCAAAGTGGTTTGGGATACTTTGATTCAAAAATCTATTTTAAATTAATTCTTGATAAATAGTGTGACTTAAAAATGTTTTCAAGAAAAAAGGGGGATATTTTTCTCATTAGTTTGTTGATTATTTAAATCCATATCAATATCCTTCCTTATTTTCGATTGAGGTTAATCTGATACAATACAATCTTCCATATTGTATTGAATGAGTTATTGTTGACTGTGGATGTGTTCTTTTTATAACATTCATGGTTTGTGGTTAAAGTATTGACATTTCGTATGCTAGTTTTAATATGAATGTTTATGTTATGTTTCAAAGATTTTATATGAGGAATGAATTAGATTTAGTAAGTGATGGGTGGAGCCCGCTATACCTCCTCTATGCATCGGTAGGTTTCATGAGACAAACTAGTGTCTTGACACAAGGCCTTGACAAAATCTTATTTGTAGTCTTGGCACGAGGCCTTGACTATGTGGTTATGATAGTCTGGCATTATGAATTCCATCATTATGAAAGTGGTTATTGATATTGAATGTGATTATTCGAATAGTAGAATATCCATGTGAATAATTAAATGGAATTATTTCATTTTATTTTTTCCATATTATGCTGAAGTTTAAGTTTAAAAGGCTTTTGTTTTAGTTATACATTGCCTTAAATGTTTATGATTATTTATGAAAGTTTCCTCTATATTGTTATCCTTACTGAGCATCTGAGTTCACCCTTTTCGATGTTTTATTTTTCTCAGGATGTGAAGAAGTATTTTATGACTTACCTGCAGGGATAGTCTGAGGTAATATGAGTGTGGTCTATGGAAACATTGTTTTTGTAGTTTTTTTTCATTTTATGATGTAATGTAAACCTTATAAATGTATATAGTACTTCCAAGGCTACTAAACTAATCAGTCTTTTGAGACTTGATCTGTTGTGATCATGCCAATGTTATGTAATAATGCACCGACTCTAGGTAACTGGGGTTGGGGTGTTATAGTTGGTATCAGAAAAGTGTAGTTCCAACCTTGGAAGCTAGATTTAGATAAACTCTGATTAGAGCACATAGCCCTAAGAAAGAATTTGAGGATCAGTATAGAAGAACTTCCTATAATTTTGGTGTTGTATAGATTTTGTGAGTTTTCAAAGAAATACATCCCTGTCTGGATACGAGCAGGTAGAGTCGGCTCTAACACAGATGTACCTAGGGGTAAAACCTAAAAACAATGCATTGAGCTAGACTCGAACGGGAACTGGTGCATGACAACGGGCCTTACAGCACTCTTGGTTACGACACTCCCGGGGGATATGCTTAATATAATTTGAATTTTCTTTACAAATCAATTTGAAGTATTATATATGAGATGAGTGTAAATGACCTTGGTTAATCCTAATGTGTTTCAAATTGAGAATATGGTGACATGATATTCTATAAATGATTTTATGACTACTATTACTCACACAATGCTTTCTGGTTTTAGTCAATGGTTGTATTCCAAGGATTTCATAGTGACTTTGAGAATGATGTACAAGGTGTGAATGGTGGTGGAAATGATCAACAAAATGGAATGTTGATAGGAATAAAAGATATCATCTTTATGCAAAATCAATTTTCCAAAAATATTATCAACAATATATATATTAACCAATTCCCGGACTCAAAAAAGTGGAGAAAGGTGATGAATGATAAGAGCTCCAGTAGTGGAGACCATGGAGAAAAGAATCCTAAATTTCCATCATGTAGGAAATGTGGAAGGAGACACCCCGTAAAGTGTCTCTACAGAACAAAGAAATGCTTTACGTGCGGGAAAGAAGGACATAAAGTGAAGAATTGCTGAGGAAAAATGAAGAGTACTATGTAAGAAAATAAAAATGGTCCCAAGAATCCATTTACAGTTATTTTCCATAAATGTAGGGGACCTGGCCATTACCTGAGTGAATGCCCTATTCTATAGGACATTTTCCTAGTCAAATAAGAAGCTATGTGGAAATGAATGGTTGGAGAAATGTTTAAAAGTATTAGTGCTCCTTGTTAATAGGATTAATTTGGAATAATTTTCTCTTGTAGTTGTAACCCTGTATTTTTCCATGTGATAATGTTATTTGAGAAAGAATTATCTTTTCTCTTGTGGATATAGATATAAACAACCATTTGGTTTTTTATTATCATTGGGTTTGAAGTGATTACAAGTTACTATATTTTGTGATGGAAATTCAAGGTATGATATAACATTTGTGGTTAAATTATGTTATGGTTATTTTGAGGAATTTATCTTATTTTGGTAATGTTATAAAATATAATTTTTGAAAAAAGGACAACCGGCAGACCGTGTGACAACCCACCGTGTCTGACAAAGCTGTGGGAATTGAACCCACAGCCAAAGTACGATTGGGATCTATCGCCTACCACTAGACTACATGAAGACCCTGGTTAGTGTGACTAATTATTTTTTGTTAAATGATTTTATTGATCAATAATAAGTTGAATTGGGATCGTATGTCTTAACAAATAGATACCCTTAGTATAGTAAAATGATTTGGTGATTAAGTGATATATGTTATTTGGGAAGAAGTTTGTTTTTTTTGGAACAATATATGCCTAATGAAAATATAATACTATGGGATTTAATTTTAGGAGTAATGGTGGATTTTTATCTATGTTTTTATTGTGTATTTATAGTTATTTGGGTTATTTATGGAAATGATTAACCTATAATAGAGAATATGTGATTAGGTTAATTACTTTTATGTTTGTGATTTTAATAGTAGTTGATGTCATTTGGAGATACAATTTAATGAGGAAGACACAATAACCACATTCTTCTAAGTTTTGGGTTTTAATATTAGTTTGGATTATATTGAAGTAATTTAAGGACAATTGTTTATTGAATGGTATTTATTTAAGTTTGGGGTATATTTTTTTTAATTTTAGAAATTAAGATTAGTGTTTCTTTCTCTAAAGGAATATCATTTTTGGGGACCATTAGATCTTGTACTAACCTTTTTGGTTTTGATTAATCTCTAAATAAAAGGTAAATATATAGATTATTCTTTGTGTATCATTTGATTCTCTAGACGTTTATTCAAGCTCTTCCAGTGTGACCATGTCTTCTTGAATACTCATCATTTAAAAAAAATAGATAGTTGTATAAATTTACTAATGAATGAAACTATACTTAAAAAGTAAGTATATCTCTTTATGTTTTTAGTCAATATCATAAATGAATTCCTCGTCTTTATGTAATGTAACTTAAAACAAAAAAAATGTTGTCCATTTACTTTTTCCATAGGGAGACTAATGACCATTTGTCCCAACACAAGCCTGTGATTTTCTTGTTGTTAACTTTCTCCTGATCATGTTTTATATCCCTCTCCATCAGAACTTGACACTTAGTTTATCATCCAAATCCATGTTTTCCTACACTGAATCCTAGTATGGGTTATCTCAGGTGACCTTTGTACTTCTCTTTCTTTTTTCTAAAGTGATAGTTTTATTGACTCTTTTTCCGATGTGGGACATTCCATTATATTTACATGAAAAATTTTAAAAAATTGCAAGGACACAATTTATTGATGGAGAGGATAATGTAACACCCCCAACTTCCACGGTACGTTTCCCTTTGAATAATGCAATAGCGTGTGTTGTACGAAACTTCGAGATTCTAACACACCGCGACCAATCAAAGTAGCTGTTATGAATAGTAATACCCACTTTTTGAAATTTTATAAATTTTATCTCTCAAAATGGACTTCAGTTTTGTATTCAGAATATCAAAATTAGACTAGGGTGATATTTTGGTACTTTTCGGATAACTTTTATATTTTGATGAATAGTAAAAATTACTATATTTTAATTAAAAACAACTTTTTTAATTGAAATAACTAATAGTGATAAATTATGAATTTGTGTAGTTTTAAAGTATATTTGGAATATATTTTTACCATTTAATCCAATGTTGGTCATTGGACGTAATTTCATAATTAAACCAGACATAAACAAGTATCAATCTTTTGATAGTTATTATCTTTTAAAAACACGCTTTCTGTTTTGACAGCGGGAATTAATATTAAATTAATTTCTTCCACTTCTATGTTTTGAATTTGGAAAAATGGATTTCATATTTGGAATTAGGATTTACAAATTGTGTAAATAGGTAACTTTTATTTTTAGTTATTTTGAATAATTACTTTGGTAAATATTTTATTTACCATGTTTAAAGGGTAAATCTGGTAAATAAGTGTAAAAATTAATATTATAAGAATATTAATTTACCATAAAACATGTAATAACCATATTGGTTGATACATTTCCGACCATGGGTATCTTTGGGTCAATTTTGGGAGCCCATGGATCCACTTGTAAGTGATAATGACACTTTATATTAATTAAGATAAAGTAAATACGAAAATGACAAAAGCAAATATCTTTTAGAAAAAAAAATTTTACATAGGGTTATATATGTTATATTTTAGACTATAAATATTCATTATAAAGATAAAACGACTTCCTACATAATGGGATTTTATTTATAATTCTTATACATTGAATAATTAAATTTATATATGACACAATAATGATGCAGTATTTTCCTTATTAATTAAAGAATCATATAATTAGTATTATAAATGTTAAAATAAATATAATTTGAAATTTTTGATGCCATAAAAGTATTTTATTGGTTAATATGACATGTTAGGATTTCTTAAATGAATTTTGTTCTAATTTATAAAGTTTTTAAGACTTAAAAAAATCAATTATTAAATATTGTCAAAATTGACATAAATGAGTTTTTAAAACAAGTATTATATTATTAATTTATATTCTATTCCTAAAAATCTAATGTTCAGATAAGAGACTTATATCATGATAGGTGTATCATTAATGGACCACATGGGTGTCGTTTGGATGTATATAGGAAGTTTATTAACTATATAATATAAAAATACAAAGTGACATGGTAAATGTCAATCTAATTAACTAAGAGCTAAAACTAAAAGATAAGGTTAATATAATGACCCAAACCTGTCTAAAATCTATTAGTTTAAATTATTTCAACCCATACCCACCTTATACTTTGAATAATCCCCTTTGGAGCTATTATAAACCGAATATTAATTTATTATAAATTAATAGTTTAAGTTTTTTCTAAAGAGCCCCTCCTCCCCCTTATAAAAGGACCCAACTTCTAACAAATTCTTCACTCCTTAAAATTCTTTTGGTTCAGCCAAACTATGCCCAAATACTCTCTCAAATTCCCTCAATTAAACCTAGATGCTTTATTTTGATCACAAAGCCGGCCTATGGATCCCTTTTATTCACTTCAAAAGGAAGAACCCAAAGAAGAGGTAATGTTTTCACCACCCTCTTTCAAGTTCCTTTCTTCTTCCACATATTCTTTTGTTTTTATTTACATTATAAAATAATAAATCTAGTATCTTATATATACAGTGATTTATTATAAATATGGTACAACCATATTCATTAATCTATCCATCCTTTGAATGACATGTCACTATACGTGTGTACGTACGGCCTTCCGTCTCCACGTTGTGATGTAATTGTTATTCAAAACATTATTATTTGGATGGGTATAATAATGATGTGTAATTCATGTAAATAACAAATATAACATGAGAATGATTCTGTATATATGATATATTATCAAATTATATATTATTTTAACATCAAAAAAATGATATTTCCGCGCGTGCGTACGTACAGATTACCGTCTCCATGAACGCGATGAGATTCATTCCCCATCATATCAATTTAAGACTAAATTTCATTTGATGATTAAAAATAATGTTTAGAGACATTATATAATTCTGTATAAGTATAATATACATCTCATCCATAACAAATATGGCTCACATAACAAATAATATAAAGGAAAATGAATCTGTTAACACCTGAAACGACAAAAATACCAAGATATTATTTACAAATCAATGTTGAAAGATCATATATGATATCATATTAATATATATTATTATTTTATAATTAAATAACAATTATTTCACCATTATACAGGAGTTTAACCTTCCCTCAACCATGTAAAAAGTACAATGTAAGGGGTTACTTATCTCACTTTTAATTCCCTGAGATTTCCATTGTTCACCACTTATTTATTGCATGTGGTGTCTGTACTGCCCATGATTGTATTCATTGTGTAAGATAATTTAATTTATGGATATTTACATTATCATTGTATGATCCTTCTTTCATGGTTGTATTTTTCCTAAGTTACCAAATCGATAAGGGAATTTGAAATTTCAATTTCCACTCATTCGGCTTTACGCATACTTTATTGATTATTTTACTCCAATATTATGTGTGGAATCACTATTCATTTGGATATGTCATAATTTCCACTCCCCTTTAAGTGGATATACTTTTGATACACATAATCACTCCTTTGATAATTTCTCAAGTCATCAGTATGAACATGATAAGAGTAATTTTTACTCAATCTCGATTTATTGAGTTAAACATCCAATTCATTGGTGTTATTTTTACAAGTATATGTGTGAATGTACTTTGATTGTTTTATGATGAATATCCAATAATATTGTGTGTATTTATATTTTTCACACATAATTATGTCGTTGATTTATCCTTAACCTAAGGATATGGCCTTTATGAGAGATTTCATCTCAATTTACATTCCATTGAGACTCCTTTATTATTATACACCAAACCAATTTTATATGGTGTATATAATGTACTTTGACCTAGTATATCATGAATCCCTATATTCTCATGATATTAGAAAGTTTTTATCACCTCAATTATTTGTATTCAAGTGTCTCTCTTTTGGTTAGGAACTCTAACTAAAATATCATTTTAATATGTTTTAAAGATTTATTATTCTAAATCTTTCTCATTAATGTCCATGTTTTTAAAAATGGTTTTAGGGATTTATTTATATGGAAATTAATGTTTTCAAATAAAAAATCCTTTTAAAAGTTTCAATGTGGTATGGGACATTTTGATTCAAAAATCCATTTTAAATGGATTTTTGACAAATAGTGTGACTTAAAAATGTTTTCAAGAAAATGGGAGATATTTCTCTCAATAGTTTGATAATTATTTTAATCCATGTAAACATCCTTTATTATTCTCGATTGAGGTTAATCTGATAAAATAAAATCTTCCATATTTTATCAAATGAGTTATGTTTGACTGTGGATGTGCTATTTTAATACCATTCATGGTTTGTGGTTTAAGTATTTACCTTTTGTATGCTAGTTTTAATATGAATGTTTATGTTATGTTTAAAAATTTTCATATGAGGAATGAATTGGACTTAGTAAGTGATGGGTGGAGCCCGCTATAGCTCCTTGATGAATAAGTAGGTCTCATTAGACAAACTAGTGTCTTGGCACAATGCCTTGACAAAATCTTATTTGTAGTCTTGGAACGAGGCCTTGAATATGTGGTTATGATAGTCTGGAATTATGAATTCCATCATTATAAATGTGGTTATTGATATTGCATGTGATTATTCAACTAGTAGAATATCCATTTGAATAAGTAAATGACATTATTTCATTTTATTTTTTCCATATTATGCTGATGTTCAATTTTACAAGGCTTTTGTTTTAGTTATGTATTGACTTAAATGTTTATGCTTATTTATGAAAGTTTACACTATATTGTTATCCTTACTGACCATCTGAGTTCACCCCTTTTTATGTTTTATTTTTCTTAGGATGTGAAGAAGTATTTTATGACTTACCTGCAGGGATAGTCTGAGGTAATATGAGTTCAGTCTATAAAAACAATGTTGTTGTAGTTTTTTCTTCATTTTATGATGTAATGTAAACCTTATAAATGTATCTATTACTTCCAAGGATACTAAACTAATCGGTCTTTCGAGACTTCATCAGTTGTGATCATGGCTATGTTATGTAATAATGCACCGACTCTGTGTAACTCGGGTCGAGGCGTTACATAGAGTGTGTGAATTCCCCCCACATACCATAGACAGTGGATACTGATGTCCTCCCCATGTTCCCTTTGACATTTTTCTAGGTGCTCCTCACACCCTAGCTCACCAATGTTGTAGTCCACTTCGCCTCAACATCAGTTCGGTTAGAGTTCCTCCTTGAGCCAAAAACCCTCCCTATACCAAATAGCCATACCGAGGTAGGAGGGTGTCAAAGATTCCATAAGAAGAATACTGAGATATTGCAGAACACGATGAAGCCCTCCTGCTTCTTATATTCTGAGGCGGAATCTGATTCGGTGACTGAACCCCTACCTCAATCCATTGTGTCAAAGGCCTGGGTAGGAATGTGGCATATCACCCTCATCCATCTGGATTTTGAGGTCCATCGGATTCCTCCATCCCTCTACAAATACATCCATGAGGAGGAATATTTGGCCTTTTTCCAGGGAATGGCAATGCAATCCTCCCTATCGTCACCAGGGTCATTCTTTACCTCAACCAGTGATCATAGAGAGTTATTCTGGGGACCGGTAGGGGGAGAACAACAACCTGTCCAACCACCAGTTAACACATCCCCTATACCAGAAACTGCATTTTCCAGCCTGTCTTACCATGATGTGGTGGTTAAGTCAATTCATTCATCATAGAAGAGCCTAAGATGCAGCGGCTTGTCAGAATTTTTGTTGTATTCTCCACCGGCTAGTCGACCATCTCAGTGGTCTGCTTCAGTTCCATTACCGGTCCCGTAGCCACCCCCATTTGATGAGTGGGGAAACCAAGGGCTGGATCCCGAGTCTAAGCTGATGAGCTTGTAGGAAATACTTGTAGAAGATCATTTCTCAGAGATATTTTGGCCAATCACAAACATGAACATCAGTGCGCCGGAATCGCTTACCCAAGAGGAAGTCACGTGTTATCACCAAACCCTCTAGGCGACTCACTTCCATCTCCATTATCATCAAGTGTCTTACCCCAAGAGTTAGGTATACTTTGAATATATTGAATAGAAATTTCATATGGTCTACTTGGCTGTGATCCCTGTGGACCAAATACCGCAGTCACCAAGTCACCATCAGACCCTCCAGCAATGATGTGTTTACTGTTTTAAAGTGCTCCGTAGAATGATCAAGGAGTATCCCCCCACGTTCAAGTCCATGGTTGGGGGAAGTATGCTACCCTCCACTTCAGTTCTATCTGGAGTTATCCTGACTTTCCAAGCGCCACTGAGGATATTCCTCCAAGTAGAGTCACAGTTAACACAACTGACCTGTCCGAGATAGAGAATGAGATAAAGCTACTTGAAGAAAACATAACCCCCAAGGGAGTGCCACGCCAATTAGATTCACTAAGAAGGGTTACTCAAGAGGAGAGAAATCTACTGGATCTTTTTGTGCCCACCGAGTCATTAGTCCTTCTCCAGAGTCCTAATAAGGGCATAGAGCATCTTGGTTCCATCAAAACCTATGACCTGTCTAGATCAGTGTGGAAGATGGATGATGATTTCGAAATGTTTGTGTTGCGTCAACAACTCACGGAGCATAAGAAGTTGGTCCATGACCTCCTTGCTGAATGAGTAGTGAAGAGGCAACCAAACTATGGTGATCCTCATTCGAGGAAACATGGATAGGTACAACTTCCCCCTAACGAGTTGACTTCAGGTGACCTTGACCATCCTTCTCATATATATATGGTAGAATCCGGAGCTTATAGAAAGATGGTTTAGTTTGTGTCACCAAATACACATGAGTGGTGTCATAATCATTAGGACCCAGTTTAGGTTCTCCTAGCCACTCCTCAGGTCATCCCACTAACTGCTTCATGAGCCTTTTGGTATTCTTTTCATGTTGAAGAATCTGCCAATTCACTGGGGGTCAGTGATCATCTTCAATATAGAAACCCCTACCCAGATGATCCAATGGAGTTTCTCATTTCCCATCTCAAATATTCTCAAACATGATAGGTGGAAATCATGGCTAATGGTAAGTCTTATCCAGCATGGTTGGATGATATTCCAGCACCCCTGGGTTTCAGAAATCCCACCTTTTCTCATTTTAATGGGATGGGTGATCCACTATAGTATTTCTCCCGTTTTATATCATTGTGTAGTCCTATGCAATGAACTCCAACGCAGTAATTGGCCTCCAAAATCATGTGTTTCTTAGGGAAATTGGAAGGTCCTTTGTTTGTTTGGTACAACCGGCGACCCATTGGGTCAGTCGCTGGCTGGGAAAATATCTGTAGAAATTTTCATTACCAATTAATCTATAACACCTAGAAGATAAGTATTTCATACCTTTTCAAGTAAAAGAAGAGGCCTGATGAGCACGTTGCAGACTTTTTCACCTGGTGTAAAGGTCTAACCCACTTCCTGGATATCCCGCTAACTCAGGAACAACTGCTAAAAATGTGTGTGGGGAATTTCAAAACTGAACTGGTCCCCTCTCTCATTACTCATAATTTCCTTGGTGGATTTTGGGATTTCTCTAATGGGGCCCAACATCTAGAGGAATCCTGGTAGTAGGCCAAGGAGGCCCGTCTGTTTCCTCCTGTAGTTCCCATAATAAAGGTCTCTAAGGTCGATCCCACTGTGGAAGCCCAAATAAAGGCCCTAGGATACTGTATTTATTACCAGTGGAGCCACCTCCAAAGACTCATTGTGGTGAACCACCTCAGGTGTAGCCTGTGGCCTAGTATCACCAACCTTATAATCATAAGGAACCCTTGCATAATGTGCTACCACCACCTAGGAAAGATAACCATGTTCCACCTCCTCAATAGGCTCCCCCAGCCTCTCCTTAGGTCCAGGATCCTAGAGACCCCTTCCCAGATAGGAGAAATTAGACCTACTCATTCAATGAGGCTTAAATATCTTGTTATTTCTGATGTTCCATGGAACAGGGAATTATACAGCTGCCCGAATGTAGGAGGTCCGAAGAGGAGGATCTCACTGATCACCCCAACTACTTCCCCGAACACTAGATATTGAAGCACACCCTAAAACAGTTCTATCTATTTAAGGACTAGTTTCAAGACCAAGTTGATAACAACATGGTCAGGTTAGGATCAGCTCATGTACAGTGGCATGTGTATTCATGATGCCAGACAGAGGTAGTGGTAGCAAGGGTGAGTGGAATCAGGTTCCTAGACACAGGTCTCAAAAATATGGTGACTTGATGGCTCATAAGGTAGTCTCCCATGCCGATGGTATTATCCATTCAATTTGAATTGATCTAGCCTTCAGAAGTCCCTATATCATCCGCAGCTACTACTTCTATGTCGATGTCTTAGCCTACCTCTTCCTAGTAGAGAAACAATCAGCGACACAAGGTAAAAAGGTCCCCCACCGATGGCGTTGTCATCCCGTACTCTCAGAGACATCATGCCACTGGAGATGGAGATTACCTTCAGAATTCTTCTAGTGTTGGAGGATTCTTCATGTGATGATCAAGGGTAAACTTTGGATAACACTATGGTGTTGGTAAACACCTACATGATTCCTGATGATGAGGAGCACCAGATGGATCCTCCCAACATCTCCAATCATTGCTAGCATTGATGGAGATGTGGCTATATGGGTAGTTGGAATGCCTTGGTCAATACTTCCAGCTAGAATATTCATGCCACTAAAACCAGATAGCAAGTCCAACACATATATTTTCATGTAGATCTTTTTCATCAGGTATCATCAGGTCCGCATTCATCATCGTTTCTGTTACTTGATTAGGCGGAGCCACCATGATTGTGTTACGATCATCCACGTTGCGTTTTGGATTATCCTTATCCATCTATTCCTTGATCATTTGTTGCACCACGAGCTTCAACTAGCGAGCAGTGGGACATTCCAAGTAGCAGTCAGCCGCCAGTTCAGCGAGAAGGTCCCATCATACCCACTTCTACAGAATGACCTCTTTTAAGCATAAGGTCATTCTTGGCACAGATTTATGATATCCTTAAGCATATCACCCACATTACTGCGATTATGTCTATCCTCAAGGAACTCCTCCTATCAGTGGATATCCGTGAATCGCTCGCTGAATATTTAAGAAACCACCTCCATTTTAGAAGGAGGTAGAAGCCACAGAAGCCTTCCATGATGAGGCAGTCGAGCATGCTGAATGTCAAGATATTATCTCTTTCTCTAGAGAAGATAATGGCTCTCCCATATAGCATAACATCCTATAACTATACATCACCAGAAACATCAATGGCATGGAGGTTATTTGTTTTCTTTTCCACACAAGATCTGGAATCAACATAATCCTGAGCCAGACACTTTAGAAAATGGGGTTCTCTATGGATGATCTGAGTCCTCCGACCTATAAATTCAAGGTTGTGATAGGACAGAATAGACACAGTTTGGAAATATCTGCCAAAAGACCCAATTTGGTGGCAATGGTTGATAGCAACGTGTTCACGGCTGTCTCCCAGGACACCTCTTACAACAGGTTGATGGGTAAACCATGGCTTCACCTGCATGTGGTTTTCCCTTCATCATATCACCATTGCCTTAAGTACTCCCTTAATGGTCAAGTGAGAATATTCCAAGGTGATGCATCTCCCTTTTACTACTGTGAAGCCTGCTACCTATATTCCAACTATTATAAGAGCAAGGACAAGTATATTCAGGTTAACATGGTTCAGCACACTATAGATATGACTAACCTGCGACAGACCTGGATGATGCCCACATTTTTTTGTTCCACTAATTGGAGGCTACGATCCCAGATCTAGGGTAATTATTTTTTGTTTCTTGGAATGAGGGGGAAGCTGATTCCGTAGTCTAGGGGATGCGGGAAGATCACCTCATATTCCTACACAAATCAGGCTCAAGTAATCCCAATGAACCCTACTCTTATAAGGTATCAGGATATTCATCACATGGCAATGGAAATACATCATAATTGTTTGTTTTGCCGGACTAGAATAATTTGGCTCAAGCCAGTGCTCAATTATTTCTTTCATATCATCATGTGTGGCCCCTTGGGATGAAGACCAGATATGATCAGGTTGAAAACATTCATTTCTATGGTTTTGGCATCATAGGAGCCCCCTGATGCATTGTCCACTGCCTCTCAGGCTGGCACCAGCTTCCAATCAAGATCTATTGATTCAGTGGAATCGTCTCCCACTGAGGATCCCACTTCCATGAAAAAATAAAAGGATTTGGTGGATGCTCCTCTTTCTTTTTAAGAGGGTGTCTCCACCATGGTTGATGAATTGGTATAGGTGAACTTCAGTATCATGATGGATCTGAAACCCACATTGATCAACACTGATATTCCTTCGGAAGAGAAATAATAATACATGGACTTCCTGAAGTAGCTTCGTGATGTGTTTTCCTAGAGGTATAATGAGATTCTAGGACTAGATCCTCAGATCTCCTTCCACCTCGTCGGTCTTCCATCAAATCATCGTGGGTTCAAATATCCTCTAAGAAAGATGCACCCATATCATGGGGAGATGGTATAGGCTGAAATTGATGAACTCATCAGAGCCAACTTCATCAAAGAGGTCTATTATACCAATTGGTTTACTAAAATTGTTCCTATCTAGAAAAATAACATACAGATCAGAATCTGAATCAAATTTCGAGATCTCAACCATCATTGTCCAAAGGATGATTTTCCCCATCGAGTGAAAAAAAATATTGATTGATACCACCACTGGGTTTCTGGCTCTCTTCTTCATGGATGGGTATTCTGGGTATAACCAAATTCAAACGGCCCCTAAGGATGAAGAGTCTACAACCTTTAGGGTACCAAAAGGTACTTTTTCTATCAGGTAAATCCCTTTCAGTCTAAAGAATGCAGGTTCCACCTATCAACATGCAATGCATCACATATTTATGCCAATCCTCAAGTCATTGGTGGAATACTACCTGGATGATCCGGTGGTCAAATATTTCTAGCATCATGACCATCCCAATGACCTTAAAAAAGTTCTTGGCTTCCTCTATTCTCACCATCAGAAGATGAACCCATTAAAGTGTTCCTTCAGGGTCACATCTAGAAAGATTCTCATATTTATTGTTAGATATAGAGGCATCAAAATCGATCCAGAGACTATTAAGGCCATCATTAAGATGACTACCCAGAGAAACATTCAATATCTTTATGGTGTTCAAGGCCACTTGGTCTATATATGCCGATACATCATGAATTTGACTAGAAAGTGTAAGCCCTTTTCTTATATCATGATGAAAGAAATTTTATATTAGTTGGACGAGTAATGTCAGACTTATTTCAAGGAAATCAACTAGTTCTTAATATAGCCTTTGGTCTTGATGCCACCCATTTCTAGAAAACCGCTGGTCCTTTATGCGACTGCCTGGTAACGATCTCTCCATGCCCTTCTCTCCTAGAATAAAAACAATGTAACTGAGAAAAATCTATACTATCTCAGCAGCATGATCTTTGATATTGAGGCCAAATACTGCTCTATTGAGAAAATATGCCTTGCACTGGTATTCATAGTGCATAAATTACGACATTACTTACAACACCATGAGATACAGCTAGTGTCCTGAGTGGATCCACTGAAGTACATCCCAAACCGCCCGATGTTGAAAGGACGTCTATATCAGTGGAAAGTGATCCTCTATTAGTTCTACACTAGGTTTTCCCCCCAGAATGCTATTAAGGGGCAAGAATTTGTAGAATTCTTTTCCGCCCATCCAGCTCTAGTGGACCAGTCCCTGGACCTTGATTTTCTAGATGAGGAAATCCTCTCAGTAGACCAAGCCATTCCATGTTAGAAATTTCACTTTTATGGAGCTTCCGAAATCCCTACCGGTAGAATAATAAATGACCCCAGACTCAATAGAGTGGGCATGGGTATCGCCTTCATCGTGATAGCACTAACCATTCTTCCATATTCATTGTTGTTTTCAGAAGGTTATACCAACTATGTGACAGAGTATTCAGCTCTCAATACTGGCCTCAAGATATCCCTCAAGATTGATGTTCCCAATGTGCATGTGAAAGGGGACTCTGAACTTGTCATCATGCAGATAAATGGAGACTATTGTCATTATAAAACCAAATCTCATACAACTTTTGGAACATACCCACCAACTGATGGACCAGTTCCCGTATTGGTCAGACGTTACCCATGTCCCTCAATCCCAGAATGATCAAGCTGATGCCTTGGCTAGCCTAGTTTCATGTCTTGAGAAGCCTGCTCAATATGATTTGATTATCAACATGGAACACTGGAGATTCATCACCCCAATCCCTATGGAAGACATGGATAGACATCATGTAAGACACCTTACCACCGGTGCCTCCACGTAAGGGTCCATAGGTCCCCCTGATGTAGTGTTGGAAGTGACTCCTGACTGGAGGACCCCCTTTATCAAGTACCTCCAATATGGTAATCTCTGGGCAGAGAAAGATGAGCACAAGAGAATCAGATGTCACGCATTACATTTTACCCTCCAGAGTGGTCCCGATATTCAGCCGATCCTCTATAAACACAGGTTTAAATGGGTTCTCCTCCATTGAATTGAAGTTGGTGAAATTTTTTAGGTCATTCAAGATGTTCATTCTAGTTCCTACGGGGCTCATCAGACTGAGCTGAAACTTTCTCACCTTATCAGAAGATTAAGATATTTTTGGCCTTCTATGATTTGTGACTATATTGAGTTTTCCAAGAGGTTACATTCATTCCTAATCCATGCGATTTTTTTGCATCATCTTCCAGAGCCTCTGTAAACTACCAAGTACTCTTTAACCTTTGCAGTCTAGAGACTCGATGTCATAGGACCATATCCACCGGTGATAGGTCACCAGTGTAGGTTTATCCTAACTGCTACGGATTTCTTTTCCAAGTAGGAATAGGCAGTTCCAGACAAGGATTTAAAGGATCATTCTATCATTTAATTTGTGAGATCCAACACCATCTACCAATTTGGAGTCCCTCATTCCACCCTCACTGATAACGGCACCAAAATCCGGGCAGCTGAGTTAAAGAGGCTGTATTCAAAGTACAACATTCAATCTAACCAAACCCCCCACTATCACACACAAGAAAATTGTTAGATCAAGGCGTTCAAAAAAACCGTCTCTAACATCCTGCAAAAAATGGTAGTTTAGAATAAGAAGAGTTGGATGGATAAGCTACCCAACGCACTCTGGGCCTATCGAAAAACAACTCACAATTCCACATAGTTGACCCCATATTCCCTAGTGTATGGGAAAGAGGTGTTCCTTCCCATCGAGATTCAGTTGCCTTTGTTATGCACAAGTGTCTATGAGCAACAAACACTAGATAAAGTAGATGAAATTTGTATAGATAAATTAGAGGTTCTCGATAAGAACAAGCTTTGTGCCTTGCACAATCTATAAAGGCATCAGAACAAGATGGGAAATTCTTTAAACAATAATGTTCGCCTCCTCTATTTCTTAAATGGTGACCTAGTTTTGACCCTGATAACACCAATGATTCTTAGTAGGAAACCACCCAATCTGGATCCCAAATGGGAAGGACCTTACATCATTCACATGGTTTACCCCAATGGCGTGTACTCCCTAGTTACCATGGATGTAGAATGTATAACTCCTCCCACTAATTCGAAATTACATAAATAGTACTTTTCCTGAGTAATCTACGATCCAACATGACTTTAAACTATTTCGTCTTGCATGATGTTAAAATGAATTGTCATCCTCCATGACATTAAACTATGATCAGAAGATACACCATTATGGTTTGAGATATACGACCTTAAACTAATACCCCCCCTCATCCTTGCCGCATAATGTAAAACTATAAAACATCGTCATAACTACATATGGCTTGATTCCCATCCTCATGTGAAACATAGGAATTCCCAGACGCATCTTCATAGAGTCCATCCCCCAAATTCTTCTCTTTTACCATCCATAGGTGTAGTTCTCTTAGAGGACCCCAAAAGGTGTAGTTTAGAATTCTTTGGAACCACTCATGCCAGGATTACGATGATCACACAATGTTCCCCTCATCATTCTTCTATCCTCCCATATCCTCACTACATGACGTTAAACTACATGGACCTACCAGAACTATATATGGATTGATTCCCATCCTCATGGGATACGTTGGAACGCCTGGAAATTTAGTCTATAGGCCCAGCCCCAAACTGAAAGATGTACCCTTAGGTCAAAACACATGGTGTGGTGTTGGCTTTTTCCTTCATTCACATCGAGTTCATCACGACCGCACCGAGTATTCATCTCCATGGGGATCTCTTCCTCTTCCATCTTTCCAAATGACGTTACACATCATGGGAAAATTCATGCTTCAAAAAAACCCATTTATTTGGGTCTTTATCATATTTCACATCCAAAAGGATGCCCATGAAACATGGATACTAGGCCATGGGGATCTCATACCATTTAGGGAAAATTTCCTCAATGATTTTGAATGACACATCAATACAAGTCTCACATTTCGACAATTCATGGAGGTTGATGCTCATTTGTTGTTCTCATTTCAGGTCACACGATGTTGATGCTGCATTACGAACATAGTCAACAACAATAATTCATCATTAGAAACACCCCCATATGTCCTAAATATTGGGTGAAGTGGTTCATTTTTTCATAATATCCCTCCAAACATCAGTCTTCCTCGAGCAGGAGTGTTGATCTAGTCAGGGTCAACCCTGCCTGATCTCCACCCCTCATTATCATGCCCTTATATTTTGGGGAGAGACTAATCATATTCCTTGTTTCCCACACCGAACATTGCTCATGTGGGATTAGTATTTTTGGTAAGTAAATACCCGCATAAAGAGTCATGTATCCATGGTTCGATCCCTATGACCTTAATCTAATATCATTCCCCATCCTCACCATAAGACGTTAAACTAAAAACTTGATGAGGTATCCCTTCTTTTGTCTGTCGACCTTTTCTGACTTCTAGCCCAACATCTCATTTTGAATTGTGCAGTGTGGTATGCACTCCATGTCCTCATTCATGTCAGGCTATATTTTCCACGCCACACATATCCCTTTAAGACATCCCTTCTCCATTCATCGTCTTTATCACATGATGTTAAACTACATGCTATAATCAAAAACAATGTGTGGTTTGATTTGCATCCTCATGGGATACGTAGGACTACCTAGACATTTATTCTTCAGTTCCAACCCTATTTCTTAGAAACCTCATCATCTTCCTAGCCCCCTAGCCTAAGTTCCTCGAGAGGAGGTACATGGTGTGGTATGGGATTATGTCATCAATCACATTGGGTTTGTAACAACCACTCCATGTACCTCACCCTCTTGAGATCTCTCCTTCCCCTATTCTACACTCATATATTCAAGTCGGCTACTCTCAAGATGGCCCCCTTGAACCTCTTTGTATGTCCACGAATATGCCTAGGAGCACTCTAGTTCAGTACCTAGAGTTTTGGATTCTACAAAGACATGTTATCACCCATTTTCATGCTTCATGTTTCCCTTCAATTGGGATTTCATCATATTTAACTTTTGAAAGGACCCCCAAATAGCATAGATGCTAGGAACCAGTGTTCTCCAACCACCTTAGGCTAAAGTCCCTGATAATTTTGAATAGAAAATTGATACAAGTCCCGCGTTTCAAATATGGCCAGTGGTTGATGCTCATTTATTGTTCCCATTTTAGGTCACACGATATGGATGCTGTGTTTAGAACATGGTCAATAGTTATCCTCCTTCGTCATGCCACCCCTATCAAGCCCTAAATATTGGGTGTGTGATTCACATCCTCTTCCACCCCATCATGTCCCAGTGGAATTTCGACACTCTTGGTGCTATCCCTCAGTGCACATTTGCGTGTTAGGAGGAAAGAGCCACCGTGAGGTTTCATTTGAGGCTCCACACCATTTTTCCCTTTTCATGTGTTTCAAAGACCTTCTCCGTCCTTCTTTCCCACATCGAGTGCATCTCATGTGGATTAGGGATTTAGTCGAGGTTTGTGCCAGTTTGGAAGAGTCTCACTTTTCAATGGTCTGAGATCTAAGACATTAAATTAATATATCTCTATGTCCTTTTCACAAGTCACAAAGACTACATCTCTGAGAACAACGTACAACTTGATTCGCATACTTATGGGATACATAGAAATGCCTGGGAATCTTGTCTTCAGTCCCAGATTAAGTTCCACTAATTATCTCTTTTATTATCATTTTAGGCCCTGGATTTCATGGGATTTTATGTGTGGTGTGTCTAGTATTATTTCCTCATTCACGTTGGATTTTTAATAGCCGCACCACATACTCCCTTCTAGTCCTAGTCCCACATTACGTTAAACTGCACCCTCAGAACAATGTATGGATTGATTCACATTCTCATGGGATATGTTGGAACACCTATACGTTTCATCCATGGGTCCATCCCCATATTATCTTACCTTTTTTGTCCCCTTGGCCAGAGGATTCTTCCTTAGAATTGCATGTGGTGGGGACCTTGTTCTCATTCACATCAGGTATGCTTTATCACGCCATGTGCATTCCCCTCCAAAACCCTATTTCTTCTAAATGTGTCCAAGACCTATGACTTTAAACTATAATAGCTAGTCCCATGTGACTTTAAAGTATTACATATTTTCTAAAAGATGTTAAAATTAATGGGTTGGTCTAGTCATACGACTATAAACTGTGACATTATCGTCCTGGTCGCACGAGAAAACACGGCACTGCACTGTGATGTCCTCACTCGAGGGGACATCAGGTTTGATATTAGTCAACCACCATAGCATTTTTCAAGTCCTACATACGGCTTGATTATTATAGAGACTTTTATATTCTCCATCCTAGGTTTGTTTCTTCGTAAAAAAAACAATAATATAAATCCATCCTAAAGAACCAAAATGATGTATCAAATACCGCTTATTTTGGTGCGTCGGCTAGACCCACATGATAGTATTGTCCCTGGGATTGGTACCTTACCATTCCACTTCCCTAGAAATATGTATGTCTTGATCCCTATCATCATGGGGTACATTGGAATGCACATTCAGTTTGCCTGAGGCCTAGTTGAACTTTTATTTTCTGTCCCTCAACCTAAAACCTCCCCAGGGATTAGATGGGGTGATATGTACTCCCAATATCCTCATTCATGTCAGGTTTTATAATTACCACACATCATGCCTACCTTCCTCATTTCCATATATGTTTCGAGATCTAAGACCTAGTTGTCCTATTCGTAAGACCCAAAACTACATGACACTCGTCAGAATTACGTGTGGTTTGATTCCCATCCACATGGGATACGTAGAAACACCTAGAAATTTATCCTTGGGCCCAGCCTCAGGGTCGTTAACCCTTCTGGCCCCTTATCCTCTACCAAGGTCTAGTTCCTATAACCTTAAACTAGGATTCTATAATCTGTGCAACATGACTTTAAATTGTTAGCCTCGGTCTAGGCCGTATGACCTTAAAACTATGTGAAACTACCCAGTCATATGATGTTAATCTATTCTATGAATCATCATCACCGTACGACACTAAACTACATTTCTATCATCCTCATTTTCATGACGTAAAACTATAATCCATTCCATGTCCACACTAGATTGGTTCTGTCATGAAGAAGGTGTGATCCATGATCAGGCTGATACACCCACCTAATATTTTTCCACCACGGTGGCATAATTTCAAGATTGTTGGACTCCATTCAAACAACCCATAACTCCACCCCTGCGCATTTCATCCCCTATATTTGGACCCTCATCCTCTTTCATGCCTGAAATAATCCCCTAATAGTACGGATTCTAGGCATATGGCTCATCTACTGTCCTAGGCTAACGTTCCAGAATAATAATGAATGGAATCTCAAGTCAGGCCATGTGTTTGGAATATGGTTAGTGGTGAACCCTCATTTTTTGTCCCCATTTTAGGCTAAAACAATGGGGATAATATGTTTCAAAAACGGTCAATAGTTATCCTTCATCATCATTCCTTCCCTATAGTGTTCCAAATTTTTGGTATCTTGATTCACACTTTCAACTCCCCTATGTTTGGATTGATTCAATCTCCCCTAGAATTACCCCACTCATGCACTGTAGAATGTTGAGAAAATAGAAATTTGATTGTTCTGAGAACTTCATTCTCCAGTCAGGCCTCCCTCTTTCTTCGTGAAACCCCAGATGGGTTATTTATACATTAGATTCCTAAAGATTTATTGGCACTCCCACATTCAAATGAATTAACAATGCATCCATCCTTTATTTCTCACATCAGGTGCGACCCACGTGAGCTTAGGGATTGATTACTAATCACTTCACGATTGTGGTTGAAATTTATTTAAATAAATGAGAAAAAAATAATCCATCCATGCACGTAGTACAAAATAAAAGAAAACAAAGAAGGTTAGGGTTATGAGTTCATCCAAATCAGGACCCTTATGGATTGACCCCTCTGGTGGATCGCTCCAGTGCTACCACCTTGTGGCTTGTATCTTCCAGAACTAACTCCCACTCCTTGAGATCCCTCTCTTCATTATAAGCTATGGAGTAGAGCTGGTTAGCTCTAAAATAAATTCTTTACTACTCATCTTGAAACCCAGTTATTTGATGGTTTTATTGTGTTTCTTTCTCTTGTGATTCATCCATATGGGCCTTCAACCTCTCTATGATCTCATATTGATTTTTGATGAATATGGTTTTCTCATTTACTTGCTATTAAAGATGCCTAACTTCTCGATCAGCCTCAAGGAGCTTCTTTATGTTCATATATTTGTTCCGGAATTGGTTGATTATAAGACATTGACTGCTCTCCCGCATCTTATTATCTATATAGTCCTGGATCATCCTATAAAGATGATGAGCATCCACCCCTTTGGTGTAGAGAAGACACAAACAGGTGCGGATTGATCCCATTCGAGGCACACATTCATCTATTGTATGTTTGAGGACGTTCTCGATACACTTCCACCACTTTTTCTCTATCATAAGGCTCTCCTCAACTGCTTCAGGATCAGAATCATCTATCTCCTCAGGTTTTGAAGGCTAGTATTCGGGGAAAGAAACCAAACGATCAACGGTTGGGTCTCCCTCGGGTATTCCTCCCAATGGGTTAGGCTCTTCAATTTGTGGTCGACCTTCCTCGCTCGTCTCTATCTCATAAATTTCACCCATACCAACATCAGACCCTACCCCGGCTATGATATCACTGGTGTTCAGAACCCCTTACTCATATGGTTCTAGGGTCAGCTTGGTTTGAGAAGTGTGTTATGAGTGGGTTGTGGCATTCTCCATCAGATCCTCTATTGATGGTATGGATTTAGTGGCCTCTTGAGCCTCCAATATCTTGACTAATGCACAAAAAATGGATTCCTTGATCATACAATCTCTCCAATGATGGATTCAGGTATCTAAGTAATGAAACTTACAAGAGATTAGCACATCAACCTATGGTGTTTTAGTCACAGTAGAATTTGTCACTGTAGAAGATCTTTCATCATTTGTTAATTTAATAATGAGTGTCTTTTCCCCACCCTGTTCTTTCAGTGTGCCTTCACCCCCCTCATATGGAGCTTCCTAACCACCAGCACCAATATGCACATGAACATGATAAAATATTGAAATGTGATTATGAATGATGAAAATAGGAAATGTTAGGATAATAATTGAGGCATACCTCGAGTTACTAATCTATTTCCATGTTAGAGCAAACAATCTCACCGATCTCCTGAGGACTCCATTGGCGAGCCATCCCCAGAGACCCTTAAACTCCAAGATCTTCTTAATCTTCCCCTATTTCTTCTTCCTCTTCTTCTTCTTCTTCTTTGGATTCACATTCCTCTGTCTCTTCATCACCATCATCATCAACAGACGAAATCCTTTCCAGGTAATGATCTTGGTCGCGCATCACTTTCACCAGGAGATGTGGTTCCTCATGCCACCCTCACAAGTGTGCATATATTTCCATGTCCATCAAGTATGTGTGCCGATGTTGAATGTTCACCTTGTCATCAATCCAAATGCACCCAATTTCTTTTAGTTGTATCCCGTCTTGCACTATTTTTAGACAAAGGGATTTGGGGATCATTGATAGTTTTAGGGTCAACCAGGATGACCACAATGCAGGGAATATTATGTCCTCAGAAGGTTGAAGCAGATACCTTATCTTCTTCCCATGAAGCTCTATGTCCGCTCGACAAGATTTTTCCCGAGACCCTCTCCCGCTGGACATTGAGGGCATGGACCCACCATGTGACATTCTCGCTACTGAAGTCCCGACCTGTACTGACGCAATTGCCCAACTTGTTCCTAGACACTCCTCCCCAATGGAGCCTTTTCTCCTCTCTTTCCACCCATGTTTCACATTATCCACCATGAGCTGCCTAACTTGATTCTGCAAGAGCCCCTTAGGATATGCCTCCACCCAATGTTTGACATACTTTGTTGAGAGGTCAGTATCATCTCAAGTGAGGGGAAAGGTAATTACCTCACCAGAGCTGTATGTTTTAAACATCAGCCACATTTGATAAAGAATGAAATGATGTTTCTCTCCCCATACATCTGTATACACCTTCATCGCCATCCATTGAAGGCATCCAAACTGTCTGGAGAACCTTAACGACACATAGGGATCACAGAGGATCTTCACATGAACCTAGGCCACAAGAACCCCACCTCTGATGCTTTTCAAGTATTCTCTTTTCTATAGTGATCCTTTCCCATCATCTATCATCTGGCCGGACAGGGTGGAGAACAAAAAAAAGGTAAAATTGGTGTGATTATCAATCTTGATCCTTATCACCTCTTCATTAAGCATCAATTTCATTGTACTAAGAATATTTAACAAGGAAGGTCGCAGACCTTCACATGGGGGACAAATGATGTTTGCAAAAGTGTAACCTCCACAGTGAGACATGATCCAACCATGAAAGATTTGGAAATGACCAAAGATGCTACTCGGTGATCCTCCTCTCGAAATATATCTTAGAATGGTGTACAGTTTGGATAGTACAGGGACTCCCAGGTTAAACCACTTATTGGCTTCCATGATTCTGGACATCACTAATGATGCTGGGAAGACTACCATCCTAGTATCCCTTAATGTAAGGTGTTACCAACTCAAGGAAATTGTAAGAAATATGGTATACGGTAGATCAGGTGTTGCATTTCATCCACACGAAATCTCCAGGTTCAATATTCCCATGTCTATAGGATCCTCCAATATGAACCACTCTTAATCCTCTGCATCATGGTCATTCACTGCTTTTCTCACCCTAACATCGTTATATTTGAGTCTTTTTTAGAAACAGGCTAAACCACTTTGAATAGTGGATGTCTTTTAGAAAGTATTTTATCCCCAACCTCTCTTAGTCAACCTCTAATAGATTCTATGTCAAGATGGGTGTCTGTAACCTATCCTCAAGATATTTTCTTTCAGAAGAAACTCATCATACTAATGGTCTTCCAAAGGGATAACCCCGATGCAATGAACATCCTAATGACTAATGATAACTTCTATTTGATGAAGATGGTAAGTGTTCGTATCAAGGGACCACCAGCTAAACAACTACAGCACGAGTTCTTGCTGGAAGTAGAAATGGAACTGCGACATCCATACTCTCTCGAACATCCCAATGTGCTACAATTCTACTCTAAACAGATCGCATGATAGGTTTACCCAATAGACCCAAGCCCACTCGCTAGTGAAATTTCTTCCGGACCTCCGGTCCCAATCTTATAGACATCCCTTGGTCTCCTCAGTGAAGCTCTATCAGAAGGTACTTGCATTATGGGATGAAGAATCCTCGGCAACTAGTTATCTTCTCAAGATGGTCCTGGTCCTTGGATTCAAGACATAAATGGTCATGCTCCAGGATTCTCTAGATGGATGGACATTGTTTGTAATGTTGTATCATGGGAGATAATCCTCACACATCACCCATGACCGCAGTGTATCGACATCAAATCCCGGCATCGGTACCTCCTCTACCATACCAAAGTCCCATATTAGTAGTTTTTCCAATAGCATATAATCATTCTGGGCTTGGGTAAATATATTGAAAAGATATTGGTTATTAGATACATCTTTCCCAACACCATAAACCTCAAGGTTTTCAATCATCTCAGTCCTCTGAGTGGCATAGATAGCTTTTCTCCAAGCATTACATTTGTCAGCGGCAATTTTTTGGTAATGTCTAGAGCCGACCAAGAGGCTATGTGGACAATAGAAATTCCTCACAGAAAATGGTTGGGGTGTGAAAAATAGTGACTCAATTTGAGGATTATGTGAAGAATAGAACGACTTTCGTGCAACAACGTCAAATATTACGTGCACGAGTGCTCTGATGCTTATCATACGAGAAATGTTGTGTGGACCATGAGACCCATGGGGGTATTTATAGGCACGAATCAGAGATTCCACACACGTGAATGGAATTTCTTTCCACATATGACATTTTTTACGCACCACCCTCAAAGGGGCCAGGTGCCTCATAATTTCCATTAGAATCTAACCACCACACCCCCTCACATATCTGATTCTGAGGGGGCACATTTGTAGATGTCGAAATCCATTAAAGGCCTCAGGAAGTCATCCTTGGGAAAACCGATGGAATATTTAGACTTAGAAACTAATTCAAGGATGGGACAAAAGGATACATGAAAAATAAAAGGGGTGTACTTAAAACTGATTCCCTGCTTGAAAAATTTTTATGGCCTAGAGGGATTTTGTATGCAAACACAAAAAGTCTCGTGCGGCCAATGAATGAGCCGGGTTTCCGCACAGGCCGAATTTTGCGTGCACTCGTGACCCCCGATCGCCTATAAATAGAAGGGCACCCCCTCATTTTTGGCGGTTGAAGAATTAGAACTATCTCCCTTGCGTGCAATACATCTCTTCCACTTTCAAAAAATGACATTCAGGTATAAGACTTTCCACGATAGGTCTTTTAAGGGTACAACTTCAGGTGGGACCACTAGGGTTTGACCCTCACCCAAATCCTTTTTTAATATTCCATTTGCATGAAAAACTCCTCCAATTGTGTGAAAAACTCCTCAATTAGGAGCAAGCCTCCTTTATCTACCAAACTGGTATATTTCACACAACATTTCCCATTTGAGTGCCTATTGCATGCAAACCCCTTCATTTTCACGCAATCCTCCATCTTTTGGTGTTCCCTTGAGCATGTTTTCAATGTTTCTTTCCCAGACACCATCTCTGGGTGCTTCTTATGTGAAAAAAACCTATGTTACACACCCATATCCTGTACAACCCTCCAAGTTTGTAAAATGTTATTTCAATGTCCCTTGGGTGGTGCTTTATGTTCCATTTCTTATCTTTATGCTTCTTTGCAAAGCCACACTAACAATTATTGCTTCTTCTCATAGCCACGATAACATGATCCTCTCAATAGATCACTCCATAGCACCACCTCACTATGGCATTCCTGAGGTCTTACCTTCCCCATGGCTGTTTAGGTATCATTCATGTATGTCCTAGGGGTGTGGACTGAACCCGCCTCGTCCATGCTGCAGGACATTAAACTACCAAGCACCATCATTATTAGCTGGTGATGTTAAATTTTGGCCTCGCCCCATGCATTATTCATGGGGTTCCACACCTCGAACATTCATCATTCCTACTCATCTCCATGGGAGTTAGATCTTCCTCGAATGGAATGATATCCTCTTTTTTGGGGAGGCATATATTCGTGGGGAAGGGAAACCATCTTGGTGTAGTCCCATATCATTTCTTGAGGGAGGTATCATCCATGATCCTACTATTTTCTCCCATTCCAAAGTCTAAATGAGGGATGGGCTTCATTACCCCATCCCACTCCCTCTAGTATTTTTCTTCATCAGGCCTCCATCCCGTAGTAAGTCACAATATCAATCTCACTAGGCTGCTAAACACGCATAAGACCCTATTTACTCTTTGGGATTCTAACCAGGCACAATCCCATGTTTCCTCTTTGGGTCGCTAACCACATATAAACCACACTCCACTTTCTACGGACGCACCATTCACAGTATGATTGTCAGGGCTTTTCTGCCTCCTGTTTCTCACACTGGGCATGAATCACGTGGTCTTAGGGTAAGCATTGACCATGGAATCCTTCCTCGTACGCCTTATCATGTAATCCCCAAACCCTATTTAACTATGTGGACGTTGATCCTTGTATCCTAGGAAAGGTACGTGGGATGCCTCCCTGAGGTTTAATCCCAACACCCATCGCTCCCGACCAATACACGTCATTTCACCTTCATCCCGCATGACATTAAATTGTATCCCTCATCCCAAACTACATGGACTATCATCCTTGTCCCCTAGGAATGGTACATAGAAATCCCCCTTGATTTTCAATCCCATCACCCATCGGTCCTGACCACTCCACATCGGTCCACCTTCGTTATGCATGATGTTAAACTGTATTCCCCCTTTCATCCCGCTTGACGTTAAACTGTATGCTGCTAAACTACATGGGCTTTGATCCTTGTCCTCAGGATAGGGTACATAGGAAGCCTACCTGAGGTTCAACTCAAACAGCAATAAGTCGTTGGAACCCCAACTAGTGGTAATCCATGGGAACCCCAACCAACGATAAGCCATTGGATCCTCAACCAGTGGTAAGTCTTTATAGTCCACAGTCGACGGTAAGCTATTGTAGCCCCCTCTGTTGGGACCCACATCTCTTTTCCACCCCCAGGGTGTTAGACCAACCCAAGCTACTAACCATGCGTAAGCCCCATTATATCGTCGGGTCATTGTCCTATGTGTACACCCTGATTCTGTACCACCATCCCAAACTACATAAAAATTGATTCCCTTCCTTAGGGATATTTAGGAATCCTCTCTGAGGTTTAAGCCCACCATTCATGCCCCATCATGGTCTCTCCCTCGAGACTATGTGTTTCGGGAAGGTCATCCCCCACCATGAAGGTTCTACTTCCTCTGGATCCCATCCATGCATCCATTCCCATGGGCCGCCTACTCAAGTGTCCCTTCACCCCACTGAACTACGTGGACTTTGATTCCCCACCACGGGGATACATATGAGGTCTCTTAGATGCTCAATCCCATCATCATTTTCATCATCATGTTGGATCCATCTTGATTCTTACCTAGGCCACCACATCTTGGTGAGATCATGTCACCCACTTTCCAACTGCTCCTAGCAAAAATCGAGTAACTAACCACATACTAGACCCATCATCAGTGTTCCATCATGGAGTTACACCCATATGATCCACTATTTTCGGTGTTCTAGTCTGTCTGATGCGTCTCTTTAAGATGTTAAACTCGTGGTATACCCTGTGTCAAACATGGGATGCTGTGGAAATCCTCAGTGACATGCCTATGACATATAATTCTCTACACTCGATGTGGGTTTACATGGGCTTATGCACCCTTAATAATCTCTATCATAAGGAGAAGAAACCCAGATGCAACAATGTTGAAGTGTCTACACACTCCAATGATTTCCAACATGACTACTCCCTCGATTGGAGGTTGCTTCCTTGACTCGACCCCTTGGAAGGTCCAAACAGAAGCATCATAATTAACCAGGGTCTATGAAGACATGGAACTATTAATAGTTTCATGAACAATTTCTTATTCTTTAAGGGAGACCCGGACCAGGTGATGAGTTCGGAGGAGAAATCCACAAAAGGAGGAACCAACATCCCATCATCCCATTTCGATCAAGGAGAAAACATCCGTGAATAAGCGACAGATGTCGCCCGCCTTTGGAAAGTGGGAATGCGGGGAAATAAACAACTCATCCTCTAAAATAATGGATGTGAAACCTATATATATCATAAAAAAACCCACACAAGGCTTTACCACTCGCATAAAATCTCATACATATTTATGTGATACCACAACATGTTAACCAAGTGGATTGTCCATCCACACCGGGTCCCCTCATGCCGATCCTTGGTCACCAATAAGTGCGCCAGAAAATTGGATCCTTCCTCAATGTCTAGTTCACCCCAATGAATGACGTGTGTAGGTTCATGCATGTATCTCCACATCTATTAAACATAGAATGAATCATGCACCTGATCTAGCTGTGGGGGGTAAGCAGAGGTGGTAAGAAACTTCACAAACCCACTACATGATTTCGAATGGCCCAATGAACCTTAGGGATGGATGTCATCACTCACCAAACCTCCTCAATCCTCACCATGGGAAGACATTGAGGAAAATGTGGTCTCCCTGCTCAAACTAAAAGAGTCTATGATTTCAATATTTTTATGATTCTTGTCTAGTATGGGACATCCTTATCCACCCACTGATGACTTGGACTCTCTCTGTCATCAACTACACCATCTCTTGGCCCACAAGATATGTCTCAACGATCTCTGTCCAACTCATGGGTGACATAAAGGATCTTACATACAGGACCAAAAAAGGTTTGATGAGTATGGTAGTTTGGTATCTATTATTATATGAAAACTCTACCAAGGGAAAATGATCATCTTAGCTCTTTGTGATGTATAAAATTCAAGCACTCAACATATCCGCCAACACTTGGATAGTGTGTTTAGTCATTCCAACGGTCTTGGGGTAAAAGGTTGTACTCATCCTCATATAGGAACCGAATTTCTCCTACAAGACTCTCGACAATAATGACATAAATCTAATTTCATGATTGGTGAAAACCATTAAGGGAACCCCATGATGGTGAATGATCTCCCATATGTTCAAATTCCCCAAAATCTCTACTGAACTCTTACTCCCTGATAGTAAGGAAGTTTCTTAACATCACGAGTTAGTAAAAAATAACCCATATGGTTTCATAACCCATCACTATAATTGGATTTCCGGTCACAAATTAAATAGATATACCATCCCACTTCCACTCCAGGATCTCAAGGGGCTACAACAAACCTATCAAAACATGGTGCTTAGCCTTCACCTATAGAGAGTTGAAGGACCTACTGATGAACTTGGGTGTGCTATGTATCATTTCAGACCACCAAAACTACCACTAATGATTTTCATACATCTCCTCCCACCTCAGGATGTATATTTAGGTGAGATTTGTGGAACTATCTCATCACCTCCTCTCACATCATGACTGGAACCACTATCCATCTCTGAAAAATGATGATATAATTCCCCAATTAAGAATATATATTTAGTGATTCACTTACGAATATATGGTCATGTAAGTACTCATATATAATTTCTCCCCACTAGGATTCTCTCCCATGTTGAAGAAGTAATGGTTTCAACACCATCGACTAAAGAAAAGATGTACCCTCCTCCTCCACTGGGTTCAACTACAAGGAGGAAAACTGCTCTGAATCCTCCCCCATCAAGTGATCTTGGGACTTCATGCTAATGTAATATGATAATTTTTTTACCTTCAATGGATTATAGACTATCTCAAAGTCATTTACCTATAGGAACTCCAACCAGGACCATTGTCTTAGGTTTAATTCCATCTACTTGAAGACATACCTAAGACTCTAGTGGTCTGAGAAAACCCTAAAGCTCTCTTCCAGAAGGATGTTTCTCCACATACACATGATGAAGACTATATCTACCAGCTCTAGTTCCTGATATGAACAGTTTTTCTCATAGGGTCTCAACTACCTCACCTCATATATGATATCTTCCTGGAACTGCATCAACATGTTGCTGAGCCTAGTTCTCAAGGTATCAAAATACACTAAAAACTCCATGCTATCCTCTAGTAGTATTAACAATATAGAACTCATCATCCTAATCCTCAACTCCTCAAAGGCCTTCTAGCAGTTCTCAATCTAGTTAAACAAATTCCTTTTCTGCATTATGGTTGTCAATGGTGGTATAATTCTTGATAATTATTCCACAAACCTATTGTAGTACCCATCAAAGATAAGAAATATCAAAACCTATAACACGCTCTTGGGTGGATCCCATTAAAGAAATAATTTTATATTCACTAGATCTATGACTAAACAATGATCATAAAATACATTCTCTATAATTTAAACCATTTTTATCTAGAATTGGAACTTCGAGTGCTTTTCGTAAAGCTAGTGCTCTCGAAGAAAATCTTGGATCATCCTCAAGTTCTCTTCATTCTCTTCCTTTGATTTAGAGTGGATGAGTATGTTGTCAATGAATTAATCAAAAAAATAGACCTTTTATGACAGGAAGACTTGGTTCACAAAATCTATAAATATGGTGGGGGAATTCATCACACAAAAGGAAATCACTAGGAACTCATAGTGTCTGTAGAAACATAATAATTAAAAATTTAGAATATCAACATCATGAACCATAAAATGGTTTTATCCAGAGATGAGATCATTCTTCAAGAACCATATCATGCCTAAAAAAATGTAAAATAGGTTGTTAATCTTTTCTAAGGGGTACTTGTTCTTTATCGTGGCCCAATTCAGGCAACGATAATCCATATAAAGTCATAAGATCCTCCTCGCCTTTTTAATGAATAACAATAGAGCTACCCAGTGGTACATATTGGGTCTGTTGAAATATTTACCTCAAAGGTCCTCCAACTACAACTATAACTCCCATATCATAGTAGGGGCCATCTGATATGACATAGAAGATGTCATAGTTGTGTTGAAATGCAAGTAAATATAAAAATACATCACCCAACTCAGAGGTAGTATTAGAACATCCTTGTGGAATAATCCCATGCAATCCTCTATAAGTGAAGGAACCCAGATGCCTGAAGATATTTATAAAACAAGGGATATACTCACCAACTGATGGGTTATGGTTTATAGCCTCCTACTCGTAAAACCCACTCCTCCCGCCATGAGATATCTCTCTCCAGAAAAGGAGGATATCTTCTCATTATCTCATTCACATTTGACTTGTCTATAGTGAAAACTGATCTTGGATCAGGCCATGGAAATCCAATCCATATGTAATGTGACTTTATACGGTTCCATTATGAAGACCAAAAGTTCGCACATGAAGTTCTCTCCACCATGAAATAGCTCACACTATCGATAGAAGAAAAATATAGAAGAAGCTTTTCCAATAGGAACCTTAAGATGATATTCTGGGGATAGAGCCTCAAATAGAGCTCCAAATCTCTCACTCGGAGTATAGAGATAAATGGATGAAAATAAAATGTTTCTACTAAAACTAAATAAAGTGTTTAAACAACAAATATCATACCTCAAATCATATAGGGTGTTGTAGGATAAAAAACTTATAAAGGCTGCATTTGTCCACATCCCCGACCTCCATATCCTTAATCGTAACATGGTCCACCTAGTGGTGGTGGTGGAAGATTCTCATAGTGGAATCTACTAACCATACCTCCTCCTAATCCTCTTCAATCTCTACACACTTGGGGACTACCCTGTCATCGCCTAGGTGATACTTGATCATGGTGTTGCCTCTACTATTAATATTCATCAGCTATCTGCCTATGTTGTTTAGCACATCTAGTCGGTCAGTCTCATTATATGTCACCCCTCCCTTAATATTATAAGAACTGCTTACTCTGATATTCCCAGTATCACTACATTTTACCTACATCGCATAGCCTCATGACTGAGCCTAAATCAAAGAGGGATTCTTGTGATTATATCCTAGTTCCATGAATCTACTAACTATTATAGATGAATCTGTTCTATAGAACCCATTGACAAATCCAGATATCTGGAGTCCCTCTGATACAAATCTCTCTATCACTAGTATCTGCTCTATCACCCCGATATAGGTGGTAAAGTTCAAGGTCACATTGCTATAACTGATCTCCCTATTAATTTCTTAGTAAAACATTTGTGCATGGACATATCTATCCAAAATCATGTCATGTGAGTATTGGGTGTTTTTTTGAACCTCACTACTTACTTGACCACTGTAATCACTCGTTGTTGCAGCTCTAGAGTCTTTTGGATTTGGACTGAACACAAATAGGAGGGGTAGTACTCCTCATGAAACAGCTGTTGGAAGTCATTCTATGATTGTATCCACTCATCATGAATTTACCAAACAAGGAACCACTAGCGCATACTATATTCATGGAAAAGTCTAGCTACCAATTCCACGACTTGATACAGTAGGGTATGAAGAAGCTCGATGAAACATACCACCAACTCTAGCCAATCATTTTTCTTCTTAAGGATCTTGATTACCATGGAACTTTAGCAGCCTATGGTGCTAGAAATTTTGGAGAATTATAAGACTACATGTATCCTCACCCTTCCCTATAAGAAAAATTTTCTTCTTGATAGATGGAGGTGCTACTAGCTACCCACCTGGAGGAAGGGGTCCTGGGATGAACCCTAAACTAAGGCCATGTCTCTCATCGGGTCAGCATCACGAAACTGAGAAAGAATCCTAGCTTGATGTATTCATGGATGCATCCTGAGGTTTATCAATAATTTCCATGGTCATATCATTATATATATAGATATATAATGGGGATAAAATTCAATAAGGACAGTAAAAGACTCAGTCCTATATGATGCATGTTCCACTGATCCCTGTAACCAATGTCTTGGGATGTCGAGTTGACATTTAGGTAGTAAGGGTCCTGGTGAATATATACTTTGGACACCACACCATCACTAAATTCCCTCACATGAGATCCACAATTGAGAAAATTTGAAACTATTTCTCTAAAACAAACCAATTTTTATTATCGGGATATGTCCTCAATACGACCCAAGGAATATAAATTCTCTAATACCAATCTTTCATGACTAGGCTCAAGTCAGGGATCGAGCTGTAATTAACCTAAGCCCGCCTCCATAGGCTAGGGGTGTTGATCACCACTAGAGGAATAACTAACTCAGAGAGGCCTTTTCCTATATACCTATGAGCCCAAAAAAATATTCATCTTGATACAACAATGGATAGGGAAAGAGTAAAAGTAGCATAACTTCTATAAAGTAAACTAAGAATGCATGAAACTCTAAAACGTATTAAAGTATGGTAGTGTAAACTGAAAATTAAAGGGTAAAATACTTTCCTAACTTGAAATATATCCTAGCATGACAAAATAGATGAATTTTAAAATATGAGAGAGCCTAGCTCTTGAATCCCAAGATACGACCACTATATGTGGTCTAGGAACCCATTATCCCAAATATCCTCTAAATTAATGATCAACCTGCTCGTTTTCTGCATAATACATGACACGTGTAAACAAATAACATAAAGAGATGAGTATATACATTAACATTAGGACTTACTGAAAGATGAATGGATAGTATTAAGATATATAATGTTAATTAAATATAGCAAATTATAGATACGTTAAAATAGAATAGGTAAAACCAAACCAAGAGTGAGAGTAACGTCATCCAAGCACAAGGGACTCAATTTGATGACTAGATGAACAACCCATCGGGACTTTTCCACCTATAGCAGGATAGTTCAGTCATCCAACCATTGTAATATAAACCTAGAAATCACATGGAACACCAAGCACCTCTTAAAATCACATGGAAAGAGAGTAACCAAATCCAATGTGTGGATATAGAATAAGAATATGTGTGTGTGTGTGTGTGCTCAGTCAAAATAATCCCAAAAGAGAGTGTAAGGGGATCTCAATATCGCAGATCATACCAAGATAGAAAGTATCCAATAGTTCTTAAAGTCCATAAACAATGTCTAGAATCTCTCTTTTATGATCAGAAATAACCATCCAAGTCAGACGATGCCTTGTCACTATGACACGCAGTTGAGGGGCCACAAAATCAAAGTAAAGGATCCATGACCTAGTACGTCATATGGCTTTCACTCTATGAGTTGTCGAGGATGACACTACCCAGCTGTACTGGATGATTAAATTGGTATCTTTCGAGGAATCCACTATTGGATTTGGTGGCCTAGAACCAACTAATTTTTACTTTATTCATTAATAAAAGCCTTATCACATCTTGATTGATCCTCTGCGTGAAAATTCATGTGATAATGTCTTAAGGACAGTTGTTGCATTAAAGGGTCATAGAGTATCCCTGCTATGATGAGAATCCGGAAGTGCCATAACACTGTTCTTGAAAATATGTTCTATGTATGGATGAAGTTATTTGAGGGACACAAATAATACAGGCCATTTGGGGTGAGGACTCATTAAACTTTGAGTCACCTTCTCATGGTGTGTGCCCTTGGTAATATCCAGAAGGATATTATGAGAATGAGACTCGCCAGTAGAAAATCCACATTTCATAGTGTCATTGGATGTTCCTATCTGCGGATGTGTGTATTGGTCCTTAGACTTTAAGATTATTATTAATGGGTATTACAACTCACTCTCTTAGATGTATTGACGAAAACTGTGACGAAACACTGTTCATAGTGAGGTAGGATACATTGGGTGCATCATGAGTAATACTTCATTGATAGATAATGTGATAAAGGATTTTTCCCTTCCATTCCACAAGGGAAGTAGATATCTCAGTCCCTTTGATGGAATTGATATTGCCTAAATAAATCCATGGCCATGGTAAGGTATGGGCGGGTTCAATTCTTGAAAGTCAAAGAATGAATAATCGAGCACATGGGTTGATGACACTAGCATGAAACCCACTTGATTAGAGATATCGAGACAAAGAGATTATATTACATGGTAAATGTTCGTAGGAGGTGACACGTCAATGTGGAGTTAACATCTTTCTCTATGGGTGCCTTGGCATGTTCCTAGACACTAACCTTGGACTTTAGGAAGACTCCACCTAATGCCACTGAGAAAGAGGCCTAGAGGGTCACACACTAAGTGTGTCCATGTATCTCATTTAAATATTAATTTAACAAGTTAAATAAATATTATTCCCAACTGAGGTTTAATAATTATTTAAGGATGCCTGATTGAATTTATTTCGACACTAGTTTCGATAGAATATATTGTGGGAGAAATAATATGTCTATTAGCGAGTAATGCAATTACATTTATTTAAGAAAAAAATAGCCATTACTCAAGTTCTAATGAATGTTTTTGAGGAAATAAAGGAAAATGGAAAATAAAAGTACACACCATGTATATTAAATATACACGTCCTGTAGTTTTATGGAAAATGAGTACACACTGTGTATTAATGATTACATGCTGTGTAGTTTTCCAGTTAGGATTTTGAGGATATAATATTGTTTTACTAAAGTATATTAATTATAATCAGTGTGGGTGAATGTCATGGAATTAATAATTTGATATGGGGGTTTCAATAAGAGTTAATGAAATAAATAAAACGCATAATGAGTTTATTTTTTGTCATAACTCTGTAAACCTCAAACCTGATTATAAATATCCTCAGAACCCCAAAACTTTTCCCTAATTGTTGGGCACAACAATTCGGGATAATTCTTTCAAGGCCAAAAGAACTACTTCCTCCATGAACAATCTCAAGACCGAGAGAGATCCTCCTCCATCGGATCAAGGCGATCGAAGGCGGATATCGCAAGCGAAGGTTCATCCGCACTATCACCCGTAGATCCCTTCGGTGACATCCAGAGATATGTGGCACACATGTGGATCACCACTAGAGGAATCCTGCACTTCTATTCTACGACACAACGATGGATCACATGATCGTGACTGGAGGCATCAATGAAGGAATAATTCCACCAAAGTAATTCTTGTGAATTAATTAAATTAATTATAACTAACATATGATGATCCTATATCTATGGTTCTGGTATTTCCTCTTTTGTTTTTCGTTCATCGTTCTATTCTGAAGATCCTGCGTTTTATATCATGATAGATCTCGGTTTAAACAATGTTTAATGATAAAATTAATGTTGGAAAAACCAACCAGTGCGCTTCCGCTGTGCCCAGAACCTACAAGTGGTATCAGAGAAGTTATATCATTGATTATAATTGTTTAGTTTTTTCATTGATGTTTTACACATATAATAATTTAGTTGTTTCAATTAAAGTTTAATCATTCTGGAAATATTAATCTCAAGATCTGTTCCTCCTCCATCATTTCTCATTGACCTCACAGAATCAAATTTTTTTCTTTTAATTTTGATTAAAATAAAGAAGAGGAACTCATCCAGAGGAGGCAAACGTTTCTGGCCGACAAAACAAGAATACACAGCATGTATTCGGAAGTACACGCTGTGTAGTCTAGGTTCAATGCATTGACTGATCCGCCAAATCAGGACATGTATTGGAGTATACCTAAGTAATTTATGACACCGTGTTTTTACTAGGAACAGGTGGCACACGGTTTCCAGATTACATGCCGTGTGGTCCAACTGAACATGCTGTGTAGTCCCTTCAGGTTTGGGTTGGACCGTGTACCTCGTACACGGCTTGTCCAGCTGGAAACTGTGTAACGCGGAGACTACACGGCGTGTGTCCCACTGAACATGCCTTGTACTCTGAAAATTTCCGAAGTAAATTTACACGCCATGTCCCCAGGCGTGTACTTCAGATGGAAGGTGAAGAAAAATACACACCGTGTACTCGGAACTACACGCTGTGTACTCACCCAAATTACGTAGATTTATTAAAATTTATTATTATATTATACAAACCCTTGAGACGTGTACAATGGTACAGGTGTAAAGTTGAGGCACAACACGTGATAGGTGTTTTATATATATGTGTTTAATTTAACATCTGCGTAATGAACGGGAATTCAAAGGGTTTCCTCCAAGGTACAAGTTACGTAAAAAGATAATTTTAAATGAATTTATTTGTTTAAAATTATGATGGATGAGAATTTCAAGGAAATTCAGAAAATGGTTTAAGATAAAAGGATTGATTAATTAAAGATAATTAATTGATTCAAGTGTGATTTATCTTAAACAAGAATGATTAAATAATTTAATGCAAGTTTTATTTATGCGTAAATATAGTTGCATGTATGAATGATGATGAGCTAGACCGAGACCTTTGTATGTGAATGGTTTCTTTTAATTTATTTATTTCAATTAAATTTGTTGGCCTGCGAGCCTTCTCCTCATTAATATGAAGGGTCTGCGTGCCCAAGGATTCTTTTTTGTAAAACCCCTTTTTACCCCTCACCTTCATGTGAGATAAATACATATGTAATGGATGGAGCTCCCAAGCTAGTTTAGGTGGATCAAGTCAGAAGCTAATGTGAAAGAAATATAAGGAGATAGAGAGGTGGAAAGGTGGAAAGTTGTAAACACGAACCCACAATGTTCAAGGTGTATCTCCCTTAGGTCTTGGGTTAGTTTATCAAGATCTAGATAAACTAACCAATAGAATAATCTCATGATCAGACCATTTATTTTATTTCCATCAGTTGCATTGTTTATTTATTGTGGGTGTGTTGTCACGATCACACAATTAATGAATTAAACAAGTATGCAAGATGGAACTAAAATAAAACCAGCTTATACGTAAATATTATCTTGACATGGTTAATCACTAAATTATATCCCACTTAATATTAAAAATCATGTAATAAAAGTTAATAAAATGGAAATTTACGTATAAGGATAAAATCCATCAAAGGAAATATTAATTCGGTATAGCCTTCTATAATCTTGTTTATAATCGAACCATAGTTCAAAGTGCTTGACCAACCTTAGTTGGGGTGATTTAAATTATTGGGGAATTATAATTGAAGGTTTTGGGTTGACTTGACTTGGTTCACATCAAGGGTTGACTGCCATAGCAGGACTTGGTGTGACCAAGAGTCAAAGGTTGAGGAAATCCAAAATAAAAGTATTTTAGGATTGGGGAGTCCACTCAGCAGATTAAGGAGCTGCGAGTTAATGCAGTTGGCATTTGGAATGGCTACCTAAAACACTTCAAGTTTCTTGACCAACCCTAGTTGGGGTAATGCGAAGGGCAATATGGATCCATTCTACTAGAATATTCAGGCAACAGAATATTCCTAAGTCAATGGTAAGGGCTATTGGATTTCGATAAAATAGCAGGAGACTAATAAGTATTAATTTATTTATTTGTCTCAATTTTTTAAAAATGTAATAAAACTTTTCTCATCTTAATTTATAGAAACAGAAAGAAAATGACTTCAAACATATCATTGTGAACCATACTTGAGAAGGAAAACCTTCTCACTGACACCAATTTCCAAGAGTGGCAGAGGCGTTTACGCGTCATTCTTCACCATGAAAGGAAATTTTATGTGATGGAAGAGCCTATTCTAGTTGCACCTGGAAAGGAGGCTAGTAATGAGGAACTATCTCTCTAAATGAAACACATGGATGATTCCACAGATGTACAGTGTTTCAATCTATCAACCATATCTAATGTGCTCTTAAAGCAACATGAAAACATGGAAGCGTATAACATGATGACTCACCTTAAGGATCTCTACCAAGATAAGGCGAGACAGGATAGGTATGATATCTCCAATGCTTTGTTTAAAACTAATCTTAGAGAGTCTGCGCCAGCTGGGCCACATGTAGTCAATCTTATGGGCTATATTGAACGCATGGAAATCTTAGGGATTAAATTCCCGGATGAGTTGCGTACCGATCTCATCATATCATCACTGCCCAAGACCTTCTCTAGCTTTATTGCCAACTACAACATGAGAAACAATGAGAAGAGTCTATCAAAACTTCTGACCTTGATTTTCCAGGTAGACAAGGACATGGGGCGTGACAAACCTACAGTCCTTATGTTTAATAAGAAATGGAAGGACAAGGTAAAGTGGACAAAGACTTATAAACGGTCTGAATCCCCCGAGCATCGTCCTTACAAGAAGGAGAAGATCCATAGGAAGTGTAAGGAATGGGAGGTGGTGTGTTTTTCATGTGGCAAGCAAGGACACTGGAAGAGGAACTGCACCCAGAAGTGTGGGGATGATAAAGGGGCATTCATTATCAAGTGCAATATTTCTATTTATACACATTTGGTATTAGATACAGCTTTTGGGGATCACATCTATATTCAAATGCATGAACCATGTAGATTTAGAAAGATCACCAGAGGAGAGGTAGACTATCGAGCTTCCAATGGCACAAGGCTGGTTGCGTTGGCTATTGGCAATTTCCACCTCTCATTGTTGACTGGGATGATTTTGGTTTTACGTAACTATTATTATGTGCCTAGTATTTCCAAGAACATAATTTCTGTATCTTGTTTGGATAAGGATGGATTTATTTTCATGTTTGGAAATAAGTGTTGTCCCTTTTGTAAGAACAACGTCTGTTATGGTATGGCACATTTAAATAATTATTTGTATGCATTAAATTACAAAAAACAAGTATTGGAAGTCGATGACAAACCAAACTCACATGACTTATACATCACCCAGTTGTGGCCTCACCATCTCGGTCATGTAAACAAGAAGTGCTTGACAATGCTCTACCAAGATGTCTATTTAGACTCTACTGACCTAAAACCACTTGATAGATGTCACGCTTGTTTACAAGGTAAAATGACCAAGCCACCTTTCGGTGGACATGGTGAAAGGGCCACAGAGCTTATAGGATCAATTCACATGGATGTTTTTGGACCATTTCAAGTAGAAGGTAGAGGTGTATATTCATACTTCAATACTTTTACTGATTATTTGAGTAGATATGGATATGTCTACTTAATGATGTATAAGTTAGAGTCCTTAGAGAAATTTAAGGAATTTAAGAATGAAGTAGAGAATCATCTTGGTCTAAAGATAAATAAACTTTTATCAGATCGAGGTGGAAAATATCTAAACCAAGAGTTCATCGATCTTCTACGAAAGTTTGATATTCTATCTCAACTCACTCTTCCTTATACACCACAGTGGAATAGAGTTAGTGAAAGGAGGAACAACACCTTTTTGGACATGGTGAGGTCAATGATGAGTCATGCAGATCTTCCATTATCCTTTTGGGGATATGCATTATAAACTGCGGCATACACATTAAACTGAGTACAAACTAAGGCGGCAAATGGAATTCCCTCTGATTTATGGAATGGAAAGAAACCCATTTTTTTGCACACACATGTATGGGGATGCGAGGCATTTGTTAAGGCCTTCTCCAGCAACAAACTAGAACCCTGGGCATGAAGTGTATCTTTATAGGATATCTCAAGGAAACTAAACGATATTACCTATATAACCCTCAAGACAAGAAAGTGATTGTCACTAGACAAGCCATCTTTCTTGAGAGGGAGCACCTCCTGAAAAAGGATAGTGGGAGCAAGATTTACTTCGACGAAGATGATGCTCAAGATAAACATGAGTTAGTATAGGAACAAGTTCCACAAGTCCTAGTGGAGGAGGTTCCAGAAACACAAGTACTATGTAGGAGCTCAAGAGAGGTAAGCGAACCAGAGATATTTGGTTTCCTAGTCATCGAGGATGGTGAATCATTATTGTTGGACAATAATGAACCACTCTCCTATAATGAATTATTAGAAATCTTAGAAAATGCAAGATAACAAGAAGATATGAATTCTATGATGGATTCTATGTATCAGAACCATGTTTTGGTTCTGTTCGATGAGCTAGTTTATGTAAAGCATCTTGGATGAAAATGGGTATTCAAGATAAAGATGGAAATGGAAGGACAAGTTATCACCTATAAACCAAAGCTAGTGGCTAAAGGATTCAGACAACATCAAGGAATTGACTATGATGAAACCTTATCTCCAGTTGCCATTTTTATATCCACAAGAATCATACTTGCCATAACAGCTTACCATGACTATGAGATTTGTCAAATGGATGTCAAAACAGTATTCCTGAACGGGAACCTTCAGGAAGATGTCTATATGACACAATGAGAAGGGTTTGTGACACCAGGTGAAGCCAAATGGGTTTTCAAGTTGCAAAAATCCATTTATGGATTAATGCAAGCATCCAGGTCATGGAACATTCGATTTGATGAAGCCATAAAGGAATTTGGGTTCAATAAAAAAGAATGTGATCCATGTGTTTATATGCGGTTTAATGGGAATGCGATCATTATCCTAGTAGTATATGTTGACGACATATTGCATATTGGAAATGATGTACTAGCCTTACAGTTAGTTAAGGACTGGTTGAAAAAGTGTTTCTCCATGAAGGACTTGGGTGAAGCAGCCTACATTCTAGGGATCAAGATCATTCTTGATAGATCCAAGAGGCTTCTTGGACTAAGTCATAGTACATACATTGACCAGATACAAAAGAGATTTAGTATGGAATAATCCAAGAGGGGATTGGTTCCAGTGTCACATGGCCTACGTATTTCTAAGAAAATGTGTCCTCAGACACAACAAGAGAAAGATAGAATGAGTAAGATCCCATACGCTTTGGCAATAGGATCCATCATGTATTCTATGTTATGTACCAGGCTTGATGTTGCCTATGCACTGAGCATGGTAGGAAGATATCATGTGGATATAGGAGAACATCATTGGACTGCAGTTAAGACTATCCTTAATTATCTAAGAAGAACTAAGGATATGTTCCTAGTGTATAGAAGAGACGATGAGCTTGTCATAAGAGGGTATACTGATTCTGGTTTTTTGACAGATCAGAACGATCTGAAGTCGCAATCTGGATATGTTTTCTGTCTCAATGGAGGAGCTGTGAGCTGGAAGAGTTCAAAGCAGATAGTTTTCGCTGATTCTATAGAAGAGTCTGAATATATAGCAGCTTCTGATGCATCCAAGGAAGCCTTTTGGATTCGGATCTTTGTCCAGGATCTTGATGTGGTTCTTAGCAGTAAAGATCCTATCACTTTGTGTCGTGATAATACTGCAGTGGTGACTCTTTCAAAAGAAACAAGGTCACATCAACGGACAAATCCCATACTCTGGAAGTATCACCTCTTGTAGAATTTCTATCAAAGAGGTGAATTTTTAGTGAGCAGAGTGTCTACGGAAGAAAACATGGAGGACCCCATGACTAAAGGCCTATCTCAGTAGAAGCATGAATATCATGTGAGAGCTAGCGGGTTAAAAGTTGTTAGCAGTTGGCTCTAGTCTAAGTGGGAGTCTCTTGGAGTTGGTGTCCTATAACCAACTACATTGTACTTTATTCATTATTAAAAGCCTTATCACATCTTGATTGTTCGTCTACGTGACAATTCATGTGATAATGTCCTAAGGAAAGTTGTTTCATTAAAGGGTCATAGCAGATCCCGACTATGATGAGAACTCAAAAGTTCCATAACACTGCTCTTGAAAATATGTTATATGGTCCAATGATGTTATTTGAGGGACACAAATAAGATAGGACATTAAGGGTGAGGAATCATAATACTTTGAGGCACCTTCTCATGGTGTACGCCCTTGGTAATATCCTGAAGGATATTATGAGAATGAGAACCGCCAATAGGAAATCCACATTTCATAGTGTCATTGTATGTTCTAATCTGTGAACGTGTGTATTGGTCCTTAGACTTTAATATAATTATTAATGGGTATTAAAACTTATGCACTTAGATGTATTGAAGAAAACTATGAAGACACACTGTTCGCAGAGAGGTAGGATACATTGGGTGCGTCATGAGTAATACTGCATTGATAGATAATGCGAGAAAGGATTTGTCCCTTTCGGTTCCACAATGGAAGTAGATATCTCAGGCCCTTTGATGGAATTGATAGAGCCTAAATAAATCCATGTACATGGTAAGGTATGGGTGGGTTCAATTCTAGAAAGTCAAATAAATAATAATTGAGCACATGGGTTGATGGCACTAGCATGCAACCCACTTGATTAGAGCTATCGAGACAAATAGATTATATTACACGGTAAACGTTCGTAGGAGGTGACACGTCATTGCGGTGTTAACTTCTTTTACTATGGGTTCCTTGGCGTGTTGGTAGATGCTATCCATGGAATTTAGGTAGAATCCACCTAATGCCACTGAGAAAGGGTCCTATAGGGTAACACACTATGTGTGTCCATGTATCTCAGTTAAATATTATTTTAACAAGTTAAATACTGATTATTCCCGACTGTGGTTTAATAATTATTTAAGGATGCCTCATTGAATTTATTTTGACACTAGTTATTAGAGTGAATATATTGTGGGTGAAATAATATGTTTATTAGTGAGTAATGATGTTACATTTATTTAAGAAATAAATAGCCATTACTCAAGGTCTAATAAATGTGGTGGAGGAAATAAAGGAAAATAAAAAATAAAAGTACACGTCGTGTATATTAAATATACACGCCGTGTAGTTTTGTGGAAAATGAGTACACACCATGTAATAATGATTACACACCATTTAGTTTTCCAATCTAAATTTTGATGATATAATATTGTTTTATTAAATGATATTAATTATAATCAGCGTGGGCGCATGTCAAGGAATTACTATTTCGACATGGGGTTTCAATAAGTGTTAATGAAATAAATAAAATGCGTAAGGCATTTATTTTTTGTCATAACTCTGTAAACCTCAAACATGATTATAAATATCCTCACCACCCCAACACATTTCCCCAATTTTTGTGCACAACAATTATGGAGAATTATTTCAATGCCAAATGAACTACTTCCTCAAAGAACGCTCTCAAAACCGAGAGAGATCCTCCTCCATCGGATCAAGGCGATCGAAGGAAGACTTTGCAAGCAATGGTTATTCCACGCTGGCACCCAGAGATCCCTTCGGTGACATCCAGAGATACGTGGCACACGTGTGGATCACCGGTAGAGGAATCCTACACTTGGATTCTACAATGCAGCGACGGATCACAAGATCGTGACCAGAGACATAAACGAAGGAAGAATTCCACCAAGGTAATTCTTGTGAATTAAATAAATTAATTATAACCATCATATGATGTTCCTATCTCTATAGTTCTGAGATTCCCTCTTTTTTCGTTCTTAGTTCTATTCTGAAGATCTGGCATTTTATATCATGCCAGATCTCGGTTTGAACATTATTTAACACTAAAATTAAAGTTGGTAAAACCCACCAATGCGGTTCCTCTACACCCGGAACCTTCATCCACTGCCCAAATTTGTGGGAGTGTCATCTCAGTATCCTTCGAGGATTCCACTACCCAGCTATCATGGGGGTCAACTCTGTATCTGTTGAGGATTCCATTATACAACACTACTAGAGGGTCAACTTGGTATATATCGAGGACACCACTACCCAACCCTACTGAGGGCCAAATCAGTATTAATTGAGGACATTAATTCCTAGCTATGATGGAGGGCCTACTCGGTATCCATCGAGGATTCCATTTCCCATCTCTACTGGAGGATCAAATTAGTATCCATTGAGGACACCATAGCCGGCTATGTTAGAGGGTTAACTCAGTATCCATCAAGTACTCCACTAACTAGCCTTGGTGGAGGGTTAACTTAGTATCCATCTTGGATGCCTATTCCCATCCATGTTAGAGGATCTACATGGTACTCTCTAGTGATCATGCATAATCACTACCATCATCGACCATCGCCTTAGTAAGAGTTATGCCTAGAATATTCCACATCATATATTTGAAGCCACATATGAGGGTTCTATAAGAATTTTCATGGGAAAAAACTAAGTATGGAATTATCAAATTCCAAAATTCGAGTTCAAATGAATGATATAAAGACAATTCATGTTTTCCAAAAAGATCTCCAGGGGCACATGACATGTTAGGGGAACCACACAACATGTGGTCCCACTCCACAGCCTAGATATGTCCCTGGCTAGTACATCGATCCCAATACATGTAGAAGTACATTCCCTATAGGTAGATTACATGTTGTGTCTAGGCTAACCAAGATGGATCCATATCATGTTGGTCACATCCGTGTATTGTAACCTTTGTCTGTGTACTCTTTACAAGGATTTTTTTATAACATGGGGTTCCACCCATGTGACCTGGCCCTATATGAGAACTCAAGTACATGGATGTGTACCTATCCATTTAATTCCACGTAGATTCCCACAAGTGTGATCCCCCACATAGTTTATCCAACCAAGGAGGGGTTACATGGCATGTAGGAGGGTTATAGATCATTTCATACATTTGATTCTTTAAAACCCTATCTACTACCACTGAGGGATTATATAGCGTGTGTTCATCCTTGTACATGGTGTATAGTCATGATTTTCAAAAAATCCTAGATTCGATCCTCACACTTGAAACTGATCAATCCCCTATAGATATAAACTTGAATCAGTCTATAAATCAAGGATCTGACTGAAAATCAAGGTCTCTGGCCATTGTTCACTAGAAATTGTCCTTTATTTGTCCATGGGGGTTAATCATATGAACCAAACACCACAGATCATTCCACCATCGATTCCTTAATCTCAATCCATTGAAATGAGAATCCATTCCTTACAATGATCCCACATACTATCTTAGTTTGTTGATAAATGAATTATTTCTGGATCCATCATGGTTATAGGGGTTCGATAAGGCTCATTAGAACCCAGAAAAGTCAAATCAGGATCATGGGGTCCAAATAGTGAAGAATGTGAAGCAATAAGGGAGACAATCACCATAAAAATGTTTAAATAGTAATTTTCAATCTTTATTGTCCAACAATCAATAACGGTGAACAAGGGGTTTGAAACCAATGAAATAAACTTTGATTTCAATATTCCGATACATGAAATCAGCCAAAAATTAGAAAAAATCCAAGAACAGTGATGGATTTTCACAATAAATTTAGTCAAAGGGTGTAAATCACCAATTGGTGATTCCTAAATTGATTATGGATCATTAATCAATGTAGAATGTGTGATCCAATAATTTTAAAGGCGTTATTGCATTCACTGCATCTTGATCTGATTCCATCTGATGTTTCATCTTCATCGTATGACATTTAACAACAAAGAGGAAGAGGGAGCTCTAGAAATCTCCTAGTGATTATGTGGATAACCCAAGAGGATTCAACCAAATGATATTATTATATATCAATTACCTACATCAGACTAAATTAATTAATGAATTAAAAATTAATTACCTCGCTGAATGTACCACACATGAGTGAGGAGTCTGAACGCCCCATGGGGACTCATTTTATGTCTTGTTTAGGGTAAACTCCACGTTCTAGACTCAATTGTGGTCTTAAATTTATGATATGAGCTTCAATTTAATAGTCATCCCATTTTCATTAATAATTTACATTGACACATTATAAAATATGTTTTATATTTTTATAAAATTAGTTCTGGGCACACCAGGCCTCAAAATCACACTTAGTCTCAGTACCTATCTCTAGAAATATGTATAGAAATATTTCAAAGTATTACAATGAAAATAATGGGTATCTACCCCAGTTTTTTATACCAATAATGTAATATTACTATAAGATCGAGTATTCTGGGATCTAGGTTGTTACATACCTTCACTTTATTCTAAATTAATATTGTTCTCACTACCACTACAATTAGAATTAATTGGTTTTGTGCTGAAATAATAAAAGAAGGTTCATAATTTTTCACATGACACATGGATACCATTCAATCTAAGGATTTAAGGGATCCATAAAAATATCAAAGAGAGGGAGATATAGGTAGTAACCAATGACTATTTGAGAGAACTCCTATAGCATATTATTTATCTTCGAGAATATTTTATTTAATTCCATTTCTTGTTAAATTATATTTGTTAAAATAAAATTCTCACACTCCTTCCACCACACTTTAACTAAAAATTGATATCATAGTTATACTTCATTTTGAACCATAATTGTTTTCAAGAAATGATTATAAATGATGGGAACTACCTATAACAACTAAGGTACTTCTACAGAACACTCAATTTCATAAATTGATTTACCGGATGACAAAATCCATATATATTGAAAAACATCAATTTATAATTTTCATAGAATTATTAATTATCCTATTTATATAATTTTCATCCTATTTTTAAACTAACAACAATAAATAAAGATGAAATGTATTATTAAAGATATTAATAATTTTTACTTTGATGGGGAATACATGAATTCATTATATTTTGATTTATATGGAAATGAATTTTATTTTATTTTCACATGTAAGTCCTCATAATAAATTTTAATAATTCTTAAAGTAATACAGAAGGGTGTAAATAAATTGAATGTTGTTAAAAATTATATATATCATCAATATTTTTATAGTTTTAACTTACATTAATTAAAACTATTATTAAAATGTTTCATAAATTTTTTAATATTTTTACTGGAATAAAATATGTTGGTGATAATTTTATTAGAGAAAATATTATGAAAAATGTATCATTTTATATCCACATAATTTTCTATATATGGTAATAATAGTCTAGAAATAATAGGATAAAAAAATTACTATAGAAGAACTCAATGGTCTATTATAATCTATAAGATTACTATAAAATTAAAATATTAAAAAGATGCTAATGAATTGTTGAAAAAAATACCATTCAATTAAATAAATTGATAGATTTTTTCAATATAAACATAATAATTTTACTATTTTCCAGAAATATGAACAAGTATATAAGAAATAATTAACCCTTTTGTTGAGTTAAATAGGTAGATCAACATAAAAAAAGACTTGATACTTTATACAAATGTAAGAATAAGGGACATATTAAAAAATAATGCTACTAGTGAAGAAAAAACTGAAATAAACTATAAAAGGTAATAATGGCATAATAGTCCCTGTCCTAATCATTGAAATTGATGTATTATTTAGGATTTAATGTTTGAATTAAAATTGTTAGAAAAAAATCGTTAGATTTTTTTAATATAAATTGAGTAAAGAATAAATTTTAGTATTTTGGAAAGTATAAAGTGGATATTTATATATAATTATATGATTATGAAATGTTGGAGGTGGTATATTAGTGTTTTTAGAACTTAATCTTTTAAGGTGGTGGATGTAAGGGACCACAATGTACTAAATGATATGTCACATGATACATGGTGATAATTCTATTGGGGAAAATACCTTTGGACTACCACTGTGAGGTCAGTGGGGATACACTATGTAACGAGTGGTTCCCATTTTTTCAAAAAATGGTAATATTTTCCTATGTTCACTTACAATATTTTGAAGCCCTTTTTACGTAATCCTTATGCTCATTTCCATTAGTCCACCATCATTACCTCTTTGGCTATCCTTTCTTCAATTTATTTCTATAATTATTAAAACTTAAATATAATATATTCAATGGAGTTTGAGTTATTTAATCATGATAGGATCCCCTTATTTATTCTTTTATTCTTTCATGCTATTTGTTGAAGAATTATTATGAGGTTAGTTATAGATTTCAAAATAGATTCCACCAGAGTATGTGAAAATCCACCCAGGATGTTAGGTAATTTTCATGTCATTCTATATGTGGTTATGTAAGTTCATTTGAATCACGTCAATATTTGTTTTATTAAAAATTCATTATTAGTTATATTATTTTAAGTATTTCATTATTTTAGGTTGAAATATATAGTTACCCAGGTTATAAAAATAGGATATTTTAGTTGTTGAAGTTTCTAGAACTTTTTAGGAGTCATCTTATGGGGTGGTTTGTTCTAATTTTAGATTTATTTAACAAAATAAATTATTTCCTTGGGTTTATATGCTTACGGGAATTTCTTTATTATTTTTCAAAATATGAATTATGGTCAGTAGATTATGATGAGTTTTCTAAAAGGTTGTAAATGTAAGTGGTCTCAACCCACTTTATCATTTTATTTGGTTATTGCAAATATTTTCTATCAAATTAATTAAAAAAACATTAATAAATGTTAATTTTGTTTAAAAAAAATATAAAAAGGAAGGTTTTTTATAAATATATTATTTTTAAATATAATTTTTTATAGTTATACTATTTAATGAACATGCTTGGTTATTCTTGAATTTCTTGTTATCATTCATTCTATATTATGATATATTGTAAGTGTTTATTTAGAAATTTTAAAGCCTTTGTCTTTATTTAGATAAACTAATTATTGTTAATGGATTCTATTATACCTATTACTTTTTATTCCCTTATAAGAATATTATATAAATTGAAAATTTATATATAAAATTCCTTATTATTGTTTATATTATAAATTCATATGAATTGTTCATTATAATATTTTATGCATAATATGAAAATTGATTAATTATCTTATAGATATGGAGAGTAGAAATTCCCTTATTTTAAAACATTTACATAAGTTAAACATTACATCTAAAAAATAATCACACAATCCTAAGAATGAAATGTGTAATTTCATTGAGGACTAGATATATAATAAAATTATATTACAACCCTTGTGAAAATTTCTATATAATTTATCCATAATAGACTCCATATTATAGTTATTATAATTTATACTCATCTTCATAACCTGAGGAAATGAAATCATAAGAAAGGGGTAATATCAAATTCCTAGTAAGGGTAAACATAACTGATGATAATAGAATATCATAAGTGAAAATAATATAAGAATATGTGTAAGATCAAGATATATAAGAAATTTAAAACAAAAAAAATCAAATAGCATAAATCATGGATTATAAATTAGTATAACACTTGAATGGATTCAAAATAGTTCATAAATGTGAGTCAATAAACAAAATCCATTAGATTATAACATAATCCTGAGACTAATCATAAAACTATGAAACATAATTCAACCTTTGGGAAAACATTGTTATAGGGAACATCAAATTCATGAGGCACAACATTAGTGACCAGTCTTAAAATAAATTAAAATATACTCAAGGATACATTACCTAAAGAGATATAATCTTTAAACCAATTCATTGAAGGGTGACATAGGACCCCACCCATCGGCATACATACATATTAGTTTCACATGAAATAAACCACATATAAAATTATAAATAACCCGTGGAAATAAAATGTGTTTCATAAAACATTTCAAATAAAAACAATTCACTTTTATAGCACAAATGACCAATGTAAATAAAATTTGTTTCATGTGGATTCCTATAAGAAAATCATTAATAATTTATTCAATAATCATAACATGGTAAAGACACAGAAAATAAACGTGTATCTAATAACTTCAAGTAAAAATTTAGTTAAATACCATTCAATCATTAAAATAATGAATATGGTATATACACCACATAAATAAAAAGAATATGGTTATGTAAATAATTTCCCCAAATCAATCGATGTATGACATCTAAGTGAACACCGTTCAAAAAATGAATTAAAAATAGTGTTTTCTTAAAGTAAAGGCATTGAGTGAAACATTAAGATCATACAAAGTAGATTATTATGAAATAAAAAGTTAATGATGAATAATTCCTAAAAATTAGAATCACATTACATATGTCAGGTTGATGGCTAAATTGTAAGAATATCCATTATCAAGCATAATTTAATTACAAGGATGTAGATTTAGATTAATTTTTTTAATATAATTAGGATAAATTTATTTGTAAATAATAATCATCCATGATCTATTTTGTACCACAAAACTATTTAAGGGTATATTTCATTTAAAATATATTTAATTTCATAGATAGCTTACGATATAGGCAAGCACAAGTCTAAATGAAATGTAATTTAGTATACCTTCATAATATAGACATTAAGTTGGAAGAGAGAATAAGAATAAAAAATATTTTAAAAAGAAAATATCTATAATTGTTTTAGATAAATAATTTATATTTATTAATAAGAAAATAATTTTTAGTAAAGTCATTATATTCTTTAAAAATGCATTTTCCCCCAAAAAATGGTTTTTATTTAATTTTTATGAGAAATCAGTATAATTAATTTCTAACAATTTTATAAAATATAATTTATGAAATTAAATATATTTTATAAATAATCATGAGAAAATTATCTTAGAATAATGTTTTGAATATTCTTTTAAAAGATTAATTTTTCAATGAATAGTAAAAAATAATGATTTTCATTAGAAATATGCTTTTCATTTCATGATTTTAAATAGTTATATTTTAATATAAAATTATTTTAGAAGTAATTTTTTTTCATATGTATTATTTATAATCTAATAAATTCATTTTAATAAATTTTATTTTATATTACAATGTAAAAGTCTTTTATACTTCAGAAAATATTTTTTTCCTTGAAAATTATTTTTCAGCAAGTTTTATGGGTTTAATTTTAAATTAAATTATTAAACTTATGTAAATTAAATATTGAGAAACTAAAATAATATTTTTAATTAGGAGGATCAATGTTTTTAAATCATTTTATTTATTTCTTATTGTTCTGAATAGTTAATGTGGAAATAATTTGTCATATCGATAAGGGTAAAATGGGTAAAACATGGTTACACCAATGAAATACGGTCTACAATTTTTCCAAAAAACATTATTTAGTATATTTTAATTATAATAATTATTCCATACACATCTCAAATTTATATATTTTGAATGTTGGTTCTATTTGCACTTAATAATGGGGTTTATATTATTTTAAGTAAAGAGAATAATAAAATGTTAAGATCATACCTTTATTATCTCTAAAATTTATACATGATAGTAAATAGAGTATAATTTTGATTATAAATGTTCATTTTAATTACTAATTAATTATTTTATAATAGTAATTTATTTTAATACTTTTTAGTGATGAAATAATTACTGTAAATTCTTACTCAACACTGACATAATAGTATTTTATCTAGTAGAAAAATCATGTAAATGATTTAAAAATAATATAAATATAAATATTCGTCCATTTAAAATTACCCATGAATTATAGATGATTTTTAAATTTAAGAGATGTTTGAATAGTTTACATTCAAATTAAATTACTATATTGATGTATTTAATGTCAAATTAAGGGATTAGTATAAAAATGAACTTATTGATTTTTTATCAAAAATAATATTTTATTAATTTATTTCTAATATCAAAAAAATCATTCAAGAGGACACATAAGATGACAAATGTTATGAAATTTCAACAATTGGACATTTTATATGTAAAATTATAACACTATAATATTGAAAAAATCATTACTACATTTAAGGTTAAAATCAAATAATAAATGGTATAAACCAAAAGGAAAGGTTTAAAATGAATCAAAAAACTATAAAAATTACATTTTATGAATATATTTAATCCATATAATCTTTTTATTCAAATGTATATCTATTTGGAATCATTATACTTGAGAAGGACATTTATTATATTTAATTCTGTTTTTTAATTCCATGTGTGTCATTTTAATCTCCTATAAAAGGACACCAATTTTCTATTTTACATACAACAAATTGGTCACTATATGTTGATAAAACCTCAACCAATTCGTTAATAAACATTCCCATAAACTAAGTTAATGTTCTATTCTTCTTAAAATAAAATTCCCAGGTTCTTTAACATGGGACCTAATAGTGGCCTACTGATATAGAGTTAATCTTTCTTCCCGACATCTTTAAAATTATTTATTAATATAAATATACTAAATATTTAGTACTAATTTGAAAATAATATATTATTTATCCTAAATATATTAAAATGTTATTATGTTTATTTAACTTCTATTTCTCACCCTTTTTTTCCAAACAAATGGGAAGTGAAATTATCGCTTGTGCATATGTGTAGACCACCACCACCACGTAGTGATAGAATTCCTTATACATCGCCATATTTTATGGTTGGTAATTATGATTAGTTTTGAGGGATATATATGATATATATGAAATAATTATACTTCTTAATTATAATATCAAATATACCTTCTTACCTTCCTATCAGTTGGAAAAATGATTACATCACTGGTGCATACTTATGGACTACCACCAGAAAGAAGCAATGTAATTTGATTTTAAATTTAAATTTATAGGGATGAAAATAAGGTTATATTTAATTAATATATAAAACATATATGATAAAATAAATATCTTATATTTATGAATTATTATATACCTTTTTTCTTTCCATCTTTCAAAAAGTGAAATCATCATTCGTGCATATATATGTCATACCATCTCCATGAATGGTGTAATTCATTTTATTATCTCTAAAATTATGTATTAAGATAAATATGTATATATATAATGAATATATATTATATTTATCTGATTATTAAAATTATTTATTTTATTTAACCATGATCAAAGTATAAAGATTAGAACTACTAAATAGAAATTATTATGAAAAATGAAAGAGTTGGCATCCAGAAATGATGATTTAAAAATGTAATTTGTAATAAAAAGAGTTTAAAATGTTATGAGTCGATAATATATAATATTATAATTATTTACCTGAAAATTTTATAAAATTAAAATAAATTAAAATTTATTATACTGGTGGTAAAATGACTTTCGAAGATATTCGTACATGAGTTAATGGATTTATGTTATAACCTCATTAGTTACTGGACTGTTTATGATTAAGTTTATGATGATTAAATTTCATGATCTATCTCTCGATAATAATATGAATTTTCTTCTAATTTAGTTATTTCTGGGGAAAATAATTTTCCTTTCATTTTCCACTCTTTAATTACTAAAGAGAACAAAGTAACATTTCTTTTACTTAAAACCGATTTTATTTCTCTCTTTGGTTGAATTTTTTTTATACCATATCCTTTTCATTGTATAGATTTCAATATTTTTTCAGTATTATCCATTGATTTTTATAGTAATTATCACCCATGTTTTCCTTTTTTAACAATATGGTTTATGGGGAATCTTCTAATCAGTTTTCAAACAATGTATTTGAATTTTTACTGAAAATGTGAAATGAATATTTGTTTTTATATACATGGTATGGGTGGAATTTTCCACCATCATGAACAAAAAAATTGATTTTTGGATTCAATTAAAATTTTACATGGTTATTTTCACATAAAATTCTTTATATAATATATGTGAAATTTATTTATTTTAAACATCTGATTTCAAATTGAAAATTTAATTTTCCTCAATAAAGATTCCAAATATATTTTAATGGAAATGTCAATCTATAATAACATCATTTGAATTTAATTATTATTCAATTAGGATAATATATAATGGTACCATAATTATTCATTTTTTAGATATTATATAATTATGATAATGATTTTACTAAAAAACCAATCTATTTTCCCTAGGTTATGATATGATGAAATATTAAAAAGTTTTTGAATCTAATTTCCTGTCCACTAGTTATGATATATTGATATAATAAATGTTTTATGAATTTATGGAAACATATGAATGAATTATGACTATGTTATTGGTGTTTCTACAATTATATAACCCCTATATTGCATTAGGTATATATGGATATCTTGTGATATAATAAAGACTGGATTGTGGAGTGAACCCAATTCAGTAAGGGAGTCTATCCATTATAATAATCTTCAAGAGTGAACCTTGAATATGGATATTAAAACATGGTGATTGATCCAAATTCACATTGATATTACTGATAGTGAACCATGACTAAAAATATGATGGAATGGTGAGTGATCCCAATCCACTATTATTGTCATTAAAGTGATCCTTGACTAAGAAAATGGTTTTATATGCTTATGTGTATGCCAAAAACATAAGTCTTATGTCAATTTTGTGCTCTATTCACTTATATTATTTGATTCCTTTATGATTCATGTCTTATGAATAGTCATGATTTACGGAATGACTCAATGTTTTGATATATGATATGCATGGTATGGTTTTAAAATGTTAAACTCGTCTCATCAAAACATTATGATCATGTTATTTTTAATATATAATTGATATCTGTTTTGTTTACCATTAATGAGCATATGAGGTATCCCTTTATTAGGATACCTTTCACTGGGTTATTATGAAAAAAATTTAAGTATGTTATATATTTGATGGATTTTATTTATAATGAACATATTGTGAGATGATGTAGTTATCTTATTCAAAGGTTCTTTATATATCCACATTTCCAAAACACACTAAACCTGTATGATCCTGGAATGTACCATAATGTTATCTATTGAACATTCACATAATAATTTGTGATATTTATATATGAAATTTATGGGTCACTATAGTCCATACCCAATTAAATTTTAGTAAATATTTGCAGATTAAGGTTAAAAACATTGGGGAAGAACATATGGATATACTAAATATATGATAGAATTATGCAGTTTTGTTAATGAAAATGGATAACCTAGGTTAAACCTAAGGTTTCATAAATTTAGAATAATGTTTCATGTTTTATACACCTTATTAATGAAATTTCGTGACTATATGATTGATCACTATGATCAACTATGTTTGGTGATCATGAAAACCATTATGATTTTAGTATGGAATTAAGAATAAACTGATCAAGTTGGGGTGTTAGTAGGTATTTTAAAATAATTAAGAACCCTATTTGATATATTAAAAGTTTCAAATAATGTTAAATAATATCTTTAATGATTATATATTGAGTTAGTGATAAAAATTATTAATGGTATGACAATAAAATATCAAGTTTAGGATTCTTCCCTGATTAGAGTTTCATGGAATTTGGTTCCTAAAAATCTTATTATTAACTCTCTAGTTTAATTTTATATTAATTTGGGAGTGGATTATATTTATTTAAAAAAATACAACATCAACTGCATAATAATTTAATTTACACACAAAATATTCAAATTTATTAAATAGAGAAAAATGAATGTACAAAGTCAGAACAAGGTTGATCCCTACAAGACTGAGAACAAGACAAAAAAATAAGGGGGGATAAAGTAGTGGATACCAAGATAGTATCCTCTAACTATGTTAATATAATCTAGAGTAAGGTATCCCACAATATATAATTCAACAAACTCAAGAACATGATTGTACCTTATTGCCGTAGAACTCTACCACCTTATTTCCCTCTCGCCAAGTGTAATGTAAGCATGTCTGGATGTCAATGAGAGACTTGCATCTCTAGATATGATATGATATGTACTAGAGGGTTATATTATGGTATTTAAGATATTAGTAAATAATATTACAATTATTTTCAAAATATGTGAGAGTAATATTATCGGACGAGAATAACTGAATACCTTTGAGTAAGTCTTAGAACTCCGCCTGAAGGGAGTCCTCGCTTCCAATGATTACATTGAAAGCGACGATCATGTTTCCTCTTGGTTCCTAGACAAAACAGACCCCCTCATTTCTCCCATGTTGCAAGAACTGTCCTTATTTAGATTCAAACCATCTATGGTAGGGTTCTCGTGATTCCATTGACCCTGGGAGCTTACTCTTTGTCGACCAGGCGGTTGTTTTTTAAATTCAACAAGTGTCTTAGTGAGGAATCCTCTAACAATTTTTTAGAATAAATTTACGGTTGGAAATCATCCACCTTGTTATGTATACTAGGTCCATCCTTGATAATGATACACCCTTGAGGTGAGTTTTATTCCTCACCTCCTAAATACACCAACATCCCGCTGACAGAATAACAGTTATTGATATATTGGTCATATTGTTTCTGGCCTCCCCTTGGAACCACCTATGGAGGAAGTTATTGGATTCAAGAACCTGATAAAACAAGAATGTAAAATCACCCACTATATTATACATTTTTCTATCCCATTCACCCTATGTTGGTGATTTGTTCGATCAATTGTGAATATAAAAATATATTTACATATTGATCTTTGTTATGGATACTCTCAGTTGATGTTCAAAAGTGAATACATACCTAAGAAAACCTTCCATAGAATGTATGTACTCTATAAATTTATATTTATTCCATTTAGTCATATTAATTCCATTATATCATCATGAATTTATTTAATATAGTCTTTAAAGATTACCTTGACTAGTTTTGGTTAGTCTTTATATATGAAATCCTTATATATTGAAAGTGTAATAGTGATCAGGAAGATAAATTGAGGATTCTACTAATGACCTTATGGAATGAGAATATGTGTAAATAAAAATTAGGTGAATTTTTCCTTCCAAAATATTCATTTTTGGGGCTTAAAATCCAAATAAAGGTTATATCGGTGGATCCATTAAAATAGACGTTATTGAATGTTATCCCAGACTATCCAGTTTGACTGGGATCCAAATTTTTCTCTGTTTTCGGGTTATTATCAATGCTTTTTTAAGAACATACCCAAGATACTTAATCTACTATCCATGTTATTTCTAAAGTGATCCAAGATCATTTATCCAGATGAATGTGAAGACAATGTAAATGAACTAAAGAGAAGGGGAGTTATTATAATTGTTTATACATTACCCTTAAATGTGGAAGGGTTTTTTATCTATAGTGATGCCTAAAAGAAGGGAACACGATTATTCCTCAATATATATTATATGGTGTTATATTAGGTTTCATTCTAATGTAATGTTCATTATAAAAATTACCAAAAACATCATTTTGAATTAGCTGTGGAAATTATTGCATTAAATATATATAGGAGTTATCTTTATAGAGAAAGGTGTGAAATATATACTAATCATAATAGTTAAAGTATATATTCACTTATAAATATTTAAATATGCACCATAGAATATTATTGATGTAGATTAAATATTAGGATTGTTCCATACATTTCAACCCTAGTTATGAGAACAAGGTGGTTGATTCCTTGAGTCTAAAGGACGGTGCTAGTTATTCTGAGATTAGGATTGAAAGAGATCCAATAATTATATATTTTCATTATATAGAACATTAAATATTGAGAAATGGGGAATGATCTTATATTTACGATATTAATATTCAATCATCCATCCATTTGATAATACAAGATGAATAGGAAAAGATGTAGATTAGTAAAAGTATGTGAGAAATATTATTATGATAAACCTTGATTGTGATTGAATGATAATTTTATAGAACTGTGTATGTGTCCTATAAATATCATAAATGAAAAATGAGTTATTGGATGAAGCTCATAGTTCAACATTTTATTTTTATCCAAGAAATATGAAGATGTATAGAGATTTGAAAGAGTAGTTTTGGTGGGAAAATATGAAGAGAGATATTGAAAATGATGTATCTCAGTGCTTTATGTGTCATAAAGTTAAGTCTGAGAGACACAAGTATAATGGGATGTTACAACCAATAACCATACTAGAATGGAAATGGTGAAATGTCACCATGGATTTTGTCATTGGTATCCCCAAAATGTCTATAGCCCATAATACTGTTTGGGTTGTATTTGACCACCTTATGAAGTTTGAACACTTAATTTGTATAAGAGAATATATTTATTTTGATAATATTTACAAAATTTATATTAAATATGTGGTAATATTTCATGGAGTACCACATTCTACTATATCTAATCAGGATCAAAGGTTTACCATAAATTTTTGGTGAAGACTTCATTGGGATCTGGATATAGAGTTCAGTTTCAGTACTTCTAATCGTCCTCATATATATGGATAGTCTAAAATATCCCTTAAAGTACTAAAAAATGTTATAATATATTTTTATATGGATTTAAAATGTGGGTGAGATCGTCACCTTCCAATAGTCTAGTTTTTTTTTAACAATAGCTTTCACTCAAGCATTTAGACAATTCATCATAGATATATCTATTGAATGATGTGTAAAAATCCATTGTTATGGGATGAATATGGAGAAAGAAATCTATTATCACATTTTATATCTATGTAAATGTCTAATAATGTGATAACCATTCATCAACACATTATGAATTATCATATTTAATAGAAAAGATATATTGAAAATCATCGGTGAAATATGGAATTTCTTGTTGGTGAGAAGGTATTCCTTTAAATTTCTCCTTAGAATAAATTATGTTATTTAGAATGAAGGGAAATTTAAGACCTAGTTATATTTTCGCATTCATGATTATTGATCTATTAGAAATGGTATATTATTAGTTGGTGCTTCCAATGAACCTCTCTCAAGTTCCCAATTTGTTCAATGTTTGTAACACCCCCATATTTTATGAGATAAATTCATTTTAATTTATTTGATTTCTTGTGTTTTATGCTACACCAATATTATCTTTCACTATATGAAAAACCATATTATCTTTCATTATACGCACCACTATTCTTAGCTTGTGTTATATGCTAGAGTGACCATCCTCGATAGCTTGTGTTGTACGCCATAATGAGTTTCATTAAACAACGATATATTATTAATTAATGGAATATAAACTAGATATTATGAATATTATTAAACAAATGTTGAATTTAATATAACATTAAAATTCATTGTATGTATTTTCTAGAAAAGTTATAAGAACAAATTCAATTTTTCAGATAAAAGAAGTATTTTCCAAAAAATGTAGTTTTGCCGCCTTTTGATAGAGAACCCATTTTAAATATATTTTTTAACACTTTTATATATTCTATTTTAAAAAATAGACTTTTTATTTGGAAGTGGGACATTAAAAATTAATTTTGATGAATTTTTGGTTTTTTATGATAACATTCATATTTTAATGAATAGTGGAAAATACTGTATTTTAATTCAAGACTGCCTTTTCATCTAATTTATTTATATAGTTAGATTATTTTTTAAATTGGTTTTAAAGTGTATTGTGATTATGTTTTTATTATTTAATACAATTTTTTTCATTGGAGGTAATTTCACATTTAAATTATACATTAACACATGACAATCTTTTGGTAGGTTTTGTCTTCTTAAAAACCGGCTTTTTGGTTTTTAACAACGTGAATTATTTTTAAATAAATTTTTACCAATTATGTGATTTGAATTAGAAAAAATAGATCCCATATTTGGAATCAGTGGGTCCCAATTATTTTAATAAGTTTTTTTTATTTCTTTGGATATTATGAATAGTAACAATTGTAATTTTTATTTACCACAATTAATGGTAAATTGGGAAAATTAGGGAAACTAACAATATGATAAAGATAATACAATTACCCTAAAACCTTACAAAATACCATTGGATGAATTATTGTCGACACATATCACGTATTGGTCCTTATTTATTCATTTATTGGACTTATTTTCCATGAATGTTAAGTAATTATTACTAAAACAAAATAAGGTGACAACATGTCACTATCATATATCTTATAATTATAATAATTTTAATATAGAGATAAACATAATAAAACATAAAAAAAATAGTCTCCAAATTTATAATTAAATTATATAAATCATGTTAATTTATTAATAATTTTTATAGATTAAATAATTACTGTTAATGATGGCACGATAGGGACGTACAATTTATTTTATTGTTAGAAATATCAAATAAATTGTTTAAAAAATATTCCAATAAATATCATATGAACTAATTGACACTATCCAAGAATTTTTTATATTAATATGATAATTTAAGAGTGTATTAGATATTTTGGTTCAAATTTATCTTCTATGTGTATATTATTTAATGTCAAATAAATGAATAGTGTTATAATTGATAGTATTGATATTTTATAAAAATAACATATTATTAAATTATTTAAAAATCACAAAAAAAATATAAAAAATAAAAATTGAAAAATATATTGTCGAACCAAGAATAAAGTATCCAATTATGGACAATTTAAAATACAGAAGTAAATATTTATAACCTTTTAATATTTAGAATATTATTACTACAAATAAAATTAAATAGATTAAATAATGATAAATCAAAATGTTAAGGATTAAAATAAAATAAAAAACAAGTATAAATTTTATTGGATGATATTATTTAGATATATAACCATATTATATTACAAATAAATGAGTGTTTGATCATTATAAACCCAAAATCAATTTATAATTAATTAATATTTCAAGACTTTCCAAAGGTGCCCCTCCCCACTCTTATTATAAGAAACCTCTCCATCTATTTTAATGATAATTAAAAAGCCATTTTCTCAGACAAAAAAAACCCAAATATCCTCCCAACTAACCTTACATCATCTTAGAGGCCACTCTTTTGGAAGAAATCTATATTAAATATTTCTTTTGTAGATACCAAAAGAAGTTACCTGAAAAAGTGTTAATTGTTTTATCACCTCTTTCGAAAAAGTTTTCTACTTCTACATCCTCTTCTTATGTTGTTTCCATACTAAAGTAATAAATACATTATAATATACATGATGAGATGTTACTAAATTTATGGTAAAACCTTATACCTCGTTTTATCCATCCAACGAATAACAATATCACCATGTGTGTGTACGTATGGTTTAGCGTCTCCACGTTATGGCATAATATGTTATTCAATAATAATTTATTTGGATGGGTATAATGATGGGTATAAGGGATTAAAATAATAAATATAACCAAATTATTATTATTTATAACTAATATATCATCCAATTACATACCATTAAACCATCAAAGAGCATGATATCGTTGTGCGTGATTACGTACAGCCTACCATCTCCACAACACCATGAGATTCAATCTCCACGTTAAAAAATCAATAATGATTATACAATTTATATGATGAGTAAAAAAATAACTATGAAATTAATTTAGTTATTTAAATTAATTAAATACATTCTAATATAAAAACAAGACTTACATGGAAAAATAGAAATGGGAAAATGAAGCAGTTAAGACATGAAATAATTGTAATATTGAAACACTATTAACAAAATGATATAATATGATCATAAATGATATCATAAATTTGAATATGGTGATATTATAATTTAATAACATACTTTAAACATTATAAATGAGTTTCAGATACATACAAATTATATCAGACCTATGGTAAGGGATAATTTTTTCATCTCATTATTTCCTGAGATTGTTTATACATATGTATTTACTAGGGTATATTTATCATCCACGTCCATGTTTCCTAAATATATATAATACTATTTAAATTTTTCTCTTATTTTTTAATGTAAAATTTACCCATTGGTGAATTTTTCTAAATGATATGGAAGGAATCTTTTTTTTCCATATGAGTTACTTTTTGACTTTTTCTTAAGAGTATTATAATAATGTTTCTTAACTTATATGGAATGAATGGATTTTTACTGCTTCCTGAATCCTTTTCCATGAAGTTTCCTTTAATATATTTCAAGTTCATTTTCAATTAAATTATTTTCTTTTAAAATCTCATGGAATTTTTAAAAATGAAAATTTTTTGGACAAGAAAGGATATTTTCTTCAAGAATTAAGTTCAAGTGTTTTATCAAAATTATTTTATGTCTAAGAAGACATAGGTTTATGTTTCTATCTCTATTATTACATTTATTTGATTGTGTCTATGATGTAATTATTTTTTTGAAATCCATTTATCTTATATGGATTATGTTATAAAGGATGGATGTTTAATAAATTCATTTTATTTCAGGGGTTATGCTATGATGAATGGTTTTTGTTTTGTGACACACGTAAGAATGATTTAATTATGATATTGGTGGGACCTATATCTACCTAAAATTAATTAGGTAAAGAGTTATATCTAATGAGATATACATGACTTTAATGGAAAGAAAATACAATTCTGTAATATATGGCTGGAATGGTAAGTAAATCTGGTTCAGTAATACATGGATAAAACGTCAAGTAAACCTAGTTGAGTAATGGACTTTGTCCACTATGATGGTCTTAGAAGAAATGATTTGGTTAATATGGAAATCATATTATGTGCTTATTTGTTTTCCACAATTCCATATTTTATTCTAATTCTATTTTATCATGGTTAATGTTCATTCATGATCTATGCCTTATGTACTTCAAATATTTACTTCATGACTCGTGATTTTGATATCTAAACTTATGTTCATGGTTTTACATTATTATTTTTATTTTTTGTTTTAGTTTCCCCAATTTTACCCGTACTGATCATTTCAGTTCACCCTTTTTATGTTTTCTTTTCCCTAGAATATAAATAAAGGTTTTATGTCGGAAAAAAGTGGAAGATCTTTATGGGAGATGTTGAAGATATTTCACCATGTTTCAAATTGAATTAAACTAATACGGTCTTGGGAATCATTTTTTATGTATTAATTATTCTACAAAAAAATGTAATGTTCATGTGAATCAATCTTGGGTCCTTACGGTTGGTATCAGTGTGAAGGTTTATTTAACATTTGGAGACTAGGATTCAAAATATTTAGTGAGATCCCTAGACATATTTATATGGTAAGTCTAGGAATGTACCTAAGTTTAAGTCTAAGTATAGGTTTCAGTCCAATAATTATAGTAGTGATCTTGAATAAACTAGGATTAAACCTAATATTTTAGAGATTGAAAGTACTCCCCCTTGATTATCTTATTTTTCTAGTATGATTTTTTCCTCTCACAATATTATTTTTGGGTTTTAGATAATGTGTGGAACCCAAAGGAATCATGTTAATGATCAATGCTCTAGGAAATGAAATGATTGTACTCCTAAAAAAACCAAATTTTAAGGGATATGAAATGAAAAAACTTATTTCTATAATTAAACAAGCTATGAATCATTATGGACTTACAAATGAGCAGAGAAGGTAACAACATTCTAATGAGTCCTTCATGAGTCCTTCATGAGGCAACGTCCACCTTCTTTCAGGGGGTCTTCTGATCTAATTGTTGCTGAACAATGAATCTGTACCATTGAAAATATATATTTTCCAACCTTCCATGTTTGAAACATGAAAAAACATTTTGTATGTTTATCGTTTAGATGGAGAAGTAGACCAATGGTGGAATCTAACCAAGAATACAGGGCAGCAAAGTGAAATTGAAACCATGGAATGGGATGAGTTCAAGAATTTATTTTCAATAAGTACTTCCCTTGTATTCTTTAAAAATAATATGTAAAAGGAGTTCCTTGAGATTAATCAAAAGGATAATGAATCCATTGGTACATATGATGTAAATTTTACAATATTAGGAAGGTATTATTTTGGTTTTATCATCCAACCTGAAAATAAAGTTGATCGATTCTTCAGTGGATGAAAACCATGCTTTAAAAGGGTATTAGGTATAAGAGACTTTAGTATCTATGATGAAGTTATGTGTTGTTCTATCATGTTATAAATGTAAGGTGGTGTTACATTCCAATCTCATGGTTTTTACAAGAATCAAAATATAGAGTTTAAGGGAAAATATCAAAACAATGGTCAAATGAAGATGTATGTTTCCTTATGCTGAAGGTGTGGAAATAATCATGGTGTAGATTTTATTAAAGGGACTATAAATTTTTTTATTTATATAAAAAATGTCATCAAGTAGTTTAGTGCTGAAATAATGCATAAAATGTTGCTAATGATGTGAATATAGAAAAGACTATAGAGAATGCACCACCCACACTTCAATTCCACAAGTGCAAGGAAATGGGGAATTATGTTAACCAATGCCCTAATACAAGGGTTATGAATTATTATCGATGAAAAAAACCTATAAAGTCCAAAGATAAAGTAAAATGACAAACGATCACTATTGGTGATGTTGAGTATGACAATGAAGTGGTGGAATGATTATGTGTTTATGTAATAGGATTCCAAAATACTGTTGTGGAATCTCATTTATAGTATTATGGAGTACTGGAATATCTATGTATTGGTCCATTATAGTTTTTCATAAGTATATGGTACCGGTAACCATGAAAAATGATTGAAATATTTTTGGAAAACACATGATATGTGAATAATGAAGGGACAAGGAGATAATGAGATGTTTGATAATTTTAATGACCTCGTGACTAATATAAGTACAATGTGATATCGTGGTTTGAGTATATTAATTTTTTGTGTTTTTGGTGTGTGGAAAGAGTTAATTTTGACATAATGAATGTTTTCAATAAGGTTCTATAGTAATTCATTTTATTATCATGTTTCGAGAGAATACATGATTAATGTATTGACATGTTTGCAATGTGACAACAATGAACTAACTTATGAAATATGGGAGATAAATGTTATGTCAATTTAGATCACCTATTTCTAAAGTTTTATATTTTCTATTTTTGGAAGTATTATAATTTTATCTATATATTGATAGTATAATTTATATTCCAGGTGAAGTTTGTTAGATTAATGTATTATCTCACTATAGGTGGACTTATTCATATTTGATTAAATGTTCTATCTTTCTTATTAAGATAGATGGAATGACCTATCATTCTATAGCATGATCTTTCAACACTTCAAGAATCAAAAATACAACATCATCATCTTTAAATAAGTGATGAATTAGAAATTATTCAAGGCACAAACAAATGTGAGATTTTACCAAAATCAAGTATGTATTTATTCTCATGCAAAATTCTTAAACTTTAAGAAAAGTATATTGAAAACCAAAAATGTTATCCTAGTACCTTCTTAACTGATTAAAAACATCGTCCCTTAAATCATGGAATATTTATTGATTTCTTGTAGTTAATGTTCTCCAAACATTATTATTTTTCACTATCCATCAGAACTTGATGATCATATTTTTCTTCCATATCCTAGTTTTCACTTCCCAGCTATGTTATCCTATATAAAAACCTAGTGATGAGTTACTTTGAGTAGCTGTTAAGATTGAAAATTTCTTTTTGAAAATGAAGTTTTAGTATTCCTTTTTATGATGTGGGTTTCTATGAAAGAAACTTAGAAGTAGTAAACCTTTTATAACCCCAATAAATTTCGAGGGAAAAATTAATTTAAGGGGGTAGAATGTAACACCATGAGATTTTATGAAATGTTTTCTTTTTAATTTCTTTGATGTATTATGTTATCCATTACACCAATACTAGCTTGCACAATACAAAACAACATATTATATTTCATTATAAGAAAGACTATTCTTGGCTTGTGTTACACACAAGAGCAACCTACCTCGATAGCTTACTTTGTACGCCAAACCAAGTTTCATTAAACAACGATATATTATTAAAATATTATTATTTTATTGGATATAAACTAGATTTTATGAATATTATTAACCACATTTTGAATTTTATATAACATTAACATTAATCTTATGTATTTTCTAGGTATTATATAATAAAATAATTAATTTTTTGATAAAAGAAGTATTTTTCCAAAAATGCAGTTTTCCACCTTTTAATGGATCACCCATTTTAAATCTATTTTTTAACACTTTTATATATTATATTTAACAAAATAAACTTATTATTTGAATTTAGGACATCAAAATTTAGTTTTTTTGATTTGTTTGATATTTTTCTAATAAAATTCAGATTTTAATGAATCGTGAAAATTAATGCATTTTAATTCAAGACCGCCTTTTCATCTAATTTATTTAAATTAGTAGATTATATTATAAATTGGTTTTAAAGTTTAATTGGATTATTTTTTATCTTTTAATCAAATTTTGTTCATTTTAGGTAATTTTAAATTTTAATTGGACATAAACACATTATAATCTTTGGATATGTTTTAACATCAAAAAATCCACCTTTTGGTTTTTGATAATGGGAACTGATTTTAAAGTAATTTATACCAATTATGTGTTCTGAATTATGAAAAATGGATTCCATATTTGGAATCAGTGGGTTCATATTATGTTAATTGGTTACTTTTATTTTTTTGGATATTATGAATAGAAACTACGATAATCTTTCTATACCACATTTAAAGGTAAGTCGGGTAAATTAATGTAACTAACAATATGATAAAGATAATAAAATTACCCTAAAACCTACAAAAATCCTATCAGATTAATTATGTTTGACCAATATCTCCTATGGGTCAGAATTGATTAATTTAATTGACTTTATTTCCAGGAAATTGATGTAATAATAATTAAAACAAATTATGGAGACAACAAGTCACCCTCATATATCTTATAATTATAATAATTTTAGTATAGTGAAAAACCAAATAAAACATCAAAACTAAATAGTTTCCAAAAATATAATGAAATTATCAACATCATGTTAATTTATTTATAATTTTTAGAGATTAAATAATAAGCATTAATTATGACACACTGGTGATGTAGAATTTTTTTTATTGATAGAAATATCATATAAATGTTTTTAAATATGTTAAAATAAATATCATTTGAACTAATTAATGTTCTCTATGAATTTTATATATGACTATGACATGTTAGGAGTGTATTAAATATTATTTTTATTTTATCTTTCTTTGTGGATTTTATTGAAAGTAAAATTAATTAATAGTGTCAAAATTCACATTATTGATATTTTATAAAATTTAAATATTATTAAATTATTTAAAAATCACATATATATTTAAAAATAAAAAATTGAAAATTATATGGTCTCCAATTTCATAAAAAATCCAATTATGGAAAATTTACAACACATAAGTAAATATTTATAAACATTTAATATTTAGAATATTATTACCACAAATAAAATTAAATAGATTAAATAAAGATAAATCAATATTATAAGGTTAAAAATAAAATAAAAACATGTCTAATTTTTATTGGCTGAGAGTATTTATACCCATAATAATATTATTTTTGAAATTAGTTAGTTTTAAATCATTATAAACCGAAAATAAATTTCTAATAAATTAATATTTCAAGGCATTCCAACGGTGCCCCTCCATTCTCTAATAAAACGAAATATCTCCTTCTCTTTTAATCACACCTACAAAGCCCATTGGATTAGAAAAACCCAGACCAAATCTCCTCCCAACATACCTCAATTCATCCTAGAGGCCATTCATTAGGCAGAAAGCTATCTTAAGGAGTCCTTTTATGCATACCTAAAGAAGATACAAAAAAAGAGGTAATTTTTTTCACCACTTTCAAAATTATTATCTTCTTATACATCCTCTTCTTATATTGTTCATGTCATAAAGTAATAAATAAAGTGTCTTATACATTCTGATATGTTACTATAGTAATGGTTGAACCTTATACCTCCTTTTTATTTACCCTATGAATAACAATATCACAATGTGTGCGTACATAGAGCTTACTATCTCCACGTCGTGATGTAATATGTTAATCAACAATACATACTTTGTATTTTTATAAAGATGGGTATAATGTATTTAAATAATGAATATAACAAGATTATTTTTTTTTTTTAACATAAATACCATCAAATTGAATACCATTTAACTATCAAAGGGAATAAAATTTTCGCTCGTGCATACATACAACCTACCATCTCAACGACGCGGTGAGATTCATTCTCCATGTTAACAATTCAAGAATGATTATAAAAATTATATTATGAGTAAGAATAATAATTATGAACATAATTTAATTCATGAAACTATTGAAATACATCTTAAGAATAATAGACATGACTTACATGGAAAAATAAGAATTGGAAAACGATGCAGTTAACAAGCGATATAATGGTAATATTGAAAATCTATTAACAAAATTATATAATACAATAATATTTTAGATCATAAATATAAATATGGTTATATTATAATTTAATAACATACTTTAACCATTATACACTAATTTTGGATACATACGAAGTATATTGAACCTATGGTAAGGGATAATTTTGTAATCTCATTATTTTCTCAGATTGTTTATACTTAAGTATTTATTAGGGGTATATTTATGATGATCTTCCATGTTTCCTAAATATATATTATCACAACCCACACTTGGGTCCCATGTCGCGACTACCCCAAGCCCGCCTTCCATAGGCTAGGGGCTGGTGACTAGCACCAAATGCGTAAATCCCGATAAAAGGGAAGGCATTTCCTTTTGAAAGTAAACAAACACCACAGAGTACGCAAGAAAAAGTAAACACTAAGTAAACTGAGTACAAAAGTATGTGCTAGAAAGTAAATGGGCCAGAATACAAACCCAACTGTAAGTAAAGTACAACTGTAATGCAATTACAACAACTGAAAAGAAAGTACAACAACAGAAAAGTAATGTAGAGAGTCCGAGCTGTCCTCTGGATATCCCACCTGAATGGTGGGTACAGATAGTCTCCTCTGATCCTCGGCTCCAGCCGTCCGCTCCGAGTACATCTCGTCCATTGATCCACCTCCAGGTACCGTCCAGCTCTACGAGCTCCCACCTCAATCAGCGTTGTCCTTCGTCTGCATCCAACACAAGGTAGTGTGGGCAAAGCCCATTCAGGGGCGAGTATAAGCTACTTGGTAGGGACCCTGAGACCCCTGAAGGTCTCCCAGAATCCACCAAGGATAAACCATAAATGAAAGTTACAATCCCGAAGTAACAACCAACTCTACTAAGGTATATACCCATACATATACCTAGGTCATCACTTCCAGCTCGACTCTAACACATGAGCCCAAATTACAAACCAGTCCACACAATAAAAACATAACCCATTCCACATAGGAATTCACAACCCAATCCACACAAGAATGCACAACCCAATCCACACAGGAAAGCACAACAATCATATCGATGATATAGATTGTAAGTTAAGTCTCAACAGACACAGGTATATTTCTTCGTAAGGTGATAGAGATGATCAAATATTGCCACTGATTCATCTAAACAATCGGACCCACATAGTATACAAGACCAGCTAAGTTGTCAGACCCACAAAGGATACAAGACCAGTTACTCGGCCAGACCCACATAGGATACAAGCACAGAGTTAAATACTGTCAGACCCACATAGGATATAAGAAAAATAGTCAAGTAATACCGGACCCACATGGGATACATGAATAGTAGTTATCACTGCCAAACCCATGGAGGATTCCAGTACGGTCGTCATCGCTGTCTAACCCACGGAAGATTTCAGTACAGTCGTCATCGTCGTCATAGTCGCAACCACCTCTAGGGTTCCTGCACACAGCATGCTCGATTCCGGGAGGGTCCGCTGCACGAGATAATGGGTTGGATACATCAAATTCCATGAAGTATAAAGTTTATGTATCCCAAAGATTCATCTCGTCAAAAGGAACTCAATGCGACAGACGAAGCGTCAATCGGACGCCCCATTTGAGAGTTATTGGCTTTTTCGTCCCAGGGGCCCCGTTTGGTTTTTAAGCTAAAAACAACCCAACCATACTCCAATTGCGTCCAAACCTCGAACGGAGTAAGAAAAAAGAACCATCTCACTAAGATGAATCCAAGAAAGTCGACGGCACGTCAATCGGACGTCCGGAGCTCAAGTTATAAGTGTTTCGGCTCCGAGGGCCCGGTTGGTTTTATGTTCAAACCAACCCAGTCATACCCAAATTTATCTAGAACCCTGAGTGTAATATACCGAAACGACCACCTAGATCCAAGGATCACTACACAATTGACGGTGTGTCGTTCGAAGGTCTGTAGCCCATGTTATAGGCGTTTGAATGGATCTGTCCGAAAACAGGGGGTTTGGGCCCTGTCCGACCCAGCCCAATACCCCCTGGGTCAGCCCGTTAGGGCGCAGCCTAGCTTGGCTGATGCGGATTCGGCCCAACCGGCGTGGCCCGGCCCGACGCGGGGTTCTGGCCTAGTACGGGCGGCCCGGACTAGTGCAGCCACCCGCATGATAAGCGGATGTGGAACGGGGGAGGTGTTGCCCCCCTCGATTCAAAACGGTGGCCCCCCATTAATGGTGGGGTCCGCACTAATTAAATCGGGGGCTTCGCCCCCCGGATTCTCGGAGTATGTCTTCGAGAGTCTGAATGGTCCTCTCCGTCTGGCCATCCGTCTGAGGGTGAAAGGCGATGCTCAGGCATAGCTGCATCCCAAATGCCTCATGTAACCCCTTCCAAATCCGGGAAGTAAAGCGAGCATCTCGATCGGAGATGATATATGATGGCACACCATGAAGCCGTATGATCTCTTGAATGTAGAGGCGTTCCAAAATCTCCACTTATCCCTGCTCTCTGATGGGTATGAAGTGTTCCACCTTGGTAAGTCGGTCAAAAATCACCCAAATGGAGTCGTGACCTCTGGAAGTGCACGGAAGTACAGTCATGAAATTCATAGATATCCCATTCCAATTATACTCAGGGACCTCCAAGGGTTGTACCAAGCCTGCTGGTACCTGGTGCTCCGCCTTCACCTACTGGTAGGTGAGGCATCGAGAAACGAACTCTGCCATAACCTTCTTCATACCCGGCCACCAGTTCTATTTTCTGAGATCCTGGTACATCTTTGCTACTCCTGGATGTACCGCTAATGGGGAAGTGTGAAACTCTCTTAGTACCTCCTCCTATAAAGAAGTTGGTACCATGGTACGTCCTCTAAAAAGGACAACATGCTCTCCTCCTATAGGGAATCCATCAGGTACCTGTCCTGAGGAAATCTATGCACGTCGCGTCTCACAGTCAACGTCCCCGCGCTGTGCCTCTCGGACCCGCTGAAGAAGTGGAGGAGTGACTATGAGTGACTGAAGAAAGGTTACTCTATCTCTATCTACGAAGGATATCTGAAAAGCGGCTAGTTTCTCTATCACCTCTCCAAGTAGCTGAAGGCCCATCCTCCTGCTAAGAGCATCAGCTACTACATTCCCCTTCCCAAGAGTATAGACTATCTCAAAGTCATAGTCCTTTAAGAATTCGAGCAATCACCACTGTCTCAGGTTTAGGTCCCTCTGCAAGAAGATGTATTTGAGACTCTGGTGGTCATAGTAGACTGTAAAGCACTCACCCATCATATAGTGCTGCCACATCTTCAGATCAAAGACCACTGCTGCTAACTCTAGGTCATGGGTAGCATAGTTCTGCTCATGCTGCCTCAACTGTCATGATCTATAGGCTGTCACTACCCACTCCTGCATCAGGAAACACCCGAGTCCAGTCCCTGATGCATCACAGTAGACTATGTACCCTAGTCCCTCCTCTGGTGGCCTCAAGATGGGTGCACTGGTCAATCCTTGTCTCATCTCCTGGAAGCTCTGCTGACATCTATCTGACTACACGAAGGGTTTCCCCTTCTTCATCAAAGCTGAATGTAGTGCTGAAACACTGGAGAATTCTGGAACAAATCTCTGATAGTACCTAGCTAGACCCAGGAAACTCCGCACCTCCGTTAGGCTCTAGGGTGTCTCCCAAGCTAGCACTTCCTCGATCTTCGCAGGATGCACCGCAACTCCCACCTCAGAGATGACGTGCCCCAAGAAGTAGACCTCATGTATCCAGAACTAACACTTCAAGAGATTACCATAAAGATGGTGATCTCAGAGTGTGTATAGTGTTTCCCACAAGTTGTAGGCGTGCTCCTCCTCAGTGGTCGAGTAAATCAATATGCCGTCGATGAAGACTACGACAAATCGATCAAGGTAAGGCTGGAAGATCCTATTAATGAGACTCATGAACACTGCAGGAGTATTGGTTGTGCTGAAAGGAATAACCAAGAACTCATAGTGGCCATATCGACACCCGAAATCCGTCTTCTGCACATCCTCGTCTCGAACTCTGAGCTGATGATAGCCTGACCTGAGGTCTATCTTTGAGAACCACCATGTTCCGTTGAGCTAATCGAAGAGGTCGTCAATCCTCGGAAGTGGATAATTTTTCTTCATAGTCAACTGGTGTAGGCGATGGTAATCGACACACAGTCACAAGCTCTCGTTCGCATTCTTGGCGAACAAAATCGGGGAAGCCCAGGGTGAAACACTAGGTCGGATGAATCCCTTGCCCTGAAAGTCCTCCAGCTGTACCAGTAGCTTTCGAAGCTCAGCGAGAGCCATCCAATATTCTAGAGTAGATATCGGGGATGTCCCGGGGTATAGGTCAATATATAAGTCTACCTCTCTGTGAGAAGGTAGTCCTGGAATGTCGTCAGGAAAAAAATCCGCATACTGATGCACCACGATAAGAAACAATCAGACCCTACACATCAACTGCTCCTAGGATGAGGCTAGCAAACTGATGAGTAATCGGCCGTACTCTCTTTTGTGTGAGTCCATCCTATGCTGCAAAGGCTCCCTTCTCGCCAGTAAAGGTGAACCTGCTCCCATCAGTGCAGACACACTGCACCTTGCACCGAATACAGTCTATCTGAGCATGAACTGTAGATAACCAATCCATTCCCCAGATGACGTCATAAGGCTACGACGCCGCTTTAAGAAGATCCCAACTGAAGCTCTCATCTCCTAGAGTATACTCACACTGCCGGCACCAGTGCGTAATCGTCGAGTCTAATCCCGTAGGAGTCTTTAGCTGTAAGGATTGAGCCAACGCCTCCGTTAGAATCTCCGAGCTCTAAAAAAGGGCAACGAAAATGAAATAATGACTCACTCCTGTGTCTATAAGAACTACAGCAAGGGTGGAGTAGAAACAGATAGTACCTCGAATCATATCTGGTGCACCGTGGTCGTAGCCCTCCACTTCCTGAAGCTTTGTCTGCCTCTGTCCTCCATCTTTCTGTGGTTGGGGTGGACCTCCTGGGGGTGGTGGTGGTAGAGCCTCAAAACGTCTTCCACCACCTACCGCTCGGCCAGCTCCTTTACCTCATCCACCTGCTCCCTATGGACCACCATTGTTGAACCTATGCTTCTACCTGGGTGGTCCCTCAACTGTCTACTGCTCCACTGCATGGCGAGTCGGGTAGTCACGAGCCAAGTGGCCCTACCAGCCGCATGCATAGCACTGTTTGCTCCTTGGAAGGCTGGCTCTGCGCCATGTGACCTGCACCTCTGAGCAAGAATCCTGAGGTTGTATGCCTGATGGTCTGGTCCAGTTTGACCCCTGTGACATCTGTCGACTGCCAGCTGTAGAAGACTCCGCTACGTGCCGCCCTACGGCAGGTCTCGCTACTGGTGTAGGCTCAGCAATAAAGATCTCTACAAGAAGGGCTCGCTCCAGTACTCTTGCCTATGTTATAATGCTGAGGGATATCATCAATGCCCTGATCTCATGACTCATTCCCTGCTCGAAGGTCCGGGCCCGAAAGAATGGGTCCCGTACAATGTTTGTGGAGTAGCACGAGAGATCGGTAAATCTCACCAAGTACTGGGCCACCGTCATGCTGCACTACCGCAGCTACAAAAACTCCTGGATGCGCACCGCACGGAGGGTGGATGGAACAAACTCCGAGCAGAAGATGCTCTCTAATTTCGACCAAAGGAGGGAAACCTCACTATGCACCTGGAGCATCAGGCTCCACCATCTACCTACTGTCGCGTCCATGAGACTCGCTACAAGGATCACCATGAGGTCTGCTGGTGTCCCTACTAACCTGAAAAATCATAAAACATCCTCCATCCAATCCTCAGCTTCCTGAGGGTTCATCTCCCTAGGGAACCTTGGTGGTCTCTGACACTGAAACTCATGTAGTGCACAAAGGCGACGTGCACTCTCAGCTGCTGGGGCTGGTGGCATCAGTGGCTCGGTGGGTAGAGGTACCGCCGGTGCCTCCGCTGTAATAGGGCCCTGCACCAAGGCCTCATCGCTCGGTGGGCTGTCGTCTTGCACAAAGCTCGAAACCCTAGCTGGATGCCGTCTTGGGGCCATCCTGAAAAGGAACAGGTTTTCCATGGTCAATATTGTATACTTGGTGAGATGACACAAAGTAATCACAAAGAAAACTTTTGAAACAGACATGCAATCAATGTTTTCTTGTATTTAGTCGGAAATTAGAAGTCAGGGTCCTGGTGTGTGGATATGTCGGCCGCCGCACTAATACTGGACTCCCTGGACTGATAGCCACACTCAATACCCTTAACACTATTTCTTCACATAGAAGAAAGATCAGAGTCCTGAGTTCCTTGGTAGAACCGAACTCCTCTGATACCAATTTGTCACGACTCGTCCTCGGGGCCCATGCCGTGACTACACCAAGCCCGCCTTCCATAGGCCAGGGGCTGAAAACAATCACCAAAGGCCTAAATCCCGATAAAAGGGAAGTCATTGCCTTTAGAAATTAATCAAACACCATAGAGTATGCAAGCTGAAGGAAACACTAAGTAAACTGAGTACAAAAGTAAGTGCTGGAAAGTAAATGGGCCAGAATACTAACCCAACTGTAAGTAAAGTACAACTGAAATGAAGGTACAGCAACTGAAAAGGAAGTATAGCGACAAAAAAGTAAAGCAACAAGTCCGAGCCATCCTTTGAAAATCCCACCTGAAGGTTGGGTACAGATAGTCTCCTCTTCTCCTCAGATCCAGCCATCCGCTTTGAGTACGTCTCGTCCAGTGATCCACCTCCAAGTACTGTCCAGCTCCATGAGCTCCCACCTTGATCAGTACTGTCTGTCGTCTGCATCCAACACAGCGTAGTGCGGGCATATCCCATGTAGGGGTGAGTATACACTACTCAGTAGGGACCCAGAGACCCCCAAAGGTCTCCCAGAATCCACGAAGGATAAACCACAAAGGAAAGTTACAATCACGAAGCAAAAACCAACTCTACTTAGGTATATAACCATACATGTACCTATGTCATCACTTCCAGCTCGGATCCAGCACATAATCCCAAATTACAACCCCATCCACATAGGAAAAAAATAACCCATTCCACATAGGAATTCACAACCCAATCCACATAGGAAAGCACAACCCAATCCACACAGGAATGCACAACAATCATATCGATGATATTGATTGTAAGTTAAGACTCAGCTCACACAGGTATAATTCTTCATAAGGTGATAGAGATGATCAGATGTAGCCACTGATTCATCTAAGCTGTCGGACCCACATATTATACGAAACCAGCTAAGCTGTCGGACCCACAAAGGATACAAGACCAGCAAATCTGCCGGACCCACATAGGATACAAGTACAGAGTCAAATACTGCCAGACCCACATAGGATACAAGAATAGTAGTCAAGTACTGCCAGACCCACATAGGATAAAATAATGGTAGTCATCGTCGTCGAACCCTTGGAGGATTCCAGTACGGTCGCCGTCGTTGCCGAACCCACGAAGGATTTCAGTTCAGTCGTCATCATCGTCAAAATCGTAGCCAGCTCTAGGGTTCCCGCACAGAGCACGCTCGATTCCTGGAGGGTCCGCTCCATGAGCTAAGTGGGTCAATACATCAAATTTCACGAAGTCCAGAGTTTATGTATCCTAATGTTTGGTCTCGTCAAAAGGAACTCAAAGCGACAGAAGACACGTCAATCGGACGCCCGGTCTGAGAGTTATTGGCTTTTTCATCCTAGGGGTCCGGTTGGTTTTTAAGATAAAACCAACCTGACCGTACTCCAACTATGTCCAAATCTCAAGAGGAGTAAGCAAAAAGAACTGTCTCACTAATATGAATCCAACAAAGTCGACGACACGTCAATCGGACGTCCGGAGCTCATGTTATAAGTGTTTCCGCTCCGAGGGCCCGGTTGGTTTCTTGTTCGAACCAACCCGGACGTACCAAAAGTTCTCTGAAACCCTAAGTCTAACATACCAAATTGACCGTCTCAATCCAAGGATTGGTACGCAATTGACGGTATGTTATTCGGAGGTCTGTAGCCCATGTTACGGGCATTTGAACGGATCTGTCCGAAAACAGGGTGTTTGGGTCCGGTCCGACCCGGCCCAATACCCCCTAGGTCGGCCCAAACCGGGTCCGGGTCCGGACCAGCCAGTGCGGATCCTGCCCAGCCAGTGCTGCACAGCCCGGTGTGGGGGTCCGGCCCAGAGCGAGCGGCCCGACCCAACGTGGGCGGTCAGGCCCGGCGCGGGCGGTCAGGCCCGGCGCGGGCGGTCAGGCCCGACGCGGGCGGTCCGGCCCGGCGCGGGCGGTCCGGCCCGGCGCGGGCGGTCCGGCCCGGCGCGGGCGGTCCGGCCCGGCGCGGGCGGTCCGGCCCGGCACGGGCGGTCCGGCCCGACGCGGGCGGTCCGGTCCAGCGCGGGCGGTCCGGCCTGGTGCGGCCACCCATGCGCTGAGTGGATGCAGAAGGGGGCAAGGCACTGCCCCCCTTGATTCGAAACGACGCCCCCCCCCCATTAATGGTGGGGTCTGCCCTAATTAACCTTGGGGCTTCGCCCCTCGGATTCTCAGAAACGTCTGGCTGTTGGCCGGCCATTTGTGGATGTCGCGGGACCTACTGGTCCCGCCCCCTAGAGCGCCAGTGGCTGGAAGTCTGGCCTCCCCCTTGCTGAACCGCCACGTCCGGAGGCCGTGACCCTCCATGGCATTCCGGCGCGGCTCGACGGCGTCGAGCCCCTCCGCCGCGGCCCGGTTCTGGCCGCGGCCTCTTTCAGCTTCACTGGTGCGGCGCAACGGCGCCGACTCCTCCTTCACGGCCCGCTCCGACCGTGGTTCTCTCACACTTGCACGGTTCAACGGTTCCTCCACCTATTCAATCCATGAAGAAAAATCAATCAACAAAAATGGGAGTAGGTTCTACCGTGTTCGTGCGGTCCGACCTCCTCCCGTTATATTGATAACAGGTGGACAATATTAACAATGAACGTCGAAATAATCATGAACATGAAAACAACCCCTACCACGATCCACAAAGGTTGATTTCTTGATGAAGTAATGGAAAGCCCCACTATTCCGTAGATGATGCCGCGGAATGACGGCATCGCTTCGTCAAGAGTTGAGAAGAAGGAATTCGAGGATGGCACCAGTGTTCTTCACGTTCTTCAACATAGAAGATGAAGATCTTCAAGTCTTTGAGTATTCTCTCCCAAGTCTCCACACAATGAAACAACCAAAAATAAAATAAGGCTTCTACCTTATTTTATTACTTTTACCAACACTTCTAAAATTTCAAAAGTTGAAATCACATAATTAATTAATATTATGTTGTCAAAATTAATGGAGGAAAAGTTGGCATCATTAATGTGGAAGAGGAGTTAAGGGAATTTTAAGGGGTGGTGATCGTGTGGGCCACACCTCACTAATATCCTATTAAGAGGATTTAGGTTCAAGTGGGTCCCACTAAACTCCCTCACATGGGGTTAAACCACTTGGATGTGAAATAAAATTGTAACACAATTTTTATTTAACTTTATACTTAATCCATTTTATTAAACAACTCTTCTCGAGAAAACACAACTCCAGAAAAGGTCTTCATAATCAACTAGCGGCACTACAGTTTCATCAGTGCCCTCTGATTTTGATTTCGAGCACCGATTCCAATGTTAGAAAAACTCGCTCGTTCGTTCACTAAACGTACCCGAGCTAAACTTCAGAAATTGATACCCAGCACACCGGGCCTCAGAATCAGGTTCCATCAAAAACTGCGTACTCGTAAAAACCCAAAGAATTTAAGAAAATATTTTCCTTGAAATTTAAGAGTCTTTAAATATATAATATTACTTCTATTCTTGTTATATTTTTAAAATTCAAATTTTCCCATTGGTGAATTTTTATTCAATGAGATGTTAGGAATAATTCATTCATTTTCAATACGAGGTACTTTCGGACTATTTTGACAAGAGTACCAGAAAAAAAAATATATTTTTAATTTTTATTGCATGGATGGATTTTTACGATTTCATGAAGTCTTATTTACATGAATATTTATTTACAATATTTTAATTTTTTTTCAATTAAATTTTTTTCATTTATAATCTCATGTCATTTTGAGAAAAGAATTTTTTTTGGAGAAGTAGTGATATTTTACTCAAGAATTAAGTTCAAGTGTTTTATAAAAATTATTTTCCATATAATATGACATAGGTTTATGTTTATATCCCTATTGATAATTTTATTTGATTTTTTATGATAGAATTGTTTTTATGATATCAATATATCTTATATTAATTATGTTATGATAGAATGATGTTTAATAAACCTATTTTATTTCATGGGTTATGCTATGATTAATGATTTTTGTTTTGTGTATCATGTAAGAATGATTTCATTTTATGATGGGTGGGACCTATATCTACCTCCAATGCATTGGGAAAATATTTAAATATCAAGAGATAAACACGAATTGAACGGCAAGTAAATATGGTTTAGTAATACAGAGCTGGAATGACAAGTAAATCGGGTTCAGTAATGCATGGATTGAACAAAATGTAAACCCAGTTCAGTAATGTACTTTTTCCATTATGATGGTATTGGAAGCAATTATTAGGGTACTATGTAAATTATATTATGTTATTATTTGTTTTCCATAATTCCATATTTTATTCCAATGCTATTTTATCATGGTTAATGTTCCTTTATGATCAATTACTTATGTTCTTCCAAGGTTTACGTTATCACTCATGATTTTGAAATTTAAAATTTTTGTTTATGTTTTTACATTCGTATGTTTATGGTTTGTTTTATGTTATCCATGATTACCATTACTTAACATTTGAGAACACCCTTTTTATGTTTTCTTTTCCCTAGGATATAAATAGAAGTTTTAGGTAAGAAAAAAGGGGAAGATCTATATGGGATATGTTGAAGATATTTAGTCTGGTTAGAAGATTATGTTCTAAGTTTAAAAAGGCACAAAAATAATACGGTCTTTTGGAGTCATTTTGTGTCATGTGTTAATTATTCTACAAAAAAATGTAATATCCATGTGTGCCAATCTTGGGTCTTCACAATGTATCTCTACTAAGGAAGTACATACATAGTCCTTCACATGTACTAATATTAGTGGTCATACCTCTAAAGATTGATCGTTAAAATGAATTAAAAAAGTATAAATCTTGGATCATATTGATAATGTTCTATGAAACAATATTACTCACATATTTAATGTTCCCTATAGGAATAAATAATTCAAATAATCTACACGAGAACTTAGGGATGTGATTAAACTGAGATATCAAAAAAATTTATCTTGTGGTAATGAATTTGATTACAAAAAATTTACTATAACTAGTTCATAATGAACCACATTTATATTTAATTATTTATTTTTATTTTAATAAATTTAATTTCTTCAGTAGATTTCGATGCACACAACCCATGGTCTAAATGAATCATATTGTAATATACTGTTATAACTAAGCGATTATGTTAAAAGAGTGTAGGAATATCCTCTTTTTGGAAGAAAGAAATTATGAAAAAATGTTTTTTAAAAATAAAATATATTTACTAATAAGTACTCAAATTTAATAGATTTCATTCAATGCTTCTAAAATACATTTTTCCAAAAATTGGTTTTATTGTTTTTTTAGAAAATAATATAATTATTTTCATCCACTTTTAGAAAATTAATTTTATGAATTTACTTCATTTTTGAAATTATTATATCAAAATTATCTTCAAACTAGTTTGTGATAATTCTCTAAAAAGATTGATTTTTCAATGAATAGGAAATAATGTATATTTTTATTGAAAATTGTTATTTCATTCACTCTTTTTAAAAATTACATTTTATTTTTAAATGATTTGAATATTAAAATTGGTTTTTTATTATATTAATTAGGGAATTTAGTTAATTTTAATTAATTTCGTGTTTTATTTTAGTATAAAAACTCTTTATATTTCAGAAAACATTTTTTCTAGAAAATTGCTTTTGGATCAACTATGTATGATTAATTTTAAATTAAATTCTAGAATTTATGTGAATTTAATAATGAAAAAATTATAAATTATTTTTAATTATGTTTTTAAAATTTTGTAAATTATTCCAATTTATTTTTGTCAATTATGTCCAGTAACCATGGTAAATATTTGTCACCTCAGTATGGGTGAAATGGGTAAAACATAGTTAAAACAATGACATAGGTTCTAAAAACATACCCAAATCCAGAATTAATTTATGTTCATGGGATAAATCAGAATATATAAATCCCATATTATAATATATGTAATTCTAGTTACATTTTCCATTGATAATGATTTTTATATTATTTTATGTTAGAAAATTCCAAAACATCATCCTCTCAAATTAAATATCTCAAAAAAGTTGTAAGGTTAAAAAGTGGATGGATTTAATTGTAATTTTTTATTTGAAATACAACTTAATATTTTTTATCATAATAATTTATTTTAAATTTTTTATCATAAAATAATTTCCATAAATGCATACTCAACATCAGCAAAATGTTCGTGAAAGTAGTTGAAAAATCAAGTACATTATACTAAAAAATTTAGAAGTAATTTTTTGGGTGATTTATAATTTCCCCATGAATTTTACACAAAATTAAAACATTTTAAAAATGTTTCCATGATTAATATTTTAATAAATTACTAACTTTATGACATTAAATTCATTTTATGTGAATAGTGTCAAAAATGACATTAATGATATTTTATGAAAAATATTATTTTAATAAAGTATTGAAAAAACATAAAAAACATTAAAGTGTAAGATTAGGATAATAAAAGGTCAAAAAAATATCCCCTTAAAAATATATGATCCAATTGTAGCCTTATATGTAAAATTATAACCAACAACATTGAAAAAGTTGTTACCAAAGTTAATGATATTATCAATTAATAAATAAGTTAAATGAAAAGACAATTTTTAAAATTTCACCAAAGACAATATAAATTAAATTGTAAGATGATATTATTACCATAACATTTATTTTAATTTAGGTCTATTTTGGATAAGTATACATGATAAATTCATTTATTATTTTTAAATATGTTTTCTTATTCCAAGTGTTCCCTTTCCCTCCCTTATAAAAGAACAAACATTCTCTTTTTTATTTAAACATAATTAAGACATATATTTTGAAAAAACATAAATTATCTTATAAAAATCCTCAGATAAAAAATACTATTTATGGTTTTCTTAAGAGACCATTCTATGGGTCCTAAAGAAGATATATAAAGGAGACCTACCAAAGAAGAGGTAATCCTCCATCCAAAACCCTTTTAATTAATTTATTCTTTTACCTCATCTAAATATGTCATATTAAAAATAAATTAATAAATTAATTTTCATAAATAAAAATAAATATTATTATTTCTATGAAAATACCATTATTCATCCTCTTTTCCATCAAATCGAAAGTGAAATTATTTCTTGTGAATACGTGTGGACCACCACCACCACGTAACAATACAATTAATTGTCTATAATAATATTTCACTGATGATTATTATGATGGGTATAAAGTTTATATATGATATTATTTACATAATTATTCTTATATTGTTATAATATAATGTTTACATTCATACCTTCACATTTGTTGGATGTCAATAACGTCGCTCATGCGTATACATGGACTACCACCCCCATTAATCGATGAGGTTCATTTTTCATTTAAAATTTACATGGATGGTAATAAAAATATATTTAGTGAATAAATATATATGATATATATGATATAATAATGAAACTATAATGGTTAATTACTATTAACGTTTCTTTCATTCCATATATCAGAAAGTAAAAACATCAAACTACGACCTACTGTCTCCCGGAACAATTTAATTCATTTTTCTATATCCATTATATAAATATAATAAATATATATGAAAATTATATAATCATTAACATTTTGTTTATGATAGAACCATGATCAATGTATAAGTACCAGAACTATCTTACCAAAATTCTCATGGAAAATGAAATAGTTAACACCTGGAAATGAAATTTAAAATAAGGAATTGTAAATAAAAGGGTGTTGAAATTTTATAAGTGGATCATATATGATATTATAAATATTTAAAGTAATCGTCTATATAAATAAAATAAATTTGGATATTTTATAAATATGTTTAAAGTGATTTTGAAGCATGTTGAACTCGATGTAAGGGATTTATGTTATAATTTTATAGCTTATCAGGATTGTTTATACTTATGTTTCATATAATTAAATTTCATGATTTAGATATCAAGAATATTATGAATATTTTATCATATATTTTTTTTGAATATATATTTTCATTTCAATTTCCTCTTTTATGTATTCAATAGACAGAATGCATGTTTTTAATGAAAACTGACTTTATTTCTCTATTGGGTTGAAAATCCTTTTTCATTCATATCCATGTTTTCTAAAAATGTTTTCAAGAATTTTTTTAATATTATACTTCATTTATTTAAAATTAATTTTTACCCATTATTTTATTTTTTATAAACTTTTTCAAAGTAAATCTACTTTTCATTTTAAGAATGAGGTATTTTTTATGTTTTTATTATAAATGTGAAATGAATCATTGTTTTAATGTACACAACATAAATGGAATTTTACATAATCATAATTACTCAATGATTTGAATTTTCCTTTACATGTTTCTATTTTTATTCTTAAATAACTTGATTTATTTAATATTTTTGATCTTTTAATATTTTAAATAAGTGACATGAAAGTGAAAAGGGTATTTTTTAGGAAATATTGTAGAGATCTTTTAATGAAATATTTTATCAATGAAAACATCATATGATGATAATTATATTTTTATATGGATTTTATCCAATGATACCATCCTTATTATTTATATTTACGGTTTATTATAATTTCAATGTGATATTTAATTAACCCATTTATTTTCCATAGATTATGATATGATGAAATGTTGCAAATTTTATAAAACTCGTTTTCTTTCCATGGGTTTTGATATATTGATATTATTAATGTTTTATAATTTTGTGTCACACATATGAATGGATTATGATTACATTAATGGTTTATCTAGAATTATATATACCATTGATGAATTGGGTAGAGAAGGATATATCATGAGATAATAAGGACTGGAATGGGGAGTGAACCCATTTTAGTAAGGGAATTTTTTCACTATGATAGTCTTGGGAGTGAACCCTAAATAAGGATATTATGGAATAAGGAGTGAACCCAATCCACTATGATATTATTAGGGGTGATCCTTCACTAAGGATAAGACATAGTGGTGAGTGAACCCAATACACTATGGTAGTCTTGGTAGTGAGCCTTGACTAAGGAAATGATTTTATATACTTATGTGTATGCCAAAAAATTATGTCTTATGCCAATGTTATGATCTTATGGATCATGATATATGATTATTTTATGATTCATATATTATGAAATATCAATTTTTATTCCATGACCCAATATTTTGATCTATGTTATTTTGGGTATAGTTTTCAAATGTTAAATTCAGGTCCAAATACCCTAAATCTCATGATATGATTATGTGATCTTTTATATCTATATTTTTTAACCTTAATAGTCATATGATCTCACCCTTTTTTGTATTTCCTTTACCCATGTATTAAATTAAAATTTTATGTATGATATGTCTAATAAAGGTGTTAGTTATGAAGAACATGGTAGGAGATGATGTGGATATATTTTGAATAAATTTTTTATGTATCAATGTTTCCAATGTCACTAAACCTATGAAAATATGGTGTGTATTTTATTGTTATGTATTGAATATCAATCTAATATTATGTGATATTTATAATTGAAAACTATGGATAACTCTATTTTTGTAGAAATTTAAAATAAAAAGAATTATAAATAAATGATAATAATATTTTATTCTATAAAACCCTTAAATCCTAGAAATTAAGAATAAGTTTAAATGAAAAATAATGGAAAGGGATGTGTTCACCAAAAAAATGGTAAAAATATATTATTTATATAGATTGAATAAAATGAACCATATAGAAAATGTTAATAATTTATTTAAAACCTTTTAAAGAATATCAAGAAGTATAAAATAGACTAAAATAATTATAAATTTATAGATAAATAATTTTTCAAAATAATTAATTGAATTAATACATGAGAAAAAGGTAGTTTCCCAGCTGAAAAGATGAGATGTTGTGAGTTTCACTCACCTGAAAGACTTCAGGTAAAATATGAGTTAAGGGGAAATAAAATATCAAGTGAATATATAATAAACCATGAATATAAAAAAAATTGATGAGTGGTTTATAAATAAAAGAAATTATTTAGATAGATTATATTTCAAAAATAATATTTATTTGAAAATATTATTGTTAAAAAAACCATTATAGTATGAGTATCATTTTGATCAAAGCCATTTCAAGGTGGGTATCCTCTGAATAGATGGAAATTTAATGAAAGTACTTGATATGTCTCTTAAAAAAGATTATTATGTTAAAATAAATTCATTAGGTATTAATCACACCATATTAAAGGTATCATGGCTCCCATTATGTAATAAGTCTTAAAAAATTAAATACGAGAGAAAGAACACCTTACCTTGTTTCCCTGCATAGTAGAATGAAATATAACCTCTCATATAAAAAACATAAATACATTAATCACCTACTTTAGAACCATTTTCATAGACATAAACTCATATAAAAATCATTTATAAATATTCTCTATATTTTTTTTTAGACGTTTATTACTTATTTTTGATGTTAGGTGTGGGTAATCATGATCGTCTTCAAACAGGTTTTGTAATAGTAGTGTTGTTATTCAATATTTTCCAAATAATAATTATTAAAAGTTTATTAAAGTTACCATAATAGAATAATTTTACTTATTTATAAATTTTATGTTTCCTTTCAATAATCCTTTAGTAATTTTCATATAATATAAAATCAACAAAAAACATATTTCAATGATTTTTATCCTATGAATGGTATTTTTTAATGAATGAGTTAAATATTGATGTATCTTTTACAGAACACAAAAAAAATTAAATATATAAATAATTTTAGGCAAAATATTTTACCTTCATAATCATCCATGATATAATATCACAATATTGTTCAAGTAGGTGGTCAATGTGACCCAAACATGAACATACCAGGATTATGGATGATTCTGAGGTAATTTAGTTGCATTATCATTACACTAGTATAATAATGATATCATTACAATTTTATTAGTTGAATATATCATAATTATAATGGATTTATTGAAAGTATTAATGGATAAGAAAATATTAAATAATTTATATTAATTAATTTCCCATTGGTTGTTTTGTTTTAAATGATGGAATTAATGATAATAATTTATTGATATTATAATTAATTGGATATAAATTTTTTCAAAAAATAAGCTTGATTAAATCATTATAAAAATATTTATCCATCAATTACATTATCATAAACATCCATTTATGGAAGTGATAAAGAGAAATATGGAAAGCAATCATCCCATGGAGGTAGTAGCCCACACATATGCATGGTTTACGATGAGGACCTCGCCTTAATACATTACATAATCTTGAATTAGAGGAATAATTCACATTGAGGATAATTTCTTGTTTAGGGTTTTATAGAATTATTCCATTACTAATATATTACATCTCAAAAATTTCAAAGTAGACACTTCTACTTAGTTTCAATTTTTTTTTCATAAAATTAAAACTCTTAAAAAAAGAAACATGTCTAGATCAATGTTTAAGATAACATGAACTTTCATTGATATCATCCTTGACCCTATTCATCCTTAAGTCATGTGAAATACATTTCAAAACATGGGATGAGAATAAAAATCTCAGTGAGGGTTATAAAATAAGGAATGAAAAAGTTATCCCCTAAATAAATACAAATCAATTAAACCATACTTTTCAATCAAAACATACCTTATAAAAGTATATGATTTTTGAATAACACAAAAATATCATAAATAATAAAGGTAACTTGTGGCATCCGTAACATACTTACATTGTATCTTTCAGAGCTAGGTAGGGAGTTACATTTGGAATACCCTTCATATTATATTCCCTAAATCTTTAATAAGAAACATTAACATTTACCTCTATCGCATTACCAAAGGAATTGGAGAGCTATCTCAGGCTCACCCACCCTAGGTTTATCACGGAACCACCCGTATACGTTAAAATTCCCATGAACCATAACATATTCATAACTCATAAAAAACCTAAAGGAAATATAACATTTCCACATCATTTAAATATACTAACATAAAAAATCCATTATCAAAACCATTTTAAATACCAAAATATGTAAAAGAGTTTATGGTATTTATTTTCATTTTAAAAATATTACAACATGTTAAGGAAGTCATAGATTAAATAATAATCATGGCGGCAGAAAAGGTCGTTGTCACTACTTATGTTAAAAAGAAATATTATTATTTTTTGTTTATTAAAATTCCTCATAGAAAAATATTCCCTATGAATGAAATTAAAATTAAAAGGTATTTATACACCGTATAAAAGAAAGTCATGTATAAAATAAAATATGCCTCAATGAAATGAGATTGAGATGAACTCCCTTACCTCATGTCTGACTTGACCCGTTCCTTATTTAATCTTTTGAATAATAAAATAAAGATAATTTATAATTTATTAAGAACCTTTTTCAAGTTTCTTATTCCTTTTATATCACTTATTACCATATTATAAACATTATGTAATCATTTAAGTTAATAATGGTCGTTTTGTTGATATTTGGTACGTGTGTAAAAAAAGAACTTTTTATAATTATAAGTTGTCCATGTGGTAAAAATTTCATTATCTACATAATTATATTCATGATTTAGATACCATAAATGTCATTTATATCTAGTATATATATATATATTTATAAATATATTTATAATAGTACATAACATTTTGAGATATGAAATGAAATCCACCGTTCATGGAGACTGTAAGCCGTATGTATGCATGAACGCTACTTTCATTTCTATTTATTATTTATAATGGAATGAAAAAATAATTATAAATAGGTATATTATAATTCCACTATAATAAAATATATAATTTCTTTAAATACATCATTTATACATTCCGCGTATGGCATGAACAAGTCATGTCACTTTGAGGGGGCGGTAGTTCGCACTTCCTCAAATAAAATTATCACATTAACCAATTATGGAAACCATAAAGGCATGATATAAATGAAAAATAGAGAAGAATAGAGACAATATAAATCTAATATTTATAACATATAAATACATATCCATCTTAATGGCCACCATTAGTGGTGGTAGGAGAAAATTGAACAATCATCATTTCATGAGGCAAGAGTTTGTCGTCCACAGAAATAGTATGTTCTTTACCCATTAGACGGATGTGCATGTAAGTATAGATAGAATCATTATAATAACAACATAATAGTATATTAAATTTACTGGTGTTGTGATAAATGAATGAAATAAATAGAGGTTAGGGGTTTGGAGATATAAAGTAAAGAAAAGAAGTTAAGAGAAGACGTTGCCTTTAAATAGGGTAACTACTTTGGATTTGAACCAAAAGGATTCCTTGAAGTGCCTTCTGCCTAAGAAAAGGCTTCTAGGTGGAAGATAGAGATGTAGGGAGATTAATTGAGTATATTTTAGAAGATCCAAGGGGATTGAGAGGTGTGAGTAATGGGTTAGAGGTGAGGGCTTTTATAAGAGGGGAGGGGATCTTTAGGAAAGTTTGAAAATATTATTTTATTACATAATGAGTTTCAGTTTCTAAAGGTCCAAAACTTATTAATGTCTAAGATAAGATGAATATTGTTCAAAATAAAATCATATAATAAGAATTGTATAGGTGTTGGATATTTTTTAAATTTTATAATTTCATTTATTTAAATCATTCATTAATGAGGTAAACACTGCATCATTATTGTCTCACAAATAATTTTATTTATTTGATGTCTAAAAATTATAAAGAAATATCATGATGTAGGAAATTTTTTTATATTTAAAATGAATATTTATATTTGAAGAGATAACTTATATAACACCATGTAATAATTTATTTACTAAAAGATATATGTTTATGTCATTTTGGTCATTACATTAAATTAATTAATATAAAGTGTCACTATCACTCTTAAGTGGCTCCATGGGGTCCAAAAATCAACCCAAAAAAGCCCCTGGTAATATATTTATCAACCAATATAATTAGAACACATGTTAGGGTAATTTAATATTATTATAATATTATTTTTACCTTGAATTATCCTATTTACCTTTAACTGTGGTAAATAAAAGTCAAAAGTTACTATTCAAAAAAAATTATTTTCATCTTATTGAACCATAGTTTACGTAATAATAAGAACATTGTACTTCAAATTTTTTAAATTCAATTCACTTATGTGATAAAAATTCATTTAAATGAAGAAGTTGGTTTTTTAACTACTACTATGTGTTTTCAATATTCATCAAAAATTGAAGTTTTTTAGAAAAATACCAAAAAATCACCCAAAGATATATTTGATATTCCAAATTAAAAAATTCTGTCTATTTTAGCAAATTCAAAACATAGATTTTTAATTAACTAATTTAAAATTAATTCCTCTTTTAAAAATAAAAGAGCGTGTTTTTAAGAAACAATAACTATCAAAAGATTAACCGGTGTTTATGTCCAATTTCAAAGTGGAATTACTTCCAATGACCAAAACTAGATTAAATGGTAAAAATATAATCTAATTAAACTTTAAAACCAATTAAAAAGATAATATAACCATATAAATAAATCATAATAAAAGACAATTTTGAATTAAAATACAGTATTTCACTATTCATTAAAAAATGCATTTTATCAGAAAAATACCAAAACATTACCTAAAGTAACATTAGATGCCCTAATTCTAAAGAAGAATTTTATTTTGTCAAATAAAACATATAAAAGTGACCACAATAATATTTAAATAGGGTTCTCTATCAAAAGGCGGTAAATCGACCCTTTAAAGAATATTAGAGTATTTATGCATAAAATTGGATTCTTTCTTATTTTATGCCTATAAAATTTATCGGATAAATGTATACACATTATAAAACATGTATAATCACATTTTAGTTGTTTTTGTCCATTCCCGCCAATGCAACGGTTAGGCGTTAACTACAATTTAAAATAATATTATATTATTATTTTTCAGTATGACTTAGTATTGTGTGCAACAATAGACTTTGGAGAAACCCATTATTGTGTGTCAGATATGCCATCAAACATAGAATCCACTTTAAAGTATAATTAATATTTAATTCAAAAATATTTATAAATATGAAAATTTCATATTCTTTACTTACTTGGGATTTTATATTTATGATTTTGTTTACCACAGAATAGAAGAAACAAATAATATGTTTTATCATTTCAAAATCTAAAATATGTTATAAATATCATGATTATTTATTAATTTAAACATTCATACGAATGTTGTATGGTTTTTATATAAAAAAACATTTTGTTTTGTGGAGGTGTTAGTTCACACACACACAAATTTCTTTTTCTCTTTTAATAAGGAAAAAAACAAAAGGGATATTAAAGCATCTACATTCATTATAGTAAAAAAATATATAATATATTCTGAAATTACCATTTTTGATGTGGTTAAAATAAAATTTCGGAAGAATAAATGCGTTTAAGGGGAAAGGAAAGATGAGTTGAGGTTAGGAACTTATACCTCACTTCTTGGATTCTATCCTTTGTGAAGGGGGTTAAACATTTTATGGATTTTATTTTGAGAATAACCAATCCTCATTAATGTGGATAAAAGTGTATAGGATATCATTAGACAATTTTTATGTTTAACTAATGGGTTTTATGTGGGAGAGATTGTGAGGTGAGTAGAGGACCTTTTATAAGTGAAAAGTAGTGACGATTTTGTAAATACCAAAAACATTTCAATATGAAATTTCACACTAAAAGAGAATTGATAAAGAAAATAAATTGTATATATTAGAATATATAGTGTCTATATACACATCAAAAACGAAATTAAAACATGTTTTTACATTTACCTATTTTGTTACTCATTTTTACCATTTTTGTTTTCACTATGGTTAGTAGTTTTTACCTATTTAATTTTTCCTTTATGCCCCAAAAACATTTTAAAATATTATATAATTTAAAAAAAATGATTCAAAATATTAAATACATTTATGAAGATCAATTTTATGAGTGACAAAAAATAATTTAAAAAGAAGAAATTTATAATGTATTAAAAACAAATAGTACCCAACCCATGCATTGTCACTGCATAATCATTTATTACAAATTCACATTCATATGCTCATAATTTAATGTCACTAAAAAATTTATCCCAATGAAATATTACATGATATAATGTCTTGAATTATTAATTGTATGTGTACATTTGAAAGATTCAATATGTTATACATAATGAAAAAGAGTGATTTAACATATTAGAGATAAAGATTACAAAATAGAAAATCACAAGTATCAATTTGAACTATAATCACTATCATAAGATAGAATGCAATGACAAAAAAATGTAATATTGATCGCTACATCGAAAAAATGTTATGGAAATATCAATGTTTCTCTTATAGTAGTGTCATTGTTAGTCACTAATAATGTTTGATAATACTTATTAAATTTCAAAAGGATAGTTATAACTTAATCCAATCTAATGAATTTTCCTGAACATAAGTCCCCCATGGAGAATATTGAGCTATCTGGATCCCCTAATTCATCAAATAATTTTCCGACTATCATCACTAAGTAATATGTTTTCTATAAAAAACTTAACTTTCATCTTTTAATGTTTGTTAAAGAGATTTAATTTTGGAACATGATAGTGATGCTAGATCAAAACAACAAAACAAAATAAATTGTAAAACTACTTATAATGCATATCAGTTATCTGGAAACTTTTCCAAAAGAGCTTGATGAGAACTATCCATTGACAACACCTAAAACAAAAATCAAATAGAAAGAAAAGACGGATTTTTGATGAGAGTATCTAGATCTAATAAATATGTAGATTGATATGAGGTAGTTGTGAGGTAAATGGGATGGAGTTCTTGTGATACTGCACAATATGAATTATAAAGACGAAACAAATATCTTTTGAGTTGAAGGAAAAGAAACATTTGTAAAAGTACATTTCAATTAATAAATGGGGGGAAATGGAAGGATAATATCACAATACTCATAATATAAAAATGTTCCTTATGGAGTTATAAATTGAGGATAGAATAGTGTGTTATGGAGATCAATATGTCGCTGCCCTCTGCTGGTGGTGCTTTGCAATGACCCCTCACCGTGTCTATGATTAGGTCATAGATCCCCCTAGATATCCTTCATGCCTACTTGTTCCACTTTGTCTGTAGATGCCTGAGGATAAAGATGTGTGATGCATACATTTTATTTGAATTTATTAAATATGGAGAAGAAAAAACATATGCCTCATGACGGGAATTCTGGAGAGTATAGTGGAAGACTCTGTGGCATTAAGGAGGGACTTCATTTATGGAAGAAACTCTATCCCTTGGGTGAATCCCCTCTCGTACATCATCCTAGATATCACTGCAGCTGTGATGAATCTCCCATGGCCATCCACCATTATTTCTGCAATCCCACCATGGAATTCCACTATTATCCACTACCATGCACCCACAAGTACAACATCATGGCTCCCCATCTTAGTAATTGTGCCCTGCATGCACAAGCATTCATGAGATTCAGATGAATGAGAGGGAGAATAGTTAAAAGTGAGTGAAAGTGTGTTAGTTTTAGGGGTACCTACCCGAGTCTTTTCCACATAGAGCAGAAGGGTGATGGTTTTTCTCTTGTTTGACTAGATGGTGCCATTTGAGACCCGGATTCCCTTTCCTAGCAGTAGACCACACTCCTCCTAGAAATATTGTGGCTTCACAGTGACCCCTCATCTTCACAGTAAAAGCATTAGATGATAATTTTTTTTAATGAGATATGAAAACTCTTGAATCCAAAAGATCATCTTCTTAATGTAACATTCAACAATAATCATTTAAATTTTATAAATTAAATGTCCATTGAAAAATAACCAGCAGGTCCCTATTTCATAAAATATTTCTAATCAAAGCCTTCCATCCTACACATTTTTGCTTCCTTCTTGAGCAATGAAAGTAGAAGAAAAAAGCATTACAGTTCAATCGTGATGGTTTCTTCCATCACTAATGTTTCATTGAAAAAAATTGTGAACTGATTTGGGCACTCTATGAATGGAATCCCCCTAATATAATCCATAGACATTCCTATATAAAAATGTCAAAATATTAAGAAATACTGAATAAGTAACATTCAAGAACCATAATCTATAACAAAATGTCATATTTTACATCACTAAAAAAACATTAATTATCATATTTTCTATGTTGGATTTTCTTTTCTTTAACATCGAAAGGTAGGAAACCAATTCTTTCCTGATCATATTTTTCATTTCATAAAGTTGGTATGTCTTTCTATTACTTCAAAACATCATCCAAAATAAATAAATGTTTTTGAACAATACAAAAAATGACTATAGTTATTTTTTTTATTTTGATAAGCATTTTTTCAAATCTGATCAATGCTTTTTTTATATCTATTGCATGATTTTTGAATGAAAAGAGCTTCTCTTACAAAAAATGGGAATAACATTGGAAATATATCAATATCCTACTATGAATGAAGAACATAATTGATGATGTGTTCAATAAAGAAGCCAAGGAGAATGGAAATTCCAATCATCTACCATGTCATATGGGAATGATGATGTGTTCTGTAAAGAAGGTAGTGTGATGATTGATTAAAAATAGAGAGAAAACTAATATCCTATTCAACTTATACCAGCCCTTCCTCCTTCATAGATCTTATGTATTGACTGTTATTACAAATAATTATTTTAATTCAACTAAACATATGTGTGGACATGGACCAAGATAGTTTTAGATTATGAGGAAGGGATGGAGATATTCTTATCCATTAGAGTGTTATGTTGTCTCACCAGCTCTTCCTAGTATACAACCCTTTATCATGCACTAAATTATAGAGTAATAGAAAATAAAATAATTCAAAAACGCAAACATAGCCTTTAAAAAACTACACATGATCATATCAAAATCATAGAAATAAAATACATGAATGTTGCTTCCTTAAGATTGTCCCCAATTCACTCTTTAAAAATTCCACTAACATGGGTTGATCATTCTTGATTTTAAGAGATAGTTGAATCCATGTTCATGTGAGTGAGGGAATTAGTGTCAACATGATGCACATGGATGAAAAAATAGTATTTATGATTTGTGTTGGTTGGAATGTTTTGGGGTTCGAAAACATTTTATCAATGAAGCATAAACTGCTTTGGAATGGTGAATACATTTAAGTTTCTCTTAAAGATACAATCGAAATGTAGGGTCATATTTTAAAGAAGATTTAAAAACCTAAAAAGATATTTCATGGGTATTTATCTTTTAAGAGATCACCATGAATTATGCAATATCTATGATTCTTAATTAACACTCATTATGTATCTGATGAAAACATTGTAGAAATAGTTATTTATTCTCAGTTTTTTATTAGATGGGAAAAAATAACCATTCATTAACATGTATACAGTGTCATCAAAATTGACTATTTTTGGGAAAGAAAAAAATTTTAAAAATGTGAATCGTATATTGATAGAGTGAGTTTGAAATAAAAAAAATAAATATTAATTTTTTTTGAAGAATAATACTATAGGGATAATAGATGAATTATGAGAAGAGAGAGAGGTAGTGATGTTGAGGAAGGAATGTTGAGCTAGCAATAATGTACATTAGAGTGTCAAAAATTGTATCTTCCCTAAAACTGACATACCAAGTACTCTTTATTTATCTTAACCTACTGTTTCCCTTATTTTTTCTACTAGTCACATACTGTATATTTTGGTTCCATACTAATATAAAATTTTATACCCCTCAATTGAGGTCTATTTGCTTTGTGAGCCCTAACAGATTACCACACTGAGAGTTGTCTGATGGAATATAAAGTTTAGATGCATATGGTTTTCAAGAACCCGAGATGTGTTATGGGAATCATTTAATCACTATTTGATACATTTATTTTCTATAAGATTCATGACTCATGTAAGGCTTGGATAATTGAATAATTGGGACCTTGATAAGACTTCTATCACCCTTTGCTTCTATAGGAATTTTATTTGTGTATTTATTTGATGATGAAAATCAATATGTGAATGGTAAAGGGGAGACAGATGGTACTGAAGATACATATACCTCTTATATCGAATACTGTATTTCATATCTATAATAAATTAATTGAAAATGATCAATTGAGTTTAAATGAAAAAATTAATATAATAAAAGAATAATTATATTTATGGTAAATCATTCCAGAAGATACGAATTATAAAACATTAGTTAAATGCTTTTTCTACTGATATTTTTTGGGTTGAAGTTTCATCTAAGAACTAAAAGTAGCAGTTCATTCATGGAATAGATTATACACACAAGAGTATGTTGTGAATTAAGAATATGGTGAAAACTATGTTTGGAAACCCTTTTATAGTATATACTTTGATAAGCATGAACAAATGACAACATCATGAATAATTAAATCTCATTAAATAGAAATAATTAGTGAAAAATGGAAGTTATATGGATGAAATAAAGGTGACTAAATGGGATTGAGTGATAAAATATATTTTCTATAATATATGTTAACTTTATCCCTCATCCTTATAAGTTTATTTGGAATTATAATTCATTTCAGACATCATTTTAATAATTCGGTAAGGTGTCAAACATAGTTTTGATATTTAATGCTTTAAATAGAAATTTTTTTATGAAATAATAAATTAAGAAGGAAACTGTAATCTAAATATTAATTAAGAAAATGAAAATTAGTACCTGTTAATGGTTTTCAATGCATTTAAATGGAACAAGATAATGATGATCACCTTTACAATATCTAACTGCTTAAAAGAAAGACAATTCGTTAAATCAATCAAGGGGAGAACATATGAAGCTAGAAATTTGATGATGATTATTGAATTTAAAGGATATTGAACTTATTCCAATGGGAGAATGAATATTTTTTAAATATATATGTAGAACTAACATTCCAAAGTATATCCACGAGAAATGATACTATAAAGGCTGAGTAAAAGAGATAGAGAAATTTTTTTTACTAAAGATTCCCTGAGTAAAAGAGAATACGCAGTCTTTCCAAATGAATTTTGAATTTGAGTCTCCAGTGAGGTCCTACATAACATTAAAAATAGAAAAAATTAAAAATTAAAATTATATAAAAAAATTACATAAAAAATAATACGTTTTCGTAAATTATTTTAATTTTACATCAAGAGAATAAAACATATTTGCATAAATAACTGAACATCACAAAAGATTATGAATATTTACAATGTTTAACGAGATAAAAGTATTTTCATAAATAACCTATATAACCTATCCATCAAGAGAAGAAACAGGTTTATTCAATTGATAGTGAGGTGAATCATCCTCAAGAAATTATAGTCGGAGGTGGTGAGGTAGGCGTAGATGTGACTTCGACTTTGATGGTTTTACAAGCCAAACCCTTGTGATCAGTTTGTTTCTCATTCATTAATTACCTTTGTATTTAAAAACTCGCCATATTTACCGAGCACCTATTCAAAATGGGAATGATAGATATCCCTAGAAAAATTTGTAGTCAGATCTTCTGACAAAAATAAAATGCAGAGGGAAATCATTCTAGTTATTAAACGTTTCTTAGAGCTACTATGTTCATTGTCAAAATAAATCCATTTAGATCCTATTAAGAATACATTACATTCTTAAAACCCCTTAAAAACATATCAATTCTCAAAAGAATAGGAATATGAATAACTCAAATGGGACTCATTTGTTTGGATCATCAAAACATTAATACAATGTACCCTAACCATTTGTGTTAGATAATCTTTAAATACAAACAAATTAACAAAATAAAAACCCTATAATTCAAAGAAATGAAACATGGTGAAATGAATGTGTAAAATTTCCACTGCTCATAAGATCTATTATTTTCTTATGATTGGTGAAAATTAATTGTGGTAATTTTTCATGAAACTGATAATTTTCAAACCCAATAACTACCGAAGAGAAAAAAAATAAAAGGAATATTAAGATATAAAATAGAGATTGTTATTGTAACATTAGGGAATGACACTTACCTAGAGCCTGAAGGTGTATAGTGTTCGATGTGAGGAGAACAGAGAATGGGAAATCTATTTAGGATTGATGTTCTTGCTGATAACCCAAGTCTTCAGTTTCTACATTGAACAATTACATATTTATATAGGAGAAGAAAACTGAAAAGGTTTCCAATGGATTAAAGAACTGGTCATATTTTATCTAGTTGGAGGCCTGTGATTCCATTAGAAGCATCTAAGAAATCAAATCGGATGAAGAGGAAGACCAACATGCTATCCCATCTTGATGACTACATAAGAATCATTGGTGAGAACATCTCTAGCGACGATATTTATTCCCTTATTGACCATATCTCAAAGGATTCACATGAGGCTCTCCATCACATATGTCGAGCGCATGGTGGGGGAGGCTGTCTTCATCCTTGTGATTTATGCCGCTTCCACGACAGATTAATCATGATGATTTTGAAAATGGGTTTTCCATGGATTTCAATATTGAAATGGTAAATCAATCGAGGAAGAGAAAAGTATCCATTGAAATAGTAAGAGGAGACTCACCCCGAAGCATTTTTAGGTTCATAGTGAAGGGATGTAGAGGCAGTGATAGGGGGAGGGGGAGGCATAGGACGGGATGTACAGTCGGAGGCGAGGTTGGTGACCAAGGTGGGGGAGGAGGCGATATGAACGTGGGACCGACGAGGGGGTTTGGAAAGAGGATTGGAGAATAGGTAGAGCTCGGTTAAGGGGGAAGGAGAGGATATGTTTCAAGAAGAGGCAAAGATTAGAAAATCTGGTGTTCGATGGACTTAGGATCATGAATTCTTGGTAGTGGTTGACTCGACGGTGCATATTTGGTTCACTGGTGGCGAGCCTGTGTGGTGTGGCGGGTCTTCTTCTCTACAAAGGTAAGTTAGAAATCATGGTATTTCTTGGATACATCATCTTAGTATTCTTCCCCAATTTCATATTTCTTCCTCACAGTAACATAGATGTGTGGTGTGTGTTCAGAATTGTTTTGGATGGTTTGATTTTGGTGAAATAAGATTGACGAAGGTGGGATATGGAGGATGAAGAAGCTAGAGGGGGGAGAGACAGGGAAGAGGATGAATGAAGTGTTGGATTTGGAATGTGGAGGATTTAGAATGTGGAGGGAGGGATTTGGGTAAAGTCCGACATAACCGGATAGAAGGACAAAAAGGTAGAATGGGCTAGGAATTAAGGAGGTGGTGACACGTGGAAGAGGATAGGACACACTATAGTATAGATAATGGATTTTTTGAATAATATTTCTTAAATTATAAAATGTAAAATATGGGTTTATTAATTTAAAAACAACATTTTTAAAATTATAATTTCACTTAAAAATATAGAATTTTTCTTAGGAAATTTTTTTATTAATTTCTAATTCATCCTTATTTCGTGAATGGCTTGAAGTGTTAATTGGAAACCCAACTCACACTTCAAAAATTCTGTTAAAATAAAAGGAAATAATGTTTTTACACAATGTAAAATGAGCTTTCACCAACATAATATTTAATGGTTATGAAATAAATTCAATGAAAACATACCCAAGGAAGATATTAGAAAAAATAGATGAACATACATCGAATGTATTTTTATCAGTCCAGATAAACAATGCATGTCCCTTTACCAAAAAACTCAAAAAAATAATTAGAAATCTTTAGACTCAACAACACAAAAATTAATCATTTTTAAACAAAAATAGAAGAAGGAAAAATAGACATCATACTTTTTCAGAATGAATTTTAGTGTTTTACAATTAGTAATAACTCCAACAGTCATGTTCAGACCAAAAATTAACTTGCAATTTCCATCATGAAAAATTTATCACATGTTTATCCTGAAATACAAACAAAAGACAACAGTAAAGTAATTTACTTTACATTAAGAATCATTAAAATAACCCATATTTACTATTCTATGAAATTTATTTTATGCTTTAAAAAAAATAACCCATAATAAAAATAGGAGTCTTGTTGTCCAAGCACAAACCATGTTCAATGATGGCCAAAATTAAAAGGTTGAGGATATATAAGAAAAATAAAATGAATGAGGTGTCCACTTAATTACCCTTGTTCTTAGTATAAACATAAAATTTGGATAGTATGACTTCATATCATTGTGTTTTATTCATAATCATGTGATAATCATGCAAAATATTTGATATCAAATTCACCAAGCCAAGATGAGGCACATCCTTAGTGGAAATAGATTTATCATCCAAGCATAAATAGGTATTGTAAGAATATGAGAGTGTCTGATCAGAATAGACTCATATTCTACTCATTATAACTAAAGTAGGTTTCAAGTGACATACCCTCCTTGATTATGAAGGTTTTATTCCTTATTTTATAACTATTATCTGAGTATTCTTCTTTAAAGTATGCTTTATCATTATATGATGAAGGTATCTCAATTATGGGCTAAGTATGAACATATTTTTTCTCCCAAATATGACTACTTGAGGATCTATTAACACTATTTCTCTCCAATTTGGAATAACATATTAATTTTTGTTTATTTATAGTGTGTTGGATAATAAATCCATCTAGATCCACAAATTTCTTATTTCCATTTTTAGCACCCAAACACAAAAAATATTCTTCAATTTGAAAATATTGTATTGGTATATGGTGATTGGATTCCTCAGAATCACTATAATCTTCCTATACCACCTCCATAGTTAATGGGTTATATCCTAAATTTACAATGGTTTGATGCCCCTTTTACTATGTATCATAAAAAACATTAACAAATCCATTGAAATCTTAAACCGCCATTCCATTTTGATACTATTTAGAAGGACCAAAATCAGTCTTCCCAACCATAGTAAAATAATATATCCTTATAAGAGGGCCAAAATTGTATTATTCAACCCAATTTTATTTCTTCTCACTAGTAGGCTGTGAATTTGGTTTTATTGATGGCACATTATCCTAGAAAAAAATAATGTACCAAACATGAAAACATGGGGAGCAATAATGTGAAAGGCTTCCATAGGTTACACTTTTCCAAAAAACCCTTCTTCTCATTCAGAATCCAGATTTATGAGGGTATGGTTTTGTATATATGAATATCTATAAAAAACCTCAAAAAAGTGGGTCTTGAAAGCATATTGGTATATGAATGAAGAATAATGGGAGTACAAAGACTATATATTCAATGATTATATTTGGAATCACAACATTTAATTCCTATAAATTGACGTAATAAATGATTTTTTCATTCCACTCTCACAAGACAAAGAAAAATTCTTATTTCATGTAATAATTTTTTCATAATCATTTCTCCTTTCATGTTTATCTTCTTCATTATAGGGTTTTTAGATATTGGTAATCCTAGAGGTTGAAGATGGTCCATGAGATTTCCTAGTCATGATGACTTTATACTTTTCTATCTATTGTCCCTTATTTATTTATTCATTATCATTTATGTATTTTATACATGGTGAGTAATTACCGATAGTGTGAAATATGTACTTATAAGTGATCTTGTTGTAAAATTCCACTTATGAATGAATAAATTGTTGTTAGTTTTATTTATATATTGTATGACTTTTTTCCTAATCAACTTCTAATCATTTCAACAAATAGAAATTATTTTTAAGGATTATAAACATATTGTTTATGGGGAGAATATTATTTCTAAAAACATGTGGTTTTATATTCCCCCCAATTAAGAAAACTACATCCTCAAAATATTAATAATCACATAACAATAGAAATATCTAATCAAATATAAATTATATAGTTGATACAAGGTAGAAATTCAATAGAGATGCCAACCATACAATCATGGTCAAGATATCTATTTTATAAAATATTTTTATCCCTAAAATTGATATTCTTCTTCAACAATTTGTGACAAGGGTCCACCATTATTAGGTGTCAATACCCACATTATTAAATTTCATTCTAGAGGTTTAATATTATTATCCTATCATTGATAGAACATCATAGGTTAAAATTAAATGTATTTTCCTTAATCTATATTTTTTTCTATAGAAATTAAATTTATCTAAAGGATGGATAATAAGATGTACACAAAGCACATTCTAATGAAAACAAACGTGTAATACAGTAATCATACCACTTGAAGATTTCCTCAGTAATCGAATCATCAAGTTGATGATTTAATTATCATAATAAACATATTATTTAAACCAGAGTTCCTTGACTCAAATTCAAATAAGACATATTTAACTTTATATTGGAGGGTGCATGTACATTAAATATCACTCCCTACTTTAAGAGTATTTCTTTCTTATATATTTTATTTTCATAGTAGTCATAGAGGTTAGAGATGCTCATCTATTTAGGTAGTCCATGAATTATGGAATAAAATTATATAATTACCTTGTTCCTCACACATTACACATACAATTATTAATGGAACCTTAGGATGGACTCTATTTTATAAAATCATGTCAGCATACATCTTCATTTTCTAATGCTGTTTTAATGTTTGATGCCCTCCTTTACCACATATGTAAACAATCTTCCTATCCCATTTAGGTAATTCCATTTTCAATTCTTCCCATTTATTTTATATATATAATGATGAATATTCCTTCCATAATTTTGTATATTATTTGAATTTTTATAAGACTCCATCCATCTCTTCTTTGGGTATTTTGGAGTCTGAATAAACTCACATAGTTAATCATAATTCACCATAAAAGGTATTTAGTAATCACAAGATTACACATTCTAGTTATTAACCATTTGGATTTGAAATGGGGACAATCTCAACATTATCCATGGAATCCATCATTAATTTGGTTCCATGGGGCTTCATCCATTACTAAGACCAAAATGTAACATCTCAACCTGGAGCCACTAAATAGTTTCCATAGCTATTGGGTACATGGCCTCAAGTGCACCTCTCCATATGCTAGAAGCTTCCAACTTACAACATGATACTAGGGTGTGTCTGTTGGGAGACTATTCCCTCATGTCAGAGTGTATCACATTGGTAATAATCATAATAATAAAGTGCAGGAAGAATATGTAATCAATATAGTAGATAATCATCTCAAAGAATGTAATAATAAATAATCCAAAATTAGTATCATTTACAATATAATGACCATTAAATCTCTCTAAATAAAATGGAAACACGTATCCTAGAGAAATACAAGTATGAAAATACAAAAATACCAAAAAAAAAATTATCTATAGCTTGCATCACGGGAATAGCATGGTCCATCACTCCCTTTATCCTACGAAATCATCAAATCAAACATCATATATTGGGAACTTTCCCTAGTCCCTACTTGCATCCAAGAAGTATTTATAGGTACCCAACAATAGCATGAACATGTTGTGATCTAACACTAAGTGGGCCACCACCAAAAATGTCTATAACATATTCAATCTATGTATAAACAATGAAGTAGTGTGTAGTATATCACAGGTATAAACAAAATTAATGTAAAATGTCAAGAAGATATTATCATGTTTATCTAAACACACATCCCTATGAACAATAACCAAAAACCCGCATATATGTAATAATATAAATAAATATTAAGTAGGTTTAATGTTTTCCGTTATAACAATTGTAATAAAACACCTATATCAGGGATATCGGTAAAGAATAGAAAACATATCCACAATGGCCACGCTATGTAATCATGTTCAAACATTCCCAACAACCTATGTCATGTAATCCAGTTTTTGACTATGAAGGGTTGGATCTATGATATAGAAGACTAATTAATCTTTATCGAGTCTCCGATTCATCCTGATGAGAACTCGATAATGACTTGGGTGGAGTGAAGGGATCATGTCCATGAGCATGCCCAATGCAAGTCTGAGAAAGACAGATCCAATGGGTAGAATGTCCATGGAATCCTACATAATTAGAATCCAAGGGGAAAAATTTTCATAGGCATCCACTACTAGAATTTATACTGATCCATAGAGTAGAAATTTCCCTGGCATATTATGGAATCAGGATCTATGTTGTTGAAATTTCTGAGGCATCCACTACCATAGTTGAGATAAATGGAGTATAAAATTCCATGGAATCTAATGGAATCTAAATACAAGGATCTCATATTAGGAATCGACTACCATTATCAATTCCCCCATTTTTTCATTAATCATTTCATAACCATTTACAATCCATGATTCTATGAAAACCATTTCCACATTTTACATTTAAGTAATTAAATCAATTGACATCATGTAATCACCTGTCAAGGTGGTATAACCTTCTCTTAATCATTCATTCAATTCTCAATAAATTTATTAAGGCTCCCAAAACAAGCAGCGAGCTCACACTCACCAAGAAATGTGGTACAAAATAAGGAAGATACAAATACACAGCCCATGGGTTTCCTAGGTTGGGGATAACAATATTAAACATTCAAAATGATGCTAGTGGGAAATATAAAAACTCCCAACCAATTATATCAAGACATTCAAATAATTTTAGGGGAAACTCCAGAATGTTTGGAATGTGGAATGATGGAAACAATGTATATACATGAAAAACCTTAAGGTTAAGGTATAAAACACATACCATATGTCCATGGTAAAACAATCATCCAATATAAACCACTTATTCATTCCATATTGGAATAAAAAGAAAGAATGGATGAAAACCCCAGAAATGGAGCATATTAGATTTCACCAAAATTCCACCTTCGATATGAATAAAAATGAATAATGGAATAAGAGGAACATAAAACATACTATATTGGATCCAAAAAAGACCAACTTTGGAAGAATCATAGTCTAGATCATGAAACAGAACCAAATCGTAGGTTAGGATTATTGGGGGTGATCCTCTGTTTTTTCTCTTGTATTTGAGGGTGAAAGAAATGAGGGATGGGATTCTATTAATAATAAATACCCTACCTATTATTTTAAAAATGAAAATCTGGAACTTACATGATGTGTAAATTATATACACGTTGTGTAAATCTCAGAATCAACCACATGGTAAAAGGCCTTTACATGTCTTGAACTAAAATTACCATGACATTACACAACATGTAATTTCTAGAATTCAACCGAATACCCTCCTACCTATTCATTAATAAAACATCCCAACTAGACCATGAGTCTAGATTTGGACCAAATTGAGAACTTTATCAACATTTTACCATCAATACTGGGATCTATACCACATAGAAAACCTGGGGTCATACACTTTTCCCCTTAAAGAAATTCTTCCCAGAATTTCCCATAAAGTGTGATCAAGCATTGTCTGAAAATAACTCTGGCCACTAAACATGTACAGCAGCCTCTCAGTTTCAATTATTTGCATGTAAATGTTCTTGTTTCCATATCACTCATACTATAAGAACTAAAAAACCATGAATATCCTTCATCCTCCTGTCATTTATATTAATAGGATTCTCCCCAAAGGTTCCATCTACCTATAGCTGAACCTCATCTAGATTTTGAGTGTGAGATGGATCTGAGTGATAATATATTAGATGAGATAAATGGAAGATGTCGTGAATAGATATGTACCTTGAAGGTCACTGACACCAACATTCTAATAGATAGACTCTCTGTAGAATCTATTATGACTCGACATATCATAGTGAAAGCATATATTGTCTCCTTATCCATCTATGTCTCTGCTTCAGTTAGATATGTAAAAGGATCTAATCCCAAAACTCTAACTCTTGAGGTCATCAATGGTGATTGGTGTAATATTTCAATCTATACTATGTAGTATCCATCTTCTTTCTGGTCAACTAGACCTACTTTAATGTCTCCTACATGAGATGCATTCCAATTATTACTTCCTCTCCTACCTCTAACCAGCATTGGGTTGATCTACATGGTCTATTGAACAAAGATTCGTATGGATCCCTCTATACCATCACCTAATAACTATTGTTGTATGTGAATTAAACCAGGTGTATATGCCTCTCCCAGGAGCCCCTGAAATCAAGGATGTATTCTCTAATCATGTCCCCTTGAACCTGTATAGTGTGTTGTGACTTTCCATCATTCTAAGGGTTGTATGTCATGCTCATGAGAACATGTGTACCCAACAACCTCTAAAAGACTTTCTTGAATCAAGATATAAACCAAGAATCACTATATAATACAATTTTATTAGAGATTTTGTGAGTTAGTACAATCTTATAGATATAAAATCTCCCAAGATCATCTCCTGATAAGTTATCCCTGGTCATCAGGAAATGAGTGTCTTTTTGAGCTTGTCAATAACAACCCATAATGCATCACTACCTCTAGGCAACCTCAGAAACACAATCATGAAATCCATTGGAACAACTTCTCATTACTGACAAATAAATGGTAACTACTATAAAATACCAGTTGGTCACCAATGTATTATATTCATGTACTGATAAGTATAATAGCTCATGAAAAAATTTGATACCTATCATTTCATGCTGAACCACCAGTATTAAAGGGGCAAGCCACGATACATCTTGGTAACTTCATGATGGCATTCCCATGATTAAGAATAAAAATCTAACATCATATCTCCATGTATGTCTTCTAAAACCCATAAGTGGCCATGAATATGAAAATATTTATCCTCAACCCCATTCCAACTAAGATGTGGGTCCTCACCTACCACACTCTCTTGTTGGACTATGCCCTCAATATCAAATATTTGTCTCATACTCAATATTTCAAGAAGAGTAGAGCTCAATTATAAATAAGAAATAAATTTATAACCCCACGAATCCTACACATTTATGTGAATATCTTATAGTAAGTCCATAATCTATCACTTGATACTGACCTCCTAAACATCTTGTATATAAATCCACCTACTTAATGCCTCGTCAACTATATTCCCCTTCTCGGGTATAAAGGAAAGATCAAAGTCAAAAGGCTATAGGTACAAAACCCATATTCACTACCTCAGACTCATTTCACACAATGTAAATATGCACTTAAATATTTTTTGGAGTGTGAACACCACAAAATGACCTCCTAGTAAATAATGTCTCTAATAGGGAATGTCATGTAGAACAACGTCTAGCCTGAGATTATGTTTTGGGTAGTTTCTATCATGTTTCTACAACTGAAAAGACTCAAACATCATGACTCACTCCCCCTACACTAGGTGTACTCTTGTCCAGATACTTGATGTCTCACAATACATAGCATAGATTCTGCTCGAATCTGGAATAATTAGGACCAGTGATAAAGTAGATATTCCATTCAACTTCTGAAATAATATCTCAGGGGTATATGTCTATAAAAACTTGCACCCTTCTTATTTAATCCTGTAATAGGTGTTGGTAAGCATGATAATTCTGGTATGAAATTATTTTAATAACCATATTTCCCCAAGAAACATTGAATGTCAAAGACATCCTTGGGATGATCCTAAGAAACTATAGTTGTCACCTTTTATGGGTTAATCAATTCTTCTTTATTTGAGATAATATGACCTAAGAAGTGAATGTTATCCCTTCAAAATTGGAACATTGTGATCCTACCATATAATTGATGCTCTCTTGGTGTATCTTAAACGATCTTACGATTTTTCACATGGTTGTTTTGATTTTAAGAATATAACATGATATCTTTCATGAATACCACAAAAAATTAATACAAATAGGAATGGAAAACTTGGTTAATTAGTACAATGAAAACTGATGGTGCGTTCGTGAGATCAAAAAACCGAACCAAATACTCATATAGACAATATCTCTTATGAAAAGATATGCTATTTATTTTTATAGTTCGAACATGCACATGATGATATCTTCACGTCAAATAAATATTTGAGAAAACTTGAGTTATTTGGAGATGGTCAAATAGATCATATACATTTGGAAAAGGATAATAGTTCTTAACCATCAACTGGTTCATTTTTCAGTAATCCAAACATAGCCTGAGGGTTCCATTTACCTTTTCTAAAAAAAGGACCAGTGAACCGCTTGAAGAAGTACTGGTTTATATAAACCCATATTCTTTGAAGTCATCTAGCTACCTTTAGAGCTCCCATAACTCTATATTAGCCATATAATAAAGAGTAATGGATTCTAATAAAACTCCTTTAAGTAGATCAATAAAGAAATCCACCTATCATTTGGGCGATAAACTAGAAACATCATTTAGAGAAATGTCCCTGAAAAGATCATCTGTTATAGAGAAATATTTCTTACACATTATCTCATCATCGATATATTAATAAGATACTTGGGTTTTCATCCTACCCATCCCATGATGATCAAGTCCATCTCTACCTACCTAGAAATCCCATTCCCCCATTTTAATAAAAACACCACCCTCTAGAAATGTGAAGGTCACCCTTCAGTGATAAAAGTTGATATATTCCTGATATGAAACTATCTAGTCCATCCAAACTATAACATAAAACCCTTTTATATCTAAGAAAAAACAATCCCATATGTTGTGACACCAAAAAATATCAACTAGTAACTCCTTTCACTAGAATACACCATCCTTTCTGATACCCAATAGAGTATATGAGGCTATAACTCCACCAGAAAATTTAAAAATAAGCTTGAGGATCTTCATAATAGGTATAGATAAAAATCTATGAGAAGAAAATATATTGAAAAGTGTATATACTATTTTTGAGGAAACTAAGATTATACCTCTCGACATAGACGTCCTGAAACTATACTCATTATGTGTAGGATATAAAGAATATATATGTAATGAACAAAAACCCTATGAAACAACATCACTACTAGGAGTTGGCCCACTCTGCTGCTTAAGTACAACTAGTTCTAGGATTTTTCAGACACAACCACCACCTTGGTCTGAATGACTAAAACTACTCCATATCCCATATAGATGTAGAGTTGTAGATCCCTCTTCCAAACATGGAGTTAGATTAAATCCCATTCTATAGACTATTGTAGGGAAGGTCCTATAAAAGGGCTTCACATGGAAATCCAACTGCATGCTCAACATTCTACTGGGTATCGATCACACTGATTCCTTGTATATCCCCATCTACCACATAAATGAAAGAATACATCACTATTAGTAATAACAGATTGGCTGGAACTCCACTCATGATACATCTCAAAATGACACTTCCTACCACTTGATACTAAACCACTAGGTAGAGATGTTGAACTTCCCTACTCTAAACCCCTAGGTTCCCACAGGTTCTATTCATTAATAAGTACCTAATTCACTATCATAGTAATAAAATTAAACCAAAACACATTGAACAATGATCAAAATACATTCTTGTGACCTTCCTTTAAGTGTCTCTCCCTCAACATCTCATCATCAAGATAAATCAGCACCAATTGTGGAATCTCGCAAAAGCATTCCAAATACTCCAAAACGATCATCGCTCCTTGTTATAAATACCTAAAATCACTCGTATTTTCATATTTTAGGGTGTTAGGAAATATGTATTCATAAAACCTATATTTGAAATAAATCCATGAAATATCCTGAATTGTATGAAACAGGTTCAAAACATCCCACCAATTCCTAGCTTCGCCATATAACATATGTATCATGAGATTCATTCTCATCTCATGAGGTGTCTCAATATTATCTAAAATGGAAAAAATATTCTCAACTAACATCTCATCATCATGTGGTCCTCCATACCCAGAAAACATGGGCAGATGTTTCTGCTCAAATACACATGTTAGCTCTTCCATAGATAAGGCAAGTTGTGGTGCCCCAAAAACGGTCTGCATGAAACATAAGAAACCCTCTTAAAACTGGGAATCAATACCCATATATGGTAAACCTATAGGTTCCACATGAGTCTTTATTAGAGAATATAAATGTATCCTAGGGTCCACCACCTCTATATATTGGTCATCAGTGCCCTTATGGCGCATGACTGTAGGTTTTCGTGGTGGAATGTCTCTATAATTCTAAATACATCCCTCAGAAAAGAATAAGTAGAGACCATATAACATATATAAAAACATATGATAGGTTGAAGAATTCCTATAAACAAGACACACCTATATTTATACCCTGAAAGGAATGACTGGATAATAGAAACCACCATAAAAATAATTGGATACAATTCTTACTGCCCACTCAAAGGCTAGGTCAAGGTCAAGTTCTCTATTTCACCAATTCATTTTCTTTTAAATTCATTTATATCAAAATTATATTTTAATGGATGAAAAAATGGGTCACCAATTCTAGTACATAAGTTCTCATACACCTTATGAACTAATGTGTGGAATCCATTAAATCAAAACCATCACATGTTCAAGTCCATTAGACAAATTTTCCAGGACTTAATGTTTTATTATTTAATTATTTTGTTGTATATTATAGCCTATACATGAAATAATTTTTTATGTTATGTAATGAAATCTATGTAAAAATAATCTTTTTTAATCCCCACACCAATCATTTATCAAAAAAAAGTTATATCACTCAAGGAACTCATAAAAATGTCAAGTAGTCAAGAAATGCATCCTATATGGCATGGCATAATGCATGACATGTGAATTTTAATAGTTGGCGAAAATGATGGATGAGGTGAAATACCCTTATATCATTAGGAAATGGAAAAATAAAAAAATAAATAAAATCTTCAATCATATCAACATTAACATCACATTTCATGTTCATCACCAAACGGTGGAATCAAATCAACTCTAATTGGAAAAACCAAGAAAACAATTTCTCATTCCATGTAATTTTTATTCTTTACCTATATGTGGGATAACTAATACTATGAAAAATTAACTACAAAATACAAATTTTTTTCATATTATCCTCTCTATTGTATCAAAATAGTTAATCCAAAAAATAATATCCTTTAATACCACTTTGTTATATCCTTTCCTGGGAGACACTAAATGGTGCCTTGAGCTGGTGTGTTACATGGCCTCATGCCCACCTCCTCGTTTTCCAAAGGTTGTCGACTAGAATTGAGGGCATAGGGTGTGTATATAGGGATACAATATCCTCATATCAGAGTGTATCACAATAGTAATAATCATAACAATCAATTAATGAAATCATATATAATTAAGATAGAAGATAAACATCTACAAGACTATAATAATAAATAATACCAAAGAAGTAACATGTAAAATATGATGATCTTTTCATTTATCCTTAAAAAGGGTAGGAAATACATGGTAATAGGAATCCCAGTGCAATACTTGTATCAAAATACAAAAGACCCAAAAGCACTCTCTTTTGGTAGCTTCACGATAATAGATTGGTTTTGTTCTCTCTAGCTCCTATGAAATGATCAAATCAAGCATCGTATAGTGGTATCTTTCCCTATTCCATTCCTGCATTCACAAAGACTATTTGGGTACCCAATAGATACCTAAACATGGTGTGATATAAAAATGAGTAGTCCACCACCAATGGTGTTTATAACATATCCATTCTATGTATAAACAATGAAGTAATGTTCAATATATCAAAGGTATAATAGTAATAAAAGTAAAATATAATTTTTATATGATATTGTCTAGAAAAAGATATCTCCTCATGAAAAATAACTAAAAACCATAAAAAGGGACATTATAAAGAAATAATATACAACTGAAATACTATCTAGTTGAACAAATTTAATCAAACAACAATACTAGGTTTGTCTGTAAGGAATATAAAAAATATCTACAATGGTTATTCAATGTGATCAAGTGCCAAAATCCATAAAATAATATTATGTGTAATCCAATATTAGAAAAAAAGGGATTGGATCCAAGGTATATAATACCAATTCATCATCATCAGTTCCATGAAGCATCTTGATGGAAAATCAGTAATGACTCAGGTAGAGTCCAAGGAGCATGTCCAATGTGAGTCCCAGCCAACCATATACAAGGGGTTACAATTCTTCTGGAATCCTAAAGAACTAGAAACCATGGATTAGAAATGTATAAGGAATCTACTACCATAATCAATATATGTCCATGCTGTAGAAATTTACATGGAATCTAAAAGAATCAGGATCTTAGGAGTATAAATGTACAAGGCATCAACTACTATAGTAGGGATCCATAGAGTAGAAATGTCTATGGAATACAATGGAATTAGTATCTGAGGATATCATATACAAAATTCACTAGTATTACCAATTCCCCAATCAATTCATTAATAATTTCATAACCATTTACAACACATGAGTCCATCCAAGTAATTTCCAAATTTTCTATTTAAACAATTATATCAATTAACATCATATAATCACACTAAAAGGATGCATAACATTATCCTAATCATTCAATGAATTCTTATTAAACATATTCAGCCTCCCAAAATAAGTGGCAATCTCACACTCACCCAAAATAGTGGTATATAATTGGATTGATACAAAGTGAAAGTTCATGGGTGGATTGGGATGGGGATAACAACCTTCAACGATCACACATATATTAGTGGGAATCCAAAGTAGGTCCCAAAAAATTATATCAAGAAATTCCATTAATTTTATGGGAAATTATGGAAATTTCTACACATGTCACTACCATAATAATAAATATAATCACTAAACCAAGGGGAAGGTATAGGACACCTACAATAATTTTTTGGTATAACACTCATACAATATCGACCTCCGATTTAGTCCAGATAAAAAGAAAATGGAAGAATGGATGAAAAACCTAAAAATATGGCATATTATATTTCCCTAATATAAATCCATTAATATAAAGGAAAATGAACAATGACGCAAGAGGACCGTTGACCTTATCGATGCTGATCCAACGAGACCGTTGACAGAAGAATCATAGTACAAATACACTACTGGAAATCTAGGCTATAGCCACGGACCTATAGCCACGGTTTTATAGAACCGTGGCTATAGGTTTTATACAGCCACAGTTTTTTTCCTACCCGTGGCTATATCCCGTCGCCCAGTTTTTTTCTCCCCCATTCCGTCGGGCTCCATCCTCTCCCTCGCCCCCAAGCGTCGGGCTCCATCTCCTCGCCCTCGCCATTTCTCCTCCCCGCGGCCTCATCCTCGTCGCGGCCTCCTCCTCTACGACGCATCAACGTCGTGCCATCCTCCTCGTCGACGCCCTCCTCGCCGCGCTCTCCTCGCTGATGCTCTCCTCGCCGACGCCTTCCACACCGCGACCCTCCTCGCCGCGTCATCCTCCCCGCGCCCTCCTCGCCGGCGCCCTCCTCGCCGGTGCCTTCCTTGCCGCGCCCTCCTCATCGACGCCCTCAAGGTCAACACCCCCATCGCCCTCTATTTTTTTCTCTCCCGAGTGCTGGTTATCCTCATTTTTTATGCCTCATTTGCACCTTCGATTTCTTTTATTTAGGTAATCTTTACATGTTTTCCCCTTCTATTTCATATCCGCTGAGGTTGATGTTTTGAAGCCACTAGTTGAATTAGTGTGTATTTTCATTGAAGAGGATTATAGATGTTTCTACGTGGTCCATTACAGATCTTGGTATGATTTCTGCTCTATCTGCAAGTAACTTGGACACCTAAGTCAGGTCTGCTGATGGTCTTCTTCTAAATGGATTGGAATGGTTTCATCCCAAGGGATCAATACTAGGAATGTGGGTATTAGTAGAATGTTGATTTTGGTAGATGAGTTTGGATCTACATGTTTTCCTATAAAGGATGCAGGATTCACATGACCTAGGTTGTCATATGAAAATGCATTGTGATCCGGCCACGACCATCTAAGGAGCCCGGGGGGCGAAAGTTGTTCCATCTGTTTCTAGTGCTGAATATGTACCAATATATGAAAAATTAAAATGAAATTGAGAAATTCAATGGAGAAAATGATTCCAATATATGAAGAATTAAAATGAGAGCCTTTCTCGTACAACAAGGCTGAATTGAATCCCTATATGGGCCCAAGAAACCCATTAAGACTGTTAATGAAATGTTCAGACCATTGTAGAATACTTAGATGTTACCCCTAATATACATATTAAGTCTCATAGAACCCATTTACTTTACATAGGTGATGGGGTCCTTAGAGAAGTATATTATAAGTCTACCACTATATAAATTTTCTAAAACATAAAAATTTATACATGACTGCTTCATTAGTAGGAATAACTTACTAGAATCATCATATGTTCACATTCAAAATAAAGCATTGTACTTAAATAAAAACCTATTTAGAAGAGTTTAATAAAGTCAAATTATATTTAACCAATATTAATGTTTCTATAGATGATGAGGATCAGAAATTAATCCTCTTAATCCCTCTTAACAATAGCTACATCACACTAATTGAGACCATGATATATGGTCGAGATTCTTTAACTAAATAAGATGTTAAATAATCTATTTGGTCTAAGGATTTGCATTCTAAACTTAAGATAAAAGGAGAGGATGAGTGTTTTTCACAAGGGGAAGACCTAAAACGTAATGTAAAAAAGAAACAGTTCAATAGATACAAAAGTAAGAGTAATAAAGAACCCAAATCCAAAACTAGTTCCTTGGATAGAAAAGTCACATTTTTTCACTATGTTAAACCCATGCACATTAATCCCAAGTGTAGAAACTCATGTGAGAGTTAGAACACAAAAAACCAACTGACCAGCCTTTTATGGTTGACTCAAGATATTATGCTATTGAATTCCGGAATATATCCATCCATAAACTCAATCATGAGTGGGTCATCAACTCTGGATATTATTGTAACTTGTGTCTATATATAGAGTTTTTTTGAATCTATTCAAGAAGTTGGAAGGGTATGTCCTTTTAGTAAATAATAATAGGTATAGGGTTGAGGGTAGAGACTCTATTCTAATAGAGTAAGATGATCAATCCATCATCCACTTACTTGATGTAAGGTGGGTCCCCAACCTTCAAAAAAATAATATCCTTAGGAGTCCCTGATCAAAATGGATTTACCTCTAGTTCATATAATATAAATGGATATTGAACATAATTAAATATTGATATAATTAATTTATTATATTAATATTTCCACCTTCAATTTCAAATCGTATTTAAATTCAGCATCTCTCAAGAAATTGCAAATCGTATGGGTCCAGTGTCCATCAGGGGTAAATATGCAGGGGGAGTCCAGTGTCCAGGGGGGAGGGAGGGGGGGGGGGGGGGTTGTCCAGCCTCGACACAATATTATCACTATCTATTAAAATCCAGTTTTAAGTAATCTTCGATTTTGATGATAATTTGTAGTGAGTTAGAGGAGGCCAGCAATTAGTTCACTTTTGAGATCCATCATTATGAAAGAACAAATCGTATTTAAATTCAGCATCTCTGAAGCAATTGCTCTCTCTCTGATGGTCTCATTCATGCAAAGTGATTGAGGATGTTATCATTGATTGGAGAGCTCCTTTGGAAGCACATGTTCGGTCTCCCCTCTTACATGTGTATGCATAGGTAGGCATATACATATATAAGTTCCCCCTTTATATACTCCTTCTACTCAAACTATTGCACTGAATCCTTATTTTAAGCATTCCTTATGGGCATTTTGGCCCAATTAGATGCTATTTTTCGTCAGAGATATGTGTGTGAGGCTACATGTAATAATTTTGAAGTAAAAGTAAATAATGATTTGTGTGTTCAGTGTTGGGTGGGTCTGGTCTGGGGAAGGTGTGCGGGCTCGTGTAGGGATGTAGGGGGAGGCTAGTGTGTAGGGGTGTAGTGTAGTGCAAAGAGAGAGGGAGGCCGGATCTGGTGTGAAGGGGGGAGAGGGACCAGTGCAGGGGTGCAGGGGGAGGCTGGCGTGCAGGTGTGCTGGTGTCAGGGGTGCAGGGGTGCAGGGGGGGGGGGGGCTGGCAGGGGGACAAGCAGGGGGAAGGGGGTAGTAGGGGGTGGGGGGGGGTCTGTCCTGGGGGGTCTGGGTTTGGGGGGAGGGGTCTGTCCATGGGGGGTCTACGGGGTCCAGTTGGGGGGGGGGGCTGGTGCTGGTGGGCTGGGGAGGGGGGACAGGTGCAGGTGGGTAGGGGGGAATAGCAGGGGGCAGGGGGGCTTGTAGGGGGAAAAGCAGGGGGTGGCAGGGGGCAGGGGGCCGGGGGGGGGGGGGGGGGCTGGCAGGGGGTGGCAGCCATGTCACAACACATGTATAAGCCATCAATCTACCCTTTCCGCTGATAAATGAATGTACAGAATTTTATCCTTTTTGTATCTTTTTACATCATGTTTTTCCATTTTCATTCATTTTCATTTATAATTTATGATACATGATCTGATTTTTTAACATATTTTTATCTACTTTTCATTATTATCTATCACAAAAGCTGTAATTTTAACATATTTTAACTAAAATTTGCTTGGATGTGACTGATGTCAATATGCAAATTCAAGACAATCACTTCTTTGTTTCACTATTTTTGTGGCAATAAAATGATACTCATGTACAGTTTTTTTACATTTTTTATTTGTTCATTGCAATTCAACAACTTCTGGACTGATTTGTGGACTATAGTTGTAGCTTTGTAGGAGGAAAAATAGGGAAAGCACCTCTCTTTAGAAATATGTGCTATAGAAAAAATCACGATCCTCTTGGAACAAGTAGAGGAACTTCGAGAAGTAGGAACAGTAGATGTAGCATAGCCACAACTAGGAAATGTGTAGAGGAGCTTCCAGCACAAAATTTTTAATCAGTTCTCTATAATTTTCATTTCTATTGATTCAGGTAAATACTTCATCCTCTATAATTTCTATATTTATTAACCCTGTCAAGATTTTTGTATCATCACTCTTAGTGTCTTAGGTGAAATACTCAGTTCTCTATAATTTGAATCTCTATTGATTCAGGTAAATACTTATTCCTCTGTAATTTCATAAACATATTAAATCTATCAAGAATTCTATATCATTTATCTCTATTGCGGTTTGTTGTGTTTTTTTTGTATCTATATTTTTCTTTCAAGTCATATTGAGTTATCTATGATCAATCTATTCATCTATGAGTTGTATTTATCTTTGGAATAGGGTGAGCGTGTCAAGCTAACAGGATACAGTGTTTTCCTTATTAAAAAACTATATATTTTTCAATTAATTCTACTGCCTTATGACACTTTACTTTTTTTTATTATTCTTCTCTTTTCTGGCCTGTATCAAATTCCAATTAATCTTTGAACACTAATACTTTGATTGTAGAAAAAAAATATATATATTTCAGCATGTATTTTATTTCTTGTCTTCATGGTTGAGAATTATGTTTTAGTGATCTGGAACTAATATCTTTAGGGGGCTTGGAGAGTATAAACTCACAGGCTGCACCTATGGATGAGGACTATCAGGGGGCAGGGGGGGGCTGGAAGGGGGGACTAGCAGGGGAAGGGGGGGTGACTAGCAGGGTTAGTTTGGTTAGGGACCCATTAGTTACTTTATATCGATTCTATTCATATCAGTGGGGTGGGGACAGTAGTGGGGGTAGTGGGGGTGTAGGTGGGGCAGGGGATAGGGTGGGTTTAGTGGGGGTGAAAAAGGGGTGCAAGGGGGAGGGTGGGTGCAGGGGTGGGTGAAGGAGGGTTTCATGTTCAATATTTGGTTCTAAGTCACCAAATACTTCTTCAATAATAATCTCCCTTAAAAACTGAATGACATTTGGTAGGGTAGATTTAGAGTGATCTACAGCCACAACACTAAGTTACAAGAGCTGCAACATCTGAGTCTAGAATTGTCTTGTCCAATTATAAGCTTGATCCAGCCAAACCTCATGCCATGTACCATATGAAGTAACTGAAATGCGAACTGCATTCCATTGTTTGGCTTTGGTGTTACACCAAGATTTAAGAGTCTGTTTGAGGTGTTTTAGTTTGAGGTTGTAAGTAAAGGAATTATTGGTATGAGATATTGAGGACTACAAGTTTTGGATGACATGATTTCATTCTTCATCAGAGAGCTTCACATTATTGAAGTGGAAGGGTAAACTAAGTTTCATGTCTTTGGAAGAAATTTTTACCAGGATAGGTTGATGATCAGAGTTCAGTCTGTGAAGGGTGATGCTAGAGATAGTGTCCTATTTATCTAGAGCCAGAACATTCGTAAAGGCTCTGTCCAATGTGGAAGCAACCACTTTATTGTGATTTCTCTTATACCAGGTGTATTTCGCACCAGTGAGATTAATTTCAATAAGATTGTTTCCCTTGATCGAGGCTTTAAATTCTCTCGTGGAGATAGAGGCGTGAGATGGGACAATTTTTTCACTAGAATTAAGAATAGCATTAAAGTCTCCCATAAGAAACCAGGGGGAATTCATGTTAGTTCCTAAATAAGAGAAGTCATTCCAAATAATTATTCATTCTTGGTATTTATTATTAGCATAAACAAAGGAGCAGTAAATACGAGTACCATCAATAGTAAAGGTGCAAGTGAGAATCTGACCAGACAGGGGGGGGGGGGTGTCCAGACAGGGGGGTGTCCAGACATGGGGGAGGGGACTGGTAGTCTACACATACCCATATCATCCTTTTTGAAACTAAGTGGAAGATGTTGCCCCGCGGATGCCGCTGGATCGGGCCAACACGTTGGGGTCATGCCGCGGTCAAGCCGCGGTCATGCCGCGGTCACGCCGCGGTCACGCCGCGGTCACGCCGCGGTCACGCCGCGGTCACGCCGTGATTTGTCCCTGCTCCAGGACGACACCCTGCGGCGGTTACTCCTCCTTAGAGAAACATTGAATGGTTAGCTCTAATTTTTCGTATTTCCTCATTCCTAAACTATATCTCCTCTCAGCGCTGCCTCTCATCCATCTTTCCACAAAACGTGCATAGCAGGTGGTACAAAGGCTCAATTCAACTAAAAACATTGGTTTGAAATTTTTTGACATATTTTATTGTACATGTATCACATAATATTTGTTCGGTAATTCTTCTTTTTCCTCATCCTCTTCACATGTTGTCCGAACCAGATCATCCTCATCCTCATCACATGTCGTCTGAACTAGATCATCCTGTTGTGATGAAAATTCAATGTCTGCTTTTGACTGAATTTCACACCAAACCAAGAGATAATAAATGAGTCAAACAATCAGACAAATGGTTTAGGTTCTTTTTCCTCTGCTCACTACACCGATGACTCTAAAACTCTGGATGCCACTGGCACTGCTATAAAAACCAGAAAACTCTCCACTAATCTAAACGTCATTCATACCACTGGTTGTCCTATAAAAAGTAGGAATCCTCATATTAGTCTAAAGTCTCTTTAGGCTAAGGCACAAACAAAACACACTAACATTGATAAACAAGGTACCTTGACACTGGAACCTATAAAACATACAAAAGGAAGCACAACCTCTGTACAAGACCCCACGCTAATGCAGGCACATTTTGAACCCATCGGGAAGAGGCCCCTTCCATTAGATCTGGACGCTATCAAGATGCAGAATATAGATGATTCAAAGGACCCAGGTACACCTACTCTTCATTCTATTAATTTAACTTTTGTTGGTGCTAAATTTGTAGATAATATGAACTATTATGAACATCCTGTATCCCTGTTATCTAACCAAAATACCATTTCATTGATGCTATATAACATGAACATTACAAACTCAATTAAGAATGCTTCAAGAAATGAACCAATAAAGAAGAACTCTGTTATACCTAACAATGAAACGGAACAGAACACTAATAATAACAATGGTCATGACATTAGAAGGTATTTTAGAAATAAAGGCTCTGAAGAAAAGGAAAAATACAGGGGGGCTGGCAGGGGGCAGGGGGGGCTGGCAGGGGGACAAGCAGGGGGCATGGGGGGGGGGGTGCTGGCAGGGGGACAAGCAGGGGGCAGGGGGGCTGGCAGGGGCAGGGGGGCTGGCGGGGGGGGGGGGGGGGGGCTGGCAGGGCGACAAGGAGGGGGGTGTGGGGGGGGGGGGTTGGCAGGGGGATAGGTAGGGGGGACTAGCAGGGGGCAGGGGGGGACTAGCAGGGGGTGTCAGGGGGCAGGGGGGACTGGCAGGGGGGTGGCAAGGGGGGACAAGAAGGGGGGAGGGGTGTCCAGGCAGGGGGGACTGGTAGGGGGCAGGGGGGGATGGTAGTCTACACATACCCATATCATCCTATTTGAAACTAAGTGGAAGATGTTGCCCCACGGATGTCGCTGGACCGGGCCAACATGTTGTGGTCACGCTGCGGTCATGCCGTGGTCAAGCCGCGGTCATGCCGCGGTCACGCCGTGGTCACGTCGCGGTCATGCCGCGGTCACGCCACGGTCACGCTGCGGTCACATCGTGATTTGGCCCTGCTCCAGGACGACACCCTGCGGCGGTTACTCCTCCTTAGAGAAACATTGAATGGTTAGCTCTAATTTTTCGTATTTCCTCATTCCTAAACTATATCTCATCTCAGCGCTGCCACTCATCCATCTTTCCACAAAACGTGCATAGCAAGTGGTACAAAGGCTCAATTCAACTGAAAACATTGGTTTGGAATTTTTTGACATATTTTATTGTACATGTATCACATAATATTTGTTCGGTAATTCTTCTTTTTCCTCATCCTCTTCACATGTTGTCCAAAACAGATCATCCTCATCCTCTGCACATGTCATCTGAACCGGATCAGCCTGTTGTGATGAAAATTCAATGTCTGCTTTTGACTAAATTTCACACCAAACCAAGAGATAATAAATGAGTCAAACAATCAGACAAATGGTTTAGGTTCTTTTTCCTCTTCTCACTACACCTATGACTCTAAAACTCTGGATGCCACTGGCACTGCTATAAAAACCAGAAAACTCTCCACTAATCTAAATGTCATTCATACCACTGGTTGTCCTATAAAAAGTAGGAATCCTCATATTAGTCTAAAGTCTATTTAGGCTAAGGCACAAACAAAACACACTAACATTGATAAACAAGGTACCTTGACACTGGAACCTATAAAACATACAAAAGGAATCACAACCTCTGTACAAGACCCCACGCTAATGCAGGCACATTTTGAACCCATCGGGCAGAGGCCCCTTCCATTAGATCTGGACGCTATCAAGATGCAGAATATAGATGATTCAAAGGACCCAGGTACACCTACTATTCATTCTATTAATTTAACTTTTGTTGGTGCTAAATATGTAGATAATATGAACTATTTTGAACAGCATGTATCCCTGTTATCTAACCAAAATACCATTTCGTTGATGCTATATAACATGAACATTACAAACTCAATTAAGAATGCTTCAAGAAATGAACCAATAAAGAAGAACTCTGTCATACCTAACAATGAAGAGGAACAAAACACTAATAATAACAATGGTCATGACATTTGAAATGATTTTAGAAATAAAGGCTCTGAAGAAAAGGAAAAATGCAGGGGGGATGGCAGGGGGCAGGGGGGCTGGTAGGGGGCAGGGGGACAAGCAGGGGGCAGGGGGGGTGGCAGGGGGACAAGCAGGGGGCAGGGGGGTCTGGCAGGGGGACAAGAAGGGGGCATGGGGGGGGGGGTGCTGGCAGGGGGACAAGCAGGGGCAGGGGGTGCTAGCAGGGGCAGGGGGGCTGGCAGGGGGGTGGCAGGGGGGGGGGCTGGCAGGGGGACAAGCAGGGGGGTGGGGGGCTGGCAGGGGGACAGGTAGGGGGGGGACTAGCAGGGGGAAGGGGGTGGGGACTCGCAGGGGGCAGGGGGGGACTAGCAGGGGGGTGTCAGGGGGTAGGGGGGACTGGCAGGGGGGTGGCAAGGAGGGACAAGCAGGGGGAGGGGTGTCCAGGCAGGGGGGACTGGTAGGGGGCAGGGGGACAAGCAGGGGGCAGGGGGGGCTGGCAGGGGGACGGGGGGGGGGGGGGTGGCAGGGGGACTAGCAGGGGGGCTAGCAGGGGGCAGGGTGGGACTAGCAGGGGAAGGGGGGGAGGGGACTAGCAGGGGGCAGGGGGGAGGGGTGTCCAGGCAGGGGGGAGGGGTGTCCAGGAAGGGGGGACTGGTAGGGGGTAGGGGGGGCTGGCGGGGTGGACTAGCAGGGGGGGCTGGCAGGGGGACAAGCAGGGGGCAGGGGGGCTGGCAGGGGGCAGGGGGGCTGGCAAGGGGCTGGGGGGGGGGGGCAGGGGAACAAGCAGGGGGGGTGCTGGCAGGAGGACAAGCAGGGGGCAGGGGGGACTGGCAGGGGGGACTGGAAGGGGGGTGGCAGTGGGGGACTGGCAGGGGGTGGCAGGGGGGTGTCCAGGGGGTATTTTTTTATGGATTTGGACACCCTATAGCCACGGTTTTAAACCGTGGCTATTGGTTTATTGCCATGGTTTTTAACCGTGGATATAGACATAATGCCACGGTTTAAAACCGTGGTGATATATTCTATCCGGCCTTTAGTATAGCCACGGTTGAAACCGTGGCTATAGCTTTAAAGCCATGGTTTGGAACCGTGGCTATAGGTATAGGCCTATAGCCACGCCAAACTTAGCCACGGTTCGAGGAACCGTGGCTATTACCTATAGCCACGGTTTGAGGGCCTATAGCCACGATTCTAAATCGTGGCTATAGCCCGAATTTCCAGTAGTGATAGTGAATAAACACCAAAGCCCAAGCTAGGCTCTAAGGGCATGATCCTTTGACAGTTCTCTTATATGTGAGGGGAAACAAATTCTAGAGAGGCTTAAACCTAAAATAGAGGCCTTAAATTTTATTTTAAAAACAAAACTAGGGGATTCACAAGATTTCTAAACGATTTAAACATCATTTATATATTGGGGTCTTCCCCTTGGGAAAACCCATTACACATCATGAATTGTCCTTTTAGTTCCATTATACATCATGTTTTCAATACATATCGTGTAAACCAATTACACATTGCCTAATTGGCCTATATCCAACCTATATCTCTCCTTCCTATTCCTTCCCAAAACAACCCAACTAGCCTACGTGCCTGAATTTAGGGTTCAAGCTAAAAACAACATTACTAGAGTTTAACTATAAATAAAAGGATCCATACCTCATATAAACACATGGGATCGTGCACCAAAAAGGATGAATTGAGTGGAAAAACATTAGCGATACAAGGGAATTATCATAATCATAAAAGGATTTTCACCCTCATAATTCCTTGTTCTCTTTCTATTATCATGTTTTCATATAGTTCCATTATTTATACCTATATCAATCCTAGTGTAATATAGGTTAAATTAGTTTGTGTTATCTAATAATTCTCAACCTAATCCCTTAATGTCACTAAGAAATATATCCTTCATAATGGTTCATAAAGGTAATGTGATTAAACTTAGAATATTCCCATGAGTGTATATCTAGGTGTGAATTATTAGGCCCACTCATTATGTATCCGGGTGACAATCATGTAATTATTCAACCAACCATTTTCTAGGTTATTACCAATAAGTGAATCTATTATATAGCTGTATCCAGTTTCCAATATGTGGATAAGGAATTATTTTCTATGAAAACCACATATACAAAACATTACTAATAATTCAGGATATAATCCCATACTTAGGATCATCTCAAGGTTTTTCACTAAGGTTATCTAACCATAACACAAATATAACCAAACTAATCATCAAATATATCTAAAACCTACTTGGATACCACCTATAGATACATAGGATAAACATGTAATTATTTTAAAACATTTATATAAAATAAACCTTAAATCATACAAATAATCATAGTATACCTTGAACATAATGGTTTGTGTCTTTATAGACAAGACACATAAGCAACTTATTTTACAACCATTGTCAATATTTCTCCATAATTGGGCCATAATAGACTCCCTCATATTCTTCATATATATTATACTCATACTCATTACTTGGGGAAATGGAAATATATGAAATGGGTGTCCTCATGTGCTTAGTAAGGGTAAATTTAAGTCAAAGAAATTGAATATCATAAGTGAACATGATATGGGAATATATGCATAATCATGATCAATAAGAAAATTAATATCCAAAAAATATTTTATCATAAATCATGGCATATGGATTAACATAAAATAATACATGAATAAAAAGTGTGTGGTAAGATTATTTAATAAACACGATCCATAATATTTTATCCTAGTCATGATAATGAGCATAAAACTATAAAAAGTATTTCAACTTTGGTGCAAACATTTGTATATTGAACATTACTTTCATGATCCACACCATCAGTACCCACACTTATGAAAAAATTAAATATACTCATTTATACATTATCTCATGAGATATAATCATCAAAACAATTCATTTGAGGGTGATACATGACCCCAAATGTTTTCATACATACTTATTTGTGAAACATGAAATCAATAACTTATTACATCATAAGAACGAATGGAAATAAAACGGGGTTCATAAAACTTTGTAAATTAAAATCTTTCACTTTTAATGTATAAAGAACCCATCATTGTAAAATATGTTTCATATGGGTTCACATAAAGAAATAATTAATAATTATTTCAATTATCATAACATTATAATCCCATGGAAAATAAATGGGTATCAAATGACATCAAGTAACTTTCTTGGTACAAAACATTCAATCATTAAAATAAAGCATATGGTTTTTACACTATATAGATAAGGGTTATAAAATTAATAAAATAATTTCACCAAATAAAACAAAGTATTAAATATATGTGAAAAAACTTTAATTAAAAGTATAAAAACAATTATATTCAAAATTTAATGGAATTTGGATAAAAGATTTGAAAATACATAGTAGATGATTATATAGATAGTGGAAGAGATGGATCGTTCTTCCAAAATTGAAGGACATTACATATGTTATCCAGAGAAAGATGGTGGATGGTTACAATATAATAATATCCCTGATCAATAATAATGTATTTCAAAAGATTTTTATTTAAATAAAACATATATTTAGTAATATTTTGAATACATTTCTTTGGAAATATGAAATTTTCATGATCTTTTCAAAAAAAATTACATTGTAATGTTTTTTAAATAAAGGGGAACAATATATTCTTTTATAAAACCAATAAATATTATAAATGATTTATAATAAAAATTAAAAAGATTTTGGAATGATGTGTGCACACAACAAGCATATAAAATTTATTATTTTAACACTTTGCTGAAAACGACCCATATAATAAAGTTAAAAAATATATAATTCTTTTAAAGAAAAATATAAAAAAAAATTCACCAATGAATTATAAAGGTATATAAAATGAAATTTTAAAAATAATACAATGAATTAAGAAATAATAAATGTGAGGTTTTATAATTAAAAAAAGAGATGTGTGTAGTTTTACCTACAAAAAACACTTCATGTAATATTTGATTCAAGGGAAAATGAAATATCAGGTATATATAAAAAACCCCATGAATAAAAAATTTAAATGATGAGAGTTTTTATAAAGAATAAATATTATATATAAGAATTATCTTTTAGAAATAATTTTATTTAAAATTAATATTGGAAATGAAACCCTTACAGTTTGAGTATAATTTTGATCAAAATCACTTTAAAGTTGTGCATCTTTTGAATCGATGTAAATTTAAATAAATTATAGGATCTGGATATTAAAACCTCATGAATATTGTAATGGACATTAAATAGGTTTTAATCACAGTATATTAAATTAATCATGGTTCACATAATGAAATATGTCTTAAGAAATGAAATAGGTAACAAAGAACCCCATACCACATTTCCCCTTTTAGCATAATGCACTCTAAGATCCTATATTACAAACATAAATATCTTAATGACATTTTTAATAAAGTTTTATATATACATAAAATTTTATAAACCTTATATATAATTATTATCTAAATTTTTATTAGTTTGTTATTACTTATTTTCAATATTGGATGTGAGTAATCTTGATCGTTTGAAACTAGTTTCTTAATAGCCATATTTTTATTCACTCTTCACCCAATGATAATAAATATATTTCCAATAAAGCTACTAAAATGGTTGAATTTTTATTATTTATGTTTATTATATTTCCTTTAATGAATAATTTAGTTTTTATCTATGAATATGAAATGTATAATGAACATTTTTCCATGATTTTTAATGTATGAATAGTTGTTTTTTTAATTAATGGGTAAAATATTGATATATCTTTTTTCAGAAAAAAATAATTATTATTATTTGAATATATATATATATAAAGGATATAGGGTAAAAAATAAGATATGGTCCCTTATAATTCTATAAAAATACTTTTTTTATCTAAAAGGATGTTCCCTTGGGAGTACCGGAGTTTTTTGTAGTGATTGGGATGGTTAGGGCACAACATTTTGGTTTTTGAGGTAGGTTGAGGAGAATATATAGTGTATGGTTTTGATACCTTTTCACCACAAATATAAGGCCCAAAAAGGGGAGGAGTACAGTTTGTTAATCTATGTGATTGCGGTCTATTAACTCTGTGAGGGGATGCATTCTACTACAGACCTAGCACATGGTCAGTGCATGGTTTGGTCGACAATATTCGAAAATCGTGCACCCTATTAAAAATGGGGTAAAACTAAATTTACCCCTATTATAATTTTAAACATATTTTTTCACCTCTTCCATCAATTTTACATATCAAAAAAAATATAAATCTCTTTTATATCAATCCTTAAGGCTTGAGTGGATATCCCCCATCTATCATCTGATTCCCGCATTGCTGGTCATGTCGGAACACCCTTAGTAAGGATAAAAATCATTTTCCATATTTCTTCATTTTTAATCATTGTCATTCGTTTTATCTCCATGTGAGTTAATATATATTATTTTCATTTATTTTTATGGATTCCATGATTTATCTCATTCTATACCAAATCTGAGTCAGATATTAGATGGGGAATCTTCTGTGTGTCCTAGGTAAGTTTTCTATTATTTTTTCCTACAATCCTTGACCTTTATAATATTTTTTGTTCTTCTAAACACTAGATAATCAATGATTATACATGAAAATGTATAAATCCTTTAATTAGCCTCTTATATTTTTAAATCGTCATTCTATGAGACTCCTAGAAACTTTTTGAGGTCGGAAGACTCAACCGGAACCACCCCATATACTCAATTTGGCCTAATTCCTGTGAGAAATTTATTTTAAATATAACAAAAATGCATCTTAGGTTGTGTTTTGTTGGTCCCTTAGAAAAAAAACATTTCTTATGAAACGAAACATTACCTTAAGGTATGTTTGGATTGTTCAGGAACAAATTAACAAAATAGAACCATACATTAATTCTTCATCCCACCACAGACAGAAAAACCGAAACTACTAACACAAACCCTATAAAATCTCACCTCAAATTTCCACCTTCAACTTCACACTGACCTCAAAGTGACCAAAAACATAAATCACATCTTACTTCCCCTCACCAGAGTCTTCTTGGCCACCGCTAGCTTCGCACTATGCTTCTTCAGCATCACCTTCCTAACCACAGTAACTTTCCTTCCCATCATCACCTTCTTTGTTGGTGTACTCCTCATTGATGTCTTAGAGACCTTACCTAGATTTTTCACTAGCTTAATAGGGTTCCACATGATTAATTAATGAAAAATTCTAGTGGAACTCCCATAATAGATTTCTTCAATATATTATATTGATGAATTACATTGCTTGATGTCACAAATTTATCTCAATCTCTATGAAAACATATAATGTTCAAGATGATCTCCAAGGTTCAGTTTGATTCCCTTAGACAAGGAACACCTTGGGTTATCCCCTTGATTTCCGATCAAGAACTATCCAAAATGAAATGATTTCATTCATTTTTTGATTATAAACACTTATGTGTATAATTCCATGGGTTTATCCCTTATATTATACACAAAACCAATTAGATATACAAAATTGGTTGATCAATTGAGATTTTTCTTGACTCCCAAAGTTACAAATGTAATTGAACTTCCATGGATTCCAAATATGTGTATTTTATTGGAATTAACGAATTTTTTTGTGGATTCCTTGTGGTTAAATATTATTATAAACCTTTAATACCTGCCTAAGTTGTAACGAACCAGACCCAAATAGCCACCCGAACAGTGCTAAACGGGTCGGGTGTTACTACTTTAGGCGCACCTCTCTGAACACCAAAGGTAGCTGACTAGCAGCACAGGTCTGATAGGGATAGTGGGGAGGCTATACCCTCTCAAAGGATAATAATGGTACCAGTCAGAGTATAAAAATAAAGATTCAGTGGAATAAACAACTCAGCAGACTTGAACCAGACCTACAAAGCAGAATCTCATTTAATATTAATAAATATCGAAAGTAATAAATATAATCAACAAAAACGGAAAGTAAACACAACAGCATGCAGAGTACGACATATAACTAAAAATGAACAACAAAACATGATTCCAAATTAGGTCATACATATCCATATATAATGTCTTTAATGATTAACCAATTGTAGCTACAAAACAAGTAAGCATGCCAACACAGGAAATAAGTCAAAACAAATTAAAATCCAGCTAGGAAAGACCTAAAGTTCCATACCAACTCCATGCAATAGCTAATGTAGTACAGCTCCTGAAACTGACATCTTTCATGCATGTAAATCCATGAAGTATACACGTGTCCCGAAGGGCCCGTGCAGGGTGTGAGACAAATCTTAGTAGGATACCACCCAATAGTGTGTACCTGATATATGTGTTTATGAAGGCACACATTTATAAGGAATATAGTAAATAGTAAGAAGCAAAAAACCAAACACAAACTCCACTAGTGATTAGCAGCCACCATGTAGTGTCACTTGCTTCGGCCAATGCCGGATTCTCTGTCATGTAACTCAGTACCATGTGCCCCCTGACACCAGGTGTCTCAAGTACCGACGTCCCAAAGGCATGCCCAAGAAATATTAACCTGGAGGAACAACGATGTCTATCCTCAAATAAGTAACCGAAGGGACTATGATGTCTACCCTCAAATAATGTAACCATAGGGACAATGATGTTTCCCTCAAATAAAGTAACCGAAGGAACAATGATGTCTGCCCTCAAATAACGGTGAGCCTCTGCCCCCATCCTGATAACCTCAATGTTATCCCCTAAAGGTTCCTCACCTTCCACGCAGCTTCCTAAAGCAAGCACCCCAAACCAATAGTACCTAAACGACAACTAATGGTGGCCTCTACCCACATGACTTTTCAAAACCACCTCATCCCAGAGTCTCTCTACATGCACACTACTCAAAGTTATGGGTGATCAATAATCACAAAAATAGTACCTAAGCCACAACACCTCGGACACCTCGTGTCCCTGAGACTATGCCGCTCAAGTCCGATGGCCTCTCCATCGATGTAAATCGGGCCATGCCCAACCTGACAATTTCCCTGCCTCAAGACGACGTCCAGGAAGCCTAATCTCATGGTCAGAACAACCCAATGTAACTTGGGTCAAAACCAACCTATGATCAGTATCACTCAACAAATATTCAACCCATGCCCCCACACAACCCAAAGGGTTCCAGCATATGAAATGACACGTATCACATATATAATCAAATTAAATACTTAAATAGGAAAGGAAAACTAAACAGTTGAATTGCACTAGCTAAGAGTTGTTCTATACCAGTACGAAGATCTTGAAACCCTCTAACAAGTCATATCAATGATTAATAAACTAAAATCCACAGTTTTAACCAATACTAATCAACTATTACCATTTTTTAATTTCCCAGACAAAATTCCCTGATAAGCAACGACCACTCGCCCAGTCCCGCTCAAGAAAAACGGGTAACAAGGCATACCCAAAGTATCCCATAGGTCAAATAACAATTAAAGAGGTAATAACAGGTAAAATATGGTCACACTCAAAATACCCAATAATGCGCCATTGGCCAAGCCACCCAAAAGTATATGAAAACACAAAAGGAGGTATGCACCACCTACCTGAGACTCATAGATGTGTGTCCAATATCGAGCTCCAATTCAAAGCTGATATTCATAAATCTACATTTCTGTCAAATCCCAGCAATTCCACACTGATGGAAATTGCGATGGGTGAAGCAAAGGATCAAGAATGTAATAGGGTGCATGGGTTTTGCCTCGCTGTTTCGATCCCATAGTCACTGACGGATTGAAGAATGAACTATGGATAAAGAATCTAAAAGAAGAAACTTTTTCAGCCTTCTAGAGTATCATGGACCAAAAATGGGGAAGAAGAAGGTATTTTATGAAATAATACGCAACTCCCTTTCCTTTATGTAAGTAAAAAATGAAAGTACATGGCATATATTAAGTACTAAATTCCATGTAGTATCCTTTTTTGTACTCTGACTTAAGTGGAGGTAGCCACATGGATTGGAAACTCCACATGGGTCGACACACGGCTGGAACTCAACTAGTACACAAAATTGAGGATACACGACATGTCGATCAACACTACACACCATGTAGTAGGAAATTCATACACAGTCATCACACGACATGTACTCAGCGAGCACACAGTTAGTAATTTCCTAACCCCTACACGGCATGTACTTTAGAGTACACAATGTGTAGTCTGAAATTTTTTAGAACATCCCATATTTTCCCAGTTTTCTTACAAACAAGTCACAAATTTCAACAGGGTTAGGATTTTGACCCCATCCAAAAACCCGGGTTCTTAAAATCTCATCACCTAAACATAGCTGTTCCATAAGCTATCAAACGAAACCTGGAGATGACACCGAACATACCACTCTAATCAGGGTAACTCGGACTACCCTGGTCTCTAAGGTTCTGGCTAAATTCTTCAAGGGGCTCCCCACCATAGGAATTTCCTAAATCGGTCTCAACCCTACAAAACTCAACAAAGAAAAGGTTCACTAACTTGTTTCTGGGATCATGGTCCTCTCATAACGCATCATGACTTTTCCACTTCATTCGTGCTCCTGTGTCGTTTTCAACACCCCAACCGTATCCTACACCATATCAGTGTCCGTCTCCACGAGGTCTTACATCCCATGGACACTCAAAGCTAAACCCGGTGCCTAGATCCTCATGTAACCCGTATCCTCGATGCCCTGATTCCCATGACACATTAAGTAACCCTCTTTTAATGATGCTCCTGATGTGAAGCACCTCACACACACACACACACACACATATATATATATATATCACCCACCTGATATGGTGCTAATCCCACTGAAAAACATTTAATCAGTCCACAAATATCATGTGCACCTTGTTCACTCAAACGGTCATGCATCAACAGGTCATTACAAAGAGAAAACAAGAAGTCATGGCCAAACTCACAGTGTACATATAACCATCATCAGCTCACTAGCCTTCTCATCCCCTGGCATCTCCACTATGTGCACTTGTCTTAAAGCACGACTGTATGATGCCTGACCTCCCTGCGGTGCTGCTCCAGTCACCGGACACTGACCCCTCAGTCGGGTCCCACTGTCTCTGTCACGTCTTCTGTGTGCAACTGAAACTCAGCTACCCACTCCAGGTACCAAACCTGAACTAAATCTAGATGCCATATTCTATCCTAGATCCTGTCTTCCCATTGTCTGATAAGGCTACCTATAGAACCACTCCAGATGCCCAACCTATCCACATGCTCAGAACTTCTTTAGAGGCATATCACAAAGAGTCCGAACATGTCCTGGCTACCCAAAGTGAACGAAAAATGATGTTGAACTACTACGAGGTGGTCTAGCTGAGTCATTGGCCTAACTGCCCTACTGAAACTCATCATGTCCTCACTTCCTGCTATCTAAACCATCACCTAATGTCATTTCCCGACCAACTGAGGGAATATCCCTCTGGTTACCCTCCAAAATTATTTCCTAATTTACCACCTATAAGAATAACCTATCCTGAAGATGTTTACCAGGATCTAAATGGCATGTTGCAAGCCATCCTCAATGTGCCTCACCCTTGTCGCGTCATCGCTTACCAAACTAGGTGCAAAGTGGGATAGCTCAGTGAAAGTAGATACATAGTCCATAATAGGCATGTCTCCCTAGTGAAGGCTCAAGAACTCCCAAGCTCTCTCTTCCCTCACTATATCTGGGTAAAATTGGTCGAAGAACTTGTCCTTGGAGTCCTTCCATGATATTCCCTCATTCCTGTGAGCCTGAACTAGCACATCCCACCATCGATTCCTCAGTCCTCGCAGCATGTACATCGCCAGCTTGACACTCCACCCTAGAGGCATATCGAGCTACTCTAAGAACATCTGTGTGCTCTCTATCAAGTTCTCAGCCGCCTGTTGACCACCTTCACCTTGAAAAAGAAGTGGGTGCTGCAACTAGAACTCCCGCGTCAGATATTCCATAGATTTCTCTATACCCTGCACACCTCTGTCGATCCCCTACAAGACAGTACCAGGATAGCACGTAGTTTCTCTTCGAGCTGTGGTCCGAACACTACCAAACCCGGCTACGGTTCTACCGGCACTAGATCTTGAACCTGATCATGTCCAAGAGCCTATACCAGCGATTCATGCTCTGCCTGTACCTTAGGATTATAAACCTAATCATGCTCATGAAGCACCATAAAATCACCTGCCTGATGCTACATCTAATTCTTCAAAAGGAACCCGCTGAATACCATAAATATTCAGACATCCCACATTTATATATAACAATATGTTTATGCAGATTGAAAAAGTAGTAAAATGTTGCACATAACTACTACCCTTACTCTCCCCACCTCAACCCATTCCCATAGCATCCCAGCCTCCTAACCGCCTTACCCACCCTCAACAGATCCAAGTATCAAAAGTAAATCAGGCCTTGCCCATCACGACAACCAATGTTGCCTCAAACCGATGACCAAGTCGCCCAATCCTGACGATCAAAATCATCTAAACCATAGTACATTTCTCTTCTCTTAATAGCCATACCCAAATACCCTACCACATTAAATTATACAAATATATAAAAGATGGAATATCACTTTGTGATAAACAATAAATTCTATCAGGAATTTCACCTATTCACATTTCAAAAGAATACAAAGCATGGAAATTGACATTTTCAGATGGTATTATCATATCACAAAGCATACATGCAGTTATGAAATTTAAATACCCTAAAATGTTCCCATAAAAATTCAAGAAAATAAGCCTTTCCATACTGGGCCAAGGTCCAATTCTCTCTTACCGCACCAAGTTAAGGGTTTCATATCACAATCAATAACATCACACACCAAGCGAGCCCCCAAGGTGGGAATCATATAAAATGTAATATGATCAAAAGAAAAAAGTAATTCACACCCCTGGAAACATGGTCTATTCCGTGTACCTAGGGCTACAGGCACCCAAGAACAAGTTAGAAACCCAGTTCCAGTAACAAGCTATCTCTAGTATACCATATACTAAATATTAAAACCAACAGAAATAGAAAGAGAAGTCTCAATATCATTAGTATCCAGCAAAACAAAGCTACTAAATCACTATAAAGAACTCCTATGATACCACATTGTAACAACCTGGACCCGAATGACCACCTGAACAGTGCTAAACGGGTTTGGTGTTACTACCGCAGGCGCACATCCCCAAACACCAAAGGCTACCGACTAGCAGTTAGGGTCTGATAGGTATAGTTGGGAGGTTATACCCTCTAAGAAGATAATAATGGTACTTGTCCTATTATAAAAATAAAGATTCAGCAGAATAAATTACTCAGTAGACTTGAACTAGACCCGTAGAGCAGAAGCAAATTCAATATCGATAAACAGAGGAAGCACAAAATATAATCAACTACAGCATAAAGTAAACACAACATCATGCTGATTACCATTTTTAAATAATTCTGAACAACAAAACATGCATCCAAATCAGGTCATACATATCCATATATAAAGGTGCCAATGGATAACAGACTTTAGCTACAAAACAAGTAAGCATGTTGATACAGGAAAGAAATAAAAACAATATAAACTACAGCTAAGAAAGACATCAAATTCCATACCATCTCTATGCAATAGCTAATGCAGTCCATCTCTTGAAGCTGAACTCTTTCCTCCACATAAATCCATATAGTCTACACGCGTCCTGAAGGGCCCATGCAGGGTGTGAGATGAATCTCAGTAGGATACCACCCAATGGTACATACCTAATATAATTTTTTAAGTAGGAATTTATTTATAAAGAATACAATAAACAGTAAGAAGCACACAACTAAACACAAAATCCACTGCTTGTCAGCAGCCACCATGGAGTGTCTCCTACTTCAACCATTACAAGAATCTATGTCATGTAACCCGGTATCATGTGCCACCTAACGCCGTGTGTCTCATGTACCGACGTCTTAAAGGCACACCCAAGAAATATTTTTCCAGAGGAACAGCAATGACTATCCTCAAATAAGTAACCGGAGGGACAACGATGTCTACCCTCAAATAATGTAATTGGAGGGATATTGATGTATGCCCTCGAATATTGTAACCGGAGGACGGTGATGTCTACCCTTAAATAATGGCGAGTCTCTTCCCCCAACCTAATATCCTCAATGTTATCCCTTGAAGTATCCTCACCTTCAACGTGACTTCCTACAACAAGAACCCCCAAACCAATAGTACCTAAACCGTAACTAACGGGGGCCACTACCCACATGAGTGGTCATAACGACCTCATAACAGAGTCTCTTTGTGTGCACATTACTCAAAGTTCCAGGTGAGCGGTAATCACCAAAATTATACCCAAGACACAACACCTCTGACACCTCATGTCCCTGTGACTATGCCACTCAAGTCCGAAGACCTCACCATCTATGTAAACCACGTCATGCCCCACCTGACAGCCACCCTACCTCAAGACGACCTCCATGACGCCCAATCCCATGGTCAGAACCACCCAATGTAACTTGGGTCAAACCCAACCTGTGATCAGCATCACTGAACTAATATCTGAGCCATGACCAACACAACCCAAGGGGTTCCATCAAATGAAACTACATGTATCACATATATAATAAATTGAAATACTTAAATTTGCAAGAAAAACTAAACAGCAGAATTACACTAGCCAGATGTTGTTCTATACCAGCACTAAGATCTTGAAAGCCTATAACAAGTCATATCAAGGTTTAATAAATTAAACTCAATAGTTTTAACCAATACAAATAAACTATAAACATTTTGTCATTTCCTGGCCAAAATTCTCCGATGAGCAACGACCACTCACCCAACCCCACTGAAGAAAAACAAGTAAAAGGGTATACCAAATGGAATCCCATAGGTCAAGTAAAAAGTAAACAGGAAATAGCAGGTAAAACAGGGTAAAACTCAAAATAATTGAAAACGCGCCAAAGGTCACACCACCCAAAATTATGCAAAAACACAAAAAAAATGTATGAACCACCTACCTGAGACTCATAGATTTAGGCACATACAATATCGAGCTCCAATTCAAAGCCGATCTTTATAGATCTATGTTTCCATCAAATCCTGGAAATTCTGCTGAGATGAAACTGCGACGTGTGAAGTAATGGATCAAGAATAGAACATGGTGTGTGGGTTTAACCTCACTGTTATGATCCTACATCCATTGATAAATTGAAGAATTGACAATAGATAAATAATCTAGGAGAAGAAACATTTTTGGCCTTCCAGAGTGTCATGGTATGAAAACAGGGAAGAAGAAGGTATTTTTTAGAATAAGATGCGATACCCTTTCATTTAAGCGAATAAAAAAAGTATGTGGTGTGTATTAAGGACTACAAATCGTGTATTAGACTTTTTTGTACTTCGACATTAGCAAAGGTAGCCACAGAGCTTGGACTCTCCACATGGGTTGACACATGGCTTGAACTTAGCCGGTATGTAGAAAGGAGGATACACGATATGTCGAGAAACACTACACGCCATGTAGTAGGAAGTTACTACACAGTCTTCACACATCATGTACTCGGGAATCACATGACTGGTACTTAACTAACCCCTACACATCATGCACTTTAGAGTGAATGGAGTGCAGTCTAGAAATTTCTAGAACTTCCTAGATTTTCCCGATTTTCTTAGAAACAAGTCAAAAATTCAAACAGGGCTGGGATTTTGACCCATTCAAAAAACCCGAGTTCTTACATCAGGTCACTTGATCATTGAAATGACATGTATTTAGATTCATCCTTCTTGTACCAAAGTAGGAAGGTTTGGATTGGTATCCCAAGAAGAGTAAAAGATTGATATATTTTCCTTTATTTTCATGATTTATATTTATTGTACCAATATCATATTATATTTTATACTCTTGGATTGTATTTTCAATAGAAATAATTGGTGGTGGCCTACTAATATGCACTCACACCTAGTTTGGGTCACCATTTCATATGTGGAAAATTTTCATTGCAGTTATGGATAAAGGGAATCACCCGAGTGTGGCAGATTGATATCATTTTTAGGATGGGATATAGGGATTAGGGTACTTAGTCATTTCCCAAGACTATCATATATATTGTTTCTTTTTGTCATTTTTCCATTCATTTATATTTGTATTGTTTGTATAACTACTAAAATGTATCTTTTTTATTAATATATTGTATCTTCATGGGGCCATATGTATATGATATTATTATTTTTTAATTATGTATATTATTTGTAATCTTTATGGATTATGTGATGTATTTTTTTAATATTGTGTTGTTCTCTGATAAAAAATGTATAGTCTCCCCACTACACCACTATATACCCTCACTGTTGTTCAGAAACCTCCAAAGTATGGGGAGGTGTTCATTAGGCTTTATGGCCAACATGTCTTATCATATGACTATGAACTATGTTGGGGATATCAAAACGTGATATCATGGAATTATTTTTCCTTTTTCATACTATTTCATGATTGTATACATGATACTTGTATGTGATGGAACTCGATAATAAGCCTTACACTTAGAGTAGTTAACCCATGACTGGGTGAAAATGTGAGGTTACAAGGGGTGGGACTTGTAGTTCTAGATTTTTCCTCCTACAGTTATATAACATTCACTGTTAGGTGATGAATATTATTTATAATGTTATGTTTTATGGATATTAACCAATTGTATAGACAATAAAATGGAATTATCTCTTGAATTTTCATTTTCCCATAGGGATTTATATTTCATGCATATACCATACCATGAATATCTCATTTTATGTTCTTCATGTCACTTTATATTGGTTAATTGACTACTATGCATGAAATTGGTAATGTTTATTATAGGAATTAAATTACCTGAAGTGTTTAAATCAACCTAAATTTTGTTTTATCACATAGCTTGATGATAAAACCTTATTTAACTAAATTTTACATGGCCAAGTGACAAATTACTTTCATGCAATGTGAAAAAAATATTTCTTAAGTCAAAATGTAGTATCATGCTTAAAATAGATTATCTCTATAGAGGATCTCACAAAAACATGCTGTCACCATAAATTTGATAAATAATTGGAGGTTGTTTTTGAAAATGATTAATTTTAAAGAGAAATATTGAAAAGAAATTAATGGAAGAAATTAAAAAAAATATTGAAAATGAATTGATAATGAATGTAATAAAAATAGTGATATGAATTGGGTGATCAGTTCTGGATCAGTTATCCAATTATAATTCAATCATAGTTTAAATTTATCCAATCTTCTTCAACTAATCTGGTTAAATTGAGATTCAAAAATCAATTGCTCTTACTCCATTGAAAAAATGATGCTTGTGAGAGTAAACCTTTATAACATGTCAACTAAATCTAATCCCCTTTATATTTGACAAATATTTTTAACAAATACCCTCAATTTTCTTAGGAAATTCCCAATCAGGACTTATTTATACCCAAAAATGAAGAATATCCACTACCCATCCCACACGTACGAAAAATCGTCACGTAATTCACCACTAAGATCTGATACATTCCATCGTATATTAGCCAGAACATAGTGGATATAGAAAATGAGCACTTTCCAAAGAAATAAAAATAACATAATTTAAAACAAATTATGATTTTACTTGATAATAAAAACCTCAACTATAAATTGAAACCAACTTTTTAAAATAGATTATGGACTTTATAACATTAAGTGAAAGAACACCAACATTACAAAATAGATGACATATAACTCTTCAATCACAATGGTAATTACCCTACCATGTTTAGGTAACCATTGATAAATGGTGAAGAATAAGTCATTAAAATAATAAAAAATGTAATGAGTGAAAAATAATAATAGAAAAAATTTCATACAGAAACTATCCTATAGATTTATGCATATATTCATCCCACCAAACTAGAAAAAATATCTAACTTAACATCCTGTAATTTTTTAAAAATGAACTTTACTATCAGCCCTCAAAATATTAAAGTATTTGGATATTCTTAGAGGTATTTGTCAAAAAATTAATCAAGTCTAATTTTTTATCTAAAACGACTCTTCAATTTCCTCCATTTAGGAGAATACAAAGGAACTCTTAATGAGACAATTTCTCCATGAAATTTAATTGGAGAATTATTATTTGAGTAATATTTAATAAACACATTTAATCACCTCATTTGGATGACTTAATGTTGAGATATGACTCATTAAATCATGTTGAATCAATCATGTCATCCTGAAAAATTTATCCAATTAGTTTATTTTTTGGTGCTAGTGTGTTTCGAATTGGTCTTATTTTAGATAAAAAGCATGAAGAAAACTAAATGAGAAATCATAAAAAATAATTACTCAATTTGGATAAATATTTTAAAATAAATTCCAAAAATAAATAAGATCTATAAAAACTGTTAGTTTCCATATTTTATAAATTTTCCCAATTAAGCCCAAAATTCCAAAAAAAAACATTAAATTGATGTAAATCAAGTAAAATTTATAAATTGCAAAGGATTAAATAATTTAAAATTATATGAATAATAATGAAAATATTATCTTCATCAATTCCCACACTCTTATAAATTGGAATCATCAACAAGTGATCATCAAATCAAAGGAAATTGAAAATACATAATAATCAGATCCAACAATTCCACACCAAGAAACAAAAGATCTCAAGACTCATCAAATACAATTATTACAAGTTCTCATTTTATATCATTAAATATTATTCATCTTAATTTATTATCCCATTCAAATAATACACCTACCATACATGAATTTCATATCATCACACAAATATTAATTTTCGAAAAGGCTTTTCTCATCCAAATTCAGGCTACGGTCACCATATGCTGGATAAATTCCCACATCTCCACCCGATGTGAGTCAAGGACATGTTTTAATCCTGAGTAATTACCAATGTAGATTTACCATTTTTGTTTGGTAGTATTTAGATGTCATAAAAAAATTTAGGTTTAATGAGGAGTTCCTGACTCTTTTTGAAGAAAAATTGTAGGATTCTAATTTTCACTCATGTATGGTCTCCTCACCACCCCCATAGAATAAAATCAACTCCATCATCATCTTGAAAAATCAAGGAAAGATAACACCATTAATCATTTCAGATGAAAAAATTTCATTCTTATCAAACATAATTTTATATGGAATCTTTTGAAAGGAACAAATTCTTATATCATGATTGCTCCAGAAAGGCACAACTTCTCTTATCTAAAAGCTTCAGTAGGAATAACTTCTGTTATCATGAAATCTACAGAAAGTCATATCTTTCAAAAAAATTATTTTTTTCAATAAATAAATATTTTAATTATTTTATTTCAAACATAATTTATCACAAAATAAGGCATCACAACACAACACATCATTCTCTTACAGTTACGTTTAACTAGATCATGCAATTTTACTTTAAGAGCTGGTTGGATAAGAAAAATTGGATTGTAATATGGTTAAACTAACTAGTGGGCCCAGGATAATAATGGATAAAAGGATTAAATATATAATTAAGTCCATAATAAAAATTATTATCATGAAAGATGTTATTTAAACCCAAAGAAATCCCTCAATAATTTAAAACACAATTACATGAAACCCTTAAGTTTTGCCAAGAAAAAATCATATTCTGCTCAAAGAAATCACGCTTTTGTTCTCCCAATAAGTGATTTGAATTTAAAGAATATGAAAAAATGGCTCATAAGCCTCACATGAATGTGATTTTAAAGATAAATATAGTGAGATGTGGCATTGTTTTAAAAATTTGAGTATTTTTCATGAAATTCAAAAATGATTTGAACTAAAAACTAATTCATTTTAAATAATAATTTAAGATAAATTTCATGGAATAAATTATGTCACACATTTAAATGGGTTTAAAATTTTCAAATATAATCAATTAAGCTCAAATGATTCAAAAACACAAAAAAATGAAAAATAAACACATAAAAAATGTGAACAAATATTTTTTTTTAAAACGGAAAAGAAACAAATGAAAATTATAAAATATAAAGGTTAACTCCCCACCACACATAAAATATGTAGTTACCTCATTGAATTCAAATGAATTTAACATATAATAAAATTCAAATATGAATCCCAGCAATCAAACATCTGTGAAGGAGAGGTACGACCTGACTTATTTGTAATGAAACATTGAGTTAAACTCTTAGGTTTTTATTTCTGAAAACCTACATGAAAAATTATAAATGATAAAATGATAAGTTTATTATAAAAAAATAAAATAGAAATAGTATGAGAATATATTGTTAAATCTTGTTTTAGTACCCCAAGTGGTCTATGGGTTTTGATTGCCTATAGATTGGCAGTTCTAGTTTCTTATCCCCAATCTGATAGTGGGTGGAGTTTCTTTCTCATGATCCTCAAAAATCTATTATTTCCGGAATGGACTTCATACTTTTTTAGGACTCCATCGATATATTATTCTAAATACACCCCCATGATAATGATATACTACTTTCATTATGGGGATAGAATATAGAATGAGTCCTTCTCTAACATAATATCCACTTGCACAACCTCTACTTCATTTTATAGTGGTTTCTCAAGTCAAGATAAATCATAAGTATAGTAAAATGGGATGTAATAGTGTAATTATATTTTAAAAAACTTAAATCAAGAGGTATCAATATCAAATTCTTCCATTTTAGTGTATACATATTGTGTATTTGTTTCCTCAGGAAAATACACTTTGGTCTCCTATCGACCTCCCTCCAATAAATAATAAACATGTATAGGGAGCTCCATATGTTATTAAGTAGGGAAATATTCTAATTCATAATTTTCTCCATTAATTTGATCATCATAAATTTCTTACTTATTGGGAAGTTCCTCTTAAATAAGAGAGATTGTAGATGGAGGTTGGTAGCTAGTCTTATCTATTAGAAAGGTGATTGGGGAAATAACTTCTACCACTAGTTTGGATTCTAGTTTAGGTTGAGGTCCCTAGTATAATGTAACTTTCTCCTTGTACTTCAATATATGATAATAGATTTTTACTTGATTTACTATGTCCATTATTTCATGAAGCAAGAGGCCTATGACATGTCCATTCTACATTTACATGTCCAAAATAATGTGTTCATCAACCTTTTTTAATTGGTTCATATCACTATTGGCTCCCATTTCACCTTACACATGTGAGTAATAAATCGAATCATAATAATTATAGTTGGAATACATCATGGAATATTTTTAAATTGTTTTTAAATGAATGAAAAATATATATTTACAAAATGTCAAAATCCGATTGTTGTCACTAGCTCCCATACAATGGTGCGATGTTTTCCAATGTTCCTATCATAGGGTGTGATAAAAAAATATTTCCTAAGTTAAAATATTGTATAGTGGTTAAAATAGGTTTTCTATAAAGGGGATCACACAATAATCAATTTTTCACTTTAAATTGAAGAAATAAGTGGTTTTTTGTTTTTAAAATTGTTTAATTTTAAAAAAAATGAAAGAAAAAACATAAAGGAATAAATTAAGAAAAATATTGAAAAAAATAACAAATAATGTGGTTGGAAACAGTGATATGAATTGGGTGATCATGTTAGGATCATTTTTCTAATATCAATGTTATGATAGTTCTAATTTATCCAATACTATTCTATTATGCTCATAAAAGTGAGATTCCAAGATTGTTTTTCTCCCTAACATGGCCAAATGGTGATGGTGAGAGTAAACTTTCCAAGATCTCATCTTGATATACTATCCTTGATATGTGTGATAGAGTTGCAACAAATACCCTTAATTGGAGTATGAAATTCTCAATCGGGTTTTGTTTACCCCATGCAATAAAGAATATCCCATACTTGTCCCACACGTGCTGATAATTATTAAGTACATCACCACAAAGACCTTATTTATTATAGTGAATATATAAAAGAACCTAGTGGATGGAGAAAATGATCACTATCCAAATAAATAACAACAACATAATTTAAAACCAAAAGGTGGATCTTGGGCTATGGCTTTGGTCGTGGCACTCTCCTCTCATTTCTGTGTCACATCTCTATTCAAGGGTTTCATTATTGTAGTGGCGGGCTGCTTTTGAATCTTCTATGGTAGCTATTCTTTATAGCGATGAGTTCCATTCATCTTCCTCTAACTTCTTCTATGGAATATTGTTGAGCATCGACCACATGGATTCATTCTTGGACTTCAATATGGAGAGGGTTTCTTCATTAGCTTCTACTCTAATTCTATGAGCCTATCTTCTCTGGTGGTTCTACTTCAGCAGCTTCTATTCTGGATCTCTCTTCTCGACATCTGACACTTCTATGAGGTTTTGTTTATTTTTTCATATTAGAAAATGGCGGGTGTCTAGATTGATGTTGGTTTCTGTGGTGCTTCAACATATTTGTTTATTATTGGGTTTAATGGATTTTTAATGTTGATTTTTGGTCTACTAGTTCATTTTGGGTTTCCCAAAGAAAGGCAAGGACCTATTTAGAGATCTTGACTACCCAATACTGCTCTGACATCTTGGTTCACTACTCCCTTCTATGTAGTTCTGGTGTGGTCCTCTCCATGGAGGTTTTGGGATTGTTTCTTTGAGTGTCCAAATGTTTCCATGAGAAGTACCTCCTCGATGGGCCCTGTTTGTGTTTTTATTGCTGTTTTTTGGATGAATTTTGTTTGTTTGGTACTTTTTTATTTGATTTTTGATTGATGTAGATTATTACTAATCTTTTTTGGTGGTCATCAGCATTGGGGGACCGTGGAGATTAGATTTTTCAAGAGATTTGGTCGAGTGTTTATCTTCTATTTCTCCATGATTCTACGACACTCACTGAGGTGGATCTGAGTGGTGTTCATCATTCTACATTGGGATGTGAGGGTGAAAGACCACAGATGTCTTGTGGTGGATCAATATTTATTGGATATCATTGTTATAGATGTCCTTATAATATTTAATTTTAATTTTTAATCTTTCTCATGCAAGAAACTTCAAGGATTGTGACAACATGATTGGTCTTTAGTAGTTTTTTTATTCTGTATTGTGGAAGATTCTAGACATTCTACAAGGAACAACTTTAGATGAGTTTCAGATCTGGAAACATTCACCAGATCATGGCCATCTATATTTGGATGATCAAGAGGGTATTTATTTTTTCCATTGGTACAAGGCCTGTGAAACCCTACACTAGATAGCTATCCGGGTGGTCATACGGTGGTGGAGTCCTGACATAATGATGTAGTCACCGGGGAGGGGAATTTCTTGTAGTCTTTATCCTGGATGGATTTCCTTTTAATGGTTTTTATTAGGTGAAGCTGTTTGGGTTCACACATATCTTTAAATAGTTTCATTTGAAAATATAAAAAAATGGATTCTGGAAACAGAATTTAAAACCAAATACGATCGTACTTGATAAAAAACATCTATTAGAAATTAAAACCTACATTGTAAAAGAGATAAAATATTTTATAACATTAAGCGCAAGAAATAAAACATTAGAAAAGGGAAAAAATCACATTCCCCAATAATTCAAATGATTAACCCTCCATGTCAAGGGAATACATGAATAAGGGTTAAAAATAATGCATTACAAAAATAAAATTAATTAAACAGTGAAAAATAAGAATAGAAAAAATATCCTCTTGAATCCATCCACCAGAATCATTCATATGTTCTTTCCATCAGACTCCATTAAATCACCATGTTTCCTTAATAAAATATATTCTTAAATAATATTACTATTGAACAAAAAAATTAAAAATAATTTGGTCATGTATAAATGGAGTTATGACTGAATTAATAAAGTTTACATTTTTTAGATGAGGAGACTCTTCAATTTCCCCCACTTGGGAATAAGAAAACCATGCATTAATGAGATACTTTCTCCATGAAATTTAATGGGAGACTGATTATTTTATTCCCCTTTCATATCCACTAATAAAAACATCATTTAGAGGTATTTTGATGAGATATGAATCTTTAAAAGAGCTATGGTCCATTCTAGTAGCTAGATTTTTTTTCATTTATTAATTTTTCTAGGCCAATGAGTTTTGAATTGGGTCTTGGTCCAAAATTTAAACATGAATCCCATGATCATCAGAATCCTAACTAAATAAATCACTCAATTTGGATAAAAAATTCAAATAATATTCATGAAATTCATAATATCTATAAAACAAATAAATTTCCAGAATTAATAAATTTTCAAAATTAATAACAAAATTCCAAAAAAATTAAAAGAATGAAAATTAGTTCAAATTGATAAATTTGAAGGTATTGTATCATTGAAATTAATATTAATAATTAATAAAATATTATCTACAATATCAATCCTTGTAAACTTGGTTACATATGCTGAAACATTTAGGTGGTTATAGTTAAGTGTATTTCCAATTATAATTTATATTTTCATTCCTCTATAAATTTGGAATGGAAATATGTGTAACTAAAATATAAAAATTAGACTTATTACATTCTAATACCCAATAATAAATAGTAGTTTTTTTGTTAAATATAGTTCCTGTTTCAACTTATATAGTTTATGTCTTTATAACATAGGAATTGAAACCCATATAACTGAACCATTACATGCTAACTTACTAAATTCTAACCCATGGAATAAAATTGGTTTCCATCAAATAGGTATATGAATTAAAAAATAAAGCGTTTTTTTCCACTATAATATGTAATTTACACCCCATATGAATGAACCATTGTTATTAAGACTCAAAATATCACATTATAACATGACCATAAGAGTGGGTAGTTGGGTTATTGTAATCACTTGGTTTTAAATCATTAATGAGTTTATCATATCATCTATAGTAGGGTATTGAGCTAATAATCTCATTTCAATCTACATTATCTTCTACATTGGTATCTTTTTCTATGTTTTGTGGTTGTAATTATAGATATAAGCCTCCACGATGGCCTTGGGTCATGAAATATGAACATGGAAATGACTATGCTTTTGAGGTGTTAGGGGACAAACCACAATATTTCCACCTACGAGACCTCCCATAGAACCACATGTAATACCTAGGTTAGGCAGTGATGTTTCTATATACTGGGTTTCTTACTTCTTCTCTAGTTTTTGGTGGATCCCCATGGGATGAACCAACCATGATAGAGTTGACGTTCAAGTTATAACAGCATCTCCAGACTACTTTCTCAGGGTAAATTCCAACCTAGGGGAATAAATCATGAATTAACAATATATATACAATATTAAAACACATGTATTCCTATTTATATAGAAGGGTGAATCTCATAAATTTCATGCTTCATATATCTTCTTCGATGTGGTGCTATGTTCTAAATTTGCTGGATCAACATCAGGGTATGGTTTGGAGGGACATCCAGACTAGATTCTATGAATTTTTCTTCCTGTAGATTTTGAGGGTTGATCAAGATAGAAAATTCATGTATTTGGATGAGGGTGTTATGTGAATCATGAATTAAATATCTTTTTTCACTAGTCTCCAATTATTTCACATACTTCTTCTGGTGATGAGCTACCTTGGGTGGGGAAATTTGAGGTTGGACTTAGGTGTTCCATCTCTCCTGAGGTGAATGTTTTTCAATTTACAACTATCTTTGAGATAAGGAACCATGAACCCATATCTAAGTGTGATGTGAGTTAAGCTAAAGGTATCATGTATATTATTCAGTATCTATGTAGGTAAGTGGTTATTCTAGTGGACAGAAGTTACACATTGAGACTTACCTTGAGGGAAGAATCTGTGAGAGTATTCACACTATTAGTTATGTGTTATGTCATCAGTGTGGAAGGTAGGGTCAAATGAAGACTTAGTTTAATGGATATCTATAAGATTTTCAATCATGCATCATAATGGGAAATCTATAGATATTTTTTAGGACCATTCCATTTTCATTCATTGTGAGAGTGTTTTCACCGTCTATGGGTTCTAGAGTGGTATTTTTGGCTCCATGGTAGTATGGAAGATGGAGTACCACTAGTCGTTCAGGCCGAGGAGGTGTTCATGGTTGAGGGATCTAGACTGAATATGTGTATCCCTAGTAGAACAAAGATGATTGGGGAGGCTATATTGTAGCTCAAGGAAATGGATTGGGAAAGGTACATACAGTGTATCCTTTACCTACTGAGAAGAGCACCAAACCATCTACAATATGAGGCTCTATTTTAATATCCTCAATTTTAGTATCCTTTTTTGAAATTTGTTCCACATAATAATTTATATACATTTCCTTAATGGGATGTTGGTCTAATGATTAAATACATCTATTGGGTGATGGCTTTTCAAACTCTATTTGAAATTAGGTTAGAGAGTATTCATTTATTCAAGGAGTTTCCTCTTGAGATAGGTGGATACTATATCTTATAGAACCTCTTCATCCTCGAGATGATAAGATTTGACATAATTTTTGTTATATCCATGTTAATATCTTTTCAAGCCTTAATTTATTTTTATCATCATAGGGTGCCTTTCTCATCACCTTAGGGTGATTATTATGTTCAAAAGGAAGAATGGGATGTCTAGAAATGATAATCTAGACCTGAGAATCATGTGACGGAAATAGTATTAGTTGATATTGTCAATGTTTTTCTTAATAATAATTATTGAGTATGAAATGTAGTTTTTTCTCTAGTGGTGGACCATTTAAAAGATGTATTTTTTGATGAATTTTCTTGGATACTTTTAGAGAGATAGGTAGTGTTCACCATCCATATTATTCAAATGGTGGAATTGGCATATATCCCTATGTATATGATTTCTCTGACTGAACATCATGAAATCAAGATGCAGTTAGAGGACATAGAAGTGAATGAGTTTATAAAACCCAATACTTCTATGTGGGGTTCTCCCATACTATTTTCTAAGAAGGAATATAGTACCCCTAATTTTATTCTTGGGTTATCGATGGTTTAGTCGTCTTAAAATTAATAACCTACACAAAATTTCTTATATAGATGAGATCTTTGACAAGATCTGAGGAGTATAGTTCTTCATAAAGATTGATTTGAGATCAGGATATCAATTGCTGAAAGCCAACCCCTCAGATATAAAAAATTTATATTTATAAAGAAGCTATCGATTATATGAGTTTCTGGTAATTCTATTTGATTTGACCAATACACATGCAGTTTTTATTGCCTTGATGGATCAGGATTTCTACCAACACTTAGATGACCTTGTGGTCATTTTTGTTAGTGCTGTCATAAATTATTCTTAGACGACACCTGATCATGCCGAAAACCATGATATTGTACTGATTCCATTAACAGAGCATTAACTATATTCCAATATCACAATTTTCCACTTTTGTAATGAAAAATAATCACTTCAAGGGTCACATTATATCAAAAGTAGTGGTATCTATGGATCCAGGGGGTGATAGTTATTGTTTCATGGGGGAATACTAAGAATTTTTGTGATATAAATATATTCATAGGTTAATCTAGTTACTATAGATAATACATATAGAAAAATTCACTCCATGAATCACCACATCATGGATTTACCAAGAAGGTTGTATGGTTCACACGGTTTGAAGATTATGTAAAGAATTTCAAGAGATGAAAGGAAGGTGGACCTCATCAACAATCCTAGTTTTTTTAGATCCTAGAAGTGGATACATGGTTTATTATAAAACATAAGATCCTAGTTTGGGAGATATTTTGATGCAAGGGGAATGAGATAAGAAAAAGGGGTCTTGTTAGTTGAAGCTTCTTGTGCATAAATACCCAACACCTAACCTCATGTTTCCATCTATTGTTCATGAATTGTGTTGTTGGAGACAATACCTATTAGGGGAGTGGTTTTAGGTATAAAAAACAATAAAATTAACTTATAAATATTTTATTTGGGTGATTTTACCCTACATAAAGGGACATGGGTTGGATATCTTCATTCTTTCAACTTTGATCCCACTTATATTCCAGGTAAAGGAAATGTGGTTGCTGATACTCTAAACTGAAATAATTGGACTCAGGTGGTACAATAATATAATGGTGAATTTTAGTTGATGGATTCATATTCATAAATTCACCTTGATGATAAAGAATATCTCGATAAACCTATCCTTGGAGATTTATTATTGGTATCATAACTCGTAGATCTAGTAAAGTAAATGAAACTTTCTGATCATAATGGATTACTCCTATGGAAAATTGTTCTGAGTGGTCAGCAACAACCTGGTTTGGTTATTGATGAGGATGAGATCCTGCATCTTTAAGGGCATGTCTAGGTTCATGAAGATATGTGAGAGGAACTAATTTTAGAATCTCATACTTCTAAATTTGTAGTATATCCCATATTTTCCTGAAATTATTATGACTTATGATGCTAGTATTATTTGTTTTGGATGAAAATGTAGATAATAGGATTTCTTCCTCAGTGTTCTAACTAAAATCATGTGAAAGATAAGAAATAGTGGGACACTAAACTTTTATAGCCACTAACCATATAGAAAAGGAAATGGGATGTTGTTACCCTGGTTTTCATGATGGGGTTACAGAATTCAACCTTCGGTAGTGACGTTGCATGGGAGATTTTGGACAGGCTAATGATGGTTGTCTTCGTTTTTCCTATTTGGGAGACCTTCTTAGTAGACGAGGTTGGGAGGATGTATTTATAAGAGATCATATGACTTCATGGTATTCTACAAAACATTATATCAGATAGGGATTCTTGGTTTAATTCTCTATTCTATCAGAGTTTTTATAAGCATCTTGGTTCACATGTACTTCTGAGTACAACATACCCCCCTCATACCAGTGGATAATCTCAGCCCACTATATAGGTATTAGAGAAAATTTTGTGTGGATGCATAAAATAATTTGGTGAATCATAGGAAAATAACATTCTTATTTATAAGTTTTCCTATTAAAAAAATTTCCAAGATATTATCTAGATGGATCTTTATGAGGCAGTGTACGGTAGGGTGTATTGTTTACCTCTATTCTACTTTGAGTATGGGGATGAATCACTCATGGGACTCTATATCATCAAAGAAACATTAGAATAGGTATAGTTTATTATGAAATGTATGGATATGACTCAATATTTGTTGTATTAGAATTCTAGTCACCATCTATAACCTCTAGAGTTTATGGTAGAAGATTGGTTCTTCTTGTGAGTCTCTCCTAGATTAAGTCATAGATTAATTCATAAGTAATGTAATATATATCCTAGATTCATCAATCATTTCAATATTTGGTGAGGATCTGGCCAATATAATATCAAATATCTCTCCCATAGTGGGGAAGGTTTATGCATGTTGTGTTTCAAATTTATTAGCTCTGTTATTATTACTCTGAACCATATCATTCCTTGAATCTAGTGGAATCAAATTAAAATTGATGCTTCATTTGGGGGGGATCTGGTTTATATCATCAACCATAGCATGAATAATTTCATAGGAAAGGTAGTTCCTCTAGTTCAGGTTCTATGGAAGCATGAGTGTGTATTGGGGAGACATGGGAACAAGATTATTACGTACATGCTAGGGGGAGGAGTTGTTCATGGATTCGGCTCAACCACCAACAGGAGTTCAACTCAGGGATGAGTTTTCTTTAAGTGGAGATCTTGTATGATCCCAATTTTTTAGTAGAAAAAAATACCCTTTTAAATTTATAAAAACCAATTATTTTTATCTAAATGTTACTTCCCTTGGGATTATAGGAGGTTCGAAGAGTGTTTAGTAAGGTTTAGGGCCTTAATTTTTGGGTTTTGAAGAAGTAAGATGATGCACATTGTTTGAGAATGGTTTGAAAAATTGTGCACGTCATCCATGCCACCAAAAAAATGGTCTAGTAAGGATTGTTAAACTATGTGCTGGTGGTATAAAAACTATGTGAGAAACTATAGTTTACTATATACCTATCACATGGTTGGAACTTGTTTTTGATAACCATATAGCCTAACCACGCACTCAATTAAAAATGTGGTGAAATTACCTATAACCATTTTATCTTTAAATCATATTTTTACTTATCCTTCCCTCATTTTTTCATAGAGTCAACCACCATATGTATCCCTTCGTTTCACATCACGGCTTCAGTTGATCTCCCACATTTGACATATGATTCCTTCACCACCAAACACATTGAAACACCCTTACTAAGGATATAACTACTATTCAATAATTAAATGAATTTTTTCATCACAATTAGTGTTATTTTAATAGGATATAATATACTATATTTATTTGGGATTTTTTATGGTTTTCCAAATTTCTCTCCTTATTCCCAAATCAGAGTCTAATACTAGGTGAGGAATCCTTTATGGGGACCATGTCGGTGGTCAGTTTCTTTTTCTTTAAATGTCACAATGTTTATAATTTTTATTTTTGTTCCTCATTCTATAATTTCCATTAATTTCCACTACAATTTATAACTCATTTAATCAGTAACCTAGACCCTAACCTATACATTCTATAAGACAATTAAACACCATTATATGTGGGAAAACTCAGCCAAAACCACTCCTTAGGGTGTGTTTGACCTAACTACTATGATAAAATTGTTTTAAATTTTTGAAAAACACAAATTAGGGTGTTTTTAGTTTCACCCTTAGGAAAAAAGTCTGACTACGACACCAAACTACCCTTTATGGTGTGTTTAGATTTTCATTTAAAATTGGAAATTATTAATTGAATTGTTAAACAAAATGAATTCTTTTAATATCCTTATGTTTATTTACCATTACTATATAAATTTCTAAATATAATTGATACTTGAACTAATTATTAATTACAAATAAGGAATTTGATAATAATTTTTTAATTTTATCACTCCATTTAAGGTGTGGCATTTCTCAATAAATCCTTGGATTATTTGCCTTGGATTCCTTGAGAGAACACATAGGATACCACCTAATTAAATGATATTAATGATAAGTATTACATCCATATTGGATTATTCCAATGTATTAAAATGATTAATTAAAAGGATATATGTCATGGATTCATTTGAATCACCTAAAAAATAACACTCGGGATGATCTCCCAGGTTCTGCTCAATTTCCATAGACAGGGAACAACTTGGGATATCCCTTGGGAATCCAATAAAGACTTTCCTGAAATGTAAAGATAAATTTATTTGGTTCAGTTAGAAACTATTAGGAGTAGAATTAAAAGGGTACAACCCTTGGATTACACTCAAAACCAAATATTTATACATCACTGATTGAACACCGTGAGTTGCCTCAACTCTTGAAGTTAAGAATTTCATGGGTATTTTGTGGATTTAAAATGGTTGTGTTGTGTGGGAATTGATAGACCTGTTCTATGTATTAATTTTAGTGACATATTCATAGATGAAATGGTTGCATCCTTGGGTCCCTTGATCAAAATTGAAAGGAAATGTATTTTTAGATATTTGTCTTATTCATAAGTAGTTAGGGCCATCTTGGAATACCCTATGGATCCTGATATTGACATGGTTTAATTTAATTAATGGATTTATATTTTCTATACCTAAAAAATATTACATTTTATTCTAAAAGATTTTATTTTCATTATACACCATTTGTGGTTGAATACATAGTTGTACACACACCCTACTTAGGCCAATTTTTAATGCTTGGGAATATTTCATGGATATAGGTAAGGAAAAAGTTAAGTGACCATCTTTTGATGCTTTATTTCCTCTTTATGATGGGAACTCGGGAGTTGAGGACTTTGTTAGTGCTTAGGATTCTCATAGAGATAGTTTCTTTCAGTCTTTTCGTTCCATTTTTTATACTTGTATTGTTTGTATGGCTTGTACCTTGTCTTATATACTTCATATTTTGTATAATCATGAAATTACCTATACATTATAATTTTTATTGATTTATGTATTTATTTTTTTATAAGTATGGATTATTTGTTTCTATAATTTACAAAAAAAATCACTCTGATAAAGAGGGTATAATATCCCCATTATATTACCATACACCCTCATTATTGGCCAACAACCTCTTGCATATATGTAGGAACTCTTGAGATCATGGGGCCAACTGAACCATCCTATTGTCTAAAAATCAGTTCAAGTATATGAAAATATCATATTATATTAGCACTTTTTCCAAATGATCCACTATTTAATTTCATGGCATTGTTTATGTAGGTGGTCCAATTAGACCAAACATGACCATACTATGATTATCAATGATCATTAGGTGATTTAGTTGCAATATTAATAAAAAAGTATCATAATAAAACTCTTTAGTATTTATTTGTGTGATATATCTATGTTAGAAAGGATTTAGAATAATAAGTATTTGATATGAATATATTACATAATTTTAATTAATGATTTCCCTCTTATTATAATTCTTTTAAATAGTTAAATTAATGATAACCATTTTGTGATCATATCATTAATTAGTTCTGAAATTTGTCATACCAAAACCTTAATGATATAACAAACATCATATTTATCTATTAAACTCATTATGACAACCTTACATATAATAGATTAATGAGAAAAACATAAATCAATCATCCCATAGAAGTAGTAGTGTACACATATCCATGCTTGATGATTTCATTTTCCATAAAATTGGATAAATGAATAATATGTTTTATCAATTAAAAATATAAAATATAATAAAATATAATAGTAATTACTTTAATTAAACACTAGGAATAGTAGTTTAAAATGGTTATGTAAAACAAAACACGTTGTCCTATGGAGGCACTATTTTTCACACACACAAATATCATTCCAATTTTATGGGATGTCTCTAAAGAGACAAATATCGTTTTATCTTTTCATAAGAAAAAAAGGGAAGGTTGATTAAATATTAAAATATCATTATAATAACTTAATATTATAATAAGAATACTAATTTCATCATTTTAAGGTGGTGAAAGTATATTTAAGAAAGAATAAATGCTTATAAGAAAAAATGAAAACATTAAGAGATATTAAGATCTTATAACTCGCTTCTTGAATTATCTCCATTACAAAGAAGGTCAAACTTTTATAGGATGATATTTTGAGAAGACTGTAACATCAATATCTATTATATTAGTTTTAAAGATCATTTTTTGAAGAGTTTTGACTATAATACAGGTGTTTTATTGTAAATGGGTATGAGGTGAGTAGAGATCATTTTTTAAGTGAACATGAGTGGAAACTTTTTAAATACCAAAAAAATTTCAAAAATGGAAATTCAATATAAATTAAAATGGATCCAAAATTGATAAAATATTGAGAGGATAAGAGATAATTTCTATGAACACCTAAATAAATCAATTAAAACATTTTTAACATGTTTTCCCTTTTCCTCTTAGGTTACTCATTTTTACCATTTTGGATTCCACAATGGAAACTAATTTTTACCAAGTTAATTTATCATGTATTCCCAAAAATAAAAATTTAATTATTCTATAATTTTGAATTAATGACTGAAAATCTTAAGTACTTTTTTTATTCAATTTTTAAAAGTGATAAATATTAATTTTCAAATACTTAATGTATAAAATATAAAAACCAATTTTTTTAAATAATATAACTTAAATTATAGAATATTTAATATGTGTTATAAATTAAAAAAATTAATTATTATAAAGTAATTTATAATATATTTATTTAGTATTATTAAAAGTTTTTATGAATCTAAAATTTGTACATATGAACTAACAATGTCATAAATGTTGCAGTATTAGTATATTTCACTATTTATCTAAAAATTAATTTTTTTAGTAGATTCAGAAAATATAAAAATAAGCTAATTATTATATTATAAACCAATAAAATGAATTTATATTTTTTAAATTTAGAGCCTAAAATTATAAATTTATTATTTAAATGAAATATAAATAATATAAATAATTTTTTTTGTTAACTAATTACATCTTTAACCATTAAGTGTTTTTAATATTATTTCATTTAAATATTAAATTTAAAAGATGTTAATATGTTATAATTCATATAATAATATTTTAAAATGTAAAATTAAATTTATTGTGATAAAATATTCAATAGTGAACATAATAGTTCTTTGAAAAAAAAATATTATTTTTATAATTAGTATGCTTAATTAAATTAAATTATTTATTTCTATTCTAAAATATAATTATACTATTGAATTGATAATATAATATTTATTTAAATAATATATATACATCATTTCATACTTTAATAAAATTATTATTAATATTTTCACATAATTCTTATATATATATATATAATATTCTAATATCATAGTTTTTCACATGAGCCTCAGCCCAGTTGGTGAGGATTATCCACGTGCATCCAAGATATCTGAGTTCAATTCTAGACAATGAAATATTTCTGGGTACTATAGTAGTACTGTATAATATGCTGTAGCGGGTACTGTTCGGTACCGTGGCAGCCATAACTATCCACTCGTTTCAGCCTTTGGGCCACTAGTTTTGTCTTTAGGTCCTACATGGCCTTTGGGCCACCTCAAGGCCTTTGGCCCACCATAAGACCGTCAGGTCACCTTAAGGACTTCGGGCCACATGTAATGTAGATGAAACGAGATATAAATCAAGGAACAAGGCCCCATATAAGGTTATAAGAGTATGTGCATTCACTAGAGTATAGCTAACTAGAATTGGAATAATGAGAGGATATGACATTGCCATCGGTACCAGGCATGTGCATCTCTGCACAAGATAGCTCTCAGACCATACTTATAAATGTGGAGAGATGACATTAAGATATTTTTTGAGGAGGGGAAGTTTAAAGTATTCAATTGGGGATTAATTCATCTAAATTTTTTAGTTCATGTAATGTGTCTCAAATCCATCGGGCCATGTAAGGGTTATCCCTCACCCTTAAAAGGGGAATTATAAAAAATCAATAAAAAAATGAAGGCCTTTAAGACATTATAGATAATATCATATTTTTCTTTCATTTAAAGTTATAATACCTAAAAGTAAATTACTTTAGTTACCTATTGGATATATAACCAACAACCATATTCTAAAAGACTGTATTTTTAAAGATTATATTTATCAAGAATTGATTTTAATTTGAATATATATATTTTCTAAATAGTTTTTTCATTCCACTATCATATCAAAATACATAGTTAATATTTTATATTATGGATTTTTCATAATATTTTTTCATTTAATGGTGTTCTTACTCGTTATATGTTTTGTTTGGATATTAGTGATCATTATGGTTGAAGATGATGTGTGAGATTTCCTAGTTATAAAGATTTTATTCTCTTCTATCTGTTTTCCCTTATTGGTTTATACACATTATTTCGATGTATTTTATACATGGTGAATAGTAATACATGGAATGAAATACTTTTTTATGTTATTTTTCTAAAACATTACATGAATTAATAAAGTGTTGATATTTTTAACTAATATATTTTATGAATTATTTCTAATCAGTTTAACATGAGTTAAATAGATATAAAAATATATATTTTAGGATTATAGAAATATATTTTATATAAGTAATATGATTATTAAAATATCTAGGCCTTACATATGTTATTGATTTTTTACCATTTACACCATTGGTTATCTATTATTATCTTTCATGTGAGTTCTAACTAATTCTTTCACCACGTTTCATGGGTGTTTATATTATTTAGTGATTAGTATGTTCACTTTAATTTTTATTTAACATTAAAGTAGTAAAAAAATCTATAACATATATAATCTAAATTCTATATAAGTAATTAAACAACATTAAATTTTTGGTTAATAGGTTACATTTATGGCCACATTATTATTGAAAGTGGCAGTTTGATTACTAAACATTCCATGGAAGCATTAAAAATTATTTAATTTTAAATTAAATCTGTTTGAACTATTAAAACATCATCCTTTGTTTATGTTTTAAATGAGAAAAATCTTGGTACAGATGAGTGGTTTATGTTGTTATCCGAATATGATATATTTTATAACTTATTGGATATAGATTGGTTTATATTTTAATATGGATGATTCCATTTTACCCTTTAATATTTTATTCGGTTCTTTATTATCAATTTTATCATTAAAATTTTTAATGTTTAATTATAATTACTCATGGGAATATATATTTGTGATAAATGGAATTTTATTTCTTATTCCATTTTTTGGTTCTTACTTAGAGATCTTATCCTACTGGGTTATTTACTTGATGGTATTATTTTTGTGAGATATTATAGAAATGTTTTTGAATGTTCTTATCGATATTATTCTATTTTTATAATGATATTTTTTTAATATCCTAATATTTTTTAAAATAATTCTATGATCAATATCATGCAGAATATAAAACATTGAGCATAAACAAACCGAAAAATATTGTTATTTAAATGTGGTTATTATAAACTAGTTATATAATTGGTTGTTATGAATTGGGTAAAATATGTTTTGATATATATATATATAAAGGTTCTAATAAATAAAAATGTATTGATTAATTATTAGTAAATAAAAACTCAGTTTTTAGTAATGTTATATTATTTTTCTAAAAGATGTTTTCTTCAAAAATAATGTATATTTCTTTCTAATATAAAATATTGTACTTAATTTTTGAAACATTTTAAAAAAATATTTGACAACATTATCCTTATTTTTCAAATAATGATTTCAAAATTATATTAACATTAAATTCTAATAATTTCCTGAAAAGAATTATTTTTTAATAAATAGTGAAGTATACTATTTTTTATTGAAAAATATATTTTATTTTTAATTATTTAAAAATTATAATTTTATTTTGGATTAGTTTTAATACTTAATTAGTAAATTTTATTTAAAATAATCTAATTATGGTTTTTTAAATAAATTTTAATCATTAATTTTAGTATAAATTATTTTTGTACTTAAAAATGCAGTTTTTTGAAAAATTATTTTCATCACATTTTTTCGATTTAATTTTAAATTAAATTTTGTTACTTGTCTTTTTACTTACTTGAAAAATGGATAGAATATTTGGATTTTGTGGGTACAAATTTATTAAATGCTTTTATTTTTTTATTTCTTATCATTAAAAATAGTAATCATATTAATTTTTTATTACCCTGGTACAGGGTAAAGTAGGTTATTAAAGTTAAAAAATAAAATGATAAGGGATATAAAATGACCCAAAAAATTGACAAAATTTTATTTTATGATTATATATCATCTATAATCATCCAAATTTCTAATATATGTCCTCTTCCATTTTCATGTGATTATGACATTTATAGTAGTTTATTTAAATAAAAGTAAAAAATGTCACACACATGTTTTTTCTAACTATTATTGTTACCCTAGCCTTTTACACAAAATATTACATGATTATAAGAAATGTAATACATTGAAATACAAGACAATGATCTTGAAGTCTAGTGTCTTTGAAGAGTAGCTACATAAAATGGAAAACATAAAACATTTCATTGTTTAATCTTAATATTGAGCTTCTACATTCCCTTGTGATCATATATCAATAGAGGATAACCTTAGGATAATATGAAAAAGGTATGAGATAAAAGAGTAATAAGGGATTAAGCCTAATAATAATGATTTAGCACAATGGTTAGAAAGCATGAAATAATGATATAAAAATCCATAAAATGCCATTGAACATTTGGAAACATAACATTTATAACATGGGATCATATAAACATGATATCATAGTAACGTGGAAGCAATATAAAACCTGAATTTAGCACGATTCAAGGATCATTTCACTTAGAGGAGAAAAAGATAAGGTTAACCACCAAGACTGTAGCACATGGTAGCAAAAGTCAAGGCTAACCACCAAGACCGTTGCACATAACGTCTCATGAGACTCAACTTTACTCAACGAATTTGAGAGATATATCATTGCACCCATCATAAAATATTTGTGAATATTCTTTCAATATTAAGAATCACACATATTAAATTATACATAAACATAAGGGAACCCAAGGAAAGAAATAGGTATCATAATCATGTCATAAATCATAATTAAATGGGTTTATCAGATAGGTGTCCATGAAAGAAATGAATTAGAACATACATGGACATGTATAAGGTAAAATATTAATATATCACGGAAATTGATGTCGAAAAATGTGATAACATGTTAAAATAGTATTTAAGAAATTTTTTCATTAAAACATTTTAGTGAAATTTTAAAAAAAAATTATAAAGAGAATTTAAAATCGAAAAGGGAATAATCTTTTATATAAAAATAGAAGTAAAATAAGAATGTTTTAATAATAAAAATACTAATTTTATAAATACAATTTTTTCTTAAAATAGATGGTAGAGTGCACTATAAATAGGGGAAAAGTCATTGAAGTTCCCTTAAAATCTGTTTGTTTATCGGGAAATATTGAGGAGGGAACCATTTAAAAACATGTATATCCCTAAAAGATAATGATGAATGGATCATTATAAATGAGTTTGAATCATATAAAAACATTTATAAGTTATTCAAAAAAATAATAGATAACTTCATTTTGGTAAAAATAAAGATAGATAAACCCAATAGAATAATGGTGGTTCGTGTATAATCCCTTACTTTAAGTCTAATGGTGTTATCCAATTAATATTAATGACCTAAATAATCAAACTATGTTCATTAATTAATAATAAAAGATCATATTTTACATTTATTTGATTTATTATGACATTTTGAGTTCATTCATAACCTTTTTTATTGGTTAGGAGGTTGAATTTCTTTATTCGGGTCCTTTTGTATCATGATCAGTTTACTTATATACATGAACATATAATCATGTAAAATGATGATGGTTTTATTGAATTGGAGTTATATTTATTATTTGAACATATTTAAGATTACATGGATGTTAATTTCATTTGGTTACATGGAGTGAATATGAATCATTATATAAAACATTAGTGATAACCTTTTGGGTAAATTTGCATGTTTTTTCATCACAACAGACACATTTTTTTTTATTAATCAAAACCATGAGTAAAAAAAGATTCCAGGACCATAAATGAGAAATAATACATATATAATTTTCTAGTTCAACCATAATAATGGTTTCATGACCATAATTGAATATGGTAATTGAAATTGAAAACTCATCGTCCTTGAAGTGGTAAATTAACACACCTCGGATAGTGTTATTACTACTAGAATAAAATAAGGGTAAAAGAGAGATGATAATAAATTATTCCATTATCATAAAAACATTCAATTAAATATGAGTCACTAGATTTTTCATAACATTTTGATGAGGATAGGTAAGGATTAGAAGGAAAAAAAAAGAACTTGAATGGAATGTAAAATAATTGAAAACAAGAATTTACCTCCTAAATTTATCTTCCTTAAGAGCCCCTTAAGGGGAGAGGATTTGGTCTTTTGGGGAGACCAAGTGATGATAGATGTGGGGGAAGGTATTTGGGATATATTTGAGCATAATTTATGAAATGCGCGTGGATTTAGAGGAGTGAAGAAAGAGGGGGTGTGGGTGGATTTTATAGTGGATGGGAGGATGATTTTCATAACATTTTAGTCATTATTTTATTATTTTTCCTTAATACAATCAATATTAATTATTATTGTGACTATAAAGAGTTATATGTTCATTTTATTTCAATCCAATGTGAATTTACCTCATCCATGGCTCAATCATGATGTAGAAATTTATGTTTTAGAATTTATCATAAATTATCATATTTTACTATAGATAAAAAATTCAAGTATTTGAGAGACATGAAAAAAAAAATACTTTAACCATTTATTGATGTGTAGAATCAAAAAATAAAATCCATTTTTCAAGAATAATTTTCTAAATAGGATTAATTTAATTTTTAATTTAAATCAAAATTTACTTGAAAAATACAAATTTTACAACTAATGGATTTTATAAGGATTTCCAAAATTAAATGAAGTATTATTAAATTATCATAAAACCAGAAGAAATAAAATTATTAATTTATGAATACATTTTAGGAAAATAAAACTTCTTTAAAATTAATTTATTAATTGTAATTAATTATTAATGAGTTATAAATATACCAATACTTTTACTGTGGTCATGTTATCACTTATAAGATACCTAAATTTTATTTACACATTCATGGGTGAGGTTACTATTCTTTTTGAAAATTTAATATTCATAAGGGTAATATTACTATTCATTAGGGTGAAATTACTATTCATAAAGTTTAGTTATTATTCACAAAAAATTATTATTTTCTAATTGGACTCCAAAAATCTTACTAATCACAACCTTGTATGTCAGATTTTCGAAATTCACATCACATAATTGAAAATATTATGTTTAAAGGTAACAAAACACTTAGTATTTAATTATGTTGTGAATTAATTTGATTATAAGGAATAATTATAAGAAGGTAATTTCCATTGATCAATGTTTGAGTCATTACAACTATAATATTTTAAATATGGGGATAATGATAGGATTTGTTTTGTTATAACTATTATATTAAAATATAAATTATTTTTCGTCATCATATAAATTTATTTTAAATATTTTGTGAAGAAATAATTTCCTTAAATGGTTACACATTGTCAACACTGTACTTATTCAATTAACAGTATAATAAAATAAATGTTATTAAAAATATTAAAAGTAAGATAATTTGAAACAATTAATATGACCCATGAATTTTATAGACAATAAAATAATTTATGGATGTATTAAAATAATTTATTGGATTATAATTTATTGTCTTCATGTTATAAATTTCAAAGTAAATGAGTAGTTCAATAATTTACATAATTGATATTTTATGAAAATAATATTTTATTAAATTATTTGAAATTAATACAAAAAATATTTATTAGGGAAAGTGATTAGTATAGGATTTTCAAACATGGTCCATTTATGGGTTATTTGTCCATTTATAGTTTCTATATTGGTCCTTAATGTTTAAAAATCCCTAATTGTCACTGTAATTGTGAAAAAGGGTTTACATACGATTAAAACAAAAAGATAGGGTTACAAATATGATCTAGAATTCGAAAATAATTATTTTATGGGATTTTTTCGACACATAATCATCTTAAACTAGAATAATATCAATTTTATTCCATTTATATCTCAAAATTAATTAATATTAATATAATTTTTAATGAAAATTCAAGAGTCCCCATCCCCTCTCTTTTAAAAGGGAAGTACTTATTTTCATTTATTCACACTTAAAAACCCATATATTTTTCCAAAATCTACCAAAAAACCTTCCTAAAATTACTCCCAGTTTCTTATAGTCCTTATTTATTACATTATACAAACCTTATTAGTCTTATGGTTTTATGGAAAGGAGGTCTTATGAAAAAGATTTATTATTCATAACCAACATTTTTTGTCTTATTACTTGTGCTACATCCTTCAAATATACCTTACACCTGTTGAGTCAAAAATTTCCCTTATAAATTTTCTATTTGTTTATATTTTGAAAATCAAAAAACCATTTTATTAAAAAAAATTCTTTCTTTAAGAAATATTTTTTAAAGTAAAATTTACTTTCGCAAATTTTTTTCTTTATCTATGGTTTTCATTGTCTTATCTAGTGTTTTCCTATTCAAAGACTAACAATCTTTTTCTAAAGTCAAAAAATTGGATCCTTATCTAAACTAGAATCTTACAGATCCTTATAATCTTATTTACCTTGAATTGTGACTCTGATTTCTCATAAAATAAGACTGCGATTTCTTCTGAAATAAGACTCTGATTTCTTCTAAAATTCGACTTTGATTTGATCTAAAATCGGACTTCGATTTATTCTGAAATCAGACTTTGAATTCAACTAAAATAGGACTCTGATTTCTCTTGAAATCGGACTTTGATTTATTCTAAAATTAGACTATGGTTCCATCTAAAACCATACTCTGATTTCTCCTGAAATTAGACTCTGATTTCACTAAAAATCAAATTATGAATTCATTATAAATCAGATTCTGAAGTCATGAGAATTTAGACTCTGATTCTCTATTATTTCAGGATCCAATTGTCCATATTTTTAGACTCTGATTCTCGCTTTATTAATAATCTAATTAAATCTTTTTCTTACAGTTACCTTGTTTTCTTTAAAGTAACGTTACATTTTATTAGATCCTAAATGTGACATTGTTTATTTATCATGATAATATTTCCCATGTTTTCTTAAATAAAATGATGTCCTACAATTTGTTTTAACTAACCGTTGGTTGAGTGATACGTGTACAAGTACCTTTGAGATTTAAGGAAAAACATGAATATTGGATGAGGGAGCTGATTGTTAGAACCATTTCCTAAAAATACCACATTCATTTAAATAATTCAAAATATGTTGAGAAGTGCTACATGTGCTGAATTCTAGAGAGAGAATTTGTGCTGCAAGATATCTACTCAAACCTGCCTTGTGAAAATGTTGTGAACAACCTTTTCAAGTTTTGAACAACTTTTTAAGCCTACTTAGAGTGAATATGTTTGTTTTTTATCAATTATGGGATTCTGTAGATAGGAATACAGAGGTGCTGATCACCTTAGAGATCGAGGTATTGTGGGGATAGTAAGATAGATTCCCATATTCTTAATGAGGTCTTACCTTGGGGTTGTTAAGACGGACTTTCATGAAAGTACATATAATTAGAAATTTATCCATGTTTGTTGGAAACCCTTCTTTTGGGTTAAAAATTTTCTTATACTTGTTTATTATTGTTGTTACAAGTTTTTATTTACACTACATTTTTTTTAAGAAATAAAGTATAACATTTATATATTTTCGTATACCTGTATTCTATGATAAATAATATTCTATATGCTTTAAGGTAGATTCATTCCCAAAGTAAACTTTTTTTATGTTTCCTTATTGGATAAATATTATCATATCCTATGTTTGTTTGTTTCTTTGTTCATAACTAAAGAGGTTTTGTGAATCAATCTTGTTGAACATTATTAAACATATATTTCTTTAAGGATAAAAACATAAGTTTTTAAACATAAAATTAACCCCTCTTATAGTTGAGAAATCTTGATCAAATTTTAGATCCTACAATTGGTGTCAGAGAAGCCCCCTAGAATACATATACTTGCATATAAGTTTTTCTTACTCAACTTTCCCTTCTCACCTTTACTTGTTCATGTTTTTCCTAAATATTTTCTTTGATTATAAACTTTTTCTACTAAGAATTTTTGTGGAAAAAATATTTTTTATTATCTTATATAATGGAAGAAATTAATTTTTGTTCATTAGTAAATATTAATCCTACCAGAACTCCAATATTTTATGGGAATGATTAGGAATTCTAGAGAGATAGTATGAGGTGTTTTATTATCAATACCAGTGTGGACAACTTGTTTATGTTAATTGATGATTATAAGATTCCTGACAGGAAATTAATAACCCTTATAAATCAAGAGAAACAAGAATAACAATTAAACTACAGAGTACGTAATACTCTTTTATGTTCCATGACTAGGAATATCTATAGTAAAATATCCTCTAGTGAAGCTGCCAATAGTATCAGGAGGAAACATTAAGTTACATACCTTGTAACATCAAAAGTAATAGAAACAATATGAGATATGTTAAGAGATGAATATCATGGATTTTTAATTCCATATGGAGAACCATTTTGCAAGGTGCAAAACATATTTATGACTATCATCAATAGTATTCAATCTATGTGTGAAAAAGGACTTGATGATGAGATTCTTGTGGACAAGATAATTGATATCATGCCCAATGATTGGGATCTAAAAGTAAAGCTATTGATGAAAATCATAAAGTGTATAACATCACTCTTGATGAGTTATTTAGAACTCTTCTTCATCATGAAACAGAAATAAAGATAGATGAAGACATTAATAAGAAGAAGAATTGTAATGTATGTGTATATTTCACTACTATATCCAAATCTGAGACTCTAGAAAGAGTAACTAGATACAAAGATAAGAGATATGTTGTAATATCTGAATCAAGTGACAGTGATCAGAATGAGAATAAACTAACCAATATTTCTTGAATAATGAACAAGATTGTGCGTAATAAATATTATTAGTATAGATATAATAAGGAATATAGAAAGGACATGAATGATTCAGAAGTAACATCTATGAATGAAAGAGGGATGGACATATCAGAACTGATTGTCTTATGCTCAAGATAAAAGATAGAAAGGACAAGCATTATGAAAGAAAAAAATATACTAAAAATATAAGTATAATAATGTCTTGAAGGATAATGAAACCTAGACTGCTAGTAGTGGTGACTCATTAGATGAATACTTAGAATATGAATCTTTTAGTCAGAAGAATATTAGTCTAATAGGTATAATTCCTATTGAAACCTATTGTCTTATGGCTAAAGAAAAAAAAGGATGTTCTAACAACAATACATAGTACATGGATAATGGATGTTCCTGACACATGACTAGTGACAAAAACATCTTTGAAAAGAGTATCAATATGAATTTCTTAAAAGGTGAAAGAGTAATAAGTTGTGATAAAGCCTCAAGGATAGATTCCTATGTTTTAGAATCAAAATATCAAAGATCTCGAAAAGAAAAATCAGGATAAAGATCAGTTGATCAAGAAGTACGAATATGATCATAAATAGTTGAGGAAGTTAATGGAAACTCTGAAAAGCTATAGCCAATGGAGAAAAATAAGGTTAAATTATTATTTTTCTTAGACTTTGATCTTTTGTTTTATTTTCCTTATAACAAATGTTTCCCATATTAATGAAATTTTTTATCTTTTTGTTATTTTTTATACATTAATAACCTTTCAGGTATAATTTTCCTTTCCATACATTCCTTTTTCAAAATAAAAAAGGGGTAGAAAATAATGATCAAAAGAATATTAAGAAGGATAATTCTTATGTAAGGGGGATATTACTTAAAGATTAAATTCTTATGTAAGGAAGATTTATTTCTTTAAGAAATACAAGAGTATGATCCTTATGGATTTCAAAACCTAAGGGGGAGTTAGTCTTATTCATCACAAGCATTAAAAAAATTAATAGGGAGATAAGTATTTATTTTATGTTTAAAAATAATTTTTTACTCTTTATGTTATTTTATAATTTTTTCTCTTCTTTCCAAAAAGGGGGAGATTTTTGAGTCAATAATTTCCCTTATGACTTTTCAATTCAATTATGTTTTTAAAATCACAAACACATTTTCTTATGTAAAATTATCTTTCTCTCTAAAAGTTTTTCTTAAGGAAGATTTAGATTCTCAAAAAATAATTTTTTCTTTATCTACAGTTTTCATTGTCTTATCTAGTGTTTTCCTAAACCAAGACTAGCCATATTTTTATTAAGTAAAAAAACAGGATCCTTATCTAACCTATAATCTTACAGATCCTTATAAGATGATTTCCCCATAATTGTGACTCCAATTTCTCAAGAAATCATACTCTGATTTCTTGGAAAATCATATTCTAAATTCATCATAAATCAGATCTTGAATTCATTATAATTGAGACTCTGATTCTCTATTATTTCTAAATCCAATTGTATATATTTTTGTACTCTAATTATCAAATTCTTAAGAATCCAATTAAATGATTTTATTAGAGTTACATCATTTTTTAAAGTAACATTCCATCTTATCAGATCCTAAATGTGATTTTTTAAGCATGATAAATTTTCCATGTTTACTTATATGAAACGATGTCATAAAATCTGTATTTGACTAACCATTGGCTGAGTGAGACATGTACATGTACCTATAAGATTTATGGAAAAATATGACTGTTGGTAGAGGGATATGACCATTGGATACTTTTCCTATAAATACCACATCTATTGAAGAATTCAAAGTAGTTGAGAAGTTATGGATGTGCTGAATTCTAGATATTGAATTTATGTTGCGAGAGATATGCTCAAACCTAACTTGTTAGATTTTGTGAACAACTCTTTCAGCCTTCTTAGTATGAATCTGATTATTGTTGATCAATTGAGGTATTTCGGGGATAGGAATATAGAGGTACCAATCACCTTAGATATTGAGGGTTTGCGGGGATAGCAAGACAAATTGTCATATTCTTATCGAGGTCTTACCCTAGTGTGGGTAAGATTACTTTCTTGAAAGTATAAATTAGGGGACCTTTATCTAAGGTTTTTTGATACCCTTCTCTTGGGGTTAAAAAATTATTATACTCTTTTACTTGTTTTTGTTACAAGTTTATATTTCTACTGCATTTTGTTAATGAAATAAAGTATAAATTTTTATATTTTCTTATACTTGCATACTCTGATAAATAAGATTCTATCTGATTTAAGGTAGAATATTTCCCTAAGTAAAATTTTCTTAAGTTTCCTTATAGGATTCATATTATCATTTTAGAATTAAGTTTGTTTCTTTATTATGAACTAATGCACGTTTCTAAATCCATATTTTTTAACTTTTCTAAACATATATTTTCTTAAGTAGAAAAATGATTGTTTTTAAACCTACAATTTACCCCCTCTTGTAATTGAGGAATATACATCTATATTTTTATCGTACAAAACCTATTTATAAAATAAAATCAGTATAATTAATATAATTATTTTTTTGTTGTGTTAATTTAATAACCTATATACATCTCCATCCACAGTCGAAATAGAAAGGAATCCATTTATTATGTGTCTGGAGGACTACCACCTAATGAACCTATGTAATTTGTTTTCTATCACCACCTCTCATAGATGGTTAAAATGATGGATTTAATGTGTATACATGGTATTCATGAGATATTTATGATTATTTATGTATAATATAACTCATAAATTCTTACATTTTCATTCATTTAAAAATGATAAAGTCATTTGTGCGTACTTGTGGACTACCACCTCCATAATGAGATGTGATTCATTTTTCATCACCAAATTACATCGATAATATATATATATATATATGATATAAAATTTATGTTATTATTATCAATATATAAATATAAAATAATACTTAACTTCTTTCCATTACAATTGTTGAAAAATAAAAACATTACTCATACGTACCTACGACCTGCCATATCCATGATTGTAACGTAGTTTATTTTTTGTAATGATATTTTATGATTGTGTTTAAAATTATTGATTACGTATAAAAATTAAAATTAATTAAATATTATTAGTTTTCATATTATTAATTAATGACCACTTTAACCACATTCATCCAACCAAATTCATGTTGGATATATGAGCCCAATATCGCAAAAATGCCCAACATGAACATAATTAATTATGTAATTCTATATAAGATAATAATCAGTCGAATAAAAATAACAATATTCTTTGAAAGGTTTCTTTTTTAAAAAAATAAGTAACAAAAAATTTATAATTTAGTAATATTAATGACATATGAGATGATTCAGACTCATGGTAAGGGACATTTTTCTTTAAAACCCTCATTTTAAATCATTTAATGTTTGATATTCGAAATATTTTTCATCGTTGGCCATGTTATTATAAATGTTTAAAAAAATATTTATAATTACTTTTTTTATTAATTTCATTTTAACCATAATTTAATTCTTTATAATGTTTTGAATTTTTTTTAGATTTTATGTAAGGAACATTATTTGGAAAATATTTTTGAAAGTTTACTTTAAAACACTATTCTTTTTCATTTCCAATTTTTCCAAATTATCCTATATATATATTTATATGGTCATAAAACAATTAAAAATTAGATTTTATTTCTAGTTTAAATTTTTTTCAAAAGTTTTAAAAACAATTGTTTTGAAGGAATTTGTTTACGTTCTTTATGAAATGAATGTTCAATTTTAACTTATACAATGATAATGAATTTTCAATCCTTTATAGTAATTATTTTATTTTTGGAATAATTTAAAAGATTTAATGTTATATTCAAAAAAACCACATACCCTTATATTATGGATATTTTATCAAATGATTTTTAAAATGAATTAGATACTTCAATGCTCGAAAATGATTTCTTATGGATGCAAAGAATATTTTTATGAGCATAATGTTGGAAATTGAAGGATTTTTTGTGTTGTGAATCTATTATGGTTCTTGGGAATTGTTACAATGATGGTTGGATTATTTATGAACCATGGATGGGTTTTTACATTATTAACCAATGATAGGTCGTTCATTGATAAACCAAGGGTGGGGCCATGATAGCCCTCTAATGCATTTGGTATAGATGTTGATCGTATAGTAATTATATTAGTAAGATTGAATCTAAGAGTAATATGGATATGATTTCCCAAGTAACCTACATATTTTATATATTATCTATATCTAATTTTATGGCAATCTTACGATATCATAAGGTATGATAATGAACAAACATTTAAAGGAAAGTATATGCTAATTTTTAATGGTAAAAAAATAATGTTATGAAAAAGTTTTTATATGTTTTTCATGAGTTAAATGAGAACTTTATCATTTTTCTTTTTACATTAATATTTATTTTGAAATTTGTTATGAAATTTTTTGGTCAGATATGGTTTTTTCTTTTTTGATAATTTTTTATTATTTTTATCCCAAAGTTTATTTTCAAAAAGGAATTTTTTTAAATATTCATGGATTAATGGTTTCATTCATTATTTTTAATATTCCTTACAGAGATTTTTGTGCTCATTCCATGTTTTAAAAAAATCATCGAATTATTAGGCACAATTCTGTGGTCAATATGGAAATTGTGAATATTATTCTTGAAAATAAAACATGTTTTTTATTTTTTTAGAGGAAATATAGATAATGAATTGAATTGTCCAGTTTGTAATATATGGGTTTTTATATAAATGTTATGACCTAACTATATAAAATGATAATCCCAACATATCTTTTGGAATATAAGAAAGTTACTATTGGTAAAATTCTATAGAATATATAATGATTAATGGCAGGTACTTAAATTTTGTATTAGAGAAGGGTTTAGATAGAGTTAGAGGTTTAGATGTTAACTGAATATAAGTTAAAATTACTATATAACCACAATGTTTAGTATGGTTTGCAGTGTTATAGTTATTTTTTATAATTTGAAGAGTTAAAGATAACGTTTTTGAGAATATATTAGTGTTTTTCTCATTATATGATGGTTTGATAAGATTTTTTTATATTCTCACAATAAATTTTTGGTTTTAGTGAATTTCTAGATCCAGTATGAACCAAAATAATGATCAATGTGAAGTAAAATGTGGTGTTATTCTGAATGAGAAACATAATTAAATGAGATATTTAATAAAAAATCTAATGGTTGTTCTTATATGACTATCACAGTTTATGATTAACAACTTTAACCTATGTGACTTTCCAAACACATCAAATAAAAGAAAAATGAATTTTTTTGGATGTTTAGTTGATAAATTTCATAAAGGTAAAAAAATTAAACAACTAATTTGTAAAAAATATAAAAATAAGAACCTAGTAAAATGTATTAAACCAATAAGAAGATGGTTTTTATGTCATAAAAGAGGTCATAATGAAATAATATACCCTGAAAAAAGGAACCATTCAGTTAATACGAAGAAAAGTAATATAGTTATTCCCATGGAATACATTGAATTTCTTTAAATGTGGATAGTATGGGAATCAAGGAAATCAAGGTATTAAGGGTAGAGCTCAATAATAAGTTCTTAAAGACTATACAGATTAATGTTCAGTAATGCTTAATGCCATTATTATTGAAGGTGAGGAATAAGCCAATGAAATATGAAATGAATGGATTATATAATTACATATGTTTTTATATTGATTAATATTAGGACATGATTCATATTTTATATATAGGAAGGCAATATTATGGAAAAGTATAGAAAATCATCGTTAATAAGGAACAATAAATGACAATGGTTTATATATATAGGGATTCAAGTGTTATGTTTCAGTGGTATATTTAAGGATTAACATAAGTTTAGAAGAATAAATTCCCTTTTATGTTTTATTTAATGGTAGTAATTTGGAAGAAATTTATTATGAATTGATAGTTGTTTTTTATATATGTAACTCTTATGTTTTACATGTAAAAATTTATTTGAGGAAGAATGTTCTGTTTTGTGTGTATATAACATTAAAATTATTGATAACCTTTATAATTTATATTCTATTTCATGATTAAGGATATTTTTTATTATCTTAATCATTATTTTGGGAATGTTATAAGAATAATATAGTTTAAAAAAAAATGAAAACTCATAGGCTGGGTGGGAAACTGTCACATCCTAAAAGGTTACATGGCTTGAACCCACAACCCAAGGAAAGTGAGGGAGAAATGCCTACCACTAGACTATGTAATGTTTGGGTTAGTATACAATCATTTTTAATTAAAAGGTTTTAGAGATAATGATTATGTTTATTATTTGAACATATTATTTATTGTAGATAGATTAGTTGGAGTGAAAACCGATTTTGTGAATAGGTGATTAAATTTATTTCAATAAAAGATCACCACATTTTTAGGAAACATTATATGATTAAAGGAAATATAATCTTATGGGATTTTATTATAGGATTAAAATTTGAATTACCTTGTGGAAGAATATATTATTTTATTGTGATTCATGTTATTTATGGAAATAGTTATCACACCATAGGAAATATATGATTAGAGAAGATAAATTTTGATATGATACATTAAGAGGTTTTTGTGTTATTCAAACATAAATTTTAAATTTATCTTAGAAGAGTATGTGATAAAAAAATTCAGATCTTTGGGTTTCAATCTTAGTAATGAATTTATTGAATGATTTTAATGATATTTATTTAAGGATTGATTTAGATTTAACTTTATGTAAAGATTTTGTTTTTTTATATTAATTTATTATTTATTCATATAAGGGTTTATATGTTTTGGGAATTAACATACATTATACTATGTATTTTGGGTTTGGATAATTTCTAATGATATGAGGATTATATGATTCTTCCCTTGTGTATTATATGACTCGTTAGAACTAGATTTTCATGCTTTAGACATAAAAAAATAATCTTGAATACTAATAATTTTAAGGAAAATGATGAAATTTTAGTTTAAATTTATTATTGGAAAAAACATTTACATATCAAGTAAGTATATTTTCCTTATATTATTTGCCTATATTGTAAAATAATTCCTCCTCTATAGGAAAAATATATTAAAACAAAAAAAAAATCCAATTAATTTCTCTTCCAATGAATTGATGACCAATGTTATACCACTTTAGTTTATGTTTTTTGGGTTATTGAATTTCCCATGATCATTTACTTTATAAAAATCAATTAATAAGTTAACTCTCCACCATTTTTGGGACATTATTATTTTCTTCTATTCCATATTTTCACTTCCCACTAATGTTTTCCTATTATGAAACTTATTTATGTGTTACTCTAGATGACATTCATACTTAACTTTCTCTATTTTAAAAAGGATTTTTTATTAACCCATTTTATGATTTTGGATTTCAACAAGGTGTTTTAAATTTTAAAATTTTATTACTAATATCATGTTAAAATTGTAATGATGAAATTTCATAATGGTGGGAGGAATTATGCCTGTTTGGGGGTGTGGAAAAAAACAAATTAAATTCCCCCTCATATGAATGTTGTATTAGTATTATCAAAAGTCTTCATTAGATAGTATAATTTAAATATAGCATTCATGAATACAATAGTAAATAAATGAATCAGAATTTAATTGAATATAATGTAATGAAATATTGATTTTGATGTTGAGATAAGATAAAATTGATTGGGTTTTTGTCAAACATACATATTTTTAATGTTATTAGGGTCCCTAAAAATGATTCTTTTGATTTTATTAAATGGTTTAAGAAATGGAGTAACAATAATTTCTCTTTTAATCAACCATGATTAAGATTTAAAAAGAAGATAAAAATCTTTTAAATTTTCCTTACATGGATTATTGTCCTCAAAATTTGTGAAGGTCACCATGTTTCTTCCTTGAATTATTTATGAACTAAAAAATATGGTATTGAAATTACGAAACACTCAAATTGTTCCACAGTTTCATCCTCATGTTCATAATGATCACTAAACACTTCTCCACTTGATTTTAGATCAACCAATAAGTGTGATACAAAACGAATTAGAGGGAGAAAATTTTTCTTAAGAGAGGAAATTTGAAACATATAAATTAAATAAAAACATAATCATATTCAATTTATATTAAAAATTATCAAATTGAAACCCATTCAATAAATAAGAAAATATTTGTGCATTTGATTATAAAAATGACTCAAACATAAAAAATGATTCACCTCCCATTCACCCAACCATAATAAACTTATACCCCTCTATTAAAGGGAGGGTCATTTTAGTGTGAGATTTCATTGTAATAATAACAGAGTAATAATGGAACATTTGGGAGGCCAAAATTGGGTGGTAGCGGTTTTTCTTCCCTTTTCTACTCCACAACAACATCTTTATTCACTATTAGCCTCTAGTGTACTAACTTACTTCAGTGAATTATCTCCATATTATCTATGGGTATCAATTATCTCCAAGATCCTCTCGTTATTATGTTGTGTGTCCCCATTATTTTATAGTCATCAATCATCCCATCGGTCTAACTTTCAAGTATACCAGCCCAATTCTTCGAGAGTTTCAAAATTTGAAACAAATGATATATCTTGCCCTAAAGACCCTCTTGTTTTGAATTAAAAATGAAAAACAAGAATATATAGGGTGATAAAAAATAATCATATTCTTATGGTGAGTTTGGGAATGACCTTTTACGCATGTGCATGGAAACAATGGTCACATGGAAGCATCATATGCATTAACTGGGGATCAACAAGTGGAGATAATTGAAATGGAATATATCATCTACCCCTATGATATTCACTATTGTCATATGGACACTTGTAGGCATTAATGGAATCATATTCCTTAGAATTTGGAATATCTGAGGCTATATGAGGGCTCATATGTGATCCATGATGGTCTGGGGGCCTCGTAATTGGGAATGAGCTCAAGTAAAATCTTTTTGGTGGCCATCCATGGTGGTCTCAGAGTGTTGTAGATAGAAGATGGCTAACATTGAAGGATGTAAGTGATGAGGAGTGGTAGAGTGAGGTGTTCGAGTACAACTGAGGCGCATGTGAAGTGATGTGAAACCATTTACATAAAAATACCTATGGCCACTAAAATGATTATCCACATTGAAAATCAAAATGAACTTCATGCTTGTTTATAATGTAAGTTGTGGATGATTTAGATCAGACGTTTGTAAAGGGGTGGTCTCCTAGATACACATACACACATAGTACATGGAAAACACCTCATCTGCATAGGGCCTCACTCCCATTCTAGCTCATGAGGGCTCTCCCAATGGCCCTTTTGGCTACACATCTACTTAGTTGGGTTGACTATATAGCTAGTAGATCTTCGGTTGGGGGATAACTAATAATGGATAAAAATTATACCTAAAAATACATCAAAACATTAATTATAATTTAAAATAATATCATAATTAAATTCTATAATTAAAAAATAATCATTTTTCTTCATTTCACATCCATTTAAATCAATTTTAATACATTTTTTATAAATTCTATCTTTTTAATAAATCGTAATATACATTATTATTAATCTATAAAATCCTTAAAAAATCATCAAATTATGTTTAAAATATTATTGAAATATTATTTTGTAAACTACTATAACACTTACACTTTTATTTTTCTCTAGCATTAAAACTCAACATTTAATTTCAAGGGGTACAAATGTTACCATTATTAAAATTTTAAATAAATAAAATAAAATAATTATCAATGAAAAATCTAAACATCAATAAAATACAACAAATATAAATTTAATTTCTAAATTTTTAAAGCACCAATCAATCTAATCATTTAACATTATCCTTTTTTTAAATGATGAAACCTCTTGTTTTAACTGTTAAATATCCTTAATTAATTATTATTAAATTTTCAAAATCATTATATACCTCTATTGAAGGTTTTTATCTCATGACACATGATAATAATTAATTTAGATTTATGATCATGTCATAAGAACATGCTGCTTTTCCATAGTCTTGAAAAAGAACTACTTTCTTCACCTTATTAAGAATAAAGTCACATAAAAGCATGATGGATTTTTAATCAAGGTTTAAATGACTCTGAGGCAAAAAGTTTTTGGATTTTATGTTCCAAAAATTAAGTCTCAAAGTAGTCATTAATATATTAATGTTTATGGAATGATATCAAAAGTAAAAACTCAATGAAATTCTCCCCTTAAAAATAACAACTCCTTCTTTCCCCAAACCCTAAGTAAAGATCATGATCAATAAAATCAAAATGAATGATTTGTGTACCCACATGAATTTTTCTTTTACTTTTATTTCATTATTTTGTTGTTACCTTTTTTGAAATTAATTCTTGGAATAAACCTCGCATCCATTACTTTACCACATATTATCAAAATCATAGGTCTCACAATGGTGACTTTTTATTCTCTTGAGTCAAAAACCATTTTCCAGTTTTTTTTCAAGATAAAAAAACAATAAAGAGTACAATTTATGAATTAATAACACGTTTCAATTTATAATACCCAACATACAACCCTTACACTTTTTTCCATTACCATACATTTCATACCTTTTTCCATGACTTCCCCATCCCTCACACTTCATCTTTAAAAAATCCTGAAAATACTAAGAGGAGGTAAAGAATAAATAAAAAAGGAATAAAGTATTGACAATACCAAGAAAGTTCATTTATGGTCTCTATGGATTAATTAAAAATTTATATAAAAATTGGAATCAATGATAAAATATTTTCAAAAGATTCATCAATCATTTTTTTTGTCTTTTTTCATAGTCATATCTTTGAAAAGTTTCAATGAATGTTGTTATTAGATGAAAGTCCCAATATCACTCAATAAATATGATCAAGATAAAATAGGAAATATTTGGTCTAAAAATCCTCTAAATAATGGAAAATTAATATTGAACAATCACTCATAGAGTGAATAATAATAAAAAACCAATTCATATAAATTTCATAAATTCAAACAGTGAAAATTGGTTAGGAAATTTTATTTATATAAATAAAAAAATTCCAAAAAATCATGAGTCTTAATTTTAAAATCCATGTATCAACCTAATCATTCAATTCTCTATTTTACTCTTTTATGCTAATTATCATGGAAATATAAAACATGGAATCATTGGGTTCCTACGAAACTAATGTGTCATAGATAAATAAAGTAAAGAATTTATTCAAAACATGGTCACATAATTTTTTAGTTTAAAGAAAAAAACTGGTATTTTGGAAGAAAAAAAGGGTGTCTAAAGGATAAATATTAAATGTGAACCCCATTTTCTTATGAAGTTTCAGTATTATTCTCTCTATGTATTTTTTTGGGGTAACATTATTAATTCCTTCCATGATGGTCCTATAAAATCAAAAAACACATACATGTTAAAGAACCATTCCAATAAAGATAAAAGGGGTGAAGGGAGTGGTTACTAAATACTAAACATCATAAATCCTAAGAAAACAGTAAGACTCAGGTTGCCTCCTAGAATCACCTTTGATTAATTTCATTGGATTGACCTTACCTTATTGGATGAAATTATTATATGGGTTATATAAGTTTGATCTCCTTCATCAGTTATTGAGTTAAAATTGAAAGGAACGTTTTCATCCTTTTCCCATTTATAATGAAAGGGCTTACTCTAGATTATTTATTAATCAGAATGGAACCCAAAGTATAGTCATCTGTAACAATAAAATATCCTTCCCACCTATAATGAAGGAAACCTATCATTAAATTTAATCTAGATTTGCATAGTAGGACATAGTCTATAATTTGAATGTTCTCTGGTTAAATAAATTTTAAATTTTCCACTGTGGTAATTTCATTATAAATTATGGAATTTTAAAAATATTCATTTTTTATTTATTCCATCTTTTATAACTAATGTTTTATCTCTTTTTCACCACTCTCTGAATATAAATTCAATTTTTTATAGCTCAATATGCTTGATGGTCAAACTCCACTGTTAGGTGAAATTTATTCCATAAATAAACTAGTAGGGGATCATACCTATATGTGCCTTATAATCTATCTCATATTAATATAGGGTATCTTTAGGACTATTGATCCAATTCTTTTGGATTTCTTTTATTGTTTTCCCAAAATTATGTTTAATCTCCCAGTTGGACACTTTAAATTTGACATTTGTTTGGGGTGTTAAAGTATATATGTCTTGTGTTTGAACCCATACTTTTTAAAAAGAACCATCTATTAATCTATTGAAAAAATTGGTTCCTTTGTCTATAGGGATGGATCTGGGCATTCCAACCATACAAAAGATGTTATCCATGACAAAATCACACAAAACATTATCATTATAATCCTTGGTGGCCTCTTCTTATACACATTTAGATACATAAACCAGAGAAATTAAAATATTTAATTTCATAATATTGAATGGAATGGGTCCAATAAAAACAATGGCCGAGATTAAAATATTTCACAAAGAATGATTTTTAGGAAGCTTTTGTCTTTTTGAAATATTTCAAAGAAACTGAAACTTTTACCATTTTATACAATACATATGGGAGTATTTAAACATGTTTAGCCAATAAATTCAAGATTAAAATACTTTTCTAACCAATATTTTAGGTCTAATGTGTCCCAAATAAGAAAGTGTATGATAAAATTGAAAATCATATTCAACATCATTTTCTAGTAAGCATCTCCTTTATGACTTGGTCATTTCAAATTTTCCATATAATTGGATATTCTCAAATATATAATCTACATTCATCCTTAATTTTATGATTTTTATGAGAGATAAGGTGAAAATGTACCTGATATGTGTCAAAATAATATACTATGTCATCATAACATGGTACTTAATCATTTATTAGGTGAAGTTTCTTTCCGGGTATGTGATCATTGAGTGGGATTAGTTATGGAATTTCTGTTTTGATGGTGTTGGGTAGCCTACTGAGGTTATATTTCACTTGATTTTATTTTCCCCTTTTTCTTTAATCATTATATTAAACTCTTGTATGAGTTGTATATATCTCACTATCCTTGGTTGCGCATCAGATTTCATTATCAACTACCTATGTAATTCATGATAAAAAAATATATTCAATTTATCACCAAGTAAATATGCCCCGAATTTATCAAATGTAAATAAAATATAAAGAAACATTTTTTCCCAGTGGTTGTGTAATTGATCTGAGTGGAATCCATGGTTCTTAAGGAATTGTTTATGAATTGGGGTTTTCCATCAATTATTTGGTAGAGAGATACTCCTACATTATGGTTTGATGAAACACAAAGTAACCTGAATTTGATTTCCAAATTTTTTAGTTTCATTATATTTGGGGAAATCAACTTCTATTTATTATCATAAAATGCCTCCCAAAAGTTATCATCAAAAGAAAAGTTATCGTCTTTTAAAATTAATCATGAAAGAGGATGTGAAATATTAATAAATTCCTTGATGAAACGTTTATAAAATCATACATTCCCCAAAAATGATCTAATGTGCCACATGCAGGTGGATATAAAAAATAATTAACAACATAAAATTTACACTTATCCACATTAATTAATTTTTTTTAAATGATATAACCTGGAACTATTACTTTTTCAACCATAAAGTGACACTTTTCAAAGTTCAAAAAAAAAATTTGTTTTATATTCATGTTTTCAAAAAAATTTATAGATTCCCATTGCAATGATCAAAGGAATTTCCAAAAATAATGAAGTCATCATGAAATACATCTAGGAAATATTAAATGTTGTATGAGAAAATTTATACCCTACATTTCTAAAATAGACCTAGGGAATTTCATTATCGGAAAGGAATCCTCTTGTAAGAAATTTTCCTAAAAGGACAAGTTAATGTTTTCTTCTCATAGTATTTTGGGGAAACTGTTACCTACAAATAACTGAAAAAAACATCCAAAAAAAAGAAATATGTCCTACATGATAACCTTTCTATCATATGATCAACGAACGATATTGGGAAGGGGACTTTTTGAGTGGCATGGATCATTTTTCTATAATAAATTCATTCCCTCCAAATATTTTGAACACTCATTAGAATTAATTCATTATTATCATTTTCCAAAATGGTAAAGACACATTTATTGGGAACCACATAGATAAGGATTACCCATTGAGAGTCAAAAATTGGGTAAATGATATCAATTGGAAATAGTTTTTCAATCTCTTTTTTAACAACCTTCATGATGGTGGGGTTATGGAATCACTGGTGCTTCCTAACAGATTAGGAGTCTACTTATAAAAAGATTCTATGAGAGTTTCCCTTCATTTTGATTCCAGATATACCACCAAGAATCCATCATGGTGCTTGATAATTTATTTTTATAAGGCCAATCTTAGTTTTTTCTTGGGGTCTAGAGAGTTTTTTTGAAATGACCGTGGGTAATTTTATTCCTTCCTTAAGTTATGCATATTTTAAATAACATGGGAGGTTCTTTAATTTCAGATTAGTTGGTCTCTCTAGATATGTGATTGAAGTAAAATTTCATACTTCAAAATATTGACTCACCTTAGTAAAGGGTTTCCTTTTAGTTTCTTATATAAAATTATTAAAGAATTTAGATGTTATTTCTTCTTGAAATTTAAAAGAATAATTTATAAATTTTTGATTACTTACTTGGAACCTTGTTCTTTTAATAGAAAATTAATCTATTAAGGATAATAATTCAAAGATAATACCTAAATATTTGATGGGATCAATACCTTTTTATGGAAAATTATAAAGAGTGAATGATTATTTAAATGGTTCCTCTTAGAGTCCTGAATATTAAAGTTCACCATGTTGTCTTCTAGATCCAGGATTAGGTTAATTCATGCTTATGGATGATCATTTTGGCCATATTTAGATATGGTTTTACCAAAAATTGGGTTAATTTATTGGTACGTTTTCTTCCTCTAAAGTGATCATATAAAATTATAATAAAAATATTATTCCTTCAACTCCCAGTAGAACATCCTCTAAAACTCCGACTAGAAAAATAGTGAATCTATTTTCTTGATAGATAAACACTCTTGTGGTATTAAGTTCACCTATTTTTAATAATTAAAATTTATAAATATAAATTACATTAATGGAAGCACCAAGATCACATAAAGCATCAAAAAATTTCAAATAACCATTGGTGTAGGGAATTAAAAATGTCCTTAAATCTTGTAATTTTTCATTAATAGTGATGTGATCAGGGATGAGATGGTCCTAATTAGGAATATTATTTCATCCCAATATAAAAATATTTCTCTTGGTTCATATTTAATTTATAAACATCAATTATACTTGGATTTTTGATATTTCCCCTAGCTGTTAAATATCGATTTAAAAATTCTAGAAGGTCTCCTGGGTCACTTTTCGTAGTTTCACTTATTTAACCGTTGTTAATCTAATTAATGAACAATAGAATGGAATATTTATGTGTTTTTTTGTACCCTTGTTTCCTCTATAAATGAATTTACAACCTATATTTCTTAAATTTCATACATATTCCTCCATTTTTCTAATCCCCTTATTTTGGATGAATGGGTTGAGCTTTATAATGTTCACTAGAATCATTATACAAAAATTTTTCTTGTGGAAGAATCTCTTTCCCACTTCGTGTTGTAATTATGATAACATTCTCCTTGAGAGTGTAAAATGTTTGGGCTATAAACATTCATAGATTCTTGGTTAAGTCATTAATATTCACCCTGACATGGTCTATTAGCTTATTTAACTTATATTTTAGCTTTAAAAACTATGATTCTAGTTGGTTCTACGAAAAAATTTATGGTTGTTCATAATATTTTACTTGAAAAGGTGGTGGATGGAGGTCTTATTGTTTATATTTCAACTTATAGGATTGTCAAAAATGTGGTGGGTTCCAATATTGCTGCTTGAAAGGTGGCTTATTGGAAAAAGGTGGTATTTCTTAGTAATAATGACTCCCATATCCTTATTGGGCTTTCACTTCTCCCCGTTATTGATTTTATAGAAATTTTCTTAGATAGAATGCAGATGAACAACTCTCCGTACCCTATACCTCAGCACATTGATTAGTTAAATTATTGGATGATGAACATAATCTATATACCTAAGTTAGGGATGGATATTCACTCGCATTATTTATAGCCATTTTTCTCACTAGAAATGTCCATTATTCAATTTTTGTTTCATGTAAAGGAGTTTATCCAAAAGATCTTACCTTATGAATACATGTTGTACAAGTGCCTCTTATTATGAATTGTTATAAATTTTTCACTATCTTTCATTGGGGTCCATGGGTTCTACTGGTGATTTTTCTATCAAGGATCTCTATAATGATTCATCCAATATATTACTCTAGTTGTCTAGAAATACCTGCTAGAAGAAGACCAGGAAGTGTTTCTCTTCTAATACATCATGCTAGAAACTTACACAAATATTCTTGAATAATTCCAAAAATTCATAGAGATTCTCACAAGTAGATTTTTTGATGGTGTAGATCTCCTTGATTTCTATGCTCTGGAAGGTTGGGAATAACATTTTCATGAAGCTTAATGGGATATTATCTCATTATTGGATCTCCTAGGTCATAAACTATATAACCACTCCTTATCTGCTCCATCATGTGAAAAGGGTAATTCCCTCCACTTGACATTCTCCATAGTTACTTCTATTGGATTGATTCATGAATAAAGTATGAATTATTGAACGTTCTAGTTGGTGTTTTCACCTAAAAGACCATGGAATTTAGGTAGCATGTGAATCATATTAAAATTTAATTCAAAATCAATTTCTTGTATAAGCATGTTTAAATGATTTTTTTGGTTAGAGAATTTTGGGGGATGAAGGTCACTTAATGTTTATTGTGGATTGATTTCCATTATTTCAAACTTGGAGTGATCCCTTTTTGTATCACTCAGGTACTGATTAGCCACTAAATGAGGCTAATATTCATTATTAATATATATATAATATTCATGTGATTTATTATTCATAAACACCATTTTAAGTGAATTTTACACTTTGAACATTATTTCACATTATGATTGAAATTCCTTCTTAAAATTCACTATTTTGTGGTACATTTTGAAACATCATTTAAAAAACCAATGATCTTAATTTTATTTTCAAATTTAATTTTCAGGATTATAATTATATTGGGAATAATTCATACTTGTGGAGAGTTGGAAGATTTACATTGGAAGACCAACACAAGGTGATTTCATGCAAACAATTCTGGAGAAGGCAGATTGGACACCAGCCCACTGATGAGAATGTGGGGCCCATGGTATAAGCCCAATAAAGCCTAGATTTAGTGGGATTATAGAAGAAATATAGAGGGACCAATAATTTTTTAGGATCCAGTGCTAATTCGTCCTCCATTGTGGTTATTCAGGTGGCGCAAATTGAAGGCAGAATTCTGGGCAAGATTCTGTGGCCAAGAAATAAAAAGCCCACCATTTTACACATATCTCATCAACCACATATCCATTTAGGCTGATAATTTAAATAGAGATAGTAGGGATCCAGATCTTCACTTTTGACTTATTGGATCACTCTAATTAGGCCATCTAGAAGGCCATTCAGATGTGTATGTTTGGTGGATGAAAACTGGTTGTCACCTCGGGTCAAGGGTGGAAAAATCAACTCTCCCTAAACTTTCCACCAACCTATGGCCTAGCCCAAATAATTAAAGAGACTTGGAATATTGTAGGATCGACCTAAGGCTTCATAAATTCCTATTTAAGGTAGTGGTGGTGGATGAGTTGATAATATTTGGAGCTTCCTTTCATTGTAATGTTATGCTATGATTTTTTTGTCTCAAGTTTGCCTTTCACATGTAAGTTGTTTTAATTCATCCTAGTTTCATAATAAATGTTATTATTATACTATTATTCTGTTCTTATCCATATCACTTTGATACTGTTTCCTCATGGTTTGAATAGTATTCGCAACAAACATTTTGAAATTATTCACACAATGGTGAAGTGATCATTTTATTTTTATTGTTTTCTTTGCTTCTTCAATTCCTCCCTTGTGATTCTACTTCCCGCTTCCATTGAAACCATAGAATCAATGGAGGGCTAACCCACTTACGGGTTGATCCAAGGGAGTATCAAGGGGCTGGATTGGATGTTATTTATCACCCCATTAATGTATAATCACTTTTTTTAATTGAGATCTTTATTTGATGATTTTAAAACTTCTTCGTCCTTGTTGATTTTTATGGCCACATACTTCAAGTGATAATACAAACCTTTACCTTAGAGTGCCTATAAATTTGATCCTCCAAGGTTATAGGTGATTATTATTATGGTGTGTTAGTATAAAATCATTAAATGATGAATTTGTTTGATCTCCTTAAATGAACTCAACTCAAATATAAGAAATTAAAAATAATTAAAAACAAAATACGTCCAATCCACCCCAAGTGATAACCTAGGATAAAATAATTATTTTAAATTGAATTCACTGAATTACTTTAGAGTTAATTTAAAACCATCTTAAATCCACCCAATTTGGACACTTCATATCCAAATATATCCTATAGAATGTACGTGTCTGTAAGTTACTTTTAGGTTTCTGAGGATTCGACAACCCAAGATAAACTTCAAGGAATGTTTTACCTTCATCTCTTGGGTAAATTAAAGCATGAATCAAATTTTGGGGCTATTTTAATGGAACCAAGTAAGTCATCTAAACAACTATTCTATTCTCACCCATTTCTTCTATTCTCACCCAATATCTCTTATCGTTTCCCATTCTTGTTTTACTTTTTATTTTGGCGCATGTCTGCCTACACTCGTGATTAATCAAACCGTCTAGTTAGGGTGGATTGTCATGGGTTTGGGGAGTCAAGTTCACCAAGGTAACACTTTCCATTAGATCCTAATCTTAATAATAATCCAGAGTCAAAAATTGAGCCTATTTAAATGTTAGTTCTTCAAAGAAACAAACTCATAAACCTGGGTGAGAACCAAAATGGAAACCCAAATGAGGCAGCCCCAAACATGGGGAATTCAATTGATGAAACCATGAATGACTACCTCACACCTTCCTAGACCAATGACCCTTCATGCATTAGATAAAATTCAATAGTATATTCCAACTACATATTTAAACCTCATGTCCTAAACCACCTTCCCACATTCCATGGAATGGAGTCTGAGATGCCATACCTTCACGTTAAAGAGTTCGATGACATTGTAGAAACCATGTGCCCCCCCACATCAACTAGAATCAGCTAAGATGAGTCTATTTCATTTTTATTTTAAGGATAGAGCTAAAAATTGGATTAAAAATTTGAGACCATCATCCATAAACTCTTGAGACATACTAAAAAGATTATTCTACAAAAAATACTTTCCCCACCACAAAACAATTACACTTAAAAAGTGTATCCAATTTTTTTTTGAAAAATATGGAGAGTCATTCTACGAAACATGGGAGAGGTTAAAAGACACTATAAACATGGTTCTACACCATGGTATTCTAATTCATGAAGAAGTGAAAATTTTTTATGAAGGGTTGGGTCTGGGGAAAAAACAATTCATTAACATGATGTTTAAGAGAACCTTTAAAAACAAAGTCCCAAATGATGCTTATGAGTATCTAGAAAGACTTTTTGAACAAAAACAAACATGGGAAACTTCCCCATATTCTAAAAATCTACAAATAACTACTAGAATTCATACACTTAGAGAAGAGGAAATCCTTAGGGATAAAATCGCAGCACTCTCTAGGAAGGTTGAAGAGATAGACCATAGGAAAGTCCATTAAATAAAAACTGTGGACCCCGTTTGCACAATTTGTGAAAAACATGACTATAAGACAGAAAATTGCCCAACCATTCCATCCATAATGGATGTTCTTTTTGGAGGAACCCTGGTGGATTTAAATTCCTTGAACATTCAAAAGCCCCAATACCAAAAAAACATCAACCAAAGGTATAATGACCACCCAGGCATCTGCTAGAAAGATAACCAACAACCTAGCCAACCACAGGGACAAAATCTTTACCCCCATCAAAACTACCAAACCCATAACTAGTTCCAAAACCAACCTATCCAATACCAACAACCACCAGTCCATTTTCAACAAACCATCCCACCTCCAAAATATCCCCCCGGGATAAACCAATCATCTTTAGTACCAAACCAAACTGTTCCACAAAGCCTACTAGAACAACTGTGAAAAATAATGGAAAGGATGAACTCAGAATTATCTTCCCTTAAAAAAGAACTTCAAACCATCAAAACTGGAAAGTCACACATGCCTAATCAGGTGGTACCATATTCAACCTCAAGGGGAGAGTCAATTTTCACTCAAACAAATCATGAACAAATAAAGGCTGTGATTGTTTTAAGAAGTGGGAAATCAATTCAGAAACCTAAAAAACTAAGTAAGAATCCATGTGAAGCTTCAAACTCTAATGAAAAATCAAATGAAGAACAAGATCAAAATAAAGAAACTGATAACAATGTGAAAGAAACAACTCTTAAACAAACAACCCCACAACCTTAACCATTTCCTCAACACGTGAGGGGGAAACCAAGATTGAATTGAGTGAAACTTTGAGGGAAATATTCTCACAAGTCAACTTGAACATTACCCTTCACAATGCCATCCAAACCATACCTGCCTACTCAAAGTACCTTATGGACTTGTTCACTATTAAAAGAAAAATTTTCACTTAAAAACCAAGTCCTTTTGGCTGCTAATGTGAGTACCACCATTCAAGGAACCATTACTCCTAAGTTAAAAGACCCGGTTTTGCCTTAAATCAATGTTAAACTATAGGAGAGCAAAGTTTTCAAGTCCCTGTGTAACCTAGGTGATAGTGTAAATCTCATCCCCTATGTTATGTACAGCAAGTTAGGCCTAGATGAACTCCAACCCACATCTGTCACAGTTTAACTTGCTAATCATAGAATTAGTGTTCCAAAGGGGATTTTAAAGGATGTTCTAGTAAAGGTTGGAAACATTATCAACCCTGCTGACTTTATTGTCCTTCAAAACCATCCAAACATAAAAAAATTTGGAACAAACCACAATAATCTTTGGTCTTCCTTTCCTTGAAATAATAAACTCTATTATCCGAGTTTGAAATGGGAACATGACCATCATCTTTGGAAACATGAGTCTATAATTGAACATCTACAATGAAAGCTCACAAATAGGGGATGATGAGGACATTCATAAAGTAAACATGATAGGAATCATTGATAATGAATCCATAGAACATCAAGGAATATGTTATTGATGTTTAAGTTAGGATGAGATAGATTTTATTTGTTCACATGAAATAAGTTTATCTCCTTGGATTTAATCATTTTAAAACTGCTTTTATAATGAAGTCTTAGGTCCAACAATTAGTGAAAACTTTCAGGAAAACACTTTAATGGAGACCACTCCAACTTCCTCCCCTTAATCTGATCAATTTAATCTAGTAGATGAAACCTCTACATGTGCAGAATCAATCCTATCTAAAACACTACGAAACAAAATTGGTCTTGATCCAATGTCCCAATATTCTACTAAAATTTTGAACCAACCTGATATTGAATTGAAGAAAAACCCTGCTACACTCAGACTTCCTTCCTAGGGGACAATAAAAAACATCCTATTGTCATTTGTTCTTCCCTTGAATCCAATCACGAGAGGATGCTTCTAGATATCCTTAGGAAACCTAAGAAAGCCATTGGTTGGACCCTGTCTGATATTCCTAGGATTAGCCCACTTATCGGGACTCATAAGATTGTTCTGGAATTTGATTCAAGTCCATGTCGTCAACCACAACAGTGAATCAATCCAAATATCATGGAGGTAGTAAGGAAGGAACTTCTGAAATTATTAAAATCTAGTATCATATATCCCATAGCTGAGAGTGAGTTGATTAGACGAATCCAAGTGGTTCCCAAGAAGGAATGAATCATAGTGATAACCAATAAGGATGGAGAGATTCTTCCAACTAGGGTGAGTAGTAGATGGAGGTTCTTCATTGACTATAGGAAGATAAACTCATTCACCAAGAAGGAACATTTCCCCTCACCATTCATTGACCAAGTCCTTGAGAGAGTGGCAGTTCATGCCTTCTAATATTTCTTAGATGGATACTCGGGGTATAATAAAATTGAGGTCTCCCTAGAGGATCATGAGAAGTCTACATTCACATGTCCATTCGACACCTTTTCTTTCAAACGCCTACCCTTCGGGTTATGCAATTCCTCTGGATCCTTCTAGCGGTGCATGATGGGAATATTCTCAGACATGGTAGGGGATTTTCTAGAGGTCTTCATGGATGACAACTCTGTGTTTGGGAAATCATTTGAGGGATGTCTGAAGAATGTAGAGAGTGTCTTGTCAAGATGTGAAGAAAAAAATTTGTTCCTAAACTGGGAAAAATTCTATTTCATGGTTAAATAGGGACTAATCCTTGGCCATCTAGTCTCAATTAGGGGGATTGAAGTTGATAAAGCCAAGGTTTAAATCATTCTTCACCTTCCATCACCCAAAACTGTCAAAGAAGTGAGGACCTTCTTAGGACATGCTGGTTTCTATAGAAGATTCATCATGGACTTTAGTTAAATCTCTTGTCCCCTTTGTGCTCTCCTAGTAAACGGCGCCCCATTGGTTTGGAAAGAAAGTTGTGAGGGTTCATTATCAACCCTCAAATCCTTTCTCACCTCTCCTTCCATTATGAAATCCCCAAATTGAATAATTCCTTTCAAACTTATGTGTTAGGCCAGTGACATTTCTGTAGGAGTTGTGTTGGGAAAACGTTGTGATAAAACTCCATATGTCATTGCTTATGCAATCAAATCATTAAATGATGCCCAAATAAACTACACCACCACTGAAAAGGAGTTACTTGCTATTGTGTTTTCCTTGGAGATGTTTAGGTACTACCTCTTAGGATCCCCCATCACTATGTTCACTAACTATTCTGCACTAAAATACCTCTTCCAAAAACAAGATTCTAAGGCTAGATTGATTAGGTGGGTCCTTCTCTTTCAAGAATTGGATCTCACAATAAAGGATAAAAAGGGAGTTGAAAATATTGTAGTTGATCACCTCTCTAGGATGGAATTCAAAGACAACTCAAATCACCTTTCTGTGTCTGATTCGTTTCCTAATGAACACCTATACTCTGTGAGTCACTGCCGTTGGAATGCCGACATAGACAATATCTTAGTTACAATAGTCATTCCAAAATTCTTAGGGACTCAAGCTCAAAGAAATTCCTTTATGATGTTAGACATTGTGTGTTTGATGATTCATACCTCTATAAGTTCTTCCCTAACCATGTTATTAGGAGGTGTGTCCCAGAATCTGAACAAGAGTCCATCTGTAAATTCTATCTTAGTGATTCATGTGAAGGTAACTTTTACTCTAAGAAAACTTCTTATAAGGTTCTTTAATGTTGTCTCTTCTATCCCACCCTCTCAAGGGACTCCTAAATTTTTTTTAAAGCTATCCTCAGTGTCAACAAATAGGGTCAATCACAAAAATAAATCAAATGACACTCACTCCCATCTTAGTGATTGAAATGTTTGACTGTTGGGGAATCGATATCATGGTTCCCTTCCCAAACTCTATGGGATACCTCTATATCCTCTTATCTGTTGATTATGTCTCAAATGGGTTGATTCCATTCTCACCAAGTCTAATGACCATCATGTTGTGATCTGATTTTTGAAAGAGCACATATTTTATCGATTTGGAATTCCTAGGGATATAATCAGTGAACGAGGAACCCATTTCTACAACCATCCATCCTCTTCACTCATATATAAGTATGGGATTTCTCATAATGTTTTCACTGCGTACCATCCTCAAACCAATGGTCAAGCTAAGTTAGAAAATAGAAAGATTAATAATATTCTTGAAAAACCTGTAAATCCTTCTAGGAAAGATTGGTTCGAGAAACTCTTGGATGCTCTTTGGTAATATCATAGAGCATATAAAACCATCCAAGGAATGTCACCATATATGTTGGTTAATGGAAAAGCATGCCATTTACCTGTTGAAATTGAGCATAAAATATTTTGGGCAATTATGAAAATAAATTATGACCGCTCATTGGGGGAAACAACAAAGAAATTAGATCTCAATGATCTTGATGAACTAAAGATAGAGGCTTATAAAAATTCAAGGATCAATTAATATAAAGTTCAAGATGACCAATCTAAGAATATCAAATTCAAACATTTTGAACCAGGAAAATTCGTCCTCTTTTATAGTTAAAAACTTCATTTACACCTAAGAAAATTAAGGTCTAGATAGTTAGGTCCTTTCATAGTGCATCATGTGTACCCCCATGGGGCAGTTGAGATTCATAATCCCACTTGTGGTCAAATTTTCAAAGTCAATGGTCATAGTTTAAAACCATTCATTGAATCATTCAATAAATTGGAAATAGAGGTTGAGTTAACAGAGCCATCCTATGAACCAGGAAAAAATTGATAGATTTAGGATTCTTCTTGGGCTAACATCATTAAACAAAAGCGCTGCATGGGAGGAAACCTGTGGTTTTCATGTTTCCAATCTTTTTGGAATCATTCTAATTTTTTTCAAATAGGATTATTTAATAATTTTGATATTTAAAAATTAAAGAAATATACTGTTGAATTGTTCTTCTATTATGAGTATGGATGGGTTGTAAGAATGGTATAGAGTAAGAGGTTTCCAACCTTTGATACCAATTGTAGGATCGAAATATAATATGAGATGCTCAATATACAAGAGGGGGGGTGAATTGTATACTTTAAAAATTCCTTTGGAACCTTTAAAGTTAGTTATGAATAACTAGAGTTTCCTTATGAAAAGGAAAGAGCTACGTTTAACAAAGTTAAACTAAGTAAATTCACAACACCTCTAACACCGAACTGAACTTGGAAAGGGATTCCAAAAGTAGGTTCCGGAAATATGATTCCGGAAATTGAAACTTAACAAAAGTTACAATATAAGATTCTACCTTAAAGCGTATAGAATCTAAACTAATCAGAGTAAGTAAGGAAGTATAAGAAAGTTATACTTTCCTTAAGATACAAATTACAGCGGAATAAAGACAAGTAGTAAAACTACTAGAAACAAGATAATAGTCTTTTAACCCAAAGAGAAGGGTATCCAACAACCTTGGATAAAGGTCCCTTGATTTATACTTTCAAGCAAGTCTGTCTTACCCACACCAGGGTAAGCCCTCGATACGAAGATCGGTGTCTCTGTCTTGATATCCCCGCAAGCCCTCAACTTCAAGGTAGTTGGCAACCTCTGTCTTTCTCAGCAAGAAAGCCCTCGATCTTTAAGGTAGTCGGCACCTCTGTCTTTCTCAGCAAGAAAGCCCTCGATCTTTAAGGTAGTCGGCACCTCTGTCTTCCTATCCCCGGAAGCCCTCGAATGTAATCACCAACATTCGGAGTCGCACGAAGCTTTGAGAGTTAATAAGAGACTCTCTCTCTCTAGAAATCACTTCAACAGCATATAGGCACAAAACTCATTTGTTTTTGCAACAGCTCCGAGCTCTTTCAAATGAGCTCCTATTTATAGGTAAGGTCGGCTCCTTCTCCAACGGTCATATTTTCCTTAAAGTTCGGAGGGACCTGTACACGTGTCACTTAGACAACGGTTAGTTTATAACAAAATGGACGACATCGTTTTATAACAAAGTAAGTGTAACAGAATGTACGACATCGTTTTAAACTCTAACATAAAGGTTCGGAATAGAAACTTTGGAGTGATGGTTCGGAGTGAGTAAATTCAGAGTGTATAAAACAATGATAATCAGATTCTGTTTAATAGGTGAATTCGGAATGAGAATTCGGAATAGGAATTCGGAATAGGAATTCGTCATCAGAAATCGTAATGAGAATTCGTCATCAGAATTCGCAATGAGAATTCGGAATGAGATTTCTTCATTAGATTTCGTAATGAGAATTCTTCATTGGAATTCGTAATGAGAATTCTTCATTGGAATTCGTAATGAGAATTCTTCATTGGAATTCTTAATTAGAATTCTTCATTGGATTTTGTATCCTGAATCTGGAATAGAACTTAGTCAGAGTTCATATCCGGAATTCGGAATGAAACTTCCTTATAGTTCTTGTCCAGAAACGAATCCTAAAACAGAATGCTTTTATATCAAAGTTTTAATGACTCCGAGAAAATGAATCCGAAACTTATACTTAAGAAAAAATATGAATGAAAATATGATAAGGATAATTTTTCTTATAAAAGTGATTTTCCTTAAGAAAGCAATTTTCCTTATAAAAGCAATTTTCCTTAACAAAGCATTTTTCCTTATAAAAGAGATTTTCCTTAAAGATAAGGTGTTTGTGATTTTCAAAACAAGAAGGAATGGAAAAGTCATAAGGAAAACCTTATTGACTCAACAATCTCCCCCTTTTTGGAAAGCACAAACATCCTTACGAAAAAACTATTCTAAGAAAGAAACACATTAAAGCTTATCTCCCTTGGTTTAAAAAATATAGATGACTACGACTAACTCCCCCTTAGGCTTTGAAACTCTAAGGATCATATTCATATTTCCGGAGTGATGTTTCTTTAAGAAAAACTCCCCCTTAAACAAACTCTTATTAGAGTTCTTTTTCCTTGGGTATTTTTTTCTTTCTCCCCCTTTGATAAGCACTTATTAGATTTCCTCTTTTTCTTAAGGATCTTTTCCTTCTCCCCCTTTGTGATTTTCAAAAAGAATTGGAGGGAATGGAAAAACTTAACAAAGTACCTGAAAAATTAGTAATGACAACAAACGAAACAACAAGCGCAATTTCCATTAGATTTGAAATGTCAGCAACAAAATAATTACAACAAAAAGATCGGATTGGTCATTTCAGATCCTTCTCCTTCGACATTAGCACCTTAAGAATTGTCTTGATCTTCTTTAAGTCTTTGTGATCTTCCTCTGCTTGCTTCTCTAAGACGACTATTCTTGCTGACTGAGCTTCAATGATTTCTTCCGGAGCCTTCAACTTTTCTTCCTGAACTTTCATCTTCTCTTCCTGAGCCTTCATCCTTTCTTCAAACTCGATCCGATAATCCCTTTCATATTTCCAACTTTGATTAACGGAATTGAGCTTTCCATTCAGATCTCTCACTTCCTGAATCTGAAAGTTCTTTTCCTTTGTCAATTTTTCTTCGAATGATGCAGTCAGCTCTTTAATCTTCTTGTCCTCGGTTTCAAATGCATCCTTAACATTATCCTGAAAATCATCCAGCAACCTCATCTCTTCCACAGTTTTCTTAGACCAGCTTGTCATCCTCTTGCAAGATCTTTTATGTGCATCGTAACCAATGAAGAAATTTTTGAACTGGGCTTCAATCTCAACACATTTATCCATAACCATTGATACGGAGTCGGTTTTCTGATTCAGCGCATGTTGAAGCATCTGGCATCTAGAGTCAATACTGGAGAAGGTTGGAATGGTTCCCACCAACTTCTTCAAAGACTGGACAACAAAATCATGCCCCAACGAAGATGACTCCGAATCTGAAATCTTGCTAGGAGAATTTTCTTCCTCTATAAGCTTCAACTTCCTCTTCGAAGAACTACCAGCTTCCTTCCTCATCTTCTTTTCTGAACTCGGGGTATCAGCAAGAATTTGTTTCCCCTTATCTTTTCCGGAATAGAAACCTGTTCCGGAGATTTCTTCTCACTGTCAGACACATGAACAACCAAATCTTCCTCATCAGCAACTTCTACATTTTCCTTCTGAGCAGCATCAAGTAAAAGATGTTCTTCTTCTCTCAGACAAGAAACTTCTTCTTCACCTTTCTCTTCTTCCAATTCAGGAGTAACAAGCTTTGAAGATTGAGCTTCAGATGTTCGGAGCGAGAGGTGTTCTGAAGGAGTTCCTTTATATTCATCTACTTGTTTGAGCACATCTCCTGTCTCACCACTTCCTTCAGCAGCTTCTTCAAATTTTTCCACTTGCTCTATTTCCTCAGTATTCGTAGCAACATTCTCTTCTGGATCATCAAGATTTCTTCCTGGAGTATCAGGTAAAGATTCCAGAGAAAAAGATCTCGGAACGGGAATGGTTGCTGAAACCATTTCGTTGAACTTTAACAAGGCCTGAGCTACCTCAGCCTCGGACATTTTCTTCTTCAGTTACTTCTCCTTTGCTTGTTTCTCGATCTCATCAGCAGCCTTCTCTTTCAGAGCTTTAGCCTCTGCAGGATCCAATCCGAACTGCAGATCTCCTTCCTTCCTCTTCTCTTTGTCAGCTCTCCACTTCGCTGCAACCTCATCAGTATAGGTTTTCTTCTTCTTAGACTTAGGAGGTGCGGAGTGGAATTCCTTAGACTTAGGTTCCTCATCTTCGACTACCACTTCTTTCAGCTTCCTCTTCCTTACTGGCTTGGATGATTCCGGATCAGCAGTTTTCGGAGTCACTTCTACTTGAGGAGGTAGGTCAATGAACTTCCCAGACTTCTTGTCAAAAGCTATATTCATCCTTTTAAGAGTGGCATCACTGAGCAACATGATCTTACAAACTTTCGGCTTAGAACTGCAAGCTACCTTGAAAGATTCTAGGCACCGAACTATGAGCTTTGACAATATTGCCGGGTACATCACGATCTGAGCTCTAAGATTCCCCTTCTTCAAATTTTCAATGTTAAGAAGAATATGCTTCATCAAGTTGAACTTTCTTAGATTTATCAGGAAATCTAAGATATATATCTCACTCTTCTTCAGACTATCCTTATCTCCTTTTCTCGGTACGATAAGCCCTTGTACCCATAACTCCAGAATCCGGAAGTTTGTAGATAGGCTTGCTATTTTTGGAGCCTTGTCATCATCCATTCCGAGAATTTATAATGACTTTTCCTTGTTGAAACTACCCAAAGAGTCTGGCAATACATGGGAAATAAACTCAGCTTCACCATCATAACTTAACCCTGCCAAGCTTGCAGCCTTGGTGTAAGAAAGCTTATATGTCTTGCCATACGATTTGAAAGAAATTTTTTCTCTATTATCTTCCTCGAAGAAAGCAACTGACTCATAAAACTCGACAAGCAAGTCAGAGTAGACTTCATCTTGGTTGCCGGTTTTTGATACCGCAACACCTTCCCAGCCATTTAGCTTGATATTCTTTGAAATAATAGAATCGTAGTTGCTGAAGAAATTCGGATGAACTAACCTTTCTTTGTAGACTAACCACTGAGAAATAGGCTTGGTTGAAGACATTTCTTGAGAAGCTAACTCTGCAGACATTCAGATTAGAAGTCCTCTGAGAAGTTCGGAATCGAGAAGACTGAAGTTCGGAACTGAGAAAACTGTGGTTCGGAACGGCCTTAAATCGGAGAGTCAGAGCTTCAGCACGCAAAAGCTTGAAATCGATGTGGGACAAGAAAATAGGGTCCCCTTTATATAGGCAATGGGATGACGGCTCAACTTCCTCGGTTGATCTAACGGTTTAGAATGATCTGAGATCAGATCTAACGGTTGAAAGCTTGAATCCGATCTTTTTGAGGTTTTATTAAAGTAAAGAATTATGAAATCCAAAAACCAAAAACAAACTATAAGAAATTTCCAGCAAGTAAAATATGATTACGAAAACTTCAGTAAGGAAATCATACCTTTCGGATTAGCTTAGGAAAGTTATTCGTAATGGGTAATATAAAGACGACTACGAAAAACTCAATACGAAAAAGTAAATACGAAAAGTCAATACGAAAAACTCAATACGAAAAAGTAAATACGAAAAGTCAATACGAAAGACTCAATACGAAAAAGTAAATACTAAAAGTCAATACGAAAGACTCAATACGATAAAGTAAATACGAAAAGTCAATACGAAAGACTCAATATGAAAAAGTAAATACGAAAAGTCAATACGAAAGACTCAATACGGTAAAGTAAATACGAAAAGTTAATACGAAAGACTCAATACGATAAAGTAAATACGAAAACTTGTTATGGAAGATTCAGTACGAAAGTTCCGTTATGAAAATACCAGTACGAAAGTTTTCCATTCCGGAAATTTTCAATACAAATACTTCCATTCCAGAAGTATTCTGTGCGAAAATATCCTTTCTGGAAAATTTTAGTTCCGGAAATTCCATTCCGGAAATTTTTGTTCCGAAATGTTTGAAAACAAATTTTGAAAAACTTTGTTAAATAAACAATCAAATGTACTCCCCTTATGAAAAGGAGTTTATTACTGTAAGGATATTTTTTCAACAGAAAGTTAATTAAGGAAGATTATCTTACGGTTATCATTCTTAGCTTCTGTTTAATATATTCAAATCTATCAGAAGGCTAGGATTTTGTGAAAATATCAGCAAGTTGATCTTGCGTTCCGATAAACTGAAGAATAATATCTCCTTTGAGTGTGTGATCCCTAAGAAAGTGATGCCTAATATCTATGTGTTTTGCACGAGAGTGATGTGCAGGGTTTTTACTTAGGGCAATGGCACTTGTGTTATCACACAAAATTTGAGTTTTAGTAAAACTCAAGCCATAGTCTGTGAGTGTGTGTTGCATCCACAACACTTGTGCACAATAACTTCCAGCTGCTACATATTCAGCTTCAGCAGTGGAAAGTGCAACAGAATGTTGCTTCTTGCATGACCAAGAAACTAATGAATCTCCTAAGAAATGAAAAGTTCCAGATGTACTTTTCCTATCCATTCTACATCCACCAAAGTCAGCATCAGAAAATCTTTTTAGAACAAAATCATTTCCAGAAGTATAAAATAATCCTAGATCCATGGTTCCCTTAAGGTAGCGAAAAATTCTTTTTACTGCCTTTAAGTGAGATTCCTTAGGATTAGATTGATATCTTGTACATAAGCATACTGAAAACATTAAGTCTGGTCGACTAGCTGTTAAGTAAAGTAGACTTCCAATCATACCTCTAAAAGATGTTTGATCTACTGGTTTCCCAGCTTCATCAAGATCTAGAGAGTTTGAGGTACCAATAGGAGTACTTATACTCTTAGTGTTGTCATAACCATACTTTTTAAGAAGATCTTTAATATACTTATGTTGAGATATGTAGGTTCCTTCTGGTTTTTGAGAAATTTGAAAACCAAGGAAAAATGTTAACTCACCCATCATACTCATTTCAAACTCAGATTTCATTAGACTAGAAAAAGAGTCAGTCAAAGATTGCTGAGTTGAACCAAATATAATGTCATCAACATAAATTTGAACAATCAAAACATTTTTCTTATCTTTCTTTATAAAAGGGGTTGGATCTGCATTTCCCTTAACATAGTTATTTTGAAGCAAAAATCTAGTAAGTCTATCATACCATGCTCGTGGGGCTTTTTTAAGGCCATACAAAGCTTTGGTAAGTCTAAAAACATGATCTGGATATTTTGTATCTTCAAAGCCAGGAGGTTGTTCAACAAAAACTTCCTCTTGAACATAACCGTTAAGAAAAGCACATTTCACATCCATTTGGAAAAGTTTGAAATTAAAGAATGCTGCAAAGGCAAGTAGAATGCGGATAGATTCAAGTCTAGCTACTGGAGCATAGGTTTCTTCATAGTCTATTCCTTCTTGCTGATTATAGCCTTTAACAACAAGTCTAGCTTTATTTCTAACAATGACTCCATTTTCATCACATTTATTTCTGAAAACCCATTTTACTCCAATAACAGAAGTTTCCTTAGGTCTTTCAACCAAGGTCCAGACTTTATTCCTTTCGAATTCATTTAGTTCATCTTGCATTGCTTTAATCCAATCATCATCACCTAAAGATTCATCAGTGCTTTTAGGCTCTGATTGGGAAAGAAATGCTAGATGTTCTACTTCATTTCGTAAGGAACTTCTAGTCCTTAAAGGTTGATTTACATCACCAATGATACTATCACTGGGATGATTCTTAAGAAACACCTGATTTGGGTTTTGTAAAACATGTTCATCAACATAGGGTAGAAAGTCTTCTGGGGTAAATGTTTCAGAAATATCTTCTGGAACAATTTCCTTATCAGAAGGTTCTTCTATCAAAGGTTGATAATCAGTTTTTGAAAACACATCCGAAGATGTAGGTTGGGAGGTTTTAAAAACAAAAGGATCTGACTCATCAAATTTTACATGTACTGTTTCCTCAACAGTACAAGTATTTTTATTAAAAACTCTATAAGCCTTAAAGGTTGTGGAATAACCTAAAAAAATTCCTTCATCTGATTTTGGTGCGAATTTATGTAAGTTATCTTTAGTATTCAAAATGAATACTTTGCAACCAAAAACCTTGAAGTAGGAAAGTCTTGGTTTTCTACCATTCCATAACTCATAAGGAGTTTTATTAAGAAAAGGTCTAATCAAAACTCGATTTATAGTATAACAAGCAGTACTTACAGCTTCAGCCCAGAAATGTCTAGCAATAGAATATTCACTCAACATGGTTCTAGTTATCTCTTGAAGAGTTCTATTTCTTCATTCAACTACACCATTATGTTGAGTAGTTCTAGGTGCTGAAAAGTTGTGAGTAATACCTTTCTTACTACAAAAAGTTTCAAAATCAGAATTTTAAAATTCTCCTCCATGATCACTATGAATAGTTTTCAATGGAAGGTTTTTCTCATTTTTAACTTGAGCTCTAAAACTTTTGAAATAAGAAAAAGCTTCAGATTTCCTTGCTAGAAAATAGACCCAAGTAAATCTAGTGTAATCATCAACTAGAACAAACACATAGTATTTGCCTCCAATGCTTCCGGTTTGTGTTGGACCGAAAAGATCCATATGCACCAACTGTAATGCATCGGTTGTTGAGACTTCACCGATTGACTTAAAACTAGATTTATGTTTCTTTCCATATTGACAAGGATCACAAACTTTAGAAGAATCAAATCTAAGCTCCGTTAGATCCTTAACAAGTTTCTTCTTAGAGAGTTTACATAGGTTTCTAAGATTATAGTGTCCTAATCTTCTATGCCATAACCAAGAATGATCTTCCATTGCACTTAGGCAAGGTAAATCTTGGCTTCTTAGGTCTTCTATGTTTAAGGTGTAAACATTCTCTTGCCTGTTGGCTGAGAGAATAAATTCTTCCTTGGAATTGTGAACTAAGCATTTATCATTCCTAAAATTCACAAGGTAACCTTCATCACATAACTGACTTATGCTAATGAGGTTGTGCTTAAGACCTTTAACAAAAAGAACATTTGAAATCAAAGTTTTACCCAAATGAACTATATTACCAATACCAACAATCTCTCCCTTAGCATTGTCTCCGAAAGTTACCTTTCCTCTTTTCGTTTTGATAATCTTTTCAAAAAAGCTTTTGATACCAGTCATGTGCCGGGAACATCCACTATCCATGTACCAAATATTGTTGCTGGAACTTTCTTTATTTTCCTGAAATTAAGAACAAAGTTAGATTTTCGGAATCCAAACTTGTTTGGATACGAGATTTCCAGACAATAAAATTTTAGGTATCCACATTTTCTTAGAAAAGTAAGATTTATGAAAACCTAAGGATTGGGTTTTGTTTAAGGAACAATATTTTGCCCAGTGACCACCACATTGACATTTAGTGCAAAATGGGGCACTTTGAGGAACAAAATAATTGTTACTGAAAACTGATTTTGCATGGGTATAACCAAATCCGGATTTATTTCTTAAAGGTCGTATTTGAGAATACATCTTATCAAAATTTTCTTTACCATGGGTAAAGTTTGATAAACACTTCTTTAAGGAAAAAATTTCGGACTTGAGTTTTACAACCAAGTTTTTATCCTCAAAATCAGTAGTTTTGGAACTAGAGTTAGGCTCGAAAAAAATTTTCTTAGAAATTACTTTTTCTAATTCTTTAGAAAGTTTATTCTTCTCAGAACTTACTTCCTCAAGTTTTTTTGAAATATTTTCAAAATCAGCATTTTTCTTATCAAGATCTTTAGAAAGATCTGATATCTCTTTAGTAAGAATAGAATTCCTAGAATTTGCTTTATCAAGTTTCTTGTTGAGTTTGGAATTCTCAATCTCAAGAAGTTCAGCAAATCTAGAGACTTCTTCATAAGTAGGTAAAGTATTTTCCTCATCAGAAGATGATTCTTCATCAGAAGAGTTATAATACTTACTATCATTAGAATTTAGAGAAACATTGGTCAATGATTCAGCATTTCGTACCTTAGCCATAAGACAATGATTATCAATAGGTAATCTGGCTATAAGACCAAGATTCTTCTGTCCTGAAGATTCATATTCAGAAGATTCATCTGAAGAGTCAGCACCACTGGCACTCCAGGTGTCATTAGCTTTCAAAACATTCTTAGCTTTAGCTTTGTAATACTTCTTCCTGTTCTTTTCTGAATGTCTTTCCTTTCTTTCTTTCTTTTTGATCATAGGACAATCTGGTCTAGTATGTCCATCTCTCTTACATTCGTAACAAGTAACTTCTCCATTTTTCTTATCTTTCCTGTCCTTCTTCTTATACTTGGATTGAAAGTTTCTCTGTCCATCTATCTTGTTCATCCTTCGAGCAAGGTTGGCTAATTCATTTTCTGAAACTTCACTTTCACTAGATTTGGATTGGAAAATGACTTTCTTTGATTTGGATCTGGTTACTCTCTCAGGAGTCTTAGCTTTCATCTGATTTGAAGTTGTAGTAAAAGCAACAGTACCATTTCCATTCTTCTTCTTGATGTTTTCAGCATCTCTCTTCATTCTGGTCTCATGTTGTAGAAGAGTTCCAAATAATTCATCAAGAGTAATTTGAGTGACCTTCCTGTTCTCATCTATAGCTGTTCTCTTGGATTCCCATTCATTGGGCATAATGTCAATTATCTTTTCCACAAGAGCTTCATCATCTAAACCTTTCTCTCCCATAGATTGTAGACTATTGACAATAGTCATAAATCTTTGTTGAACTTTACAGATAGGTTCTCCATATGGAAAATTGAAGCCATGATATTCAGCTCTAAGCATAGCTCTTCTAGTCTCAATCACTTTAGAAGTCCCAAAGTGTGTAACCTCTAACTTCTTCCATATACAGTTAGCTGCTTCACAAGAAGAAATTTGGCTATATATATTTCTAGTTATTGAACATAATAAAGTATTGCGTACCTTATAGTTGAGTTGATATTCTTGCTTTTCCTGGTTAGTAAAGGTTCTGACTTCCTTGTCAGGAATTTTATAATCACCAGTAAGCATCACAAAGTTGTCTACTCCAGTATTGATAACAAAAGTCTTCATACGATCTCTCCAGTACTCATAATCATTACCATCGAAGATTGGTGGTCTTGTAGGATTCAGATTGTCAATAGAACCAACATTAATTCCTGCCATACTAAATAATAACTTGGATACAAACTTGTTAGTAGCTTAGAATCAAAATCACAAAGTTCGGAATGGGAAAAGTTCGGAATGGATAATCCGGAATGACAATGTTCGGAATAGAAAAGTGAGCAAGAAAAACTTGTATGTGAATACAAGTATTTCAGTAACCTTGCCTCTGATACCAAATGTATGAATGGTATAGAGTAAGAGGTTTCCAACCTCTAATACCAATTTAGGATCGAAATATAATATGAGATGCTCAATATACAAGAGGGGGGTGAATTGTATACATTAAAAATTCCTTTGGAACCTTTAAAGTTAGTTATGAATAACTAGAGTTTCCTTAAGAAAAGGAAAGAGCTAAGTTTAACAAAGTTAAACTAAGTAAATTCACAACACCTCTAACACCGAACTGAACTTGGAAAGGGATTCCAAAAGTAGGTTCCGGAAATATGATTCCGGAAATTGAAACTTAACAAAAGTTACAATATAAGATTCTACCTTAAAGCATATAGAATCTAAACTAATCAGAGTAAGTAAGGAAGTATAAGAAAGTTATAATTTCCTTAAGATACAAATTACAGCGGAATAAAGACAAGTAGTAAAACTACTAGAAACAAGATAATAGTCTTTTAACCCAAAGAGAAGGGTATCCAACAACCTTGGATAAAGGTCCCTTGATTTATACTTTCAAGAAATTCTGTCTTACCCACACCAGGGTAAGCCCTCGATACGAAGATCGGTGTCTCTGTCTTGCTATCCCCGCAAGCCCTCAACTTCAAGGTAGTTGGAAACCTCTGTCTTTCTCAGCAAGAAAGCCCTCGATCTTTAAGGTAGTCGGCACCTCTGTCTTTCTCAGCAAGAAAGCCCTCGATCTTTAAGGTAGTCGGCACCTCTGTCTTCCTATCCCCGGAAGCCCTCGAATGTAATCACCAACATTCGGAGTCGCACGAAGCATTGAGAGTTAATAAGAGACTCTCTCTCTAGAAATCACTTCAACAGCATGTAGGTACAAAACTCAGTTGTTTTTGCAATAGCTCCGAGCTCTTTCAAATGAGCTCCTATTTATAGGTAAGGTCGGCTCCTTCTCCAACGGTCATATTTTCCTTAAAGTTCGGAGGGACCTGTACACGTGTCACTTAGACAACGGTTAGTTTATAACAAAATGGACGACATCGTTTTATAACAAAGTAAGTGTAACAGAATGTACGACATCGTTTTTAACTCTAACATAAAGGTTCGGAATAGAAACTTCGGAGTGATGGTTCGGAGTGAGTAAATTTAGAGTGTATAAAACAATGATAATCAGATTCTGTTTAATAGGTGAATTCGGAATGAGAATTCGGAATAGGAATTCGGAATAGGAATTCGTCATCAGAAATCGTAATGATAATTCGTCATCAGAATTCGCAATGAGATTTCGGAATGAGATTTCTTCATTAGAATTCGTAATGAGAATTCTTCATTGGAATTTGTAATGAGAATTCTTCATTGGAATTCGTAATGAGAATTCTTCATTGGAATTCGTAATGAGAATTCTTCATTGGAATTCGTATCCTGAATCTGGAATAGAACTTAGTCAGAGTTCATATCCGGAATTCGGAATGAAACTTCCTTATAGTTCTTGTCCAGAACCGAATCCTAAAACAGAATGCTTTTATATCAAAGTTTTAATGACTCCGAGAAAATGAATCCGAAACTTATACTTAAGAAAAAATATGAATGAAAATATGATAAGGATAATTTTTCTTATAAAAGCGATTTTCCTTAAGAAAGCAATTTTCCTTATAAAAGCAATTTTCCTTAACAAAGCATTTTTCCTTATAAAAGCGATTTTCCTTAAAGATAAGGTGTTTGTGATTTTCAAAACAAGAAGGAATGGAAAAGTCATAAGGAAAACCTTATTGACTCAACATGGGTATGAAAGGGGAGCACTATATTCATCTGTGTCACGTGGTGTGATCCTCGAGTAATACTTTACCTAGAAATTTAAAAATAAGACAATGTATCATCAGTTTGTTTTATTATTATGTGATTTTAGGTTAAGATAAAAATAAAAAAAATAAAAAAAATATATTAATAAAAAAGGGACACGTTATAGCTCATGGGTCAAACCCCATCACTACCGGCGAAACCTCAGGGGAATCTAACCTGGGACCAAAGGGAGACAGGGGTGCGCACTTGACACTGACCTATGACTTTTTGTGCTTCTTTATTCGACAATTTTTATATATATACTTATATATTACGTTCTTTATTATATAAATATATATATATATATAGTTTTTTTCTTTTTTTCCACTTGGGAATTCTCATAGTGACATCGAGATCAAGGGATTAAAAGGGAGAAACACGAATTTCAAATTCAACCACCAAGTGAATTCATTCCATGATCTTCATTTTAAATTTCCTTTTTGAAATCTAATTCTCTATCTCTACCCCTTCTAAATTTTCATTTCTTTTAACACTGGGGACAGTGTTATTTTATGTTTGGGGGAGATAAATTAAAAAATTCTTTTATGTCAGAAAAATAAATGATTTGAAAAAAAAATGTGTGTAAATAGAAGGAAAAATTCCATTATCTTTGAACATGGTAATACACATTGCACACTTTGAAACTGAATATAAAATTATTTAGCATGACCCGGTTATGATTTTAATCATTTTATAATTTCATGATAATTTATTTTGGAAATTGTGGTTGTCCAATGTGATATTTCATCATTTATATTTTCATCCAAATAAAAAAAGATCACAATGCACGTGATTTGGATAGTGGGATATTATTTTGAGTTGATGGGGTCCCCTAAATAAATATATTAGGTTTGGTGATCATTTTAGTTTTAATATGAGTATTCAAAAAAAATTAAAAAACAATAAATTTTCATGTTGAGCAATAAAATGACATAATGCGTGGCATTCGGCACTTGGGGATCGTGACTCCATAGTTTTCTGGCCCCGAGTTGATAATTTTATCTCTATTTTTGGTAATTTGAATTTGTTTTTGACTGAGTTAAATTGAGATAATGCCTGAGTATGTGGAATTCACTTGGTGCCCGAATGTCTTTGAGCCTGGGAGTCATCGACAAAGTCTCACTACAAGGGTTGAGTCTTTTGAGTGAAATTTCAATTTCCATGGAAAAATTACAAAAAACAAAAAAAATCAAAAAAAATAATACAAATTTTTTTTAATACTCATCTTAATATTGAAATGTGATTCCACCTAGTGCTTCTGTTATTTCCTCCTTGAATAAAGATGAACCCCCATGTCTATTGTGATACACAACACATCCTCATACTTGATTGATATTGGATGAAATATGGAAATGAAATTGAAAAAAGGAATGGGCATGGGAATGGGATTGGGATCTGCTTATGAAACTATCTTGTATTAAAATATTTTGATGAGTTTCATGATTTTTAGGTATAAGGGGTCATGGTGATCATTTTGTATTAAAAGGTTGTTGTAAAAAGAAATTAGAATTTCGTATTGTTGAGATATATTTTCCTCGGGACTAGAAAAACTCAGGTTGGGGGTGTGATTACCCACTAAATGAGGATAATATTCATTTTTAATATATATAATAATCATGTAATTTATTATTCATAAACACTATTTTTTATTGCATTTTACACTTTGAACATCATTTCACATTATGATCGTAATTCCTTCTTAAAATGCACTATTATGTAATACATTTTGGAACACCATTTAAAGTATCCAATGATCTTGATTTTATTTTAATATTTAATTTTCAGGTTATTAATTATATTGGGAACAATTCATACCTTTGAAGTGTTGAAATATTCACATTAGAAGACCACGAAAATGGAATTTAATTCAAATAATTCTGGAGAAATAATATTGGACACCAGCCCACTGATAAGAATATGGGGCCCAACATACATGCCAACTGAAGCCCAAATTTCATGAGATTCTAGAAGACATATATAGGAACAAATAATTCTGCAAGAGCCAGTGCTAATTACGCTTCCATTGTGGTTATTCAGGCAGCCCATTTTGAAGATAATATTCTGGGCCAGATTCTGTGACCTAGAAAAACATCCCAAAATTTTACACATATCTCAGCAACCACATATCCATTTAGGCTGAAAATTTATAGAGATCTAGGAGACATCTGGAGATTCACTTTTTTCTTATATGTACCACTCTAATTAGGCCATCTAGAATGCCATTAAGACCCGTCTGTTCAGTGGTTGTAAGTGGGCTTCCACCTCGGGTCAATGGTAGAAAAATCAACACTCCCTCAACTTTCCACCCACCTATGGCCTACCACAATAAATTAAGGAAACATGGACTATTGAAGGATCGACCCAAGGCTTATAAAATTCTTATTTATTATAGTGTTGGTGGAGTATTTGATAATACTTGGAGCTTTCTTTCATTGTAATGTTATGATGCGATTTTGTTGTCTCAATTTTGTCTTTCACATGTAAGTTGTTTTAATTCATCCTAGTTTCTTAATAAAAGTTCTTCTTCTACTATTATTATATTCATATCCATCACAATTTGATACCTTTGCCTCAAGGTGTGAATATTACTCACACCAAACATTTTGAAATTATTCACACAACGGTGGAGTGATCATTTTCTTTTTATTGTTTTCTTTACTTCTTCAATTCCTCCCTCATGAGTCTACTCTCCACTTCCATTGAAACTATAGCATAAATAGAGGGCTAACACACTTATGGGTTGATCCAAGGGACTAGAAATGGGCTGTTTTGGAATTTATTTATCACCCCATTAATCACTTATTTTAATTGATATTTTTAATTTATGATTTTAAAACTTCTTCGTCCTTGTTGAATTTAATGGCCACATACTTCAAGTGATAATAAAAAACATTACCTTGTAGTGATCATAAATTTGATCCTCCAAGTGTATAGGTGATTATTATTATGGTGTGTTGGTATAAAATTAGTAAGTGATGATGTTTTTTGATCTCCTTAAATGAACTCTACTCAAATATAAGAAATTGAAATAATTAAAAAGGGAATAGGTCTAATCCACCCCAAGTGATAACCTGGGATCAAATCATTTTTTTAAATTGAATTCACTTAAGTATCTTAGAGTTAATTTAAAACCATATTAAATCAACCCAATTTGGCCACTTCATAGCCAAAAAAAGTCCATAGAATGTACGTGTCTGTATGTTACTTCTTAGGTCTCAGAGGATTCGACCACCTAAGCCAAACTACAAGGATCGTTATAGCTTCATATATTGGGTAAATTTGAGCGTGAATGAAGTACATTAAATTTATTTTTCTAAATTTTTCATGTTATTATGTCTTGTGATCAAGTTTATCTCAATATATGTATCTAAAAGAAATATTCTTTCATTAGAGGTCTCATCCATGAAAATATTTGGGTTATTATATTAAATCACACTCCTCGATAGTGGAATTAGCTTTGAAACACCCCTATCATGGGGCATGAAAAAATAAAACAAAATTTCCCCCCAAATATTGTAGTATTTTATGTAATCAAAGTATTATATAGATAGAATCATTTAATCCAAGTTGCACGAATATAGAAGTAACAAAAATTGAAATGATTGGAAAGTGAAGAAACATGAATTGTGAAATTCAAAATAGGGAAAAGTGATTGTATTTAGGTTTGGTTTTCCTTTCCTAATATCATAATGTTCCTTAATTTTTTTATGTAATTTTTTAATTAATGGTGTTACCATAATTTCCCTTTTATTCACATGTAATTAGAATTCTAGAGATCATAACAATCTTAAAAAATTGCTGTGTTTTTATTATTCTTATTCTAATGAGTGAAATTCAAAATGTGCCTTTATGGAAATATTTAAGAAATAACAAATATGGTATTGAAATTTCAGAACAATAAAATCATTAATATTTTTCTTCTTCACATGTTTAGTAATCAATAAACACTTCTACATTTGAATTTAGATAATCCAATCTTTATAATCCAAAATCAAGAATATGGGGAAAAATTTCCTTCATAAAATAAATTTAGAACATTGAAATTAAATAAAAAACCTTATTCAATTTAATTCATAATTTTTAAGCATGAAATTAATTAAATAAATAAGAAAATAATTTTTCTTTTGATTATAAAAATCACTTGGACTTTGAAAAAGAGTCATCTCTTTTTCATCCAATCATGAGAAAAATATACCCCTTCATTTAAGGGGGTTATTGAAGAAGAATGAGGATATTTCATGGCGCTAAAAAAGGTAAGAATAAGGGATTGTGTGGGAGGCCAGAATGGGGATCAAGTGGTTCTGCCTTCCCACTTATTCTTTGCAATGAACTATTCCTTACCTCCAAGCCTCCAACATACTGATTTCCTTCAACATATAATCTCTCTCATAGATTCATGTATCATTTATCTCTAAGCCCCCCTCTATATTGAAGTGGGTTACCCTTTCTTTATATAGCATAAAGAATCACCTTGGTATCCCTTTAAATCATAACAACCCAAGTCTGTTAGAGTTTTAAAATTTGAAATTATAGATATCCCCCCCTTGAGACTCACATGTGGTTGAATAAAATACTAAAACACCCAAAAATATAAGGGTTTCAAAAAAAATATCATCAATGGATGATGAACATTAGTAATACCTCCTTCACATGTTTATGGAGTGCATCTCCATGTGTCTGTGTCGCATGAATGCACTAGGGTTTGGAAGGTGAAGACAAGAGTGACAAAACTGCTCACCAACCCCTCTTACCTTAATAGTGTCCAGACGAGGCTCTTGTTGGATTGAATGGTATTATATTATTCAAAAGTTGGTGTAGATGATGTTTTCTGAGAGTCTATAGGTAATCCAAGATGTTCTGGAGGCCTCAGCAATGGGCCTGATCTTGAGTTCGAGCTTCATAGAGGCAGCCAATGGTGGTCATGTGGTGTTACATATTGAGAATGGTCGATGTCGATGGTGGAGGGCAGTGACGACTGATGGAGTGGGGTATCAAAGTGTATATGAGGCACATGTGAAGTGAAGTGGTGCATTTTTATTAAAAAAAATATTGTCTCTTAACACATTTTCCCATAAAAAAATTAAATGAACTCCATTCTTGTTTATTATGTAAATTATGGCTCTATCGGCTTAGAAGAATTACCGAGGTGGACACATGGATAAACATTCAAACATTGTACATGGATTTTTCCTCACATGCATAGAATGAGCATGATTTATCCAAAAATAATTGACCCAAATGCTCTCACCATGGGCCACACTCCCCTGTCAGACCATGTGGGCTCTTCGAGTGACCTGTTAGGCCAGTTGGCCCCTTAGTGGGGCTTTCTAGGTAGTTTGTGGGTCTTCAGTTGAGTTCTATGAATTACTAGATCAAATGATTAACTAAAAACAATAAAAAAATTATCTATAATATCTATTAATGTTATAATAAATTTCAAAAATTCAAAATTAGATATTCCTATTCTTTTTAGATCCATTTAAATCAATTTTAATACATTGTTTGTAAAATAACACTTTTTAAAAAATCTTAAAATATATGGTAATTTTTAATTAAAATAACTCAAAAATATTTAAAATATCTTTGAATATATGCACGAAATATGGGTATATTGGGGTATAATCTAATATTCTGATATTTCTTTAAATAAGACTATGTTTGGTAGTGTACAAAATATGCAACATCGAGCATAAATGGTCTTTGGAGAATTATTATTTGAATTTGAATTTTATAACCTAGCCATTAAATTGCAAGGTATGGATGGTATTAAATATATAAAAAATATAATAATTAAAAATTTATTGATTAATTCTTAGGATATAAGAACTCAATTTTTAGTTAAGTGATTTTATTTTCAAAAATATGTTTTCTTAAAAAAATATTATTTTTATTTATTCCTATAACAAAATATTATACATAATTTTCTAATTTTTTTAAAATTTATTTGAAAACATTAGTATCATTTTTTAATTGATAATATCAAAAATATCTTATGTTAAAATTTTGGGAATTTTCTTACAAGATTTATTTTTCAATTAATAGTGAAAAATATAGATTTCTTTTGAAAATTGTATCCTTCATTCTATTATTTAAAAAGTAAAATTATATTTTTGATTAATTTTAAAATTTAATTAGTTACACTTTATTTAAAATTATACAATTAAGATTTTTTAATGAATTTTATAGTTGAATTTTATATAAAAACTATTTTGTACTTGAAAAAGATTTTATTGGAAAAACAGTTTTTTATTATGTTTTGTCAGTTTAATTTTAAATTAAATGATTCCACTTATTTGTTTTGAATCAGTGGGTCCAAAATCAGTGAATACTTCCATTTTATTTTTATACATTATGAATAATAATCCTAATAATTATTTGTACCATTGTAAAGGGTAAATAGTGTTACTAAAGATTAAAATAAAATAGTTAGGAATATAAAATAAATGTAACACTTGAATAAATTTCTTTTCCTGAGTATATCTCATCTAAAATCATCCAAATTTCAGATATATGGCCTTTTTCCATTTTGATGTTATTATAGCCTCTATAGTTTTTATTCAAATAAAATTAAAAAATGGAACACTCTTGTTTTTAAGAACTAAAGTATTTTTAAGATGCACATAACTAGAAGAAATGTCTATTTATAAATATTATTTTTAAAATTTAATAATTTATATTCATCATATAATTTTTTTGATTTTAGAAAAAAAATAATTACCTTAAAATTTTACACACCACTAACACAATAATTATTCAATTAATCAACTAATTAAATAAATGTTATTAGAAATATTAAAAGTAATATAATTTTAAAGAATTAATGTTACTCATAAATTTTATTGAAAAACATAACATTTTACGGATGTATTGTATTTTATTTTATTTTTATTAAATTTTTTTCCTGATGTTATAAAATTCAATGTAAATGAATAGTTTTAAAATCGACATTATTGATATTTTATGAAAATAATATTTTATTAAATGATATTAATGTCCTATAAGTCCTATAGTTTTCCAAGTTATTATTATATTTTCTAGTATATCAACAATTTTTAATTTAAAATATTTTTTCATTTATAGTAATTACGTTGAACCTCAAATATCAAAAAACCATATTGTCATGGTAATTGTGAAAAGGGAAAAATGGGAGATAGAACCATAAGAGAAGGATAAAAATATGATCTAAAATTGTCCAAAAATTATTAAATTTGATAATGTAGACTCATAATAATAGTATCATATAATTTTTTCGATATTTATCCATTTGGAAATCAAAATTAACTTATATTAAATTTTTTTTAAAATTCCATGAGTGCCCCACCCCTTTTATAAAAATGGAATCCACTTATTCTAATTTATTCCAACTTAAGAACCCTTTTAAACAGCCAATATCTTCCAAAATATCTTCCTCAAATCCCTTTACACATTCTAGAGGTTGTATTTAGTACATAATACCATACTTATTGGTGTTAAGGTGTTAAGAAAATGAGGTTTTCTAAAGAAGAGGAAACATTCTTAACTGAGCATTTATATTTTATTTATTCTTAAAAATCTATCAAATATTCCTTAAACATGCTTATATAATAATATCAAAACATTCCTTACACTTAAATTTTATTATTTTAATATAATAATCTATATAATCCCTGAAATTCATTAAATAGTAATTTAATACATCATTTGTGAGTATAACGGACTACTACTTCCCAAAACGATGTAATTAATTTTCTATCACCTCCTCTCATGGATGGTCAAAATCATGGAATTAATGTATATAAATATGATATTAATTATGTATTAATATTTATGTAAATATAATATAACCCTTATTTTCTTACCTTTTAATTTATTGAAAAATGATAACTTCATTCATACGTATGTGTAGACTACCACTTCCATGAAGCGACGTGACTTATTTTTCATCACCGCATCCCTTGGATTATAAATATAAGTATATTTATAAAAACAATATTTTATTTATTATATTATTAAATTTATATAAAGATAAAATATAATATAAGTTTTTCCATAATGATCATTTATAAATGGAAAGGTTACTCATGCGTACGTATGACCTACCCTCCCCAAGATTGTAACATACTTCATTTTTTATAACCATATTTCATGATTGGTTTTACAAGTATAATTGATGTATAAAAAATATATTTATTACATGATAATTATATTTAATATGATGTAATAATAACCTCTTTGACCACCATCAACCATCCAAAATCATTTTGGACATATGAGGTGAATATCACCAAAATTTCCAACATGAGTTTAATCGATTAAGTAAATGTACATAACATGGTATTAAGTGAAATAAATTGAATAATTAACAATAAAAATATTTTCATGAAAGTAAATTATTAACATATATTTATTTTTTAGGAAGATAAATAACATGTGTGATGAGTCTGTCTCAAGGTAAGGGGTAATTTACTTTTAAACCCACCTTTTAAATGTTTTCGAGTTTTGTTTTTTAAATATTTTTCTTCCTAATCCATATAAATAAAAATGTTTTAAATAATATTATTTATACTTAAAGGGTTTATAAATTTAAATTTTCACGATATTTGTCTTTTTTACAATTTCATTAAAAGAAATAATTATATTAAGATTTTCTGTAAGGGACTTTCTTTAAAAAATCATCTTTTAATGTTTCCCTAAAAACTCTATTTTTCTTCTCTGTCCATTTTTTTAAAACTATTTTATGGATATTTTTTATATTGAAATAAAATAATTATAAATGAAATTTTATATCAGTTTTCACTTTCTATAAATTTTTTTAAAATTGAATCTTTTTACATAACTTTTTAACCTTATTTAAAAAATTTATGTTTTATTTTAATGTATACAACAATAATGACTTTTCCCACCACCGTAGTGGTTTTTTATTCCTTTAAAAGAAATCATGGTTTCATAAATGAAAAATATATTTTTTCTATTTTCTTTTTAGCTTTCAAAATAGGTTTTAAAATGGATCAAAAATTTCAATATCTTGAAATGTTTTATTTTTTATCAATAGAATATATTTATGAGTGTAATGTTTGAAATTACATGCTTTTATACATTATGATTATATATTTTTTAGTTCAAAATTGATATAAATATGTGTTGACATATTATAAACCTAGGATGGGTGGTAATATTATTAATAAATAACATGTGATTCCTTGATAAATTCGGGAAAAGTGGGTATGTGATGGTCCTCCAATTGATTTGGTATAGAAGTTCACCATACAGTTATTCCATTTTCAAGAGTGAATGCAAGAGTGATATTAAATGATGTCCCATGTAACCTAAATTTTTTATCTATTATTTCTGTGGTTTTTTATATTAATTTTATGATTTATAAAGATAATATAATGATTTTATGTTTAATTAAAAATATAGAAAAAAATTTAAAAGTGAAAATTATTCCTTTTTAAAAAAGTAATGATGATTTTTTCATGATTTCATGGAAACATTTATCAGTTTTTTTCCATTACGACTTCATATGAAATGTTTTATGAAAATATATTTTCAAAGAAGGTGAATCTAATTTATTTAGTAAGGATACTTTGATTTTGATCCTAATGTTTATTTTGATAAAGTAATATTTTTATAAGTATTTGTGGACTAAATATTTCATTATTTCTTTTTTATGTCCCTTACCAAGATTTTTGTGCTCATATCACATTTTAAAATGGTTTTCATAGGATGACTTTGAAAAATTATGAAGTCAAAATAAATTTTTGGAATATATTTCATGAAAATAAAACATGTGTTTAAGTATTTTTGTTATAAAAATTTGCATTTAAAGAAGAACCCAATTTGTAATAAATGGGTTTGTTATGTACAATTTATGAAATATCTCCTAAAAACTATTAACATAAATTATTATAGTTAATTTTATAAATTGAATTATACATTAATTAAATAAAATATGTAATTTCTAAGGTCAGTTCTTTATATATGTGATGTTTTGGTTGTGATGGTTAATAAATTTTTAGACTTAGGAATATAAGATGTTTGGGTGTATTTTGTTTGAGTTTCTTAAGGTAGTGTCGTCCTATTTATCAATCTATTATTTCCATACTTTTTTAACTTATGGAATGAGATATTGTATGGAATATTATAAGTCATTGTTCATTATATATTCCTTCATAAAAACTCTTATTTCCCAAGTAAAAGATAGTAAACCACTTTTTTATCCCTATTATAAATTGTATTCTTGCATTGAAATACTACAATAAGGGTATGTATGATGTTATCAATGCCAATTCTATTTTTGAGATGGTTTTTTTTAAATTGTTGATATTGTGACCATTGTAGGATTGTTATAACTTTATATAAAAAATACATTGTTTCCTATTTTTATATATTTATTATATAGGTGACACAATATATTAAAGATGATACATATAACTTATATTGTTATTAATACTATATATTATTATATCTATTATATATATATATGTGTGTGTTATAGACAATTTAATTAGTTCCTAACAAAAAATTCTTTGATAGATAGTTCCTTGATGATGATTTCAACGAGTTGATATTGTACTGAATCTACACATGAAGATATGGGGGTGGCTAGGTATAAAATAATTATATAAAAGGGTATGTGAGTACTCCAGATCTCCTATTTAGAGAGAATAAATATCTTTTATCTTTACTCTATGTTTTTACATACTAACACATGATAATTTCTTTTCTTTCCCGATAAATATTCTCCTCATGCACATGATTATTTTGGATTCCATGTTCTCACTGGTGAACAATTTTTAATATAAAAACAATGTTCCCAAAGTGTAGATTATATGATTGGTTTGAAGTAGGTTTGGATCCTCCTAGTGATATGGGATTTATCCATTAGAATTATATAATTTATTTTTTGAGTGATATCTATCATTCTATGATTTTTGATTTTTTAAAGTGATATATATAAATTTTATATACATTTTAAAATTTTTACATGTGATATCACATATGGGAGTTGGGGACTCTTTTTGGTCCTTAGTGAGTCTTCATAGTCACACCTTCCATGTTCACCTAGATGTAAATGAATCTTTTTAAATTTTTTATATAAGAAATTAATTGAAAAAAACACTAATAGTGGTTTTAATAGTGTGTTATTGACAAGAAAGTTGAAGGAATATTTAATGAAATATTATTATGTGTTTTTAGTTTATTTAAAGAATTTTGGAAGATATTTGGAGGTGTTTTGAAATATTTTTGAAAAATATATATTTTAACCACTTGTGGAGAACCAGGTAATAGTATACAATATAGGGTTTCTGGACATAAGGGTTCTTAATTGTGTAATTCCAGACATAATGCTTCCTGATGTAAGAGTTCCCAATATAGGGGTTCCCAATATAAGGGTTCAATGATTAGGGGCTCTCAACATAAGTTTCATAGATGTAAGGATCATATGGGGATACCTATATGATTTTCCTACTTTATGAATCTTTAATGATTTAAGAGGGTTCACATTATTGTTTTATTAAAGAAATTCAGTCAAAAATAGTACTTATGATTTATTCTTTGGGGTTTTAAATCTGATTAGTAAATCATCTAATCCATCATGGGGTGAAAATATTTTTAATGAAATTTTGATTATCTTATGGAATTTTAAATACTATTTTAGTGGTTCTAAATTATACCACACACCTCATGTCATGGAAAATGATTGAATATTTGTGGATTGTGAAATTATTACAGGATGTGTATATTTTCAAACACAAAAGTTTCTAGATATTTAGGGATTTTATTATTGATAAATTTTTTTTCATGGAAGGATTGCTTTTTAAAATTTATTGTGATAATTTATATGATATAGAAAAAAATGAGTGGAGCTACCATTTTTAAATCAATTTTTATATTAAAAATCAGGTTATGTTTTTTTGATAAAAATGATGAGAAACATATTCATAAAATAATAAAAATATATTTTGAGAAAATGGGAGAATACATTATCATGTAAGTGGTGATAGAAAATACATTGGATTATTTTATAGGATAAGAGATGAAAATAGAGTATCTTGAGTCGTATGGATATTCTAGATTCAACTTAAAATGAATAAGAATAAGAAGAAGAAGTAGAAGGAGAATAATAAAAAGAAGAAAAAAGAGAAAGTGTAATTCTAGTAGCATCTCAATGGAATCTTTGAGTGAAAATATCCATGTAGAGTAAGTTTTAGCCTAGTTATTTTCTATCCATGTAGTAATATTATTCTCAATTTTTTGAGGCAAATGGTATAATTACTTATAGGATAACATCCTTCCCAAAGTGTTGGAGAGTAGAGACCATTCCTTTTATTCATGGTTATAAACCAATAGGGTTGGCATTGTTTCATTGAGCCTTATAATCCAAAAGTAGTAACCTTTTGTACTTCAGGTGCAATGGAAAATTTCAGTGCACAATCCTTAGATTAGCTCATTTGGGTAAGCTGGTTAATATTTTTTTATCTATTTTTCATTTTTTATCTATTCATATGTCCTATTAGTAATATAAAGGAATTCCAATAACTACAAAACAAGATAACTGAAAATAGATTTATTTTTAAATTAAGACACCATGATTCACCCCCACCCCTAAGGGTATAATACTTGGTTGGGACCAAAAGATAGTATCATAGTTTATGGTTTTTGTGTAATTATATATCTAAAAATCAAGGTTGCAGTAGTGTTCAATCATAAAGGAATCCATATTTTTTAAGGAAAAACATCTAGTTATGAAAAAAAATTAAATTCATCATTAGTTTCAATTAAAAAGGATTAATGTTTATATAAATATAATACATAGAATTTATCAATGTATGGATAAAAAGAAAACATCAAAAAGAGATCACAAATAGTTTGATCTTGAGTCCAATTAGAGTTATTCCTTAGGGGGTTCCATGTATAACCCTATATACAGGAAGGTTATGTTGTGAAAAAATGCATGTGATACGGGAAAAGATTTTAATTATTAATGAAGGATATTCAAATTCATGAGATGAAAAGCTTCAAAAATTGGGGAAATGTATAATTATTTGATAATGGTCATGAATTATGAAGTGGATCCATTCATTGATCGGGTGAACACTCTTTTATAATACTTGAATGGACTTAGAGAAGTTATAAATGGTATCTGAATTGTTAAAAGAATATTAATAATATTATCTTTATGATTCAACAAAAGGGTTTTATTTATTGATGGAAAACAACCAAAAATGGTTCAATTGATTATCCTTCATATCATACTTTTATAATATGAAATGAAGAACATTGATAATGATTCTATAGTAAAAACAAATCTCAAGAGTTGTAAATTTTATCTATAAATAAACTCTCATTAAATGAAGAATAAAAGGTTGAATAATTTGAAGAGATAATGTATTTTTATTCCTCTATTATCAAAATATCAAAAGGATAATTCAAGAGAAAGAAACCAGTTACTTTTGTCTATCTAGTAAATTTTGGAATCATTCGACTTGGTGTCCCAAGAAGTTTTCATTTGATGATGAGGAAGAAGAACCCAAGGATAAATCATTCCTGGAAATAAACATGAAGAGAAAGTACTATAAAAAATTATTTAAGAAGAATAAAATACTTTCAAACGATGATGAGAACTCTGTGGATTTAGATTTATAGGAGTTTGAGGATAGTGAAGACCTCAGTGAATAAGTTATTGTGGTTGTTATAGATAAAAAACTATTAGAGGAAAATTATGAAGAAGGTGCTAAAACTGAGGGGATAATTGATCATGAATATAATAAATATTATATGGATCTCGACTAAATAGATATTTAGAGGGAAAAATGATGAATGAGAATCATTTTTTACATGTCTCAAAACATTATATATATACATAAATAAAAAGCCGATATTTCATAGATGAAATATGAAATCAAAAACATAGATCCGAAAGGTTTTTATATCTAAGAAATAAGTTAATATGAAAAATAAAGTGGAATAACTAGATGATAAAATTTATAGACTGACCAATACATTGAAATAATGGGTTAAAATAATTGATTATCTCAAAATATATTTCATGATGTGGTGAAAATTTCTAATGATCATGAAATAATACTTAATCTTGCTTTCATATTTAGAGTTCTAATATAATAACCCAAATGGGGATTAGAAATTTTTTGAGATATCTGCTGAAGTTGTTTTCATCATCCCCCAAAAGTATTGGTTTTGTGAAAAACTAAAATTAAGATTAACATAATATCATAAAAATATTCCATGATATTGGATATAAAATTTCAATAACCCACACCCAAGAAGAAGATTGAGCTATACAAATCTCAAAAGACTACTCTTGATTCCTAAAAGGGTGAAAAAGCCAAAACAAAAGCCACTATTACTATTTTGGTAAGGAGAGGTATACCCAATATGGTTGATACATTTCAAAAAAATATTTTAATATAAATATCACAAAAATGGATGATTTAAATTTATAAATCCTAATATTGTATTAATGGATATTGATTTTTTGTGATGGTGTTAGGAGTAATATAATTAACTATGAATCAAGGGTTTGAAGAATGGTTCCATAGGAAAAAGAAAAAAGAAAAAATAGGATACTTTATATATCAAATAAGAAACTAAAAATAGATTATTGGTTTTATAATATGAAAAAAGATCTATGGAACCAAATTAAAAATAAGCTCACCTATCATTAAATATGGTAAACCAATGGTCCTGAATATAAAATGGAATATATGATAAGGTTAATGATATTGAAAAATCCTCAAGGTAAATTGACAAGTCTAGAACATGGATTCTGGATAATGGATTCACATCTCACATAATGGGTAATAAATACCTTTTCACTCTTATCAAATATTAAAAGATGGAGTTTCCCATTTTGGAAATGATTTGGGGTTAAATATTATTATCTCTAGGAAATAAAACATTACATGAAAATATCTTATAATATTATAATCCATGTTAGTTAATTGTATCGATAACAACTTTTTTAGATTAAGTTAATTTTGTTACTCGACACATGCTATAAAATTCTCTAGGAATATATGTTTCATAAAGGGAAAATATATTACAAATATATTATAGGAAAGATGAACCAAGGTAAAGGAGAATAAAAATATTGATTATTTATTTACAAAGATTAATAAAATGACTAATTGAACAATTGAACTAGTTATTTAAACCGATTTTTTATAGGAAAAAATTGGTAAATAATGAATATGATTGACATTTCACAATGATCACTCATGATCAATCACATATGTGTGGTTCTTTCCAAAAAAGGAAGATTATAAAAAAGATATTCAAAAAAAATAAAAGAAGATAAACAAGGGTAAATGGTCTAGTTCATGTTGATGTTATTTGATAGATGGCATAAAAATATATAGATAAAGAAAGGTATTATGTATTTATTATTTATTATTATAATAGGAATCCATGTATAATAGTGATTTTTAATAAATATGATGTGTTCTAGTGTTTCACATATTTCAAAATATTGTTGTACAAAATTATAAGTTTTAAAATGAAAACATTTCATCAAAATAATGGAATAGAGTTTAACAATACATAGGAGTAAGAGTACCTTGTAATTGTGGAATATTATGCAAAGGTCCAGCTATATGTAATCCTAAAAAATTGAGATGTTGTGTGGAGGTTCCAAATTATCAATAATATGGATCAGGAAATTCTCATAATAAATAACAAGCCAAAAATTTATTAAAAGGGGGGTATTATTAAAAACATATATATCTTCAAAAAAATACACGTGAAGTCTTAATAAAAAACTCCATATAAAACTTCTGAACAAACCAACAATCAAGTAATTTCAAATGTTTGGGTGATAGTTGTTTATTCTCAATAAATAGAAGAATATGAAGTTTGAAGCTCATGGTGAAGAAGAAATTTTAATTTTATATTCGCCAAAAATTAATGCTTATAGGTTCTATATTAATATCTTTGAAAAATAGTTTAAATCTAAGATGTTATAATCATTTAAAGTTAGTATTTTTTTAAAACATAATAGCATATTTCCAATTCTAGTTAGAAGATTCTATACAAAAATAACCTCTTTTTTTGACTAATAAGAGATTGATAAGTAATGTTATGGTATGGGGGTTAGTGGGATGTAGATTACTCATATTAAGAATCTAATGATGAGGTAATTTAATTATAAATAACAGATATAAACTTTCCATCCAACATATTATAAATCACTGAGAACAATATTGTTGGCCACCTAACAACCCTTGTTCAATCATAGGAGAAGAATGATCTATATAAAAATTCATCCATATATGAATTTAAACTAAAAATCATTAAATAAGAATCTAGAGATAAAATTTTGGTTAGGTTAATGCCCTAGAAACTTTTACAAATTGAAAAGAACCAAACATGGGATCTTTATCAAAGGTTAAAAAACAAAAATGTTATCAAAACCAAATGTGTTTCACAAAATAATCTCAAGTGAAATGGAAATGTTATTTGGAAAAAATAAAATTTAATGTTAATGGTAAATTCATATATATAATTAGTTAATGTGGATGAAAAAATTTCACCCATGCATTGTCGTGAAACCCCAAGACTTTTTTGTTTATAACAGTAGATATTTGTTGTATAGTGTATGAAATGGATTTTAAATTGGTACTATAGAATGGAGGACTTGAAGAGGAAGTATAAATTGAGAAACTGGATATATATCTAGTGTGTCTGAATAAAAACAAATAAGTACAGTTAAATAAGACATTAAAAGGCGTTAACCAAGTACCAAGGTATTAATACTCTTAGAAATACCAATACAGGAAGAATTTTGGAATCCAAAGTAGTTGATTTGATCAAAATATAAAAAACAAGAATGAAAGGGATCAATGGATTTTGATTTATTATTTATTTTCAAATTTATTTTTTGAGGACATAATGTTTCATAATGAAGGAAGTTTTCATAATCTAATAGGATAAAATTCAAAATGTATTTTTTTAGTGAATGATCATTTCACAATCACATTAAATAGATCTAGAAAAAGGATGATAATTATTTTCTAAAAAAAATATGATAAGGAGGTTTTAAAAATGTTAAAAATTGTTGATTAATGTCTGATGAATACTTTAATGGTTACCCAAATGAAATTGATAAAATATGGGGATACCATGGACAATTACGTGACTAAATATAGTTATATAATTGAATGTTTATTATATATAACATGAATGTGACCTGAAATTGGGTTTTTTATACGATAATATGCACGTTATAAAATATAATAAAAAGGGAAATATTTAATAGTCGTAAAGAAAATACTTTAATACATCAAAAATTCAGAGTGTTTTATCATAGTAGTCCATAATTATAGTAATCATTACTCTTTACTGATGTGGATTGAGTAGGTTTAACAGATAACATGAAGTCAACATCTGGTGGAAATTTCTTTCTTTAAAGTTTATTTATTTTATGCCTTATAAAAAAGTAATATTAAATTTCTTTTAGCACCATGGAGACTAAATATATAGTGTATACTCAATCTTATACTCAATTTTCGTGGATGAATAAAAAACACGAAGATATTGGAGTTCATGTGAGATCTCATATTTCTTTCATGTGTGAGGACTTGAGAGTTATAAATAATAGTGTAAAGAATTTCCATTATTTACAAACAAATCATATCAAGACAAAATATCACTTTATCTAGGATAAGGTTGAACAAGGCTAGGTGAAGTTGGAGTATATGCCAACCTAGAATAGTGGATGATATTTTGAAAAATGAATTATCTAAGGATTATTTTTAATGATATCTGCTAGATATTAGAGTCTAAATAATTCTTATAAATAGATTATTTGGATAAGGTATACCCACTCCCCCATGGGAATTTCTTTTCTAGAAAATTATTGAAACTTTCTCTTATAGTATTTATTTTCATCTCTAAATCACTTTTGTGAAATTTTAGAGAAGGTTTATTTAGATTCCTTGATAGAGGGGGACATATTTATTATAGTTATTTAAGGTATTTTTTTTTGAAAAGGGGTATGTTGAATGAATTATTAAATAAATGGGATCAACACCTTTGATGTATTGAAGAGCATGGGAGTTCATGAAGGTTTGACATGGTGTTTTCATGAGGATATTTTCATTCCAGCACTATTTATCATAATAAGGTTGAATCAAGTGTGCTTAGAGATTATATAAACTGAATAATTGACACACTCCTTGTAGTAAAGATATTTATCTTGTGCTTATACCTAGATCTCTTATTTTAGAAATTTTATTAATGTTTTAATTGATAATTATATTTTTAATATTTTAATCAAACAAAAATGGGGATATTTTTTGAAAAAATATTTTAGGAGTGGATTACAAGTTGTGTTTGTTGAGAATAATGTGGAAGGAGTTTGGAATGAAATATTTTTAGTTATGTGGAGTTCATTTCATTAAGGATGCAATAATTTTAGTGGATTTTTAAATTATGTTTGGAAAATATTTTTTTTATGAAGAAGTAGAGAACCATGTAAGAGTAAAAAATAGATGGTTTCCTAATATAGAAGTTCCCAAAATATGAGTTCCTGGTGTAGGGGTTCCCGATGTAATGGTTTTGGATATATTGGTTCCCAACATAGGGGTTGTTGACATGGATATTCCCAATATAGGGGTTCCCTAAATAAGGTGTAACCCCTAATATTTTCCTATATAATTATTATTTAAATAATCATTATATCGATATATAATTTTCTATTAAAAACAAAACTAAAATTTTCATTAACATATTAGATGAATATTATTATGAAAATTTTGGAATAATATGACCAATAGTAAATAAAATTATTTTAATAAATTATATATGCATACAAAATATGATTAGGAACACTTAATGTTTCGAAAGGAGATTTTCCAATTAAAGTAGTTTTCTTTTATATATTTTATTTTCATTCAGAAGACAAGTTTATTTCTTTCAGAATATTAGTTTGATAAAATAAAATATATTTTTGATTAAACATGGTAAAATTATCATAGGGAGAATTTTTTGGGACTTTTCTAAAATAATTTATTTTTAGGTGAATAATAAAAAGTTACATGTTTGGCTCATAGTGAAATGTTTATTAATATTTCATAATGTAATAATTACATAAAAATTTATAAAAAAATTACTAAAAACATATATATTTATTTATTAGTATTAAAATTTTAAAAACAGTATGTTGAATTAATAAAATCCATGTTTAACATTTTGAATATTGAGTAATATTTTTCTCCAGAAACTATTTTTATTATCATATATTAAAAATTATTATTTTTCACTTATATAAATTAAATATAAAAAATATTCAATATTTGTTTATCAATATTTTTACATTATTTAATAAGTTAAACATATTTTTTATGAATAAAATTGTGATTACTAATATTAATGTTAGTGACCATGATAACCGTGAAAGGGTGATTTTTTAAGAAATATTGGATTAATGTTGTATATTTTTTATCTAATAAATTTGATTTATATGGTTTATATAACTAGTATTATATGTTTTTTAAACATGTATAAAAAATATTATCACTCATTTAATTTGTAATTAATATTATATAAGATTAAGAAAACATAATGGAAAACATATCTTTTTCAGCAAAAAAGTATACTATATAATAAATGTTTTAATTTAAAATTTTATTTAATATTATTTAAATACTGAATTAGATTATATGGATCTTAAATTTATGTACGTGGAAAAAAAATTGAAAAAAAGGTATACATTATATTTTTCATAAAATATAAATTATTTGTATAAAAACTAGTTACCATGTTAAAAACACAAAATCAGAAAATATAGAAATATAATGGTAAAAGGCTTAAAACTTTTATTAATAATGTATTAAAATTAATGGTAGAGGCATGATAAGATTATATCACCGCAAAATATTCATTATTTCCCACTTTTGAAGCCATTGACCATCTTATTGTGGTATACCATCATTAAAAAATAAATTTTTATTTATAAAAGTGCCATTTTTTCACTAATAAAAAGATATCAGTTAAAAAATATTAATCCACACATTAAAAATCATTATATCTACCAAAAATCATCATTGTATCCACTAAATAATCTCTATGGATAATATGTTCCTTTTTATTCCCAAAAGTCATATATAAGAATTCGTAGGTTAATTCCTAAGGGATAACATCCAAGGAGAGAGAGGTTATGTTTTCAAGTTGGCTTTATCTAGTCTTTTCATCTTCTAACCTCTAAAATATTTTATATCCATGAATTCATAATAAAATAATTATTAATAATATTATGAAATTTTATTATTCAGTTATAATATTACAATTGTACCTTCTTCTAAAATCCATTTTATAAATGAAGATATCAGAATGCGTACTTGCAGACTACAATCTCCATGAATGTCATGTTATGTATTATATATCCTCCTAACATGAATTAAAATAGAAAAAGTATTTAATATGTTATAATGATATTTAGAGCCCTATTACTATTCTCTATGGGTAATATTTTACCTTATAAAAGTGATATGAATAATAAATGATCAGGGTAAACTTATCCACATTAAATGAACATATTGAGGAACATTTATTAATTTTGGTACATTTTGGAAAATATTATGGTATATAATGTTACCTTTTACACTTATTCTGTTGTGCAACCATTAGATCTATGGTGTTATATGATCCATCAAAAAAATACTATAGTGTAGCATATGGTCATGTGATGTAGATTTCACCCTTAAAACAAATTTATTTTCCATCAGCTTCCAAGAACACTTCACATTTCTAAAAATAACCTTAAAAAATTAATGAGTTTATAAAAATCCTCCAAGAACATTTAGTAAAAAAATCTTATTAACAAATCCAACACCAATAATTCATAACACCTGACCTTTCATCAATATTGAATTCTACACGATCCATTTTCCACATGTCTAGGTTCCTTATTTCTTGTTCACAAATCCAACATATGGCCCTCTTAGTCTATCATTGACATATATATATATAATAAATAACATATGGATTATTGAAAAAAAATAAAATTCAAACCATATAGATTGCTACACATTCTGTTTTTTCCATTACTACTTTTTCAAGTAATGTTTAGTACCTTTTTTTACGATGTGGGTTTTTGAAAAAGGTATTTCAAAATATTAAAATTCTGTTCCATAATTTCAATATAAAATATTTTATTTTTCACTCCAAAATATCATTATAAGTTAATTATATCGTTCCAATTATCTATTATTGAATATTATTTTTAAATTTAAAATATTCCCAGATTATTTCACTACACCTTTTTGAAATCATTATGTTTTTTCAAGGTTCAATTATTGAAGATTCATTTTAAAAATTTGATATTTTCATGATATTTTCAATACCAATTTAAAATTTATTCATGTCTTCTTCAAAGATAAAATAGTTAAATTTATTTTAAAATGTAAATATTTTCCGAAATGTTTCCACAACGTTTGAAAAATTAATTTTGAAAGTGACTATAACTTTATCTTTTACACTAAAGATAGAATTTATTTCAAAACAATAAGTTTCAATTTTACATCCATATTTATCTTTATTTATATAATCTGTATTTCCTTTGATGTTATTTTTTATTAGTCACCCTCTATGTTTTCTTATGAAATACTATTTTTAGATAATTTAATTTTGGTTATCAAATGTTTATATTTTTAGGTCAATTTTGGTGATACCATCTGGAAATGCTATAAACCACAATTTCCATTGCATGAGTTCTTTATAATGTGATGGATTATTGTTTTCAAGTGGCACAAAAATGTATGGATGATTTATGTGTAGTTTCTTATAATTTCCTCTAACGTATTGGTAATAGTTTTATATGTTATTCAATAAAAAAGTGTTCATAGGCAGTACCCCAATCCCAAAATGGTACACTGGTATTACCACAAGCCCAAGAGGGTACACGAGTTGTATCACATTCCCAAGTGGGTATAATAATTTAATCTCAAACCCAAGAGGCTACCCGGGTAGTAAACCAAAACAAAGAGGGTATATAGGTAGTAGCACAAGCCTCATAAGATACATAGGTTTTTAGTCTTTTCCAACTATGTGATGGTAATCTAGTATTAATGATTACTCCACTAGGATATGATTTAATATGATTTTACATATTCCATACTTATATTCCATGTGATTTTGTTATTCTACCACAAATTATTATTATTTTATCATGTTTATATACTCATATGACATGGTATATATTTTCTCATTTTATACTATAGGTCATTCTATTATATTACGTGGAAAACTCTTATTATTATATGTTTTTAAGGATATATTTCTTCCATGATCATGATTTCTTAAATTCCAATATTACAAACCTTGATGAAATGTTGTTATATTTTTCATTACTAAGCATCAAGGATCATTCATTTTTTATTTATATATTCTCTTGGTTATGAAGATGAGTATAACTTATAAGAAGTTTTTAAGGGATTCTAGTGTGGTGCAATTATATAGAAATTTTCACAAGTGTCATAAAATAATAAGTGTATGTAGTTAATCCTAAAATACATTATACCAACTATTCTAATTATTGTGTGATTTTTATGATATTTAATGTTTAAATTATGTAGTTGATGTAAAATGAATACAGGTCTATAGAAATCTGTTAAAATTTTGGTGTTAAGAGAATGTTTTTTAGAACCATATCTCAGAGTGTGTGTTTGGAGAGCCTCATAAGGCTTCTCTATATAAAGATCATTTAGTATCCATGTATAGTGGACTAACGTATGAGTATTGAATTAAATAAGTGTATTTTTTATGTTTAATGACTCAAATATTTTAAATGTTATTTATTTCTGGGATAAATGTGTCTTATATATAAATTTACATATAAAAAAATTTAGAGAAACTGGAAAGAAAATTAATATGATTAATATATACCATTACACTAGTAATCTATGAAACCAATTAAAATGTCAAAAAGTACAAATTTACAAAAATATAAAATAGAAAAGATAAAATTGGAAAATAAAGATCACCCTAATTTTCTAGAATCAACACCCCCATAAAAAAAACTATATAAATAAAACAAAATATAAGTAAACTAATAAACATCTTATAAAAATGAAAATATAAACTTAAATGGAATTGTAGTGATTTTTGATTGAATGATTGAAGTTATTCTTATTGTTATAAAGGGATCTGTTACCATTGAGATTCAACCATATTGTGAACACTGGTCAATACAATCATTTGGAACTATACCCATGGATGATAATTTTACTATTATAAATAGTGTGATTAAGTAGTAATGAAAATGGATAATTTATGTCAAAAAGAGAATCGATCTCATCCACCAGTTGATTAATTCCCTTTGAAGCTTATTTTTTAAAAACTTGGTAAGGAGGTATCTAGGGTTTTCCCTTTGATAAATCCCAAAATATGATTCAATAAGTTAATCTTAAACATAATCACCTATCGGATAAGTACAATTTAGTGTATATTACCACTCGGTCGATGTTATCCAAACCACCCCATGAAACTACCAACATCAGACACCTCACCCTTAGGGTGTATGCGGGTGTAATAAAGGGTTTCATGTCTTGGACTTAGTTTAATAAATTATAATTTCCATTGTCTAAATAAAATTCATATTCCATCTAGTCCTTTTATGAGTAGTTTTTATTATTAAAATATATGTTTAATTGAGGGGAATTTGAAAATTAAATTTTCAGATGAAAATATAACATAACAGTATTTTTCAAAAATATATATATAATTTTATAATAAAATTAAGTATTATTAATAATATATGATATACTCAAATAATATTTTAATACATTCTCACAAAAATATAAATGATAAAATAAATTTATAATGTCCATGGAAATTTTTTATATGTGTTAGAAATTTGAATGTTCCATAAAAACTAATATTCTTAATTAAATAAGTATTATTATTTTTAAAAGTTAAAATACTCATATTTAGAAAATTATTATGAAAAATTTAACATTAAATTTGAAATCAAATGTCAATATAGGTTAGGGAGAATTTATAATAATTTTTTAAAATAATTTATTTTTTCATGAATTATAAAAAATACAGTTTCAGGTTTTCAATATATTTGTGACTTAATATTTATGTAAAATAGATTTAATAATTAATTTAACACAATACAAGACATTAAATATGTTATTTCATTAATATTAGTCAATTAAATAGATTTTAATCAAATTTTAAAACTTTAAGTGACTTTCCAATGTCTAAAAAGAAAATCTTGCTTTTTTAAACATTGCTTTGTGGAATCTTTTTTTAAATGAAAAAAAGTATTATTTTTTTTGTTTTTTCTATTAAAAAATAATAATATGTGACCCAAATTCCCAAAACATAATAAAAACTAATTTTTAGGCCAATGGTTTTTCATTTTCCACAACCTAGATTTCTAAGACCAATATTTATAAATTAGTAAACAATCCATCCACTTTTGCTATAAATAACAACCCATTTAACCATTACTCTTCACTCATAATCCATCCTCCATGCAGTTATGTATATTTTTCCTCATAATTAGTCCCCATAGGTGTCCTAAATCCCCTATGTTTCCACCCTCCAGCTTTAGGAATAACTCTTTAGGGTAAAGGATATATACACTTTCCTTTTCCATCCAAGATCAATTTTCATGTGGTTTGTATTATAATTTCCAAAGTAAGTTATTTTGTTCACATTATATATCCAAATTACAATAATAGTTGTATTTTATCAATGGGGGCCTTATTTATCCTTCATTTTACCCTTTTCTAAAACATTGTTTTATACCCATCATTATAGATAAGTTACTTATCAAATATATATGTTTTACATAAGAAATTATCTTTTTTCATTTTATTTGAATACCAAAACATATTCTATATTTATGGGAATTAAACTAGATGTAAAAAGGAATTTTTATTTGGAAATTTACATATATTAACCCCTAATTCCATTTCCATTTGATAAAAATGATGTAATGATCAAGTCTTGAAGCTATTTTTTTGCCAATATTTTGATAAAAAAAACCATTATTTATTCTCCATGAGTTATTAATGAAATTATTTATTAATTTATAAATCAATAAAATTAATTAATACATATGAAGGGTGCACCTTTATAGTGATCCAATGAATTTGGTAATTAATTTAATCACTATAGATGACATGTTTTATGATACCTTTGTGAATAAAGATGGTAGTTTTCATTTATAACACTATGGTGATAAGCATTAGTGATATGATTATGAATGTCTCAATTAAATGTTTTAGCTGCATTTCCATGTTTTGATTCTTTTATTATTATTATTATTATATGTCTCTTGTTCAAGATTTTTTTATGCCTTATGTACTTTTTGATATGCCTCAAGATCACATGTTATATGTCAGACATACTTTTTTCCTTAATGTGCATCATGATCACCCCTTTCCTTTGATTTATGTCACTAGGATATGAGATACAATAATAGAATCTTAGGGTTAACCCATGAAGATGAATTTTAAGATGACTTATTATATGGATTTTTGTTTTCATGTATTATTTACCTTATATTCAAAACAAAATAAACATTAAAAGATCCTTTGTTTGTTCTATGTAATGAAACATTTTGTAATAAAAAAAGGATGTCATAGTTGGTATAAAATTATGGTTTAGTTATTTATGAAAATTAGGATTTTAATATTTTAGGAATAACCACAAGGACAACTCTAAATATATGAAAACAACTAGGTATTTTGGTTAGTATTAAGTAAGTGGTTTCCAAAAAAATAAATCCATATCTAGATACTACAGGTGTATATGAATATAGAATAGCTATACCTAGGGGTAACAGAAAAACACACTGAATTGAACTAGAATTGAATAGGAAATGGTGCATGAAAATCGTCCTTGCTACACAGGTGGTTTGGCAGTCCTGGGGGATATATTTAGTTAATCACAATATTTTTATGAACCATTATTAAGTGTATATAGAAATTATATCTTTTATTATATGATATTAATATAATATTTAGAAATTATGTTTTAATAATTAATATCAATTAAAAATTATAATATTCATAAAAGTAATATGTTTCTCACATAGTTTTTATTCTTTTAGAAAAATGGTGGGAAGTTTGAAGAACCACATAAATGATGAGTGAAATTGATGATGCACTAATTGAATTTCGATAGAATCTGTATTGGAAGACTTCATGAGGATGATGAATCAAATAACTTGAGTTATGAAAAATAATGTGAATCAAGTTGAGATATTAGATTCACCTCAAATGGAACAACTTTCCATTCAATCCTTTATGTTTTAATGACCAACTTCTTTAAGTGAATATAATGACCCATTGATTTTTCAACAATGGATAAGCTCTATAGAAAATATATATTTTTTACTCCATTTTTTGGAGATGATAATGTCTCCCTAATAGTTTACCTCTTGAAGGAGAGGCTGATCTGTGGTGGAAACTAATTAAAAGCATGAATCCAAGAAGGGAGATCGATTATTTGGAGTAGGAAGATTTAAAGGGAATGTTTTTCAATAAATATTCACCCCATTTGATGTGAAAAAATGGAGAAGGAATTATTAGAACTGTATTAGATGGGAAATGATTTGGTGGGATGATATTAGATAATATTTACAAGACTTTCTTGATAAAGCACTATATTTTTCAGGGATCCTAAAAGAAGTATTGATATATTATTCAGTGTAATGAGTTCCCATCTGTGAAGGAATCTAGAAAATAGAGACTATGAAATCTATGAGGAGATATTATGGGGTTCTATGAAGGTTTAATTGGAGTTTGGTTAGATTAAATTGTTATATAGGTCGAATAAATAGAAGAGATAAATAGATCAATACTCAAGGAATAATATTGTTCATAGAAGTGGAGGAAAGAAAGTGAAACTTCTCAGGCGTGAAAAATGTGGTATGATGAATTTTAGGAACTAATTATATGGGAGTGTAATGTGCTACATATGTGAAATTGATATCCATATAGCACAAAACTATCATGGTGAAGTGAAACCTCAACTTCTCAACATTAAGAAAAAAGGAATGATGGTGCAGACCCATCTATAAGTTAAACGTTTCAAGTGTGTACATCATGTGAACTTTTCCAATCAATGTCCAAATTAGAAGCTAATGTATGGAGACCACCATCATCCTCAACATAGGCCAAGGGAGAATGGTTGGTAATTGTCTATATTGATGGATGAAGTAGAGGCTCCAAATGATGTGGTGGTAGGTGCACTCAACATGATATCAAATCTAGAAATTACATTATCTGATTCTTGTTCTACGCATTACTTTATTTCATCTATGTTTTCAAACAATATATAATCAATCCCTAAACACCTAGAAGTAAAGTTATTAGTTAAGTCTCCTAGAGGAATTATCCTAAAATCAATAGTATATAGAGACTATATTATTAACTTTGGTGAGTATAATCACATAGAAATTCTAGTTGAAATTCCCATGGTCGAATTCGACACTATACTAGGGATAGACTCTCTCTTAAAGTATAATTCTATGGTCAACTATAGAAACAAATATATTTTTTATGCCTTGAATATAAAACCAACATTTACTTTCAAATAAGAGATATCCCAACCTAGGATTTGTCTAGAAGCACCTCCCAAAGCCTTTTTATGGTGATTACTAGTGAATAGGGAGAAGGAAATGAAAGTATACGAACAGAGAATGTCTCCATCATTTAGGAATACATTGATGTATTTCTTGATGATTAACCTAAAAAAACTTTTAAATGTAGGTAGATTTTTCCATTTAACTCATACCAAGATATACGAGGATATCAAAGAATCTATAGAGAATAAGAAATATAGAGTTATAATAATTATAGAAACAATTTAAAGATCATTTGAATATGGGATATATCCAACCATGTGCGTCTCCTAAAGAAAAACTTGTTTTTTTTTGGAATAATATGGTTGGATAAATTCGTCTATTTATTGATTATAGAGAACATAAAAGGACCTCAGTGAATAAAAAGTACCATATCACAATTTTTTATGATATATTTGATCAGATTCCTGGAGATAATCTATTCTACAAGATTGACCTCAATCTGGGTATCATCAATTTGGGGTGAAGAAACAATATATTCCAAAGAATACCTTCCAAGAAAAATTTAGTCATTATGAGATTATTGATATGCCCTTTGGCTTGACAAATAATACTTCTATATTTATGGATTTGATAAATTGATTCTTTATGGACAACCATTATAAATTAATGGTAGTTTTTATCGATGATATTATGATATATTCCATCCGTTGTGATGAGTATAAGGATCATATAAGGGTTATATTGAGACATTTTAGGAAGTATAATCTATTTGGAAAATTCAAAATATATGAATTCTGGTTACAATAAGTTTCATTTATGTGAACCATGGTAACCAATTAACTAATATCAGTTGAACCTATGAAGAAAAAGGATATAGAGGACTAGAATCATCCTATAATGTTAACTAGATTTAGAGTTTCTATGTCTTCGCAGTATATTATATGAGGTTTGTGAAAAAACTATAATGACTTTCTAATCCACTATCAATGTTAACTTGAAAAGGGGATATGATCATCGAGATAATGGAGTTTGAATGAAGAATCTAAGAAATGAAGAGTAGTTTAGTTACTGAACCTGTATGAAATCTATCCTCTTTCAAAGAATTATTGGTTATTTAAAGTGATGCATCTCTAAAAGGGATTGGGTTTATACTTATGTAAAATGATAAGTTGATTACTTATACATATCAAAAATCTGAGACTCATTAGAAGAATTATCCTCTTAATGAACTTGAGATAATTTCTGTTACTTTTTCAATAAAATTATGTGTCACTATCTTTATGGGGAGAAATTTTCTATATATAAAAACCACCAAAATATGAAATATATTTTCAAGAAGAAGGAATTTACCATGTGAAAAATGAGATGGTTGGAACTTCTTAAAAACAAGGAATATTAAATTTGTCACATACATAGATTATTTCAAATGTATTTTTGTTTTAATTTCCATTAATTCTTTGTTTTGGGGGTTTCCAAAGGTTTTATGGAGAATATGTGAGTTTTCATGAATTGGGCTAAACCGTCAACCCAATTCCAGATTTAAAAATAAATTTTATTTCTTTTATAAATTTTTCATTTTTTAATATTTTTCAATAATTTCAACTCTTAAATGTCCTCCCCTGATATATTAACACCGCAATTAAAATTTGGAGCCTTTGGAAATCCATAACCAAGGTTTATGTTGGTTTTTATTTAAGATATTGGGTCTGCCCGAAAGCCCAATTCCAGCTTTAAAAATAAAATTTGATTAATTAATAACCTATTCATTTTTAAGTATTTTTCGATGATTCAAAGCCTCAAATGCGCGCCTTGAATCCATACGCACTCCCAAGCTCTCTATACCCTCTTTGGAGCTCTTCTTCATTGCGATGTAGTACTGATCTTATTAGGGTTTCTAAAATCGGGCATATTTGGAGAGGTAAATTGATCCTTTCATAACTCCTTCATTTTTCATCCGTTTCCCCCATTTCAGTCCTCACATGACCTAATATGAATCCTTCAAACCTCCATACCAGGTTTGGGTACTTGGTGATACATTATTTGGTGGATTGGGGCCGATTCCTTCAAGATATTTAAAGTAAGGGAATTCCTTCTTGGTTCCTTCCTTCCTCTTTTAGTTTTATTTCCTTTTTCTTGAAGTTCCTCATGTCCAGAAGTTGGGGTTCGATCCTAATGTCTGATTTGGTGTCTTTTGGGTAAATTATTGTGGTTTAGGTCTGGATTTATATTCCTTTTGGTGCAACGATGGTGCGCTTAAGGTTTTGCACCATGTTTTGAGGGTTTCGACTCAAAAGGGTAGGTGATTCCATGTGTAGCCATTTTATGATGAGTTAGCTTGCATGGATTATTAATTTAGCATGTTTATAATCTGTTTTATGTGCTATAAAAACAGTTTTGATGGATTTGGTTAAACATTTAATTTTTAGTTGCATTATAGGTTGAAATTGGGTACTTTTCATGTGTGACTCTTGGGGTAATGTTTGGATTTAGTTTATAACATATGAAAGTGATTTATTAGTCTTGAAAGGGGATGCCAATTCTGGTTTTTTAATTCCTTATTGTCATGTTGGCCTTGAAAGTAGGTTTTTTTAATGAGTTTAAGGTGTAAAAACTTGTTGAACTTCTTAAAGATGATTTATGAAAACATGCGTTTTTCATGTGTATCTTTGTGGTATTATTTGATGTATTTTTATAACATTTGGGGGTGGTTTAATAATTGTTTTAGGGCTGAAAAATTCAGTTTTGGATTGTTATTGGTATGATTTTGCTTTTAAATGAGGGTTTTGACATGGTTTTAGTGTGCAAACAATGGTTATACCTCTTGGGTTTGTTTTATAAAAATTGAAAATGTTTTATTTGGTTAAACAAAGTTGGGAAAGGGTGTATATGTACTGTTTGGGTGAGTGTGTTCACCTAATGTGGGTTTTTGAATGGTAAAGTGGTGATTTGAGATGTTAAACATTTTTAGAATTTTTTTTTATAAATTGTCGAAATGTTTTACTAAATTGTGTTTTGTGTGCGAAACACGGGTGTGGGATATTTCATGTGAGTTTATTTATAAAATGAATTGTGAAGGTTAGAAGGGTATTGTGTGACATGTGTGTGGGATGTTATGTGAGTTGAATATCTTGTAATGGTTTTATAAAATTGTTTAATGGATTTGTGGAAGTGTTAAAGAAATGTGAAAAGTGTTGTAGGCAATTTGGAGTGAGTTTGATTTCAAAATGCATTTGAATGAAAAGTGTAACTTTTGACTTGCGTGATGTACATGGGGCCGTTTGGTTAATTTGTGATGTGGAAGTGATATTTTCATGTGAAAACTATACTTCATGGATTTCTGAACTTGTTTGAGCACAAAGGGAAAACCCGAGTATCTAGGTGGGGGGACGTGTACTAGTATGCTAGTGAATCCGTGGGGTTTGGCCTCAGTTTCACTTAGCAAGATTGACGCTTACAACACTAACTAAACTATGATGATGATGATTGGGGACCACTAGGTTATGGTTATGTTCCCTACTAGTGGCTTGTGCACGAGAATGGATATTTGTGTTGGTTACTCTCACCGAGATACGAGGTACCTGGGACCCACACCTAGCTAGTGCCTAGGGGTTATTTCCCATTGATTGTGCTCACTAGATACTCTGTTCTTACCGTCAGTATATTGATGAGAGGCTGGAAAATTCAGTATCTATTGTATTTATTTTAAATGTTTTTATTCTTTAAATTATCCCACCTGAAAACTGTTTTTATTTAATGTTGCATCTTTTAGAAATTTTAACTAGCATCTCATGTCTTTGAAAACTTGCATGATTTTCTCCATTAAATGTTTATCACATGGAATCTATTAGTGGTGGTATCCTACTGGGATTTCTCTCACACCCTACTTACACCTTTGGGTGTAAGTAGATTCTCTTATTTTATGTCACAGGTTTGGGTACAGGATTTATGCCATTGATTCAGGTTTTTAGTTGTCCATTGGGATGCAGTGTCGTGGAGATAGCTTGAGGGTGGTGCCTCTTTCCTTGTGGAGGTTCTTGGGCTATCATTATTTGGTTATGTAACATTGTAATGGTCTTTAAACATAGTTTTAACTTATGTATTTCAGTTCTGAAATTTTGTAAAAGACGGTTTTAGTTGAAAAATTCATATTTGTTTTATTGGACTCTTTTGTCATTTTAAGTTTAGAAACTCGGGTAAATCATTCCCAATTATCGATTTATGATACCCAGGCACTTGTGCCAGCCCGTGGGGATCGGTAACGCCCTTCGGGTCTTTCCATGGACCGGGTCAGGTGCCGATTTTGAGGGCGACCAGATTCGGTTCGTGACAAAATGGTATCAGAGCAGGTTCGCTCCATTTGAGTCATGTTATTTGGGAAATAGTCGGGATAGTATAGAGTTATGATTTTTGGGACATGGAATTGTGTTTATGGGTAGTGTTCTTGATCACCACACCTCATTTCATGATTCAAGTCACTAGGGGAAGTTGGTATTTGTCTATGTCTTTTGGTTTTCTTGGTTTGATGATGATTAGGGGATATGAAAAGAGAGTTGGGTTAATGGTCTTAATGAGCTCGCAGGGTCTGGAAAGCCATGTGGAGCTGGGGATATTCCCTAGAACACTTTCTGTGATAGTGAAGTGATTGGAATATGGCTGGCAACCATATGTCCAAGTCACCCACTGAAACTAGTTTCCTCTCGCATTGTCTTGTGTTCTTTAGTTTTGAAATATTGGAACATTGGTTTTAAAGTGACTTGGTTTTAAGAAGTGTAATGTTTTTGTGAAACGATTTTCAAATAAAGATGGAATGGTATGATTTATGAAATTTTGGAACTGAATATTCAGAATTATTTTGAAATAGAAAATGGTGTGATTACACCTCTTTTGAAGGTAGAAACTGTATTGAAGTTGGTTTTGAAAAGTGTTTCCAATAGAGTTTTCTAAAAAATCAAAGTGTGTTTTAATGGGATGATATGTTTTGAAATTGATGTGAATATCTTGAATGTGAGTTATTTTCTAAATGGTTGTGACTTTCTGAAAATTTTTGTAAGATGTGAGTTGGGATTTTGATCTCGTGGTTAGCAGTTATGAGAAAAAAAGGATGCGTTGGTTGACTGTTTTGGTTTTGAAAAGTGGAAAGAATTGTTGTTTTAACCATTGGTATTTCCATTAGTGACCACATGCATGGGGTTATAGGGGATGATGTATGGTTGATGGCACGACTGGATGAGTGCCAGGACGGATATGAGGAGGGTGTCTGGTGTGGCACAAAAACATGCATGTGTGAGGCCCATGGGGTACCATTGGTCGATACTCTTACCGCTGAACCGCTTGTTTTCAAAGAAATGGTTTTAAAGAAAAACATGATGTCTTGATGAATAGTTTTGGGATGGTTTGTATTATGGGTCTTTAAAGATGTTGTTTTTGTGGGATGTTTTTTTAGTCCAATAACCCCTCCTATTTGAACTGTGTTTTGGGATTATGTTTGGTCGGTAAGCTAGGTAGAAGGACCGGTTAGTAGTCTCCTCTGAGATATGTTTCGGGACACCTTTTTGGTGGTTACCTTCGTGTGTTTGGATCTGTATTATGGTTTTTTTTACCAATGGACCATCTTGTTTGGGTCCTTGGGTTCTCCCGTTGGATAAGGTATGCCCCCATTTAGGGTTAGTGCACAACTGAAGTGCAACCCGTATTGTTTCTCCATTGGAAAATCCTTCAGTTGATCAATATAAGGAATATTTTATAGATCATTGTTGATTTAGTGTACAACCATTCATTTAGTTGATTTGTATAACCTCTTGTAGTGGGATAGTTCTTGTGGAAGGTTGAAAGAGTCCTTGGTTTCCTAAGTTTCATGATTCATCGAAGGTGGAAGTGTTCTTTGGTTGTTATTGTGGATGAGTGTCATGACGGTGTCTAAGAGGGCCTCTGGGTTCTTCATAGTTTCCTTGAAGCAAGAGTTATTATTAAACCACCAATTTTGAGATTTTGGTCCTGATAGGATATTGTGTCCACTTTTTGGACTTGTCTATTGTTTAGGGACTTGGAATATGGTCATGTTCCATGTATTGTTTCTATCAATCACAAGGGTCATTTTCGGTGACGCATTATGATGTTGTGTGCTCTTTTACTGTAAAGGTCAAGGTCACACAATCCTCTTAGGTTCTCTGTTATGTTGGGAGTATGTATCCCTTGGGAAAAACATCAAATCCTCTATCTTAGAGGACGGTGTTTATACGTGTCCTACCCTTCTGTTGTTTCTCACCCAAAGAAACAAGGTGTGATGTGTGTGCTTATTCTGATCCCTTGTTTCAGTGAAATGTCTGGTTTTGGTAAAGTGAGTTATGGAGTGTGTTATGTCTTGATGAACCCATCAGGGTATGCAGTGTAGTTGTTTGTGGCACCGAAAGAAGAATTTTAACATAGGGGTTTCAACAGCTAAACTGTGTGGCCGAAGATGCTTCAATATTTTGAGCTCCAGCCATAGGTCTCGGAGAGAAGCTGGCGCGTAGTCAGAGGAAACCCCAGTGTCGTTTAAACCCTTGTACAAAGTCTTATCCTCAGTATGAAAGATAGGAAGAGTTTAAACCTATGGTGTCATCATATTTCTTCAGTTGTTCCCGTTCGGTGGAAATAGGTGGAGGGTTTTGTACCCATGTCATCACACAATGTTATTCCCTCCCCCTTTGGTTTCCATTGAGTCTTTGGAGAATGGTTGGAAATTTGGCTAGACAAGTTGAGGACACGGTTTTCACATGGTTAGTTCTAAACATGAACAAAAAAAATAACCATGAAGATATAAGGATCCACATAGTTATCGCACAGATTCTCAAACTGTGCAGACTAACCGTGTGACCATCCCAACTCCTTAATTTTGGGGTCTTTTCGTGTCGGCCCACGCCGGTCGGTTAAGATGGTTGGTTCTTGTGGTGGGAAGACCCACCATGGGTATCATGAATATTATTTTGTAAATTTCTAATGGATGTATACCCCTTGTACTAGGGAGTCTGTTTGGGCCTTCCCCAATTAGTGTCTTGATTCTGTCTCGGGAAAAAAAATTAAGTTCTCTCTTATGGTGGGGAGCCCATTTGTGTCTCTTCATACAAGTAACTCATGTTTTTACTTGGTATTGTATGGGAAGTAGGTAATATCATTTGGAGATATCTAACTACTTACATCTTCCTTGGGTAAACTTTGGTACTGGAGAGTGCCCAATGTATTAGTTAAAGTAAGGTAAGTGTAACCTTGTTCAATGTTATTGTTCGTTTGGGTGAATTGCTTGAGTCTTGTTCGGATAGTGTTTCAGGAGTTTTATTTTGGGATCAATTATGAATGTGATTGATTATTTCAGAAAAGTGGTTTAAGTTTTGTTTGTGAGAGTAATCCTTCATTAATTGATCACTGGAGGTGTTTTGGCCTTTGGGGGAAAAACCTGACAAAGGAGTACCTCTTGGTTTCTCAGTTGGGTTTGGTTGTTACTTTGGCCTTGCTGTGACTTTCCGGGGCGGAAAGTTTTCATGGTGGGGAGAATTGTCACATACATAGATTATTTTAAATGTATTTTTGTTTTAATTTCCATTAATTCTTTGTTTTGGGGGTTTCCAAAGGTTTTATGGAGAATATGTGAGTTTTCATGAATTGGGCCAAACCGTCAACCCAATTCCAGATTTAAAAATAAATTTTATTTCTTTTATAACTTTTTCATTTTTTAATATTTTTCACTAATTACAACTCTTAAATGTCCTCCCCTGATATATTAACACCAAAATTAAAATTTTGAGCCTTTGTAAATCCATAACCAAGGTTTATGTTGCTTTTTATTTAAGGGATTGGGCCTGCCCGAAAGCCCAATTCCAGCTTTAAAAATAAAATTTGATTAATTAATAAACAATTCATTTTTAAGTATTTTTCGGTGATTCAAAGCCTCAAATGCGCTCCTCGAACCCAGACGCACGCCCAAGCTCTCTCTACCCTCTTTGAAGCTCTTCTTCATCGCGATTTAGTACTGAACTTATCAGGGTTTCTAAACTCAGGCAGATTTGGAGAGGTAAATTGATCCTTTCATAAATCCTTCATTTTTTCATCCTTTTCCCCCATTTCAGTCCCCACATGACCTAATATGAATCCTGCGAACCTCCATACCGGTTTTGGGTACTTGGAGATTCATTATTTGGTGTATTGGGGCCGATTCATTCAAGATATTTCAAGTAAAGGAATTCCTTCTTGGTTCCTTCCATCCTCTTTTAGTTTTATTTCCTTTTTCCTGAAGTTCCTCATGTCCAGAAGTTGGGGTTCGATCCTAATGTCTGATTTGGTATATTTTGGGTAAATTATTGTGGTTTAGGTCTGGATTTATATTCCTTTTGGTGCAACGGTGGTGCGCTTAAGGTTTCACACCAAGTTTTGAGGGTTTCGACTCAAAAGGGTAGGTGATTCCATGTGTAGCCATTTTATGATGAGTTAGCTTGCATGGATTATTAATTTAGCATGTTTATAATCTATTTTGTGTGCTGTAAAACCGTTTTGATGGATTTGGTTAAACATTTAATTTTTAGTTTCATTATAGCTTGAAATCGGGTACTTTTCATGTGTGACTCTTGGGGTAATGTTTGGGTTTAGTTTATAACATATGAAAGTGATTTATTAGTCTTGAAAGGGGATGCCAATTCTGGTTTGTTAATTCCTTATTGTCATGTTGGCCTTGAAAGTAGGTTTTTTTAATGAGTTTAAGGTGTAAAAACCTGTTGTACTTCTTGAAGACGATTTATGAAAACGTGTGTTTTTCATGTGTATCTTTGTGGTATTATTTGATGTATTTTTATAACATTTGGGGGTGGTTTAATAATTTTTTTAGGGCTGAAAAATTCTGTTTTGGATTTGTATTGGTATGATTTTTCTTTTAAATGAGGGTTTTGAAATGGGTTTAGTGTGCAAACAATGGTTATACCTCTTGGGTTTGTTTTATAAAAATTGAAAATGTTTTATTTGGTTAAACAAAGTTGGGAAATGGTGTATATGTACTATTTGGGTGAGTGTGTTCACCTAATGTGGGTTTTTGAATGGTAAAGTGGTGATTTGAGATGTTAAACATTTTTAGAATTTTTTTTATAAATTGTCGAGATGTTTTACTAAATTGTGTTTTGAGTGCGAAACACGGGTGTGGGATATTTCATGTGAGTTTATTTATAAAATGAATTGTGAAGGTGAGAATGGTATTGTGTGACATGTGTGTGGGCTGTTATGTGTGTTGAATATCTTGTAATGGTTTTATAAATTTTTTTAATGGATTTGTGGAAGTGTTAAAGAAATGTGAAAAGTGTTGTAGGCAATTTGGAGTGAGTTTGATTTCAAAATGCATTTGAATGAAAAGTGGAATTTTTGACTTGCGTGATGTACATGGGGCTGTTTGGTTAATTTGTGATGTGGAAGTGAAATTTTCATGTGAAAACTATACTTCTTGGATTGCTGAACTTGTTTGAGCACAAAGGGAAAACCCAGGTATCTAGGTGGGTGGACGTGTACTAGTATGCTAATGAATCCATGGGGTTTGGCCTCAGTTTCACTTAGCATGATGGACGATTACAATACTAACTAAACTATGATGATGATGATTGGGGACCACTAGGTTATGGGTATGTTCCCTACTAGTGTCTCGTGCACGAGAATGGATATTTGTGATGGTTACTCTCACCGAGATACGAGGTACCTGGGATCCACAGCTAGCTAGTGCCTAGGGGTTATTTCCCATTGATTGTGCTCACTGGATACTTTGTTCTTACCGTCGGTATACGGTATGAGAGGCTGTAAAATTCAGTATCTTTTGTATTTATTTTAAATGTTTTTATTCTTTAAATTATCCCACCTGAAAACTATTTTTATTTAATGTTGCATCTTTTAGAAATTTTAACTAGCATCTCATGTCTTTGAAAACTTGCATGCTTTTCTCCATTAAATGTTTATCACATGGAATCTATTAGTGGTGGTATCCTATTGGGCTTTCTCTCACACCCTACTTACACCTTTGGGTGTAAGTATATTTTCTTATTTTATGTCACAGGTTTGGGTACAGAATTTATGCCATTGATTCAGGTTTTTAGTTGTCCATTGGGATGCAGTGTCGTGGAGATAGCTTGAGGGCGGTGCCTCTTTCCTTGTGGAGGTTCTTGGGCTATCCTTATTTGGTTATGTACCATTGTAATGGTCTTTAAACATGTTTTTAACTTATGTATTTCAGTTCTGAAATTTTGTAAAAGACGGTTTTAGTTGAAAAATCCAGATTTGTTTTGTTGGACTCTTTTGTCATTTTAAGTTTACAAACTCTAGTAAATCGTTCCCAATTATCATTTTATGATACCCAGGAACTTGTGCTAGCCCGTGGGGATCAGGAACGCCCTTCAGGTCTTGCCATGGACCGGGTCGGGTGCCGATTTTGAAGGCGACCAGATTCGGTTCATGACAAAATTCATCATCACTATAGAAGAGGAAAAAAGGCATTGATGCATTTAGTAGAAAATACCATGTTGTGATGTAAATGATGAATATTCAAGGAGATTATTTTATAGAGGACCTTGTAATGGTGGTCATGGGATTCATAAGGGAAGGGACATCATTAAACCCATCCCAAATGATTTTTCAACCATCATTACTAGATAAGTTCAATAAATATCATTGAGAATATCCTTTGTTACAATAGAAGATAGAGGCTCTGAAGAATGGAATTTTTCCTAAGTACAATATTGATCAAGAAAGTGCTTTGAAATTTCAAACAAGACTATATGTTCCATTATACTAGAGATAAATATGGATCTGAGGGATGATGCTCATAGATCTTTATTCTCTATAAATTATGGAGGAACTAAAATATATAAGTTCCTTCATGATCATTATTGGTGGGATAATACGAAAAGGGGGATTGATGACTACACTGTAAGGTTCTTGTTGTGTTAGAATGTGTAGGTAGAGTAAAAATTCTTAAATGGGTATTGCAACCTCTACCCATACCAAGATGGAAGTGGGAAAATATCACTATGGACTTCATCATTGGTCTCATAAGGTCATCCAATGGAATGAATGTGATATGGGTTATAATGGATAGACTCACCAAGTCATCCCATTTCATTGTTATTTGGGAAGATTTATCTCTGGAAGAACTTTCCAATATATACATAAAGGAAGTTATGAGGTACCATGGGGTGCCACATTTTATCATTTTTGATCATTATCCCAAGTTCACGTGTAAATTATGAAAAATCCTTCAATGTACCAAAATACAAAATTGAATTTTAGTATGACCTATCACCCCCAAAACTGATGTCCAATATTAAAGGACTATTCAGACACTCCTGGACAAGCTGAGAACATGCTCAAAATTATTTAAAGGGGGATGGTATCAATACATCCTATTAGTTAAGTTCTCACACAATAATAGATTCCACTCAAGTATTCAAATGGATCCATATTAAGAAATTTATGGGATGTGATGTATAAATCCTAATTGTTGTAATGAAGTTTGTGAGTGGAAACTTCATGGGAACTAAATTATTCAAGATATAATAGAAAAGTTTCATCCTATCCTACAATGCATAAATGTTGCTTAGAGTTGGAAGAAGAGATATGCTAACAACCCTTGAAGGGACTTTGAGTTTGATGTTGGAGAAAAAAAATTCCTCAGGATATCACCATGTAAGAGAGTCATGCAATTTGGAAACAAAGGGAAGCTTAGATCTATGTACATTGGCCCATTTAGAATCCAAATTCACATAGGAGTAGTGTCTTATTAGCTCTAACTTCAACAAAATATACCTCAATTTCATGATGTATTCCTCGAATCTCTCCTGGGTAAGTACAGACTTGATCACTCACATGTGAATATCTAGAAGCGGTACAAATAGAACATGACCTCTCCTATGTGGAGCAGTTGATGGACATCTAAGACCATAGTGATATGGTTCTACAAAAAAAGACTACCCACCTTGTCAATGTTTATTGGAGGAACAATAAATATGAACAAGAGATGTGGGAACTAGATGAGAAAATGAAACATAATTTCCCTCACCTTTTCTCAATTGAGAGAATGAGTTGAAATTTCGTGGATGAAATTTCTTCTTGGGGGAAGAATGTAATGACCCAGACTTTTTAAATTATATTTTCTTCCTTAATAAATTTGTTTTATATATAAAATTACCTATGAATAATATATAGAACTCGACATAATTTAATATCATTAATTAATATCATTACATTAGTTAGCTATGAAAGCAATTAAATTGTCGAGCATTACAACATAACAAAAATATAAAATGGAAAAGTTACAATGGAAAAATAATAATCGCCCTAATCATCTAGAATCAACACCCCCATGGAAACACTATATAAATAAAAAATGTTATTAATATAATATACATCTTATGAAAACAAAAATATAACCTTAAGTGGAATTTTAGTGAGTTTTGAGTCAAAGTGTTATGTTTTTTTATTAGGTATAAAGGGATATGTAACAAATGATATAAGACTTTTATATGATAGTTGGAAACTATACCATTTTTTAATAATTTTACCATCATAATTAGTGTTTATAAGTTGTGATGAAAAAGTATAATTGATATAGAAATAAGAATCGATGGACATAACCAGTAGAGTCCTGCCCTTTGAAGCCCATTTATTAGAACTTGGGAGGGAGGTAGTGTCATTGGGGTTCTCCCATGATGAAGCCCAAGGCAAGGTTCAACTATTGAATCCTTAAAGATATTTTTTACTATATAAGTTCATGTTAGTGGAGATTACCACTCAGTCAATGTTAGCGGATCCACCCTATGAATCTACCACCATCGCACACCTCACTCTTAGGGAATATGAGGGTACAATAATGGTGTATGTTTCTAGGATTTAGTTTTATAAATTATAATTTGTGTTATATGAATAAAATTCTTATTTTATCAGTTAATTTTATGAAAAAGTTTTATTAATTAAAAATATATTTAATTGAGATGAATTTGACAGTTTAATTCGTGGATGCAAATGAAACATAATTTTATTCTTTTAAGAAATATATACAATTTTATAATAAACTAAATCATTCTAAATAATATCGATTTTAATCAAAAACACTTTTAATACTCTCTCACCTAAATATTAATGATAAAATAATATTATAGTGGACTAGGAAATTTTTTATAAGTGTAAAAAATTTGAATGTTCCTTAAAAACTGCAATTTTTAAATTAATAATATCTTTATTTTTAAAAGTATAAATAATATTATTTAGAGAAATATTATAGAAAAATAAACTTTATATTTTAAATAATAACGTAAATATAGTGAATTTATTAGAATTTTCCCAAATACTATATTTTTTCATGAATATTAAAAACTTACAGTTTTAGGTTTTCAATATATTATATGAATTAATATTTATGTAATAATGATTTAATAAATTAATTTACATAATAAAATAGATAAAATATTTTATTTTATTAATATTAAGTATTTTAATAGATTTTAATTAATCTTTAAAACTATAAGTGTCATTCAAAAGTCTAAAAATGAATTTTTTTTAAAAAACATTACGTTGTGGAATCCTTATTTTACATCCCAAAGAAGTATTAAAATATAGATTTAGATTATAGTGGTTCAAAATACCATAAAAGAATAAATAAATGTCCAAAACCTTGATAAAAATAATGGGTAATCTAAAGGTTTTTCATTTTCCATAACCAAGACTTCCAAGACCAATATTTAAAAATTGTTAAACAATTCCTCCACCTTTACTATGCATACCTACCTATTTCACCATTCCACATCACTACCAATACATCCTCCATGATTTTATAGTGATTTTTCTTCCCATGTATTCTAACTAGGGTTCCTCAATCCCCCAAACATCCATCCTTATGTTTTAGGAACAAATCATCAGGGTAAGAAAAATCTCCACTTCTCATTTCCAATAAACATACTTTTTCATGTGGTATGTATTCTAATCCACAAACTGTGATCTTTTTTCAACATTATATTATACTAATTATAATAATAATCTTATTTTATCAACGAGGGACCATATTTCTCACAAATTTCTTCCTTTTATAAAACCATGTTTTATACCCATCATTTTGCCGAATTTACTTCTCAAATTTATCTCATTTCCATAATAAATTTAATCTTCCATTTTATTTGAATACTGAAATATCTTTTAATGTCTATGGGTATACAACTATATGTAAGAATGATTTTTTATTCAATTATTTACATACATGAAACCCACATTCCCTTTCAGTTTGTTAAAAATGATGTTATGATCACGTCTTTAAGAACTTTTATACGTCATGATTTTGATAAGAAACCCTATTAATGAAATTATTTATTATGATCTTTGTGGATCAGATTAATTAATATATATATAATATTTTACTTGAAAATAATTAAATTCATTGGGTAAAGAATTTAATTTGTATAGATGACATGTTTTTTGATAACTTTTTGAATAAACATGGTAGTTTTCATTTTTTGACACTTTGGTGATAAACTATAGGGATATGCTTATGAATTTATCATTTAAATATTTTAGCCACATTGGAATATTATTATACTTTTTATTATTATTTTTATATTCTTCTTTTTAATGACTTATTGGTATGCCTCATGTTCTTTTTGATATGTCTCAAGATCAAATTCTATATGTCGCTCTTACTTATTCCATTATTAGGCTTCATTCTCACCCCATTCCTTTGATGTTTGTCACCATAAAATGAGATATAGTAAAAGTATCTTATTGTGAACCCATGAAGATGTATTTTGAGTGTATTTAGATGAATTTTTTATATTTTCACGTATTATTTACCTTATTTCATAGAAAATAAACATTAAGTGGCCCTCTATTTGTACCATGAAACGAAAATTTAAGTAATAAAAATATTGGATTCCATAGTTATGGATTTTCAGATGAACATTTTCTAGTTGTCGTAGATATGATGTATTTTGTTAATAATTAAATATTATAATTAAATCATACAACCATATATGGGGAGAATCAACCCATGTTTCAAGGAAGAATTTTCCATGATATTTACATTATTTTAAGGTATTATTAAGTCTGTATGAGTGGGTTTGACTTAGATATAACACTTTACATCATGGATAACACTTTATGTGATATCGAGAGTATAATGGTTGAAAAATTTATGTATATGTAATTTAAAAAGCTGGAAGATTTCAGATGATCGAATTTTGAATGAATTTTGAATCATGAAATAATTATTTTTCAAGAAATAGGAGGATGATTTATCTAACATAAAAAATAGAGAGAGGAAACTCCATTTTTAAAATGGTTTTCACTCAAAAGAAATGTGATGGTTTTGAAAAAAAATGAGAAAAATATTTCTAAAATTGGATGATTATATTTAGAGAAAGGGGGATTATAGTAAATCATCAATTGGGAGGCAAAAAAGGGTGATGAATTTTTTAAAGGAGAAAAGATAAAAATATATCATCTCAATCAACATGGATATTATAAAGAAAAGGTTAGAATATAAGGATTATTAAAGTGGTCTTTTTTGGAAATTCTATGTAAAATTATTCATGTAGAAGAAAGTATATCTAAGTGATACACCATCCTTGGTGTAATATTATTCTCAATTCATGGAAGTAGAATTAAGAAATGTTGGAAGGGGAAATGAATTCACAAAAATATGGAGATAAGTTGTATTTTCTTTGGTTCATGGTTGTAAATTGGTTGTGTCGGTACATCCACGTTTGAGCCTTTTAACCAAAAATATGTTATATTTAATGATTCAGGTTTATATGAACATTAACATGTATACTCATTGGATTAAACCATTTCGGTGTAACAATAAAAATAATATGGGTATCTATTTTAAATTTTTTACCATTTCATATTGCATGTGCTAAACTGTTTAGTGTTCCCCATAACTACCAAGAATGATTGTTGGTAAGGAATATATTTTAAAATTAATACATAAAATTCACCCCACCTGCTATTATGGTTTAATACATATTTAGGACAAACACTGGGAAATGGATAACAACTTGAGTGCATATTATATTATCTAGAAATGGATTTTTTATTTGAAGATCAATACTCAACTGGGTGTGGTGAGAAAGTGGAAAACAATGGTAGTATCTATCTAAAATATATCACCATGTTTTTCAATTATTTGAGTATTTATACCATTTATTATTATATTATATTATTACTTTTATATATTTATATACATATAAATTGTTTTTTATATTATTATATAGGTGTAACAAGTACTCCCTAGTGTATATGCTATTCTTTTATTTTGGGAAATATTTGATATATGGACAGTTCATGATTTTTATTATTATTATCATACATTGACTTGAAACTTCCACAAGAGAGGTAGAATAATTACTTATGATTTATTTATAATTTTTGTGCAGTTTTAAATCCATTTCCAATTATGGAATACACTTGGGGTATGTAGAGGTCTAGTTCATGTCAAAAAATTAGGTTGGGTCATTAAAAAGTGGAATTATTGTATTATTTATATTTTTTGGGATTTTAACACTTGATACAAGATATCAGGACTTAGGTGGAACTTCATATGAATATATAGAAAACCTAGCTACATTGGAAACCAATTTTTACAATGATGTATATGTGTTTAGTTGATTCACCTTAGGCATGAGAAATATTTTGTCTGAGTATCTCATGTATAAAATCATATAAATCATAGTGATTTATAGAGCGTACCTGGGATCTAGTTTCTATATTTATCCATCCTTCATCTAGTTATAGGTATGTAGAATATGTACATTATATTTATTATGATTGATATATGTGAATAAATTCTATTAATTATAATATTCTAATAAAGAAATTGGTATTAACTTGAATACCTTATTAGGGGTTGTGTAATTAATCAACTACAATCACATAAATATTAGTTTTCTCTCTATTTAGTAATTAATTTATAATTTTGGTTATTATTTTTTATCAATGAAGAGTTTTAAATAATTTTATCTTTTCAATGTAAATAAAATGGTTTTTCAGTTATGTGTATTAAATGAATGGAAAATTTGGCGAGTAAGTAACATTTTTGAAATATTATCTGATCATAAAATAAATAATTAAATGTGTTTTTAAAAGTTTCTCATAAGTTATTATATTATTTTATATTCCAAATTTTTATATTTAAACTCAATTTAAATTTTTGAACAAATGCTTGAATTTGTTTAGAACTAATTCAATAGTTATATTTTATGGTAAATTCTGAAATTTATTGGTATTGTTGAAAATGGAGGACCCTAGGTGATTCTTATGTTGGGGAGCACCATAATAATTTAATTAGATGGATTTTTAGTATTTTAAGATAAATAGTTTTATTAGTATATATTTTTGGAACTAGAACCTCAGGTATTTAATGATATATTTTATTTTGTAATTTTTTAATTAAAGTGTGTCATCCTTTTGGTATATTATTTAGTGTTCTAGATATGAATTTGTGGTTAAAAGAGATGGTGAATTTTTAAAATATATTTTTTTAATATTCAAGATGGAAATATTTATAGTGTGGAGTTTGAAATGACCTATTATAGAGACCCAAACTTCTTCTATAAAAATATTAAGTCTTAGTAGTTGAATATTCATTACATTACATAATGATCCATGTTGGAATCCTCTAGGTATAGTGCCATTGGAAATGTGGAAACATAAATAAATAGTTTATAATATGGTTATATCATCTACCACATAGTTATTCATAACTAGAACCCTTCTTATCCATATCATACATTAAAACATTCTTCATACCCTGGGGAAACAAAACATAAGAAAGGGTGAGTACAAATTCTCAGTACGGGTAAATAAGGAACATATCAACATAACATTATCAGAAGGGTATGAGAACATGAGAATAAAATTTGGAAACTATGCCCTACATATCATAGATCATAAGTATTGATCATGGAATAAATCTTGTTAGTTCATAATACATAGATAATAAAGTAGTATAATAACATAATCTATGAAATAATATCATTGGAATAAGACATGGAATTGTGGCATACACATAACCATTGAAAATAATATACCCAGTAGTTAAGGATTCACTGCCAAGATAATCATAGTGGATTGGTTCCAGTCCTCACACCATAATAGTAGTCCAGACTTACTCCAAATACTATCAGTGGATTGGGTTATGTCCTCATTACATCATAGTACTCATAGTTCACTCCCATTACTATCATAGTAGATAGAGTCCCTTGTTAATATGGGTTCACTCTCCATTCCAATACTATTTTTCTCATGAAATATACATCATTACCCAATTCATTAGATGGATATATAGGTACCACCAATCACATATTAAAAATCATATATACATGTGCCACAATACCATAAAACATTCATCATATCATAACCCATGTAAAGAAATAAGTTTCATAAACATTTCATTATTTTATCATAACCTAATATATAAAAAAATGGGACATTTTACATAAAAATATTATAAATATAAACATAAACCCTTTAAGAAAATAATAAGACTGGGACCCTTAGTTCATATCCCCAGTAAATAATGTGTAACATCAAAGTACTTCATCCTAGATGAAAAATGATTTTGAAAATAATTTAGAACATTTCTTGAGAAATATATCCCTTTTCACTTTGAAAATAACCTTTTTAAAGTCTAAAAGTTCACAATACATTGTGAGAATCATTTTATTGGAAAATAATTTACAAAACTTAACAAAAAATAAAATAAAATTATTTTTCATGACATCAAAAATTATCATGCATGTTGTACACTTTAAAACCAATATTCTTTTTTATTTCTGATAAAATACAAAAGGGCCATGTTATGAAAATGATATAAAGATTCATTATATTTTATTTCTTAAAAAAGTCAAAAATGGATAAAAATATATTAAATATATATTATATAATATTAAAAAATTTATTTAAATCATTTTTAGAAAACATGTATATGGAAGAAAAAGAGTTTTCGAATGAAGAGATAATTAAAGATAATTTTTCATAAAAATTTTACTTTGGATCCTTGAGTATATGAAGGGGTAAAATGAAAGGAAAACATGTATTTTAATGGCATAACTTGAGAAGAATAAATCACATGAGTTTCCTGATATTATTATCATTATATTTCAACATATTAAAATTGATCACAAACAACCCTGCTAAATAATGATATTGTAACATATAACTTTTTCCACTAGGGTGTCTTCTAAATAGTAAGACCCATGAAAGAATAACGTAAAATGAAGCTTAAAATATCATGAGAATAATTAAATTAATTATATAACATGTATTAGGGTCTCTACATACACCTCATAAAGGAATATAGTTACAAAACATGACATATTTCACAAAGAAGATAATTTGAGATGAAATTCAATTATCTTAAGTCTTGAATTCCTCCGTAAACAATAGAACCTCATTTATAAAAAATATATTTTTATTATACATATATTAATTTAATATGATTTTATATTTAATACTATATATTATTTACTAATGAAATTTTATTACCAATTTATTAACAATTTCTTGATAAAATCGTGTTTTGGGTAATAAATGATTTGTTTTTATATAGATTTTCATTTTTTTAGTTTTGGTCCTTTTACTTCGATCAGGGTTTCATCATCTAAATACTTTTTTACATTATATAAACATAATTTATATTCATTATATATGTTTAACACCCTGAGATTTTATGAAAAATATTCTTTTAATTTCATTAATTTCTTGTGTTTTATGCTACACCAAGATTACCTTGCGCTATACGCAACACCGTATTATCTTGCAGTATATGCAATACTATTTTTGGATCGTGTTACACACAATTTTGATAATAGTTATTCTACGCAACATTGAGTATATATATATATATATATATTAAATGTATAAATAAAATATGGTTGGATTCTGTTATAAGAAACAACGAAGGATTCTTTCACAACACGTAACCCAGACATGGCTTGCATTACACGCAATCGCGACCTTCCTCGATAGCGTGTGTTGTACGCAATACCAGGTTTCAATAAACAACGATATATTATTATAATATTATTATGAACTAGCCGTTATGAATAGTATTAACTAAATTTTGAATTTTATAACATTATTATTCATCTTACACATTTTCTAGAACATGGTATAAGAACAAAATAAATTGTTCGGGTAAAATTAGTATTTTTCAAAAAATGCAGTTTTGCCGCCTTTTGATGGCACACCCACTTTAAATATAGTTTTTTACATGTTTATAAGTTCAATTTGACAAAATAAAATTCTTCTTTGGAATCAAGAAATAAAAATTTACTTTGGATAAATTTTTCGTATTATTCTGGTAACTTTCATATTTTGATGAATAGTAAAAACACGCTATATTTTTATGAAAAACAACTATTTTCATCGTAATAATTTATATGGATAAATTATAATATTGATTGGTTTTAAAGTATAAATACAATATATTTTTACCATTTAATATAATTTATGTCATTAGCATTGATTTTACATTGAATTCATAGGTTAAATCAATTCAATCTTTTGCAATGTGTTAAACAAAAACCCGTTTTCATTCGACAATGGGATTAATTTTAATTTAATTTCTGAAACTTATGTGTATTGAATTTGAAAAAATGGATTCCATATTTGGAATCATTGGGTCCAAATTATTTTAATAGGCTACATTTTATTTTTGGGAATTATGAATAGTAACTACGGTAAATTTTATTTACCATAGTTAAAGGTAAATCGGGTAATTAAGGGTAAAAATAATATTATAAAATTACTCTAACACATGAAAAAGTTCTATTGGATGGCTAAAAGTAAACCCATATCAACTAAGGGTAGGATTAGATTCATTTTATTGACTTTTGACCATGAAAATAATTTAATTATTATTAAAACCAAAGAAAGTGACAACATGTCACTCTCTTAAATCTTATAAGTATAATAATTTTAATTTAGTGATAAACATCAAAAAACATCGAACATGAATAATCTCTAGAAATATAATAAAATTATCTACATCATGATAATTTATTTTGAATTTTTAGGGATTAAATAATTGTCATTAATTGTGATACAGTAATGATAAAGAAATTATTTATTAAGTGTAAAATAAGTAATATAGTTTTTATTGTAATAATAATACCCATTAAAAGGCCCACAAACCTGACCAAAACTTATTGGTAGTGTATATATACACCTTAATCATCCAATGACCTAATATATAACCGTTTGGATCCTTATAAAAGTGATTATGACACTTATATTATTTTATTTTAAATGATGCCAAAGTTGTCACCTTCATAATTTAATAAAAATAAAAATTTAAATCTTGTGATTTTAAGATGATAAATTCGAGTAAAAGTATTATTGTGAAATTTAATAGTTTATCTTTGTCATAGGATTTTATTTTATATTTTTATGCAACGAATCAGTATATTAAATAATTATACAAAAATGTTGTAGTAATTATTTTATTAAGATATAAACCAAATAAATGGTTTTAAAAATAATAAAATAAACATTATATGAACTATTTAATGTTATCCAATAATTTTATAGATACATATGACCTTTTATGAATCTATTGAATCTTTTAGTTCAAAAATATAGTCTGTATATATTTTATTTAAATTCAAATAAATGAATAGTGTTAAAATTGACACTATTGTTATTTTATAAAAATAACATATTATAAAATTGTTTAAAAATCACAAAAATATTTAAAAATAATAAATTTAAATTTATATGGTCTATAATGTTATAAATTAAACAATTATGGAAAATTCACAACAAATAAGTAATTATTGTTTATAATTTAAAATTTATAATTTTATTACCACAAATAAACTTAAATAGATTAAATAAGGATAAATCAAAATAATAAGGTCCAAACATGTCTAAATTTGATTGGTTGATGATATTACAACCCTATCTCATATAATATTAGAATATGAGTCATTTTTTGGAAGTTTTTAAGTGGGGGTAGATTTATTATAAATTAATATTTTTAAGAATTCCAAAGGTGCCCCTCTCCTCCCTTATAAAAGGGAACCTCCTCCCTCACTTCCTCACACCAATTGGAGCCCTCAATCTCGGCCAAAACCTGTCAAATTCTCTTCTCCACTTCCCCAAAAATATCCTAGAGGTTCTGGTCTTTTTCAAATACCAATATTAGGGCCCTAAGAGGAGGTTTCAAAGAGGCGTATCGAAAAAGAGGTAATTTCTTCTACCGATTCTTTCAAACTTATTTCTTCTTCAACTTCTTCTTATTTAGTTGTTTCATTATAAAGTAATAACATCAGTATCACTAATATACTGATATGTCATTATAAATATGAAACAACCCCATTTCACCTCCTATCCATCCTACGGAAAACAAAATCACCGCGCGTGCGTACGTACGGAATACCGTCTCCACGCCGTGGTGTAATCTGTTTTTCCACCAACACCTTACATGGATGGGTATTATGGTGTAAATAATAACTATACATAGTAATTATAACATCATAATGATTCTGATATATTGTATTATCCACTCCACTCCAATTCAATAATTATGGAAACGATATCATCGCTCGTGCGTACGTACGGACTACCGTCCCCACGACGCGATGAGATTCATTCTCCATGTTAACCATTTAAGAATGATTATAATGTATATATAAGAAATAATAATGAAATATATGACATTATAAAGCTACTGGATTTATGTATATATATATTTATGTCATCTACATAATTCCACTCAATTCAATAAGGAAACGAAAACAGCGTTCATGCGTACGTACGGCCTACCGTCTCCATGAACGGTGTATTCCTTTCCATTTATCGATCCATTATATATATGTATATTCTGAATATATATTATATATAAATCATGTTTTATATTCTTTAATTAAGTAATCATGATCTAAGTAATCATATGAATAATTACAAGTTAAAACACGAACGACAAATGAGAAGATTTTACCCAAAATGCTACTTTAACATGAATTTACAAAAGAATGGGTAATATATAGTCATAAGTGAACCATATATGATATAATAACAATGAATATGATTCTGTATTAAGTAAATGACATTATTTAAATCATTATACAGGAGGTTCAGACACTTACGAAGCAAATCGGACCTAAGGTAAGGGAAATATCACAATCTTATTTTTATCCGAGATTGTTTATACTTTGGAATTTACTGGGTTATATTTTATCATCCAAATCCATGTTTCCTCAATATTTAATATTATTTCCATTCACCTACAACTTTTTAAATCTTATTTTACCCTTCAGTGGGTTTTTAGTAAAAGATATGAAATGAATCTTTTGTCGTTTTTCGTACGAGGTACTTTTTGACTTTTTCGACAAAAGTACGAGAAGAATGTTTTTTTAACTTATACGACATGAATGGATTTTTAAAACATTATTTCCAAGAAGTTTCCATTAAAAGTTTTCAATTTTATTTTTAATCAACTTATTTCATTTTATTAGTGTACGAAATTTTAATAAAGGAAAAGTGTTTTTTAAGTAGAAAGGATATTTTTCTCAAGAATGGAGTTCAAGTGTTTTTTCAAAATTATTTTCCATCTAAGATAATATGGGGTTCTGATTCTATCCCTATCATTACATTGATTTTATTATGTTGTGATGGAAATATTTTTATGAATTCATTTATCTTATATGAATTGTTTTTGATGTCACGATGTTTAAGAATTCCACTTTTATTACATGGGTTATGCAATGATGTATGATTTATGATTTTTGTGGCACACATAAGAATGGTTTCATTATGAGATGGGTGGGACCTATATCTCCCTCCAATGAATTGGGTAATGATTTTATATCTCATGAGATAGACATGGATGGAATGGTAGGTTATACTGGTTCAGTGAAACAGGACTGAAATGAGGGTGACTCGGTTCAGAAATGGACTTTGTCCACTAAGATAGTCTTGGCAATGAGTCTTTACTAATAAGAAATGATTCTCTATGATTATGTGTGTATTCCACAAAGTTTCATGTTTTATGTTATGATTATTGGGATTTCATTTCACTACTATGATTTATCCCATGTTATAAAATTATGCTCTCTTTTGCAAGTTAAGATTTCTAAAATGTTATGTTCTTATAAAAATTATGTGATTGATATTTCTTTTGTTTACCCTTACTGAGAATTTGAGCTCACCCTTTTATGTTTTCTTTTCCCCAGGATATAAAGAAAGTTTTTAGGTAAAAAAGAAGAAGATCTTTATGGGAGATATTGAAGATCTTTCACCACGATTAGAAGATTATATTCCGAGTTTCTAAAGATACTAAACTATTACTGTCCTTGTGTTTCTATTTTCCTTATGTATTAAGTATTCCACAAAAGTAATGTAATGTTCATGTATATCAAGATTCGGGTCTCTACAGTTGGTATCAGAGGAAAGGTTTAGTCAACCTTTGGAAACTAGGATGCGAAAACGTTAGTAAGATCCCTAGAGATATTTCTAATCTATATCTAGGGATGTCCCTAAGGATAAGTATACATATAGGATATAGTCCTAGAACTATGGTAACGATCATATAATTTAACCTAAGATGTTAAATATTGAGGATATTCCCCCTTTACTATGTTGTTTTCCCTAGCATGATTTTTTCCTCTCACACTATTCTTTTTGGGTTTTAGAAAATGGCTGGAAACAAGATCATTCACGATAATGGAGGATATGATGGAAAATGGAATGATATTCTTCATGAGAAACCAAATGAAATGGGATTTGGAAGTACAAACACCATTATTATGCCAAATCAGAAATCTCATAATATGATAAATAAAGTAAAATTTGGTAAGTTTCCTGACTCGTCTAATAAGAGAAAGATGGAATTTCATGATGATCATAGAGGAAAGAAAGTTCAATTTCCCCTATGTAAATCATGTGGGAAGAGACATCAAGGAGAATGTTTCAATGGAACTGGAAGATGCTTTGGGTGTGGAAAAGAAGGACACAAAGCCAGTAAGTGCAAAGGAAAAGGTTCAGTTAACACCAGGGATGAGGATAATGGTATTGCTACGACATCAACAATGGTTAAATGTTTTAAATGTGGAATGTATGGGCATTATGAAAACCAATTCCCTAAGGGAACATCTCATGAAGAGAATAAGTATGGTCATATGGGTAGTATTTATGTTGATGATGATGAAGAGACTACAAATGATATGTGAGATGAAAGAATTGTTGAAGCTCAGTCAATGGTTTAAGATTGTAGTGGAATGATTACATGTTTATCATGTGTAATGTTGTATAAGTAATCTCATGATACTATGGAATAAAGAGACATCTAAGGATTGTTACACTGTTTTCTTTCCTTGATTTTTGAAAGTGTATGATTAATGGTACCAGTATCCATGAAAGGTTATTCAGATATTTTTGGAATGTAGATGATATGCGCATAATGAAGGGATAAGGAGAAAATTAAATGTTTGATAGTATTCATGAGCTCATGACTAATATAAGGAGAAGGTTATATCATGGTTTTAGTATATAGAATTTTTGGATTTTGGTATGTGGAAAGTGTTAACTTTTGACTGCATTCATGTTTTCACTAAGGTTCAATGGGTATTCATTCTTCAAGAGAATACATTATTAAGGTATTCACATGTTTGTAATTTGACCAACAAGATATATCTTATGATATATGGGGGATAAATGATGAAATTCACGTGATCATTTTCTTTATACTATGAGCTTGGACTGAAGTATTTTAGATAATCATAAAGATTGGAATGGATTATGTTGGACATAAGTTAGTATTGTTTAAGGATAAAACTTTTTTGATATTTTTAATGGGATGATATAGTAATATAGCTTTAGAAAAATGACAACCTGTAGGACGGGAGACAGCCCATCGCGTCGGACAAGGATGCGGTAATCGAACCCACAACCGAAGTGCGACTGGCCTTTATCGCGTACCACTGGCCTATAAGAAGTCCCTGTTTAGTAGAAACTTGTTTTATTATATTAAGTAGTATGATATATGAAGTATATGTCCATTTTAGGAAACATATATGATTAATCTCACTATAGATAGACTTATGTATTTTTTATAACTTTTCTAACCTTTTGTTTGAGACAGATGGAATGACCCATCATTCTATCACATGATCTGCTAACACATCACGATTAACAAATTCAACTTCATTTCATTAAGGGATGAAGTGGAAATTGTTCAATTAACAAAAAACAGTGAAATTGTACCAAAATCATGTAAGTATTTCTTTTAATTCATCAACTTTAGGGAAATGATCTTGAAAACCAAAAATGTTGTCCTAGTGCCCTTATATCCGATGAATCAGATGGTACCTTAGATCATCACAAATCTATGGATTTTTGATTGCTGGTTTTTCCATAGCCATGTTCTCTATCACTCTCCATCAGAACATGATGGTTAGATTTCTCTTCCATATCCATATTTTCACCTATGTGGAAACCCAGGGATTAGTTTATTTGGGTAACCATTATGTTTCATACTTTTTTTTAAAGATTGGTTTTGGTATTCCATTTTACGATGTGGGTTTCTTTTAAAGAAACATTCCAGTATTAAACCATTTATAACCCCGACGAATTTCGAGGGTGAAATTCATTTTAAGGGGGGTATAATGTAACACCCAGAGATTTTATGAAAAATATTCTTTTAATTTCATTAATTTCTTGTGTTTTATGTTACACCAAGATTACCTTGCGCTATACGCAACATCGTATTAGGTTGCAGTATACGCAATACTATTCTTGGATTGTGTTACACACAATGTTTGATAATAGTTATTCTACGCAACATTGAGTATATATATATATATATTCAATGTATAAATGAAATATGGTTGAATTATGTTATAAGAAACAACGAAGGATTCTTTCACAACACGTAACCCTGACTTGGCTTGCACTACACAGAATCGCGACCTTCCTCGATAGCATGTGTTGTAGGCAACACCGGGTTTCACTAAACAACGATATATTATTATAATATTATTATGAACTAGAAGTTATGAATAGTATTAACTAAAATTTGAATTTTATAACATTATTATTCATCTTACACATTTTCTAGAACATGGTATAAGAACAAAATAAATTTTTCGGGTAAAATAAGTATTTTTCAAAAAATGTTGTTTTGCCGCCTTTTGATGGCGCACCCACTTTAAATATAGTTTTTGACATGTTTATAATTTCAATTAGAAAAAATAAAATTCTTCTTTGTAATCAAGAAATAAAAATTTACTTTGGATAAATTTTTCGTATTATTCTGGTAACTTTCATATTTTGATGAATAGTAAAAACACGCTATATTTTAATGAAAAACAAATTTTTTCATCATAATAATTTATATGGTTAAATTATAATATTGAATGGTTTTAAAGTAAAAATAGAATATATTTTTACCATTTAATATAATGTATGTCATTATCATTGATTTTACATTGAATTCATAGGTTAAATCAATTCAATCTTTTGCAATGTTTTAAACAAAAACCTATTTTCATTCGACAACGGGATTAATTTTAAATTAATTTCTAAAACTTCTATGTATTGAATTTGAAAAAATGGATTCCATATTTGGAATCAGTGAGTCCAAATTATGTTAATAGACTACATTTTATTTTTGAAAATTATGAATAGTAACTACGGTAAATTTTATTTACCATAGTTAAAGGTAAATTGGGTAATTAAGGGTAAAAATAATATTATAAAATTACCCTAACACATGCCAAAATTATATTGGATGGCTAAAAGTAAACCCATAACAACTAAGGGTCGGATTAGATTCATTTTATTGACTTTTTAGTATGAAAATAATTTAATTATTATTAAAACCAAAGAAAGTGACAACATGCCACTCTCTTAAATCTTATAAGTATAATAATTTATATTTAGTAATAAACATAAAAAAACTTAGAACATGAATAGTCTCCAGAAATATAATTAAATTATATACATCATGATAATTTATTTAGAATTTTTAGGGATTAAATAATGGTCATTAATGGTGATACATTAATGATAAAGAAATTATTTATTAAGTGGAAAATAAGTAATATAGTTTTTATTGAAATAATAATACCAATTAAAAGGCCCAAAAACCTGACCAAAACTTATTGGTAGTGTATATATACACCTTAATCATCAAAGTACCTAATATATGACCGTTTGGATCCTTATATAAGTGATTATGACACTTATATTATTTTATTTTAAATGATGCCAAAGTTGTCACCTTCATAATTTAATAAATATAAAAATTTAAATCTTGTAATTTTAAGATGATAAATTAGAGTAAAAGTATTATTGTGAAATTTAATAGATTTATCTTCATCATAGGATTTTATTATAAATTTATATGCAACAAATCTGTATATGAAATAATTATACAAAAATGTTGTAGTAATTATTTTATTAAGAGATAAACCAAATAAATGGTTTTAAAAATAATAAAATAAATATTATATGAACTATTTAATGTGATCCAATAATTTTATTGATACATATGACCTTTTATGAATCTATTAAAGCTTTTAGTTTGAACATATACTCTGTATATATTTTATTTAAATTAAAATAAATGAATAGTGTCAAAATTGACACTATTTTTATTTTATAAAAATAACATATTATAAAAATGTTTAAAAATCACAAAAATATTTAAAAAATATAAATATAAATTTATATGGTCTATAATGTTATAAATTAAACAATTATGGAAAGTTCACAACAAATAAGTAATTATTTGTTATAATTTAAAATTTAGAATTTTATTACCACAAATAAACTTAAATAGATTAAATAAGGATAAATCAAAATAATAAGGTCCAAACATGTCTAAATTTGATTTTTTGATGATATTACAACCCTATCTCGTCTAAGATTTGAATATGATTCATTTTTGAAAGTTTTTAAGTGGGTATAGATTTATTATAAATTAATATTTTTAAGAATTCCAAAGGTTCCCCTCTCCTCCCTTATAAAATGGCACCTCCTCCCTCACTTCCTCACACCAATTGGAGCCTTCAAGCTCAGAAAAACCCTAAACAATTCTCTTATCCACTTCCCTAGAAACATACTTGAGGTTCCAGTCTTCTACAAAGACCAATCTTAGTGCCCTAAGAGGAGGTTTCAAAGAGGTGTATCGAAGAAGAGGTAATTTCTTCTACCGATTCCTTCAAACTTCTTTCTTCTTCAACTTCTTCTTATTTAGTTGTTTCATTATAAAGTAATAACATCAGTATCAATAATATAATTATATGTTATTATAAATATTAAACAAACCCATTTCACCTCCTATCCATCCTACGGAAAACAAAATCACCGTGCGTGCGTACGTACAGAATACCGTCTCCACGCCGTGGTGTAATCTGTTTTTCCACCAACACCTTACATGGATGGGTATTATGGTGTAAAGAATAACTATAAATAGTTATTATAACATCATAATTATTCTGATATATTGTATCATCCTCTCCAATTCAATTCAGTAATTATGGAAATGATATCATCGCTCGTGCGTACGTACGGACGACCGTCTCCACGGCACGATGAGATTCATTCTCCATGTTAACCATTTAAGAATGATTATAAAGTATATATAAGAAATAATAATGAAATATATGACATTATAAAGCTAATGGATTTATGTATATATATATTTATGTCATGTACTTAATTCCACTCAATTCAATAAGAAAACGAAAACAGCGTCCATGCGTACGTACGGCCTACCGTCTCCATGAACGGTGTATTCCTTTCCATTTATCGATCCATTATATATATATATATATATTATGAATATATATTATATATAAATCATGTTTTATATTCTTTAATTAAGTAATCATGATCTAAGTAATCATATGAATAATTACAAGTTAAAACACGAACGACAAATGAGACGATTTTACCCAAAATGCTACTTTAACATGAATTTACAAAAGAACTAGTAATATAATGTCATAAGTGAACCATATATGATATAATAACAATGAATATTATTCTGTAATAAGTCAATGACATTATTTAAATCATTATACAGGAGGTTCGGACACTTACGAAGCAAATCAGACCTAAGGTAAGGGAAATATCACAATTTCATTTTTATCTAAGATTGTTTATACTTTGGCATTTACTGGGGTGTATTTTATCATCCAAATCCATGTTTCCTCAATATGTAATATTATTTCCATTCACCTACAATTGTTTAAATCTTATTTTACTCTTCGGTGAGTTTTAAGTAAAATATATGAAAGGAATATTTTGTCGTTTTTCGTACGAGTTACTTTTTGACTTTTCCGACAAAAGTACGAGAAGAATGTTTTTTTAACTTATATGGAATGAATGGATTTTTAAAACATTATTTCCAAGAATATTCCTTTAAAAGTTTTCAAGTTTATTTTTAATCAACATCTTTTAGTTTATAAGTGTACGACATGTTAAGAAAGGAAAAGTGTTTTTGAAGTAGAAATGATATTTTCCTCAAGAATGGAGTTCAAGTGTTTTATCAAAATTATTTTCCATATAAGATAATACAGGGTTCTGATTCTATACCTATCATTACACTGATTTTATTATGTTGTGATTGAATTATTTTTATGAATTCATTTATCTTATAGGAATTTTTTTTGATGTCACAATGTTTAAGAATTCCACTTTTATTACATGGGTTATGCAATGATGTATGATTTATGATTTTTCTGGCACATATAAGAATGGTTTCATTATGAGATGGGTGGGACCTATATCTCCCTCCAATGCATTGGGTAAAGATTTTATATCTCATGAGATAGACATGGCTGGAATGGTAGGTTATACTGGTTCAGTGAAACAGGACTGAAACGAGGGTGACTCGGTTTAAAAATGGACTTTGTCCACTAAGATAGTATTGGAAATGAGTCTTGACTAATAAGAAATGATTCTCTATGATTATGTGTGTATTCCACAAAGTTTCATGTTTTATGTTATGATTATTGGGATTTCATTTCACAACTATGATTTATCCCATGTTATGAAATTATGCTCTCTTTTGCAAGTTAAGATTTCCAAAATGTTATGTTCTTATGAAAATGATGTGAAGGATATTTCTTTTGTTTACCCTTACTGAGCATTTGAGCTCACCCTTTTATGTTTTCTTTTCCCCAGGATATAAAGAACGGTTTTAGGTAAAAAAAGAAGATCTTTATAGGAGATGTTGAAGATCTTTCCCCATGATTGGAAAATTATATTCCGAGTTTCCAAAGACACTAAACTATTACGGTCCTTGTGTGTCTATTTTTGTTATGTATTAAGTATTCCGCAAAATTAATGTAATGTTCATGTACGTCAAGCATCAGGTCTCTACAATATGTATTTATTTTAATCAAGAAATGTTATAGAAATAAAATAAAATACACTAGTCATGTAAATATTAGACCATACGTACATATGAAACGTACATACATATAAACATTTTTCCATTTTATATAAAGACAAAATTAATGGAAGGTAAATAATATATCAAAATTTTTGGTTCATTAAGATTTCATATATATTACATATGTTCATTAAACATATCCTTATTAACTTACATGTAAATAATAAGTGAATAATGAATCACATCGCTTCGTGAGGCGGTTTTCTCCCATACACACAACCGATGTTATTTTATTCCAATGGAATGGAAAGTAATAATTTATATACGATATAAAAATTAAAAATGTATATTTATGTCTTTAATTTCCAATATATAATTTAAATTCATCATCATATCCACCCATGAGAGACAATGGTGTAAAAAAATTACATCTCTTCGTGAGGTTGTTGTCTGTCATACATGTGATCAATTGTTTGGTTTCCCATTTGATGGAATACTTGTTAGATTTAGGTCTTCCCATAAAAATAATAAAATTTCAATTTATAGTCGATACCATTGTTATTATATTAAAATTATTAGAACCATAGTAGCAGTGGTACTATAACAATTGAATATAAATATCTTAGTGAAGACAATTAACTTTTCGTAGAACATCCTCCTTTGGATCTCTTATTAAAGACCCTAGTAGTGGTATTTTGGGATAAATGGAAGATATATAACTTGTATATGAATTTTGGGGATTTATGTTTTCAGGTTTTGTTATAAGAAAATGTATAAGTGGTGTGAATATATTCTGGTAAGAGGTCGAATTTTAAAATTGAGGAGGAGTTTCATTTTGTAAATACACAAAATAATTCAATAATAGCAGGTCAATATCACCCCAAGTTCCTCCAAAAATGATAAATAGTTGATTTTAGGGATTTTATGGAATATAAACTCATCCTACATAAAACACCACATGTTATTAATATTTTATTGTATATCCTTTATGTTTATTTAATTTTACCATTTTAGTTTCCCCCACGATAACTTGTATCTTTTTATTTAACTAGGTAATTTAACCATGAAAACTAAAATTAAAATGAATCTTATTAGATAAACTTGGACGAATTATATTATATATTTTATCCAACTTATTAGATAAAAATCCTATGCATGTGTAAAATTAATTTTAACAGAGGCACATGTAACGCGCAAAACAGTGTTTTAACCATAATTTCATAAATAAATTTTTATTTTCTTTATTAATATTTATGAAGACAATTAACATGACCTTACCATTTAATATAAAGTATTATTATTCTAAATAAGATATAAATTTTATCATATTAAAATCATTGAATTGTATAATTTAATTTAAAATTAATCCCATAGATGTGACAAAAAAACGGGTTTCAAAAGACAAATGTTTTTAAAGATTATAACGTTTTAATAAAAAAATATAATAATGAAATTGATTCTAATAAACTAAATTGCACTAATATATATATATATAATTAATTATATGTCACTTTTAAATATATATTAAAATAAATTTTTTCATATAAGATATTTAAAAGAAAATGTGTTCCTAAAAAATTCTTTACATTTTACTACATATTGAAAATAATCATTTTAGAAATATCTAAAAAATTCACCCAATGATAATTTTTAAATTTTGATTAAAATAATTATGTTAATTTTTTCAAATAAATTTTTTGTAATTGGAAAAAATTAAATTTATTATTTTTTCAAAAAAATAAATAGTAGTCATTTTTTTAGAAATAAGTATTTCAGAGGATATAAAGATTTTACCCAAAATTTAGTACTTTTTATAATATGATTTAATTATATATTATCATTGTACCGAATTTTAAAAATATAGATACTTTTATTCATACCATAAATTTTAATTTCTATGATATAATGTTCATGTCTAAAAAATAATATTAATAGTTTATCATGATTTGTTAAAACTCAGAGTTATGTGTAATGCATGTTTTCAAATAATTAAATTTATTCAAAAAAAATATTAAAAAAAACTCAGGGTGTAACATTATACCCCCAATAAAATGATTTTATACCTAACAATTATTCACTCTGATTAAAACAAATAAGGATACTTCTCCTTAGTCACACCCTAAGGCTCCCACATAGCGTTCTCAAGTAGGTTGTTCACCACAAAAATATTACCTGGTGAGTGGTATTCTTCCATAGAACATTCATCGAATGATCCAGGATCTCCACTGGTTATTCCTCATCAGAAATATCATGCTCATATGGTATGACATATTAATTTATCATATGTGATGGATCAAGTATGTACTTCTTATGGAGAGATACATGAAATACATCATGAACCCAGGAGAGGAATGATGGAATCTATAAATAATAAGTTGTTCTCCCCATACCATTAATAATTTTAGAGTGAATGATATACCTATAGTTTATATTTCCTTTATTTATTAATATTATAGCCTAGTCCCATGGAAAATTCATATGAAAACCTTCTAACAAATATCAAATTCTAGAGTACATCAATGATTATCAGCATAAAATTTCTATGGACTTTGTTCTACCCTTAGTGTTATTGAATGGATCAAACTTTATCTTCCATTTCCTCATCTTGCTCAGGTACCAATTGATTTTATTATAAACTTAATTTCATATAGGTCTTCATAAGGATCCATCCAAATTCTTGAGTAAAATCTATTGTTTTAAAAAAACTCAACTAGAGGAAGTATTTGATCCCAACAACCTTTTGAAATTCATATAATGAGACTTGAACATATTCTCTGGGGTTTCAATTGTTCTCAAAGAATAACCATATATCTGAGGATGATACAAAGTGAAGAAACTCAACTCTATATCAATATCTTTCAAGATAAATTACTAGAACTTTGAGGTAAACATCAGATCCTAATAAAATACAATTGAATGTGGTACTCCATGAAACTTTACCACAACCTTCATGTATATTCGATAAGGATGATATAGAGAGAAATAATCAATGATATAGATGAAGTGTGATAAATTTTTAAGGATATTGACTACAAACCATATATCAATATTCCATTTTGATGTTTTGGGGATTCCAATTATAAAATCCATGGTGATTTTTTCTCATTTACATTCATGTATGGATAATGGTTATAGAATCCCCTCATAAGTTTTTCTATCAACATTAAATTGATGACATAACATGTACCGAGATATATACTCTGAAATATATCTATTCATATTTTTCCACAATAAATACTATTTTCATTCGACAATAGTAGGTATTATACCCTGGTCATCCTTCATTTATGGGTTCAAGCCTCGTGGCCTTGTAGGATGTGACATGTTATCACCCGACCAATGAGTTATACCTTCTCTAAAACTATATTAAAATAATTTATTTAATATTCCCAAATTGAAATAAACCATAATTAACTAAACCTGAAACATAAGATAAACTCTAAATGTTACTAATAACAGTAATCATAAGTCTAAAAAATTCATTCCTCAAATAAATTTTTCACTAAAACATATACAAAATTAATGGGTTTTATTACCATAAATAACTCTCAAAATATATTTAATATTTATGAATTACTATCATATAAAACCTCAAAATTAGTGTTTATGAATTTGAGGGTATGATCAACATGAAACTCACAAACCCATGATGGTACCCATAACTCTTATGTTAATATTACATAGAGACATATATTCTCCCAAATGATAATTCATTATTTATTCAATTATTAAGCTCTTATCCTAGATATAAAAATTTATTTTGGGATCTTGATTCATCCTTACACTAATAGATCATGAAATGTGATTTAATTATTCCATAATCTATGTAGAGGTAGATAATCAATGTTTATAACCACATGAAATTTTTCTAATGGATGAAAATAAATATTCATAGGTCTCATTCATACAAACTCTAACATGAAATTCACAAAATTATAGTGGAGGATATGTGATTTCTAATTATCATGATTGACTTTATCTTATGTGATTGAAAAATATTTCCATTTTTCTTTTACATTAGAGGTATTTTTGGTTTATTGATCTCATTAAACCTTGAATTAGGGACATCGAAAACACAAAACCCAAATTCCATTCACTTGAAGAACTGGAGTGTGGGAGGTGAATTTTTGGGGGTTTTACCTTTATTATCAGATATATCTTAGTTATTCCCATAAATATGAAATTCAGTTACTCAATGAAATTTATTTCCACACATAAAACATTTAGTAGTAACATTATTACAATTTTCTATATGTTTCCTTCCACAGTTCAGGCATTAAGGAAGGATCATCTTCTTTTCTACATGGTTTTTAGAGTTTCATTTTAATTACATATTTCTTTTCATATCATGACCATGGTATTGATGGGTAAATTCAATCTCCATTTCCACCTTGATAGGAGATAAAATTATTTCTTCATATCTACAAAAGTACCTTATTGATAATTCCCTTTGGAGACTTTGTTTTAAGACATTGTAGAATCATTCAACCATACATTAAAGGTGGATGAGGAAACCAAAATCCTACCTCAAAAGTCTTATAAAATTTTACTCATTTGAACAAATATATTTATCATACTTTTATTTTAGTTCATGGAATTCCTTCTCCATTTTTATATAATGAATATGAGGAAATTACATATTAAAAAATAAGATCTTAAACTTAACTAACTCCATAGATTAAATTTCATATTTTTTATTCATATTCTTGATAGGAGTCCATTATTAATCCACTTCACCTTCTAAATTACTGATCACTAAAATGAATTTTTCATACTTTCAACACTGAAGAATGGAAAATATCTTTTTAGGATTACTAATTCATTACTCGGTAACTGATGGATTAATAGAACCACTAAAATGAGGTGGGTTTTTATTTATGAAGGACATAATATAATTCTCTTCCCTTACTTTATCATTCTTATTTTTATCATAATTCATATAATGAGAGCATAACTATGAGATTTTTCATTATATTCCCCATAAAATTTGGTTTCAGAGGAGGAAAATCATTACACTTTTGGTCATATTCAACATTTACATGATTCATTTAGGTTCATACCCGTGACTAAAACCAAAATCTTAGTGTAGGTAATTATAATCATAGTGGGGAACCTCATAATCATGAAAAAAAAACTAATATAATTTCTAAATCATGACACATAATTTTTAATCTATTACACTTTAGTTTTAACCGAGGTGATTCTTGTTCATTATTCAAATCTATCATGATGGTCTGTAAATGGTTTGTGAATTTCCAAATAATATCCCTGAGGAGTTTCAAACTAGGTGTGTAACAAGCCTCGTTGTTGTTTTCTAGGTGATGATCGGGTATCGATCATTACCACAGGGTATAACTATTTCAGATCCACATAAACTTGTAGTATCTATATAGGGATATAATTTCTTGAAAACCATTGTCAATGTGCTTCACAAAAATTCCAAGACATTTTCATATACTTTAAATTATATTTATACTTATCTATAGATATATCCTTAGGGATCTCGTGAATTATTTATCATTATTGTTTCCAAAGGATAGATAAAACTTTCTTTGATATTAACTGTATAGAACTAAACCTTTCAAAAATAAATATTATATCTAAATATAAAAATATTCAATACATAACATAATGATCTAATCCAGAATAATTTAGGTTAAGTTCCTTCAGAAACATTAAAATGTAAACAACTAGTTCATATAAGTTCAACATCATCACCAACTTAGTTATTCATAACTTCAACCCTATATAGACATGTCATACATAAAACCACAATTCATAGCATGGGGAAAGGAAACATAATAAAGGGTGATATTAGCTGCTTAGTAAGAGTAAAAAATGGAGATATGAATATAATATGAGCATAAGGGTATGAGAACATGGTAATAACATTTTTAAGCTATTCCATATATATCATAGATCATAAAATTCAATCATGGATTAAATATAGGAATTTTATAAGACATTAATCAAAATGTAATTGAGGAACATAAGCCATGTAATCAAAATATTCGAATAAGACATGGAATTATAGCACACCTAAAATCATAAAAATTAATTTCCTTAGTAGTCAAGGATTCAATTTCAGGACTATCATAATGAATCTGATTAACTACACAAACCAATACAGTAGTAAAGGTTCACTGCCAATAGTATCATAGATGATTGATTTTTTTCCCAAACCATTATGGTAGTCATAGTTCACTCCCATGACTATCATAGTGGATAGAGTCCATTACTGAACTGGGTTCACTCCCCATTCTTGCCATGTTTATCTCATGAGATCTACATCTTTACCTAGTGTGTTAGAGGGAGATAAGTGTCACCTATCACATAATGAAAATAATATATATGTGCAGCAAAAGATCATAAGACATCGATTATATCATATCCCAAAAAAAGAAATGGGTTTCATAAACATTTCATCATTTTATTATAACATAACCCATTTAAAAAAATTTATGGGTTTCATAGAAATAATGTGATAACAAACATAAAAAATTCAAAGAAATAATAATAATTTTATCCTTTGTTCATATCCCCAGTAAATAATAATTTACATCAACGGATGTCATTTTAGATGGAAAATGTTCTTGAAAGGTCACTTGGAACTTTTCTTGAGAAAAATAATCCTTGTCACTTCGAAAATATCCTTTTATAGCTAAATGTTCACAAAACATTAAAAAACCATTTTATTTCAAAATAATTTTTGAAACATATAAAAGAAGCACTAAAAATTTGATTGTTCATGACGATGGAAAATACCTTTCATGTCGTACATGTAAAAATAAAGATTCATTTTTATTTTTAGTAAAATAAGAGGTACTTGTTTGGAAAAATAAATCAAAATTCAATGATCAGTAAAAATACCTTAAATATTAATTTATAATATGAAAAAAATAATTATAACATTTTTAAAAAACATTGACAAGGAAGTAAAACGGTTTTCATCCAAAGGGAGAAATAAAGTTCATTTTTCTTAAAAATATTATTTTAGACTCTTGAGTACATAAAGGGATGGAAATGAAAGGAAAAAATGTATTTGTATGAGATAAACCGAGGATAATAAAATAAACTAGTATCATGAGAGGTATATAATTATTTTTTATCATTGGTAACATAATCATAATTAACAATGATAAACAATGAGATTGTGACATAATACTTTCACCACTAAGGTATCTTATGAATCGTAAGCCTCATGGAAGAATAAAATTATGTAAAACTTCCAATATAATGAGAATAAATAAATTTATGAAATAACATGTAATATGGGATCTCTATAAACCTCAAAAAAATATGATAGGTGCATAACATAACATATGTCACAAAGAAGACAATTTGAGATGAAATTCTATTAGAATAAGTTTCAACATACTTAATACACATTCAAAAATATTTTATAATAAATATTGGATTATTATAAATATATTAAAAAACCATAATTAAATACATAAAATGATATATTATTTACTAATGACATTTTCTTACTTGTTTATTAACAATTTCTTGTTAAGATCGTGTTTTGAAAAATAACTGCTTTGCTTTTCATGTATTTTTTTATTTGGTATTTTTGTCCATTTTACTTTTATCATGGTTTAATTGTCTCATGAATGTTATAAATTATATAAATATAATATATATTCATTATATATGTACTTATAACAATCCATAAAATTTTGAGATAGAAAATGAAATACAACATTAATAGAGATGGTAAGTTGTACGTACTGGTGAACATTGATTCAATTTTCTCGATGGATATAATGAAATGAGGTTAAATAATATATCACTATTATAGAGTATTTATTATTTTATATACATAACATATATTAATTAAAACTATCTTTATTACCTTCAATTTATAGCGTAACTGATAATCGATTCACATCGCTTCGTGAAGTTGTAGTCCCCCATACACATGAGGGACATTATTATATTCCCTGAGAATGGAAAGTAAGAATGTATATACAATATTATAATTATATAATTATAATTAGTTTACTAATATCATATATACAATTTAGATCCATTATATTTTCCGCCCATGTGGGCCGTTGTTGAAAACAAATTATATCTTTTTGCAAGGTGGTAGTAATCCATACACATGATCGATGGTTTTGTTTCCCATTTGAAGGAAGAGGATATAGATATACATTATTACATTTGAATAATAACATAAAACTATATTTTATATACTATTTTTATTATATTTTAACTATTATTACATTCATAGTGGTGTCATGAGAGGAAGTGAAAAGAAATATCTTTCTGAATACAATTGCATTCGCTTAGAATGACCTCCTTTAAATTTTTATTAAGAACCATGGGGATGGTCTTATGGGATGAACATAAGATATATAAAATTATTAAGGATTTTTTGGATCGGTTTTGGAATGGTTTGGTAGAGAAAAAGGTCTTAATATGCGTGAATAATTAAAGGGAGTAGGTGGCATTTTATAATTGAGGAAGTCTGACATTTTTGAAAATAACAAAAACTATTCAATAATGGAAATTCACTCCCAAATCATGTACCTCCAAAAATCATAAATAATTTCGTTGAGGGATGAAATTACCGAGCCACAAATCTGTCAAAAAAACAAATGTTATTAACCTATTACTCCTTAGCCTTTAAGTTTTTATTTAATTTTAACAAATTTTTTTCACCACGGTAACTTGTTTCTTTCTATTTACCTAAGTAATTTATAATTAAATAATAAAATTAATATGATAATTATTATATAATTTGTAACCAATTATTATAAATACTAAATCAAAATAATTATTTATAAAAGCTAGGTTTGTGGGAAATTAATTATTACAGAAGCACACATAACTCGCAAACCCCTATTTTTAACGTAATCGAGGTAATTAATTTTTATTATCATTTTTAATATTTATGAAAAAAATATTAATTTTAACTTATTAAATAATTTAATTTTTTCTTATTTCAAATTATTAGTAAATTTTATCAATTCAATTCACATAATTGGAAGAATTTAATTTAAAATTAATACCATATATGTGATGAAAAAACAGTTTTCGAAAAAGAAAAAGTATAGAATATTTTAATATCAAAGTTTTAAATGAAATTGATTCCAATAACATAAATTGGATTTATAAATACATACTAGAAAAAATTTTAATTTTAAACTAATATTAAAATAAAATAGATATTTTAAACTCTTTAAACAAAAATGGTGTATTTAATAAAAATCTAAATTCTTTTGTTATTCATCGAAAAAAAATAATATTTTCTAAAAAATCTAAACAGTTCCCACCAATATAATTTTTACATGTTGATTTCCAAAATTTAGATAATTTTTTAAAATAAAATTTCAAAAATTTTCAAAAACTAACTTTGTTTTTTTTTCAAAAGGAAATAAAATTCATATTTTTATAAAAATATTTTTTTGAAGCTTATAAAGACTTTACCAAAAATTTGGTAATTTTGGATAATATGGGTTTATATATATATATATATTACTCTATTTTCAAAATGATGATATTAATATTAATTCCACTATGTTTAATGACAACATTATGAAGTTTGTGTTTGATAAATAATATTAACAGTGTATCATTGATTTTCAAAACTCGGTGTAGTGTGTTACACAAGTTATCATAGGAATTAAATATATTCAAAAAAAATATTTCCTAAAAACATTGGGTGTTACATTCAACCACAAATAAAATTTATTTTTCCCTCTAAATATTTCAACATGATAAAATATATTGAGGATAATTGTGTCTCTTTACATCCTCAGGTTCTCACATAGCTTCCTCAAATGGGTGGGTTTGCCATAAAAACTAGATCAGCTGAGTGGTTAAAACCCCCCTAAATTTTATGAGAAAGATTCTTTTTTAATTTTAGTGATGTCTTGTGTTGTACGCTACACCAAGATTAGCTTGTACTTTACGCAACATCATATTAGCTTTCAATATACGCAACACTATTCTTGGCTTGTGTTATACATAATTTCATGTTCATTTTGTATAAATTATTCTACGCAACATTAAGTATAGATTTTGTTTAATTTATAAGTGAAATAAGTTTTGATTATTTTATAGGCAACATCAAAGGGAGCTTCCACTACACCCAGCCCTGACTTGGCTTGCATTACACGCAATTGCGACCTTCCTCAATAGCGTGTGTAGTACGCAATACTGGGTTTCACTAAGGAATGATATATTGTTATAATATTTTTATGAAATAGCCGTTATGAATTGTATTAACAAAATTTTGAATTATATAACATTATTATTCATCTTAGACATTCTCTAGAACATGGTATGAGAACAAAATAAATTTTTCGGGTAAAATAAGTATTTTTCAAAAATTGCAGTTTTGCCACCTTTTGATGGCGCACCCACATTAAATCTCGTTTTGACATGTTTATAAGTTAAATTTTAAAAAATAAAATTCTTTTTTGGAATCATGATATAAAAATTTACTTTGGATAAATTTTTCATATTATTATGATTACTTTCATATTTTAATGAATAGTAAAAAAACACTCTATATGTTAATTAAAAACATCTTTTTTCATTGTAATAATTTATAAGGTTAAATTATAATATTTAATGGTTTTAAAGTATAAGTAGAATATATTTTTACCATTTCATATAAAGTATGTCATTATCATTGATTTTAAATTGTATTCATAGGTAAAATCATTTCAATCTTTTGTAATGTTTTAACCTTTAAAACTCATTTTCTTAACAACGGGATTAATTTTAAATTAATTTCTACAACTTCTGTGATTTTAATTTGGTAAAATGGAATACATATTTGGAATCATTAGGTCTAAATTATGTTAATAAGTGTCTTTCTAATTTTTGGGCACTGTGAATAGTAATTACGGTAAATTTTATTTACCGTAGTTAAAGGAAAATCGAGTAATTAAGGGTAAATATAATTTTATAAAATTACTCTAACACTTGTATTAATATAATGGGATGATTTTATTTCGTCCTAAGGCTTATTTTGGTCGAAATGGAATCCATTGGATCCCACTTGGATGTGATTAAGACCTTTAATTTATTTTATTTTAAAGAAAGTGAAATATGTCTCACTAAAACTTTAATAATTAATGTATTTTTAATATTAGGTTATACAGAATATAAATTCGATTATAAATACTCATTTGAAATCTAATTTTTTTTTATTTTTTATAATAATTTATTTGAAACTTTTAAGAGATATTTAACTACCTTAATAGCTTATACATTAATGATGTAGAAATTATTTATTTAGTGAAAAATCAGTAATATAGTTTTTATTAAAATAAAAATACCCATTAAAAGGCCCAAAAACCTGACCAAATCTTATTGGTCGTATATATATAAACCATAACCATCCAATGGTCGAATGTTTGACCATTTTTAGTTTTATAAAAGTGATTCTGATACTTATATTTATATTTAAATGATGTCAAAGTTGTCACCTTCATAATTTAATAAATATAACAATTTACATATTCTGATTTTAAGATGATACATTCGAGTAAAAGTATTATTTTGAAATATTTTAGATTTATAAGCATCATTTTATTTTATTTTTAATTTTTATGCAATTAATAGGTATATTAAATGGTTATACAAAAATGATGTAGTAATTGTTTTATTAAGATAAATATCAAATAAATGGTTTTATAAATACTAAAATAAATATTATATGAACTAATTAATGTTCTCAAAAAAATTTCTAGAATAATATTTCATATTAGGAATCTATTAAACATTTTTTTAATATATCATCTGTGTGGATTTTAGTTAAATTCAAATAAATGAATAGTGTCAAAATTAACACTATTGTTATTTTATAAAAATAACATATTATTAAATTTTTTAAAATTCACAAAAATATTGAAAAATTATAAATTGAAATTTATATAGTCTACAATTTCATAAATTACCCAATTATGGATAATTCAAAATACATAAGTAATTATTTATATCAATTTAAAATTTAGAATATTATTACCACAAATAAAATTGAACAGATTGAATAAGAATAAATCATGTTGATAAGGTTTAAAATAAATTTAAAACATGTCTAAATTTTATTGTATGATGATATTACAGCCCTATCTCATCTAAGATTTTTATTGGAGTCGTTTTTGAGGTTTCTATGTGGGGTTTGAATTTATATTAAATTAATATTTTTGAGGATTCCAAAGGTGCCCCTCTCCTCCCTTATAAAAGGTCACCTCCTCCATCTCCTATTCATAAAAATTTGAGCCTTCAAGATAAGCCAAACCCTGCCCATTTCACTTAACCACTTCCATAGAAACCTACTATAGGTCCTGTTCTTCTTCAAAGACCAACATTAGTGCCCTAAGTAGAGGTTAAGAGGAGGCGCGTCGATGAAGAGATAATCTCTTCTACCGATTATTTCAAGTTTCTTTATTCTTCTACAATCGCTTCTTTAGTTTTTTCATTATAAATAAATAACATAAGTATAACTAATATACTGATATATTATTATAAATATGAATCAACACCATTTCACTTTCTATCCATCCTATGAAAAATGAAATCATCGCGCGTGCGTACGTACGGAATACCATCTCCACGCCGTGGTGTAATATGTTTTTCCACCACCACCTTACTTGGATGGGTATAATGCTGTAAATAATTACTATATATTGTTATTATAACATAATATTGATTCTGAGATATTATATCATCCACTCCAATTCCATTCAATAATTATGGCAATGATATCATCGCTCGTGCATACGTACGGATTACCGTCTCCATGGAACGATGAGATTCATTCTCCATGTTAACCATTATAGAATGTTTGTAAAGTATATATAATGAATAATAATGATATATATGACATAATAATGCTACTGGATTTATGTATATATATATATATATATATGTCATCTACTTACTTCCATAAGGAAAGGAAAACAACATTTAGGCGTACGTACGGCCAACCGCCTCTATGAATGGTGTGTTTTATTTCATTTATCTATCTATTATATATATATATATAATATATATATATGATATATAAATCATGATTTACATTCAGGAAGTATGTACATCAGGATATAAGTAATAATAATATCAATAAAAACAAGTCCAAACACATACGATAAATGAAACGATTTTACCCAAAATGATGCTTTAACATGGAATTGACCAAAGAACAGGTAAGGTAAGGGATGATTTTCAATCTCATTTTTTATCCAAGATTTCTTATATGTTAGTATTTTCTAGGGGTATATTTTTCATCCATGTCTATAATTTTTTTTTCATAAAGTGTTTAATATTCTTCCATGTATTTTTAAAGTCATGTTTACCCCTCTTTGACTTTTACATTGTGTTATGGAAGGAATCGTTACTTTTTTTACCATACGAGGTACTTTTTGACTTTTCTGGAAAAAGTACGAAGAGAATATTTTTTTACTTATACGACATTAATGGATTTTTAGGGTTTCATAACACCTTATTTTCATGAATCTTAATCTACAAGATTTCATGATTTTTTTCAAAAAAATCCTTTTCTTTTAAAATTGAATGGCTTTTTGTGAAAAGAAAACAATTTTGAAGAAGAAAGGATATTTTCCTAAAGAATTCATTTCATGTGTTTTTTCAAAACTATTTTTCATCTAAGATGACATTATTTGTTATGATTATTTTTCAAGTATAATGTCTCTATTATTTACATGGTTTTATTCTTTTTATGATGAAATGATATCCATTTTTTATATGGATTATATTATAATGGGATGATATTTATGAAACCCATTTTATTCTTTGGGTTATGATGAATGATTTATGTTTATTTTGTGGAACAAGTAAAAATGATTTCATTATGAGATGGGTGGGACCTATATCTCCATCTAATGAATTGGGTAATGATTTATATCTCATGAGATAGACATGGCTAGAATGGCAAGTAAAATCCAGTTCAATAATACAGGGCTAGAATGGCAAGTAAACCTGGTTCAGTAATGGAATTTGTCCCCTATGATGGTCTTGGATACAATTCCTTGGCTACTATGGAAATCATATCATGTAATTAATAGATTCCACAATTACATGTTTTATTCCCATAATAGTTTATCATGATTAATGTTCCTTTATGATCTATGTCTTACGTACTACCAAGATTGATTTCACAACTCAAGATTTTGATGTTTAATATTTATGTTATTGTTTTTTTTATGTCCAAATGTATCTGATTTGGTTTATTCTCAACATTTTTACCCTTGCTGAGCATTTGAGCTCACCCTTTTATATGTTTTCTTTTCCCCAAGATTTAAAGAATGGTTTTAGGTATGAAAACAAAAGGGGAAGATCATTATTAGAGATGTTGAAGATCTTTCACCATGACTAATAAGATTATGTTCCATGTTTCTAAAGACACTAAACTAATACAGTCCTTGGGAATTTTTTTTCTATGTATTAATTATTCCTAAAAATTAACGTAATTCCCATGTACGTAAAGCTTGGGTTTCTACAGTGGTCTCATTCTATAGAACTTTATCTGTATGATCCAGAATCACCACTGGTTGTTGCTTATAAGAATGAACATTCTCCCATGGTATGAAATCTTATTTCAGTACATATGATATAATAGTTTTTTACTTTCTCAAGAGAGATACATGGAACATGTCTTCAACTTGAGTGAGGATTGGTGGAAGCACCAATATATAAGTTATGGTCTTGATATCGTAATAATTTTAAAAGGGACCAACATACCTAGATCATAGATTTCCTTTATTTCTAAATCTCATAACCTTATTACATGGTGATATTTGTATGAAAATCGTCTCACCAGCTTCAAATTACAAATTATTTCATTGGTTAGCATTATAAATTTTCTATCAACTTTATACTACAATTATCTAACATTGAATGACTTTAACATTATCTAACTTTTACGCAAATAGTCCAAGTCCCAATAGCTTTCTTTGTACAACTTTATCCCAGCACATTAGAGTTCTTCACTTCATTCCATAATGGTCTTCCTAAGGATCCATCTGAATTCTTGAGTGAAACATATTTTTTAAAGAGAAATCAAAGAGTGGAAATTTTTAATCCCATAAAAATTTGGAATTCATAGAAAAACATATCCCTTAGGGTTTGAATTGTTATATCATAATCACAATCACTATGAGGATAATATGAAGTGATGAAACTCAGCTCCATATCAATATCTCACCAGATAATTTTACAGAACATCATGGTAAACTTTAGATCATGCACAAATATAATTGAATGTGGTTCTCTATATAACCTTACCACTTTCTTAATGTATATTCTAGAAAGCTGATCTAGAGAAAAATATACATTAGTAGTGTTAAATAATGATAAATTCATAAATAGATCATATAAAATACATTTATAATTATTCCCTTTACATGTTTTGGGGAGTCTAATGACAAAATCCATGGCGATTTTTCCCATTTCCTTTATTTTATTAAAAATGGTTGTAATATCCCCTTGGAATTTTGATTTTGAACCTTAAATTCTGGACAAACCATGTATAGTGATAATTACTTTGAAATATATCTCTTAATGTTGTACCACTATAAATAATCATTCATGTCATCTAGTAGTAGGTGTTATACCCTTGTCATCCTTCAGTTATGTGTTTGAGCCCCATAACCTTTATTTCTATGACATGTTATTGCTCGACCTGTGAGTTTTCCTTTTTCTGAAACTATATTAAAATAATTACTTAAATATTACCAAACATCAGTAACCCATAATTACCTCAAATATAAGATAAGGTAAACTATAATTTTTACCAATGCCTTTAATCATATATGTATAAGGGGCATTCCTCCTGAAATATCTTTTCACTTAAACATATACAAAACAAAATAGTAGTATTTCCATAAATGTATATCAAAATATCCTTAATCTTGATAAACTCCAATCATAGAAAACCAAAAAATGGGATCCTGTGACTTTGAACATATGATCATCATTAAACTAAAAAACCAATAATAGTATATATAACTCTTAAGATACTCATTAATTGAGACATATATTCTTCTAAATGACAATTTAGCATTTTTTCCCTTAAATAATTTCTTATCCTAGACATATACATTTCCATTATGATATTGGGATCATAATTTCACCATATAATATCAAATGTGATCTCTTTATTCTAGATTCCATGTAGAAGGAGATAATCAATGATCATAATCACGTCAAATTTCACTTAAGGATGACAAAAATATTTTTATTCGAATCAATCATACAAACTGCAATATGAAATTCGCAACTCTAGAGTGGAGGATAAGTGTACTTAATTATCATGATTCACATCAGATATTGTGATACGTAATAATTATATTTTTTCATTTTCTTCAGAAGCTATTGTGGCTTATTATCCTCATTTTTCCTTTTATTAGGTCATTAATTCTCATAATTCCCAAAGTCCTTACACTTTAAGCACAAGAGTGTGGTTGATTCATTTTTTGGGTCTCCCACTATTATCATAAATATTTAACTTCTACCAATCACATTGGAATAATTACACTCTATGAGCTTCATTTCCACACTTAAAACATTTAGTAGTCCCCTTAAGACAAATTCCCCAACATTTACTTCCACACTTCGAGTATGGAGGATAGATAATATTCTCCTCTCAATGGTGATTTGAGTTTAATTTTAATTCTATCATTAATTTATTATCATGTACATTAGATTAATGTGTAACTCCAATATTTATTTCAACTTTGATAGAATATTTAATGGTTTATTCATAGCTACTGATGTCCCTTATGGATAATTTCATTCAAAGACGTGGTTTTAAGCCATCGAAGAATCCATCAAACTTACATTCATCTTTAATGATAAAAGCATAAGTTTAATTCGCATGTATTTTAAAATTTTCCTCTAAGTTACAAATATATTCATTATCATACTTTTTATCTCAAGGAATTCCTTACCCAATTTTATATAAATATTAAAAGGAAATTATTTATTGAAAAATAACTTACCCCACTCCGTAGAGTCAATTTCATCTTAATTTCTTGTATTCTTGAGGAGATTCCATCATTTATCCACTTCTCCTTTAAAATGATAGACTTCCAAAATGCCTTTTTTCATGATGCAAATATAAGATAACAAAAAATATATTTTTAGTAGTATTAATACATTTATTAATAACTATTGGATCAATAGAACTACTAAATGGAGGTGGATTTTACCTCTTGAAGGACACAGTATTACATTGTTTTCTCATTTTCTCGTTTAGAAGTTAAACATGATTCATATATTGAGAATGTTTTGTGAACATAAAAATTATATATTTTATTCTAGACCCTGTAACATTTGTTTTACCATCGGAAAAATCATTTCTTTGTCGATTGTATTCAATATTAACAATGTTCCTTTGGGATCCAACCATTTAATGGAATTAAATAGCTTGGAATAATCAATAATTATAAAAGTGGGGGACCACATAATCATTAAAAATCACTTATAGTATATCTAAATAATGGCTCATTCTATTCAATATATAACACCTTATGCTTAATCTAGGTTATTCACGGTCATTATTTAAATCCATCATGCTAGTTTTTAAAGTCTTTGTGAATATCCAAGTAATATACTCCTGAAGTTTTAAACCAGGTTCCTGGAAAGGCTTGTTTTTATGCACAAGGTTAGGATCAAGTCTATCTAAATGCACCCTGTTAAGAGTTATTACCCCAATTTATAATTGTGTTAGAGCCACGTCCACTTTTATTATCCAGACCTGGAAGTAATTTCATAGAAACCACTATCTCTATCCTTTACTTACATTCTTGTACATTTCCCTATACATTGACTTATCCTTAAACTTATCCATAGAGATGTCCATAGGGATCTCACTAAAGTTTACTCATACTATTTTTTAAATTAAAATTAAAATTTTCTATGATAAAAAATATAGAGACCCAAAATTCTCATACGTAAATATTAAATCTTTATAGATGAATATTCATTACATAACATAAAAATTCACATTTGAATCCTTTAGCTATAGTTCATTTGAAATGATGAAAAAATAAATAACTTTTTTTTAATATTTCTACATTATATATCATTTATTTTTTCACAACTAGTACTCTTATTAAACATATAATACCTAAAACCTTTCATCATACATTTTAGATGGTAAACATAACAAGGGGGAGTTCATATACTCAGTAATGGTAAACAATGAATATATCAATATAACATGATCATAAGGGTATGATGACATGAGAATAACATTTTGAAACCACACCCAGCATATCATAGTTCATAAACATATATCATCATATAAATCATGGTTATTCATAATAAATTAATCATCAATTAATCATAAGAAATAATACATGGAAACAAAACATTTTCATAAGATATAGAATTGTTTCACACACATAAGTATAGAATATAATTTCTTTCTTACTAAAGGATTCAATACAAGAACTATCATAGTAGAATGGGTTTACACTAAAAACTATCTTAGTAGTTAAGGTTCACTCCTGATACTATAATTGTATATTGGGTTCACTATCTAAACTATCATAGTAGTCATGGTTCACTCTCATTACTATCATAGTGGATAGAGCCCCATACTAAATTGGGTTCACTCCCCATTCCAGTCATGTTTATCTCATGAGAAATATATATTTACCCAAGAATTTGAGGGAGATATAGTCCCAACCATCACACAATTATAAACATTAATAAATTCTCTATAATATTATAAAATACTAATCATATCGATGCCCATGAAAATAAATGGGTTTCATAAAAATTTCATCATTTCATCATAACATAACCGATCGAAAAATGAATGGGATTCGTAAACATATTCTCATTATAAAAATAAACCATTTAGATAGACAGTGATAATGGTATACTTGGTTAATATATCCAAAAAATCATTAGTAACATTAAATTATTTCATCTTGTATGGAAAATTATTTTGAAAGATCAATTGGAACATTCTTGAGAAAAATAATCCATTTAACTTTGAAAATCATTTTTTAAAAATTAAATTTCAAAAACATTTTGAAAATCCATTTATTTGAAAATATTTTTCTAAATTTATAAATTATTCTTTACAAACATTTATCAAGCATAAAAGTGGGAAATATTATTCATGTCATATATATCAAAACAATGACGAAATTTTTATTTTCAGTAAAATTCAAAAGGAACTTGTTTGGAAAATGAATTTAATATTCATTATAATAAATTTAGTAAAAAATCATGAATGAGTAAAAATATCTTTAAAATATATTTTAGAATAGAAATATCATTCTTTAAAACATTTTTATAAAACATTTACATGGAATAAAAATGGTTTTCGATCATAGATAGAAATAAAGTTGATTGTTTGGAAAAAAAATTGGACTCTTGAGTACAAAAATGGATGAAATATGAAAGAAAAAATTTTATTTTCCTAAAATAACCATATTGGAATAAAATATATGAGTTCATTGAGAGGTATATCATGATATTTCTTCATATAAAACATAATCATAAATAAAATTGATAAACAATGAGTTTGCGATACAAAATTTTACCACTATTGTATCTTTTGAATCATAAACCCCACGAAATAATAATTTTTAAATAAAAGTAAAATATAATAGGAATAAATAAATCCATGATATAAAATTTAATAATTTCTATATATACATCTCATAAAATAATATAGGTTTATAACATAACATATGTCCCAAAGAAGAAAATTTGAGATGAAATTATTCAACCTTAAGTCTCGACTTCTTTCGTACACATTCCATCCTAGAGTATAATAAATATAGGTTTATTATAAATATATTTCAGAAACTTACATATATTTTTATTACTATATATGATTTACCTATGAACTTTTGTGAGCCGCTTATTATTTATTTTTTATTAAAATGATGTTTTGAGTAATAACTACTTTATTTTTCTTGTATGTTTTTTATTTCTCATTTACAGTCCTATTAAATTGATCATGGTTCCATCATATACCAACATATTAACAGTATATTAGTATCATATATATTCAATATATATGGATTTATAGTAATCTATAAATTTTAAAGATATAAATTGTAATATATCATTCATGGAGATTGTAGGACGTACGCACACATAAACACTATTTCCATTTTTGAAAGGATGGAATGAAATATTTTTAAATAGTATATCATCATTACATAGTGATTATTAGATCATATATTTCAAATATGTTCATTAAACCTAGTTACAATCCATGTAAATCATAAGTAAATAACAAATCCCATCACTTCACGATGTGGTAGTTCTCTGTACACATGAGTGACATTATCGTATTCCCATTAAATAGAATTTAAAAATGTTTATATAATATTATAATTATAAAAGTACATATATTTTATTAATATAATATATATATATATATATATATTATCCTTTATTATATCCACCCATGAGATGCGGTGATAGAAAACTAATTAAATCGGCTTGTGAGAGGTATTCCACTGTACACACGATTGACAGTTTCATTTCCCATTTGATGGAAGAAGATATAGATCTAAGTTATGATATAAATATAATAACAAATAATTTTATGGTGTAATTTTTTTTATTATATTGTAATTATTATGTAATTAATAGAAGTGGTAATAAAATAAGTGAAAAGAAAGAGCTTAGTGAAGGAAATTAACTTCACTTAGAACAACCTCCTTTGGATAGCTTATTAAAGACAGTAGGGTTTGTATTTTTTGATGACCAATATATCTATAATGTGTATAGCGATATTTTGTAGGGGTTTTATCAAAGTTTATTTATCCAAAGGTCTTAATTTTTGTGAATAATTAGGGGGAGGATGTGACCTTTTATAATTAGGGAGTGGAGTTTTTATAAATACCCAAAACTATTCAATAATAGAAAGTCACTATCACTAAAAGTGTAATATTCTAGACTTCTTTAAGGTATTTTCTTATTCAATTTTTTATTTAAACCTATTAATTTTCTTTAAAGTAATGTTTTTTGAGTTTATAAGGAGTGTCATTGGTGTCTCGAGGGTTTGAGACATGAACGTGGGGAGACAATGGTCATCTAATGCATGGTTCACAGTTGGCATCCAGTTAGGAGTAACCTTTAACAGTAACTACCCATTGATAGAGGAAGGGTGCATGGTTTTGATGAAATTATTCAAGTTGGAAGGGGAAACCATGTATCCTTTGATAGAAAAAATATACATGGTTACAACATGGTTTGTCAAACTCTTTAGGATACCAAGGCAACCTTGTGGCATGGCCCCCTCTTGGACAGAGGGTGGTGCATGGTTGTCATACAATTATGCTAACCATGCAGCCAAACCATGTTCTCATAAAAATAGGGAATTTAACATTTTCACACTTGGGTTTTAAGTGATCTAACTTTGGATTTACCACCATTCTTTCTCCAATATCTCTAGTGATGAACCAAAATACCCCAAGCTCTTGAAGGATTAACCACCATTGATTATAAGTAGTTTGGAGCAACTTTTGGTGCAAATCAATCCTTAGGATGATTCTAACACTCATATTCCTTATCTTTTGTGGGTTAGGGATTTCATAGATTTCATTGTTCTTACGAATCCCTAAAATCCACTTCTTCCAGTGAATTTTAGGTTGGTTCATCGAAGGGTGTTTTAATATGAGACAATGGATAAGGTTAAAAAATTATTCATCTTCAGAATCGAGGTAGGTGGTCTATAAGATCTTTCTGATAGTATTGATTTTTGTTTCATTTGTATTTTGGTTTCACTTTTTAGTTCTCTTGTTGATCATTTTGTGACTTTATAATATTTGGTAAAATGGTTGGTGAAGGGATGAATTGAAACTCACAGGGTCTATATGGAATGCATTGAGGTTGATTAGACCCATTATAGGACCACCCATGGGGTGTGACTTTAACTAAACATGGAAAATGGTAATATTAAATATATAATTATTAGTAATTAATTAGATCTTATGATAAATATGATGATGAGTTGGTTTGATTTTTTAAAATGCATAAATGTTAGTTGTACCTCATTGTTGACATGGAAAAAACTATTGTTTATAATATCATGAATGGTTCAAATTAATTAAAGTGAATGTGTTAAATGAATTATGGTTCTATGTACTAATGATTAAATGGGTAAGGAATGAATATGATTTATGTATTGGTTGAACGATGAACTTTTAATGTTATGTGTATTGTTCAATTATGGTTTATTAAAAAGTTTTTCTGTGATGAATAGTTAATAAATTATGTTCTCATATTGGACCGAGGCACCTACCATGGGTATGGTTGGACTCAGGCTTTAAAACCCATCCCTATAATGCATCGGTTATGGAGTCATACTATTTCACTATGCCCTGATAGTTTCATTGGATGGGACTACAAGACTGAGGCTCCAAGGTAAGTGTGATGCAATTGATTTTGAATAGTTTATCTAGTGAAATATTGATTTTAAATTATCCCATTATACATATTATTTGACTAGAATAGGCTATATTGTAATTGATGAAAATCCAAAATTGTTGGAACAAAGGATGAAATTGATTTAATTGAATAATTTTTGATAATGGAACTTGGTTTCTCTTTTTTTATCTTGTCACTCACTTAGTACATACATACAATATCTATTATATATTTGATATTTTATAGACACTATTGGTAGTGGCCTAGTAGTAGCTGGGAAGATTCCATGGTTTTAGGTTAGGATAAGGAAAATGCCATATTTTAGAGGGTTAATTTGGTCATGGGATTTGAATGAATGAGGGATCTGAACATGGATTTGTGAATCTTTTGGATGATTCATTAGTTTATATTTATTTTTAGTGTTTCCTTACACTTGACACAACATTGACCAGATGTAGCATATTTACTATTTGGTTGTCGGATCGTACCCAGTTTTGGGAAATGTTTGATATTAAATGTTCCTTGGTTATTTTGCTTCCTTTATTTATTATTATTTTTTATTGTGTCTTATATTAATAAATAGGGTATAGTATTCCCTACATATTACATTAGACCCTCACTGCTAGTCATTAGCCTCTGGAATTTGTAGAGGCATGCCTGAGCTCTTGTGTTAACCCAACTCAGAGCACCGTGTATAGTGGATATTGGGTTGGGAACATTACAAAGTTGTATCAGAGAATTTCTTTTATATTTATTCACTACTTGGGTAATGTTATATGGATATTAGGATGTGTTAGGCTTTGATAATGAGATCTTTCTTGGGAGAATATAACCCATTTATGAGAGAAAACCTAAGTTCCTAGTGTGGGAATTGTTATTCTTGTTGTTTATTATTCATATTGGATGATATTTCACCATTGGGTGATGCACTTATATTGGGATGTGAATATTTTATGATATTTTTCTCATAGAGAAAATGGTATGAGGTTATTCATTCATGCATAATTTTAGGAACCTAGTAATATAGATGGAATATAGTATAGTAGGCACACATGGGGGTCATGAAGGATAAAAGACCATTCCATTTCATGAAAAAATTAAAATATGTTTTCTTTAAAAAAGTTAATTGTAAATGGGTAAATGGAATTATTGTGAAATAATGGTTAAATAATAGTACTTATGGAAAAGTTATTAATTGTTAAGAATTAGGTTGTGGAGATTTTTGAAGATGGTAAGGTGATTATATGATAAATATTTTTGTTTTTATGGTAAAATGGATCCAAATGGTGTCTAATGGATGAATGGTGGCTATGTTAGTTGGTTTACCACATGATGACCATAGAACAAGGTGGGGATGGATAATAGTAGTGTAAGAGGTGTGATGATATCCTTTGGGATAGTGTATGTATAATGCGTTGTTTATGGATAGTGTAGAACATTATTTTGTGAAATTATGCGCACTTTGTGTTATGTGTTTTGATATGTGTGCTTGTAATTATAAGGAAATTCCACCATGGTAATGTGTGTTGGTTGGTAGATAAGAGGATATCATTGAGAATGATCCTCCATAAGGGGATCATAAAACCTTACTGATCTAGGGTAATGGAGGGGAAGAGTAGTTCCGTGGTAACTTCACTCATTTTATGCAGATGATGGAATGGGACTCAGGGTGGGTTGTGCTGAGTATGTTTGACATGACTATGGTGTTTTAGTTATAGATCCCTCCAAAATTTTCTAGAGAGGGTGTACCTGATGCATCCAAGTTATGGATAGATTCCATTAAGATGATTCTTGATCATATAGAGACTCTTCCAGTGAAGAGAGTCATGTTGTTGGCATACATGTTGCGTGGTTAGGAATAGTGTTGGTGAGACATTCTAGTTTATAATCTATAGGATGAAAACATGATATAGAATGATTTCTAGGAAAATATTTTAAAACATTTCTATCAGGATACCTTGAGATAAGAGAAGGCTGTAGAGTTTATGTGGTTGATCTGGGGTCTATGTAAGTGATGGATCATGCTGGCCACTACACTAACATGCAACACTATGTTCTAGTGTTTTATGGAGATGATTCAACTATAGTGATACATTTTTAGGATGGACTTAGACATGATATTAAGTATCATGTGAATATATTCTATTTAAAGAGGTTTACTGAGGTGGTGGATCCAGTCCTTATTTTAGAAGAAAATCACAAGGAGTCTTTGAGTAGTAGATATATATATCTCTTGGTGGGTGACCCAATGGTGTGGCTTTGTATAGTAGGAATAACCACTTTGAGTGTTTATAATAATGTGGTGGTGGAAAATATAGTTAAAAATTCTAACCCTCCTCTTAGGGTAGTGACAGAGTTTCCATATTTCTATGTGGTAGAACAGAAAACAAGAACAGTTAGTGTCCCCAATAACCATTTGAGTGTCAAATGTGTGGAAGGATAGGGATTGTGCAGAGGTTCTATAGGAACCCTTGATTGGTGGTTACATATGGAGAATCAAGGCTGATACAAAGTATAAAAATGGGTCAGTTTCCCAATATCAGACAGGCAGTTTGAGCTCTACCGGATGTAGAGGTTGTGGTGGTGAATGTGGTACTCTGGGTTGAGGGCACCCTTATCCACAGGGTAGTGTCATTCAAGGAACTCTTACCAGATTCTAGGGTATAAATACAAGTCATCTTAATGCAGTTCAGCCTATTTCTAGAGGCGATGAGGCTCGACCATTGATATTATAAGGTACAATTCTTGTATATTTTACTCTTTCTAGTGATTTATTTGATACATGTACCTCACATTTTTTTATATCTTCTTAATTTTTGATCATGTTAAACATAATGGTGGAACACATGTCTGTGACTATTTAAATTGATACATCATTAGGGATGTGAGTAGAAAATATATGTAAATATAAGAAGTTTACCCTCGAGGTCGGAGGGTACCATTTCCTATGGGAACTTTATATGGTGGAAATTTCAGGTTTGTATTTGATATTGGGAATGGATTAGATGGTACTATACAAGGCCCACATATACTATTACCACCATAGGGTAATGTTCAAATCCTTAAAAAGGATAATCTATATGCACCCTGGGAATAGGGTAGCTGAGAAAGACATGTTGGGCCAGTCTTTCAGTAGTTGGGTGAACCTACAGGCCATGTGTCTTGTCTTATCCATGATAACGGCAGAGTGGAGAAACTTTTTTTTCTTTTTGTGGTGGATCAGTTCTGAGATGTTTTTCATGAAGACTTCCCAATCATTCCACCCGAGAGAGACACTAAGTTCATGATAGAGTTTCTTCTGGGAGTAGAACCATATTCTATTCTTCCCTATAGAATAACATCAAAAAAAACTCCATAAACTTATGACTCAGTTGGAGGAACAAGAGAAAAAAGGTTTATCTTCCAGATTATGTCACCTTATGGATATCCAGTGTTGTTTTCTAATACGAATGATGGGTCCTTGCAACTACATATCGATTACAAAAAGCTGAATCACATGAATTTTAAGAATCAATACCCTCTTCCTCGAATCAATGTGATTTTATACCATCTAAGAGGTGTTCTGGTACAATTAAAAAATTATTTTAGATTAAGGTATCACTAGGTGAGATTTATAACTTCTGATGTATCGTACACTTCCAACAGGAGCTGGTGTGGGTTGTATGAGTTTTTTTCATACTGTTGGAGTTAACTAATGCACCGGTAGTGTAACACCTCGAGTTTTTATAGAACTTTTTTTCAAATTAATTTAAATTTTCAATTTTATCTTGAAATAAAATAAGTCAATTATTGATTTCACACAGAATCAACTTGGAATACATTACACGGAACATGATCTTGGCATACGATGCACGTAACCCTGAGTTGGCGTACGATACACGCAACACTGAGTTTCTACGAAACATCTCTTTTTATTATTTTAATTATTGAAAAAAGATAATTATAACCTATCCATTAAACATAGTAATATGAATAGTAATAACTAATTTTAAAACATTTTTTTATAATTTATTTATATATAAAAACATATTGATAATAAAATATAGGATTTTTATTAGTTTTTTTTAATTTTAAAAACATTGTTTTCTCGAATGAACCACTTTCTATAATAAAATTAGTTTTAGACACATTTAGAAATTTAATTTGATAAAATAAACTTGATTTTAAAAATTCAGAATTTCAAAACTAGCTTAGGGTGATTTTTTGGGATTTTTCTAAGAAACATCATTTTTTATGAATAGTCGAAAATACTGCTCTTTAGTTAAGAATGCTGTTTTTTCTAATGAATAATTAATGATAAATGATATTATAAATATTTTTTAATGTATAATTTGATGAATAATACATATATTAATACAATTTCATTCATTATAATCAATATCACATTGATACTGAGTATAAAATCGTAAAAAACGTTTGAACATTTTCCAACATTAAAATCATCTTATTTCATCCCCTCTGTGGGATTAGCACTAATTTTAATTTTTTCACTTATAAGATTTTAATTTCAAAAATATGATTTAAAAATTGTATTCAGTCTAATATTAATATTCTAATAATACCATGTTAATTTTTGACAAAAATTATTATTAAAAGTGATTAAAACTAATCACAGCAGTTAAGGCCAAATTAAGCTTAATTAGGGACAAAACCTTAAAATAAGGTCTCAAATGACCTTTACACTTGTCCAAAACCAATTTTATATCTATATTTCACCCAGAAAACTTCAATTATTTAGTTTTTTTGTTTTTTTGTGACTTTTTTTAGGTATGAAAATTTGTCCACCAAACTTGTTTCTAGAAATTCAAAATGTATCTTTTTCCTTCCCTATAAAAGGTCACCACCTCTACCCATTACTCAGACCTCTAAAAAAAAATTTGTCCTGCCATGAACTGCCCAATTAACTTCCAAAAAAAATCCTAACATTGACCTTTAAGACTCCTGTTTGGTAAAACCTTCTCAACAATCCTTTTGGCACAAACCGAACTGAGTTACTTGATTATGAGGTAACGTTTTCTCTCAAGGTAATTTCCTTTATTTTCCTTATCCACCACCTCTACAAACTTTACTCCCTTATTGTGTGACAATACCAGTTTTATAAATATACTAGGATGTTTTGATGAAAATTTTATGACCAAAAATTATACACAAAACCATCTTATTTATTTTGAACATACTATTTCTATGTACGATGGACTATTGCATCACGAAACGATGATTGTTCATTTAACCTTTACCACCAATTATGGTGGCTATTATGATAAAACATATGTTTATATATGTAATATATTATATTTATTATGTATTTATGATTATTTATTCCTTTTTCAACACACATATTTTTACCTTCTATTTGGTATTAATATGATAATCTCGTTTGAGGAGGTGTGGACTACAACTCTGACAAGATGTTCCGGTCTTGACTTGGGGTAATCTGGTACATGACAACGGGCCTTGCTTCATACCTGGTTTGACACTCCTGAGGGATATTATTTGAGAATTTAAAAACTATTCATGAACCATTATAAAGGATATAAATATATTTTGTCTATGAATAACCTAGGATAATCCTAAATTGTCATAGATTAAGGAATTTGTAATAATTTAGACATCCTATATGTTTTTTTTCATGATTATTTGGTTCCTCATATTTGATTCTGGATCTACCCACTCTATCATATATAATGAATTTTCTAAGGGTTTTAAGATTCCACCAAAACAATTAGAGGTGGAGCTAGTAGTGCAAACCCCTAATGGTATGATGATTTCATATCAAGCCTATGATTACTCTCTATAACACCCCAATCTTCCACGGTACACTTCTCTTTGAATAATACAATAGTGTGTGTAGTATGCAACACTGAGTTCAAGTGCACCACGACTTACCAAACTAGCCGATCAAAAAAAGGTTATGAATAGTATTAAATGAATTTTAAATATTATGTTATCCTTATAATTTTAATCCATATTATGAGTTTCTAATACATGATTTATGAACAAATTCATTTTTTTCAGATAAAAGAATTATTTTTCAAAAAATGAATTTTTACCGCCCTTTAATGGCGAAGCCTATTTAGATCCAATATTTTAAACTTTTATATATTCAATGTGACAAAGTGAAATTCTTCTTTATAATTGGGACATACGAATTTAGTTTCAATAATGTTTTGGTGTCTTTATGCTAACTTCATATTTGGGTGAATAGTGAAAAATACAATATTTTATCTGAAAATAACTTTTTTAATCAAAATAATTTATATTGATAAATTATAAATTTTAAGGGTTTTGAATTATAAACAGATTATATTTTTACTATTTAATCCAATTATGGTCATTTTAAGTAATTTCACCATGAAATTGAACATAAACAAGTGTCAAACTTTTGATAGTTATTATTTCTTAAAAATGCGCCTTTTGGTTTCGAAAGAGGGAATTAATTTTAAATTAATAAATTCAACTTTGATGTTTTTAATTTGGAAAAATAGACTTCATTTTTGGATTTTAAATAACAAAATTATCCTAGGGTGAAATTTTTGTACCTTTCGGATAACTTTTATATTTTGATGAATAGTGAAAATTACTAAATTTTAATTAAAAAAAAAAATTTATTCGAAATAATTATTATTGATTAATTATTAATTTGAGTGGTTTTAAATAATATTTAGAATATATTTTTACCATGTAATACAATGTGGGTCATTATACATAATTTTAAAATTAAACCGGACATAAACCAGTGTCAATCTTTTGATAGTTTTTATCTCTTAAAAACACGCTTTTTGTTTTAACAATGGGAATTAATATTAAATTAATTTCTTCCACTTCTGTGTTTTGAATTTGGAAAAATGGATTCCATATTTTTAATCAGGATGTTCAAATTGTGTAAATGGGTATATTTTATTTTTAGACATTTTGGATAATTACTTCGGTAAATATTTTATTTACCATGGTTAAAGGGTAAATCTGGTAAATAAGGGTTAAATAAATAATATTATAATAATACTAAATTACCCTAAAACGTGTCTTAACCATACTGGTTGATACATGGTCGAGAATGGTCATCTTTGGGTCGATTTTGGTACCCCATGGATCTACTTGTAAGTGATAGGGACACTTTATTTTAATTAAGTTAAAATGAATACAAAAATGACACAAGCATATATCTTTTAGCAAAACTATTGTTACATAGGTTTATATATGTTTGATTTTATACTATAAATATTAATTAGAAATATAAAAATATTTCCTACATAATGATATTTTATTTATAATTTTTAGACATTAAATAATTTAATTTATTTATGACACAATGGTGATGCAGTAATTACCATAATAGTGAAAAATTAGAATAATTGATATTATAAATACCCAAATAAATATAATTGGAGACTTTTAATGAATTAAACTTATTTTATAAGTTAATATGACATATTATGATTGATTTAATTAATTTTTTTCTAAGTAATAATTCTGTTATGAGTTTCACAAAAATCAACTATTGGATAGTGTCAAAATTGACATAAAAGTGTTTTTAAAACAAATATTATATTATTAATTGGTATTAAATTTCTAAAAATCTAAGGTTCGGCCAAGAGACTTATATCAAGATAGTTGTATCATTAATGGACCACTTGGGGGTCGCTTGTATGTATATAGTAAGTTTATTAACTATATAATATAAAAATACAATGTGACATGGTAAATGTCAAAATAATTAACTAAGAGTTAAAACATAAAGATAAGTCTAATATAATGACCCAAACCTGTCTAAATTCTATTGGTTGAATGTTTTTCGACCTATCCCCACCTTAAAATTTTAATAATCAACTTTGGAGCGATTGGAAACCGAATATGAATTTATTATAAAATAATATTTCTAGCTTTTCCTAAAGTGCCCCTCCTCCCCCTTATAAAAGGACACCACTTCTATCCAATTCCTCACACCTATCAAGCCTTTTGGATCGTCCAACCTCTGCCCAATTACGCTCCCTACATCCATATCCTCCTTTTATAAGCCTTAACATAGGAAGAATGTACTTCAAGAGTCCTTTTTGGTTCAAACCAAAGGGAGTTACCCAAATTAAAGGTAAGGATTTCTCTTAGCTTCTTTTCTTTTATTTTATTTCTCCAACCCCTAAACTCTTCTTATTATTTTCTTTTTTAACCAAACCAGTGTCTTAAATATACTATTATATTTTTATTAGAAGTATTATAACTACACTTACACACACATCCATCTAATAAGTGATGAACATATTGTTTCTGTGGATGGCAACCAAACGCCTCACGAAGCGCTGATTGTTCAATTATCTCCTACCACCGCTCATGGTGGCCATTATGATGGAACTATAATTAAATATGATATTAATGATATTTATTTTATATATAATCTTCTGTAATTCCATTTTATATCATACCATTATTCGTTTCGTGTTTTATATATGTACAATAATTTCATTTGAGGAAGTGCGGACTACCGCCCCCTAAAAGTGATATGACTCGTTAATACCATACATGGAACGTATAAAGGATGGTGTTAATGAACATAAGTAACACATATATGATATAATATTATACTGGAATAATTATATACCTATTTATCATTTGGTTTTTATTCCTTTTAAAATGAAAAATGAAATGGAAGTAGCATTCGTGCGTACGTACGGACTACCGTCTCCACGAAAGCGATGAGATTCATTGTCCATCGTATCCATTCATGTATAATTTTAATTTTATGATTTAAAAAAAATTTATAAAGACTTGATATAATTATGGATATGAATATGATAAAACCTATACATAATAAACACGGCTTACGTAACAAAGAATATAAAGGAAAACGAGTAAGTTAACACCCAAAATGACGATAATACTAAGATAGTATTAACAAATCAATGTTAAAAGATCAAATATGATATCATATGAATGTAAATGATTCTTGTATAATTCAATAACAATTATTTAACCATTATACTAGAGGTTAACCTACCATCGACCAAGGAAAAAAGTACAAAGTAAGGGTTTTCTTATCTCACATTTAATTCTGTGAGAATTCCATTGTTCACCACTTATTTATTGAATGTGGTGTGTGTACTACCCATTATTGTATTCGCTGTGTAATATACTTTAATTTATAGATATATATATCATCATGGTATGATCCTTCTTTCATGGGTGTATGTTTCGTAAGATACCTAATCAATAAGGGAATTTGAAATTTCAATTTCCACTCATTTGGCTTTACGCATATTTCATTGATTATATAACTCTAAGATTATGTGTGGAATCACTATTAATTTGATTATGTCATAATTTCCACTCTCCTTCCTGTGTATATACTTTTGATACACATAAAAACTCCATTGATAATTTCTCAAGTCATCGATATGAATTTGATAAGAGTAATATTAACTCATTCTCCATTTGTTGAGTTAAACATCCAATTCGTTGGTGTTGTTTTTACAAGAATATGTGTGAATGTCCTTTAATTTTTTTACACTGAATATCAAATCATATTTAGTGTATTTATATTTGTCACACATAATTATGTCATTGATTTATCCTTAACCTAAGGATACGACCTTTATGAGAGATTTCATCTCAATTTACATTCCATTGAGACTTCTTTGTTGTTATACACCAAATCACTTTTATGTGGTGTATATCATGTACTTTGACATAGTATATAATGATCCCATTTACTCTCATGATATTAAAATGTTTTTATTACAGAAATTATTTATATTCAAGTGTCTCTCTTTTGGTTAGAAACTCTAACTAAAATACCATTTTTAAATGTTTTAAAGACTTATTCTTCTAAATATTGCTCATTAATGTCCACGTTTTAAAAATGGTTTTAAGGATTTATTTATATGGACATTAAAGTATTAAAATTAAAACTCCTTTTAAAAGTTTCAAAGTGGTATGGGACACTTTGATTCAAAAATCTATTTTTAAACGGATTCTTGACAAATAGTGTGACTTTTAAATGTTTTCAAGAAAAGGGGGATATTTCTCTCAAATAGTTTGGATGGTTATTTTCATCTATGTCAATATCATTCATTATTATCTATTTAGGTACAATAAAATCTTCCATATTGTATTGAATGAGTTATGTTTGACTATGGATGTGCTATTTTTATACCATTCATGGTTTGTGGATAAAGTATTGACATTTCATATGCTAGTATTAATACGAATGTTTATGTTATGTTTAAACCTATTCATATGAGGAATGCATTGGACTTAATAGGTGACAAGTGGAGCCCGCTATAGCTCCTCGATGCATCGGTAGGTCTCATGAGACAAACTAGTGTCTTGGTACAAGGCCTTGGCAAAATCTTATTTGTAGTCATGGAACGAGGCCTTGGCTATGTGGTTATGATAGTCTGGAATTATGAATTCCATCATTATCAAAGTGGTTATTGATATTGCATGTGATCATTCGACTAGTAGAATATCCATGTGAATAATTAAATGGCATTATTTCTTTTTTATCTTTGCCATTTTATGTTGAAGTTCAAGTTTAAAAGGCTTTTGTTTTAGTTATAAATTTCCTTAAGTGTTATTGCTTATCTATGAAAGCTTCTGCTATAATGTTATTCTTACTGAGCATCTGAGCTCACCCCTTTCAATGTTTTATTTTTCCCAGGATTATGAAAAAGTTATTTATGAATGACCTGCAGGGTTAGTATGAGGGGATATGAAGACAAGATGTTTTTTTATGATGTAATGTAAAACTTTATGAATGTATCTAGTGTTTCCAAGGATACTAAACTAATCGGTATTTCAAGACTTGATCTTTCTTGTGATCATGACAATGTTATGTAATAATGCACTGAATCTGGGTCACAAGGGTCGGGGAGTTACAGTTGGTATCAGAGGAAGTTTAGTACAAACCTTGGAAGCTAGATTTAGATAAACTCTGATTAGAGAACGTAAAACTAAGATGAACTTTGAGGATTAGTATAGAAGAACTTCTTAGAATTTTGGTATTGTAGAGATTTTGTGAGTTTTTCGAGCAATACATCCCTGTCTGGATACGAGCAGGTAGAGGCGGCTCTGGCACAAATGTACCTAGGGGTAAAACCCAAAAACACCGCTTTGAGATAGACTCAAACAGGAATTGGTTCACGACAACAGGCCTTGCTGCACTCTTGGTTAATACACTCCTGGGGGATATGCTTAGGATAATTTACATTTTCTTTACAAACCAATTTGAAGTATTATATATAAGATGAGAGTAAATGACCTTGGTTAATCCTAATGTGTTTCAAATTGAGAATATTGTGACATGATATTATTTAAATAATTTTATGACTACTGTTACTCACTAAATGCTTTCTGGTTTTAGTCAATGGCTGGATTCCAAGGAAGTCCTAGTAACTTTGAGAATGATGTACAAGGTGGGAACGGTGGTGGAAACGAGTAACAAAATGGAGTATTGATAGGCGTGAAAGATATTGTGTTCATTCCAAATCAGTTTTCCAAAAATATGATCAATAACATATATATTAACCAATTCCCGGACACAACAAAGAAGATAAAGGTGATGAATGATAAGAGCTCCTGTAGTGCAGACCATGGAGAAAGGAATCCTCAATTTCCACCACGCACGAAATGTGGAAGGAGACACTCAGGAAAGGGTCTCAATAAGACAAAGAAATGCTTTATGGGTTGGAAGGAAGGACATAAAGTGAAGAACTACTGAAGAAAAATGAAGAGTACTATGGAAGAAGATAAAAATGGTCTCAAGAATCCATTTATAGTCATTTTCTATAAATGTAGGGGACCTGACCATTACCCAAGTGAATGCCCGATTCTATAAGATATTTTCTTGGTCAAAGAAGAAGCTATGTTGAAATAAATGGTTGGAGAAATGTTTAAAAAGTATTAGTGCTCCTTGTTGATGGGTTTACATTGGAATAATTTTCTCTTTTATTTGTAACCCCGCAGTTTTCCATGTGAGAGTGATATTTGAGGAAGAATTATCTCTTCTCTTGTGGATATAGTTATAAATAACAATTTGGTTTTATATGATCTTTGGGGTTTGAGAGAATTATAAGTTATTATAATTTGGGATGAAAATGAAAGGTATGATATAACATTTGTGGTTAAATTTATGTTATGGTATTTTGTGGAATTTATCTCATTTTGGAAATGTTATAAAATATAGTTTTTGAAAAAGGACAACACGTAGACCGTGTGACAACCCGTCGCTTCGGACAAAGCTATGGTAATCGAACCCACAACCAAAGTGCGATTGGGATTTATCTCTTACCACAGGACTACGTGAAGTCCCTGGATAGTGTGACTAATTATTTTTAGTTAAATGATTTTATTGATCAATAAAAACTTGATTTGGGTTCTTATGTATTATTAAATAAATACCCTTGGTATAGGAAAATGATTTGGTGATTAAGTGATAAATGTTATTTTGGAATATGTTTGCTTTGATGGGGACAGTATATACCCAAGGAAAATAAAATACTATGGGATTTCATTTGAGGAGTAATGGTGAATTTTTATCTATGTTTTTATTGTGGATTTATAGTGATTTGGTCTATTTATGGAAATGATTAACCTATAATAGAGAATATGTGATTAGGTTAATTACTTTTATGTATGTGACTTTAAGAGTATTTGATGTCATTTAGAGATACAATTTAACATGGGAGACTACATAATCAAATTCTTCTATGTTTTGGGTTTAAATATTACTTTGGATTATATGGAAGTATTTTAAGGACAATTGATTATTGAATGGTATTTATTTAACTTTGGGGTATTGTTGGTTTAATTTTAGAAATTAAGATTAGTGATTATTTCTCTCAAGGAATATCCTTTTGGGTGATCATTAGATCTTGTAAAAACCATTTTGGTTTTGATTAATCACTAAAGACAATGTAAAAATATAGTTCATCCTGCATGGATCATGTGATTCTATAGAAGTTTATTCTAGATCTTCCAGTGTGACCAAGTCTTCTTGAATACTCATCGTTTAAAAAAATGAGTTAGTGGTGGAAATTTATTAAAGAATGAAACTCTACTTAAAATGTAAGTATATATGTTTATATTCATAGTCAATATCATAAATGAATTCCTCATCCTTATGTAATGTAACTTAAAACAAAAAATGTAGTCCATTTACTTTCCTACTAGGAGACTAAAGATCGTTTGTCCCAACAGAAGTTTGTGGTTTTCTTATTGTTAACTTTCACCTAATCATGATTTATATCCCTCTCCATCAAAACATGACACTTATTTTATCATCTATATCCATGTTTTCCTACATGGAATCCGAGTATGGGTTATCTTGGTTGACCTTTATACCTCTCTTTCTTTCTTTTAATGTGATAGTTTTATTGACACTTTTTCCGATGTGGGACTTTCCATTATATTCCCAAGCATAATTTTAATAAATTGAGAGTGCACAATTTATTTAAGGATGGGAGAATGTAACACCCCAATCTTCCACGGTACACTTCTCTTTGAATAATACAATAGCATGTGTTGTACGCAACACTGAGTTCAAGCGCACCACCACCTACCAAACTAGCTGATCAAAAAAAGGTTATGAATAGTATTAACTGAATTGTAAATATTATGTTATCCTTATAATTTTAATCCATATTATGAGTTTCTAAGACATGATTTATGAACAAATTCATTTTTTTCAGATAAAAGAAGTATTTTTTGAAAAATGAAATTTTACCACCGTTTAATGGCGAAGCCTATTTAGATCCAATATTTGAAACTTTTATATATTCAATGTGAAAAACTGAAATTCTTCTTTATAATTGGGACATAATAATTTAGTTTCAATAATGTTTTGGTGTCTTTCTAATAACTGCATATTTGGGTGAATAGTGAAAAATACTATATTTTATCTGAAAACAACTTTTTTAATCAAAATAATTTATATTGATAAATTATAAATTTTAAGGGTTTGGAAGTATAAAAATATTATATTTTTTCTATTTAATCCTATAATGGTCATTTTAAGTAATTTCACCTTGAAATTGGACATAAACAAGTGTCAAACTTTTGATAGTTATTATTTCTTAAAAATGCGCCTTTTGGTTTCAAAAGCGGGAATTAATTTTAAATTAATAAATGAAAGTTTTATGATTTGAATTTCATAAAATAGACTTTATTTTTAGATTCTAAATAACTAAATTATCCTAGGGTGAAATTTTGGTACTTTTCGGATAACTTTTATATTTTGATGAATAGTGGAAATTACTAAATTTTAATTAAAAACAACTTTTTTTATAGAAATAATTATTATTGATTAATTATTAATTTGAGTGGTTTTAAATTATATTTAGAATATATTTTTACCATGTAATACAATGTGTGTCATTTTACATAATTTTACAATTAAACCGGACATAAAACAGTGTCAATCTTTTGATAGATTTTATCTCTTAAAAACACGCTTTTTGTTTTAACAATAGGAATTAATATTAAATTAATTTATGCCACTTCTGTGTTTTGAATTTGGAAAAATGTATTACATATTTGTAATCAGGATGTTCAAATTGTGTTAATGGGTATATTTTATTTTTAGACATTTTGGATAATTACTTTGGTAAATATTTTATTTACCATGGTTAAAGGGTAAATCCAGTAAACAAGGGTTAAAAAAAATAATATTATAATAATACTAAATTAAACTAAAGTGTGTCTTAACCCTATTGGTTTATACATGGTCAACCATGGGCATCTTTGGGTCTATTTTGGGACCCCATGGATCCACTTGTAAGTTATAGGGACACTTTATTTTAATTAAGTTAAAATGAATACAAAAATGACACAAGCATATATCTTATAGAAAAACAATTGTTAAATAGGGTTATATATGTTGGATTTTATACTATAAATATTAATTAGGAAGATAAAAATATTTCCTACATAATTATATTTTATTTATAATTTTTACACATTAAATAATTTAATTTATTTATGACACAATGGTGATGCAGTAATTACCATAATAGTGAAAAATTAAAATAATTGATATTATAAATACCCAAATAAATATAATTGGAGACTTTTAATGAATTAAAATAATTTTATAGGTTAATATGACATATTAGTATTGATGTGATTAATTTTTTGCGAAGCAATAATTCTGTTATGAGTTTCACAAAAATCCACTATTGAATAGTGTCAAAATTGACATAAAAGAGTCTTTAAAACAAATATTATATTATTATTTGGTATTAAATTCCTAAAAATATAAGGTTCGTCCAAGAGTCTTATATCAAGATAGGTGTATCATTAATGGACCACTTGGGGGTCTCTTAAATGTATATAGTAAGTTTATTAACTATATAATATAAAAATACAAAGTGACGTGGTAAATGTCAAACTAATTAACTAAGAGTTAAAACTAAAAGATAAGGCTAATATAATGACCCAAACCTGTATAAATTATATTGTTTGAATGTTTTTAGACCTATCCCCACCTTAAATTTTGAATAATCATCTTCGGAGCCATTAGAAACCGAATATAAATTTATGATAAAATAATATTTCTAGATTTTCCTAAAGATCCCCTCCTCCCCCTTATAAAAGGACACCACTTCTAACCAATTCCTCACACCTCTCAAGCCTTTTGGCTCATTCAAACACTACAAAATTAATCTTCCTACATCCCTATCCTCCTTTTAGAAGCCTTACCTTAGGCATAATGCACTTCAAGAGTCCTTTTTGGTTCAAACCAAAGGGAGTTACCCAAATTAAAGGTAACAATTTCTCTTAGCTTCTTTTCTTTTATTTTACTTCTCCAACCCCTAAACTCTTTTTATTATTTTCTTTTGTAACAAAACAAGTATCCTAAATATACTAGGATATTTTTATTAGAAGTATTATAACTAAACATACACACACATCCATCTAATGGGTGATGAACATAATGTTTCTGTGGATGGCAACCAAACGCCTCATGAAGCGATGATTGTTCAATTATATCCTACCACCTATCATGGTGGCCATTATGATGTAACTATAATTAAATATTATATTAATGATATTTATTTTATATATAATCTTCTGTAATTCCATTTTATATCATACCATTATTCGTTTCATGTTTTATATATATACGATAATTTCATTTGAGGAAGTGCGGACTACTGCCCCCTAAAAGTGATATGACTCGTTAATACCATACATAGAACGTATAAAGGATGGTGTTAATGAACTTAAGTAAAAAATATATGATATTATATAATACTGGAATAATTATATACCTATGCATCATTTGGTTTTTATTCCTTTTAAAATGAAAAATGAAATGGAAGTAGCATTCGTGCGTACGTACGGACTACCGTCTCCACGAAAGCGATGAGATTCATTCTCCATCGTATCCATTCATGTATAATTATCATTTTATGATTTAAAAATACTTTATAAGGACTTTATATAATTCTGGATATGAATATGATACAACCTATCCAGAATAAACACAGCTTATGTAACAAAGAATATAGAGGAAAACGAGTAAGTTAACACCCGAAATGATGATAATACTAAGATATTATTAACAAATAAATGTTAAAAGATCATATATGATATCATATTAATGTAAATTATTCTTTTATAATTCAATAAAAATTATTTCACCATTATACAGGAGGTTAACCTACCATCGACCAAGGAAAAAAGTACAAAGTAAGGGGTTTCTTATCTCACATTTAATTCTGTGAGAATTCCATTGTTCACCACTTATTTATTGAATGTGGTGTGTGTACTACCCATGAATGTATTAATTCTGTAATATACAATAATTTATAGATATATACATCATCATGGTATGATCCTTCTTTCATGGGTGTATGTTTCGTAAGTTACCTAATCGATAAGGGAATTTAAAATTTCAATTTCCACTCATTTGGCTTTACACATATTTCATTGATTATATTACTCTATGATTATGTATTGAATCACTATTCATTTGATTATTTCATAATTTACACTCTCCTTCCTGTGTATATACTTTTGATACACATAATCACTCCATTGAAAATTTCTCAAGTCATCGATATGAATTTGATAAGAGTAATATTAACTCATTCTCCATTTGTTGAGTTAAAAATCCAATTCGTTGGTGTTGTTTTTACATGAATATGTGTGAATGTTCTTTGATTGTTTTACACTAAATATCCAATCATATTTAGTGTATTTATATTTTTCACACATAATTATGTCATTGATTTATCCTTAACCTAAGGATATGGCCTTTATGAGAGATTTCACCTCAATTTACATTCCATTGAGACTTCTTTGTTGTTATACACCAAATCACTTTTATGTGGTTTATATAATGTAATTTGACATAGTATATCATGAATCCATTTACTCTGATTACATTACAATGTTTTGATTACTACAATTATATGTATTCAATTGTATCTCTTTTGGTTAGAAACTCTAACTAAAATACCATTTTTAAATGTTTTAAAGACTTATTCTTCTAAATCTTGGTCATTAATGTCCACATTTTGAAAATTGTTTTAAGGATTTATTTATATGGAAATTAAATTTTTAAAATTAAAACTCCTTTTAAAAGTTTCAAAGTGGTATGTGACACTTTGATTCAAAAAAACTATTTTTAAACGGCTTCTTGACAAATAGTGTGACTTTTAAATGTTTTCAAGAAAAGGGGGATATTTCTCTCAAATTGTTTGGATGGTTATTTTCATCTATGTCAATATCATTCATTATTATCTATTGATAAACAATACAATCTTTCATATTATATTGAATGAGTTATTTTTGACTATGGATGTGCTATTTTTATACCATTCATGGTTTGTGGTTAAAGTATTGACATTCCGTATGCTAGTTTTAATATGAATGTTTATGTTATGTTTAAACCTATTCATATGAGGAATGCATTGGACTTAATAGGTGATGGGTGGAGCCTACTATAGCTCCTAGATGCATCGGTAGGTCTCATGAGACAAACTAGTGTCTTGGCACAAGGCCTTTGCAAAATATAATTTGTAGTCATGGCACGAGGCCTTGGATATGTGGTTATGATAGTCTGGCATTATGCATTCCATCATTATGAAAGTGGTTATTGATATTTCATGTAATAATTCTACTAGTAGAATATCCATGTGAATAAGTAAATGGCATTATTTCATTTTTATCTTTGCCATTTTATGTTGAAGTTCAAGTTTAACTTTTGTTTTAGTTATAAATTTCCTTAAGTGTTATTGCTTATCTATGAAAGATTCTGCTATAATGTTATTATTACTGAGCATTTGATATCACCCCTTTAAATGTTTTATTCTTTCTAGGATTATGAAGAAGTAATTTATGAATGACCTGCAGGGTTAGTATGAGGGGATATGAAGACAAGATGTTTTTTTATGATGTAATGTAAACCCTTATGAATGTATCTAGTGTTTCCAAGGCTACTAAACTAATCGGTCTTTCGAGACTTGATCTTTCTTGTGATCATTCCAATTTTATGTAATAATCCAATGACTCTGGGTCACTGGGGTCGGGGCGTTACACTCTCTGGTTGAAGTTTGTGGTAATTTACTTCCAGTAAATCTTGTCATTCTTACTTTGGTTGAATTTGATGTTATCCTAGGAATTGATTGGCTTTCTCAACATAAATCCCACATGAATTTTCATGGAAGGGAAGTTAAGTTTTAAATTTAATACACTTCAGTGATCATCCATCTATGTGATGATTATTATGAAGATCCTCTTGGGATTACATCCAGTGTATGGGTCTTAATTCCAAATCAAAAGGGTTTATTATATCAAATGTTTGGGGAGAAGATCGACATCGATGGTGTGCCTCTTTTTCAGGATTTTTTGGATGTCTTTCTGGAAGACTTTCCTAGTCTTCCACAAAAATGTGAAGTTGATTTGTTGATAGAATTTATACCTAGTTCCACACTAATTTCAAAGAATCCTTATAGAATGTCCCTTATTGAGTTGTAGGAATTGAAAAATCTACTCCAAGAAAGCCTCGATAAGGGATTCATTCAGCCAAGTGTGTCACCTTGGGGTGTACCGGTTCTTTTTGGGAAAAATAAAGATGGATCAATGTGACTATGTATTGATTATCAGGAGTTGAACAAGATCACAATTGAGAAAAAGAATCATCTTCCCCATATTGATGAATTGTTTGATCAACTGAGTAGAGCTCAATACTTTTCCCAGATTGACCTTTGTTCTGGATATCATCAGTTGAGGTTCAAGATGGATGATATAACCAATAAGACATTCCATACAAGGTATGGTCACTATGAATATATAGTGATCCCTTTTTCATTACTAATTCCCTAGATATCTTCATGAATTTAATGAATAGACTCTTTATATATTACCTTGACCATTTTTTGATAGAATTTATATATGATATAATTATCTACTCAAAGAGAATGTAAGAGAATGTAGATCACTTGATACTTGTATTGAGGACCCTAAGGAAGGATAATTTGTATTAAAAAATTACTAAGTGTGAAATTTGGCTACAAAATGTTTCATTTTTTGGTCACATAATCACAATATTTGGAATAGTAGTAAATATTTCAAAGACAGAGGATATTGAAAGATGTCCTAGACCAACCACAGTGACTGAGATATGTGGTTTTCTTAGTTTAGTTGTATACTATTGATGGTTTGTAGAGAATTTATCATTACTATATAATCATATGACCAAGTTAAATTAGAAGGGTGTTATATTCCTCTAGATAGATTAATGTGTGGAAAATTTCAAGGAACTGAAAAAAAAATTTGGTCGGTGCACCTGTGCTTATAATACTTTATAGTGGAGAAGGGTATCTAATCTATCGCGGTGCATCCAAGAAGTTATTAGGTTTTGTTCTTATGGAAAATAACATGGTTATAGCCTATGCTTCATGAATATTGAAGATTCATGATAAAATTTACCCAACTTATGATTTGGAATTAGCATCAGTAATCTTTATATTAATGATATGGAGGCATTATCTTTCTGGGGAAAATTGTGATATATATATCGATCATCAAATTCTGAAATATATATTCATACAGAAGGAGTTGAATATGAGCCAGAAAAGATTGTTAGAGTTTTTAAAGGATTATTATTTCTCAATACATTACCACCTTGGGAAAGAAAAAAAGGTTGCTGATGCTTTGAGTCAAAAAGATCATGCTAGATTATCTATTATGAGGATCAAAAAAGATCCAATATTTCTTTATTTTCAAAGGATGGATCTAAAAATCCTGAAGGAAGGGGGAAATTTAATCTCTCTCAAATGAATGTTAATCCCTCTATCTAATTGATGATTAAGGAGGCACAAAAGGAAGAAGAAAAGTTTCAAAAGAAAGTTAGAAATGTTCCTAAGTTTAACCGTCATCAAGAAGGAATGATAAGGTTTAGGAAACGTGAATGTGTTCATTCCATTCTAGTTTTAAAGAAGGAGATACTAGTGGAATCTCATAGTTCTTCATTCTCTATTTATCCTGGAAGTACGAAGATGTATAAGGACATTAAATAATACTTCTTATGGGATGGCATGAATATTGATATCTCAGATTTTTTATCTTGGTGTTGGGTATTCAAGAAATTTAAGGCTGGAAGGAAAACTTCAAAAGGAATGTTGCATCCAATACCAACACTATAATGGAAATGGGAGAACATCACTATGGATTTTTTTACTTGACTACCCAATACCAGTAATGGGTTTAATACTATATGTGTGGTAGTTGATCGCCTTACTAAGTTAGTATACTTTATTACTATCATAGAATATTTATCTCTTGATCAACTTGTTATAATATACATTAATGAAGTGGTAAGGTTTCATGGAGAACCACATTCCATTTTATCAGTTCGGGATCTGAGGTTATCCATAAAGTATTGGTGAAGTATTCAGAAAGTGCTTGATATGTAATTGAGTTTCAGCACTTCCTATCATCCTCACATTGTTGGTTAGTTTGAAAGATCAATTCAAACCATAGAAGATATATTGAGAAATTGCTCTTTGGATTTCAAAGGTGGTTGGGATCAACACTTTCCCCTAGTTTATTTTTCTTACAAAAATATCTTTCACTCAAGAATTCACATGGAACCACATGAATCTCTATATGGGAAGTAATTTAGATCTCCAACAAGTTGGGATCAGTTTAGAGAAATGAAGCTACTGGGGTAGGAGATTTCTGAAGAAATTTTCAAGAAGGTTAGAACCAATCAACATTTTATCAAGGTAGCTCAAAGTTGGTAGAAACGTTTTTCTAATAACCACTAACCTGATCTAGATTTTGAAGTTGGTGAAAGGTGTATCTATGAATCTCACCTTGGAATAATTTAATGAGATTCTAAAAGATAGGGAAACTAATCCATGGGTATATCAGCCCCTTTTAAATTCTTGATCATATTAGGATGCTAGCCTATCGGTTGTCAATTCCTCTAAATCACTCTCAATTCCATGATATTTTCCATGTATCAATCGTAAGGAAGTACATAACTGACCCTTAAAATGTACTGAACTAGGAGGTCATATCTTTGGAGTAGAATTTTTTTATGAGGAGCAACCAGTTGAAATTCTGGATTGATCATAGAAAGTTCTATGAAATAATACCACTCTCCTTATCAAATCCTGGTAGATAAATCACAAGTAAGAGGAGATACATGGGATATTGAGGATATTATGAAGCATAAGTATCCTCACTTTTGTTTACCTGAGTGATGAATTTTGAGAGAGAAATACACTTTAAAAGGGTAGAATGTAACTCCCAGATTTTTTACGGACCTTTTTTCAAATAGATTTAAATTTTTATTTATATCGTGCAATGAACTAAGTAAAATATTCCTTTCACATGGAACCTACTTTTGTATATTACACAGAACACCAACTTGGTATACAATTCATGCAAGACTGAGTTGGCATACAATACACTCAACATTGAGTGTCTACGAAACATTTCCTTTTATTGTTTTAATTATTTAATAAATATAATTATAACCTAGACATTAAAATTAGTAATATTAATAGTAATAACTACTTTTAAAATATTTTATATAATTTTTTATATAAAAAACATATTTATAATAAAAGATATGATTTTTGGTAAAGTCTTTTTTATTTTTAAAAGCATTGTTTTCTCGAATGAACCACTTATAAAAATAAAATTAATTTTATACGCATTTATAAATCTGATTTTATAAAATAATTTTTTTTTGAATTTATATTGTTGAAATTATCTTATGGTGAATTTTTGGGATTTTTCTGGGAAAAATCATTTTGTTATGAATAGTGATAAATACTTCTTTTTAGTTAAAAACATCCTATAGTCTAATTAAGTATTTTTTATAAATGATATTATAAATACATTTTAAGGTCACATTATATGAATATTATATTTATTAATGAAATTTCATTCATTATAATCAATTTCATTTTGAATCTAAAAATAAAATCTTAACAAACTTTTGAACTTTAGCTTACATTAAAACCCCGATATTTCGTCCTGTTTACGGGATTAGCACTAATATTAATTCTTATAATTCTGTGATTATAATTTCACAAATTCGAAATAAATATTTTTATTAATTTTATTATTTATATTCAAATAATTCCATGTTAAATTTTGACCAAAATGATTAGTAAAAGTGATTAAAATTAATCACTGCGGTTAAGGCCAAATTAATCTTAATTAGGAACTGAACCATAAAATTAAGGGACCAAATAACCTATAAACTAATCCAAAACCCATTTTACATACATATTTAAATCATATACCTTATATTATTGAGTTTGGTTTGTTTTTTATGAGTTTTTTAGGTAATAACATGTGCACACCTAACTTATTTCTAGAAATTCCAAATGGGTCATTTTCCTTCCCTATAAAAGGCCACAACCACTACCAATTATACACACCTCTAAAACCTTTTATGTTAGGCTAACCCACGCATAATAAACATCAAAAAAAATATCCATTATACTTTAAATCCTCCCTTATGGAATAAAATCTCTCCAGTAAGCCTTTTGGCACAAACCAAAAGGAGTTACACGATTAAGAGGTAAAGTCTTCTCTCAAGCTCATTTCCTTTATTTTAACTCTCCACACAATACACTATTTTTATTCCATTATTGTGTGAAAAAACCAGTATCCTCCACATAATAGGATTTTTTTATGCAAATTTTCTGACCTACACTTACACACACCTTTATCTAATGGATGTTGAACATATTGTTTCTTTGTACGGCGAACTACTGCCTCACAAAAGGACGATTGTTCATTTTTCTTTTAACACCAATCATGCTGGACATTATGATAGACATTATATTTATATATATATTAGATTATATTTATTATTTCTCTAATCTTATTTATTCCTTTAAAAAACATCTTTTTACATTCCATTTTATGTTAATACGATAATCTTGTTTGAAGACTTGTGGACTACCGCCCCCTCAAAGTGATGTGATTCGCTCACACTCCACATGGAATGTATTAAAGATGGGTTTTGTTAAATTATATTGTATTTATAATATATTAATTCTAATTGAATAATGATATATATGTGTGTAAGTTACATACTTTCTTTCAGTACAACAATAAAAACGGAAACAGTGTTCATGCGTACGTATGACTTTCCATCTCCATGAACTGTGTATTCTATTTCATTCTTATTTAAGCTATAAATTTTTATAATATAATTATACTGGATATAACTGATATTTATATCATTTTCTATATTTTTTAATCATGATAAATATATAAGGATCAATGATATAACAAATTAAGACACATGTGAAAAACAATGAAAATATTACCCGAAGTGAAACCTTAACATAGGATCGTTAACAAGCAGGAAATATAAATTCATAATAAAATAAAATATGGTAACAGATATAAGACGATTATTATTAAAAAAATTTATAATAAACTTATATTTATTATAATGGAATCTTGTACGAGTATTGAGAGAATCAAGACACAAGTTAAGGGGATTTCATCTCTTTTAATTTTTGTGAGATACAAGATATGTTCTCCACAAATTCCTTTTATGTAGTTTATATACTGACCATGATTGTATTCTAGGTATCTTTTACTTAAATTTAGGGGTATTCACATATCCATTATATGATACATCATTGATGGGGTTAAACTTTTAAAAGTTAACAAATCGATAAAACAGTTTTGTCTAAATTTTCCTTCTTTGAGACTCATATTTCTTTGTGCACCTAAACTCTTCTTCGAAGTCTATATAATTCTATTTTACATGTTATATCATGAATATTATACTTTTAATTATATATTATACTTCATTTAATTTTATTTTCTTACATGGAGTGTATGATCCCAAGTCCAAAAGTTAATAGAGTTTATTAAGGCAATCTCCTCATTCATTGAGATTTTTTATGTTTATGGTTCCTTTCATGAAATATTATGATCCATCATTCAAGAATGTTCATGAGATTTATTATCCTAGATTTATTCAAGATATACTCAATTTTTAGTACCATATTTACACTCTTTCGTACTTAAGATAATTTTTTTGGTAAAATATGACCACCTATCTCTTTGGATGGAAGTCTATTATATTCAACAACTATGTTTTCAAAAGTGATTTCAAAAGATCCTTGAAGATAATTCTCATGGAAAAATTAATTTTAAATATTTTTATTATTTTAAATGATTACATCATATGTTTAAAAATTTATTTTCAATGAAAAATTACTTTAAAATTTTTTATGTAATAAAAATAATATTTCAAAGACGAAATAATGTTTTCCTCAAGATGTGTTTTTAGAAGATCTCTCAAAATTATATTCCATATAAGATAAAATCAATTGGTGTAAATAATTCCGTTATATGGAATTATTAAATGTATCCATTCATATTATTTCTCTGAATCAATTATGTTTGGATGGAATGATGTTATGAAATCATTTTCTCTTTCATGGGTTATATGCTTTTGAAACCTGCTACTTTTCACAGTTTGTGTTTATGATTAAATGATTATGAAACCTATATCTTTCAATAGTTTATGATATGTTTACATATTTATGATACCCAGTTCATTTCATGGGTTATGATATGTTCATTTATGATCTTGTGGAATATGTATGTATGATTACATTATGTGAGGGGTGGGACCTATATCTCCCTCCAATGCATTGGGTAAATATTTATATCTCATGAGATAAAATAAGACTAGAATAAGGGTTAATTGGTTAAGTAATAGAGGTATGGAATGAGGGTTAATCAGATCAGTAATATAGGGCTGGAATGAGGATCACTTGGTCCAATTATATACATTTAGAATGGTGGTTACCCGGTTCAGTAAAAGAATTTTTCCACTAAGACGGTCTTGGTTGTGAGGCCTTAGCTACTATGGAAATCATTATATGCGTATGTGTTTTCACAATTCAATGCATTGTTCCTAAGTTATACTTTATTGGAATATTATATTTATTTCATTATTTTTCATTTCTTATGAACTACCAAAATTTATGCCATCATATTTGATATACAAGTATGATCATCTTACTTCATGATCTTGTTCTCATACCCTTATTCTTGGTATTATAGTTACATATATACCTTATTTACCCTTACTACTAATTTGATCTCACCCTTTTTATTTTTCCTTACTAATGTTGTGAAGATATGTATTATGTTTGAGGGTTCTAAGAAGGGTTCTAGTCAAGAAGAACCTAGTGGGAGATAATGTAGCACTATCATGTATCAGTGTTTATGTATTTCATGTTTTCAAAGGTAATAGACTAGTATGGTCTTTTTGCATATATTTTTATAATTTTTGAGTGTTACACAATGTTGGATCAAAATAATTATGAAGATATTATATGTAGTATCTAATGATGCTCAAAATACAAGAGGTGGGGTGAATTTTATACATTAAAAAATTCCTTTTTAACTTTTAAAGATGGTGATGTTTAACAAAGTTAAATAAGGTAATTCAAAAAATATCTAGTTCTACACACTTGCTTGATTCCGAGAATGTAATTCCAGAAAAGTAATTCTGGAAATGAAACTTAACAAAAGTTTACAAAGATAAATATTCTACCTTAAATCATATAGAATCTCACTAAATCAGAGTATACAATTATGAGAAATTATAAGATAGTTATACTTTTTTCAACAATCAAAATGCAGTAGAAAACTTGACACAAACAAGTAACAAGTAGAAAATATTTTAACCCAAAGAGAAAGGTATCCAACAACATTGGATAAAGGTCCCTTGATTTATACTTTCAAGAAAGATTGGCTTACCCACCCCAGTGTAAGCCCTCAATATGAAGATCAGAGTCTATCTTGATATCCCCGCAAGCCCTCAAATTCAAGGTAGTAGGCACCTTTGTCTACCTCATCAAGGAAGTCCTCGAATATTAAGGTAGTTAGAACCTTTGTCTTCCTATCCCTGTAAGACCTCGAATGTACTCAGTAACATTAGAAGTCGCATGAAACAATTCTGAATAGGAACTTCAATAAGCACTAAGCATGAAAGTCTCTCTCTAGAAATCACTTCAGCAGCATGTAATCACTAGAGTCATAGAATAATTCATCAAAATTCTTGAGCACTTTCAAATGAGCTCCTATTTATTGGCGCCGCTCCAACGGTCGACTCCCTCATCCAATGGTCATATTTTTCCTTGAATTTCTAAGGGACTTGTACATGTGTCCCTCAAATAATGGTTAATTAGTAACTGAATTCATGAAATCGTTTTATAACCAAAACATGAGTAAGAAGAAATATAGTTACTTAACCAAAATCATTTTTTGGGGTGTAAGGAAAAATGAAAATTTGGAGTCTAACCAAAAACACATTCAGTATCTATAATTTAAGGATATTCAGATTATGTCTTTAGAAGAATTCGGAACCTGAATTATATAAAAATACAGAGTCTGAATCTCGAGGAAATTCAGAGTCATAATTCAATAGAATTCGGAGTCTGAATTCATAATAATTTTGAGTCTGAACATACAAAATTCAATTTCTGAATTCATTAGAATTTGGAGTGTGAACATACAAAGTTCAAAGTCTAAATTCAAAAAAAAAATGGAGTCTGAACATACAAAGTTGAGAGTCTGAATTCTTTAGAATTCAGAGTCTGAACTTACAAAGTCCGAAGTCTGAATTTATAATAATATGGAGTCAAAACTCATAAGAGTTCAGGGTCTGAGTTCAAAGAACTCAGAGTCAGAACTCATAAGAGTTTGGAGTCTGAATTCAGAGAACTTGGAGTCAGAACTCATAATAATTTGGAGTCTAAATTTAGAGAACACTGAACTTGAACTCATAAAAGTTTTGTGCCTGAATTCATGGAATTCAGAATCTGAATTTAGAGAACTCAGATTCTCAATTCGAATCCTAAAAACATAATTCTTTATATCTAATTATATATTTGATTCTGAGGTGTTGGATATGAAACCTAATTTTATACATAGACAATATAAAAAATGAAACCATGGTAAGGATAAATTTCCATGGGGAAGGGAAATTTCCCTTATGAGAGTAAAACATAGGGTAAAATAATATTTTCCTTAAGATATGGTTTTTGTGAGTTTCAAAATATGAAGGGATGGTAAAGTCATAAGGAATCCATATTGACTCAACAATCCCCCCAAACATGAAGGAATGGAAAATTCATAAGGAAACCTTATTAACTCAACAATCTCCCCTTTTTGGAAAGCACAAACATCCTTTTGAAAAATAATATAAGTAATTATTAAATATTTTTATAGACATTGAAAATAAAATTTATCTCCCTTAACACGTGGTCAATGATGAATACAACTAACTCTCCCTTAGGATATGGGAACACTAAGGATTGTATTCTAGATTTCTGGAATGAGACCTATTATTTTATTTCATACGGTAATCTTCATGATGAAAACTCACCCTTAGATAAACTCCCTTTACATAGGGATATTTCTTCTATACTTAGTATAATTTTTTCCTTTATCCCCCATTATAATTTTCAAAAAGGAATTTGAGGGAATGGAAAAGAAATTGTGGTACCTGAATGATTAGTACAACACATCCAAAGGACAATCAACCAAAAATTTCATTACGATTAGAAATAATTTGTACAGCAAGTAAAATACAAAAAAAAAGATCATATTTAAACAAGTTTTTCCTTCTTTTTAATTGGGAATCAGCTTCATCACTATTGTCTTCAGCTTCTTGAGCTCCTTGTGTTCTTCCTCTTCTCGCTTAAGAATTTTATCCTTATCCTCTACTTTCTTTTATAAGGCTTTGATCTTATCTTCCTGATCCTTAATACTTTCAGCCTGATCCTTCAAGGCTTTTTACTACTTCACTAGCTTGTCTTCAATATCAATATTGAGATCTATTTCTCTCTTCCAACTCTGGGAAACTGAATACAACATCCCATTTAGATGTTTTACCACTTTAATCTAAGAGTTCTATTTCCAGAGTCATCTTTTCTTCAAAACTTCTTGTGAGATCCTTGATCTTTCCATCTTCAATGTCAAATGCCTCCTTGACACGGTCTTGGAACTCATCAAGATTTATCATGTCCTCTATGGTTATCCTTGACCAACTGGTCATCTTCTTGCATGATCTTTTATGGGCTTCGTAGTTAATGAATAAATTATTGAATTCAGCCTCAATCTTGACACACTTGTCCATAACCATGGACACTGAATCCAATTTATGGTTCAAGGTGTGTTGAAGCATCTGACATCTCGATTCAATGCTTGGAAAAATCAAAATGGTACCAACAAGATTCTTTAGTGACTTAATAATGAAATCATGTCCAAGGGATGATGATTCTGAATCTGAAACTTTTATTGGTGAGGGCTCTTTCTCCAACTCAGTAGCCTTCCTCTCTGATGATCCACCAGCTTCCTTCTTCTTCACAACAGCTTTAGTAGTTGTATCAACAACCACCTATTTTCCCTTATTAGTTCTCGGAATGGCTTTCTCATCTGGAGATTCATGTTCACTATCAGACAGCTGGACAATTTTATCTTCATCTAGCTATTCCTTCTCAGCTCCTACCTCAACATCTTCAGGGTAAATAAAATGATGATTAAAACATTCTTCTTCAGACAACTTTTTCACTTCTTCTTCAGTCTTGTCATCTTCTTCTTTTTCATCTTTCCCAGGTGTGGCCAGCTTTGAATATTCCGCTTCATAAGTTTGTATTGAGAGCTTCTAGAATGGACTTTCTTTCTCATTGAAATCTTCTAATTTCTTAATTAACTCTAGGGTGTCACCACTAATTTCTTCTTCTTCATTAACTTATTCTACTACTTCAACCACTTTTTCTTTAACTTTTTATGGAGTCACATACTTCTTCCCAAGGGTCTATGGTAATGCTTCTACCAAGTAGGATTCTGGTACCATGATATTTTTAGATGCTTTCTCAGTATTCCTTAGAAGGGATTGCACAATCTCAACCTTAGATAACTTCTTCTTCTGTTTCATTACTTTTTCTTTCTTTTCAAGCTCATTAGCGGTCCCCTCCTTTAAATATTTTACTTCAGAAGGATCTAGGAAAAACTTGGGCCCCCCATCTTTCATGTTCTTCTTGTCTTCCCTCCACTTAACTACTACCTCATCCAAATAGGCTTTTTGATTTTTCAGATTTGGGGGTTCGGACTGAACTTCCTTGGCCTCATGATATTTTACCTTATCTTATAATTCCTTCAACTTCCTCTTCCTTCAATCCTTTTTAGATGTTTCAGAAACCTCCTATTTCTTCGGTATGAATTCACATTCTTCTTCTTGCAAGCCATAAAATTCTTCAGATTCTTTGGAAAAACCAGTATTCATCCTTATCAAGGTATCATCACTAACCGACATTACTTTTCAATTCCTTTTCTTTGAAATTTAAGGAATTTTTAAAGACTCCAAGCACCTAATACAAAGCTTTGAAAGAATTTCTGGATACATAATGATCTTAGGTTTCAAATTTCCATTCTTTATATTCTCGATCACAGTCAGAATATGTTTAACCAAAATGATCTTTCTCAGGTTCCCCAGAAAACCCAAAATATAGATTTCACTCTTCTTCAATCTGTCTTTATCCCCTTTTCTCATAATTATAAATCCTTGAACCCATAATTCTATAATAAGAAAATTTGTAGAGATGTGAACAATATTTGGAGTCTTAACATCTATAAGAATGAGGAAATCCATAGCTTTCACCTTAACAAAGCTTCCTTGAACATCTGGCAACATATGAGAACAAAATTTAGCTTCTTCTTCATACGGAACTCCATTAAAATTTGCAACCATGGTGTACAAGAAAGCATAAGTCTTCCCATAGCTTTTTAAAGAGAACATATCTCTACCTTCTTCCTCGAAAAAACTTATTGTTTCGTAAAACTCAACTAGAAAATCTGGATAATATAAATCTGGAGATCCTGGTTTTGATATGGAAACACTTTTCCATCCATTTAGTTTGATGTTATTTAAGATGATGGAGTCATACTTGGAAAAGATGTTTGGATTCATCAACCATTCTTTATAAACCCACCACTCTGAGATTGGCTTGACAGTTGACATGTCTTTCAGAGAAGATTCTTAGACAGAAATTCAGATTTGAGCAAGATTTGAGAAGTTCAGAATGGGCTTCTATAGAAGAGCAGAACATCAGCACGTGAGAGTTTGAGTTTAGATGTGGGTAAACCATCGAAGTCCCTTTATTTAGGTAAATGGGATGACATTTAATCTTCCAAACTCAATCCAATGGATAAAAATCCTTCTTATCAGATCAGATGGTTGATATTATTGCTGCAAGGAAAACTTGGTGGAATCTAATCTTTTGAGGTTTTTAAGGAAATATTCAGATTTAAGGAAAAGAGAATCCAAAAAATTATAAAAACCAATGAAAATTCCAAAAAGTAAAATATGATTATGAAAAACTAGGAAAGGAAACATACCTTTCGGATTTCCAGGAAGATTATTCGTGTTGAGAAAAATTCTTCTAAAAGAACTTTAGATTCTAAAAAAATTTTGATTATGAAAAACTTTGAAAAACTGATTATGAATTTTTAGAAAATATTCATTATGAAAAACATAGATAATATTCATTACGAAAATTTAGAAAATCTTCATTACAAAAATTTAGGAAACCATCATTATGAAAATTTAGAAAATATTCATTGTGAAAATTTAGAAAACCTTCATTAAGAAAATTTATAAATCCTTCATTTTGAAAATTTAGAAAATCTTCATTACAGAAATTTAAAGTACGAAAATCTAACTCCAAAAATTTAAAACTATGAAAAAAAATTAGACTACGAAAAAAAATTAAACTATCTAACAAGAAAATGTAATCCCTCAATGAAAAAGAGTTTATTAATGTAAGGAGATTGATTTCAACAAGAATTTAAGAAGATTTATTACCTTATGGTTATCATTCCTAACTTCTATTTACTGTATTAAAATCTATCAGAGCGTAAATATTTTGTGAAAATATCAGTAATTTGATCTAGCGTTCCGATAAATTAAAGAATGATATCTCTTTTTTGTGTGTGATCACTAAGAAAGTGACGCCTATTATATATGAGTTTTTCATGATATTTATGTGAAGGTTTTTTTCTTAAATTAATGGAACTAGTATTATCACACAAAATTCATGTTTTGGTAAAACTCATATCATAGTTTGTGAGTGTGTGTTGCATCCACAACACTTGAGCACAACAACTTTCAGCTGCTACATATTCAGCTTCAACAGTGGAAAGTGCTACTGAGTGTTGCTTTTTGAATGACCAAGAAACGAATGAATATTCTATGAAATGACAAGTTCCAGATGTACATTCCTATCCATTCTACATCCACCAAAGTTAGCGTCTGAAAAACTTTTCAAAACAAAATCATTTCCAGATGTATAAAAGAGTCCTAGATCCATGGTTCCATTTAAGTAGTTAAAAATACTTGTCACTACCTTTAAATTATATTCCTTATGATTGGATTGATATCTTGCACATAATCATACTGAAAACATTAAGTCTGGGTGACTAGATGTGAAGTAAACTAGACTTCCTATCATACCTCTAAAATATGTTTGATCTACTAGTTTCCCATCTTCATCAAGATCAAGTGTATTTGAGGCACCAATGGGAGTACTAATACTCTTAGTGTTGTCATATCCATACTTTTTAAGAAGATCTTTAATATACTTATGTTGGGATATATAGATTCCTTTTGGCTTTTGGGAAATTTGAAAACCAGGGGAAAATGTTAACTCACCCATCATACTCATTTCAAACTCAAATTTCATTAGATCTGAAAAGGAATCAGTTAAAGATAGTTGAGTTGAACCAAATATAATGTCATCAACATAAATTTTAACAATTAAAATATTTTTCTTTTATTTATTTATATAAAGGGTTGGATCTTCATTTCACTTAACATAATTATTTTGAAGTAAAAACCTTGTAAGTATATCATACCAAACTCGAGGGGCTTGCTTAAGTCCATACAAATATTTTCTATGTTTGAAAATATGTTCTGGATGTTTTTTATCTTCAAAACCATGAGGTTGTTCAACAAATACTTCCTCTTAAAGATAACCATTAAGGAAATCATAATCCACATCCATTTGAAAATGTTTGAAATTGAAGAATGTTGCAAAGGCATGTAGAATATGAATAGATTCAAGTCTAGCTACTGGAGCATAGGTTTCTTAATAGTCTACTCCAACTTATTTATTATAGCCTTTAGCAACCAATATTGCTTTATTACTTAAAATTATTCCATTTTCATAAAAATTAATTTTTAAAACCCATTTTACTCCAATAACATAATTTTCCTTACGTATTTCAACCAAGGTCCAGACTTTATTCCTTTCGAATTCATTTAGCTCACCTTGCATAGATTTTATCCAATCATCATCACCTAAAGCTTCATCAGTACTTTTCGGTAATAATTGGGAAAGGGATGCAAGATGTTCTACTTAATTTCTTAAGGAACATCTAGTCCATATAGGTTTATTTACATCACCAATGATACTATCGCTAGGATGATTATTAAGAAACAACTGATTTGGGTTTTGTAAAACCTATTCATCAACAAAGGGTATGAAATATTCTGGGGTAAATGTTTCAGAAATAACTTCTTGAACATTTTCCTTATCAAAAGGATATTCTATCAAGGTTTTATAATTAGTTTTTTAAAACACATCTGAAGATGTAGGTTGGGGTTGTTTAAAAATAAAGGGATCAGTTTCATCAAATTTGACATGTACTGTTTCTTTAATTGTACAAAAAAATTTATTGAATACTCTATAAGCCTTAGAAGTTGTGGAGTAGCCTATGAAAATCCCTTCATCAGATTTTGGTGATAATTTGTGTATATTATCTTTAGTATTCAGAATGAATACCCTGCAACCAAAAACCATAAGGATGTAAAGTATAGGTTTTCTACCATTCCATAAATCATAAGGAGTTTTATTAAGAAACAGTCTAATCAAAACTCTATTTGTAATATAAAAAGAAGTACTTACAGCTTTAGCACAAAAATGATTGGCTACATAATACTCACTCAACATGGTTCTTGTTATCTCTTGAATAATACTATTTCTTCTTTCAACAACACCCTTTTGTTGAGGAGTTCTGGGTGCTGAGAAGTTATGAGTAATTCCTTTTCTACTACAAAAAGTTTCAAAATCAGAATTTTGAAATTCACATCAATGATCACTATGAATAGTTATCAATGGAAGTTTTTTCTCATTTTTAACCTGGGATCTAAAAATTTTGAAATAAGAAAAATCATCATATTTATTTTCTAGAAAATAGACCCACGTAAATCTATTGTAATCATCAACTGAGACAAATACATAATATTTTCCTCTAATGTTTCCAGTTTCTGTTGGACCAAAAAGATCCATATGGACTAACTGTAATGCATCAGTAGTTTATACTTCACCAACTGATTTAAAAATTTAATTATGTTTCTTTCCATATTGACATGGATTAAAAACCTTCTAAGAATCAAATCTAAGCTCTGGTATATCCTTAAATAGTATTTTCTTAGAGAGTTTTCATAGGTTCCTAAGGTTACAGTGTCCTAACCTTCTATTCCATAACCATGAATTATCTTCCATTGCACTAAGGCAAGGTAAGTCAGGGCTCCTGAGGTCTTCTATGTTTAGTGTATATACATTCTCTTGCCTATGGGAAGAAAGAATAAACTCTACATTGGAATTGTGTACTGAGCACTTTTCATTCGTAAAATTCACAAGGTAACCTTCACCACATAATTGTCTTATTCTAATGAGGTTGTGCTTAAGACCCTTAACCAATAAAACATTTGAAATCAAAGTTTTTTCAAGAAGAATGATGTTACCTATACCAATAATTTTTCCCTTAGCATTGTCTCCGAAAGTTACTTTTTATATTTTTGTCTTGATAATCTCCTCAAAGAAGTTTTCGTTACCATTCATGTGCTAGGAACATCCACTATCCATGTACCATATATTGTTGTTGGTACCTTCTATATTTTACTGAAAATAAATGAGTTATACTTTCGGAATCCAAAATTTCTTGGATCCGGAAATTTCAGAAAATAAAATATTAGGCACCCATATTTCCATTGAAAAATAGTATTTATGAAAACCTAAGACTATGTTTTTTTTAAGGAACAATTATTTGCCCAGTGTGCACCACACTAACATATAGTGTAGAAAGGAGGACTTTTAGGAACCAAATAATTGTTACTAAAAATCAATTTAGAACCAGTATTGCCAAAACATGAACTATTCCTTAGAGGTCAAATTTTTGAATACATCTTATCAAAATTTTCCTTACCTAAGGTAAAGTTTGACAAACACATACTCAAGGAAAATATTTCGGATTTTTTTCTAATAACTATGTTCTTATCTTCTAAAACATTAGCTTTAGATCTAGAGTTAGGCTCAAAAACATTTTTCATAGAAATTACATTTTCTAGATCCTTAGAAAGTTTATCCTTCTCAGAATTTACTTCCTCAAGGTTTTTTGAAATACTTTCAAAATAAAGGGTTATATTACCAAGATCTTTTGAAAGATTTGATATTTCCATAGTAAGAATAGTATTCCTAGAATTTTCCTTATCAGGAATTTTCTTGATTTTTGAATTCTCATTCTCAAGAAACATAGAAAACCTAGAAACTTCTTCATAGGTAGGTAAAGTATCTTATTCATTAGAAGAAGATTCTTCATATGAAGAGTTATAATATTTACTATCACTAAATTTATCATTCAAGGAATCATTGGTCATAGATTTAGAATTTTGTAGCTTAGCTATTAAGAAATGATTTTCAATAGGTAGTCTAGATATTAGACCAAGATTCTTCTGACGAGAAGATTCATAATCTGATGATTAATCTGAAGAGTTGCCACCACTGGCACTCTAGGTGTCATTAGTTTTAAAATCTTTCTTAGCTTTAGCCTTTTATTACTTATTTCTATTTCTCTCAGAATGATTTTCCTTTCTTTCATTTCTCTTAAGCATAGGACAATCAGGTATTATATGTCCACATCTTTTTAATTCATAACATGTGTCTTCTGAATCTTTATTATATTTCCTTTATTTCTTCATGTATCTAGATTGAAAGTTATTTTGTCCAACAACCTTGTTCATCCTTCGACCAAGATTGGCTATCTAATTTTCTGAAGATTCACTTCCACTAGATTCGGATTGGATAACAACCTTCTTATATTTAGATCTTGTAACTCTCTCATGAGTCATAGAATTCATATGATTTGAAGTAGTTGTAAAAGAAACACTTCCATTCTCATTATTCTTCTTTAAATTATCAGCATCTCTCTTCATTCTAGTCTCATGTTGAATAAGAGTTCCAAAACGTTCATCAAGAGAAATCAGAGTAACCTTTCTATTCTCATCTATAGTTATCCTCTTGGATTCTCACTCATTAGGCATGATGTCTATAATATTTTCCACAAGATCTTCATCATCTAATCCTTTCTCACCTATGGATTGTAAACTATTAACATTAGTCATCAATCTTTTTTATAACTTACATATGGGTTCTCCATAAGGAAAGCAGAAACCATGATATTCAGCTCTAAGTATGGATCTTCTATTTTCAATAACTTTGGAAGTTCCAAAGTGAGTAACTTTAATTTTCATCCAAATAAAATTTGAGGATTCATAAGTTGAAAATTGGATATATATATATATATATATATATATATATATATATATATATATATAATTCTAGTCATAGAACAAATAAATGTATTTCCTACCTTATAATTCAGTTGATATTCATGCTTTTCTTGGTTGGCGAAAGTACTAACTTCCTTGTCAAGAATTTTATTTCCTCCAGTATACATAACAAAATTATCTACTCCAGTATTGACAATGAATGTCTTCATGAAATCTCTCCAATATTAATAATAATTCCCAACAAAAATAGGTGGTCTTGTGGGATTTAAGTTGTCTATGGAACCAACATTGATTCCTTCCAACTTAAACAAAATCATTCCACACAAACATGTTAGTAGTAAGGGTATGTAAACAAGGAAAATATTCCTCAGCAAGGAAAAATCAGAACAATGAAAAACTTGAGCAAGTAAAGCTTATATGTGAATATAAGTATTTTAGATACCTCCTCTAATACCAATTGTTGGAATGAAATAATGATGAAGATATTGTATGTAGTATCTAATGATGCTCAAAATAAAGAGGGGGTGAATTATATACTTTAAAAAATTCTTTTGTAACTTTTAAATATGGTGATGTATAACAAAGTTAAACAAGGTAATTCTCAAAACCTCTTATTCTACACACTTTCTTGATTCCAGAAAAATGATTTCGAGAATGTAATTCAAGAAAAGTGATTCCAGATTTCAAACATAACAAAAGTTTACAAAGATAAATATTATACCTTAAAGCGTATATAATCTCACTAAATGAGAGTATAGAAGTATGAGAATGTATAAGATAGTTATACTTTCCTCAATAATCAAAATGTAGCGGAAAACTTGAAATAAATAAGTTACAAGTAGTAAATCATTAAACCCAAAGAGAAGGGTATCCAACAAACTTGGATAAAGGTCCCCTGATTTATACTTTCAAGAATATATGTCTAACCCACACTAGGGTAAGCCCTAGATATGAAGATCAGAGTCTGTCTTGCTATCCCCACAAGCCCTCACCTTCATGGTAGTCGGCACCTCTGTCTTCCTATCCCCAAAAGCCCTCAAATGTACTTAGAAACATTCGGAGTCGCATGAAGCAATTCTAAACAAGAATTTTAGTACACACTAAGCATGAAAGTACCTCTCTAGAAATCACTTCAGCAGCATATAATCTCTAGAGTCATAGAACAGTTCATCAAAATACTTGAGTCTTTAAAATGAGCTTATATTTATAGGCCCAGCTCCAACGGCCAACTCCCTCCACCAATAGTCATATTTTCCTTGAATTTTTGAGGGACTTGTACACATGTCACTCAAACAATAGTTAGTTAGTAACTGAATGAAAGAAATTGTTTTATAACTAAAACATGAGTAAGAAAAAATATAGCTACTTAACCAAAATCATTTTTCAGAGTGTGAGGAAAAATGAAAGTTCGAAGTCTAACCAAAAACACATTTGGTATCTATAATACAAGGAAATTCGGATTCTTTCGTCAGAAGAATTCAGAACCTGAATTCTATAGAAATCTAGAGTCTGAATCTCAAGGATATTCAATGTTATAATTTAGTAGAATTCATATTCTGAATTCATAAGAATTTGGAGTCTAAAAATACAAAATTCAGAGTCTAAATTCATTATAATTCAGATTCTAAACTTACAATGTTTGAAGTCTGAATTAATAAAAATTCAGTGTATGAACTTACAATGTTTAGAGTCTGAATTCATTAGAATTTAGAGTCTGAACTTACAATGTTCAGAGTCTGAATTCATTAGAATTCAGAGTCTGAACTTACAATGTTCAGAGTCTGAATTTATAAGAATTATAAGTCATAACTCATAAGAGTTCGGAGTCTAAATTCATAGAACTCATATTCAGAACTAATAAGAGTTTGGAGTCTAAATTCAGAGAACTCAGAGTCAAAACTCATAAGAATTCAGAGTCTAAATTTAGAGAACTCGGAACCTGAACTCATAAAAGTTTGGTGTCTGAATTTAGATAATTTGGAATCTGAATTCAGAGAACTCAGATTCTGGATTCAGATCCTTAAAATAGAATTCTTTATATCTAACTATATATATGATTATGAGGTTTTGGATATGAAACTGAATTTTATACTTAGTGAAAATAAACAATGAAAAACATGGTAAAGATAAATTTCCTTAGGGAAGGAAAATTTTCCTTAGGGGATTAAAACATAGAGTAAAATAAATTTTTCCTTAAGATAAGGTGTTTGTGATTCTCAAAACATAAAAGAATGGTAAAGTCATAAGGAAGCTTTATTGACTTAACAATCTCCCCAAAAATTATGGAATGGTAAAGTCATAAGGAAAAGGAATTCATGCATACGTACGGCTTACCGTCTGTATGGATGGTGTATTCCATTTAATACTTATTTATTCTATAAATAATCATAATATACTTATAATGGATATAAAATATATTTATATCATGTTATACATTCTCTAATCATGATATAGGTATACAGATCAACTATTTAAGAAATTAATACACATGTGAAGAATAAATCCAATATTACCCGAAGTGAAACCTCACCATGGGATCACTAGCAAGAATGTAATATAAAGTCATAATAAAAGAATATATGGTAATATATATAATAATATTATTCTTTAAGTTATATATAATAAACTTATATTTATTATATAGGAAGATTTTATGTGTACGGAGAGAGTCATGACACAACGTAAGGGTATTTCATCTCACTTTTAATTTATGTGAGATACATGGTATGTTCACCACTCATTCCTTGTGCATGGTGTATGTTCATCCCATGATTTTATTCTATGTATCTATTAAATAAATTTATCAGTATTCATATATCCATTCTATGATCCTTCTTTCATGGGGTTTAACATTCAAAAGTTACCAAATCGATAAAATAATTTTTTCTCAATTTTCCTTATTTCAGACTCCTATTTTTATGCACCTAAAATCTTTTTCGTGGTGTATATAACATTATTTTAAATGTTATATCATGAATATTATTATTTTCATGATATCATGTGCTTCAATTAGTTTTTTTTCTTACAAGGAGAGTATGATCCCATGTCTCCAAGTTATAAGAGTTTATTGGGAAAATATCAATTTTCTTTTCGAGATTTTTTATTTTTATGCTTCCTTTGATGAAATATTATGTTCCATCATTCAAGAATATTCACTAGTTTCATTATCCTTTTATTATTCAAGATATACTCATTTTTTACTCCCATTTTTACACTCATTTTTACTTAAGATAATGTTTTTATTAAAAAATTTCCACCTCTCTCTTTGGTTGGAAATCTATTGTATTAAAAACCATGTTATAAAAATGTTTTCAAAAGATCATAAAATATAATTATCAAGGAAAAATAGATTTTAAAATTTTCTATTAATTTATAATATTACTTCATAAGTTTTCATATCTATTTTCAATGAAAAAGGTTTTCCAAAGGTTTTTTGTAATAAAACCCACTTTTTAATGAAGAAATGATATTTTCCTTATGAAGTGTTTCTAAAAGATCTCTAAAAATTATTTCTCAAATAAGATAACCTAAATTTGATTTAATCACTCTTTTATGGGTAATTATTCAATTTCTCCATTCTTGTTATTTCTCTAAATGGATTTTGTTTTTATTGAATGATGTTATGAAACTCGTTTCTCTTTTATCGGTTATATACTTTTGAAACATGCTTATTTTCATGGGTTATGTTGATGATGAAATTATTATGAGACCTATCCCTTTCCATAGGTTATGATATGTTTACATTTTTATGATACCAATTTAATTTCATGGGTTATGATATGTAAATTTATGATCTTGTGGCACATGTATGTATGATTTCATTATGTGACAGGTGGGACCTATATCTCCCTAAAATGCATTGGGTAATGATTTATATAGCATGCGATAAAATAGGACTATAATGAGGGTTACATAGTTCAGTAATACATGGATGGAATGAGTGAAGTTAAATAATATAGGGTTGGAATGAGGGTCACTCGGTTTAGCAATACAGGGATGGAATAGAGGTTACCTTTTTCAGTAAAGTACTTTGTCAACAAAGATGGTCTTGGTAGTGATACATTGGCTACAATGGAAATAATTATATACTTATGTGTTCCCAAAATTCCATGTATTATTCTTATGTTATGATTTCGTGGAATATTATCCTTATTTAATTATGATGAATTTCTTATGAACTACCAATATTTATGCCATGGACTCTGATATGAAGGGTATGATCTTCTATCTTCATGATCATGTTCTCATATCCTTCTGCTCATGATTATCCTTACATGTCTCCCTTTTTTACCCTTACTACGTATTTGATCTCACCCCTTTTTATGTTTCCTTTCCCAGGTTGTGAAGATATGTATTATTTTTGTGTTGTCTATTTGTATAATGATTAAGTATTCCGCAAAATTTGTGTCATTTCAATATTTTTAATGTGAGGTTCGATACAGTTGGTATTAGATGAATATTTTAGTTAACCTTTGGAAACTAGGATGATAAAACCTTGGTGATAACCACAAGTTCATGTATAAGGATAATTATATGGTTGAGTAAAATTATAGTAAAATGTCCTGGAATATTGGTGAAGGAAAGAATGAGTGGTTTCCTAGAAATAAATCCCTAATTGGGTACTATAAGTGGATGTGTAACTCACACAGATGTACCTAGGGGTAACAACTCTGACAAGATGTTTCGGTCTTAACTTGGGGTAATCCGGTACATGACAACAGGCCTTGCTTCATACCTGGTTTGACACTCCTGAGGGATATTATTTTAGAATTTAAAAACTCTTCATGAACCATTATAAAGGATATAAATATATTTTGTCTATGAATAACCTAGGATTATCCTAAAGTGTCATAGATTAAGGAATTTTTCATAAGTTAGATATCCTATATGTTATTTTTCATGATTATTTTGTTCCTTATATTTGATTCTGGATATACCCACTCTATCATATATAATGAATTTTCTAAGGGTTTTAAGATTCCACCAAAACAATTAGAGGTGGAACTAGTAGTGCAAACCCCTAATGGTATGATGATTGCACCTCAAGCCTATGATTACTCTCTAGTTGAAGTTTGTGGGAATTTACTTCCAGTAAATCTTGTCATTCTTACATTGGTTGAATTTGATGTTATCCTAGGCACTGATTGGCTTTCTCAACATAAATCCCACATGAATTTTCCAGGAAGGGAAGTTAATTTTTAAATTTAAATCACTTCTGTGATCATCCATATATGTGATGATTATTATGAACATCCTCTAGGTATTACATCTAGTGTGTGGGTCTTAATTAAAAATCAAAAGGGTTTATTATATCAAATGTTTGGGGAGAAGATCGACATCGATGGTGTGCCTCTTTTTTAGGATTTTTTGGATGTCTTTCCGGACGACATTCCTAGTCTTCCACAAAAATGTGAAGTTGATTTCTAGATAGAATTTATACCTAGTTCCACACTAATTTCAAAGAATCCTTTTAGAGTGTCCCTGATTGAGTTGTAGGAATTGAAGAAGCTACTCCATGAAAGCCTCGATAAGGGATTCATTCAGCCATGTTTGTCACCTTGGGGTGACTGAGATATGTGGTTTTCTTGGTTTAGTTGGAGACTATTGATAGTTTGTAGAGAATTTATCATTACTATATAATCCTATGACCAAGTTAAATTAGAAGGGTGTTATATTCCTCTAGATATATTAATGTGTGGAAAATTTCAAGAAACTGAAATGAAGGTTGGTCGGTGCACCTATGCTTACAAAACTTTATAGTGGATAAGGGTATCTAATTTATAGAGATGCATCCAAGAAGGGATTAAGTTGTGTTATTACGGAAAATAACATGGTTATAGCCTATTCTTCATGAATATTGAAGATTCATGAGAAAAATTACCCAACTTATGATTTGGAGTTAGCATCGGTAATCATTGCATTAATGATATGGAGGCATTATCTTTATGGGGAAAATTGTGATATATATATATCGATCATAAAATTATGATATATATATTCACACAGAAGGAGTTGAACATGAGCCAGAAAAGATAGTTAGAGTTTTTAAAGGATTATTATTTCTTAATACATTACCACCTTGGGAAAGCAAAAAAGGTGGCTGATGCTTTGAGTCAAAAAGATCGTGCTATATTATCTATGATGAGGATCACTAAAGATCCAATTTTTCTGGATTTTCAAAGGATGGATCTAAAAATCCTGAAGGAAGGGGGAAATTTAATCTCTCTCAAATGAATGTTCATCCCTCTATCTAAGTGACGATTAAGGAGGCGCAGAAGAAAGATGAAAAGTTTCAAAAGAAAGTTAGAAATGTTCCTAAGTTTAACCGTCATCAATAAGGAATGATAAGGTTTAGGAAACGTGAATGTGTTTTTTCCATTCTAGTTTTAAAGAAGGAGATACTAGTGGAATCTAATAGTTCTTCATTCTCTATTCATCCTGGAAGTACGAATATGTATAGAGACCTTAAATAATACTTCTTGTGGGATGGCATGAATATTGATATCTCAGATTTTTTATCTTGGTGTTGGGTATTCTAGAAAGTTAAGGCTGGAAGGAAAACTTCAAAAGGTATGTTTCATCCATTACCAATACTATAATGGAAATGGGAGAACATCACTATAGATTTTTTTATTTGACTACCCAAAACCAGTAAAGGGTTTAATGCTATATGGGTGGTAGTTGATCACCTTACTAAGTTAGTATACTTTATTACTATCAGAGAATATTTATCTCTTGATCAACTTATTATAATATACATTAATGAAGTGGTAAGGTTTCATGGGGAACCACATTCCATTTTATCAGTTCTGGATTTGAGGTTGTCCACAGAGTATTGGTGAAGTATTCAGAAAGTGCTTGATATGTAATTGAGTTTTAGCACTTCCTATCATCCTCACATAGTTGGTTAGTTTGAAAGATCAATTCAAACCATAGAAGATATGTTGAGAAATTTCTCTTTGTATTTCAAAGGTGGTTGGGATCAACACTTTCCCCTAGTTTATTTTTCTTACAAAAATATCTTTCCATCAATAATTCATATGGAACCACATGAATCCCTATATGGGAAGTAATGTAGATCTCCAACAAGTTGGGATCAGTTTAGAGAACGAAAGCTACTGGGGTCGGAGATTGCTGAAGAAATTTTCAAGAAGGTTAGAACTAATCAACATTTTATCAAGGAAGATCAAAGTTGGTAGAAACATTTTTCTAATAACCACTGACCTGATCTAGAGTTTGAAGTTGGTGAAAGGTGTATCTATGAATCTCACCTTGGAATAATTTTATGAGATTATAAAAGAAAGTGAAACTAATCCCGAGGTATATCATCCCCTTTTAAATTCTTGATCATATCAGGATGCTAGCCTATCTCTTGACAATTCCTCTAAATCGCTCTCAATTCCATGATATTTTCCATGTATAAATCCTGAGGAAGTACATAACTGACCCTTAAAATGTACTGAACTAGGAGGTCATATCTTTGGAGTAGAACTTTTTTATGAGGAGTAACCAGTTGAAATTATGGATTGATGAGAGAAAGTTCTATGAAAAAAATACCACTCTCCTTATCAAAGTTTGGTAGATAAATCACAAGTAAGAGGAGATACATGGTATATTGAGGATATTATGAAGCATAATTATCCTCACTTTTGTTTACCTGAGTGATGAATTTCGAGAGAGAAATACACTTTAAGGGGTTAGAATGTAACTCCCAGATATTTTACAGACCTTTTTTCGAATAGATTTAAATTTTTATTTATATAGTGCAATGCACTAAGTCAAATATTCCTTTCACATGGAACCTACTTTTTGTATGTTACACAGAACACCAACTTGGCATACAATTCATGCAAGACCGAGTTGTCATACAATACACTCAACATTGAGTGTCTACGAAACATTTCCTTTTATTGTTTTAATTATTTATTAAAGATAATTATAAATTAGCCATTAAAATTAGTAATATTAATAGTAATAAATACTTTTAAAATATTTTATATATAAAACATATTGATAATAAAAGATATGATTTCTGGTAGTCTTTTTTCTTTTTAAAAACATTGTTTTCTCGAATGAACCACTTATAATAATAAAATTAATTTTATACACATTTAAAAATTGGATTTTATAAAATAAAAATAATTTTTGAATTTATATTGTTGAAATTATCTTATGGTGAATTTTTTGTATTTTTCTGGGAAACATCATTTTTTTATTAATAGTGAAAAATACTTCTTTTTAGTTAAAAACATCCTATTGTCTAATTAAGTATTTTTTATAAATGATATTATAAATACATTTTAAGGTCACATTATATGAATATTATATTTTTTAATGAAATTTAATTCATTATAATCAATTTCACTTTGAATCTGAAAATAAAATATTAACAAATTTTTGAACTTTAGCTTACATTAAAACCCCGATATTTCATCCTGTCTACGGGATTAACACTAATCTTAATTCTTATAATTCTATGATTATAATTTCACAAATTTGAAATAAATATTTTTGTTAATTTTAATATTTATATTAAAATAATTACATGTTAAATTTTGACCAAAATGATTAGTAAAAGTGATTAAAATTAATCAATGTGGTTAAGGCCAAATTAATCTTAATTAGGAACCAAACCTTAAAATTAAGGGACCAAATAACCTATAAACTAATCCAAAACCCATTTTACGTCCATATTTAAACAATAAAACTTATATTGTTGACTTTGGTTTGTTTTTATGACTTTTTTAGTTAATAACATGTGCACACCTAACTTGTTTCTAGAAATTCCAAATGGGTCATTTTCCTTCCCTATAAAAGGCCACAACCACTACCAATTAGTCACACCTCTAAAAACATTTATGTTAGGCTAACCCATGCATAATAAAATTAAAAAAAATTATCCTTTATACCTTGAATCCTCCCTTATGGAATAAACTCTCTCCAGGAATCCTTTTGGCACAAACCAAAAGGAGTTACACGATTAAGAGGTAAAGTCTTCTCTCAAGATCATTTCCTTTATTTTAACTCTCCACACAATATACTATTTTTATTCCATTATTGTGTGAAAACACCAGTATCCTCCATATACTAGGATTTTTTTATGCAAATTTTTTGAACTACACTTACACACACCTTTATCTAATGGATGTTGAACATACTGTTTCTTTGTACGGCGAACTACTGCCTCACAGAACGACGATTATTCATTTTTCTTTTAACACCAATCATGGTGGAAATTATGATAGACATTATATATATATATATATATATTATATTATATTATATTTATTATTTCTCTAATATTATTTATTCCTTTAAAAAACATCTTTTTACATTCCATTTTATGTTAATACGATAATCTCGTTTGAGGACTTGTGGACTACCGCCCCCTCAAAGTGATGTGATTCACTCACACACCACATGGAATGTATTAAGGATGGGTTTAGTGAAATTATATTATATTTATAATATATTAATTAAAATAAAATAATGATATATATGTGTGTTAGTTACATACTTTCTTTCAGTACAACAATAAAAATGGAAACAGTGTTCATGTGTATGTATGACTTACCATCTCCATGAACCGTGTATTCCATTTCATTATTATTTAAGCTATAAATTATTATAATATAATTATACTAGATATAACTGATATTTATATCATGTTCTATATTTTTTAATCATTATAAATATATAAGGATCAACGATATAACAAATTAAGACACATGTGAAAAACAATGAAAATATTACCCGAAGTGAAACCTTAACATAGGATCGTTAACAAGAGGGAAATATAAATTCATAATAAAATAATATATGGTAATAGATATAAGACGATTATTATTAAAAAAATTTATAATAAACTTATATTTATTATAATGGAATCTTGTACGAGTATTGAGAGATTCAAGACACAAGTTAAGGGGATTTCATCTCGCTTTTAATTTTTGTGAGATACAAATATGTTCACCACAAATTCCTTTTATGTAGTTTATATACATACCATGATTGTATTATATGTATCTTTTACTTAAATTTAGGGGTATTCACATATCCATTATATGATACATCTTTGATGGGGTTAAACTTTTAAAAGTTAGCAAATCGATAAAACAGTTTTGTCTTAATTTGCCTTCTTTGAGACTCATATTTTTTTATGCACCTAAAATCTTATTCGAAGTCTATATATTTCATTTTACATGTTATATCATGAATCTTATACTTTTAATTATATCTTATGCTTAATTTAATTTTCTTTTATTACATGGAGTGTATGATCCCAAGTCCAAAAGTTATAAGAGTTTATTTAGACAATCTCCTCATTCTTTGAGATTGTTTATGTTTATGGTTCCTTTCATGAAATATTATGATCCATCATTCAAGAATGTTCATGAGTTTTATTATCCTCGATTTATTCAAGATATACTCAATTTTTAGTACCATCTTTACACTCTTTCGTACTTAAGATAAGTTTTTTGGTAAAATATGACCACCTATCTCTTTGGATGGAAATCTATTATATTCGACAACTATGTTTTCAAAAGTGCTTTAAAAAGATACTTGAAGATAATTCTCATGGAAAAATGAATTTTAAATTTTTTTATTGTTTTAAATGATTACATCATATGTTTAAAAATTAATTTTCAATGAAAAATTATTTTAAAAGTTTTTATGTAATAAAAATAATATTTCAAATACAAAATAATATTTTCCTCAAAAAGTGTTTTTAGAAGATCTCTCAAAATTATATTCCATATAAGATAAAATCAATTGGTGTAAATAATTCCATTATATGGAATTATTAAATGTATCCATTCATATTATTTCTATGAATCAATTATGTTTGGATGGAATGATGTTATGAAATCATTTTCTCTTTCATTGGTTATATGCTTTTGAAACCCGATACTTTTCACGATTTATGTTTATGATTAAATGATTATGAAACCTATATCTTGCTATAGGTTATGATATGTTTACATATTTATGATACCCATTTCATTTCATGGGTTATGATATGTTCATTTATATTCTTGTGGAATATTTATGTATGATTACATTATGTGGGGAGTGGGACCTATATCTCCCTCCAATGCATTGGGTAAATATTTATATCTCATGAGATAAAATAGGACTAGAATAAGGGTTAATTGGTTAAGTAATAGAGGGATGGAATAAAGGTTAATCAGATCAGTAATATAGGGCTGGAATGAGGATAACTTGGTCCAATTATATAGGTCTGGAATGGGGGTTACCCGGTTCAGTAAAGGAATTTGTCCACTAAGACGGTCTTGGTTGTGAGGCCTTAGCTACTATTGGAATCATTATATGCATATGTGTTTCCACAATTCAATGAATTGTTTCTAATTTATACTTTATTGGAATATTGTCTTTATTTCATTATTTTTCATTTCTTATGAACTACCAAAATTTATTCCATGATATTTGATATACATGTATGATCATCTAACTTCATGATCATGTTCTCATACCCTTATGCTTGGTATTATACTTACATGTATACCTTATTTACCCTTACTACGAATTTGATCTCACCCTTTTTATTTTTCCTTACTAATGTTGTGAAGATATGTATTATGTTTGAGGGGTCTAATAAGGGTACTAGTCAAGAAGAACCTAGTGGGAGATAATGTAGCTCTATCATGTATCAGTGTTTATTTATTTAATGTTTCCAAAGGTAATAGACTAGTATGGTCTTCTTGCGTATATTTTTATAATTTTTGAGTGTTACACAATGTTGGATCGAAATAATTATGAAGATATTGTATGTAGTATCTAATGATGCTCAAAATACAAGAGGTGGGGTGAATTGTATACATTAAAAAATTCCTTTTGAACTTTTAAAGATGGTGATGTTTAACAAAGTTAAATAAGGTAATTCAAAAAATCTCTAGTTCTACACACTTTCTTGATTCCGGAAAAATGATTCCGAGAATGCAATTCCAGAAAAGTGATTCTGGAAATGAAACTTAACAAAAGTTTACAAAGATAAATATTCTACAATAAAGCATATAGAATCTCACTAAATCAGAGTATACAAGTATGAGAAATTATAAGATACTTATACTTTCCTCAACAATCAAAATGATGTAGAAAACTTGACACAAACAAGTAACAAGTAGAAAATATTTTAACCAAAAGAGAAAGGTATCCAACAACATTGGATAAAGGTCCCATGATTTATACTTTAAAGAATGATTGTCTTACCTGCCCCAGGTTAAGCCCTCGATATGAAGATCAGAGTGTGTCTTGATATCCTCACAAGCCCTCAAATTCAAGGTAGTAGGCACCTTTGTCTACCTCATCAAATAAGTCCTCAAACATTAAGGTAGTCAGAACCTCTGTCTTCCTATCCCTAGAAGCCCTCGAATGTACTCAGTAACATTAAAAGTCGTATGAAACAATTCTGAATGGGAACTTCAATAAGAACTAAGCATGAAAGTCTCTCTCTAGAAATCACTTCAGTATCATGTAATCTCAAGAGTCATAGAATAATTCATCAAAATTATTGAGCTCTTTCAAATGAGCTCCTATTTATTGGCACAACTCCAATGGTCGGCTCCCTCATCCAATGGTCATATTTTTCCTTGAATTTCTAAGGGACTTGTACACGTGTCACTCAAATAATGGTTAGTTAGTAACTGAATTCATGACATTGTTTTATAACCAAAACATGAGTAAGAATAAATATAGTTACTTAACCAAAATAATTTTTTGGAGTGTAAGGAAAGATGAAAATTTGGAGTCTAACCAAAAATACATTCAGTATATATAATTTAAGGATATTCAAATTCTGTCTTCAGAAAAATTCAGAACCTGAATTCTATAGAAATACAGAGTCTTAATCTCAAGTAAATTCAGAGTCATAATTCAATAGAATTCGGAGTCTGAATTTATAATAATTTTGAGTCTAAACTTACGAAATTTAAATTCTGAATTCATTAGAATTTGGAGTCTGAACTAAAAAAGTTCAATGTCTAAATTCAAAAAAAATTGGAGTCTGAACTTACAAAGATTAGAGTCTGAATTCATTATAATTAGGAGTCCAAACTTACAAAGTTCGGAGTTTGAATTCATTAGAATTCGATGTCTGAACTTACAAAGTCCGAAGTATAAATTTATAATAATATGGAGTTAGAACTCATAAGAGTTCGGAGTCTGAATTCAAAGAACTTGGAGTCAGAACTCATAATAATTTAGAGTCTAAATTTAGAGAACACAGAACCTGAACTAATAAAAGTTCAGTGCCTCAATTCATGGAATTCAGAATCTGAATTTAGAGAACTCAGAGTCTGAATTCGAATCCTAAACACAAAATTCTTTATATCTAATTATATATATGATTCTGAGGTGTTGGATATGAAACCTAATTTTATACATAGTCAATATAAACAATGAAAACATGGTAAGGATAAATTTCCATGGGGAAGGGAAATTTCCCTTATGAGAGTAAAACATAGGGTAAAATAAAATTTTCCTTAAGATGAGGTTTTTGTGAGTTTCAAAATATGAAGGGATGGTAAAGTCATAAGGAAACCTTATTGACTCTTCAATCCCCCCAAACATGAATGAATGGAAAATTCATAAGGAAACCTTATTGACTCAACAAAATCCCCTTTTTTGGAAAGCACACACATCCTTATGAAAAATAATATAAGGACTTATTAAATATTTTTATCGACATTGAAAATTAAACTTATCTCCCTTAACACATGGTCAATGATGAATACAACTAACTCCCCCTTAGGATATGGAAACACTAAATATTGTATTCTAGATTTATGGAATGAGACCTATTATTTTATTTCATATGGTAATATTCATGATGAAAACTCCCCCTTATATAAACTCCCCTTACATAGGGATATTTCTTATATACTTATTATAATTTTTTCCTTTATCCCCCATTGTAATTTTCAAAAAGGAATTTTAGGGAACGGAAAAGAAATTGTGGTACCTGAAAGATTAGTACAACACATCCAAAGGACAATCAACCAAAAATTTCATTACGATTAGAAATAATTTGTACAAAAAGGAAAATACAAAAAAAGATCATATTTAAACAAGTGTGTCCTTTTTACTTGGGCATCAGCTTCATCACTATTGTCTTCAGCTTCTTGAGCTCCTTGTGTTCTTCCTCTTCTCGCTTAAGAATTTGATCCTTATCCTCTACATTCTTTTCTAAGGCTTTGAACTTATCTTCTTGATCCTTAAGATTTTCAGCCTGATCCTTCAAGGCTTTTTCCTACATCACTAGCTTCTCTTCAATATCAATCTTGAGATCTATTTCTCTCTTCCAACTCTGGGCAACTGAATACAACATCCCATTTAGATCTTTTACCACTTGAATCTAAGAGTTCTTTTTCCAGAGTCATCTTTTATTCAAAACTGCTTGTGAGATCATGGATCTTTCCATCTTTAATGTCAAATGCCTCCTTGAAACGGTCTTGGAAGTCATCAAGATTTATCATGTACTCTACGGTTATCCTTGACCAACTAGTCATCTTCTTGCATGATCTTTTATGGGCTTCATAGTTAATGAAAAAATATTGAATTCAGTCTCAATCTTGGCACAGTTGTCCATAACCATGGACACTGAATCCAATTTCTGGTTCAAGGTGTGTTGAAGCATCTGACATCACTATTCAATGCTTGGAAAAATAGGAATGGTACCAACAGGCTTCTTTAGTGACTGAATAATGAAATCATGTCCAAGGGATAATGATTCTGAATCTGAAACTTTTCTTGGTGAGGGCTCTTTCTCCATCTCATTAGCCTTCCTCTCCAATGATCCACCAGCTTCCTTCTTCTTCACAACGGCTTTAGTGTGTGTATCAACAACCACCTATTTTCCCTTATTAGTTCTCGAAATGGTTTCTTCATCTGGAAATTCATGTTCACTGTCAGACAGCTGAACAATTTTATCTTCATCTAGCTATTCCTTCTCAACTCCGACCTCAACATCTTCAGGGTCAATAAAATGATGATTAAAAAATTCTTCTTCAGACAACTTGTTCACTTCTTCTTCAATCTTATCATCTTCTTCTTTTTCATCTTTCCTAGGTGTATCCAGATTTGAAGATTCTGCTTTAGAAGTTTGGATTGAGAGCTTCTAGAATGGACTTTCTATCTTATTGAAATCTTCTGCTTGCTTAATTAACTCTAAGGTGACACCACTGCTTTCTTCTTCTTATTTAACTTATTCTACTACTTCAACCGCTTTTTCTTTAACTTTTTCTGGAGTCACATACTTCTTCCCAAGGGTCTATGGTAACGCTTCTACCGTGTAGGATTCTGGTACCATGATATTTTCAGATGCTTTCTCAGTATCCCTTAGAAGGGATTGCACAATATCAGCCTTAGATAACTTCTTCTTCTGTTTCTTTACTTTTTTTGCTTTTCAAGCTCATTAGCGGTCTTCTCATCTAAATATTTTGCTTTAGTAGGATCTAGGAAAAACTTGGGCCCCCCTTCTTTTATAATCTTCTTGTCTTTCATCCACTTAGCTACTACCTCATCCAAATAGGCTTTTTGATTTTTCAGATTTGGGGGTTCTGACTGAACTTCCTTGGCCACATGATATTTTACCTTCTCTTCTAATTCCTTCAACATCCTCTTCCTTTAATCATTTTTAGATGGTTCAACAACCTTCTATTTCTTTGTTATGGCTTCACATTCTTCTTCTTGCAAGTCATAAAATTCTTCGGATTCTTTGGAAAAACCAGTATTCATCCTTATCAAGGTATCATCACTAACCGACATTACTTTTCAATTACTTGGATTTGAAATGTAAGGAATTTTGAAAGACTCCAAGCACCTAATACATAGATATGAAAGAATGGCTGGATACATAATGATCTTAGGTTTCAAATTTCCATTCTTTATATTCTTGATCGCAATCAAAATATGTTTAACCAAAATGATCTTTCTCAGGTTCACTAGAAAACCCAAAATATAGATTTCACTCTTCTTCAATGTGTCGTTATCCCCTTTTCTCAGAATTATAAATCCTTGAACCCATAATTCGAGAATAAGAAAATTTTTAGTGATGTGAACAATATTTGGAGTCTTGAAATCTATAAGATCGAGGAAATCCATATCATTCACCTTAACAAAGCTTCCTTGAACATCTGGAAACAAATGCGAACAAAATTTAGCTTCTTCTTCATATGGAACTCCAATAAAATTTGCAACCATAGTGTACAAGAGAGCATAGGTCTTCCCATAGCTTTTTAAAGAGAACATATCACTACCTTCTTCCTTGAAAAAAAATTATTATTTTGTAAAACTCAACTAGAAAATCTGGATAATATAAATCTGGAGATCCTGGTTTCGATATGGAAACACTTTCCCATCCATTTAGTTTGATGTTCTTTAAGATGATGGAGTCATACTTGGAAAAGATGTTTGGATGCACCAAAATTTCCCTATAAACCCACCACTTTGAGATTGTCTTGACAGTTGACATGTCTTTTAGAGAAGATTCCTAGACAGAAATTAGGATTTGAGCAAGATTTGAGAAGTTCCGAATGGGCTTATGTAGAAGAGCAGAACATCAGCAAGTGAGAGCTTGAGTCTAGATGTGGGAAAACCATCGGAGGCCCATTATTTAGGTAAATGGTACGACATTTAATCTTCCAAACTCAATCCAATGGATGAAAATCTTTCTGATAAGATCATATGGTTGATATGATAGCTGCAAGGAAAACCTGGTCGAATCTAATATTTTGAGGTTTTTAAGAAAATATTCAGATTTAAGGAAAAGAGAATCCAAAAAATTTTAAAAACCAATGAAATTTCTAAAAAGTAAAATATGATTATGAAAAACTAGGAAAGGAAACATACCTTTCATATTTCTCGGAAGATTATTCGTGTTGAGAAAAATTCTTCTTAAAGAACTTTAGATTCTGAAAAAATTTTGATTATGAAAAACTTTGAAAAACTGATTACGAATTTTTAGAAAATATTCTTTACAAAAAACATAGAAAATATTCATTATGAAAATTTAGAATATTTTCATTACAAAAATTTTGAAAATATTCATTATGAAAGTTTAGAAAATCATCATTACAAAAATTTAGAAAACCATCATTACGAAAATTTAGAAAATATTCATTATGAAAATTTAGAAATCCATCATTACGAAAATTTAGAAAGCCTTCATTATGAAAAATTAGAAAATATTCATTACAAAAATTTAAAGTAAAAAATTTAACTCCAAAAATTTTACACTATGAAAAAAATTTAGACTATGGAAAAAAAATTAAACTATATAACAAGAAAATGTACTCCCTCAATGAAAAAGAGTTTATTAATGTAAGGAGATTGATTTCAACAAGAAGTTAAGAAGAATTATTACCTTACGGTTATCATTCCTAACTTCTATTTAATGTATTAAAATCTATCAGAGTGTAAATATATTGTGAAAATATCAGTAATTTGATCTAGTGTTTCGATAAATTAAAGAATGATATCTCTTTTTTGTGTGTGATCCCTAAGAAAGTGATTCCTACTATATATGTGTTTTTCATGAGATTTATGTGAAGGGTTTTTTCTTAAAGTAATGGAACTAGTATTATCACACAATATTCATGTTTTGGTAAAACTCATATCATAGTATGTGAGTGTGTGTTTCATCCACAACACTTGAGCACAACAACTTTCAGCTGCTATATATTCAGCTTCAATAGTGGAAAGTGCTACTGAGTGTTGATTTTTGAATGACCAAGAAACTAATGAATATTCTATGAAATGACAAGTTCCAGAACTTCTTTCCTATCCATTCTACATCTACCAAAGTTAGCATTTGAAAAACTTTTCAAAACAAAATCATTTATAGAAGTATAAAAGAGTCCTAGATCCATGGTTCCATTTAAGTAGTTAAAAATTCTTGTCACTGCCTTTAAATGATATTACTTATGATTGGATTGATATCTTGCAGATAATCATACTGAAAACATTAAGTCTGTGTGACTACCTATCAAGTAAACTAGACTTCCTATCATACCTCTAAAATATGTTTGATCTACTGGTTTCCAAGATTCATCAAGATCAAGTGTATTTGAGGTACCAATGGGAGTACTAATACTCTTAGTGTTGTCATATCCATACTTTTTAAGAATATCTTTAATATACTTATGTTGGGATATACAGATTCCTTTTGGTTTTTGAGAAATTTGAAAACCAAGGAAAAATTTTAACTCACCCATCATACTCATTTCAAACTCAGATTTCATTAGATCCGAAAAGGAATCAGTTAAAGATAGCTGAGTTGAACCAAATATAATGTCATCAACATAAATTTTAACAATCAAAATATTTTTCTTCTATTTATTTATATAAAGGGTTGGATCTATATTTCTCTTAACATAATTATTTTGAAGTAAAAATCTTGTAAGTATATCATACCAAACTCGAGTTGCTTGCTTAAGTCCATACAAAGCTTTTCTAAGTTTGAAAACATATTCTGGATGTTTTTTATGTTCAAAACCTTGAGGTTGTTCAATAAATAATTCCTCTTGAATATAACCATTAAGGAAATCATAATCCACATCAATTAGAAAATGTTTGAAATTGAAGAATGATGCAAAGGCATGTAGAATACGAATAGATTCAAGTCTAGCTACTGGAGCATAGGTTTCTTCATAGTCAATTCCAACTTATTTATTATAGCCTTTAGCAACCAATATTGCTTTATTGCTTACAATTATTCCATTTTCATAACACTTATTTTTGAAAACCCATTTTACTCCAATATTAAAAGTTTCATTACGTATTTCAACCTAGGTCTAAACTTTATTCCGTTTGAATTCATTTAGCTCATCTTGCATGGATTTTATCCAATCATCATCACCTAAAGCTTCATCAGTACTTTTTGGTTCTAATTGGGAAAGGGATGCTAGATGTTCTACTTAATTTCCTAAGGAACATCTAGTCCTTATAGGTTGATTTACATCACCAATGATACTATCACTATAATGATTATTAAGAAACAACTGATTTGGGATTTGTAAAACCTATTCATCAACATAGGGTAGGAAATCTTCTGGGGTAAATGTTTCAGAAATATCTTCTTGAACATTTTCCTTATCAAAAGGATCTTCTATCAAGGTTTGATAATTAGTTTTTGAAAACACATCTGAAGATTTAGGTTGGGATTGTTTAAAAAGAAGGGGATCAGTTTCATCAAATTTGACATGTACTGTTTCTTAAATTGTGAAAAAAAATTTATTGAAAACTCTATAAGCCTTAGATGTTGTGGAGAAACCTATGAAAATTCCTTCATTAGATTTTGGTGTGAATTTGTGTATATTATCTTTAGTATTCAGAATGAATACCTTTCAACCAAAAACCATAATGTAGGAAAGTATAGGTTTTCTACCATTCCATAACTCATAAGGAGTTTTATTAAGAAAAGGTCTAATCAAAACTCGATTTGTAGTATAACAAGCAGTACTTACAGCTTTAGCCCAAAAATGTTTGGCTACAGAATACTCACTCAACATGGTTCTTGTTATCTCTTGAATAATACTATTTATTCTTTCAACAACACCATTTTATTGAGGTGTTCTGGGTGCTGAGAATTTATGAGTAATTTCTTTTCTACTACAAAAAGTTTCAAAATCAGAATTTTGAAATTCACATCCATGATCACTATGAATAGTTATCAATGGAAGATTTTTCTCATTTTTAACTTGGGATCTAAAAATTTTTAAATAAGAAAAATCATCATATTTCTTTTCTAGAAATTAGACCCACGTAAATCTAGTGTAATCATCGACTGAGACAAATACATAATATTTTCCTCTGATGTTTCCAGTTTGTGTTGGACCAAAAAGATCCATATGCACTAACTGTAATGCCTCCGTAGTTGATACTTCACCGACTGATTTAAAACATTAATTATGTTTCTTTCCAGTTTTACATGGATTAAAAACCTTTTAAGAATCAAATCTAAGCACTGCAATATCCTTAAATTGTATTTTCTTAGAGAGTTTGCATAGGTTCCTAAGGTTATAGTGTCCTAACCTTATATGCCATAACCAAGAATTATCTTCCATTGCACTAAGGCAAGGTAAGTCTTGGCTCATGAGTTCTTCTATTTTTAGTCTATATACATTCTCTTGCCTATGGGCAGAAAGAATAAAATCTACATTGGAACTGTGTACTGAGCACTTTTCATTCGTAAAATTCACAAGGTAACCTCCATCACCTAATTGTCTTATGCTAATGAGGTTGTGCTTAAGACCCTTAACGAATAAAATATTTGAAATCAATGTTTTTTCAAGAAGAATGATGTTACCTATACCAATAATTTCTCCCTTAGTGTTGTCTCCGAAAGTTACTTTTCATATTTTTTTCTTGATAATCTCCTCAAAGAAGTTTTTGTTACCAGTCATGTGCTGGGAACATCCACTATCCATGTACCATATATTGTTTTTGGTAACTTCTATATTTTACTGAAAATAAAAGAGTTATACTTTCGGAATCCAAACTTTCTTGGATACGGAAATTTCAGAAAATAAAATCTTAGGCACCCATATTTTCTTTGAAAAATAGACTTTATGAAAACCTAAGACTATGTTTTGTTTAAGGAACAATTTTTTTCCCAGTGTGAACCACACTGACATATAGTGTAGAAAGAAGCACTTTAAGGAATCAAATAATTGTTACTAAAAATAAATTTAGAACCAGTATTGCCAAAACATGAACTATTCCTTAGAGGTCAAAATTTAGAATACATCTTATCAAAATTTTCCTTACCTAAGGTAAAGTTTTACAAACACTTCCTCAAGGAAAATATTTCGGATTTTAGTCTAATAACTTTGTTCTTATCTTCTAAAACATCATCTTTAGCTCTAGAGTTAGGCTCCAAACATTTTTCATAGAAATTACATTTTCTAGATCCTTAGAAAGTTTATCCTTATCAGAATTTACTTCCTCAAGGTTTTTTGAAATAATTTCAAAATCAGTGGTTATATTACCAAGATCTTTTGAAATATCTAATATTTCCATAGTAAGAATAGTATTCCTAGAATTTTCCTTATCAGTAATTTTCTTGATTTTTGAATTCTCATTCTCAAGAAACTTAGAAAACCTAGAAACTTATTCATAGGTAGGTAAAGTATCTTATTCATCAGAAGAAGATTATTCATCTGAAGAGTTATAATATTTACTATCACTAAATTTATCATTCAAGGAAACATTGGTCATAGATTCGTAATTTTTTACCTTAGCTATTAAGAAATGATTTTCAATAGGTAGTGTAGATATTAGACCAAGATTCTTCTGACCAGAAGATTCGTAATGTAATGATTAATCTAAATAGTTTCCACCACTAGCACTCTAGGTGTCATTAGTTTTCAAAACATTATTATATTTATCCTTTTTATTACTTCTTTCTATTTCTCTCAGAATGCTTTTCCTTTCTTTCTTTTCTCTTAAGCATAGGACAATCAGGTATTATATGTCCATACCTTTTTAATTCATAACATGTGGCTTCTGAATCATTATTATATTTCCTTTCTTTCTTCTTGTATCTAGATTGAAAGTTCTTTTGTCCAACAACCTTGTTCATCCTTCGACCAAGATTGGCTAACTCATTTTCTGAAGATTCACTTCCACTAGATTCGGATTGGATAACAACCTTCTTAAATTTAGATCTTGTAACTCTCTCATGAGTCTTAGAATTCATATGATTTGAATTAGTTGTAAAAGAAACACTTCCATTCTCATTATTCTTCATTAAATTATCAGAATCTCTCTTCATTCTAGTCTCATGTTGAAGAAGAGTTCCAAAAAGTTCATCAAGAGAAATCAGAGTAACCTTTCTATTCTCATCTATAGTTATCCTCTTGGATTCCCACTCATTAGGCATGATGTCTATAATATTTTCCACAAGAGCTTCATCATCTAATCCTTTCTCACCTATGGATTGTAAACTGTTAACAGTAGTCATCAATATTTGTTGTAACTTACATACGGGTTCTCCATAAGGAAACCAGAAACCATGATATTCAGCACTAAGCATGGATCTTCAATTTTCAATAACTTTGGAAGTTCTAAAGTGAGTATCATCAATTTTCTTCCATATACAATTTGAGGATTCATAATATGAAAATTGGATATATATATATTTCTAGTCATAGAACAAAGAAATGTATTGCATACCTTATAGTTTAGTTGATATTCATGATTTTCTTGGTTGGTGAAAGTACTAACTTCCTTGTCAAGAATTTTATTTCCTCCAGTATACATAAAAAAATTATCTACTACAGTATTTACAATGAATGTCTTCATGCAATATCTCCAATATTAATAATAATTCCCAACAAAAATAGGTGGCCATGTTGGATTTAAGTTGTCTATGGAACCAACATTGATTCCTTCCAACTTAAACAAAATCATTCCACACAAACTTGTCAGTATTAAGGGTATGCAAACAAGGAAAATATTCCTCATCAAGGAAAAATCAGAACAATGAAAAACTTGAGCAAGTAAAACTTATATGTGAATATAAGTATTTTAGAGACCTCCTCTAATACCAATTGTTGGAATGAAATAATGACGAAGATACTGTATGTAGTATCTAATGATGCTCAAAATAAAGATGGGGGTGAATTATATACTTTAAAAAATTCTTTTATAAATTTTAAAGATGGTGATGTATAACAAATTTAAACAAGGTAATTCTCAAAACCACTAATTCTACACACTTTCATGATTCCAGAAAAATGATTTCGAGAATGTAATTCAAGAAAAGAGATTCCAGAAATCAAACTTAACAAAAGTTTACAAAGATAAAGATTATACCTTAAAGCATATATAATCTCACTAAATCAGAGTATAGAAGTATGATAATGTATAAGATAGTTATACTTTCCTCAACAATCAAAATGCAACGGAAAACTTGAAAAAAACAAGTAACAAGTAGTAAATCTTTAAACCCAAAGCAAAGGGTATCCAACAACCTTGGATAAAGGTCCCCTGATTTATACTTTCAAGAATGTATGTCTTACCCACACTAGGGTAAGCCCTAGATATGAAGATCAGAGTCTGTCTTGTTATCCCCACAAGCCCTCACCTTCAAGGTAGTCAGCACCTACGTCTTTCTATCCCCAAAATCCATCAAATGTACATAGAAACATTCGGAGTCCCATGAAGCAATTCTAAAAAAGAGTTTCAGTACACACTAAGCATGCAAGTATCTCTATAGTAATCACTTCACCAGCATGTAATCTCTAGAGTCATAGAATAGTTCATCAAAAGCCTTGAGTCATTCAAATGAGATCTTATTTATAGGCACAGCTCTAACGGTCGACTCCCTCCTCCAATAGTCATATTTTCCTTGAATTTTTGAGGGACTTGTACACATGTCACTCAAACAACAGTTAGTTAGTAACTGAATGAATGACGTAGTTTTATAACCAAAACACGAGTAAGAAAAAATATAGCTACTTAACCAAAATCATTTTTCGGAGTGTGAGGAAAAATGAAAGTTCAAAGTCTAATCAATAACACATTTTGTATCTATAATACAAGGAAATTCGGATTCTGTCTTCAGAAGAATTCAGAACCTGAATTCTATAGAAATCTAAAGTCTGAATCTCAATGATATTCAATGTTATAATTTAGTAGAATTCAGAGTCTAAATTCATAAGAATTTGGAGTCTGAAAATACAAAATTCAGAGTCTAAATTCATTAGAATTTGGAGTCTAAACTTACAATGTTTAAAGTCTGAATTAATAAAAATTCAGTGTCTAAACATACAATGTTCAGAGTCTGAATTCATTAGAATTTTGAGTCTGAACTTACAATGTTCAGATTCTGAATTCATTAGAATATAGATTCTGAACTTACAAATTTTGGAGTCTGAATTTATAAGAATTATAATTCAGAACTCATAAGAGTTCGGAGTCTGAATTCATATAACTCATAGTCAGAACTAACAAGAGTTTGGAGTCTGAATTCAGAGAATTCAGAGTCAAAACTCATAAGAATTCAGAGTCTAAATTTAGAGAACTCGGAACCTGAACTTATAAAAGTTTGGTGTCTGAATTTAGATAATTTGGAATCTGAATTCAGAGAACTCGTATTCTAGATTCAGATCCTGAAAACAGAATTATTTATATCTAAGTATATATATGATTATGAGGTTTTGGATATGAAACTGAATTTTATACTTAGAAAAAATAATCAATGAAAAACATGGTAAAGATAAATTTCCTTAGGGAATGAAAATTTTCCTTATGGGATTAAAACATAGAGTAAAATAAAAATTTTCTTAAGATAAGGTGTTTGTGATTCTCAAAACATGAAAGAATAGTAAAGTCATAAGGAAACCTTATTGACTTAACAATCTCCCCAAACATTATGGAATGGTAAAGTCATAAGGAAAAGGCATTCATGCATACGATCAGCTTACCGTCTGCATGGATGGTGTATTCCATTTCATACTTATTTTTTCTATAAATTATCATAATATACTTATAATGGATGTAAAATATATTTATACCATGTTATACATTCTCAAATCATGATACAGTTATAAGGATCAACTATTTAAGAAATTTAGACACATGTGAAGAATAAATCCAATATTACCCGAAGTGAAACCTTGCCAGATCGCTAACAAGAATGTAATATAAAGTCATAATAAAAAATATATGGTAATATATATATTAATATTATTCTTTAAATTATTTATAATAAACTTATATTTAATATATATGAAGATTTTATGTGTACGGAGAGAGTCATGACACAAGGTAAGGATATTCCATCTCACTTTTAATTTATGTGAGATACATGCTATGTTCACCACTCATTCCTTTTGCGTGGTGTATGTTCATCCCATGATTTTATTCTATGTATCTATTAAATAAATTTATCGGTATTCATATATCAATTCTATGATCCTTCTTTCTTGGGGTTTAACATTCAAAAGTTACCAAATCGATAAAATAATTTTTTGTCAATTTTCCTTATTTGAGGCTCCTATTTTTTATGCACCTAAAATCTTATTCGTGGTGTATATAACTTTATTTTAAATGTTAAATCATGAATATTATTATTTTCATGATATGATGTGCTTCAATTAATTTTTTTTTCTTACAAGGATAGTATGATCCCTTGTCTCCAAGTTATAAGAGTTTATTGGGAAAATATCATCATTCTTTTCGAGATATTTTATTTTTATGCTTCCTTTAATGAAATATTACGTTCCATAATTCAAGAATATTCACTAGTTTCATTCTCCTTTGATTATTTAAGATATCCTCATTTTTTACTACTATTTTTACACTCATTTTTACTTAAGATAATGTTTTTATTAAAATTTTTCCACCTCTCTCTTTGGTTGGAAATCTATTGTATTAAAAACCATGTTTTAAAAATGTTTTCAAAAGATCCTAGAATATAATTATCAAGGAAAAATGGATTTTAAAATTTTCTATTAACTTATAATATTACTTCATAAGTTTTCATATCTATTTTTAATGAAAAAGGTTTTCAAAAGGTTTTTTGTAATAAAACCCACTTTTTAATGAAGAAATGATATTTTCCTTATGAAGTGTTTCTAAAAGATCTTTAAAAATTATTTCTCAAATAAGATAACCTACATTTGATTTAATCACTCCTTTATGGGTAATTATTCAATTTCTCCATTCATGTTATTTCTCTAAGTGGATTATGTTTTGATGGAATGATGTTATGAAACTTGTTTTTCTTTTATCGGTTATATACTTTTGAAACATGCTTATTTTAATGGGTTATGTTGATGATGAAATGATTATAAAACCTATCTCTTTCCATAGGTTCTGATATGTTTACATGGTTATGATACCAATTTAATTTCATGGGTTATGATATGTAAATTTATAATCTAGTGGCACATGTATGTATGATTTCATTATGTGATGGGTGGGGACCTATATCTCCCTAAAATGCATTGGGTAATGATTTATATAGCATTCGATAAAATAGGACTAGAATGAGGGTTACATAGTTCAGTAATACATGGATGGAAAGAGTGAAGTTAAATCATATAGGGTTGGAATGAGGGTCACTCGGTTTAACAATACAGGGATGGAATAGGGGTTACCTTTTTTAGTAAAGTACTTTGTCAACAAAGATGGTCTTGGTAGTGATACATTGGCTACAATGGAAATAATTATATACTTATGTGTTGCCAAAATTCCATGTATTATTCTTATGTTATGATTTTGTGGAATATTCTCTTTATTTAATTATGATGAATTGCTTATGAACTACCAATCATTTTGCCATGGACTCTGATATGAAGGGTATGATCTTCTATCTTCATGATCATGTTCTCATATCCTTCTGCTCATTATTGTCCTTACATGTCTCCCTTGTTTACCCTTACTAAGCATTTTATCTCACCCCTTTTTATGTTTCCTTTCCCAGGTAGTGAAGATATGTATTATTTTTGTGTTGTCTATTTGTATAATGTTTAAGTATTCCGCAAAAATTATGTCATTTCAATATTTGAAATGAGAGGGTCGATACCGTTGGTATTAGAGGAAAATTTTAGTTAACCTTTGGAAACTAGGATGATAAAACCTTGGTGATAACCACAAGTTCATGTATAAGGATAAGTATATGGTTGAGTGAAATTATATTAAAATGTCCTGGAATATTGGTGAAGGAAAGAATGAGTGGTTTCCAAGAAATAAATCCCTGATTGGGTACTATAAGTGGATGTGTAACTCACACAGATGTACCTAGGGGTAACAACTCTGACAAGATGTTTCGGTCTTGACTTGGGGTAATCTGGTACATGACAATGGGCCTTGGTTTATACCTGGTTTGACACTCCTGAGGGATATTATTTGAGAATTTAAAAACTCTTCATGAACCATTATAAAGGATATAAATATATTTTGTCTATGAATAACCTAGGATAATCCTAAAGTGTCATAGATTAAGTAATTTTTCATAAGTTAGACATCCTATATGTTATTTTTCATGATAATTTGGTTCCTCATATTTTATTCTGGATCTACACACTCTATCATATATAAAGAATTTTCTAAGGGTTTTAAGATTCCACCAAAACAATTAGAGGTGGAACTAGTAGTGCAAATCCCTAATGGTATGATGATTGCATCTCAAGCCTATGATTAATCTTTGGTTGATGTTTGTGGGAATTTACTTCCAGTAAATCTTTTCATTCTTAATTTGGTTGAATTTGATGTTATCCTAGGCATTGATTGGCTTTCTGAACATAAATCCCACATGAATTTTCAAGGAAGGAAAGTTAAATTTTAAATTTAAAACACTTCTGTGATCATCCATCTATGTGATGATTATTATGAACATCCTCTAGGGATTACATCCAGTGTATGGGTCTTAATTCCAAATAAAAAGGGTTTATTATATCAAATGTTTGGGGAGAAGATCAACATCAATGGTGTGCCTCTTTTTCAGTATTTTTTGGATGTCCTTCCAGAAGACTTTCCTAGTCTTCCACAAAAATGTGAAGTTGATTTATTGATAGAATTTATACCTAGTTCCACACTAATTTCAATGAATCCTTATAGAATGTCCCTGATTGAGTTGTAGGAATTGAAGAAGCTACTCCAAGAAAGCCTCGATAATGGATTCATTCAGCCAAGTGTGTCACCTTGGGGTGTACCGATTCTTTTTTAGAAAAAGAAAGATTGATCAATGTGACTATGTATTGATTATCAAGAGTTGAACAAGATCACAATTGAGAAAAAGAATCATCTTCCCCATATTGATGAATTATTTGATCAACTACGCAGAGCTCAATACTTTTCCAAGATTGACCTTTGTTCTGGATATCATCAGTTGAGGTTCAAGAAGTATGATATAACCAATAAGACATTCCATACAATGTATGGTCACTATGAATATATATTGATCCCTTTTTCATTACTAATTCCCTAGATATCTTCATGGATTTAATGAATAGACTCTTTATGGATTACCTCGACCATTTTTTGAAAGTATTTATATATGATATAATTATCTACTCAAAGAACATTTAAGATAATGTAGATCACTTTAGAATTGCATTGAAGACCCAAAGGAAGGATAATTTGTATTAAAAAATTACGAAGTGTGAAATTTGGCTACAAAATGTTTCATTTTTTGGTCACATAATCACAATATTTGGAATAGTAGTAAATCTTTCAAAGACAGAGGATATTGAAAGATGTCCTAGAACAACCACGGTGACTGAGATATGTTGTTTTCTTGGTTTAGTTGGATACTATTGATGGTTTTTATAGAATTTATCATTACTATATAATCCTATGACCAAGTTTAATTAGAAGGGTGTTATATTCCTCTAGATAGATTAATGTGTGGAAAATTTCAAGGAACTGAAAAGAAGGTTGGTCGGTGCACCTATGCTTACAATACTTTATAGTGGAGAAGGGTATCTAATCTATAGCGATGCATCCAAGATGGGATTAAGTTGTGTTCTTATGGAAAATTACATGGTTATAGACTATGCTTCATGAATATTGAAGATTCATGAGAAAAATTACCCAACTTATGATTTGGATTTAGCATCGATAGTCGTTGCATTAATGATATGGAGGCATTATCTTTATGGGGAAAATTGTGATATATATATCGATCATCAAATTCTGAAATATATAATCACACAGAAGGAGTTGAACATGAGCCAGAAAAGATAGTTAGATTTTTTAAAGGATTATTATTTCTCAATACATTACCACCTTGGGAAAGCAAAAAAGGTGGCTGATTCTTTGAGTCAAAAAGATCATGCTAGATTATCTATGATGAGGATCACAAAAGATCCAATATTTCTGTATTTTCAAAGGATGGATCTAAAAATCCTGAAGGTAGGGGAAATTTAATCTCTCTCAAATGAATGTTCATCCCTCTATCTAAGTGACGATTAAGGAGGCGCAGAAGGAAGATGAAAAGTTTCAAAGGAAAGTTAGAAATGTTCCTAAGTTTAACCGTCATCAAGAAGGAATGATATGGTTTAGGAAACGTGAATGTGTTCTTTCCATTCTAGTTTTAAAGAAGGAGATACTAGTGGAATCTCATGGTTCTTCATTCTCTATTCATCCTGGAAGTATGAAATGTATAGAGACATTAAATAATAGTTCTTGTGGGATGGCATGAATATTGATATCTCATATTTTTTTATCCTGGTGTTGGGTATTCTAGAAATTTAAGGCTGGAAGGAAAACTTCAAACGGTATGTTGAATCCATTACAAATACTATAATGGAAATGGGAGAACATCACTATGGATTTTTTTATTTGAATACCCAAAACCAGTAAAGGTTTTAATTCTATATGGGTGGTAGTTGATCGCCTTACTAAGTTAGTATATTTCATTACTATCAGAGAATATTTATCTCTTGATCAACTTGTTATAAGATATATTAATGAAGTGGTAAGGTTTCATGGAGAACCACATTCCATTTTATGAGTTCGGGATCTGAGGTTATCCATAAAGTATTGGTGAAGTATTCAGAAAGTGCTTGATATGTAATTGAGTTTCAGCACTTCCTATCATCCTCACATAGTTGGTTAGTTTGAAAGATCAATTCAAACCATAGAAGATATGTTGAGAAATTTCTCTTTGGATTTCAAAGGTGGTTGGGATCAACACTTTCCCCTAGTTTATTTTTCTTACAAAAATATCTTTCAATCAAGAATTTATATGGCACCACATGAATCCCTATATGGGAAGTAATGTAGATCTCTAAAAAGTTGGGATCAGTTTAGAGAAAGAAAGCTACTGGGGTCTAAGATTGCTGAAGAAACTTTCAAGAAGGTTCGAACCAATCAATATTTTATCAAGGAAGCTCAAAGTTGGTAGAAACGTTTTTCTAATAACCAATGACTTGATCTAGAGTTTGAAGTTGGTGAAAGGTGTATCTATGAATCTCACCTTGGAATAATTTTATGAGATTATAAAAGAAAGGGAAACTAATCCCTAGGTATATCAGCCCCTTTTAAATTCTTGATCATATCAGGATGCTAGCCTATCGCTTGTCAATTCCTCTAAATCGCTCTCAATTCCATGATATTTTCCGTGTATCAATCCTAAGGAAGTACATAACTGACCATTAAAATGTAATGAAATAGGAGGTCATATCTTTGGAGTAGAATTTTTTTATGAGGAGCAACCAGTTGAAATTCCGGATTGATCGGAGAAAGTTCTATGCAAAAATACCACTCTCCTTATCAAAGTTTGGTAGATAAATCACAAGTAATAGGAGATATATGGGATATTGAGGATATTATAAAGCATAAGTATCCTCACTTTTGTTTACCTGAGTGATGACTTTTGAGAGAGAAATACACTTTAAGGGGGTAGAATGTAACTCCCATATTTTTTATGGACCTTTTTCGAATAGATTGAATTATTATTTATATCGTGAAATGCACTAAGTAAAATATTCCTTTCACATGGAACCTACTTTTTGTATGTTACATAGAACACCAACTTGGCATAAAATTCATGCAATACTGAGTTCGCATACAATACACTCAACATTGAGTGTCTACGAAACATTTCCTTTTATTGTTTTAATTATTTAATAAAGAAAATTATAACCTAGCCATTAAAATTAGTAATATTAATAGTAATAAATAATTTTAAAATATTTTATATAATTTTTTATACAAAAAACATATTGATAATAAAAGATATGATTTTTGGTAAAGTATTTTTTATTTTTAAAAACAATGTTTTCTCGAATGAACCACTTATAATAATAAAATTAATTTTATAAATATTTATAAATTGGATTTTATAAAATAAAAATAATTTTTGAATTTATATTTTTAAAATAATCTTATGGTGAATTTTTGGGATTTTTCTGGGAAACATCAATTTTTTATAAATAGTGAAAAATACTTCTTTTTAGTTAAAAACATCCTATTGTCTAATTAATTATTTTTTATAAATGATATTATAAATACATTTTAAGGTCACATTATATGAATATTATATTTATTAATGAAATTTCATTCAATATAATCAATTTCACTTTGAATCTGAAAATAAAATATTAACAAACTTTTGAACTTTAGCTTACATTAAAACCCCGGTATTTCGTCATGTCTACGGGATTAACACTAATATTAATTCTTATAATTATATAATTATAATTTCAAAAATTTGAAATAAATATTTTCATTAATTTTAATATTTATATTCAATTAATTCCATGTTAAATTTTGACCAAAATGATTAGTAAAAGTGCTTAAAATTAATCACTACGGTTAAGGCCAAATTAATCTTAATTAGGAACCAACCCTTAAAATTAAGGGACCAAATAACCTATAAACTAATCCAAAACCCATTTTATGGCCATATTTAAACCATAAACCTTATATTATTTAGTTTGGTTTGTTTTTTAGGACTTTTTTAGGTAATAACATGTGTACTCCTAACTTGTTTCTAGAAATTCCAAATGGGTTATTTTCCTTCCCTATAAAAGGCCACAACCACTACCAATTAGTCACACCTCTAAAACTTTTTATGTTAGGCTAACCCATGCATAATAAACTTCAAAAAAATTTATCCCTTATACCTTGATTCCTCCCTTATGGAATAAACTCTCTCTAGGAAGCCTTTTGGCACAGACCAAAAGGAGTTACACGATTAAGAGGTAAAGTCTTCTGTCAAGCTCATTTCCTTTATTTTAACTCTCCACAAAATACACTATTTTTATTCCATTATTGTGTGAAAACACCTATATCCTCCATATACTAGGATTTTTTTATGAAAATTTTCTGACGTACACTTACACACACCATTATCTAATGGATGTTGAACATACTGTTTCTTTGTTCGGCGAACTACTGCCTCACAAAACAACGATTGTTCATTTTTCTTTTAACACCAATCATGGTGGACATCATGATAGACATTATATATATATATTATATTATATTATATTTATTATTTCACTAATCTTATTTATTCCTTTAAAAAACATCTTTTTACATTCCATTTTATGTTAATACGATAATCTCGTTTGAAGACTTGTGGACTACCGACCCCTCAAAGTGATGTGATTCGCTCGCACACCACATGGAATGTATTAAGGATAAGTTTAGTGAAATTATATTATATTTATAATATATTAATTCTAATAAAATAATGATATATATTTGTATCAGTTACATACTTTCTTTCAGTACAACAATAAAAATGGAAACAGTGTTCATGCGTACGTATGACTTACCATCTCCATGAACCGTGTATTCCATTTCATTATTATTTAAGCTATAAATTATTATAATATAATTATACTGGATATAAATAATATTTATATCATGTTCTATATTTTTTTATCATTATAAATATATAAGGATCAACGATATAACAAATTAAGACACATGTGAAAAACAATGAAAAAATTACCCGAAGTGAAACCTTAACATAGGATCGTTAATAAGCGGGAAATATAAATTCATAATAAAATAATATATGGTAATAGATATAAGACGATTATTATTAAAAAAATTTATAATAAACTTTAATTTATTATAATTGAATCTTGTACGAGTATTGAGAGATTCAAGACACAAGTTAAGGGGATTTCATCTCGCTTTTAATTTTTGTGAGACACAAGATATGTTCTCCACAAATTCCTTTTATGTAGTTTATATACTTACCATGATTGTATTCTATGTATCTTTTACTTAAATTTAGGGGTATTCACATATCCATTTTATGATACATCTTTGATGGGGTAAAACTTTTAAAAGTTAACAAATCGATAAAACAGTTTTGTCTCAATTTTCCTTCTTTGAGACTCATATTTCTTTATGAACCTAAAATCTTCTTCGAAGTCTATATAATTCCATTTTACATGTTATATAATGAATCTTATACTTTTAATTATATCTTATGCTTAATTTAATTTTCTTTTCTTACATGGAGTGTATGATCCCAAGTCCAAAAGTTATAAGAGTTTATTGAGACAATCTCCTCATTCTTTGAGATTGTTTATGTTTATGGTTCCTTTTATGAAATATTATGATCCATCATTCAAGAATGTTCATGAGTTTTATTATCCTCGATTTATTCAAGATATACTCAATTTTTAGTACCATCTTTACACTCCTTCGTACTTAAGATAATTTTTTTGGTAAAATATGACCACCTATCTCTTTGGATGGAAATCTATTATATTCAACAACTATGTTTTCAAAAGTGCTTTCAAAAGATCCTTCAAGATAATTCACATGGAAAAATGAATTTTAAATTTTTTATTGTTTTAAATGATTACATCATATGTTTAAAAATTTATTTTCAATGAAAATGTATTTTAAAAGTTTTTATGTAATAAAAATAATATTTCAAAGATGAAATAATATTTTCCTCAAGAAGTGTTTTTAGAAGATCTCTAAAAATTATATTCCATATAAGATAAAATCAATTGGTTTAAATAATTCTATTATATGGAATTATTAAATGTATCCATTCATATTATTTCTCTGAATCAATTATGTTTGGATGGAATGATGTTATGAAATCATTTTCTATTTCATGGGTTATATGCTTTTGAAACCTGATACTTTTCACGGTTTATGTTTATGATTAAATGATTATGAAACCAATATCTTTCCATAGGTTATGATATGTTTACATATTTATGATACCCATTTCATTTCATGGGTTATGATATGTTCATTTATGATCTTGTGGAATATGTATGTATGATTACATTATGTGAGGGGTGGGACCTATATCTCCCTCCAATGCATTGGGTAAATATTTATATCTCATGAGATAAAATAGGACTAGAATAAGGGTTAATTGGTCATGTAATAGAGGGATTGAATGAGGGTTAATCAGATCAGTAATATAGGCCTGGAATGAGGATCACTTGGTCCAATTATATAGGTCTGGAATGGGGGTTACCTGGTTCAGTAAAGGAATTTGTCCACTAAGACGGTCTTGGTTGTGAGGCCTTAGCTACTATGGAAATAATTATATTCATATATGTTTCCACAATTCAATGCATTGTTCCTAAGTTATACTTTATTGGAATATTATCTTTATTTAATTATTTTTCATTTCTTATGAACTACCAAAATTTATGCCATGATATTTGATATACAGGTATGATCATCTAACTTCATGATCATGTTCTCATACCCTTATTCTTGGTATTATACTTACTTGTATACCTTATTTACCCTTACTACGAATTTGGTCTCACCCTTTTTATTTTTCTTTACCAATGTTGTAAAGATATGTATTATGTTTGAGGGGTCTAATAAGGGTTCTAGTCAAGAAGAACCTAGTGGGAGATAATATAGCTCTATCATGTATCAGTATTTATGTATTTAATGTTTCCAAAGGTACTAGACTAGTATGGTCTTCTTGCGTATATTTTTATAATTTTTGAGTGTTACACAATGTTGGATCGAAATAATTATGAAGATATTTTATGTAGTATCTAATGATGATAAAAATACAAGAGGTGGGGTGAATTGTATACATTAAAAAATTCCTTTTTAACTTTTAAATATGGTGATGTTTAACAAAGTTAAATAAGATAATTCAAAAAATCTCTAGTTCTACAAACTTTCTTGATTCCAGAAAAATGATTCCGAGAATGTAATTCCAGAAAAGTGATTCTGGAAATGAAACTTAAAAAAAGTTTACAAAGATAAAGATTCTACCTTAAAGCATATAGAATCTCACTAAATCAGAGTATACAAGTATGAGAAATTATAATATAGTTAGACTTTCGTCAACAATAAAAATGATGTAGAAAACTTGACACAAAAAAGTAAGAAGTAGAAAAACTTTTAACCCAAAGAGAAAGGTATCCAACATTATTGGATAAAGGTCCCTTGATTTATAATTTCAAGAAATATTGACTTACCCACCCCAGGGTAAGCCCTCGATATGAAGATCAGAGTCTATCTTGATATCCCCGCAAGCCCTGAAATTCAAGGTAGTAGGCACCTTTGTCTACCTCATCAAGGAAGTCCTTGAACATTAAGGTAGTCAGAACCTCTGTCTTTCCATCCCTAGAAGCCCTCAAATGTACTCAGTAACATTAAAAGTCGCATGAAACAATTCTGAATATGAACTTCAATAAGAACTAAGCATAAAATTCTCTCTCTAGAAATCACTTTAGCAACATGTAATCTCTAGAGTCATAGAATAATTCATCCAAATTCTTGAGCTCTTTCAAATGATCTCTTATTTATTGGCACAGATCCAATGGTCGACTCCCTCATCCAATGGTCATATTTTTCCTTGAATTTGTAAGGGACTTTTATACGTGTCACTCAAATAATGGTTAGTTAGTAACTAAATTCATGACATCGTTTTATAACCAAAACATGAGAAAGAAGAAATATTGTTACTTAACCAAAATAATTTTTTGGAGTGTAAGGAAAAATGAAAATTTGGAGTCTAACCAAAAACACATTCAGTATATATAATTTAAGGATATTCAGATTCTGTCTTCAGAAGTATTCGGAACCTGAATTCTATAGAAATACAGAGTCTGAATCTCATGTAAATTCAGAGTCATAATTCAATTGAATTCGGAGTCTGAATTCATAAAAATTTTGAGTCTGAACTTACAAAACTCAAAGTCTCAATTCATTAGAATTCGGAGCCTGAACTTACAAAGTTCAATGTCTAAATTCAAAAAAAATTGGAGTCTGAACTTACAAATTTTAGAGTCTGAATTCATTAGAATTCAGAGTCTAAACTTACAAAGTTTGGAGTCCGAATTCATTAGAATTCGGAGTCTGAACTTACAAATTCTGAAGTCTGAATTTATAATAATATGGAGTCAGAACTCATAAGAGTACAGAGTCTGAGTTCAAATATCTCAGAGTCAGAACTCATAAGAGTTCGGAGTCTGAATTTAGAGAACTCGGAGTCAGAACTCATAATAATTTGGAGTCTAAATTTAGAGAACACGGAACCTGAACTCATAAAAGTTTAGTGCCTAAATTCATGGAATTCAGAATCTGAATTTAGAGAACTTAGAGTCTGAATTCGAATCCTAAAAATATAATTCTTTATATATAATTATAGATATGATTCTGAGGTGTTGGATATGAAACCTAATTTTATACTTAGACAATATAAACAATGAAAACATGGTAAGGATAAATTTCCTTGGGGAAGGGAAATTTCCCTTATGAGAGTAAAACATAGGGTAAAATAAAATTTGCCTTAAGATAAGGTTTTTGTGAGTTTCAAAATATGAAGGGATGGTAAAGTCATAAGGAAACCTTATTGACTCAACAATACCCCCAAACATGAAGGAATGGAAGAGTCATAAGGAAATCTTATTGACTCAACAATCTCCCCTTTTTTGGAAGGCACAAACATCCTTATGAAAAATAATATAAGGACTTATTAAATATTTTTATAGACATTGAAAATTAAACTTATCTCCCTTAACACGTGGTCAATGATGAATACAACTAACTCCCCCTTAGGATATGGAAATACTAAGGATTGTATTCTAGATTTCTGGAATGAGACCTATTATTTTATTTCATATGGCAATCTTCATGATGAAAACTCCCCCTGAGATAAACTCCCCTTACATAGGGAAATTTCTTCTATACTTCGTATAATTTTTTCCTTTATCCCCCATTGTAATTTTAAAAAAGGAATTTGAGGGAATGGAAAAGAAATTGTGGTACCTGAAAGATTAGTACAACACATCCAAAGGACAATCAACCAAAAATTTCATTACGATTAGAAATAATTTGTACAGTAAGGAAAATAAAAATATAAGATCATATTTAAACAAGTTTGTCCTTCTTTTTACTTGGGCATTAGATTCATCACTATTGTATTCAACTTCTTGAGCTCCTTGTGTACTTCTTCTTCTCACATAAGAATTTGATCCTTATCCTCTACTTTCTTTTCTAAGGCTTTGATCTTATCTTCCTGATCCTTAATAATTTCAGCCTGATCCATCAAGGCTTTTTCCTACTTCACTAGCTTCTCTTCAATATCAATATTGAGATCTATTTATCTCTTCCAACTCTGGGAAACTAGATACAACATCCCATTTAGATCTTTTACCACTTGAATCTAAGAGTTCTGTTTCCATAGTCATCTTTTCTTCAAAACTGCTTGTGAGATCCTTGATCTTTCCATCTTCAATTTCAAATGCCTCTTTGACACGGTCTTGGAACTCATCAAGATTTATCATGTCCTCTATGGTTATCCTTGACCAACTGGTCATCTTCTTGGATGATATTTTATGGGATTCGTAGTTAAGGAAAAAATTATTGAATTCAGACTCAATCTTGACACACTTGTCCATAACCATGGACACTGAATCCAATTTCTGGTTCAAGGTGTGTTGAAGCATCTGACATCTTGATTCAATACTTGGAAAAATAGGAATGGTACCAGGAAGCCTCTTTATTGACTGAATAATGAAATCATGTCCAAGGGATGATGATTCTGAATCTAAAACTTTTCTTCGTGAGGGCTCTTTCTCCAACTCAGTAGCCTTCCTCTCCGATGATCCACCAGCTTCTTTCTTCTTCACAACAGCTTTAGAAGGTGTATCAACAACCACCTATTTTTCCTTATTAGTTCTCAGAGTGGCTTCCTCATCTGGAGATTCATGTTCACTGTCAGACATCTGAACAATTTTATCTTCATCTAGCTATTCCTTCTCAGCTCCTACCTCAACATCTTCAGGGTGAATAAAATAATGATTAAAACATTCTTCTTCAGACAACTTGTTCAATTATTCTTCAATATTGTCATCTTATTCTTTTTCATCTTTCCTAGGTGTATCCAGCTTTGAATACTCTGCTTCATAAGTTCGGATTGAGAGCTTCTAGAATGTACTTTCTTTCTCATTGAAATCTTCTACTTGCTTAAATAACTCTAAGGTGTCACCACTACTTTCTTCTTCTTCTTTAAATTATTCTACTAATTGAACCACTTTTTCCTTAACTTTTTCTAGAGTCACATACTTCTTCCCAAGGGTCTATGGTAACGCTTCTACCATGTAGCATTCTGGTACCGTGATATTTTCAGATGCTTTCTCGGTATCCCTTAGAAGGGATTGCACAAGCTCAGCCTTACATAACTTCTTCTTCTGTTTCATTACTTTTTCTTGCATTTCAAGCTCATTAGCGGTCTTCTCGTTTAAATATTTTTATTCAGCAAGATCTAGGAAAAACTTGGGCCCCCCTTCATTCATGTTCTTCTTGTCATCCCTCCATTTAGCTACTACCTCATCTGAATAGGCTTTTTGATTTTTCAGATTTGGGGGTTCTGACTGAACTTCCTTGTCCACATGATATTTTACCATCTCTTCTAATTCCTTCATCTTCCTCCTCCTTCAATCATTTTTAGATTGTTCAGAAACCTCTTGTTTCTTCAGTATGGAATCACATTCTTCTTCTTGCAAGTCCTAAAATTCTTCAGATTCTTTGGAAAAACCAGTATTCATCCTTATCAAGGTATCATCACTAACCGACATTACTTTTCAATTCCTTGGCTTTGAAATGTAAGGAATTTTGAAAGACTCCAAGCACCTAATAAATAGCTTTGAAAGAATGGCTGGATACATAATGATCTTAGGTTTCAAATTTCCATTCTTTATATTCTCGATCACAGTCATAATATGTTTAACCAAAATGATCTTTCTCAGGTTCACCAGAAAACCCAAAATATATATTTCACTCTTCTTCAATGTGTCTTTATCCCCTTTTCTCAGAATTATAAATCCTTGAACCCATAATTCGAGAATAAGAAAATTTGTAGTGATGTGAACAATATTTGGAGTCTTAACATCTATAAGACCGAGGAAACCCATAGATTTCACCTTAACAAAGCTTCCTTGAACATCTGGCAACATATGAGAACAAAATTTTGCTTCCTCATCATACGGAACTCTAATAAAATTTGCAACCATGGTGTACAAGAGAGCATAGGTCTCCCTATAGGTTTTTAAAGAGAACATATCTCTACCTTCATCATTGAAAAAACATATTGTTTTGTAAAACTCAACTAGAAAATATGGATAATATAAATCTGGAGATCCTAGTTTCGATATGGAAACACTTTCCCATCCACTTAGATTGATGTTCTTTAAGATGATGGAGTCATACTTGGAAAAGATGTTTGGATGCACCAAACTTTCTCTATAAACCCACCACTCTGAGATTGGCTTGATAGTTGACATGTCTTTCAGAGAAGATTCTTAGACCGAAATTCAAATTTGAGCAAGATTTGAGAAGTTCAAAATGGGATTATGTAGAAGAGCAGAACATCAGCACGTGAGAACTTGAGTTTAGATATTGGAAAACCATCGAAGGCCCTTTATTTAGGTAAATGGGACGACATTTATTCTTCCAAACTCAATCCAATGGATGAAAATCCTCTTGATCATATTAGATGGTTGATATGATAGCTACAACGAAAACTTGGTGGAATCTAATCTTTTGAGGTTTTTAAGAAAATATTCGGATTTAAGGAAAAGAGAATCCAAAAAATTTAAAAAAACCAATGAAAATGCCAAAAAGTAAAATATGATTATGAAAAACTAGGAAAGGAAACATACCTTTCGGATTTCTAGGAAGATTATTCATGTTGAGAAAAATTCTTCTAAAAAAACTTTAGATTCTGAAAAAATTTTGATTATGAAAAACTTTGAAGAACTGATTACGAATTTTTAGAAAATCTTTATTATGAAAAACATAGAAAATATTCAATATGAAAATTTAGAAAATTTTCATTACAAAAATTTTGAAAATCTTCATTATGATAGTTTAGAAAATCTTCATTACAAAAATTTAGAAAACCATCATTACAAAAATTTAGAAAATATTCATTATGAAAATTTAGAAAATTTTCATTAAGAAAATTTATGAAGCCTTAATTATGAAAATTTATAAAATCTTCATTATAGAAATTTAATGTATGAAAATCTAACTCCAAAAATTTTACACTATGAAAAAATTTTAGACGACGAAAAAATATTAAACTACCTAATAAGAAAATGTACTCCCTCAATGAAAAAGAGTTTATTAATGTAAAGAGATTGATTTCAACAAGAAGTTAAGAAGAATTATTACCTTACAGTTATCATTTTTAACTTCTATTTAATTTATTAAAATCTATCCAAGTGTAAATATTTTGTGAAAATATCAGTAATTTGATTTAGAGTTTCGATAAATTAAAGAATGATATCTCTTTTTTGTGTGTGATCCCTAAGAAAGTGATGCCTACTATATAGGTGTTTTGCATGAGATTTATGTGAAGGGTTTTTTCTTAAAGTAATGGAAGTAGTATTATCACACAAAATTCATGTTTTGGAAAAACTAATATCATAGTTTGTGAGTGTGTGTTGCATCCACAAAACATGAGCGCAATAACATTCTACTACTACATATTCAGCTTCAACAGTGGAAAGTGCTACTGAGTGTTTCTTTTTGAATGACCAAGAAACTAATGAATATTATATGGAATGACAAGTTCCATATGTACTTTAATGTCTATTCTATATCCACTAAAGTTAGCATCTGAAAAACTTTTCAAAACAAAATGATTTCCAGAAGTATAAAAGAGTCCTAGATCTATGGTTCCATTTAAGTAGTTAAAAATTCGTGTCACTGCCTTTAAATGACATTACTTATGATTGGATTGATATCTTGCACATAATCATACTGAAAACATTAAGTCTGTGTGACTAGCTGTCAAGTAAACTAGACATCCTATCATACCACTAAAATATGTTTGATCTACTATTTTCCCAGCTTCATCAAGATCAAGTGTATTTGAGGTACCAATGGGAGTACTAATACTCATAGTGTTGTCATATCCATACTTTTTAAAAATATCTTTAATATAATTTTGTTGGGATATATAGATTTTTTTTGGTTTTTGAGAAATTTGAAAACCAAGGAAAAATGTTAACTCACCCATCATACTCATTTCAAACTCAGATTTCATTAGATCCAAAAAGGAATCAATTAAAGATAGTTTAGTTGAACCAAATATAATGTCATCAACATAAATTTTAACAATCAAATTATTTTTCTTTTATTTTTTTATATAAAGGGTTGGATCTGCATTTCTCTTAACATAATTATTTTGAAGTATAAATCTTGTAAGTATATCATACCAAACTTGAGGGGCTTGCTTAAGTCCATACAAAGATTTTCTAAGTTTGAAAACATGTTCTGGATGTTTTTTATCTTCAAAACCTTGAGGTTTTTCAACAAATACTTCCCCTTGAAGATAACCATTAAGGAAATCATAATCCACATCCATTTGAAATTTTTTGAAATTGAAGAATGTTGCAAAGGCATGTATAATACAAATACATTCAAGTCTAGCTACTGGAGCATAGGTTTCTTCATAGTCTATTCCAACTTAGTTATTATAGCCTTTAGAAACCAATATTTCTTTATTGCTTACAATTATTCCATTTTCATAACACTTATTTTTGAAAACCCATTTTACTCTAATAATATAAGTTTCTTTATGTATTTCAACAAAGGTCTAGAGTTTATTCCTTTCGAATTCATTTAGCTCATCTTGCATGGATTTTTTCCAATCATCATCACCTAAATCTTCATCAGTACTTTTTGGTCATAATTGGGAAAGGGATGCTAGATGTTCTACTTAATTTATTAAGGAACATATAGTCCTTATAGGTTGATTTACATCACCTATGATACTATCACTAGGATGATTATTAAGAAACAACTGATTTGGGTTTTGTAAAACCTATTCATCAACATAGGGTATGAAATCTTATGGGGTAAATGTTTCAGAAATATCTTCTTGAACATTTTCCTTATAAAAAGGATCTTCTATCAAGGGTTGATAATTAGTTTTTGAAAACACATCTGAAGATGTACGTTGGGGTTGTTTAAAAAGAAAGGGATCAGTTTCATCAAATTTGACATGCAGTGTTTCTTTAATTGTACAAAAAAATTTATTGAAGACTCTATAAGCCTTAGAAGTTGTGGAATAGCCTATGAAAATTCCTTCAACTGATTTTGGTGCGAATTTGTGTATATTATCTTTAGTATTCAGAATGAATAACTTGCAACCAAAAACCATAAGGTCGGAAAGTCTAGGTTTTCTACAATTCCATAACTCATAAGGAGTTGTATTAGGAAAAGGTCTAATCAAAACTCGATTTGTAGTATAACAAGCCGTACTTACAGCTTTAGCCTAAAAATGTTTGGGTACAGAATACTCACTCAACATGGTTCTTGTTATCTCTTGAATAATACTATTTCTTCCTTCAACAACACCATTGTGTTGAGGTGTTCTGGGTGCTGAGAAGTAATGAGTAATTCCTTTTCTACTAAAAAATGTTTCAAAATCAGAATTTTGAAATTCACATCCATAATCACTATGAATAGTTACCAATGGAAGATTTTTCTCATTTTTAACTTGGGATCTGAAAATTTTGAAATAAGAAAAATCATCATATTTTTTTTCGAGAAAATAGACCCATGTAAATCTAGTGTAATCATCAACTGAGACAAATACATAATATTTTCCTCTGACGTTTCCAGTTTCTGTTGGACCAAAAAGATCCATATGCACTAACTGTAATTCATCAGTAGTTGATATTTCACCGACTGATTTAAAACTTTAATTATGTTTCTTTCCATATTGACATGGATTGAAAACCTTTTAAGAATCAAATCTAAGCTCTAGTATATCCTTAAATTGTATTTTCTTAGAGAGTTTTCATAGGTTCCTAAGGTTACAGTGTCCTAACCTTCTATGACATAACCAAGAATTATCTTCCATTGCACTAAGGAAAGGTAAGTCTTGGCTCCTGAGGTCTTCTATGTTTAGTGTACACACATTCTCTTGCCTATGGGTAGAAAGAATAAAATCTACATTGGAATTGTGTACTGAGCACTTTACATTTGTAAAATTCACAAGGTAACCTTCATCACATAATTGTATTATGCTAATGAGGTTGTGCTTAAGACCCTTGACAAATAAAACATTTGAAATCAAGGATTTTTCAAGAATAATGATGTTTCCTATACCAATAATTTCTTCCTTAGCATTGTCTCCGAAAGTTACTTTTTATATTTTTGTCTTGATAATCCCCTCAAAGAAGTTTTTGTTACCAGTCATGTGCTAGGAACATCCACTATCCATGTACCATATATTATTGTTGGTACCTTCTATATTTTACTGAAAATAAAAGAGTTATACTTTCGGAATCCAAACATTCTTGGATCTGGAAATTTCAGAAAATAAAATCTAGGCACCCATATTTTCATTGAAAAATTGGATTTATGAAAACCTAAGACTATGTTTTGATTAAGAAACAATTTTTTTCCCAGTGTGCACCACACTGACACATAGTATAGAAAGGGGCACTTTGAGGAACGAAATAATTGTTACTAAAAATCAATTTAGAACCAATATTTCCAAAACATAAACTATTCTTTAGAGGTCAAATTTTAGAATACATCTTATCAAAATTTTCCTTACCTAAGGTAAAGTTTGACAAACACTTCCTCAAGAAAAATATTTCAGATTTTAGTCTAATAACTATGTTCTTATCTTATAAAAAATCATCATTAGATTTATAGTTAGGCCCAAAAACATTTTTCATAGAAATTACATTTTCTAGATCCTTAGAAAGTTTATCCTTCTTAGAATTTACTTCCTCAAGTTTTTTTGAAATACTTTCAAAATCAAGGGTTATATTACCAAGATCTTTTGAAAGATCTGATATTTCCATAGTAAGAATAGTATTACTAGAATTTTCTTTATCAGGAATTTTCTTGATTTTTGAATTCTCATTCTCAAGAAACTTAGCAAACCTAGAAACTTCTTTATAGGTAGGTAAAGTATCTTATTCATCAGAAGAAGATTATTCATCTGAAGAGTTATAATATTTAATATCACTAAATTTATCATTCAAGGAATCATTGGTCATAGATTCGGAATTCTGTACCTTATCTATTAAGAAATGATTTTCTATAGGTAGTTTAGATATTAGACCAAGATTCTTCTGACCAGAAGATTCGTAATCTGATGATTAATCTGAAGAGTTTCAACCACTGTCACTCTAGGTGTCATTAGTTTTCAAAACTTTATTAGCTTTATCCTTTTATTACTTCTTTCTATTTCTCTCATCATACTTTTCCTTTCTTTCTTTTCTCTTAAGCATAGGACAATCAGGTATTATATGTCCATATCTTTTTAGTTCATAACATGTGGCTTCTGAATCTTTATTATATTTACTTTCTTTCTTCTTGTATCTAGATTGAAAGTTCTTTTTTCCAACAACCTTGTTCATCCTTCGACCAAGATTGGCTAACTCATTTTCTGAAGATTCACTTCCACTAGATTCGTATTGGATAACAACCTTCTAGATTTAGATCTTGTAACTATCTCATGAGTCTTAGAATTCATATGATTTGAAGTAGTTGTAAAAGAAACACTTCCATTCTCACTCTTATTCTTTAAATTATTAGCATCTCTCTTCATTCTAGTCTATTGTTGAAGAAGATTTCCAAAAATTTCATCAATAGAAATCAGAGTAAACTTTCTATTATCATCTATAGTTATCCTCTTGGATTCCCACTCATTAGGCATGATGTCTATAATATTTTCCACAAGATCTTCATCATCTAATCCTTTCTCACCTATGGATTGTAAAATGTTAACAGTAGTCATCAATCATTGTTGTAACTTACATATGGGTTCCCCATAAGGAAATCAGAAATCATGATATTCAGTTCTAAGCATGGATCTTCTATTTTCAATAACATTGGAAGTTCAAAAGTGAGTAACTTCAATTTTCTTCCAAATAAAATTTGAGTATTCATAATATGAAAATTGGATATATATATTTCTAGTCATAGAACAAAGCAATGTATTGCATACCTTATAATTCAGTTGATATTCATGCTTTTCTTTGTTGGCGAAAGTACTAACTTCCTTGTCAAGAATTTTATTTCCTCCAGTATACATAACAAAATTATCTGCTCCAGTATTGACAATGAATGTCTTCATTCAGTCTCTCTAATATTAATAATAATTCCCAACAAAAATATGTGGTCTTGTTGGATTTAAGTTGTCTATGGAACCAACATTGATTCCTTCCAACTTAAACAAAATCATTCCACATAAACATGTCAGTAGTAATGGTATGTAAACAAGGAAAATATTCCTCAGCAAGGAAAAATCATAACAGTGAAAAACTTGAGCAAGTAAATCTTATATGTGAATATACATATTTTAGATACCTCCTCTAATACCAACTGTTGGAATGAAATAATGATGAAGATATTGTATGTAGTATCTAATGATGCTCAAAATAAAGATGGGGGTGAATTATATAATTTAAAAAATTCTTTTGGAACTTTTAAAGATGGTGATGTATAACAAAGTTAAACAAGGTAATTCTCAAAACCTCTAGTTCTACACACATTCTTGATTCCAGAAAAATGATTTTGAGAATGTAATTCAAGAAAAGTGATTCCAGAAATTAAACTTAACAAAAGTTTAAAAAGATAAATATTATACCTTAAAGTGTATATAATCTCACTAAATCAGAGTATAGAAGTATGAGAATGTATAAGATAGTTATACTTTCCTCAACAATCAAAATGCAGCGGAATACTTGAAACAAACAAGTAACAAGTAGTAAATCTTTAAACCCAAAGATAAGGGTATCCAACAACCTTGGATAAAGGTCCCCTGATTTATACTTTCAAGAATGTATGTCTTACCCACACTAGGGTAAGCCCTATATACGAAGATCAGAGTCTGTCTTGCTATCCCCACAAGCCCTCACCTTCAAGGTAGTTGGCACCTCTGTCTTCCTATCCCCAAAATCCCTCAAATGTACTTAGAAAAATTCGGAGTCGCATGAAGCAATTCTAAATAAGAATTTTAGTACACACTAAGAATAAAAGTATCTCTCTAGAAATCACTTCAGCAGCGTGTAATCTCTAGAGTCATAGAACAGTTCATCAAAAGCCTTGAGTCTTTCAAATGAGCTCTTATTTATAGGCACAACACCAACGGTCGACTCCCTCCTCCAATAGTCATATTTTCCTTGAATTTTTGAGGGACTTGTACACATGTCACTCAAACAATAGTTATTTAGTAACTAAATGAACGACATCATTTTATAACCAAAATATGAGTAAGAAAAAATATAGTTACTTAACCAAAATCATTTTTCGGAGTGTGAGGAAAAATGAATGTTTGAAGTATAACCAAAAACACATTTGGTATCTATAATACAAGGAAATTAGGATTCTGTCTTCAGAAGAATTCAGAACCTGAATTCTATAGAAATCTAGAGTCTGAATCTCAAGGATATTCAATGTTATAATTTAGTAGAATTCGGAGTCTGAATTCATAAGAATTTGGAGATTGACCATACAAAATTCAGAGTCTAAATTCATTAGAATTCGGAATCTAAACTTACAATGTTTGAAGTCTGAATTAAAAAAATTCAGTGTCTAAACATACAATGTTTAGAGTCTGAATTCATTATAATTTAGAGTCTGAACTTACAATGTTCAGATTCTAAATTCATTAGAATTTAGAGTCTGAACTTACAATGTTCGGAGTCTGAATTTATAAGAATTATAAGACAGAACTCATAAGAGTTCGGAGTATGAATTCTTAGAACTCATAGTCAGAACTAATAAGAGTTTGGAGTCTGAATTTAGAGAACTCAGAGTCAAAACTCATAAGAATTCTAAGTCTAAATTTATATAACTTGGAACCTGAACTCATAAAAGTTTGGTGTCTGAATTTAGATAATTTGGAATCTGAATTCAGAGAACTCGGATTCTGGATTCAGATCCTGAAAATAGAATTCATTATATCTAAGTATATATATGTTTATGAGGATTTGGATATGAAACCTAATTTTATAATTAGACAAAATAAACAATTAAAAACATGGTAAAGATAAATTTCTTTAGGGATGGAAAATTTTCCTTAGGGGATTAAAACATAGAGTAAAATAAAATTTTCCTTAAGATAAGGTGTTTGTGATTCTCAAAACATGAAAGAATGATAAAGTCATAAGGAAACCTTAATGACTTAACAATCTCCCCAAACATTATGGAATGGTAAAGTCATAAGGAAACCATATTGACTCAACACACAAAACTTATGTAATGTTAATGTTTATACAGATAGGGTCACTATAGGTAGTGTTTATGGACCTGATGAACTGAATATTCTATCTGTACCTGTATCAGTTTGTTTTTTTCTTTTTTTATGCCATCTTGGTGTTCTCCGTGACTCATAATGATCATGTCAAACATATTAGCATCATTCTGAGAACACTAATAGGGAATTGGCTATACTCCAAGCTATCCATGTTTCATTTTTGGATTGAAAAGGTACATTTATCTAGCCACATCATCTCAAAGGAAGGTTTGTTTTTAGACCCATAGAAAGTTAAAAACGTTTTATCTTGGGAGTATACAAATAATGTTTTTGATGTCTGATGTTTTCTAGGTTTGGCGAGCTATTATCAAATTTTCACCAAAGAATTTTCTTATCTAGAATCATCACATTCAATCTTTACCAAGAAGAGAATCATGTATTTTTGGTTTGGGTCATGTGATAATGACGTATAAGAGATAAAGAAAATGCTAAATTTGACACAGATTTTGATCTTACCCAATCCGGGTAAGGAGTATACCTTATTTTTTGATGCATCCAGTGTTAGTCTTGCAGCAGTGTCGATGTAGGAAGATCGTTTTGTGTTGTATGGGTCACAAAAGGTGAGGCCTCTTGAATTAAATTAAACTATTCATGATCTTGAAGTGGATGTAATGTTTTATATATTAAAGTGTTTGTGGAATTACTTATTTGTAGATAGGTTTTTTTTCTATACTGATCATAAAATCCTTAAGCACATATTCTCCCAGCATGATTTTAATCTTCATTAGTGAAGATTGTTTGAATAAATTAATTCCTTAGATTTTGAGTAATTTTACACACTTGGAAAGGGAAATAGTTTTTTAGATTCTTTGAGTTGGAATACTCAAAATTAGGCAGTTCAAGAATCCAATTTCTAGTGGAGAATGATAATTTTGTTTGATGAGATGCATCTAGAGGTACATGAAGGAAAATATTAGATGACCCATGATTCTTTGGAAGTTGATTCCTCTTATATGATCTGAAATAAGGAGATATAGTATCAAGATTCAATTTTTTTGGACCTACGATAAATCCATGAAGATGGGGAGTCTCCTTCTGGTTGGATTGTTTGTAGTGATGAGATTGTTTATGTTCATGGTAGTGTTGTTGTTCCTACTTGTATAAGGGGAGATTTGATGAATAAGTTCCATGCCTCAATGTGGGAGGTGAATCCTAGATTTAACAAAATATATCATGATTTTTGTAGATAGTATTGGTGGATAGGTATTAAAAAGAAGTATAAGGTTTCGTAATGGGATGTTACACTTTTCTGTAGGTAAAGGACGATCATCAGTGACCAAGTGGTTTGTTACATCCAATTCCAATTAAAGAATAGAAATAAGGTGACATAATGATGGATTTTGGGGTGGAACTTTTGAGGATTCCCTAGATTATTGATGTAATATGGGTGGTTTTGGATCTATTGATGAAGGTGGAAGATTTTTTACCAATTCGAGAGACTTTCAATGTTGATCATTTGGATGAGTTGTATGTTCGAGAGATATTGATTTTCTATGGGCCTTCGTGAATGGTAGTTTTGGATTGTGATATTCATTATGTATTTCACTTTTTCTATTTTATATATAATTCACTTGGTACATAGGTGTTATTTATCATGGATTTACACCCGTAGATGAACGGGAAGTTAGGGAATATTATTTAGGTCCAAGAGGACATGTTGAGGGAATGTGTCCTAGATTTTTGTTGATTATGGGAGAAGCACTTGATTCTTGTTTAGTTCACCTATAGAAATAGTTAATAGGTAAATATTCATATTTCCCCATATCAGGTGATCTATGGGAGTCTATGTATATTCCATTATGCTGGTTGGAGGTGAGAGATTCGGACTTTTGAGACTAAGTCTCATGCAGGAGACATCAAAACATGTTCAATTGATATAGAAATGAATGTATACATTTCATAGTTGGTAGAATTCATATGTGTATCATTGTCATAGGCCTCTTGAGTTTGTGGTCAGTTATAATGTGTTTTTTAGGTGTCTCCAAGGTTTGGGCATTGTCTGGTTTGGAAACAGGGAAATTTGGTGCCTAGTAACTTGGGGTCATTTGAGATAGTGGAGAGGATCAGAGTAGTGGGGTACCAGTTATCTCTAATAAAATGATATAGTGGTATGTATGATGTATTTTATAAATTATTGATTTAGTTCTATCATCCTGAACCATCTCATGTAATTAATTTTTATGATGTTGAGATTGAGGTTGATTCATCCTTTATGAATCATCTGGTTCGTATTGTGGATCATGGTGAGAAAGTCTTGTGAGTCAAGGTTGTGCATTGAGTTCATGTTTTGTGGTAGCATGGTAATGTTCAAGAGGAAACTTGGCAGTGCAGCTCAATGATGATATATTATAAGGTGGGGAGGTTGTAAGATCCCAGACATCCTTAAGGTTTGTTCTTGTTTATTTTTCGGTTTAAACCTCTTCATTTTTGTTAAAAAAATGTTTTCCAACTGTATAAAGAGTATTAGAATATTTAGGGGCTCAAGAGATGATAGTGGGTATAAAATAGAAATATAATTATTGTTTTATGGTTGGTGAAAGATTAGAAGTAACTGTGTTCCCTAATCATGCATTTTTGAAAGAAGGGTGTGTGGTTATGATGACACTGTGCAAGGGAGAAGTAGAAACCATGTGTCCTTGGACCGATCCTATCTAAATGGTTACTACATAGTTTTTCAAAACTTGTGAGATCTCTAGGTATCCACGTGGCCTGGCCCCCTCTTGGACAGAGGCTGGATCACTATTTTCCAACCATGTGTCCAAACCGTATGCCGCATAAAAAGATGAAATTTCCCATTTTCCATCTCATATTTTAAGTGAACTACCTCATGTTTAAGCTCTATTATTCCTCTAGTAACCCTAATAATGTACCGAAATACCCAAATATTATTAAGGATCAATATTCTTAGATTATAAGCAGTTTGGATCACTATTGTGTGTGAGTCAAATCTCTGGGTGAGTCTAACACTACTATTCGTTCTCTTTTCTAAATTAGGGCTTGTGTAGTTGTCCTCATTTTTTTGAATCCCTATAATCCTATTTTTCTATTGGATTTATGGTTAGGGGTTTAAAAGGTTTTTGAATTCGAGTTATGGTAAAATGTCAAGTGAACACTCCTCTTCATAATTTAGGTAGGTGATTTATAATTTACGTCCCATAGTCTTGATGTTTTGTTCATGTGTATTTCATTGCGCTTGGATTTTTCTTGTAGATCATTTTATTCCTTAGAAATATTTGGAAAATCGTTTTGATAAGGGATGAATTGAAACCCTCATAGTCTTCGTAGGATACATTGAGTTATATTAGACCGATTAAGGGCCACCTATGGGGTGTTACATTACCCAAACCTAGAAAATGGAAATGTTAAACATATAATTTATTTTTAATAAAGTAGAACCCGTGAAAATTATGATCAAGAGTTGGTTTGATTTTTGAGAAGGAATAAATAATATTTTTACCTAGTTGTTCACATGGAATAAAGGGTTGTTTTTTATATCGTGAATGGTTCAAAAGAATTAAAGTGAATGTGTTAAATGGTTTATGGTTGTAAATAAGAATTTGTAAATGGGTAAGGTATGAAGATGATTAATGTATTGGTTAAACCATGAATTTTGAGTTTTAGGTGTTTTTTTATTATGGTTTATTAAAAATAGTTTATTTTTATTAAAGGATAATAAATAATGTCCTCGTGGAATGGTGGTACGTGGGGTATTGGACTTAGGCTCCTCTCATGGGTCATTTGGACTGAGGCTATAAACCCCACCCTTATACTGAATGGGTTAGGGGGTCATGATGATGCTCTAGGCCCTTAATGGTTACATTGGATAAGACTTACTAGACTGAGGCTCTAAGGTAAGTGTGATGTAACTAATTTTGAATGGTTTCTCTAGTGATATAGGGAAATTTAATTAACCCCTTACTCAAATTAGTTGACCGATGTAGGCTATAGTGTAATTGATAAAATTCCTAACCCTTGGTTGAAATAATTAAATTGATTTAAATTAATAATGTTGGACAATGGAACATTATTTCTATTTTTTTATATTTATACTCATTTAGTACATAAATAAATTATCTATTTTACACTAGATATTTTTTAGACACCATTGGTAACAGCCTGCAAAGTTTCACTCATACCCTGTTAGGGTTGCCATTGGTACCGAGAAGATTTCATTGTTGCGGGTGAGGACAAGGGAAAATACCCTATACTAGAGAGTTGATCTGAACATTGGATGTGCATGGATAAGGGATGCAAAAAAATTTTTTGAGAAATGTTTTGAGGATAATTCATTTTGTATTTATTTTTGGGTTTTCCTTACACTTGAAACAATATTGACTTGACATAGAATATTTATTATTTGGTTGTAAGCTTCTACCCTATTTTCGGAAATGTCTGTCAATTCATGTTCATTGGTTATTCTATTTCCTTTAGTTATTATTGTTATCTATCATGGATTACACTGATAATGAGGGTATAATATCCCTACAAATCACATTATACCCATTCTTCTAGTCGATAGCCTTTGTCATTCGGGGACATGCGCATGAGGTCTTGTGGGGACCCAGCTCGGAGAACCATGTATATTGGCTACCGGGTTGGGTACATTGCACCAAGTGCCTCTAAAAAAGTTATATATTTGGGTGGAGGGATAATACGGTCAAACTTCATCTCCAAAAAAACAAAAGTTATAAACATGTTATTTATTTCCCTTTACGTTGTCTTAATTTTACTATTAGAGTTTTCACCATGGAAACTTAAATGTTTTAATTTACCTAGGTAATTAATCCTTTAAGAATAAAATTAAAATGGTACTTATTATATAATTTGGAACCAATTATTCTAAATATTAAATCCAATTTATTCAATAAAATCATATGATTATTGGAAGTTAATTTTAATATAAGCGTACGTAACGAGAAAACCCCCATTTTAAACATAATCGTAATAACTAATTTTTATTATCTTTATTAATATTTACAAAAAAAATAATTTGACAGTATTATATAATATAAATTATTATAATTCCAAATATTGAATCCTTTTTATCAAATTATATTAATATAATTTCATGAATATAATTTAAGGTTAATCCTCTATGCACGATGAAAAAGTGGGTTTCTAAAGAGAAATTTTTTAAAAGATTAGAAAATTTTATTATCAAAATTAAATATAAAATTTATTCTAATGAAATAAATTGGATTAATAAAAATATATTGGAAATAATTTTAATTTTAAACTTATCTTAAAATAAAATGGATTTACTAAATTCATTAAACAAAAAGGTAGTTTTTATAAGAATGTATATTTTAATATTATTCATCTTAAAATCATTCTTACAGAAAAATTAAACCAATTAAGCTTATAATAATTCTGAAATTTTAATTACAAAAATGAAGGATTTTTTTGGAATAAATTTTCTATAATTTGTAAAAAAAATATTTTATTATTCTTTCATAAAAATAAATAAAAGTAATTTTTTGAGAAAAATGCATTTTCAAAGTATGTAAAGACTTTACCAAAAATTTACTATAGTTAACCATTGCAATTAATTTTAAAAAATTAGTTATTCTAATTAATACTTCAATGTTTAATAGATAATTTATAAAAGACAATTTTAATGAAAAATATTAATATTATATCATGGTTCATTAAAATTCAGTGTTGCATAAAATAAAAGTTATCATATAAATTAAATTTTTTAGAATAACTATTTCATAAAAACTCAAGCTATAATACCTATGTCATAATTAAAAGAAATGAAGTATAATTTATTATCTAAAGTGGGAATTGAATTTTTTAAAATTCATGTTTTACTTTTTGGTTATTGACATCATTGGTGAAGGGCATTATAAAGACAAATATATTTTACCTTCAACATACTAATTATATAACTAGGGTAATTAGATGTAAATATCATATGGAATAATGGTAGTCTATGGGGATATATATTTAAATGAATAATTAGGAAAATTAAACAATTTAAATAAATACAAAAACAAAAATAAACCTTATCTTACATTAGTATTTCTTAAAGTGGAGTCCTAAGTTTAATTGAAATGACATGTTTAATTCCATTTTAGGTATTTTTTGGGGTAATAATCATTCAAATTGATTATTTTATGATATGGTGATCATTGAATTCATTGGTATGTAGGAATTATTAGATTGAAACGTGCACAATAACCATAGTAAAACTCAATTTTTAGTCCAATGATGGGTTTTTGCATCTATTTCGTTATGAAATTACCTAGGATTTTTGAAGATAGAGTACTAAATGGTCATGAAATTTCTTTATCCATGTGGTGTTGGTATTTACTCACTATAATACCCTTATTCCAAAAATTAAATTTAATAATGATAAAATAAAATTCTAAATATAACTGAACTCAAATAAAAAAGAAACACACACCAATAAATAAAATAGAGGCCAAAATATACACCATTAATCAAATATAAAACCAAATTCAACCAAGGAATTAGACATAAATTAATGAAAAGAGTGGATGAGGTATATGGAATAATTAAAATAAAAGAAAACCCTCAATTAAAATATGTTTTTATAGTAACTACATGCATTATTAATTAACACTCACTCTAAAGACACCTCAATCTTACACCGAATCCATATCAAGAAAATCTTTTATTTTATATTTTAGTCAAGGGATTCTAGTTGAGCCTCTAGTTTCCTCTATACATATCTCTAATCCTCCTAAATCTACTACATATATCTCAAAAATATTGGAAAACATAACTATAAGATGTGTACTTAATTATATGATTCATAATTTTATGAAACATTCATTTACTATTTTCTCCACTTGGTAGGTGAAATTCTGCACAACTATGCTCTACATTGGTGTAATGAATATCAGTTGGTATAGTACATGACATATGGTATGAATAATGTAGCATGTAGTGATAATTTATTCTAACAGTTACTTTTAGAAGGTAATACTTGGTGTATACTCTCTTCAAAAATTGATGTACTTATGTTGGATCAGTCTTCTAAAGTACAGCGTGTGTGATTATAAAGTTTAGAGCGTGTAATTGAATTTATCATGGTATGTAATTCTATTTAATATACATGAATAGTTTTCAAATTACATGATGTATACTTTTAAATTAAAATACGTGTACATATAAAATATATGACATGTAATTGATGAAAATGATCAATTTATTTTAGTGAGTTGCAAGGGTAAGTTACATAATGTTGGGTCCCAACTATGGAAATTACAAGATATAAGGGATGGGTTAATTGAAATTATTAAAATAATCAAAGTAACATAAAAAATAATTTGGAATGGTTTTGATAATAAATATCAATAATTTAAACATAAACCAATGTTTTAATGTGTGTAAATAGTGTAAGAAGAAATGTAAACAAGTGAATATAGGGATTTATGGTAGTTCATATCTAAATGATCCTACATCAACTCTTAAAACACTCAACATAAGAGTAAAGTTAACCATAAGAGATAAAATTTTATAATGGGTGAAAATCAAACCTAATATTTTATAAAGGGTTCAGAACAAACCCAATATTTTGCAACATATCATACATAACCCATAATATTCAAAGAAGAATACCCTAACAGATACTGAGCCTTTTCATAGGTTCAGTAACAACGTATCAAACATCATTTTAGTCAGTTGGAAGAACCAATTTTTTACCTTTTAGCAGTGTTATAACTAGTGTCAGACACATGACTAAGACTTTACCTTTTTTATAACCATAATAAACTTAATAAAAAAACAAAAAAACTAAAATTAGAAAATTAGGTGCTGACATAGAAAGGTGATCTCCATTCCTACACATATGATTTAACAATAGAGCTTATCCAATCTAGTAATACCTTCACAAATCTGTATAAATAATATAGATCTATTACTTTAGTATCAGAAAATAAAATAAAATATCTATATCACTACCCATTTTCACTTCACTATCTTATTTCCTTAGACATTTAAATAGAATGATAGAACTATAACTAATTATATGATATTAAGATTTATTTATCAATGATATGTTCACAAGGTAATAACATGAAGTGCACTCTAAAATCACATGGAATAGTGCCCTAAAATACCAACCATTTGAATTGGAATATCAATATCTCTTAGTATCAGTCATGTATTATAATAAATAAACTTTTATTAAGTAGTGATGGATAATTCTTTATGGTTTCATGAACTTCTCAGGGAACAACATATCATATGTAAAAGTAACTCCATTTGAAACATATTTTCCATAGAAAAATCTTTAACTCGTTTGTCTTCTGATTCTACATGGAACATAACTTCATAATATCTATTTATAATCAATATATAAGAATATTCAACTAAATACATTAAGGTAAATACCTCACTAAAGCATTCATACATAAAAGTAACATCATTTTCCATAATATTAAATCCAAATGTCTCATCTTATATTACATAAATGTAATAACATAATATATAAAAGTATATTTCATTACAAAAATATTAATATATAAGAGTCTTCAATACTTATCCCTCTATATGTAAAAGTAAAACACTACAAACTTACATCCTATATAAGGGTCATATCTGACTTCCACTACAACACATCAAGGTTTATCCAATAGAGAAATATCTAAATTATGATTACGTAATGTTAATTAAAAATTATCATAGTATATGTAAGATTTATTTACATGTACATATTAGTCAAAATCTAGCCAAAATATGGAACATAAGGGTGAATTTAATAAGAAAAAGAGTCATCTACTTAGGAAACTCATCAATAAAAACATGATAAATTAGAGTAATAAACAAAGAAAAATTGTGGAATGTAATAATAAATAAAGTCATGAACCCTCTCCAAAAAGGTACCCCACATTTTCTGAAAATGGAGGGAGATAAATAATGATTCTTGAAGAATGCCTCCAATAGGCCACAGGCTATAGATAATCACTAAGGGTATGTATTACATACAAAGGGAAGGAATTAACCCCTAAGAATAATGAGGAAAAAGTGATAAGATAAGACCACTAAACAACTCCTACTCATAATAAATAAAATATCTCAACGTATTCTTGTAACATCCTAAAACCAGAACATCTATGATGTGAACTAAAATCACATAAATTAAAACATCGGTAGTAACCTTAACACCCAAACTGCACCATTACCTAGTAATGACCATCCTGATAACTAACCATCTCCTCAAAACAAATTTTTTTAGAGTGATCATAACAGATATACAAAGTAGGATCCTCCCTAAATCATCTGAGGAAAAAGAAAAGGAAAGAAAACTAAGACCTATAGAATAAAAAAATGAAACTCACTCATCACCTTAACATGTATGCTATGTTCTGAGCCTCACCATAGATCTGTTACCAAGTATCATAAATAAAATTTATTAAAATATCTGAGATAATAAAAATGTTCCCCACTCCCACTTCACTGTGGGTTTTCTTATCTTTCCCTAACATCACACGTCCAAATACATCTCTCTCTAAATAATCCACATGCATTAAAGGAAAATGTATAACAACTCACACCTCATGTGTCACACAACCTCATTATCAACATCCATATATCCTGGAAGAAAAAATTAGTTTCTATGAGCAAACATAGGCCATACATCATGTATTATACCTCAAGAAATCCCAATAAAAACTCAACATACCTTTAATATTCATTTGGATACTATTTCTAGAGATACTTGTGTGTTAAATAATATAGTGACACATACATTTCATTGATAAATATTGTATATTATTTTATTAATCATCATTATATAACATTATAAACTATGCCTGAACCATAAATGTTTAGTGTATTTAGATACATGGATAAATAAACAATTAGTTTATAAAACATCAACAAAAACTCCCACTTATTTCTTCATAACCATCACCCTTCTTAGGCACATCATGCTTAAAAAATTTATCTATATAGTGGAAAGAATAAAACATAATACAGGGTGAGATCAAATTCTTAATAAAGTTAAATGAGGTATATATCAATTATAAATTATGAATAACATGAGAATAAGGGTATAAGAACATGATATTAGCATTTTAAAATCTTAACCAATATATAATAGACCATAATATTGATTCATGGTATAAAACATGGAAATTCATAAGACATGAATTGTAAAGTAATCAATGCACTTGATCTATGAGAACATAATATTGGAATAATTTCATGTCATAAAAGAGTGGCATAAAGTGTAGAATAATTATAATAATACAAATATTTTTTTCAAGGATACCCCGAAATACATTTATAACTTACTAGTCATGGGAAAACTTCCCATGTACTGGATTCAGGCTTGGGATAACCTCTCATGTACCTTCTTTTAGAATTGGGACAACCTCTTATATACCCTCTTTCAGGATTGGGATAACCTCTTATATACCCTCTCTCGGGTTTGGGATAACTTTCCATGTGTCCTATTTTAGGATTAGAATAACCTATCATGTACCCTTTGATCTCATAGAACATTAATATTTACCCAATTACTTGGATTGAAATATAATTCTTGGCCTTCCAGTTACATAATCATAATTCCATTCATATGTATGCTTCAAGATCATTAAAAATTCATCATAACTTAACATTTGGAAAAGAAAATGGGTTTCATTGATATTTAATAATCCTAGAAATAAAACATCCAAAATATAATTAATATGGTTTCATTGGATAATATACCTATTAAATCCTAAGTCATATCAATGGATGTTTTCATAGATAAAAAATTCCTTTCAAAGACCACTGAAATATTTCTTTAAGAAAATACCATTTTAATTTTTAAATCACATATTAAAAACTACAAATCTCCCTAATATTAAGTTAAATATTTAATTTTAAAATATCCATGGAAACCTATAAGGGAAGCATCAAATCATTGAGCAGTCATGGTAGTGGGAATGTTTTTTCTTGCTTTGTAAATTAAAACAATGGTTCCTTTCACATTTTTAGAAAGAAGTAAAAAGTGACACATTAGGAAAAAGATAATAACATAATATTGATTTATTATATAATAATTAAAAAATTGGAAAAATGAATTTACAAATTCATATTATAATAGTTAAACATTATTTCAATTCTTTTAAACAAAACACGGTCATGAAAGAAAGATGATTTTTAACCTAAGAGGTTAATAAAGTCATATTTCAATATATAAATATTCTTTAAGGATCTTGAATAATTAAAATGATTTAAATTAAAATAAAAATGTATCTCTAGATAATAATAGGTGAATAAAATTCAGTGAATTCTTGTGATATATGTTATAAAATAACATCATCTGAAACTTAATCAAATTAATCATGATAAATAATGAGATTATAACATAAATCCGTTACTAATTTTGTGACCTCAATATTAAAAAATCATAAAAAATATTAACATAGAGGGATATTTAAATTCACATTCTTTTAATTATAGAATCATAAATTGTATTGATGGTTTTTATATACACCACATAAAGGAAAAAAGTGGTGAATATGGTATATGTCTCACATGAATAAAAGTGAGACTAGAAACCCTTAGCATGACCTTGAATTTATTCAAAAAAACTTTAAACCCCTTTATGATAAATTTAAATCTATTATAATTATACACCAATGTCATTTATGTACTTATAATATCATATATTACCCACTTATTACATTTTAACATGCATTTATTTATAACTCTTTTTTAAAATCATGGTTTTCTTGTGTTAGTTGTTTCATTTTTTCATAAGAATTTCATTTTTTTAGTTTTGATTTCTATACATTGATCACAGTTCCATAATCTAAATTATTTTAGTAATTATATAAATATCATATGTGTCCCTTATATTTGAATTTTGAGTCATCCATAAAAAATATAGATTAAAAAAAATTAAGCACACTATTCATGGTGATGGTAGGTCATACATACTCATGAATGGTTTTCTCACTTTTTGAATGATGGAATGAAAGAAAAATAAATATTATCCCAATTTTAAAGATTAATTATTATATCTCATGTATTAAAAATATTAATTAAAACTATCCTTATTATCATCCATGTAATGTAGTAATGAAAAAAATCACATATCTTTGTGGAGGTGGTAGTCAACATATACGCACGAGAAACACTATCATTTAAAAAAAAGAAGGTAATGAGGTAGATATGAAATAATAATTCCAAAAGAATAATTATATCATAAATATAATATATAAATTTTATACCCATCATAATAACCTTCTATGAAATATGTTGATGGAAAATGAATTATATCGTGATGTGGATGTAGTAGTCCACATATACGCACATGTGATACTTTCACTTCCCATTTGATGGAAAAGAGGGTGGATAATGGTAGTTACATAATAATAATAAATTTTAAGTATATTTATGATAATTGATTATTATTTTATAATGATTAATATGTATTTAGATAAGGTAGAATAAGAAATAAATTGAAATAGTTCGGGTAGGAGGATTACCTCTTCTTCAGGAGGCCTCCTTTAGATCCATTCTTATGGAACCTTGGAGTAGTCTTCCAAGAAAACCAAAGCCTATAATTCATTTCTAGAAAATTTTATAAGATAATTCATATGGTTTTTGTTGATCTTTATAGATCAAAGTGCTGTAAAAAAGAGATAATAAGTGTCCCATTATAAGGGAGGGAAAGGACGCATTTGAAATTACTAAAAATATTAAAATATAATTATTTAATTTTCAATAAAAATGCTTCCAAATAGACATATATTCTATTAAAAAAGAGTTTAAGGATAAAATATCATCATTTTTGGAAATTTATATAGATTTTGGGTAATTTTAAACCCTATGTTTTGTTTTAACCCCTTTATCAACTGGTTTGAACCGTAACCACACTAATAACTTTTTCAATTTTAAAGGTTTATAATTTTACTTATAAGAAAAAAATTAGATAATAAAATGAAAAGGGTTAAAAAATTAAAATCTTCAATCCTAATTTTCCTATTTCAGGATTTTATGATTTTCAAATAATGTAAAAAAATATTATTCATCATAAAATATCATTAATGTATGTTTTAACAATATTTATATAATTTGACTATATGGGCATCTATATAGTTATGTAATTAAACTTTAAACCTTTAAAACTGCCCTAAATTTTTATATGAATCTAAAATATGATTCCAAAAAATAGTTCACCCAAATTTTATTTCTTTTAATATTTACAAATAATTTCTTATATTTTATAGTTAATTGAATAAATATTATGTCGGCATTGTGTAAGCATTTAAGGTAATTATTAGATCAAAAAAATTATAAATAATCTAAAATGATAAAAAAAATTCATACATATTTCTAATAAAATTTTCTAATAGAAATTATCCACTTTTTGTCCTTAATTAATAATTTTAGGGACAGTAAATTCAAGATGGTGACAATTTTTATTTATTATTTTCTTAAATTGACATAAAGGTTATAATAAAATAAAAATGGAACAAATATAACATATATTCTATAATTATATTATAATTGAATAAATCAAATCATCTAATAGGATAAAAGAAAAAATTTTGAATGAATTTTAAGCCTTATCACATTAGTTTTAACCCTAATTAACCCATTTTATCATTACTGTGGTAACCAAAATTTAGTATGGTTACTATTCATTTTGACTAAAACTAAAAGGGTTCTATTCAACAAATTAAAACTTCCTAATTCGAAATATGTATCCACTTCTCATGATTCAATATCTATAAGTCGATTAAATTAATTTTTATATAAAGCATATAACACAATGAAAAACAAATTTTAGAAAAATACATTTAATGAATAAAAATTAACTAATATCAAAATCAGTTATATTTCTGATTAAAATATAATTAATTAGATTATTATGTATAAAACGTAACATATGTAACTTTTAGTTCAATTCCAAAATATAACAATACTTTTAAATTAAAGTATTAAATGAAAATAAATGATAATATTTAAAAAATTATAATTTTTCACTATTCACTAAAAAATAAATCATTTCAAAAAAATATTAAAATTCTTACCCTAAGTGAATTATAATACAATGATTTGAAAAATTATATTTATTTTTTAGAATAAAATTTATTAACGTGTCATAAAATAATTATAATTTCCACGCATAAAATAAATGAAAATCATTTTTGAATATTGTTTCTTTTTGAAGGGTAAAATGGATTTATTAAATATTGAGTGGTTATTTCCTAATAAATAATAAAAAAATTCCATTTATTAGGAAAATTAAAAATATATTTCATATTGTGGTCACTCATACAAATACTTTAAAATTCAATTGGTTATGTTATAAAGGTTACATTTAAATAAAAATATTTTTATAATATATCTCAATTTTCTTAAAGATTAGTGTTTCATATTAAGAAAGCTATCAGAATTATTATTATTTTAAAAAAATTGGTTTTACATTATTCCTTATTAAATAATTTATACCCTAAAGTTTTTATCTTAATCATTTAATGATCAAAATTTTAAAATAAATTTATTGAGAACCCACAACATATAGAGTCATAATAGAACTTATTTTATAAATGTAAAGTATGAAACATAATGTTTTCGAAAAACATCTCATAATATAGTTTCCTACATAATTAGATCATTATTCTGATGGTAAATTATAAAATTGGATGTGAAAACTAGTGAACAAAGACTAATAAAGAGTGATATAAATCATGATCCTTAGAAAGTTAATGACCAAAAAACAATAAATATGTGATTGTTGAAAATACCATCGATTCATCATAAATGAAGGTAAAAGTATAAATTTTTTATTTCTTTCTATTTTTACAAAATTTGATTAATTATTTTTCTATCATGATATAGAACAGGATAAAATTTACATAAAAATATTTATTTCCACTTCATAAGAGCAATTTTATCCTTTGGTTGTAATTCTATGAATTTCAACTTCATATCTTACTCTATGAACTAAATACTCTAGATTAAAAGTTTCATGTATGATGTATTAAAATTAAATTTTAATGGATCATAGAAACAAAAAAAATAATAACAATTCATTCCTTCTATCTATATCGATCATCAAAACAGAATTTTTTATCTTAATTTATCCAATATGGATATATACAATACACTAATCTCTAAAAGCTAAATGATAATACCCAAAGTTAAAATTAATCTAACATAAAAATAGTTTACATTAAGACTACCCCAAAATATTTATTATGAAATTTAAAGCCTATATATCAAAAATATTTTATCACATATATTTATTGGAAGACAAAATTTAACATTTATCCCTAGAATACATAACGTAGATCATAATGTCACATACCGAACATGTGAATACCTTGATTCTCCTAAAACATGATTAAAATTGAATCACCACAAATATTAAATGAAAACATATATTCTTCAAAAATTTACACTATCCTTATCCCTAAAATAAAACTATTTTATTATTGAATATCTTCCATAAATAAAAAAATCAATAAGTTTCATCAAAGTTGACCTAAATTAATTTTCATCAAATTACTAGCCAATTTCAAGGTTACCAATTCTATACCATTTACTTTATCAATTTCAATAATATATTTATCCAAACTAAACATTATTAACAAAACCTTAGGTTAATATTAATGCTTTTCATTCCCTTAATTATGTGTTCTCTAAAAATATCTCTTTACCACTAAATCACTTTTCTTGTATATTAATACCATAAAACATATATTTTAAAATACATTAATAAAAACTATTATCAAAAAATTATTATATGTTTCCTAATTATTATAACTATAATATCATTGGTATATCACCAATACAACTTAATTCTGGATTTACAATACATATACACTTCAATCCTATCCATTCAATGACTGGCATATCATAAACCCTTCCTTGGTCTAGTACTGAAGCCTTGGATTGGGGAATTTACTCTGATAATTCCCAAGTTCCCCACATATAATAAATTGAATTACTAAAGAATTGTTTCCACTATGACCATCATTTTCACAATTAAATCACTCCCTTACATTAATACATTCTCATTGGTGGTCCTCACATTCTTGACAAAACGAAAATTGAACTATCATTCCACTAATATTATTACTACATGAAATTTCATAAAATATTATCTTTCTATTATTTGATGTGTTAGGAAACCCATAAAATTATATATTACTAATCATATGTCATGATTGATGATTAGTCATAATCACATGGTTTCACTATCCTATTCTAATTTCATTTAGTTTCACATGAGGATAATCATTCCAATATTTTCCACAATAATAAATAATATAAATCCTCTTTGATTAATATGTTTTCTAAAAACAATAATCATATTTTGATAAACAATTATCAAAGTGATAGATCATGGAAAATAATTTATAGAATTTCTAAATCATGAATCCTTATTTTCAATATATGACACATTAGGTATATCATTTGTCATTATTGGTTATAATCTATTCAAATCCTTCATAATGGTACATGAATAAAATGTGAAATAACCCAAGAAAATTCTCAGGGAGTGCCAAACAAGTTGCACAGTAAGAGAATATTCACCATGAATAAGAATAAAGGTCAATATAAGATTAAAATACTCTTATTAGGTTTATTACCCATATATTCAACTCTGCGAAAATCATGACCACTTCTTGTAACTAGACCAGGATGTATTTCAAGGTAAATCATATAATATCTATCTTACCAAAACCATAGTATGTTATCCTATACATAGCCTTACCCTTAGGGTTTTGAGTAAATTTATATAATCCTATTCATCAAGGGTTAAATAAAACCTTCTCTAATAAAAACTATAGAAACCCATACTTTTTATACATACTTTTTCCCTTACTATATGAATATTCATAATATCATCATACAATACATTCCAAACCCATAAAATTTTATTGTATTTGAAAATTTGGATACATAAACAACTGGTTCATAAAAGATCTACATCTACTCCCACTGAGTTCTTCATAATTATCACCCTTCTTAGACCCATCACATTTGAAGATTTTCATCATATCCTGGGGGAAATAAAACATAATAAAGAGTGATCTTGGATTCTCAATATAGGAAAACAAGGGAGATATCAATGATCACATAATAATAACATGAGTATAAGGGTATGAGAATACGATATTAACATTTTTAACCATACACAATATATAATAGATCATAATCTCAAGTCACAGCATAAATCATGGAGGTTCATAAGACATTAATAATAAAAGAATAAAATAACCTGAGCCATGAGAACATACCATCGGCATAAGATCATGTTATAAAATTATGGCATAAATTGTGGAATAATCATAATCATAGAAATATTATTACTAGGATACCCACGAAGAAATTCATAAAATATTAGGATGGATTTAACATCCCATGTACCTACTTCAATCATGGGATATCCTCCTGTGTAACCTCGTTTATACTTAGGATAACCTATCATATACCTTTATGTAACATTAAAGGATGTTTTCATGGATAAGAAATTACTTTAAATGATTATTGGAATATTTCATGAGGAAAATACCCTTTTCTTGAAAGCATTTATATAATTATAGTAAAATATTCTTCAATCATTTTAATGAAAACATTGAAATGGAAGGAAATGGATTTTTGACTGAATATAAAAATAAATTTGAATTCCCTTAAAAATAATATTTCAGTCTCATTAATATATAAAGAGAGTAAGTTGAATGGAAATAATTTAATATATAGAATTAACCCAATAAGTATAAAGTTCATGTTATTATTGATTGATAGTTCATATAATTCATTAATGAAAAAACTTATTTATAAAAATCCAAATAAAGAATGATATTGTAACATAAATCTCTTAATAATTTGGTAATATATGTATCAAAAAATGATGAAAGGGACAACCATATATTGATATTAAAATACCAATAATTTTCCAGAAATCATCATAAAAGGAATTCATGGGTAGTATATATACCACATAAAGAAAACAAGTTATGAATATGGAATATGTCTCATTGAAATAATATTGAGGCACGAAACCCTTACCTCAAGTTTGACTTTTTTTGAAACAAATTTAATCCCATGTTAATAAATTTAAATTCATTATAATTCTATAACAGATTCATGTAAATACATATAATATCATATATAATCAACTTATAAAATATTAATTCATATTTATCAATAAATATTTCTTAAAATTGTCATTTCTGGGTGTTAATATTATCATTTTTTCATGGTAATTTTGGTTTAGTAGTTATAGTACATGTAATTTTATCATGATTAAATAATCTAAATAATTTTATTCGTGATATAAATATCATATATATTATTTATATTTATATATTTAAATTCATCCGCAAAATATCAAGAAAGAAAAATTAATAATACCATTCGTGGAGACAATAGGTCGTACATAGACATACAAATTGTTTTAAATTTTGGATGGAAGGTATAAAAGAATGATAAATAAAAATTCACATTTTTATAATCATTAATCTAGAAATGAAAAATTAAACACATTGATTTTAGGAGATGGTCGTCCATATGTATGCACGAGCTATGTCATCGTTTTCAAATGGATTGTGATAGAAGAATGTATATATGATATTATAATCATATAACTATAATTATTTCATAAATATAATATATAATATTTATACCCATTATAATAACTATCCATGAAATATGATTATTGAAAATTAATTTTATTGCTAGGTCGATGTGGTAGTACACACATTCACACATGTGATACTTTCACATCCCATTTGATTGAAAAGATGATGGATAATGGTAGTTATATAGTAATAATAACATTTCCATATAATTATTATATTTAAAGTATTATTTAATGAAGAATCCAATATATTTATATAATTAGGAAGAAAAAATAAATTGAATGTGGTCGGGTGGGAATATTACCTCTTATTTGATAGTCCTCAATTAGATCCCTTCTTAAGGACCCTTGGAATGGTCTTTCAATAATACCAACACCTCTAATTAATGACCAAGGAATTTTAGAAGAGAATTTGGTATGTTATGGTCAAGAAATATGACTCAAAAGAGTGTAAAGAAAATATATAGGGGTTTTCAATTTATAAGTGAGTTTAAGGATACACGATAAATTAGAAATAAATTTGATAAGTTATTAAGTTATTCTTAAGACATATACTTTCAAATAGATATATATTATGATAAATTTATTCTAAGGTTGAAATATAATCAACCAATAAAATTTTGACCTATTTTTCTATCATTTTAAAGAGTTTTTTTGGTTTAACTCCTTCATCAACTGATTTTAACCATAACATTGGTAATGAATTTTTCAATCTTAAAGGGATGTAAATTTACTTATAAGTTAAAAATAAGATAATAAATGGAAAATGGGTGAAATTTTTAACCATTTTTCATCATAATTTTTCTCTTGAAATCTTTTTTTAAAATTAAAAAAATATTAATTAACATTAAATATCATTAATGTCATTTTTGACAATATTCATTTAATTTGACTTCAAATACATCAAGATAATTATAGAATTTGAATATAAACCATTCACAAAAACATAACATCTTATATTTTTCTAAGAAATTCGAAACATGTTAATTGAAACAAATGTTATTAATTTTAATAATTTTAAAATTATCATTTTATTTCCAATTAATTGAATAAATATTGTTTCAGGTTTGTTTAAGTATTTAAGGTGCTTATTCAAACAATAAAAATTACAAATAAATTACCTTGATAAAAAAATTAATTATTATTTTGAAAAAAACAATTAATATAAATTTTCCTCTTTTTATTCTTATATAATAATTGTAGATATATTAAAATCAAGTGTGTGACATTTTTTATTTATTATTTTCCTAAATTTATATAAATGACATAATCAACTAAAAATGGAATAAAGTGGACGTATATTCCTGAAATGGATGGTAATGGATTAAATATACTCATATAATAGGATAAAAGTAAGTGATTGAAGAAATTTTAATTTTTATCACATTAGTTGTCACCCAAAATAACTCATGTATCCTTTACTGTGGAAATAAAACATTATTATGGTTACTATTCATATTGACTAAAAATAACGTGAAATATTTAAATAATTTTATCCTTCTAATTAAAAATATTATATATATTTTTCAATATTCATTATATAGAATTGGTATAAATAAATTTTAATACAAATGCATAAAACAAAATGAAAAAGTTTTTTATAAAAATGTGTTTTTATGCATAAAAATTAATATATACCCAAAAAATGTATATTGACTATTAAACTGGAATGAGTTCAATTATTCAGAATAAAATATATCATATTTATCTTTATTAATAGATCCAAAATATAATATAACTTTTAAATTACATGACATAATTAAACAAAATGGCCATATTTGAAAATTTAGTATTTTTCACTATTCATTGAAAAATATATAATTTCAAAAAAATCTAAATATTTCACAATAAGTGAATTATGATATTATTATTTAAAAAATGATAATTATTTTTTAAAATATAAAATCTAGAATTTTTATAATATAATTATAATTTTCATGCACAAAATACAACAAAAATAATTTTTCAATATTATTCCTTTTGGAAGTATGTAATTAATTTATTAAAAAATGAGTGATTATTTACAAAGAAAAATCAATACGTATTTATTGAGTAGTTAAATTATACATATAATTCTTAATGTGGTTACTTGTATTCATACCTATGCCTATCCTATATACCAGCACATAAAACTACTTAGAGAAGTGATCAGAGTAGAGGGAGAAGTCAGCAATCCGTCCTCACCAACCATGATGATGGGGAAAACCCCTCTAAAGTCTACTGAAGTTTATCACTATATAAAAATGGATGTGTTAGTGTATAAAATAAAATAACATATAGAATATATATATCATAACCACAATAAGTGAAATTCCATATCCTTCACCTCGACTACAACTATCATCTTTCGGACACTCGGCTGTAACGGTTAAGGACTAGATATCCAATAAGAGCACAAACATTTCATGATACATTTAATTAATTTTCAAGATAAATATTTAATTTTATATAATTATAAACCAAATTCCATGACCTCTAATAATAAAAAAACATATTCTAGGGTTCCTCAAGAATTTTCATCAATTCAGCATTCTATTAAGCCACCAACCACAAGGTTAAAATTATTTAACATTATTATTCCATAATTTTAGATACTCTAGGGATATTCCTAAGCTACCATAACATATGCATGGGCAATTCACATCCAATTGTGTTAAACAGTCGAAAAAATAAAAGTATAAATATGAAACTCAGCTATCTAAACTCCAATATATTTTAATAACAAATAATAAAATCATCCTTTAACCCAATAGACAATGGTAAAACCCAACATCAACCCACTCCATCAGTTATAGTTTCATACCCAACAACACTATGTGTAACACCATTCATCCCACCATCATAGGCACCATATTCTACTATATGCATTATAATCTCTGCAAATTTCTCAACAAACCATTAACTATCTAAGGCTCACGCTGAGTCTTATAACATTTCCACTATCAATAAAATCACATAAGAAAACAAGGAAACAAAAAATATTTAACAAGGATTTTAGGAAATTAAACCAAGGCATCCAGTATTCATAAGAAAATGGGTGTCTTAGTTCCAAAAAATTATCTTTATCAAACAACTAGTTTTTTCCCATCTCGAATTAACTGATTGTTTTAATGAAGGTTACAACCACATGAAATCAAAGACATCTGTGGATAATAAATTATTTAATCATGCTTCAAGTTTGACTTCCATTTCCATTAATATAAAGAAGAAAAGTTACAGTTAAACATTCCTCTTTATTATTTATCGAAAAATAATTTCAAAATTTAAATTCTTTACCAAATTCCAAACAAAAAAACATAATAAATAATATCATAAGAAAAAGATAGAACATTATCATGTAATAATTTGGAGGAAACCTTTTAAGATTATATAATCACAACATATCACTATAACCCATAACCAATTCCTTCTTTATTTCCAATTTAATCATAATTAAGGTTAATTAGACCATTACCGAAAGAGATAAATAACGATGACTTCACAATTTTACATTGAATAAGAAAAGACAATGAATCCACTACCTTGAGGATTTTAACATTCATCAAGAACAAAACAGCAATCTCATATCTCTAATCACCTATCCTGTAGGGAACCAATAGCCCATATGGGTGTCACACTATGAAAACACGACAAAATATCAAAAAAAAACTACATGATATTAATGAATATAAACATCATATAATGGAAATGTATATTGGTAGGAAACCAAAATGAATGGAGAAGAAACCACAATAAAAAGATAGAAAACTCACCTCAACTCATCAAAGTCCTAACATGAGAAATAAAGGGTCAATTATGAAGAAAAGGGATTTGAAACACCTTAAAAGAACACCTCCAGCAACTTTGAGTTCACTATGATTCATTGGGATCTGAGAAAATTTAGGGGTGGACCAGGCTTTATATATATTCATTTATATGAACATTCATGGTCTGAATGTGTCATTCATATTGGGAATGGTCCAAGTAAAATAACCACTAAAAATGCATCACCCAAATTCTATAAATATGGGTCCAATTCACATCATAGACTACATTTTAATTTCATGAATTTTTTCCGACAGATTCACCAAAACTGACCCATCTTCCATTAATATCCTGAACTAGTGGTTCAAATAATTAATTTTACTATGAAAACACCATTACTAAAGTTTTTATTCTCTATTCTGAGGTAAATCAACTCACCCACCTCATGAACCATAATTCACACCATGAAAACCTCATGATTCCAATTTTTAATCCAGGACTCACCAAAACCTACTCCAGTCTTCCTTTAAGAACCTCAGATAATGAAAACATGCAATGGAATGAGATTGGAGGATCCAATTTCTAATAACAAATACCTCTCAAAAAATTACCACCCTCAAAAATTTAAAACTAAACCTGAAGATTAGTGATGGATAAAGGCACTTCTGGAAAATCATTCCATGAGATACCTCTCACAAATCTCACCATTATAGGAGAAAAAACACTACACTTTGAGTATAAAGCGTCAAATGATAAAACACACTCTTAGGAGAGATACTTCTCAAATTTGATAAAGGACACAAAAAATAAAAAAGTAAGAGAGAACCATTTAGTATGTGAAAAAAGGTCAAAATCATAAAAAAAATATTTAAAAGAGAAGAATCAAAAGCCGAAAACATGGGATACATAGTGTGGATATGTAACTCACATTCCCATATGATATCCTCTATGCCACCATATCACCAAAAGACACATATTATGAAAATAAAACACTCACTAAACATTTTTTATTGGTTTTCTTATATCTCTAAGGGTTTCTCTTCAGTGGCCACATAAATTCCAATATCAATCTCATCTGAATCGATGATGTGAGGATTATCATGAAGATAGTGGTGAATCTATGACACACAAAACTGATCATGAATGTGGATTATTTATGAGGGATGTTTTATCTGATACATGATGGTTCTGAAACACACAAACACCACAAAAGGTCAAACCAATTGGGGAGAAATAATACTTTCATGACCGACCCTACATTATCCATGATGAGGAGTCCCCTTCAAGAACACATGATCTCCAATGATAAACTCTAGTGGCTTCCTATTATGGTCATAATAGGAATTTTGATGATCTTGTTCCACCTTCACCTACATGTGAATCACCTCACCATTTGAATCATTTTCTAAACTAGCTTCATACATAAAATTTACAACTCCCTATCCACAATCTAGAACAATGGATTTTGAAAAGTTCAATTGTAAAAATATTCCAATGGTGGCATACCAATTATGATGTAAAAAATAATTATTGTAACACAACTTTACCAAATGATGTTTCCTCACCCATGAACCTCCAAAATCAATGAAGCAGGAAAAACATTTTTATTCAAGAGTGTAAATGTTCTGCTCTATCTGATAGTCATCCTATGTATGAAAATTAATGTGGAGGCACAAATGGGATCCAAAAAAACTAAGGACTTATTCACAACATTATGGTTAAATAAGGATTACAGCCATAGATGATCAAACATTGGAATCCATGAATCCTCACCACCTCCTCTAGATATTACCACAAATAACTCTACTGAGAAATACTCATTTATCAATAATAAGTGAGAATATTTTTTCAAATAGTCCACTATTACCCATATAATATTAAATTCTAAATATCGTGGTAGATCGTTGATAAATTTTAATGAACATTCCACACCCTTCCATGGAGGAACATATAACAGGTGGAAGAATCCACCAAGAACATGTTATTCAACCTTCACATTCTAGAATACTAAACATCAAGAAAGGAACTCCACAATTGAATTATTTAACCTAGGCCATAAAAACTGACCTCTCATGGCATGGTACAACTGTTTGACACCAATATTTACATCTAAGTGTGATCTATTGAACTTGTGGAGAACCACCTCATGAATTAATGAAGGGATAAAATTACTTCCCCTAAAAAATACTTGGATTTGAACATCCTTAGATCATTTATTAGGTATATCACTATAGAAAATTTGAACTCTCCGACTTCTACCTTGAAATCCTTTAGATGGGATTCCTGCACCTAATGCACTAAATATTTCATCGATTATATCTAAAAAATGAATAATCTTCCACCAAACTCTCTTATATCAAGATACATCATAGATTTTTCTTGTCCAAGAATCCCCAGATTCCCACACAATGCCAGTTCATTACATATAAATTAGTGAATTAGATACAAAATTACCCTTCCATGGTGTATAATAAGTCTCGAATTCATATTCCCACAACAATTATGTCAACCATCAGTTTCATTTGTTTATTTCCTGATAAGAGAAGTCATACATGAGGATATTTTGATAGGTTAAAACCAAATAGTGTTCACTGAGGAATTAGTTCCATCTCAACATCAAGGCAAACATGACTCCTTCCAACTCAAGATCATTGGTGGAATATTTATGTTCTTGGGATCAAAACAATTGAGTCTCAAAAGAACCAAACACTCTCTACCACATCAACACACTACCCAAACTAAGAAATTCATTATAATAGAATACCTCCAACTAAACTCACACTTCTAGAAAAAAAAGAAATAGGGAACCTACCAACTTCTCATTAAAATTATATGAAGAATCTTGAAACTAATCATTCCACAAGAATGAATGATTCTATCTATTCAAGATTCAAACATGGATAATAATCCACAATTATTTTGGTAAAAACATCCTATAATTTCCTAAAACAAGAAGGAAACATTGTAATTCTCTAAAATTATTGGAGAAAATCAAGAAACAACAACATCAATATTTAAAGAAACCAAAAATAAACTACACAAGTACATATCATACCCCAAGAAAAAAACATCAGAGACTAAAGACACACACTTCAATAGATTCCTGAATATTTTTTGTTGATGAAGGAGTCCCAAATAGCCAAAAGATCCCCTTTTTGATCCTCCTCATATGTGGAGTATACAAGGATGTTTTTAGTGAAAACCACATCAAGCTAGTCTAGAAAATCTTGAAAAACAATATTCATTAGTCCCATGAATAAAACTATATTTTTTATTAAATTTAATGAAATTTTAATTAACTCATAATCCCCATGACAACATTGGAAATAATTATTTGAAAAATACTTATCCTTATCCCACGACTGATGATATCCAAATTATAGACCGAAACTCGATAACCAACTAGATCCTTTTAAAAATTGATTGAATGATCAATCCATGGGAGACGGTATAAATTTATCATTTTTACCTGATCAAGTGTTGATAATTGATACAAATATATAGACTACCATTTTAATTCTTTTTTAACAAAACTAGAAAACCCAAAGGTGACATGATCAAACTAATAAGTCCGTTTTGAAAAAAATCATTCCCCATTATCCATAACTCCTAAAAATAAATAATGAACCATCCTTTATGGTGACATAAATATTGAAGAATCCCCCAAATGTATCTATATAAAAAACATGTTCTCTTGTTGATAGATTAGTACCAAAACCTTTTCTGGAATGATATCGTGGTACTCTTCCATAACCTATGTAAGAACTGACTATTGAACCTCTGAAAGACTCAGAATAAAGTTTTCTATCAAGAAAGGAAAGGAATGAACACACCTATGACCTATCTAAAGGACTTAATCCAAAAAAAATCTTTTAAAATATGTGTTTGTATTATATAACATGATCTTCCACTTGAAGTTATATATGATATCCTACAAAAAAAATACACTATTACATGTTGAGGATGATGGTGTATAACTTTGTCCCAAAACATTAGAAGACTAACCAAGAGTGATCCTTCCCCAGTACTAGCTCATAGTCTCTACAAACTTCACACACACTAGCTCGACCTCTAACCAATTTTTTCAACACAGGGGGGATTATATGCCTCTCCACCTCATTTCCCAGATAATGGACCAAGTTAGTTGAAATGAAGGAGTGAGGGAATCTTGAACCAAAGAAGGCATGAAACCAATTATAAAATAAGAAAAGTTGACCTAAAAGACATATGACTCATATAGAACATGAAACTATATAGTGAACATCACATCATGCCATGCTTCATGCAATCTGAGAACCTAATGATGACCACCTCCATATTTTTTTACTTATATCTAGGGATAAGAAAAAACATAGGGATATACTCATCCTTCCAAATCTCCCTTATGTTGATCATAGACATGATCACCCTATTTCTACTACATTAGCTTATACAACTACAACAAAGAAACATTAATTGGACGAAAAATTGCATGATTTCATATCAAAAATATTTGGTACTCTCACCATTAAGGATAATAGCCTCAATAAAAAAAAAATTAATGATCACCTAGAAATGGATAGAGAGCTAGAAAACCAATAAAAACGATATGAAGAAGTCAGGTACATGCCCTTATATGTATGAAATCCCTTCCGTCTAGGAAAATGTGAACCTCGTACCATAGTTCCACCATGTGGATAACCATGATGACTCCCATCTCATGATGACCTGGTCTTGGCCAACAACCCCTCAATAACCACTTCACTCACTAGTTCCACAAGATATTTCTACAGCATAAATTGGTTGATATAGTGTTTTATCTCATGACTTAAAGCCTCCTAGAAATGTGTCACCTTAGTCCCTTCATATGAAAAATGGACTGAAGCATATTAGATAAGGTTATTTAAATGGATTTAAAACTCCCACACACTAGTTATTCCCTACAAAGGGTAAGAAACTCTTGACATTTGTCCACTATTAAAATTGAAGAAAGAATCTATGCTCTGGAATGATTTTAGAACTTCTCCCACAAAACCATTGACTCTTTGAGAAACACCATTACCTGGATTCCCCACACAACATCATCACCTCCAATAAAACTCTGTACTCCTTTCGAGCATAGATCAAATTGAATGATACCTCCAATTCCTAAATCAACCCATTTATCATTGAATAAAAATTAAATACATCATACTTTTTTAGTCTCTTTCACTAAAACTCTAAATGTTTCCTCCTCCATGCATCATCTTCATAGATCTCAACACTATTATGATCTTTTAGAACATCTCAATAACCATCTTCAGCACGAACATGATAAGGACTTTGACCTAGGTATATTAAAATAAAATAAAAAGTGGTTATAGAATCCTAAACCAGGAATATTGAGTATTTAAAATTAATTAATTAAGGTTCAACTTTCCCTCAAGTTCTACCCAAATAAAACACAGTAACAAACAAGAATGATGTAAGATCACATCATTGGTATCTACCAAATAACTTGTAACACTTTACTTAATAGGATCAATAATCTTGATGTCATAAGATTCGAATAATAGACGGCCCCAGATAATCATTTCCTAGAAGGAAACCCGTGTTATATTATATAATAATATCAAATAATACCATTTCCCTACCCACCCATGTAGTCCTCACCATCTCAGACCTCCAAACACTTTATTACCCCTTACCCTGAGCCTTTAATACAACTCATTCATGACCCATCCCCCAAAAGTACCCCTCCTAGACCAACAGTGAAGGGATTGAGATAATAATTCCAGAAAATCACCTCTAATAGGCTATGGGTTGTATAGAAGAACCAACAGTATATAATAAACACAAATGAGAGTCATTACCCCTAGTAAGAATAAAGAGAAATATATGAGATTATAACACTAAAAAAACATGATCATAACAAATAAAAGATATCAAAACATGGATATAACATCATACAACTTGAAAAATAGAAAATTAAACTAAAAGAACCCAAACTAAATCCTCAGTAGTGACCTCAAATCCAAAATAGTTCCTAAATAACACCATGGGATAGTTGTGTTCATCCTGATCACCAACCATATCCTGCAGACCTAAAAACATTTTTTATGGATGTAGGCTGATCATATCATGTATACATAGTATGTTCCTCCCTAAATCTTGTTTTTAAAAATATATATAGAGAATAATAAATCCCAATTAATAAATAAATGAAACTCACTTTTCTCAAAAATAGGTATGCTAAGTTCTTATCCTCACCGTGGATCTCTCACCATGTACCACATATAAATAGATTCATAATATCTAATATATTAAAAAAATAAATGTTCCCATATACCACTTCCCCACTAGTTTTCCACCCTCACTCTAATATCTCATGTTTTGATCCATCTCAATTTTTCTCTCTCAACAAACCACATAAACAATATAAAACTATATAAAAACCCTCATTCAGTGAATTACATAATCTCATCATTAATATCCACATCCCTTGATAGTAACCAAGTTGTTTCCAGGATCCACAAATCCTAAACATCAATTATTATAACTCAATACATTACAAAACATACAAACAATACTGAAAATAATACATTGGTTTCCATATCATGAGATACATGTGTGTGAAATAACCAAAACTCATTAAATCCCTATAAACACATATTTGAAAAAAGTAAACATCATGCATACTGGCACATAATAATTATAAGAGAATGGATTATGGGATAGGTGCACGACAACCCATATCTTTAATATATATTAAATTATGATTTATTATATAAAGGGGCACTTAATACAGTCCCACAAGATTGAAGTGCCTAGTGTATTTGGTTAATTAGATACATAAGATAATAAATTTCAATGGGAATATAAAAACATTATTTAAAATTCTGTAACATTATCTTAAAATTCTATCGCTCTTCTCAAACTTCACAAGATAACCTTGAGATGTACATAAGAAATGGGTGAGCTATAAAGCCTAGTGAGGGAGTAATAAAAGCATAAAATAATGAAAGTAATAAATTTTAGACAATATGAATATAAAGTTGACATAAAATGAGTGAGAATATTAGGCACAAATATAAAAAATGATATATGAAGATAACTTAAGGCCACATGAGAATTTCCAAATAATATAAAACATGACATCACAAGCATAAGTCCATGATAAATACTAAGACATCATAAAATATTGTTATTAGGATAACCACACAAACCCCATACATAAAATAAAATGAGATAAAAACATTACCCAAATCATTGGACGAATATAAAATTTTGAGACCACCAGTCACATTTATATCATGTACAGGAATTTGTGTGCCACACAAATCATAAAACATAAGTAATGATTTCGTCACTTTTAATTCCACAGTTAAGGATTTTTGATTAAATACTTGGATTCCATAAATAAATGAATTATAGGTACATCATGGTTAATAAACATGAGTGGAAATGGGGATTGGTATTCACAACATAACTGTTTGTCATTGAAAAGTCATAGGATAATTTTGGTAGCATAACAAGTGTATATAAAAGTTAAAGGGAGGTTTTAATAAGAGTAAAAGGTGGTGTAACAATACATGGGAGTCATATGTACCTTAAAGGTATTTATAAAATAAAATTATAACATGAACTATAGTAAATAAAATTTCTTATTAGAAAGAAGGTCCTTGAAATAAATAGGAATAGGATATGATCTCTTACCTTGAGGGGGTGCTTCTAAAAGAATTATAGGATCCTGTTAAGAGCATGGTAACACCTTTTGAAAGATATCGAGTGTTTAATGGAGATTAAATTAATTATAAATGAGTTTTTAGATAATAGGACTGAGATTTTTGGTTGTTATTTATTGAAAATTAGTGGCGAATTCTTTATTAATTTCAAAACATAGTTTTTTGGAATCTGTGTGATAAAATAATACAACCCGCCATCCTTCCCAGGGTTTCTGCTAATTTTCTTCTACCAAATAAAAGTGTTATCAAATATTTTATAATTCTATGAATCAAACATATTAAAATAATACCTTTGGTGATTTTTAAGTGATTCATGTTTATAATGAATTGATTTCAAAACCTTAAAATATAAAATAGGCTTTGGATGATTGTTTTAATGAATAGTAATAAAAATAAAATAAAATTTAAAAACACATTATTTTAATGGGGAAACTATTATTTGGTTATGGATTCCTTTTATATATTTCATTAAATCATTTTTCTCTATAAGGATGTCATAGTATAGACCGTATATTTAAACTATATTTAATTTTTACTAGAGAATTCGGCTACCTTAAAAACTATGAAAAATTATCCATTGGATAATTTTAATGTGTTTATTTCATAAATAAGTATATATTTTATAAAAAATTTCTAACTATTAATATTTTAACATTTTAAAAAACTTTATTTACTAGAAATTACTAGTTTTCACGATATTAACAACTTTTTAACCCTTATAAAAATTATGTTGAACATCATAAAATTACATTATCATGGATAATTAAATAATTATTTTCTAAAAATAATACATTACTAAAATGTAATTTATTTCAAAAAATGTTGAATTTATCAAAATATTTTCCTAATTAAAACTATATATTCAACACAAATATAATTTTTTATTTCTTTATGTCAAAATCTAATTTGTATCAAACATGTTTTATAATCATTGATAAAATAATAATAATAAGGGAAAAATATAATAATTATTTTATTAGAAAATATAAAAAATATTATTACTAGGTTCTATATAAATTTCCCCTTATTACACATGTGTATGCCCTATGGGTAATGTGTGTGATTGTGGTGCTTTCTTGGGGTGGTTTGGAAAACATGGTTTGCGCCATGATCTCGATAAGATTGAAATAATCCCATAAACAATTTCTATTGAGCTTTAATTTTTAAATACTAGTTAATTATTAGTCATGGTAATATCTTAATGATTCAATATTCCTCAAATGATCCAATAAAAGATCTTTATTGTGTACGATCATACTACTCGAGGCCATCGCTTCTTTCATCTATTTCAATTAGACATTATCATAACCCCTAATATAAAAAATTAATATCCACTTCACAATGACTGTATTATCAATATTTTCTATTCATAATGATATTTTAAATATTTCCAACTATATTTTATAATATTCAAAATAACCAAAGTAGCGCATGAGTTTCTATAAGCATATTAATTAACAATGAATTTATTCATTCATAAGGTAATTTTATTTATAAAAGTTTATATCATTATATTCTTCCCCCCTTTAAGAAATTATCCCTAAAAATTATATTCTTCCCACTTGAATAGATAAGGGTTCTTCTGTTTCATAGCCTCTTTTGGTTCCCCTGTGTCTTCTTCAAACTTTTGGTTCCTCCACATCCCTTTTACAAAGTTAGTTGTCTTGTATCATAAAAATGTTTCTCTATAATATGATATCTTCATTGGATTCTCCTCATATGAAATATAAGTCTCTAATGGTACTACCTCTTGATACTATACATGTGTGTATTCTGGTATGTACATCCTCAAGAGGGATACATGCAACACATTATGTGCTTGGGATAGGATAAGTGGGAGTGGTAGTCGATCAGACACAATTATGATGTGATCAAGGATATAAAATAGGTTAATGTGTCAAGTAATAATCTTTACCTTCCTCATAAACATTAATAATTTCTTCCATGGTGATATAAAAAATAATACCTTATGTTCGGCCTCAAACTCCACATCCTGTTGATGATTGTACGCATATATTTTTTGTTAACTTTGTAAATATTTCATATGATTTTGAATGGTTTGAACTATCTCTATTATCTCTGGGATAATATTATCTCCCATAATTTTTTTATCTCCCTATTTATCCCAGCATGTTGTATTCCAACACCTCTTCCCATATAGAGCCTCATATGGTTCCATTTGAATGCTAGAATAGAAATTGTTGTTATATGAGAACTCAAAAAGTGTATGGTGTTGATCCCATCATCCCTAGAAATCCATTTAACAAGTTCTCATAATATCCTATATAGTTTTAAAGGTTATCTCAGATTTACAATCCATATTAAGGTGATAAATTGTACTAAAACTCACCCCTATATCCAACACTTCTTAGAGGATTATCTATAACCTTTCGGTAAACCTTAGATCTCGATTAGATACAATGGAGAGTTTCACTCCATGTAGTCTTCCACTCCTTTTATGTATATCCTCATGAGATGATCGAGATGGAAATATTAATTGATAAAGATTAAATGTGCCATATATTTATGGTGATTGAAAACATCCCAGATGGTTTTATTTCTTTTAGATGTTCAAGTGAGTCCTATAACGAAATCGATTATTATTTTTTCATGTTTCCATACTATTGTGGGAAATTAATGAATCATGCCCTTAAAATTATGTCTTCATCCTTGACTTTTTAGAATCACAAGCATTAAGGTAACAAAACATAAATCTACATATTCATATTATCCCAATAGAATTTTTGTTTTAGATATATATACATCTTAGTGTTACATGGATGAATATACAAGGATAATCTTTGAACATCACCCAAAAGTTCTCTCTCCAATTCTATTTTTGGTGGGGAACATATTCATGTTCCAAAAATTATAACTCAATAATTGGAAATGATCAACTCTGGACTGTTTTATTCCTTTCATTATAGTTTCTCACTGTCTTTTTGGGTTCCTTGATACTCTCAAGAATGGATGGTTGAGTAGTTATTTTATAAAGTTAGGATGAATATCCTTTTATGATTACCATGTCAAACCTCTTCATGTACAAGAATATCGAAGACCATAAAATTCTCATCATGGAAAGGGTTGCAGGATCCTTTCTCATCAAATAATCTACCACTTTGTTTGCCTCCCATATACTTTAATTGGAACAATAATCATAATCCATAACCATCTCTATGTACCTTCATTTGTTGAAATGAAAACCTTTTTCGGAAATATATACTTCAAGATTTTATGAACTGTATATATTTCACACTTCTTCCCATATATATAATTTCTAAAAATCATCAATGTGAATATCACTTCATCAAATTCTGTATCATGAATTGGGTAGTTATTCTCATGGATCTTTAATTGGTTGGATGCATGGTTTATCACTTTGTCATCTTACATGTGTGCACAACCCAGTCCATTTTTTATTTCATCGTTGTGCATCAAAAATCATTCCCCACTAGTGGTTAATGTAAGCACAAGTGCAGTGGTCAGTGTCTTATTTAACTATTTAAATACCTCCTCACATTCATCAATCTAGAAAAACATTACTCTATTCTGAGTTACATTGGTTAGTGGGATTTAAAATGGTGAGATGTTTCTCAAAAATAGATTATTGTACCCATATACTCTAATGAAACTATGAATATCCATCATAGAAGCTAGTCTGGGATATCTTTTAATAGCCTCTATTTTCAAAGGATCCACATATATCACTTTTCTATTAATAACATCCCCATAGATGTTGGTTTCTCCTTCCAAAACATGGAATGATAGTACTTCTCATATAACATTTCCTATTATAATATTTTTGTTAGATCATTCAAATAATCCCCATGTTCCTCCATTATTTTAGAGTAGATAAGAATATCATGTCTAGATATTTCTATAATGTTTTTAAGTTAATCCCTAAGGACACTATTCACTAAGTCCGTAAAGATAGATGGAGTTGTAATGACTCCAAATGGAATCAGTATGAACCCTTAGTTTATGTACCTTGTATAAAAATAATTATTGGGAATATCGTATTTTTCACCTATACATGATAATATGCCGACTCATGATCAACCTTAGAGAAGTATCAGGATCTACATAAATGATCAATAAATTCATCAATCTATGGAAGAGGATACATTTTTTTACCTTGATCTTGTTTGGCTCATGATAGTCAATGATGAGGTGAATTGACCCATACTTATTCTTGACAAAGAGGATTGGTGCACCGTATAGTGAATCCATTGGTCGTATAATCCTTTATCCAAATTATCTAGAAGTTATGTATTTATCTATTCAAGAAACAGTGTCAATTCTATATGGACTCTTAGATATTTGAAATTATCTCGGAATAATATCGATTTATATCTCAACCTTTTAGCATGGAAATTCTTCTAGAAACACATCATTATAATACCTTACAATGGTCATGTCATAAAGGATGATATTTTCCTTAAATTTAATCATTTGGGCTAGATATTCTTTCTCACAAGTAAATAATATCCATGATTAATATGATGATTCAAAAGGAGAGTCATCCTCCTCCTTTCACTTGTATAAAATAATAGGGTGATTTGTGATACATAGGGTTCTTTCCTTCTCTTGTAAATATATGTTGTATCAATATATGGAAATCAAATTGATATCCAAGATTGCATCAAATTCCACTATGGAGGGTATCATAAGGTTTTTTGGGAAGTTTATCCCAAAAATTTGAATAGTGGAGGAGATATATAATTAGGATTAAATAATTACCCCATTTTATATTATCATTGATAGCGATACTTATAAATTTTAAGGTTTTTTTAATAGTTTTATTAAACTTTCATTTTATGAATGAATTCATGGAACCATAGTCACATATTACATATGAAGTTCATGAATGGATGATATTATTTCCTTTCACTATTTGATTCAGGTTATAATCATTTACTTCCTCCAATGTGAACTTACAGATGATAATTTCAAAACTATTAAACACATAAGAGGAAAAATATGAATATTGAATGGATAACTCATAAGTGACATACATTCCCTAGGCTATGAATTTCTAAGTTTCAAAATGATTTATCCATGTTCTATCTCCTAACATAAAATTTTATATGCATTTGTGTTCCCTTCAGGATGGTTCCTAAGGATATTGTAAATTTACCAAGGAATATCTCATGGGAGTGTCAAAACAATTGTGTTATAAATCCTATTAACCATGAACTTGGTGAACATCAATTTAATACCCATTTCACCATTTTGTGGTTATTGCCACTAGGCACAACTATGCTAGATCTGTATCCATTTTTAGTATCATGAAAGGTATTTTGTTTCTTAGAAACCACATAATCTATAATTTAACATAATTTGGGGATTTTTACTTGGTTTATTATTATCCCTGATGAATTCACTTATGTTTTTTATCCCAATTCCCCAAAATATCAAGATCATGCTCTAATACCAACTATGAAAAACTATATCTTTAAAACACATTAATTCATGTTTTATTGCATCGAGGTACACTTAATAAAATAACAAAAGATAGAATGTAATGGAGTATTTAGGTTGTTATATACATATTATAATAACATCAATTACTTATACATCGACAACATTTAAAATTCGTTAACATGTTCTTAAAATTTCATTGCTCTTATAAAACTGCACGGGATGACCTGGGGACATACATAAGAAAGGGTTGAGCTATAAAGCCCAGTATGGGAATAATCAAAGTATAAAATGATGAATGTAATACATGTTATACAATAGGAATATCAATAAAAAATAAAAGGGGTGAGATTAAAAAACCAGAACATCGAAACATGATATAAGAAGATCACACTAAGGCAATATAGGAATGTAGAAACAAATAAAAACATGACATCGTAAGCATAATTCTTGGATGAACACCAATAAATCATAACAAAATGTGCTTAGGATAACTACATGTGAAACATACAGGGTATATAATTCAATAAAAAAAATTACCAAATTCATCAAAGGGCTATATAATTCTAGGCTCACCTATCACTTTCATATCATGTACATGCATTTGTGTGCCATATAGATTAGACAAAATAAGTATGACATTCACCATTTTTATAGAAATGATTAAGGATTATGTTTAAATAAATGGAAGTCCAAAATAAATTATTTATAGGCACATCTAGGTTAATTCCCATTATTGGAAATGGGTATGGTTATTCACTACAAAAAATCCATAGAAAAATACAAGGATAATATTTGCAGCATAATGGATACACATAAAGGATCAAGGGAGGGTTTAATGAGAGTTAAATGTAAATAATAATTACTTTTAAATCATAATTAATGTAAATTTATTTTTAAAAACATATTATAACATGAAAATTTGGAAATACAAAGGCTTAATAAATAAAAAGTTCTTGAAATAAAAATGAATAGGATAATATCTCTTACCTTTATGGGGTGCTTTTGAAAGCTTTATAAGATCTTATAAAGATCTAAGGAACACCTTGGGAGGGTTTTAGAGAGGTATAGGGGAAAATAATCATGATTAGTGTGTTTTTAGTGAATATTAGTGGTATTTTGGTTGGGTATTTATAGAAAAGGATAGGGGATCTATTAATTAATTTATAAACTTAGGTAATAGACTCTATGTGGTAAATAATAAAAAATAAAAAAATTACGATGGTTTTTACCAATTTTCATTATAAAATAGGATTATTTTTCAATATTTGATAAGGAAAATAACAAAATATATTAAAATTATACCCTTGGTGTCATTGAAGTAAGTCATGCTTATAAATAATTTATTTTAAAACCAGAAAATATAATAACGGTTTTGGAGGATTCATTAAAGGATTAAAAATTTAATAAAATATCATTAAAACCCAATAATTTTAAATGAAAAATCTATATTTTGTAGTTTCTGAATTTTATTGAATTTATTACATCACTTTTAGGCTATTATTAAGTCATAATATAGACTATATATTTTTATGATATTTAATTTCTACCCAAAAAATAAGATATCTCATAAAATTATGAATAAATCACCATTGGCTAATGTCAATGTTCTAATTTTATAGATAATATTTATACATAAAATTAATTTTCTAAATATGAAAAAATTAATTCCAAATAAGAATACATATTTATAGTAAAATACAAGTTTTTACAATATTAAAAACTTTTTTACCATTATAAAATTTATGTTGGACTTCATTAAATTATATTATCATCTATATTTCAATAATTATTATATAATAAGATTATTTTTTAAAAAAATAAACCATTTTTATAATTCAAGAATTTACCAAAATAATTTCTTAATTGAAACTATATATTTTGTGAAACCCATTTTTTATTTCTTCCAGAATATATATAATTTTTATCAAACTCGTTATATACAAATTAATAAATTAATAGAAAAATGGATAAATATAATAATTATTTTAATAAAAAATAATGAAAATTTATTTTTCTATGTTCAAGATACATAAACCCTTATTGCACCAGTGTATACCCTTAGGGTATGTTGTGTGATGGTGTCTCTTTCGTAGGGTGGTTTGGTTAACATCATTCAGATCGTTATCTCGTTAATCTTGAACATATATTGTAAATGGTTTTCATAAATCTTTAGTTATTGATTCTAATCATGGTATTGGTCACGGGAGAATACTATTCTTTCCATCTCCCTCGGAGGATCTGATAAATGGGATTCATAGGGTATGATCCTACAGGTTAAGGCTATCATATCTTTCACCTATATCAATTGAACTTTATCATAACCCTTAATATACTAATTTTAATTTTCACTACACAATGGCTATATTATCAATGGTTAAAATTATTAATGATCATTTAAATATGACCAGCTATATTTTATATTAGTATAAAAAACCAAATTATTGTATGTTTTTTCTATATCTATATTACTAAATAATGAATTTATTCATTGAGAAGTTAATTTCATATATAAATGTTTGGGTTGTTATAAGGTGGAATTAAAATTTCCATACTCACCAACAAAATTGTTAGATAAAACACCCTCTATAGACCACTAGTACTTCTATCCCTACTGACATATGTGTAGTATCATATGAAATCACATAAATTAAAAAGTTTATAAACTATAACGACACAAAGGGAAACTATATAGAATTAACTGCAACTATAACTATCATCTCTTAGACACCCATTTTATACAACTAAGGAATAGTTATCCTATAAAAACAAAGAAATTTCAAGATACTTTTAATTAATTCTTAAGATAAAAGTTTAATTTTATATAATTATGAACTGGATTCCATTCCCTTAGGGTATAAACCATCTCCATACAAGGTTCCTCAAGAAATATCATAATCTCAACATTCTGTTAGAACACTAACCCCATGGGTTTAATTTCATAACATTACCATTACATAATTACATATAACATTGGAAATATTATAAACTGCCATAAAAGAATCATAGATCATGTATATCTAGTTGTGTTATGCAGTGGGGAAAAGAAATGAAAAAATAAGTGACCTAAACAACTGACCTCCAAATATGATTTAAACAAAAAATAAAACCAATTTTTGAAGAAAAAAATAATAGCAAAGAATATATTTAACCAACTATATTAGTAATAATTCCATCCTAAACATAAATATGAATAACAACATCCATCATGCCATCACAAGAACTAACTACTACAAAAAACATGTGAATCCATACCCAAGTCTCACAAAACAAACATCCAACCCACACATACACCATATCCCATAGAGAGGTTTAACATCTAGAGCTATAAAAAGAGGTAGAAAATAAACAAAAATAGATAACAAGGATTTTAGGCCCTAAAACCTAGGAATCCAACCATAATAAGAAGACATGCTTGCTTGACCTTGAATAATTATCATTATCAAAATACCAATTTATTTCTTTCTATAATGAAAAAATACATTTAACACGTTTTACAACCCTAAGCATCCTAAGGCATCATCTATTAGTGTAAAATTTATTATTAAAAAATGTTTCATGAATAAATTCTATTTCCAACTATATTACTAAGAGAGATTACAATTAAACATGCCTCTTTATTATTTATCAACTAATAATTACCAAATTGAAATTTTTTATCCAATTCCAAACAAAAGAACCTTATAAACCATAAAATAAACAAAAGATATCACACTATCTAAAAAAAGAGTCTAACCATTAACATAACATAAAAATAGAAAATATATACAACCTAAAACCAATTCCATCTTTATTTCTAGTTAAATATTGATGAAGGTTAATTTTAACATTAACCAATATATATAAAGAATTATAAAACAACATATTCAATTTTAATAAGGAGAATCAATAAATACCCTACCATAATTACTTAAACCTTCTTTTAAAATAAATCAATAACTATAGATATTTGATCACATCTCCCATAGGGAACCAATGGTCCCAATTGGAACCATAGCATAAACATTCCACCAAACATCAAAAGAACTCCATGATGAGGAAGGAGTAAATTATTATAGAATAGAAAGGTAGTACATGATAAAACAAAACCAAATGGAGAAGAAACCATAAGAAAAATAGGGAAAACTCACATTGATCCACCTCTGTTCAAACATGGGAATCTAGGGATAAATCCCAAATAATAGGGATTCAAGACACCTTTAAATAGAACCTATGGAAACCTAATATTTGGAAGGATTTAGTGGGTTTTGAGAATATTTGAGCCTATAATAAGATTTATTGGAATTATATTATACACACATTAATTATGGTAATGTTTCATTCATGCCGTGAATGTTCGAAGTTTAAGATCTTCCAAAAAAAATGCATCACACAAATCTTACAAACATAGTATTAATTCTTATTATGAAATGCATGATCACATCCTGAATCCGTGGGGATAGATTCAAGGAAACCAACCCCCCATCCATTAATTTCATGAACCAAAAGATCATGTTTTTAATTGTACCATGTGAACCACCCTTATTCAAGATGTGAATGACCTTTTCGGTCATGAAATACTCACTCACATAATAACCTATAATTCATGTCATGAATTATTCATGCTTCGTGATTTCATCTCCAAAAATCAACTAAAACTGCTCTAGTATTCCTCCATGAACCTAGAACATCATAAACACATTAATGAAAGAGATAGAAGGATATAGTCCCCTATAAATAATATATATGAATAAAAAAGATAAATAATATATGGATGCTATTAAACACAATAAACAAAATATAAAAGCTGTAATTAATTATCAAAAAAATATAAATAAAGTAGAAAACATCCACTCAACATTTTCCATTTTTTATAATTATAAAAACTGATATAAAAACTCAAAAATCATAAACAAAAGATTTTATCCCTATTTTGGTATGGAAAAATATTAATTATTGACTAGATTTTATAAAAAATAAAACTTACAGTTAATAGTAAACATGAAAATTTATAAAATAGAATAGAAAATATCAAACTTACCATTAATTCAAACAATCTCCCCCAAAAATACAATAAAGACGGTCAATATAAATAATTTTTGAATAAACAAGCATTCTTAGATAATTTTAAAACATATAATTTACAACATGATCAATATAGATATACCTAAAAGTTTAAATAAATAACATAATCATGTATAAATAAATATACCAACAATTAATGTCTAAATAAATAATACATATAGTAAAAGTCACCCCCCCCCTAAATCCAAGCTTCTCTCTCTTAAATTATTTATGTAGAACATGAAAAACAAGTAAACTCTTCTTGTATATAAATAATAAAAACTAACATAATCCATGAAAATATATTAATAGAAATAAAATAATTAATAAAATTATAAGAAATGAAATTAAAAAATTAAAAACAATAGTGCATTATAGTAAACCAAATAAAAATATGTAAATCCATTATCACTACCCATAAAATATAAATGGTTAAAATAAATCTCATTACAGTGTACCAGAAAATATAAATATATATATTCATTCTGGAAAATAGAAATGATCTTATCATGGAATGTTAATTAGTTTCGGTTAAAATGGATTCTTCCAAGGTCCTTTGGGGAAATAATAATGTGAACTCTTTATAGATTTGTACTCATTAAAGAAGTGGCTGAAATCAAATTATTTCACCCAAGTGGTTATATAAAACTGTCCTAATAATCATTATCATAATTTCCACATAATCTAGATTTAAAATAATTAACTATAGATTAAAAAATCATAATAATCATCACATTTCATAAATTAAAGAAGATATATAAAGTTAACATTTATGAAAATATTACCAGGAATAGGATTTCTAAAACTATTACATTCTTATATAATTATGGACATCTAACTTCTCAACATTTTATTGTCTTTTTTTATAGTTTCTAAATAATCACATTCTCATTGCTATTGGAATACGTGTTACATTATTAATTCTCAAATATTAATTTTCATCCTTAATCTTAAAACATTATTTCCTTAACAAAAATATATGATACAACATAACATTATATTTTGTTCTTTTTTTATTCAATCATAGAAATAAAATCTTTCAAATTTTCATTCACCTTCTTATGATTTTCCTTTTTATCTTTAAGTTTTAATACTTATGAATAAGAGTAATTTAACTTTGTAACCTCAAGGAACAAATTACTTTATCCTCAAAAACATTAATATATTTTGACTTGGGGGAAAAGTGTACGAAAATAATTTTCTCTATTTTTCTGGATAATTATTTCACATTGAATTTAATTTCTCACTAAAAAGATCATATCCAAATAAATCGCATGAGACCAAAGATAAAGTTGTTACTTCAAATTATCTAGTAATGAATCACATGTTACGAGAATGAATCATCCTCTCAGATAATGCACTAGATTACTCAAAACATTTAAATTTTTTATTTTGGTAGTGTATCCTCTTTCCCATCTGACTAGTATAATACAAACTTTAGTGTTTAGGATTTATATATTTGTAGTACATAATCTGTATGGTCTGTAGAATCTATTATGATTCTATTATAGTAATATTTCTCTTTGAAACTTATTCCTTTTACATTCATCAAAAAAAGATCTCCCAAGAATTTTTATAGTCTTAAAAAAATTATTATATCCATAAATAGATATAAATAATAAATTCATTAAGAATATAAATAATTAGTACTCCAAAGGGATTTCTCTACTAACAATTATTAGGTACCAACCAGAAAGAAGAAGGGATACAAGATGGAGGGGTGAATTTTAATCCTTAAAATTATTAATGCAACATAAATAAATTTTTTGAATTCAGTGGATAATAAATATCAATATTTTAACCATAAAATAAGGTGCGGTGAATGTAATTAATGTAAGAAAAAAAGAGAACGATATAAAATCATGATTTATAGTAGTTCAAATAAAAATGATCATACTTCTAATCTCCACACTGTGACCCAAGTGTATGGACATCCCCTAGATATATCCTTTTAAAATAAGTGTAGACTAAAATAGATCTTTTAAAATGGGTTCAGTCCATACCCAATCATTTACATGGGATAAAACCTAAAAATTTTCTTCCTAAGGAGTACTCCCTAACTTATACTGAGTATTTTAGTGGGTTCATGAAAAACCTATGTAACTAATTTTTTCCCTGGTGTAAGAACCTATTTATTACCTTTTAATGGTAAAATAAAAATTTTATGAGACAAATGATTAAGAATTTATAGTTTAGATGTAACGAACTAACCCGGGTTACCCTTAAACCTGGCACCGAACCTGTTCTGTCACATACCCAAAGGGCATTCCTGATCCCCCTGGGCTGGAGACCAATAACCGAGAATCAAAACACAAACCAGAGGAAATGATTTTTCCCATACTTAAAAGAACACAAGGAATATATATAAAAATAGTAGAAATAAACATTAGAAGGCTAATGAATATAAGCTATGACTATAAAAAGGCAATTGAAACAAATCAATTACAAAATTATCCAAAACATCGAAGGACAGGTCCAACTGCAAAGGTAAAAAAAAGATACTCCAAAAGATAACATAGTCGAACTCCCACTATCTCACCACCAACTACCCAACTCATATGACACTAAATCTTTCCACCTCACTATGATGACTTGCCTTTCCCTATAATGGATTACATTAAAGGTCCATGCACCACTGAAGTGGTGCACTGGTTGTAAGCTAAAAAGATCAATATGATCCCACCTAGGTTTTCTATAAAAAGTATCTATAAAATAATTCATATATGATCAATTTAAATAAAACATGGAATGATAGGTAGTAATGAAACTTTATAAAAAAAACATGGTAAAAAATTCATCTTTATCAAAATTCTAAAATAATAGTAGGTATATAAATTTCAAAGAACATTTTTCATATCATTATTCAAGATCATAAATATGAAAATTATGGATAAAACACTCCAATTCCAAGAAATGAAAAACAACAATAGTAGCATATGCATCACATTACGATGGGAATACAACAGGTAAAATAGTATACAACTTATACCAATAATTTTATGAACAACACATTGTGGTACCTGAAGCCAATTGTCTACACTCTGGGACCTGGAGACACCCCCAAAAAATGAAACCTCGACATCATATCCATAAATAGAGCTAATAATCTATACTCTAGGACAAGAGTAATACCCCATAAAGTGATCCCTATAATTGATAATGACCTCAATATAAACCTTTCACCTAGTACCCAAGGTAACCCATGTTCTCATTTTCATAATCATTTCAATGTTTTGAAATCCATTTCTTATTCTTTGAAAATACCCTTTTATTTCCATTTATCAATAACAAATGAAATCCACTTTTATTCAAAATCAATTTCTAGAACACTCAAGAAATTATGCCAATTACATACCAATTTATGTGTAAACTAATTCATAATAATGGAACAATATAGTTTATCAAACAAGGGTGAGAGATAGAACCACCCACCTCAAAACTTGGGTCGTAGATGCCTGCAACAGGATCCATAAACAATAAAAACCCAACGACATAAATGAAGGCTCAATAATCCAATCTACACATCTTAGGATTGATTCAATTGATAAATAGGGTTTGAGGAGGAGTGGAAGTATCACATACCTCAAAAAATTCCCACTACACCGTGATCAACAACGTAACGACCTTTTAAATGAGATCGCACAATGGATCTTGGAAAAATACATGAATAAACTCTAACATATATCAATAGATATGATAATGAAACCCAAGGGTGCTACCATGATCAATGGAAATGAAGAAGTAGAAATATCACTCCCATGGAGAGACACACTACAACTGGAATGAAGATCAAACACCAAACAGATCAATTCGAAAATTAATTGTGTCTCCAAAACTAATCAGAGAAGATCATTGGTTTAATAGAAAAGGAAAAATGATGATTGAATGAGAAAAAAAACGTGAGAAGTTCCCTATAACATCCCTACTTTTGTAATTACATGATGACGTGTAATTCCTTCACATGACATGAAAAATATGTTGTTTAAGTAAACAGAGAAATATGTCACCTCAGATTAAAAATTATTTATTTTAAAAATTCAGGATGTGTAATACCTATACACATCTTGCGACCTTTCACAACATGAATCCTTTAATGACTTGTACCCAGCAACACTTACACGAAATGTAATCTAGTTATATGTTATGAAACCCTCCTATAACCTGTAGAAAAAGCTATTTAAATCCAAGAGTCCAAAAAACTGATGACTTCACCATTATAGGTATCCTCCCAATTCCTTATCATACCTCCATAGACAATGGGAAAAAGGAGAATAGTGATGATACATACATTTTAGATTGGTAACAGGATGTTAGAAACTCCCCCCATAAAGTCTTTACATCCTTTGGAAGTCATGTGGAAGATTTAATCCCTGGAAAAAGATTGGTCCACTAATCCCTTATCAACGACCAGAATTCCCATGTCTCATGATAATTAGATATATGTTTCCATAGAACTCTAGCCAATGGAATCAACATTCCACGTAAGGCTTTCACTTGATATTGAATGATCTCAACTGGTTTCTCCATAATAGAAACATCTTTCTCTAGCTCAATTTCATCCCATCTCATAACATGGGAGGGTTCAGGGTAATACTTCCTAAGATAAGAAATGTGTAAACCTTATGAATACTCATCAACTAAACTGGAAATGCTAATCGATAAGCAACATGTCTGAGCCACTCATTGACGTAAAATGGTCCAACATATCTTAGATCCAACATTCCTTGTTTTCCAAGTCAATGGTGACCCAACCTAGGGGAAAAATTCAATAAAACCTACTCACTAATAAGAAATTACAGAGGATGATGTTTCTGATCTACATATAGGTTTTTTCAACTCTGGGTTTAACAAGACATTGATGTACATCATGAATCTTTACCAATATATCCTAAACCAAACATGGTCCAACCAAAGCTACTTCTCCCACCTCATTCAAAAAAAGGATATCTAAATGGGAAACCATACAATTCGTCAAAGGGTGTGATTCATATCGATGACTAGTAACTATTGTTGTAAACAAACTCAAACTACCCCAGATGGTTATCCCATGATCAACTAAAGTCAAGAACATAGGTATGTATAATATCTTTTAGGATCTAAATTACTTGCTATGTCTAACCATACGTTGGTGGATTGTATGCTATGATTGACTAGACCAGAGTTCTTATTTCTTCTTGGATACTCCTATACAACCTCAAGGTAAACCTATGATCCTTATCCAAAACAATGGCAGAAGGAATCCTATGAAACCTCATAATCTCCTGCACATACAGCCTACCTAGATCTTCAACCTTAGTGTTATCCATGATCAGAATGAAATAAGAAGACTTCTTCAACCGATCAACGACCACCCATGTAGAATTATTCCTTTAGGGAATCCACGGTAATCAAACTATACGATCCATAGATACCTCATCTCATATCTAGATCGGCACCAGAATAGGGTGAATAAAATGAAAGGGTTTCAAGTGCTCTGTGTTTATCTGTTGGCAGGTGTAACGACAGGACTCATAATCTACAATGTCATACTTCATACTTGGCCACCATAATAAATTTATCATATCATAATACATATTCACAGTTCTTAGTATAATGACCCATGAAGAGCTATGGGAATTAAACAAGACTAAAATCCTCAAGGATTACGAGATGACAACTTAATTCCAAAAGTGGATCATACCATCTAAAGAAAGAGACCAACCATAAACAGTATCCCCACCATAAATCCTTTCTCAAAATTTACTAAACTCATCATCCTACTGACGACTCTTCAAAATTGACTCTAAGAGAGATGATGATAACTAAAAAATGGTATCAACCATACCTGAAACATTCTCATGAGTGTCCAAGTGAAACTAAGTTAAAAGTCCCATAAGATTTCACACCTCCATAATTTCCATAACAACACGCGATGGTACTTTAGTACTAAGATCATCTGCAATAATGTTTCCCTTCCCCAGTTTTTAGGTGATATCAAAGTCAACTTTTTGAAGGTATTCTACCCATCATATATGTCATAGATTTATTTCATTTTGAGAAAATATATAACTCAAACTCATATGATCATAGAATACCATCAACCATTCCCCAAAAAGATAGTGCCTACAACATTTAAGCACATCAATAAATATACAAATCTGTAAATAGTGAGTGGGGTAACTCTTCTCATTCGGTTGTAGATGATGAGATTCGTAAGCAACCACATGGTCATCCTGTATAAGCATTCATCCCAAACCAGCACCAGAAGCATAAAAAACACCACATACACCTTACAAAGCTTAGGTAATATTAGAATAGGATCCTATATTAGAATTCATTTCATTTCATCAAAATAATACTAACACATCTCATACCATGTGAATTTCACCACATTCCTAGTAAGAGCTGTCAAAGGTGACGCTAGCTTGGATAAATACTTAACAAATCGTCGGTAATATATATAAAGAAGAAGGAAGCTCCATATCTCAAAGAACATTTGTGGTTCCTTCCATGATAAAATATCCTTCAACTTTTCTGGATCAAATGAAAAGGAATGTTTTGAAATATTATTCTCAAAGAACAACACTTCTTGAATCTAGAAAATAAATTTCAAAATCATTCCATAAAAATGGTGACTTCTTAGAATTTCCAGAACAAAACATAAATAGTGCTCGTGTTCACACATGAATTTTGAATAAACCTGGATATCTTACATGAAAAATTCCACAAAAGTTTCAAAATATTGATGTAACATTTGGTTAATAAAATCTATAAAACTATAGCATCATTAGTCAAACCAAAAGGCATCAAAAGAAATTCATAATGGAAATACCTTCTTCTGAAAGTTATTTTTAGTATATCAGACTCCCTAAATTTGATTTGATGATAACTAGACTGAATATCAATCTTTCAAGAACCAATTTTCCCCCTATAATTGATCAAAAAAATCATCCACATGAGGCAAAGGATAATTTTTATTAACTGTTACCCAGTTCAACTTTAGATTGTCTACACACAACCGAATTGCACCATATACATTTTTGGAAAAGAGCACAGGGGATGCCCAATGTCAAACACTAGGGAGAATAAGACCTTTATTCAAAAGGTTTTCCTACTTAATCTTGACCACTTTCGACTCTGATGGTTCCATATAATAAGAATTTATCGATATCAGCAGCATACTTGGCACCAGGTCAATCATAAGTTCAACCTCTCTCTATAGAGGAAGACTATAGAATTAATATGAGAAAATTTCAGAAAATTACCAAAAAAACAAAAAAATTGAAAATAAAATAAATTTCATCAGGCTCAAACACAACAGTAGACAAAAATCTATTGAGCTATGGACTGGAAGGCCCAACATGACATGACCTCCAGTCCTACTCCACCAAAAACACATCCTAGAACAACTCTGTTTTGAATATCATTAATGGAAAAGAATGAAACCATAACCCTTTCCCTTTCCTCTTACCAAGAGTAGTTTTTTAATCCATTAAAAATGGAATAAGTTATGTTGGATGTTTAGGAAAATCAACCAAATTTGAAGATATAAATAAGTTGTAGGAACTGGTATCAAGTAAATAAATTTCTACTAAATATGTAATAAATGTAGTACCTATCAATATTGTTTTAACTACACTAACTTCTGATGGAAACTCATCTACATCATGAAAGTGCTTCACTCCTGAGGTTTTTGGCTAGATCCCTATTTTCCTTGAAGCTTCTAACTGCACCATAGTAGAATTTAGAGCTGAAAAACCTTAACTATAACAAGTTGTAGTCATATCCGGATAGAAATTCAATAAATGAACAAAACATCCACCATTCTGGAACATCTTTGTGGGAATATGACAAAAAGATTTGGTGTGTTTGACCTTGAAACATTGATAGGAGTTAGAGTCACACTTCTAGCCATAACAGATGGTGTGGAGGAGGCTCATTACAGAGACCCACCACCACCACTTCTGCAATGATCCTACCACTTCCTCTTCTTCTCATGCACGCCATTGAAACTACCATTAAATGGAAGGGAAGGGTTGGGAAAACTGAAATTTCCCAACATATCCATATCTTACATTATATCTATGTCTACCATCTCTACATAGGTATAAAGTTTCAATATAAACACCTATAATCTGATATACAGTCGCAACCCCTACAGGTATTTCTAAGCCTTCAACTGGTCATTTTTCACTACATCTAGAGAAAAATAGGAAAGCTCGGAAAATTGGTTGGTGCATGCCAACACCAAACAATCTCCCTATTGTAATGAAAAAGAACTCTAGACACTTCACTAACATCAGTGAATCAGAACAAAATTTCTAGAAGAACAGGGTTTTGAAACCTTTCCAATCCAAGTCCATGTGTCTGTCTGCCTAGACCATAGAATCCCACCACTATTTATTGGAGCACTTGAGCTTGAATGTTGCAAACTTCACCATGATATTCTTAAGTATCTCTAATAATTAAAATATTTGATCAATACTATCCAGCCACTCATCTTTCTGTTGAGTTTCATTCATTCCTTTAAAGAATGGTGGATACTCACACAATAATTCATGTGACCTATCTCTCTCTCTCTCCTCCATTTCATGGACATACCTCAAAAACAACATTCTGAAATCATGGTAAATCCTAATCGACAGCACAAACATACCATCTGATAGTCTTTATGACATTCAGATCTATATAAAGATTCCCTTGTGGAACATCAGTTAAACCTTCCTAAGGAACTCATAGAAGATATCTCGAAGCCCTACTGTTGTACACCGAAACGTAAGAATATTCAATCAATAGAATAATTATCAGTTCAAAATAGAAAACACATAATTAGAAATTGATATTTAAGACCAAACCCAACACTATATACATGTATACAAAATTCCAATGCAAACTTGAGTATAATTACGATAAAAGCTATCAAGGAACTCATCACAACATACCTCTAGATTCCAAACAATAATATCTCTAGTTTAAGAGACGTCCAAAGACAAGGAATCTTAAGGAAAACCTACCCTCTAATACCAAATTATAATGAACTGACCCTGGTTACCCTCAAACCAACCACCTGACCCATTATGTCACATACCCGAAGGGTGTTCTCGATCCCCACAGTTGGAGACCAACACCTAGGCATTGAAAAACAAACCATAGGGAACAATTTCACCCAACCTAACCAAAACACATGGAATATATATTAACTAAGTAGAATTAAATAGTGGAATACTGATGAATATATTTCATGATTGTAAAAAGATAGCAGAAACAAGACAAATTCAAAAGTATCAAAAACTCCAAAGGAAAAGTCCAACTACAAAGGACCAAAATGAAATATCTACTCTAAATGATGGTGTGGATGAACTCCCACAATCTCACCACCAACTACCCAACCCAGCTGACATGAAACCTCACTACCTCACTATCGCACTGTGTCCTTCCTGAAAATGGAAGACATACAATGGTCTACGCACCACCTAAGTGGTCTACAGGGTGTGAGATAACATGATCAATAGGATCCCACCCAAGTGTTCCATAAAAAATCTCTAAATAATAATATTTTTATGATAAATTTAAATAAAACACGGCATGATAGGTAGTAAATAATCTTTATAGAAAACATGGTAAACATGTCTAATTTATCACAATTCTAAAAAAAAGAAAGTATATCAATTTCAAAGTACATTTTTTATATCATATTTGAAAATAATCAACATGAATATCAAGGAAAAAATTTCAAATCTAAGAAATAGAAAACAACAGTAGCAGCACAAGAATCGCAATACTAAGGTAATATAACAGTTCTGTCATCAGACTACTCATATACATAATTTTATAAACAGTGTACTATGCTACCTGAAGCCAATTATCTACAGTCTAGTACTAGGGAGACACTGTAGAATTTGAAACCCCAACTTCATATTCCTACCTAAAGCCAATAATCTGCACTCTAGGACAAGAGTAACACCCCGAAAAGTAAACCCATACAATGGATGATGAACTCAAGATAAAAATTCCACTAAGTACCCAAGGTAACACATTTTCTAATTTTAATAATCTTTTAAATGTTTCAAAAATCATTTCAAAACCATTTCACAAAACCATTTTCAATTATTTGAAAATACACCTTTTATTTCCATTTATCAAAAACCATGGAAACCACTTTTATTGAAATTCTATTTCTATCACACACAAGAAATGATGCCAATTTCATATCAATTTATTTGTAAACCAATTCATAATAATGGAACAATAATTTCTATCAAACACAGGCTAGAGACATAACCACTTACCTCAAAACTCAGGTCACACATAACCGTAATGTGATCCACCAACAATGAAAACCCAAAAACGTCAATGAAATTTATAAAATCCAATAGAAAAATCATTATATTGTTTAAATTGGGAAAGAGGGTTTTTATAGGATAATAAAAATCACATAACTCAACAAAGAACACCCTTTACACCACTACCAATAATGGAACATCATCTAGAATGAGATCACAAAATAGATCTTGGAAGAAGATAAGATGAAACAACATCCTACATCCAAGGATCCAATAAATAACCCCTAGGGTGTTACCGTGATCTATGTAAATGAAGAATGAGATATATAACTCACCCATAGAGATACACTACAACTTAAATGAAGATAGAATACCAAACGGTTCGATTCGGAATGAATAGGGTGTCTAAAAATCACCAGAGAGGAGATTTGATTTGAGGGAAAAGGAAAACAGATGATTGAGTGGGCACCAAAAAAATGAGAAGCACCTTAAATCAACCCTTATTAGGGAATTACATGTTTTTTAATTTCTTTCCATGCCATTAAATTCATGGTTTTTAAGTACATTGAGAAATCTTTCACCTCGTATTAAAAATCCGTTATTTAAAACATTCATGATGTATAATGCCACTTCATGTCGTATAGCCTTTCACTACGTGAAACCTTTCATGAATTATACCCAAAAACATTTACATGATGTGTAACATAGTTACACGACATGAAAACCTCCAACATCCTATAGAAAAAGCTAGTTAAATCCAAGAGTCCAACAAATATGTGGCTTCACCATTATAGGTACCCTTCTAATTGATTCTCAGCCCTCTATAGACAAAAAGAAAAGGGATAACCATGATGAGGTCAAAGAAGTACCTAATAGATCGGTAATGGGATATTACATTAAAAAATCAAGTATAAATAAAATAAAATCAAATAAACTACTAGAAGTCATAGATCATGTTCTGGTGTAGAAAGGTGAACTTTGGTGTTTCAGAGCTGATGTAACGATGTAGATAAGGTTTTCTACAAATTCCCTAGTAAAGAAGTGTAAATAGTATAGCTCCAATGCTTCATTATTAATCAATGAAATATACTCCCACTATTACATCTAGATTTTATATCACTACTTGATTTATTCACCCCTTAAATAGAATAATACAATAATGGATAGTTCTATTATCTTATCTCTTAATTTTAATGAAAATTTCCCATATAAATATTCTGTAATTTCCATGGATATAATAATTCCAATAAATATTTAAATTATCATTAAATAATGCCAAAATAATTAGTATTTAACTCATTGAAATAATCCCAAAAATAAAATGGAACAATGACTTAAAAATTCTGACCATTTGAATTTTAATGTCAAAATCTCTGAATTTAATTTGTATCATATGATAAATAATAATGTCATAAGAAATGATAGATAATTATCTATGGTGTGATGATTTTTAGATGACATAATTGATCATATATAAAAATAACACCATATAAATCTTATTTTTCATAGATGAATATTCAAATCCTACATCATCTATTTATACTCAGAAATTATCTATTGAATATTTATCCTCTTATCAATACATATGAGTCTTCAACTCAATACATTAATTTAAATCCATTACTGCATAAATTATATGAAAAGGTAAAATCCATTTCAAAAATATGATATATAAAAGTCTCATCCTATAATACATAAAACTAATAAATTCATATTTGAAATTAAAATTCATTATTAAAAAAATGAATACTTAATAATTTATTATACTTCTAATTAAATATATAAAATTTAGATTTTCCCAACTTCTATTATATGTAATGATCATATTTAAATTATACAATGATATTTAAAAGTCATTCCCATAGATAAATATCTAATTTTTTAATATGTAATGTTCATTCAAATCCTTAAAAAATACATAATATTAATTTCTATAAATGATAAAATCACGAATTAGAAAAAAATATGAACATAAGAGTAACTTTTCCATGCATAAGATTCATGTATTTAAGAAATATATCAACATAAAAACATGATAAACTAGAATAATTAATCCTAAATAATTATTAATAATTATAAATAATAATTATGAATAAACAATATAAACAATAGATTTAAAATATTAAATAGAATAAACAAGATCTTAGAAAATTAAGTCCTTACCAAAACAAAATAAATATATTGGTAAGAAGTAACTCAAAATATGTTTTTTATCTTATACAAGTGGCTCGTACAACATACTAGATTATTTTTTTCCATTCATATACTTAAGTCTTCATTTTGTAGCCTTATAACCTTTTATTTTCTTTAAAAATTCTAAATTTGACCAAAAATGACCCTAATAATGATTTCATCACTAAAAATTTCAATATTGTTTTGAAACACCTAAAAATAATTTAAACACACTAAATAATAAATCAAGTTATAATGCCCCATACTTTACATACATTATTATTACTTCAGAATTGAAGCATACTTATTACAACATATATCAAAACCATGATAGGACTGTATAGGTATAGTGCCTTTAGAAACAGGGAAACATAAACAACTAGTTCGTAAAGAATCTACATTGTCTCTCATTTATTTCATCATATCTTGAGTCCCTTTTGGAATATCCTACTTAATACCCTTCTTCCTGACCAGTGGAAAATAAAACATACAAAAGGGTGAGCTCAAATACTCAGTAAGGGTAATCAAAGGAAATATTAATCATATCATCTTCATATGAACATAACATTTTGAAAATAGTAACCTGAAAAAGAGATTATAATATCATAACATGGGATAAATCATAGTGTTGAAATGTAATCCCAATAATCATAACATAAAACATGAATCTTTGTGGCATACACACATAATCATGGAAAATCATTTCTTATTAGTCAAGACTCATTTCCAAGACTATCATAGCGGACAAAGTCCATTTCTGAACCGATTTTACTCCTCATTCTAGTCCTGTATCATTGAACCGGATTAACTTTCTGTTTCATCCATGTCTATCTCATGAGATATAAATCTTTACCCAATTCATTGGTGGGAGATATAGGTCCCACCCATCTCATAATGAAACAATTATTATGTGCACCACAAAATCATAAATCATATATCATAGCATATCCAATGTAATAATAATGGGATTCTTAAACATCATGCCACCATAACATAATCCATATAAGATAAGTGGACTTCAAAAAAATAATTCCATCATAACATAATCAAATCAATGTAAAAATATGGATAGAAACATAACCCAATATTATCTTACATGGAAAATAATTTCGATAAAACACTTGAACTCCATTCTTGAGGAAAATATCCTTTCTACTTCAAAAAAACATTTTTCATTTCTTAGCAAGTCATATAATTTTAAACTAAAATAAGTTAATTTAAAATAAACTTGAAATCTTGTAAAGGAATCTTCATGCCGTATAAGTTAAAAAAACATTCTTCTCATACTTTGGCTGGAAAAGTATCTCGTACTGAATACGAAAAAATATTTCTTTCATATCTTTTACTAAAATTCACCAATATGTAAAATTTTTTCTAAACAATTGTATATGGATATAAATAATATTACATATTGTGGAAACATGGATGTGAATGATAAATATGCCCTAGTAAATTCTAAAGTATAAACAATCTCGGATAAAAATTGGGATTGTGAGATTTTCCCTTACCTTTGGTCTGATATGATTCGTACATATCCAAACCTCCTATATAATGATTTAAATAATATCATTGAATTATTACAGAATAATATTCATTGTTATGATATCATATATGGTCATATTATTATATTCTTCTTTGTAATATTTTATTGCTACTAGTTATTCAGGTGTTCATTGCTTTATGTTCTTATGCATATTTTGTAGAATAAATTATTTTTCCTCTAATTAAATTATAGATAACTTATTTATAGAAATTTATTAGTCTAATATATATCATATTTATTCATTAAATTCATTTATATAATCGTTATTCAATGAAGATCATGTAGAATGAGTCGCATCACATCGTGGAGATGGTAGGTCGTACATACGCACGAGCGATGATATCATTCCCATAATTATTGAATGGTATTGGATTGGATGATGTAATGTCTCAGAATTAGTATCATGTTATAATAATCACATGTAGTTATTATTTACACCATTATACCCATCCAAGTATGTTGGTGGTGGAAAACAGATTACACCACTGTGTGGAGATGGTATTCAGTACGTACGCACGCACAGTGATTTCATTTTCCGTAGGATGGATAGAAGGGGAGATAGGGTTGTTTCATATTTATAATAACATATCAGTATATGAGTGATACGGGTGTTATTACTTTATAATGAAACAACTAAATAAGAGGAAGTAGAAGAAGGAAGAAACTTGAAAGAATCGGTAGAAGATATTACCTCTTCCTCGATGTGCCTTCCTTAAACTTCATCTTAAGGGACTAGAGTTGGTTTTTTGAGAAGACCAAAACCTCTAGAATATTATTAGGTAAGTTTAGAAGATTAATGGGTATGTTTTGGCCGATCATGAAGGATCAAATTTGTGTAAATAGAAGAGGGAGGAGGTTCCCTTTTATAAGGGAGGAGAGGGGAACCTTTGGAAACCTCAAAAATATAAATTTATAATTAATAAAACCCCACTTAATAACCTCTAAAAATGACTCATATTAGAATATTAGATTATATAGGGTTGTAATATCATCATCAAATAAAATTTCGACATGTTGGAAATTTATTTTAAACCATATCAACATGATTTATCCTTACTTAATTTATTTAATTTTATTTGTTGTAACAAGATTCTAAATTTTAAATTGTTAAAAATAATTACTTCTGTGTTGTGAATTGTCCATAATTGGATCATTTATGACATTTTCGACCATATAAATTTTAATTTATAATTTTATATATTTTTTGGTTTTTAAACAATTTTATATTATGTTATTTTTATAAAATAACAATACTGTCAATTTTGACACTATTCCTTTATTTGGATTTAAATAAAATCCACACAGAATATATGTTCAAAATAAAATTTTTTATTGATTAATAACATGTCATATTTATCTATAAAATTAGTGGAACACATTAAATAGTTCATATTATTTCTATTTTAATATTTTTATAACCATTTATTTGATATTTCAATCAATAAAATAATTTCAACATCACTATTGTGTCACCTTTAATGATATTTATTTAATCCCTAAAAATTCAAAATAAATTCACATGATGTAGATAATTTTATTATATTTTAGGAGACTATTCTTTTTTGAAGTTTCATGAAGTTTATCACTAAATTAAAATTATTATACTTATACGATTTAAGAGAGTGACATGTTGTCACTTTCTTTGGTTTTAATAATAATTATATTATTTTCACAGTAAAAAGTCCAAAAATGAATCTATTTCGACCCTCAAGTTATATGGGTCTACTTCTAGTCATCCAATAGAATTTTGGTAGATGTTAGGGTAATTTTATAATCTTATTTTTACCCTTAATTAACCGATTTACCTTTAACTACAGTAAATAAAAATTACCGTAGTTACTATTCATAATATAAAGAAAAAATAAAAGTAACCTAATAACATAATTTGGACCCACTGAATTAAAATATGGAATCCATTTTTAAAAATTCAAAACATAGAAGTTGCAGTAATTAATTTAAAATTAATCCCGTTGTTAAGAAAACGGGTTTTAAAAGTTAAAACATTTCCAAAGATTTTAATGTTTTTAGCTATGAATTCGATGTAAAATTAATGGTAATGACATACATTATATTAAATGGTAAAAATATATTCTATTTATACTTTAAAACCATTCAATATTATAAATTAACAATATAATGTATTGCGATGAAAAAAGTTGTTTTTAGTTAAAATATAGCGGGTTTTTTCTATTCATTAAAATATGAAAGTTATCAAAATCATATGAAAATTTTATCCAAAGTAAATTTTTATATCGTTATTACAAATTAGAATTTTATTTTTTCAAATTGAACTTATAAATTTGTCAAAAATTATATTTATAAAGGGTGCGCCATCAAAAGGCAGTAAAATTGCATTTTATTAAAAATACTTCTTTTATCTGAAAAATTGATTTTGTTTTCATACCTAATTATTGAAAATATTTAAGATAAATTATAATGTTATAAAATTAAAAATTTAGGTAATAATATTCATAACATCTAGTTCATAATATTATAATAATATATCATTGTTTAGTGAAACTCGTCCTTGCATGCAACGCAAGCTATCGAGGAAGGTTGCTCTTGTGTGTAACGCAAGCCAAACTGGTGTTGTGTGTAGTGAAAGATTCTCTTGGTGTGGTGTATAAAATAAGACACAAAAACATATTCCCCATAAAATCTAAGGGTGTTACATTCTACCCCCCTTAAAATGAATTGTGCCCTCGAAATTCGTCATTTCGTAACAAACAGATGAGGATACCTCTCCCTCATCATATCCTCAAGTTCTCATGTAGCTTATTCTAATTGGTGGTTCCTCCATAAAACTTTAACCAAGAAAGTGTTCTTGTTTTATAGAACTTTTTCGCTACGATCAAGAATCTCTATCAGCTTCTCTTCATAAGAAAGATCTTACTTCAGCAGTACAACTTCTGAGCTTAGTACATGTGAAGGATCAGGTATGTACTTTCTCAGAAGAGATACAAGGAATACATCATGAACTTGAAAGAGATTCGGTGGAAGTTCCAATCAGTAAGCTACCTTCCCAACACAATCCAGTATTTCAAATGGACTGATATACCTAGAGCTCGGCTTTCCCTTCTTTTCAAATATCATTACTCTCTTAGAGGGAGATATTAGTAAGAACACTTTATCACCCACTTCAAACACTAGGTCTTTTCTTATGTTGTCGGCATAACGGTTTTGTCGACTCTGAGCTATTTTTATGTGTTGTTGAATAGATCTTACCTTTTTTGTCATCTCATCAATAAGATCAGGTCCTAATAGATTTTTTCCCCAACTTCATCATAGCAAGTTGGAGTTATGTATTTCTTTCTATAGAGATATTCATAAAGAGACATCTGAATACTGGAGTGAAATCTATTATTATAAGAAACTTCCACCAAAGTTAGGTGTCAATCCTAACCACCTTTTAAATCCATAGATCAAGCTCTCAACATTTCTTCTAGTGTTTGAATTTTCCTCTCAGACTGACCGTCTGTCTGAGGATGATAAGAAGAACTGAAACTCAACTCTGTATCTAGAGTATGCTGAAGACTTTTCCAAAACATCGAGGTAAACCTCGGATCCCGGTTAGATATAATGGAAGGTGGTACTCCATGCAATCTTACCACTTCCTTCACATATATCCTGGAAATATGGTCAAGAGATAAATCTTCTCTAATAGAAATCAAGTGTACTGACTTTGTAAGATGATAAACTATAACCCAGATACCATTATTTCCTTTGGATGTTTTAGGAAGTCCAGTGAAAAAGTCCATAGTGTTGTTTTCCCATTTCCATTATGGTATGGGTAATGGTTGTAACATCCACTTAGACATTTGTCTCTCAGCTTTAATTTGTTGACAAGCCAATCATTAAGAGACATATTCCGGAACATCTCTTTTCATTCCATCCCAGTAGAAGTACTCCTTTATTTCCCTATACATCTTCATGCTTCCAGGGTGAATAGATAATGAAGAACTGTGAGCTTCATCCAATATTTCCTTCTTTAATTCTGGGATGGGAGGAACACAAACCCGAATCCTGAACTTTATTATTTCATCACAATTAATGTTTAATTAAGGAAAATTTCTCACCTTTTTTTGTAACTCTACATCTTCTTTTTATGCCTCTTTAATATTCACATGTATAGATGGTTGAACATTAATTTGAGAAAGATAATATTTTTCCCCTTCCATTATAATTCCAAGATCCATCCTTTGTAAATCCATAAATGTTGGATCATTTTTATCCTTATCATGGATAAGCTAGCATGGTCTTGTCGACTTAATGCGTCTGCCACCTTGTTTTCTTTCCCTAGGTGATAATGAATTGAGCATTCATAATCCTTAATAAGCTCCAACCATCATCTTTGATGCATATTCAGCTCCATTTCTATGATAATATACTTTAAACTTTTATGATGAGTATAAATATCATACCTTTCACCATAATGATAATGCCTCCAATTATTTTATGCAAATATTACCATATCTAACTCTAAATCAGGAGTTGGGTAATTTTTCTCATGGATATTCAGCTGTCCTGAGGCATAAGCTATCACCATATCATTTTTCATGAGAACACACCCCAATCCCTTCTTGGATGCATCACTGTAGATCGCAAACCTTTCTACACTACAAGGTAGTGTGAGCATAGGTTCACTGGATAACCTTATTTTTAACTCCTTGAAATTCTCTTCACACTCCTCCATCCACATGAACTTAAATCCTTTTCAAGTAAACCTAGTGAGTGGATTATATAATTGTGAAAAATATTTCACAAAACGTCGATAATATTCATCCATACGAAGAAAAATTCATATCATAGTTACTGTTGTTGGTCTCCGCCATCTTTCGATAACCTCTGTTTTTACTGGATCCATAGATATCCCCTATTTTGAGATTATGAGACCCAAAAATGAAACTTTTGAAGCCAAAATTAACTCTTTGTAAATTTGGCATAAAGATTCTCCTTTCTCAGAGTCTTCAATACAATTCTTAAGTGATCTTCATGTTCTTCATTAATCCTTGAATAGACAAGATTATCATTTATAAAGACTTCAAAAAACTGATTAAGATAGTCTCTAAAGACTCTATTTATTATATCCATGAAGATAGCAGGGGCATTAGTAAGACCAAATGGCATCACTATGAATTCATAGTGTCTATACCTTTTACGGAAAGACGTATTTCATATATCCTTCCTTTTGACCCTTAATTGATGATACCCTGAATGAAGATCAATCTTGGAAAAGTATTGAGCTCCACATAGTTGGTCAAATAAGTCATAAATGCATGGGAGAGGATATTTTTTCTTGATAGTGATCTTGTTATGTTCTAAATAATCAATGCAGAGTCTCATTGATCCATCTTTTTTTCTTAACAAACAGAACATCTACTCCACAAGGTGATGCACTAGGGCGTATGAATCCCTTATAAAGATTCTATTGGAGTTTCTTCTTCAATTCCTACAAATCAATTGGGTCCATCCTATAAGGTGTCTTTGAAATGGGCATAGCACCCGGTATGAGTTCTATTGAAAACTCAACTTTACGATTTGGTGGAAGACCTGGAAACTCCTCTAGAAAGACATCATCAAACTCTCGTACAATGGGAATATTATTAATCTTGAGTTTCTCTCAAACCATTTGAGATAAATAACCTTCATTTATTGGAATCAAGACCCATAAGATGGAATAAATTTCCACTGGAAGGTTATATTCATCCTTGTATCAATAGATGGTCATAAATTGATAAGGAATATGAAATGTGACTTCCCTTCTTTGGAAATCGATATGAGCTCCATATAAGGAAAGCCAATCCATGCCAAGAATCACATCAAATTACACTATAGGAAGGATCACAAGATATGCAGGAAGAACTTTCCCACAAATGTCAATTGGAGAAGAATTATAAACTTTTGATGCAACCGTTGGGCCATTAGGAGTTGTCGCAGCAAAATCAACAGCTAATTGTTGAGGTAGTATGACAATACCCTTAGAAAATTCTTCATAAATAAAAGAGGGGGTGGATCTAGAATCAAATAAAACATTTTCTACTTTAGAGTGGATTGTAAGTGTACCTTTCACCACTTCGTTATCGTACTACACATTTCCGATAGAAATTTAATATGACTTTCCTTTTTCTTTGGCCTTAAGAGTTTGTTGACCTCGATCATCATAAACAACCCTTGGATTAGAAAAATTATTTAGCATAATGCCTCATTTCCTTGCACTTGTAACATTGAAGTGTAGGGGGTGAATTCTGTGTAGCCTTTTCTTTGTTTGCATCACTAGAAATCTTTTTCCCATCATTGCAACATTAAAATTCTTGATGACCTTATTTACCACATTTGAAACATTTACTTGTCCCTTTAAGACAATTCCCTCCATGTTTATTTCCACACATTGAGCATAAGGGAAAACTCATCTTCTTTTAAGTGTGGTCTTTAGATTTCGATTTTATATACAGTTTCCTCTTCTTATCAAACCCATATGACTGATGGGTTACTCCAATATCCATCTCAACCTTGAGAGCACATTTAACAATTTCTTCATAGCTATTGAAGTCCCTTATGGATAACTCCATTCGAAGACTTGGTTTTAAGCCACTAAAGAATCGATCGATCTTACTCTCATGTTGGATAATAATTCCGGAAGCATACCTTGCAAGCCTTGTAAAATTTACTTCATAGGTACCAACAGATTCATCATCCTTTTTCTATAGTTAAAGAAACTCATTATCCATCTTTGTTCGAAGAATACGAGGGAAGTAATTATTGAAAAATATGTTCTTGAACTTGCCCCATTCCTTGGACTCAATTTCATCTCCTTGCCTCATATTCTTGATAAGATTCCACCATTGATCAGCTTCACCTTTGAAATGATATACTTCTAAGATGACTTTATCATGTTCAGAACATTATAAAACTGAAAATATCTTTTCAGTGGTACTAATCAATTGTTCAGCCACTAATGGGTCAGTAGACCGACTGAATGAGGGTGGACGCTTCCTCGTGAAGGATTCAACAAAATGTTTCTCCTTCTATTGCTCGTTTGGAAGTCCTGCATGATTCATAGCTTGAGAAAGTTTTGTTATCATGGCTACATTATTTTGCATTCCAGATCTCATAGCATTTGGTTGCTCAGGGGGACAATCATTGCATTTCCCGTCACATTCAGCATTAACACGGGTCTATCGGGTTCCAGTCGTTGACTAAAACCAATAAGAATAGTGTGAGAAACACTAATCATAATAGGAAAACCACATAATCAAGAATAAAATTTCACAGTTAAGGTCTTATCATAGGTTATTCATGGCCATTTATGAAACACTAATATCGTGTTCTATGCTTAGATATATCCTTAGGGTTCTTACTAAGGCATTCACATTCTAGTTTCCAAAGGTTGAGTATACCTTTCCTCTGATACCAACTATAATGACCCATACTTTACATACATTGTTATTACTTCATAATTGAAGAATACATATTACAACATATAAAAACCATGATAGGACCGTATAGGTATAGTGTCTTTAGAAACTGGGAAACATAAACAACTGGTTCATAAATCATCTACATTTTCTTTCATTTATTTCATCATATCTGGAGTCCCTTTTGGAATATCCTACTTAGTACCCTTCTTCCAGACCTGGGGAAAAGAAAACATATAAAAGGGTGAGATCAAATGCTCAGTAAGGGTAAAAAAAGGAAATATCAATCATATAATATTCATAATAACATAACATTTTGAAAATCATAACCTGTAAAAGAGATCATAATATCATAACATGGGATAAATCATAGTGGGGAAATTTAATCCCAATAATCATAACATAAAACATGAAACATTATGTCATACACACATAATCAAAGAGAATCATTTCTTATTAGTCAAGTCTCATTTCCAAGACTATCATATCGGACAAAGTCCATTTCTAAACCGATTTCACTCCTCGTTCCAGTCCTGTTTAAATGAACTGGATTAACTTGCTATTTTAACCATGTCTATCTCATGAGATATAAATCTTTACCCAATACATTGGAGGGAGATATAGATTCCACCCATCTCATAATGAAACCATTCTTATGTGTGCTCGGAAATCATAAATCATATATCATAGCATAACCCATGTAATAAAAATGGGATTCTTAATCATCATTCCATAATAACATAATCTATATAAGATAAAAGGACTTAAAAAAATAATTCCATTATAACATAATCAAATCAATTTAAAAATAGAGATAGAAACATAACCCTATATTATCTTAGATGGAAAATAATTTTTATAAAACCCTTGAACTCCATTCTTAAGGAAAATATCTTTTCTACTTCAAAAAAACATTTTTCCATTCATAACGTGTCATTCAATTTTAAACTAGAATAATTTAATTAAAAATAAACTTGAAATCTTGTAAAGGAAGCTTCATTCCATATAAGTTAAAAAACATTTTTCTCGTAATTTGGCCGGAAAAGTATCTCGTACTGAATACGACAAAATATTTCTTTCATATCTTTTAATAAAATTCACCAATATGTAAAATTGGATTTAAAAAATTCTAGGAGGATATAAATAGTATTTCATATTGATGAAACTTGGATGTATATGATAAATATTCCCCAATGAATTACGAAGTATAAAAAGTCTCGGATACAAATTGAGATTGCAAGATTTTCCCTTACCTTAGGTCTGATATGCTTCGTACGTATCCTAACCTCCTGTATAATGATTTAAATATTTTCATTGACATATTATAGATTCATATTCATTGTTATGATATCATATATGGTCTTATTTTTATATTCTTATTAGTAATATTTAATTGCTACTTGTTATTCGGGTGTTCATTGCTTTATGTTCTTATGCATGTTTTTTCGAATAAATTCTTATTCTTCTTCTTAGGATATAGATACATTATTAACAGAATTTTATTAGTGTAATATATATCATATTTATTAATTCAATTCATTTATATAATCATTATTCAATGAATATCATGTAGAACGAGTCGCATCACATCATGGAGACGGTAGACCGTACGTACGCGTGAACGATGATATCGTTCCCATAATTATTGAATGGTATTGGAGTGGATGATGGAATGTCTCAGAATTAGTATCATGTTATAATAATAATATATAGTTATTCTTTAAACCATTATACCCATCCAAGTAAGCTAGTGGCAGAAAACAGATTACACCGCGGCGTGGAGATGGTATTCCGTACATACACAGGCACGGTGATTTCATTTTATGTAGAATGGGTAAAAGGTGAAATAGGGTTGTTTAATATTTATAATAACATATCAGTATATTAGTGATAATTATGTTATTACTTTATAATGAAACAACTAAATAACAGGAAGTAGAAGAAGGAAGAAACTTGAAAGAATCGGTAGAAGAGATTACCTCTTCCTCGACGTGCCTCCTTTAAACTTCTTCTTATGGGACTAGAGTTGGTCTTTTGAGAGGACCATAACCTCCTGAATATTACTATGGAAGTTGAGAAGAGTAATTGGTAGGGTTTTTTTGATCTTTAAGTCTCAAAGTTGTGTAAAGAGGAGATGGAGGAGGTTCGTTTTTATAAGGGAGGAGAGGGACACCTTTGGAAACCTCAAAAATATTAATTTATAATAAATCAAACCCCACTTAAAAATCTCAAAAAATGACACATATTCGAATATTAGATGATATAAGGTTGTAATATCATCAACCAATAAAATTTAGACATGTTGTAAATTTATTTTAAATCTTATCAACTTGATTTATCCTTATTTAATCAATTTTATTTTATTTGTGGTAATAAGATTCTATATTTTAAATTGTTATAAATAATTACTTATGTGTTGTGAATTTTCTAGAATTGGATAATTTATGACATTTTCGACCATATAAATTTTAATTTATAATTTATAAATATTTTTTGTGATTTTTAAACAATTTTATATTATGTTTTTTTATAAAATAACAATAGTGTCAATTTTGACATTATTAATTTATTTGAATTTAAATAAAACCCACACAAAATATATGTTCAAAATAAAAGATTTAATAGATTCATAAAATTTAATATTTATCTATAAAATTAGTGTAACACACTAAATAGTTCATATTATATTTATTTTAACATTTTTAATACCATCAATTAGATATTTCAATTAATAAAATAATTTCAACATCACTATTGTGTCACCTTTAATGATAATTATTTAAACCATAAAAATTATAAATAAATTCACATTATGGAGATAATTTTATTATATTTTTTTATAATATTCACGTTCGAAGTTTGATTAAGTTTATCACTAAATTAAAATTATTATACTTATACGATTTAAGAGAGTGACATGTTGTCACTTTCATTGGTTTTAATAATAATTAAATTATTTTCATCATCAAAAGTCCATAAAATGAATCTATTCTAACCCTTATGTGATATGGGTCTACTTTTAGTCATCTAATAGAATTTTTTCAGGTGTTAGGGTAATTTTATAATCTTATTTTACCCTTAATTACCCAATTTACCTTTAACTGCAGTAAATAAAAATTACCGTGGTTACTATTCATAATATCAAAAAAATAAAGGTAAAATATTTAAATAATTTGGACCCACTGAATTAAAATATTTAATCCATTTTTCAAAATTCAAAACACAGAAGTTTCAGTAATTAATTTAAAATTAATCTCGTTTTTAAGAAAATGAGTTTTAAAAGATAAAACATTGCCAAAGATTTAAATATTTTTACCTAGGAATTCAATGTAAAATTAATGGTAATGACATGAATTATATTAAATGGTAAAAATATATTCTATTTATACTTTTAAAACATTAAATATTATAATTTAACCATATAAATTATTGTGATGAAAAAGTTGTTTTTAATTAAAACATTGCTTGTTTTTACTATTTATTAAAATGTGAAAGTTATTATAATATTATGAAAAATTTATCCAAAGTAAATTTTTATATCCTGATTCCAAATAAGAATTTTATTTTGTCAAATTTAACTTATAAACTTGTCAAAAATTATATTTATAAAGGGTGTTCCATTAAAAGGCAGTAAAACTGCATTTTTATAAAAATACTTCTTTTATCTGAAAAATTGATTTTTTTTCATACCTCATTCTTTAAAATATGTAAGATGAATTATAATTTTATAAAATTAAAAATTCATTTAATACTATTCATAATGGATAGTTTATAATATTATAATAATATATCATTGTTTAGTGAAACTCGTCATTGCGTGCAATGCAAGCTATCGAGGAAGGTTGCTCTTGCGTATAATGAAAATCAAGCTGATGTTTTGTGTAGTCAAATATTCTCTTGGTGTTTTGTATAACATAAGACAAAAAAAAATATTTCTCATAAAATCTTAGGGTGTTACACAAGTAGTATTTGAACCATTTTCCAATAGAAATAATATCATTTAATTATTCACAAAATGGGAATATTAGGAACACATCAAGAGATAAATCATTTTTTATAATTAAAATTTTATAATGTTGATATTTTGAGATTGTGTGATGATTAATAAAGTTTGTAGGTGTATTTTAGGGTTTTTATAACTTAATATTTTATGTTGGTGGTTGTAGGTGGCCATTAGGTACCCGATATCATATCATTATGTACTTGGTGACAATTCTAATGGGGAAGTTTCCACTAGACATCCATCCAGTTTTTAGTTGGGGTCCAGTAGGTATCGTCTAATGCCCATTTTTTAAAAAAAAATTGGGATTTTTTGTTTATTCTAAATACAATATTTTTAACCCCTTCTCAATATCCCTTGGGATTATTTATTCTAATCTATTCACACACACTATTCATATCTCCACTCTTCCCTTTATTTCACCCTTTATTACAAATTCAATACAATGAATTATAGGGAGTTTGAATTATTTAATTAATCTATGATCCCCTTGTTTCTTCTATTCTTCCAACTTCCTCTCTTATCCTCTGATTTCTATCTATCTGGTTAGTGATTTCCTAATGGTTTTTACTAGTATATAGTGAAATATATTCAAGATGTCTAGAACTTCATAGGTCATAGATAGAGGTTGTTGAGGAAGTTTTTTCTCTAATTTTATCATAGTGTTTTTATATATAAATCATTTACTAAATTACGTTAGTGATTTTATATTTTTAGGTTATATAAATTAAATATTGTGGTTTTTTGAGTGTTAAAAATCTATTTTGAGTTATATATGATGGTATAGATTCAATATTGGATATATTTATCTATAAATATTATTTGCTCAGTTTAAATGGTAATTTGAAATTTGATTATTTTCAAAACAATTATTCATAGTAATGATAGAATGATTTTTTCACTAGCAAGTTATAATGGTATGTGGTCTCAATAATTCTTATTATTTAATTATTTTATGACTAAGATGTGTATTCCAATGAATTTAAATACATTAATAAATGTATAAAATTGATTTAGAAAAATAAAAAATAAGGTTATTTCAATTTAATTTTTTTCAATTTAATGTTCATTAATTTATTTTTTACATTAAAATTCATGGTTATTCCTGGATTTCATATTTTCATTACTAATATATTGGGGTTTAACATTTATATTATTTTAGTATGGTAAAACAAATTTTTTGGTTTTAAATACACCAATTATTCTTAGTGGTTTATGTTATACTCATGTTTTTCCATGCCATTGCAGTGATATAATATAATTTTTTTAGTTGTAGATAAAAATAAATAATCATTTTTTATAGTGGGAATTAAAATTAATTTTTCATTTGATGATTTTGGGCATAAGAGTAATAGTTGATTACATATTTTATGAACTTGACACCATGTACACCATTGGTTATTTATTTTTATCCTTCATGTAAGTTGTTATTGGTTCCCATGGATAGTTTCTTAGGTATTTATATTGTTTAAAGATAAGTATATTTAATTAAATTCTTAATTAACATTAAATGGGTAAATTAATCCTTCCAATTAAAATCCTGAATGAGGCAGAAGCTAATGATAAAACAATTGAAGTTTTGATGAATGGTTGTATTAGTAGAGATGAAATGAGTAGGTTTGATATAATAAAAAGGAATAGTTTTATCACTTATATTTATAAGTAACCTTAATAAATAAATTAATTTAAAATTTAAAATGTTTATCTTATGAAAACATATTCTCTTAGGGAATTTTGATGCTGTAAATAATTGGTAAGGATTAATGGTTTATGATGTTATCCTATTAAAAGAAAATGTATAATAAATTTTTTATATATTATTTTAGAGTTTATTGACGATGATCCATCATTTACACATTTATTTTTTTAAATCCTTTTATTTTATGCCCTTATATATCCCACGTTGTGTGTTTTTTATTTTTTTTAATCATTATGGAGTTTCATTGGAGTTTATTGTTAATATAGTGAAGAAAAATCACAATTAATGGGAAGATATTGGAAGTAAATTGGAGATATCAGGTATAGTAGATTTGATGGATGAAATTTATTTGATGTTCTTTCCTCTAATTTTTTTCTTGATTCATTTATTTTTTAATGAAAATGTGTTGGAAGATGATGAATTTTATATTGAATTTATAATTTTGACTCATATATCTCTATGATCATCAAATCAGTGATGGTGCATCCATATTCATGTGAACTAAAAAATGTGGATGAATTATTATGAAGATATTTGAATCCTTAAATCTAACATATGGTCAATGAGGCAAATTTTTTTATTATTTGATATTTTGTGAATGTAATTTTTGAGGTGGAAAAAATATTTCCCAAATTAGCCAAGTACATCAACTCAAGAATTCACGGGAATCAGAAGACACCCTGATCAAGGTTAAGGGTTGAAACCATCATTGAGTGTCTATAGAGGATTTTTACAAGATGTATTGTTTAGGAAGATCCAATATGATTGTCAGTACAGAAGTATGCGATTAGAGGAGTGATAATATTTTTATCTATCACCATGAAGGTTGTCATAGATATAGTTGTCGATCACTATCACAAACATATTTAATTGAAAATTGGATAATAGATTCCAAATTATTAAAAAACATTATATCACTTGAACCTCCAATATGGGATTTGGTTTTAAGTAACATTATTCATCACTTAAAATACATGTGATATCAGGATAATACAAAGTCAACTTTCTCACATTGATGTTTTTTACTACAACTGGTTTAGGCTACTCCATAGTCTACCACCATCGAATCCTTAAAGATCAAATATTGTGTAATTTTTCGTCAAAGGTTTTGTATACATTTTATTATCATCTGGGGTTTCATGAAAAATTTTTAGAAGAATACAAGAATATTTAATTTTTGTAAATTAAATTTGAGGTCACTACACTATATTGGTTCATAAAAATAGGGATAGTGATTCTTTTGTAAGATATAATGATGAACTATTAGGGATGTAATCATTTATATGCCTTTTTTTAGAGGGGATTATCCTATGAAAGAAACAAGAAAATAAATGCTGTGAATGTCGCCATGGTATATAATTGGTGATCATTCTATGTTGAAGTTTAATCATTTATTAAAAATTTAACTGAAAGTTAATGATTTTTATATCATAGTAATATAATTATGATTATTTCATATGGTAAAGTATAATAAAGATTTTGGAGTCTAGGATAAGTATAAGATATGCATATTAGTAATTTTTTCAAAATAACTGACTAATTAATGATAATGAATTAGTTATGTAAGATTTATCTAGTGCTTACACCACCAACATAAGGGTAAAATTCATCATTATAAATTTCATATGTTAGAGTCTATGTAAATTTCATCTGTGTTTTTAAATTTCTATGTAATCTTCATTGAGGCCTACATAAAGGTTTTTTGAGATCAATATAATGGTAATTTTCCTCTTATTGAAATGGTTCATATGAAGGGAATCCCCACTAAACCAATTTAATATAACATGGATTGTAATTCCACTACATACTCAATTTAATATACCACATCACATAAAAATAATGATAATTTATAATCTCATTATCAGCAATACAATAGGTTTGGACTTCTTTCTAACTAAGATCATCAATCAAATTAAATGATATTGTTTTATTGATTCTGTTTTATGGATATCGTTTCCCATCCTTGTAGTCCATTTCTATACCATATAATGATACAAGAATAAATTTACTAACAACTTCAATGTGCAATAATGTTTATAAAAATTCATAAAACCCATTGTTTCTCCCTCAAGTATTACACTTCTATGGAAAATGTGGGTGCATTAACTATCACTAGATAAATATCTTCATAAGTTAGGATTTTATTTCCCATCAACATGTTCTATATGTTTGTCAGATATTGAATTTCATACTCACCCTTTTTCTCACTATTCTTTATTGAATAAATTCTGGACTTATATGTATTTGACTCTTCATGTAAGATATTCCTTGAATATGGGATTCCAAATCACATGATTTTTATTTTGGAATCTTTGTTTATTGAATGGATTTATAAACTTTTTATTTTGGATTAATGATCTAATTTTGAAATTATATGGATATTGATGAATGTATTCATCATTTATAATCATAATTCCTAATTTTATATGGGCCTCATCCCAATTCATAGTGAATTTCGAGAATCCTAGAATATTTAAAAATATACCATTAGAAATGATTTCAACAATGTTAGTATTCTTCATCTTCTTTTTGTTTCTGTATGGGTCAACTAATATCTTTTCATGAAATCAATTAGATGGGGTTTCCTAACCCTAAACTGGATAAAAGTGAATGTTGATGGGGAAAATCTTGGTGAACTTGGATTTTTATGATGTCTTGGGGTCTTCCAAATTCATCATGGGTTTGTTAAGGGGTGTTTATATATTTATATTGTAATTTTATTAGCCAATAAATCAGAACATTGAGATATGATATTTTCTTTTGTGCATGAATGGATACTAGGCTAGAACACTCCTTGTATTTAATATTATTCAGTCCTATCATTGGGTAAATTAAAGAATAGATCAAAGAACTTCACATGGAGGCTTCTCCGAATATGGATTTATTATCTAGAACAACAAGATCATATGGAAAAGAATTTGATTCATATATACATAGAGGTTATCATGAAGGAAATCCCCTTTTAAAGAAGGTAATTGAAGAAGTTTCTTTATAGTGGTCCTTTTTACATAGGCTCGTTCTCACATCTTATTTGGATTCAGATATTGGGGGTGACTTGTACAACCAATTTTGCAAAATTATATTGTGATGTTGTGATTTTATCTTTTAGTTATATTCTATAAGGGTCAATATATTCCTAGTACTTAATCCTTTCAATTCTAAAGAAGAATAATCTATATTATTCTAGGTATGTTTTTATTCAATGAAAAATGAATATCAGGATACACTATTTTATTGTGATTTGGTCTATTTAATAAGGATGAAAGAATTTTAACACATGGAAACTTTCTATAATGAATAATGTTTATAGAATCTCAATAGATATAGGAATATAATATATTCATTTTAAATGATTGAAAAGTATTATGGAGTGGAGATGAATAATTATAAGATAAAATAAGGAAGAAGGGTTGGTGAAATTTCTTTCATGAATCTTGAATCCATGATTAAAATTTTTATAGGAAATGTAAATATCAATCATCCTTGAATAAAAATATTTAAATCCATGAATCATAGATATAATAATATGAATGTCAATCATTTCATATTTGATTCTATTTTCGTTGATTGTTTTGTGAATACTCTAAAAAAACTATGAAATGTGTATTTGGTCGAAGGTACTGGGAAAATATCATGGGAGTTTGAGCTATAAATAATCTTGTTAATTAAAAATAAGATATTCGCATGGTTCAGTGAATACTGATAAAGAATATACAAATTATACTACATTCAACTATAAATATACGTTCTACCGATTTTTTATGTTTTTGGTGTGTGAAATGGATCTCATATATTACAAATCTAGAAGAATATTCTTGAGTATCAAAGAATATATAACACTATTATATTATTGACAGTCTCTCAAAGAAATTAAATGTAAATAAGATCTAGTTAAATTCTATTAACATGTACCAATGAAGGATAATAATAAGAGGGAAGGTGGAAAAGAGGTTGTGTATTTTGATAATTTTAAAGATATAATATTTCTTTCCTTTTTCACCAAACACGAAATTTATATTTCATGTAATGTAGAAGATGATGTTTTTTATTACTAAGTATACAAGAGGACAATTTTTTATTACTTTCTATAGTGAATGTAACAAAAAAAGAAGAAAACCAATACATGAACAACTTTTCATAGTTCTCAATTAGTGTCAGACTCTAATTTTTTTATGAAGAGTCTTATCATTGTATTTATGGGAGGAACCTATGTGTATGATATAATAAATCAATATAGAGATATGTGAAAATATGAGTTTTTAGGTTCATACCATGGTCATTTTTACTCACAGGTGAGTTATAGTGGGTATTGTGGTCATTGTAAGTTTTGAATCACACCAAAGAATAACTATATCTGATTTAGAGGCAAACCATAGATTTTTTTCATTCTTTTGGTCAGTGTATGTTTGTATGTGTTCCATGTTAAAATAAATTTATGAAAATTAATCTTGATATCTATTAAATTTATTATTGGATAAAGGTAAAAAGAGAAAGTGATTAAAAGAAATAAAATGATTAAAATCTACCAACACTACTCCACCCTACCGCCCCTCTCAGTGTTAGTTTCATCCCAAATTAGTATCAAATCTTAGTTCATCTCTGATAATATTTTTTATATTTTAATTTTTTCTCATTAAATTATTTTAATTTTATCTATAGATTTATAATTAAATGTATTTTTTATTAATACTAGTATATTTTTGATCAAAATTTAGTTTCTTCTAATACTATATTGAATAAGAAAAAAAGGAGAATAAAATGTCAAACAATTTATCCCTTTTTTCTATAGGAGATAATTTTTTCCCTATTCTAGAATAATAAAAAAGTCAGGTCTGGCTTGATGGTTGAAGAGAAGGTGGTTGAGAAAACCACCCATAATTTATGCATTCCCTCTACATAAAATGACCCATGGTATTTAGTTTTTTGTGAGGTATATGAAATAAGTTGTAGAAAAATTATGTAAGAATAAAAACTAAGTGGGAGTGATCATATTTCAACAGATATTTCTATTAATGCATGTAACGATGTGATACACAGATTTCCTAAAGAATTGGTCTCTATTATATATGGGTTTTTTAAAATCATGTATGAATAAATCTCATAGTTTTATACAGAGTCAATGATTATGGATAAATCATTGAAAAATAAATTTCAAAAAAGTATAAATCTCTCTAAATATGTCATATCCATTGATGTAGAAAACATGAATATTAAAGAGCGATTCTCTAATTTAGAAAATAAATTTTTCAATGTAAATCAAGGGATGGTCAAAATACTAATAAATAAGGTTGAATGATAAGGAACGACTATGAAGATAGAATAAAAATTAATGAATATAAAAATTATTTCTTCCAAATAATGTGTCAATAATTTTATGTATTACTATCCATCCTTTTAATTAATCATATTGAGTGTTCATAATTAAATAAGAAAGTAATTCCTACAATATGCTATTGTATGGAGGATTATGACATTGAAATTTCTCTATTATGTGGAAATAATATTACATACCACCTGATGATATTTATCATGTGACTGTAAATAATAAGTTAGTATATATACCTTTTTGAATTTTTTATTCTAAAACTATTTTTTTAATGATGGATAACAAAAAAAATTAAAATCAATATTGATAAATAAAAGTGAGAGTAATTATAACACCATGTATATAGTGGATAGATGAATATTTGTAGAAGCTACTTCCCCAAAAAATGTCTAACCGATGATGGAAAAATCCAAAATGTAGATTAGTTACAAATTTATAAATTCTAAACAACATGAAATTTACATAATAATATCTATGTTTGTGGGAAAATTTTGGTGTTGCAATAGATATGGGAATATTACATAAAATTTTTGGTAAAATCCATCATTTCATGAATTTCAATGTAATTCGATTTTAACAGGGATAAATCCCTATGATTAATATCTATATACAATGAAGATAAATATGTTTGTTCTAAAAAAATTAATTACTTAAAGATATCTATGGTAATTATAATGGATGTGATCACAAAAATAGTTCACTTATTTCTCAAAATGTATCTAAATAAAATAGTAAAATAATACCATATATATTTTGGAAGAAAGAAGATATTTCCTTTGGAATAAATTAAAATAAAGTTAAAAACAATAATTCTCCCAAGAAGTTCAAAGGAATAGTATGTTAGCCTTGGAATTCAAGAATAAAGAAGATCAATATTAATAAAAATCCAAGAAGTTCACAATGAGTGCCTTATCAAAAATTACTATTGAGAAGGATGTTACTCATTAGAATCCATGTGGTAAATCCAAGATATTAATTAGGTTATATAAATAATTATTTCTAATATGGTTAATACATTTAGAGAAATATAGTAAAATGGAATAAACACATAAAAATATAGTTCTAAATGAAAAGTAAAAAATCAACATGAAGATTTTGAATTTCAAAAGAGGTTTTCAATAAATGACAAACCAAGTACAAAATAAGGGTTTTATGGAAGATATAAAGATATTGGAAATAATAAGAATTATTTTTAACCATTCTTATAGTAGATGAAGAATTATTAAGAAAGATAGATACTGTTTTATTTCTAAACAATAATTAAAATATAAGTGTTATATATAATGAAAAAAAAGGATGTGAAGGCATTCACACTGCCTAAAGATAAATTAGAACTAATTGTTAGATATTTTAATATGTATAATCGAGAAAATATATTAAGAAAGTATCTCAACCATGCTATTCACATTAAGGGAAAAGATAATCCACTTTATTCTATTGACCTTTGTGTATTGTATTTGAGATTAAAAACCATGGATCTAAGGGTTAATTATGTTCTCTAGGTGATAACAAGAGAAAGGAAAGATTTTTTCAGTATTTTGTATCTATAAAAAGAATTCACCATCCTTGATTGATGCCTCAATTGGTATTTATAAAAACATGTGAAGAAAAATATCATCCTTTATAAAATCAATGGTGAAATTTTCAAATCATGATAACCACATGATGCGTTTTATATTGATGCAATCTCTACTATGAACTTAAAAATGTATTTATGAAATAGATCCTCAACTTTTCAGATCATTAGGTGTGTCTCTGTGAAAGGGGGTTACGAGTGATGAATATTGAACAAGCTATGACAATAATCCATTTTTTCTAAATCTGGATTTTTTAAAGGGTCTTGAAAGAGATTCCATTAACAAGGAATGATTTCATATTATCTCATACATGGAAACTAAAATCATAAACTAATATTAAGGCAGATAAATTTAATATAAATTAATAAAATAAATGTATAATTTTGAATAATTATTATGGATATTTTAAATCATTCCATATATACATAAGTGCTTTTTAACCTGTGTGTTGAAGTGAGTATAGGAAATTTAGATCGATGCACCCCATGAGAAATTTTTATCTAAATTTGTATCATAAATTATATCATCCTGAAATTCTTTTATAACTTATAAGAAATTTATGAGTATCTCATTTCAGTTTTTTTTTTCATAATTGGTCTATAATGGATAGTTTTGTTTTCTTAATCAAATCCTCTTATTTTTCACACCTAACATTGCTCAATTTGACTTAGAGTATAATGGTTGATGACACATTACATGAGTATGAAATAATATTATTATTTCCTAAATAATTTCTATTTATTATCAGTAAGGGGGATAGAAATGGAAATGAATGATTTGTGAGGAAGGTGTAGATAATTAATGGTATATTTATTGATAATAAATACAAATTTGGTGATTTTTTATCCTATTTTGTTTGTGGTGCATTTCTTTCCAATATTTATGGAGTTTTTTAAATATTGTTTTTCCAAAATGATTAAGAATAATCAAATTTGTAGAGAATAGTATGAAAGTATGTTTAATATCCCAAGAAAATACAGATAAGTTATTTAAATTTGCGTGGAAGTTCTTACCTTGGATGTTCTTAAATATTCATTTATTATTAAATGAAATAAATAAAGTATAATAAGTTCTATATAGAATATATTATTATTATTATTATATATATAAGATGATAACATAGGTGAAGTTCCATCTATATTCATAGGGAGAAGAAAATGTGGATGATGTATTGTGAAGAGAAGTGAAGGCTAGAAGCGTAATATTGGTCTATGAGGCTACTATTTTTATTTTTTGTTATTTTTTGAGAAAAGTAGAGGAGTTAGAAAAAATAATTTATAACTCATTACCAAACATCCCTGAAAGTATATAAGTAAATTAAAAAATTCCCTAACCATGCTTAAGGTATGAATATGGTATCAAGTTTCTATGGTCAATGCGAATAAGAAGTATATCAAGAAGGAGACCCTATAAAGGATGGTGAGGTAGAATATGTTTATAGGAGTGAGTTGATTCTTAACATCCATCATGTGGGTTGTAATCAAGTGATATTCCTCAGGAATATAATTTTTTCTATATGTGGTTTAGTCAGTTCCATTGTAATTTGTAACGCCCCGACCCCAGCTACCCAGAGTCGGTGCATTACTTCGTAACATTGGCATGATCACAAAAGATCAAGTCTCGAAAGACCGATTAGTTTAGTAGCCTTGTAAACACTAGATACATTCATAAGTCTTTCATTACATCAAAAAGTAAACAAACTAAAATAACATGGTCTTCATAGTCCACACTCATATCCTCACTGACTATTCTTGCAAGTCAGTCATAATACACTCCTTCACATCCTGGAAAAGATTAAAACATTGAAAGGGGTGAGCTCAGATGCTCAGTAAGGATAACAATATTGCGGAAGCTTTTATAAGAAAACATAAGAATTTAAGGCAATGTGTAACTAAAACAAAAGCCTTATTGAACTTGAACTTCAGCATAATATGGCAAAAGTAAAATAAAATAATGCCATTACTTGCTCACATGGATATTCTACTAGACGAATAATCACATGAAATATCAATAACCACTTTCATAATGAGGGAATGTATAATGTCAGACATTCTGAAACACTTTGTCAAGGCCTCGGCCAAGACGTCTAAAATGATTAAGGCCTCGGCCAAAACCATAAATCAAATTGGGAAAGGGCCTTGGCCAATTCCACGTCTAGTTGTCTCATGAGACCTACAGATGCATCGAGGAGCTATAGCGGGCTCCACCCGTCACATATTAAGTCCAATACATTCCTCATATGAATAGGTTTAAACATAACATAAATATTCGTATTAAAACTAGCATACGAAATGTCAACAATTTCTCCATAAGCTATGGATGGTATAAAAATAACACATCCACAGTCAAATATTTCACAAAATTTTCAATGGAAGTTTTGTATCATAAATCAATTTCAATTAAACTTAAAACCCATCAAAGGATGTTGACATGGATGAAATCAAAGCTATTTGAGAGTAATATCTCTCCTTTTTGAAATCATTTAAAAGTACCATAATTATAAAATAATACATTTACTTTTAAGATATTCTTATAAGCTTGTTAGGGAAGCTTTGACGAAGTTATAATGGCGGAAAATATCCGCACCCGCCGTATAAGTTAAAAAAAACATTCTTACCTAAAATTTGTCAAAGAGGTCAAAAAGTACATTGTTTGGAAAACGACGGTAAGATTCCTTTCAAAAATGTATAAGGGTGTAAATGACTTTAACACATTTTTTATTTAATAGTAAAAATGTTTTGAAAGACATTTTTAAGAAACATGGATGTGGATGATAACGAGGTCCCAGTAGATAATTATGTATAAACAACCATGGATAATGAAGAGGTTGTGAAGTAAACCCTTACCTTGTACTTTTACTTGGTTGGGGTAGGTTACCCTCCTATATAATGGTGAAATAATTGTTATTAAATTATACAAGAATCATATACATTCATATGATATCATATATGATCTTTTAACATTGCTTTGTTAACAATATCTTAGATTTATCGTTGTTTCGGGTGTTAACTTACTCATTTTCTTTTATATGTTTTGTTACGTAAGTCGTGTTTTTCATGGATAGGTTGTATCTTATTCATATCCAGAATGATATCATGTCCTTAAACATTATTTTTAAATCATCAAATGATAATTATACTTGAATGGATACGACGGAGAATGAATCTCATCGCGTTCGTGGAGACGGTAGTCCGTACGTACGCACGAGCGACAATATCATTATTTTGATATTAAAATAATATATAATTGGATAGTATATCATATATAAAGAATCATTATCATGTTATATTTATTATTTACATGAATTACATATCATTATTATACCCATCTAAATAATAACATATTGAATAACAATTACACCACGACGTGGAGACGGTAAGCCGTACGTACGCACGTATGGTGACATGTCACTCAAATGATGGGTAGAATACTCAATATGGTTGTTCCATATTTATAATAACATCACAGTATATAGAATATACTGGAGTTATAATTTTATAATTGAAATAATAAACAAAGAGGGAGTGGAAGAAGAAAGAAACTTGAAAGAGGGTGATGAAAATGTTACCTCTTCTTCGGGTTCTTCCTTTTGATTTGATCAAAAGGACTCTTTAGGATGGCTTTATGACTAAAGTAAAGCTTCTATGATTAAGGGAGAGAAGTTGGGAGAGTATTTGGGCAGAGGTTGGCCGAACCAAAAGGCTTGGAAGTGTGAATAAGGTGGTAGAGGTGGGGGCCTTTTATAAGAGGAGAGGAGGGGCTCTTTTAGAAAGATTGAAATGTTACATTATTATTCAATTATTTTCGGATTATAAAGATCCCACACTTATATAATTCTTGGATAAGGTGATAAGGGTTCTAAATCCCCTCATCCAATAGGCTTTGGACAAGTTTAAGCCTTTGATTTTGCATTATCTTCTCATTTTATTTAAATCGTTAAATAATGAGGTCATCGCTGCATCATAATGATGTCATAAATAATTTAATTTATTTAATGTCTAAAAATTATAAAAAAAATACTATGATGTAGGAAATCTTCTTAGCTTTCTAATGAATTTTTATAGTCAATATTTGGATCTGTGTAACCCCACTTAAAAACTGTTTTAGTAAAACAACTCATGTTTGTGTCAATTTAATTTTAACATTAAATAAATATATATTAATGTCATTTTCCAACTAAAGTGGCTCCATGGGGTCCCCAAGTTGACCCATGGGTTTTATTGGTCGTACATGACTCATCCAATAAGAGTAGGACATGTTTCAAGCTCATCCCATATTATTAAAACATTATTTTTACCTTAAACTACACTAATCACCTCTAATCACGATTAAGAACTTAAAAGTTACTATTCACCAAAAAATTATTTTAATCTCATTGAACCACATTTTACTTATTAATGACAACCATGTATGTAGGATTTTTGAAAATCAAATCACAGAAGTGGTAATATTTCATTTTAACGAAAAATCAGTTTTTAACAACCACTTAGTGGTTTCACTATTCATCAAAAATTGAAGTTTTTCAGAATAAGGCCAAAATTTCACCCTAAGCTATAATTGATATTCAGAATTCAAAAATGATGTCTATTTTACAACATTCCAAACATATTAGTTGTATTTATTAATTTTATAATTAATTCCCGCTGTTACAACAAATAGCGTGTTTTTAAGAAACAATTTATATCAAAAGATTGGCAATTGTTTATGTCCAATTTCAATGTTAAATTAATTCTAATGACCACCATTGGATAAAATGGTAAAAATATATTCTAATTATACTTTAAAACCACTAAATATTATAATTTATCACTATAAATTATCTTGATTAAAAAAGTTGTTTTTAAGTATTTTTCACTATTCATAAAAATTTAGAAGTTCTCAGAAAAATACCAAAAATTCAACATAGGCTAATTTCAATATTCCGAATCCAAAAATGAAGTCCATTTTGATAAATAAAATTTATAAAATTTCAAAAGGTAGGTATTACTATTCACAACGGCTAGTTTAGTTAGTTGTGGTGTGTGTTAGAGCTCGAGGTTGCGTACAACACACGCTATTGCATTATTCGAAGGGAAACGTACAGTGGAAGCTTGGGGTGTTACATTCTCCCCTCCTTCAAATAATTGCGTCCTCGCAATTTCTAGGGTATTACTGAATAAAAAGACTCGGGTGGTTTTTCATCATAAATTCCTCAGGTTCCCACGTTGCCTCTTCCATTTTATGATTTCTCCACAAAACCTTCACCAGACGAGTCGTCCGGTTTCTCAGCACCTGCTCCCTCACATCAAGAATCCTGACGGGATCTTCACAATAGGAAAGATCGGGTTCCAGTTCTAATTCCTCATAGGTGAGTACATGCGTTGGGTCAGGCATGTATTTCCTCAACAGAGATACGTGGAACACATCGTGAACTTTGGAGAGACTTGACGGCATTGCCAATCGGTAAGCTACAGCCCCAATTCGTTTTAGAATTTTGAAAGGTCTGATGTACCTGGGACTAAATTTACCTTTCTTACCAAAACGTATGACTCCCTTCCATGGAGATACCTTCAGGAAAACATGATCACCGACTTGAAATTCCAAATCCTTCCTTCGATTATCGACATAGCTATTCTTCTTACTTTGAGCTGCTTTGATGTGATTTTGGATTACTTTCACCTTTTCCACCGTTTCCTCCACCAGTTCTGGGCCTACAAGTTTTCTTTCACCAACGTCATCCCAACAGGTTGGTGTACGACATCTCTTTCCATATAACGCTTCATATGGTTCCATCTGAATACTCGAATGGAAGCTATTGTTATAGGAAAATTCTACCAGTGGTAAATATTGATCCCACATACCCTGAAAGTCAAGAGAGCATGATCTCAACATGTCTTCTAAGGTTTGAATAGTCCGTTCTGATTGTCCATCTGTTTGAGGGTGATAGGCAGTGCTCAAACGAAGTTCAATATCCAAGGCCTTTTGAAGACTTTTCCAGAATCTTGAAGTAAAATGAGGATCACGATCAGAAACAATCGATAGGGGTACTCCATGAAGTATTACAACTTCATTAATATATAGTCTTGCTAGAAGTTCAAGTGGTAGATCCTCCCGTATAGCCAGAAAATGTGCTGACTTAGTAAGTCGATCAACAATGACCCATATTGCATCATTCCTTCTAGGAGTCTTTGGTAGTCCCATGACAAATTCCATCGTAATATTATCCCATTTCCACTCAGGTATGGGAAGAGGTTGCAATACTCCACCCGGATGTTGCCTTCCAGCTTTCACTTGTTGACAAACCATACACCTCGACACAGAATCAGCAATCTCCCTCTTCATATTGTCCCACCAAAAATGTTCCTTCAAATCTCTATACATTTTGGTCCTCTCAGGGTGTATAGAGAAGTTGGAACTATGAGCATCATCCCGCAATTCCCTTTTTAGATCAGGTATATCGGGAACACAAAGTCTCTTCCCGAATTTCAAAACTCCATCCTTATACACAAAGTCCCTCAATCTTCCATCATTCACACCTTTAATCTTCTTCTGAAATTCTTCATCATTGGTTTGAGAACTCTTAATCCTTTCTAGTAATGATGGTTTTGCAACCATTTGAAAAAGCATTGATGTTTCACCTTCCCTAGTTATTCCCATGTCCATCTTCACTAGATCCAAGAAAATTGGATCCCTTTCATTTCTCATCACATTCAAAACTCCATGGTCTTTTCTACTCAAAGCATCTGCCACCTTGTTTGCCTTCCTCGGGTGGTAATGTATCGTGCAATCATAATCCTTATGTAGTTCAAGCCATCGCCTTTGCCTCATGTTGAGTTCTTTTTGTGTGAAAATATACTTCAAACTCTTGTGATCAGTATAAATCTCACATTTTTCACCATAGAGGTAATGTCTCCATATCTTTAAAGAAAAGATCACAGCTGCTAACTCAAGATCATGAGTAGGATAGTTTTTCTCATGAATTTTTAGTTGTCGTGATGCATAGGCAATGACCTTATCATTCTGCATAAGGACACAACCGAGTCCTTTCTTCGATGCATCACTATAAATAACAAACCCATCATTCCCCGATGGTAGAGTCAATACAGGGGCATTGACTAATCTTCTCTTTAGTTCTTCAAAACATTCTTCACACTCTTTTTTCCAAACAAATTTAATCCCTTTACGTGTGAGCTTTGTTAATGGGTTAGCCAATCTGGCAAAATTCTGGACGAAACGTCGATAATAACCTGCTAAACCAATAAAACTGCGTACCTCGGTTATACTTTTCGGTGCTGGCCATTCTTGGATTGCCTTGGTTTTAGAAGGATCAACGGAAATTCCATCCTTAGAGACAATATGGCCAAGAAAAGAAATCTCATGAAGCCAGAATTCACACTTGCTAAATTTCCCATTTAATTCATGTCTTCTAAGAGTCTTCAGGATAATGCGTAAGTGATTTTCATGATCTTCGTGGCTTTTGGAGTATACCAAGATATCATCAATAAATACCACTACAAAGTCATCAAGATATTCCTTGAAAACTCTATTCATTAGATCCATGAAAAAAGAGGGTGCATTAGTCAATCCAAAAGGCATTACTGGAAACTTGTAATGCCCGTACCTTGTTCGAAATGCTGTCTTTGGAACGTCTTCCTTCTCCACACAAAACTGAAGGTATCCAGACCGAAGGTCAATCTTTGAAAAGTATTAAGCTCCATGCAGTTGGTCAAACAAATCATCAATGCGAGGTAGGGGATACTTGTTCTTTATTGTTATAGCATTGATCTCCCTATAGTCAATGCACAACCTCATAGATCCATCTTTCTTCTTAACAAAAAGAACAGGGGATCCCCAAGGAGAAACACTAGGGTGAATAAATCCCTTATTACTCAATTCCTCTAGTTGTTTCTTTAGTTCAACTAATTCCACAGTGTCCATTCTATAAGGGGTCTTCGATATGGGCCTTGATCCAGGAATTAAATCAATGGAAAACTCAACTTCTCGTTCTAGAGGATGTCCAGGTAAATCTTCCAGAAACACATCAACATATTCTCTCACAATAGGAACATCCTCTATTTGAATATTCCTTTCCTCACCCTCAGTAATTTCTTTCTCTTCCTCCCCAATAATTGAATTCAGTTGAGCTACTGGGGGTGGATCTAGATAAGAATTATGTGGTGACGATTCGGCTCTAAATATATGGTGTTCCTTATCATCATCATCAAGAATCGTAACCTCTTTCTTCTTACAATAAATTTTGCATCATGGTCCGAAATCCAATCCATACCGAGGATTATATCAAATTCAATCATGGGTATGACGATGAGATCAGCAGGTAAAGAACATTTAGGTGCTCTAATGGGAACTAATCGACAAAACTTTGTTGCAACAATACTTCCCTTAGGGGTTTTGACCAACAACTCCCTTTTTAAATCAAATTGGAAATATCTAATTTTCTTAGCAAACTGGGAAGATATGAAACAATGCGATGATCCAGAATCAAATAATGCATTTGCTAAACTTGAGGAAACCATTAAATTACCTGCCACCACATCTTTCGGAGCTTCCACCTCAGCAGTAGTGATAGCATAAGCCTGGCCCTGATTCCTTGGCCTCTTCTGAGGTAAGTTCCCCTGACGCTTAGGACATTCATTTGCATAATGTCCCTTCTCTCTACAATTATAGCATTCCACGTTGACAGCCACTTTCTTTCCCTTGCATTCATGAGCTTGGTGGCCTTTTTCACCACACTTGTAACATACTCCTTTTCCTTTTAGACAGGCACCAGGGTGCTTCCTACCGCAATTATCACAGGGTGGAAATTCATTTCTACCCTTCTTCCCTGTTTCCTTATTTCCTTTCCCAGAGTTTTCAGCGGATCTCTTCTTATCTTGCTTTGATTTAAAGTCATAAGACTTAGAGAATTCCTTTTCCGTCTTGATAGTGCACGAGACAATACCTTCGTATGAAGACAAGGTTTGTGATACTAAAGCTCGACGGAGAAATGGTTTCAACCCATCAAAGAAACGATCAGTCTTACTTCTTGGGTTACGTATGTAATCTGCAGCATACCTTGCTAACCTTGTAAAGTTAGCCTCATACTTTGCGACATTCTCATCCTCCTTCTGCCTCAGACTCAGAAATTGCCTTTCCATATCCGCTCGATGGTCTCGAGGAAAGTATTTCTCTAAGAACAACTCTTTGAACTCCTGCCATTCCATGTTTGTTAATTCATCATCTTCCTTTGTGTTTTGAATTAGTGACCACCATTGATCGGCATCTCCAGTGAGGCGGTAAACTGCCATGACAACATTCTCCCTTTCACTACTCCCCAAGGCATGGAATATTTTCTCTAAGGAATTTATCCATTTCTCAGCTACTATAGGATTTGTACTCCCATTAAAGGTTGGCGGTTGTTTCCTCATGAAACGGTCTAGCATTGATCCTCCACGTTTCGGATCAGGGTGCTCCATACGAGTAAGGTTGTTATTCATAACCTGCGTGAGTTGTCCCAGTACGGTGAGAAGCTGATCGGCAGCACTTGTATCACTAGCTCCACCATAATTATCCTGAGCAGGAGGGCAATCCCAACACGGAGTGTGTGTATTGATACTGTTTCCATTCCTTCCACTAGGCGCCATTTCTAAATAATGGCATAAACTAGATTAGTTCATGAATCAAAATACATAATTCCATACTTGTAAAACACTTAACATAAATTAAACTAATTATGGATATAATCCATAATTATAAAAATGTTTTCTTTGAGGCAGTATATACTCATAACACTTCATAGTGGTTTTTAAAGAAAATGGGAATTATCCAAAGCATATCCCCCGGGAGTGTCGTAACCAAGAGTGCAGCAAGGCCCGTTGTCGTGCACCAGTTCCCGTTCGAGTCTAGCTCAAAGAGGTGTTTTCGGGTTTTACCCCTAGGTATATATGTGCCAGAGCCGCCTCTACCTGCTCGTATCCAGACAGGGATGTATTGCTCGGAAAACTCACAACATCTCTACAATACCAAAATTCTAGGAAGTTCTTATATACTAATCCTCAAAGTCTATCTTCAGGATATGTGCTCTAATCAGAGTTTATCTAAATCTAGCTTCCAAGGTTAGTACTAAACTGCCTCTGATACCAACTGTAACGCCCCGACCCCAGCTACCCAGAGTCGGTGCATTACTTCGTAACATTGTCATGATCACAAAAGATCATGTCTCGAAAGACCGATTAGTTTAGTAGCCTTGGAAACACTAGATACATTCATAAGTCTTTCATTACATCAAAAAGTAAACAAACTACAATAACATGGTCTTCATAGTCCACACTCATATCCTCACTGACTATTCTTGCAAGTCAGTCATAATACACTCCTTCACATCCTGGAAAAGATTAAAACATTGAAAGGGGTGAGCTCAGATGCTCAGTAAGGATAACAATATTGTGGAAGCTTTTATAAGAAAACATAAGCATTTCAGGCCATGTGTAACTAAAACAAAAGCCTTATTGAACTTGAACTTCAGCATAATATGGAAAAAGTAAAATAAAATAATGCCATTACTTGCTCACATGGATATTCTACTAGACGAATAATCACATGAAATATCAATAACCACTTTCATAATGAGGGAATGTATAATTCCAGACATTCTGAAACACTTTGTCAAGGCCTCGGCCAAGACGTCTAAAATGATTAAGGCCTCGGCCAAAACCATAAATCAAATTGGGAAAGGGCCTCGGCCAATTCCACGTCTAGTTGTCTCATGAGACCTACCGACGCATCGAGGAGCTATAGCGGGCTCCACCCGTCACATATTAAGTCCAATACATTCCTCATATGAATAGGTTTAAACATAACATAAATATTCGTATTAAAACTAGAATACTAAATGTAAACAATTTCTCCATAAGCTATGGATGGTATAAAAATAACACATCCACAGTCAAATATTTCACAAAATGTTCAATGGAAGTTTTGTATCATAAATCAATTTCAATTAAACTTAAAACCCATCAAAGGATGTTGACATGGATGAAATCAAAGCTATTTGAGAGTAATATCTCTCCTTTTTGAAATCATTTAAAAGTCCCATAATTATAAAATAATACATTTACTTTGAATATATTCTTATAAGCTTGTTAGGGAAGCTTCGACGAAGTTATAATGGCGGAAAATAGCCGCACCCGCCGTATAAGTTAAAAAAACATTCTTACCTTAAATTTGTCAAAGAGGTCAAAAAGTACATTGTTTGGAAAACGACGGTAACATTCCTTTCAAAAATGTATAAGGGTGTAAATTACTTTAACACATTTTCCATTTAATATTAAAAATGTTTTGAAAGACATTTTTAAGAAACTTGGATGTGGATGATAACGAGGTCCCAGTAGATAATTATGTATAAACAACCTTGGACAATGAAGAGGTTGTGAAGTAAACCCTTACCTTGTAATTTTCCTTGGTTGGGGTAGGTTACCCTCCTGTATAATGGTAAAATAATTGTTATTAAATTATACAATAATCATATACATTCATATGATATCATATATGATCTTTTAACATTGCTTTGTTAACAATATCATAGATTTATCGTTGTTTCGGGTGTTAACTTACTCGTTTTCTTTTATATGTTTTGTTACGTAAGTCGTGTTTTTCATGGATAGGTTGTATCTTATTCATATCCAGAATGATATCATGTCCTTAAGCATTATTTTTAAATCATAAAATGATAATTATACTTGAATGGATACGACGGAGAATGAATCTCATCGCGTTCGTGGAGACGGTAGTCCGTACGTACGCACGAGCGACAATATCATTATTTTGATATTAAAATAATATATAATTGGATATTATATAATATATACAGAATCATTATCATGTTATATTTATTATTTACATGAATTACATATCATTATTATACCCATCTAAATAATAATATATTGAATAACAATTACACCACGGCGTGGAGACGGTAAGCCGTACGTACGCACGTATGGTGACATGTCACTCAAATGATGGGTAGAATACTGAATATGGTTTCTCCATATTTATAATAACATCACAGTATATAGAAGATACTGGAGTTATAATTTTAGAATTGAAATAATAAACAAAGAGGGAGTGGAAGAATAAAGAAACTTGAAAGAGGGTGATGAAAATGTTACCTCTTCTTCGGGTTCTTCCTTTTGATTTGATCAAAAGGACTCCATAGGATGGCTTTCTGACTAAAGTAAAGATTCTAGGATGAAGGGAGATAAGTTGGGAGAGTATTTTGGCAGAGGTTGGCCGAACAAAAAGGCTTGGAAGTGTCAATAAGGTGGTAGAGGTGGGGGGCTTTTATAAGAGGAGAGGAGGGGCTCTTTTGGAAAGATTGAAATGTTACATTATTATACAATGATTTTCGGATTCTAAAGGTCTCACACTTATATAATTCGTGTCTAAGGTGATAAGGGTTCGAAATCTCCTCATCCAATAGGCTTTGGACAAGTTTAAGCCTTGTATTTTGCATTATCTTCTCATTTTATTTAAATCGTTAAATAATGAGGTCATCGCTGCATCATAATGATGTAATAAATAATTTAATTTATTTAATGTCTAAAAATTATAAAAAAAATACTATGATGTAGGAAATATTTTTAGCTTTCTAATGAATATTTATAGTCAATATTTAGATCTGTTTAACCCCACTTAAAAACTGTTTTAGTAAAACAACTCATGTTTGTGTCAATTTAATTTTAACATTAAATAAATATATATTAATGTCATTTTCCAACTAAAGTGGCTCCATGGGGTCCCAAAGTTGACCCATGGGTTGTCGTGGTTGGCCATGACTCATCCAATAGGAGTAGGACAAGTGTCAAGCTCATCCCATATTATTAAAACATTATTTTTACCTTAAACTACACTAATCACCTCTAATCGCGATTAAAAACTTAAAAGTTACTATTCACCAAAAAATTATTTTAATCTCATTGAACCACTTTTTACTTCTTAATGAAAACCATGTATGTCGGATTTTTGAAAATCAAATCACAGAAGTGTTAATATTTCATTTTAACGAAAAATCAGTTTTTAACAACCACTTAGTGGTTTCACTATTCATCAAAAATTGAAGTTTTTCAGAATAAGGCCAAAATTTCACCCTAAGCTATAATTGATATTCCGAATTCAAAAATGATGTCTATTTTACAAAATTCCGAACATATAAGTTTTATTGATTAATTTTATAATTAATTCTCGTTGTTACAACAAATAGCGTGTTTTTAAGAAACAATTTATATCAAAAGATTGGCAATTGTTTATGTCCAATTTCAATGTTAAATTAATTCTAATGACCACCATTGGATAAAATGGTAAAAATATATTCTAATTATACTTTAAAACCACGAAATATTATAATTTATCACTATAAATTATTTTGATTAAAAAAGTTGTTTTTAAGTATTTTTCACTATTCATAAAAATTTAGAAGTTCTCAGAAAAATACCAAAAATTCAACATAGGCTAATTTCAATATTCAGAATCCAAAAATGAAGTCCATTTTGATAAATGAAATTTATAAAATTTCAAAAGGTAGGTATTACTATTCACAACGGCTAGTTTAGTTAGTTGTGGTGTGTGTTAGAGCTCGAGGTTGCGTACAACACACGCTATTGCATTATTCGAAGGGAAACGTACAGTGGAAGCTTGGGGTGTTACATAATTTCCATCAAATCCTTATTGATCATGTGTAGTGGAATAATGTTTCCTGAAGATTGTGTATGCATGTATTTATCATCTAAGAATTCATGAGGAATTTTTTGAGTAATAGAAGAATAATATTTTTTTCTAAGTTTCATGTGAGATAAATATGTCGTAATGGTTTATGAAATAGGTGTATTAATTCTCTAGGAAGAAAAAATGGTAAGATATTATGTACCTAAGTGTTTTAAAATGTGGTTTCCCCAAGATATTATCCTTTTAAAATAAAAAAATTGACATATTTTGAATGTTGTTGCGGTGTATCTATTTTGACTGTTTTTTATTTGAATTCAAATTAATCATTAAAAATTTATCTAAAATTAAATGATTTATATATAATGATATTGTTATCATGATTCTTGTAGATATAAAAGGAGAAGATTGATTATAGACTTTGGGAGAAACATAATACTTGTGTGCATGTAATTTTGGAAAAAGCACTAACTTCATAAAGGTAATATATTTGTTTTGTAAAGGTTATCAAGATATTATACTATTTTTGTCAGTGTAAAACCCATTTGTGTAAATGAAATTCATTATATTCTTCTAAAAGTTCATATATATTTTTTTAATACAAACTTAATGGTCATTGAGACCTACCTAAAGGTAGTTCAAGATCTACATGAAGGTAATTTTCCCACTGTGTATAGATGATTCAGATGAAGCTGTGTTTATTGGGATTTAACTTCAAATATCAAAAATATCGGGTTCAAACCATAATTCAAGATATTAAATAGGAGATTAATGAAAGAATAATAATCCATATTATTCCGGGTAAGATATTTTCAATGATAAAAATCATGCTACACTATTTCAACATGATTCTAGAAATATAATGAAGTTTTAAGGAGGAATAAATCATAGGAACTTTGTGTTGTGAATGATATTTTTATGATCACAACATATTCATGCATATAATTAAATGTATTTCAAATTCATTAAAATTATCATCAACGTAAGTGGAATAATTCCATTATCAAATATGAAAGAAAATTTTCCAAGGTTTTTCCTACAAGTGGTGAATCCGTGATTATATTTATTTAAATGTAATAATAAATATCATGAATTCAGATAAAAAATAAATAAATTCATGTATAATAGACAAAGGAATAGTAAATTCAGAAATTTCATGATGAATGTTTTTCTTTGATGTTTTCTATGCAGCAACAATGAAATAGAAAAATGTGGATATAGTTGAAGGAACTGGATGAAGATCCATTGAGTTTGAATTACTGAAAAAACATGGTAATTAAAAATGATTGATTCATGTTTTTATATTAATAATTATAAAGATAAAACCAACACTATTTCATTTAACTATATATATATATAGTCTATAGTCTATTAATGTTTTGGGTGTGTGTGATATATCTGATATAGTACAAAATGAGAAAAATATTATTGGGTATCAAAGAAAAACTGATAATTATATACTCTTGAACAAGGACCATGTTTCAAATAATATAAAGATAAACATGATATAATGTAATTATGTTGCAATGCAGTGAAGAAGAAGAATAAGAAGAAGTTTTAAGGGGAAAGAGAGGTCGAGTATATTGATAATTGTATATACATAAGAAATCCTCTATTTGGGAATGAATGGAAGAATTTATACTTGATTGTATAATGAAAAATATGTTTTTAATTATTTTTCATACAAGATAATAAGTTTTTCTTTGAGGTTTTTTAAAATTAAAGATAAGAATAAGTAGATTAGGAAAACAATAAATACATCAAAAACATTATAGAGTTCCCAATTGGTTTTGGTATATCTTTTTATTAGCCAGATTGTTATCATTATAGTTTAAAAATGAAGCTATGTGTGAGATTCACCATGTGATTATTGAGATACATGAAAACATGATTTTCAAGGGCCTAACCTACTTTTTTGTACTCACATGGGATTTCTAATGTGTAGTATGGTCTCAGTGACTTCAAAATTGCACAAAGAAATAATCTTCTCTTATCGAGATATAAACCTTGTAAATTAATTTTTCCCTTTCTATGTGTACATATGGATTTGTTTTTTGTGAAGAAAAATGTGAAAATATGGGTTCATGAGATCTCTTCAATTCAACCAGTGAATGATGTAAAAAATAAAAGGGATTAAAATGATTAAAATTCACCAACAATGATTCAACCCCTATCAGTGTTTAGTTCATCCATTACTTGTCCCCTCAATAATTTCATTATAATTTTTAAAAGTTATTCATTTTTACTCTAATACTAATTAAATTGTGACACATGGTACATTATTTCCCATTGGGTTCATACGAATAGATTATTCATATTAGGTTGTTTTCTTGAGGAAATTATTTATTTAAGATGTTATATAAAAGTGTGTGAGTGTTATTAATGATAGGTAATCATGTTAATGGCCTTGGTAACATTAAGGGGATGTGTGATATTGTGGTTCAAGAGGTTTAGAGACTTAATTGGGTAGTAATATTATTTATTTGGGTGTCTTTTTTTCAATAATCTTAGGTATGTTAGTATAGCCATCAATTTCTCTCATTGATTTTTAAATTTTTTTACCTTATATAATGTGGTATTTTGGGAAACATTCTGATTGGTTGTTAATTCTATAAACCTTTCTATAATATATACAGTCATTGGTAAATATAGTAAACTATTTCTACACCCTTGTATGAAATTTTTTTAGTTATTTAATATACTTTACTAATTTTAAGTGTGATGTTTATCAGTACTCGTTATATTTATGGGACAATTTTATTATATAATATTGATGTAGTGGAAAAGATATTATTGTTATCTTTTTTCATTGATGGGTTTGATAAATATTGATCATTTTGAACTAGTTTCATAAAAGTGGGTTTTTCATAATTATTATCCAAAATTTCATCATTAAAATCTCATAAATCTACTGTAATTAATGAATTTTATTTTCATATAATTTTATATTTTCATTATATGGGAGTATTGGTTTTAATCCTTAATGTTAAATTTTGTGATAAACAAGATTTGATGATTCTTAGCAAACGGTGGTGGTTTTATTAAATATAGATCTAAATTTTTAGGTTAATATTGTAGAAAAAACTCATTATTTGGTTATTTATATCATATATTATAGTAAATTAAATTCCCATAGTAATCAATATTGTAAATGTTTAACATCATTCAAGTAGATTGTTAAACCAGCCTAAACAGAACACACCATAATAAATGGATGATTGTAATGTGATTTATTTTTCATATAATTATATCAAAATAATAATGATATTATTTAGTTTTTGTTTTTGTTTTATATCAAAAATTTTAATAATTAGAATAAAAATAATAAAACCTATATGATGTTATTTCAAAGTACGGAGAAATCATGTTTTTCCTCTTAGAACACTCTTTGTGACGGGTGAATTTACCATAGTTGTTTGTTAATCATACTAATAATAGGTTGTGTAATTTATTTATCCAATTCCATTGTAATTTTATAAAAATCATATTTATATATTAAAATCATTCATATAACCTTTAATTTAAGGTGGTTATGAAAATAATAAAAAATAATCAATTATTCTATGTAAGTGGTAGTACACACGTATGTATAGATGATGATTTCGTTTTACATCGAATGAGGAAATTGTGTAATAATTTTTATTGTTAAAGAATAAAAAATATTTCATAAATATCATAATTTTATATTAAATTACCTACTATTAAATTCCATTTAATGTGGTGATGAAAAACTAAACAGGTTTTGTCATTGAGGTGGTAGTCCGCACAATGCATGGATGAATGTTTTATTTTTATTAATAGAAGAGGAATATGTGGTTAATGATTATATCATCAATATAATAACATAAAATTATACTGATGATAATTATGTTAATATATTCTATTGGATTGATGTAATTATAAGAATAATTAATTCACATAATTAAATAGAAATGATAAAGTATCTTTTATAAATTTATACCCCACTCCATGGATTATCTCCTTTGCAAAGTGGGTTAAGCCTTTGAGGGGTGGTATTCTAAAAAGAATAGATCATATTTAAAGTGTCTTGGAATATTTAAAAAAAAGTGGGTAGATTTTTTCTTAGAAACCTTCTCAGATACCCTAATACCTTTATACCTAGTCGAGCACTGATATAGATAGAGGGTAATTCTCAATCCCCATGGGTTGGTGACTAGAACCGAGCATCAAACAAGATAAAAGAGGGAATTAATTTTACACACAACAGTGGAAGGTATAATCTAGAAGTTATAATTATCAAAACTCCCAAATGGAGATAATACAAGAATCAAATAACTATAATAAACCCCAACAAAAAGTTAAAAATATCAAAGGAAAGTTTAGCATAAAACTAACCAAAGTATCAAAAAAATACTATGTAACATGTTGAAAACATCTCCACTGATCACCATCATCACTCCATACTCCCAATGAACAAGAAAATACACCACCTATATGTGGTTATTTCACTTTTCTTATTCATTTCATAATAAAGTCAAAAAATGCCCAAATAAAAAGGTAGGGTGTGAGTTATAAATCCCTGTAGGGTCTCACCAAGTGTTCCATAATCAATACCATAACAATTAACCATATATGGTATCAATTTAAATAAAAACATTTCATAGTATAGAATTTTTATATTTTACACCAAAAAAATGGTTTCATTTAAATATATGGAATATATATCAAAAAATATTTCAAATTGTACTAAATGAAAATTTTATATAATATGGTTTATATAAATAATTCTCCATGAATTAAATAGATCAAAAAATCAATGTAATATAATCAAGTCATGTAAATTAATCACTATGAACTTGATCCTGGTGGTATGATAGTTTCTTTAAAATAGGATATTCAAACATCTCAATAAGGTTCTCAACTCTAGTTAGGTGTGCACACACACACACACCCCAATAGGGGAACCCCTCATGTGTAGTATACACCCCAATATAGGAACCCCTCATGAGCAGTCATTTCATTGTTATTTTAGTAAAATTTATCACTGTAAATCCATTGTTATGGGTTAAATATCATATTGTGATTTTCTTAGTTAACTTCCATCTACCTTGGAATACATCTGTTTTAACCAATAAATCAATCAAAATAATTGGCAATCAGTCATTTCAAAATATAATTTCAGAATTTCAGTTTTTAACATGTGGTCTCATTTTGAAACCAAATAATATATTTTAATCATTTCATTCCATTTAAATTAAAATTCAATTTTAATCCAATTTTCTAAAAACTTCATTTCATCAAAATTATTTCTTAATCAATCTATCATTTTTCATAAATTCCCCCCACAATTTCAATTTTTTTAAAATTGGTGTTTTTTTCAATTTCTATTACCTTTTCAAATCAATGATAGAATCATCTAAAATCCATGTTTTTAAATCAGTTAAAAACTCTTTACAAATAAATCAAAAAATATAGGTTTCAAATGGAAGGGAAAAGTTATATAGAACCACCTACCTTTAAATCAAGGGATCACAACACACAACACCTGCAATGAGGAATGGTAATGAAGAATGAAGGTATGGAAGATCGAAGAACACGACCAAGAATCAAGATCCATAAAAAGAGAGTTTAGATCCATCTATTTTATTAAAATCTATCACTCTCTATATATTATAGAAATTGAGATCATATGAAACCATGTGTAAGGATATACATTTACCCAGAAGAGATAGAATAAGATCAACACCACTTCAATCTGCCAAGAAAAGGGCTTGGAGGATTAAATTTCTCCTATTGAGAACCTCTAAGATCCAAAAAATGTATTATTTTTGAATGAGGTTATTATACATCTTAAATTGGGGGTTAGTATTTTAAAAATATTTTTTGGTGGAATTCAATATCATATGCATGGTTTGTTGGGTAAGGCATCAAAATTAAATAAAATTTTCACCCTAACAATGTGCCCCCAACCATTTGGGGTGCATGGTTTCTATTTATTGGGTGGATAATTTAGTTAACCGTGCACCAACCATTTATATTCACACTGCCTAAGGCCATATGGTTTGGAAAGTTTGGTTGTATGGTTTGGAACAATTGTCTACCCCCTCAAAAGCACCATTAAAGGGAGCCTAATCAGCTAGGACAAACTGCATGGTATTATATGGTTTTATTATATTATTTAAACATGATTTAGACATCTTATAAATAATTTTTCCTGATTATATGGTTTTATTCTATGATATGTGTTTCTCAACCCATGCTTTCTGGTTTAAGTCAATATATATAACTAAAAGAACCATGATTAACATTGATTGTTTCAGATGTGGAAATCATGGGCACTATAAAAATTGATTTTCCATGTGGAAATCTCATAAAAATAATATGGAAGGTGGTATGATTATTGGTTATAATTATGAAGATGAAGAGATCACAAACGACATATGAAAGGTATGTGATGTTCTTCTAGTATTGTTTTCATTATTCATATGAATCGTTATTATATTTGGATTTAGGTACCTTAATAAATGATTCATATTTCATATTCTAGAAAATAGGTATAAGGGAATAATTTTACAAATCCTAAGTAATGGTTTAAAAAAAAGTTGGATGAATGATGTACTTATGTTTTAGAATTCAAAGATTATGTTATATGAATCATGAAATTTTTATGTATTTTCAGTGTAATATTTCATTAAGTATTGAAAATGATATTTTTAATGGTGATGAGGACTTATAACTTACGACATATGGGATGCCATATCATGGATATCATGATCTTTTAGTGATTTAGGAATGAAAATTTCACCTTCCTTTTTGGATAAAGAGGTGAAGTAGATCAAGGAACAAAAAAGGGTGATGTTTTCCTGAAATCATCCAAGTATATCTATTTATGAAAATTATTTAACTATAGGAAAAAATATCTCAAAATAAAAAAAATGTTATCCTAGTACCTCCATTTCTGATGAATCATATGGTCCCATAGTTCATCGCATATTTATGGCTTTGTGATTGTTAAATTTCTCCTTACCTTTTATCTATCACTCTCCATTAGCAAATTATGGTTATATTTCTTTTCCATGTTACATGTATTCAATTTCAATCTATGTTCTCTGATTTGGAAACCAAATTATATGTTACTTTGGGTAACCTTTATGGTTCTAAATTTCCCTTTTTAAAGAACGTTTTAGTATTCATGCTTAAGATATGGATTTCAATAAATAAAACATTAAAGTATTAAACCATTGATTATCCATATGATTTTTGAGTGTAAAATTCATTTTAAGGGGGTATAATATAACACCGAGATATTTTTTGAACTATTTTTTCAAATTAATTTAATATTTTTTATATTTTTAATTTCATTCAACACTAAAAATAGTTATTTTATATATATTAAAGAACTATATTTGGATTTTGTTATATTAAATTTTATGTTAATTGTGAACTAAATGAAATATAATGGTTGGATTACTCTATATGGTACACTGAGGTAATCTTACGTTTCATGCAAGACTGACCTTCCACGATGGCTTGTGTAACACGCAAGACTGAGTGTTACTGAATAATAATATATTATTATATATATATAACCTATACGCTAAGTTATATTTTATGAATATTATTAATATACATATGAAAATATATGGTTTTAATAAAATAAAAAATGAAATAATTAGTTAAAAATTATTTATAAATGAATATGAGAATCAATTGAATATAAAGAGAGTATTTTTATAGAAAACTATTATTATACTCACAAAGTGATTTTAACCCTAATAAATTAAATTATTTACCATTAGTTAATAATACTAATGTAATATATGTGATATATATTCAATAAAATATTTTTTATATTCATCCAATAGATTTAATATACATAAGATATGAACAAACCTAGTTTTATGTATAAAAAACCTATATTTTTTATAAAGGTAGTTTTACCTCCTTTTAGAAAATAACCCATTTTAATCAATTTTTTAAAATTTTATATATTTAATATTTTTAATTTAAAATTCATATTTTAAATATTAACATAATTATTAGGTTAGTGTAAATTTATGGTATTTTTCTGTGATTAGTCATTTTTAATGAATGGTTAAAAATGCTAGAGTTTAATTCAAAACTTATTTTGCATATTCTTTATTTATAATGATAAATTATATTTTAAATTGGTTTCATGTTATAATTATATAATATTTTTATCAATTAATCTTATTTAGTTCATTGGAATCAATTTTATATTGAAATCGGATATAAAAACTTAGCAAACTTTTGATTTTTTTTTAAAATCAGCATTATTGACCCGACTGTGGGATTAATTTTAAATTAGTTTCTGCCACTTCTGATTTTTGAATTTTGAAAAATATATTTAATTCTTGGAATTATAAAAAAATTATAATTTATAATAAGGTAAATGTAGTTTTTTTACCAAAAATATTTGTGAATGTAATTAAAATTAATTACATCGATTAATTTAAAATTATCCTTAACTGAGAACTAAACCATATAATTAAGGGACAAAATGACCTATAAACTTGTCCAAAATAAATTTTAAACCAGTATCTAGACCCTATAATTAATTTGGTCTAATTTGGACTAATATTGGATCCACTTTCAACATGAAAAACCTGGGTGGAATTCTCTCTTCCAATATTTACAAGAGTGCCACTCCTCCTTCCCTATAAAAGGCTACCACCTCTCCCTCATCTTCAAACCTATAAAAACTATTATGTTCATAAAATATCTACCCAATAAACTTTCCAAAAAAACCTAATTTCCCACTATAATTATTCCATTTTGTAGAAGTAAATCCAAGGAATCCTTTTGGCACAAACCAAAACGAGTTACCCGATTAAGAGGTAACATCTTCTCCCAAGACATTTCTTTATTTTCCTTCTCCACCATACACTCTCTTTATTCCATTACTATAGAACAACACCAGTATCATAAATATACTAGTATTTTTTATGAAAAGTTTTATACCTACACTTACACACATATCCATTTAATGGGAAATAAATATATTTTTTATGTGTGTAGAAAACTACCGCCTCACTAATCGATGATTGTTCAATTTTTCTTACAGCATATCATAGTGGAAATTATGATGGGAACTATATTTACATATATTATATATTATATTTATTATTTATTCAATATTATTTATTATTTTTACAGCACATTTCATTTTTACTTTTCATTGGATGTTAATACGATAATTTTGTTTGAGGAAGTGTGGACTACTACCCCCTCAAAGCGATTTAATTTGTTCACACACTATATGGAATGTATTAATTATGGTTTTAGTGAAATTATATGATATATATGATAAAATAATACTAATATAATAATGATATATATATACATATATATAAACATATTTCATTTACCTTATTTCTTTTCATTCAATAATAAAAATGGAAACAACGTTCATGTGTATGTACAGCTTACCGTCTCCATGAACGGTGTATCCCATTTCATAATTCTACATTATCTAGATTATTATAACAAAATTATACGTAATATACATGATATTAATATTATGTTTTAAATTATATAATCATGACATACTTATAAGGGCCAAATATATATCAAATTAAGACACATGTGAAGAATAAAGCGAATATTACCTGGAGTGAAACCGCAACATATGATTGTTAAAAAGCATGTAATATAAGTTCATAATAAAACAATATATGGTATTAGAAATAATAATATGGTACTGTAAAAAGTTTAAAACAAATTTATATTTATTATACAGGTGGTTTGAATGAGTACGATGAGATTCATGACCCAATGTAAGGGAAATATCATCTCACTTTTATTTCTGTGAGATACATGTCTTATTCACCACTCACTTATTTTGAGTGGTGTATGTACTTAGCATTAATTTATTATATTTATCTTATAAATAATTTTTTTTATTTACGTATCCAATTTATAAACTTTATTTCACAGGTTTTAAGTTTCAAAAGATACCAAATCAGTAAGATGGTTTTGTATCAATTTTCCTTCTTTGAGACTCATGTTTTATTATACACCAAAATTCTTTTTAGAAGTTTATATACCTTAATTTTACATATAATTTATTTAATATCCTTATTTCACTATAATATAAATTTCTTACATATAGAGTTTTATCTCTAGTTACCAAGTATTATGATTTTATTAAAACAATATCATTGTTTTTCAAGATTGTTAATGATTATGATTCCTTTGATAAAATCATGAGATAAATATCTCAATAACACTCATGAGTTTCTTCAAGATACTTTATTTCATGATATATTCATGTATTGGTACCATTATTGTACTCTTTGTTAGATAAGATAGTTAGGAATGTGTTTTTATGAAATCCGGACATTATCCACCCTTTGATTGAAAATCATTGTTCCTTTAAAACCATGTTTTATAAATAGGGTTTCAAAGAATAATTTATTATTCTCCCATAATTATTAAAATAAATGTTTTCCATTTTTTGTCTATTACTAATTTTTTGAAAGAAATATTCATTTTTATTTCCTAAGAATTCATTTTCTACCCTTTTTACCATGAAAATTAATGTTCTTTTTACCTCATATGCATGTATGGATTTACCCATTGTCAATTATATAAAATTTTATTTGAATTTTTAAATGGTTTTATTTTAATAAAATGGTTTTTGAAAGTAATTTTTAAGGTAATTGTTTTAGAAGTGTTTTAAAACTTCTTTTATATGTTTTTAAGGAAAAATTTTCAAAAACATTTCAAGCCTTATTTATATGTTTTCATAGTATTCTCAAAGAAATGGTTTTCAAACCATTTTCAATATTTCATTACATTTTTTAAAAAAATAATTCAAGGGAAAAGGTTTTTAAAATGTTTTGAAGTTTATTTTTTAATATTTCAAGATAAATTGTTTTCAAAATTATTTAAAGACTTCTTTATATTTTTAAAGGTATGTTCTAAGAAAAATATTTTCAAATGGTTTTATGTATTAAAATACTTTTTTTCAAAAAAGAATGTATTTTTTTCTCAAGAATCATTTTTGAATGATATTTCAAAATTATTTTCCATCTAAGATGACATTTATTGATGTAACTCATTCCCTTCTAGGAAATGATCTAAATTTTGCAAACATATTCTTTCTATGAATGGGTTATGCTTAATGTTATGTTATTTATGAAACTAGTTTCTATTTCACAGGTTATATGTTTATGAAATATGTTTCCGTTTAATGGGTTTTATGTTTATGAAACTAGTTTATCATTCACAGATTGTATGTTTAGGAAATTAATTTACCTTTCACAAGTTATATGTTTATGAAATTTGTTCCTATTTCATGGGTTATATGCTTTTTTAAATTAATTCTTATTTCACAGGTTATATATTTGAAGAAATGATTATGAAACCTATATTTTTACACATGTTATAATATGATTACATGTTTATAATACCCATATAATTTCATGTGTTATGATATGATTATCTATGATCTTGTGGCACATGTATGTATGATTTGATTATGAGATGGGTGATGCTCACATATCCTTCTAATGCATTGGTTTAATATTTATATCTCATGATATAAAATAATATAGTCTCGGGAATTAACCTTGACTACTATGGAGGCCATGGGATTGAACCATGACTACCAAGATGGTGTGATGAGTGAACTCATCACACTAAGATGGTCATGGTAGTGAACCATGACTACCAAGATGGTATAGGGAGTAAACCCATGATATCAATATGGTATTGGAATTGATTCATTGTCTATTATGAAAATCATATTATATGATTATGTGTCTGCCAAAATTAAACGTTTTATTACTATGTTATTCATTCATGTATTATGTTGTTTTTTTCCTTATGATTCATGTCTTGTGAACTAAAAATATTTATTATGATCTCTAATATGAAGGGTTCGATATTAAAATTTTATGCTCAAGTTCCATACAATTTTGTTCATGTTAATCTTATATATTAATTTTATTTACCATTTTTAGCATCTTAGCTCACCCTATTCTTATGTTTCATTTCCCCAAGTTATGAAGAATGGTTTTGGGTAGAATCAATAAAGGTGGAGATCTTTATAGGGGATGTTTATGATCTTTCACCCAGATAGAAGATTTAGTTTCCATGTTTCCAAACACACTAAAATATTAAGGTCCTTAGGCATGTATTTTTTTTATAATGTACTTAGTATTTATCTAAAATGATGTAATATTCATGTATGCTAATATTGGGTTGATATATATTATGTGGACTAAGTTTTAAAGAGCCATAGTATATCACTTTATCATCCTGTATAAGAACATAATCTGAACTGGAACTTGATGTGCTAAAAAAGACAGCATAGACATGCCTAGCCTCTATAAGGGATAACACCGACATAGAAGTCAAAATAATTTTCAGCTCAACAAAAAAATTCTTAAAATTATTATCCCAAAAAATTCCACTCCCTTCCAAGTGAGTGTGGTCATTGTAGAATAAAAATTTGAGAAATATTTAACAAACATTTTTTAATACACTACCACACTAAAGAAGCTCGATATCTCAAAAAAAGGTGGTTTCTCCCGATTCATAATAGCCTTCACCTTCTCAGGATCAAATGATATGTCATGTTTTAACACTATGCATCCCTGGAACATCACTCCCCATATCCAAAAAATTACATTTCTATATATTGGGATAGATTTGATGATTTTTCAACATTTCTAAAACTTCTCACATATGATGCACATGATCCTCCTTGGATTAATAGTAAACAAATATGTCATCAAAAAATACCACAAAAAATGTATCAAGATACTCATGGAAGAGTTAGTTCCTCAATTACATAAATACTGAAGGATCACTGTTTAGGATAGAAGGCAAGATACTCAAAGTGAACATACTTTGTCCTAAAGGTAGTCTTATGAATGTCAGATTCATTTATTCTCAACTGTTATAATAAAGTAAAAGATCAATCATCGAGAACCACTTTTCCCCTTTCAAATGGATTACTATATCTTTAATTTGTTGTGATAGATACTTTTTATTTATTGTAACTAGATTAAATTTTTTGTAATAAATGCAGAGGTGACGTGTTCATTCAACTTTCTTTACAAAGAGAATAGTTTCCACCCAAGGTGACACACTCTGGTGTATGAAGCCTTTATCTAATAGATCATCCAATAGATCTGTTCACTCTTTCAACAATTCTAGAGAAATATTCTAAAAAGGTATATATATACCATTTGAGTACCATGTAGTAAACCAATATAGAACTCTACCTCTATTACTAGTGGTAGACTAGATAAGTAATAAGGAAAAATGCCAGGAAACTTGATGAAAACTTGAGGGAGATCATTAATTAAAGACTCCCAGTCCATAATAAAATAAAACACTGATATTACATTCCCCAACTATGGATAATAATTTCTATCTCAACTCTACCTCAGGTCCCATTATCCTTGAATGATACGACTCACCCAATCCTATGAAGTAATAGAGACAGACCGAATATAGCAGTAAATTAAGGCCTTATTAGTGATGATACAATCCATCCTGATAAATATGTCATGATTTTTCTTGTTGAGAGCCAAACAATTATAGGAAATATTAATCTCTGATAAAGATAAGACACAAGCAAGACAATTTATTCCCTACCCTCTCTTCATTCTTAGGAGTATAGTAATAATGATTACACAAGATAAAATATTCATATGAAGATTTTGTAGGATCAAAATATGTGTCAATATATATTATTGAGATGCACTTGTATCAAATAAATTTTTCACTAAAGATGAGGATATAGATATGGTACCTCTCACCATCACTGGACTTGTATCTGCTTTCTCTTGAGACACATCCACTTCATGAAGAATTTTCATTCTAGATTCATATGGATAGAACCCCTTTATTTGTGAAGTATCTGATTACCCTATTTTACTTTTAAGAGGAAATGATCCTATTACACTATGAGGATGAGAAATGAAATGGAATATTTTTTATATTTTCTTAGAGATCACATGAACTACATATTCATGGTAGAAACACATCACGAATGCCCAACCATGAAACACAAAAACAAATCAATGGGCATCTTCCAATCACTACAGGAGGCCTATAGGGTCCCTTATATCAAGAACTACAACAATAATCATCATATAACCCTTTAATTTATAGGAACTAATAAATAATCTATTTTGAGAAAAAAGGAACTCCCATCAACCCTAACATACCAGCTAGGCCAAGCTCAAACATCAATACCCTATTCAATATGTTAGCTTATGAATTCAGCTTCAGTAAGAAAATATCTGAATGGATATGTGGTTAGAGACTCATATTGAACCATTAAACCTTAATATTATAATTTTAATACAATCTTATGTGAAATATACAAAAGCTCATATCTAAAATTCACATATCGTGTCACAATGCTATCAGCCTACTAGAGGTCAAAAAACTCCACATCCATAGTCAGTTTCATGGATTCTTGATATAACTTATTAATAAAAATAACTCTAAAGTACTTCCACTACAATACCACATTCTTATTTTCCATTACCATATAATCCCACCATCTCCTGGTAGGCCCTTCTAGATTAAAGGTTACAGATTTCACCTTAATTGGATCAGGCATCTCTAACAAAAAAATGGAACTCTATCATGTTCGAACAATCCTATACCTCTTGAGGATCATTAGTTACTTGGAAGGTATGTAGATTCTGGAAAACAAACACATTAACATTATTTACAGATTCATCTATTATACGTTCCACAAATGGAGCCTGAATGGTAATGGGTGAAGATTCTTATCCCATATCTTGGACAACATGCACAAAAATATCAAAAATATTATAGTCTATAAGAGTATCTACTCACTATGGTTCGCCATTAGCTTCTTCTAAGGGTCTATTCAAATGTATTCTCGAAGGAATGATTCTAAAAAACATTATAAAACAACACTAAAGAATCATAAGATTACTCAAATCAACTTATCAAACAAGAGATATAGGGAATATCAATCCCATTAGATAATATTTAAAGATTTGTATTTCTATATAACCAAATCAAAAGTTGGTAAAATTATAGAATAAGATCAAATAATTATACAAGATTAAATTACTCAAACACCCACGATGGATTAAGACTCATTAAGTTGAGAGTTGGCTAAGAAATCACTCATAAAAACATCCTCTATCCTGACAATCCAACCTCTAGTCAACCTGGAAAACAGAACTACATACTAAAATCCGATAGATATTGTTAACCTACACCTCTGATACAACATTTTCATGAACCATATTAGACACCCTTGTACCCTAATACTTAATCCAGTAATGTCATATCCCGAAGGGTGTTCCCAATCCCCATAGGTTGGTGACTAGCACCTGGCATTATATAAGATCAAAGAGGGAAACTAATTTTCCAAAAAAATATAGGAATATAAGATATACAAGTCACCATCCTCAACACTCCTAATGTTTGGTAGTACAAATTTCAAATATTAATAAGTGTACCCAATAGAAAGATAACAATAACAACGTAAAAAATAATGTAAACTAGACAAAATTCTCAGAAACGCTGGTGAAATAAGTGGAAAACAACACCACTGGTCACCATCACCACTCCACAGTCCCATGTATCAAGAACATCCACCTCCTCTAAGGGGTTCATTCCATTTTATAAAACCTAGAATTATAAAATCTACAAATTATTGAATAGAAAGGTAGGTTGTGATCTATAAATCCCAGTACGATCTCACCAAGTGTTCTATAATCAATACCATAATAATTAATTATATATAATATCAACTTAAATAAAAATAGTAAATGAAATTTCATATTTATATTTAAAACCAAACCATTATTTCATTCAAATATAAGGTAGATATATCCAAATATCTTTCAAGTTTGATTTAATGAAAAGTTTATATAAAATTGTTAATATAAATCAGTTTTAATGAATAAGATAGTTCAAAAAATATATGGAATGTATAATGAAATCAATTAAAGGAAGCACCATGAAAAATAGTAATTCACTGTTTTAGTTTCTTTATAATAGGATCCTCAAATATATTAATAAATATCTTTTCTCTAGTCAGGTGGAAAAATACACATACACTCCATTAGGTTAAATCATTATGGGAAATCTACACCACAATAGGGAAAGAAATCATGGTAAGTCATGTTGGAGTTTTTTTAGTAATATTTTTAATCATAAATCCTTTGATAGGGGCTATTATTCTACCATGATTTTTCCATTTACCACCTAACTACTAATTCTTACACGTGCTTCAATCAATAAATCAATCAATAAAATTTTAAATCATTCATTTCAAATCATTTCAAAATATAATTTCCCAATTTTAGTTTTCAACATGTCATATCTGTTTCTGATGCTTTCTTCGGGGCACACACATCTCTCTACGGGGGACGCATAGCTTGTTTCCCCGCATTCCCGCTTTCCAAAGGCGGGCGGCATTCGCTCCTTGTTCAAGGACGTCTGCTCCTTGATCGAAACTAAATGATGGGATGTCGGTTCTTCCTTCCATGGATTCCTCCTCAGAACTCGTCACCTAGTCCGGGTCTCCTTCATATACTTAATACATTGTTCGTGAAACTCTTCCCAGTTCCATGTTTTCATGGATGTAGGTTAATTACACTGCTTCTATCAGGGCATTCCAAAGGGTCTGGTTAGGGCAGCAACCTTCAGTCAGGGGAGTAGTCATGTCGAGGCATCAGTAGCGTGTCTGAACACTGGGGAACTGGTGTGTCTGTCTTTTGTCCCTTGTTATATGGTTTCTTGAGGGCGTGGAGGCCCGAGGCATCCCACATCAAGCGCGGGGAATTATATTCGATCTGAGTTTTTCCTCAGCTTCCCATGTTTATCACGGGGAATGCCGCGAGTTTAACGTCTTGCGGAGACGGAATGAGGGTGATCAGAACGTCCCATAGAGACGAATCAGATTGGTATATCCCTATTAGAGAACACCTAAAAGTTTTACCAAGGGGATAGATTAGAACGCCTAATGAGGAAGGACTTGAGGTGGTGCGCCCCATGGAGGGGAGATGCCACACCGTAATGGTTGATCTGAACACCACTGAGGGCGGATTAGGGAGAGTACACCACAGAATGGGAGATAAATGTTGGGATTTAACCTCGTGAGGTTTCCTACATACCATGTCTTGACATGGATCAATGTCCTTGTAGTTCGGGTGAATGCGCCGGAGGACCGACGTGAATATGGACCTTGGTCCGATGGGTGTCGTCAGCGAACCGACATGAAGGTGGACCTTGGTCCGATGGTTGTCGTCAGTGAACCAAAGTGAGGGTGGACCTTGTTCTAGATGGTGTGGGGCTTACACACTAGGTTGCCCAGATATTGATGAACCGTTGTGAAGAGGGTCGGAATGAGCAACAGGTGGTGGGCTTGAACCTCTGGGAGGCTTCCTACGTACTATGCCTTGACATGGATCAAAGACCTCATAGTTCCAAGGGGCTTCGTTGGCGAGCCGATGTGAAGGTGAACCCAGGGTCCACTAGTGGTGGGCTTTATCCTCGTAAAGGCTTCTTACGTACCATGCCTTGACATGGATCAATGTTCTCGTAGTTCATAGTGATGGTGTGTGTCGGCAAACCGATGTGAGGAAAGGACCTTGGTCCGATGGGAGATGGGCTTGCACCTCAGGGAGGCTTTCTATGTACCATGCCTTGACATGGATCAAAGTCCTCGTAGTTCTAGATGGTCACAACGGCTTACCGCTGGACCGAAATGTAGTTTAACGTCATGATGGATGAGGATAAACCCTGACGTGAATAAACGATGGGCAGTGGGCTTGAACCTCGTCGAGGCTTCCTACGTACCATGTCTTGACATGGATCAAAGTCCTCGTAGTTCGGGATGGTCACAACGGCTTACCGCTGGACTGGAATTCTGTTTAACGTCATGCTGGATGAGGATAGAACCTGATGTGAAGAAATGACGGGTGGGATTGAACCTCGTGGATGCTTCCTACGTACCATGCTGTGACATGGATCAAAGTCCTCGTAGTTCAAATGGGTGTGCAGTTTAATGTCATTTAGGACAAGGGCATACAGTTTAACATCATGTTGGATGAGGTATTGTCATGGACAATGCCAACTCTAAGCCCACGTGAGTCATGCTCGGTGTGAGAAACAAGAGGCAGCAAGGACCTGACGATCACGTCGCGAAGGGCGCATCCGTTAGAAGCGAAGAGGGGATTACGCATTAGGCGGCCCATGGTGCTGGGACTTAATCCAGGATGGAGGCCCGAAGTGCGGAAAAGCGCAGCGAAAGAGGTATTTGGGACTAATGATGGGAGGTGCCTCGTTCCCTATCGCGCCCTCCACTGACCTTGGTAGTGGGGAAGTACGGAGATGCAGGGGTGAAGACATCCTTTGAGGGACTAGGGGCTTACACCAAGGTGGTTTCCCTACTCCCATGGACATACGCTACTCCGAGAAGGAGGATATCATCCCTTGTAGAGAGGATGACCCCATTCTTGTGGAGATGAGTGGCGTAAAGAATGTCCGAGCTGGGGGGACCCTGCGCATGGGGTACGGGGTTAGGTCTCAGTTTAACATCATGTGTTGAGGACATGGTTCTTGGCAGTTTAACGTCCTACAGCTCGGACGAGGCGGGTTTACTTTGCACCCCTAGGACTTACATGACCGACACCCTTTTCTCCTTGGGGGAGGGAAGGTACCAGTAAGGTCGTGGTCAAGGGGGGTCGTAGAGTGAACCATCGAGGGGTCCATGTTAGCATGGCTATGTGAAGAAGCAATAGTCGTTAGCGTGCCTATGCGAAGAATCATTAGGCGATGCAACGCTACAAGTGGTGTTGTCCGTGGTACTTTGAAATTACATCGTGCAAACATCGAGGGTCGCACGGGGAGGGGAATTGCCAAGCAGAGGAGTGTCCTTCGCGAAGTGGGGTGCCTTGGCCTTAGCCTAGGGCAGAGGTGTGAATGGAGAGTGCTTCGCGAAGTGGAATAGTACTCGCGGAGCACTGCCTCACGAAGAGGAGGTGCCTCTTGAAGCAAGGTACTGCGAAGCAGTGTGCTTCGCAATGTGTAGTGATCCTGCCTTAGCATGGGGATCACTAGTATAAGACGGGTGTTTCGCGAAGCATAAATGCTCCGCGGCTTCCCGAGTTCCCTTGGGAATACCCCTCCTTCATGAATGCCCTTGAGCTTCATGAAGTTCATCCCTCTCAGAAGAGGGGCTCAAAATGAGACAAAGTGAAGGAATCACGTGAAGTAGAAGTAACTCGCGGAGCTCATGATTCACATGGAAAAGTGTGCTTTGCGATTCAGGAGTGGAGAAGCCGAAAGGTCGGATTTTCCCTCCTCTGGACTCAGGGGGAGCCCAGTATTTATCGGCCAGGGGCACCGCGAAGTAGGATTCACGGGGCGTGAAGGGTCTTTGGTCGCTTCGTAGCGGGCGCACGAACATCATGCCGTTCGCGGAGCGTTACCGCCTCGGATGCTTCACGATGGGCCCACGAACGTCAGGCCGTTCGCGGAGCATTACTGCCTCGGGTGCTTCGAGGTGGGCCAGCGAATTTCAGGCCATTCGCGGAGCATTACCGCCTCGGGTGCTTCGCAGCGGGCCCACGAACATCAGTCTGTTCACAGAGCGTTACCGCCTCGGGTGCTTCGCGGTGGCCGCGGCGCTCGGGGGTGCTTCGCATCGGAGGTTCGCAGGGCAACATCTGGGACTTCTTTTTCGGCCATTATTTTCATGCAATCTTTTGGCGCCAACAAATGCCCCCCCTCAGACTTGGAGTCGCGGAGGGATGAAGGGTCGAAGTCTGAGGGAAAATCGCTAACGTTTGTCGGCAGTTCGCGATGAGACTTCGCGAAAGGGGCCCGCAGTGCTGACCGCGGCCCCGGGATCCGAACTCGCCGCGATGCTCTATGTGGGTGGGACGCGCCGCGAAGCTCCAGGGTCACCGCCTATAAATTGGGGGCCAACCTCTTTTGTCCTCATGCTATTTTCTTGTCCTCTTGCACTCTCGATTTCATGAAGCTCCGCACACTCCGTTCCTGCTCTCTGCGAATCGAGCTTCACGGCGCACCGCGAGTCCCTAACTCCGTGACCGCGCCAAGAGAACTTCTGATTACCAACCTAGGCCCAGACTCCACGGCTTGGTTTTACGACCGATCTTCACGAGAGATCTTCGTGAGAAAGATTCACGATCCATCCGAAAAATTCTTTTTTTGAGTGCCGAAACAGAGATGGCCCATCGAGAAGCTGTGTTAGGGGTACTTGCAGACGTCGCCCGGAGGAATGAGATGGTCAACTGTTCGGGCCTTGGGGAGATGGTCCGAAGCCACTCAAACCATACTTCCTTGATAGAACTGCTATCGGAGGGTCATAATAACTATCCGTAGTGCAAGAAGCTTCCATTGTACGGCTTCGGGTTGAGGGATGACGTCCTGAGGCGAGTAGGGACGAACCAGCTTGCTAGTTTAGGAGCACGCCCTGTCAGCGACAGTGGTTCAGGGAGGCCAATGGTCATGTGTGGGAGGACTTCACACCCGTCACTGCTAACTATATCTACAATCATGTGAACAATATCGATGGGAAGCCACTGAAACCGGAGACGTCCCCTCCTCTGTACCATACCATGCTGAAGGCGGCCCTGCAAGATTCGAAGAAGGGGTGGTCTGATGAGTGGGACCTGCGCCAGGGTGGTAACTTTACCGATGACTTGGCCTAGTCATACTAGGCAGGTGCCTCATGTGAGGAGCTTGGGGCCGAGATGAGGAGAGTGGGTTTGTATGAGGCGGCATGGACCTCCCAATTCCACATTTACCAACCAAAAAAACTGATGTCGAAATTGATGAGCATATGGTCGTCTAGGACCAATACCTTTTACCTTCACCATGGGGAGGTGGGCATCAGCCTGTGGGATGTCCACAAAATTTTGGGGGTTCCGATCTTGGGGTCCATGTATGATGAGTTCTGACGCGAAGCACCCCCGAGCACCGCGGCCGCCGCGAAGCACCCGAGGCAGTAACGCTCCGCGAACGGCCTGACGTTCGCGGGCACGCCGTGAAGCACCTCAGGCGGTAATGCTCCGCGAATGGCATGACGTTTGCGAGCCCTCCCTGAAGCACCCGAGGCTATAACGCTCCACAAAAGGCCTGACGTTTGTGGGCCCGCCGCAAAGAATCTGAGGCGGTAATGCTCTGCGAACGGCCTGACGTTCGCGCGCCCACCGTGAAGCGGCCGCTGACTCTTTGCGCCGCGTGACTCCTACTTCACGGCACCCCTAGCCTATAAATACTGGGCTCCCCCTGAGTCCAGAGGAGGGACAATCCAACCTTTCAGCTTCTCAACTCCCGAATCGCGAAGCACCCTTTGCCCCGGGAATCATGAGCTCCGCGAGGTACTTCTACTTCGTGTGACGCCTTCTATTTGTCTCGTTTTGAGCCCCTCTTCCGAGAGGGATTCCCTTCGTGAAGCTCAAGGGCATTCACAAAGGCGGGGGGTTCCCAAGGGAACCCAGGAATCCGCAGATCATTTATGCTTCGCGGAACACCAATCCTATACTAGTGATCCCCATGCTAGGGCAGGATTGCTACACATAGCGAAGCACACTGCTTCGCTGTACCTTGCTTCGCGAGGCAGCTCCTCTTCGTGAGGCAGTGCTCCACGAGTACTATTCCACTTCGCGAAGTACTCTCCATTCACACCTATGCCCCAGGCTAAGTCCATGGCACCCCACTTCGCGAAGCACACTCCTCTTCTTGGCAATTCCTCTCCCCATGCGACCCTCCAGGTTTGCACGATGTAATTTCAAAGTCCCACTGACAGCACCACGCGTAGTGTTGCATCTCCTAATGCTTCTTCTCATAGGCACACTAATGACTATTGCTTCTTCGCACATCCACGCTAACGTGGACCCCTCGATGGTTCACTCTACGACCCCCCTTGACCATGACCTTACTGGTACCTTCCCTCCACCAAGGAGAAAAGGGCGTCGGTCATGTAAGTCCTAGGGGTGCAAAGTAAACCCACCTCGTCCGAGATTCAGGACGTTAAACTGCCAAGCACCACTCTTCAACACATGACGTTAAACTGTGACCTTACCCCGTACCCCATACGTTGGGTCCCCCCAGCTCAGACATTCTTTATGCCACTCGTCTCCACAGGAATGGGGCCATCCCCTCCACAAGGGATGAAATCCTTCTTCTCGGAGTAGCATATGTCCATGGGAGAAGGCCAAACACCTTGGTGTAAGCCCCTAGTCCCTCAACGGATGGTTGGACCCCCGCATCTCCGTACTTCCCCACTACCAAGGTCAGTGGAGGGAACGATAGGGAATGGGGAACCTCCCATCATTGGTCCCAAATACCACTTTCTCTGAACTTTGCCATGCTTCGAGCCTCTATCTTGGAGTAAGTCCCAGCACCATGGTCCGCCTAACGCGTAAGCCCCTCTTCGCTTCTCACGGACGCGCCCTTCACGGAATGATCGTCAGGTCCTTACTGCCTCTTGTTTCTCACACCGAGCATAACTCACGTGGACTTAGAGTTAGCATTGGCCATGACAATACCTCATCCAGTATGACATTAAACTGCATTCCCTTATCCCGCATGACATTAAAATGCACACCCATTTGAACTACGAGGTCTTTGATCCATGCCGTGGCATAGTACATAGGAAGCCTCCACGAGGTTCAAGCCCACCCATCATTTCTTCACGTCAGGTTCTATCCTCGTCCAGCATGATGTTAAACTGCATTCCGGTCCATCGGTAAGCCGTTGTGACCATCCCGAACTACAAGGACTTTGATCCATGTCAAGGCATGGTACGTAGGAAGCCTCCACAAGGTTCAATCCCACTGCCTTCAGTTTATTCACGTCAGGGTTCATCCTCATCCAGCATGACGTTAAACTGCATTCCGGTCCAGCGGTAAGCTGTTGTGACCATTCCGAACTACGAGGACTTTGATCCATGTCAAGGCATGGTACGTAGGAAGCCTCCCTGAGATGCAATCCCATATCCCATTGGACCAAGGTCCTTTCCTCACATCGGTTCGCCGACACCCACCATCATTATAAACAACGGGGACTTTGATCCATGTCAATCCATGGTACGTAGGAAGCCTTTACGAGGTTCAAGCCCACCACTAGTGGACCCCCGGGTACACCTTCACGTCGGCTCACTGATGAAGCCCCTTGGAAATATGAGGTATTTTATCCATGTCAAGTCATGGTACGTAGGAAGCCTCCTAGAGGTTCAAGCCCATCACTCGTTGGTTATTCCGACCCTCTTCATGTCGGTTTATCAACATCTGGGCAACCTATTGTGTAAGCCCCACGCCATCTGGACCAAGGTCCACCCTCACATCGGTTCGCTGATGACATCCATCAGAACAAGGTCCACCCTCACGTCGGTTCGCTGACGACATCCATCGGACCAAGGTCCATATTCACATCGGTCCTCCGGCGCATTCACCCGAACTACGAGGACTTTGATCCATGTCAAGGCGTGGTACGTAGGAAACCTCATGAGGTTAAAGCCCAACATTTATCTCCCATTCTGGGGTGTACTCTCCCTGATCCTCCCTCAGTGGTGTTCAGATCAACCATTACGGTGTGACATCTCCCCTCCATGGGGCGCACCACCTCAGATCTGTCCTCATTGGGAGTTCTGATCCATCCCCTTGGTAAACCTACCAGGTGTTCTCTCATAGGCATATACCAATCTGATTCATCTATGTGGGACGTTCTGATCACCCTCATTCCATCTCCACAAGACGTTAAACTCATGGCATTCCCCGTGATAAACATGGGAACCTGAGAAAAACCTCAGATGGCATATAATTCCCCGCGCCAGATGTGGGATGCCTCAGGCCTCCATGCCCTCGAGAATCCCTATAACAAGGGACAAAATATAGACATGCCAGTTCCCTAGTGTTTAGACATGCTACTGATGCCTCGACGTGACTACTCCCCCGACTGAAGGTTGCTGCCCTAACCGGACCCTTTGGAATAACCTGAAAAAAGGAGTGTAATTAACCGGCGTCCATGAAAACATAGCACTGGGAAGATTTTCACGAACAACGTATTAAGTATATGAGGGAGACCCAGACTAGGTGATGAGTTCTGAGGAGTAATCCACGGAAGGAAGAACTCATATCCCATCATCCCGTTTCGATCAAGGAGAAGACGTCCCTGAATAAGAAGCGAATGTCGTCTGCCTTTGGAAAGAAGGAATGCGAGGAATCAAGCTACGCGTCCCCCACAGACGGATGCACACGCCCTGGCGAAAGCGTCAGAAACAGAAATGGTGAACCCAATGTGAATCTCTTCTCCTCAATGTAGAGATTAGTAGTGTTCGAGACACTAGTAGATTGACGTGTCATCGGATCCAGATATCCAGCTCTGGACCCTGCCAAGCAAATATTGGGCCTGGTGTGAAACTCACCGGAAGTTGGGGCAGTAGAACGTGGGGCATTCTATTCGGCAGAGTGTTGGCGTGGATCCCTCTTTCTGATATGGAGGATGGAACGACGCTGGGGCACTGGTTGTCAATCCTTTTCCTCGTAGTGTTGATGAGTTAATCTCTCTGTTTCCCAGGAACCAGGTTTCTGATATGGAGACACGATCACCACCCGCTCACCTATGCAGGAGAGGGGGAAATACCAGCATAGCCGCCCCTCATGGATCCATTGCCGCTACGATGGCCCCCAGATCCGTTAATATGGGGTGCCCACATCCCCTCTCCCCATCAGAGATAATCCAGCGAAGGGTGATCAAAAACCTTGTACACATGTACGAGGAAGAAGGGGTCATCCCAACTTGGGATATGGCCCGCCTGGACTTGGAAACATCCAGGCCCCGCTGTCAACGCCGCCCTAATAAGCCGCGCAGGGAGCCCCTGCTTCCCATCCCAACGTTCAATCGTTTTGAGAGCCTTTCTCTGGAATGCCTCGACGACTCCTCACCTTACATTGATGAGGCAGGTGATGTCCGGCTCGTCCCACTTAGAGTCCCAAACCAAGGGCTTCAGGCAAGGTCCCTCACCCGGCCACGTCACCACCGCCATCCGGCTTTGCAAGTAGAGCAGGCAGGTTATGCCCCTACACCACTTGCACTAGCTCGTCTGGCCCAACGTCAGCACCAGGACCGAGCTGAGGACGCTCGCCAAGGTACGTCATCGTCAACAGATACTGTGGCCTGAGCCACCACTGACGTACATCATGGAGTCCCTTCATGCGCTTAGCAGGGGCACTCCTTCACCCGACTGGGATCGAGGCCTCAGCCGCCCCACGGGTAGGCTGGGTTGACTCTCGGGGTTGTAGGCCCGAGCGATGATTATCGCGAACCAATCCGCGGTAACGTCACCCAATACAGAGGTCCTCTCATTACCACCATTCCATAGATCATAGGACTTCACCGCTCTGAGGCTCTTCATAGAGGCATGCCTCATACAACCCCCATCCCGAGGGAAGACCTGCCCCGCGGCAGTGACGCTCGGCGCGGAAACCTCTCCCGCGCCCACCATACAGGGTACAGAGTCCCTCCTCCTGCACCAGACCATCGATATGGAGGCACCATCCATCCGGTCTATCTCCAACATGGGGGCCCTCTCTATGTCCTCTCTGCAAATGGCGAAGGTCCTCCTCATCCCGGCAACTCGAGGAGTGAAGGTCTGCCTCGCTCCGCCCACACCGACCATGGAGGCCCTCCCCATGCTCCTACCAGTTCCAACAGAGGTTCCGCCCACAAGGCTGTTTTCCATAAAGGTCCCCCCATTTACCCTTCGACATTTTCCCTAGTGCACCTCGCACCCTGGCTACCTCGAGTGGGGGCCCTCTCCTCCATAGCACCAACGCCGCACCGGGACTACATGTTGAGAATCGACCTTGTCCCAAAGATCCATCTAGGGACAGGAGAGCGGGTCGTCTCTGCCATAAGAAAAGTTCCGGGAATGCCCGGGTGGAGGTAAAAACAGCCCGCTTCTCGGATTCTGAAGCGGAGTGCTACTCAGCGGTGGAACCTTCTCCCCGCTCCTCCGCATCAAGGACTGGGGCAGGAACCAGGTGTGTCAGCCTCATTCTCCCGGAATGCGAGGTCCACTGGATTCCCACCTCTCACCGCAAGTACATCTAGGAGGAAGAAATCGTGGAAATTCCATAGGTCCCGACCGTGTAATCACCACCGTTGTCACCAGAAGCTCCCTCTACCTCTACCAGAGATCACGGAGGGCTATTTTGGGGACCAACAGCGGTAGAGCAACAACATGACCTATCGCCGGCAAACGTAATTCCTGCACCTGAATCTGTGGCTATTAGCCCATCATATCGTGATATTGTGGTCAGGTCACCTCACTCTTCAGAGGATGGCCTAGAATTCGGCGGCCAGTCGGCTCATTCACCGTATTTTCTGCCGCCATGTTTACTATCCCAACGGTCCGCCTCGGTACCTCTACCGGTCCGTCAGCCGCCTCCAGTTGATGAGTGGGGAAATACGGGGCCCGACCCTGAGTCCAAGACCAGGACCTTTTGGAGCATTCTCGCAGTGTATCACTTCCCGGAAAATTTCTGGCCGACGGCAGCACCGAACTTTTTCGCACTAGAGTCCCTTACCCCAGAGGAAGCGGTGTGCTTCTGCTGAACCCTATGGGCGACACACTTCCGCCTTCATTACGAACGGGTGACGTACCCTAGGAGTTGAGAGCACTTTGAAGAAATCGGCGAGCAATGTCGCCTGATCGATTTGGCCGCACGCCCTATGGCCTAGTGTCCTGAGTCACCAGGCTGCCAGAGCACCCTTCAACGGAAATGCGTTCAGAGTTACAAAGTACTCTGCAGAGTCATCAGGGAAGCTACCCCCCATGTGCAAGTCTGTGGCTGGTGATGCTATACCGCTCTCCTCTTCAGCCCTATCCAACGGCAGCCCGATTCGTTATGTGATATTGAAGACATTCCCTCGAGAGGGGTCGCTGTTCACATGGCCTACGTAGTGTAAAAGGAAGATGAGATTGAATTTTTCGATGGATACTTACCCCCCGAGGGCGTGCCGCCACTGCTGGACCCATCAGGGAGGGTTACCCATCAGCAGAGGAACCTTCTATGCCTCCCTGTACCCACCGAGTCACTAGTACACAGCCGAAATACCAGTAAGGGTATGGAGCACGTCGGGACTATCAAGCACTCCGACCCGTCTACCTCTGTACAGAAGATAGACGAAGACCCCGAAAAGGCCGCGTTGCGCCAAAAGCTTATTGAACAAAATAGTCTGGTTGACGAACTTTTGGCCGAGCGCGCTACAGAACGGCGACCCAACTACAGTAATCCCAAGCCAGGGAAATAGGGGCCGGAACAATTTCCCCCTGGAAAGACACCTCCGGGCAATCCTGATCATGATGCTTTCGCGGACAGGGCGGAAGCCGGAGCCCACGGAAAGAGGGCACGATACGTCTCGCCAAATCCCCTTGAACGATGGGGAAATCTGAGGAATCCATCCCAGGCTCCCCAAGTCGCCCCACATGCCATTCCGCCAGTCACTCCACGAGCGGATGAATCCACCGACCGTGTCGAAGAACCCGGCAACACGCTTGGGATTAGAGATCCCCATCAAGACAGGGACCCCCACACGGATGATCTTATAGCGGCACTCATAGCCCGCCTCAAAGAGTTGGAAACACGGCAGGTGACGGTCCCACCAGATGGCAAACCATATCCCGCGTGGGTGGATGATATGCCCGCACCCCCGGGTTTCGGGAACCCCACTTTCTTTCCCTTCAACGGGACAGAGGACCCACCACAACACTTGGCCCATTTTTCTTCCAGGTGTGGCCCCATGTTGGGGACTCTAGACCAGCAGGAAGACGCCAAGCTCTGATGTTTCCTGAAGACATTGGAGGGTCCCGCATTCGTCTGGTATATCCAGCTCCCTATCAGGTCAGTTACTGGTTGGGGGGATCACCGCCGGTAGTTCCTATACCAGTTCAGCTCCACCACGCGGAAGACCAGCATTGCAGACCTCTTCAAGTGCAAGAAAAGGCCTGATGAGCGAGTCGCAGACGTCATCACCAGGTGGAAGGGACTTACATATTCCCTCTACATGCCATTGACTCAGGAGAAATTTCTGAAAATGTGTGTAGGGAACGTTAAAATGGAGCTGGTACCTTCCCTGATCACCTAGAACTACCCGGGAGGGTTTCAGGATTTTTCAGATAAGGCCCAGTGCCTTGAGGAGGCTCTGCAGTAGGCTAGTCAGGCATGTTTGGTTTCCCCTGTGATCCCAGCCAGGAGGGATTCCAAAGCTGAACCAGCCACGGTGGCCCAAATAGAAGCCCCCAGACAGCTGGAATTATTTCCAGCGGTACCAGCCCCATAACCCCGTAGAGGTCCTCCACCTCAAGCGTAGGCTCCTGCCCCGCAGCGGCTGCCTCAAAATCGACAGGCCCCCCTTCGCTATGCACCACCACCACCTAGGCAAGAAAATCAGGCACCACCCCTTCGACAGGCCCCTCCGGCCCCTAATCAGGGCCAAGCCCCCAGGGAGCCTTATCCGGAAGGAAGGCACCAGACTTATTCGTTCAATGAGAATCAGGTCCCCGGCTACTTCCGAAGTGCTCTATAGCAAAGGATTGTGTGCCTACTCGAGTGCAGAAGGCCGACGGAGGATAATCTTACCGATCACCCTAACTACTGTCCTTATCATCGTATTCTGGGGGTGCGCCCTCAAGCAATGTTATGTGTTTAAAGACTGGCTTCAAGACCAGGTCAACAACAACATAGTCAGGTTGGGCCCGACACCAACACAAGTAGCGGGTGTCTTTGTAGGGTCAGAGATCAGTAGCGACAGCGAAGGTGAGTGGCAGCAGGTTCCCAGCTGCAGGTCCCAGAAATATAATGACTGGATGGTTCGAAAAACCATCACCCATGCCCACGGTATCATCCGAGCATGATTCAATCAACCGGAGCCTTCAGAGGAAGTAGTCGGTACCTCTGCATCGCCATTACAGACGACCTCTTCCCAAATGGGCAAGCAATGACGACGCAAGAAGAATTGACGTGCTTCACCACTGCCATCGTCATCACGCACTCTTAGCGACTTTATGCCCCCTGAAATGGGGATTCCTCCCAGAATCCGCCCGGTGGAGGGTGACTCATCGAGCGACAGCCAAGGATACGCTTTGGTTAACACCGTGGAGCTGATAAAACCCTATATGACTCCCAATGAGGGGGAACACCATGCGAACCTCCCCATTGTCTCTGGCCGACATCGACGTCAGTAGAACCGCAAGCACGCCGGTCGCCGAGGCACGTCAATGGGAACTTTCAGTTAGGCTGTGCACGCTGTTGAAACCAGAAAGCATGCTCAGTGCAGATCTCAGCACGAGAAACCCCATATAACGCCCTCAGCTCTACCTCCACCGCCGTTTGTTCTACCGGATCAGGCAGATCCACCTCATCCGTGTCACAGCCAGTCATGAAGAGCTACAGGACAGTCTTCGTTGTTCGATCCTAGTATGGCGACTACTCTTCATGCTTTGACTAGTAGGCAGCGGGACTTACCCAGCACTAGCCAACTGACGATTCAAACTGGCAGGACCCGTTGTGCCTTCAATTGGGGAATGACCTCCTGTAAGCAGAGGCTCGCGCTTGGCACAAAAGTATGATTTCATGAGGCACCTGGTTGGCATTCCAGTAAGGCTTTCCATCCTTTAGGCCCTTCTCCTATCATCTGAAATGTGCGAGGCACTAGACGAGGCCCTAAAGCTCCCCCTCCAGTTTGAGACGGAGGTTGTAGCCGCAGAATCCTTTCACGCCGAGGCAATTGAGAATGTCGAATATCAGGCGGTTATCTCGTTCTCCGGTGAAGAAAAGGACCCTCCCATACAAGGGCGCATTCGCCCGCTGTACATTACTGGCCACTTCAATGGCATGGAAGTCCGTCGATGCCTCGTTGACATGGGTTCCGGGATCAACCTAATCCTAACTCAGACACTGCGAAAGCTGGGTCTATCTGAGGATGATTTATCTCCCTCCGACATTAGAATCCAGGGATATGACAGGACTGAGCAATCCCCAATCGGCAAGATCCGCCTGAAGACTCAGTTTGGTGGCCTAATTTCCAGTACTAAGTTCATGGTTGTCTCCCAGGACACTGCTTACAACGCATTGATGGATATACCATGGCTCCATCTGCATGCAGCGGTCCCTTTGTCATATCACCAATGTCTCAAATACTCCCTCAATGGTCGATTAGGCGTGCTTTAAGAAGATGTGTCTCCCTTTGCCTCTTGTGAAGCCCGCTATCTAGATGTCGATTATTACAAGAGAAAGGATAAAAAAATCCTAGTAAGTGAGGACGAACTCACCTCGGTCACCAGTGATCCCTGGGCAATCATGGATGACACCTATGTCCTCCCAATCCACCTATTGGAAGCCACGACCCCCGACATGGGGAAATGTTTTGTAGTTTCAAGTGTGAAAGGAAGGCATGTTCCCAAGTCCAAGCAATAACGTAAAATCACCTCTTAATCCTACACCGACCAGGCTCGGGTGATCCCGGAGCCTCATACCCCCATGCGGTACTGGGATGTCAAGCTTATGAAAACGATAGTATGTCATACGTGTCTCTTCCGTAGGGTTGGAATCAACCGTCTCAGGCCGACGTGTCACCACTGCTTTGACATCATCAAACGTGGCCCCTTAGGCTGATGTCCAGATGGGATAGGATCGACCGCCTTCATTGCTATGGTCTTAGTGGCGAGTGGGCCTCCGGATATGATGAGTACCGCTGCCCAAGTCGGTACTAGATGCCCGTCAGGGTTTGATAGCTCAGAAGAAGCTCCCTTTGAGGGAGACCCCTCCATAGGTGGAGAGGAAGATCTGGAGGATGCTCCCCCCGCCTTTGAAGAAGGCGTCTCTACCACGGTTGATGAATTGGTTTAGGTGAACCTTGGTAGCGAGGCAGATCCGAGACCCACGTTGATCAGTGTAGCCATGTCCCCCAAGGAGCAGCAGAGGTACGTATACTTTCTCAAGCGACACCGTGATGTGTTCTCTTGGAGTTATGACGAGATGCCAGGACTAGATCCCTAGGTAGTCGTTCACCATCTGGGCCTCCCGCCAAACCATCGTGGGTTTAAACAGCCTCCCAGAAAGATGCACCCTTCTCATGGTGTTATGGTTGAGGCTGAAGTTGACAAGATTATCAAATCCAACTTCGTCAAGGAAGTCCAGTACCCCAAGTGGTTTTCCAACATTGTACCAGTCAGGAAGAAGAATGAGCAGATCATAGTCTTCATCGACTTCTGCGACCTTAATCGCCACTGCCCAAAGGATGACTTTCCCCTCCCGGTGACTGATTTATTGATTGATGCCACGGCCGGGTTCCAAGATCTCTCATTTATGGATGGGTATTCCAGGTACAACCAGATCCGGATGGCCCCTGAGGACGAGGAGTCCACTGCTTTCAGGGCTCCCCAAGGTACCTTTTGCTACCAAGTTATTCCCTTCGGCCTAAAAATGTAGGTTCCACTTATCAGAGGGCCATGCATTGCATATTCAAGCCAATTCTAGGGACACTGGTGAAATGTTACGTGGATGACCTAGTGGTCAAATCGCACCAGATCTAGGACCATCTCAAAGACCTTGAGAAATTGTTCGGTTTTCTTCGTTCTCGTCACCTGAAGATGAACCCATTGAATTGTGACTTCAAGGTCACCTCGGGGAAGTTTCTTGGATTTTTTGTTTGATACCGAGGCATTGAAATCGACCCAGAGAAGATCAAGGCCATCATCCAAATGCCTCCCCCAAGAAATATTTGGGAACATCAAGGTCTTCAAGGCCACTTAGCCTATATACGTTGATTAATTGTGAATATGGCCGACAAGTGTAAGCCCTTTTCCTGACTCATGAAGAAGGGTGCCGCCTATGAATGGGATGAGGAGTGTCGGACAACCTTTGATGAAATCAAGCAGTATCTGCTCCATCCTCCGGTTTTGATGCCACCCGTCTCTGGAAAGCCACTGGTCCTTTACGTGACCGCCCTGGAATGGTCCCTCGACGCGCTTCTCGCCCAGAAGAATAATGAAGGTAAGAAGAACAGTCTCTACTATCTCAGTCACATGCTTCTTGATTCGGAAATCAGATACTCCCCTATCGAAAAGAGATGCCATGCACTCGTATTTTCCATACATGAGTTACGGCATTACCTGCAGCACCATGAGTTACAACTGGTCTCTCGGGTAGACCCACTGAACTACATCCTGAACCACCCCATGTTGACTGGCCGACCAGCACGATGGGAAGTGATCCTCCAGCAGTTTGAGATCAGGTTCGTACCTCATAATTCCATTAAGGGACAGGCATTGGAAGACTTTTTAGCTGCCCATCCAACCTCTACGGATTAGTCCTCGGACCTAGATTTTCCTGATGAGGCGATCCTCTCAGTCGATCATGTCGTCTCATGTTGGCAAATGCACTTCGACGACGCCTACCGGAGCCCCACCGGTAGGAGGCTCAATGATCCTAAGCTCAACAGAGTGGGTCTGGGTATTGTCTTCATCACCCCGAAGCAAGCCATTCTGTTATACTCATTCTTATTGTCAGAAGGCTACACCAACAACGAGGCAGAGTATCAGGCTCTCATCACCGGCCTCGAGTTGGCCCTTGAGATTGATATACCTCATCTACATGTGAAAGGATATTCTGAGCTGGTAATCAAACAGTTCAATGGTGACTATGTCGTCAGGAAGCCGTAGCTTGTACTATTTCTGGAGTGCAACCTTCGTCTAATGGCCCAATTCTCTCCTCGACTAGAGGTTACCCATGTCCCTCGGTCACAGAACGGTCAAGCATATTCCTTGGACAGCCTAGCTGCAGCACTCACAGAACCTGAGGAAGACGATTTGATTATACATGTGTCACATCGGAGAGTCATTTCCCCCGTCACCCCAGAGGATAATGACGGCCCACGGGTAAGTCATCTCACTGCCAGACCTGCTATGCCAAGAGTCCTTGGTCCGTCAGAAACAGCGACCGAGGACGCTCATGCTCCCGAATGGAGGGAACCTTTTGTTGAGTATCTCCAGAATGGTTTCCTCCCAAACGATCGGGCCGACCACGAGCGAATTCGACGCCGCGCGTCGTAATTTACCCTCCAGAGCAGTCCCAGCTTTGAGAAGATCCTTTATAAGCAGAGCTTCAATGGTGTCATCCTCCGTTGCATTCAAGGAGTAGAGATTTCTTAGGTTATGCAAGAGGTCCACGCCAGTTCCTGTGGCACCCACCAAGCTAGGCCAAAGCTGTCCCATCAAATCCGGAAGTTGCAGTATTTCTGGACCTCTATGGTCCATGATTGTATCGAGTTTACCAAGAGATGACACGCATGCCAAGTTCATGCCAACATCCTACATCGGCCACCAGAGCCTCTCCATTCCACCAAGTATTCTTGTCAATTTGGGGTGTGGGGACTTGATGTAGTGGGACCGTATCCACCAACGACAGCTCGCCAGTGTTGGTACATCCTAACTGCTACAGATTTCTTCTCCAAGTGGGCAGAGGCAGTTCCACTCAAAGAGGTCAAGGCCCGTTCCATCATCGACTTTGTGAGCTCCAACATCATCCACTGGTTTGGGGTCCCTCACGCTATCCTCACCGATAACGGTACCAACTTCTGAGCATCTGAGCTGAGGAAATTGTACGCCAAACAAAATATTCATTCAAACCATACCTCTCGTTATCACGCAGAGGCAAATGGACAGATTAAGGCATTCAACAAAACCCTCTCTAACATTCTGCAGAAAATGGTTGGTTAGAACAAGAAATGTTTGTCGGACAAGCTCCCCAACGCCCTCTAGGCTTATCGGACGATGACTCGCAACTCTACCTAGGTGACCCCATACTCCCTGGTATATGGGGCTGAGGCCATCCTACCCATTGAGATCGAGATGCCATCATTACGCACTATGGTCTATGACCAGTAGGCACCAGATGAGGTGGATAAAATCCGTCTAGTTGAATTAGAAGCATTGGACGAGAACATGCTACGTGCCCTGCACAACCTGGAAAGGAATCAGAATAAGATAGAAAGGGACTTCAACAAGAAGGTTCACCTTCGTTCTTTACTGCAGGGTGACCTAGTGTTGGCCCTTCGAGCGCCAATGATCCCTGGTAGAAAACCTCCCAAGTTGGAGCCCAAATGGTAAGGTCCTTATATCATCCATAAGGTTTACCCCAACGGGCGTACTCCTTGGTGACCACAGATGGTGAGCGTGTAACTCCTCCCACCAATGCCAAGTTCCTCAAGAAGTACTTCACCTGATCCCTAATGGTCCAACACAACCTTAAACTGTATGGTCCAACACGACCTTAAACTGTATGGTCCAACACGACCTTAAACTGTATGGTCCAACAAGACCTTAAACTGTATGGTCCAACACGACCTTAAACTGTGTGGTCCAACATAACCTTAAACTGTATGGTCCAGAATGACCTTAAACTGTATGGCCCTACACGACCTTAAACTGCACCGCCGTCCTGCAGGACGATAAACTACAAAATGGTCCGAGCACTATGACCTTAAATTGAGATCTCCCCCGTCCTTACTAGAAGATGTTAAACTGCAAGCCCGTCAGGACTTCCTGACCAAGGCTCAGCCTCAGGCCCCTTGGCCTCCTCGGGCCCTCGGCCTCCATCCTTACTGCAAGACGTTAAACTGCAAGCCAGTCAGGCCTCTCGGACCAATGAGCAGCCTTGGGCCCCTCGGCCTTCGTCGACTCGGACTCTCTTATGGGATTGTATGGTGTGGTGTGTGATTACATCCTCAGCCACTTCGGGTTACCCGCCGTACCGTACATATACCCAGTTGAGACATATTTCTCATCCAGAACAACGTCCAACTGCACTTCAAGAACTACGTGTGGCTTGATTCCCATTTTAATTGGATACGTAGGAACGCTCGGACGCCTCGTCTTGAGCCCAGCACCAAGCTCTTCTCTACCACTATTCCCCCTGGGAATAGTTTCCTTGGAGGGTCCTTGCATAGCGAGGAGTAGGATTTCTTAGCCCCACTCATACAACCACGCTCATAAAAGGATTGTAAGGGTTGCACCATGCACCCACTCCTGTTCTTCTATTCACCCACGTCCTCACCGCATGACGTTAAACAGCATGGCCTTCAAGAACTACATATGGCTTGATTCCCATCCTAATGGGATACGTAGGAACGCCCGAACATTTCGTCCATTGGCCTAGCCCAAAAGCCAAAATCATCCCCTCGGGTCAAGACATATGGAAGGGTGCACACTGTTTCCCAAACTCACATCGAGTAAGCCTCGACCCGGCTGCACGTCCCCCCTGGAGATGTTCGCCTCTTACGTGGATGGATACAGCTATGCTTTACCCACTACTTGACTAGGATTCCATCATTCTCTCACACCTGGAGGGACCCCCAAGAACAGCCTGGATACTACGCCCAAGGGCTCTCCTACCGATACGGGCCAATGCCCCCGAGGGTTTTGGGCAACAAATTGATAAAATCCCTCGTTGTGAATATGGTCAGCAGTCAATGCTCATTTGTTGTTCCCACCTCAGGCTAACGCTATATGGACGCTGCGTTTCCGCTACGGTTAACAGTTTTCCTCTATCTCCACGCCAACCCCATTAAGCCCAAAATGTTGGTTACATGATTAACATCCTTCTCTAGTCTCATCATGTCCAAGTAGAGTCTCAGAACTCTTGGTACTATTCCTGCGTGTATGCCTGCGTGTTGAGGGGATAAGTCATGTCAAAGGTGTCCTTCGGGGCTCTCTGTCGAATCCCCTTTAATGGACACACCAAGTATTGCGATAAGGACTCCCCCCTTGTTTCCCACGCCGAGTTTTACTCATGTGGGCTTAGGGATCGGGTTGACGTCTCCGCTTACTCAGGAAGTTGTCACCATCCATGGTCCGATCTCTAAGACCATAAACTAAGATCCATCTAGAACTACGTTCAGCTTGATTCTCATCCTCATGGGATATGTAGGACCACCCGAACTCCTTGTCTTCGGGTCCAGCCCATTTAGGGAGCTAGTCTCTCCCCCCTCTTTTCACCTCTTACCTCTATATAGGCCTCTCGGCCTGAGGTCTCCCTATCGGAGTGGCGTACAGTGTGATTTGGGATCATGTCTCCATCAAATGTGTTTCATGAAACTATGCACATTCCCCACCTAGCATCGTCTCTACTATGTCTGCGCTGCATGACGTTAAAATGCATGCTTGGTCCTGCCACACGACCCTAAACTGCGACATTATCATCCTGGCCGCACGACGAAAAACGACACTGCATTGTGATGACCTCGTTGTAGAGGAAATCACATTGGGTATTGGTCACGTGCCATGCCATTTGTCAATTCCTATCATAGCTTTATTCTTGTGGCGACACCAGGGCCTACTACCCTAGGCCTGTCGCTTCACAAAAAAACCCTACTCACCTTAAAGGAAAAACAAGATTTATCAAATTCTGCTTCTTTTAGTGCAAGGGCCATGCCCACACTCCTTTTTTTTCCCAACACTGGTATCTTACCATGCCACCCTTTAGAACTATGTATGGCTTGATTATCATCCTCATGAGATGCGTAGGAGCGCCTGGGCACTTCCCCGCAGGCCCAGCCTAACCTTCGTGTTCGGTCCCTCGACCCGAGCATTTCCCCAGAGAACACATGGTTAGTAGGGCTTAGGTCCTCATTCACGTCGGGTTTTGTAACCGCCTTTCCATGTGTCCCTTTCTCCCCTTACCCATTCATGGTACAAGCTCTAAGACCTTAAACTAAGATGCTTGCAAGAACTATGTGAGGTTTGATTCTCATCTTTATGAGATACATAAGAGCGCCCGAGCACTTCCCCGTGGGCCCAGCCTAACTTTTTCTTTCGGTCCCTTGACCTAAAACCTCTCCCAAGGGGGTAGTGAGGTGTGATATGGGATTATTTCCTCATTCACGTCGGGTTATTCACCACACTGTACACACCCCCTATTCTAATTCATGCCAGGTGTTTGAGTTACTCCACCATGTGCCTCTTATGTTTCCTCCCGCCCTTTGGTCTGAATTCTATGACCCTAAACTAAGATCTCCCTATGGGAAAGGTCTCTGATCCCTCTATCTAATACATCTCATTGTCGTATTTAGATGTGTTTTGACAAAGAGCCCGAAGTGTGGGATTTTCATAGGGACATTCCCCTCATCTCATGACCAAGCTTCGTGAGCTCTCTATTTGGATCCCCATCCTCTTCCACATCCAAAAGGACCCTTGGACGACATGGATACTAGGCTTAAGAGATCTCCAGGAACGCTGGACCTAAGTGCCCTCCGATCGTTTTGGGCCAACGTCCATATGGATCTCTGACAATATTTGTGACCTGGTCCCGTGTTCTAAACATGGTCAACGGTTGACCCTCATTTGTCTGTCCCCATTCTAGGCTAATGCGATATGGATACTGCGTTTCCTCCATGGTTAATAGTTATCCTCTATCATCACGATGTTTTCCTTGTGATCCAAATCTTGAGTGTCATGATTCACACATTTCCACTTTCTCATGTTCAGGTGGAATTCCAACATGCTCGTCTCTATCTCTTCGCGCATCTAGGTGCGCCAAATGGTCGTGTTAGTATCATGGGGCTGGTATTCACCAAGCGTCCCTTCACCCTAACCTACCCTTTTCTATGTCGGGAAAGTCCCACCACTACTTCTTGTTTCCCACACCGAGCATTACTCACGTGGGCTTAGTAGTTTTGGCAGGATGTGTAACAACACGGCCGGACTTCTCATCGTCCCACATGACATTAAACTGCGCTTCTAGAACTACATACTGCTTGATTCCCATCTTCATTGGATATGTAGAGACACCAAGGCATTTCACCTAGGGTCCAGCCCCAGGAATCGAAAAATCCTATTCCTCCCCATTTCCGGCCCTCTGGGCTGACCCCTCGGGGGGAACTATGTAGCTGCAATTTTTCCCTGAACAAGTTCAGGATGCCCTAGGATCCCATTGGGAAGCGACAGACTCCATATCCAAAGATGCCATGTCCCAAAGAAGGAATAATCCATGATCAATCCAATGCTCCCATACGCCGTTGTCCCACCACGGTGGTGTAATTACATGAGTGTTGGATTCTGTTCAGAAAAACCATCACTCCGTATTCCACACTTTGCGTGCCCCTTATTCGGACCCTCGTCCCCTTTCATGTCTAAAGGGACCCCCTAACAGTATGGATGCTCGACCTAGGGTCCGCCTACTGTCCTGGGCCAACGTCCCGAAGGATTGATCGACAACATTTGTGACATGGTCTTGTGTTTCGAACACGGTCAACGACTGACCCTCATTTGTTGTCCCCATTGTAGGCTAACACAGTAAGGATATCATTTCTCTACCATGGTTAACAGTTATCCTCTATTGTCACTCCTTCCCCATAGTGTTCCGAATCTTGGGTATTGTGATTCACGCATCCCATTTCCATCTGTTCGGACTGATTTCAGCACCCCTGGAGTTGCACTATTCGTGCATAAGAGCAAGCTAAAGGAACAGTAATTCGGCTGTTTTGAGAACTCCCTTCCCCGATCAGGTCTCTCCTATTCTTTTTCAAGAAATCTGGACTGATTATCCAACCCCCGGATACCCAATGCTTGGTTTCCACTCCTATGTTGGGTGGGATGATGAGGAAACTATCCCCTGTTTCTCACATCGGGCTTGACCCATGTGAGCTTGGGTAATTGTCGACAGACGTCCTGCAAACATTGTAAGGATGTAATGAACCGATGCAAACAGTGTAAATCATGCATGCCATGGAATTCAAAAAAAGGAGTAATTGAAGCATGAAAGTACCATTAAAAGGTTTGTAATTTGTTACAATACGCGGGAGTCAACTCCTCCCATGGACGGGTTGGCCCCGTCAAAGGAACATTGCAGTTCTGCCACCCTTCGGCTTGTGGCGTCCAAAACTTGCTGCCACTGACTTAGCTCTCGCTCCTCCTCAGCAGCGGCGGGGCGCAGTTCGTCAGCCTTGGCTCTGGCCTTCTCTACGCTAGCCTGGATGGCAGCCATCTTTCCAGAGGCCTTCCTCATATGCTCCTCTGCCTCTGCTAGCTGGACCTTCAACCATGAGATCAGCTTAGATTGTGCATTAAGAGATGCTAAGTGCTCATCTGCCCGGGTCTGCAGCTGTTGGACCTCGCTTTCAACCTCCTGGAGCTTCTTGATATTTGTCGCCTTCCTCCACTGTCAGCCCATGCTGAGCCCGCAATCAAACTCCCGGATCTTCTCATCCATGAGATCTCGGATGAGTGCATGAGGACGTCGGGCATCCACTCCCCCAGCACACAGTTCACACATCCGCGAGCGAAGCCTGTCCATTTCGCTCAGCCATTGCGCTTGGGGGTGTCCTTGATGAAGCATGTGATTAGCTTCCATGATCGTCGACAGACTATGCTGTTGTCCTCCTCGTCGGAGGTTGTTTCATCCCAATCTGCGCGGTTGGCAGGCTCATACGCAGGATACACCTGCAGGAAGTCCTCGGCAAGATCATCATCTGGTGTTGAATCCGGCAAGACATCTGGTGCCGGAGCAGGCGTGGCGGGACTTGGGTTGGCTGATTGATCCTCATCGTCAGACCCCAACTCAATAACCTCAGGCATGACCTTGCTGGTGGCCCCGCTGATGATAGTGTTGTTGCAGCCCGGGAAGATGGGGGGACTATCTCCACCATCACCAGCATGCCCCTAGGAGGGATGCTGCTAGACATCCCGACCAGCCTTGCCGCAACAGCCCATGCCAGTCAAAGAAATGTACAATGGAGAAGGACACAGACATTAGTCGGCACCATCTACATATGACAACAATGAATCCGGTGGAGGAAACTTACGGAGATCAACCTCATGGGGATTCTTTGGAAACAATACTGATGAGACTTTGATGCGTGGCCTTTCGTATACTGTTTTAAGGTCTAGAGATTTCCGAGGAACCACCTCGGATGCTCTGGCCCCACAAGACGCAGAACTAGACACAGCGATAGGCGTGGTTTATGAAGGTCCTACATCATCACTCACCCATGGGAGAGAGCGAGGCCTGCATACAAGTTCCTCCTGCATGGCTCAAACATCGGTGAGAAGTCCATGGTGGCCCAATAACGGACCATAAGGAAAGAAGTTCGGAATGCTACCAAGAGAGCCTCCGCAAAGTCATCGGAATCTGAGTCTTGGTCTCTGACCTTGCCCTCTTCCAACGGGCTCACCTTTCCAGCCTCATCCTCCCAAGAGGAGTCCTCTGATTCTTTCAGCAGGGGGAATCCCTCCCTCAGATCGGCAGCTGACAACTGTGGGGGGACCGTCCGATCCAGCAGCACCCTCACCCGGTCTATCATCGGGCGTGGGACACCACTGGAATGAACGTAATCCTCCAGCTCATCCAAGTATTGCTCTGCCTCCGTTGGATACGCCGTGAAACCAGACCGGACTGGGCCTATTCCTGGTAGCTCCATCCCGAGGCGATTCAAGTGCGCCCATATCTCGGGAGGACTAAGGAATTGCCGGTTGACAACCCAAATGTCCCAGGCCTCCGAGAAGACGGCGTCCTCTGCCATGTCAATATGACGTAGCCGATTCCCCTGAGCCTGAGTGGATATCCTACGAAATCCCCTCGGCGGCCGCCCCTCCAGATGGCCCTACTCTTTCAGGATCACCAGATCCACCGCTGCTGCTGCACCCTCAGCTGGTGCGGGTCTCGTCGCAGCGGCACCAGCCTCGCCACTACGAGAGGCCCTTGCTGCCCTCCGACCCCGACCTCAGGATAGAGGAGGCCCACCGTCACCAACCCGAATATTTGGCTGCTTTAGCATCTCCCCTGGGTAAGCAGTCTCCCAAATAATGGAATACTCCCTCACCAATCCGAAATCGGCGGTGGATAGAGGCAATGCAATTCGCATCTTCCCATCTTCCCGTGTGAACATGAGCCACAACTACCTCATCACACACGGGTTCTCCTCGTAACGCACCTCCCAGTAGACCTGTGGGGTCTGCCGATGGAGGCATCAAAACTACCTCGCAAACCGATTCTGGGTGTAAGGTTCACAGAGCGGCTCACGATCAACTCATGCCACCAAAAACTCCTCCTCGAAAGGCCAGGAGATAAGCTCAGTGCTCTTCTGTTCCCTGCCTATCGTCAGTGAGTATTCCCATCGACAATGGGAAGGGGTGAAAATTAAACTCATCTGCCCTCCACACCCGGTTCAGCACCATCAGCACAGTTAGTTTGAACGGGATGCTTTCGACCACATTCAGGATGGAGGGGAAGAAGTTTGATCCTGGCGGTGAGGTAGGGTTTGGATACTCATTGACCCCCCTGATGTGCGCCGTAATCCACCCATACAAGAGGTGGAAGGGCCCGCATATTCTTGGTGGCTTCTTGCCCTCACTAATGTGCCGCAGCATTATATACATCTTGGCGAGCATTGGAATCCCTAGATTGACCCGCTGCCCCATGGCCATCATGGATGCCATGATAAACGAGCGGGGCCGCACCCCCATGCCGGTATCCCTCACTGGTAGGATCCAACAACAGATGAGAGCCGCGATGAATGCCTCCAGCCTAACTATCAGCTGTTTTTCAGTGCTGACACTGAAACCCCAAGTCTTCCATTGGTTTTCCTCCAAGACCTTCCAATACAAGTGCTCCTTCCCCCGTTGAGCCACCTTCGGACAAGTTCGAGGCCTCGGAGGGAACTCTCGATTTTTTGGGAAATTCAAGAAGCGATTGAACCACTTCTTAAAGTGGACATCCTTCACTGCCTCCTTTTCCTCTCCAGGGATGAGTGTCGTCAGCGCTGATGCTAGTCACGGCATTTGCTTTGTATCCTCCCACGTGCTCATGATGAGGAGGAACTCATCATACATGGCCCCCAAGATCGGAACCCCCGAAATTTTGTGGACATCCCATAGGCTGATTTCCACCTCCCCGTGGTGCAGGTGAAATGTATTGGTCCAAGACGACCATCTGCTCAGCAATTCTGGCATCAGTTGTTTTGGTTGGTAAATGTGGAATTAGGAGGCCCATGATGTATCATACAAACCCACTCTCCTCAGCTCGACCCCAAACTCCTCACATGAGGCGCCTACCCAGTGGGCCCAGGCCCATTCATCGGTAAAGTTACCACCCTGGCGTAGGTCCCACTCATCAGACCACCCCTTCTTCGAATCTTGTAAGGATGCCTTCAGCATGGTATGGTACAGGGGAGGGGACGTCTCCGGTTGCAGTGGTTTCCCGCCAATATTGTTCACATGATTGTAGAGACAGTTGGCGGTGATGAGTGTGAAGTCCTCCTGCGCATGACAATCGGCCACCCTGAACCACTGGCGCTGACAGGACATGCTCCTAAACCAGCAAGCTGGTTCATCTCTACTCGCCTCAGGGATAAGGACTTCATCCCTCAACCTGAAGTCGTACAATGGTTGCTTCTTGAACTGCGGATAGTTCTTCTGACCCTCCGATAGCAGTTCTGTCAAAGAAGTATGGTCCGAGTGGCTTCAGACCATCTCCCCAAGGCCCGAACAGTTGGCCATCTCATCCCTCCGAGCGGCGTCTGCAAGTACCCCTAACACAGCTTCTCGATGGGCCATCTCGATTTCAGCACTCAAAAAAAGAATTTTTCGGATGGATCGCAAAGCTTTCTCACGAAGCTCTCTCGCGAAGATCGGTCGCAAAACCAAGTCGCGAAGTTCGGGCCTAGGCTGGTAAAAAGAAGTTCTCTTAGCGTGGTTGCGGAGTTAGGGACTGGCGGTGCGCCGCGAAGCTCGATTCGCGGAGAGAAGGCGCGGAGTTTTCAGAGCTTCGCAAAATCGAGAGCGCAAAAGGACAATAAAATCACGTGAGGACAAAAGAGGTTGGCCCCCTATTTATAGGTGGTGACCCCGGAGCTTCGCGGCGCATCCCACCCACGCAGAGCATCGCGGCGCGTCCGGATCCCGGGGCCACGGTCAGCACTGCGGGCCCCCTTCAAGAAGTCGCATCGTGAACCACTGACAAATGTTGGAGATTTTCCTTCATACTTCGACCCTTCATCCCTTCGCGGCTCCAAGTCTGAGGGGGGGAATTTTTTGGCGCCAAAAGATTGCATAAAAAGAAGGGCCGAAAAAGAATACTCGAATGCTGCCTCGTGAAGCTCCGACACGAAGCACCCCCAAGCGTCGCGGCCGCCGCGAAGCACCCGAGGCGGTAACGCTCCATGAACGGCCTGATGTTCACAGGCCCGCCACAAATCACCTGAGGTGGTAACGTTCCGCGAATGGACTGATGTTCGCGGGCCCGCCGTGAAGAATCCGAGGCGGTAACGCTCTGCGAACGGCCTGATGTTAGCGCGCCCACCCCAAAGCGGCGGCCGCCCCTTCGCACCACGTGACTCCTGCTTCACGGTGCCCCGAGCCTATAAATACTAGGCTCCCCCTGAGTCCAGAGGAGAGATAATCTGACCTTTCATCTTCTACACTCCCGAATTGCAAAGCACCCTTTGCCCCAGAAATCATGAGCTCCGCGAGGTACTTCTACTTTGCGTGACGCCTTCGCTTTGTCTCGTTTTGAGCCCCTCATCCAAGAGGGATGCCCTTCGCGAAGCTCAAGGGAATTCGCGAAGGAGGGGGATTCCCAAGGGAACCCGGTCAGCTGCGGAGCGTTTATGCTTTGCAAAACACTCGTCCTATACTAGTGATCCCCATGCTAAGGCAGGATCGCTACACATCGTGAAGCACACTGCTTCACAGTACCTTACTTCGCAAGGCACCTCCTCTTCGCGAGGCAGTGCTTCGAGAGTACTATTCCACTTTTTGAAGCACTATCCATTCACACCTCTACCCCAAGCTAAGGACAAGGCACCCCACATCGCGAAGCACACTCCTCTACTTGGCAATTCATCTCCCCGTGCAACCCTCCAGGTTTGCACGATGTAATTTCAAAGTCCCACAGACAGCACCACTCGTAGCGTTGCATCGCCTAATGCTTCTTCGCATAGGTACGCTAATGGCTATTGCTTCTTTGCATAGACACTCTAACGTGGACCCCTCGATGGTTCACTCTACGACCTCCCTTGACCACGGCCTTACTGGTATCTTCCCTCCCCCAAGGAGCAAAGGGCGCCGGTCATGTAAGTCCTAGGGGTGCAAAGTAAAACCACCTCGTCCGAGCTGCAGGACGTTAAACTACCAAGCACCACGTCCTCAACACATGACTTTAAACAATGACCTGACCCCGTACCCCATACGCAGGGTCTTCCAGCTCGGACATTCTTTACGCCACTCGTCTCCACAAGAATGGGGTCATCCCCTCCACAAGGGATGATATCCTCATTCTCGGAGTATCGTATGTCCATGGGAGAAGGGAAACCACATCGGTGTAAGCCCCTAGTCCCTCAACGGATGGATGCACCCCCGCATATCTGTACTTCCCCACTACCAAGGTCAGTGGAGGGAATGATAGGGAATGAGGCACCTCCCATCATTGGTCCCAAATCCCTCTTTCGCTGTGTTTTTCCGCACTTCGGGCCTCCATCCTGGAGTAAGTCCCAGCACCATGGGCCGCCTAACGTGTAAGCCCCTCTTCTCTTGTCACGAACGCGCCCTTCGTGGCGTGATCGTCAGGTCCTTGCTGCGTCTTGTTTCTCACACCGACCATGACTCACATGGGCTTAGAGTTGGCAATGGCCATGACAATACCTCGTCCAGCATGATGTTAAACTGTGTTCCCTTGTCCCGCATGACATTAAACTGCACACCCATTTGAACTACGAGGTCTTTTATCCATGTCATGGCATGGTACATAGGAAGCCTCCACGAGGTTCAATCCCACCTGTCATTTCATCATGTTAGGTTCTATCCTTGTTCAGCTTGACGTTAAACTACATTCTGGTCTAGTGGTAAGCCGTTGTGACCATCCTGAACTGCGAGTACTTTGAACCATGTCAAGGCATGGTACGTAGGAATCCTCCATGAGGTTCAAGCCTAATGCCCACCGTTTATTCACATCTGGGTTCATCCTCGTCCAGCATGACGTTAAACTGCATTCCGGTCCAGCGGTAAGCCTTTGTGACCATCCCGAACTACAAGGACATTGATCCATGTCAAGTCATGGTACGTAGGAAGCCTCCCTAAGGTGAAATCCCATCTCTCATCGGACCAAGGTCCTTTACTCACATCGGTTCGCCGACACCCACCATCATTATGAACTGTGGGGACTTTGATCCATGTCAAGGCATGGTACGTAGGAAGTCTTTACGAGGTTCAAGCCCACCACTAGTGGACCCCCCGAGTTTACCTTCACGTCGGCTCGCCGACGAAGCCCCTTGGAACTACGAGGTCTTTGATCCATGTCATGTCATGGTACGTAGGAAGCCTCCCAGGGGTTCAAGCCCACCACCCGTTGGTCATTCCGTCCCTCTTCACGTCGGTTCATCGACATCTGGGAAACCTAGTGTGTAAGCCCCACACCATCTGGACCAAGGTCCACCCTCACATTGGTTCGCTAATGACATCCATCGAACCAAGGTCCACCCTCATGTCGGTTCGCTGACGACATCCATCGGACCAAGGTCCGTATTCACGTCGGTCCTCTGGCACATTCACCCAAACTAAGAGGACTTTGATCCATGTCAAGGTGTGGTATGTAGGAAACCTCACAAGGTTCAAGCCCAACATTTATCGCCCATTTTGGGGTGTACTCTCCCGGATCCATCCTCAGTGGTGTTCAGATCAACCATTACGGTGTGACATCTCCCCTCCATGGGGAGCACCACCTCAGATCCGTCCTCATTGGGCATTCTGATCCATCCCCTTGGTAAATATTTTAGTTCTTCTCTCATAGGGATATACCAATCTGATTCGTCTCTATTGGACGTTCTGATCACCCTCATTCCGTCTCCACAAGACGTTAAACTTGCGGAATTCCCCATGATAAACATGGGAAGCTGAGGAAAACCTCAGATGGCATATAATTCCCCGCGCTTGATGTGGGATGCCTCGGGCCTCCATGCCCTCGAGAAGCCCTATAACAAGGGACAAAATACAGACACGCCAGTTCCCCAATGTTCATACACGCTACTGATGCCTCGACGTGACTACGCCACCGACTGAAGGTTGCTGCCCTGACCAGACCCATTGGAATGTCCTGAAAGAAGAAGTGTAATTACTCGGCGTCCATGAAAACATGGCACTGGGAAGAGTTTCACGAACAACGTATTAAGTCAATGAGGGAGACCCGGACTAGGTGACGAGTTCTGAGGAGGAATCCACGGAAGGAAGAACCGACATCCCATCATCCTGTTTCGATCAAGGAGAAGACGTCCCTGAACAAGGAGTGAATGCCACCCACCTTTGGAAAGCAGGAATGTGGGGCAACAAGCTACATGTCCCCTGTAGACGGATGCGTGTGCCCCAGCGAAAGCGTTAGAAACAATATCATTTCAAAACAAAACCATAATATTTCATCAGTTCATTAAATTTTAAATCACATTCCAATTTAAATAAAATCAATATAAAAATCAAATCATTTTTCAAAATTATTTCCAAATAAATCCATCATTTTTCATAAATGCACCCCACAATTTCAATTTTATTGAAATTTGGGTTCTTAGCAATTTCCATACCCATTTGAAATCAAATATTGAATCTTCTAAAATCCATGTTTTTAAATTATTTATAAACACTTTCCAAATAATTCAGTAAATATTGGTTTTAAATTTAATAGAAAAGACTTATGGAACAACATACCATTAAATCAAGTGATCATAATGCACAACACCGACAATGGGGAAAACCAATAAAAAATAAAGTCTTATAAGATCTAGGAAAACTACCTAGAATCAAGATCCCAAAAAACATAGTTTAGATCCATCAATTACATAATGATCTATCGCACTCTAAGTAGAAGATATATATATATATATAAATTAGAAACATGAGAATAGATCCACTAACCCATAGGATATGGAACGATATCAACACCATTTTAGTCTACAAAGAAAAGATTTTGAGGAGTGGATTTCACCTATTGAAAGCCTCAAAAAGCCAACAAAACATGTTAAATTCCAATGGGGGGGTTAGGAATATTAAATGGAGGGTTTGGGATTTTAAAATAATTTTTGGAGGAAGTAAATCCTACTCAAATGGTTTGTTGGGTAGGTTTTCTTGGTTAGAAAATCCTTTCTCCTTAACTGTGCACACCTACTATCTGGGTTTCATAGTTTATCCTTTATAGGTGCATAGTTTAGTTATCCATCCACCGACTATGCATATGCCCACTACTTGAAGCTCTAAGGTTTGGAGGGTCTGACCACATGATTTGAACAAATCATGCACCCCCTCAAGATTTCCATCATAGAGCACATACCCTAACTGTGCACCTACTATGTACAGTCTTAATGGCCTCTAAAATTTTCCCATTTCTCTCGAAACAACCCCCAAAAAAGGTTCGACTTAAAGGAGATCAAAACTAGGGTCAAGAAATACATAAAATAAGGTTAAAATATATTCAAATTTTCTCTAAACTATTTGGGTTTTGGTGTGAGGGGAAGTGAGGAGAGGTGTGTCCCTTTTATATGTTAAAAGGCGTGACATTTTTTTGAAACTACACAAATCGTTTTAATAAAGGGAATTAACTCATAGGTAAAGTGGATTAAAAATGGATAAATAATTTATTATCTAAGTATATGGTCAAGAAACACCTCAAACACTCAATTAAAAACATATTTTTAACATGTTAGGTCCTCAACGTATTATGATACTTATTTTTACAATTTTGGTTTTACCCATGATAACTTGTTTTTATCAAAGAAATTTACCCTTAATTCTAATAAAACAGTCATGTATTAAGTAATTTTTAACTAATGATTCAAAATATAAAATAATTTCTTTAAAATAAATTTTTTTAATTGATAAAAATTAATGTTATAATACTTATCGTATAATTTATTAAAAATATTTTTTAAAAAAATATAACTTACGTTCTAAAATTTCAAATGTGGGTTTGTAAATTAAAATCATCATCATTAAAATTATAAATTCACTTATGAAATTCATATTTGGTTTTATAATAAGAATCAATAAATTTATAATTCATATTTATATATTAATAATGTCATAAAAGTTACATTATTTATAAAAATTACATGTTACACTATTCACCTAAAAGTAAATCTACTTAGATTCATTATAAAAAATAATCCTAATTTAATTTTTTCATTATATATTCCAAAAATAATTTATTTTTATCATATTAAAATTATAAAATTTATATATCTAGTTATTTGAATAAAAAAATTGAAAAAGAAAAAAAATTATTGAAAAAAGACTTCTTAGACTTTATAAGTTTTCAATCATCTTTCCTAGAAATTTAAAAAATATAATATTAAAATAATAGGTTGAAATTAAAAATATATATTATTTTAATAATAATTTAAATGTATTAAATTTAATTTTTTAAGCTGATATACTATACCCTTTTTAAAATGGTTCTTTAAAAGGAATCATTTTTTAAAATATTGAAGAAAAATAAAAATATGTTAATACGTTAATTGATTATTATCGTATTACCTAATAATTGTTATATTACTCATGTAATTTTAATATTCCTTATTTAGTTTCATTCGATTTTTGTGTAAGTATCATGTTACGTGTGAGATAAGCTATTTGAGATAGTATTAATTTAAAGGATCCAAAATATTAGGTTTTTTTAGAAATATAAGAGGAAAATAGTGGAAAATTATTTCTTTTCTAAAAGATAGAGATTCTACATCACATGTTAGAATGTAATAATTTAAAATAATATTTACAAATAATTTTAAGCTATGGATTTCATGGGAATTAATATTATTGATATATTATATCATATGAAGAAGAAGAAAATTTTGAGTATTTATAAAATTTAGAAAGATATATTTGATAAGGAATTCAATGAGTTTAAAAATAGGAAAATAATTGTATTTTTTTACTAATAAAAAAATGGATATCACGGCTACTATACAAGATCAAGGAGTTTCCAAAATTTCATTATAAAAACTAATAATATTCATGATATTATTTTATGAATATAAATGTACAGTCAGTGAAGAATGAATTTTTCATATTATAATTTTGAGAGAAATCTATATACTGTGTGTGGGGATTATGAAGGAGTGAGATCCTGATATATCATTGTGTCTAAGGGAGAAGAAAAATTTTGAAGCTTGGTTCCATTGAGGAAGAAAGATTCAAAAGTAACAATGTATTTGAATTACTAAGAAGAATATATTTTCATGAATAAATAGAGTGATGATAAAGTTATATGTTCACATTTTGAATAATTATTGGGTGTACAAGATATGAAGAACAATACACATGGAGTGCTATTGATTTCTTTTCCCATATAGGAAGACTATCATTATGAGGTGTATAGAACACCATGAGAAAGTAAAAGATATTTCATTATTGGATCATCTTTTTTTTATGGATTTGGGATTAGGGAGTATAATTTTTCACATAGGGAAGCATAAGAATGTGAATCTATATTTATTGGACACGGATTTTATTTTAGATAATTTCTTATATCTATAGTGTTTAATCTGTTATTGATTAGTCTAAATAAATTATTATGAGTAGTATATATTTAATGATCATCCTTATAAAAACACTTATTACCTTTTTATGCCTCATGTGTATGAATTTGATTTAGGGTAAGACAATTATTTGAGCATGTATTGATACCTTATCCCTTTCATAGAGGTTATGTTAAAAGAAGATAACTCATAAAATTTTAAAGAGATCATTTATTCAATCCCCCCCTACTCTCACTATTATAATTAGTTCTAGGAACATCAACTATACTCAATGTTACCTTACCTATAAAATATCCATGAATATATTGAGGATGGATAACATAAATTCTATGAATAATAGGGGTGTACCTATGATTTTGATATCATGAACTATTGATGTTGTAAGAATATGAAGCTACCTTACCACTTATCAATTGTTCTAGAATTCAAAGATGATGAAATGGTGGTATATAAACCCATTACAAAATATACTCTTATCACCATTGTTTATAATAGGAATATCAAGGTAGATAGAAAAGTAAAAAAATGATATCTTGATTTCTCTATCAGATAAGTACATAGAATATTCATGGGACATAATATAGAAAATGGGGTTTAGTAATAGGATATGATGAAAATTTGATAGATAATTTATAGGAGTTAATGGTATTGTGAGTAAAATTCATGGGTTTTTTGAGAAGCTTGAAGATTCCACCATTTCAAGAAGATTACGAGTGATTTCCTAGATAGATTGGATTTCAAGATTTTGTCTTTGGAAGATAAAAAATATTTATCCCCATATAAACTCCATAACATTATCATAGCTTATCAAATGATAATTATTCATGTTTCTAATAATAAATTAAAATATGAGATTGCTTTTTAGGAAATGATAAAAGTGAAATTCCCAAAAAAAAATGTAGAATCAAGTGATTTTAATGATAATGAAGCTGATGAGAATCTCAATGAAGATATTTATATTATATCTAGAATTATAAAAATCTCGAAGAGGAAAGAAAAATAAAAAAATTATACCAAACTGTTGGAATTGTGATGAAATCAGCCATTTTTTCATAAACTAGACCGAGAAATATGTTGTTCGGTCTAAATAAAATAAATAATATGGGAAACCTCTAAGGTAAAAAAATAAGAAGAAGAAGAATCACTCCAATAATTAGAGGATGCATTTTATTAGCCAGTATGAGGAAGATAATTCATCGCCATGTTTCACATAAATATATGAAGTCAATATCATTACCAATGTTAAAAAAGGATTTAATTCTTAAATAAGTGATGATGATAGAAAAAAATAGAACATATTTTGAGGGGTGGTTAAAAGTTGATTTGGAATCCACTCTTGGGAAAAATTCACAACTTAGTAAATAGAAGTGGAATATTTAGAAATATAGAAAGAAGGTAGTTTATATTACTAAATAATAAACCAAAAGGCATGTGATGTACATTAATTAGATGTATAACAAAAACATAAACATAACTAAGTAGGATAATATGTTATATTTTCTTAAAGAGAAGCTATTTGGAAAGGAAGAATAACTAGTTGAGAAAAATTAAACATGTCTTCTTTCAAAAAGTGAGTTGAGTAATATCAAGTAATGCTTTACAAAATCTACTGAGGTAAAAGTATAGTCTTATTAATATGGTGAAAGGAAGAGTTCTAACAGTCATGTAATTTCCATATCAAATATTTCTAAAAAAACATATGAATATGGTTTGATCAGGAAAAATGTTGAGGGGAAATCCTCCCCTCAAATGAAGAAATAAATTCAATATAACCACTACCCATATGAAAAATAAGGATCAATATTTAGCAAGACAAAACTTACAAAATTCATTATATAATTATGGAAGAAATAAATTTGAGGGATTCCATGATTGTTGTTTAAGATATGGATGAAAACATAATATTTCTATCATAATATACCATTACTAGAGAAGATTCAAGAACTGAGGGGGTAATTTAGTGTGTATTTGAGGATATATTGAAAGTAAAAACAAGTTAGTGTTTGGAATTTATTAATTCTGTCCACCCAAAATATATTTGGGTGTTTTTAATAAAATTTATTAAATATTGAGATGATAATAATGAATGTGAGAAATCTAAGAAGGGTGAGATTATTAAGACATATTGTCTAATAGTATAGACTGGTCAGCTAGGATTAGCTCAAAAATAGAGCATTTGAAAATAATTTCAAGTTCCAATTGAAGAAAATCTGATTAAAAATGGAAAAATTAAATCTTATGAGATTTTATCCCCATGTTGTGATCAAAAAATTCAAGGAAAGTAATGTAAAATATTTGGACAGATGGGGCATTGTACAAAGGAATATATGACCATTCTACCAGCTTAAGAAGACACTATAAAAAAGGTGATTCATGAATAAGTAATGAAAATTCCTTAACCTCATAGGTAGATAATCATACCTCACATATTAATAATGATCATGGAAAGAATATGATCATGAAACATATAATGGTATTTGATAAGATATATAGTCTAGAGTTTAAATTAAAAGTGAATCTTAGGCTGAGAGAAATATGTCAATATTAGTGTTACATCTAAAGAAGAAATAGGCCCCTCCTTATTTCCCTTTATTTCAGTTTTTTTGTGTTAACATATAGGTAATTCAAGTAGAATTATTAAGCTTTCAGTAATGGATAGAAAAAAGGAATTATTATTTTAGTATTCTAACTACCATGAATATGAGAACTGATTAAAACTCTTGATGTGGAGATAAAATTAATATCAATATGGAATGCAATAATATTGAAATTATGGATGACTATGAAAACTAGAGAACATGGTTTCCCAAACACACATATAACCAAAAAAATCAATTTAATCATCTTATGAATAGGGGGTTTTAGTTGATGAAAAGAGGAGAAAACATTGGAGTTTTATGACATTCACATAAAATATTTTGATGTGTATTTTGATATTTTAGCATGTACAATATTTAAAATTTAATTCATTTGGGATAGACCGTAGAAATGGAATTTGGATTGTATGACATTTAGGTGAACATATGGACAACATTGACAGCCTTAGTTAAATAACTTTGGTTTTCTACAATAGGATAACCCACATAGAATTAAATATGGAAAAAAAATGTCACTTTGATAAGATGAACATGTGGTTCTATACTTATATCAAGTGAAAGAATGTTGTAATGATAAATTTAAAATGGGATGAAGATGAGTTAAGAAACATCCCCTATATTCCCATTTTATTTATTATCAATAAAGGGAGATGAATTTCTTTTACATTGGAAAAGATGAAAGCTGTACTGATAAAAAAATACAAGGTAAGAGATTTAAGAGGCCTAATAAAGAATTTTTATTTATTTTTAATAAGGCTGTTTGAATTAAATTCAAAGTTTAAAGAGATTTTGTGAGGCTACAACAAAAATTCTTGTGTATAAATATTCAATACACATGGAGAGGTCAAGGAGAATTAGTAATATTATTTGATTATTTCTTGTGTTGATCTGTAAGTATAATAAATTTTTGATGGTGATAGTTTTTTCTAGAACCTATTTTGAATGTGTTTGAAGATCTATAAAAATGGGGTGACTAAAGAAATAATTTTAGAAGGAAAATTATTGATGAAGACTAAAGAAATAATATAAATGATGTTGAGTTATTAAGATAATATTAACAGGTGAGAATCACATATTTGGTTATGATTTTGTGGTTTTTTAATATGATTTTTTTTAATTGGTATTTCCCTGATATCAGTCTGAGATGTTTTGATTTAATTTCAATAAATTATAGAATTGTTTTTTTGGAGCATGATTTTGGAAAATCTCTAAAGGAATGTTTTCTCCTTATAATATATTTCATCAATGCAGAAGTGAATTGGACAGTGTGTATGATGTTTCATCTATAAGGAAGTGAATTTTCCAGTGTATAAGATGTTTTATCTATGCAGAAGTGTATTATCTTCTTCTTAAGTCATTTTATATATTTTTAAATTAATTTTATAGTGAAAAATATAGTTGTGATTCTTAATATATTTTGGGTATTTGTGTAAGTAATATGAGGAGGTTTTGGATATTTTGAACCTTAATATGATATTTGAGTGTGATGAAATTTTTCAAAGGAAATATTCATATAGAATATGACATTTTAACAAGACATAAGATATTTGGACCACCCATAAGACTTTTTATGAGGGAATATGATATTTCATATAGAATTATGATATTTCTTATTTATCTTGAAAACTAAAGTATTTCATAATTATATATTCATAATTAAAATTAATATGATGAATTCATTGCTTCATACATTATTGAATAAAAATATTATGATCATTAATTGATCATAATCCACATTGAAAATTAATGAATCTGAGTTCTGTATGATAATATGGAGATGTCGCATCATATGAAAGTGTGGAAGAATTTATAATAATATTTTGAAATAATTTGAAGCTATGGATTTCATCGAAATTAAAATTTGTGATATGTTATTATTTATGAAGAAGAAGACAATAGCTTGATTCCTCATGGAGTTCAATATGTGATATTTGACTGTGAATTCAAATGATTTTGGATGAGGATTATAAAATAAAATTATATTGAGATATTTTAAATGGAGTTCTTTGTTACTATTAAATATCAAAGAGTTTATAAAATTTAATTTTACTAATTAATATTATTCATGATATTATTTTGAAAATATAAATCTGTAGGATGCAAAGAATAAATTTGATACAATGTAATGTTGAGATAATTCTCTATACCATATGTGAGGATATAATGGAGTGAAATCCAAGTATATCATTGTGTCGAGAGGGAAGGAGGAGTTTGAAGATGAGATTCATTGAAGAAGAAGGATTCATGTGTTCCTGAATATTCAAAGTGATGAGGATAACTTATTCTTCAGACAAAATAGAGTCTTTATCAAGTCATATGTAAACATACTAAATATGTCATTAGCGTATAATATTTTAAGATCTATACATGTACATAAATTATGATGTATTTTCCTATAAAGTAATACCATCATCAATAGGTGTAGAGAACACCAAAATCAAGCCAAAGGACTTTATTTTCTGAATAATCTTTTATTGTGAAATATTTCTAATTGAATGGTATAACCATTAACATAGATAAGTAACCCTTTGTAACTCTAGGTTTATACGATTGGGATTGTCCGGGGTATAACTACTTTCATCTATAGTAGTTTATTCTTGATTGGGTTGTTTAACCAATAACAACAAGGATTTAGTCTTTAATGAAAAAACTTGTAAATAATCATCTTTTTTTCCTTGTTATCATCCCTAGAATGGGAGTGAGGGTGAAATAATTATTTGATCTTATATTGAGACCATAACCTATCATTGATTTTAGGATAAATGGGAGTATCTCGTGGAAGTAAAATAATATCACTGATTTAACCCCTATCCTTATCATTAATCTAACCGGATCTCTAAATATCAGTTAGTACAAGTACATTTACATAGATTCCTTATATATTATCTTTTCATGGATAATTAATTATTATGTTATGACTCCACTAAATATGATGCATTGGATACTATAATTTTCAAGGGTTTTATTTGATATTTCATTACGTCTTTTAATTTTTATTATTTTATAATTTTTATTTATAGTTTATTATTATCTATTTTTATTGTTTTCATATATTCAAAACAAAAATAAATATTTTTTTGGAATTTTTAATTCTATAATAGGTACTCCCTAGTATAATGGTTTTGATTTTATATCGGAAAAAGATAATATAAGGATGAATCATTTATATTTATGGGGAAAAAATCTGACATTGACCAAAAATATTACCATGAGTTAGTAAATTTTTATACATTGTTTCCTTTAGACACTCAATTTCAATCATCATCCAACATTGAAGATGAACTCTCTTGGTGTATGTGGAATTTTTGTCCAAGTTAGTGGAATATATGATCATGGTCATTAACAATTCTCCAAATGTTCCAACTTGAGTTGTTAGTGATGATTCCCTTACCTCAACTAACTCATGTGATGATAACCCCAATTGTCCCATGGCTCAAAATTAGATAAATGGTGAGGTAAATTTTATTTCTAATTTTTTAATTAAGTTATTTAAATTATGAATATACTAAAATTTCTAGATTTCTAATTGATGGTAGATATTGTGGACTTAATAGAAAACTCAAATAGATTAAAAACAAGTATGTTCAAATAAATAATGAAAATAATTATCTCTCTAAAGAAAATGATGAATTTATCATAAAATTAAATGGTATCCCCAATTTTGGTTAATTGTGTTCCACTATAAAAAAAATGTAAAGAATCTCTTTTTAAATTTTCAAAGAAAACATAATTTAAATTAAAATTTAGATTCACCATTTATTGGGGAAAATCATTTTGGGTTTGGTTTATCAATAAGTATATCTCCATTAAATCAAAAAAACATACAAGGGGGTTTTATCAAACTAAATATTTAAATTATTATTTTAAATTTGAGAATATGATATATGAATATATTTTTAAAATAATCATTATTATGAAGAAATTAGGGTTCATTTATCTTCAAATATTTTTATGAGAAATCACAAAATAAATCATATATGGGTTTCAAAATCTCTATTGGATAATACCAGTGGAACCTAATTTATTAAAGTACCTAAATATTTTGTCTCTTAACATATTTTAAAGAAAAAAAATATCAAAATAAGAATTTACTGATTTATACTGTATATAAATAGTGGATTCCCAATATATATGTTTAAGGGATACTCCGAGTTTAGCATTTACATAATATTGATGGATGTTATGTTACTTTTGGTGATAAATAAATTAATAAGATCCTAGATATAGGTACTAAGGGATTTTAAATTATATTATTTTAAAGGATGTGTTATATTTTAGTATTTTAATACATAAATTTCTTAGTGTTAGTTAATTATATGATGACGGTTTTAATTTTATTTTAAATGATTTTTAGATTGATTATTGACTTAAAATCTCTTTTCGATCAAAAGTTTAATTGTTATTGGTAAATGATAGTGATTCATAAATATGAAATAAATTCATTTTTTATTTTATCATGAACACAATTATTAAACTAAACCAAATCCATCTAGTATAATATTTTCAATGTTTCATTTAAAAAGAGACATTGTCTATTAGGTTTTTTAGTTATGTATGTAATAAAAAAGTTAATTAAAATATAAAAAGGATTTGTCCACCTTAAGGGCCCTTGTGATAGTTCATCATGATAAATTTAGTTTAACTCATGTAACAAGTATAAAAGGTAAATATTATAATTTATTTCAACTATTCATAATTTTACTAGATTTATTTGTGGAATTTTCCTAGAACATAAAATTTTGGGTATCAAAAATTTTATTTAATTTTATAAGTAAAAAATAAAAAATAGTATAAAATTGACATTGGGGGAGAGTTAAAAAATAAATGTATTGATTATATTTTTAATACACAAGGTTATAGTCAATCTTTATACACTCATATAACTCCATAAAAACAAAGTTTGTTGAAATAAATAACTGAATAATAGAATGTATTATAATAAATCTATATTATGAATTTAAACTCCCTAAATACTTTTGGATTGAGAAAGTTTACATTTATTTTTTATACCTTAATTTTTATTCTCATAAGAACCTTCTTTAAGACGAGAAACTATAATATTTATAAATCTTTATTAATATTAAACCTGGGTATTTTTAAATTACTTTGATGAAAAAATTATATCCATGAAACCAATGAAAATTTGAACCTAAATTATATATAGGTATTTTTATTGGGAACTTTGACTCAAGTAAATACTATTTAATATTTATTAAAATGACCAAGACTATATAATATTCCATTCACATCATATATGATGATAATATTACTAAAAATCAACCCCATGTTGATAAGAACGAAAATTAAACAAATCATTTAGTCATTAAAGAACATCATCCTCTTAAATAAATTAGATTTTAAGAAGAATACCATTTAGATCAACTGCCTATGGAATGGGTTTAATCTATAGACCATCCCTTAAAAAATTATCAATGATTTTAGATCTAGTTCTCATACAATAAATTCAATTTCAAATGAGGTTGAAATTCTACTAATGATGAATATTTGGTAAATTTTAAGTATGATTATCTAAATTATTTTAGTAAAAATAATGTTCAAGATCAATTTAAAAGAGTTTATAATCATTCTATTATAGTGAAATATTTTTTTCCCATTGAATGACTTAAATATATTAGAATTTTATTAGCTTTGAAAACTAATTTATATTCGAAATGTTTTAATATGGGTATAAAAGTATTGATCATGTTACTTAAAATGATTTAACTAAAATACATAATAATTTTAGAAATTAAAAATCTCCTAATAATGTTTTTAATTTATCCAAAGGTTATTATGATTTAAAATAATATACTCAGTCAGGGTATAAATTATTAACCTAATATAATTTATAAAATGATTTTAAAATGGTAAAATCCATTTTTTATTTTTTTAAACAAAATTGATTTTTTTTATTAATTTTTCTAAATTATGGTGATGATGTTTTTTATAGCTAAAGAAACCAGTTATAATAATTTTTCTTATATAATGAGAAAGGAATTAAAAATTAATTATATGAGAGAATTAAATTGTTTCCCTTAAATTTCAATTTTTTAAGATGAGGATGATAGTTTTCTTACCTAAAAAATTCGATTTTATGTGTTTTGTAATGGATATTATTATGAAAATTTATACTCTTATAAAATAAATCTTATAATTTAATATTTTAAAAAGATGAAAAAATGATTAACAATAATCTTTATAGTGGTGTGATAGGAACAATGAAATATTTCACCACAATCTATTCAAATATTCTATTTAGTATATGCCTTTGTGCTCATTTTCAAGTCATTACTAAATATTCCAATTTACATTTCATCAAAAATAATGTTAAAATATATTAAAATCTGAAAAAAAACATGGTTTATTTTATCTAAACATTATATATTTTTAACTTATTAGTTTTCTGAATGTCAATTTTAGTGGATATCAATTATATAGGAACAAAAATGTTGGCATTCTCATTTTTGTAAAAAATTTCATCAAATGGAGTTGTAAAGAACAAACCTTGGATTCTATTAATTCCAATAAATTCAAATTCATAGCTATATAAAAAAAATTGCTGCCATTATTTGGATGAAAAAACTATTCTGCAGTATTTGTTAATATAAGATAATGTTTCGAGGAGATATAAAAATTTAATCATGATTATTATTTCCTAAAAATCCATTTGATACTAAAAAAACATGGTCTATTTCTCATAGACATCACTTCTTATTTTTCTCTACAAGTATTAAATTTTCAAAAAATTATTTTTAATGTTTTTAATAACTTTATTTATTCTTGTTCCTAATATTTCATGTTTTCATATGATTATATTATAAGTTAAGAAAATTATTCATGTTTTAATTATTATTTCTATTAAATAATTTGATAATCATTAATGTTATCATACAAGAATTAATTTTCAATCCTAATTTGAATTACCATTATTTATAATATTTTTTAAAATTTATTCTTATAAAAGCCTAAATTTAATTAATCTTTCAATCCCATCTTAGTTAATTATAATTAAAGGGGATATTTTAGTTATGTTTAAAAAATTAATGTTTATTATGTACCAAGTAGTGTCCTTGAGATATTTTTAAACAACCACATGGGTTATAAGTTATTCATTTTAACACTCTTCCTACATGTCTTTCTCAAGTTTTTAAGGGGTGTTTTACTTTCTTTTTAAGGTTACTTGAATGTACTCTTCAATTTTTTATATATGTTCTTTATAAATAAATATGTATGGATATATCACTATTATTATATTTCGCCCTTGTGTGTATCTTTTTAATAATCACAAATGGGTAAAATGTTGTGTTTTAATTTTGCATACGGTGTTATAATATGTTTTTTTTAAAATACATATTATATTTTTTTTAATTTATTTATTTAAAAAAGTACATATTTTAGGTTATTATTATTTTTTATGAAAAATATAAATTTATTATCTTAAATATTTCCTTTTATTAATTATTCACCATCGATTTCTAAAATATATTAATATTTTTATAATCATTGATTAAAAATAATAAATATTTAATGAGTTTTATTGGAGATATTTTTTTCTCCCTTTTTATAATAATATATTTTAAAATAAATGATTTAAATTTTTTTGTATTATTGGATTTCAGCACCATGAGAATGAATGTCTGTATAAGATATTTTCAATTTATTAAATTTTTCTCTTATCACATAATTGACTGTTTAATAGTTATTAAAAAAATTCATGAAACATTTTCATTCATGAAAAGGAAGGAAATCAGTCTGAATGGATCCCAAACCCCTAAAAATTATTTTAATGAAAAAATATATTATTTTTATACTAATAATCACTAATATTTTTTTATTAAAAATGAATTTAATATATAAATAAGTACTTGGTTGGTAGTGTGGTACCATAAAATTTAATCTCAAAGAAAAATAAAAAATACCATATAATATAACTATAATGTTGGTGGGACAATTATCCATAACATATGAGTTTTAGTGGAATACTAAAAATATTCCATTAATTAGAACAAGACTTTATTGACCTATATAGGAAGGATAGTGGAGAAAATTATCAAAAATATTATTTCCTACTTCCACTAAAGTTTCTATAGCATTTTATCATGAGTTTAATGTCCTTTTCTAAAAAGTCATCAATGATCCCCACTTATCACTAATGAAAATATATTTCTCCAAACAAAAATATTTTTTATCCAATAGCTCCAAAACATATAATGAAACCTAAGAGGCCATCGATTTCTTATATAATGGATTATAAATTATATATTACTGTCATTACAAGTTTATAGGATATTTTTTAACATTTATTATACGTCATCCTTACTCTTAATTTTTATTTCAATTAATTTATTGTATTCCCATCAAACTAGTTATGAGGATTAAAATTAAGCTTCATTGGGTTTTTTTAGTACAATAATTTATTTTCTACTTGTCTTAGTATATTACTACTACTAATAAAGTGAGTGTTCTTGGATTTATTACTAAAACTAATAAAAATATGTGTGCATGTATTTTGTAAACAAGTTTCATTTCTATTTTATAGAAAATGGATTAAGTTAACCCTCAATTATTTTAGGATATGAATATTTTTAAAAAACTTAATTATTTTTAGACAAAATATTATATCATATTTTTTATCTTATTTATTTTTCACTTTATTTTTTTATTTGATTCACATTAAAATGCCATTAATTTTTAAAAAAAATCACCCAAAAATTTCTATCATACTCAAACCAATAATCCCCTCACATAAACATTTGATTATGAATGAGATAAATCAATAAAAATAAATATATAACTAATAAAAAATTTCCAAATGGAATTAATTAAATGTATATTGATTATATCCATCAGTTTTTATAATGAAAACTATTATTCTATAAGAACACGTAATTGTTATGAACTATATGAAACTATATATTTCTAGAGTTAGTTACCTAATACCTAATTTATTTATAAAATTTTGATTAATAGATAGTATTTATTATGATTTATACATATATGTTTAATTATTATCATATATTGTTTAATATTCTATGTGCATTATGTGATAATATCCATAGAATATTTGTGGCACAAATATGTTATACTAGTCCCCATTATAGGGAGAACTATAAATGAAATGGTAATATTACTAGGTTATGTACTATGTTCTGAAAACATCTACTTGATAGGGCATAATTATGTCTAGATATTAGATTTTAGAGCCACATAAGTATTAAGAAAACTTCTTGAGAAGTTCTAACATGGGGATCTCTAAGATTATGAAATCTTAAAGACAAACTCATAAGAAGGAATTCTACTGACAACTTGTCAGTGGAAATTACTCTATGAAATCATGAGTTATATTCTATAGAAATGAGATCATTCTTAAAGTAAATCATGAATCATATACTTATATTAATGATGATAATAATATGTATATCCTCATTGAAAATTAGATTACACAATGTTCATTATAAGTGGTATCATATTATTTGTATGATCAGGAAGATATTTTCCATTTTAGGTTATAAAATAATATATATATATATATATATATATATATATATATCTTTGATTGATATGAAATCCCTTAGGATAAATATATTTCAATGGTTATGACATGTATGCTATATTAGTAATTTTAAAAAAGAAAAATAAAGCAATAATGGACATAAAATATGTATGCATCATACATTATGTGATATCAGGTGTAAATAAGATTACGTTAAACCATTAATATTTTGAATAAGGTTTTATTTTCTATAACATTTTCCTCTCTGTATGGGGGTTATGATCTATTGATATATACTTTTCTTCGTTTGTATTTTAGACACACTTCCACTAAGAAGGTGACCAAGAGGGTCATCCACTTAATGTATCTTGAAGCTCATCAAATTCAGTCAAATATTATTTTTTAAAATACAAGTGATACAGTTATATATACAAATGTCTATTTTAGTTATGGGAATAAAAATTCAATTATCACAAAACTACCTAGATAACCCACTAAACTATCACCCAAATCAATCATAACATGATGATAAGGGAATTACTGATCCACACAGGCTAGTGAATAGCATAGGGGTATAAAAATAAATCAATAGGGAATGATTTAACTCCCACATTAAGTGATAAGTTCTATAAGTATACAGATAAAGGTCACAAAAATAGTACGTCAACACAAGTTATCACATAACCATAAAATACCTCATCACAAGATATCTCTAGAATAAGTGAATCATATTCTCCACTAGTCACCTTAAACTTCCAAGGTCCTGCTAATAAAGAACACCCACCACCTCCAAGAGGTTCCTTTCCATTTTCAGAACATAGAATAATAAAGTCTAAAAACACCCAAAGGAAAAAGTAGGGTGTGAGAAACACTTGTTCAATAAGATCCCACTACTTATTCTATAAGTATTATATGTCAAATAAACCGAATAAACATAATTTATAATAGAACATAAAATAGTCAAATTTTCTCAATTCATATCAAAACAGTCATTTAATATTAATTAAATGACATGTATAAAATAATTCCAAATTTTTTTCTATCAAACCTTAATGAATAAACATTTCTATCAAAATAGGAATGAATAAAAATTTCAATCAAACACTAGCACATATAAAGCATTTAAAAGAAAAATACCATGGTTAAAAGTCTTGGGATTAGTTTAGAACATGGATTATCATACATATTTGTGTAATAAGTCTCTAGGTGTGAACACATCCCTAGATCTTATCCATATGGGGAATATGAGGACACCCTAAACCCTCATAATTGTTCAGTTATCATTGTATTCATAAATTTGTTTCCATTAAAGTCTTTTATATGCCCAGTGTGTTCTCTTCTCACCTAAATACCCAAGATCCCAAGTTTTTCATGGAAAAAAACATACATGGGGTTATCTTTCATTTCAAAAAATATAAAATCATTTTAATCAATCATTTGAAATCAGAACCAAATTTATGTTTCAAAACATTCCATTTCAAGATCATTAAATTATTTTATTGAGAATAAAATATGAGGTACATGATTGAAAAATAGAGAAAATAAAAAAAATAAACCTAGGGGATCTAAAGTACTATAGTCCAAGATCATGTCCTAAAACTAAAATCACTCCCTCTAGAGATGTTAGGATACTTCCCAAGCTCTCCTTACCTAGATTAGTGAAATTTTCTAGCCATTGTCTCCCACTGGTGAGCTAGTGGTGCTTTGCAGAATGAAAATACATCTGGAAGTCACGCTGGCTAGTCGGTGGGATCCATCCAGCTAGTTGATGAATCTCACTAGCTTTCTAGTAGACTTATTATTGGAATACCCAACTTTAATACCTCTTGTAGCTAGCTGATGTTCCTCACCATTTTGCTAGTTGACCCCCTATGGAATTTTTTAGAAACAGGTTGGTATCCACCTTTGGATACACCCTCAAAGCACTTCATATTCACTCAAAAGAGAAATAATTTTGCACCCATGAACCCTGAAATGGCTGAAATAAGTAGTAAATAATCAAGAAACCAAAAACAACAAGATATCAACATGGGGAACACGAATATCAAAAATAAACAAAGGATCATACTTGAAAGAAGGTTTTGGTAGGTTATAATTATCCCCACCATAAATGTTTTATATCCCTAGAAATCCTATCAAGAAGAAAGTTCAATAAATTAGTGAGGAAAATTCTCTCTTACTAATGCACCACACTCCAACATCTCATGAGAATTAAAACCCAGTTGAAATAAAACCTGGAATAAAGGTATAGTTATCCATGGAGACCTTTCTTCTAAGTATAAACAATTTTAACTAGCTACATAGTCACATATATACCAGGTTCTACATCAAGGTCCTACTAACGTGAAACATTATATAGGTCTGAAATATAAATTCTGTGTTGCGATGCATGAAAAAAATTATGGATCAATGTCATCAGAGGTTTAAAAGACAAATGGTAATCCACCTTCCCAATATAATCAATACCCTAAAATGGTTCCATGTATCTAAGTGCTAGCATCACCTATTTTCTAAGCAATCAATGACTCAACCAAGGACAGACTCTAAAAAAACTTGGTCTACAAAAAATAATTTCAAATTGCTTTTATTACAGTGGGTATAAGATATATATCATCTCATTACTATCACCAATAACTAATGAATCATCTAAATTTTCACAATCATAACCAAAATGAAACTAGGTCCCACAACACAAGCTTCCTCAATATCTCATTAATATTTACAAGGTCAACCATAAAAGGCCTCAATGGGTTATATTTTAACAGAATATAGGCATATATTGTTATAGGAGAACTCAAATATTACTAAATAAAAATCCCAAGCTCCTCTAAAGCCATGGATACACGCACGAAGCATGTTCTCCAGACTCCGTATAGCCTATTCAGTATGACCATATATCTAAGGATGGTATGAAGTGGTTAACCATTCCTTGGATCCCATCACCTTTAAGTGGCCTCTCTAAAAATGGGGTGTGAGAAAAGGATTCTTATTAGAAATAATGGAATGTGAAACACTATGAAATTTTATAACATCTTTCATGTAAAAAATTTCATGGTCCTCAACTTTCGTGGAATGAGGAATGGAAATATAGTGAGATGATTAGGTAAATAAATTAATCACAACCCAAATTGAATTATTTCCTTAAGTATTAAATTCAAAATAAATAATAATTCCATTGATATCTCTTCATATTTCAATTTTATTATAGGAATAGGATGAGAAAACCTAAAGGCTTATAACGCTCGACCATGATCTAATGACAAGTATAACAATGATAACAAAATTTACAAAGTATTGTTTCATACCTGGAAAATAAAATCAATTCCTCATATAATAGAGAAAATTCATCATACCTAAGTGAAGCACCCATTTTATTGATGAAAATTTCCCATCACATCCTTTCTCTTATGTGATGGAATGACATCCAGGTTCTAAAAACAAAAGATTCCTTCAAAAGATAGATCCAATTCAACGATGATCTCCCCCACATATAAAGAATCCTCAATGCCTCATAACTCATCATCAATGTGTTTCTCCTAGAGTGTAATCTCAATAATGGAGTAAATCAACTGAACCTTGATAAAATAACATCAATCTCATCCTCTCAAGCATCCTAATGCATGTGGGAACATAGTGATATATGATTACATTCCTTAAAATATTCTTTTACAGCCAGATATTGCAGTTTACTGCTGAAAGAATCGTCAATAATTTTTCCCATTCTAGGGGTATAGGTGATTTCATAGTCAAGATACTATAGTTACTCCACCCAATGCCTCAGTTGGAGATTAAAATATTTTTTTGATGAGATATTGCTTGTGATTTTTTTATTAGGGGAAATGTTAATCCATTCTTCGAAAAGGTAGTTTTGTCCACTCATACAACTGTACAAGAGAGTTTATTTCTAATATCATGTGTGGGACAATTATACTTATATAATAGAATCTAACAAGAATCACAATCTACCTTGTGATCAACCTGCATGATTACTCAACCCAAACCTAATCTTGATGTGTCAAAACATATTGTATATCCCTACCCAGCCTCTAGAAAAGTTAACACTGGGGATGAAGTCAAATGATACGTTAACTCTTTAAATTTAGCTTGAAATTTTAAATCCCAAATGAACTTCATTCCCTTAAGAAGGATACTAGTCAATAGAAGATCCAACTTTGAGATATCATTTGTGAACTGGAGATAATACCCTGTTTTGCCTAAGATTATTTGAAACTCAAATACATTAAACATTTCTTCCCAAGTAATGCTTAATTTTAACTTTTTATGATCAAATGAGATAAAAAATTTAGAACACATTCCTTAGGAACTTCACCTAATGAATCGAACATTGACATTTTGATTGCTTGGAATAATTTCATTGATTCCTCAAGATGTTCATAACTGCTCTCAAATGAAGCACATGATCCCCCCCCCCAATTTTAAAGTATTCTAAGATGTAAAGCACAAATACTATAGTGAACGAATGAAGGTAATTATGTAAAATCTTTTTCATCAATTACATAAACATATCATGATCATTGTTCAAACCAAAAAACATAATGTTATACTCATAATGGTCATATCTACTATAAAATGTTGTTTTAGGGATATCAAAATCCATGATCCTAAAATTTTAGAAAATAGACTGAAGATCATTCTTGGAGAACCAATTCACCCCTTTAAAAATAATCAAATTAATATTTAATAAATTGAAACATATACATGTTCTAAACCATAACCCAATTGAGCATTCAATATTCAACACAAAGCTAAAGGGTTCCATTATCCTTCTTGGTAAAAATCACTAGTACTACCCAAGACAATACACTAGGATGAATGAATCATGTAGATATCTATTCATCAAAATACTCTTTTAACTCCTTCATTTCAGTTGGTTCTATATGGAAATAAGGTATAGATATTTTTTGAATACGTGGCACTTATTTGATTAAAAAATATACATCTCTCACTATTAGTAAACTAGAAAATTATGATGCAAGAATCATATTGAAAATTAACATCTACTAGAGTAATATCAACATATTAAGATTAAAAATATATTTAAAAATCATAAATAGATATAATTATACCAAAATCTATAACAAGATTTCAAGATTGACTATACCAAGGGTCCCATTCTCTATAGAAAACATGGAACTCCCCATTGGAGGTAGTAAAGGATCCCCACTAAAGGTAATAGAAAATTCATTATTTATGACCAATTAGTTAAACCATCACAATAATGGACTTCATATGATTTATATAAAAAACCAAAAAAGTCTCATGTGAGCTCAATTTTTAATAAAGGGAAAGTCTAAGTGGGAAATCAGAGATATTTCTCTTTATTCATCCTGAGAGGTGTTTCAATTTTCATCACATAAGGAATGAGCTCCGTAGGAATATTCCAAAAGTTTATAATGTTGGTTGATAAAAATAATGATAGGAACAAGTACCAAATAAATTTGTCACTAAATATGAAAAAATAGTAACGATACTTCTCACTACTATGGGACCCACATCAGTTCCCACTTGAGATTTGTCCACTGTGTGAAGATGCTGTAAGAACCTAGTTTTTCACTCAGGTATGGATCCTTTAATTTTCAGTCTAAATATTTACTTTGGACCTAATATAGATGCCTAATGAGTTGTTAAAGGATCCAAGGGTTTTTTGGGGCTTGTTCGGATCCTGGAACCCCTCTTTTTGGAGAAAATTGACTATGCACATGGTTTAGAGTAAACCTTGTGAAATACCGCAAGGTTTGGCAAACCATGAAGATGGTGTTTTTTCAGAAAAAGTGACCTCATACATTTGGCACATGAAAATGTGGCCTAACCATGAAAGATCCCATTTTTTCCAGGTACCTGTGCATGGGTTTTGCACGGTGTGACAAACTGTGCAGACCAAACCGTTCGGGCAGAGCCGTTCTGCACAATTTTCACACTGTTTGACAAACTATTCGGACAAACTGTGCACATGATAATTTTCGAGGTAATTTTTTCAGTTTCACCCTTAATGATCTATTAATCCTCATCTTTCCTCCCAACTGGTAAACCAGTGTTATTTTCCTCCATTTTCACCCATTTAGAGCTTTTTGGAGGCCAAATCTAGGGATCAAGAGATCTCCATCATCTGAAATCCGATCAAGATTATATTTATCATGTTGGATGTGCAGCGGTAATTAATCGAGTCCTATTTATCCTTTCTTTTTCTCTTTGTCTCCCGACCTATTAATCTTCATTTGGTAATTTTTCACCTTTTCTTAGATCTACTCCGATCTGAGGAGACCAAGGTCTGATACCAGAGGAGAATGATCATACAACCATAAGGTGGGTGATCTATAACTCATACCTAAAGTTATTTGTTTTTTTAATGTTAGTGTGGGACCCATTGGTTTCATTGGAAGTAGCTTCATAAATTTTCATTCCAAGATTATACTTGATAGAATCGTATGGTTATGCTCCTTCCAAATATGTGATTAGTTGTTAGTGGTTACACCTACAACTCAATCTGCCTCATGTAGAAGGTTATTACATAATTGGGTTTTTAGTGTTTTTTAAAAGTTCATGCCACCGTTTGGGTGTGCCTTTTCTTGACCTTCCTAAAGGTGAGCCTTTAGATAATAAATGACTTGTAGTTGATGAGAGTCGAATATTGGAATATACCATGTATTCTCACCACTTTAACCTCCTAAGGTGAGTGATTTCAAAATTTATTATTAAATGTGAAATTTGGAATTTCATGCATACTAAGTATATAACTTGGCCTTAAAAATGAGTTTCAATTGTGGTTACATGTCTATAGCACCCCTTTCTATGTAAATGGAAGGTAGCAGAGTGAACCTCTTTAATTGATATGCCTTAATGGTTAATTAAGACTGGATTAATTTTTCACAACGCTACTTGGATTATCCACACTAATGGAAGAGAAGGCTTGGCCCAATAAGTAAATGGTTTCATCTCTACTTGACCTATCCACACTAATGAAAGAGAATACTTGAACAAAATTAATTACTTCATAATCACAATATCAAATCAGAATGGACTGACTAGAGCTCGCCTTAGATTATGAGAGGAGAATGCCTTAGGTCTCGGGAACCCCATTCTGATTCAAGGATATGGTTTTCTTAGGTTGATACCCACTTATAATCTAGTTCTTGTCTATTCCTAAGATTCCTGGTATACTACCACAAGTCCTTTTTCATTACTACAGGATACCTTAGATACACTCCATGGATCCGGAATTGGCTAATAGGTGCCATGGTGAAAGCCCATAGGGCTTTGTATTTTCTTATCCTCATTTTACCTTGGTCAATCACCTTGGACTCAGTAGGCACCTTATTATGGAATGACTTGGATTACACTCTTACGCCATAGCTAGACTTAGATACTACTGAGTTAGTGTTCTGTGGGATTTATGTTACCTTAGTTATTACCCTGGAACTCCCTCACTGGATATCATTTTCAGGTTTCCTTGTCATGTATTGGGACCTTCACAACTTATTATATCATGAGGTAATGTCAATGTTGGCTATTCCTCACGTGACCTATTAAAATTAAATCATAATTACTTATGTAAAATGAACTGGTTACATGTTGGGACACCAACCAAGGTCTGAAGCAGGTAATGGGTATTTAGTTATTCTACTGCTTGATTTACTTTATATATGCATGCCTCAAAACTGCTATATTCCCTTACACGGGCCATATATTATAGACACCATTGGCGGTGGCCCACTGAGATTTATCTCACACCCTCTTTGGGTGTTGTTTGGTACGCAGAGTAGATTACATAGTTGCATATATTGACAAAGGGAAACGTATAGCTTCCAATACTTGATTGTATGTTGTTAGGATGGAGAATGACAGCAGATGACCGAGTTGGATCTCGAGATGCTTGGAGTAGTCTTTATTTTCATTCACATTGTTGAACTATTATTACTATTTTCCTATACCCATTTTTTTTGTTTTCTAGTGACATGAAATTACACCATCGTTGTTCTAGTTGATACAGTTATTATTTATCATGTTTATATACTAGATCAGTTTTCTTCCACAATTTATTTATGTCATTTATACTTCTTCTATTGTTTACTATTCCTTTATACTTTTTATGTTGTGTTATACTATGCGAATGAGGTAATAGTCTTCCCACAGAGAAAACCTAGGCCCTTGATGCTAGTTGGAAGCCTCTAGCGTTCACGAAGATGTGCTTGGGTACATGTGTCCCACTGGGCTTGGGGAAGCTGTTAAGTGGCATCCAGGACCGGGACATCACAAAGTGGTATCAGAGGTAGGTTTCTTTTTTTACTTTACTAATTGGAGACAGTATAGTAGAGAATAGGAATGCTTGGGACTTGGTCATAAGTCATTCTTGTGTGTCATAAACCCATGTTTGGGGTGAAATTCAAGTTACCCAAAATGCAATTATTATACAATTTGTCCTTTTATAGTTGTTATTATTTCACAGTTGGCTGACACACAGACTTTGTAGTGTGGTTAATTATTACTCTATTAGATAATTTTTTCAGCCTTATCCCGATGATATTATGGAATGGATCATTGTTACATGTGTCATTATAGGCTCCTAGAGTTCACATTTTATATATATTTCCATGCCATATAGGTGTATCTCACTGCTTTGAATTTATTAATATTCTTGTGATTGTTGAGTGATGTTGTGATAGTTTTATTTTACTTGTATTAATTTGGTTTTCATGGAGTGATTTATTATCTCAATTCATGAGTTTTATAGTCCCTCAAGGGTTGGGATGAGTAATTTACCATGTCAATCCATTAAACTATAAATAAATGGGTGTCATTTATGGTGATAGGTCTATGGGCACTGATTCATTGGAAGTGTCTATCCATTATAAAGTAAATCTTGAAATCTAAAATGAATTGGTTACACATCCTTATCCCTCCTTGTCATTTTTATGAAAGGTAATGGTTTGAACATAATAATTAACTACAAAGACATGAAACTTGTACTTCATCACTTACTGATACCTAGTTGTATAAGAAGGTAGTTTGGGTAGTATGCCTTGGGTAGTGAGTTTTCATACATTCAGATTCCATTAGTGATTTTATCTCTTTTATTCAAATATTTTTCCATGTTGTGGGATTGGAATTTTTTGACCAATGTCCTCGTGTCATCCTCGTGTCATTCGCTAGGAGGGTGGTGACGACCATGCTCTAGACATGGTGTGCCCTGAGCCGCCAGTCTAACTTCCAGGAGTTCCACTTGAGGCACTTCCTATTGTACCTGATCCAGTCATTGATTTCCAAGTCCGTGATAGTTTCCTACATCTCATGTAGTCCATGAAAGGTTCTCAATGGGTTGCACCTACGATGGATGACCTAACCTGCGAGTTCCAGTAGCAGCATCCTCCTAAATTTTTAGACGATAGTGGTTCTCAGGCTAGTGAGTTTTGGTTAGAGGCCATGATTTCTATATTTGATCATTTGGAAATTATTACAGAGCAGAGAGTCAATATTTCTACATTCATGATTCTAGATTCAGCCAAGCGTTGGTGGGATGTGGTTACCCAGGCCAGTCATCATCAGGACATGTTATGGGTTGAATTCTAGACTACCTTCTATGATTTGTTCTTTCCTCTGGCACTCTGAGATGATAGAGACAGAGAGTTCATACATCTCAAGTTTGGTTCAATGTCATTTATGCAATATTCATCACTTTTCACTGATTTGTATGATTTTTCACTAATTTCAGCCGCTGATGGGATTTTGCATGCTAGACATTTTAAGGATGGGATCCAGTACTCTATCCTAACTCAGGTGAATGTCCTTCACCTTCCTACCTTTTATGAAATATTTGATCAGGCCATTATCACTGAGTGTATCCTGAGGGATGGAGCGAGTACTGAGTTTAAAGGACCAGTACCATGTCAGGCCAGTAGTTCTTCCAGAGGTAGGAAAAGTTCCTTTGAGGTTTCTCGTCATGGAAGTGGAAGCCAGAGTATCTAGTTTGATATCTCGGTGGTGTGTCATCTGTGTATAATACCAGGGCATAAAAATCGTAAATGTGATAGAGATGATATATAGTGTCGATATTTCGTCCATATAGGCCATCTTCATCACTTTTGTAGGACCTTTCCACTAACCTAGAGTGGAAAAGGATCAATTTCAGCTCAACCATTATGAGTAAGTTCTTTTGCACCACGTTAGGTGGAGAGTTGGAATAGCACCAGCATGTCCGACTAAGGAGTTCATGGCTATGGTAGACCATTCCCTAATCACCAGTTGTGCCAGAAGAGAAGTTATGATTTTGGTAGTCCATATTTTCACAGGTTCATGAACTATGTCAACTGCATGCTTTACTACCAATACCGAAGGATTAGGCTAAGGTACCATCTATAGTACGAGGTACTATTCTAGTAGCCTCTACTATTGTCTCTGCTTTTTTGATACTGGAGTTTCAAACTCTTATATTTCTGTATAAATTATGGGAAGTATTTAGCTATAGATATAGTATCACTATGGTGTAATGACCCTTGATGCACCATTGGGAATACAGAAGGAGGGAATACATGAGTGCAGGGACTGTACCCTTGAGGTTTGCAGTTACCCTTTCTTGTTGAATCTCTTTTTTCTTAAGTTGATGGCCTTCGATGTCATTCTTGGGATGGACTGGTTAGTCCACTATCAATGCCTTTGTAGACTGCTATCACCACAGGGTCTCTTTTACATCACTAGAGGGTATCTGTTATCTTTTTAAAGGATATTGGGATGTCTAGGCTAAGAGAACTGGGCCAAAGCATCATGGGCTAGGTGGAGTGACCGCCCAGATTATAAATCTTTTGATGTAGGATCGAGGTTTTCTTCAAACTGATTTCCCTCCAGTAATTGATCATTTTAGGGAAGTCTTTCCTGATGACTTTTCTGGCTTACCTCCTAAGGGAGTGGTAGAGTGTACAGTTTAACATATTCCAAGAGCATCTCCAGTGTCCTTTCCTCCATACAGTATGGCACCTACTCAGCTTCAGGAGATCAAGTGGCAGATAGAGGACCTTGGGTCCAAATACTTTAAATGGCCTAGTATATCCTCTTGCGGTTCACCCATTCTCTTGGCTAAGAAGGTGGATGGGACTCTTCATTTATGAATGAATTATAGAGGATTTAATCATCTTAAAATCAAGAATCGGTATCCAATTCCTTAAATAGATACTCTCATTGACCAGTTTTGAGGAGCAAAGGTGTTCTTTAAGATTGACCAGAGATTGAGTTATCATCATGTTTGTGTCAGACCATTAGACATACCTCATACACTTTCTGTAGAAAAGTATGGTTTGTATGAGTATGTTTTTGTATTGTTCCGTCTTATAAATGAAGCTTTCGTTTTCATGGATTTTATGAATAGGGTTTTCCACCCCTATTTGGACTCTTTTGTCATGGTCTTTGTGGATGAAATCTTGGTGTATTATCTCACTCTTATCGACCATGAAAAACATCTTGAGATCATTCTGATTACACTGAGATATCATTAGATTTATTTCAAAATTTATAAGTGCATATTATGGATTGACAAGCTCCACTTCTTGGGTCATATAATTTCAGAATCAGGATTGTTTGTTGGCCCCAAAAAGGTTAGTTCTCTAGTTTCCTAGGAGTAGCCCAAGAATTTGTTTGATATTAGTAGTTTCTTAGGGATTACTGGATATTATAGGAATTTCATACAATAATTTTCTTGTCTTTCTTCACCTCTTACCGGTCTTACAAAGAAGGGTGTGAAGTTTACATGGTCAAAATCATGTGAGAAATCCTTTCAGGATATGAAAGGGAGTCTTGTATCAACACCTATTATAATTCTTCCAGAACTAGGTAAAGGTTATATCATCTTATTCAATGCATCAGGCATTGGCCTAGAAGTATTGTTGATGTAGGAAGAAAAATTTGTTGTGTACGGATCTCGGCAGTTGAGGCCTCATGATAAAAATTACCCGACACATGACCTCGAGCTAATAGAATTTGTCAATGCCTTATGTTGCTGGAGACATTATCTATTGGGTGAGAGATTTGTGGTGTATACAGACCACAAGAGCCTAAAGTATATAATTTTTCAATGTGAATTGAACCTCAGAAATTGGATATGGGTCGAATATCTATAATCCTTGGATTTTGATCTTTCCTATATACATGGAAAGGGGAATGTGGTCACTGATGCACTGAGTCAGAAAACTCAAACATAGGACGTATAGGAAGCCAGTGATGAATGGAAGTTAATGGTCCTATTTTCCAAACTTCATCTAGAGTTTCAGGATAGTCATGAGTAGTCTTACCTCTCAACCTTAATAGCTACCTCTTCTCTCCTTGGGAAGGTGAAGAATAGGCAGTTTTCAAATCCTGAATGTTTGGTTCTCTGTGGGAGTATATCATGAGATAACACACCTCTAGATTGGTATGTTGACAAAGACAATGTCCTGCATTTATGTGGACATATCTGGGTTTCTGCAGATATGATAGAGGAGTTGATGAAAGAGTCCCATGCTTCTCAATGGGCAGTTCATCCAAGCAGTTGGAAGATGTATTCTGATATGTGATGCTATTATTGGTTTCCTAGAATAAAATTTCAGATTTCAGGGTTCATCATTAGGTGTTCCACCTATCATTTAGTGAAGGCTAAGCATTAGAGACATACAATATTGTTACAGCTACTTCTAGTCCTAGAATGGAAATGGTAAGATTTTGCTATGGATTTTGTAGTCAGCTTACCAAGGTCGTTGAGGGGTATTGATGTTATTTAAGTAGTCATTGACTGACTAATGAAATCATCCCAATTCATTCCTATTCGGGATAATTTATCAGTTGATGAGATGGGAAGATTGTATGTCATGAGATCATATGACTATACAGGGTTCCATGTACTATCATTTCTAATAGGGATGCTCGTTTCACTTTACGGTTCTGGCAGGGTTTGCAAAAAGCTGTGGGTACTCAAGTGATTCTAATCACATCTTTTCTCCCTCAAACTGATGGAAAATTAGAACAGATGATAATGGTTCTAGAGGATATGCTCCGAGCATGTGTCCTTGATTTCGATGCTTCATGGGAGAAGCATATTCTTCTCATTGAGTTTTCTTATAATAATAGTTTTCGTGTGACAATTCAGATGGATCCTTTTATACCTTATATGGTAGGACATGTTGTTCGCCCTTGTGCTAGCTAGAGGAAGGTGGTGCAGCCCTACTATGTCCCCATCTTGTAAAGGAGACTTCAGAATAGGTCTGGTTGATCAGGAAACGTATGAATACAGCATAGTCTAGACAAAAATCTTATGATGATCATCGTCAATGAACTCTTGAGTTAGTGGTTGGGGATCATGTTTTTCTTTGAGTATCACCTAGGCTAGGGCATAGATGGTTAAGGAATAAGGGAAAGTTGTCGCCTCATTATGTTGGTTCGTTTGAAATTCTAGAGAGAGTCAGTCCAGTACCCTATCTATTTCTACTACCTCAGAGGTACCATGCCATGCACTGTGCCTTTCACGTCTCGCAGCTTTTCCAATATCATGTTAACCCATCTCATACTTTTGATCCCAAGGAAATCGATTTAGATGTCGATGCTACCTTTTAGGAGTATCTAGTGTGCATCGTTGACCAAAGAACGAATGTTCTCTGTGGAAAGTATGTCCCTCTCTTACAGGTTATATGGAAGCATAACCAAGTACAAGATTAGACTTGGGAGAGGGAATCCTAGATATAGTCCCAGTGGCCAGAGTTGTTCTCAGACAGTGGTTCTTTACCCTTGGAAGGAGAACTCAGGGGGAAAGTTCTTTTAAGGGGGGAAAACTATAAGAACCCATTTTTTAACTCATGTATAGATCCTTTAAGTTTTTTTCTAAATCTTTACATTGGACTTAATATAGATTCCAAATGAGTTATAAAATGTATTGACGGTGTTCAGGTCTTGTTCAGAGCCCAAAACCCATCTTTTTGCAGAAAACAAACATTGTGCATAGTTCGGAAAACCGAGAAGATAATGTTTTTTCAGACAGAGCCACCTGACACGGTTAGTGCACAACCATGCATCCTAACCGTGTGAGTTCCCCTTTTTCTCGGGTAACCATTCATGGGTTTTGCATATTTTGACAAACTGTGCAGATCAAACCATTCGGGTAGAGCCATTGTGCACAGTTTGCACACAGTTTAACAAATCGTGTGGACAAACTATGCACATGCTAATTTTCTAGGTAAATCTTTTAGTTTCTTCCTTAATGATCTATTAATTCTTCTCCTTCCCCCCAACTCATAAACCAGTGGGATTTTCCTCTACTTTCACCCATTTGGAGCTTTTTAAAGGCCAAAGATGGGGATCAAGAGATCTCCTTTGTCTGAAATTTGATCGAGCTTTCGTTTATCACATTGGATACAAACCAGTAAGTACTCTAGTCCTATTTAGCTGTTCTTCTTCCCTTTCCCTCTCAGCCTAGTTATCATCATATGATCATTTTTCACCTTTTCTTATATCTACTCTGATCCGAGAAATATCAAGGACTGATACTAGAGGATAAGGATCGTATAACCTTAAGGTGAGTGGTCTATAACTCATCTGTAAAGTTCGTTGTTTTTGGAATGTTTGTGTGAGGCCCACCAGTTTTGTTGTAAGCTATTTCTTAAATTTACATGCCATGGTTATACTTGATAGAATCATATGGTTATGATATTTCTAATTATGTGATTAGTTGTTAGTGGTTACACCTACAACTCAATCCATTTCTTGTCAAAGGTTATTCTATAATTAGGTTTTTAGTGTTTTGGAAATGTTTGATCCACCGTTCGGGTGTGCCTTTTCTTGACCTTACTAAAGGTGATCTTTTCCATAATATATTAATTAGTGTTGATTAGAATTGCATAATGGTATATACCATGTATGCTCACCACTTGATTTTTTAATGTGGAATGTGGAATGACATGCATACTAAGTATATAACTTGGCCTTAACAAATGAGTTTGAATTATTTTTACATGTTCGTAGCACCCCTTGAAATGTTAATAGAATGTAACAGAGTGAACCTATTTAATTGATATGCCTTAATGGTTAATTGGGACTTGATTAAATGGTTGTAATTCTACTTGGCCTATCCACACTAATGGAAGACAAGTCTGGGGCCAATAATTAAATGGTTTCAACTCTATTTGACATATCCACACAAATGGAAGGAAATTCTTGAACCAAATGAATTAATACATGATTAAAATATCAAATAGGAATGGGATGACTTGATCATGCCTTGGATTCAGAGAGGAGAATACCTTGGGCCTCGAGAACCCTATTCTGATTCAAGGATACAGTTTTCTTAGGTTGATACCCACCTAGACTCTGGTTCTAGTCTATTCCTCGGATTCCCAGTATACTACCGCACAGTCCTTTTCATTACTGCAGGATACCTCAGATACACTACTTAGATCTGGCATTGGCTGGAAGGTGCCACGGTGAAAGCCCATAGGGCCTTGTCTTTTCTTATCCCCATTTTACCTTAGTCGATCACCTTGGACTCATTAGGATCTTTATTGTGGAATGCCTTGGATTACGCTCCTTGGATTACACTCTTCCCCATTATCTAGACTCAAATTATACTAAGTTAGCTTTCCATGAGACTTGCATTACCTTGGTTATTACCCTAAAACTCTCTCACTGGATATCATTTTTAGGCTTCCTTGTCATATCTTGGGACCTACACTACTTATGCTATCATGAGGTGATGTCAGTGATGGCTATGCCACACTTGACCTAGTAACATTAAATGGTAATTACTTAATAAAATTAAATGGTTACATGTTCGAACACCAGTTTAGCACTGAAGGTGGTACTATTTATTTAGATATTGTACTACTTTCTTTACATTATATATGCATGCCTGAAAACTGCTATATTCCATTACAAGAGCCGAATGTTATAGACACCATTGGTGGTGGCCCACTAAGATTTATCTCATGCCCTCTCTAGGAACCGTTTGGTACCCGAATTAGATTAAATGGTTGTAGTTATTGACAAAGGGAAGGATACAGCTTCTAATACTTGATTGTGTGTTGTTAGGATAGAGCTTGAAAACAAATGACTGAGTTAGATCTCAGGATTCTTGGAGTTCTCTTTGCTTTTATTCACTTTGTAGAACTATTATGCCTATTGGTTTGTACCCATGTTTTCCTGTTTTCTAGTGACATAACATTACATCATCATTTTTCTAGTTGATACAGTTATTATTTATCTCGTTTATCTACTGAATCAGTTTTCTTCCGCTATTTATTTATATAAATTATATTTCTTCCATTGTTTACTATTCCTTTATATTCTTTTTGTTGTGCTATACTCTGCAAATGAGGGCATAGTCTTCCCATAGACACATTCTAGGCCCTCACTACTAGTCATAAGCCTCTATCATTCGAGAAGATACACTTGAGGACATGTGGCCAACCATGATCAGGGCACCTGTTAAGTGGCATATTGGTTAGGGACATCATATACATTATGTCACTGATGCTAGTGGTGGGAACCACACTTTTGCGAAGAATATAACTTTTATTCAAGTCATATTAGTACTGACATGCTCATACCACTATATATAGTGTTAAAAACATGGAAAACCCACTATAAGTGTACTGAGAATCCATAATAGGTGCATATCATCGGTTCCTCTATGAAATAACACTTCGAGTGAACAATAATTCCATATTGGAATAAATTCAATAGTCTTTTATAAGATACCATATATGATTTTGAGAAATCATGTTCTCAAGGACCACCACCACTATTTCCACCATGAGATTCATCCCTATTTATTTTACATTTAAAGGATCCAGTAAATCCACCAATATGGGTAGAATAGACTCCCTATAACACTGACATACCTTCCAAGTTGATTTCAGAAATTAGATCTTTATCCAAAATATCAGAATAATAGGTAGGCATAATCATAAATAATTGCAACTAGATATCTAATTGAATACCCATATGAAACCTCCAGACATTCAACTTCCCATTTGATACTACGTTGAGTAAAAATTGATAAAGTTTAAAAAAATTATTTAAAACCCATGTCATTGACCAATCACCCTATTGAAGGACAAAAAATCCACAGAATTTTCTAATACCATCTGTTCTAAATAGAATTTTTCTATGAATAGGATCTTGAATTCTTTCAATTCCAAGAACTCAATATTCTTCACCATTATAGTGGAATATCATTCCATTATGCTTGGACCTTCATTTTTGAAGACAACACATTTCACCTTAAAGGAATCTAGGGTCTCCAAAAACTTCAAGAGTCACTAAATATTTTCTAACCAATCCTCCACCACTTCAATATTTATCATTCTCTATAAATATGGTGGTTTTTGATGAATAACTATTACAAATGATCTTTTTTATTGTTCCTTTGAGGTACAACATCTTCATCCTATAAGATAATAGATAAAACTACTTATCCTAGAGCTTAAACCTCATACACTACACCTCCATGAGTTTATGGATAACTAGTTGGTTCACTTGTTGTGGTTCATCAGTAGTTTCCCTATAATGTCTATTTAAACATATTCTTAAAGGCATGGTACTACAAAAAATCAATAGATAATAAAGAAACATAAATCAAGAAAAAGAGGATCCTTCAATCTATCTATCAAAATTCATCATGGGAATACAACACTAATAAAAATGTTAGGTATAGTTATATAATTAAATCACTGAAATTCCAAAAATATATCTTTTCCCAACCACCCATGGTAACTTATGGCTCGATATAATGAGAAATATCCATGTACTCACACATAACCTACCCCTTAAGTCATGAAATTCATATCTCATATCGACTAAGACATCCCAACTATAAATGGACTATCATGAAGAGACTTGACCTCCCTTTGATATTATTTTTTCATGAACCAATTTAAATAACTCACTAAAATGTTTCCAAAAATAAATATTGATGTGGCTCAAATGGAGTTCTAAACCTTCATGTGCTTTCATATAATATCCGCTCATAAAAAAAATCAATATTTAATGAATTTTTCACAATAATAACCCAACAAGACAATGAAATATATAAGAATCAATAAATATTTAGTATTCAAAACACTCATTAAGAGATATGTACCATAAGTAAAAAAGATATAGGTCCCAAAAATAGTATTTTAACACAATTTGACATATAACCATCAATGGTATCATCATAAGAACTCTGTGTATTAAGTGGACCAAAAACTCCACTAGTCACCGCCTACTTCCAATTTCCCTATAATCAATAACATCTAGAACCTCTAATAGGTTACTTTATTATTACTATACCTGGAATAGAAAATTTTAAAAATTCCCAAAAGAAAAAAGTAGTTTCTGAGAAACAATAACATTACAATATTAAACCAATTATTCAATAATAATTTCATATTAAATATACCTTATATAATTAATTTTAAATAGACTACTGCATGGTAATCATTTCACAATTCATATCAAAACATGCCTTTTAAATCATTTCGATGGTGAGAATAAAATAGGTTCAAAGGTAATTTCCATAAAACTAACATGAATAAACATTTATATCCAAACATACTAGAACAATATTTTCTACAATACATTAGAATTTATAAATCATTTACAATCATTGAACCATGGTTAGGATTCTTAAGGTTAGTTTAGTAAAAAGGTTATCACAATTATCAATGAAATATGATGCAAGGTGTGCACAAATCCCAAGATATGAATCCTAATGGGGAGTAGGTGAACAGCCCAAAAAAATAAACTCTTAACTCTTTTCATAGTTCAGTTAGTGTTTTAATCATCAATTGGTTTTCAGTAAGAGCTAATAATTTCCTAGAATTTATTAATCCCACCAGAATACTTAGTCTCCCATGTGCTTCAAGGAAATAAAAAAATAAAATGGTTAAATATTCATTTCAATACATCTAAAATCATTTTAATAAATCATTTCAAATCATCTTTATATTCATGGTTCAAAACATGCCATTTATTTAAAAAAACTAACATCAAATGTTTTTTTATCAAAAATAATTCCTTTCAAAAAAAATTCAATTCAAATGATAAATCATTTCATGTCATCTTTTTTCCAGAAATAATCATCATATTATTTCATCAAATCATGTATTCATTTGAAAATATTTTCTAAAAATCATCATATTATTTAGAAATCCATAACCAAGAAGTTCCACACCCACACTACATGCCATTTAGAAAAATTTAATCAAGAAACTTAATTCAGTATTTGGAAATAAATTAGAATTAAAATTCAAAATAATCAAGAATAAAAGGTTTCAAGGTATTGGAATTTCCTTAAAAAACTCATACCACAATCAAGGTATCATCTAACACTAACACAAGATTCCAAATTTGATAATTTAAATGGATAGGGACAAACAAGAAAGATTCCATGATCCAAAAATCATGAAATTGAAATATGGATCCATAACTGACATGAGGATAAACTAATTAAGTTGAAGGAGAGAGAGGAAGAAATAAAAATTCACACTAAAATTGATATTATACTTTTTATAAGAGATTCAACACATTAATCAACACTTTGATCCATGAAGAATTGAGGTTAAATGATTCAAATCTTCCTTAAGGGGTTCTATAAATCATGAGGGTGAATTTAGGTTCAAGGGATGATATAAAATAAATAAAATATAGATTTTAGTTCATGATGTTACAATACTTCACAAGCATTCCTCACACATGTCAGCTTCTCTGGCTAGAGGTTGGCTCCCACAGACTATCCAGTGGCACTTAGCAGAATTCCAATACTTATGAAAGTCCAACGAGTTGGCTAGTGGCCTCTTACTGTTGGACTACTAATTTTTTTCTAGTATATCACATGTACTTTAGGTTTTTATGATATCAAATACCCTTAATAACTTATTAATGATTTTGTATTTTATGTTTGTTCATTGAGTATTATATTATTCTGAGTTGTTTTAGCTATTAAAATACATTTTCTTTCATTTTTAGTCACTTTGGATGAAATTTTCCTAAGTTTGGAGAAATAATATCTATGTGGCATTTGGTTGTATAGAGAAATGACTACGTGATCATTTGTCTACATAAATCTCCTATATAAAGGAATAACATATGTAAATTGACTATGTCAGGAAACTTCCGTTGTGGAATAGGCCTATATCATTCAATTGGCTATATAGGAAATCATCTGCATAGACTAATCCGTTACATGAATCAGTTACATGGATTAATCACCTTCTCTAATTAGGTACTTGGTGAAATAATCTACATGGTTCCAATTAGCTATGTCAAATTTTACTATATGGGTAAAAAGCCTATGTGTGAAATTTTGGCTACCTCAATTCAGCAATGTGGAAAAATTGGTTATGTAAATCAATTTGGATATTTTAATAAAGTCTATGTTACATAAAATCTATGAATTCAGATAAATAATTCAACTACATGATGATCTACAATCAACTATGTTGAGATACAATATGTATTTATTATAATTAAAGTAATCAAGTGAGATTTTAATACTGATATGAAATTTTTAAATGTTGGATTACCTATTTATTATAAAAGTGATTATTATAAAAATAATGTACCATGAAAAAAATTAGTATAATTATATATTATTTTTCTTTACTATTGCTAAGGTATTTTTGAGAAATGGACGTGACTGTGATCCCAGATTTTATAGATCATGTGTTGTGAATTTAAGTTAGGATATTTTCATGTATTCTTTGATACACAATATATAGCATGATCTCTCAAAAAAAATATATACAGAGAAGAATAGAAGCATCTACTTATATACATGAATTCTCTCTTGAAGTTCCTATATGCTACTCTATTTTTCATGAAAAATAAAAAGAGGCATCATGACCTATAGTTGTGTGATATCGATCATCTTTTTTATTTTTTTATATGACTCTACTTGAGATGAATTATTGTCTTATCATCTCTTATGGATTTTTCTTTCTTCTTTCATTTATATCTTATAGCTATGTGTTCAAAATATAAACTCTCTATTTATCATCATTCTGATTGTAAATTTTCTAGGAAAAATAACCTGTTTGTTTCTATTTTTAAAAGCCTTTTTGGATCCTATTTGAAAACTCTTGTGAGATTGTAACATGTTTCAACTACTTGTACATAGCCATGTTGTCCCTTGAAAAAGGATTTGCAGTCCTTGGAAAAATTCATGGTCTAGTAAATATCACAAAACACTTGGAAAAGATGGTTGGTGGAGTGGACTAGGGGACTTCTATTCCTAATACCACTATAAATCTATGTATTATATTATTTTCTTTTCATTGATTTTATTTTATATTCTTCTTGTGATTGAGAAAAAAGGATTATAAATCAATCATATTCAAAAGAGGGTGGTTTTCTAAGGAAACAAAATTTCAAGAACTCAATTCACCCCCACCCCTCTTGAGTATTTTATTCACCTTTCTGGACAACAATTAGAATATAAACATGTGACTCTTGAGTTATAATTTTTTAATTGTTGAATTATAAAGTTATTTTTTTGTAAATGGTAGTAATGGATGATAACAGATATGTTATATTGATGGTAAGAGTGACCTATTTTAATGGTTAGAATTATTGTTTTTTAGAAGGACCAAATGATTTTCTATCTAATAAAACATGTTCTAAAGTTTTATCATTAAGTTGTGAAGCCTTAAGAAATTCTAAAAACATAACAAGAAATTTGGGATGACAATACCAAAGCTAGTTATGATTTAAATTCTAAATATATGGTTGGTATAATATTTAGACTAGGTCTTGATGAGTTCAACTGATTTTCTCATTGTCAAACAGCCCATAAAATTTGGACAACTAAAGTGATTTCCTTTGAAAGTATAGATTATGTGCGAGCTCTTAGATATGAAACTACCAAACATAAATTTTACACCTTCAGAATAGATAACGGGGAAAACATTACTCAGTTGAATAGATGACTCAATGAGATTGTAAATAACTTTTCTTCTCCAGGAACACCAATAACAGAGTAAGATAATTCTTTTAAAGTGATAAGAGTTTTATAACTAAGTGGAGTGTAATTTCAGCTTATATTATACAATCTACAGAGGAAATTATTATAAAATAAAATACCATATTGGAAGTCATATGATGTATAAGGAGAATATAGAAGCTAAATTTGGAGAAAACATATATGTTAATAAGGATAATGCTGCATTAAAATTATCAACTTCAAAATATGATAATAAATATATAGAAATTCAGATATCTGAGTGGTATAAGGAAGATACTTCAAAAATTTCTACTCAAAATTCTGATCATGATCACTTCACTAAGAAGTTCATAAATTTATATAATAAGAGAAAACATTTTTACCAACCCTTGAAAAATTATAAGAAGATTGATCAAAATTCTAAATAAGTGATAACCTAGGAATGAAAGAATCTGGGGCACATCATTCTAGATTACCTAAATTTATAAGAAAACAAAAATTTAGAGAAAAATCACTTCATAAATGTTAGATACATGAAGAAATATATGAATGGAATGAAAGAATCATGGAGTAATATAGAATATTTAAGTGATTTAAAATCATCAAAATTAGAAGATGAACATTATACTCAGAAGGCTAATATGTTCTTTATGGAACATTCAAATGATCTATATTCATATTATTCTTCCAACCATGATTCTGAATCAGAAAATGAAAATTTCTCATATGAGAAATTAAATGAATATTATTTTATGATGAATACTAATTATGAATCCTTAAAAAAGAAAAAAAATATCTTAAAAAGTCTAATAATTTTATGGTCATAAAAAATATTACTTAGAAAAAAATTATAATTAAAAACCAAGATGTAAAATTATGTTGTATCTTGTATTGAATATGGGAATAAGATTGAAAATATGAAAAAAAAGTAGTTCAAGATTTTAAATCTAGCATATTTGTTTTTATGAAAGATGGAAATTATTTAAATATAATACTTGTAAAAAATAATGATCAAAAAATAAATTTGGATTATGAATCCAAGTTGAGAAGATAAAATTTTAAAAAAATATATTTTTTCCTAGTTCTAAGAACAAGAACCTCTCTAAAATAACTTTTTTTATTACAAATAGTTAGTAAATTATGCTAAAAATTATAGTTTAAAAACCCCAATTCTGTATAGTTAAAAAAAATCTTTCAAAATGTTTTTTTAAAATTAAGTTCTATAATTTCTAGATATCCCATGTTGATTTCATTTCCCAAACCTTTTGTTGCTAACATTGTTGGTCCCAAAAAAATATGGTTACCAAAATAATTTCCCACTTGATTTTTCCCTGTAGGAAACAAAATCCAAGATAATAAATGATAAATGGTATGTAGATAGTTGATGTTCAAGGAATATGAGTGTGGATTTCTCTAGTTTCTTCTCCATATGAAAAATTAATTGAGGTTATTCCACTTCTTGTGACAATGCTAAATGAAAATTATGGGAGTTGGATCTATTGTAAATCAAAGCTCATTACTCATCAAAAAAGTAATTTATGTTGAAGGATTAAAGAATAACCTAATTAGTATTTCCCAACTTTTTAATTATGTTTATTTTATTAATTTCTCAAATAATGCTTGTTCATTTTTTAAAGATAAAACCCTTATATTTAAGGCATCTAGAACAGAGAATGTTTATACTCAAGATCTAAATTATTTGAGTAGACAAAGAGTGGACTTCTTAAATAATAAAGAAAATGAATATTGGATATGAAATATAATATTTGAGAATTGTAATGTTTATTCTTTGTGAAAATTATCTAAACTGAATTTGGGTTCATATTTACCTTAGCTTAAGTTTAATAAAAAGATGCTATGTGATGTATGCCAAATGTACAAGAAAAACAAGTCATATTTCAAACCAATTAAATTGGTTTCTACATCTTGAACCAAATAAATAATTCATATGGGTTTTTTTTGGGACATCTAGAGTTGCAACCCAAAGAGGGAAATATTTTTTATGTTTTAGTTAGTGATTTCGCTAGATTTAAAAGGGATTTATTTTTAATTTTTAAAATTGAAGCATGTTCTATTTTTATAAATTTTTTGAATTTGGTTCAGAAAGAGAATGATTCCAACCTTATTTCTTTAAAACAGACCATAGAGGAGTATTTTAAAACCATGAATTCAATTCCTATTATTCAAAACATGGGATCAAACCTAATATTTCTTCCCCAAGGAAGCCTCGACAAAATGGTGTTGTTGAGATTAGGAAAAGTAATTTGAATGAAATTTCAGGAATAGTGTTATGTGAATATGACCTACCTACTCATTTTTTGGGTTGAAGATGTTTATATTGCAAGTTATGTCATTATAGAGTTCCAAATAGACCTATTTTAATGAAAACATCCTATGAGTTATGAATCAATAGAAACACAATAGTTGGATACTTTTAAGGTTTTTGGATGCAAGGTTTATATTATAAACACCAATGATAATCTTGTCAAATCTGATCCAAAATATGAAGAAGGAATTTTTCATGGATATTCTACTCCTACCAAGTAATATAGAGTTTTCAATAAAAGGTAAGGTATTTGTAAATAATAACTAATGTGGAATTTTCTAAAATTGATCCTTTTGATCAAAAAATAATCCAAATTGATAAACTAATTATTACATTTGAAAAATATCTGAATCTGTCTTTGAAAGAAAAAAAGGATGAAGATTTGTAACTTGATTTTCTATAATCAATTCATTAATTGTTTAATATTAGTGAACCAAAAATTTTGCTATGATGGCAACCTAGAACCCTTAACAAACATTCGATAGAAAAAAATATTAGAATTTTAGTTGAAGGGATTAGAACTAGAAGAAGTGTAAGAAACCCTATAGATATTTATTACTTTTTATCTAAAATACAGCCTAATATTATAGAAAAATCACTAGTATATGAGAGTTTGGTTGTATAAATTCAAGAGGAATTAAACCGGTTCAAGAGAAAAAAGGCTTGGGAATTGGTTTATAAACCCCCCGACTATCCTGTTATAGGAAAAATTGTATTTTAAGGAATGAATAACATTATTAGGATTTGACTACATGGAATAAGGCTATAATAGTATCTAAATTTTATAATTAGGAAGAAGGTATATATTATGAAGATACCTTTGCACCTATAGCTAGATTATAATTTATTACGATTATCATAGCCTATACATCACATATGAATTATAAATTATATCAGATGGATGTAAAATTTTATTTTCTAAATGATTTTTTTATAAATAATGTTTATGTTGAAAAAACCCTCCTAGTTTTGAACATAATTATTTTCCAAATTGGGTTTTTAGACTTACCAAATCTCTTTATAGACTTAAACAAGACCCTAGAGAATATTATGATCACTTAAATTCTTATCTTTTATAAAATGGTTTTTCTGTATGATATGAATATCCTACTATATTTAACAAAACATAATCCTTATATATTTTTATAATTCATATATATGTAGATAATGTGATTTTTTTTCAACTAATAAAAAATTGTCCAATAAATTCTTAGAACTCATGAAAAAATAAGTTGAAATGAGTATGATGAGTCATTTAAAGTATTGTCAAGGATTTCAGATTTATCAAAAATTATTAGTGAATGTGATAAATTAGAGAAAATACATACTTGACTAACTTATAAGATTTGGACTCAAAAGTGGCAATGTATAAAAAACACCTTTGTGTTATAATGAAAATATTGAATTTTATGGAGATGGAAATCTATTTTACAACAATATTTACAAAGGAATAATTGGAATGTTATTTTACATAACTTCTAGTAGACCTGACATTATGATTACAATATTTTTTTGTGATAGATTTCAAAAAAATCCTAAATAATATCATTTAAAAGCTTCGAAAATAATTTTAATGCATTTAAAAGGAATGAAATATCTTTTCTTAATTTTTCAAAAATATTTTTATTTTAATTTAACTTTACATTTGGATGTTGAAATTGGTTGTTATAGGCTATATTAGAAGAGTAACCTAGGAACCTTCCATTTTATAGTTAAATCCCTAGTATCTTTGTTTAGTAATAAAATAACTCTCTTGAATTATGTCCTACTGAAGAAAAATATATTGCTACTAGTAATTATTGTGCACAATTATTTTGGATAAAATGTACCTTTATGTATTTTAGATTAAATTATAATTAAAAATCAATTAAATTTGATAATGATATTTCTATCAACATTTTAAAGGATTAGATAAATCATTCAAGAAAAAATCATGTAGATCTAATAGATCATTAATTGAGATATTATGCTCAAAAAAGTTATATTACTCTTGAATTCTTCTCTACTGAGAATTAGTTAGCAGATATTTTTATTAAACCCCTTATGTGTGACTATTTTGATTTTTTCAAAATAGAATTGTGCTTATTCGAATTTAAATTAATTTAATTTATCTTATTTTTTTTTCTTTATTCATTATGGAAATGAAATTAGAATATTATTTTAACAATTTAAATAATGCATGTTTAGAAAATGAAATTTATTTATTTTGGATATTATTTTATTTTAATCCTTTTTAGTCAGTATTGACCCAAAACCCAATTGGGTACATTAGAATTTTGGATATTAGATTTATATCATAAAATTGGATTGGTATATGACTGTTTTCCATTATTATACAAACAATCTTCCCAAATATGAGTCATCTCCCTAAAAATCAATCCTTTTGATTCTTTATTGGCCTCCAACCAACCCTTTCATTCATAGAAAAGTCTATACAAAGTGATGAGGGAATTTTTTGTTCTTCCTATAATCTAAAGGTAATGTGTTGTGAAGGTTACTCACTCAAAAGTCAATTGATATTTAATGGTAAATAGTACTGAGATATTTGAGAAGAAATTGATTTAGTTTTAAGGTTAAAAATTCAAATTTTATGAGAATAACTCAGGTTTTCTGTTTGTAGAAGATGTAAATGAGATTATGAGGAACATCAAGTTCGATTTTAATCAAATAGATAATGTTATTTCATTAAGTTTAAATGGTAAGGAATTTTTGTTTTCATCTGTTCAGTTGGATTTGTTTCTTCATTTTCCCCATGAGGCAGAGTTCAGTTTTAGTTAGAAATTTGTGGCTACAATCTTAGTTGGACTAATAGAGGTATTAATGTTCTTGTTCAGTACATCTCCCTTTGATAAGAAAATTATAAAGGATTTACCATTAGAGTGGAAATTGTTTTTCAATTTTGTACAAAACAGAATATCTCAGAGAGATAGTTAAATGGAGAATGTTTTATTTTATTAAACGTGATCTATATATGCTATAATGAATAATTCAAAGCTAATTCATCCAAGGTATGTGGTGTGTTTTATGCACCATTGTTGTAAATGAAACGGTAGGATCAACTACTATACTTATGGTAGACTATTCACATTACTTATAAATATAATATAAGTGGATCTTAATTAAGAAGATATGGTGATGTATCACCTAAGAAAACCCTCTATGTTGTTCTATTCAAGAAATTTGGGTGATTTTGGGAATAATTCAAATTCATTGAATTCAGTTTGATAGTAAGGTGTGGCTCAGGGGGAGCTACCTCAAACATCACTACCAAGGGTTGCAATACCTGCCGAGATAGTTCCTTCTAGGGAAGTGTAGTAGATAGTGGCTTATATATCCAAAAATAATTTTTCTATAGTAAGTATCATTGTGGTTGATACAATTCCGAGTCAAGTATAAGAGGATTCTTAGAGCCATGATTTTTAATTTTCTGTTTTTGTTCAGCATTTTGAGGAACAAATTGTTCACAAAACTATATTAGTGCATAAGGGAGTCCATTAGAAACTATTATTTTGGTTTAATTTCTGATCATAGAATAAAATCTACAGTGGAGCATCAGATAGATGATCTCATTCTTCCTGTATCACTTGGTTAGGGTGCTAGAGTTAGTGATGAGGTTATGAATATTGTTTAGAATTTTCAAACACCACTTGCACCATCACTACCACCAATTGTTCATGAGGAATTACCTTCAGTTAGTACATTATTAGATAGCTCAGAAAAATGAAATATTTTCCTTCTACGGTAATGGTAGAGTTTTATAATATTATATTATATTATTATGATTTTAATGATTACGATATTTCATGTATATATCATACCAAAGAACTCATAGAGTTCCCTATATCCAAGGATAATTTTGAAAAGTTATTTGGGTAGTTAAAAACCTAAACAAAGCTGATAAAGAGTATTCAATCAGTTCCTCTTATTCAGTGTACTACATTGAAGGTAATTTCCAAGGAACATGAAGAAATAAAATCTCTTGTAAGAGGAAAAAAATATGTATATCCTATAAAATTTAAATTTAATTAACACGGTATAATGGTTATATCTCAAATATAATCCATCTATAAAATTTTTATTGTGAAATTATATATGTCTTAAGATGTTCTTGATTAGTACAGGAATTTTAGAATGGTGATGAAGGAAATTTTACACACTTTACGAAGTGTTATGATAAGGCAGTTTGAATTAATCAAGTGTTTTCAACCTTCTGCAGTTTCTCCCTCAGAACCTCTAGTTTTTCCTGATTTTCAATGTGTATTTTATCAAATACTATCAATGTTAAATTAGGTTTCTTCTCAGATCCATCATCTTTTGTATTATTTTCTCACACCAGATCTATTTCAATAGTTCTAGAAGGATCTGATGAGTGAGTTACCAAACACTAAAAAATATATAAGGAATCTTAGTACTAGAGTTAAAAGGTTCTTGAATGACAATTTTTTCAATATTTAAGAATATCTTAGTATAATGGTAGAGAAAATTTGTGATTATCTCAGTAAAAAAGGGATATGGCCTCATGCTCCATTGGTAAAAACAATGAAAAATTAAAATTATCTTCAAGATACTAACAGAGATTTATCTATAAATTATGGATTTGAATTATGAATATTCATAAGATGAATTATGTTCAAAACCAGAAGGATCTCCAATTATACCATTTTATCCTAAAGTTTAGTATTTGGTTGTTTATAGAACTCTACTATTTTTTCATTATACGACATCTGTTTCTCATCCTCCTATGGTATATGTTAAATTTGATCCTAAGATTGCTATTGTTAGTTATCCTATTCCAGAATCCTTCATCGTTTATATCAAGGAAGATTTAAAAATTATAATAGTAAATGTAGAAAGCATGTATAGAAATATTCATTTTGTGAATGGTATAATGATTGGTATGAAATGGTCAATGGATAATATTTTAATGAATCTATTAGTGTACATTCCCTCAACTCTCATAGATATTGACATTTCTCCTCTGACCAGTCCTCAGGAAGTCAGTTCCGCTTCAAAAAAAATTTATCAGTACATCTTGAATCCTTTAAATTAATTCCCAAAAGTGGTATATATTTTGTTTTTTAAATGAATAAATATGCATGTATCATCCTTATTAAATTCTGTAAGTCATACATTATTCTAATGATTGTTATGTGTGTTGAATCCTTTTTTAACATGAAAAGAAGAAGGCCAATTTTTTCTAATAATTATAATTCTTTTAGAGGTTCTAGACAAATACTTGAGACTATATAGGATATATCCTCATTATATCAAAAATATACATCCAATGTATATGTGGATTTAGGTGCTATGAATTCTAATGAAGGACCCTCTTCTTCTGAGTCTCTAAAGAAAGTATATTTTTAGACTGTTGGAACACGTGATTTTATTATAGTTAAATATCATATAGAAAATATTCTCAATGGTCCAGCTCAGCATCCATAATTAAAATATACTATTTGATCTTAAATTATGGTTACTTCAGCACTAGTCCAGGAAGTGAATCTGTCAAAAAATAGAGACTCCAACTACCGCCTGAACCAACCCTACACTCAAATTACCTCAACCAAAAACCCATTCCCAAATGAAACCCATCCATAAGTCTAGGTATTCTAACTAATGTATTATATTTGAATTTTTCTGGTTGAGTAGGTGTATATTTTTACGTGATAATAATCAATGAAATACCTCTTTATTAGTTTCTTTTCATTTTCATTGAAACTTTTTTCATTTAATGTTTTTTATCTCATTATTTTGTTTTCTAAATCCCATTCTGGTAATAATTCCGTATTCAGTTTTATCTCACTAATTTAAGAGTTCATTACTCTAAAAATGATAAATTAAATGTTTTTTTCTCCTCTATTATCTTCATTTCTAATGACACAAAAATATGGAGATGTTAAATACTCTTACCCTAAGGTTAATCAAAGGGTAATAAGTTTTAAAATTTTAAAAAGGGGGGATAATTATTCACCAAAATGGGAGAAGTGTCTAATTAAGTGGTTAAAATAAAGGATAAAGTAATACCCTTAGAGTTTGGGAATTATTTTTTCTCTAGAATTAATTTAATCTTTTTGATATTTTTCATTTCGCGCGACACTGAAAATAATTTATTTTATATTAAAGAACTAGGTTTTCATTGCATTATACACAACAATAAGTTAATTGTGCATTGCACACAATATAAAATTTATCTTTAACTACACAGAACACTGAGGTTATCTTGTGTTATATGCAATAATTACTTTCCTTGATGGAATGTGTAACACGCATCATCAACTTTTACCAAAAAAATAGTACATCATTAGAATGTTATTATTTAAAATAATAAGATATAACTTCGTTTTTAAATTAGTAATTATGAATATTATTAACTAATTTATGAAAATTTATGGTTTGAACAATATTATATTAATTCATATCTTACCAATTAATTAGAAATGAATTGAAAACTGATTGAATATAAAAGAAAATAATACTATTTTTATAATCACATATCAATTTTAACATAATAAATTAAATTAATTACTATTAGTTGGTGATAATAGTTTAATATATATGTTATATATTCAATAAAATATTATTTATATTCATCCAATAGATTTTATAAAAATAAGATAAGAACAAACCCAATTGTATTCTTAAAACCCAATATTTTTTATAATGGTAGTTTTACCACCTTTTAATGGAGAACCCATTTTGAATACAATTATTAGAAATTTTATAGATTTTATATGTCAAAATAAACTTCATATTTATAAGTTAAACATAAATATTATTTTATTATAATTTTTTGGTATCTTTCGGTAAGGTTTCATTTTTTAATGAATTGTTAAAAATACTGGATTTTAATTCAAAACTTCCATTTAATCAAATTTATTTATAAGAATAAATTATATTTTAATTTTATTTAAAAGTTTAATTAGATCATATTTTAATAAATTCACCCAATTTAGGTCATTATAATCAATTTCAATTTGAAATCAGGTATAAAAAACTTAGCAAAAGTTTGGACGTTTTTACGTTAAAAACTAGCAGTGTCATATGGTTAGGAGGATTAATTTTAAATTTATTTATTCCCCTAATGAAATTATAATTTGGAAAAATATATTCTATATTTAGAATCATAATGATTTCTAATTTCTAATAAATTAAAAAAAAGTGACCAAAAATATTAGTGAAAGTGATTAAAATTAATTTCAATAGTTAAAAGAAAAATTAGGTTAATAAAGTACTAAACCATAAATTTAAGACCAAAAAAACTAATAAAATAAAAAAACACAATTTATGGACATTATTAATCCATTATAAATTAATTATTTAGTTCTTTTGGTTTGTTATGACTTTTGTTAGGTAAAACCATGGGTACACCTAACTTGTTTCCAAAAATGCTAAGTGTGTCCTTTCACTTTCCTATAAAAGGCTACCACTTCTCCCCCTTATTCAAACCTCTAAAAAATAGGTTAAGAAAACCTCTGACCAATACACTTACCAAAATACCTACCTTCCTTATATTATCATCCCCTTTTAAATAAATTAATATAAGGAAGCCTTTTCCAACAAACAAAATAGAGTTACCCGATTAAGAGGTAATGTCTTCTCTGAAGCTATTTTTTTGTTTTCTTTAACCACCCATACACTATCTTTATTATATTATTGTATAAAAACCAGTATATTTAATATAAAAGTATTTTTTTATGATAATTATTCTACCTAAAATTACACATTCCTTCATTTAATGGGTAACAAATATACTGTTTACGTGTACGGTGAACTACTGCCTCACTAAATAATGATTGTTCATTTTTCCTCTACTATCTCTCATGGTGAAAATTATGATAGAAATTATAATTATATATGTCATATATTATATTTATTATCTTTTTAATATTCTATATTTATTTTATGGCACATATCCTTTTACTTTTCATTTGGGGTAAATAAGATAATTTTGTTTGAGGAAGTGTGAACTATCATCCCTTCAAGCAATGTTATTCATTCACACACTACATGGAATGTATTAAGGATGAGTTTTGTGAACTTAGATGATATATATAACATTATAATGAAATTTTAATGATATTATATAATAAACATATATTTCATTTTATTTATTTCTCTTAATATGTTAATAAAAACAGAAACAATGTTCATGCGTACATACGGCTTACCATCTCCATGAATGCCGTATTCCATTTCATACTTCTATATTATATATATTATTATAATATAAATATAGTGAATATAAATGATATGTATATCATTTTTATAGTCTGTAATCATTGTATAATTATAAGGACTGAATATATAACAAATTAAGACACACGCAAAGAACAAATATGATATTACCCGAAGTGAAACCATAACTTAGGATTGTTTAGAAGATGATAATATAAGGTCATAATCAAACCATATGTGGTATTATATATAATAATATGGTTTTAAAAAAATTATAATAAGTTTATATTTATTATACAAGTGGTTTTAATGAGTATGATGAGATTCAAGACACAAGGTAAGGGAATGTCATCTCACTTTTTTTTCCATTAGATACATACTTTATTCACCAACCATTACTTTTGTGTGGTGTATATACTTATAATAAATTTATTATATGATTATTATAATTTTATTTATGGGTATTTAAATATCCATTTTATGATATATATCTCATGGTTTTTATGTTTCAAATGTTACCAAATTGGTAAAGTAATTTTGTCACAATTTTTCTTCCTTGTGACGCATACCATGTTATTCACATATATTTTTCCATGAGGTGTATATACTTACATTGAAATTTTTATCATGAATATTAGTATTTTCATGATATTTTGAGCTTCGTGTAATTTAATTTTCTTAAATGGGTAGTATGGTTCAAATTTACCAAGTGGTAAGAGTTTACTGAAACAATCTCATCACTTTTCAAGATTGTATATGTTTATACTTAATTTGATAAAATATTATGTTAAATATCTCAAAGAAACTCATGAATTTCTCTAATTATGGTTATTAATTATATATTCATGTATTGGTACTATTTTTTCAATCTTCTTTATATAATACAGTTAAGAAAATGTTTTTAAGAAAGCATAATTTTACCCTCTCTTGAGTCGGAAATTTATGTTCCTTCAAAAAAATGTTTTCTAAAAATGGTTTCAAAGAATATACTATTATTCTACAAAAATAATTAAAAGGCAATTTTAGCCTTTTTTTTATTTTACCAATGTTTTTGAATGAATATTCTAATCACTTTCTGAATGAGTCATTTTTATAACCTTTTTATCATGTAAAAGGAATGTTAGTTTTTACATCATAAGACATGTACAGATTTATCAACCATCAATTATTTGAAGAATTTTTTTCATGTTTAAAAGGATAATATTTTAGTAAATGGTTTTAAAATATATTTTCAATGAAATGAATTTAAAAAGGTTTTATTTTTTATAGATACTTTTTCCAAAAAAGTGTATTTACCTCAATAAATGTTTTCAAAATATCTTTCCAAGTTATTTTACATATAATATAACATCTATTTATGTTACTAATTCACTTCTAGGAGGTGATACAATGGTTTCATTCATATTCTTTCTCAAATGGTTTATGTTTTTTTTGTAATGAGGCTTGTGATACCCATTTCAATTCCATGGGTTTTATGCTTTTAATACCCACTTCTTTCACAAGTTATGATTTTATGAAGTGATTATGAATCCTATCTCTTTTAATAGGTTATGATGTGATGAAATGTTAATGATACCCATTTTATTTCATGGGTTATTATTTTATGTTTATAAAACCAATATTTTTTATGGTTCACGATATGATAAATGTTTTATTTTCTTTTGGCACATTTATGAATGATTTTATTATGATATGGGTGTGACCTATATCTCCCTCCAATTTATTAGGTAATGATAAGTTTTATATGATCTCAAATGGTACATGAGTGGTATCCCAAACCTGAAAACCATAATTTTCATGGGTTTTAACCCAAGCCCAAAAAAAATAAGGTACATGGGTTGTATCCCAAACCTGAAAACAAGAAGGTACATGGGTTGTATCCCAATCCAAAAAACAAAAAGGTACATGGGTTGTAGACCAAGACTAAAATTAAGATGGTTCATGGGTTATAGCCTAAGTCCAAAATCAAGAAGTTACATTTTTTATATTCCATGCCTAAAAAGAAGAAGTTACATGGTTTGTATCTCAAGCCTAATTATAATAAGTTACACGGGTTGTAGCCTAGGCCTAAAAATAATAAGGTACATGGATTGTAGCCCGAGCATAAAATTAAATGGTTACATAGGTTGTTGGATCAAGCCAGAAGGAAATACAAGGGTCATATCCCAAGCCTAACATTTTATAAAAGACTTGGTAGGTAGCCTTGACATATGATTTTATATTCGTATATGCATGCCATAAATTCCATGTCTTATTCTTAGGTTATGCTTTCATGACTTATGATCTTATTTATCTTATGATCTATGTATTATGAAATTAAAAAATTTATTATGATCTCTAACATTCATGGTTGAATCTTGAAATTTTATTCTCAAGTAACATGCCCTTTTTTCATGTTATCATTATAAATTTCTTTTATTTACCCTTACTGGGCATTTAAGCTCACCATATTCTTAGGTTTCATTTCCCCAAGTTATGAAGAAATATTTTAGGTAGAATCAATATAGGTTGAGATCTTTATGGGATATGTTTAAGATGTTTCACTAGAATAGAATATTTTGTTTCTATGTTTCCAAATACACTAAATTTTACGGTCCTCAGGCATGTATTGTTGTAATATAACAAATATTCTTTTAAAATAATGTGATATCCATGTATATTAAGCCCGATAAATTATATTTGGTATCAAAAGAATGATTTAGTAAACCATTAGAAAAAATTATGAAAATATTTTAACGAGATACCTAGGTATATTTTAAGGATACATCTAGGGATGTATCTATGGATAAGTATAAAAATGAGTCAACGTTTAGGGAAATATCCTAGAATTTTGGTAAAATATAGAGTGCATGGTTTCATGTAAATACATCCATGTCTAGATACTACAAGTAAATGTGGCTCTGGAACAGATGTACCTCGGGGTAAAAACACTGAAAAGATGGCACATGCCTAACTCAAGGTAATCTGGTACATGATAATGGACCTTACTACACACATGGTTTGACGCTCTCGGAGGATATGCTTTGAAAATTCACAAACTCTTCATAAACCATTATGAAGGATTTAAATAGAATATGAATATGAATAACCTTTTATAAACATAAGGTTTCATCATTCAAAATTTAGGTTCCATGATTTAGACATCATATAAGAAATTTTACATGATTATGTGGCTTTCTTATATGATATGTGTTTCTCAACTCATGATTTATTATTTTAGCAAATAGAGAGAACTAAAAAGAACGTGGTTGACATTGAATGTTTTAGATGTGGAAATTATGGGAATTTTGAAAACCTATTTTCCAATTAGAAATATCATAAAGATAATATGCAACGTAGTATGAGTATTTGTTATAGTTCTGAATATAAAGAGATCACAAACAATATGTGAAAGGTATGTGGTGTTCTTCTTGTTTTGTGTACATTGATCATAATAAGCATTATTATATTGAGGTTTAGGAACAATAATAAATTATTAACATTTCATATTCTAGGAAAGATGTATTAAGGAATATGTGTTAAAGTTTGAGTAATGGTTTAAGAATAATGTGGCATTAATGAAGTATTTTTTCATCGGAATTCAAAGATTATGTTATACAAATCATGAAATGTTTAAGTATTTTCATTAGAAGTTTTCATTAATGATTGAAAAGGATATATTTAATGGTGATGAAGACATCAAAAAGTGATTTGATAGAAAGGTGATATTTTGATTAACGGAAGGTAACCTTAATTAATGAATGTAATTGAGATAATGATCTTTGGATAATAATATATTGGATAGGAGTAAGTAAATTGGATGGTAGGATTACCCTAGAATTGATTATTGAAAAAATAGCCTATTCCATCAGGGATGAAGTTTATGACTTCTTGGATTTAAAGAATTTATCCATTAATAATTGGAATAAGGAATCATGAATTTTTTACAAAAGGATTTATGGTAATTAAGGTTATTATCATGTTTAAAGGGAATATACGATGAGGTTATTAACATGTTTTGAATGTGAAAATAAAGTTGAAATTTTTAATATATGTGGATCAATGTTAATCTAATTCCATTACATTATTTCTAAAGATTTGAATTTTCATCTTTCGAAAGGGTTTTGTGGTTAACAAATTATAGATTGATTAAGTTAAACTTTACATGAAGTTTGTGAGAATAAATTATTATCTTACCACATGAGGATTTATGAATACTATATAACCTATTATAAAAACGTGGTTTTCATGATAACTGATGATATATGGGATGGTATATCATGGATCACTTGATCTTTTATTTCTTTGAAAATGAAAAATTCACCTTCCTTTTTTGAGAAAGGTGTAAAGTGGATCATGGAATAAAAAAGGGTGTGATTGTCCTGAAATCATGAAAATATATCTTTTTATGAAAATTATTTAACTTTAGGAAAAAGGATCTTGAAACAAAAAATGTTATCCTAGTACCTCCATTTTTTATGAATCATATGATATGTTAGTTGGTCATAGATTAATGGATTTCTAATTGTAAACTTTCTCATGAACTTTTTTTCTATCACTCTCCATCAGAACATTATAGTTATATTTTTCTTCCATGTCTATGTTTTAACTTCCCACCTATGTTCCCCTTTTTGGAAACCTAGTTATATGTTACCTTGTGTAACCATTATGGTTTAAATATTCCCTTTTTAAGGGATGTTTTAATATTCATTTTTACGATGTGAGTTTTAATGAATAAAACTTTGAAGTATTAAACCTTTGATAAACCAGATGAATTTTGAGGGATAAATTCATTTTAAGGGTGGTAGAATGTAACACCCCAAGATTTTTCAAATTATATTTTTCCTTGAATTAAATTAATCTTTTTGATATTTGGCATTTCACGCAACACTGAAAATAATTTTTTTATATTAAATCACTATCTTTGGCTTGAGTTATATGAAACATCAAGTTAATCACGCACTAAGTGAATCATAAATTTCATATTTATATACACATAATATTGAGGTTAGCATTAATTACACACAATAATAATGTTCCTTGATGGCTTGTGTAACATGCATGACTGATTTTTACCGAAAAATAATATATCATCAAAATGTTATTATTTAAAATAATAAGATATAACATATCCATTAAATTAGAGGTTATGAATAGTATTAACTAATTTATGAAAATTTATGGTTTACACAAATATATTATTAATTTATAGGTTAGAAATTAATTAAAAATAAATATGAAAACTGATTGAATATAAATGAAAATATTATTTTTTTATAGTCACAAATATATTTTAACCTAATGAATTAAATTAATTAAAATTACTGAGTGATATTATTGTAATATATATTTTATATATTAAATAAAATATTTTTTATATTCATCCAATATATTTGATAGATATAAGATAAGAACAATCCCATTTTTATGCTTAAAACCTATATTTATTATAAAGGTATTTTTGTCACCTTTTAATGGAGAACCCATTTTAAATACCATTTTTGGAAATTTTATAGATTTAATATGTCAAAATAAAATTCATATTTGTAATATAAACATAATAATTAGGTTAAGATAATTTTTTGTATTTTTATGTACGGTTTTATTTTTTTAATGAATAGTTAAAAATACTAAATTTTAATTCAAAACTACATTTTCATCTAATTTGTTTATATGGTTAAATTATACATTAATTTTGTTTGAAATTTTAATTAAATCATATTTCTATTAGTTAACCCAATTTAGGTAATTAAATAAATTTAAATGTGAAATTGGGTATAAAAAACTTAGCAATAGTTTGGTTGTTTTTACTTTAAAAACTCATAGTGTTGTCCCATCAACAGGATTACTTTTAAATTATTTTATGACACTTATATGATTATAATTTGGAAAATTGTATTCAATATCTGGAATTGTAATTATTTATAATTTATCATAATTTCAAATTTGTTTTTTACCAAAAATTTTAATGAAAGTGACTAAAATTATTTACAATGGTTTAGAGAAAAATTAGTTAAATAAAATACTAAACCTTAAATTTAAGACCTAAAAAACCTAAACACTTGTCAAAAACCCATTTTATGGCCATTATTAGTCCATTAACCTTCCATTATTGAGTTTTTATGTTTTTTGTGACCTTTTTTAGGTAAAAATATGTGTACACCTAACTTGTTTCCAAAAATGCCAAGTGTTTCGTTTCCCTTCCCAATAAAACTCCACCACCTCTCCCTCTTCTTCACACATCTAAAACAACATTGGTTCAGTAAATATCTGACCAATAAAATTCACACACCATTCCTTTCCTTATAAAAGTCTCTCCTTGGGAAGAATTCAATCCAAGGAATACTTGTTTCTCAAACCAAAATGATTTACCTGATTAAGAGGTAACGTCTTCTCTCAAGCTCCTTTTATTTATTTTCTTTCTCCACCCCCTCCACTCTATTTATTAAATTATTGTATAAAACCCATTATATTAAATATACTATTTTTTATGATAATTATTCAACCTAAAACTTACACACACCTCCATCTAATGGGTAAAAAACATATTGTTTACACATATGGTGAACTACCGCCTCACTAAACAGTGATTGTTCATTTTTTCGTTTACTGCCTTTCATAGTGGACACTATGATGGAAAATATGTTTATATATTTAATATATTAAATTTCTTATGTTTTTAATCTTATTTATTCCTTTTATAAAAAATATATTTTTACTTTCCATTTGATGTAAATACGATAATTTCGTTTGAGGAAGTGTGGACTACCTCCCCCTCAAAGCGATGTGATTCATTCACACACTACATGGAATGTATTAAGGATGAGTTTAGTACACTTATATGACATATATAACATTTTAATGTTTCTATAATTATATTATGTATATATATACATAAATTTAATTTTCTTTATTTCTTTCAATAAGATAATAAAAATAAAAATAGTGTTCATGCGTGCATACAGCTTATTATCTCCATGAATGATGTATTCAACTTCATACTTATATAATATATAGATTATTATAATAAAAATATAGTGAATATAAATAATTTTTATATAATTTTTTAAATTCTATAATCATGATATATGTATAAGAACCAAATATATAACAAATTAATACACATTTGTATAACAAAGCAGATATTACCCGAAGTGAAACCTTAACACAGTATTGTTAAAAGGAGGGTAATATAAAGTAATAATAAAACCTATTAATATAAAATATAATAATATGATCTTGTAAAATAATTATAAAGAATTTATATATATTATATATGTGGTTTGAACAACTATGAAAAGAGTCAATACACAAGGTAAGAGAATTTCATCTCACTTTTTATTTCTGTGAGATACATTCTTTATTCACCACCCATTATTATTGTGTGGTGTGTATACTTCCCATGGGTCTATTATATGATTATAATACTTAAATTTATGGTTATTTACATATCCATTTTATTATCTTTCTCTATTGAGTTTTATGTTTCAAACGTTACCAAATCGGTAAAGTAATTTTGTTACAATTTTTTGTTCCTTGAGACACATGTCATGCCATGCACCTATATTTTTCCAAGAGGTGTATATAATAACTTTAAAATTTTATATCATGAATATTATTATTTTAATGATATTTTAATCTTTATGTCACTCTATTTTCTTAAATTGTTATTATGGTTCAAAGTTACCAAGTTGTAATAGTTTATTGAGACAATATCATCACTTTTTGAGTTGGTTTATGTTTATACTTACTTTGATGAAATATTAGTATCCATATATCAAGAACACTCATGAATTCTCTCATCTTAATGTTATTAAGGATATAGTCATGTATTGGTACCATTTTTCCAACATTTGGAACATAATATAATTAATAAAAATAATTTAATAAATCCTCACTTTACCCTCTCTTTGGTTGGAAATTTGTGTTCTTTAAAAACAATGTTTTCTAAAAATGGTTTTCTAGAATATGCTACTAGTCTCCTAAAATCATTAAAAATTACCCTTTTTTTCTTATACAAATGATTTCAAATGAATCTCTTTATTTCTTTCTAAATGATGTATTTTTATATAATTTTTACCATGAAAAGGGAATACCCTTTTTACCTCGTATGAAATATACAAATTTACCAACCATCAATTATTTATAGATTTATTTTCGTGTTTAAATGGTTATTTTTAAAAAAAATAAATTTTTAAAGGAAATGGTTTTATAATGGTTTTATGCTTTAAATATCCATTTTAAAAGAGAAAAATTAATTTATCTTAATTTTTTATTCTAAAATATCCTTCCAAGTTATTTTCCATCAAAGATAACATCTGTTGATGTTACTCATGTCTTTATAAAAAATGATCCAAATGTTCCATTCATATTATTTTCTAAATATTTTATGTTTTTATGGAATGTTTTTTAGGAAACTCATTTCACTTCCGTGGGTTTTATGCTTTTGAAACCTTCTTATTTTCTCTGGTTATGATTTCATAGAGTGATTATGAAACCTATCTATATTCATAGGTTATGATGTAATGAAAATTTAATGATACTTATTTAATTTCATGGGATATCATTTTATTTTTATAGAACCTATCTATTTTTATATTTCATGGTATGATGAAAGTTTTATTATCTTGTGGAATAATTTTGAATGATTTTATTATGAGATGGGTGGGAACTATTTCTCCCACTAATGAATTGGGTAATGATAAGTTGTATATGAGATCAAAGGTTACACTAGTTTTAGACCAATCCTGAAAACAAGAAGGTACATGGGTTGTATCCCTAGCCCAAAAATAATAAGGTACATGGTTTGTATCCCAAGACTAAAAACAAGAAGGTACATGTGTTGTAACAAAATCCTAAAAACAAGAAGGTACATGGGTTGTATCCCAAGACTAAAAGTAAGAGGGTTCATGGGTTGTAGCCTAATATTGAAAACAATAAGATACATGGATTGTATCCCAAGCCTAAAAACATGAAGGTACATGGGTTATAGCCTAAGCCTAAAAGAAATAGGGTATATGGTTTATAGTCCAAGCCCAAAGAATATGGTAAATGGGTTGTATCTTCAAACCAAAAGTAAGTGGGTACATGGGTTTTAGCCCAAACTTGAAGTAGGTACATGGGTTGTAGCCCAATCCTAACATGTTACAAAGTCTTAGTAGTTAGCCTTGACATAAGATTTTCTATTCTTATGTGAATGCCACAACTTACAAGTCTTATTACTATGTTATGCTTTCATGACTTATGATTGTAACTCTATTATGATCTATGTCTTATGAAATTATAATCTTTATTATGATCTCTAATATGTAGGGTATGATCTTCAAATGTTATGCTCAAGTTTCATACCCTTTTGTTCATGTTATGATTATGCATTTCTTTTATTTACCCTTACTAATCATCTGAGATCACCCCATTCTTATTCTTTCTTTCCCCAAGTTATGAATAAAGTATTTAGGTAGAAGTAATAAAGGTGGGGATCTTTATGGGATATGTTGAAGATCCTTCACCAAGATAGAAAATTTTGATTTCATGTTTCCAAAGAGACTAAACTATTACAGTCCTTGGGCATTTATTTTTTTAATGTACCAAATATTCATTTAATGTGATTTAATATTCATGTATGTTAATAATGGGTTGTTATAGATAAACACCACATTTTAAAAGAACTACATATATATTATATTGTTTTTTGGAAAATTATGATCACCCCTTTTTAAAAGTTCATGTTTAATGTCTTATGAGTTTTATGATAATCAAAAGGGGTAGATTGTTTAACTACTGTTGTTTTCCAAAATATACCATATAATTTAGGTTTAGATGATGTCAAATACCCTTCATACTTTACTAATGATTTTTTTATGTTTTTTCACTAGGTTTTATCTTGTTTTAAGTATTTGGGCTATTAAAATCCTTATATTATCAATTATGGAAACTTTGGATAAAAATTTTCAATGTTTGGAAAAATATACTATGTGGTGGCTATGTGAAGAAACTACTATGTGATTATTCAGCTATGTAAATCACCAACATTAAAAAATATACATTATAAATTGGATACATCATGATATCACCTGTGTGAAATTCACCTACATCATTCAATCGTCTGAATGATAAATCTTCTACGTGTATCAATCAGTTATGTGATTTGGTTACATGGATTAATTAGCTATGTGAATCAGATACATGGTGGAATCTACCACATGGTTCCAATCAGAAACATGATATTTTCCTATGTGAGTAAAAATCCCATGTGATTAATTTTGTAAATGTCAATTCCACAGCAGGGAATAAATTTTCTATGTGAAGATATTATGTTATGTGAAGAAGGCCTACGTAATTTTACCTATATGAATTTAAAAGAAAAATTCAGCTACATGATGATTTGCAATCAGCTACATCATACTACAATCTTTATTTATTACTATGGAAGAATTTGAGTCAGATTTTAATGTTATCGTGCAATATTCAAATTCTTGATTACCTCTTTATGGTAAAAATAATTATAATAAGAAGAAGGCACAAATAAAGGAAACAAGTACAATGATAATTTATATTTCTTTATTGCTACTAAGGTATTGAAATTAAAGAAAGTACCTCTTATGTCTGATTTTATGTATCATGTGTTGTACATTTAAGTAAGGATTTTTTCATGAATTATTTGATTCACAATATACAGCATGATCGTTCAATAAAAAAAAGAAAATGAGATATATATAGATATTAATAGAATAATATGATTATACAGAATAATTCTTTCATGAAGTTCATGTACATAGCTATGTTTTTCATGAAAATGAATAAGAATTGTCATGATTTATGTCTGTGTAACATCAATATTATTATATTTTGTTTAAGAATACTCTTCTAGATATTCATTTGTTTTCTTATCATCTCTCTTAGAGTATTATTTCTTCTGTGGTTTTATTTAAAATAGTATGTTCAAACTATGAACTATCTATTTATCATCTTTCTCATTGTAAAGGTTCCCGATAAAAGAACATGAAGGTTGTTTTTTATAAAGCCTTTCTTGATTCTAGTTGAAATTTATTATTCTATTGTAACAAGTTTCATCTATTTTCACTCATTCATGTAGTCCATATAAAAGGGAATATAAGTCCCCAATAAAAGGACTAATCTAGTGAAAATCACCAAACTCATGGAGAAGAGGGTTGGTGGAGGGAAATAGGGGACTTCTATTCCTCGAACTACTATAAATATCTATGTCATATTCTTTTATTTTTTGTGATTTTATTTCAGTTTCATCTTATGATTAAAAAAAATTAAAAATCATTCATATCCAAAAGTGGGTGGTATTCGATGGAAATAAAATTTCAAGAGCTTAATTCACCCCCACTTGATTCTTTTGCATAACTTTCAGGAAAACACCTACTTGTTGGCTAGTGTGATTCCTATTCAAACCCACATCTTCTAGAATTATACTATCTAGGTAGTTCCTCCTACTAACTGTCCAGTGTACCTCATGTTGGAATACCCTACTTCAACTCTACACTGACTAACCAGTGGCCCTCGATGGTTATCCATAGGCCCTCATGTAGTATTGTTCAGGTACAGGTTGTTATGCGACCTCAGGTACACCCCCAATAAACTTCTTGGTCACTAAAAATATAATAAAATTATCACCTATAACCCCTAAAAAGGATCAAAAAAGAGTCAAAACCCCAAGAATCAACCATAGATCAACATAAGGATAAAAAATAGGAATAATAAACTAATGATCATACCAGAAATAAGATTTTAAGATTTAGATCAATTTCAAGTCCTGATCATGAATAAGGAAGTCTTATTTGTATTTCTCATAATATTTAAAAGTTTTATTAGTGACTATAAATGAACATTTAATTATTAGGATAAGGATTAGACTAAGTAAAGTGACCGTGTAGAGGTAATTTTGTATTTGAATTAATAATTAAATGAATTTTATTTAATTATATCATTTAAATACTTTTTTATTTAATAATTAATAGATCAAATAAATATTAATTTACTCTAGATATATTTATTTATCAAATAAAAATTATTTATTATTATTTAATCATAAAATAAAAAAATATTAATGACTTAGAGTTTATTATTAAAATTAAAATAATATGGGGACTACTTGTAGTATCCCATTTCTAAACCCTACATATATTATGTTATTTTTTAGAGATAGATTAGGTTTTTCCACCAAGAGTGCTAATTCACACATGACACCGATTAAGATCCATCTCCCTAATCCTCTACAGATCTAGAGAGAAACATAGAGATTTTTCTATTGTTGGAATAGGGACATTAACGTGATATTGATTTTTTATTCTTGTAATATACTGATCAAAACTAACATACCAAGTCTTATAGATAATGTTTGGATATTACTAGATGTATTAAAGTTCAAATAGTTGAATAATGATGATATAGACCTTGATCAGGGATAAATGTTTACAATTATTTCTTAAGACAATTATTTGTATTAGATATTAATTATAAAGAATACTTACTGATTCTGTGTTGATGAATCTGAGATGATATTTTCTAATTCTTATATTCTATCTCAATATTTATAAGAAAATTTAAATGGGATTATGGAACACTACTTCCATTATAGCTAATTTATTTACATGGAATCAAATAATTCACACAGGATATATAATTATTTATTTTATTTGAACTACTAAAATATATCTCTTTATCTTCATTTTTAGTTCGATGGTTTTGATCACTTTTTAATTGGAGTATACGCAAAAATAAATATAAAAAAATTAATATTAATAACAACATACCCGTGATTCTAACTATAGGAAATGTTTTTTTATGTATACACCATGTTTCTTGTGGCGGTACTTTATTGATATGTTGGAATAAAAAGGTGTACAACATGTCAGACTAGTATAAGCAATTTTACAATCCATTATTCATGAATATCACACAGTTTGTAATACCCAATGTGATATATAACATGTGATACAAGATACATGGTTAAATATCTATAAGATAAATTCAATTCAAATATACTTTATCACAAATATTACATACCACAACAATCATATCATATCAAGCTAAAACAGACCATATTTTACATAACATGTAAAAAGGATATAACAAATTCCAACATAAAATGAATTGAACTTTGCCACACAATTCATGAATCACATGTTCTACTAGTTGGTTAGTGTCACTATGGACATAGAATTTATCACAAAAGTACATTATATGTGAGAAAAAGAGGACACAAAATGTAAATGTTTCACTATTTTTTTAAAATTATTTTATTAATTTTATTATTTAAAAATACCATCGAAATAAAATTTAAATGTTTATTTAATTTTTATAATTTTTATCACTTGCTGTATGATCATGAGTTTGAAATGGACCTTTGTATGTTTTTTTACTAATTTATTTAATTTTTTAATTTTTTAATTTTTTTAATAAATATGAAATTACATAATAATCATCTGTAAATGATCCCCCCCATCCTTTATCATGTATGATACAATATTTACATTTATTATTTTATGTAAACACTTACCCATTTTTCTCCACAATTATATGTGAGTGTCATTACTAAAGAAGAAGATTGTATTAATAGGCAGTTCAAATGATGAGCTATGGAAATTCTAGATAAGGGAGGATCACTGTTGAACAAAGGATGTTGTAACTAAAGTCTCAAAATACACACGAAGTCACTCCCACTAGGTTCAGGGATGGTTTATCATCACTTGATAAACCAACCAATAGTTTAAAAGGATTCTAATCAATTCAAAGTAATATTTTTTTCTATAAATGGTTAATTTTATTTCTGTAGTCATGTGGATAATAAAATTAACAATAAATCCTATATAAAAGTATATTAAGAAAGAATTGTTTTATTTTGTACAGTTTATTATTTACATAAGTGATAACATAGAATAATTTTCATACCTGATCAGATAAAATATTATTTTTTTCAAAATGAAAAAAAAACTCCCAAATATAATATTCATTCACCACTAACTACCCATTACTTTAATTATAATATGACCATAGATTAATGTTTTTTTATGGACATAGTTGAGGTAACATCAAAATAAATTAGTTTTAAAATTAAATTGATGGGTTGAATTAACCAAATTGACATCAAGGGTATGGGTTATAATCTAGTTGGTGTAATGGGGACACATTTTTTGAGTAAATATATATATTTGTATTGGTAATAAGGAATCCACTCAATATAGCAAGGATTTATGATTTAATGTTGTTATAAAATTTAAATCATACCTAAAGACCTTTTAGTTGTAGCATGGAAATAATTTGTTCTCTATAAAATAAAATATAGATCTATTTCCAATAGAATTTTAGAGTGATGGGTTATTTCAAATACAATAGTGATGGATGGTGGGATTTCATAAAATATTTAGTGACATAAAAGATTAACGAATCAATAATTATAAAAATGATGTACCAATATACTCTTTTATAATATGGATAATAACACCATGACTACCGCATCACTCAAAAATATTCTCAATAAAAAATATGTCCTAACTGATGAAAATTTCAAGGAGTGGTATCAATTCTTATGAAAGGTATCATGATTTAAGAGAAAATCATACATGCTATAATCCCACCTACTTGGTGAGCTCCCTTAGGGGGAAAGGAAAATAAGGAAGCCTATAAGTGGTATATGGATTGTGCATTGGATGTAAAATGTATCAAGTTATCATTGATATCAAGGAATTACTAAAATAAATTCTAGGATATATATATATATATATATATATATTCCACACAATCTAAACTATACGATCTATATCAATAGAATGATTGGAAAGAAATTTATGAGATCTCAAATTCAATTTTTACAAGAAAATCAAGAGAAGGAATCCAAGATGGTCCTCATGTACTAAAGTTAATAGGTTACATTGATTTACAATAGAAAAATTGATTCAAACTAGATATGGAACTCCCTATATACCTCACACAATCATCCTTATTACCCAAATTATTTAATTTTATTTTTTATTTTAACATAAAAATTATGGTGATGTCTCTCAAAGACTATTTAATCATTTCTCACCAAGATAATAAGGACATGAATAAGTGTAAATATTAATTATATATACTATAGATGAATAAGGGATAAGAAAAATTATTTATGGAATTTTAAAATCCATTGGTATTTTTGCAAAACCTTTTTTAAAAGAAAAAAATTAGATGGAGAGGAATAAGCATCAGATTTTTTTCTTTTAATATAGAATGAAGACTCACTGCAATAATAATTGAAATACAATGAAAAAAAAGAAACATGAATATTTATGTCTACTTTTAATGGAATAAAATATTTTAGTATCTATTTCTTGGTTATTATATAAAAATTATGGCTCACACAATTATATAGAAGTGAATTTTCATAGATATATTATTTTGTGGTTAAGGGTGATTCAATTATATGATGAAAATTAGTTTCATGGAACACAAATATTGGTGTTAATAAAAACAATACTAGTTCATATTTTTTATGATTTGTATGATTTAATAGTATTCATAAATTCATAGAGTAGTCTGTTCTCATATATAATTAGTGATAATCCGGTAGGGATAGTGATTCTACTCTAAACATGTGGGAAATAGTTCACATTAGATAATTTCATTACAGAAGAACATCACCAAGTGTATTCTTCCTATAAGTATCCTATTGTGGGTGAATCAATTAAAAAATAAAATATTTATTATATTATTATATTTTTATTATGATTTTATATAATAAAAGGAGAAATTAGGTTTAGAATCAAGATAGAATAATATCAGTACATGATTTTTTGAAAACTTACATATCTTGATTCAGCCCCCAATTAGGGTATATTCTTTAGTGTGGGGCCAATAAGTGGAATCATAATTGATGATAAAATTAATTAGAGTTTGTATTTTTTAGTTATGGAAGTATTTAATCAAACATGGACTTTTAACTTTGATGGAAATAATTTTATGTTATAGATGAATCATATAGAACATATCTTTTGATCCATAGTCATTGATGTTTATACAGGTAATATTCATGGAATTTTATTCAATATTAAGAGTAAATGTTTATTTAAAATATTTCATAAATATTGGGTTACTGACACCAAGGGAATCAATATGTTTGGGGATCCTTTTTCGAACTCAAACCTCATAGATGTAATATCCTCTATATCCTCACTTTCATTATGGGAAAATATTCCTAATATCTATGATGTTGACTCAATGGATTTTGAATCTAAATAGTAGATTCTTGGAAATAAGTATGAGGACATAAGGATATTAAAAAATTAACTTGTTGATTTATTATTTTATAATTTGAATGTTATTGTGGAGGATATGTGAAAATTTTGAGAAAACCTTGATGATATCATGATTGTGGAGAATATTCTATGGAGATTTCCACGTTAATTCAAAATAATTTTTTTAGTTATTTATGACAAGTAAATAAATAGACTTTATGTTGGATAGTCTCCATAACACTATTTTAATATATGAAATGAGAAATTATGGTAATTAGGTCATGGGAAAAGAAAAAATTTGAGAAATTGAATTCCATAAAATGATGAAACTTTTTATTGAAGAATATCTATAACAAAAATAAGTTGGTGAAGTTTTATCATTCCTTTCTAAAATTTTAAAAGGGTAAAAGGAAATTGAATGTGAAATTTCCTCTTGTATTCATTCTATTTCGAAATGTATCCAATCTCACTATTAATTATTCTAAGAAACTTGGAGATAATAATAAAGATGATGTTACCAAGAGGAAATTTTCTAAATATATTAAATGTAAGTTGGATTTATAATAGTTGTTCTTAAAAAATAATTTTCTTTCACAATAATATATTAATTAAAATTAAATAGATGTACAAGAAATTATGAATTTTAAATACCCCAATGAATAAGTTATTTTAGAATTTTTTTACAAAACCCAAATGAAAAAAGAGAGAAGGTAAAAAAGTTAAACCTGAGGGAAGGGTGAACCTAAAAGTGTATTTAAAAGCTTCACTTGAAGATATATATTTTTTTATGGTTAAAACCAAGAAAGATAATATAGTCTTATCAGATTATAACTCCATATACAATTGTAAGAAGAGAATAAAGTTGAGTTGATGGATAAAATTTAGAATATAAAATCCAAAAATATAGAAATCCCAAATAAGGTAGGTTAGTACAATCTCAAGATTCAATAGCATTTTTAAATCAGTAATGATTTATCAAGAATACAAAAATATTGTTTCAAACCATCCACCCCATCAAATATAATTTTTTTTATAATTTCCTAGAAACTACTTTTATAAGGCTAAGTGAGAACAAAAAAACTAGTTAAATTAAATATATTAAAGTATAAATGTTTGGTCTATATTGAAAAATTGAAAATAAAGAGAGACTCTTGTCTCCTGGGATGACATCTATAAATTTTATCATGTGGCATACAGAAAATATGAAGAAGAAATATCAAGATCTAATAGAAAATTTGATGTACTGTATTCAAAATAATTATCTAAACAATAAAGGTAAAAAATTATATTGGTTGATTATAAATAAAATAGTTGTGGTAAATGATAAGCCATAAGGACCCACCCCAAGGATAAATAATTATTTTGGTGTGACTCAAAATAAAATGAATCAAAATAAGAAAAGTGACATAAGTAAAATAAAATAAACATAAGAATAAACCATAGATCAAGTGTTATTATTTTTGAAATATAAGATGCAATCAAAATTTTTATTTTCTATCCGAGAGGATTTGGAAACTTAAGAGAGAAAAAATGAATACAAGAAGAATTCAATATTCAATGTCTTATTTTAAAGGATAATATTTTTAGTATAAAAAATATCGAAATATGTTTGGGTATTTCTCATCAGAGATATAGATTTATATTACTATTGTGATATGAATTTTTTGTACATAGTTATTCTTGGAATCATTATGCAGGTTGAAAATGAAAAATGAATTTGTAGCTTTGGAAAATGAATTTTTTCAAAAAAAATTAAGGAGGATCAAAGGTATCAATCACTATCTGTTTTGATATTAAATACATGTATCAAAAAGGAAACACCTGAAGAAGGTTGTGGTTTTGAGATTTCTTTAAAAGTAATAAATTTAGTTGGGGTGTGGATTCTTGAGAGTGGATGTACATCAAATATGATGTAAAAAAAAGATATGTCTATAGTTTTAAATTTAGACAAATATGGAAAAATAATTCTTGGAAATGAAAAATATTAAAAAAAAAATTGTCTTTAGGAATTCCAAAATCATAGGTAAATATATGACACATTCAAATATCCAATTTTCTAAGTACTTGGACACAACATGATAAGTTTAAGTCAAATTTGTGACTCCTGACATGTAAAAAATATCACAAAGAATACTTTTAATATCAGGTTAAAGTTTTATATAGTTACATTGAAAGGGAATCGTATGAATGGGAATCTCTACATCATCATTGGGGGATGAGATATATGCTTCCTATCCAAGGAATATGAAAATAGATTGTGGAAAGAGTGATAAGGTAACTTGATTAAAAATCCTTGTAAAATCTTGTAAATAATGATGGATCTTGTGATATCCAAATATTTTCATGTGATCATACACACATGTGTGTTGTTTATTAAAAGGGAAAGATAATTTTAAAGGGTCATAATCCTGTAGATAAAAATTCGACAAGGTTTCTTGAATTGGTTCATGTTTATGCATGTGGGATGATGTTTTCAAGATACATTTATGAAAATATCTACTATATGACATTAATTGATGAATATAATAATATAGAATAGTTAATAGTGATAACCCAAATGTTTGAATTATTCAACTACATTACATGTTATCATATAATGGAATTGATAATTCTTGAGAATTTTTATTTTAAATTTTCAATTGATAATTGAATGGATTTTACCAATATCCACATGATGGATTATCTCTTGAATCATAAGATAAGTCACCAGGAATCGGTGGTGAAAATAGATTTTCACAATAGTATCATTGAGAGGAGAAACTAGATTATAAAAAATATGGATAGAATAATGATCATTGAAAAATAAATTCCATAGATTTATTTTAAAGGTACTTTATTGACATCATTCTACCTTACTAATTGTAATTTTTGTGTCCAGATAAAGATATTACAATATATGAGCTCTGACATGGGAGCAATCCAATGTTGAATTGATTTTAAATCTTTAGAAGTAAGATCATTGTTCTTAATAAGGAGAAACATAGGAAGTTGGAAAATAATAGAGATGAATGGATTTTTCTTGGGTAGTCATCCAAAAAGTAAGGCTTTTAAATTATTTAATAGAAGTAATAAAAGGACTATCAAAATCAAAGATCTCACTATTGAAAAAAAATGACAAACATTCTCAGTAATATAGTGAAAATTTCTAGATGATTTTGATAAGTGATTTTGAATCTCATAGGGAGAACAAGGGGATGATATTGATTCTAAAGAAGAAACTAATGGTGAGAATAATAAAGATAGATTAGTAGCTATATAGAATCTTAGACTAAATAATGAAATCAATATGTAGAGCACTATTGGAGATCATGTGGATCTATTACAGATAAGGATAATGAATCCTTTAAAACACACTTCACTCATATATCATGTAGATCCTATGAACATGTTGTAGGATTATAAGGATTCTAATTTGATCATGTTTATACTGAAAAGATAAACCAATTTGAGAATAATCATACTTGGGAGATTATTTGGGTGTTGGAAGATAATAAAGTTATCAAGACCAAATAGGTTTTAATAACAAACCAAATGAAGAAAACTCTATGTCTTATAAAAAGGTATGCCTTGTGTATAAGAGATACTCACATATTGAATGTATCAATATATATGAAACATTTTATCCTATTTATAGGATGCAAAAAAAAAATTTAATATATGTGTAAAGGAAGATTAAATTACTCAAAATAGTTATCAAATCAATATCTCATAATAGATTACATGAACAAGATTTGTAAATAGAGTATACATATAGTTTCTTTTTTATAAAGATGAAAACAAATTCTTTCAACTAAATAATGTTCATTATGGGATGAAGTAAGAACTATGTGTATGGTATTATAGACAATATCAGAAATTGAATATTCCTTGTTTCCAGTAATATGGATTTGATCATAATCTCTATATTAAAAAGGATAGTTATCAAATTATTATGATGCTAATATATAGATTAATGAAATTATATTTAATGAATCAAATTATGTAAAATTCAAGTAGTTTTCAAAATTCATTACATGTTAGATTAAAATGTTAATGATTGAATCATTGGTATTTTCCTTGTTTTTCAAGTGGTCCAATGAAGTAGTGTCAAATTTATGTCTCAAAAAAAATATTACAATGTTCCCCCAAAAAGAATTAGAGTAGATGATTTCGAAAAATAACTACATCGGCTACTACTAGATTAATGATTTCAAGGTATTATGATAGAAATAATGTTTATTCAATAAGGTGTCGTTATGACTTTTCCATTCCATTATGTTTTGAAAATCACAAACACTCTATTTTTGGGTAAATTTCTTTTTTCCTAAAAATTATCTTAATAAGGAAAATTTTCCTTCCCCAAGGAAATTTTATCCTTCACTATGTTTTCATTGATCATTTCATAGTTTCTCTAAATTTAAATCTTTTTATTTCTAAGTGAAAATTTTGGTTTCACTACTAAAACCTTGGAATCCTATAAATACAGAGATATAGAGTATTATGTTTTCAGGTTCTGAATTCAGACTCTGAATTCTATGAAATTTATACTCTGAATTATCTAAAATTCAGACTTCTAATTCTCTAAAATTTAGACTCTGAATAATCTGAAATTCAATATCTGAATTATCTAAAATTAAGACTCCAAATTCTATGAAATTTAGACTCCGAATTCTCTGAAATTCGGACTCCGAATTCTCTAAAATTCAGACTCTGAATTCTTCAGAATTTAGACTTCTAATTCTTCATAACTTAGACTACGAATTATTCAGAATTTAGACTCTGAAGTCTATAGAATTCTGATTATGAATTCTTTAGAAAAAAAACTGAATATTCATGGTTTATAGTCTCCAGATGTTTATTTTCTAAGATTCTGAACTTTATTTTTCATTATAATCCAAAAAAATATATTTGGTTGGGAAACCATATTTTTCTTACACTTGTTGAAGTTATGAATCGATGTCGTACAATATGTTTCTAACAAACCGGTGTTTGAGTGACACATATACAAGTCTCTTTGTGATTGAAGGAAAAATATGACCACTGGAGTAGGGAGCCCACCGATGGAGAAGTTCCTATAAATACGAGCTCATTTGAACTAGCTCAAAACAACAACACTGATGGTTGATAACTCTAGAGATTGCATGATGCTAAAGTTATTTCTAGAGAGAGACTCTAATGCTTTGTTTGTACTGAACATCTTGTTCAGATTGCTTTGTTTGACTCTTATTATTTCTGAGTACAGTCGGGGGCTTCTGAGGATAGGAAAACAAAGGTGTCAACTACCTTAAAGTTTGAGGACTTCTTTGATAAGGAAGACTGATGTGCTGACTAACTTGAAGTTTGAGGGCTTGTGAGGATAGCAAGACAAATTCAGATATTCCTTTCAAGGTATTACCCTGGTGTTGGTAATACAGACTTTCTTGAAAGTATAAATCAAGGGATATTTATCCAAGGGTTTTGGATACCCTACTCTTTGGGTTAAAATATTTCATACATGTTACCTGTATCGTTTCAGGTTTATTTTCTACTGTATTTTGATTAATAAGGAATGCATAACTATCTTATACTTTCTTGTACTTTTGTATAGTTTGATTAGTAATATTATATATGCTTTAAGGTATAATATTTACCTTATAAGATTTTCTTAATATTCACTTCCTGAACCATATATCTGGAACCTAGCAAGCTTGCAGAACTTGAAGAGGTCCTATGAATTTAACTTGTTAAACTTTGTGAAACATATTTTTCCTTAATGATAAAAATGAAAGTATTATATAAACTTTAAAGGTTCCAAATGAATTTATAAAGTATAAAATTCACCCCCTCCCACTCTTGTATATTGAGCATCTACATCATATTCTGATCCTATAAATAATACCAACATTAATTAGTAAAGGTAGATTATTGGTATCCCATTATACATTATAGAAAAAAAACTAATTTTTTTCAACTTGTTAATATATAAGGTACCAATTTTATACCATAGAAAGAAACTTAAAAAAGTGTAAAAATAATAATATGGTATATCAAAGGCATTGTTTATTTTATTTTTCTTTATAATTTAATATCACATAAATAGTTATTAGGAAATACATATATACATAGTGTTGGTTTAGTAGAGGATAAAAAATTATACATCAGGAGATATATTTTATCTTGGTTGGATGATTATTTTTTGGATTGGGAAGTGACATGATTTCATATTATTGAGAACCATATAATATAGGTGTATTTTGACCACTCAAGAATTAATGTGACTACTATGGATGAATCCAAAACATGACGATAGGGGAGTTGAGGTCAACTATCCTATAAGAACTAAATGTAAAAATTCATGTGAAATCAACCATATAAAAATCCCATACATCAGATAAGGGTGAATTACGTTGAAATAAATTATCACTTATTTAAAAATAATGTCAAACAAGAGTTAGTGAAGTTTAGTAATGTGCTTACTCTTATTAAAGTAAGAGTTTTCATGAGAAATTATTTATCTAGGGAATCATTTTAGAAGCATCGACTTGATCTTGGGATTAAATTGACTCCCCACATTAAATAATGTCAAATTAGGTGGAGATATGATAAAGGTGATGGATAAAAGTTATAGATAGAGTTGATTTCATACACCAAGTGGCAATCAAGAAAAATGAAGTGATTCGTTATTCAGCTTTTAAAGTTTAACCTATTTCTCATGATTAACATGACTCATTTGTAATTAGGGTAAAATTTAATGGAATATTTTATCATTTTATTGATTTGTATAGGGTGTATTTCATTTCAAAAATATATTGTAAAAAAATTCAAAATAATTGATTAATAAGTTTGATGTGTTGTCAAAAGATCCATTAAAAGAGATTATTAGCAAAAATTAATTAAGTTTTTTTAGAGTTTTTGGGATGTGTTTATTGTAAAATCATGGTGAAGAAATTTTAGAATTTGAATCATGATAAATTAACCATGATATGGTTTTTGGAATATTTTTGAGTTAGTTTTGTGATAGTATAAAAACTTTAGAGTCAAAGGAAATTTTTAGGAGAAATTCTAGTTCAAAGGTATGAATTTTATGAGTGAATTATGTGGAACCATAAAAGAATTATTCTATTGAAATTATATATAGAAATAAGGAATTATGTGAAAGAATTATTTGGATATATGGAGGAATTATATGGTGTAAAATCAAATTCCAATAAATTAATTCCAAAATATAATTATGTAGTTTCGTAAAAGAATTTTGTATTGTAAAATATAGTGAAAAGGAAGTAATACTGAGAAACGATCACATAGAGGAAGTATTATTTGAGAGAATCATAATGAGTCCTAAATATTTATTAATGGGTAGTATACTTTTTCCCTATATGTGAAGGATGAATATTATGTAGATGATGAAAATCTTGGAAGTACTTGTTTTTTTAATGTGGTCTTATGTGATGGGAATAAATGTATTCTTTTTCATGAATGTTTCTTGGGGTCTTTTACCTATAAATAGACCCCTAACAACCACATATGTAAGATGATTAGGTATTGGAGAAATATTAGATTTATTTATCACATTAAATGTTAAAATTTTGATCATGTGAAGAACGTACATGAATAATAGCATACTAAAAATAAATTACACAGTAAGAAAACTATGAAGAAAAAATTATACGGTAATCTAATTACAATAAAGAAATTATATAGAAGGAATAAAACCAATAAGAACTTATATAGAATACATATAACTATGAATAAATTATGTGGTAAAATCTTCAAGAACAATACTTTATATGTAAGTGAATCTTTGAAAATAAATTTTTTTACATTGAAGTGGAATTCAACTCTATGATGGAAAATAAGATTTATGGAACTCCTAAATTACTGTAAATAGTTAGCATGATGATTTATTTTTTCTAAATAATATTCTAATGGAACAATTCACATAATGTATTTGAGTAATCAGTGTGTTCTCTGCTATAATTGGATTTAAACTAGAGGACAAGGAGTCTACTTTGAGCTTGTAAACAATAGTGTGCATTAGTGAATTTCGGTACACCAATACAACATTAAGTGTATCATCCTTATATATTTTACCATATGGGTGAAACAAGTAAAAAATATTATGTCTATTACATGTTATTATTTTCTTTATAAATTATTTATAAATAATGAGATGTGTCTATTTATTCTCACAGAAAAACAAGAACAATAGGGGATTTTTTAAAAACATCCATTATAAAATTTAACCCCCTCTTATGGTATTTCTCCCAGTATGAGACTAAAAATCATATTAATCTTAATTTTGGAAATATCAACATGATTATTTATACTTGAATAATTTAACGCAGTGATATTAAGAAGGTTATTTATACTCTTTTTTGTTGAAACTATTAGATATATTTCATGATTTTTTACTTGGAAAATGGAAAAGAAAACCTTTAGTGGTAAATGTGAAAGAACCCAAAAGATTCATGAATTAGTTTATAGATATATATATGGACCATTTTCTATAGATTCTGGTTTTGGTTTCTCATACTTCATCACTTTTATGGATGGATTAAATATATATGAATATATCTTATTTATGAGGTATAAGCCGGATTAATTTGAAAATTTTAAGGAATATAAAAATTATGTATAAACCAAACTTGAAAATAAGATAAAGAGTCTCCAATATGACCGAGGGAATAATATCTTAACCAAAATTTCATCAATCTAATGAAATATTATTGGATATTATTTTAAAGCCACACCTCCTTATACATCATAGTGTAATGGTGTTAATGAGAGGAGAAATAATACCTTGTTAGACATGGTGAGATCAATGATGTGTTATGAAAATATTCTTTTTCCCTTCTTGGGATAGGTATTATAAGAAGTTTTTTATAAAAATAAATATGTACCAAATGTGGTGGTTCATAAAATACCAAGTGTATCTTTATAGAATATCCAATGGAAATAAAAGGTTATTACATATAAATATCTTACGATAAAAAAATTATATTCAAAATAGAAACACTATTACTATAGAGTGAAAAAATATCCAAATGAGATATTATAAAACCCTGAAAAATTTAGTTCAAAGTAATAATAATATCAATATCTTTCTTAACACATATATTATTGAACATGTAAAAAACTATGATATATTATAAAAAATTTATTATAACCTAGTGTTTGAATTAGATGGAATGAATACGAGAAACTAAATTATGAAATATTTTTATAATGGTCTAACTTAATAAAAATTTATTGATTAATTATTATGAAATTAGTAATCAATTTTTAGTAAAGTCATTTTATGCTTCAAAAAGGCATTTCATTCAAAAATGGTTTTTATAACATTTTGTTTTTGTAAAATATAATTAATTTCTTCCACTTTTGGAAATTTTATTTTTTAAAACTGAAATATATTTTAAAATAGTTATATCAAAATTTAATTAGGATAAAATTTTACGTTTTTTCTAAAATGATTTATTTTTCATCAAATAGTAAAAAATAACAATTTTCTAAATATGATCGATTATTTTAATTAAATCTAGTAATTTAAATGTCCAATATAATCTTGGTATTTTGTATCAAAGTTACATATGATCTGTTTGATTTATAATAATATAATTAATTCCATTTTAATTAATAATATTTGTGATTTTTATATACCTTGATTTTAATGCTTAAAACCCATTTATCAATAAATTTTTTTTGTTTTACTCATAGATTTATACCAGTTCTAGATATTGAATCATGAAAAATGGTTACAATATTTGGAATTAGAAGTTTCAAATTATGTAAATAGGTATTTTTATTTTTTAATTTTGAATAGTAATTATAGTAAATATTTTTCCCATTATTAAAGGTAAAATCTATAAAACAGGGTCAAAACCATAAAATAAGTTGTAAAATTCAAACCAAAACTCGAAATAATTTCATTATATGGGGGAAATTTGTCCATATCCATCAAAAATTCTAATATAAGTATTTTTTATTCCATTTTCCCTTGATGGTAATATTTATATTATTTTAATTAACAAGAATCTCCAAATGGAACTCTCTTGACATTAATATCTAGAAAATTATTACATGAGGATAAAATTAGGATACATTCAAATATAAATGATTATTTTAAATTTAAATTAATTTTTTATCACAGTTATTTTTTTAATTTTTACATATGAAACGATCACCTTAAATGCTTACATAATGCTGACGCAGTTCTTTTTCAAGTAATAGAAAAATTATTTAAATGATTTTAATAACTCTAAAAGTAATTTTATTAGGATGAGTTATTGTGAAAAAATAGGAATTAATATATCATATTAGTTATTTTTTAAATGTTTATATTTGAATTCATCTTTTAACTTTATTCATTTAAATGAAAATTATATAAGTAATGTCAAACTTGAAATTAATGACATTTTATTAAAAATAATATTTTATTAAATTATTTAAATAACAAAAAAACATTAAATTGGAAAAATATGATAATATATAGTTTAAAATATCATCCATTTTCCATTTATTATGAAATTTTTACCTCTTAAATAAAATTTTAACCCTCTATGTCTGAAATAGTTATTATTACGGTTTGGGTTAAAAATGGTAAATGAAAGGGGTTAATCAAAAGTATAAGGTTTAAAATGATATATGAACTGATATAAGTATGATTGGAAGATTATATTAGGACCATATCCACCTTATTTATAATACATGTCATTTTTGATCCATTTATTTATGAATGTGACATTATTAAAATTTAATATTTTGAATAATTATAAGAGTGTCTCTCCCCTCACTTATAAATGGAAACCTCTTATATCTTTTCATTACACCATCATGTGTAACCTAACTCCAGAAGAAACTACCCAATTATATTATAAAATTCAATATCCATGAATTAGTGGTTGTGGTGATCTTAAAATAACATTGAATGTATCCTTAATAAGAGAACTAATGGAATTCTACTAAAGAAGATGTATTCTTCAATATCTACTCTTTCAAATTTCTTTTTTCTTATACTTACTCTAAATCTATTATACCATTAATAAAATAAAAATTAAAATATCATGAATATAATGATATTTTATTATGATTATGTTAAAACCATTTTATATCTCTTTTTCATCCTACTAAAAATGAAAAAATTGCTCGTGTGTACATACGGCCTACCTGCTCCATGCAATGGTGAAATTTGTTTTTCATCACTATCTTTCTTATATTATTATAAAGATAGAGATAATGAATATACATGACAGTTTAACATAATTATTATTATAAAATGATAATATAATATCTATCTTTCATCACCCTGAGACTCTATGATTTATTTCCTTTCAAATAAATTCAATCTCTTCGATAGTTTGTGATGCATGTAACACCGAGTTTAAACAAAATGAGATACTCTATTAAAATATTATTTTAACTTGAGAATTGTGACCTAGACATTAAGTTGGTGGGTATAAATAGTACTAAATAAATTTAAAACATATATATTACCCATGTTCATTGTTTATCTATTTATTATAAATAAAAATAAATATCAATTGAATGTTAAAGAAATCGTTTCTAAGTAACTATAATTTTTTCAAAGAAAATATTTTCGTCACTTCTTACACACTTATGATAAAATTAATTTTTTAAAATTTTATAAAACATAGTTTATAAATAGAACATAATTTTTTAAATCATCATATAGACATTATCTTAGTGTTGAGTTTGGGTATTTTTATGAAAAGTTTCATTTTTCAATGAATAGTGAAGAATATTGATTTTTATTAAAAAATACATTTTCATTTAAATTATTTACGATGTTATATATTATTTTAAATGGATTTTAATGTGAAATTAGTTCAATTATATTATAATAAATATAAATTTTTACATTTTAATCAATTTAATAAGGAATTTATATATTAAAACCTTCTATACATATGAGAGTTGTCTCTTTGGAAACCCACTTTTTTGTAATGTCTCTATGTATAATTTTAAATTGAAATCAGGAATTTAAATGAATTAAATTGGTTAAAAAAATTAAATATTTGGAATTATAATAATTTATATTATCTAATATATTCAACTTGATTTTTTACCATTATAAATAGAAAAAGCAGTAAAAATTAATTACCACGATTAAGGTATAAACTGATTTATTGGGGATTAAATGAAAAAATAATGGTTAAAATGATGTAAAAACTTATTAAAAATACATTTTAGGGATATATGTAGACATTATCACCTATAAGGGTCTATAATGAAACATTTTGGAGTCTTTTGGAATGATAAAAACATGTGTGTAAGTGATTCTTTTCAAAAATTCAATGTGTGTCATCTCCCCTTCTTATAAAAGGCCACCCACAATCCTCCCTTCGTCACAAATAAAAATCCATTTTATTTATCCAATACTCATAAAAATCACTTCATTACTACAATAAAAACACCATAGATCCATTTTTTATCATAAATCTATCCTAATAATCCATTTGGTGAAAACGTTATGAGGTAGTCTGAAGAAGAGGTAACATTCTTAAATGATCATTTTTATTTTATTTCTTCTTAGAACTCCTTAAATATTATTAATTAATGTTAGTCTAATAAAAAAATTATCTAACTTATACTTATATGTTATTATGTTAAATTTATAACCAATATTCATCTTCACTTACATAAAATAGGAAACAAAATCATCGATCATGTGTAAGGTGGACTACCGCCTTGTGAATAGATGGAACTCGTTTTCCATAAAAACCTCTCATGGTAAGATATAATATTGGTTATAATTTATATATATAATATTTATTATATAATTATACTTATATAATTATAATATCATATATACCTTCATATTTTCCATTCTGTTTAAAATATGATAATGCCACTCGTGTGTACGGTGGACTACCCCCTCACGAAACGATGTTATTCATTTATCACTTATGATTTACATGGAAGGTAATAAGGATAAATTTAATGATTAAATTATATATATATATATGAAATGATATAAATTTTTTGAAATTAATATATCATATACTTCCTTACTCATTCACCTAGTAAGGGAATGATATCATTCCTCGTGTATACGTATGATCTACCATCTCCACGAAGCAATGTGATTCATTTTATATGTCTATCACTTAAAAATGGTTCAAATAATTTATATAATGAGTAAATATTAAATTTAAAACATTATTATAACTATTTATATAGTGTATCTATATCCTATTTATAAGAACTATAACTTTTATGATAAAACATGGTTTACAAAACAAGAAAATTAACACCTGAGAAATTGAAATTAATAATATTTTATTGAAAAAAAGGTGGTAAAATTTTATAAGAGGATCATATATGATATTATAAATATTATTATGTTTCTTAAATAAATTAATAAACTTATTAAAATAATTATTCAAGAGGTTAAATTATTTTCAACTAAAGAAAATTGTGATGTCAAGGATTTTGTCTCAATTTCAATTTCATTGAGACATATTTGTTAATATGAACATACTAACTTTTATGTGGAATATATACTTACCATTTGATATATATAACATTAACAAATACTTATTAATGATAATTAATTACTTTTTAAAATTTTATTCTTTTATTTTATAAAATTTATAAGTTACCAAAGTGGTAAAACTTATTGTAAAATCTCATTTTCTTTTGTGATTGTTTACTTTCTCTTGAAACGTTAACTTTCATTAGATAATTATTCTCTAGAAATTACATTTATCTTAATTATATATATTATTTTTCGATAGAAATTATTATTTCTTAAACTATATTCCATTTTTACATATTTTTTTACATTTAATTTTATTTTATTAACTAGGAAAATATTGATAAATTTATATCATGTACTTAATAGTGATATTTAATGGTAAGGAATATTGATAAATAAAATAAATATATTGTTTGATATATGATGAATTCTTTTTTACATATATCTATTCTTGGGTTCCAATTATAGATATCCCCTTGATGCAACAACAGATCGCATGATAAAAATTAGTTGGCCGAATCAGATGGGTTTTTATCCATAGTTGTAAACAATCTTGTGAAAAGTCTTGAAAGTAGAGTTATAATGATGCTTGAGAAAATGATATATAATAATTAAGCTTTTAATTCCTTAATAATTTAGTTGTTATTATTATCCATGATATTTTTTATTGATATTATATATGGATTCATTTCATTCTTATTTTATGGATAAAATGGAATTGGTGTTTAGTTGGTTACCTTGTCATATTTATTATTCCTTATTTAATTAAAAAGTTATTTATTAAATGGAATAAAATTTCAGTTTATTACCTTTCCATATTGAATATTCCCATTTTTTAATGATATACTAAACTATATTTAACCCTTAATGAGAATTTGATATCACCATTATTTTTTTCCTTTCCTCGTGATATGATTGTGAGTCTTTTCAATGATATTGAAGGATTATGAGAATTTTATTTTGTTCAGTTTTATTTTTTACCAATGTAAAATTGTTACCATATAGGTATCTGGTTCTAAAAAACTATTAAATTTATCATTCCTTTGGGATTTTAACCTTTTTATATATGAAAATGTAAAAAGTAGGCACCAGTTTGGGTTACTGGAGTTAGTTTCCTTACATTTGGTATCAATGGAAATTTAGTAGATCAATTAGGAATTGTATTAAGAAAAACATTGAATGGGGAATATAATCGTATGATTTAATTTTGTAATATGTATATAATAATATCCTAATGTTTTGATGAGGAATAGATTATGTGGTTTTTACTAGAAATACATCCTTGTTTGGACAGTACAAGTGGACATAGTTCTTGAACAAACATACCTAGGTGTAATGAATCCAATAATGGCATGTTGGGATTGACTCAAGCGTTACCTCATACATAATAATGGGCCTTAATGTGCACCTGGTTTGACACTCATGGGGGAAATTCTTAGGGTAATACACATTTTCTTTATAAAGCATTATGAAGGGTTTGAAAATAATAATTTCCACAAATAAACTAATTTTATGATTCTGATATTAATAATGTATAATTTTTTTAAATGTTACACCATATTTAAAATTATAAATTATGATTTAAAATTATTAATTTTGTGATTTAAATCAGTATATTCAATTTTTTAGAAATGAAACTTGAAAGGAAGAAGGTTATCAATAATTTCAAAAACTGTATATATTTTCCTTACTGAGAAATCCAATATAGCTGGTATTGGAACTAAGTAGATCATGTGTGTATTAGGTTAGCTTAATCATGTAATAAAAAATATCATTTCCCATATGAGGAAAATAGTTCCACAACATGATTATCCTACGTTGGATTTCTTCATGTGATAGAATCCCCAATCATTTGGTGGGACTAATAATCCAATGGTAGTTGAGTAATGGATTATGTCTCCTGAGATGATAATTATTTCCTTGAGATGTGATGAAAAATAAAAGTTATTCTTACACTGTATTATCTCAATGGAAATGTTAATCAACGGTGGTCACTGATTTATAATACTAGATAGGAGGAGGAAATATGACTCATGGAATGGAAATATTGTAGGGGGGATTCTTCAAACAAATATTTCCTTCATGAGAAGCAAATTGAAATGAAATTCTTAGAAAAATATTTCCCTCATTAAAAATAAACCAAAATGAAAATAAAGTTCCTTATCTTAAATAAAAATGATGAAGAAAGTTTTGTATAGTATGATGATACCTTTAGAAGGCTTTCTAGGTATTCTATGAAATATATATACAACACATAATTTAAGATTTACCACCTATTGTAAGAGGTTAATCGAATCCTATGAAGGGAACTGGTATATTAAACATTTTCATCACGACATGAAATAGTTTTACATGATAAAAAATTAATAATTAATAATCAAGATCATACATATTAAAAGGAAATCAAAAAATGTAAGAGGTCAAATAACCAATAATAAAATTGGAATGCATCAAAGAAGAATAAGTGAATGAAGAAAATTCTACCTTATGAAATTTGTGGAAAGATTCATCATGGGAAATGCTTAAAGGGATTCAGATTTTATTATAACTGTAGAGATAAGGGTCATCAGGATATATAATGATATGGGAGTAAAGAAAACAATATTATTTAGTGTTTAAATTTTAGGGATATAGGTTACTATAAAAAATAATCCCCAATCATCAAGGGAATCTACCTCATAAGAGGCTAAGGGGAGAAGGCCAAGCTTATGTAATCAGAACAACATAAGTGGAAGTACCCAATGATGTGGTGGAAGGTACTTTAATAATATAGTCAAATTTAGCTAATTATTTATTTGATTATGGATCCTCACACTATATTATATCTTTTAATTTTTTTATGAAAATTTTGATATTCTCCTATCACTTTATAAAGGGAGTTATGAGGAAAAACTCATAGTTGAAGCCTCATTGCAATAAGGATGTGTCAAAAAGTCCCCATTATGACACATAATCATGATTTATTTTCTAAAATTATTATCAAACATATTTTTTCCTTCTATTAAATCCTTGGTATGAAATGTATTTTAAAATTTGATATAAAATTTTATTGCATTAAGAATGGAATTATAATTCATGTTGAAGACGTATAATCCCAAATATTTAGAGTAGAAAATTCATTATCTGATTCATTGTCTAGATCCACCACAAGTAGATCCTTTGAATTTGTTTCATGAGGAAGAAGATAAAAAAATCAGTGAATAAAGAAGGTAATAATAAAATTGAGGATATACCTATTATATAGATATGCATTGATAAATTTGTTGAGGAATTACCTGGAAATCCCCCATAACATGAAGTTGAGTTTTCAATTGATTAGATCTTTGATTTAAGAGAAATATCAAAGAATCTCTATAGAATGGTCACTATTGAATTATTGAAATTTAGTAAACAAATATAGGAGTTATGTGATAAGGGATTTATTCTCCCTAGTGTTTCACCATGGGGATCCCATATTCTCTTCATTAATAGTAAAGATGAATCCATGAGGTTGTGAATTGATTATTGAGAAATCAATGATATTATAAAAAATAACCGGTGTCTTATGGCTCGTATTGATTAATTATTCAATTAAATTCATAGAGCCCAATATTTTTTAAATATTGACCTCTACTCGGGGTATTATAAAATTCGAGTAAAGAATAAATTAATTCCAAAGACATAATTTTGAACAATGTAGGGACATTATGAGTTTATATAAAAACCATTTGGATTTACTAATGTGCCATATATTTTTATGGATAAAATTAAATTATTATTCATGGAATACCTTTATAATTTTTTTATTGTATTCATTGATGATATCTTTTTTTATTCTAAAAGCTGCATTAACCATGAGAATCACTTATGGATTAGTATTGAGGAAATTATAAGGAAAGTGTTATATGAGAAATTTAGTAAGTGTTATTTTTGGTCAATATTTTATTTTCTAGTCCATATTATCTATAAGTATGGAATCTCAATTGATTCTATGAATAAAAAGGTAGTTAGAGAATGTTCTGCACTAATGAACATAACTGAAGTAAGTAGTTTCATTTGTTTAGAAGGTTACAATCAAGAAATTTGTTTTTAATAATTTTTAAATGGCTAACTTGTTGTCTGAGATTACATATAGAGGTGTAAAGTTCATTTACATGAATTAATGTAAATAATATTTCGATGAACTGAAGATTATATTATTCAATTCTTGGATTTTCACTCTACCATTTGGAAATGATGGTTTTATGATATACAGTCAGGCATCAAAGAAGGTAATTGGTTGTATCATAATTCAAAATGATAAAGTTATTTCATATGTATCAAGGAAATTGAAGAGTCTTTAATATAAATACCTAACCCATAATATTGAGTTGGAAGCTGTAATACTATCTTTAAAGATATGGGAACAGAATCTATAAGCTAAAATATGTGAGATATACACGAATCATAAAACCCTAAATGTAACATCCTGGGATTTTATGAGATAGATTAATTTTAATTTCTTATATGTCTTGTTCTATACTCTACACCATTATTAGTTTTCACTACATGCAACAACGTCTTAGCTTGTGTATACACAACACTATGCTTGGCTTTTGTTACACACAATTTCATGTTCTTTTGGTAGAATTCATTTTATGCAAAACTGATTTTAAGTAAACAACTAAAAATTATTATAATATAATCATTATAATAGTGATTATGAACAATATTAACTAAATTATGAAAATATTCTTAATTATTTGGTGATAAATTAATTATAAATGAATATAAAACCCTTTTTAAATAAAAGTAAATGATTTTTTGAAAAAACAATTAAAATGAAAATAAGTGGGTTTATAAAATAATAAAATCACCCTTTATGAATTTTATTGATGAAATATATGTGTAATATATCCAATATAATCACTAAAATTCATCTTATACGTTTTCTAGACATGATATAAGAATAAATTCAATTTTTGGATAAAAGAAGTATTTTTCAAAAAAAAATCAGTTTTGTCACCTTTTAATGGCGCACCTATTTTAAATATAGATTATAAACCTTTTATATATTATATTTAACAAAATAAAAATTTTATTTTGAATAAATAAATGAAAATTTACTTTGTATGATTTTTTTATATATTTATGATAACATTCATGTTTTAATGGATAATACAAATGAACTAAATTTTAATTGAAAAAAAAAACTTTTTTCATCAAAATAATTTATATGGTTAAATAATATTATTAAATGCGGTTAAAGTATAAATAGAATATATTTTTATCATTAAATATAATTAAGTTCATTGGAATTAATTTTACATTTAATTTTGATGTAAAAACATCTCAATCTTTTGTAAAGTTTTAACTTTTTGAAAACTCGCTTTTCTTTCTGAAAATAGGAATAATTTTAATATATTTATAGAAACTTATATGTTTAAAATATTGAAAAAACGATTCAATATTTATAATCAGTGGTTCCAAATTATTTAAATAGGCTCCTTTTATTTTGGATGTTATGAATAATAACTTTGATAATTTTATTTACCATGGTTAAAGTTAAATCGGGTAAATTAGGTTAAAGAATAATATGATAAGGACAATAAAATTACCCTAAAACATTAAAAGATACACTTTTATGAATAAAATTATACCCTTAACACTTAAGGATCATAATTTATGCATTTAATGGACTCTTTTCCATGAAAATGACATTAAAATAAAAGAAAGCGACAATATGTCACCCTCTTATCTCTTATAAGTAGAATAATATTAATATCGTAATAAATATGAGTTAAATTTGATAATAAATATTCTATAGAAACATAATGAAATTATATAGATCATGGTAATTTATTTAAAATTTTTATATATTAAAAAATTACATTAAATTATTATATTTCGATGAGGCCGAAATTATTTAATTGATGGGAAATCAACAAAATAGTTTTTTATTAAAATTATAATTACCATTAAAATAAAAAAACATGAAAAAATAATATTTTTAGATTATATCTTGATCATAATCATAAAATGGTCTATTTATTGACCTTTTGGATCTATATAGAAAATATTATGATGCTTATAATATTTTATTTAAAGTTATGATAAAGTTGTCACATTCGTGTTTTAATAAGTATAACATTCTTAATGATGGATTTTACAAAATATATATTAATCTATAAGTATTATTATAAAATATAGTAGATTTATCTTCATCATAGTATTTTATTTTTATTTTTTATTCTACAAATATGTGTATTAAATAAATACACAAAACTGATGTTGTAATTATTTTATTAAGGTAAATATCAATTAAATGTTATTTAAAATATTAAAATAAATATAATTTGAGCTAATTAATATGTCCAATGAATTTTATAGATGAAATTTACCCATTAAGATATAATAAAATGTATTTTTTTATGATAAAATATTATATTAGTATTTTTAAAAATCCAAGAAATCAATAGTGTCAAAATTGACACTATTGATATTTTTTCAAAATAATATTTTATTAAATTATTTAATTATAATAATAAAATTTTAAATATATAAAATAATTATTATATGATATATAATGTTTTAAATTGTTCATTTATGATCTAATTGTCATTAAATAAGTAAAATTACATTATTTTAATGTTGAAATATTTGTTACCTTAGATAAAATTAAAATAGAATAACTAAGGATTAATTAAAATGATATGGTTTAAATTGAAATAAAAACATATATAAATTTTATTTTATGATGATATTATAATCTTATAATATCTTATCTTAAAAATATATCTCATTTTGGAGGTATTTGGATTTATTTTGAAATTGTTATAAATTAATAGTTTCAGAAATTCCAAAAGTGCCCCTCGCCTCAATTATAAAAGGGAACCTCCTCCCTCAATTCTTCACACCCCTTTGAGTATTGAAGCATGAAAAACCTATGCCCATTTCCCTTATAAACATACCTAGTCACGTTATAGATTTTTTTTCTTCTCAAAATACCAACTCTATTATTCCTAAGAGGATATTTAGAGCGTGATCGTCGAAGAATAGGTAACTTCCTTATCGACTTTTCAAAATCATTTCTTCTTCCACGTCCTCATCTTATGTTGTTTACATTATTATATAATAACTCCAATATTATATTTATTATTATATGTTATTATGGTTATGTTACAACCATATTCCACCTTCTATTCATCCAATGAAAAAACGAAATCATCACGCGTGCGTACGTACAGCCTATCGTCTCCATGTTGTGGTGTAATCTGTTTTTAATCACCACATTATTTGGATGGGTATAATTATGAAATTAATAGAAATATATTATAATTATAACATTATATTTATTCTTTAAATAACATATATACCATTTACTTCCATAATTATTACTATTAAGGAAATTATAATATCACTTGTGTGTACGTATGGGCTACCTTCTCCACAATACGGTGAGATTCATTTTCCTTATTCATACATGATTAAATAAATGTATATAATGAATAAATATGATATATAATACCATAATTAAATTTTATAAATTATATTAATATAAACTTTGAAAAATATATTAGACTTATATGATAAAACATTCTTAGAAAAAATGAAACAATTAACACCTGAAAGAAGCGTAATAGTGAAATATTATTAAAATGGTGATAATATGATCATATATGATATCATAAATATAAATATGGATTAGTAATAAGATAATAACATTATTTAATCAATTATACATGAGTTTTTGATATGTACAAAGTAACCTCGACCTAAGGTAAGGGACTTTTATCTCACTTTTTATTTCTTTGAGATACATGCCTTATTCACCACTCATTTCTTTTGTGTGGTGTACATACATACCATGAATGTATTATACGATTTTTTACTTTAATTTCTGTATATTTATATATTCATTTTATTATCTCTATTTTTTGGGGTTTCATGGTTCAAAAGTTACCCAATGAGTAGGGTATTTTTTTCCCAATATACCTTCTTCTAGACACATGTTTTGTTATGCAACTATGTTCTTATACAAGGTGTATATAATACCATTTGACATGTTATATCAGGAACATACTTATTTTCATGGAATTATAACCTTCTTTTATTGTTATTATTTTGTGGGTATTATGATTCAAATATTTCAAAGTGGTATGAGACACTTTGAATTGTTTGAAGATTATTTTCCTCAAGAAATGTTTTTAAAAGATCTCTTCATCTCATTTTCAAGGAAAATTATTTTAAAGACATTTTTTATGTTCTATAGTGTTCCATAAAAAATTTAAAAGTCTATTTTATATGAATTTTTTTTCAAAATGGTTTATGTAATTGAAATCATTTTTCAAAGAAAAAGGGATAGTTTTCTCAAGAACTATTTTCCAGAGTTCTCTCAAAATTATTTTCCATATAAGACCATGATATTTGATGTTGATTATGTTTTATTGGTGATATGAACCAATTATACCATTATTATTCTTATTTTAATGTTTTAAATTTATTATGTATAGGTACTTATGAACTTTTTTTCTTTTCCATGAGTTATGTTATAATGAAGTGTTTTATGAAACCCATTTATTTTCATGAATTATGAATTGTATATGTTCTTGTAGAACATGTAAAAATGATTTCATTATGATATGGGTGGTACCTATATATCCCTCCAATGAATTGGGTAAAGATTTATATCTCATGAGATAGACATTACTAGAATGGAAAGTAAATATGGTTCAGTAATATAGGGTTGGAATGACAAGTAAATATGGTTCAGTAATACAAGGATCGAATGACAAGTAAATATGGTTCAATAATACATGGTTGGAATGAAGAGTGAACTTGGTTTAGTATAGGACTTTGTCTAACATGATGTCTTTGGAAATTATTCCTTAGCTACTATGGAAATCAGATTATGTGCTTACCTATTTTCCACAAATTATATGTCTTATTCACATGTTATGATTTTATGGATTATGTTCTTCATTTCCTTGTGATTCATGTATTATAAAATTTCCTTATTTATTCCATGACTCTTATTTATAAACTCTTATATGAAGGTTATGATATTTTACTATTATGATCATGTTCTCATACCCTTATGCTCATGTTTATGCTTACATGTCTCACTTGATTACCCTTACTGAGCATTTGAGCTCACCCTTTCTTATATTTATTTTCCCCAGGTTAATATTAAATATGTTGAATGAGTATTCCCTAGAATTTTTTCAAATGTATGATGTTTATGACCTAATATGAAATAATAATAGCTTTACATAGTGGGAGATAGTTTGTTTTTATTTATGAACCAGTTTTTTATGAACCAAAGTTTCTATGATTTTGTCCTAATTCTATAAAACTCTTAACCTAAAAGGTGCACATGAGCCTCAGCCCTGTTGGTGAGGACTCGGTAGGTGCATTCAAGAGATCCGAGATCAAATTTGGGTAGAGGTGTATTTCTGGGGTAATGTAACAGTACTATAGAAAGCACTATAATAGGTACTGTAGAAGGTATTGTTCGGTACTGTAGCAGCCAGAACTATTCATTCATCTAAGTCTTTGGGCCACTGTTTTGGTCCTCTGGTCTTGAAAGGATTTTGGGATACCCAAGGCCTTCGGGCCAGTTGATTCTCAAGGCCTTTGAGCCTCCATAAGGCCTTTGGGCCACCCTAAGGCCTTCGGGTCACATGAATGCAGATGTACCAGTCAAATTACAATGGACAAGGCTTCAGATGAGGATTCTGGGCAGGGTCATTCACTATAGGAGAGCTAACCAAAATTAGAAGAATGATATGGTATGGCTTTTCCATCGATATTGGACATGTGTAGCATTTCATAGGACAGCTAGTCGACCATCCCTATAAAGGTGGAGTACTAATTTCATGACAAATATTGGGGAGAAGCAGTTCCAAGTTGTCTTGTCTGGGTGATTTCCTCTAATATCTATGGGTCGTGTAATTTTCTCTGAGCCTTCGGGCCTTGTAAAGGTTCCACATCACACCTTGAATGGTGGATTATCAAAAAAAAATATGAAGGATTTCAGTCCATTCTGACTGACCTAAACCTAAAAGGTCATTGGGTATATACGTGATCCATTATTTTATTTTGATCTTGTATGTTTTGATGGAAAAAAAATTTGGTCACATTTTTAAATTTTATGTCTTTAGTTCTGAATCTAGAAGTGTAGATTTTGGCCTTTTACATTTGGTATCAGAGCAGGGTTTAGACAAATTTGGAGAATATGATGTTTTCTTAAGAGTTATTCATACCATCATAGGATTATGATTTTTATGGTTGAACATATTATCAATGTCATAAAACCCCCTTTTTAGGATTTATGTTATGAAATTTTAAGGTGACAGATTTTATTTTGGAGACATTTAGTTTTAAATTATTTAAGGGCTATTGCATTTATTGGGATGAAAAATGATATGTATGATCCAACATTTGAGGTTAAAATATGTTATAGATATTTTTTAGTATTTTATCTTATTTTGGGAATGTTATAAGAATTATTTATTTTTAGAAAAAGTACTACCCAAAGGAAGGGTGACAACTCATCGTGTCAGACAAGGTTGCGGGAATCAAACCCATATCCAAAGGGTGACAAGGATTTATCAACTACACTAGCCTACATGAAGTATCTGGTTAGTATGACTCTTTACTTTTAGTTAAATGAGTTTATGTAATAAGAATATGTTTATTTTTGGAACTTATGTTTTACCAAATGGATATCCTTAGTATTGGAAAATAATTTGTGGTTTAAGTGATAAATATTATTTTTGAAGACTTTCACTATTTTGAGAACTTTATATGACTAAGGTAAATAGAATACTATGTGATTTTAATTGAGGAGTAATGGAATAATTATATTTTGTAAGAATATATGATTTAATTGTGGACTTATGGGAATTAGGTTTTTTATGGAAATGATTAACCTATCATGGAGAATATGTGATTAGGTTAATCACATATTTGTAGAAGACATTAATTGTTGTTGACGTTATTTGGATATAAATGTTAAAATTTATCTTGAAAGATTTAGTGCTCATATTCTTCTAAATTTTGTTTATTTAATATTAGTCAAGAAATTCTAGAGGGTAGTTATTTGTTGAATGGTCAATGTTGAAATTTGGGTATTATTATTGAATTTTGGATATTCAACTAGTTTTTCATCACATGTGGTTTATTATTTTTGGGAATTCTCGTCTCATATACTAACCATTTCAGTTAATGTATAAAGATATGATAAATATATAGTTAATATTTTTTGGATTATGTGATTCACTATAAGTTTATTTTAGTTATTCAGGTGTGAAAAATTCGTCTTGAATACTCATCATTTGGAAGAAATGATGTGTTTTTTGTGGAAATTGATTAAAGAATGAAACTTTACTATTCACGTAAGTATATTTCCTTATGATATTAATCTAGGTATTAATATAATTCCCTAACACTATGAAAAGGGTATTAAAAAAAATTTACCATTAAATTTTCCTCCTATAAAATCAAATAAAATTTAACCCATCGCAAATTTACATTTTTGTGATTATTAACTTTCTCTTAACAATGTTTTCTGTCACTTTCTATCAGAACTGGATGGTCAGTTTTTTCTTTCATGTCCATGTTTTCCTACAAAGCACCCCAGTATCTCTTATCTCAGGTGACAATAGTACTTCAATTTATTTCATTTAAAATTAATGTTTTATTAATACTTTTTAGGATGTGGGATTCTATCCTTTTACAACCGTCATGAATTTCGAGGGAGAAATTTATTTTAAGGGGGTAGAATGTAGAACCCTCAGATTTTATGAGATATATTATTTTTAATTTATTTTATTTCATGTGTTTTATGTTCCACCAATATTATATTTCTCTAAATGTAATATCGACTTAGCTTGCGGTATACGCAACATGATTCTTGGCTTGTGTTACAAACATTTTGAAGTTCTTTTGACAGAATTCATTTTATGCAAAACTGAGTTTTATTGAATAACTAAATACTACTATAGAATAATAATTATAATAGTGGGTATTAAAAGTATTAACTTAATTGTGAAAATATTCATAATTATTTGGTGATAAATTAATTATAAATGAAAAAACCCTTTCTAAATAAAAGTAAATGATTTTTTGAAAAACTATTAAAATGAAAATAAGTGGGTTTATAAAATAATAAAATCACTTTTGGTGAATTTTATTAATTAAATATATGTGTAATATATTCAATATAATGTTTAAAATTCATCTTACATGTTTTTTAGATGTTATATTAAAATAAATTCAAATTTTTCGGATAAAATAAGTATTTTTCAAAAATAATGCAGTTTTGCAGTCTTTTGATAGCGTAGCTATTTTAAATATATATTTTGACACTATTATATATATATTTAATAAAATTAACATTTTATTTGGAATCATGATTTAAAAATTTACTTTGGATTAATTTTTGATATTTTTCAGATAATATTCAAGTTTTGATGAATAGTAAAAATAGACTAAATTTTAATTGAAAACAACTTTTTTCATCGAAATAATTTATATGGATTTGTTATATTATTGAATAGTTTTAAATTATAAATATAATATATTTTTATCATTCAGTATAATTTATGTCAATGTAATTAATTTTAAATTTAATTTTGATGTAAAAACATTTCAATCTTTTTCAATGTTTTAACTTTTTAAAACCCTGTTTTTCATTCCAACAACAGGAATTATTTTAATATAATTACTAAAAAATTTTGTTTCAAATTTTGAAAAATGGGTTCCATATTTGGAATAAGGGGGTCTAAATTACATAAATATATTCATTTTATTTTATATTTTATGAATTTTTTATTTGGAAATTTTTATTTACCACTGTTAAAGTTAAATCAGGTAAATTATGGTAATAAATAATATGATAATAGCAATTAAAATACCCTAAAACCTGAAAAAATCCTATGTGATGAATAAAATAATACCATTAAAACTTATTGATCTGAATTTACTCATTTAATTGACTCTTGACCATGAAAATTATATATATATTATTAAAATCAAAGAAAGTGACAAAACGTTTCCCTCTTATCTCTTATAAGTGGAATAATTTTAATATAATGATAAATATGAGATAAATTAGATATTAAATAATATAATTAAATATAATTAAATTATATACATCATTGTAATTTATTTATAATTTTTAGAGATTAAATTTTTACCTTAAATTCTTTTACAATGATGATGCATAAATAATTTAATTGATAGAAAATCATTTAAATAATTTTTTATTAAAATTATAATAACCATTAAAATAAATAAAATAAAAAAAATATTAATTTTAGAGTATATCTATACCATAATCATCCAAGGTTATATTTATTTACCATTTTTATTATTCTGTAAAGTAGTATGACACTTATAATATTTTATTTAAAGTGATGTTAAAGTTGTCATATTTATGTTTTAATAAGTATAACATTTTCAATTATATATTTTCCATAATATATATTCAACAATAATTATTACTATGAAATATAGTATATTTATCTTTATCATATCATTTTTTTTAATTTTTATTAAAAAAATAAGTGTATTAATGAATTACACAAAACTGATTGTGTAGTTCTTTTATTAAGGGAAATATCAAATAAATGTTATTAAAAAAATTTAAAATAAATTTAATTTGAGATAATTAATATTTCCCATGAATTTTATATATGATCTTTACCCCTTATTTATATAATAAAATATTTTTTTCAAGGATAACATCTTATCTTGGTACTTTTAAAAATCCATGAAATGAATTGTGTCAAAATTGACACTATCAATATTTTTTCAAAATATTGTTTTAATGAGTTATTTAAAAATAATAATAAATTTTAAAAAATATAAAATAATTATTATATGGTATATAATGTTCTAAATTGTTCATTTATGGTCTAATTAACATTAAATAATTAAAATTACATTATTTTAATATTGAAATATTTGTTAACTTAGTTAGAATTGAAATACAATAACTAAGGTTTAATTAAAATTATAAAGTTTAATTTAACATAAATACTTGTTTAAATTTTATTGGATGATGAAATTAAAATATTATCGTATATTATCTTTTAATATATCTCATTTTGGAGGTATTTTTATTGATTTTGAAATTATTATAAATTAATAGTTTTAGAAATTCCAAAACTGCTCCTCCCCTCAATTATAAAAGGGTACCTCCATCCTCAAATATCCACACCCCTTTAATCCTTGAATATCCAAAATAAACTATGAATATTAAACTTATAAACATTCCTAGTCACATTATATAAGTTCTAGTCTTCTCCAAAGTTCCACCTTATTGTTCTTAAAAAAGATTTACAGTGTGATCGTCGAAGAAGAGGTCACTTCCTTACCAACTTTTCAAAATAATTCCTTCCTCTAATTCCTATTGTTATGTTTTTTCCAATATTATATAATAACTATATTATTATATATATGCTTAGATGTTATTATGGTTATAGAAAAACCATATTCTACCTTTTATCCATCCATTGAAAAAATGAAATCACCACGCATGTGTATGTACGGTCTACCGTCTCAACACTGTGGTGTAATATGTTTTTCATCAACAATTTATTTGGATGGGTATAATGATAAATTTAATATAAATATATAATAATTATAACATGATATTTATTCTTTAAATAATATATATACAATTTACTTCCATAATTATTACTATTAATAAAATGATATTATCACTTGTACGTACATACGGACTACCGTCTCCACGATATGATGAGATTCATTTTCCTTATTCATTAATGATTAAATAAATTTATATAATAAATAAATATTATATATAATTCATTAAATCCATTCATTAAATGATATTACTATAACATATGGAGAATATGTTGAACTTATATGACCAAATATTCTAAGAAAAGATGAATCAATTAACACCCACAAGAATATTAATAATGAAATATTATTAAAAAAGTGATAATATGATCATATATGATGTCATAAATATAAATGTGGTTCAGGAATTAGATAATAACATTATTTAATCATTTATACAGTATTTTTTGATACGTACAAAGGATCCCAACCTAAGGTAAGGGAATTTAATTTCACTTTTTATTTCTTTGAGATACATTCCTTATTCACCACCCATTTCTTTTGTGTGGTGTACATAGTACCCATAAATGTATTCTATGAATTTTATACTTTAATTTATGGATTTTTACATATCAATTTTTTTATCTCTATTTCATGGGGTTTCATGATTCAAAATTTACCAAATAAGTAAGTTAGTTTTTGTCTCTATTTTCCTTCTTTTAGATACATGTTTTGTTATGAACCTATGTTCTTATACAAAGTGTATATACTACCATTTGACATGTTATATCAAGAATATCCTTATTTTAGTGGTATTATAAGATTATTTTATTATTATTATTTCATGGGTATTGTGATTCAAATGTTTCAAGTGGTATGTGACACTTTGAAATGTTTGAAGATTATTTTCCTCAATAAATGTTTTTAAAATATCTCTTCAACTCATTTTCAAAGATAATTTTTTTAAAGAATTTTTTTTTGTTCTATAGTGTAACAATATAATGTTTCAAATATATTTTCAATGAAAATTGTTTTCAAAATGGTTTAAGTACTAAAAATAATTTTTCAAATAAGAAGTTATATTTTCCTAAGGAACTTGTTTCACGAGTTCTCCCAGAATTATTTTCCATCTAAGAACATAATATTTTATGTTACTTACATTTTATTGGGGATATGAAACAATTATACCATTATTAATGTTATTTTAATGGTTTAAATTTATTATGGATTGGTACTTATTATTTTTTCTCATGAGATATGTTATGATGAAGTATTTTATGAAACCCATTTCTTTTCATGGGTTATGAATGATCGATGTTATTGTGGAACACATAAGAATGATTTAATTTTGATATGGGTGGGACCTCTATATCTCTCTAATCAATTGGTTAAATATTTATATATCATGAGATAGACATGACTAGAATGATAAGTAAATACAATTAAGTAATATAGGGTTGGAATGGTATGTAAATCTGGTATAGTAATACAGGGATGGAATGAAAAGTAAATCTAGTTCAGTAATACATGGCTGGAATGAAAAGTGAACTCATTTCAGTATAGTAATTTTTCCATTATTATGCCCTTATCATTGATTCCTTTTCTACTATGTAATCATATTATGTACTTATTTTTATACCATAAATTCTGTATCTTATTCATATGTTATGATTTTGTGGCTAATGTTCTTCAATTCCCTGTGATTGAAGTCTTATAAACATAAAATATTTATTCCATTACCCATGTTTATGATCATTAATATGTAGGGTATGATCATTTACTATTATGATAATGTTCTCATGCCCTTATGTTCTTGTTTATTCTTACATATCTCTCTTGTTTACCCTTACTAAGCATTTTAGTCCACCCTTTCTTATGTTTTCTTTCCCAAGGTTAAGAGGAAAGATGTTAAATGAGTTTGGACTAGAATTATTTCACATGTATGATGTTGATAACCAAATGTTAAATAATAAAAGCTTGACATATTGGGGGATAGTGTGTTTTTATTTATTAACCAATTGTGTATGAACCAAATTTTCCTAGAATTTATAAAAATTATATAAAATTCTAAACCTAAAAGGTCCTTGGGTATGTAAGCGATACATTATTTCCTTTTGAAGTTTTATGTTTTGATGGAAACAAATTTGGTCACATTTTTAAATTTTATGTCTTTATTTTTGAATCTGGAAGTGCGTATTTTGGGAAATTATACTAAAATACATCATTTCATATAAATAGTTCAATATGAGACAAAGGAGATGGATCGAGTATAACATCACATGTTTTTCAATGGGTCAAAGTCCTTATCCTTTTTGAATTTTTGAGATTTCTAGTTGGACCAAACATTCTATTGATCTTAAAAACCTAATTCTGAGAGTTTGATTAATAGAAGGCCTTTTTATAGATTGTTTTTAAGGCCCAATAAGTTACTCTAGGTTTTAGATTATTTTCACAAGCATCAGGCCCTAGAAAATTATTTTTGAAAAATAGAAGACAAGGTTCATGGTTAGAACATGGTATTGTTAACCATGAAGACTTAACCATGAGCCATGTTTTCAAAGGAACAAATGTTTTTAACCATGTGGACCCCTTTAGTCTGACCAGAGTCACCCACATGTTTGGGGAATGGTTTTCCAAACTGTGTGGCCAAACCATGTGAGGGGTCTGTCCCTTTGACACTGAGTACCGCACGGTTGGTGTATGATTTTCCAAACCATGCAGAAACTGTGTGGCTTTTTAAAGATGCAATAATTACCTTTCTACCCCTTCCTCCATTAATAGATCTCTCCCTTTCTTTCTCCCCCAAACATGGCCTTCCTCCTCTATCTGTGGATCTCTCCCAAATTACTCTCCCTAAGCATTGAGCCTCCGACCATGTTTTACCTCTGATTGAAGCTTCATTGGTGGATAATGATTCCTCTTTATAAGTCTTTCAATCTTATTACTTATCTTTCTAGTTTATCCTTCCATATGTAATGATAAATATATACGATATTTGTTTCCCCATTTTCATGGGTTTTGTCTAAATATATGATTTATCACATTTTGGATCGAGTTAGATGAAGATATTATTAGAATGAGAACCTTTGGGTATAAGGTAGGTGGTTCACTTCTTTCTTATAAATTTTATAGGTATTGTGGGTGCATTCTTAAATACTCTTGGGGTGTCTGACCATGTGATACCCCTAATAATTAAATTTTTTCTTTTAAATTGATTAAATTTTATTGTGGGATATCATTGGGTATTCCCTATCCTATTAAACAATGAAAATCCAAGAAAGAGGCTTATAACCAAATTGAAATGTTATGCTGGTGGCATTTTTAAAATTTATTAAATGATATATGATATGATTGGTCCCATGGGAATGTCACGAGAATGGCTTGAGTCATTGGGGTTATGTTAATCATCGGGACTGAGATGACATGTTTTATCAGGTAGGTAATGACCTGAGATACATGAGGTGATTATTATCACCTGTTTGAGGTGACATAGTTTCTTGGGATTGAGGTAAAAATGAGTGTTGGATGAGGGAATGGCCCATGTGATTGGATATGATGTTAACTATAGAGACATAGAGATGTGATCAGAGTGGAAAGAGGTTCCATATGATGAGGCTTAGGTACATGTTGGTGATTTTTACTCACTTTTGTTGGATAAGGAACCATTGGAGTCATGTTAACATATATATAACTCAGTTGAGGTGGTGTTGACCACTCATTGTGCGTAGAGGTCTTCGTAGATATTGTGGCTTAGGGTATGACATCAACCATTAATTATGTAAGAGGTGATTACTATAGAAATCCATATCAATGGTGATGGGACATCGGAATATGGTGTGGAGACCATCGATTGGGGTTTTAGGCTCACCTTTATATTTTAGATCAGTGGGGATAAATTATAAGAGGAAGGATATAATATTCCCTCAAGACTTCGGGCTGTTTGGCCGATGGTAATTATATATATATTGGAGGATAGTTATCAGGGTGCCTCAGGATGTTAGCTACTGAGCATGGGGTGATTTTATAAGTAGATATTTGAGGGACTAAGGACTATATGGGTGTTTCCTTTGAATGTAGCTTAATTTATTTATAGAATGCGAGGTATTTGATGGCATTATGTGCCAGAGATTTTTTTATGGGAGGTGTATGAAGTCCCCCAAGATATGATTCTTGTTAGGGGATTCCTGGGAACTAAACCATGGTTCTTAAATACCATGAAGATATATATATATATATTCACATCTATTTTATTCCATATATATATTTTGGGGACATATTCTGAGATATATTTGTGTTGGTTGAAGTAGGTAAATTCTCACTTGTGGCTTTTGAGCATTAGTGGAGTGGGTTTTTTATTTAGAGTGTGTGCCTTTACTTTTTGTTATATTTTAAAAAACTCTGCACAATTATGTATTTAAGACAATAACACATTGGTGATTTCCTATTGAGTTCATTCTCACACCATACATGGGACCCTTGGGACACGCATAGACTTCATGTCATTGAGATCAGGTGAGGGTTAAGGCATTGGATCTAGACCTTAGTGATCAGATTTGTACCTATTTTTCATGGGATGGATGGTAGTGGAAAAGGTGGTTCCCCTACATCGAGTCGGGGTTCCTTTTCACTTTTGAAATCTTACTATATATACTTATGTGGTTGTCTATGAGAGACCTTCCTTTTCTATTGTTTTGTATGACCTTCTATGACATGTGTATTTTTATCTACCCTTGGTTATGCCTTTGGGATAATTTATTTAATACTATAGCTTCTCATTTATGCTTCTACTATGTTTATTCAGTTTCTTCCATTGATTAATGATCCATTTTTATTTTTTAATATAGATATTGATAATTAATATTATCATCAACTGAGGGTATTCTCTCCCCACTATCACATAATTAGACCCTTGCTTCAAGTCATAACACTTTGGTGTATGGGGAGGCATGCTAAAGACCTAGTGACTAAATGACTTGGGGCACTGTTTTAGTAGAAAGCTTGATCGGGACACTATAAATGGTATCATAGGTGTTTTATTTTCCTTTTTGGTCTTACTATTTGTGCAACGGTAGACCAGAGACTAGGATGTAGTCATATTTGGGTATATAGTTCATGTTTGTGTGCTTGGAGCCCTGTACACGAGGGGGAGACAAAGTTTCTAGCAAAGGGAAATTGATGTTATAATTTTCAATTCTACAGTTGATTAATTTACACCTCGATTAGTGAAATTGGGTTTGATTTTATTGGATTATATGGATTTTACCCTTATCTCGGTATGGAAAATAGGGATTGCTTATTAATCATGATAAGAACAAAGGGTGACACTGTAAATTTATGTTCATATAAATAATTTCTTAGAACATGAAATATAATAAAAGGGTTTTGTATGTTTAATGTGTCACAAATAAGAAATATATAAAAGGAAGCACATATCACCACCCTTACACTCACATATCGCAACCATGTCATAGGAAATCCGACCTCATGGCCCCTTACCAATCCATATCAGAGTAAGGTATCATATATAATCTGGGTTGATTCTTATGATATGGGTATGTTTGATACTAACTCTGGGTAAATCTTGATTGTTTGGGGATGAGTTGTATATGGTGGGAGACTGTAACATCTTGGGTTTTTGAGAAGGTTGAAATCTTAAAACATTTTGAATTTTTGAGTTTTGTGGTCATACCAACCTTTCTCTTAATCATAATAACCTAATTATGGGAGTTTTATTAACCTATGTCTTTGTTTATAGATGGTTTTTAAGTCCCAAAAAGTTTCTTGGGGTTGTAGATTAGTTTTGGGTGTGTTGGGCCTTGGAAACTCAGTTTCAGGAAAAGGAAAAAAAAGGCGCACGATTAGCGAATTATATCTCTAACCATGTGGCCTTAACTCTGTAGCTTATTTTCATAGTTAAATGGATTTTTTTAACTGTGTAGACTCCTCCAGTTAGGAATGAATAGTTTTTTAGGTGAATAGAGTCACTCGCACTATTTTCACACGGTTTTCCAAACTGTGTGTCCAAACCATGTGAGGGGTCTGTCACATTAGACAGTGAGCACCACATGGTTGGAACACAGTTTTCCAAACCATTTGGTAACCATATGATTTTTTAAAGTGTAAAAAACTGCCTTTCTTCTCCTTCCTTTTCTAAGAGGGGTCTCCCTTTCTTTCTCCCCCATGTGTGGCATTCCTCCTCTAGTCATAGAGCTCTCTCAATTCCCTTACCCTAGGCCTTGAGCCTCTGGAATCATTTAAGGAATGATTCAAGATCTATTGGTGGATACAGATTTCTCTTGATAAGGCCTTGAATAATATGGATTCTAATTTAAGTTTATCTCATTATAGGGAATTATAAATCCAATTGAGATCCTTTTCCCTATTTTTATGGTGTTTTTATAAATCTCTTGTTTCTCTTGTTATGGATCAATTTAGAGGTTGATATCATAAGAGTGAGTGTCTGTTAGTATAAGGTAGTTGGTTCTAGGATTTATCCTCAATTTAATGGGAGTTATGGGTGAATTCTAAAATCCACTTTGGGTGTATGAACAAGTGATATCCCTAATAATTAAATTTTTTCTATTAAATTGATTTAATTTTATTGTGGGATTTCATTGGGAATGCCCTAGAATATTAATTCATGATATGATAGGAAAGAGGCTTGTGACCAACATAGAAGGTTAGGATAATGGTCTTGTTTTAAATTAATTAAATGTTATATGATATGATTGGTTCCATGGGAATATGATGGGTGTGGCCCAAGGCAATGGGATGATGTTGATCACCAGGACTGAGGCAACATGGTTCGTCTGGTTGGGCATGGCCCAAGATACGTGATGTTTTTATGATCACCAGTTTGATGCAACATAGTTCATTAGGATTGAGGCAACTAGGTTGTCTGGATGAGGGCATGGACCATTTAATTGGAGATGGTACTGACCATGGGATGTAGTGATGTGGTTACAGGGGCACGTGGTTCCCGATGATGTAGCTTAGGTATGTGTTGGTGATTTTCACTCACCATTGTTCATCAGCACACTATTAGAGTTAGTTTCACATAGTTAGGACTTAGTTGAGATGGTTTTGACCACTCATTATGGGTAGAGGACTCTGTAGATATTACTACTTAGAGAATGATATTGAAAAATGGTTTTTTTGGGTGTACTCGTCGTAGAAATCTTTGGGGATGGTGATGGACCATTGAGAGATGGTGTTGTACCAATGGTTGGGGGCTGATGCATGCTGTTATATTTAAGTCTGATGGGCTATAATTATTGGAGGATGGATATCATCATGCCTTAGGATTTCATGTTGTTGAGACGATGGTGATTATAAATATATTTAAGGACAAGTTTCTCCATACCTTTAGATGTCATATTATTAAGGCGACGATGATTGTATATATATTTTTTAGGATGGGTATCACCATGCCTTGGGACATCAACTTTTGAGCCGACATTGATATTTTCAACAAAAGTTCTGAGGGACTAGAGACTTTTTGGGTGTGCTATTTGGATGTTGGTTACTTGATTTATGGAATAGGAGGTGTCAAATGGAATAAGGTTCCGGAGATTTATTTATTGGAGTTTTCTCAAGGCCCTCCAGATATGATTCTCTTAAGGGGTTCTTGGGAACTAATCCATGGGTCCTCACCACTATATATATATATATATTATGCCATATAAATATTTTGGGAACATATTATGACATATACCAGAATTGGACAAAATAGGTAAATACTCACTTGTGGTAATTAAGCACAAGTGGATAGATTTTTTTTATTTAATGCATGTGCATATCCTTTTTATTATAATTTGAAAAACCCAACATAATTATGGTTGTAAAGCAGGCACACAATATTTGTGTCCTAATGATTTCATACTCACACCCTACACAGGCTTCTTAGGATGTGTGTAGACTTTATGAATTTGAGATCACATAAGGGGTCATGCTATAGAAGTTATCCTTATTGGTTGGAGTTATACTACTTTTTCATAGGATGGATGACAGTGGACCATGTGATTCATATTCATAGAACTGGAGTATCTTTTATCTTTTTCATGATTACTATATGTACTTATATGGTCATCCATGGGTGACCCATCTTGTCTAATTTTTTGTATGACCTTCTATGGTAAGTGTATATTTATCTATAAATGGTTATGACTTTGGGATTATTTATTTATTATTGTTACCTCTTATTTATTCTTTTGTAGTTTTTATTCAGTTTCTTCTGCTAAGTAATAGTCCTTTCTTTTGACGTGTTGTATACATATAGACCACTATTATTATCGCCACCTCAGGGTATAGTCTACCCACTATCACCTTATCAGACCCTCACTACTAGTTATCATCCTTTGTCATGCAGGGAGGCGCTCCTAAGGACAAGTTGTAAACAAGATTGGAGAACTATTTGAGTGAAAAATCGAGTCAAAATGCTTCATTGAATTACTCAAATATTATGATTTTTCAATACACTACCACCCAAGTAATGAAAATAATGTAGTGGATTCATAGAGTATGAATAATCATGGAGTTATAAGAAAAATAAATATTGAGATGGATATTATGTTAATAGATATAGTAAATACATATATGGTAATTATTAATAAATGGGATACATCACTCCTTTATCAAATGTTTTTTAACCAATATTTATTAAAAAAGATAAAAATTTCTCAATCTACTGAAGAGAGATTTTAGAAGAAAATTAAAGATATGAATGATAGGAAATTAGTAAACTTCATCTGTGAAGATGGTGTTATGAAATTTGGTAAGAGATTATGTGTTCCATATATACTGGAGATAAAAAATGGAATTGTTGGATGATTAAAATAGATCATATTTCTCTATACACTCTGGTATCATAAATATGTAAAGATATTTGAGGGAACATTATTTATTGGATAACATGAAGTGGTAAATTAAAAATTGTGTCTCAAGATTCATGGTTTTTGAATTGGTCAAGGATAAGAGAAAAAATCCCAGAGGAGTCATACAACCTCTTTATATTCCTATGTGTCAAAGGGGTGATATTACAATGGACTTTGTCATTGTACTACCAAGGACCCATAGAGTTCATGATGTAGTATGGGTTATTAATGATCATCTAAATTAAGTCTACACATTTCCTCTCTATAAAAGAAGATTTACGTCTTGAGAAACTCACAATGTTATATATTAATAAATTTGTTTGAATTAACATAACACCTCTTTCAACATTATCTAGTTATGATGTCCCTTTGACACCAAATTCTAGAAGAGTCTTCAAAATGGTCTTGATATTGAGATTAATTTGAGCACCACCTACCATAATCAAAGTTATGGATAGTTTGAAAGAACTATTCAAATATTGGAAGAATTTTTTAGTCCAGACTCTCTTGACTTTAAAGTTATTTGGGATCAGTATTTAACTTTGGTATATTTTTTCTACAATAGTTGTTTCCATTTAGTTATTCAAATGGTAGTGTATGAAGAATTATATGGAAATAGATGTCATTCACCAACTTTTTAGGATGGACATTGTCAAAGGAAACTTATAGGAACTAAAAATGTTAAATAGAAAATAAAAAAGGTATAGAATATTCAGGATCATATTAAATAATCTCAAAGTATGAGAAATATTAATGCTAAAAATAGGAGTAAGGATTTGGATTTCCAAGTGGGAGATAATGTTTTCTATAAAGTGTCTTAATGGATGGGTGTTATAAGGTTTTCTAAGAAGGTAATGTTGGTCCCTAAGTACATCGGATCCCGTCAAATCCTTGAAAGTATTGGATATACTACTTAACACTTAGAAATTCCAACATGTCTCTCAAAATTACATGATGTGTTAAATTTTTCATTATTAAGGAAGTACATACTAGACCCAACACATGTGGTCACCTATGAGGAAATAAAATTGGAACCTGATCTATTTTACTGTGAAGAAACCAACCATATTATTAATACTAAGATAAATTATTGAGTAATTTAATGACTTGACTAGTAAAAGGTACTTTTAAAAAATTCACCAAAATGGATGAAGTGACATGGGAATGAGAGGATGTTATGAAAAAGAACTACCCTCATCTGTTTAGAAGTTAATATCCACCAAATTTCAAGGATGGAATTTTTTTAGGAGGAAAGAATGTAACACCCCGAAATTTATGATTTACTTTAAAATAAATTTAATCTCTTCAATTTCTTATGATGTATGCAACACCATGTTCAAATAAAACACAATAATACATTAAAATATTATTTAAACATGGCCATTATAACTTAGCAGTTAAGTTGGTGGGTATGAATAGGACTAAAAAAATTGTGAAAAATATACATTTTAATCATTTTTATTTTTTATCTATTTATTATAAATAAAAATAATGATAATTTGAAATTAAAATAAAAGTTTCTGAAAAAATATATTTTTTATAATAAAATACTTTCATGACTTCTTACGCACTTATGATAAAATTAATTTTAGACAATTTTAGAAAATATATTTGATAAAATTAAGTTAATTTTTTATATAAGTATATAAAAACTATCTTAGTGGTTATTTTAGGGACTTTTATAAAAAAACTCATTTTCGAAGAATAACAAAAAAATACTGATTTTTATTGAAAACTTCCTTTTTGTTTAAATTATTTACAATGTTAAATTAAATTTTAAATTATTTATAATGTAAAATTATTAAATTTATTTTATAATCAATACAATTTAAGTCATTTTATTCAATTTCATGTTGAATTTTGATATTAAACCCTTTGATACTAATGATACTTTTTTCTTTGGAAACCTATTTTTCAGTCACATATGGGAGTATAATTTTAAATTTTATTTTGCAACTTCTATGAATTAAATTTGGAAAAATAGATTCCATATTATGAATAATAATAACTTATATTATCTAAAAAGTTCAATATAATTTTTTACCATTATTAATAGTAAAATAGGTTAAAATTAATTATTACGATTAATGTAAAAATTAAATTTTTGGGGTTAAACTAAAAGGATAAGGGTTAAAATAACCTACCAAATAGTCCAAAACCCATTTCATGGAAATATTAAGACCTTATCACATATAAGGGTAAATAATGACTCATTTTTAGGCTTTTTCCATGATAATAACATGGTGGTGATTAATACTTTTAAAAAATTCAATGTGTGTCATCTACCCCACTTATAAAAGGCCACCCCGTCTCCTACCCTATTCAAACTTCCAAAGCCATTTGGTTAAAATAATATGAGAAAAAACAAATTATTTACTCCCCTAAAAATATCCTAGTTCTTTTTTTATCATAAATCCATCATATGAAGGATTTGGTGCAAACCTAAAGAGGTCATCTCAAGAAGTGTTAATGTTATCAAACGATCATTTATATTTTGTTTCTTCTTAGACCTCAATAAAATATTATTTAAACAAGAGTATAAAAACAAGAATCTCAAATATAAATATATTTTATTATTTTAATTTAATAACCTATATCCATATCTTCTTTCATCAAATAGTAAATAAAATCATAAACTAGGTTAACGGTGAACTACCGCCTAACAAACTGATGAAAATTATTTTCCATCAACACCTCTCATGGTCAGATATAATGTTGGGATAAATGTGTGTGTGTGTGTGTGTGTGTATATGATATTTATGATAAAATTATACTTAATTAATTATAATATCATATATACTATCTTAAATTCCATTCTATTTAAAATAAAATTACGTCTCTCACGTCTATGGTGGACTACAACCTTATGAAGCAATGGGATTTTTTCACTTATTATTAAATGCATGGTAATATGGATAAATTTAAATAATATATGTGATATATATATAATGAAATAATTTTATTAAAATTAATATATAAAATAATTACTTACTCTTTCACCCATTAAGGGAATAATATTGATTCTCATGCATACGTATGGCATATCATCTTCACAAAGTGATGTGATTCATTTCCCATATACAAATTTTAATAATATTTATAATAGTGTATATAATGAGTAAATATGATATTTATAAAATTAATAAAATTATAAATATTTTGGATTTATATTCTGTTTTTATGAATCATAACATTCATGATAATACACGCAAGAGAAAACAAGTCGGTTAACACCCGAAAGAATGAAAATAATGAAATATTATTAACAAACATGTGGTAAAATGTTATAATAGGATCATATATGATATTATAAATATATGTATCATTTTTTATAAATTAATATCCTAGTTAAAAAATATATACAATATTTTAAATCATGTTCATCTAAATGAAAGCGTTATGTAAAATATTTCATCTGAATTTTCATTTCATTGAGATATATTTGTTGATATTCACCTATTAAAATTTATGTGGTGTATATATTGACTATCTGATATATTTAACATAAATAACTATTTATTAATGATTATTAATTATTTTTTTAAGTTTTTATTCAAACGGATATAATTTAAAATCTACCAATGAGGTAAAAATTATATTATTGTCTCATATTCTTTTGTGATTGTTTATTTTATCTTCAAACAATCACTTTATTGTGAGCATTTTTCCTTATAAATTACATTACTATTATATATCTATATTATTATATGATGGATATTATTATTTTCTAAATTATATAACATTTTTACATATGGTTTTTATATTTAAATGTTTTTTATTAATATGGTAAATATTGATAAATTTTTATCCTTTACTCAATACAGATATTCGATGATATTGAATATTGATTGATGAATTAAATAAATTATTTAATATATGAGAAATAATTTGGAAATATAGCTATGGGTGGGGTGAAGTTATATATAATGCCTTTATACATCAATAGGTCTCATTGGAAAAATCAATCATCCAAATCATATGGGCTTTACCCGTAGTTTTATACTTTCTTGTGAAAGGTCCTAATAGTAGAGGTATCAGGATCCTTGAGATTATAACGTCCAATAATTAAAAATTCCCTTTATTTTGAATTAAGTTATTATTATTATCCATCATTTTTTCACATTTATATTATCTCATGTTTCATTTTATCAATATTTTATTGATTAAAAGGCATGGGAGTTCGGTTAGTTACCTTTCTATATTGATTATGCCCTATTTCCTACTCAAGTTGTTGATTAAATGGAATTTTTTTCAGTTATTTACATTTATATATTGAATATGTTTATTGAATCATGATATATTACAATGTATATAACCCTTAATAATAATTTTATCTCAGTCTTATTTTTTTCCTTTCCTCGGGTTATAAAGATGGATCTTTTAAATAATTTTCAAATATGTTAATCATTTTCTTTTGTTATGTTTTCATTTCCTTTCCCAGTGTAAAATGGGTATAATTTATGTATCTAGTTCTACAAAACTAATAAATTTACCATTCCTTCAGTATTTTACCCTTTCTATATATTCCATTGTAATAAAGTAGGAACTGGCTTCAGGTTACTAGATTCAGGGTTGTTACATGACTTTTTACCTTCCAATACATTGGAAAATGATAACGCCGCTTGTGTGTATGGGTAGAATATCACCTCCATGAAGCGATGTGATCCATTTTTCATTATTTATTTTCATGTATTATAAAAAGGATTTATTTATATAATATATCATATATGATATAATAACATTTCTATAAAGGTTAATTATTATGTACCTTTCTTTCATTCTATCCGTCAAAACGTAAAAACATCATGTATGCGTACGTAGGGCCTACTGTCTCCATGAACTATGAAATTCATTTTTCAATATCTACATTTAATGGATGAATATATATATATATAATGACTATATATAATTTTTATATCATTATTAACATTACAGAGTTGATGGAATCATGATCACATTATAAGGACCATAACTACCGAACCAAAATCCACAGGAAAAATGAAATAGTTAACACTTGAAAACTATAATTTTAATAAGGAATTATTAATAAATGGGAATTGAAATGTTATAAGTTGATTACATAGGATATTATAATTATTAACATAGTTTTTTATATAATTATAATAAATTTTAATTTATTATACAAGAGGTTAGATAAATTTCAAAGAAAGTTTAACTTGAGTTAAGGGTTTCTCATATCACTTTTATTTCTAGAGGAATTATATAATATTCACCACTTGTTTCATTTTTGTGATTTAAATATTGAACATGAATGTATTTTATGATTATTTCATGAAAATTATGGGGATTGAAAAATCCATATAAGGTTATCACCTTCATAAGGTTTTGATACAGATATAACTGAAGTTGTGTATGTTTTATATAATAGTTTCATTATTTATCAAGATTGTTTATGATTAAATTTTATGAAATAACTCCTAATAAACTAATGAATTTTATTATCCTATGGTTATTTCTAGATATTTTATTTTTTTTCTTTTCTTTTCTCTCCATTTAAAATATAAGTAGACTAAAAGAATTATTTTAGGGAAAATTGATTTTATTTCTCACTTTGATTGAAAATACTTCTTCGTCCTTGTACATGTTTTATAAAAATGTTTTCATGAATTTTTTTAAATTATCTAATGATTATTAAAGTAGTTTTTACTAATTATTGAATCATAAATAATGGATAAAATTGAATCATATTTTTTATTTTATTACAGTGGTACTTCTGAATTTTTACTGAAAATGTGAAATCAATCAATGTTTAGACATACACGATGAGAACAGAATTACTTGTTGTCATGAAAAATCAATTTTTTGAAGATTACTTTTCAATTTTACAAGTTTATTTTAAAAGAAAATTATTTCCTTAATAATTTGGGAATTTATTTATTTTAAATAATTGATTTCAAAATTAAATGGGTATTTTCCTCAAGAAATATTCTTGATATATTTTAAATTCATTTTTATCTAAGATAACATCCTTTAATGTTACATATATTTCACTAGGGATATGATCTAATGATACTGTCATTATAAATTTTCTAGTAGGGTTCTAATTAAAAATATGAGATATTTTTGAACCCTATTTTATTTTCCATGGGCCATACTATGAATAATTATTGAAGTTTTTATGAAATGTATTTGTTTCCCATAGTACGTATTATGATAAAATGTTGAAATGTTTATAAAACATTTTTACTTTCCATGGGTTATGATATATGATGAATGGTTTATGATATTTTCAAACACATCTGTATGATTTTCATAATGTGACAGGTGGGTCAAAATTACATAGTTCTATATTAAATTTGTTAAATATGGATATCTTATGAGATAATAATGATTAGAATATGGAGAGAACCCAATTCAGTAAGGGACTATGTCCGCAATGATAGTATTGGGAGTAAAACTTGACTAGGTATAGTATGGAATAGAGACTGAGCCTAATCCACTATGATATTATTTTAAGTGATCCCTGGATAAGGAAATAATTTTCTATAATTATGTGTATTTCAAAAATATATATCTTATGCCAATGTAATGCACTTATGAGTCGTTTTCTTTGATTCCTTTATGATTCATGTCTTATGAAATTAGAAGATTTATTCCATGATTCATGATTATTATCTATGATATATTATATATAGTTTTTTAATGTTAATATCATATTATCATACTTGTATACTCATGTTATGAATAAGTGATCACTAATATATCACTTATTTACTCTTAATAGGCATATGAGCACACCCTTTAGTATGGTTCCTCTCCCGATGTTATGAATAATATTTTTAAAAGGTTATGTATAAGATTAGAACTATGTGGGGAGATATTTGTGGGAGATTTTGAATATCCTTCATGAAATAAGAAGATATTGTAACAAGTCTCTAATGATACATAACCATTACAGTCCTTTGGCATGTATTTGTAAAATATACTAAATATTCATTTACTAACTAAGTATGAAATGTATAGGTCACTATAGTTGGTATTAGAAAAATAGTTTAGTCAATATATAAATATTAGGAATATAGAATGTTAGTGAAAACCCTAAGGATATGTCTATGTATAAGATAAAAAACTAAAGTTTCAGTAAGGCATAAATTATTTGGTTTTCCCAGAAATATATCATTTTCTAGATACTACAAGTGGATGTGTCTTTGGAATAGATTCATCTAGGGGTAATAACATAAAAAATAGATGGTTGAGTATATATTGACTATTATTATGGTGCATGGTGAGTCTTCTATTACTGTAAACCTTTTTTGACACTCTCTGAAGATATACTTTGGAAAATTCAAAATTTTTTTACAAATGATTATGATGGATTTGAATAGATGATTATCATGGATGGACTTGGTTAAACCTAAGGTTTCATAGATTGAAATGAATATTTATTGATTTAGGAAACCTATGAATATGTTACCATGATAACATGATAACTAAATATGATTAACACTGCGCACACTATTCTTTTTTCTATTTGTATATGGATAGAACAATGAGTATTCATGTTAAAGATGAATTTGATAGACAATGGAATGATTGTCCTAAAGTGAAACCAAATGAAATGGGAGATGGAAGTATAAACCTTAGGATTAGGACTAACAATCTATTTGATTATATGAATAAAAATATCAAATTGGGTGAGCTTATTAACACAACTAATAAGAGAAACATGGAGTTCTATATATGCTGTGGAGGAAAGAAGATTTTCTACTTCCTACATGTCTAGAATTTGGGAAGAATCACTCGAGGTAATGACTAAGAGGAATTTTCTATTTCAAATAAAAAATGAAATTTCAGTTAAGGCAATGGATGAGAATGATGGTTTCTCAAAGGTATCATGAATGGTTGAATGTTTTAATGGTAAAAAGTATGGGCATTATTCAAATCTATGTCCTAGAGAGAAGGATAAAAATAAGGATCATCATGGTTGTGCGAGTAAATTTTTAGTTTTTAATGATGAAGGGACTTCAAATTAAAAATGAAATTATGGATGTAACATATCACACCTCTTTATTGGCTTGAGTCGATGAGGAATTTCTACTTCGCCTTAGGCAACATCCCTAAGATGCCAAAGTCTAGAAATAAATTCTAAGGGATTCATTAACAGATGGGGGATGATTTTTCCTTCTAAAATAAAACAACCACAACCCAACATTCCATAACCAAAAACAATATATTAATCATGATAAAAATGTAAAAAAACTCAAGTAATCCCATTGACATAAAAATCAAACTTCAACCAAGTACCATAGTGGAAGACTATTAATATCAATGCACACAATGGAAGAGAAAAAAAATAAAACTCTAACTCCAATACATAACTCTATATCTCCCAACATGATCTATGATCCAAATACACAATAAATCCCAAGGACCATGACATTCCACTAATTAAGTGTGATACGTTTCCATTACCTATTTCCTGTACAAAATATCTGTAAAATCAATAATGTGCCAAAGAAAATGTGACTAATAAAACTCTGTAGATTATCCCAAAATGGCATCCCTACTAGTGAAACTAGGATAAAAAATGTTATAATATTTATATAAAACAATTTATATAAAATAACTTAAAATATTTTGAAATTTTATATCAAATCCAAACAGTTTCATACCAAAAAAAATTCCAACCAAAAATATTTTTCAAGGAATGAAATCAATCAATGCTTTAATCTATTTTACATACCTTTCGTGAATAACCCATTTCATTAAACATGTCTACATATCTACACATGAATTCCTATATGATAGTTTCATACTCATGAGTGGTGTCTCATTGATCTACCAATTCAAAATAAGGGAACTATATACTAGTGCCCCAATGGCACATGTCCCTTACAAAGGGTCATGCCAATGAAAATAAACACACACCAACTAATTGTTCCAAAACCATACCAAAAGAGTTATTCCAAATAATTTCAATAAAATAATATTTTTATTAAAATCATTTCCATAAAACCTTTTTCAATGAATCAATACAAACAACCAATTTTAAAATACTCATTTTAAAATCAATCCACATATCACTTCGCATAGAAATTCCATAATTTCACAAATACACAAACTATCACTAAAGAGGGTTTCAACCATACTTATCACATAAATTTCATAATCAAAAACAAGAAATTTAATTAATTTGAAACTAATCCTTAATTTTAAAATGATATGAGTTTATATTGAATCCACCTACCTTAGGTATTATGAAGAAAATGATGGAAATTAAAATACCAACAAAATACGATTGAATCTATAAAAACCTACCTTATATTTATTCCCCTAACACCAAAAAAGCCAAATATAACCATTATTGGAATCATAAACCATATATATATCCACAATGGACTAGATATATGAATCTAATAGAGGGAAGATGAGTATATCTAAGGTAAACCATATAAATAAAAGACATACCAAGGGAAATGGGATTCAACGCACTAAGAAAACCCATCAGAATGATTATAGATCAATGGGGTAAGACTTCATAGCCTTTGGGAGGAAGAAATATTATGTTAGGGATGAAATCAATGAAATTTGTTTTTAGAGATAATCCTAAGCTCGATACACTTATTTCGGATCTAATTTTTAAATTTTTCATAGATAGTCATTTGGTTAGAAAAACTGTACGCTAGCCTCTCCCTCAAAAAGCACCGTGCACAGTTTTCCAACATGGTTAGAAAAATAGTGTTCCAACCATTTAAAACCTATTTGTAAAACTTTTTAGGGTTTCTCCTAGGTGTTTATATGGTTTGTTCAAACCATGAACATAACAGTGAACCATCTCATTGTGCACTGTTTCCTATAAGAGGTTCATGGTTTCCACAAACTGAGCTCAAACTGTGCATCATTATAAAATTCCCAAAAACATTCTAATATAATTTCAAACCCTCCCAATCCTCAAACAAAAACTTTACATACATAAAGGTCATAAATAAGGTGTTACTTAATTGAAAACTTGGGTGCTATATTCTCCCCGCTGTTGTCCATTCCATCCCTGAAAAGTAGAAAACCAATGTTGTCCTAAAAACGTTCAGGTAATTTCTCAATCATGTCCTTATTCTATTCCCATGTATCTTCTTAAATCTAACCATGCTTCCACAAAACTCTCACTAGATGGATGATTTTACAATGTAATAATCTCTCTTACCTATCCACAATATGTATCAGCACATGTACCAATGAATCATCAAACACTAGTTCAACATGATCCCATTAAATCACCTGGTCAGGATCCGGCTGATGCTTTTTCAATTGAGATACATAAACCGCATTATGGACTACACTAAACCGTGGTTGTAATTCCAACTGATATTCCAACTCACCAACTCATTCATGTATATCAAAAGGGTATATGTATGAAGGAAATGACTTTCCTTTATTTACAAAATGATAGTGCCCAAGCCTCGGAGAAATTATCAAGAACACATGGTCACTCACCTCAAATGATAGTGACCATAGATGGGGATCCACATATGATTTATGATGAATCCAAGTCATCTCTATTTATTTACTGATCAACTGAATCTTCTACATTGTTTCATGGACAAGGCTTGGCCAAACCAATGAATTCTCAACTATTACCACCCAATGAAGTAAAGAATGACAAGGAACCCCATATAGTGCTTCAAATGAAGATATATGTATTGAGGCCTAATAATTGTTGTTATATGATAACTCCACTAATAGTACGTCATCTTCCCATGTGCCACCAAAATTATTTACAAAATCCCACAACTTGTCTTACAAAGTTTGAATTATTCTTTAATATTGTCTAGCTATCTGAGGATGATATATTGTACTCATGTTCATCTAAGTCTCAAGGGATTTATATATCGATTTCCAAAAACGAGATGTAAACCTCAGATATCTATGTAACAATATTTAAACTAGTACTCCATGTCTCTTTACTACTTATGGGATAAAGATTTTTGACAAGTCCTCTAACACATAAGATTCCAAAATAGAGATTTAATGGGATAGCCTGGGAGCTAATCCACTATAACGCATATAGAATCATATTTCTAAACCATTCATGGGAGACCTATTACAAAATACATGGATATATGTTCCCATTTATAAATAATAATAGGTAAAGACTACAACATACCTGCTGGTTATTGATACTCTACCTTAACTTACTGACAAATTAATTATCTCAAACCAAACTCTTCTATTTTCCTTTTCTTATCGACCCATAAAAACTATGCTTTTAATGACTTATACATATTCTGTATTATAGGATGAATAAACCATATCAAATGGTGGTAATCATGAATAATTTTTTCCATAAAAGACTAAGGTATGACCATCTGATCTTGAAACCACAAAAATAAACTTCCATCCATATTTCATCCCTAAATAGTTAACCCAATATTGCATTTTGATCTTATCGTGATATATTCTAAATCAGATGCTTATTCCTTTTTATCTATCACAAAAAAAATTAGAAACAAAATAAATTGTAAAGAAAACAGCAACATCACATTGGTCTTCACATTCTAAGTTCATGTCTGTTATCACTAACATCATCTTCCACTTCTCTGAAGCCTCTTTCTCTAACTACACATATGGAATTATTTGTAATTCATATTCCACCAAATTTCATTTATCCAGGGTATACATCAAGTAAAATTCAAACATTTGGAGATACTCCATCCATATTCTTTGTCTCAAGTTCAAATCCCCTTATAATAAAATATGTTTCAAGCTATTCTGATCTATAAACACTCTAAATTCATCACCAAAGAGGTAATGATGATAATTCTTCACAGTATGGACTATGAAAACTGACTCCAAATCATGTGTTTTTTAGTTCTTCTCATGAAACTGAAACTATCATGATCCATAAGAAACAACATGATTTACTATCATGAGAACACATCACAACCTAGATCCCAAATGATCATAATAAACCACATACCCTTTTCCGGATTCTAGTAAGATCATGATTTGGTACTGATGTAAGTATAACTTTATTTTCTTGAAAATAATTTTTGACATTAATCATTCCATTAGAATAGAATATTCTTCCTTATCAAAGTTGTCATAGGTGAAGCTAGTAGTGAAAAATCACCAATAAAACATCGGTAAAAACAAGATAGACCAAGGATATTGTGTATATCAAATACATTCATTGGTGGTTCCTAAGATATAACTCTCTATATCTTTTCTAGATCCATAGAAACATACCTTTACCATATTATATGGCTAAGTAAATGTACCTCTTATTTTAAAAAATCGCACATTGTTAGTTTGGAATAAAGACGATGATCTCTCAAGATTCTTAAAATGGTCACCAAGTGTTTCCCATGCTCTTACCTTTTCCTTGAATACGCCAATATTTCATACATGAAAAACACCACAAAGGAAACCATATGTATTTGAAATTTTTGATTCATCAATTCTATAAATACTTCTGGTGAATTCGTAATACCTAAAGGTAAACCACATACACATAATTTCTATATCTACTTTTGAATGTTGTTTTTGTAATATCCTTATGAACTCCAAATTAATGATATCCTAGTCAGAAGTCAATTTTAGAGAACCATTGAGCACCCCTTAATTGATTGAAAAGATCATTAATGCATGGAAGTAGATATATATTCTTTATTGATACCTAGTTAAGATTATGATAATATACATAAAGTCAAACAATTACATCTGCCTTCTTGACAAACAAGACTAGTGATACCCACAGAGACGTGCTAGGATAAATAAACCCTTTTCTTTCTATCTCTTGAAACTTTAATTTCAACTCCCTTAATTATATTGGTTCCATCTGGTAATATGGAAGAGAAATAGTACAGGTCCCTGTAATGAGATCAATCGTAAACTCTACTTCCCTTATGGGTGGTAATCCAGATAATTTCGTGGGAAAAATATCAGGAAACTGATCAACAATCACTAGAAAATTTTTTATTCTTAATCTCTTCTATTGATTCCAAATTTAATGCTGCCAACTGGTAATAGATTATTCTAAATAATGGTTCTAGCAATATTGTTTCACTTTCCTTTACATTCTAGTCTCCTTTAAATAGATGCATGATGCCATCATCATTCGTAAAACTAACCCTTTATGTGTGAAAATCAATGTGATCTTTGAACATAGTCAACCAATCCCTACCTAGGATTATGTCATAGACATCCATATCAAGTACAAAGAGATCCCATATTTGCTCAAAGCCATCAATAGTTATATAATAGTCTCTTTACATAAATTCTTTTCATTCTCTTTGTCCAATAAGAGTTGGAGTTTCAGTATAGAATTCATAATCTCAAATTTTAAACCTAGAAAATCAACTGCACAAGAAGAATTAAATGAATAGGATGCACTTATATCAAAAAAATATTGCATAAGGTTATAATTAAAAATAATCATACCTACCATATTCAATGGTCTAGATTGATTTCCCATAATAACTTTCCTAGCTACATATAATTGCTTACTCACTACACTTTATTCCTTATTGCTCAGTAGAAATTTCCCTTACTGAGGAGTCAGGGTATTCTTGGAATCCCCATTTCTAGATCTATTCTACTGATAAGAGGTATTTTTTCCCTCATCCCATAGAATCATTCAACATTTTTGAAACATGAGATGTGTCTTGAACACTCAACCTCAGAGCACTCTGACAAAAGAAATGAAGATGCCATATTTGATTGTAATTGTTCCATTCTCTAGGAAGTGTTGTGCACTCTCACTTTATGTGATCCAAATAACCAAATTATAAGCTTCCATATTTTATCTTGGGTTTTGGGGGAAGATTCCCTGATCTATCCATCTCATTCTGAGTCATAACCCTACCTTGGAAATAGGTGTCCCTCTTTCTCTTATTCCCAACATTAGATTTCCCACTATTTCTTATAGGTATCAACATGATTCGTACAGACATGTCTCTAGATGTGTACCTTTATACCACTATCTCTCTATTGACCATCTATATATAATCCATTATACATAACATGGAAATCAATGAGCGAATCTCATATCTCAGACCTGATTCAAAGATTTGTGCCTTTAATGATGAACTAGCAGCAACTTCAGGTGAAAAGAAGACTTAATTAATAAAATAGTTGTATAATCTATCACTAAGAGGCTCTCTTGATTAAAAATGAAAAAAATCCATTCTTGTAATTTTTTTAACATTTCTTCAAAATCATCCCATACAAAGCCTTGGTCTAATTTAGCATGAATTCCTAAATCTCACTATAGGTGTGAAATATCTTCCAAAATATATATTTCCAACTTGACTATCAGTCTTACTAGAATTCCAAGTAAATAAAAGATTTTATTCATCCCATTTAGCCACACATTTTCTATATCCGGTTCTGAATCACCCAGAAATATTCGTAGATCCTACATACGGAACTGACCTGAATGATCCACTTTCCTTGGTTCATCACTTCGGTTTACTCTATCCAGTGCTTGAAAATCTTGTAATATAATCTAAGAAAGTTTTTGTTTCACTTATGAGTAAAGTGCAACCACATTCTAAGAAGCTTCTTCTGGTTGGTTTCTACAATACCTACCAAGTGCCAAATTCCTTATGTCTCACTCTCTAGTAACTGAAGATTTAAAATTTTCAAATTATACCATATCATATATCACAAGATTTATTTCTAAAATCTAACATTTACTTTTTGATCCATTTTTTAAAATTTTACCATTCCTTTGAAAATATAACTATTTTCATGATGTTAATATAATTTCCTTTTCAAAATCTCACATTTGAAAAAAGAATAACACCTTTCAAAAATAAATAGTTTTGAACAAAAAAATCATTACTCAAAATTAAATATACACTCCTAATGGAAATTAATTTCAAAAATGATTCTCATGCTCATCTCATTAGCTAATCCCATGGTAATGAGAATACAACTCCTATAAGTGTATCGAAAAAAAATATGTAACCAAATCACTAGTAACATGAATTTCAACATAAAATGGTTAGACACATATTTTTATTCTCTACATTTCAAGTTCCTAAAATCCTATTCGTTTTTTATATCCCAACTAAGAGACTAACAAAAATTATTTTCAACTCTACGACAAAAAATTTATACCATTTTTTCTAAAAGATATTAGGACCGACTAAGAAGAATTTCACTTATAAGTCAAGGACCGAACAATATTATACCACTTTTAGTATCTTTCTACTCATCATTGTCTTGAGTCAAGGATAAATTGCTATGTGGCCTTAAGATACATCCTAAATATTCTAAAGGTTGGAAATAAATTTCAAGGGCTTCATTAATAGATAGAAGACGATTTTCCCTTGATAATAAAATAACCATAACCCAACATTCCATAACCAAAGCCACGATATTACATGTGATGACAATGTAAAACAAATAAATTAATTATTTAGATATCAAAACCAAACTTCAGCCAAGTACAACAGTGGAATACTAACAATATCAAAGTACACAGTGGAAGAGATAAACAACAAAACTCAGAATCTAAGACATAACTCCAAATCTCCCAACATGCTCTATTCCCCAACTCCACAATAAATCTCATGTATCATGATGTAACACTAAAGAGGTGTGATACATTTCCTTTTCCTGTATCCTAATAGATAATCTCTATAAAATCACCAACATGCCAAATCAAGGGTGACTAATGAAACTCAGTACATTTTCCCCAAATGATTTCCCAACTCATGTCACTGGTATAGAACATATAAGCACATTTCTATGAAAAATTATTTAAAATAACTTAAACCATTTTAAATATTTATATAAAATCAAAACATTCTCATAACATAATAGTTTTCTAACCAAGATAGTTTTCAATGAAATAAAATGAACAATTATTTAATCTACTTCATATCCAATTTTTTCATAACCCATTTTATTCCACATATCCACACATGCCTGACCAGGTGACATTTACATAATCATGAGCGGTCTCTCATCGATCTACTAAGTCATCACAGGGTAACCCTATACCAGTTCCCTAGTGGAAAATTCCCCTTACATAGGGTCATGTAAATGAAAATGAACACATGCCAACCAATTATACCAAAACCATGCACCAATAGTTATGACAAACTATATTAATAAGGAAAAATTCTTACTAATAACCATTCCAAAAAATATTTTACTATGAACCAAGATAAAAAAATTGATGTTTAAATAATCCTAATAAAATCAATCAATAAATCATTTTTTACATCAACTCCATAATTTCCAAAATACACAAATTGTCACTAAAGACAATTTCAACCATGATTTTCACATCAATTACCTAATAAAAATCAAGAAATTTAAAAAAATTAAAACTAATACTTGAATTTATAATAAGGTGAGTTGATATTGGAGTCGCCTACCTCAAGAATTATGATGAAAATGAAGAACGACATTAAATCACAAAGAAACCCAGGTTGAATCTCCAAAAACCCATGTTATATCTCTTCCCATAACACCAAAAAAGAAATGTTTAACCATGATTTTCATTAAAAACCATATATCTATACAAATAATACTAGGTTTCAGAAACTAAGGGAGGTAAGATGAGTATATCTAAGGAAAACCGCATAAAATGAAGACATACTAATGGAATTAATCTTCAACTCACCAACAAAATCCATAGGATTTCATTCAAGTCGATCGGGGAAGACTCCACATCCTTTCAGAGGAAAAATATCATATTATGGATAAAATATAAGGAAAATGATGTTTTAGATGTAATCCTAAGATAGATACACTTTTTATGATCTAATTTTTTAACCGTGTATAGTTAGTCACACAATTAAGAAAATGGTATGCTAACCATGCACCAGCCTCTACCCCAAGAACAACCTTGCATCACATTCTTATATAAACCATGAACCAACCATGAAAAATATCTTTTTACCACTTTTCACGGGTTCTTCTATGTGTCTACATGGTTTGGACAAACCGTTCACCTAACTGTGTGCCAACTGATTAACCCATGTCTCACTATGCAGGGTTTCTTGTAGAAGTTTAATAGTTTCCACAAACCATGCTCTTTGAACCTTTATAAAATCCCCAAAACCTTCCAAAAGACTTCTAAACCATCAAAAACTTCCCAAAAACACTTTAAATACTTAAAGAGAATAAATAAAGGGTTTCTTAATTTGATAAAAAGGAGGTATTGATAAATAAGATGATGAATCCTAGATAATGGTTTAATAAGGAAGTGGAATGATTGAAGTGTTTATGTATTGGAATTCAAGAATTATGTTATTGAATTAATTTTACTAATGGTATTCTAGTTATAAGAATCATATAGTATCTTATGAATGTTCTGTAGTAGTTTTACATTAATGATTTTCATGGATATGCTAAACGGTATTGAGATCTTAGAATATTGATTTAGTGGTAAGGAGCTATTTTTTGAAAACTTATAATTGAGGGAAAGATAACCCATAATATATCCCCAATGTTGAGATAATAATATTATAAGTGATAAATATATAATTGACATTTCTAAAGTAAATGTGATAGTATTGGTGATCTTGAAATAGGTTTTTGATTTGATGATCAAGTGATTTAGGTCGTCTTTAATGAAGTTCATATCATTTTTGTATCAATGGAATATATTTAATAGAGTTAATTTCAAGATGAATTTATGATTTTTTTCAGTTTTTATGGTGAATAAGATTATTTTGGGAAATTATTATCATGTTTTAGGATAATATATTATCATGGTATTCACATGTTTGGTATGATCCATTATGAGATAATTTTTATTTTCCAGTAATAAATGTTAACATCAATCTTTGAAAAAAATATGTTATCAAATCATTCAAATTTCTGAGTTTTGAATTTTTTCAGGAATATTTTGGAATAGTATTATGGTTAAATATTTATAGAATGGATTAAGTTGTTATTTTGGTGTCATTATTGTGTTTTTAAAGATTAATATATTATTTAATCATATGAATATTTATCCAAATTTGATAACGTGTGCAAAAATTTTTTGGTTTTGATTATAACCAGTGAAAAAAATTATGACTTATCATTCTTTTATGAATCTTATGATATGTTATAAATTAATTTAAGTGCTTCAATAATGATAAAATCATTTTTATTATTCATTTATTTTTGTAAGAGATGATTTGGAAATTAATCAAAGAGAAATGAAAAGATGAAATTATGATTATGAAATATAAATAAATTAAGTAAGTATATTTTCCCGTGTTCTTTATCCTGATAGTAAAATAATCCCTAAAATTTAGGAAAATAATATTGATATAAAAATTTTATATGCTTACCTTCATTTCTAATGAATTGATGGTCTTTTAACCCATCACAGAGTTATGGTTTTATAGTCATTAACTTTTTCATGACCATATTCTCTATCACTTTAAATTATTCATTGTATTAATTTTTTCTTCTCCATGTCTTAAATTTAATTTCCCACTAATTTTACCATTATCTGGGAACATAATTATGTGATATTTCAGGTAACCTTTATGTTTACCTCATTCCATTTTTAAAACAATTTTTATTAACCCATTATATGATGTGAGATTTAAATAAATATGTTTTCAAAAATAAAACCATGGATATCTAAGTTAAAATCTTGAGGGTTTAATTTTTTTATCTGGGGATAATGTGACACCTAAAAAACTTAGTTTAGAATAATAATAAACTCAATGTATTACTTAACACACAATGTTGAGGTTTAAGCGATTTGTGATATATTATAAAAATATTATAATAATCTGGTCATTCAATTGGAGGGTATGAATATGGGTAACCACATGATGAAATATATTTATAATTATGATATTCAAAAAAATTTACTAATTATTTCATATGACATAAGAACTCAATTTTTAGTAAAGTCATTTTATGCCTCAAAAAAATATTTTATTCAAAAATGATTTTTATTTAATTTTGTGCATGGAAACTAATATTAATTTATCCTACTTTTAGAAATTTCATTTTATAAAATTAACATCATTTATAAAATAAAAATATAAAAATTAAATTAGGGTGAAGTTTTAGGATTTTTTTGAAATGATTGACTTTTCAGTAAACAATGAAAACTACCAATTTTTAAAATACTGTCATTTCTTTTCATTGAATCATGTAATTTAAATTTTAAATTATATTATTCATTTGGTATTATTGTTAATTATGATCCATTTTATTTATAAAAATCTAATTAATTCAATTTTAATAATTAATATTCATGATTTTGATATAAGTTATTTATTATGCTTAAAACACAATTATTCATAACATCGTTTTTTGTTGCCTTTTTCGCATTGATTTCTACCACTTCAACAGGATGGATCTTTAGAATTGGATATGATATTTTAAATTAGGAGTTTTAAATTTTATAAATAGGTTCCTTTTATTTTTTTCATTATGAATAGTAATTGTGGTAAATATTTGTCACCTCGGTAAGGGTAAAATGGGTAAAACATGGTAAAAACCATGAGATAATGTCTTGAACAGAAATGAAACACTTGAAATAATTTCATTTTATTTGATAAATATGACCATATCCATCCAAAATTTTAATATAGATAATTTTTTCCATTTTCCTTTGATAATGACATTTATATTATTTTATGTAATGAAAATTCCAAAATCTCACTCTCTTGACTTTGTTATCTCTAAAATTTTTACCTAATTATAAAACAAGGATACGTTCAGTTATAAATTAATATTTATAAGATTAATTATTTTTTATCATATGAATTTATTTTTAATTCTTATTGATGAAATAATTACCTTAAATTATTTCACAACACCGACATAGTTCTTGTGAAAGCAGTAGAAAAATTAGGTAAATGATTTTAAAAACACTAAAAGTTATATTGTTTGGCTGTATTATAGTTCCCCATGAATTTTAAAAAAGAATGTAACGTATTAGGGATGTGTGAAATTTTTATATTTTAATTACATTGTTATCGTTATTCCTTTAAAGGTAACTTAAATGAATAGTTTAAAAATTTTCATTAATGATATTTTATGATAATTAAAATTTTATTATGTTATTTGAAAATCATAAACATGTTTCAAGTAGATAATTAGGATATGATATAGCCTAAAATGTCATACCTTGGAAATTTATTATCTAATTGATAACTTGCATGTAAAATTATAACCCTTTAAGGATGAAATATTTGTTACCATGATTATAGTTAAAATGGTTAAAAAGAGGGTTAATCAAGGAGATAAAGATTAAAATGATATAGAAATGGAATGATCCTAACCCCAATAGTTCAGAGTCGGTGGTTACATTATTATATTGGAACTATATATAAGAGATCATATCCCCAAGGATAAAATAGTTTATTTATCTTAAAGAACAAGATACATACATGATACCCATTTTATATTGGGGATAATATAATAAAACATATTAATGTAAAACATTCAGCATAATTGAAATCTTTCAAATACTTCTTCTTTATATCCTAGGGGATAGAAAAAAAATATGGGTGATCTTAAATTATCGGAAAGGGTTACATATAGTGGAATCTATCAAAAGTAAATAAATAATAATCAATTTGGAAAGGTAAATTACTGAAAACACTTTCTATTTAATTAATAAATTGAGAATTAAATGTGTAATAACCAATATTAAAAGGTTAATAACAAAAAAACATTCTCTTTAATTAGACTAATGAGAATAAAATACATCCAAAGATAATATCAATGAAAAAATATCATGGATAATAATAATAACTAAATTCTCAAAGATGAAATTATTAATTATTAGACATTATAATCCTAGTAATGATGATACCACTTCTGTTAATAACTTTTACAAGGAAATTTCAAACTATGGGTAACCACCCATTTAATTTGGCCAACTGATTTATCTCAAGAGACCTATCGATGTATCGAGTGGATATATAATTATAAACCCCACACATCACTGGATGTCCAAATCATTCCTTATAAATCAAATAATCATTTTAATTTATTAATAATATGTTGTATCATCAAATATACTTATTTATTAAAGAATATGAATTTATTAATATTTCCCCAGTTAATAAAATAACATTCAATGTAAACACCATATTGAGAAATGGTATTTTTTTAGACAATAATCATATCCATGATAAAAATAAAAGTTATATTTAATATAAATGTAATGTCTAATTAAAAATTAACACAAGAAAGTGGTTATTTCATTATAAAGTTAACAATCATGGAAGAAAGTGAGATTGTACAATAATTTTTACCTCTTCAATAACTTTTAAATTATAACCCCTTGTAAAATAAACATGAAACAAAACATTAATCATAAATAATAAATAGGTATTAAAGTTAAATTCATAAAATGGTAATTATATACACTTCATAAAAGTGAATAGGTTCTTATTAACAAATATGCCTCAATCAAATGAAAATTGAGATGAAATCCCTTACCTCAAGCTTCCCTTTAGTTGATTACTTTTTAACCTCATATTTATTGGTTTAAAAAATGTTACTAACTTATAATAGAACTATATAAATATTACTAATAACATATTTGACACTTTTATGAAATCTTATTACCCATTTGTTAATAATATTTCATTATTATAATTGTTTTAGTTGTTAATTAATTTATTTTCTCAAACATATTTTTTCATTAAAGTTAAAAATCTTGAACATAAGATATAGTTAAATAATCTCTATAAATATAATAATTTTATAAATATTATTTTTTTCATTATATGCATCTTTAGAACCATTTTTTAAATTTGGACGTAGAAATGAATTGTATCTCTTCGCGGAGACAGTAAATTGTATGTATGCATGAGCGATGATATCATTTCCTAATGGGTGTAAGGATGAATAATTGGGTGATATATTAATTTTAAAAAATTAATATCATGTCATATATATCACGTATATACATTAAATTTATCTTTATTATCTTCCATGTAAATTGTAAGTGAAAAAATTGTAACATCGTTTCACGAGAAGGTAGTCCACCGTACAGACGAGCGATGTTATAATATTTTAAATGGAATGGAAATTAAAAAAGGTGTATGTGATATTGTAATTATAGAAGTATAATTATATAATAAATACTATATATATACTAAATCCATCCTTATATCCAACCATGATATGTATTGATGGAAAATGAGTTACATCGGTTTGTAAAGAGGTAGTTTGTCAGACACATGTTCACCGATTTCGATTCCCATTTGATGGAATAGTAGACGGATATAGGTTATTCTTTTACATATTAAAATATCATTATATGTTAGATAATGGTATTATTTTAGGTTTAGTGCTATGTCATATTTTAATTTTTTACAATAATAAATAAAAATAAAGATCTTTGTTTAGATGATTACATTCTCTTAGAGAAATCTCCTTTATATCTCCTATTAATAACCCTGAGGTTTGTATTTTTGGAATTCCATAACCTATATAATGTCTCTAAGGATGTGAGGGATTAATTTTTTAAGGGTTCGGTCCATCCAAATGTCATGATATGTGAGAAGTAGTGAGGGTAGGGAGTTCCGTTTTATAATTGAGAAGGATTGGTATTTTTTTAAATACCCAAAACTATTCAAAAATGGGAAGTCATTCTCAGCCCATGTGCCAAAAAATTGTTAAATAATGGATTTAAAGGAATTTAAGGTCAATAAAAACCTCTAAAAAACCTTTTTTAAGAATTTTATTCCATTATCCTCTAAGTATACATACTTTTTCCATTTTAATTTTCACCATAGTAACTAAAATTTTAAACCTAGGTAATTTATCCATTAATCATTTAATAAAAAAATCCATATTAGATAATATGACCCAATTATTAAAAATATTAAACATAATTAATAAAATAAAAATTTTATTTGTGTGGAAAATTAATTTTAACATAAGTGTGTGTAACGTGAAAACCTCATTTTAACCTTAAGTGCATTAATTAATTTATTATTATTTTTACTAATTACCATAAAAAATATTAATTTTACCTTATTACCTAATATTAATTAATATTATTATATAAAATATGGAATCTATTTTATAAAATTTAACTCACATAAGTGGGAAGATTTAATTTAAAATAAACCCACAAAATATGTTGAAAAACAGTTTTTTAAGAAATGCAGTTTTCAGGCATGAGATGATCTTACATTAACAACAAGACTAGTAATAATAATTAGATGGATTTAAATTTATATAGTTATATATGTAATTTATTCATTTAATTTTTATTATTAATCATTAAATATTATTTTAATTAATTAAAATGGGCATATATTATGCTTTTTTAACCAAAAAAAAATTCTGAAAAAATAATCAGTTATCTAAAAAATATTAATTTTACCTCTCAATGTTTATAAATTTAGTTCTATAAAATTTGTATTTAATAAATTATTAATTACACATCTTATAATAAAATATTATAAATAAAATGGGTATTATTAATTACTACATTTTTTATTATTCAAAAAATCTTACCTCTAAGGGGAATTATTAAAAATTCATTCTAAGCTTATTTTGAACAAGTTCAAAATTTATATTAATGATATAAAATTATAATTTTTTAAAAATTAAATATTAAAATGTTCATTCTATTAGAGTTTATTTAAAATAGAATCTCTAGTTACTATAATTGAGGCTTTAGGATGTGTATATCACAAGCTATCGAAGAGACTGAATTTATTTAAGAGTAAATATATCAAAAATTATTGGGGTGTTACATTCTTCCCTCATAAAAAATTTCATCCTAAAAAATTTCATGATAATTACCTAATAAAAAATGAGGGTATTTATTATTTCTAACATCCTCTAATGTCCATGTTTCTTCATCTATTTTATGATTTCTCCATATTACATTTAATAATTGAGTTATTTAGTTCCTCAATACTTTCTCTCTAGTATTAAGAATTATTATGGGATATTCACAGTAAGATAGATCAGGTTCCAATTCTATTTCATCATAGGGGACCACATGCACTAGGTCTAGGAATTACTTTCTCCAGAACGATATATAGAATGAATCATGTACTTTAAAGAGGCTTGGTGGAATTTACAAATGATAATCCACAGTTCCAATTATTTCTACAATTTTAATGGGTGTAATGTACTTGGGGATCATTTTTTTCTTGTTGTTGAACCTTTTGACACCCTCGGAGAAACTTTCAAATGAACGTGATCTCCCACTTGAAATTCCAAATTTTTTCCTTTATTTTTCAGCATAATTATTTTTCCTTCTTTGTACCTCTTTAATATGAGCCTTGATGGTCTTTACCTTTATTATTGTATATTCATCATGTTTTCATCCTATAAGTTTTCTTTCAGAAAATTCATCCCAATAAGTTGTAGTAGGACACCTCTTTTCATATATTTATTCATAATACACCATTTGAATACATGAATTGAAACTATTATTATATGAAAAATCTGTCACAGTTAATTAATAATCCCACATACCATGAAAATAAAGTGAACATAACCACAATATTTCTTCCAATGTTTGAATAGTATTTTTTGATTTTCCATCAATTTAAGGATGGTATGTTGTTCTCAAATGAAGATCAATATCAAGAACCTTCAGAATATTTTTCCAAAAATTTGATGTAAATCTTGGATCATGATAAAAAATAATTTAAATTGGTGTTTCATGAGGTCTTAAAATGTCATTAATATAGATTCTTATGAGGCTCTCAATAGGTAAATCTTCTCTTATAGCTAGAAAATGTGTAGATTTTGTAAGGTGTTCTATATAACACAGATTGCATCATTCCATCTAGAAGTCTTTGGTAATCTAATGAAATAGTCCATAGTAATGTCATCCAATTTCCACATAGTAATATTAATATGTTGTGTGACTCTTCTAGGATGTTTTCTATCAACCTATACCTATTGAAAAATGAATAATCTTGATACGTAATTAGAAATTTCAAACTTCATATTATCCTAAAAAATGTTCCCTTAAATCCAAATATAACTTGGTGTTTCCATGTTATATATATATATATATATTAAAACTATGAGTGTAATCTAATAATTCCCCCTTTAGTTCAGATATAGATTATACACATAGTATCTTTACAAATTTCAGAATACCATCATCACAAATGAAATCTACCAATTTTCCATCATTCATTTCTATAAATATTTATGAAAGTTCTCATAATTAAATTAAAACTTTATTCTTTTCTAATAAAGATGGTTTCATCGTCATTATAAAGGGAATGATGTCTCACCTTTCTTAACAATTACTATATCCATCATTACTAACATAAGTTCCCTTTCAATCCCCATTTTGGTCAATATTATATCAAATTTCCTGCACAATGCAACTTCTACCTTATTTTCCTTCCCTAGGTGGTAGTGTATTTAGAAATAATAGTCTTTGAATATCTTTATCCATTACTTTTTCCTCATATTAAGATCTTGTTATGAAAATATATATTTTAGGCTCTTATGATCTGTGTATATCTCGTATATTTCACCATAGGGATATTATATCCATATATTAAATGAAAATATTTCAGTTTCCAACTCAAGAGCATGGTCTAGATACTTATTTTCATGAATCTTAAACTTACCTGACTCATTTAAAATCAAATTATCATTTTTTATAAGGACACAACAAATTCCCTACTTCAATGCATCACTATATATAACAAAACTAATTCTTCTTGATGGAAGAGTCAAAATTGGATCATTGGTCAATATCCTCTTCAATTATTCAACACATTCTTTACATTTCTTTATATATACAAACTTATCTCTTTTATGCATAATATTTTTTATGGGTAATATAATTTAGAAACAAATTGAACAAATCACCAATTGTAACCTGCCAAACAAATAAAACTACATACATGAGTTGTGTTCATTGGTGTAAGTTATTCTTGGACTACCATTATCTTTAAAGTATTAACAAGGATTCCATCCATGGAGTTAATATGTCCAATGAAATAAGGTTCTTGAGACCATAAATCACACTTACTAAATTTCTCATATAACACTTTTCTTCTAAGAGTCACAATAATGAACTACAAGTGATTTTCATTGTCCTAGTATCTTTTAGAATACACCAAGAAATAATTAATTAATACCAAAAAATAATTAAGATATTACTTGAATAATATGTTCATTTGGTCAATAAAAATAGATGGTAAATTAGTCAATCCAAATGTTATTACTATAAACTTCCATTTTTTATACATTATTCCAACAGTAATCTTTGGAATGTCTTCCTTCTCTACTCTCTATTTATATTACCCATAATGATGGTAAATCTTTTAATAATATTAGTCTCAAGAAAGTATGTAGGAGAAATCACCATTGTGAGGTATAGGATATTTTTTCTCTATTATAATAACATTTATTTCCTTATAATCAATGCACAGCCTCGTGGATCCATCTTTATTCTTTATGAAGAGAATATGGGATCTCTATGATGAAACACTAAGCTGAATAAATCCCTTATCACACAACTCCTCTAGTTGTTTCATCAACTCAACAAATTATACAGTGGTCATTCTATAGGGATCCTATGATATAGGTCTAGCATCAGGGATTAAATCAATGGAAAACTAAATTTAATGCTTTGGTAGATGTCTATGTAATTTCGAAGAAAATACATTAATATATTTATACACAATAGATATATACTAAATTTTAACCCACCCCTAGATTGTGTCTTCTCTTCTTCAACAATAATATTATTCCGTATATCTATTGGGGGTGGATCTAGACATGTCTCAGATGATGATGTATCTTCTCTAAAGATAGGGAATTCTATATCTTTATCATGAATTATAATTTAATTATGTCTACAATAAATTTTTGAAAAATATTTTGAAATACATAATATATTAAGGATTATATATAATTAAACCATTAATATTATGATAAATTCTAAAAATAAATCATGATTAATGGGGACTTCTTGGTACATCTTAATTACAGAGAGACTTCCACTACGATTTTTGACTGAAAACCTCCATTTAAGGTGCTATAGAGATATCTAATTTTCAATGAAAAATAGAAGATATAAAAGTGTGTGAGGATTTATAATCAAATGAATAATTGCCCAAATTTGACTATATGATTAATGTTCCTTCCACCATATCATTAGCTACCTCCACCTCAACAATGGTGATTTCATAAGCTTGGTCTTCTTCCATTGTCCTCTTATGTGGTAAGTTCCCTAGACACTTGGGGATTTGATTTGAATAATTGACCATTTATTTATATCTGAATCACTGGAAAACAATTTTTTCTTTCTTCTATTTTAATTATTTATCCTCATGAACGTTATCTATACACTTATAACAAATTGTAATTCCCTAAAATCATTTCCTAGAATTATTTTACCATAAATTTCACCAGATAGAAACTTATTTGTTTTTTTCTTCTTATTTGATAGATTTCATTTTTATTAATGCTCATTTGACCTCTTATTATCTTGATTTCCCTATAAAAAATAGTATCTATAAAATTCATTCTCTATTTTGATGGAATATAAAATAATTTCATCATATAATTAAAATGTTTAAGAGATCATCACCCTCTGGATACTTAGATTAATTACTTCAAATATATGATCAATATTGCATTCCATATTGTGTATATAATCTATAGAATAACTGGATAGCCTTGTAAAGGTATCCTCATATGTAGAAACACTTTATTACTTTTGGTTCATGCTAAGAAAATTTATCTTCATTTCAGTTCATTTCTCACGAGATAAATAGATTTTGAATAATGTCTCCCTCAAATATCTATATTCTATTTGTTCCATTTATTTTTCCTCCATCATATTCTAGATCAATGACCACAATTGATTAGCCTCACCCTTGAGATATTATACTTCTAATATAATATTTTCATTTTCATCACATCCCAATGCAAGAAATAACTTTTCAAGAGTCTTAATCCATTTCTTAGCTACGATATGACTAGTAACACCACTAAATGATAGGACTTTTGTCGCATGAAGTGATACTACATATGATAATCCCATGATGGAATAACAGGTTTCTCTATTTAGGTAATTTTGTTTTTAATAACCTAATTAATTTATCCTAATATAGAAATAATCCTCGTAGTTACAATTCTAGATATAATGGCTTGCTCAGTAGGGAAATATCAACATTATCCATGAGTATTAATACCCTTTTTTATTCCAAGTCCCATTTCTAAATAATGGAATATACTAGATTAGCTCCTAAAATTAATAATTATGAATCATGATGTATAATTCAAAATATGGAATAACAATTGACCTAAATTGTAAATTTATGTTGTGTTAATCTCAGAATCATTAAAATGGTTTCTTTGGGAACAATATCATATCTTTCAAAATGGTTCATAAATAAAATATGAATTAACAAAAGCATATCACCTAGGTGTGTCAAAAAAATGAAAAGTAAGGCTTGTTTTCATGCACCATGTGATGATATATTCAAATATAAATGTACTATTTTTGGAGTTATTATCCCTAGGTACAAATCTACCAAAACCATGTCTACTTTTAGTAACCATATAGGGATGTATTCCTATAAAACAATAATATCTTCCTTAAAAAACATTAATATTTTGTTATATACTTATCTTAAAATTCTACCATAGGATTATGTTCCATAAACTACGTTTTCCTTAATATAGTTCCCAATGTTTCTACTAAAGATTCTTTGATACCACTTATAATAACCCAAACCCCAGTAACCCGAAGTAGGTGGTTACCTTATAACATTGGCACTAGATACAAGTGAGAATATCCCAAAAAACCAAATAATTTACTATTGTTGAAGAAATATATACAAACATTGTACTGGTTTTACATTGGGGATAAAATAATAAAACATAGTAAGGGAAAGTATTCATCATCCTTAAAATCATTCCAATAATTCTTCTTCATATCCAGGGGAAGGGAAACTAAATATTGGTGAGAAAAAATGCTCAGTAAGGATTACATATAGTTCAAGATATCATGAGTAAATAAATCAAAATCAATATTGAAAGTTAAAATACTATAAACGCATTACATTTAATCAATAAATTGACAACGAAATAATACTTAACCAATATGGTAATGTAAATAACTAAACACACATTGAATTTAATTAAAAAACTGAGAATAAAATACATCAAGAGATAATATCATTGTTAAAATCTCATGGACAAAAATAATAAATAAATTATAAATTATAGAAATGTTTAGTTATTGTATTTCATGATCTCAGACACCATGATACCTCTACTATCCAGACCTCTCAAAAGATAGTTTAAAACTACAGGTACAAACCCATTTAATTTGGATAACTAATTTGTGTCATGAGACATGTCAATGCCTCAAGGGGATATATAATTCAGGTCCCCACCAATCACCCAATTTCCAATGCAATCCTCATATATCTAATAATAAATTTAATTCATGAATAATATGCCTTATCATATAATATGGGTATTGAGTAAAGAATATGAATTTATCGATATTTCTTCAATTAATCAAATATCATTATAAGTGTAAACAATGTGTACAAATTGTATATGGTTTTGGTAATAATCATATCCATGATAAAAATAATATGGATATTTAATAGAAATTTTATTTCAAATGAAAAATTATCACAATAAATTGATTATTTCAATAGAAAGTTAACAATTACAAAAGAAAGTGAGATTGTATATTAATTTTTACCTCTTTTATAAATATTAAATTTTAACCCCTTGATGAATAAACATGAAATGAAACATTAATCATCATTAATAAATATTTTTTCATGTTAAATTTATAAAATGTGTTTTATATGCACCACATAAAATTGAATAGGTGCATACAAAAAACATGTCTCAAGGGAATGGAAATTGAAATGAAATGTCTTACCTCACACTTCCCTTTAGTTGAGAAATCCTCAACCTCTTATATAGTGGTTAAATATATTTTAATAAATTATAATAGAACCATATTAATATTCATAATATCATATATTATCATTTTATAACATCTTATCACCCTTTTGTCAATAATCCTTCCCCATCAATGTTTTTTCGAGCGTAAATTGACATGTTTTATCATGCTTCTTTTCTCATGAAAGTTATTAATATTGAAAATAGGATATAGTTACATTATACACAATATTATATTAATGTTATAAATATTATTTTTTTCATTATTTACATATTTAAATCCATTCTTGAAAATTATACATAGAAATGAATCGTATCGCTTTGCGAATATGTTAAGTCGTGCATGCTCACGAGTGGGGATATAATTTCTTAATGGGTGGAAGGGTAAGAAATTGGTTGATATATTAATTTTTCATAATTAATATCATTTAAGATATATTACATATATTTATTAAATTTATCCTTCTTACCTTCTATGTAAATTAAAAAGAAAAAATGATTCACACCCCTCTGCGAAGTAGTAGTTCATCATACACACAGACGACATTATCTTATTTTAAATAGAATAGAAAGTAAAAAATTGAATATGTGACATTTTGAATTCCATAATTATAATTATATCATAAATATTATAGGTGTATACATTAAATCTATCATGAACCATCCTTATGGCTCGTGTCATGACTACCCCAACCCCTCCTTCCATAGGCCAGGGGCTGGCGACTAGCACTAAAGGCATAAATCCCGATAAAAAGGGAAGGAATTTCCTTTATAAAGTAAACAAACACCATAGAGTGTGCAAGATGAAGTAAACACTAAGTAAAATGGGTACAAAAGTAAGTGTTGGAAGTAAATGGGCCAGAATACAAACCCAACTGAAAGTAAAGTACAACTAAAAAGAAAGTACAACAGTAGAAAAGTAAAAAAGCAACTCTGAGCTATCCTCTAGAAATACCACCTAAAGGGTGGGTACAGATAGCCTCATCGACTCCTCGGGTCTGTCCGTCTTCTCCGAGTACATCCCGCCTGATAGTCCACCTCCAGGTACCGTCCTGCTCCACAAGCCTCAACCATGATCAGTGTTTTCCGTCGTCTTCAACCAACACAACGTAGTGAGGGAATAGCCCATGCAGGGGTGAGTATACAATACTCAGTAGGGACCCCGAGAACCCTGAAGGTCTCCCAGAATCCACAAAGGATAAACCACAAAGGAAAGCTGGAATCACAAAGTAACAAACAACTCTACTTAGTAATATTCCCATACATATACCTAAGTCATCATTTCTAGTTCAGCTCTAACTTACAAACCAAAGTACAACCCAGTCCACACAGGATAGCACAACCCAATCCACAAAAGAAATCACAACCCAATACACACAAAAAAGCACAACCCAATCCACACAGGATAGCAAGTCAATCATATCAAAGATAATGATTGAAAGTCAAGACTCAGCTCACACAGGTATACTACTCATGAAGAGAGGTGCAGATGATAGATGTAGCCTCTAAATCATCTCCCCTACCAAACCCATGTAGGATCCCAGAACAAAATTCGTCGCTACCAAACCCATGTAGGATCCTAGTACAGTAACCATCGTTGTCTAACCCACGTAGGATCCAAGTACAGTCGTCATCGTCGTCGCAGTCGTAGCCACCTCTAGGGTTCCCGCACACAGTACACTTGATCCTGGGAGGGTCCACTCCTCGAGCCAAGGGGTCGATATATCAACTATCACGAGGACCAGAGTTTAGGTATCCTGTAGTTCTGTCCCACGTCATAGGGGAAAAACCAAGCAAAACGTGCCCAAGTCATGGAGAACAAGATAACCAAGCCATTTTCCAAAAGTACACGGCATGTGGGTAAGCGATACACGCCGTGTCATCAGACATCGGGTACTGCCCATGTGAAACAGCCCATTTCATGGGGATGGTCATGTATAGAGTAAGTACACAGCATGTGGTATGGTTACACGCCGTGTCGTCAGTCCATGGGTACTGTCTGTGTACCTCAGCCCGTGCTGAAGGGTTGTTCGTGTAAAAAGTGCACGACGTGTGGTATAGTTACACGCCATGTCTTCAGTCCCTGGGTACTGTCCGTGTACCACAGCCCGTGTTGAAGGGTTTTTTCGTGTAAAAAGTAAGTACACAGCGTGTGGTATGGTTACACGTCATGTCCAAACTTCTGGGGTCGGCTCTGAGTACGTTGTCCAGGCCTGGACGTTTGGTGGAGTACATGATCTTGTACTCCACCCCGTGTCTGTGTATTCCCAGAATACATGACGAGTCATCCTGAGGCCTCTTTTGCCAAGGTGAAGTTAGTACACACCATGCCTCTTGGCCATGCAGTTCTGCTCGTTTCCATGTATCTCCCGGATTACACGCCGAGCCTCGCGAAGCCACTTCTACTATGGTGGTGGTAGTACATGCCATGCCTCGTGGTCATGTATTTATGTCTGTGTCTGTGTATTTCCCTCGAATACACGCCATGTCCATCGAAGTCTCCTCTGTCAAACTGTGTAGATAGTACACACCGTGTGACCAGTGTCACACATCGTGTGTCACTTCTTCTGATGTCTGTTACTTCTACTTCTGAATGCTTGAACTACACGGCGTGTGCTTTGGAAGGACATGCCGTGTATTCTGGAATTTTATAGAAATGAAACCTCTGGCCAGCACCCCTCCTGAGGCGTGCGTCCTTTGTTCTGATGATCTGTTTACTACAAAACTCCCATTCCTAGGTCGTCACAATGTTCCGAGGCCGTTTCCGATGTTTTCGGGCGTCCGATCGGCTCCGAGAACTTTCCTTGATTCACCGCTCAAGAACGGTCAGAGAACACCATACAACAAGAATGGTGGAGGAATCAGACCGTGTTAGTTTGGTCTGGTTCCTTCCGCATTAGATCTATAGCAATCAGTTTAAAGATATCCAACAACATGGAATTAAAACCAATATTTCTCAATTCAAAACACACCCCTACCTCAAATCAAGAAGTTTGATCGCTTGACGAAGGAAGGAAAAGATTTCGTTGTTCCGTTGAGGTTGTCGCAGGATGACAGCGTCGCTTCATCAACATCGATAAAAAGGAAGCTGAGGTTGGATCCGACATTCTTCGCGTTCATTAACTAAGAAGATGAAGTTCTTTCTAAGGGACAAGAGCTCTCCCTATGTCAATATCCTCACACAACCATCCAACCTAATAAAATAAGGCCTCCCCCTTATTTTATTACGTTTTCCATGCCTTTTCAAAAACTCAAATTTCAAAAACTAAACCACTTAATTAAATGAGCTTACGTTTTCAAATTAAAATGGGTGTTATGTTGGAAAGATTAATGAGGTAGAGAGAGAGAGAAGAGTTACTCGCATTTAAGGGGAGTTATGGAGTTAAGGAATGTGAAAAGGTGGGGGCTCGTGTGGGCCCCACCTCTCCTTTAACCTATCAAGAGAAGTTAGCAACTGAGTGAGTCCCATACCAACTTCCACACATAGGTTATAACCACCTAGAAAAGAAATAAAATTGTAACACATATTTTATTTCATTTTTCAATTAAACCAATTTTTTTAAAAAACTCCTCCCGAGCAAACGCACCTTCGAAATAGGTCTTCTTTAGCAAATACTTCCGTTACGGTTTCTTCAGTGCCCTCCGATTTCGATTCCAATTACCGGTTTAAAAGTTAGAAAAACCCGCTCATTCCTTCACTGAACATACCTGAGAAAAACTTCGGAAATTTATTCCAAGCACACCAGGCCTTGGAATCATGTGCCGTCAAAAACTGTGTACTCGTAAATCCCAAAGAATTTAAGAAAAAAATTTCATTGAAATCTACAGGTATTTACATTACTCCCACCTAAGGTATTTACATCCCCATAAAGATACATCACAAATTAGGGAAATAAATGAGGGTACTGAGTACGCATCTGAGCCTCCCGCTCCCATGTGCTCTCCTGGAGGTTCCCGTGTTTCCACCTGATGCACACCAGAGGAATCGACCATCCACGTAGGACCCGCTCATGTCGATCCTCGATATACACTGGGACCTCCGCAAAAGTCACCTCGTCATTGATGTCCATCTCTATGTGATCAATGATATGTGTCGTTTCGTGCACGTATCTCCTTAGCTGAGATACGTGGAAGAAGTCGTGCACCCGGTGCAACTGAGGTGGTAGGGCCAGATGATAAGCCACCTCGCCTATCTTGCTGAGAACCTGGAATGGTCCGATGAAGCGTGGAGATAACTTGCCACCCCGGCCAAATCTATGTAATCAACATCAAAGTGAGACCCTTAAGAAAACGTGATCGTCATACTCGAACTCCAGTGGTCTCCACCTTCTATCAGCATAGGACTTCTGGTAGCTCTATGTAGTCCTCATCCACTCCTATATGATCTGCACCTTCTCTATCATGGCCTGAACCATCTCTGGTCCAACAAGTGCTGACTCTGTAGGGTCTGTCCAGCACAGGGGTGATATGCAAGGTCGGTCGTACAATGCCTTGTATGGTGTCATCCCGATGATGGAGTGGTAGCTATTGTTGTACGCAAACTCCACCAAGGGTAGGTGATCCTCCTAGCTGCGGCCGAAATCAAGGACACATGCACAGAGCAAGTCTTTGACAGTCTGAATGGTCCTCTCCGTATGACTATCCATCTGTGGGTGAAAGGTGGTGCTCAGGCGTAGCTGCGTCCCAAATGCCCCCAGCAACCCCTTCCAAAGCTGAGAAGTAAATCGATCATCTCGATCGTAGGCGATAGTCGATGGCACACCATGAAGCCGTACGATCTCTTGAACGTAGAGGTGTCCCAAACTCTCCACTGAGCCCTGCTCTCTAATGGGTAAGAAGTGGGACAACTTGGTGAGTCGGTCTACAATCACCCAGATGGAGTCGTGTCCTATAAAAGTATGTGGAAGCCCAATCACGAAATCCATAGATATCCCATCCCACTTCCACTCCGAGACTTCCAAGGGTTGTACTAAGCCTGCTGGTACCTGGTGCTCTGCCTTCACCTGCTGGCATGTGAGGCATCGTGAAACGAACTCTACCACAACCGTCTTCATACCCAGCCAAAAGTTCTATCATCTGAGGTCTTTTTAAATCTTCGCTACTCCAGGATATACCTCTTTAGGGGAAGTGTGAAACTCTCTCAGCACCTCCTTCTGTAATGAAGTTGGTACCATGGTACATCCTCTGAAAAGGACGACGTGCTCTCCTCCTACAGAGAATCCATCAGGTGCATGTCCTGAGGATATCTATGCATGTCGCGTCTCACAGTCAACATCCCCTCGTTGTGCCTCTCTGACCCACTGAAGAAGTGGGGGAGTGACTGTGAGTGACTATAGAAAGGATTCCCCATCTCTATCCATGAAAGATATCTGCAATGCGGCTAGCTGCTCCATCACCTCTCCAAGTAGTTGAATGCTCATCCTCCTGCTGGGAGCATCGGCTACTAAGTTACCCTTTACAGGAGTATAGAATATCTCAAATTCATAGTCTTGGAGGAACTCGAGCCATCGCTGCTATCTCAGGTTCAGATCCTTCTATGAGAAGATGTACCTGAGACTCTGGGGGTCAGAATAGACTGTAAAGCGCTTTCCCATCAGATAGTGTTGTCACATCTTCAGGGCGAAGACCACTGCTGCTAACTCCAGGTCATGGGTAGCATAGTTCTTCTTGTGATGCCTCAACTATATTGATCCATAGGCAATCATTTCCCACTCCTGTATTAGGACACACCCGAGTACAGTCCCTGATGCATCCTAGTAAAATACGTACCCTACGCCCTCCTCCAGTAGCCTCAAGATAGGTGCACTGTTCAATCTCAGTCTTAGCTCCTAGAAGCTCTGCTCACATCTATCTGACCACACGAAGGATTTCCTCTTCTTCGTCAAAGATAAGAGTCTTGCTGCAACTATGGAAATGTCTGGCACAAATCACAGATAGTACCCAGCCAAACCTAGGAAACTCTTCACCTCCATAACACTCTTGGGTGGCTCCCAAGCTAGAAATGCCTTGATCTTCATAGGATCCACTGCAACTCCCACCTCAGAGATGACGTGTCCCAAGAAGTGGACCTCTCGAATCCAGAACTAACACTTCAAGAGCTTACCATAAGCTGGTGCTCTCAGAGTGTATCCAGTACAACCCGCAAGTGGTAGGCGTGCTCCTCCTCAGTAGTCGGGTATATCAATATGTCGGTGATGAAGACTATGACAAATCAATCGAGGTAAGGCTAGAAGATCTTGTTCATGAGACTCATGAACATTATTGGAGAATTGGTTACGCTGAAAGGCATTACCAAGAACTCATAGTGGCCATACCGACTCCTAAAGTCTGTCTTCTGCACATCCTTGTCTCGAACTCTGAGATGATGATAGCCTGACTAGAGGTCTATCTTTGAGAACAATCATGCTTCCTTGAGATGATCAAAGAGGTCATCGATCCTTGGAAGTGGATACTTGTTATTCCTGGTCACCTGGTTCAGTTGACGGTAATCGACACACAGTCTCAAGCTTCTGTTCACCTTCTTGGAGAACAAAATCAGGGAAGCCCAGGCTGAAACACTGGGTCGAATGAATCCCTTTCCCTGCAAGTCCTCCAGCTGTACCCATAGCTCTCGAAGCTCAGTGGGAGCCATTCGATATGCTGTAATAGATATTGGGGCAGTCCTCAGGTACAATTCAATATAGAAGTCTATCTCTCTGCGAGGAGGTGGTCCTGGAATGTCGTTAGGAAAATCGTCTGCATACTGATCCACCACAACCGGAAAACTCGAACTCCACACATCAACTGCTCCTAGGATGAGACTAGCCAACTGATGAGTGATCGGTTGTCCTCTCCTCCAGGTGAGTCCATACTGCACTGCAAAGGCTCCCTTCTCTCCGGTGAAGGTGAACCTTCTCCCATCGGTGCAAACACATCACACCTTGTGCCTAATATAGTCGATTTGAGCATGGATCGTAGATAACCAATCCATGCCAAAGATGATGTCGTAAGACCTCAACGCCACTACAATAAGATCTCAGGCAAAGCTCTCACCTCCTAGAGTAAGCTCACACTACTAGTACCAGTGTGTAATCGTCGAACCTTCTCCCGTAGAAGTCTCTAGCAGTAAGGATCGAGCCAATGGCTCCGTCAGAATCTCTGAGTTCCGAACAAGGGCAGCGGCAATGAAAGAAGGACTCTCTCTTGTGTCTATAAGAACTGCATCAAGGGTGGAGTAGACACAGATAGTACCTAAAATCATCTCAGGTGTGCCGTGGTCGTAGGCCTCCACTGACTGAAGTTGATCCTGCCTCTATATGCCAGCTCCATGTGGTCGGGGTGGACCTCCTGGTGGTGGTGGTGGTAGATCCTCAAAATGTTGTCCACCACCTACCGCTCGGCCAGCTCCTCTGCCTCGTCCGCCTTCTCCCTGCGGACCGCCATGGTCGAACCTCTAACTCTACCTGGGTGGTCCCTCAACCATATTCTTATACTTTTCATGGCGGGTTAGACAGTTCGGAGCCATGTGGCCCTGTCCGCTGCATGCATAGCACTGTCTACCTCTCATATGACTGGCTCTACTGCATGTGCCCCGCACATCTGAACCAGCGTCCTGAGGTCGCCCACCTAATGGTCTGGTCTGCTTGGACCCCTATGACATCCTTTGACTGCCAGCTATAGAAGACTCCGCTACATTCCTCCACACGGTAAGTCTCGCTACTAGTGTAGGCACAGCAAGAAAGCTCTCTACAAGAAGGGCCCGCTCCAGTACTCCTACCTGTGTCGGAATACTGAGGGAGATCATTGAGGCCCTAATATCATGTCTCAGTTCCTACTCAAAGGTCCGGGCTCAGAATAATGGGTCATGTACCGTGTTCGTGGAGTAGCGCGAGAGATCGGTAAACCTCGCTGAGTATTGGGATACAGTCATGCTGCCCTGCTGCAGCTGTAGCAAGTCCTAAATGTGCCTAGAACAAACTCCGAGCATAAGAGGCTCTCGAATTCCGTACATAGAAGTGATGTATCATCGTGCACTTGGAGCATCAGGCTCCACCATCTACCTGCTACCACGTGAAGGAGACTCACCACTAGGATCACCATGAGATCAGCTGGTGTCCCTACTAATCTAAAGACTCGAATAACATCCTCCATCCAATCCTCGGCTACCTGAGGGTTCGTCTCCCAATGGAACCTGGGACGTCTCTGATGCTGAAACTCGTGTAGTGAACTATGGTGATGTACACTCTCAGCGGATGGGGCTGGTGTCTTCGGTGGCTCGGCAGGTAGAGGTACCGTTGATGCCTCTGCTGTAATGGGGCCCTATACTGAGGCCTCGTCGCTCAGTGGGCTTCCATCTCGCACAAAACACGGAACCCTAGCTGGCTGCCATCGCGGGGATATCCTAAAAAGAAATAGGTGTGCCATGGTTAATACAGTATACTTGGTGAGATGACACAAAGTAATCACAAATAAATCTTTTGAAACACACATGCAATCAATGTTTTCGTGCACTAAGTTGAAAATCAGAAAGATATGGTCCTGTTGTATGGATAGGTCGGCCACTGCACCAACACTGGACTCCCTGGACTAATTACCACACTCATACCCTTAACACTATTTCTTCACACAAAAGAAAGATCAGAGTCCTGAGTTCTGCCGTAGAACAGAACTCCTCTGATACCAATATGTCACGACCCGTCATCGGGGCCTGTGTCGTGACTACCCCAAGCCCGCCTTCCATAGGCCTGGGGCTGGCGACTAGCACCAAAGGCATAAATCCCTATAAAAAAGGGAAGGCGTTGCCTTTATAAAGTAAAAAAAACACCACAGAGTACGCAAGCTAAAGTAAACAATAAGTAAACTGGGTACAAAAGTATGTGCTAGAAGTAAATGGGCCAGGATGCAAACCCAACTAAAAGTAAAGTACAACTGAAATGAAAGTACAGCAGCAGAAAAGTAAAGCAGCAACTTTGAGTCGTCCTCTGGAAATCCCACCTGAAGGGTGGGTACAGATAGCCTTGTCGGCTCCTCAGGTCTGTCCTTCCACTCTGAGTACGTCCTGCCTGATAGTCCACCTCCGGGTACCGTCCCGCTCCAAAAGCCTCAACCACGATCAGTGTTGTCGATCATCTGTAACCAACACAACGTAGTGTAGGCATAGCCCATGCAGGGGTGAGTATACGATACTCAGTAGGGACCTCGAGACCCCCAAAGGTCTCCCAAAATCCATGAAGGATAAACCACAAAGGAAAGATACAATCACGAAGTAACAACCAACTATACTTATTAATATGCCTATACATATACCTAATTCATCATTTCCTGTTCGGATCTAACTTACGAACCAAATTACAAACCAGTCCACACAGGATAGCACATCCCAATCCACACAGTAAAGCACAACCCAATCCACACAGGAAAGCAAAACCCAATCCACACAGGATAGCAATTTAATCATATTGAAGATAATAATTGAAAGTCAAGACTCAGCTCACATAGGTATACTACTCATGAAGAGAGGTGGAGATGATAAATGTAGCCTCTGAATCATCTCCCCTGCCGAACCCACGTAGGATCTCAATATAGAAGTCATTGCTGCTGAACCCACGTAGGATCCTAGTACAGTAACCATCATTGTTGAACCCACGTAGGATCCAAGTACAGTCATCATTGCTGCCGAACCCACAGAGGATCCAAGTACAGTCGTCCTCACTTCTGAACCCACGTAGGATCCAAGTGCATTCGTCATCATCATCGCAGTCACAGCCAGCTCTAGGTTTCCCACACACAGCACACTCGATCCTGGGAGGGTCCGCTCCACGATCCAAGGGGGTCGATACATCAAATGTCATGAGGACCAGAGTTGATGTATCCTGTATTTCTGTCCCACTTCATATGGGAAAAACCAAGAAAAATGTTCCCATGTTACAGAGAACAAGACGACCAAGCCATTTTCCAAAAGTACACGAAATGTGGGTAAGCGATACACATCGTGTCATCAGACACTGGGTATTGCCCGTGTGAAACGGCCTGTGTCATGGGGCTGGTCTTGTAAAAAGTAAGTACATGGAATGTGGTATGGTTACACATCGTGTTGTTGGTCCATGGGTATTGTCTGTGTACCTCAGCCCATGCCAAATGTTTTTTCATTTAAAAAGTACACGACGTGTGGTATAGTTACACACCAAGTCTTCAGTCCCCTGGTACTGTCTATGTACCACAGCCCGTGTCGAAGGGTTGTTCATGTAAAAAGTAAGTACATGGCGTGTGGTATGGTTACACGCCATGTCCAAACTTCCGGGGTCAGTTCCGAGTATGATGGTCATGCCTGGCCGTGTGGTGGAGTACATGCTCGTGTACTCCACCCTGTGTCCGTGTATTCCTAGAATACATGCCAAGTCATCCCGAAGCCTCTTCTGCCAAGGTGAAGGTACTACCTGTCGTACCTCTTGTCCGTGTAGTTCTGCCCGTGTCCGTGTATCTCCCGGATTACACACCAAGCCTTGCGAAGCTGCTTCTTCCATGGCGGTGGTAGTACACTCCATGCCTCATGGCAGTGTATTTCTGTCTGTGTCTGTGTAATTCCCTCGAATACATGCCATGTCCATCGAAGTCTCCTCTATCAGACTATGTAGACAGTACATGTCGTGTGTCACTTCTTCTGATGTCTGTTACATCTACTGCTGAACACTTGAACTACACAGCGTGTGCTTTGAAAGGACACACCGTGTATTCTGGAATTTTCTAGAAACAATGCCAATGGCCAGCACGCCTCCCGAGGCGTGCGTCCTTTGTTTTGATGATCTGTTTACTACAAAACCCTTGTTTCTAGGTCGTTCCAATGTTCTGAGGCCGTTTCTGATGTTTTCGACCCTCCGATCAGCTCTGAGAACTTGCCTTGATTCACCGCTCAAGAACGGTTGGAGAACACCATACAAAAAGAACGGCGGAGGAATCGGACCATGTTAGTTTGGTCTGGTTCCTTCTATATTAGTTCGATAGTAAGCGGTTTAGAGAGAACCAACAACATGGAAGTAAAACCAATATTTCTCAATCAAAAAAACACCCCTACCTCAAATCAAGAAGGTTTATTGCTTGATGAATGAAAGAAAATCTTTCGTTGTTCTGTTGACGTTGTTGCAGGATGACGGCGTCACATTGTCAACATCGAGAAAAAGGAAGATGAGGTTGGAGATGGAGTTCTACGTGTTCTTCAACGAAGAAGATGAAGTTCTTTCTAAGGGACAAGAGCTCTCCCTCTATCAATATCCTCACACAACTAGAAAACCTAAAAAAATAAGGCATCCCCCTTATCTTATTATATTTTCTATGCCTTTTCAAAAACTCAAATTTCAAAAACTAAACCACTTAATTAAATGAGCTTAAGTTGTCAAATTAAAAGGGGTGTTATGTTGGAAAGATTAATGAGGGAGAGAGAGAGAGAGAGAAGAGTTACTCACATTTAAGGGGAGTTATGGAGTTAAGAAATGTGAAAAGGTGGGGGCTCATGTGGGCCCCACCTATCCTTTAACCTCTCAAGAGAAGTTAGCAACCTAGTGGGTCCCATCCCAACTTCCACACATAGGTTATAACCACCTAGAAAAGAAATAAAATTGTAGCACATATTGTATTTCATTCTTCAATTAAAACTCTTTTTTTTAACAACTCCTCCTGAGAAAATGCACCTTCGGAATAGGTCTTCTTAAGCAAATAATGGCTATGTGTTTTCATCGGTGCCCTTGGATTTTGATTCTGAGTATAGGATTAAAAGTTAGAAAAACCTGCTCATTCGTTCACTGAACGTACCTGATCCAAACTTTGGAAATTGATTTCGGGCACAACGCACCTCGAAATCAGGTGCCATCAGAAACTGCATACTCGTAAAATCCCAAAGAATTTAAAAAAAATCCTTGAAATTTACGGATGTTTACAAAATCCAATAATATATCCAGCCATGAGTTGTTCTGATGGGCAATGAGTTACATCAGTTTGTGAGGTGATAGTCCTCCATACACACAATTGACCATTCAGTGTCCCATTTGATGGAAGAGGATATGGATATAGGCTATTAAATTGACATAATAACATAAAATTATATGTTATATAAAATTTTCATTATATTTTAAGTGTTGATACATATTTTAATGTTGTAAAGAATAAAGGAAAAAATAAATATCTTTGTTAAGATGATTACCTTCTCTTAGAGAAACCACCATTGGATCTCCCCTTAATTACCCTAGGGCTAGTCTTCTAGGAAAAAAGAATATATATATATTGTGTCTAAGGATTTTTGGAGATATATTTAGGTAGGTTTTGATTGATCCAATGTTCTTGAGAGTTATGAATAAGTTAGGGGAGGTAGTTCCCTTTTATAATTGATGAGGAGTGGGGTTTTTGTAAATACCCAATACTATTCAATAATGGGGAGTCACTCTAACCCCATGTGACCCAAAAATTGATTAATAATGTATTTTATGTAATTTAATGTAGACAAACACTTCCAAAATAAAATGAGACATATTTTAATCATGTCATTCCCTTATCCTCTAAGTATACTTACTTTAACCCTTTTAGTTTTTACCACGGTAACTAGTTTTCTTAACCTTGGTAATTTATCCATTAATCCAAAAATAAAATTATCATTATTATATAATTTTTATCCACTAATTATAAATTATAAATCAAATTAATCAAATAAAAATTTTATATTTGTGGAAAATTAATTTTTACATAAGCGTATAAAAGGCACAAAACCTCATTTTAACCTTATCCATGTTAATTAATTTATTAATTTTTTTACTAATTTTTAGGATCAGAAATTAATTTGACCTTATTAAATTATATTAATTACTATTATTAAAGATATAAAATACATTTTATCAAATTTAACTCATGGAAGTGTTCAATTTTAATTTAAAATAAACCTGCAAAAAAATTTAAAAAAATAGTTTTTTAAGAAATGCATTTTTCAAGCATAAGATTATCTTATATTAACTATATGAATAGTAATAACCATTATATAGTGTTAATTAGTACAGTTAGATATATCATATATTTATTAAATTTTTATAATTAATCTCAATGTATTATTTCAATTAATTGAAACAGATATACATTAAGTCTTTTTAAACAAAAACAGTTTTCTAAAAAATAATCAGTTTTCTAAAAAATATCCCTTTTACCTCCAAATTTTCTTATCATTATTTATATAAAATTTGTATTTAATAAATTTTTAATTAAAAATAATATGATATTATATTATATATAAATTGAAGAAATTTTAAATACTACATTTTTTTACTACCCATAAAAGATTATTTCTAATGGAAATTTTCAAAAAATCATTCTAAAATTATTATTACCAAGTAAGTTTGAAATTGATATTTATCCAATAAAATTAGATTTTTCCCATTATATATGAAAATGATAATTTTATAACATTTTTATTTTAATATAATCTTCACTTAGTTTAATTGTGGCTAGTGGTTGTGTGTATCATAAGCTATCAAAAAGATTGAATTTATTTAAAAGGAAATATATAATAAAGTATTAGGGTGTTACACTAAACATGTATAAATATTATTGGATGATTATATTAGGAAAATAAACTCTTTATATTTTAATCCACAACATTTTTTAACTTTTTTTCCATGAATTTGACTTAATTAAATTTTAATATTTTGAATAATTACAAGAGTGCCCCTCCCCTCTCTTATAAGTGGATACCCCTTATCTATTTTTTTACAACTTATTAGTATACCAATATAAAAAGAACCTTCCCAATTATCTTATAAACATGAATATCCATGAATTAAAGGTTATTGTTTCTTATAATACCATTAAAATGGTCTTTAATAAGGGATCTAAAATAAGTCTACTGAAGAAGAGGTAACCATATTTACCAACTCTTTCAAATTTATTTATTCTTCAAATTCATATAAATATATTCTAAAAATCATAAAATAATAATTATAGTATCATAAATATTCTGATATGTTATTAATATTATGTAACAAACATTTTCCATTGCTTTTCAACCTATAAAAAGAGAAAAATTTGCTCATGCGTATGAACATATTACGTTCTCCACGTGGCGATGAATTTTTTTTCATCTCTATTTTACTTGTATATTTATAAATATGTAAATAATGAATATATATTATATTTATAATAAATTATTCCTCATTTTTTATAATATCATATCTACCTTCTAACCTTCAAATCTTTTGGGAAATGATAATGTCACTTGTGTGTATGTGTGAACTATCACCTCCACGAAGCGATGTGAACTATGTTTCATTTATCATTTACAGGGATGTTAAAAAAGATATAATTAATTAATATATATATATGTTATATATATTATTTAATTATGATTCTATAAAGGTGAATTTTAATTTAACTTTTATTCATTTTATCCTTCGAAAAGTGATAACTGTGTTCATGCGTACGTACAACCTATCGTCTCCATGAATGGTGTAATACATTTTTCTATCTATACATTTTATGGATGAATCTAAATATATATATATATATATATAATTAATATGTATTATATTCAAATAATTATTAATATTTTTGAGATGAATAACCATGATCAATATACAAGGGTCATAACTACCGAACTGAAATTCTCATGAAAATCAAAATAGTTGACACCAAGAAATAATGATTTTAATATGTAATTATTATTAAATTGGTGATAAAATGTTATAATTTTTTCATATATGATATTATATGTATTTAAATGATTAATTTAAATAATTATAATAAACATAAATTTTTTATAAAGAATTTTTTATCTCTTTCAAAGAAATTCAAATTTGAGGTAAGGGTTTATCATCTCAATTTTATTTTTGCGAGTTTTATTCCATATTCTCTATGTGTTTTCAATGTATAGTGTATATAATACCGATTAAATTTATTTTATAATGATTTAATGTAATTATGGGGAATTATAAATAAATATAAGGTTCCCTCTTTAATGTGGTTTTGATGAGATTATTTTCGAATAATTATGGGCTTTATAATACAATTTCATTATTTATATGAATTTTTTTTTATTATGTTTAAAATGATAAAATTTTATGATATAACTCTCAATAAAATCTAAAATTTTCATTTACTATTTTTATTTCATGAAATTTCATTTTTTTCTTTAATTTTTCTCTTTTAAAACTCATGAGACTAAAATAATGATTTTAAGAGAAACTGACTTTGTTTATCTCTTTTATTTAATATCCTCTTTCTTGAATAGACATGTTTTCTAAAATAATGTCAATAATTTTTTTAATTTTCTCCTATTATTTTTTAAATCCATTTTTACCCATGACTTAATTTTTACATACTTATTTGAAATTAATCTTCTTGCTATTTTTTAAATGAGATACTTTTGAATTTTTCACCAAAAAAATTGAAAACAAATCATATTTTAATTTACATAATAGGAATAGAATTTTCTAAAATCATGAACACTCAATGTTTTGAAGGTTCCTTTATAACTTTATATATTTATTATAAAATAAAATTTTTTCCTTAATATTTTTGTAAATTTTTATATTTTAAAGATGTGATTTCAAAATTAAAACGGTATTTTCCAAAAAAAATATTCCAAATATCTTTTATAGGTATTTTCATATAAGATAATATCTTTTGATGATACATGTGTTTTACTGTATATATGGTTCTATGGTACTATCCTTATTATTTATCTAGAACTTTTATGATTATGATGATGAAATGTTTATGAAACTTTTTTTCTTTTACATGGGTTATGCTGTGTTGAATTATTGAAATGTGTATGAAATCCAATTATTTTCAAAATGATTTGTAATGATAAAATGTTTAAATATTAATGAAAATAATTTCTTTTAAATGGGTTATGACATATCGTGAATGATTTATAATATTATGGAATGCATATATAATATTTTCATTATTTGAATGGTGGGTCTTGAAATATATAGTCCCACAATGCATTGGGTAAATATAGATATCTCATGAGATAATATGCACTGTAATGGGAAGTGAACCTGGTTCTCTAAGATACCCTCTCCACTATCATAGTGATGGGAGTGAACCAATACTAAGGATACGATGAAATTGGGAGTAAGCCTAACTCACTATGATATTCTAGGAAGTGATCCTTGACTAAAGAAATTATTTTCTTTGATTATGTGCATTCCATAAACATATGACTTATGACAATGTTATTATCTCATGGTTCATATTCGTTGATTTCTTTATGATTCATTGCTAATGAGATTCCTTGATTTATATCATTATTCAAGATTATAATCTATGATATACTAGTTAAATTTTTTAAATGTTAAGTTCATGTTCTTGTACCCTTGTTCTCAAGTTATTATTAAGTGAGGATTGATATTTCCCTTATTTACCCATAATAAGCATCTATACTGACCCTTTATTTTGTTTCCTTTTCCCGGGTTATGAAGAAAGGTTTGAGTAGGTTATGTATAAGAAGATTATTATCCATGGAGATTATTAGGGGATATGATTAAGATATTTCATTAAATAAAAATATTGTGTATCTATTCTCCAAAGAAACTAATCCTTTGCAGTCCTTGAGAAAGTATTTTTAAAATATATCGAATATTCTTCTACGAAGATGTTATAACTATATATGAAGAGTATGGGTCCCAACATATATTGGTAGAAAGATATATTTCATTGAATATAAGGAATAATATATTAAATATTCACAGGATTTAATATAGGTTAAAAAATATGAAACCATGAGGATGAAAATGTTCTTCATACATAAGAACAACATATATCAATTTAGGAAATTATAGAACTAGAAAGATTTTGTTTTGTATTAATTAAGTAATGTAAAATAATATTTATAGAGGATGAAAAACCTCCATCCTACATGAAATAAATAAATTAAATATGGGATATCTAAGGGAAATAATTGATGAATTTAAAAATAGATTCCATATACTAAAATCATGTTTTGACTCTAGTAGACTCTATAGATAGAGAAAATCCCATTGGGAGAAAGTATTATTACAAAAGAAAATGAAAATTAATGGTAATGATATTAACTATAAATCATTGTTGTTTTCTAATGGTTTTAAGAAATTTTAAGGTATATACATAAAAAAGCATTTCACTAGTTTTTATTGTCAAATCAATTAAAATTATACTTTCGATAATATCTTACCATTAGTTGGAAATTTAGAAAATTGATGTTATAACAATATTCTATAGGTAAACTAATAAAATATGTCTACATGACATAAGTGTAAGGGTTTTTAACATAAAATGGATCTAATATAGTATTCATGATATATATAGAAATTTATGTTAGGGGATGTTCATTTTTAAGAGACTATAAGAGAATCTGATTTTATTAAAAAAAATAGAAGTGATCCACGCATATGAAAGAAGAAAAGTGAGAGATATATCAATTAATTATAAATATATATATAGGTGTATAATATTGTTAATGGGAAAAGAGGAACCTATCTTATTCCCTATTAAGACTTTCTTAAATGTATTATAATCCATGAAGTATTTATGTAAATACTATATCTTCATGAAATTAAAATTTCTATACATAAATCTAAGAGGCTACATGGATTATTTCAAGGTATATAAATTATCTTTTTATTAAACTGATATTTTATGGAATAATATACAATACTATAAGTAAAATATGAGTCAATTTTTTTCCTTTGATGGTCAAAACTGTTATGTATGACATGCTATATAGAAGGCTTCAGGTTTCCTATTCCTTGATCATGGAAGTAAGATATGAAAAAAATCAAGTATAGATACATTAGGTGGTAGTTAAAACTATACTAATTTATTTAATATGTATTTATGATTTATTATTAGTTTATAGAGGATATAATAAACTAGTATTGATGGGATACACTTATGATTTCTTATAGACAAATCATGATAAAGGGTAGTCATAATTGGGATATCTTTTTACCCTAAATTATTTAAAGTAAGATAGATAGGCACAAATAAACCCTTTTTCAGTGATTCTATATTATATTCTAAGTATTATGAAACTTATAATTCAAATAAATAAGTAGTTTTGATATTTAGTTGTGTCTCCCATCTTGGTGTGTTACTTAGAAGTGGTGATTTGATCATAATATACATTGATAACACTGTTGTGGTGAATCTTTCAAAAGAATCTATATGGAATCAATTCATAAAGCATATAATACTAAATTTTCATAAATTGGGGGATTTTAATAAATTAGGTGAATTTTCACTTGTTAGGGTATCCATAAAAGAGAATGTTCTAGAACCACTGACTAAAGATGTTACTCAACAAGAATGAGTATCATGTGAGAGCTATAGGGTTGAGAATTTTTCTTACTTGGAACAAGTGGAATTGGGAGTTTATTAGTGTTTTCACCAAAGAACTAAGTTTATTTATATATTTTCTATTACCATTACACATGTATTCAAGTTGATATATACATATTTTACTCTTAATATATATTATTTAATCTAATATATGAATTATGGGATAATGATGTTCGAATATTTTTTAGATCAATATAATGAAAACCTGGGTATATAATAGTAATATTATTAAATATATACCATGGTCTAGATACATATTTTTGATTGTATATAAATGACATATGATTATCAAGTGTTTTGAGATCATAATAATTAATACTTCTTCTCATAAAATATACACTTTTTGTCCTCTGATTGAATGAGATCGTGATGGTTATCTCACTAGTATAAATTCCACATACCATGTGTCATTGTAAATTCTTATTTATGAAATTTTGTGATTATAATTTGAATTGATATCATTACTAATTTACATCATGAATCAAATCATTAAATACATATTAACAGCCATGTGGTATATTCTTATGGATAAGTAGCATGCATTCATCGTGTCATAAGTGGTATGATGCTAATTCAGTGATCACAAAAGGTTTTTACCCTTCCACCCTATGGAAGAAGATATCATTGGTCATTTGAGTTAGATGAATGTTCCTAAATTAAATTTATCTATATGATATTCACAATAAAGTTCATCCTAGTAAGTAAACAAATGATAAATCTAGGAGTAATGTAAGATAACACATATATACATCTGATTAGATATGATATGATTTATAAAAAGGATTATATTAAAAAATTATTTTATTTTGAAAGGTTATTGTTTCTATGAGTTTTATATTTCTATATGTGGATCATTATATGTTTTTAAATAAAACACTTAGTTTTTTATTCAAATTAACTTCCATTGAGAAAGAGTCCTTGAGGGTAAAAAATTAAGTGTATCAAGAATGTATTTAGATTTTGTTAGATTTTGTTTGATGGAATGGAAGTTGTATATTTTTGTAGATTATAATGGATCAAGTTACGCCAATTATAATTCAATCTTAATTTATTCTTGATCATGAATTATGGAATTGGATTTGTATTACTCGTAATATTTATAAAATTTCATAATAAGGACTATTGAAAATCTAATTATTTAGAGAGATCTATGGATAATTAAATGTTCAAAACCCATGTAATTATTTAATTGGAATAATAATTCTATTTAATTTATTTAATTATATCACTTAAATAATAATTTTTTTAATAATTGATAAATTAAAAATATATAAATTGAAAAAAAATATTTATTTATCAATTAAATTATTATTAATGGTATAGAATTTATGATTATAATAAGAAAATGATGTGGATTATGCTTTTAGTTTCCAATTTATAAACCACATATATATATTATGTCAACTAATAAGGGGCAATTTGGTTTATCTACCAATATCTCACTTCAGAGTTAAGAAATTTTGAGATCAATCTCCCTGATTCTATCAATATCTAATGATTTATAGAGAGATTAATTGTTTAACAATATAGTGACATTGGAGTGATTTTGATTCTTTATACTTATTTACAATAGTTCAGACTGATATCTCAATATTTATAGAGCATGTTTGTAAATACTCAGATGGATTCATGTTCATATCCTTTCAGTAATAGATATAAAAATATAAATATAGGTTCGAATCTAATGAAAATTACTTTCGTTAGTTTTTTTATTTAGTTATTTAATTATAATCATACATTTTGATGATATGTTAATGGATCTAGGATAAGTTTGTATAAATACTTTCATCTATGTCAAAAGTTAGATGAAAAATATATATATTGGAACCCACCCACCTCTTTTGATATAATTTATTATTTCATATATTGCATATCCCATATTTATAATATTACCCTACAAAAAATAAAATCTCCCATAGAAATGATCCATAGATAATCAAGGTGATTTCATATATTCATAAGGTAACTTTACCTCCATACCCTGTTTCCCTGGAATACATTACATAATATGTTCTCATATATTACTATCATCCTACTTAATAAACTCTTCACACAAGCCTATTAGAAACATTATCCCATACACCTATCCTTGATATACTCTTCCATGGACCAAACACATCATCACCCTTATTCAAATCACTAATGATATCATAAGTGACACCCCAAACCCATCTCTAATAAGCCATAGGATAGTCTCAGGGATTAAGGGAATAAAAACACCCATATGGGATTCAATTCCATCATACCACATAAAAAATATTATAATCAAACTAAAATATTAATTTCAATTGAAAAAATTGATGAATGTTGAGTGATACATCAAATAAAAAAGTAAATATTACTGGTAGACCTATTTTAAAACCCCTCAAATAAGTAAAACCAAATTACCCCAGGTATACCTCAATAATGGTATGTTTCAACCCAACATATACTCCAAAAAACCACTATAATGTCTAAGCATGCACTACTCAACACCTCTACAATCACATTTTTGAATGTTAATAAAATATATTATATAAATTGGTGGTGAATATAAATATAATTAGATGGTTCTTAACCAAATATCTGACTATGATACTATAAATAGATAACGTTATTATAGTTTTATGTGTAAATCTTAACAAGATGGCTCTCCTGTCCCATGGTAATGTCCATGTAAAATAGAGATATTCTATATCTCCCAAAATTCATGATTTGAAATTCATATAACATATAAATAATTATATAACACGTACCATAAAAAATATATAGAATCCCCCCCCACCAAACCACTCTCACTAAAGTGGAATCTTTCTCCCATCATGACATGCCAAGCCAACGCCTAATTCCATATCACATAAGTAGTAATCTATATTATCAACATCTAACAATAAATTACCATTTATTAAAATCCAAAAGTTGTTTTATGATTGGTTTACTAACCATAATATATACTAGTATCTACTTTACCTAGATCTTGAGTTTCACCCATACTCTTAACTTAGGAGGTGGTTTCATAGAGAATAACTTAATATAATTTCTAAAAATAATGAAATCATATAATAAAGAAATAAAAAAAAAACATAAATACCAAAACATGCAATGAATTAATTACCATCCCATAAATATCATAACAACACAATATACATGGAGATTAAATAGGGTATCCGTAGTCTCACTTCAAGAATCCAATGTTAATGTGTCCAAATAAATCTATAGGTTTCAAAAGTAAATAAATATTCAACCTTATTTCTTAGGAACAATGAAATTTTAAATAATACTCATGAAAATCATATATCTATATGTATATAATCATTTTAAAAATATAAAAATGATAATAATGATTATATTACCCCACATCTATAAAAATAAAAACTCTGGATTATATTATTTGGATTTTACTTATAGAATTCACCAATGAAAATATATATCCAAAATCCAACTTATAAATTGATTTATTAACCTATTTATAGCCACAAGTATTCAATAAACTTAATATGGGTTTATAAAATTTCTTTATATATATATACTCCAATTAATCTGTACTAAGAAAAGTGATTTATTACTTTTTTTCTAAGCTAAGTAACGTATTTGTTACCAAAAAATAAAGTTCTTATACTTATAAGATTTATATTTAAAATTTATATACTTTAATAAAAATAAAAAAAATATAAATATCATTTTGTATTGTACATAAAACCATGATCAAGGGTTCTTTACACATACCTCATGATTCACTTCACCACTATAAGATGCTCTTTATTCCGATGTCTTTAAAATCAGGCTTCAAAACATTGTTCATTGACAATGTGTGAAGTTATTTCAATAAACTATAATAACCTTTCAATCATTGTCCAATTTTTGGGATCAATATATTTTACATCATCATGCTTCTAAATTTTAGTTCCAACATTGATAAGTGTTGAAATCAGTTTACAATTATGCATGCATAAAAATTTCAATACCCCTTTATCATACATATCTTCAGATATAAAAGCATAGTCAAATTTTTGAATTTTTTATAACCAAAAAAATAAGTAAGTTATCCAGTAAAATAAATTTAAAAAATTGATCACATGATGTGCTCAAATTATTAAACTGATTCTTCTTATTACCACTAAATATGATATCTTCAACACATATGAGTACCATGAACTATTCTTCCATTGATCTTTCTATATAGAGATTTAGATCAGAATAACATCTCTTTAAATATAATTTCTTCAAGTATCAATCAAAACTAGAATAAAATATTTTAGTGTTTCAGTTAAACAAGGAGAATATTTCTTAAGATGATTTATCTTTCCTCCATCATCTCCAAGTTGAAACCACACCGATTACTAAATGCATACAACCTCCTTGATAAATACTTTCATGAATTATTTATATTAATACATTTGATAGATATTTAACCCACTTTTATATTCCGCCATAAAAATATTTGTATTGAATCTATTATTACCACTATGATGAATTTCTATCTAGCATCCATGACATCTACTTGATCGTAGCCATTATAAACCAACCTTTACTAATTTTGGATCACATTTTCAGGCTCATCATGTTTGTTTTTAAATACTAATTTTATTATAATAACAAAATTATTGATGGGTTATTTACAATTTCAAAATTAATATTAACCTATATAAGATACAACCCTTTATTCAAGGATTTTATAACATTATTCAACTATTTTCTCCTTTTTGAAATATATCAATTTCCCCTATGATAAAAAAACATTTTCTTGAAACTTTTTATTTATTGAGCTTGGGTTGGAGTAGTATTATCACAAATGATTCTAAATACATCAATTCCATGCCTCATTTTACACATTTTTTGTTTATTAACTCACTTAAACTTTTATTTTTTTTCTTTTTATTCAACCTTGTATTCTTCCTTATGTGATATTATTTTATGTTCTATAGAAATTTTTTCATAATCATCCTCTTCGTTGAATATTTCGTCAAGATATGAATTTATAAATATGATTAAAAATTCACATCAACGAATTTCACATCACTTATTTGAAAAAAAATATCCTTATGTTAAATCACCAATAGGCTTAACCCTTGGTTGAATATCCGAAAAATACGCGTTCATCCATTACCTCACCCTACATTACTTGTGTGCCTTATTTGTACAAAATATATCACATACTTATCAGTACACTAAAATGTTTTATAGTTAGTTTAATTACATTATATATTTCATGTGGTTTTATCTTATCATATATAATTAAAAAATATCTATTTTTAGTGTATACCATAACTTATAAATCTTATATCTAATAGTTTCTTAATATAAAACTCTAAATGAGTAATGGATTTTCGAGGTTATTCACTATATAGTACCTAATTTTATTAACTTGATTCTTTCATGAAGTTATCATTGATGATATATCATGTTTGATTCCATTATTATCTAAATAATTTTATGATAAATATATGTATATTGTAAAACCCCAATATTTTAAAAGAATAACAATATGTTCGATTTCTTATACGACATGAAACATTGAGCCTTAACATACCATGAAATAAATTATTTAAATATGATAAATTTATCCTAGATGTTAAATTGGTTATTATAAATAGGACCAACTAAATTATAAAAATTATATAGCTTAGAATGTATAAAATAAATTCATTAGTGATTAACTGATTATAATTAAAAATAAAAATAATTTTAAAGTGAAAGAATTTATTTCCGAAAAACTGTTTTTATTTGTGTTGTGTGTTTTTATCTTAAGAAACTAAATTAGTCTTTATTAGTTAATTATTTTGATGAAATTTTTATATTATATATTAAATAAAAAATTTATCATTCATCTAATATTTTATAGTCATTTTATGTGAATAAATCTAGTTTTATGCTTAAAAATGTATTTTCCTATAAAATTATTTCATCGTGTTTTGTACACTTAATTTAAAACAAAAATTTACTTTATAAAATTTATTTGAAAAAAATAAATTAATTGTTTAAATAATTATTTAAAAACAATCTTATAATTTATTTTTTATATTTTTTTGAAAAGATTATTTTTTGATGAATAGTGGAAAATACTTATTTTTAATGAAAACTATCTCTTCATTTAAAGAAATTATAAGTTAAATTTTGTTTTAAATTAGTTTTAAAATTAAAACTCGTAAAATTATATTATAAATAATCAAATTTAAGTCATTTTTATCAATTATATATTCAATTTGGATATAAATTTTTTTTAATAATTTTGAAAACTTTTTCGTTAGAAAACAATTTTACATAGCATCATCAGGTTTATTTTTAAATTAAATCATGTACCTTTTATGAGTTTAATTTGGTTAAATGGATTAAAATTTTATAATAATAATTATTATATTTTATGATAAGTTCAACTTAATTTTTTTCATAATTAATAGAAAAAAGTGTCAAAAATAATTATCATGGTCAAGGTTGAAACAGGTTTATAGGGGGTTAAACTAAGAATACATGGGTAAAAATGATATGGAAACTTGTATAATTCTTATTTTATGGCCATATTTCAACATTATATCATCGAAAGATATAATAAGATCTATTTTGGTTCATTTATTCATGTGGGAAACTTGTTTACAATTTATTGTTTCTGAAAATTCCATGTGTGTCGTTCCCCTCACTTATAAAAGGGAACCCACTCTTCTATCCTCTTCACACTTACAATGAAATTTTTATACAATGAACATTTTTAATACTTTCTTTAAATCCCTCTCCATTACATAATAGTATTTTTTATCATAAAAACAATTTAAAAAGGATTTAGGTATAAACCTAAATAGGTTGTTTGAAGAAGAGGTATAGTTATTAACAATGCCTTTCAATTTTATTTATTCATTTGAATCCAAAATAAATCTCTATAAAATATTGATAAATTATAGATCCAATATCTAAAATATACTGATATGTTATTATGTTAATTTAATTACCTATATCTATCTCTGATTACATAAAATGGAAAATAAAATTTTCGATCATGTGTATGGTGGACTACCACCTTGCAAATCGATGTAATTCGTTTTCCACTACCACCTCTCATCACTACTGGAAACTCATGTTTTCTCAACGCTTCATTACCAACAGTTTGTTTAAACCGCTTGTAAAGGAGGCATTTCCCAATGGTTTACTAAAACTATTAGTAAAGGGGTGTCCAAGACACCATTTCCCAATAGTTTTACATGAACAGTTGGGAAATGGTCACCCTTTACCAACGGTTTATTTAAACCTTTGGTAAAGGGTATCTTGGACACCCCATTCCCAACAGTTTTTAAAAACTATTGGGAAGTCTTTTCCCCAAATACACAATCGGACGCTCTCTCCCCCATTCGCGATAGAACCCTAACCCTGTCCATGGCTCTGCTGCTCTCATGACTTCCCCCATCCGAACCTGTCAAAATACATCCAAATCATCTGAAATCAGGTATTCTATTCTTCATACACATAAAATATTTAAGTTCTACCTTGTTTTTATTGTTATTCATCTCATATTTGAGTTTTATGTTTTGATTTTTATGTGTATATCATTTTTTTTGTTTTGATTTAATCTAGACATTATCCATTCCAATCCATTTAATTAATTAAATCCTTAACCCTCCATTGAAGAAGAAGCATCTCAAATTCATTGTTCTTGGATTCTTGATTTTCTAAGTATTTGTTTTTATTCTTTTTTCCATCTTGTAATTAATTGTAACTTGGAAGTTTATTTATATGTGTTTAATAATTTTTAGCAAAGTTTTTATAAATGTTTTCCTTAAAATTCCTTAGGGAAAGTGTTTTATTGAAATGCAATTTTTTTAATAAGGCTTGTGTAATGTAATTTTTTATAGTACACTATGTGACTATGTTTGGTATTTAGTAACACATGAGATAACTGGTGTGTGAGAATGTGTTGTGAAAGAGATTCCATGGTTGGTTCAAGATTATATTTGCGTTTTGAGCCTATTAATGAGTTGTTTTAATGATATTTTGAGATATTTACCTTATGTTTATTGGTGAAAACTGGGAGCTGTAGAGGTGGTTCATGATTAAGACATATAATTACTGCTAAAATGTGGATAAACCTTGAATAGTAGTGAATTCTTGAAATTTTTGATGTTTTTAGTCCTTTTTTATTTAGAGTTTCTTTTGATGGTGATGTTTCTTATTATTACCTATGATGGGAATTTATTTTAGTTTCTAAATTAGCTAAGACTCCCCCACCATGAACAGTGTATGCAACCTCTACCCTTATTTAATCATTCTATTTACACAGCGTATGCAACATCTACTCTCATTTAATCAGTGAACTCAAGTCATTAATTCAATCCTTCATTCTCACTAGCATGTACGAAATTGAATGATGTAAACCCATCCTCACATGATTTCTTACATTAGATAGTGTCCAACATATGAAATATGAGCTTTTAAATTCATCAGTTAACCAGGATCATATATTCCATTTCCCCCAATATTATTGTACTAATATAACTTTAGGGTCAATTAAATATGGTTCTCATTGTACGATGTATATTATGTGTCCTTCTTGGACAATACTCACTTTTATGAGGGTGGGGTGCTTTTCACTACCCATTCTGGCATGTGTAGACATCCATAAAAATGTTAGATAAGTCACAAGTATAATTTAGTAATGTTGTAATCATTGACATACTTTATTATTAATATAAAATTTAAAAATAAATGTTTTTGTTTATACTTAATGAAATTAAATCTTTTTACAATCAATGAACAACCTATTAGTGTAGAAGCCTAAAATTTATTCACCCATGGGGTGCGCTTGACTTGGGGAAGTAATTGGGTAATGAAATGTATGACCATAGAGGTGCCAATAATGAGTTAGTTAACATGAGTGAATGATTTGGGATTCCTATAACACATGATGGGACCTGAGGCATGTGTATCTTATAGACCTAATGAAAATGAATAAAATAAATCTTAATTTAATTTATGAGTACTTGTTCTTTACATTATTTTAATAGTTCACTACATCAACTAGAAACTTCTTACTTTATCATTTATTTAAATGTATTTTCTAATACAGTTGAATCCTATAAAACTATTTATGACAAAATGACTTATATAAATTCTTTTTACAGAATAGACAGAAGTTGGATATATGAAACTGATCGGATCACAAGTGATTTCCAAAACAATTTGGAGAGCTTTACAGATTTTGAATTTCACAATTCTTCAGATAGTGGTCGCATACATTGCCCATGTTCCAATTGTGTTGGTAGACCTTAGTTGAGCCGTGCAGAAGTCATCTACCACATAACCAAAAATGGTTTTCAAGTAAACTACTTTGTGTGGTATCACAATGGGGAGAAAACGAAATCTCAAATTTGTGATGATCAAAATGAAAGGACTGAAATGGAGAATTTATTAGATGATCGGTTTTCATTTATTCGTCATCATGAAAAAGAAAGGATTTCGACTCAAGAAGACTTCTATATGAGGAAAACTGATGCATCTAGTGAAAATGTTGATATTGATAGGGTGAAAAAATTGAATGATGCTACCATGACTCCAGTATATCGACAATGCAATAAAATGAAAAAGCTGGATTTTTTAATCTGATTGTTTCATGGGAAAAATATGTATGGGATTGCTAACACAGCAATTGATTACATTCTTTCCCTCTTGATGGATTTACTTCCAGATGATGCAGATGTTCCCTCAAACCACTATATTTCATGGAAGTTAGTTGAGGAACTTGGATTTTCAAGAAACAAAATTCATGCTTGCCTGAAATATTGTAGTTTATTCTAGGAGGAAACAGCTGAATGAAGTGATTGTATAAAATGTGGCACATCCCGTTGGAAGTCAAAATCTGATGGAACACCATCCCGCGTTCCGCAGAAAGTAATGTGGAACTTTCCATTAATCCCCAGACTCTAGAATCTGTTTATGTCTCATAACATATCAATAAAAATGAGATGGCATGATACCGAGAGAAAGAAGATTAATGATGATTTGGTTCATCCTGCAGATGGATTTACATGGCAGAGATTTGATGCTCCACATCCTGATTTTGCAGCTGACGTGCGTAAGGTGATGTTGGGTCTTTCATGCGATGGTTTTAATCTGTTTGGGAAGATGCTTACTTCGCACAGCACATGCCAGTTTTTATACACATATATAATCTTCCCCCATTTTTGTGTATGAAAAAACCTTTCACTTTCATGAGTATACTCATATCTGGTCCTTCTGATCCCGGCATTGATATTGATGTATACATGAAACCTTTAATAAAAGATTTGAAACTTCTTTGGGATATGGGTGTGCACACATACGATGCATGTTCAAAAGACATATTTCAGATGCACGTTGTGATTATGTGGATGATCAATGATTTTCAGGCTTATGCAATGATGTCTGGATGGAGCACGAAGGGAAAACTGCCATGTCTAGTTTGTATGAATAATACACGATCCAAAAGACTGAAACATCACTGTAGTTTTAGTTTTATGGGACATCGACGATTCTTGACAAAGGATCATCCATATAGAATGAATCATCGAAGATTTGATAATACCATAGAGACCGATGATCCACCTCAGTGTATGTCTAGAACTAACATGCTTAATGAATTGAAAGATTTCAGTTTTTCGTTTGGGAAGGGTCAAATGAAATCTGGAAAGAAAAAGAATGTTTCCACTGAAACCTATTAAAATTGGAGGAAGAGGAGTATCTTTTTTGATTTGCCTTATTGGTCAACCAATTTGTTACATCATTTCTTAGACTTACTGCATATTGAAAAGAATATATGCAAAATTTTGCTTTCGGTTCTTCTAAATGTCAAGGGGAAGAAAAAAGATGATTTACGATCTCGGCGTGACTTGGTGGATTGGGGCATCAGACCAGAATTACATCTTGTGTGTATCAGTGAAAATAAATGGAAAATCTTCCATATGCTTATTATGTGATTACAACTATGAAAAAAACAATTTCTATATGTATTAGAGACTATTAGAGTTCCAGATGGCTATTCAAGAAACATATCTAAACGGGTCAACAGAAGAGAGTTGAAGCTAAAATCTTTAAAGACTCATGATTATCACATTCTACTGCATGAGTTGCTTCCAATATAAATCCACCATCTTTTGTCCAATAATTTAAGGGTGGCTGTTATTCAGTTGTGCCATTTGTTTAGAGATCTTTGTGATAAGAATTTGTCCAGGTCTTTTTGCAAAAACTGTTGACAGATGCCCCGTTAATTTTGTGTGAGTTGGAGAAAATATTTCCTCCATCATTTTTCACTTGCATGCTGCATCTGACTGTCCATATTCCCTCTAAAATACTTCTCGGAAGACCTGTTTCTTTTCATTGGATGTATCCAACTGAGATGTGTACGAGTCTACCCCATTTAAATCTGATATGTGGTGGGGCCGTCACCACTCTAACTGTGTCTCTTTTGATTAAAATGGATAGGATTATAAGTGAAAAGAACAACTGGCATATGGATAAATGACCAAACGCATTCGGAATCTATTGATAATTTATCACAATGATCCATGAGTCATTTGTGACATGTATGAGCCAACCCCAGCTCAATCTGAGTCATGGTGCGGCCGAAATCAGTCTAAGTGTCTCTCTTTTGTTTAAAATGGACAACATTTTAAGTACATATGGAAAACTGACCAAAAGCATTCGGTTTCTGTTGGAACTTTAGGAAAATGAACCATGGTTCATATATAACGTGTACGAGTCAACCTCACCTCAATCTGAGGTGCGGTGTGGCCGGCACCACTCAAAGTGTTTGTCTTTTGTTTAAAATTGACTTCATTTTAAGTGAAAACAACAACTAGAATACGGGAAACTGACCAAATAGAATATGATTGTGTCAATACTCAATGACAACAATACATGGATCATATGTGACATGTATGAGTCAACTCTGCCTCAATCTGAGACACGGTGTGGCCGACACCATTCATAGTGTCTATCTTTTGTTTAAAATGGACATCATTTTAAGTGAAAACAACAACTAACATACAAAAAACTGACCAAATTCATTCAAAATGTGTTGATGCTTTAGGAAAACGATCCATGGGTCATATGTGACATGTAAGAGTCAACCCCACCTTAATCTAAGGCACGGTGTGGCCTGGATCACTCTAAGTGGCTCTCTTTTCTTTAAAATGGACAACATTTTAAGTACATACGGAAAACTGACCAAACGCATTCGGTTTCCATTGAAACTTTAGTAGAATGATCCATGAGTCATATGGGACATGTAAAAATCAACCCCACCTCAATCTGAGATGCGGTGTGGTCGGAACCACTCAAAGTGTTTGTCTTTTGTTTCAAAAGGATATAATTTTAAGTGAAAAACATCAACTAGCATATGGAAAACCGATAAAACACTTTCTGAATATGTTGATACTTTAGGACAATGATCGATGGGTCATTTCTGACATGTAAGAGTTAACCTTACCTCAATTCGAGGCACGGTGTGGCTGGTATCACTCCAAATGTGTCTCTTTTGTTTAAAATGGACAGGATTATAAGTGAAAAGAACAACTGGCATATGGAAAACCGAACAAACGCATTCGGAATCTGTTTATAATTTATCACAACAATCAATGGGTCATATGTGACGTGTATGGTCTAACCTGGGCTCAATCAGAGTCATGGTGTGGCCGGGATCAGTCTAAGTGTCTCTCTTTTGTTTAAAATGGACAACATTTTAAGTACAAACAGAAAACCGACCAAACGCATTCAGTTTCCATTGGAACTTTAGGAGAATGAACCATGGGTCATATGTGACATGTATGAGTCAACCTCGCCACAATCGGAGGTGTGGTTTGGCCGACACCACTCCAAGTTTCTCTCTTTTGTTTAAAATTGACTTCATTTTAAGTGAAAACAACAACTAGTATACAGAAAACCAACCAAACAGATTCTGATTGTGTCGATACTCTAGCACAATGATCCATGGGTGATATGTGATGTGTACGAGTCAACCCTTCCTCAATCTGAGATGTGTTGTGGCCTACACCATTCATATTGTCTCTATTTTTTTAAAATTGACATCATTTTAAGTGAAAACAACAACTAACATATGAAAAACTAACCAAATGAATTCAAAATGTGTTGATGCTTTAGGAAAACGATCCATGGGACATATGTGATGTGTAAAAGTCAACCCTGCCTTAATCCGAGGCATGGTGTGGCTGGGATCACTCTAAGTGGCTCTCTTTTGTTTAAAATGGACAACATTTTATCTACATATGGAAAACTGACCAAACGCATTCGGTTTCCATTAAAACTTTAGGATAAAGATCCATGGGTCATATGTCACATGTACGAATCAACCTCGCCTCAATATGAGATGTAGTGTGGCTATCACCACTCAAAGTGTATGTCTTTTGTTTAAAATTTACTTCAATTTAAGTGAAAACAACAACTAGTATATGAAAAACTGACCAAACATATTCTGATTGTGTTGATACTCTAGAAAAATAATTCATGGGTCATATGTGATGTGTATGAGTCAACCTAGCCTCAATCCAAGACGCGGTGTGGCCGACACCATTCATAGTGTCTCTCTTTTGTTTAAAATGGACATCATTTTAAGTGAAAACAAAAACTGACATACGAAAAATTGACCAAATGAATTCGAAATGTGTTGATGATTTAGGAAAAAGATCCATGGGTCATATGTGATGTGTACGAGTCAAGCCCGCCTTAATCCGACACACAGTGTGGTCGGGATCACTCTAAGTGGATCTCTTTTGTTTAAAATGGACAGCATTTTAAGTACATACAGAAAACTGACCAAAGGGATTCAGTTTCCATTGAAACTTTAGGAGAACGATCCATGGGTCATATGTGATGTTTATAAATCAACCCCGCCTCAATCTGAGACGTGGTATGGCCAGAACCACTCAAAGTGTCTATCTTGTGTTTCAAAAGGACATCATTTTAAGTGAAAAACATCAACTGGCATATGGAAAACTGAACAAACGCTTTCAGAATTTGTTGATACTTTAGGAAAACGATTGATGGGTCGTTTGTGACTTGTACGAGTTAACCTCACCTCAATATGAGGTACAGTGTAGCCGTTATCACTCCAAATGTGTCTCTTTTGTTTTAAATGGATAGGATTGTAAGTGAGAAGAAAAATTGGCATACGAAAAACCCACCAAACGCATTCGTAATCTGTTGATAATTTATCACAATGATCCATGAGTCATATGTGACATGTACGGGCCAACCAGAGCTCAATCCAAGTCGCGGTGTGGCCGGGATCAGTCTAAGTGTCTCTCTTTTGTTTAAAATGGACAACATTTTAATTAAATACAGAAAACCGACCAAACAGATTCGGTTTCCGTTGAAACTTTAGGAGAGTGATCCATGAGTCATATGTGACATGTACGAGTTAACCCTGCCTCAATATGGGACACGGTGTCGCCGGCACCACTCAAAGTGTCTGTGTTTTGTTTGAAATTGACTTCATATTAAATGAAATCTACTAGCATACGGAAAACCAACCAAACGGATTCTAATTGTGTCGATACTCTAGCACAAAGATCCATGGGTCATATGTGATGTGTATGAGTCAACCCCACCTCAATCCAAGACGCGGTGTGGTCGACACCATTCATGGTGTCTCTCTTTTGTTTAAAATGGACATCATTTTAAGTGAAAACAACAACTAACATACGAAAAACTGACCAAATGCATTCAAAATGTGTTGATTTTTTAGGAAAACAATCCATGGGTCATATGTGACGTGTATGAGTCAAACCCGCCTTAATTTGAGGCACGTTGTGGCCGGGATCACTCTAAGTGGCTCTCTTTTTTTTAAAATGGACAACATTTTAAGTACATATAAAAAACTGACCAAACGCATTCGGTTTCTGTTGAAACTTTAGGAGAAAGATCCATGGGTCAAATGTAACATGTACAAATCAACCCTGCCACAATCTGGGACACGGTGTGGCCAACAACACTCAAAGTTTCTGTCTTTTGTTTAAAATTGACTTCATTTTAAGTGAAAACAACAACTAGATTGCAGAAAACTAACCAAATAGATTATGATTGTGTTAGTACTCTAGCACAATGATCCATGGGTCATATGTGATGTGTACGAGTCAACCCCACCTCAATAAGAGACACGGTGTGGCCGACACCATTCATAGTGTCTCTCTTTTTTTAAAAATGGACATCATTTTAAGTGAAAACAACAACTGACATATGAAAAACTAACCAAATGCATTAGAACTGTGTTGATTCTTTAGTACAATGATCCATGGGTAATATGTGACGTGTACGAGTCAACCCCACCATAATCTGAGGCATGGTGTGGCAGGGATAACTCTAAGTTTCTCTCTTTTGTTTAAAATGGACAACATTTTATTTACATACAGAAAACCAACCAAACGCATTTGGTTTCATTTGAAACATTAGGATAATTATCCATGGGTCATATGTGACATGTACGAATCAACCCCTCCTCAATATAAGATGCAGTGTGGCCGGAACCACTCAAAGTGTCTGTCTTTTGTTTCAAAAGGACATCATTTTAAGTGAAAACATCAACTAGCATACAGAAAACCGATCAAACACTTTCAGAATATGTTGATACTTTAGGAGAATGATCTATGGGTCATATATAACGTGTATGAGTCAACCTCTCCTAATTATGAGACACGGTGTGGCCAACACCATTCATAGTGCCTCTCTTTTATTTAAAATGGACATCATTTTAAGTGAAAACAATAACTAACATACGAAAAACTAAACAAATGCATTTTAAATGTGTCGATGATTTAGAAAAATGATCCATGGGTCATATGTGACGTGTACGAGTCAACCACTTCTTAATTAGAGGACCGGTGTGGCCGAGATAACTCTAAGTGGCTCTCTTTTGTTTAAAATGGACAATATTTTAAGTACATACGTAAAACCGACCAAATGTGTTCGGTTTTGGTTGAAACTTTAGGAGAAAGATCCATGGGTCATATGTGATGTGTACGAATCAACCCTGCCTCAATCTGAGATGTGGTGTGGCTGGGACCACTCAAATTGTCTATCTTTTGTTTCAAAAGGACATAATTTTAAGTGAAAAACATCAATTCACATACAGAAAACCGATCAAACGCTTTCAGAATATGTTGATACTTTAGAAAAACAATCCATGGGTCATATATAACGTGTATGAGTCAACCCCGCCTCAATTCGAGCAACAGTGTGGCTGGAATTACTCCAAGTGTATGCATTTTGTTTAAAATGAACATCATTTTTAGTAAAAACAACTGATATATGAAAATACGAACAAACGTATTCGGATTCTGTTGATAGTTATTAATTTTTTAATGTATTTTATTAGTAATTGATAATTAAATTATGTTTGTATTAAATTATGAATTAAATTCTTAATTCCACATATAATTTTCATCTAAATCTTAAATTGAATTCTAAATCAATTATGTATGTTTATAAGTACGTTATGAATTTTGATTTAATTTTGGATGTGTATAGTTCAAGAATGAATTATATGTTAAATATGTAGGAATGTTTTCTCTATATGTATGTATTAGTTTGTTATTGCAGGTATAGTAATTGAAAAGGAGCAGAATGGTGAAAAATTGGAGTCTGCTGTGCAAATTTCAGGTTGTTGCCCAATTTTCACAACAAGCCTATGCCAACGCTTTGAAACAGTTGGCATAGGCTTGTAATAAGACTTTCCCAATGGTTTATAAACTGTTGGGAATGATTACTATGGATTTTTTTCCAACGGTTCAAAGAGAACCATTGTAAAAAACCATTCCCAATAGTTCTAAACCATTGGGAAAAAGTTTATTTTCACCACTTTTACCAACGGTTTACACTAAATCGTTTGTAAAACTTATGCCAACGGTTTGGTTAAACTGTTGGCATAGGTTAATTTTACTAACCTATAACAATGGTTCTTTATAAACTGTTGGGATAGATTTTCCCAACGGCTTACTTCCCCACGGTTTGCAGAACCGTTGGTATATGTTATACCAACAGTTCTACAGCCTTTCCCAACAGTTATGAACCATTGGGAAAGTCCCCATTTCCAGTAGTGCATAGCTAGATATAATTATGGATTTAATATATATATATATGTATATATATATTATTTATGAAATAAGTAAACTTTTTTAATTATAACATCACACCTACCTTCTTACCTTTCAATCATTTAGAAAATGATAACACAGCTCGTGCGTATGTGTGGATTACCGCCTCCACGAAGTCATGTGAAACTTTTTTCCTTTTATTTTGAAATGAATGGTATTAAGGGTATATTTAATAAATATATATGATTTAAATGATATAATAATTATTTTTTAATTTGAAATATTATTTACCTTTATTTCATTTTATCCGTCAAAAAATGAAAGCGGTGTTCATGCGTATGTACGGTCTACCATCTCCATGAATGATATAACTCATTTTTTTATATTTAATTTTTATGAACTAATATAAATAATTATATAATGAATATATATAATATTTATGTAATTTTTAACATTTGGTAGATTATGGAACCATGATAAAAGTAAAATTACAGAAATACTAAACCAAAACATACATGAAAAACAAGGCAGTTATTTCCTGAAATAGGGATTTAACAAAGAATTATAAATAAAAAGGAAATAAAAGATTATAAATAAATAATATATTATATAATATATATGGTTAAGGTTATATAATTTTTTTATAGTAAACCCATATTTATTATACATGAGTTCCAAACACATATGAGCAAAATCGTACCTAAGGTAAGGGATTGTTGTCTCACTTTTACTTCTGTGAGATATATGCCAAATTCACCACTTTCTTCTTTTTTGTGGTGTATATTCTGAAATTATACATGTTATATCATGAAATTATTTTTTTATCATATTTAAAGTTTTAATTTAATTTATTAATTCATGAGTTTTACAATTCAAATGTTACCAAAGTGGTAAGGGTTTCTCATATCACCTTTACTTTTGTAAGACATATGCCATATTCACCATTAATTTTTTTGAAAGTCATGTATATAATTCCCATTTGATATGTTATGTCATGAATATATTTGAATTGATGGTATTTAAATTATCATTTGATGTTATTAGGACTATGATTCAAAAGTTACCAAAGTGGTAAGAGTTTATTTTACAATCTCATTATTTATCAAGACTATTTATGATTAAGTTTCCAATGATGAAATATTATGATCTATCTCTCAAAATACTCATGAATATTCTAATACCTTTTTTATTCATGAATTTTTAAGAAATATTATCAGCTTAAATCTTTTTTACTTAAAATTATTAACAATATTATTTTTAGAAAATCCAAACTTATTTCTATTTTTTATGGAAAATACTTACTCTTCCTTGTCCATGTTTTCTAAAAATGTTTTAAAAGATATTTTTGCTATTATCCTAGAATTATTTGAATTAATATTTACCCATTATTTTATTTTTAGAAAAAAAATTAAAATGAATCTTCCTATCATTTTTTGAATGATGTAATTTTTTAATTTTAACAGTAATGTTAAAGGAATATTTTTTAAACCACTCTACATGAAATGAATTTACTATTTCATAAACACTAATTTATTTGAATAATCTTTTACAAGTTTCCATGATTCTTTTCAAAGAATAATTATTTCCTAATATTATTTAAATTTTTAGTTTTTAATATCTATTTTAAAAGTGAAGATGAGATTTTCCTCAATAGATTTTTTAATGGAATTTTTCTAGTATTTCTATTCATCAATGACAACAACCCTAATTTTACTTATGTTCCACTAGGAATATTTTGTAATGATACCATAATTATTATTTACCTATATTTTTTATGATCATCTTGACTGGGATGTACTATTTTGATACCATTCACCTTAGTACTCTGGATGTTTTGTGATTATGTTTATTGATTGGGGAAAGTATTAAAATTATTATTCTAGTTTTCCAATATGAATGTTTATGTTGATTATTGAGTTGGTAAATTATTAACATTTCATTTAAATTTTAATTTTTTACATTGATTATTTTTCTCTTATTTCATATGAGGAATGAATTCGACTTATTAAGTGATAAGTGAGCCCCATTATAGCCCCTCAATGCATTGGTAGGTCTTGTGAGACAAACTAGCTTGGGTATTTGGCTGAGGCCTTACCCATTTTTATAAGATGTCTTGGAATGAGGCCTTAACGGTATGGTTATAATATCAATCATTATGAATTCCATCATTATGAGATTATTTATTTATTTCCACATGATTATTCTATTAGGTACAATATCTATCAATAAGTTTCAAGATCATTTGATTATTTATATGGAATTATTTTGACCATCAATTATTCATACCATATTATTCTTCGTGTTCAAGTTAATGATTAAAAATAATAATTTTCAGTTTTTTACCTTACCATAATGATTATTCCTTGTTTTCTTATGATAGTTTTCATTGTACGCATACCATTACAGAGCATTAATGATCACCCCTTTCTAATGGTTCATTTCCCTAGGATGCTAAGAAATGTTTTATGATTGATCTGTTGGGATATTATAAAGGTAATAATGGTTTTATAAAATAATTTAATATGTTTTATTTTATGTTTTCAATTATAATGTGATATTCAATTATGGGTCTTGTTTTCCAAGACTACTAAACATTATGGTCCTTTAGGATCTGATCACTTGTTTCTAGCACCAATGTAATAAAGTAGCCACTATCTTTAAGCTTTGTGGGTTAGGTTCTTTATAGTTGGTATTATTGGAAGTTTATTGAAAATATTAAGAAATAGATTTAGGAAAATATTGACTAGTAAATATAACCTTATGATATACTCTGACAATAATCCTAAGTATACGTTAACATCCTAAATTTTTGTTAAGGTATGTCTTATGTGGATTTTCTAGAAATACATCCCTTTTTAGATACTAGAAGATGATTTGTTTCTAGAATATTTTTACCTTGGGGTAATAACTTTGAAAAAGATTCATTGTCATTTGAATGTATCGTCACCCGGTGCATAATAATGGGTCTTGTTGCACGTCTGGTTTGACACTCCCAGGGACATGCTTAGGTTAATTCACAATTTATTTATGAACCATCATGAAGTATTTTAATATTTGATGAAAATGAATTTCCTAGGCTAAACATAATGTGTATTATATTTAAAATAAGTTGTAATTATTAATACATCCTATAAATGATTATTTGGTTTTCCACTATGATAATTCTTCCCTGCACTATGATTTTTTTGTTTTAATTAATGGTTGTAACCTGATGGGATCATGTTAACATTGAATATGATAGGCAATGTGGTTATTATGATAAATCAAATGAGATTATTATAGGAGTTAAAAATATCATTATTATAACTAATCAATTGTATAGATATGTGATTAACAACTTATACCTTAACCAACTCTCAGACTCACAAAATAAAAGAATAATAGAGTTCATTTAGAGCATGCATGGTGGAGACTATCGAGGAAAGAAAGCTCCAATTCCTTCATGTCATAAATGTTGAAATAGAAACCCCTGAGAATGTTTCAAGGGAATGGTAAAATGTTTTATGTATAGAAAATGAAGTTTTAGTGAAATTAATTTCTAAGGAAAAATGAAGATTATGGTTGAGGGAAACAAATTTCATCCTAGGGAACCATTTATAGCTCACTGTCGAAAATTTGCAGAACCAAGGAATTATCTGAGTAAATTCCCTATTTTAAACTTTAAATCCTAGACCAAGGAAGGTTTAATATTATTTCATCTATTTAATTGGGATGATTGAAATTTTATGTGTTGGTATTTAATAATTATGTTATATAAGTATTTTTATCAATGGTATTTTGGTTATAATAATCATGGAACATCTAAGGATTAATTTTATTTTTTTATGTGTATATATCTTCATATAAAATTAACATAAGAATTATATTTACCATGATGGTTATATTATTTTAAAGATAATCATAAGTTCAAATTCTTAGACACCGCTTTTGAGTTTTTAAGTGATGGGAGTTTCATTTGATTAATGACATTTTGGGAGATATTTCTTTAGGTTGAGGTATATATAACCCTAAGGTTGAACAGGAATAATTGTTTTATGAGGAATAATATTAGACATATTGAAATTTATTGATATCATTTAGGTTTAATATGATCATTAATGTTAAGGTAATAATATTCTATTAAGATTATTTGATTTTGTGGAAAAATAAGTCGTATAAAAAACCCATGAAGTTAAAAAGTGATTTGATGACTAATGTTATATTTGAGAATGTTCATCATATTTTTGGTAAAATTATGAGAATTATATTAATGTAATTTTAAAAAATGGAAAATCACATGTTGGGTGACAACTCTTCTTATTTGGAAAGGATGTGAGGCTTGAACCCACAATAGAAGAGTGATAAGGGTGCAACACCTTCCACTGGCCTACATGATGTACTAGTTAATATGAAATTATTTTTACTCAAATGGTTTGATGGATATTTTTTTTTGATTTTCAGAAACCAATTATAGGATCATATCTTTTTTTATTTTGAGGTGACTGATGAAATTTTGGGAGACATTTTTTTGGATTGAGGTATATGTATCCATTATGTTTAACATAAAGGATTATTTGAGAAGAATATTATTACATATTTAGAGGTTTAATTTTAAGGGTATGAGATAAAATTTGAGGTAAAAAAATTCATTAGTTTTTATGTTATCAAGTTTAATTGGGATATAGGGTTATTTATTTATGTAATTATCTATTTCAAAACATTGTCTTCATTATCAAATTTTGGTGATTAATGTAAAGTTTTATTCATTCTGGGTATTTTCTTACATTATTATAACCATTTTGGGTTCAGTAAAGATAAGAGAAATATATTTTTACTATTTTTTGGATTATATGATCTGTTAAAAGTTAATTTTAGTGCTTTACATAAAAAAATCATCTTGGATATTTATTTCATGGAGTAAGAAATGAAGTGGAAATTTATAAAATCACAACCAAAGGATAAATTTGTGATTATGAAATAAAAATATATTAAGTAATTATATTTTTTGGTGTTATATATCATGATAGTAAAATAATACATCAAATTTAGTAAAATAATCATAAAATAAAAAGTATAAACATTTAATTTCATTTCTGATGAATCAATGGTCTTTTCCACACCTCATCTTTTTATGGTTTTCTAGTCATTAACTTTCACTTTATCATTCACTTTATTTTGATCAATGATATTTATCACTATACATAATTATTTACACTTTTATTTATATCTACATTTTCAATTCCCACTAATGTTCTCCTACTTTAAAACCTAGTTATGTGTTATTCTAAATGACCTTTGTATTCTATTTTCCTCTTTTCAAGAGAGAGATTCATTTACCCTTCTTACTCTGTGGGATTTCAAGAAAGGTATGTTAAAATAATAAGAATTAGATTATTGAGATCATGTTAAAATTTAAATTCTACAATTTATTAAAGTTGGGTAGAATATAACACCCTAATATTTTAAAAGAAGAATATTATGTTTGATAGTGTATGTTACACGCAACATCGAGCTTAAACATCCTGAAAAATAAATAATTTAAATATGAACATTATATCCTAAACATTGAATTAGAGGGTATGAAATGGACTAACTAAATTATTAAAATTATATGGTCTTAAAATTTATAAAATAAATTCATTAGTTATCAATCGATTAGAAATAAAAATAAAAAACATTTTAAAGTGAAAGAAATATTTATTTGAAAAATTATTTTAGGGTGTGCCATATGTTTTTATATTAATAAATTAAATTAGTCATTATTAGTGAATTATTTTGATTAAATTTATATATTATATATTCAATAATATTTTTTAACATTCATTAATTTTTTTTGTTATGCATGGGATAAGAATAAATCCAGTTTTATACTTAAAAGTTTTTTCTAAAGAGAAGTTTCACCGCGTTTTGCGTACTTATTTTAAAAATATTTTTTTTCTATTTTTTGGGAAATTTATCTATAAAAATACAATTTTTGATAAATATTTTAAAAATTATCTAATATTAATTTTTGAGAACTTTCTAAAAAAATTATTTTTCTGGTGAATAGTGGAAAATACTGATTTTTATTGAGAACTACATTTTCATTTAATGAGTTTAAAAGTTCCATTTAGTTTTAAAATTGTTTTAAAAGTAAAATTCGTTAAATAATATTATAAATAATCAAATTTATATCATTTTAGTCAATTATATGATCAATTTTTATATATAAAAAATATATACTTTTGAAAACCTTTCTTTTGGAAAACAGTTTTTCTGTCATATTTGTAGGTTTAATTATAAATTAAATTATGCCAATTATATGAATTTTTTTTGATAAAATGGATTAAATAACTTTAATATTTATAATTAATATTATATATTAATATCAACTTAATTTTTTTCTTTACAAATATTAAAAACAATAAAAATTCATTATTGTGCTTAAGGTTAAAATGGGTTTACCATAGAGTTAAACTAAGAATAAAAGGCTTAAAATGAGCTAAAAACTTGTATAATTAAACTTTTATGAACTTATTTTAAAATTATATCATCTAAGGTCTGATAATGGTCCCTTTAACATCCTTTTTTATGTAAAAACATTAGTACAATTTATTCTTTTCAATAATTTCATGTGTGTCCTTCCCCTCATTATTAAAAGGGCACCCCCTCTCCTCTCCTCTTTATACATCCAAGGACATTTGGTTCCACCAATACCTAAAAAAATACCTTCATTAAATACCTAAATATTATCTATATTTCTTTTTTTATCATAAAACTAATATATCAAGGCTTTAGTTACAAACACAAATAGGTGGTCCGAAGAAGAGGTATAGCTTTTAGCCTGGATTTTTCATTTCATTTCTTCCTTTAACTCCTTAAATAAAAAAAATATGCTAAAATAATAAAAATAGTATCTCAAATATAAATATATGTTATTATGTTAATTTAATTATATATATCCATCTTTTATTCCATTAAATAGGAAAGGAAACTATTGATTGTGTTTACGGCGGACTACAACCTCGTAAACCAATGTAATTCGTTTTCCATCACCACCTCTCATAGCTGGATATAATGATGGATTTAATATATATATATATATATATATATATTATTTATCACATAATTACACTTCTGAAATTATAATATAACATCTACCTTCTTACCTTTCAATTCATTGGAAAACGATATGGTCGCTCATGTGTGTGTGTGGACTACCGCCTCCACGAAGCAATGTGAAACGTATTTCATTTTATTTTGACATGGATGGTAATAAGGATATATTTAATGAATATATGTGATATAAATTATATAATAATTATAATTTAAAGGTAAAATATTAGTTACCTTTCTTTTATTCAATCCATCAAAAAATGAAAACAACATTCAGGTATGAATAAAGCTTACCGTCTCCATAAACGGTGTAAGTCAATTTTATATATATAATTTTTACAGAATATTATAAATAGTTATATAAGGAATATATATAAATATATATATTATTTATATAATGGTTAAAATTATATAGATTTTAGAACTATGATTAAATAACATGGACCAAAACTACCAAACCAAAATATACATGAAAAACGAAGCAATTATTACCCATAAAAATGATTTTAACAAAGGATTGTTAATAAATATATGATAAAAGATTGTAAGTAAATAATATATGTTAGGATGTATATTATTATTGATATATAATATATTTATAATTAACCTATACTTATTATATAGTAGGTTCAAACACATGTGAAGGAAATCATACTAGAGGGAAGGGATTCTCTACTCACTTTTACTTATATGGGACATATTCCATATTCACCACTTATTTATTTTGTGTGGTGTATATAATGACCTTTTAAATTTTATATCAAGAAATTATTTATTTTAATTATATTGATGTTTCATTAAAATCTATTCTTTCATGAGGCTTATGATTCAAATGTTGCCAAAGTGGTAAAGGTTTTTCATCTCACTTTTATCCATGAGACATATACCATATTCACAACTTATTTATTTATTCTGATGTATATACTTACCATTTTATATGTTAAATAATTAATATCTTTTTATTAATTTTATTTAAAGTTTCATTTCACATTATGGGTACTATGATTGAAAAGTTAACAAAGTGGTATGAGTTTATTTTACAATCTCATCGTTTATCAGGATTGTTTATGATTATGTTTCCAATGCTGAAATATTGTGATCTATCCCTAAATAAACCCACTAATTTTCTTATTATATTTTTATTAATTAAATTTTCAATTAATATTTCCTTTTTACTCTATTTTTTAATTAAAATTATTTTGAAAATTATTTTAAGGAAATCCAACCTTATTTTTCTTTTCAGTTGAAAATATTCTCTCTTACTTGTCCTTATTTTCTAAAATTGTTCTCAAAACATTATTTACTATTATAATATGATTTATTAAACTAATTTTTACCCATTATTGTATTTTTACAAAAAAAATTAACATGAATCTTATTTTCATTTTTTAATGATGCACTTTTTTATTTTTATGGAAAATGTAAAAGTAGTATTTTTGTAATATACTTAGCATGAATGGAATTTCCCTCTGTCATGATCACTAATTTGTTTTAAGATTACTTTAAAAATATTAATGATTATTTTCAAAGAAAATGTTTTCCCTATCATTCTCTAAATTTTATATTTTTAAATTTATTTTAAAATTGAAATGGATATTTTCTGAAATAATTTTTTTAATTGAATTTTTATGGTATTTTTATTAATCAATAGTAGGATCATTAGTTTTACTTATCTTCCATTGGTAATATAATGTAATGATATCATCCTTATTATTTATCCAAATTTTTTATGATTAGTTTGACTAGGATATACTATTTTGTTATCATTCTCTATACTACTCATAATATTTTATGATTATGTATATTGATTAGGGGAATTATTAACATCTCTATGCAAGTTTTATAATATGAATGTTTATATTGATTATGTTAATTGATTGAGTAAATTTCTAAAATTTTATATGCTAGTTGTTAAATATGAATATTTACATTCATTATGTTTCTCCCCTTTTTTATGAGGAATTTATCGGACTTAGTAAGTAATTATCAAGGCTACTATATCCCCTAGATGCATCGGTAGGTCTCGTGAGACAAACTAGGTTAGGTTTTTGGCTATGGTATTACCCTTTTATGTATAATTTCTTTGAATATGGACTTAAAGGTATGATTATTATGTTCAGTATTATGAATTCCCTCATTATGAGATTAGTTATTGATATCCTTGTGATTGTTCTATTAGTTAAAATATCCATATATAAGCTTCAAGATCAGGTGATTATTCATATGTAATTATTTTCATCATCATTTATTCGTACCATATTATTCTTCATATCCAAATTATTGATTAAATGGAATTAGTTTTAGTTTTTTACCTTTACATATTAATTATTTCTTTTTTTGATATCTTCCTCTGAACGCATACCCTTACTGAGTATTAGAGCTCACCCCTTTATTTGGTTTCCTTTCACCAGGATGCTAGGAAGTATTTTATGATTGATATACAGTGATATGATAAATAGAATAATGGTTTTCCCAAAGAAAATATTATGTTTTATTTTAAGTTTTAAATTTTTATGTGATATTGAATTATGTATCTAGTTTTCCAATAATACTAAACTATTCAGTCCTTTAGGATATTATTTATTGTATCTAGAAATAATGTAATAAAGAAACCACCAACTATGAGCTACTAGGGTCAGGGTCTTTATATATTCTCTATTTCATTATGTAATCCCAAGATTTGGATTTTCCTTATAGTTTTTTATCTTACCTTTGATATCTATTAATACACTTCATCACCTATTTATTTATTTTCATGATAATGATTAATTTTACCCAAGATTAATCATATAAAAACATCATAAAGTATATTTCTCATTTAGTTCCAATGTGTTCCATTAGACAACAGAAATTAATATCAATGAAATCAATTAAATGTGGAACTCTATTTTTCATCATTTTATAGGAATTTTACTCAATTTTACCTCCCATGTATTCATCACAAGTCTTTTTTATATACTATTTCAAGTTATGAATATGAATTTCTTTTATATGATTTGAATAATTTTCCATGATTTTTTGTTATATATAACCAAGCCATCAATGAATCAAACTTTTTCTCTCTTACACTATAAAAAAATACAACATTATATTTTTTATTGAGAGAGATTAAAATTAGACATATAACCTTATATTAATACATCATTATCCTTTACTATAATTAGGCTTCACTTTCAATTAAATGTGATTTTGAGCCCTGAGTCACAAAGTTGAATCACACTTAAGAGATTGTATTGAGTCCTATCTTTAGATATTACATCATTATTTTCAACTCTTCTCTAGATATTCTAACATAATACTTATTTTAATATTTAAATATCAATTATATCAAAATTGAACAATGATATCCACGTGACTCTTTATGTTAATCAAAAAACTATCCTTTTGTATCATATGGTATAAAACCCCACTATCAATTATCAATGTAAGACTATTATTACTCATTTTGAGAGTTATTTTGGCTAATATATTCTTATCCTTATTATCATTCACCAATTAAGAGGTTCTAAGTTGAGTTGAAAAAAAAAGTTAAACTATCCTAAAAACTTTTAGCATTAATAGTAACATATTCCTCCTCTTCCAATAGAGCGAATATATTATCTAGTGGAATAGTGGTATTCACAGTATGCCTTTACCTTATTCTTGATTTTCCCTTTAAAATTACCATTTTTCTACAACATATAGGTATATTCTTACCTCATCACAATAGGTTATGGTATGACCCAGGTAATATAAAAATTTTCACTTTATCAACGATAAAATCTTCTCATCTATAATATATATATTTAAATCATCCATATAAATTTCATGTTTTTGAATCACTGTCAATAATTAATTATGATTTTTTCCTTAAAATTTTTGTTTAAATATTTCTATGTTATTTTATATATGAATCTTGGATGATTCTCCCTCATATATAAGTTAGGTCTTATGTAGTGAATTTGACATTTGATTTTTCAAGATATCTTCACAATTTTATGCATCTATTTGAACTCCCCCATTGACATTGTAATTTCCTAGTTTCTCTCAAATGTATAGAACATTTTTTTCAATTATTTTTCCACTAATGATGGTTTTTAATAGGATCAACGAACTATCGAGTGTTTTCTAGGATCATTTGAATCTTTGATCCCTAAAATAGGATGAGTCGGATTGGGATGCACAGTTAATAGAAAATGTGAATCCCACACAACATGGTTTTCCTAAAACATGTGGTTATAGAAAGTGGATCAGTAGAGGTCGCATGGATTTCCTACAACTCTGTGACCTCAGGCGCATGGCCATGTGATGCTATAGAGGTTTTGGGAAGTGAGGTTTTGCATGGTTTGTGCACGATAAGATAAACTATGTGCCTAACCATGAAAGGTTCACCTTTAAATTTGTATCTTGTATACAGTTGGCACAGAATTTGTCAAACCATACATCCAAACATTGTTCCACTTTCTTGTGTGGATAAATTGACCAAAATTACTCTATATAATGAATTAACCCATGTAGTTGGGGGTTTGTCTTAGTGGTAAGCACCCCGTAATTCTATATGAAAAATGGGGGTTCAAAACCCATTGGGGGCAAGGTATTTTAGCAGTGTTGTAGCACATTGTATCAGTGGTGGTACTGTAGCAACAGTTGGCACTATAGTGATGGCAGGCCAGTATAGCAGTGGTAGGGCACTATAGCTGTGGTGGTTATTTTGGTACTATAGCAACACGGGTACTGTAGCAGTACTATTCATAGAATGGGCCTTGGGCCAAGAAATTGGGCCTAGGTCCATGTAATGGGCTAAATTCCCCCTGGGCCTTCGAGCTATGTAATGGGTCTCCCTCTACCTAGTTAAAAGAGGTCTTTGCTTTTCTTTAATAATAAATGCGGTTTCAACCCCAACCTTTTAAAAAAATTATTTAAACCCTTTTCTTATTTCTTCTTCATCTCTAATGGACTTCTTCTCCTCCTCTATATGCATAGAGATATTTTCCATTTTCAACTTATATATCAATACACTTTCTCCAAAAGAAATTTGTTTCTATTACCATTAGATCCAAAGAAAAACTATAGGTAATATCTTCAATCCTCTTCAATCTATTTCAGGATCCTCATCCACTATGTTTCACAATCTCAATTCAAGGTCATTTTCCAAATTTTTAGGGAATTTGACCCTTTCTATGATTTCTTACAAACTAATTCTAATAAAATTTTAAAAATTGATGAGGGAAGCTCTATAAGGATTAGGTAGGAGGTCTCAGATCTTTTACCTCATTTCTTTTCACTTTATAATTTTAATTTTTGTAATGTGAGCCGGACCCTTCCAGCATCGCCCAAATTTTGTTAAATTAATTAAAATGAATGCCTTACCATTCCAACTATAAACCAAGATAGAATAAAATCAACCCCTTAGGTTGGTATCCTTTATCATCACCCACCAAATGGGTGTTACCCACCTTTAAGGCTAAAATTAATTTTTTTATTAGCTTATTGATCACCCTTAATGGGTTTTCCCTCATAGTAAATGTCTTTAATTGTTTAACTAAATGAATTAGAAGCATATTCCATGAGTTTGGCCTCTATATACCTTTCCATAAGTAAATGGTTGGACTAATTGAATTGAATACGAGCTTATTCATTTCCTCATATGCCAAAAAATGGATTTCCTTCTCAAATACCCTATCCAACTTGATAAATTATGTTATTGATGTTTGTTTAAATTCTTTCACACTAGTTCCATGGGTGATACAATGGGTTTAGAATTAAGGACCCATTGAATGTGATTAATTTTACTTATTTAGGTTTTATTAATACTTTGTAAACACACCATGGGAGATGTTATCTATTCCTAATATGGGTTCACTGAGTGTTATATATTAAATGAGGGACATAAATTCCTTTGGGGAGACCCTTGGATGGGATCGATGGCATGTTGGTTAAGCCATTCCTCTAGAGATACTTGAGCCCCTAAGTTTGATATCAGGTATAAACTTGGAGGTTATTCTTGACATTTTCACACCATTCCTGGAGTATCACAAGGGACTTCATTATTGGTTTACCTTGGACGGACTCCTTAGAAGTATCCTTTCACCAATTCCCTCATGAAATACCCTACCACAAAATATGGCAAGGGAAGCGCTACCCTTTATCAGCGCTAAACAGAAAGCGCTAATAAAGGGGTATGCCTTTATCAGTGCTAGTTAAAAGCGCTGATAAATATAACCTTTATCAGCGATAAAATAAGCATTGATAAATTCATACCCTTTATCAGCGCATTTTTTAACACTGATAAAAGCGCGCATTTATCAGCGCTTATTTTAGTGCTGATAAAATTTTTTATTCTTAATTTATATAAAATAATAATATTTATCAGTGCTGAAATAAAAGTGCTGATAAATATATGTTTTATCAGTGCTTTTATTTGAGCACTGATAAAACATACCTTTATCAGCACTTTTAACAAGTGATGATAAAGGTTCCAGTGGTTTCTATTTAATAACCCTAATAGGCCCTCCTCTCTCGCACACGGTAAAGCTTTCACGGAAGCTGAACCAGGACCCTCTTCCACCGCGACATCTCCTCCTTGTCTGCACCTCTTCCACATCTTCCTCCTCCTCCTTGTCCTACTCCTCCTCTTCCTCCTCATTCTTCTCCATCGCCATTGGGTTTTTCTCCTCTGTTATTACCTCTGCGCTGTGGGTTTTTCTCCTCCACTATGACCGTCACTGTCTCTTCCGCCGTTACCACCGTCGCAACTGTCACTCCCTCCACCGCTGCTGCCTCTGCCGCCGCCGCCTCTGCTGCCGCTGTTCATTGTATGAGTATATATAATCATTAAATATAGATAATATTTATTCAATTTGAGTATTATACTATTACAAACATAATATTGTTTTCTACAGTTGGATTTTGATGATGAACTTCTTAAGGATGAGGATTCGGTGTAGGGAATTGGTCTTGAGGTTGTACCTCTGGATGGTTTTCCAATCCATTTTCTACCCATTGAGTAGAAGGTTATGACTACATTACAAGATGAGGACGTGAACAAGCTTATTGTTCTACATGTGTTTTAGAGGAAGATTCCTCCCATGTATTGGTGTGATATAGACCCCAGGAAGTTAATAGTAGGCTTGATAGAGTCACATATATTCCACACCTTGTGATGAAACCTCTCAATAAAATGGTGGTCTTAACAATAATTATTTTTCTGGTATTAGCTAGTCGATGGTTAATTTTGGGGATGAATAACCATAATGAGATGATACTCACTTGGATGAATATTAAGTTATTTTTTTTGTTAAAGTCTTATCTAGACATGTAGTGCTCAGCCTGTATCTAAGAGATTCTGCACCTTCGGAAGAATATCATGACCTTCATAGAGATTTATCTAAGGTTAAAAAATCTTTCATAGTATAAAATGGATATAGTTTTATAGAGAATGAATGGTCATGCCTTGGATTTATATAAGGGAAGCACTCTCTATTCTTGAGTTTTGGTGATATGACTGGGTTGAGGGACATGATCATTTGGATTCCTAACCTTATTGATTTATAGCATGGTTTTAATGTGACCATCACTATTGAACCTAGATTTATGGGTTTAGGTTAATGAAGCATGGGTATATTCCTTTGGTTTTGGAATAATGTTGGGTAATTGGTGATCATGTGGTGAGTTTTGGCCTGGTGTGATGTTAAGATTGGAAAAGAGTACCAGGGGTGTCCCATTGGAAATATGTACATTCCCCCTCATTTTTTTCAAGATGTACGGGTAGGCTCATTGAGTTTGAATAGGGATATGATCATACTCACTAGATACCACGTGTTGTGTTGAAAATATAGTACCATGAAGTTTAAAGTCATGCGATTAGGATGTATGTGTCATGAAAGGTGTGATAACAGAGGATTGATCAGGGCTTACTAATTTGGGATATTCTATCTAGAATAAAAATGGGGATTATACCTAGTAAGAATGACTTATTGGTTAGGGCTTACCCATTTTATGTTCATCTTTTATATTTTAAAAATTTTGTTGAACTCGTTCTATCGAAGGAGGGTTCTATAATTTGTTGTTATCTTAAGGTGTGTTTAATCATGGTGTGGGTTGATTTCAGTTTTAGTGGGTTCTTGGGGTTTGTGGGATGTAGTAAATGGTGTACTTGGTTTTATATTATTTTATTCTCATGAGTTTCCCCTATTTTATGTTTTCTTTTCCGTTGGAAATCTCCTCTGTTGTGCGCCTCTCTACCACGAACGCATCTCTATTGTGTACTTAACGACACCTTCACGGTAAGTTTTCTCCTTTTACTCATTGATTTCCTCTTGATCGCATGTTATTACTATTTGATATTGATGGTTATAATGTGAAATGTACGGGATAAACGCCCCACTGAAAATCATGGTCGTTGGTGGTCCTTGTTTGCGCACTAAATGAATTGCATGTTGGTTGGTTCTTGTTGAACATTTGTATATAAAAAATGGTGATTTACGTATACTTTAATTATGGAGTATGGTACTCTCCCATGTTTTGGTCAAGATTCTTCCATGTATAGGTTTTATGTACTGATATATACATAAGACAGGGCACAATCCCCCGTATATAGATAGAGTTCAAGTACTTTCACATGTTTTGGGGTGGGTTCCTCTATTTCATTTTAGAGGCATTTGTACCATGATTTTTTTTATAAAACCCAAATAATGCTACTTGATTAATTAAAACAAAATATTAGGAAAGTTCAATATCGAACCCATAAAGACGATGAATATGAATAAATAATGGATGAATTCCAATCGGTTGACAAAAGAGTATGAAGATGGCGTGAAAGAGTTTATCAAGTTTGCAGGAGATCATGCATGTGACCCTTCTCAAATCCATTGTCCATGTTTACGCTGTTGTTATTCAAGACACATTAGTCTAGAGGAGTTGGAAGAACACCTGATTTATCATGGAATAGATCTCAGTTATACATGTTGGAATAAACACGGGGAAAAAATGAATGTATGTAGTGGCTCATATAACACGACATTTTATGGAAGATATGATATGATTACAAGCGTGAACAATGAAGACGATCGCATAGAGGGTGTGATTACAGATGTGAATGATGATGAAGATCGTATTGAGGAAATGAAAAGGATAGTTGAAGATGAATTTTGTGATTGCCCAAAATTGATTGAGAAGTTAAAGAGTTGTGTAAAAACACCATTGTATGTTGGTTGCACTAAATATATAGCATAGTCAGTCGTACTAAAGCTGAATAATTTGAAAGTAGGCAACAGGTGGACTGATGCTAGTTTTACAGAACTACTTGCTCTCCTAAATGACATGCTCCCAGAAGATAATGAACTCCCAAGCCAAACATACGATGCCTAACGAATGCTATGATCGATGGGTATGATCTCTGAAAGAATACACGGCTTCCCGAATGAATGTATATTGTTTCCCAAGGACCTAAAATCACTTAAAGAATGCCCAAAGTATGGTGATTCTCGATACAAGAAAGATGATTCTAGTCCTACAAAATTTGTATGGTACTTTCCAATCATTCCAAGGTTTAGGTGCCTATATGGAAGTGAGGAGACTGTAAGAAAATGGACACGGCATGCAGATACAAGAATTAAAGATGGGAAACTACGTCACCTGGTAGACTCTCCTCAGGGGAAGATAATTGATCACGGGTATCCTGAATTTGGAAATGAGTCGAGGAACCATCGTCTGGCGTTATCTATAGATGGGGTGAATAATTTTGGTTTTCAAAGCAGTAGTCACAGTACATGGCCGGTTATGTTGGTAAATTACAACTTACCACCGTGGTTATGCATGAAACGAAAATACATCATGTTATCTATGCTTATATCAAGACAAAAACAACTGGGTAATGATATTGATGTTTATTTGGCTCCATTGATCGAGGATTTGAAAATATTGTGGGATTCAGGTGTTACGTTGTATGATGCTTACAAAAAAGAAGATTTCACTTTGAAAGCCATGTTGTACAGGATGATAAATGAATTTCCGGATTATGGAAATTTGTCAAGATATAGCATTAAAGGAACTCAAGGGTGTCCCGTTTGTGAACAAGCTACACAGTCAATTAGGTTGAAACATTCATCGAAAACTGTGTTTTTAGGACATCGCAGATTTCTATCCCAATGGCATATGTACCAATCTTGGACGACATCAATCAATGGAAGTTCAGAAGAATGTATAACGCCGTCTCCACTAACAGGTGATCAATTGTTTGAGAAGGTAAAATATTTGAACATTACTTTTGGTAAACCATTTTCAAAAAACCTTACAAAAATTGGTTGGAAAAAGATATCAGTTTTTTTTTTGAATAACCATACTGGAATTATTTGTATGTCATACATTTTCCTGATGTTATGCATATTTAGAAAAAATGTATATGATATTGTCATCGGCACGTTGCTAAATGCACCCGGAAAAATGAAGGATGGAATTAAGGCTAGATTGGACATGGTTGAGATGGGAATACGAGAAGAGTTGGCACCAGTGAAGGGTGGAAAATGAACATTTCTTTCCTCCTGTTACTTACACTCTTTCAAGGCAGGAGAGATATCAGTTTTTTAACTTATTGAATGATGTAAAGGTTCCAGAGGGGTATTCATCAAATATAAAGAACATCATCTAAATGAACGATTTAAAATTAAAGGGTCTGAAATCACATGACTGCCATGTTTTGATGAAAGATCTAATTCTAATGGCTTTACATAGCATTTTTCCCAAGAATGTCTGTTATACATTAATGAAGCTCTATTTCTTCTTCAAAGATATATGCAGCAAAGTTATAGACCCGGAAAATTTTCCAACTATGGAAAGAGAAATTTCCGTCATATTATGTGAATTGGAAATGTTCTTCCCGTTGACATTTTTTGATATGATGGTTCATTTGATGGTTCATTTGGTGAGAGATATTCGACTATGTGGTCCTATAAATTATAGATGGATGTACCCCATTGAATAGTATATGAATATTTTGAAAGGGTATGTCAAAAATCGAATTCGTCCAGAGGATTGTATTGTGGAGCAATATATTGTTGAGGAAACTGTTGAATTTTGTACTGAATACCTATCTGGTGTGGAAAATATTGGCCTACCGAAATCTCGTCACACTGAGCGACTTGAGGGTGAATGAATTTCTGGAAGAGAGGTTGTCACAATAAATATTACAGATCGGAATCAGGCTCACCTTTACATTTTTCATATCAGTTTTGACGTTGACACATATGTTCAAACCCATAAATAAATTCTTAGGCGTTTGAATCCGTATAGGGATGAAAAATGGATATCAGATACACATAATCAACAATTTATAGGATGGTTTCAGGACCATATTTTTAAGCAGTTAGATGAAAATCCAGACTCAATTTCAGAATGAATTCGATGGCTAGACGGAGGAGCAATTGTGTATGTATTATCTTACAATGATTATGCAGTTAATGGTTATATATTCTATACTAATGAACATGATGAAGATAGAACCATACTGAATAGTGGGGTTACACTTGTGGCTAAGGTGATGCATGTTTCTGGTGCTAAGGAAAAAAATCCAATTTATGTGAATATGTCATACTTTGGCATCATCAAACGAATATGGGAGTTGGATTATACGAAATTAAAAGTGCTGATTTTTCAATGAAAGTGGGTTGATAACAGGAGTGCTGTTAAAATAGATGAATTAGGATTTTTGAAAGTTGATTTCAGTAAGGAAGGAGAGAAATACGAACCATTTATAATGGCATCACAGGCAGTACAAGTATTTTATGTTCCAGACCCCACAAACCGAAATTGATCAATTGTTCTGTTATCAACCAAAAAAACTTAAGGTTCAGATGAAAGTTCAACGGAGGATGACCCTTTTACAGGGACTTCACAATAATTTCACATTAGTCCCAATATAAACGGTGTTTTGTATGTTAGAGGAGACCGCAATGAAGGGATTTACATATTCGATAGAGGAGTCAAATCTCTTCAACATTTAAAGAAAAAAAAGAGTTCAATAATCAGGTTATTTGTTTATTGTAATATACATTGTGTTATGTTATGTTATTATCTGTCCGCTGCTACTTTTATGTAATCTAAATTAAATGTTAAACCACTTCTACAGATAATGACTTCTGAACCTGCTGATGCGCCCAATCTCGAGGCACAAAAGGTCTCTCAACCACCTGCTGGTGGTCCCAGTGTAGATCAACAATAGGTTTCTCAACCAGCTGTTGGTGGTCCCAATGTAGAGCAGCAACAAGTTTCTCAACCTGTTGTTGCTGGTCCCAGTGCAGATCAACAACAAGTTTCTCAACATGTTTTTGTTAGTCCTAGTGCTGATGATAGTGCTCCATAGAAAGATATTGATGATACTTCTATGGAAATGGTAGGAAATGAAACCCAGAAAGCGCAAAAAAAACAACAGTGCCATAGTTCGACAATGTTACCCAAAATCATTAAGGAAAAAGAAAAAGGTATCAAATTTGAGGTGGGATGGAATAAGAGAGGCCAACATGTTAAACCCAATAAATCCATCTTTAGTAGCTACATTGGAATCGTCACTCTGAAACGTGTGCCGATTGATGTACAGTCGTGGCACCATATTGTCACTGGTCTGAAGACACTAATGTGGGAAGAGATTACGGTAACATTATGATATCATTTTTTTAATTTATTAAAATAAAATACCAAAACATTGACTTACTCTTCTTAATCCATTGAGAAGTGCATTTATATTAGATGCCTTGCACAAAGAATATGTATTAAGAGTTACAGGAAGGATTCATAGAGGTTTTTGCACAATTTTAATGAAATATCATCTTTAATATGCTGAAGGTAAAATCAAGCCACACCCACCTCCTCTTTATGCACACTTGATATCCCAAGGAGCATGGGACGCGTTTATCAACCGTTGTGGGGAGCAGACTTTTTAGGTACATTGTGTGGGGTAATACGTTGTTTGAAGTGCTTGTATTCATCACTTTGATTGAAAGTTTTTTATTTATGAAGCAACAAATGAGTGCTAAAAATAAAAAATGCACAGCAGAACCAGCATACCCTTACCGTAAAGCAAGGTTGGGGTACACTTAACTTGAGAAAAAATTGGTTTGTCTTTTAAATCTACTGTACTACTTATATGTGACATAAAACAACACCATAACCATGTTTCTCTGTTTATATGCAGATTGATAAATCGAAATTGAAAGCTAAATCCATCCCACTCCATGTTCTATAGAAGGAGGATCATGTAAATAAAGAGGGGATACTGATAGATGAAAACACATAAAAAGTGTGGGAAACATGTGTAAGTATGACATAATATAAATTTGATTTGTTTTAAATCACTATTACATTACAATGACTACTTATTTTTCTATATTTTCTATCTGACATAGTCATAGGAATAAAAAACACCCGCACCAGATGCATACATACTTTCAGCGGCCTTGAAGTGGCTAGACCAGTATGGCTGCGTCAGAGGTGCGGGTTTTGGGGTGACACCCCGAACATATTTTCAAAAACAAAAACAAGCAGACGAAGAAAATTAAAAAATGGAAAATCATCAAGACAAATTAGCTATTTTTCAAGAATAATTACAATACCAGAGAGAGATGATAGCAACATTTATGGGGGAGAGGAAAAGAGAAGAAACAACTCAACAACAACCTGTGCATGATGATCCCACCCCACCCCCACCATCTTTTAGGCAAGCCATTCCCTTAAAAAACACGACTTAGCTGAAGTAATCAATGTTTTAATAATTTTTTCAATGAAATGTGATTCACATAGAAATTGATACCTTTCCTGTACTAATATTCTATAGGGTGAAAATGACAGTGATTTATATCTAACAACTCCCACATATCACCTTGTAGTGAGGGATACGGTGTTCAATACGTAGAATGACATGCTACACAACAGACAGATTCCAAAAGATCATTTCAGAGTGTCAATTAATGTAGAAAATGAGTTGAGTGCCGAGCTACCTATTCCAAATGACAATGAAGACATTCATACGGTTGAACAAGATATTAGAACATTCATCAAATGGTCGTTAGTTCTTGTAAAAAAACATGTTGACAAGGAGGTATCCATTTCCATGTTATTTTTCAAGCTAGACCTTTAACATTTAATGAAAAAATGTCTGAACCGATGAATGTTATTACAGAACGACAAAGATAAGGGGGTGAAATGAAATATCAGCTCAAAAATTTCTCAAGGATCAACCAACCAATTGAAATGGTCTACCGAGAGCACCTTCACCCCACCTGTTCTATATCCATAGTCAATATCATTGCAGGCTCATGTGGATACAAAGTTGATAGACAACAATGCTCACACTATTGTTTTTGAAAAAAAATATGTATAGAGAGGAAACATCAGATTTCATTAGTGGTGAAAATGTAAATGAAATCTTCAAGTATGAATGTCTAGGAGCTTGAGTTGTAAATGTATACATGAGGTATGTTTTCATGATTTGATTTTAAAAAAGCTGGTATACTCTGACAATAATGACTAAATATATTTTATATTTTTCACAGGCGTATATATGAAAAACAATTGAAGTTATTTCCCCATGAAAAAAAATTTGGACTCGTTAGTCCTCACACCACCTCTTCAAAATAAGAAATCGATTCTGATAAAGAGGTTGTAATAATTCCATCCCATCTCAAATTGTTTGAAAACAAAATTATGGATGACAGACTCTTTTTAATACCAAGGATTTAGGGGTAAAACTATACAATTTAATCATATAAACTATATTTTCATTTCTTTACTTATTCCTTTTTGTATTTTTAGGGATCATTGGATACTGATTGCAGTCAATTTGGATACTCCAAATATTTATTTTCTGGATTCAACGCATGGATATCCAACAAACTGACCACGCATGATGGAATTTGTTAATTTGTAATACACTATATCTAGAATTTTAAAACTAAACATCTAGTTATATAAATTATGTTATCTTTTAATGAGGATTATGTTATGACAGGTCGGTGCATCAATATCGTCTAATGCATGGAATGAATCCAGGGCATAAGGATGAGCAAGACTACAAGATCTACAACTGGAAAATTATCCAGGTATATATAATAAAATTTCACTATCCAAACACATATTAAAACAAATTACTTATTATATTTGATGTTTCTACAGTGTCCAAAACAAACAAAGGTAAAGGACTGTGGTTATTATGTTTGTAAATTTATGAAAGAGATCTTATTTCATTAACAAACTAGCATCCCTGACGATGTATTTTCGAAAATAATTACGAGTCAATTTAAAATATTTATTAATACTTTGTGTATTTATATTTTTTCAGTACTACCATGACTGTCACAAAAACTCATATTCAAAAGATGATATAGATTTGTTTAGAAATGAATGGGCAACATACCTGATGGAAGATTGTACACAAATAGTGTGAAGGTGAATTCCTACTAATGTTATCCATATATGATCATTGATATCTCCCTTTTTTACATTTACTAAGCATATATGATCACCCATTATTATTTTTTATATCCTCATGTTATGAAGAATGGTTTTTATATGATTTTTCTCTCTAGTAAAGCATAACTCAATGGCTAAAAGTGTCTGATAAAAGTTTCAAATTTACATTAAGTTTAGAAAAGACTACTAACATACAAAAAATATAGAAAACACATTCATATTGTTTTGATACTTTAGGAAAATGATCCATGAGTCATTTGTGAGGTGTACGAATCGACCATACCTCAATCTGACGCACGATGTGACCGATAAGGATAAAAGTGTCTGATAACAGTTTCAAATTGACATTAATTTTAGAAATCAACACTACTAACATACAGAATACCAAGAAAACACATTCAGATTGTTTTGATACTTTAGGAAAACTATCCATGAGTAATTTTTGAGGTGTACGAATCAACCTCACCTCAATCCGATGCACGGTGTGACCGGTATGACTAAAAGTGTCTGATACTTGTTTCAAATTGACATTAAGTTTAGAAAACAACACTACTGACATACGAAATACCAAGAAAACGCATTCAGATTGTTTTGATACTTTAGGACAAAGATCCATGAGTCATTTTTGAGGTGCATAAATTGACCGCACCTAAATCTAATGCACGGTGTGACTGGTATGGCTAAAAGTGTCTGATACCAGTTTCAAATTGACATTAACTTTAGAAAACAACACTACTAACATACAGAATACCAAGAAAATGTATTCAAATTGTTTTGATACTTTAGGAAAATGATACATGAGTCATTTTTGAGGTGTACGAATCAACCACACCTTAATCTGATGCACGTTGTGACCAGTATGGCTAAAAGTGTCTGATATCATTTTCAATTTGACATTAACTTTAGAAAACAATACTACTGACATACGGAATACAGAGAAAATGCATTCGGATTGTTTTGATACTTTAGGACAATGATCCATGAGTCATTTGTGAGGTGTATGAATCAACTGCACCTCAATCTGATGCATGGTGTGACCGGTAAAGCTTTTCATTAGATAAAGAATCAGTATTTATTAAATGAGATAAATCATCCAAAAACATATTGATTTTACAGTATTCCCTTTCATTGTTATCAGAATGAAAACATTTGAGTTTATCATTTCCATATTTTAGTTTCACATTTCCATATTAATGTATTCTTTCATATTAATGTTTTAATTTATTTCATTATTGTATTAATAACATAATATTTGTTTTCTTATATAGGTGGATTTTTTCCTTGAGTTCGGATGCTTTGTTCGGCAAAAAATATTGTGGACGACAATTTTTGAGGGAGGATCACGGATATCAAAGGATTAAACATTAATTTTTATAACTATTATTGGATAATTTTAATTGTAACCATGTAAAAAATTGTTTGAAATGTATATAGCAGTGTGTTTTTTTGTATTCATGATGTTAAGTAAATGTATATAGGATTGTTTGTCAAAATATTGTGTGCGGGTGCTGTTTTGTATAGGTGTGCAGTTGTTGTTTTGTACAGGTGTAAGTGTTGGTTTGTGTAGGTGATGATTCTGCAGGTTCAGGTGAAGGAGCCTTTATCAGTGCTATATTGAGCACTGATAAAGGACACCTTTATTGGTGCTATCTTGAGCACTGATAATAGGGTCATTTATCAGCACTATCTTGAGCACTGATATTATGGCCCTTTATCAGCACTCACGATAGCGATGATAAAGGAACCCCTTTAACAGTGCTACAAAAGTGTTGTAAATGCCGAATAAGATAAAGGGGGGTCCCCTTTATCAGCACTTCGAAAAGCACTGATAAAGGTTGCCTTTATCAGTGCTAAGAAAAGCACTGATAAAGTGTGTCCTTTAGCAGTTCTTTTTTAGCGCTGATAAAGGTCACCTTTATCAGATCTTTTCGGAGCACTGATAAAGGGGACCCCCCCCCCCCTATCTTCTCTGGCATTTATAGTGATTTTCTAGCACTGTTAATGTCAGTTTTTAGCGCTGATAAAGGCCCAATTTATAGTAGTGATACATGGAAATTCCTTCTATATGATCATGGATGGGCACAAGTTGATTATTTATATTTAATAAAAATGTTTCTTAATTGAAATTGAAAATAAAATAAATGATTTTAAATTAGAAATGGTCATTGGTTTTTGAAATCTAGGGAAATATACTCCAAGCCCAAGTACAAGCTTGGGGATATTCCACCCTCTCATATATTATGCCACTTAATTTACCTTTGTAGGTTCCCTTGGTTCAAACAAACCAGCTTCAACTAAAGCATGTAAATTAGACAGGTCTCCATGTGGAACCTAGTCCCATGTATTTATTTATTAAATTCCATTTTCATTTATTTAATAAAATTCACTATTCATTTTATATTGCAAGAAATGTAATGTCCTCGACACTGTGGGTGGAGGCCTATTGATATTGTATCTCACACCTTTCTTGGGCTTCCCTTGGCACCCAATATGAATTTATGTTTGTTGGTATTGATAGAGAGAATAATCTAGCCTCCAATTCTTTATCATTAATTCTAGGATAGATTTTGAGGAGTAGAGGACTGAGCCTATACTTGAGATTCTAGACATATGAGGTTTTTGGATTTTTTGTGTTTTTTTCAAAATATAGAATATAATCTGTAACCCAGACCCCATGAATAGTAAATTTTTAGAGATACCTGACATAGAATCATAAATACATGTATTTAGTTTTTTTCTAGCTTCTGATTATTTTTTATTGAGCTTGCATGTTTTATTCTTATTGCTCCACTTTTTTATATTGGTTATTATTTATTTATATTGTTTCTATTCCTTGTTATATATATATATATAGTTGTGATCCACTCTAATATATGAGGTAATAGTCTCCCCACAAAACACCCTAGGCTTTCACTATTATTTGGCAGCCACTGGAATTCACGGAGACATGATTGAGGTCTTGTGGCCACCGTTACAGGGCACCATTAAGTGGAATCTAGGGAATGATGTTACAAAGTGGTATTGAGGACTCTTTTACTTTTTTATTACCTTCTAGGTTTCATAATGGGTACTAGGACATTGTAATTTGGTCCAGATCATATGCATGGGAGTAGCTAACCCGCATATAGGGGAACCCCAAATTTCCTGGGATGGGTATATATTGTTATTTCATGCATTTTTACCATTTCATGGATTTGATCATTGTGTGAAAAATTTATTTTTGGTGATATTAATTTTGAGGTAATTAAAATGGATTATTTACCTTATCCTGATGATATGATGGTACATCAAATCATGCATCATACTAGGAATGATATAATTTAAATTACATGCATTATGCCATGTCATATCTACTTCCTATGTGCATTTCCTATTTTTCATGTGATTTCTATGTGTACCTTGTTGTTTATTCTTTGTAGTTATTGATTTTTGATTTGCAGAACTATGTTCATATTCCCTTTTAGGATTGGAAAAACACAATTGGAACATAAATTTTCTACCTTAACTAAATAGTGTTTTCCTGCATATGTTAAAGTAGATGCCTTAAGTATCCAATTGTAGAATTTTGAGCCAAAGACCATTCGTGGTATGGGATTAAATAGGTTTTGGTTAGTATTAATTGGACATCACCTTCCAATTTATAATGTCTATGGGCCCTTATAAATTAGATATGAAAATTCATCAAAGTCAACCACTTAAAGTAAATTTAAATACAGTAATGAATTAAAATAAAAATAACCTTTAAAATAAAATAGTTACCTTATAGGATACTTTGAACCTAACCTGACTTATTAGAGGGAAGTAGGTCATGTCTCCTATGATCCTTTTGTAACTCATTCTTCTGACATATACTTGTCTCTAAGAAGAAGACGAGTAGTGTATTTCTTAAGTAGTTTGGCCTTGTACATGTATTTCCTTTCACTTTTTCTATCTATTATGAATCCTATCTGAGGCGTGCACTTAGAAATTGTAGAGTTATTACACCACCATGACCTCATTCTACACACCAATAAAGTTCTAATGAGCATACTCTATAGGTGGTGGGCCCTAAGAAACCTATGATTCCTCCTATAGTTCCACATGAGGTACCTCCTATAGAACTTACACTGGGTGTTGATTCCTAGTTCCATGATAGCTTATTATGGTTCATGAAATTAGTTCAGGTTTCTCCTCAGTCTACCCCTTCTATAAAAATTTTGACATGTGAGTTCCAGTAGTATTATCCTCTAACCTACTTGAGGGATAGCAGACCTTAGGTTGTTGAATCACAGCTCGAGGTCTTACTTTTGATCTTCAATCATATCAAGATTCATTTAGAGAGGTGGGTAAAAATGACAACCGATATGAAACTATATTTCACTAATAATTGGTGGGATGTTCTTACTCAGGCTGGTCGACATCAAGGTATGGTCTAGGCGAACTTCTAAAAATCCTTTTTTTGAATATTTCTTCCCTCAAACTCTGAGAACTAATCACATTAAGGAATTCAGGACCTTCATCAAGGTGAAATTTCAATAATGGAATACTCATCTTGATTCACTGAATTGAAACACTTTTTACCAACCTTGAATGGTGATGATATGACTATCATGAGGTGATTTGAGGATGGACTTGAATACACATATGTTCATAAGTGAACATCTTTTGGATGACCATCATTTCTGAGATAGTGAATTAGGCCCTCATCACTTAGCAGAACCTGAGGGAGTTAGTAAATGTAATGAAGGGTAGTACATATTCCAAGAAGAGTAGTTGTTTATCCAGTGGAAGGAGATGATGTTTCAATGTTAAAAGTTGTGGTAGTACAATCCAGATGGAACACACCAACAATAATGTGGTATGTCACTAGTGTGGTACGCTAGACCATAAAAATCTATAGTATACAAGGAACTTTGTCAAGTGTTGGGATTAAATCATGATCATCCACCTCTAGTGTTTATTCTGGTCCTTTCCTCTAGTTCCAAGTGAGCGGGGATCTGTTCCATAACCACCTTTAGGTCTAGGATTAGTGAAATGTTTTCAAGAAGAAATCTGTTCTTTAATTAGAAGATCAGGCTGAGCAGGTGGTCAAGGTTGAGGTGTTCAGGTCTTAGAGTTTCTGCGACAACATAGTAGGGATGCTCAATCTACTCAGGTAGTATCTCAAGGTCGCATTTCAGGCCATATTTATGTTGTGCATCCTATGCCTAAGAAGAAGATTCTAGGTCCATATACAATTATAGGTACTATTCTGGTAGACTCTACTCTAGTGTATTCTTTATTTGATATAGGTGATTCACCTTATTTTTTATCTGCTACAAATATGAGAATTTCGGGATTAGTGGAAGAATAGTCTAGTGTTTTTATGACCCTTGACATTCCATTAGGAATTCGAGTTGAGGGTATATTCCATAGAAAGCAGTTACCCTTTTGAAATAGGTTGGTACCATTTTCTGTGGAGTTTTTCATTCTTGAGATGAATGGTTTCAATGTCATTATCAATATGAACTAGATTGTTCCTTATCAAGACCAGGTAGACTGTTATCACCATTGGGTATCCTTCACATCAGTCAAGGGTAGTATGTATATCCATATGGGTGAATGGGATCTCCAAGACATTAGATCTGGACTCAAGCGTACTGGCCTAGGTTGAGTGAAAGCCCAGATGGCCAATATCTTTATGAATGATTAGAGAATATAGCTTGTGGAATTACCTCCTATAGTGGACCATTTTAGAGAAGTATTACTTGAAAACTTATCCATCTTACCTTTTTAGATAGAGGTTTAGTTAACCATCGATCTCATTCCAGGTGTGGAACCGGTGTCCATTACTCCCCGTAAGATGGAAACTAAAGAGATCTATGAACTCAAGAAGTATCTTGAAGACTTAGATTACAAGGGTTTAATCTAACTCAGTACATCACTATGGGGTTCACCAGTCCTTTTTTTTAAAGAAGGTAGATGTTACCCTTTGATAGTGTTTGGATTATCATTGACTGGGATAGTTTATGGTGAAAACATATATCGACTTCCTCGAATTGATGACCTCTTAAACTAGCTTCTAGGAGACACAGTTTTCTCCAAGATTGATTTGAGTTCAGTATATCATCATGTTCATGTGAGTCCATCATGAAAACCACGTAAAAAATTACAGAGCAGGTACAACTTGTACGAGTACCTGGATAAGTCATTCATTCTAATGAATGTGCCAGTTGTCTTCATGTATCTAATGAATCAGGTTTTCCACTCATATCTTGATTCCTTTGTGGTGGTCACTATAGATGACATATTAGTGTACTTTCATACTAGACATGTCCATTCCAGCCATCTTGTGATTGTATTGAGTACACTAAGATATCACCAACTTTATGTGAAGCTCATAAAATTCAACTTTTAATCATAAAATTTTACTTCTCAGGTCGAATCATATATGAGGCAGGAGTATTAGTTGATCTAGAGAAGGTGTGTTTCATGGTATTCTGGGAGTATCTGAATAATGTGTTTGATATAGTAAGCTTCTTAGGTATGGCTAGATATTATAGATGATTCATCCAGTATTTCTTATTCTTGATAGAGACTCTTATAGGCTTGACAAATAATGGTGTGAAATTTAAATGGATGAAATCTTGTGGGACATATTTTCATTACTTAAAGGAAATTCTTTACTCAGCGATGATCCTAATCTTCTAGGTCCAGGAATAAATTATAAAGTCTATTGTAATTATTATAGAATCATTCTGGTGAAGTTTTAATAAAAGGTGATCAAGTTTTATTGTATGGGGTTTTCTATTGTATGCCTAATGAGTGTAATTATCCAACAAATGAACTTGATCTAGCTTCCTTGGTTCATGATCTACATTTTTGGAGACACTACTTATTGGTTGATTGATTCATTGTTTACACATACCATAAGTACCTTAAATAAATATCCTCACAGTGATACATGAATCTGAGGTAGTTTAAGAGGGTGTAATACCTACAGTACTCTGAATTTTAGATTGCTTACACACCTGGAAAAATAATTGTTATAGATAATTCCTTGAACCATAAAACTCAAAAAATCCATAGAGGAGGCCAGTAGAGAGTGGAAGTTGATGTTTTTTTCTCTAATATGCATCTATAGGTTCAGAAACAGCATGGGAAACCAGTTCTAGAATCCCTTATGGTTACTTCCTTCCTTATGTAATGTGCCTGGATGCGTCGATTATCATAATTTGAGGGCCTTTTATGATGTAGAGTGTTACATATGGGAAACCACCTCATGGTAGGTTCATTGATGTGAATGAAACCTTACTCTTCCTTAGTTGTGTATGGGTACATTATGTCATACGAGAAGATCTAATGAGGGAGTATCATGCCTCTTTTTGGGTAGTTCATCCTAGTCTTACCAAGATGTACAATGACATGAATCTTTTATTAGTGTCCATGTATGATGAGGCAGATAATAGGTTTAATCACTCAATGTTCCACCTCTCTGTCGATGAAGGAAGATAACCAACATCCTATTAGAATTCTACAACCTCTATCCATTCCTGAGTGGAAATTAAATAATGTCACAATAGATTTTATGACAGTATTTCAAATATCCCCTCAAGGAATTGATGTAGTATGGGTGATCATCGACAAACTGACCAAAGTTTCACACTTCCGACTAATCTGAGAGTCCTTATCTATCGATGAGCTGGGATAGTTTTACCTTAGAGATATAGTTTGACTATGTGGTGTTCCCCATTGTATTATATCTAACAGATAAACTTGGTTTACATCTTATTTCAAGAAAGGTTTGTAGAATCCACTTGCTTCATAGGTTCTCTTGAATATAGAATATCACCCACACACTGACAGGTAGTCCGAGAAGATGATACGGGTGTTAGAGGATATTTTATGGTCATTTATCCATAACTTTGGAGGTTTTAGGGAAAAACATATTCCTCTAGTTGAGTTTTCCTACAAAAAATACTTTCATGTAATAATTATAATTTCTCCATATGATTTCCTATAAGTTAGACTGTGTCGTTCCCCTCTATGCTTGCTTGAGGTAGGTGAGGTAGTTCTACCAGGTTCTCATCTCATTCAGGAGACTTTATAACAAGTCCCAATGATTCAAAATTATATGGTTATAGATTAGTTTAGAAAAAATACTTTTATCAATCATCATCACAACCCTCTAAATTTTGAGGTGGGACATCAGGTCAATCTATTGGTATTTTCTAAATTAGGTCAAAGATGAAATGAAGATAGGGGATGTTATCACCTAGATATGTAAGGCCTTTTGAGATAGTGGAGAGAGTCAGACTGGTATCTTATCAGTTGTTATTACCTCATAGGTAATGTGTCATGCGCAATATCTTCCATGTATCACAGGTTTGATATTATAATGTTGAACTATCTCATTTGTTTTACCCTGAGGATATAGAGTTGGAATTGGATACATCCTTTGAGGATAATATGATATGTATAATTGATCAGAGCATAAAGGATCTCTAAGTAAATTCATTTCCTCTTGTCCGAGTGCTATGGAATAATGGATGCATAAAGGATGAGACCTTGGAGTGGGAGGACAATGTATGTTCACAGTGGCTAGAACATTTATCATACGATGTTTTATCACACTCAAAAGGGAAACTCGGGGATGATTTTTCTTAATAAGGGGATGTAGTAACGTCACATCTTTTCTCAAAGATACGGACCATTTATTTTCCAGTTTTAATTCTTTTATTGGCCCTAATAATGATTCCTAATGGAATCAAGGAGGTCTCGGGTGTTTATTATACTTGTTTAGATCCCAGAGGCTTGAAATGGAAAGAGGTAGACTAGGTCGCACAGTTAGTAGAAACTATGTATCCTTACCCACACAGTTTCCCTAAATTGTGAGGTTACAGATAGTAGAGCAGCATGGGCCACATGGTTTTTCTTCAATTATTCAACCCCAGTGCACATCCATGCGATACTATAGAGGTTTTGGGAAGAAATTTTTTTTATGATCTTTGCACGGTTAGATAAATCACATACCTAACTATGTGTGGCTCCCCCTTAAAGCATTAGCTTGTGCATGTATGTTGCATAGTTTGGAAAACCGTGTGGCTAAACCTTGTTCCCCTTACTATGTAGGTGAATTGACCAAACCGGACCTCATTAATTATTTAAACCATTTTCTTCTTTTTTCTTTCTCTCCATAGGACTTCTTCTCATACACTTCATGCATGGAGCTCCCTTCCCTATTGACCAAGGGATCAAGCCTCCTCCACCAAACAAATAATTTTTCTATCTCTATTGGATCTAATAGAAATATATAGGTGATATATTCAATCCTCTTCAATCTATTTCAAGTTCCTCATCCTCTCTATTAAGCAATCTCTGTGTAAGACCACTTTCACAATTTTCAAGTAATTTAAAAATTTATCTAATTTCCTCCAACCTAGTTTGAATCAAATGTAAATGTTGGATGAGTTAATATCTATGAGGATAAGGTAGGTGATCTTGATTCTTTTTCTTCATTTTGTTGCACTATATAATTTGTGCTATTGTGCTATGAGTCAGAACCTTCCAGTATCACCTAGCTTTTGTTAAATTAATTTAATTAATTCCTTACCTTTCCAATTGCGACTTGAACTAGTAGAAAATCAACCCCTTTGGTTTATCACCTTGATCATCACTACCCAAATGGGTGTGCCCCATATTTAAGGATTTAATTCCCATTTTTTATTATCTTTTTATCACCCATAAGGGGTTTTCCCTCATATTAAATTCCTTGAATTTTTTAATTGAATTAATTAGAAGGGTATGCCATGAGTTATGAACTTTCATCCCTTTTCAAAATTAAATGATTAGAATAAGTGAAGTGAATACATGGTTATGCATTACCCATTATTCCATAAATGTCTTACCTAATTAAATAACATATCCACCTTGATAAATTATGTTATGGATGCTTGATTAAATTATTTCACTCTAGTGTCATGAGATTTACAATGAGTTCCAATGTAAGGTCCCATTGAATGGGATAAATGTAACTTAGTTATGTTTTTTTAATTATTTATTAACACATCGGGGAAAATACTATCTATGACTAGTATGATTTCTCCAAACGTTATTTATTTTGACCTTTAGATGAGTGACATTGGTTCCCTAGAGGAGACCCATTGGATGGCCTCGATGACACATTGGTTGAACCATGCCTCAAAATATGATCATGCCCCTACATGAGATATAAGGTTTTAATTGGAGGCTAGTGTTGACATTTTCATTCCATGATAAGAGTGACATATGGGGCTTCATTCTTGGGTCACCTTGGATGGACTCCTTGGCATCGGTCTTTCACTGAGCCCTCCAAGTGATACATGAAAATTCCTTCTGGATGGTCATTGAAGGACTCAAGGCGGATCTTTATATTTAATAAAAAGGGTTTAAAATTGAAATTGAAAAGAAAATATATGATTTAAAATGAGAAATTCTCCTTGGTTTTGGAAATGTAAGGATGTGTCCTCCAATCTCATTCAGAAGATGAGGAATAGTCCGCCATATCATATAATACTTAACCTTTACAGGTTCCCTTGGTTCAAACACACCTTCTTAGGTAGAAGCAGGTAAATTGGATGGGTCTCCAAGTAGAACCCAATCTAATGTATTTATTTATTAAATTAATTTTTCATTTACATAATAAGTCACATTGTTCAATTTATATTTCATGAAATGGATTGCATTATACACTATGGGTGGTGGCCTACTAAGATTGTATATCACACCCTTCTTGGGCCACACGTGGTACCCAAGAAAACTTTATGATCCACTACTGGAAAACTAACCTATACCAATGGTTTGGAACCATTGGTATAGGCCTCCAAATCATTGGTATAGCCTATACCAACGGTTTGGAGAACCTTTGCCAAGTAAGCCATTGGGATAGGTCTATACCAACGGTTTTGGGAAAACCATTGGTATAGACCTATACCAATGGTTTTGGAAACCGTTGGTATAAGTAATATGAAAATATATACCAATGGTTATGGAACCGTTGGTATATGTATTTCAAAAAAAACATTCGCTGGTATTTGATCCCAAGACCCCTAGTTTATCATCGAATGACTTAACCACTAACCTAACATGACTTTTGTGAACACAATTACATAAATATATATATGTATTCTCACAATTATTTGAAATTTTTATTTATATAATGTTCTTGGTAAGAAGATCTTATGAAAAATCAAAGGATCTATACCAATGGTTGTCAAAACCGTTGGTATAGGTCCTGATTCTGGATGCAATTCTGGGTTGAGGATTGATATATTGGGCACCTTTCCAAACAGTTTGGCTAAAAATTTGGGATAGGTATACCCTTTACCAACGGTTTAGGTGTCCACAAAGTGGACATTTCCCAACGGTTTGGCCAAACTGTTGGGAAAGGTGGCCACAAAGTGGACTTTTCCCAATGGTTTGGCCAAACCATTGGGAAAAGGTGGCCTCAAAGTGGGATTTACCAATGGTTTGGCCAAACCGTTGGGAAAGGGGACCTATACCAATAGTTTTTACAAACCGCTTGTATAGAATCATTGGGAAAGGTCATATTTTCAGTAGTGGTTGAAGGTATTGAAAAAGGGAAGCATTCAGCTTCCAATTCTTGATCATCAGTTCTAGGATGGATTTTGGGGAACTTAGGACTGAGCCTATACTCAAGATTCTAGACATAGTAGTTTTTGGATTTTTTGTGTATTTTTGTCAGAATTTATTATATGATCTATTACCTCTTCCCCCTTGATAGTCATGTTTTTATAGATATATGACATAGCATCATCTCTACTTGTATCTGGTTATTATTTAGAATGTACTTATTATTTATTGAGTTTGAATTTTTTGGTCTTATTGCTCCACTGTTATATATGGGTTATTACTACTTCTTGCTATTTATTTTACTTATTATCATTATATTGTTGTGATCCACCCTAATATATGAGTGAATAATCTCATAATAGACACCACTTAGGCCCTCACTTGTATTCAGAAGCCTCTAGAATTCTGGCAGGTGTGCATGAGGTCTTGTGGCCACCATCTCGAGGCACCGTTAAGTGCCATCCAGGGCGAGATGCTACAGAATTTATCATATAAAAACTTCCAAAAGAATATATTTTTCTTATAATTTCTTGATTACAACCTCATATCTAATTTTGTATTTAATATAAATAATTCGTCAACATTTGATTCAATACTTCCTCCATTCTCTTTATAAATGCATTATTGTCATTATTTACCTTTTTTTATTCATAATGTTTTAAGTTTAAGTTCACTACTTCTCTAAATGATTCTTATATATTAACATTTTCTTCCAAAATATTCTCTAACTCATTGATTTATGTTTTAAGTATGTAAATTTTTTTAGATTATTATTTTATTATACTACTAATCATTTTATTCTGATTTCTTTGAATTTCTAACTCCCTAATTTATTCTTTATTTTCAACTTTGATATCAACTACTACTTCCGTTGGATCTTATTATTTTTTTTAGATTCAGTTTTCCACATTTTACATAATAGAATAATCTAAATTTTATTTGAATTTGTTTTCACTTTCTTAAAGAAAAAATTTATCATTGTCTTACTCCTTACTCATAAGAATCATTCATTCAAACTTCATTCTTGATGATTTTCATATTTGAAATTCCTTTTAGGGGAAACTGTATTAATCAGTTTTTTAGAAATCCACCTCACTATATTCTCTATAAATCCCCCTTAGACACTTACCTACTACATTGTCAACCATTCTATTGTTGAAGCAATCCAATAATTTTTTTCCATTAAATATATTTTTTTCCTCTTATGAAATTTCCTACCAAAAGTGAGAAATTCATCCATCGCATTTTCAACACCTTTATTTTGATTAATATTATGATTCTATAATTCCTTGAAATATATTTCTTTATATTATTAATTTAATATTCCTTATATTATCATTCATATTGTACATTTTGAAAAACTACTTTGGAGATCATTATGTGATAAATCAACTAAACATATTCCTTTATGTGATGACACATTTAGTTTATACAAGGGTGTACTTTTTTATATGATCATAAAAATTTCTATATAAATGATTTCATCACAAATACCATGAATAGATCCAAAAACATAAATGTTGTGAATGAATAAACCCTTTATGTTCACATTAGTTTACATCTTCAAATCATCAAACCTATTATGAAAATTTTGAATCTTTTCTTCGAAATTTATATATCATTCATAAAGATTGGATAATTTTTCCCATATTGTATTTATAGATTTGAAACTCATCACCTTCAAGTATATCTTATTTTATAGGTCTCTGTATATGGTATTTTATGCATTTTCATTGGTTCTAAGAAGCTTCTTATCCATTCCATTCAGTAACATCTCTATGGGATCACTTACTCGTATTCCATGTATAGTGGATGTGAATAAAAAAAACCTAGGAGATCAAAGAGAGGATCTCAAGTGATTATTACATATCTAATAATTTTATCCATTGAATAGTGAAACTTGCTATAAAAATCATGTTTTTAGATGACTTATTAACAACGATTTTTTAAAAGCACTACCAAATATTATTCCCAATATTTACTATTTCCTAGGTAACCTAATTATCAATTGTTAAGAATTTTTTCATCATAAATATTTATTATTGGATAATTTTAAAAAATAAAATTATTTAAACATTGTATTTACCAGTACACAACCCCCTTTATTATGAATTCTCTTTAGTTCACTCTCCTCTTTCTTTCATGCAGCTCTTACTTACACCATCGTCTAATTTTGAAACTTCTCTAGTGAGATTCTCTCTACAGCCACGATATCTCAGTATCCATCTTGTATCTCTTTATCTACAACCACTATTTATCACTCACCAGTTCTTTTTATCATAGAACTAAACCCTTTTGTCTGACTCAACTAGTATTTGGTTGTATTTTTTAGTTTTTAGTTCATTTCATTGAATATAAAATATCATGTTTATTTTTAAGTTGAAATAAATTTTTCATATTTTAGTTTAATTAAAATAGACTTCCATAAATATATTTATAGGTAACTGGTTGTAAATAAAATTTAGGTTCTAATCTCATTATAATTATTTTAGTTCATTATGAAGAGTAATAATATTAAGTAATTTTCCCCATAAATTGAATTTTCTTATTTTTATTCATTAATATTTTTTGTAAGTGAATTAATAAAAATAGGTTTTATGAAATTATTTTACTTTTAAAATAGATTTTTAATTTTGAATATTTTTTACCATTTAAAAAAATTAATAAGTTTATGAGAAATAAATTTTTAATATTTCACATATAGTTTTTATTGTTATTTTTATGGTGGATATGTTTTGTAGTTTGAATTTATATATACCATAATTTTTTAATTTTTTATATTATTGTTTATGAAATGTGTGATTATTAAATTTTGTTTTAGTTTTTTATCAATGATTAATAATTAATTTTTTCTAAAATTATTCATTTTAATATTTTTACTTACCAAATATTATTTTATTGTGTTTTAATTTTAATGTTCAATATCCATTATTTTTTTACATAATTTTATTTAACTAATGAATTGTCGTTGTGATTTAATTTAACACGATTTTCATATTTTAAATAGGATATTATTTAACTAATATTTGTTATTAAATTTATATGAATATTTATCAATATGATGTAAAGGGATAAAATTTATATTAATTTACCTTATAATAAATCTCAATATATTTGGGGGTTGGATATGTTTTTATTTTTTATCAATTGAACAATTGTCCATATATTGAAGAATAAAATATAAATTTCCATGTAGTAATTTCATATGATGGTTGATTGGAAATAATGTTTACGAGCACTTGATTTTGAAAGAAAACTACTCAATATATAGGATGGTTTTTTCATAGAGAATTGAACAATATTGAAAGTTTGAGGTCTGGTTGTTATTAGAATGATCATGCTACTACCTCAATAGTTGAGAATGAAATCCAAAACCTAATTCAAAATAATTTTGATATATTAGGACAACATGATGAAGATCATAACATATTAGATGAGTAAATTTTTGAATCTCAGGGTACTAACACAATAGAGCATCTACCTAAGCAATCACATGAATTTTAGAGATGATTATAAAATGAAAATTAGACATTTTATAAAGAATGTAGTAAATATATAATTTTTTTATACTATTGTTGTACCATATAAAGTTTTAATATTGAATTATAGATAAAATAATTTAGATTATATTAGAGAATCTATATGATTCATTAGATGAAAGATAAGATCCCTAAATCATATTCTATAAAGAAAAAAGAAGTTAACATGCTTGATATTAGTTATAAAAAAATAAACACATGTCCCAATGACTGTATGTAATATTAGGGAAAAGATTCAGAAAAGATAATATGAAGGATATGTCATACCTCTAGATTAAATCAAAAAATCATGATAAAATTCTAAATCAACATACTATGAACAGGAAGAATATAAATAAAATTGATGTGAATGTTTTACATTAATTTAAATCAAAAAACTAAAAATATTATTTATTGTATTTAAAATAGTATAATAAATTAAGTTTAAGTATATGTAAAACAATAATGATAGGTTTATATTTCATCTAATAAATTTAAAATCATTAAATTCCTTTGATTATTTATATCCAAATTTTTATTACAATTCTATGAATGTGAATTTGGGATGATATTATAATATATTTAACCTATTATAGACTCTAAGTACAAATTATATCATATAACTAGTTATTTTTATCCCTTTCAATTTATCTATTTGGAAGTGTATGTAGTAAAATTATTTCATTATTTTGGTGATCATTCCAGATAAGAGAATTCTGGTAAATCACATCAATGCATACCTTTCCCACTTATTAAATCATTTTAAGATTTATGAAATAATGTTTTAGATGTATAGGATGCATAGATAACCAAAATATTAAAAATTAAAGCTTCTACAATGTGAAAAAAAATTTATTGTATTGTACAAGTAAACATGTCTATTTGGAACACTCACAACATTTATGAATTTCTAGTTTGCAACTTTGACTTTGAGTCTAGAAGAATGACTTATAGAAAGAACTAGTGTTTTACATGTCATAATATATTTCTAGAATATTATAATATATTTTAGTTACACATTTAATGATTCTATTGATGAACTTATTTTAGATCTCTACTAAATTGTTTATTAGTTTTGAAAATATTGTCACAATTATCAAATTTTAGAAAAAACTTTAGAAAAGGGTATCAGTTAAAAATTCATAAGAAAATTGTTCTAACTTCATTATATATATCTAGATCATAAAAAATAATAATAAAATTATGTTTTTAAAATTTTCTTATTAATATTTTCAGTTTTTTCACAATCTTGATTTTATTCACATTTAAATGAATTTTGGTGATAACATGGTTTTAAAAAAAATTAATAAGTAGGGGAAATAAAAAGAATATCTAAATGATTATAAGGAGGTAGAATAAATGAATATAAATTATGATATGTGATAAAATGATGATAAAAACTATCCTATAGTAATTTTTATAATAAAAATTAGGAAAAAAACTCATTTAAAGATTTAAAAACATGAAATTACTTGATATATATTCATGTAACATTTTAAGAAGTGTTTACATAAAATATCAAAAATCCATATGGGATTAAACTTTATGAATCACATATTTTAATGGATAAATTATTACCTATGAAATATCATAAATTATTACTTGATAAAAGATAATAATTTATAATTTAGTTTTTCACATTATTCAGAAAACATTGTTAGAATACTCTAAACCAAATTGAGATGGGAAATTTTAAAAAATAAATATAATAAAACTTTTCCATTTAGATATTTTATATCCCCAATATTTTTTACTATTGTAATGAATATACTTGAGGTTCCATCTAACGCAACTCCTAACCAGGTCTGGTAGAGGGATTGAAGGGCATTCCATATCCCTTTAACTTGGAAACTAGTTCTTGAGAAACATGAAATGTACCTTGGGAATGATTTCTCTATCAAAACAAATTGTAAATAAAATAAGTAAATAAATTAAATGAAATAAAAAATAGAAGATATGAAATACTGACATAAAAAATATACAACTGATGAAAAATAGTTTATAGTGGAATAACATATAAATAAAGATAAACCATAAAAATATGCAGTGTAATGCCCTAACCCTAGTTACCTAGAGTTGGTCCATTTTTACATAACATTGGCATGATTCAAGGAATCATGTCCCGAAAGACCGATCATTTTAGTATCCTTGGAAGTACTAGACACATACATAAGTTTTACATTACATCATAAAATAAAAAAATAACATTGTTTCTCCCTTTAACACAATCATCTACCTTAGAATATCCCTGAAGGTTAGTCAAAATATACTTATTCGCATCATGGGAAAAATAAAACATAGAAAGGGGTGATCTCAGGTGCTCAGTAAGGATAACAATATAAAAGAAACTTTCATAAATAAGAATAAACAATTAAGGCAATGTATAAGACTAAAATATATGACTTTTAAACTTAAACTTCAACATAATATGGAAAAGATAAATACAATAATTCCATTTACTTACTCACATTGATATTCTACTAGTCAAATAATCACACATAATATCAATATCCAATTTTATAATGATAGAATACATAATGTTGGACATCATAACCACATAGTCAAGGCCTAATGCTAAGACTAAAAATTAGATTTTTTTTCAAGGCCTTGTGAGAAGACACTAGTTTGTCTCATGAGACCTACCAATGCATTAAAGAGCTATAGAGGGCTCCACCCATCACTTACTAATTCCAATTCATTTCTCATATAAAAAGGTTGAAACATAACATAAACATTTATATTAAAACTAACATATGAAATGTTAACACTTTAACCATAAACTATGAATGGTATAAAAATAACACATCCACATTAAAACATATCACAAAACTCTCAATACAATATGTAAGATTGTATCACAATAAATCAACTTCAAACAAGTGTAAAATCCATCAATGGATGTTGACATAGATGAAATCAAAACTATTTGAGAGAAATATCTATTTTCTATTTTGAAATAATTCAAAATTCACTTAATTATAAAAAACATTTATTTTTAAAATATTCCTATAAGTTTGTAAGGGAGTCTTCGAAGCTGTTATAATGACAGAAAATAGCTACACTCATTGTATAAGTTAAAAAACATTCCTTCCTTAAATTTGTCAAAAAGGTCATAAAGGTCCTTATTTGGAAAACAACAGAAAGATTCCTATATAAAAATTATATAAAAATTCAAAAAAAGGGTATAAATAACTTTAACCCATAGTCTAGAAAATATTAAAAGTGTTTTGAAATACATTTTAAAGAAACACGAATGAGGATAATAAAGAGGTCCCAGTAGATACTCACATATAAACAACCTCGGATAATCGAGAGATTGAAGAATTAACCCTTACCTTGTACTTTCCCTTGATCGAGGGTATGTTAACCTTTTTTATAATAGTTAAATAATTGTTATTAAATTATATAATTAACACATACATAAATATGATATCATATATGATCTTTTAATATTTCTTTGTTAATAATATTACAGTAGTATCATCGTTTCGGATGTTAACTGATTCGTTTTCCTTTATATGCTTGGTTACATAAGACATGTTTGTTATGGATAGTATGTATTAGATTCATATCCATAATGATATTAAGTTCTTAAAACTTATTTTTAATCATAAAATGAAAATTATTTTTGAATGGTTATGATGGGGAATGAATTTCATCATGTTTTTGGAGATGGTAATCCGTACGTATGAACGAGAAAAAATATCATTCTATTTGTGGTTAAATCATATGTAATTGGATGGTATATCATATATAAATAATCCTTAACATATTATATTTATTATATACATCATTTATACTCATTAATATACCCATCCAAATAATGAAGTGTTTGAATAACAAACTACACCACGATGTGGATACGGTAAGTCGTACGTACGCACGTGCGGTGACTTTTCATTCATATGATGGATAGAATAATGAATATTCTTGTAACATATTTATAATAACATCACATTATGTATAAGGTAAAGTATTTATTATTTTGGTATGGAAATAACAATGAAAGAGGAAGTACAAGAATAAAAGAACTTTGAAAGAGGTGGTGAAATTATTACCTATTCTTCAGCTGTTTCCTTTTGAGTTGATCAAAAGGGATCATTAGGTTGGCATTATGATCAAATTAAGGACTATAGGTCTAAGTGAGGGTATTTGGGAGGATATTTGATTAGGGTTTGGCCAAGCCAAATGGATTTGGATCTGTGATTTTGAGAGAAGGGGGAAGTATCCTTTTAAAAGGGATATGAGGGTCACTTTAGGAAATGCTAGAAATATTATTTTATTATACAATCATATTTGGTTTATAATGGCTCCAAAATAATTTATTTTGAGTCTAAAGTGTGTATGGGTCGAAAAAATCTCAATAAATAGGTTTTAGATAGGTTTAGCACACCATATTAACCTTATCTTTTAGATTTAACTCCTAGTTAAATTGTTTAACTTTTACCATGTATTCTTGTATTATTATAATAAATGGTTAATAAACATACTATAAAAAGACAATAGAACCCCAAGTGGTTTATTATTGATATATTTAACCTTATAAAAGTTCTTTTTTAGAACCTTATATTTTTAGGAATATTATATCAATTAATAATATATTATTTGTTTTAAAAACTCATTTATGTCAATTTTAACAATATTTGGTATTTTGTTTTTCTGAAAATCATAAAAACTTTATAAATTCAAAAAAAAAAAATTAATCAACCATAACATGTCATATTAACCTATAAAATTAGTTAAATTCAATATAAGTCTCAATTTACATTTATTTGGATATTTATAATATCAATTATTTTAATCTTTCATTAATAAGGTAATTACTGCATCATCATTGTGTCATAAATAAATTCAATTATTTAATGTCTAAAAATAATAAATAAAATACCATTATGTAGAAAATATTTTTATATTTCTAATGAATATTTATAGTCAAATTTATCTTATGTATAACCCTATATTAAAAAATTATTTAGTTATTAAACTTAAAATTTAACACTTTTAACTCTTCTTTAAATAGAATAATAATAAATGTCCTAATATAATCCAAGTGAACCAAAAGGATCATATTTTTTTAAAAAGGTTGATTTTGGTCGAAATAAATGTATCTGATATAATTAAGACATGTGTTATGGTAATAATAATATCATTTTTTACCTTCAATTACCTTATTTACGTTTAACCGTGGTAAATAAAAGTCAAAAGTTACTATTCACCAAAAATAATTTTCATCTTATTGAACCAAATTTTACTTATTGATGTCAATCGTATCTTTAATATTTTTAAATTCAATTCACAAAAGCGGTAAAATTACATTTTATGCAAATTTGCAAATTCACCTAGAGGGTGGGTAAAAACAGTAAAAAGTTCGATAAAATTTTATATATCTAATATTATTATAAAATGACTTCAATGAATTACATTAAACATATATAGGTATTGTGTATCTATTTTTACTTAAAATAAATTTAAATAAAATAACTAATTATTTAAATAAAAATTCGATTTTAAACAATAATGTAGTGTTTTTCACTATTCATCAAAAATTGAAAGTTTTCAGAAAAATATCAAAAATTCACCCGAAGCTAATTTGATATTACAAATCCAAAAACGAAGTCCATTTTGAAAAATAAAATTTATAAAATTTCAAAATTTGGGTATTACTATTCATAATGGCTATTTTATTGGTCGTGGGGTTTTATAACTCGATGTTGCGTACAACGCAGGCTATTGTATTATTTAAAGAGAAGTGTACCGTGGAAGATTGGGGAATTACATTCTTGCCTCCTTCAAATAATTTCGTCCTCAAAATTTCTATAATATTACTGCATAAAAATACTAGGTCGTTTCTTCATCATAAGTTCCTCGGGTTCCCACGTTGCATCTTCCATCTTATGTTTTCTCCATAGAACTTTCACCAGACGAGTCGTCCAGTTTCTCAACAATTGTTCTCTTGTATCAAGAATTTAGACAGGCTCTCCACAATAAGATAGATCAAGTTCCAGTTCTATTTCTTCATATGTGAGTACACGCTTTGGGTTAGGCATGTATTTTCTCAACATTGATACGTGGAACACATCATGAACTTTGGAGAGATTTGGTGGCATTGCCAAACGATAAGCTACAACTCCAATTCGTTCAAGAATTTCGAAAGGTCCAATGTACATGGGACTTAATTTTCCCTTCTTACTGAATCGTATAACACCCTTCCATGAATATACCTTCAAGAAAACATGATCTCTTACTTGAAATTCTAAATCGTTCCTTTGGTTATCGATATAGATCCTTTACCTAAATGCAGTTGCTTTGATGTGGGTTTGGATAACCTTCATCTTTTCCGTTGTTTCCTCAATCAGTTCTGGGCCTACGAGTTTTCTTTCAACAACATCATCCTAAAAAGTTGGTGTGAGGAATGTCTTTATATATAACGCTTCATATGGTGTCATCTGAATACTTTAATGGAAGCTATTGTTATAGAAAAATTCTACAAAAGGTAAATATTGATCCCACATACCTTCAAAGTCAAGTGATCAAGATATCAACATGTCATATAAGGTTTGAATAGTATGTTCTGATTGTCCATTAGTTTGAGGGTGGTTGGTAGTGCTCAAAAGAAGTTCAATATCCAAGGCCTTCTGAATACATTTCTAAAATCTTGATATAAAATGGGGATCACGATCAGAAACAATCGATAGGGGTACTTCATTAAGTCTTAAAACTTCATTAATATATACTCTTTCTAGACGTTCAAGTTGTAAATCTTTTCTTATAGTAAGAAAATGTGATGACTTGGTAAGATGATCAATAATGACCCATATTGCATTATTCTTTCTAGGAGTATTTGGTAGCCCCATGACATATTTCATCGTAATATCATCCCATTTCCACTCAAGTATGGGAAGAGGTTACATGACTCCTCTAGGATGTTTTCTCCCAGCCTTCACCTATTGACAAACCATACATCTTGACACATAATCAGAAATCTACCTCTTCATGTTATCCCACAAAAAAATGTTCCTTCAAATATCTATACATCTTTGTGATAGCAGGGTATATAGAGAAATTGGAGCTATGAGCATCATCCAACAATTCCATTTTTAGATCAGGTATATCAAGAACACAAAGTCTCTTCCCAAATATCAAAATTCCATATTCATATACGAAGTCAATCAATCCCCCATCATTCACAGCTTTAATTTTCTTTTGAAACTCTTCATAATCAGTCTGAGAACTTTTTATCATTTCTAGTAAAGTTGGATTGGAAACCATTTGAAAAATTATTGATTTTTCACCTTCCATGATTATTCCCATATCCATGTTTACTAGATCCATGAACATAGGATCCCTTTCAACTCTCATTTTGTTCAAAACTCCATGATCCTTTCTGCTCAAATCATCTTCCACCTTATTTTCCTTCACGGGGTGGTAGTGTATAGTGAAATCATAATCTTTGAGTAGTTCCAGCCAACGTATTTGCCTCATGTTGAGTTATTTTTGTGAGAAAATATACTTCAAACTCTTGTGATCAGTATATATCTCATATTTTTCACCATAGAGATAGTGTCTCCATATCTTCAAATCAAATATTACAATTGATAACTCAAGATCATGAGTGGGATATTTTTGTTCATGAATTTTTAGCTTTCGTGATGCATAGACAATAACTCTATCATTCTGTATAAGGACACAACCAAGTCCTTTCTTTGATGCATCACTATAAATAACAAACACATCATTCCTCGATACTAGAGTCAAGATAAGATCATTAACTAATCTTATCTTCAGTTCTTCAAAACATTCTTCACTCTTTTGTCTAAAAATATTTAACCCCTTTATGTGTGAGCTTGGTTAATGGGTTTTCCAATCGGGAAAAAAATTGGACGAAATACCGATAATAACCTGTTAAACCAATAAAATTGTGTACCTCAGTTATACTCGTCGGTGTTGGCCATTCATGGATTGCCTTAGTCTTTGATGGATCGACATAGATTCCATCCTTAGAGACAATATGGCCAAGAAACGAAATCTCCTAAATCTAGAATTCTCACTTGCTAAACATCCCATATAATTTATTTCTTCTGAGGGTTTTCAGAATAGTGCACAAGTGATTTTCATGATCTTAATAGATTTTTGAGTGTAGAAAAATATCATCAATAAATACCACTAAAAATTCATCAAGACATTCCTTTAAAACTATATTCATTATATCCATAAAGATAGAGGGTTCATTAGTCAATCCAAAAGGCATTACTGTAAACTCGTAATGCCCAAACCTAGTACGAAATGTTGTCTTCGGAATGTTTTTTTTCTTCACACACAACTGATGATATCCAGATCAAAGGTCAATCTTTGAAAAATATTTATCTCTATGTAGTTGAATGAATAAATCATCAATGTGAGGTAGAGGATACTTGTTCTTTATTGTTATATCATTGATTCCCCTTTAGTCAATAAACAACCTCATAGATACATCTTTCTTTTTAACAAAAATAACAGGGGATCACCATGGAGAAACACTTGTGTGAAAAAATCCTTTATTAATCAATTCCTCGAGTTGTTTCTTTAGTTCTACTAATTCCACAGTGTCCATTCTATAAGGGGTCTTTGATATGGGCCTTGAACTAGGAATTAAATCAATGGAAAACTCAATTTCTCATTCTGGAGGATGTCCAAGTAAATCCTCTGGAAACACATCAACATATTCTTATACAATAGGTACGTCTTCTATTCGAACATTATTATCCTCGCCCATAGTTATTTCATTCTCTTACTCCTCAATAATTGAATTTATTAGAGCTACTAAGGGTGGATCTAGATAAGAATTAGGTGGTGACATTTCTACTCTAAAGATAAGGTACTCATTATCATCATTGAAAATTGTAACTTCCTTCTTCTTATAATCAATTTTTGCATCATGGTCTGAAATCCAATCCATATCGAGGATTATATCAAATTCAATCAAGGGTATGATGATGATATCAACAGATAAATAATATTTATATTCCTTAATGGGGACTGATTCACAAAACATTATTGCAAAGATAATTCCCTTAGGAGTTTTTACTGACAACTTCTCTGTTAAATAAAATTGGAAATATCTAATTTTCTTAGAAAATGGGAAGATACGAAACAATGTGATGATCCAAAATCAAATAAAGCATTGGAAAATTTTGAGGAAACCATTAAATTACCTACCACCACGTCATTTGGAGCTTCAACCTCAGTAGTAGTGATCGTATAATCTTGGCCTAGCTCCATTGACATTTTCTGAGGTAATTTTCTATGGTGCTTAGGACATTCATTTTCATAATGCCCCTTTTCTCTACAATTGTAGCATTCAACATTGACAGCCACTTTATTTCCCTTATAATCATTAGATTGGTGGCCCTTTTCACCACACTTGTAACAGACTCTCATTCCCTCCAGGAAAGTACTGGGGTGTTTCTTCCCACATTTACCATAGGATAGAAATTCAACATTTCCCTTCTTCCCCTTATTTTTATTTCCAGAGTGTTCAGCAAATCTCTTCTTCTCTTTCTTTTCATTAAAGTCATATGACTTAGAGAATTCCTTTTCACTCTTAATAGCACATGATACAATATCTTTGTATGATGAGAAGGATTGGGAGACTAATGCCCGATGGAGAAATGGTTTTAACCCATCAAAGATTTGATCAATCATACTCCTTGGGTTACGTATATAATATGCATCATTCCTTGATAAACTTGTAAATTTATCCTTATACTTTGCGACATTCTCATCCTCCTTTTACCTCAGACTCAGAAATTGTCTTTCCATATGCGCTCGATGGTCACGAGGAAAGTATTTTTCTATGAAAAGCTCTTTCAACTCCCTCCATTCCATATTTGATACTTCTTCATCATCCTTTGTGTTTTCAATTAATGACTACCATTGATCTACATCTCCTGTGAGGCAATAAACTGTCATTACAAATTTTTCCCTTTAGCTACTCAACAAAGCATGAAATATTTCCTATAAGGAACTTATCCATTGATCAGAAACAAAATGGATTTCTAGTCCCATTGAATTTTGGTGGTTTTTTCCTCATGAAGAGGACTAACATTGATCCTCCATGTTGTAGATCAGGGTACTCTATAATGGTAAGGTTATAATTCATAACCTAGGTAAGTTATCCCAGTATGGTGATAAGCTAATCAGCACCAGTTGAATCAATAGCTCCACTATAAATATCTTGAGTAGGAGGGAAATCCCTATATGGATTACATGTGTTGATATGGTATCCATTCCTTTCACTACGCTTCATTTATAAACAATGGCATACACTATATTAGTTTACGAATCGCAATACATAATTCCAAACTTGTAAAACACTTAAAATATATTGAACAGTTTATGGATATAATGCATAATCATAAAAAAAAATTCTTTGAGGAGTTATATATACTCATAAATATTTTATAATGGTTGGTAAAGAAAATGTGAATTATCCTAAGCATATCCCTTGGGAGTGTCGTAACAAAGAGTGCAGCAAGGCCCACTGTTGTGTACCAGGATACCTCGGCTCAATCCCAAAACAACTTTTTAGAGTTTTGACTCCAAGGTAAATCTGTACCAGAGCCTCCCATACATACTCGTATCCATACAGGGATGTATTTCTTATAAAATTCACAAAATCTATACATTACAAAAAATTATAGGAAGTTCTTTTATACTAATCCTAAAAGTCTATCATAGGGTAATGTTCTCTAACCAGAGTTTTTCTAAATCTAGTTTCCAAGGTTTTTACTAAACTTCCTCTGATACCAACTATAATGCCCCGACCCCAGTTACCTAGAGTTGGTACATTATAGCATAACATTGGCATGATACAAGGAATCATGTCCTGAAAGACTGATTAGTTTAATATCCTTGGAAGTACTAGATACATACATAAGTTTTACATTACATCATGAAATAAAAAAAACATTGTGTATCCATTTAACACAATCATCTCCCTTAGAATATCTCTATAGTTTAGTCATAATATACATCTTCATATCCTACAAAAAAATAAAACATCAAAAGGGGTGAGTTCAGGTGCTCGGTAAGGATAACAATATAGAAGAAACTTTCATAAATAATCATACACAATTAACGCAATGTATAAGACTAAAACATAAGCCTTTTAAACATAAACATTAGCATAATATGGAAAATATAAATCAAATAATTCCATTTACTTACTCACATGGATATTCTACTAGTCGAATAATCACATGTAATAACAGTATCCAATTTCATAGTGATGGAATGCATAATTTCATACATCATAACCACATAGTCAAGGCCTCGTGCCAAGACTACAAATTAGATTTTTTCAAGGCTTTGTGCCAAGACACTAGTTTGTCTCATGAGATCTACTGATGCATCTAGAAGCTATAGCGAGCTCCACCCGTCACTTAATAAGTCTAATGAATTCATCATATGAAAAGTTTGAAACATAACACAATCATTCATATTAAAACTAGCATAAGAAATGTTTTCACTTTTACCATAAACCATTAATGGCATAAAAATAACACATCCTCAGTCAAACATATCAAAAAACCTTCAATAAAATATGGAAGATCGTATCATAATAAATCAACTTCAAATAAGTGTAAAATCCATCAAAGGATGTTGACATAGATGAAATCAATACTATTTGAGGGAAATATCTATTTCTATTTTAAAATCATTAAAAAGTAAAATATTTATAAAATAAAATATTTATTTTGAAAATATTCTTCTTAGTTTTTAAGGGAATATTTGAACGTGTTATAATGACATAAAATAGCCTCACTTTCCATATAAGTTAAAAAAACATTCTTTCCTTAATTTGTTTTGAAAAGGTCATAAAGGACCTTATTTGGAAAACGACAGAAAGATTGCTTTATAAAAATTCTATAAAAAGTAAAAAAAAGGGTATAAATGAATTTAACCCATAGTCTAGGAAATAGTAAAAATGTTTTGAAATACATTTTTAAGAAACATATATGTGGATGATAAAGAGGTCCCAGTAGATACTCACATATAAACAACCTCGGATAATGAAGAGATTCTTGAATTAACCCTTAACTTTTACTTTTCTTTGACCGAGGGTATGTTAACCTCTTATATAATAGTTAAATAATTATTATCAAATTATAAAAGAACCCCATACATAAATATTATATCATATATGAGCTGATAATATATTTTTTTAATAATATTTCAGTAGTATCATCGTTTCGGGTGTTAACTAATTCATTTTCCTTTATATGCTTGGTTACATAAGCCATGTTTTTTATAGATAGAATTTTTTTAATTCATATATAGAATTATATTAAGTATTTAAACATTATTTTTAATCATAAAATGAAAATTATTCTAAAATGGTTATGATGGGGAATGAATTTCATCGCGTTCGTGGATACAGTAATCCATACGTACGCACGAGTGATAATATCATTCTATTGATAGTGAGATCGTATATAATTGGATGTTATATCATATATATAGAATCCTTAACATGTTATATTTATTATTTAAATCCATTATACTCATTATTATACCCATTCAAATAATGAAGTGTTTGAATAGAAAACTACACTACGACGTGGAGACGGTAAGTCGTACGTACGCACGTATGGTGACTTGTCATTCATAGGATGGATAGAATAATGAATATGGTTATACCATATTTATAAAAAAATCATAGTATTTATAAGGTATTGTAGTTATTATTTTGTTATGGAAACAACAAATAAAGGGGAAGTGGAAGAAAAAATAACTTTGAAAGAGGTGGTGAAATTATTACCTCTTCTTCGGGTGTTTCCTTTTGAGTTGATCAAAAGGGCTCCTTAGGCTGGATTTCTTGTCAATATAAGGCCTATAGGTAGAAATGAAAATAGTTTGGAGGATATTTTATCAGTTTTTGGCCGAGCCAAATGGATTTGGAGGTGTGATTTTGAGATAAGGGGATTTATCCTTTTATAAGAGAGGTGAGGGTCACTTTAGGAAAATCTTGAAATATTATTTTATTATAAAATCATATTTGGTTTATAATGACTCCAAAATTATTTATTTAGAGGCTAAGGTGGTTATAGGTCGAAAAACTCTCAACCAATATGTTTTATACAGGTTTATTTCACCATATGAACCTTATATTTTAGATTTAACTATTAGTTAAATTGTTTAACTTTTACCATGTATTATTGTATTATTGTAATAAATGGTTAATAAACTTACTATAAAAATCCAATAGAACCCCAAGTGGTTTATTATTGATATATATAACATTATATAAGTCTTTTTTACAAACCTTATATTTTTAGAAATATTATATCAATTAATAATATAGTATTTGTTTTAAAAACTCATTTATGTCAATTTTGACACTATTTGGTATTTTGTTTTTGTAAAAGTCATAAAAACTTTATAAATTAGAAAAAAATTATTTAATCAACCATAACATTTCATTTAACCTATAAAATTATTTTAATTCATCATAAGTCTCAATTTACATTTATTTTTATATTTATAATATCAATTATTTTAATCTTTCTTTAATAAGGTAATTACTGTATCATCATTGTGTCATAAATAAATTTAATTATTTAATGTATAAAAATTATAAATAAAAGACCATTATGTAAGAAATCTTTTTATATTTCTAATTAATTTTTATAGTCAAATTTATATTATGTATAACTCTATATTAATAATGGTTTAGTTATTAAAATTTGAATTGAACTCTTTTAACTCATCTTTAAATAAAATAATAATAAATGTCCTAATCTAATCCAAGTGGACCAGAAGGATCATATTTTATTCCTTAGGTTGATTTTTTTCTAAATAAACTTATCCAATATAATTAGGACATGTTTTAGGGTAATTATAATATCACTTTTTACCTTTAATTACCCTATGTACTTTTAACCGTGGTAAATAAAAGTCAAAAGTTACTATTCACTGAAAAAAATTCATCTTATTGAACCATGTTTTACTTACTAATGTCAATTGTGTCTCTTGGATTTTTTAAATTCAATTCACATAAGTCATAAAATTACATTTTATGTAAATTTGCAAATGCGCCAAGAAGGTGGGTAAAATACGGTAAAAAGTTCAATAAAATTTATATATCTAATATTATTATAAAATGACTCCAATGAATTAAATTGAAAATATATAGGTATTGTGTATATTTTTTTACCTAAAATAAATTTAAATAAAATAAATAATTATTTAAATAAAAAGTCGGTTTTAAACAATAACGCAGTCTTTTTCACTATTCATCAAATATAGAATGTTTTTAGAAAAATACCAAAAATTCACCCTAAGATAATTTTGATATTCTGAATCTAAAAATGAAGTCCATTTTGAAAAATAAAATTTATAAAATTTTAAAAAATTGGAATTACTATTCATAACGACTAGTTTGATTGGTTGTGGTGTTTTAGAACTCAAAGTCGTGTACAACGCAAGATATTGTATTATTCAAATAGAAGCATACCGTGGAAGCTTAGGGTGTTACACATAGGGCCAGAGTGGCTGATATAAATCCAAAAATAAAACAGAAGCCCCAAATATCTCCAATGATCTCAGGCATGACCCTAAGTCACCATCCAACCCAAAATAATCATTTGAATATCAATGGATAAGATTCAATTTGGACTGAACCAAGACCTATATAATATATGTGGGAGCTAAACAGCTCCGTAGGTCGCTACCTACCGAATCTTTGTGGTAACTTTCATATTAAATCCTATAAGTTCTAGTATGAAATATAATATAAATATATATATTTTTAATAATAATTTACATAAATAAATAAGAAACACATCAATGTAGTGTCATAACTTTATTTTCTAGTTTCTTTTTCAATGAAAATAGTCCCTTCAAAAAAATATTTTCATAAATAAAACCTACTTTTTCAAACCAAAATTTTATATTCCCACTTTAAAATCATCTCATAGAAACCACTTTTAAATTACACATTTGAAGACTCAAAGGATAATTATAATTCTCAAATTGCTTTCCAAAACATATTTGAAAACCAATTTCCATATAAAAAATAATGAAATCATAAAACCTTGTTTTAAGAACCCATGTGCATTAGAGTTTAAAAGCATACACTTACACTTTATCATAAAAACAGTCTAAAATATCTTGGGAAAAATTTAAATTTAAAGAAAAATCCTTTCAAAAACATGATAATAAAATTTGAAAGTACAATAAAACCATAATTCCACTTTCCTTCTTTCAAAACCATTCACAATTCCTTTTTAACACATTTTATAGGTAAGCTATAAAGTAATGAATAGGTAAATCACACAAACATAAACCACTATGTGAAATTCACATGATAAGAAACTAAAACAGAGACACATAGGTTCTAAGTAATACTTTAAAAAGTAATGGATACAATTAAAAAAAGGATGAATCCTCTAAAACTTATATTCAAAGGAATTTTCCTATGGATCTATTAATAAAGTCATGAACTATAAAAAAAGGAACCGATTTAGGAACTACTAAGCCTCTCTGAGTCCCAAATATTCCCATTGGAATATCTAGAAATGAATATCCTGAAATCTCTTTTTTCTACATGGGTATAATAAATTTTATATCTCATAAGTCCTGATATCACTTTTGGCCTAACTATCTTAGAATAGCTGGGAAACACTCCCTAGTAAATGAACAATCTATACTAGGTTTTTCCCTCCTACAGATCACCTACTACATTACTTGGATTTCCATGAGATTTTAAATGGAGGTGATTTCAAATCAACAACCACATATATCAAATATAAAAAATTTGAAATAACTTACACCTCGCCTCCTACACCCTCCCAAGAACAACCCCTTTTTACATTCATAAAAAACATCACCATAAAAAAATGAATTCTAAAAATACCCCAATGGATTATAATCCATAACAATACACTAATGACACAGGGCTCAAATATATCCTTGAACACTTTCAAGAAATATCTATTTTCATAAAGTTTTAAACATACCTATTTCTAAAATAGCCTTAGAATTACAACATAACTCAAAATATTTTTAAATTATATCTAAATCCAGAATTAAGAAATATTAAATTAAAAAAATTCTTGAAACCCATTTGGGAACTCACACTTGCCATAAAATTTCCTTTAAAATCATCTAACATTATAAAAAAAGGTTTCAAATATCATACACCAAATTCAACATGCCCCTTTCAAGATAAAATACCATGTCAAACATTTTTAACCCTTTAAAACACTAAAAAACATGGTTTGAAAATAGTTATATATGGAAAGACCAATTAAAAATATAAACCAACATTAATAACCTCTTTTTAAAAACACCCATAAGTTTTAAAAACCCATTTGAGAATTTTTTAAAACACTTGGAATTGAATCCCATTAAATTCCAAGTGTTAAATAAAATTAAAATAAACTATTTTTCATCATGGGAAATATATATAGGCATAAATTTAATAAATAACAACTTTAAAACTCACAAGAATTCAATGGCACGTAATATAAATGGAAAAAATGGAAATTCTTACCTTGATTAAATGGAAAATAAGCCATAAGTTGTCATCTTCTATGGAGAACACCCAAACATACCATGAGTGGTCCTTCTTAGTAACTATAAATCAAAACCCCCCAATATTAAAACCACCATAACCCTAATTTTGATCCTTATGGATTCAAGGGTTCATGGTAGAAACTAAAATCAATAGAAAAGTATACATATAATAGAGGCAAAGGCTTTAAATGACATAAAAAGAGATAATATACTTGAAACTAAGGGGTAATTAAATAAAAAAATATTAATAATGGAATAGAATCCCATGGGAGGTGTTCTCTGTTCATTCGTGCAAGAGGTAGAAGAATATAAGGGTTATAGGGTTATAATCGAGAAGATGAAAAATTCTAATTTCACTTCTTAATGAAATTGGTTAGGCCACACGATTTGGTTTTATGGTTTCCTAAATCATGTGACAACTATACATGATACATAACCTAGGCCAACCCACCTTTTATAGATTCAACTCGATGCTTCAAATGGTTAGACAACCCATTCACCATCTAAGCCAGATGACTCTATCAAATTTCAGATCTAACTCACATTCTTGTCACACAGTTTATGAAATGGTATGAAATATGTGTTCCCTTACCCTTACATACCAAATTCTCCACATAGTTTATGTAGGGCTCTCCATGGTTTGGACTAAACTGTATTCAACATTTGTGGATATATCATATGAAGAATTAAATGAACTGAGAAACCAAACACATAAGTATAGCCACATGGTTTCCTCTAAACCATTAATTAAAACCATACAAAAAAATAAAACTCTATAACTTCAAAATTTTGGGATGAAAATTTATGAAAATTTAAAATAACACTCAATAACATGAAAAACTTAAAACAAACACCACAGTGACATGTGGGGTTTCAAAATTATCCTCATTATACCACTTTCACCCCCATAAAGTATTTAGACCATGTATAGGAAAAAATAAAATGAATTCTAAAATAAACTATCAAGATAAATTGATTTCCTAAGACAACTGAACCAATCCTCAAACAACAATGAACATATGCAACTAGAACCAGTCAACAATCAAGAAAAGATAAATTCTAAGATGTAGTAGCCCTAAAATAGGTATCCTCACAATTTATAATTATCTAAAATGGTGAGATAATTAGGTTCTACTTATCCAAAAATCAAGTAGACACCATCGAGCATCTGTTTTCTTTAAATCTTCAATGGAATTAAAAAAATCCACCAACTAAAGTCAAACACAAATAACTTGTTCAAAACCACCAAGGGAGGAACCAAACTAAAATTAATCCTAAAATATAACCAAAATAGGATAAAAAATTACATAAAATCTCAAAACCACGGAGAATAATAACCAAGAACGTGACTTGATAAGAAAAAAATATTCCAACCTTAGGGTCACGAAATATAAAAGAAGGTGCTTAGATCTAAATCCATGGAATACCATCATATAGTTATCCTATTAGAATATCATAACTATCGAATAGATGGTCAAAATAGAAACAAAACTACACCCCAAATTAACCATGCATATTCCCTAGGTTTTCCATTTTCAAAGACAATAATAAAATATGGACAAAAACCCCCATAAATATTTACCTCTCATAGAGTGAAACCACTGAGGCATCCAAATAAATAAAACACATGGAAAGGATTTAATCAAGCCACTACTTCTCCATCTATCCTTGTATAAATCCTAAAAAAATTCATACATAAGGGTCCCAACCAGACACCTGAAAGGTATATAAAATGATTTCCACTCCATAAATCTCATTTTTCTCTAAGATCGGTCAAACAAATATTAAAAACTAGAGCTCAAAAAATTTTCTCCAACAAAACTATCCCTCGCTAGCACCACTATTAATAAAAGGAGCATAGGTCTAAACCGCTTGACACACATCATTTGAAAGAAAACTTATTAAACCTACATGACCTTGAATAACTCCATATATATTTATAAGGGGATAAACAACACATTTCACTCTATTTAAATCTTGAACAGTGTTAAAACTATGAGGTAAGACCCCCAATATAAGAACTATACTTCCAAACTAAGAATTATGGGAGGTTTATATTAAACCACATGAGGCATGAGATCAACCTGGTAATGGATTCTAAATTACACCAAGTATACCCAAAATCAAACAAGTGAAAAAACTAATTACATGATTTATTAAGAAAATAAAAATTCTTTTAAAATCATTATCCCCATTTAAACCCATCCTAAAGGATTATTTTGATAATTAAGGAACCTTTAAAATCGAGCCTACACTTATTAAAAAATTCAAATGGAAACAATTTTACAACATTATCCCCAATACCTATATTGAATTGGTCATTTCAAAAAAATCCGTAATCCATTTCAATATGAACATCTAATAATTATAAAACCAAAACACCCTTCTATGTTTCATGATAAAAACACTTATAATTGGAAAGAATTTATAATAATTCACCTTTTTTAAAAAAATTCCAAGGGTAAAGCCCCAAAAATTCCAAAAAATCGAGTTGTAAATATCACCAGCTTCCCTTAAAATAGGAAACCCAGCATTAAACATTAAATCTAATTGAAAACACCTCTCCCATTTAAACTTTTCAAAAAAAAACCATGTTCCCTTGATTAGAAAATCAATCCCAATTAAAACATTTTCCAAATTAAAAACATTTCCAACTAGTTTAAAACCAACGAAATTTTCCAGATTTTATAATGAAATCAACTATGTCATAAAAGCATATCACATATATTGAACAAGAAAAAAGGTATTATTTTAAACCAAAAACTTTTTCTCATGAAATATATATTTCACGTTACATAAAAAATCACATAAGTACAAGCATAACACATGACTTAACAAAAATCCAATCCAAAAAATTTCAACACATCACAAGACCCACTATTAACCTTTTACCATTTCACTAAACCACTGTTAGAAATCAAATAATCAAGAAGTCTAAATAGAAAAACTAATTTGGATGTGTAACTATTCCATACATTTCCACCATGTTACTTCCCACATGTCAATTGTGCATTGGTCCCTAAAATGTGTCTGGTATCAGGAATCTGGTTATCGTGTGGTTTTTTAGGGCCTATAACCCAACCTCATGCTTTAATCCCATATTCCCTTTCCATCCCAAATATAAAATAAGGCCTGTAAGGAAACTAAAGTCCTGCCATTGAGGATCAAAACACCACTAACATAAGCATAAAATGATAATCCAACAACATATGTAAATGGAATGTAAGAATCAATGAAAAATTATTAGCTACTCATGGCATCTCAAGGATTAGGGAAATAAAGTACTCATGAAACTCTCTCCACACCTACCTCATAATTCATGAAAATCATATCTCTAAACTAACAATACCCTAAATAACAATATAACACTTATAAAACCTAGACCTCATTGATAACCTATGATTTAAAACTATTTTTTGATGAACTGAACAGGTTTTCCATCTAACTTAGATCTCATCCTAGTTTGACACAAGGCTCGATGGGTGTTCTTGATCCTCAAGGATAGGGAACTAGTTCCTAAGTTTCATGGAACATTAATTAACTATGATTTCACCCTAAAACAAAAATATAAATCATCATTTAAAATAAAATAAATAATTCAACAAAACAATAGATAATAAATAATGACATAATATGAAAAAAAATACAAATGAAACATAATTTTTTACCATAGAAGAATATAAAAATAAATAGGGAGAATAAAAATTCCCCAGGACAAAGTGGTAATAAAAATCCCAAAATCAAAAGTAACCCCAAAAAGATACAATGAGACTCTACATGACTCACAGTCACTATCCAACCCAATATCACCCTCAGAAGATTAATCGGGATGAATAAATCTTTAATGGAACTAGACCTATAAAATATAGGTGTTAACTAAATATCCCAGTAGGTATCCACCCACATAATATATGTAGCCACATTAATATTACTTCCTAGAAGTGATATTTACAAATAAAAAATAATTCTAAACATTTTTTATAAGGCTTTACATTAAGTAACAAACACTGTATCAAAATTAGTGTTAAAAATCCCTTCTATTTTTTATTTTTTAATGTAAAAATCACATTAAAATAGATTTTCCCTGTCAAATCCTACTTTTCATAAACACTTTTATAAATTCCCACATGAAAATCATCTCAAAAACACATAATTTAAAATAAATATTTCAAAACATGAAAGTGATTTCTAATTCTCAGTCATTTTTTCAAAAAATCTATGAAAACAATTTTTCATACAAAACTAGGGAGGGTTGTCTAAACCATGTTTTAGAAACCCCACATACATAAATGTTTCAAAAACAAACCATTTACACAATTTCATCAAAATACACCAAAATATCTTTAGATATAAACTTTTAAAATTTCAAGAATACACCTTCAAAACTCATGATAAAATAGTTTGAAAGAACTATTAACCATATTTTCACATTACTTCTTTAAAAACCTTTCACAAATACAATTTTAACACATTTGAAATGAAATAAATAAAGTGATTAAGGGAAAATAACCCTGGCATTCACCCTTTTGTCAAATACACATGATAAGAAAACAAACCACAGGTACATAGGTTCTAAGCAATAATACAATATGTAGAGGACATAATCACAAAAATATGAATCCCCTAAGATGATCCTAAATAGGATCCTAGTGTAATGGGAATTATCCTATGATTCTTGTAATAAATACTTAAACTATAGACAAGGAACCTTTTCCAATACTACCAAACCTATCTGTATCCCCACTAGTCTCATTGGACAATCTAAAAATGAACATCCTCATAGCTCATTCACTAAATGGGAACAAGAATTTAGCTATTTCACAAGGCCATATAACCCTTATGATAAAACCATCTTGGATTAGATTTGAATCACTACAAAGTCAAAACACTCTCTATACTATGGTTTTAACTAATACAGGTCACCAACTATATTCCAAGGAATCCCATGATAAGTTAAATTGAGGTGATCACAAATCAATAATGACATGTATCAAATATAAAACTTTTTAAATTACTTAAACCTCACCTCCTACACCATCATAAGAACAACCCATTTTTACATTAATTCATAAGAATAACCATATGTAAAAAATCCAAACATCCTCCAAGGGGTTATAATCCATAGTAACACAAAAATAATATGGGGGTAAAATATGATCTCATGAACTTTCATGAAAACTCGTTTTTTATAAAGTGTCAAAGGGGCCTTTTCCAAAACATGCTCTGAATTCCAATTCAAGTCACTTTATTTTCAAATCTCACCAAATTCACTCCTGATACAAATTTTATTGAAATATTTCTTGAAACCCGTTTTCAAACTCACACTTCCCCTAAACAAACCTTTAAAATCATTCAATTTTATAAAAAAGATTCAAATATCACACACTAGGGTCAAAACACCCCTTTCAAGAAAAAATATAATTTAAAAAACTTTGAATCCTTTAAAATACTCAAATAATTGGTTTTAAAATAATTAGAAACAAAAATCACAATTAAAAATTTAATTCAGTGTGAATAACCTCTTTAAAAACACTCATAAGCTTTAAAAAGTCACTTGGGAATTTTTAAAAGAACTTGGCATGGAATCTCATTCCATTACAGGGGTTAAATCCCATTAAAATAAAATTGTATCCCTCATGGGATATACCTATAAACATAACTTCAATAAATAACTATTTTAAAACTCACAATAATTCAATGAAATGTAATATAAAGTGACAATATGGAAACACATACCTAGATTCATTAGAAAATAAGATGGAATTTTTCACCTTCAATGGAAAATAGTTAACCAATCCACAAGAGGCCCTTCTCAAGCCCTAAAAATCAATACCCCTAGGATTAAGCCACCATAACCATATTTTTTATCCCTATTACTTCTTGGGTTAATGTAATAAACTATAATAAATATGAATGTATAGATATAAGACAAGAAGAGGCTTATAAGGGGTTTCCAAGAGATAATATACATTAAAAGGGGGTAGGACATAAAAATAAAGGGAAGATGACAGGGGACTCCTTTAGGATGTTCTCTTGGTTTGTTCAAGAAAAGGGGAGAATGTGTGGGTTGGATGGTAAAAATAGGGTAGGGGAAATATGTAACTTCACTTTTTAATGAACTTGGGAAGGTCACATGGTTTGGCCAAACATTTTTTCAAACTATGTACCAAATATGAGAGATCCATTGACTAGGCCAACTCACCTCACATGGATTTTCCTATAGACTTCAAACTATTGGAAAAAACTTTGACCAACCATGCCAAATGACACTTCTAAAAAATAGATACGACTCATATACTTATCACATGGTTTTACAAAATATGCACAAACTGTGAACCCTTACCCCTACACACTGAAGGTACCATATTCATTTGCTTAAGATCCTCATGGTTTGGATCAACTATATACTACTTGGGAAAACCAAACATGCATAGAATAGAATAAACCAAAAAACAACATATTTAATGTTAGCCACATGTTTTACTCTAAACTGTGCATAAAAATAGTACACAAGAAGAAAACTCAATGATTTCCATTTTTTTAGATAAATTTTATCATAAATTTAAACCGGCCATCAATAATATAAAGTAACATGAAATAAATAAGACAATGACATAGGGTGTGTCAAAAATTTGATGGTTAATTAAATTATGAATTTAAAAAAGGAAATTAGAGTGATAGGGGTTATACATTATTGATGGATATAACCCATAAAGATATATTTTCATCCTAAAATTTTTTCACTAATAAATTTAATTTTTCAATCACATTAGATATATGGTCAATTTGGATTTATTAATTTATTTTATTAGATATCTATTTCATTTAAAGTATTATATTGGAAACAAATTTCAACCAAAAGGATCTATTATTGAAGGATATATATCCAAGTATTCACCCACCTTTTTGCAAGACATTTGGATAGGATTGATACCTAATTTAATTGAGTTAGGTGTGTTTATTATAACAAAAATAAAATCCATTATTACTATAAATAAGAAACCATTCTAACCTTAGGTTGTTAATTTAGGAAAATACCCTAAGTTATATTAACATAAATAGTGTTCATAAAATCACATAGATGTATGCTACTAAATAGTGACATTACATATCCCTTCAATAAATAAATGAATAATAAAACAAATAGATGGATTTTGTATCAAAATTAAAATGATAAATATGTAATGAAATACATTAGAAAAGATATAATTTATTTATTTTCCCTTTAAGAAAGACCCTAATTAATTTTATATTCAAAGAATATTGAAATAACTATCTATAATAACTAATATTGTCTTGTATTCGTTCATACATGACATTAATATTGATAATCGAGCTATAATGTATGGTGATTTGAAATAATTATATTGAAGGACTAAAAATTTGTCTAGGATATTCATAAAATATATCTTCATGTTTTGTGTAGTTTTCAATGATTTTTTTTTTTTGAAAACACAAAATATGTCATCTTTATTAAAGTTAAAGAGCTGGGATACTATAATTATCATGGGTGTTTTTTAGTTTTATTATTCAACTATGAGTTGTTTTAAATTTATAAGTTTTTAAAGAAAATTAATTATAATTTACCTCTATTAATTTCTCTTGGTTCACTGATACTATTGAGAATAAATAACATGATCCCTATATTTTTTAGTTATCTAGATAGAATGGTATATTATGATTAAAAAGCGACATTTACGAAATGGGTGATGAAGTGGAAGAATTGATTTATAAAAATGAACCACATAAATAATAAGATCTTATTCTATCTGTATATGATTACATGAAAATATTAAATCTTGTGAAGGATGGTAAAGATGGTAAAATCATTTTAATGGTGGATAAATAAAATAATATTATTAATGATGAATTATTTGATTGTATATTTACTCCACTATCAATATATTTAATAATTAATTTTAATGTTTAATTTATAATTAAATTAATACATATTTAGTGTTTTAAAAATAATTGATTATATTATATTATTTAACATATTCTAACATATTTGATACCAATGTTTGAAATAAGAATACCAAAATAAAAATGATTAAATATATCCAATGGTCTTCCATTACTCTTATGGAGTTGGATAACCCATCTAATATTCTTCCACCATCTTTAGGTATACTCCCAAATTTTTATATAGCCCATTTTTTCTATAGATACCATCTGATATGCTCCCATATTAATCAGGCATTCTCTATACTGTTAATTTTACACCTTCTTCTTAGGTGGTTCTAGAAAATGTAGATTGGGGTTAGATCAACATGTTGATCATTGATAAAATACTAAAAAAGTGGTGTCATCATTGCCATCACAAGGTTATTAGAGGCTGACTATTACCAATGTCAACTTATTAATGTGAAAAAATAACGTATTATATCTATTTTATAATTATTGAATATATTAATTATATAGATTTTAAAAAAAACAAGAGGGTGAATAAAACGAATATATCATGTGATTTGTGCTAGAAAATTTTAAAATTATTTATTCTATTTGATATGTATGGGTTGCCTATGGATGACTCTATGGGATAATACATGAAAATATTAGGGAAATTAGCATGTGGGGTGATTCTATTTTCTATATTATATCTTGATAGAGGCATATTGTCATTAATTATAAAAATTATATAATTCATAAAGAACATAGTTATGTCAAAATAAATATTTATATTTTACTATTTATAATATTCATATATGATATAGTAATATAATTTTTTATCATATATTATTTTTTATTTTATTTTTACAATTTGATGTTTATGAAACAGTTTTGGATAAATGTATTTTAAAAATTTAAGGAATATAAAGTAAATATATTAGTTATAGACTATGGTGTGAGTTTAATGACACCTCTTTGACTATTTATTTGATGTATAAAAATGTACTCAAATAGATACCTTGTGATGAATGGAAAATATTTTTGAATATGCATCATATAAAATCACATAAGTTATATTATATTTTCTTACTAAATATGTACTCATTTATTAAAAATAATTTAATATTTATTAATATTCACTTTTTTCTATAACCCTTCAAAAAATCACATCAAGTATGGAGAAACAAGTCATTCCACACAGAACTGGTTATGAAAGTTTTTATATGAGAATATTGAGAAAGGGAGTCTTATAATTATTATTAAATATATATTTATTTTATCCTAAGGAACTAAATTATTATTATTATTATTATTTTATGATATTGATGAAATAGTTTGGTCATGGGGTAGGTTTTACTATGATGTGAGAAAACTCATTATGTATATGCTTATATAAACAAGTTCATTATACCCATGCCTAAAAATGTGAGAAAACCCATCATACCCACACCCTCATGAACAAAATCATTACATCAATTCCTAACTATCTCATGATATATAAACTTAAACCAATTAATTTTAGGGTGATATAGGATCCCACTAGCCATTATCCATACATATGTTTTCCACTTAAAATCAATCATTATCATATATTAAATAACCCATGGAAAATGAATGGGTTTCTTAAAATTATCACATAAGATGAATATAAGAAATCATAGGATATAAAAATATTTTCTTTAAAAATGATTTATATAAAAAATGATTCATAACATATTAAAAAATAAAGGTTGATCAAAGCATCAAATTATGATAGATAAACCATGGCGGGAAATTGAAGTGAAAATACTTTGAAAACGTTTACTTTTACAAAAATCATTAATAATGACAACTTAAAAAAATAAGGTTTTCAAAAATGATAATATATAATACTTTGAAAATGTAACACCCCAATATTTCATAGTATGTTATCTCTTTAAAGTAATTCAATAGCTTTCGCTACACGCAATACTGAGTTCAAGTGCATCACGACCTATAAAACTAGCTGTTTAAAAAGTGGTTATTAATAGTATTAACCACATTTTGAATTTTATATATATCCTATATAATTTTAACATTCATCTTTTGTGTTTCTTAGATAATATATGGACAAATTAAATTTTTTAGATAAAAGAAGTATTTTTCAAAAATGCAGTTTTTCCACCTTTTAATGTGAAACCCTTTTTAAATCCAAAATTTGACACTTTTATATATTTAATTTAATGAAATAAAATTATTCTTTATAATTGGGACATAAAAATTTAGTTTGGATAAATTTTTGGTACTTTTCTGATAACTTTCATATTTTGATGAATAGTTAAAAATACGAAATTTTAATTGAAAACAACTTTTTTAATCAAAATAATTTATAATGTTAAATTATTAATTTGAGTGGGTTTAAAGAATAATTATATCATATTTTTATCATTTAATATAATTTATGTCATTTTAATTAATTTCACATTTAAATTTGACATAAACACATGTCAATCTTTTGAAAGTTTTTACTTCTTAAAAACTCGCTTGTTGGTTTTGACAACCGGAATTAATTTTAAATTAAATAATGAAACTTATATGTTTTAAATTTTGTAAAATAGACATCATTTTTGAATTCGAAATATCAAAATTATCTGAGGGTGAATTTTTGGTATTTTTCTGAAAACTCACAATTTTTAATGAATAGTGAAAACACTAAGTTATTGTTTAAAACCGACTTTTATTTAAATAATTATTATTTTTATTTAAAATTTATTTTTAAGTTAATATATATACATAATACCTATATTAGTTCAATGTAATTCAGTGAATTCATTTTATAATAATATTAGATATATAAAATTTTATTAAACTATTTAACGCTTTTTACCCACCTTCTAGGCACATATGCAAATTTGCATAAAACGTAATTTTACCACTTCTGTGAATTGAATTTCAAAAATCTGAGTGATATGTTTGCGATCATTAAGTAAAATTTGGATCAATAGGATGAAAATAATTTTTGTTGAATAGTAACTTTTGAATTGTATTTACCACAGTTAAAAGTAAATAGGGTAATTAAAGGTAAAAATGATATTATAATTACCCTAATACATGTCCTAATTCTATTGGATAAGTGTTTTTCGACCAAAATCAACCTTAGGAAAAAAAATATGATTCTTTTTTATCCACTTGGATTAGAGTAGGACATTTATTATTATTTTATTTAAAGAAGAGTTAAAAGTGTTAAATTCAAATTTTATAACTAAACCATTTTTAATATAGGGTTATACATAAGATAAATTCAATTATAAATATTAATTATAAATCTAAAAAAAATCATACATCATGTTATTTTATTTATAATTTTTATACATAAAATAATTAATTTTTTTTACCGCACAATAATGATGCAGTAATTACCATATTAATGAAAAATTAAACTAATTGATATTATAAATTTCCAAATAAATATAAATTGAGACTTTTCATTAATTCCACTAATTTTTTAGGTTAATATGACATGTTATGATTTATTTAATGTTTTGTTTTTTGAAGTAATCAAGTTTTGTTGATTTTCAAAAAACCAAATACTAAATAGTGTCAAAATTGACATAAATGAGTTTTTAAAACAAATATTATATTATTAAATGATATAATATTCCTAAAAATATAAGGTTCATCCAAAGGACTTATATAATGATATATATGTCATTAATGAACAACTTAAGTTTCTATTATCATTTTATAGTATGTTTATTAACCATTTAAAATAAAAATACAAGAAGATATCGTATAAGTTTAACTAAGAGTTAAATCTAAAAGATAAGGATAATATGGTGACCTAAACTTGTCTAAAACCTATTGGTTGAGATTATGTCAACACATACCCACCTTAGCATCAAAATAAATACATTTTCAGCCATTATAAACTGAAAATTATTTCATAATAAAATAATATTTCAAGCTTTTCCTAAAGTGACCCTCACCTCTCTTATAAAAGGGTACTTCTCCTTCTCTCAAAATCAAACCTCCAAAGTCATTTGGCTCGACCAAACCCTGATCAAATATCTTCTCAACTACACTAACTTTAACCTAGAGTCCTTAAGTTGATTATAAAGTCAACCTAAACAGGCATTTTGATCAAATAAAAAAGAAACACTCGAAGAAGAGGTAATAATACCTCTTTCAAAGTTCTTTTCTTATTCCACTTACTCTTTCTTTGTTGTTTAAATACCAAAATGATAAGTCAAGTACCTTCTACATACTTTTATGTTATTATAAATATGGTACAACCATATTCATTATTCTATCCATCCTATGAATGACAAAGTCGACATATGTGCATAGGTACGACTTACCGTCTCCACGTCAAGGTGTAATTTGTTATTCAACACTTCATTATTTGGATGGGTTTAAAAATGAGTATAATTTATGTAAATAATAAATATAACATGTTAATTATTCCTTATATATGATATACCATCTAATTACATATGATTTCACCGTCAATAGATTGATATTGTCACTTGTACGTACATACAGATTATCGTCTCCATGAACACAATGAGCTTCATTCCCCATCGTAACCATTCAAGAATAATTTTTATTTTATGATTAAAATTAATGTTTAAGAACTTAATATCATTCTGGATATGAATCAAAAACATCCTATGGATAAAAAACATTACTTATGTAACAAAACATATAAAGGAAAACGAATCAGTTAACACCCGAAACAATGATACTACTGAAATATTATTAATAAATCAATATTAAAAGATCGTATAAGATTTCATATTTATGTATATGGTTATTATATAATTTAATAAGAGTTATTTAACTATTATACATGAGGTAAAAATATGCTTGAATAATGAAAAGTACAAGTTAAGGGTTAATTTTACAATATCTTTATTATCGGAGTTTGTTTATACGTAAGTATCTACTAGGATTTCTTTATCATCCACATATGTGTTTCTTAAAAATTATTTCAAAACATTTTTTATATTTCCTAGAATATGTTTTAAATTCATTTATACCATTGTTCAAATTTTTATAAAATGTTTTGAAAGGAATATTTTTGTCATTTTCAAAACAAGGTACTTTATAACCTTTTTGACAAATTAAGGCAAGAATGTTTTTTTAACTTATATGGCAGGTGTAGCTATTTTCCTCCATTATAACACCTTAGAAGATTCCCTTACAATATTATAAGAATATTTTCAAAATAAATGTTTTCTTTTATAATTACATGACTTTTAAATGATTTCAAAATAGAAAGATATATTTCTCTCAAATAGTTTTGATTTCATCTATGTCAACATCCTTTGATATATTTTACACTTGTTTGGAGTTGATTTATTATGATACATTCTTCCATATTGTATTGAAGATTTTGTGATATTTTTGACTATGGATGGGTTATTTTTATACCATTCATGGTTTATGGTTAATGTATTAACATTTTGTACGTTAGTTTTAATACGAATGTTTATGTTATGTTTCAACCTTTTCATATGAAGAATGTATTGGATTTAGTAACTGACAGGTGGAGCCTACTATATCTCCTCAATGCATAGGTAGGTCTCATGAGACAAACTAGTGTCTTGAAACAAGGCCTTAACAAAATCTTATTTTTAGTATTGGCACGAGGCCTTTACTATGTGGTTATGATGTCTAGCATTATGCATTCCATTATTATGAAATTAGCTATTGATATTACATGTGATTATTCGACTAGTAGAATATCTAAATGAATAAGTAAATGATATTATTTGATTTATCTTAGACATATTATTCTGAAGTTTAAGTTTAAAAGGCTTGTGTTTTAGTCTTATAGATTTCCTTAAATTTTTATGCTTATTGATGATAGTTTCTGCTATATTTTTATCCTTACTGAGAATCTGAGCTCACCCATTTCTTATGTTTTCCTTTTCCCAAGATGTGAAGAAGTATATTATGATTAACCTACAGGGATAGGCCAAAGGATATGAGTGTGTTCAAAGGTGAAACAATTTTTTTTTATTTCATGATGTAATGTAAAACTTATGTATGTATCTTATACTTCCAAGGCTACTAAACTAATCGGTCTTTCGAGACTTGATCTCTTGTGATCATGCCAATTTTATGTAATAATGCACTGACTCTGGGTAACTAGGTTTGGGGCATTACAATTGGTATCAGAGGAAGTTTAGTACAAACCATGTAAACTAGTTTTAGATAAACTATGATTAGATAACATTACCCTAAGATTGTCATTGAGGATTAGTATAAAAGAACATCCAAAAACTTTGGTAGTGTAAATATTTTTGGGGTTTTATAAGAAAATACATACCTATTTGGATACAAACTGGTAGAGGTGGCTCCAGCACAGATATACCAAGGAGTGAAAACTCTGACAAGAAGTTTTGATCTTGACCTTGGGTATTCTAGCACACAAAAATGATCCTTACTACACTCTTGCTATTGACACTCACGGGAGAAATGCTTAGGATAATTCAAATTTTGTTTACAAACCAATATAAAAGATTTATGAGTAAATACTTCCTTAAAAAAAATTATGATTCTAGATTATATGCATAAACTTTTCAATTTACAATAGGTATTTTATATGTTTGGAATTATGCATTGTGATTCATAAACTAACCTAGTGTATTCCATTGTTTAGAAATGGTGCCCAGTAGAAGGAATGAGAACTCCAGCAATACGCAAGATCCAAAGAGTAAAAAGGATCATATATTTCATTTTCTTAAGCCGACATTTAGAAGGTAAATAGTCTCCCACATATTCTCATCATATGAATAAATAGTATCATGTGTTAATAAGACAAGTAAATAATTCTCTGAGTCATATTTCTTTGAAGGGAAGTCAGAGAAGAAAAGGATGGTAGAGAGAAAGATGGATAAAGGGAATAAGGTAAAGAAGGATTTTCCCATATGTGATAACTATGGAAAGAATCAACATGGTAAATTCTTGAAGAGAATGGGAGTTTGTTATAAGTGTAGAGAAAAAGGACACCAAGTATGTGATTTCAGGGGTAAGAAAAAGGTTTCAAATGTACAATGTATCATCTGCATGGATTTGGGACACTACATGAATCAATGTCCCAATCATCAGAGTATACCCCAAATGATGCTATTGGATAATAATCAAGTTATGATACTATTGAAGATAAAGAGGAATAATTAGTGTTCTTATATTTTTATTAATAAATTATGTCATTTTAGTGTTGTATCAAAGATATACTGGTTATATTAATTATGGAAATAAATAAGGATTGTATTATAGTACTATTTCATTGAGGATTTGAGATTACATGGTACTAAGAAAAGTGACACAACAGTAAGTTAATTTTTTTGAAAAATACATGGTTTAAGGAAAGATAAACTTTAATATGGTCATGATAATAAGGTATTGATCTTGGAATAAGATATGGTTGATTTGGATAAATTATATTGGATATTCTTGACTATCTTGGAACTGATTAATGGTTTTTTTATTCCATCATTGTTGGTGTATTCAACATTTTGGGATATAAGGAATATATATAGTATTATATAAGGAATAAAAGAGTATGAATGTAATCAATAAGGTTTTATGGTAATTTAGGGTGTTACCATGTTTCAATAGAATAATTGATGAAGGTACTCACATGTTATTATTTGGAAAAAGGAGATCTTCATTATGTTATGTTAACCTTCCTTATAAAATTTTGGACTATGAGTTTGGACAAAAGTATTTTGGATAATTCTAAAGGTTGGAATGGATTAATTTTTACATTGGATACTATGGTTTAAGGTTAAAACATTTCTTAATATTAATTTTTGATTTTTTATAAAAAGGACAACCCGAAGGTCAGGCAGTAACCTGTCGCGTCCGGCAAGGCCGTGATACTTGAACCTGCAACCGAAGGGAAACAAGGGTGCATCACCTACCACTGGCCTACATGATTTCCTAGTTTTTAAAATGTATTATTTTTTAAATGATCTAATAGATGAATTATAAATTTTTTTTTAAACCCTATATGATTAGGATAAATATAACCTTTTTGAGTTCAATTATCTTTTGAAGTGAAAGATGAGTTTGTAGTAGAAATTAGTTAAAGGATGGAAATCTACATGTCAATTATTTTTTTCTTATTCTATGAAGAAATTAATTCCTAAACATTAGGTAAAGGATCCTCAAACCAAAAATGTGTTATCTTAATACCCTATGTTTTGAGGATATTTTAAGTCATCATAGATTTATGGCTTTTAGCCCCTTAATTTTTTATTTATTGTTCACTTGTTTGTGATTGATGACTCAATCACTCCCTATAAATATTTAAATTTTCCCTCAAATTATATGTCTCTAATTTCTACCAATGTTCTCCTATTATAAATCCTAATTTGGTGGTGACTTTTTCATTTCTCTTTCCCTCTTATTTAAACTAACTTTTATTAACCCTATTTCTGAGGTGGGTTTTCCAAAAAGGTATTTTCAATTTTCAACCTTTTCTTTTCAAAGAAAATTTTCAAATTGTGAGGATAAAATTTATTAAAGTAGGGGAGAATTTAACAACCTAATATTTCATAGTATGTTATCTCTTTAAAGTAATTCAATAGCTTGCACTACACACAACATTATGTTCAAGTGCATCACGACCTATCAAACTAACCATTTAAAAAAGAAGTTATGAAAAGTATTAAACACATTTTGAATTTTATATATATTGTATATAATTTTAACATTTATATTTTGTATTTCTTAGACATAATATAAGGACAAATTCAAATTTTCAGATAAAAGAAGTATTTTTCAAAAATGCATTTTTTCTGCCTTTTAATGGAAAAACCTTTTTAAATAAAATATTTGACACTTTTATATATTCAATTTAATAAAATAAAATTATTCTTTAGAAGTGGGACATAAAAATTTAGTTTGGATAAATTTTTGGTACTTTTCTGATAACTTTAATATTTCGATGAATAATGAAAATGCTAAATTTTAATTGAAAAAAAATTAATCAAAATAATTTATAGTGTTAAATTATGAATTTGAGTGGTTTTAACGAATAATTATATTATATTTTAATCATTTAATATAATTTCAGAAATTTTAAGCAATGCCACATTTATATTTGACATAAACACATGTCAATCTTTTGATAGTTTCTTACTTCTTAAAAACCCGCTTTCTGGTTTTGACAATGAGAATTAATTTTAACTTAATTAATGAAAATTATTTGTTTTAAATTTGGTAAAATAGACATCATTTTTGAATTCAAATATCAAAATTATCTTAGGTTGAATTTTTGGTATTTTTCTGAAAACTTTCAATTTTTGGTGAATAGTGAAAAACACTGCGTTATTGTTTAAAACCAACTTTTATTTAAATAATTATTATTTTTATTTCAATTTATTTTAAATTCAAAATAGATAAATAATAACTATATTATTTCAGTGTAATTTATTTGAGTCATTTTATAATAAGATTATATATATTATTTTATTGAACTATTTAACGCCTTTTACCCACCTTCTAGGCACATTTGCAAATTTGCATAAAATGTAATTTTACCGCTTCTGTGAATTGAATTTCAAAAATATGAGATACATGTTTGACATCAGTAAGTAAAATTTGGTTCAATAGGATGAAAATAATTTTTGGTGAATAGTAACTTTTGACTTTTATTTACCACGGTTAAAAGTAAATAGGGTAATTAAAGGTAGAAATGATATTATAATTACCCTAACACATATCCTAATTATAATGAATAAGTTTTTTCTGACCAAAATCAACCCTTGGAATAAAATATGATCCTTTTTATCCTCTTTGATTAGATTAGGACCTTTATTATTATTTTATATAAAGGAGAGTTAAAGGTGTTAAATTCAAAATTTAATAACTAAACCAATTTTAATATAGTGTTATACATAAGATAAATTCAACTATAAATATTAATTAGAAAGATGAAAATATTTCCTTCATCATGGTATTTTATTTATAATTTTTATACATTAAATAATTAATTTTTTATGACATAATGATGATGTAGTAATTACCTTATTATGAAAGATTAAAATAATTAATATTATAAATTTCCAAATCAATTTAAATTGAAACTTTTAATGAACTAAACTATTTTTATAGATTAATATGACATGTTAGGATTTATTTAATGTATTTTTTTAGAAGTAATCAGGTATTGTTGACTTTCAAAAAAACAAAATACTAAATAGTGTCAAAATTGACATAAATGATTTTTTTAAAACAAATACTATATTATTAAATGATATAATATTCCTAAAAATAAAAGGTTTGGCCAAAGGACTTATATAATGATAGATATTTTATTAATAAACCACTTGGGGTTCTCTTGGAATTTTATAGTAAGTTTATTAACCATTTAATATAAAAATACAAGAAGACATTGTAAAAGTTAAACAATTTAACTAAGAGTTAAATATAAAATAAAAGGTTAATATGGTGACCTAAACTTGTCTAAAACCTATTGGATGAGAGTATTTCGACCCAAACCCACCTTATTATCTAAATAAATCTATTTGGGGACATTATAAACCAAAAATTATTTTATAATAAAATAATATTTCAAACTTTTCCTAAAGTGACCATCACCTCTCTTATAAAAGGGTACTTCCCCTTCTCTCAAAATCACACCTCAAAAGCCATTTGTATCAGCCAAAACCTACTCAAATATATTCTCAACTACCCTCAATTCAACATGGAGGCCTTACTTTGATTATAAATCCAACCTAAGGATCCATTTTTATCAAACCAAATGGAAACACCCGAAGAAGAGGTAATAATTTTATCACCTCTTTCAAAGTTCTTTTCTTCTTCCACTTCATCTTTATTTGTAGTTTAAATACTAAAATAATAAATCCAGTACCTTATACATATTGTGATGTTATTATAAATATTTTAAAACCATATTCATTATTCTATTCATCCTATGAATGACAAAGTCACCATACATGCGTATGTATGGCTTACCGTCTCCACGACGTGGTGTAGTTTATTATTCAACACTTCATTATTTGGATGGGTATAATAATGAGTATTATTGATATAGATAATAAATATAACATGTTAATTATTCTCTATATATGATATTCCATCCAATTACATATTATTTCACCATTAATATAATGATATTGTCTCTCGTGCGTATGTACGGATTACCGTCTCCACGAACGCGATGAGATTCATTCCCCATCGTAACCATTCAAGAATAATTTTCATTCTATGATTAAAAATAATGTTTAAGAACTTAATATTATTCTTAATATGAATAATATACATCCTATATATAACCAACATGACTTACGTAATAAGACATATAAAGGAAAATGAATCAGTTAACACCCGAAACGATGATACTGCTGAAATATTATTAACAAAGCAATATTAAAAGATCATATATGATATCATATTTATGTAATTGGTTCCTGTATAATTTAATAAAAATTATTTAACTATTACACAATATTTTAGCATACCCTCAACTAAGTAAAATTACAAGTTAATGTTTAATTTTACAATCTCTTTATTATCTGAGGTGGTTTATACGTAAGTGTCTAATGGAACATCTTTATCATCCACAAACGTGTTTCTTAAAAATGTATTTCAAAACATTTTTACTATTTCCTAGAATATGGGTTAAATTCATTTATAACCTTGTTTTAATTTTTATAAATTTTTTTTAAATGAATTTTTCCATCGTTTTCCAAACAAGGTTCATTATGACCTTTTCGACAAATTAAGGTAAGAACGTTTTTTTAACTTATACGGCGGGTGTGGTTATTTTCCACCATTATAACACCTTAGAAACTTCCCTTACAATCTTATAATAATATTTTCAAAATTAATGTTTTCTTTTTTAATTAAGTTACTTTTAAATTTTTTCAAAATAGAAAGATATATTTCTATCAAATAATTTTGATTTCATCTATGTCAACATACTTTGATGGATTTTACACTTATTTGAAGTTGATTTATTATATTACAATCTTCCATATTGTATTGAAGGTTTTATGATATGTTTTACCATGGATGTTTTATTTTTATACCATTCATGGTTTATGGTTAAATTATTAACATTTTATATGCTAGTTTTAATATGAATGTTTATGTTATGTTTCAACCTCTTCATATGAAGAATGCATTAGACTTAGTAAGTGACCGGTAGAGCCCTCTATAAATCATCGATGCATCGGTATGTCTCATGAGACAAAATAGTTTCTTGTAATAAGGCCTTGAAAAAATCTTATTTATGGTCTTGGAATGAGGCCTTTAATATGTGGTTATGATGTCCAGAATTATGCGTTCCATCATTATGAAATTAGCTATTGATATTACATGTGATTATTTGACTAGTAGAATATCCATGTGAATAATTAAATGGTATTATTTGAATTATCTTTTCCTTATTTTTCTGAATTTTAAGTTTAAAAGTCTTTTTTTAGTCTTATACATTGCCTTAAATGTTTACTCCTATTTATGATAGTTTCCACTATATTGTTATCCTTACTGAGCATCTGAGATCACCCCTTTATTATGTTTTCTTTTTCCCAGGATGTGAAGAAGTATATTGTGATTAACGTATTGGGATAGGCCAAAGGATATGAGTGTGTTCAAAGGTGACACAATGTTGTTTTTCTTCATGATGTAATGTAAAACATGTGTATGTATATAGTACTTCCAAAGCTACTAAACTAATCATTCTTTCGAGACTTGATCTCTTGTGATCAAGAAATGTTATGTAATAATGCACCAACATTGGGTAACTAGGTTTAGGAAATTATAGAAAACTTTTAAATATAAATATATTATTTTATAATGGAACCTTCAAAAATACATAATCATTAAAAAAGTAAAATTTGGGTTGAATGATATAACATTTTACTTTCATAGGATGGAAAACCTTTTGAAAATTTTTAAATAACCTTAATAAAACCCCACATTGTTAAAAGGATGACGAAAAGTTCATGTTAAACTGAATAAAAGGTAATAAAATTATCATTGGAGATAAAAAAAATTTAGTTTTTATTGGGGAAAGGAGAACATAGTTGGGAAGTAAAAAACATGATCACAGAAGAAAAAACCATTAAAAATTGAATTATTCTTACCAAAAATGAATTTTAATGAAACATTAGAATCATTGAGGAAAACTTATTTGGTATGAAACAATATTTACCCTGAATAGAATTTGTAAATACATCCTAAAATCATCATGGGTTTGAATAGATCAATCTTGAAAGATATAGGCAATGAAGGGTGATTTTGACCTGTGGAAGAGAATTAAATGACGAAAACCCCTTATGGGTTTAGTAATATTTAAATAAAAAAGCATTAGAAGATTAAAAATTATATGTTTATATAAATAACTTGAATTAAATAATTTATTATGTCAAAAAAAATTATTATATAGTATATAAAATATAGAATTCATGAATTGGTGTCTAACAATAATACATGTCTTGATGAAGAGAACATGAGATGAAAGAGCCTTACATCCTTTATAATTTTTGAATCAAACCCCCATGAGAGGTAAAAAATTAAAAATAACACTAAATATCATGAAATATAATATTATGATGATAAAATATAGAAATAGGGTGGTACTTAAAACATTTAAAAGGAAACATTTTGTGTAGCTTCAACATGTCTTAAGGGATTCATATTTGAGGCAAAGAAACACTTACTGATTTGGTAAAATTTGGATAAAAACCCATTATAAGTTAAAACAGGAAATTTATATTTATATACCATTAAATAAATTTTATTAATGATACAATATATCAAATTTCTAATATACACACCTTGATAAAGAAAATAAGTTCATAATAACAAAACTTTTCTCACTGAAGGGAAATTAATATGGAAACCCTTGCCTTGTCTCCTTTATTAGTTAATCACTATCTATCCACATATATAATAAAAATAATTAACAAAATATCCTATTTCAAAACATTACTCATAAAAATTAACCTTTTTTATCCTAATTCTATTTTTTTATCATTAGTATATTAATTATTTATAGCATACTATCACCATCTCTTATTAACAACTTTAACTACATTGCGTATATTTAATAATTTTAATATCATTACCCATAATTTTATAAAAATTAAATTATTTTTATTTTATTTAATATCTTATAATATATAAATTATATTAATTTAAAATTTCATTATTTTATTCATAACATTTTGTTGTTACGTTATGTGAAAACCAAATTGATAACAGCCTATTTATGTAATTTTTCTGATCAAAGATGATTTATTAATAATAAATTGAATACCATATATAAATCTTATTAAATAATAAAATAATATTTATTTTCTTTTTAATGTATAATAATATCATTATTTAATTTCCCATAGTCATCCATGATCATATTTTAATGCCTTGTTCATGTAGACGGTTAAACCGACCCAAACATGAACATGCTTTAACTTGATTTGTGTGTATGGTTAGGGAGGTGTTTATTTTGACATAATTTCATTATACTAGTATCATAATGATATTATTTTCATTTTTTATAATGGTGAAATATAATTTAATATTTTTTGATAAATAATGAAAAACTAGAAGAAGAAAAAAATTTAGAGGCGGTAGTCCATGCACATGCTCGATTAATATTCCTTTGTTTTTATAAGTGGATGGAAATAAATAAATAAAGGTTGTAAAATTAATATAAAAACATATTAATGTACCAATGATAATAAATAAATCATTTTATTATGGTAATAATATATTTGAATGAGTGACATTAAGAAGAAAAATGTAAGATAGAGAAAATACTTATATTGGTGACATGATTTTTCATCAGATCTCCCCTTGAAATTAAAGGTAATATGATAAATTTGAGTGACTAGGGGATTATTGTTATGGGAGATAGTTATAGGGATAAAATAATTGAATATTTTAGTGGAGTAATTATAAGTATTTTTAATTCTTGATTCAGTGTAATTGTTACCTCTTTATAAGTGAAGATAATGGTAGTTTTAGAAACACCCATTGTTTTCAATAATTTAATTTCACTATTAAAGGGTCAAGGGATTAAAAAATGTAAAAATGATGAATGATGGTGATTTTTATTCAATAAAAACCTCAACCATACATTTGGAAACATTTTTTTAACAATTTTTTTCCTTCCTCCTTAGTAAAATACTTTTTACCATTTTTACTTTTTACAGAGGTAACTAATTTTTAAAGTTAGTAATTAATTTTATTTAAAAAATTTTAAAATTGGCTTGATTACCTATTTTTAAAATTATTATTTAAATTTTAAAAACCATTTTATCAAATAAGATTTATATTATTATGAAAATTTAATTTTAAAATAAAAACACATAAACACATAAAATCAAATTTTTTTTAAAAAATAATGTTATTTAGATTTTATAATTTTATATGATAAAGTTATCAAGGTTACTAATTTTAGAGCCATAAATTGATTTATTATGAATTTAATAAAATTTATTTGGATTCTAATTCAATCCAAAAACAAACCACACCTTGAAAATACTTCATTTGAAGAGAAGATAAAAATAGTTTTTTATTTCTATCAAGGTAACATTTTTCTTTAGTTATAAAAATGTTTGGAATAGGTTTTATTTTTACAAAGAATATTTCAAAATGATTAATTTTATTCCTTAACTTAACATTATATTTTTTTAATGGTTTTTCAGTATTCTAGGTTATGCTTACTTCATGATAAAATCATGGAAATTATATTTTTCAGAAATCCTGAATTTTTCCCCTAAAAATCAACCCTTTTAGAAAATGATAAAAATTTATTAATAAATAAATCTTGATATATTAAATTAAAAAATTACATTTATTTTATCTAATTAAAATTATAAAAATTAATAATTTATCTTTTAATTGAAAAATAAGGAATAAAAAGAAACTTATCTCAATTAAAAATACCCTTTTTCAACATTAACATGTATTAACTATTTATCTTCTAAAGGTAATTTTTTAATTTTTTTTCAATTTTAGGTTAATATAAAATTTTATTATAAAATTTTTTGGCTCATTTATATCATTTTTGGGTGAGATACAAGTTATTTAAAATTGTAATATTTTTTAAAAGATCTAAAATCTTCGATTGTTACAGTCTCCCACCTTAAATAAATTACATCCTCACAATTTTAATTATGGTTTAATAAAAGAAGAATCTAATGGATCCATAAGAGACTCATTACATATATTTTATAATGATATCACCTCACTTATACTTAGTAAAAATAGGAAACTATTTATCCCACATATGCTTCTTTAGAGTTCCTTGGGACATACCTTTCACAGCTTCATTTTTATGATCCTCTTTTCAGCCAAATACTACAAATAAAAAGTTCTTAATCAAATAAATGTAAATATTAAAATGGATATAAGAAAATAAATCTTATGATGTCTTATCCAATTAAACAATCATTCTAACTTGTGATACTTTCATTTCTATTATGTCACAGTCTCTTCATTTTATAACCATCTTATTTCAACTTATGTTATTTTAAGATGGGTTATCTTATACTTCACAACCTAACCACTCAAAGTAACTAGGAAATAAATCATTAATAGTGGTTCATAAAGTGAATATGGTCAACTAAATAATATCCCCCAAGTGTTGCAAACTAGGTGTCCAGTTTGATCTCTTTGTCATGAACCATGTGACAATTGAGTTAATACCCAAGACACCCTTTTAGGGTTATTATCCTAGGTACATCCATGCCAAAGCTTGCATCAACATTTAGTATCCAGATAGATATTTTTTCTAGTTAAAACCATAGACTCAATAATTTACATATATTATATGATATCATCCTATACTAAGAATAAACTTTAGAGTTTTCTTAAAGATTCTCTCACCCTAATATCAAAGGTAACTAAACTAATATCCCAAAATAACCAAACTAAAATAATTAACAAAATAAATAAAATGATTTTTAAAATAACTAAACCCAACTCTGATATAAATTATAGATACCCAAGATAAACTTAAATTAAATAATAAATTAATATTTTGATTTAAATATTATATCTTAGAAACAATCATATATCCCAAGGATTAAAAGGTTTAGTGTCTTAGAGATTAGCTTTATAAAAATGTCATTTTATAACACTTTATAATTTTTTTCTATAATTAATCTCATATAGAACCTTTTATAGACATATCACAAGATATAATCATCTTCATAACCTTGGGATTGCAATCATAAGAAAGGGGTGATTTCAGACTCTCAATAAGGGTAAAACATATCATAATATGAAAGAAATCATGAGGAAGATATTAATATCATAATAAAAGATTAAAATACTATATGTGAAAATAATAAAACATTTTAGAGTAGTAAAACAACATAAAAAGATCACTAGGGAATCATAAATATATGACCTCACTCAAGACACATCTCAACAATCGTATAACAATTTAGCATGACATAAAAGTGTAGAATACTTTAAAAATAAAACATAATCTTGAAAACATGGAATTTAATAGAAATGAAATATATCTTTAAAATTCAGAATAACTTGGTGAAAAACTTGTAAATGTGGAAAAACCAAAATCATAGGAAAATTTCTCTGAGAAAAATCATTACTACCATGCTTATGTGAACAAAATAATTTTTTTTCATGCCTAAAAATGTGATCAAACCCGTCATTCTTGTTCCTATGTGAAAATATAATCATGTCCATGAAAAAATATCTAATTATATATAAACTTAAACAAATGAATTGGAGGGAGATATATGACCCCACCAATTATCATCCATACAAATGTTTGCCACTTAAAATCAATCATCATCAAATATTAAATAACCCATTGAAAAAAGAATGGGTTTCTTAAACATAAAATAAAACATGAACTTAAGAAATAATAGGTTATCAAAATATTATTTTTAAAAAGGATTCATAACACAGTAACATATAAAGGATGATCAAAACATCACATCATGAAATAAGAACCTTTGAGAGAAAATAGAAATGAAAATATATTAAAAACTTTTAATTTTCAAAGAAACTTCAATATTGAATAATTCAAAAATACATAAAGTTTTCAAAAGGGGGAAGTGAAAAAAATTTGAACTTTTAAAAAAATATTTAATAATGGGACCTTAAAAAAGATATAATTTTTAACAAAATAAAATTTGTAGCGGATTATAAAAAAAATTTATTTTGAAAGAACTAAAAAACCTTTTGATCATTTTGAAACAGCATTATCAAAAACACACAATGCTAAAAGGATGATGTAACTGATGTTTTAAAATGAATAAAGGGGAATAAAAGGATTATTATACATAAAAAAATTAAATATATAAAGGAGAACATTTGTGAGAATTAAAAACTTGATAATGGAAGAAAACCCCAATAAAATAAAAGAAAATTATTCACAAAAGATGATTTTTCTTGAATAATTAGAATCATTGAGGGAGAATACCTTGATGTGAAATATGTAGCATCCTATACCCAGTTTACTCATAAGTAACTAAACCCTATTAGTCGCATGACATTAAGCATTCCACCCAGTATGCTAGAGGATACCGAATAGTAGAAAGGGTCTACGATGCTAAAATGGAAAGATTATACCCTCATGATTATAGTGAAACATAGAGGTGATAATTATAATAATCAGTGGAAATAAGATAATATAATAGAAAAAGTATAAATCAACTAAATACAATGATAAAATAGGTAACAAAAAAATTAGAAAAATCTCCATTATCGTATACTAATGATTTCATGATGTTATACAAAATGTAAATCAAGAATGAAAAGTAGTAGGTGTAAAATATAGTACATTTACAATAGATAGAACAAATGACCAAAAACTATCCCATGAGAAACTAGATCACTGGCTGAATCATCTAATACAAAGATATTATCTTAATAGATAATCAAGAATCCAAAACATGGTTCTTCCCTTTGTCCCTAACTATATCCATGAGTTTTTTCATGGTACCAATCATCGGCCCACAAAGGGTGTGAGTATAACTCAGTAGGTCTCCACCAATAAAGTCTAGTACTATCCAGTTTTTGAATATAAAATTAGTAGTGTACAGGTAATTATCAATATAAATTAGTAAATAAGTAAACTACATCCTTCCAAACTCTTCGTGGGACACCCAGTTGACAATACCTTCTTCAAACTAATCCATAAATTCATTGGAAACTTAAATTATAGGTTTATATTTATAATTTTGGGACCTAAGGTATAAAACCCAAGAATCCATGAATAATGGTATGCATGTAAGTTTCATAACTTTCATGGCCTTTAAATGTCATAAACTGGTGATGTTCATCGGGTTTCACTATTGGCAGTTCACTATAAGGGGAAACACTACCCAATCCTAAGGATCATGTCCAAGTTAGCCTCGATGATATACTTGAAAGGATCCCAAGGTAGTAACCATAGTTGTAATTCCCCGACCCTAGTTACCTAGAGTTGGTGCATTATTACATAGCATTTCCATGATTACAAGGAATCAAGTCCTGAAGGGTTGATCAGTTCAGCAGTCATGGAAAATAGATTACATACATGAACTTCACATTACAATTTCTAACTTAAAATTAAACAAAGATAATCCTCTGATAATTCCATTATTCTCCTATCTTAAAGATGCATATAAAACATAATACACTTCTTGGAATCTTTAGAAAATAAAACATAATAAAGGGGTGAGATCAGATGCTCAGTAAGGATAAACAATATAGTGGAAGCTATCATAAATAATCATAAACTTTTACGGAAAGGTATAAAATTGAAACAAAATCCCTTTAAACATAAAATTCAGTATAATATGGCAAATATAAATTAAAAAATGACATTTACTTATTTGCATGGATATTCTAATAGTTTAATAATCACATGTAACATCAATAACTAATCTCATAATGATGGAATGCATAATGTCAGACATCTTAACCACAAATTCAAGGCCTCATGCCAAGTCTCTAAATATAAATTTTTTCAAGGCCATTTTCCAAGACACTAGTTTGTCTCATAAGACCTACTGATGCATCAAGGTGCTATATAGGGCCTCGCCCATCACTTACTAAGTCCAATGCATTCCTCATATGAAAATGATGAAACATAATCTAAAAATTTGTATTAAAACTAGCATACGAAATGTATATAGTTTAACCACAAACCATGAATGGAATAAAAATAGTGCATCCACAGTCAAACATAACTCATTCAATACAATATGAAAGATTATATTATAATAAATCAACCTCAATAAAGAATAAAATACAATGAAGGATATTGACATAGATGAAAATAATAAGTAAAACTATTTGAGAGAAATATCCCCTTTTTCTTGAAAACATTTAAAAGTCGCACTATTTATCAAAGAAGTCATTTAAAAGATATTTTTTAATAAAAATGTACCATACCACTTTGAAATTTTTGAAAGGAATTTTAATTTTAAAACATTAATGTCCATATAAATAAATCCATAAAATCATTTTTAAAACATGGACATTAATGAGAAAGATTTAGAAAAATAAATCTTTAAATCATTTAAAACAAAATTTTATTTAAAGAGTTCCTAACCAAATGAAAGATGCCTGAATAAAAATAATGGAAAAATAAAATTAATCAAAACTTTATAATATCCTGAGAATAAATTTATTTATGATATAATATGTCAAATGATAGTATATACACCATATAAAAGTGAGTTGGTGTATAACAACAAAGAAGTTACAATGGAATGTAAATTGAGACGAAATCCATTATAAAGACCATATCCTTGGATTAAGGATAAATCAATGACATAATTATGTGTGAAAAATATAAATACACTCAATATTATTGGATATTAAATGTAAATCAATTATAGGACATTCATACATATTCTTGTAAAAACAAAACCAAAGACTTAGATGTTTAACTCAATGAATGAAAATTGAGATAAGATTACCCTTATCAACTTTATATCAATGAAATGAGAATTTATAAATGGAGTGATTATGTTTATAAAAAGTATATCCACTAAAATTAGAGTTTAAATTACTACATAAATAAATAAATAGTTATTTCACACATAATCTTGGAGTAAAATAATCAATGAAGTGTGCATAAAACCCAATGAGTGAAACTTGAAATTAGAAATTCCCTTACTAGTTTGGTAACATACGAAACATACACCCCATGAGAGAAGGATCATACAATTAATATTTAAATAACCATAAATTATATTATAGTACACAAAGAATGAAATCATGGGAAGTACATACACCACACAAAAAGGAATAGTGACAACTATAGCATGAATCTCACGGGAATAAAAAGTTAGATGAAAACTCATTACCTTATACATTCCTTTAGTCAAGGATAAGTTTAACCTCCTGTATAATGGTTAAATAATTTTTATTAAATTATAAAAAAACCATATACATAAATATTATATCATATATGATCGTTTAATATTTCTTAGTAAATAATATTTCAGTAGTATCATAGTTTCGGGTGTAAAATGATTCGTTTTATTTTATATGTTTTGTTATGTAAGTAATTTTTGTTGTGGATAGGATGTATTTTATTCCTATACATAATTATATTAAGTTCTTAAATATTATTTTTTAGTCATAAAATTAAAATTTTTCTTGAATGGTTATGAAGGGGATTGAAATCTCATTACGTCGTGGAGACTGTAAGTCGTACGTATGCACGAGCAACAATATCATTCTATTGATGGAGAAATAATATATAATTGGAATGTATATTATATATAATGAATAATTTACATGTCATATTTATTATTTACATCAATTATACTCATTATTATACCCATACAAATAATGAAGTTCTGAATAACAAACTACACCACGACATGGAGACAGTAAGTCGTACACACACACGCATGGTGAATTGTCATTCATAGGATGGATAAAATAATGAATATGGTTGCACCATATTTATAATAACATCACAGTATATAGAAGGTACTGGATTTATTATTTTGGTATGGAAACAACAAATAAATGGTAGGTGGAAGAAGAAAAGAACTTTGAAAGAGGTGACGAAATAATTTCCTCTTCTTCAGGTGCTTCCTTTATGATTTGTACAAAAGGCCTATTTAGATTGTCTTTATGATCCAAGTAAGGACTCTAGGATGAAGTGAGGGAAGTTGGAAAAATATTTGATTAGGTTTTGGCTGAGCCTAATGGCTTTGGAGGTTTGAATTTGAGAGAAGGGGAAGTACCCTTTTATAAGGGAGGTGAGGGGCACTTTAGGAAGAGCTTCAAATATTATTTTATTATAAAATCCATTTTGGTTTCTAAAAGATAAAAATGGATTTATTTCAAGTATAAAGTGGTTATGGGTGGAAAAACTACCAACAAATAGGTTTTATACATGTTTAGGTCACCATATTAACCTTATCTTTTAGATTTAACTCTTAGTTAAATAGGTTAACTTTTACTGTGTCTTCTTGTATTATTTTAATACATGGTTAATAAACTTACAATAAAATGTAAAGAGAACCTTAAGTGGTTAATTCATGACATATATATCATTATATAAGTCTTTTGGACGAACCTTATATTTTTAATACTATTATATAATTTAATAAAATATTATTTTTTTTAAAAACTCATTTATGTCAATTTTGACACTATTTAGTATTTGGTTTTTTTGAAAGTCATAATAGTTTTATTTCTTCAAAAAAAATACTTTTAATAAAAACTAACATGTAATATTAACCTAGAAAATTCTTCGATGTAATCAAAAGTTTCAATTTAAATTTATTTCAATATTTATAATTTCAATTATTTTAATCTTTCCTTAATAAATAAATTTCTGCATCATCATTTGTCATAAATAAATTTAATTATATAATGTCTAAAAATTATAAATAAAATACTATTATGTAGGAAATATTTTTATATTTCTAATTAATATTTATAGTCTAATTTATCTTATATAAAACCCTATATTAAAAATGGTTTATTTATTAAAATTTGAATTTAACAATTTTAACTATTCTTTAAATAAAATATAATAAATGTAATAATCTAATCCAAGTGGATAAAAAAGAATCATATTTTTTTCCTAAGGTTTATTTTGGTCTAAATAAATTTATCCAATAGAATTAGGACATATTTTGGGATAATTATAATATCATTTTTACCTTTAATTATCATATTTACTTTTAACCGTGGTAAATAAAATTCAAAAGTTACAATTCACCAAAAATTATTTTCATCCTTTTGAACAACATTTTACTTAATGATGTCAACCGTGTATCTCTGAGTTTTTAAATTCAATTCATAGAAGCAGTAAAATTATGTTTTAAACAAATTTGTAAATGTGCCTAGAAGGTCGGTAAAAGACTTAAAAAGTTCAATAAAATTTTCTGTATCTAATATTATTATAAAATGACTTCAATGAATTAAATTTCACTAATATAGGTATTATTTATATATTTTGACTTTAAACGAAATTTAAATGAAAAATAATTATTTAAATAAAAATTCAGCTTTAAACAATAACGTAGTGTTTTTCACTATTCATCAAAAATTGAAAGTTTTTAGAAAAATACAAAAAAATTACCCAAATATAATTTTGATATTCTAAATTAATAAATTATTTCTATTTTACCAAATTCAAAACATATAAGTTGTATTAATTAATTTAAAAAAATATTCTCGTTGTCAAAACCAGAAAGCAGGTTTTTGAGAAGTAAAAACTATCAAAATATTGATATGTGTTTATGTCCAATTTAAATGTAAAATTACTTCCAATGGACAACATTAGATTAAATGATAAAAATATGATCTAATTATACTTAAAAATCATTCAAATGTATAATTTAACATTATAAATAAATTTTTTTAAGTTTTTTTCAATTAAAATTTAGTATTTTTCACTATTCATCAAAATATGAAAGTTATCAAAAAAGCACCGAAAATTTCTCCAAAATAATTTTTTTATATCATGCTTCTAAATAAGATGTTTATTTTGTCAAATTTAATATATAAAAGTGTCAAATATTGAATTTAAAAAGGGTTCACCATTTAAAGGTTGTAAAACTACATTTTTTGAAAAATACTTCTTTTATCTAAAAAATTTAATTTGTTCTTATATTATTTCTAAGAAACGCATAACATGGATGATAAATTTATATGGAGTATATAAAATTCAAAATTCAATTAATATTATTCATAACCACTTTTTGAATGTCTAGTTTGGTAATTCGTGGTGAACTTGGACTCGGTGTTGTGTATAGTGCAAGCTATTGAATTAATTTAAAGAAAATAACTTACTATGAAATATTGGTGGGTTACATTCTTCCCCTATTTTGGAAATTCCGTCCTCGTAATTTTAAAATTGGTCTTGGGAACTTCATTGAAAGTCCCACATTGGAAAAAGAGTCAATAAAGCTATAACTTTAAAATAAAGAAAGAGAAGTACAAAGGTCACCCGAGATAACCCATACTAGGATTACATATAGGAAAACATGGAAATAGAAGATAAAATAAGTGTCAAGTTCTGATGGGGAGTGATATAAAACATGATCAGGAGAAAGTTAACAATAATAAAACCACAAACTTGTGATGGGTTAAACGGTCATTTGTTTCCCAGTAGTAAAATTAAACAGATAATGTTTTTTGTTTTAATTTCCATTTCATAAATTTGAGGAATTTATTTATGAGATTAACTAAGAACATAAAGATATATACATAATTTTCAAGTAGAGTTTCATATTTTAATAAATTTCTACCACTAACTCATCTTTTCTCCAAATGATGAATATTCAAGATGACTTTGTCACACCTGAAGTGCAAGAATCAACTTATAGAGAATCACATAATCCATAAAGGATGAACTATATATTTCACTTTTCTTCAGAGATTAACCAAAACCAAAATGATTAGTACAATATCAGATGATATCCAAAATGGATAATCCTTTATAAAAAGAAATGCTAATATTAATTTCAAAAATTAAACAAACAATACCCAAAATTCAATAAAGACCATTTAATAAACAATTGTCCTTAAAATACTTCAATATAATCCAAACTAAGATTGAAACCTAAATCTTAGAAGAATTTAATCGCATATTCTTTCATAGTAAATCTTAAAATTTATCTCCAAGTAACATCAATTACTCTTAAAGTCTCATACTAAAGTGTATTTAACCAAATCACATATTATTTATGATATGTTAATAATTTCCATTAATAACCTGAATCTCTATAAAAAACATAGATTCTTACAAAATAAAAATCCACCATTACTCCTCAAATTAAATCCCATAGTATTCTATTTTCCTTAGGCATATAGTGTTCCAAATAGAGCGAATATCTTCCAAAATAACATTTATCACTTAATTACCAAATTATTTTCCTATACTAAGGATATCTATTTGATAAAACATAAGATCCCAAATCAACTTATTATTGATAAAATAATTTAACTAAAAATAATTATTCACACTAACCAAGGACTTCACGTAGTCTAGTGGTAGGCGATAAATCTCAATCACACTTTGGTTGTGGGTTTGATTCCCACTGCTTGCTCTGACACAACGGGTTGTCACACAGTCTTCATGTTGTCTTTTTTCAAAAAATATCTTTTATAACATTCCCAAAATGAGATAAATTCCTCAAAATAACCATAACATAATTTAACCACAAATGTTATCTCATACCTCACATTTTCATCCCAAAAATTAATAACCTATAATTGGCCCAAATTCAAGGATAATATAAACCCAATTGGTTCTTTATAACTATATCCACAAAAGAAAAGATAATTCTTCCTCGAATAGAATTTTCTCATAACAAATTGTAGGGTTACACATACAAGAGAAAAGTATTCCAAAGTTATCCCATCAATAAAGTACATTAATACTTTTAAATATTTCTCTATCCATTTATTTCCACATAGGTTCTTCATTGACCTAGTGGTTATTATATAGAATAGGTAATTGACATGAGTAATTCATAGGTCCCATACATTTAAGGAAAATGACTGTAGATGGATTCTTAGGATCATTTTTATTTTCTTCCATATTACTCTTCATTTTTCCTCGGCAATTATTTTCATTATATCCTTCTTTCCCACACATAAATCATTTCTTTGTTCCATTGAGACACTTTCCTTGATGTCTCCTTCCACATTTCCTACATGATGGAAATTGAGTTTTCTTTTCTCCATGGTCTCCACTGCTGGAGCTCTTATCATTCTCCGCCTTTCTCTTCTTTGTTGAGTTTGGGATTTGGTTAATTTATATGTTGTTGGTTATATTTTTGGAAACATGATACAGTATGAACATGATATCTTTTACACCTATCAACATTCCATTTAGATTCTCATTTCCACCATCGTTCCCACCTTGTACATCATGTTCAATTTTACTATGACTTCCTTGGAATCCATCCATTGACTAAAACCAGAAAGCACAGTGTGAGTAATAATAGTCATAAAATAATTTATAGAATATCATGACACCTTATTTTCAATATAAAACACCTTAGTATTAACCAAGGTTATTTATTCTCATCTTATGTTTAAATCCTTCAAATTAGTTTGTAAAGAAAATGTGAATTATCCTAAGAATATCCCCTGGGAGTGTCAAACCAGGTGTGCAGTAAGGCTCGTTGTCATGTACCAGGATACCCCACATCCATCCCGAAACTCTTTGTCAAAGTTTTCACTCCTAGGTACATTTGTTCCAAAACCACGTCCACTTGTAGTATCCAGATAGGGATGTATTACTTGGAAAACTCAAAAAATATCAAAATTACCAAAATTCTAGGAAGTTCTTCTATATTAATCCTCAAATTCTATCTTAGGGTAATGTTTTGTAATCAGAGTTTATCTAAATCTAGTTCCCAAGGTTATTTCTAAACTTCCCCTGATACCAACTGTAATTCCCCGACACTAGTTACCCAAAGTCAGTGCATTATTACATAACATTGGCATGATTACAAGAAATCAAGTCCTGAAGGGCCGATCAGTTTAGCAGTCTTGGAAAATAGATTACATACATGGACTTCACATTACAATTTCTAACTTAAAATACAACAAAGATAATCCTTTGATAATTTCATTATTATCATGGCTTAAAGATAGATATAAAACATAATACATTTCTTAGAATCTAGAGAAAATAAAATATAAGAAAGGGGTGAGCTCAGATGCTCAGTAAGGATAAACAATATAGCGGAACCTATCATAAATAATCATAAACTTTTATGGCAAGGTATAAAATTGAAACACAACCCCTTTAAACATACACTTCAGAATAATATGGAAAATATAAATTAAATAATTCTATTTACTTATTCACGTTGATATTATACTAGTCGAATAATAGCATTTAATATTAATAAAAAATCTCATAAAGATGTAATTCATAATTTTGGACATCTAAACCACAAATTCAAGGCCTCATGCCAATACTCTAAATATAAATTTTATCCTGGCCTTATGCCAAGACAGTAGTTTGTCTCATGAGACCTACCGATGCATCGAGGGGCTATAGCGGGCCCCACCCATCACCTACTAATTCCAATACCTTCCTCATATGAAAAGGCTAAAACATAATCTAAACATTCGTATTAAAACTAGAATATGAAATGTCAATACTTTAACCACAAACCATGAATGGTAAAAAAATAGCACATCCACAGTAAAAAAAACTCATTCAATACAATATAAAAGATTTCATTATAATAAATCACCCTCAATCAATAATAAAATTCAATGTATGATATTGACATAGATGAAAATAATCAATAAAACTATTTGAGAGAAATATCCCCTTTTTTTCCTGAAAACGTTTAAAAGTCATATTATTTATCAAAGAAGTCCTTTAAAAGATATTTTTGAATCAAAGTGTCCCATACCACATTGAAAATTTTGAAAGTGATTTTAATTTTAAAACATTCATGTCTATATAAATAATACCTTAAAACCATTTTTAAAATATGGACATTAATGAGAAAGATTTAGAAAAATAAATCTTTAAAACATTTAAAATGATATTTTAGTTAAAGAGTTCCTAACCAAATAAAAGATGCTTAAATACAAATAATTGAGGAATAAAATTAATAAAAACTTTATAATATCATGAGAATAAATTGATTCATGATATAATATGTCAAAGGATAGTATATACACCATATAAATTGAATTGGTTCATAACAAAAAAGAAGTCTCAATGGAATGAAAATTGTGAGGAAATCCCTTATAAAGACCATATGCTTAGATTAAGGATAAATCAATGATATAATTATCGATGAAAAATATAAATACACTCAATATGATTGGATATTAAATTTAAATCAATCAGAGGACATTCACACATATTATTGTAAAAACAAACCAATGACTTGGATGTTTAACTCAATGAATGGAAATTGAGTCAATATTACCCTATCAAGTTCATATCAATGACTTGAGAATTTATAAATGGAGTGATTATGTTTATCAAAAGTATAACCACACAAAGGGGAGTTTAAATTACAACATAAATAAATAAATAGTGATTTCACACATAATCTTGGAGTAAAATAATCAATGAATTATGCGTAAAACCCAATGAGTGAAATGTGAAATTATAAATTCCCTTACTAATTTGGTAACTTATGAAACATACACCTCATGAAATAAGAATCATAAAATGAAGATGTAAATACCCATAAATTAAATTATATTACACAAATAATTCAATCAGGGGTAGTACATACCCCACACAAAAGGAAATAGTGACAACTATAGCATGAATATCACAGGATTAAAAAGTGAGATGAAAACCTCATAACTTATACATTTATTTAGTAAAGGGTAAGTTTAACCTCTTGTATAGTGGTTAAATCATTGTTATTAAATTTAAAAAGAACCATATACATAAATATGATATCATATATGATCCTATAATATTGCTTTGTTAATAATATTTCAGTAGTATCATTATTTCGGGTGTAAATTGATGTGTTTTCCTTTATATTTACATAAGTCATGTTTTTTTTGGATAGGATGTATTTTAATCATATCCATACTGATATTAAGTTCTCAAAAATTATTTTTTAATAATAAAATGAAAATTATTCTCGAATGGTTATGATGGGTAATGAAATCTCATCGCGTCGTGGAGATAGTAAGCCATACGTACGCATGAGCAACAATATCATTATATTTAAAGTGAAATATTATGTAATTGGATGGTATATTATATATAAATAATCATTGAAATGTTATATTTATTACTTACATAAATTATACTCATTATTATACCCATACAAATAATGAATATTTGAATAAAAAACTGCAACACGACGTGGAGACGGTAATCCGTATGCACGCACGCATGGTGACTTGTCATTCATAGAATGGATAAAATAATGAATAGTTGTACCATATTTATAATATCATCATAGTATGTATAATTTACTGGAGTTATTATTTTGTTATGGAAATATCAATGAAAGAAGAAGTGGAAGGAGAAAAGAACTTTGGGAGAGGTGACCAAATAATTACCCCTTCTTCGAGTTGATCCTTTTTTATTTGTAAAAAAGGGATTCTTAGGTTGTCTTTATGATCAAATTAAGGCCTCTATGTTTAATTGAGGGTATTTGGGAGAATATTTGATCAGGTTTTGGCCAAACCAAATGACTTTGGATGTGTGAATTTGAGAGAAGGGGAAGTACCCTTTTATAAGGGAGGTGAGGGGCACTTTAGGAAGAGCTTGAACTATTATTTTATTATAAAATAATTTTTGATTTATAAAAGATAAAAATGTATTTATTTAGAGTATAAGGTGTTTATGGGTTGAAAAACTCTCAACCAATAGGTTTTATACAATTTTAGATCCCCATATCAACCTTATCTTTTAGATTTAACTCTTAGTTAAATAGTTTAACTTTTACCATGTCTTCTTCTATTATTATAATACACAGTTAATAAACTTACTATAAAATGCCAATAGAACCTAAAGTGGTTAATTAATGACATATATATAATTAAAAAAGTACTTTGGATGAACCTTGGATTTTTAGGACTATTGTATAATTTAATAAAATATTATTTGTTTTAAAAACTAATTTATGTCAATTTTAACACTATTTAGTATTTGGTTTTTTTGAAAGTCATAAAAATATTATTTCTTCAAAAAAAATACATTGGATCAACCCAAAAATTTCATATTAATCTAGAAAATTATTTTATGGCATTAAAAGTTTCAGTTTACATTTATTTTAATATTTAAAATATAAATTATTTTAATCTTTCGTTAATAAGGTAATTACTACATCATCATTGTTTCATAAATAAATTAAATTATCTAATGTCTAAAAATTATAAATAAAATAATATTATGTAGGAAATATTTTTATCTTTTTAATTAATATTTATAGTCTAATTTATCTTATGTATAACCCTATATTAAAAATGATTTAGTTATTAAAATTTGAATTTAACACTTTAAACACTTCATTAAATAAAATATAATAAATGTATGAATCTAATCCAAATGGATCCAAAAGAATCATATTTTTATCCTATAGATTCTTTTGTTCGAAATAAATGTATCCCATAGAATTAGGACATGTGTTGGGGTCATTATAATATCATTATTACTATTAATTACCCTATTTAATTTTAACTATGGTAAATAAAATTAAAATATTATTATTAACCAAAAATTATTTTCATCCTATTGAACCAAATTTTACTTATTGATGTCAACTGTATCTCTCAGATTTTTTAAATTAAATTCATAGAAGCAGTAAAATTATGTTTTATGCACATTTTCAAATATACCTAGAAGGTGGGTAAAAGACGGTAAAAAGTTCAATAAAATTTTATATATCTAATCCTATTATAAAATGACTTAAATGAATTTAATTGGACTAATATAGGTATTATGTATCTATTTTGACTTTAAAATAAATTTAAATTAAAAATAATTATTTAAATAAAAATTCGGCTTTAAACAATAACGCAGTGTTTTCACTATTCATCAAAAATTGAATGTTTTTAGAAATATACCAAAAATTCACCCAAAGATAATTTTGATATTAAAAATTAAAAAATTATGTCTATTTTACCAAATTCAAAACATATAATTTTTATTAATTAATTTTAAAAAATATTCTCATTGTCCAAACCAGAAAGTGGGTTTTTGAAAAGTAAAAACTATCAAAAGATTGATATGTGTTTGTGTCCGATTTAAATGTAAAATTACTTTCAATGACCAACATTGGATTAAATGATAAAAATATAATCTAATTATACTTAAAAATATTCAAATTTATAATTAAAACCTATAAATTATTTTGATTAAAAAAGTTGTTTTCAATTAAAATGTAATATTTTTCATTATTCATCAAAATATGAAAGTTATCAGAAAAGCACAAAAAATTTATCCAAATTAAATTTTTATGTCCCACTTATAAACAATATGTTTATTTTGTCAAATTGAATGTATAAAAGTGTCAAATACTAGATTTAAAAAGGTTTCACCATTAAAATGTAGTAAAATTGCATTTTTTTAAAAATAATTCTTTTATTTGAAAAATTTAATTTGTTCTTATATTATGACTAGAAAACACATATTATGTATGTTAAAATTATATGGAGTATATAAATTTCAAAATAAAGTTAATACCATTCATAACATCTTTTTGAATGGCTGGTTTGGTAAGTTGTTATGTGCTCGAACTCGGTGTTGCGTGTAGCCCAATCTATTGAATTACTTTAAAGAAAATAACTTACTATGAAATATTGGGGTGTTAAAATGGTGTTCTATGACATCAAGACGAATCCAAGAAAAACCCTCCAAGTAATTCAATTTATTTAATTTTGGAACATATAGGTGAACCCTCAGTGCTAAGATGACACATTCACATTCATAAGATAAATATTGAATCCATTTGTGTTCACTAAATTGGAAGAAATTTCAAGGAATCGGTGGGATCTCATGAGCCCATACAAGGAAAAATACAATGGGAGTAAAAGTATTTCTTAGGTAATTCCTCACTATTAAATAGTTCATGGCCCGGGACCATAATCAAGCATGATATAATAACTAAAAAATTAACCATAATCATAATAATGTATATGAATACATTTCATAATTTATTAGGGGTTAAGTGACATGATAATGCCATTCAATTTTCAATTATAACAATTATCCATTTGATTTAAATTTATATATTCATGTGAAAGTTGACCCACCTTAGAGGATTTTTCAATTACATAGCCTAGTATTAGGAGTCCTGGAAAGTTATCATTCCCATTAATTTATTTTCAATAATCTATTTCATTTCACAAATCCAATTTAAGCCACCTAAAAAGGTGGTTTGAATTCATTTCAAGGCATAACATTAATGGGCCTTTAAAGAAACATAGAGAAAGTGGTGGATCGCGTCGAGGAAGACAACCAGTGATGATGTGATTTAGGGTAAAATGACTACCTATACATGATTCCAACAATTTAATAAATTAATTTGACATTTTAAGGGTGTCACATAGAAATCCTATTTTGCGGCATGACAGTTCATGATATAAACATCCAAACTTTTAGGAAAATTTGAAAGACCATCTTCCTTAGATGGGAAGTAGAATTCTTTTCCATTATTGACCTTTACCATGGGATAAAATATGAGAAATCGTAGAAATATATGAATAACTAGAAAATAAGGAATATCAACTTGCACAAATTTATCATTACATATGGAGAGATAAACTAATAAAGGAAGAAATATAATTAAATCTATTATTGAGACAGATCCAATATGGCATATGAAACTTGAATCGGACATTGTATGGAGGAGGTAGCTTAAAGCCTAAGTGATGTCCATGGTAGAAATACAACATGAGGGATGAGGTGTTTTGTGATTTGGGTAAATAAAAAGAATAAGGGAAGTTATAAATAATGAGGGGTAAAAAGTTGTTTTCGCCCATTTTTAAAGGGATCATAGTTTGTCCACATGGTTGGATAAATAGTTCACCAACCATGCACCACCAATATCTAAGTGTAATATCATCCCACATGGATAAGTACCTGGATTAAAAAAATATGCATCCCATGTGTTCTTAGTAACCAAGATCCTTCCCACCTTTCTTGGTTAGGAACATGAATAAATAAATTGAGCACTATCGATGTGTTTCATCTTTATAACACAACTACACCATTTCAAATGACCATGTGGCCTACCATGCATGGTTAGTTAATTATGAACCTCCTCTTATAGGGCCACATTGTTGAGCCACATTTTTACTACTAAATGTTCACCAACTACATGCCTCTACCAATTTCTTATAAAACTAGAGCTCTAGGCACAGAACAAGCCCCATATCCCAAACCCTTCCAAAAACTCTTAGGTACATTTATTACAGTTAAAAAAGATGTTTAAACTGAAATATAAAGGACTCTTACCTATTTAAGAAATCATAATTTTATAACCTCACCACCTTAAAACAATCCATTATCAAGTTTCCCTTATAAGGGTGGTAAATCATCATCTAGGAATAACTTCATCCACTGAGCATATATGTTGACCACTATCTCCTATGCTCCACCATGTACATGGACGTGCCACCATAGCACCCATACTAGAGGACCGTACCTTCCTTGGAGATCCTTAATGATCCAATCAACAATACATACTATATATTTTTCAAAAGAAAAATCAACATCTAACTAAACCTCATAAATATAAAGGACATGAGATGGGTATGAATAGTAATTGAAAAGCTATAAAACATGGAATACATTGTGTATGTCTTGGTACCTCTGAGGTAACTGTAATCAATAGGCTAGTATCTGAACTCTCTATAAAATATCCAAGGGTCCTATAAACCAAGGTTCTATCTTCACTTTTTATAAATATATCGATAACCTGATCTAGGTGAAACATGTAAGAAGATTTGACCTCACACCTCAAACTCCAGTGGTTGGTGGCGATGATTGACATAAAACTTCTTCCTAGACTGAATTGTAGCCATATGTTTTCAAATAAGTTGTACATAATCTAAAGTATCTAGAATGAGATATGGTTATAGTAGCACTACCTCAAATGCCTTTAACCATAACATGGGTAAACGAAACAGCCTACCATATTGGGCCTCGTAAGGAGTGATCTATATCATTTCCGAAAAGCAGTTATCATATTAAAATTTTATGAGAGGTAGGTGTTTCTCAAAATAACCTCAAAATCTTGGTTGCTTGCCTAGATAATTTACTCTAACACCCATATTTTATGCATAGATTATCTTTCAGTCTATGGGTGATAGGCTATACTCAGAAGTACTTATGAACCTAGATCCTTCCAAAATCCCTACCATAATCATGACATAATCCAAGAATATTTGTCTGATACTATAGTTTATGTAAATGTTTTAATATGTTCAATATCCTTAATATATATGCTTTATATCTCATCTAGTAAAAAGGTCTCTTGAATAGGAAATAAGTGGCTAACCATCATCAATCCATCCATGATAACCCATACAGCATCACTGCCTCAAGGTGACCTAGGTAAACCTGTCATGAAATCCATAGTTATGGTGTCCTATTTCTACTTAGTAGTGGTTATTGGATGTAAAATCCTAGAAGGTTTTTGGTGTTTCTTATTCACCTACTGACATGTGGAACACCTAGTAACAAAGCATGTTGTCTCATTTTTTATCCCCAACCACCAATACTAGAGGTTCATATCATGATACATATTTGAAATATTGGGATTTACTACCCAAGATGAGGCATGAAATTATCACATCAACTCCTATCACATGTAAATAGTAATCCTAATGTATCCTTGAATGAGAAAGATCTCATATCCATCAAAGGGCCAACTAAGAGGCGGATCCTCACCTGAAATACTCTCCCATAGGACCAAGCCCTCGGGATCTGAAAGATATCTTGTATTTACTATATCTATAAGTGAATAAATCACTAATAATGATGTGAGTACAAGTTAAACATAATATTCCTACACTTCCAAGTGAAGTCAAAAAACAAGGCCATAAACTGGCTCTCACTACTAGCCACTTAAACAGATTAAGTCGGAGTCTTCCTACTCTCAGCATCAGCCACTTCATTACCCTTTAAATATGTATAAGTAAACTAAAAATAAAAGGATTATAGGTATTCAACCAATCTTCATTGTATAAGGTTCAAGACATTCAGGTTAAAGATATAATTTAGTCTCTGGTGGTTTATGTACACCACAAAGTGAATTCCCAATAGATAGTTTCTCTAGAATCATAAGGCATGCACCACTGCCACTTTCTCAATGTTGTGCATCAGGTAATTATTTTTCTGAGCACTCAAATGGAATGTCTCATACAATATGAATCTATCTACTTGCATCAAAACTACTCTAATATTGATGTTTGATGTGTTATAATAAATTGTAAAGCCTTTTCTAGGCTCAGGTATTATAAAGATCAGTGCTGAATTCAACCATCCTTTCAACTCCTAAAATATTTCCTCACATGCCTCAGACCATATGAATTTCAAACACTTATTTTTCATGCCCATAAGAGGTGATTCAAGGCATGAAAAAACCTGAATAAAATTCATTTAATACCTAGTTGTCCCCATGAAAATTCATATATCAAATATTTTCTTATAATTAACCCAGAAAACCATGGATCTCACCTTCTCTAGGCTCATGGATACTCCGAATTATGATATGAGGTGGCCTGGGAAGTGAACATTGTTGATCTAAAAGTGTAAATTTTTTAGTTTAGAATATTGAAAGTGCTCTCTCAGCATACCCAAAATGATATCATGGTTTTTGAAATTATTTTTTGAGCATGTGAGTACACTAAGATGTTTTAATTGAAAACAACCATAAAAGAATCTAGATATGGGTGGATAAACTGATTCATTTTATCCATAAAAATTGGCGTTTCATTATTTAGATGGAAAAACATTAATAGTTACACATATAAAACATGCATGATTCAAAAATTTGTACAAGTTATCTTTAAAGGTATAAATAAAACTTGATGATATCCTGACCTCAAATCAATCTCAAATGACACATGATCTCCTCAGATCTAGTCAAATAGGACATCTATATAGGGTAATGGATATCGGTTATTATCCATAAGATGGTTAAATTTCTAGTAATCCACATAGATATTGAGGGCTCCATCTTCCTTCTTGCTGAAAAAGATGGGTGAACCCCAAGGTTATGTACTAGGTCATATAAACCCTTTGGATTCAAAATCCTCCAACTATATCTTTACCTCTTAAAACTCAGTAATATCCATTCTTTAAGGAGGAGTTCATAATTGTGTTTCCCCAAGCACTAGTTCAACTGCAAAATCTATCTATCTCTTAATATGTAACCAAGAAAACTTATGAGGGAAGACGTCCAAAAAATGATTCAACACAGGAGGGAATTTGTTGCCTCATATTCCCTGGTCATCTATAAAGTGACTAGAAATATAGGTTTTAATTCCCCTCAACCCATAATTCTCAAGTCCATATCTACTCTCTTAGACATCTCATTCACCCTTGTGAATATAATTACTTATTTTGAGTGATTTTAATGATACTATTTGGTGATAGAAATCAACATGAGTGTGATAAGGCACCAACTAGTCCATCCCAAGAATGATGTCAAAAACATTTCATCTCGATGATGAAGGGGTTTCATAGGAAATGATAGCCACTTATTTAAATGGGGAACTCCCTACACTGGAATAAACTTTCTTAATGAACTCCCAATGGGGTATTGAGATTCATCACTCCACAACAGTATTTTTTCTTAAGGACAAGGATTTCCAAAATTGAAAAAGATATAATGGAATGGTAAGTGACTATATCAAAAAAGATAGACACTAAAATAGAGGATACAAAAATCATACCAAGAACCATGGATGGGAAGAAACTCTTCTCTTTAGGTATCAATTGTACTGCATATGTCTGGTCTAATCCATGACCTTGAGATATAGGTAGACTACCCTAAGAAGGTCTAATCTAATAGCGTTGTATATCAGAATCCCAAATTTCTTGGCATTATCCACCTCCTCGACATGTACGGTTGGTTGTATTGATACTCCCTTCCTGACATCGAGCTATAAATACTACTTTAATACATGGAGTCCACTTTGATCCTATCTCAATAGAAATAGGAGGGTAATTCCAAAAAAACTACAAAAGATGACCCATCTTTCATAGGAATATCACCCAACTAGTTCTTTTCCACAATAGGACTTCATGTTTCTTTGCCTACCGTATTAGTGATAGATTACATGGATACCCAGGTGCACACTTTGAACTTTGTTTCCTATATGAGAAGGATCAAAATGGAACTTATATCCACTATTATATGTACCACCTGGTCTAGATGATAAACCACTCTAGTCGCTGACTTTATCTTTGGTTAATTTCACTCAATGATAAGGGAATGGTACACTATCTAGAATATTGTAGTCAACTAGAAGACATTTATATATGAATGGATGGAATACACAAGCCCATCCTATAATAACCTAACCTAGGAAATCTCCTCACCATGGAAAGTAGGAATTAATCATTGAAGAATTGTGGGATTATTGGAGTAATCCATAACAGATAAAGTTCTCTCCTCACACTACTGGAAATCTGACCTTTCCCAACTCTTTTATACCAACGGTTCTTAAAAACTGTTGGTATAGGTCCCATTTCCCAACGGTTTGGCCAAATCGTTGTGAAAGCCCACATTGAGGTCACTTTTCCCAACGGTTTTCCAAAACCGTTGGTAAAGGGTATGTCTTTCCCAAAGGTTTGGCCAAAGCATTGGGAAAAGTCCACTTTGTGGCCACTTTTCCCAACGGTTTGGCCAAACCATTGGGAAAAGTATACTTTGAGGCCACTTTTCCCAATGGTTTAGCCAAACCATTGGGAAAAGGTGTACCTATCACAACGATTTGGCCAAACTATTGGGAAAAGTGGCCCATATACGAACGTCACTCCCAAAATCAAATGACCTATACCAACAGTTGTCAAAACCGTTGGTATAGACCTATACCAATGGTTTTGACAACCGTTGGTATAAGTCCTTTGAGTTTTTATCTAATATTCTTAACGAGAACATTATATAAATCAAAATTTAAAATAATTATGATAATACATATATATATTTATGAAATTATGTTCACAAAAGTCATTTTAGGTTAGTGGTTAGGTCATTCACTAATAAACTAGTGGTCTTGGGATCAAATCCCACCGAATGATTTTTTTAAAATACATATACCAATGGTTTTATGGAACCATTGGTATAGATTTTGGAAAAACTTATACCAATGGTTCAACCAAACCATTGGTATAGGTTAATGTAACAAAACTATCCCAACGGTTCTACATAAACCATTGGAAAATCTTTTTCCCAATAGCTTGCTTCCCTACGGTTGGCAGAACCGTTGGTATAATATTTACCAATGGTTCTGCAGCCTATCCCAACGGTTCAGAACTATTGGGAAATATACTATTTCCAGTAGTTTCAAGGTGCATAAAATCTTTTTCTTGGTTAGATCTCAGTTTTTAGAGAAAGAAATTGTCATAAAATACTTTCTAGAAATGCCTCCAGACCATAATTATATACTATTCATCCTAGTTTGAAACATCCCACCATATCTTGGATAATCTTCTAAGCATATATGCTGAAATCTTGAACCTCCTTTTGGGAGGAATCTCAAGATGATCTAAGATAGATAACATGGACTCTAACCACGACTTAATAGCTTGGGGAAACCCTTCCCCTAAAAATGTAGAAGGAAACTACTATTGTAACTCCCAACTAAACTCTTTAATAGAGGAGGTAAGTCTTGGATCTCCCTTCATAGTCTTTACTAACCGTAAGAATCCCTCTCGAGACTATGCATTGGCACCAATATCAAGAATAGTAGGATGTTCTGCACGTGGCACTACAAGATGTTGTATTGGTGGCTCAGGGCCCACCACCATCACAGCATGGTTGCTTCTACCCTCTTGGTGCATGAATTGAGGCCATCATGGTGGCCTATCTCTATAATTCCAAAAAAATGCCTCAAGATAAGATTTTATAGATGATAAGATCATAGTTATAAAAATATTATAGGTACAATCCTTCCTAAAAAAACATCACACCCTACTTCCTAATCCTAAATCTAAGTGTAGGTGATGTAGAAGATCATAAAGGATCAAATTAGATACTCACAACTACCCGCAATTATGGTCGGGTCAAAGGAAAGTTCTATGTTCCACATCATAGGTTCTAGTATACAGAGTTTCAATTGCATGTTATAGAGTAAAACACCCTTTAAGTTGTAATTTTAATCCCTATTTAATGATAAGAATTTTATTTAGTAGTTAAAATTCAGAAGTTTTATATATATATATATATCAAGGTTTAGTTATATGAGTTACCATTCCCAAGTTATAAATTCACCACTTTATAATTTATAATTGAAACATAATGTAACTTCAACCAAACCTATTACATCTAGTCTCAGGATATAAAATTTCATATAAGATGATCTAATTTGATAAATCACCATTCCCAATTTATAGTAGTACACGCTTTATAAATAACAATTGGTATTCATGTAATTGAAAACAACTAATTTTTTAGTTCATGTAACTATATTTATACAACTCAATCATGTGATAATTGGTTAATTAAGGTTCCACCCTCATTCCATGCAGGAAAACACCATTTATGTTGTGGTAGACACTTTAATAACCAATTATTTATCATGTTTATATAAGAAATATTAGTCCCATTATAATATATATATCAAGGCACCTCAACCTTCTATAAGAAATTATCATAATAGAATAAATATGGCTTGGAATATCCATTACATTTGGATCCTCAAGTGTATATAATGATTCATGAGACTATACCTTCTTTACATGCTCAAAAAAGGGTAAAAGTTAACTCACAATGATAATAAATTCCAAAACTCATGTGTTTCAACCATGGGTTAAATAAATACAATTGTAATAGGCACAATCTATAACAATAAGTCCCACCCTTAGTAATTTGGATTTTCCCTATACATGGGTCATCCACTCCCTCACCCAAGATCATTTCCAAATTCTGACACATTCTTAGTCTCATGTCTACCAACCCAAAACTATAATAATAAAAAAAGAAAAAGTCCCTCTGATACAACTTTGTAGCCTTCTAGACCTAGTTCACTCATAAGTAACCAAACCCAGTTTTCGACATAGCCTCAAATTCATCTCCCTATATGCCAAAGGCTTCCAACTATTAGCGAGGGTATATGATGGTATAGTGGGGATACTATACCCTTATAATCATAGTGAAACAGAGAGGTGATAATAGATAAATCATTGTATGTATAAATCATCTAGATATAATGATAAAATGGGTAACCAAAAATCCTAAACATCTCCAATATCATATAAAAATGATGTAATGATTCTATAAAAAGGGAATAATGAATATATGGAATAGGTGTGCAATATAAAACTTGTACAATAGAAGGAAAAAATACCAAAAATTATCACATGATCATCTTGAACACTGTCTTATTTGTATTTTACCAAAATCACATCAAAATAGATAATCAAGCATCCAAAACATAGAGCTTACATTTTCCCCTAATTATATCTATTAGTTCCATCGAGGTACTAATTGGTGGCCCAAATATGATATGAGGAAGTCTTAGTAGGCCACCAACAATAGTGTGTACCACAATATAGTATCTGAATATACAACAAGAAGTGTGTAGGTAATTATCAATATAAAGAAGTAAATAAATAAACCATGTCAGTAAGGGTTCTTCATGGGACACTCATCTGACACTACCTTCTTTGGCCTAAGGCAGAATGTCACTAGGTACTTTCATTTTAGGTTTATGTTTATAAGTTTGGGATATAAGGTATAAAACCAAGGCTTCTATGAATAATTATATTCATGTATGTTTCATAATTTACATGGCCTTTAAATATCCTAAACTAGTGAAGTCTATAGGGGTGTACCCTTGGTATTTAACTGTAAGTAAAAACACTACTCAAGCCCTTTGATCTGGTCCTAGGTAGCCTCAAAGATAGACTTAAAAGAATACCAAATTAGTAACCATAGAGGTCATTAATATGATTCTAAATCCAAATATAATCATCCAAGGCATTTAATTTATTTAATTTCTAGAAATATAAGTGAACCACTAATTCTAAGATGGGGGATTCACATCCATAAGACAAAGACTGAATCCAAGTGTGTTCATTCACTTGGAAGAAACATCAATTAATTAGTGTAATTCCATGATCTCATCCAAGGAAACCCTCAATGGGAGTCTAAGTATTAATCAATTCATTCCTTACCTTTAAATAGTTCAAGTTATATGACTTTAATCAATAATGATATAATAACCAAACAAGTATCCATAATCATAATAAGGTCCACTCTCACATTTCATAATTTAGAAAGTTATAGGTGACATACCCATTCCATTAACCTTTTTATTATATCATTTATCTATTTCATTTGTATGTATATATGTATGGTCCAGTTAACCAACTTAGAGGGTGGTTCAATTACATAACCTAGGATTATAAATCCTAGTAAGATCTCATTCCATTTCATTTCACAAATCCAATTTAACTCACCTCAAAATTTTGTTTAATTTCAATTCAATTGATAACATTTATGGGCCTTTAAAGTGACACCCAAAGGGGTGGATCACATCGAGGTAGATAACCTCTGAAGATTTAAGTTAGGGTACAATTGAAACCTATACATGATGCCAAAAATTTAATTTTTTTTTTTTTTTGAAATTTTAAGGGTGTCACATGGAAAGATCAGCATGTGGAAGAAATTGAATCATATAAACATACAAACTTTTAGGGAAAAGTGTAGTACCACCTACTTTTTGTTGGGAGTATACTTCTCATCTATTATCATACTATAACTTAGGCTAGAATAAGAGAAATTAGAGGAATACATGAATACCCTAAAAATAGGTTATATTAGATCACATGGATTTAGAATTAAATATACAATGATAATATAAGAAAGTAGGAAATAGGATTGAAGGTCTTACTGAGATGGATCAAACATGATAGATTCCATAATAATCGGATGTCATACAAAGGAGGTAGCTAAAGCATTGGTTGATGGCCAAGGAAGAGAACCAACATATGGGATGAGGTTCTATGTGATTGGGGAATAAAATGAGAAGTAAAATTATAAATAAGGAGGTGTAAAAGGTAATTTCACCCATTCTTAATGGTTTTCTGGTTTGGCCACACAGTTGGTCAAACCATGTTTTAATCATGCACAACTACTATCTAAGTGGAAAACCACCCCACATGGCTAAGTGAAAGTTTTGAAAAACTATGTGTATCATGTGCATTATCACTTTCCAAGATCCTTACCCACCAAATGGTTAGGTTAATGGTTAAAAAATCCATTTATTATCTATGAATTTTATATCTACAAAACAGAGGCACCATTTCAAACAACAATGCAACCTACCCTGTACTATTATTTAATCATTTACCTCCTCTTATAAGGTTTCAAGGTTGAGCTGCATGGTTACTAATAATCATGTTCCAACCATTCACCTCTATCTTTTTCTCCAAAAACCCAATATTTTGGATTTGAACAATCCTTAGATGTTCCCAAACCACTCCTCTATATCTCAGGTAATTTTATTAGAGTAAAACAAGATGTTTAATCCGAAATATAAAGCATCTGTACCTATTTAAAAATTCAGTATGTTAAAAAACATGATTTTACCAAAACATAATGTATAAGTTAAATCTAAAATAATCATAGGTTATAATATATAAATTTTGAAATATAATATACAAATAAGAGTGATTATAACCTAGGTAAACAAATTTTTTCATGAAAACCCCTTAAATCTTTAGTAATTTTTAAATCAAAAGTCATTGGAAGATAAAAAATCATATGGTGTTATAAATCACATGAATTAAATTGTATATTATATAAAATTTCATTATTTTATATCATATACACCCTAAATATATTTAATTAGTGATTAACATTAAAACATGTCTTAGTGAATAGATGTTGAGATAAAAAAAACCCTTATAGAATTTTTGAATTTTGAATCAAAACCACATGAGTGGTATAATAATAAATAGAACACTGAATATCAAGAAATATAATATAATCATAACATAAAATTACCATAGGGAATTATTTACAACATTTAAAAGTAAACATGGTTTATAACTTAAACATGGCTTGTGGGATTCCAGTTTGAGATAAGGAAACCCCTACTACTTTGGTAACTTTTGGATAAAAAACCCTTGAGAGTTAAAAAATGAAACATATATAAATATATATTAAATGAACTAAATATTTTTAATAAAAAAATATCTCAAATGTTTATTACTCACACCTTGATGATGAAAATAGGTTCATATATACAATACTTGTCTCAATGAAGGGAAATTGAGACAAAAAATTGTGCCTTGTTTCTTTTATTTGTTTATCACAATCTATCATTTTATAAAATAAACATAACTAAATTAATATCCTATTACACAACCATAAACATAAGTATTAAATTTTTATAATCCTTATTATAATTTTTTTATCATGTGTAAATTTATTTTTTTAGCATATTATGGCCATCGGGTGTTAATAATTTTAACTATTTTGTGCATGTTTAATAATTTTGATATCATTAAACATCATTTAAAAAAAATTATTGATATGTAATTTATGATTTTGAAATATATAAAATATATTTTTTTAAATTTTTCTTATTTAATTATATATTTTTTTGGTTATGTTATGTGAAAACTAAATTGATAGCGGCTAATTTTGATAATTTGGGTGATCGAAGATGATTTATTAACAATAACTTATATACCATGTATAAATTTTCCAAAAACATAAGATAATTATTATTTTATTATTAAACTAAAATAATATTAGTATTTAGTTTCCTTTATTCTTACATGATCACATTTTAAGGCATCATTCATGCAGCTGGTTAAACCGACCCAAACTTGAACACGCTTTAACTTGATTGTTAAGTATGGTTAGGGAGGTGTCTATTTTGACCTAATATCATTAAAAAATGATGATATTATTTTTATTATTTTATTATGGTGAACTAGATTCGAATATTTTTTTATATTGATTGAAAAACTAGAATAAAAAAATGATTCTTCACAAAGATGGTAGTCCACGCACATGCATGATTAACGTTCCTTTTTTTCTAAGTTGATGGAAATGAATAAATAAGGGTTGTAACATTTATATAAAAAATATAAATATAATAATGATGATTAAGTAATAATATTATTATGGTGATAATGTATTTTTAAGAGTAATATTAAGAATAAAAACTTAAGATGGAGTTAGTACTTACAATATTGACAAGTTTTTTCCTTGAAATTCCCCTTAAAATTGAAGTAAAGAGGCTAACTATGAGTGACCAATGTATTAATTTAATGAGAAATGGTTTGAGGGAGAATTAAATTGTATATTTTCAAGGAGTAGTTCTAAGTACATGTGAGTCTTGAAGTGGTAGAAGTGTTACCTTTTTATAAGTGAAGTTAAGTGTAGTTTTGAAAATACCCATTGAATTCCAATAATTTAATTTCACTACTAAAGGTAAAAGGGATTAAAATGGAAAATTTAGGAAATGGGTGATATTTTTTTAATACATGCCTCAAATATCCATTTTTAAACATGTTATTAACAATTTTTAGCCTTTACTCCATAGTAAAAGACTTTTTACCATTTCTATTATTTATCAGGGTAACTGATTTTTATCCTGAGTATTTAATTTTTTTGAAAAAAATATAATTTAACTGATTATATAATTTGAACCATATAATTTTAAATTTTAAAACCATTTTATCAAATAAAATTTATATGGGTATAAAAAAAGTTAATTTTAAAATAAAAACACTTAAACGCATAAAACCATCATTTTTTAAATAACATTATTAGGATTTTAAATTTATATTTAAAAAAATTATCATGATTACTAATTTAAGAGCCATAAATTGATTTATTATGAAATTAATAAAAAAACATTGTCTTAAAAGGAAATCCAAAACCAAACCATACCTTGAAAATACTTGATTTAAAATAGAATACAAAAACAATTTTTTTTCTTTATACTAATGTAACCATTTTCTTTAGTTCTAAAAATGTTTTCAAAAAGTTTTAAATGTACAAATAATATTCAAAAATACCTAATTATATTATATAATTTCAAATTTTATTTATTTAATGGTTTTTAAATCTTATAGGTTCTGCTATCATAGTGATAAAATCGTAGAAATTATAATTTTCATGAATCCCAAATTTTTCCACTAAAAATTATCTAATTTATAAAATGATAAAAAACTATAAATAAATAAATGTAGATATTATTAATTCATATATGAGGTTTATTTTATCAAATTATAACTCTAAAATTTTCAAATTTATCTTTTATTTTGAGAATGAAAAATAAAAAAACAACTTTTTTATTGAAAAATAGCCTTTTAAAACATTAACTCATATTAACTATTTATCTTCAAAAGGTAATTATTTATAATTGATTAATATATTAGTTTAATTAATAATTTAATTCCAAACTTTTTCAGATCATTTTTTTTTTATTTTTTAAAAATACAATTTATTAAACATTTCATTATTTTTTTACAAGATCTAAAATCTTGGGTCGTTATAACTACAGTACTAGAAAATTTGAAGAGTTTTGTCTAAAAAATCTTTGGACACCACAGGGTGTCAAAAATGTAACACACCAACTCATGTAACCCATATTTTGTGATTAGTCTATTACATTGGTAAAAGATACAAGTGATTTCACCATGTAGGATTAATCAATTTAGTAGTCATGAAAAACTAGAAACATATAAGACTCTCATATTACATTGGAAATATAAAAACATAGCTTAAAAATCATTCCTTCTTCCTTGAAATAAATAATAATATCCTTCTTCATATTTTAGTGAAAGGAAAATAAATAAAGTATGATCTCAGATGCTCAGTAAGGATTGTGTATAGTGGAATCTATCATGTGTAAACAAGGGATATGAATATGAAAGAGTGGACAATAAGAAAACATTTCATTCAATCAATAAATTGAGTTCAAATTAAATCCATGGTTAATATCAAAATTAAAATCCTATGGATACGAGAATATATCTCTCAATAAAGTTAAATCGTAAATTGATACATTCATGAACTATCCATCAAGTTCATAGCCAAGTTATCATGAATATTTCTATTAAGGACTTGATTAAGACACTTTCATTATATGGGTAGGTATACACCAATCACCCAACTAATGTGGCCACTTATTTTTTTCAAGAAACAGGTCAATATATCGAGGTCATTTATATAACTAGGCCCAACCCATCAGTTGATTGTCTTATGCATTCCTCATATTTTTAATGATCAATATAATTCAATTTTCAAATTTCTTATATGTTAAAATTTAACTTTATTTTGAATTAAGAATATGGAATATCAATATTTCCCCATTAAAAGAAATAACATCCTTAAAAACCATCTATCAAATGATACCTTATATAGAAATGGAATACAATTAAAACATCATCAAATTGATATAAATAATTATTGTGACAACCGGGTCCCGGTGACAACACAGACACCCCACCTTAACATGGTCGTTAGGTCCTGGCCCACCAGGTACCCCTAGTTTCCCCGCAGACACATGGGGCCCACCCCAGGGTCCACCCACATGCCTGAAAAGGTCATCTAACTAATGATTGTCCTCATCATCTGACTAATGATTGTCCCCATCATCTGACTAATGATTGTCCCCATAGTCCAACACATGTCCTTTCTAGTGTGCTTTTTCCTCACTCGCACACACCCTGGAAACATCCCAAAAGGTCACCCATCCTGATCACTACTCCAGGCCAAGCATGCTTAACTGTGGAGTTCTAATCAGACAGGCTCCCGATAAGGAAGGTGCACCTTGTTGACATGAGTAATACCATTTAGTCATTTAACCCTTTATCATTTGGGGATGTTACAATCACCCCCCCCCCCCTTTAGAGCACAACATCCTCGTTGTGGGCCCTATATCTCAACCCAGGCAGTGCACTGCACTTAAGGCTAGGTTCCTCCTCTGAAACCAAATGTGACAATCGGGTCCCGGTGACAGCACAAACACCCCGCCTTAACATGGTCATCGGGTCCTGGCCCACCAGGTACCACCAGTTGCCTCGTAGATACATGGGGCCCACCCCAGGTTCCACCCACATGCCCGAACGGGGCATCTGACTAATGATAATCCCCACAGGTCAACACATGTCCTTTTCAGTGTGATTTGTCCTCACTCACACATACCCTGGGAAACATCCCAGAAGGTCACCAATCATGATCACTACTCCAGGCCAAGCATGCTTAACTGTGTAGTTCTAATCAGACAGGCTCCCGAACGGGTCATCTGACTAATGATAATCCCCACAGACACATGGGGCCCACCCCGCCTTAACATGGTCGTCGGGTCCTGGCCCTCCAGGTACCACCAGTTGCCCCGCAAACACGTGGGGCCCACCCCAGGTTCCATCCACATGCCCGAATGGATCATCTGACTAATGATAATCCCCACAGGCCAACACATGTCCTTTTTAGTGTGTTTTGTACTCACTCACACACACCCTGGGAAACTTCTCAGAAGGTCACCCATCATGATCACTACTCCAGGCCAAGCACGCTTAACTATAGAGTTCTAATCAGACAGGCTCCAGAAAAATATGGTGCACCTTGTTGACATGAGTCATACCATTTAGTCATTTAACCCTTTATCATTTGGGGATGTTACAATCACCCCCCCCCCTTTAGAGCACAACGTCCTCGTTGTGGGCTCTATATCTCAACCCAGGCAGTGCACCACACTTAAGGCTGGGTTCCTCCTATGATACCAAATGTGACAACCGGGTCCCAGTGATAGTACAAACACCCCACCTTAACATGGTCGTCGTGTCCTGGCCCACCAGGTACCACCAGTTGCCCCGCAGACACGTGGGGCCCACCCCAGGTTCCACCCACATGCCCGAATGGGTCATCTGACTAATGATAATCTCCACAGGCCAGCACATGTCCTTTTCAGTGTGCTTTTTCCTCACTCACACACACCAGGTCCTGGTGACATCACAGACACCCCACCTTAACATGGTCATCGAGTCCTAGCCCACCAGGTACCACCAGTTGCCCCGTAGACACGTGGGGCCCACCCCAGGTTCCACTCACATGCCTGAACGGGTCATCTGACTAATGATAACCCCCACAGGCCAACACATGTCCTTTTTAGTGTGCTTTTTCCTCACTTACACACACCCTGGTAAACTTCCTAGAAGGTCACCCATCATGATCACTACTCCAGACCAAGCACACTTAACTATGGAGTTCTAATCAGACAGGCTCCTGAAAAGGAAGGTGCACATTGTTGACATGAGTCATTCCATTTAGTTATTTAACCCTTTATCATTTGGGGATGTTAAAATTATAAATTCAATCTTGATATTAAAAATATGGACATACTAGATAAAAACATTTTCCAATGAATAATGAAGAGAAATATAGAAAATGATCATAAGAAATTAAATGATCTCAAAATAAGGTATAATCCTTTATCATTAAAGGATAATATAAGACCGTAGATTCATAATAAGTGAAGGTTTTTTAGTAAAAATAAGCCTATATAAAAGAAAAATAAGTAATAAATTTAATGTAACTTCCTTGTAACTTTGTGTAAGAATAGAGCTGTAAATCACTTGTCAAAATTTATTTCATTCCCTTAATAAAAATACACTTTTTATATATCATAATATATATAAATTAAAAAAAATTGAAAAAAAGAATTTTTTTTTTGAAAATAAACATGAAAAATATATAAATTAATATTGAAATTTTACAATATATATGATGGTAATAATGGAAGATTAATCTTTATACATAAAAATATATATTATTCTTGAACTTTTATAAAAAGACATAAATAACCTATTTGGGAAATATTGAAAATATTCCTTTTTAGTACTTTGTAAAGAAAGTAAAATATGGTTGAAAATTAATTCTAATCATCATTTTATTTTATGTAAAAATATTCTTGAGAAAACTTAAAATACTCTTGACAAGGAAGAAAAGTAGTTTAGAAAGAATACATTAAGATAAGAATTTCATTAAAATAAAGTAACCTAATTGTAACTTACTTGATGATTCTTGATCCAAAAAGAGAAGAAATTGAAAATAAACATTAGAACAGAAAACATAACTATAGGAGAAGTAAATATAAAAGGTTTTATATGTTATTATCATATAATTTTCTAAAAGGAAATCTAAACATAGTAAATCATGAAATAAAATGAGATTGTAACATAAATCCCTTAATGATTTAATAACTTCTAAATAAAAACAACTTAAAATAGTAAAAAAATGAATTTAAACTTTAAATAATATTAATAAAGATAAAATTATGATATAATATGTCAATTTTTAATTATATATACCATTTAAATTAAATTTGGTGCAAAATATAAACAAGACTCATTAAAGTTGAAATAAGAAACAATTATCACTTCTTTGGTCCTCCACTTAGTTGTACATATTTTATACCCTTTTATAATGAATATAAATTTATTATTTATTTTATTAAGAACATTTTTCATATATATTAAATTTTTTAAGTTCTTTTTATAATAATTTAAAACCCATTCATTGAATAAATATTTCTTATATCGACCACTTGAGGTTGTTTAGTGAATTTCTCCAAAATTACTTTGGTATATTGACCATGGTTAAAGGAGTTATGAAATGGGTCCATAATGTAAATAATGTTAAGGTATTTTATATTACATTTTACAATAATCAATTCATGGTAGTAATAGAAAAATAAATCACATCACTTTGTGGAGGTTGTAGTTCACACGTATGCATGAGCAACATCATCATTTTCCAACAGATAGAAGGGTAAGAAGGAAGATGATATATTTTATTTACATAATAATAATTATGTAATAAATATAATATATGTATTCATTAATACCACATTTATGAACATCCATGTAAATATGTGGTGAAGAATGAATTTCATCACCACGTGAAGATGATAGGTTGTACTTACCCACCAGCGATGTTTTCATTTTACATAGTACATAAAGGAGGTGTAGAATAGTTATAACATTATCATAATAACATCAAAGTTTATTATTGATGATGGATTAATTATTTTATTTTTGATATATTAAATTTAGTGGAAGTATAAAAGTAAATAAATATTTAAAGTTTTGGTAAAGACGATTACCCCTTCTTTGAGAAACCTCCTTTGGCTTACACTTTAAGTAATCTTAATATGGTTTCAGGGTAAGACTAGGAACTCAACAAGGAAGAGAAGAAAGATATGAAGTTTTTTGGGTAGGTATTTTATGAGATATAGGGATCAAATTTTTTTAGTAATATAGGATATGAAGTTCCCTTTTATAAGTTAGGGGAGGTACAAGCACTGAATTAATTAAACGATTTTGATAATATAAAGTCAATTTCTTTTTCAAGTGGAACTAAATTTTCATGTAATTGAAAATGATAAGGTTATGGTAGAAATAAAACCAATAAATGATGTTTATTTAAGACTTTTGTTTTATCTTGAAGCTTTATCCCTTTAATTTTAACTCTTTTAATTTATTTTACCCTCATCCGTGGGCATAAATTTTTATCATGGATACTATTCATTAGGATAAAAAATTAAGTTCAAATTATTACATAATATTAATTATTATTATCATTATTCCAAATAAGAAATCCATTTTTCAATATTCAATTTCTATAAGTGGTAGAGATTAATTCTAATATTAGTGCATAAAAATTATTTTAATCAAAAATGAATTTTTATGTGTCAAAATGATTTTATACATATTTTGGCCGAAGACTTCTGAGTTAAGGTTATTTCTAAATATTTATTGGATTATTAAAATATATATATGTTTATTTGAAATTTTATTCATTAAAAAAGGATTAGAACCTTCCAACCATACCATTAAATATAAAGAGGGAAAATAGTATTTAATAAAAGCAAAATATAATTTAGGTTTTAAAAAGTCATGAATGAGTTTACAAATTCAAAATAATGTTTTTAATAGATTTATATAACTCCTAAAACAAATATTGTATCAATAAAAATGGTTTTTGAATTTTTAAAACATGTTTACATAATGATTACTTCATAAAAGTTGCGGTAAACATAAAATATATATTTTCACTATTCACACCAAAATCAACTTTTTTTAAAAAAATCATAATAATACACCCTAATATAATTCTGAAATGAGTATTTAAAAAATTATTTCCATTTTGAAAAATTAAATTTATAAATGTAGAAGAAGTTTATTTTAAAATAAGTGCATAAAAAGCAAAGAAAAACATTTTAAGATAAATTCATTTTTAATCATAAAATAGATTTTTTTATCATTCCTTTCCTAGTAAATAACATTAGATTAATTATATAATATTTTATTGAATATATATTTATAAATTTCATTTAAATTATTTATAAATAGGGATAATTTTACTTTATAGTAATAGAAATATATAATACACCTTAAAAAATATTTTCTAGAAGAAAAAAATCATTTTACTTTCAAATGATTTCATCATTATTTGTAAATAATTATTAATAAATGTATGATTTATTATTAATTTTATTACATATAAAAATTTGAAATATATTTCATAATATGGTTATTCTTATTCATATCCTCCAACACAATGGCTAGGTTATGACAGTCATATTTAAATAATATTGTTTTTTTTTGTTTTTTTAACTCGGTCTTGTTTGTGCAGTATACTATCAAATGTAGTGTTCCTTTAAGATAAAATATAAACTCGAATATAGGGGTATTAAATTATCTCTCCAAAAAAATTGTATCCTCGCAATTTTAATTCTTGTTTTTTAATCTAGATATAACATTATAATGATATAAAATATAAGTTTTATCATGAACATTAACTTCTAGGTTATTACTAGGAAACTTTTTATGCATGTGCATCTATAAGACCCATAATTTAAAATGAGTTCCAAAATCATACCTTGGGTTTTTAGTATTACTTTCCACATACGACATAATAGGTAAATCTTTAGTTTTCTTGAGTTTGAGAAATTCCTTTTCTATTGAGATAGAAAATATGATAAAATTTAAATAGATGATTTCTTCCCATTATATAAGAATGAATTCATAATTTGATGTGCATCATTATGATCATGATAAATTTTTCATACCTGAATCACTAAAATAAACTTTTAGTCAACCGTAAGGTCTATAAAATTGTGAATAGTCATTTCTCTAGTCTAAAACCAAAATTTTTAAAAAAATATAAAATAATAACCAATATGAATAAAAAAATATAAAAAATATCAATATTAGAAAAAGATCAATTTCAAAACTCCTCAAATATGCTTGATTAAATCTGAACCGAAAAATCATAAAGGTTTAATCACTTATTCTTCCATGATCATTTGAGAATTTATCTCTAAACAACATTAATCACTCATAATGTCATATAAACAAGTGTTTATTACTTAATCATATATTCTCCAAAATAAACTAATTATTTCCCAGAATAACCTAAATCCAAAAAAAACCACAAAAAAATATATTCTTCAAAAAATTTAATCAATAAATGTCCCATAAATAATATCAACTATTTTTTACATAAAATACCATATTAGGAAAAAATTACATAACCTTAATCTAATATTGTTCCCAAAAATATAGTAAACTCATTCAAAAATATATATAATCACTTAGTCACAAAATAATTTTTCAATCCTATAGTTATCTACATGATAAAACATAAGTTTCCAAAATTTAACAACCCTTTACCTCAGTTAACCATAATTTTGAAAGACTATATTAACCAAAATGTTATCAATACCTTTCAACTATGTACACAAAATATAAATCATTCTTTCTTAAATAAGCATTAAAATTAATGGTTACATATAAAACTTATACCCAAAACATATATTAACACTCAATAAATGTCCCCAAAGTACTCCCATAAATCATAAAAAGAGTATTAATGTGATGCCTCACATTGTCATAAGTATTGAAAATCAGGGAAAATTTGAACTTTTTATTCCTAAAATTGTTTTAAGAAAAAATTAGTAAATTTTTCTATGAGATGATCATGGATAAATTTTCTAACCACTCTATTGGTCCCAAAATATGGTGATTACCCTAGTTCAAAATTTTGGTGGAAATAATAGTTTTTTGAATTTTCAAGAAATGTCTTCTATTTAATTAATTAAATATTAATTTATTCATGTGTGTTTATTTGGTGATATATTTTGAATGGATTTTTATATTGATATTTTTTCCTTGTGGTTCAGTATGAAAAGGGGGTTTTCCCTAAGCAAGGCATAATCATGCGTCGATCACTAGGGTCAATCCTTAGCCCATTTTCTTTCCTTTTAATTTTTCTCTTTTTATTTATTTTTATTTTTCCATTTTTTGTTTTCTATTCACCCATTTTGGATTTTTGTGTACTCCCTCAATTGATTCCTCCTTTAGGGTCTACGGATAAGAGAGGAATAGGGAGATAAGATAGAGAGGGAGGAGGAGAAGGCACCTGAGGAGCTCATCCAAAGGGAGATCGAGGATCTGTGGGTGCATGGTGTGAATCACATTTGAATCATCAATGTTTTCTATCCTATGGTAGGATAATTTTTATTAATTTTATATAAATAAATTTATATTTGTCATTTTTTGTTTTAAAATCCTTTTTTGGGTTTTTTGGGACCTCGTGAGGGTTGATCTAAGATTAATCATGGAAAATTAGGTGTTTCATGTCGTTACATGGGTTTTCTATTTAAGAAAACCTTTTTACATAGTGTGTGGATCAAACAACACATGTTTTATGTTATTCCAATTCAGGGAATATTTATTTATTTAAGTACATTCCATGTACTCAGAGTACACATTGTGTAGTGGTGATTCAAGGTGTGGTTGGGGAATATCTAAACACCCTGTATAGAGGAACATGGTCATGTAATGTACACGGAAAAATAACATGTAAAGTACACATCTAGAGGCCGGATATGGTACTTATCCTGACCTTGTTTAGTGTATATAACTAGGTACTATATGTGGGACACATGTTTTGGGTGTTTATTACACATAGTATAGTCAGGTTTTTTACATGCTAAGTGGGGAGGAGGTATATGAACAGGTACCCATGTGTGGTTACATGCCATGAATAGTTTACACACATCATGTACTTTGATAAATTACATTCTGAGTGACTAGAGAAGCATGACCAAGGAGAACATTTGGGGTAACAAACCATATACCCTGAAGTACCTGTCATGTACTTTTCCTTGGTGTGGTTTTCCTGTTTTTCACCCAAGAGTTATATTAGGACATGTGAGTAGTCCATTATGATTTTTCCCATATAGATCATGATGGAAGAATCCTTTTAATATTTATAGGTTTTCTGGATTGTTTTTTGGACTGATAGAGTTCAATAGGCCGATTTCATTGAGGTTTAGATTCAGAATCCTCAGGTGGATTGGTTTGTGAGTTGTGAGGTCAAGGTGATGGTTGTGAGATTTTTTATTATAAAGGCTTTTAGATGCCAAGCTAGTTTTTTTAGGCTCTTTTGGATGGATCTTGGAAGGTGATATTGATTAGTATCTTTGAAGATATCTTGGACTATCCCTATATGTCAGGGCTGGTTTCTTAAGGTTAAATAAGTTATGGTTTAGATCCTACATTTTAGGATTAAACGTGTTCTATCCTTTTTGTAGGGTTGAAGTCATGTGATGGTGGTTATGGATGGGTGTCTTTATGGTTCTCAGATGAGTTTGAGGGACTCTTAAGGATTTCCTTGATAGTGAGTTAGTACCTGTGAATGGTTTATTTTCTAGGATTTCCTGATGAGGTTCTTTTATATTAGGATTTACCCAAATGTATTTCAAATATGATAATACCTTGTAGTGTCCTACTTTTGAGGTGGTCATGAGGACTTTTGTGAACTCCCTTATTGGCATGATTTTCTTTTTGATTCCCTTTTAGGCATTTGTTGATCAAGGATCAGTCGAGTCCACTGAGGTTTGTTTGGTATTTTTTCCACACTGGTCATGTATCATGATTTTAATGATCTATAGTAACCCATCCGAGGGTTTCATACTCTTTATATTGACTTTGGGTTGTTTATGGAACTTTGAATAGGCATGGACCAAGAGCTTGGGTCCAGCAGAGGATTCCCTAGTTCAGAATCTTTTCTTATTGTGACCTCATGGATTATGGAAGCATCAAGTTTTGTTTTGGACCTAAGGAGGGTCATAGAGAACCTATGGTGGTTTTTTATAGATTAGGATATATAGGGTACTAAGATACACACTATGATTTATTGTCCAATATTTGATTGGTACTACTAGTTCAGTTGTTTGGATAGTGTGTTCGAGGTTGGATTTTCCTATATTCGGTTATCCTTTAGATGGGATGTTTGAGTCAATTTCTATTAAGGAATTTGGTTTATATAGGAGACCCTTGGGATATCTTAGATCAGGTGTTGGAACTATGTTTCGATCTAGTTATCATTTTTTTCTAGTATTGGTTAGATGGGCTTAGGGACATAATGATCGATCTGGATGAGTGCACCTCTATCATTGAGTGTTATGCCCTGGCTAGAGGTTAGATGTCATGGATGATGAAATTATCTTGGTACCATGGATTCTCTAATATATTAGTTTCATATATGACTCCCACATATTTTTGGGTCCATAAATAGTGCTTGATTTTTTCTCTTGGAACTTCCGAACTAACAGGTTCTCTAATTGTGTTAACCTAGATATTATTATCACTAGTTCATATCATTCCATTGGAGTTTTAGAGCCTAGTATATGAGCTTTTTCATGTGGATTACTATGTTCGCACCTTGGGATATTGAATTCATGAGATTATTTTTATATGTATTTGAAATCCTTTTTAAATATGGCATATACACTGGTTATCATGTGGTTGGGTGGGCCAAGTGTTGTAAATCCTCTGGCGTGGGCCATAGTAGGGGCATATTTACCTTAGGTGTCAGACTATAACTTTTTGTTGTCTTGTTTCATTGTTTTTATTTTACCCATTAATTTATATGTAGTTTATTTATTTTATTCCATCTATTATTAATTTTGACTAGGATATGTATATCATGTTTTCATGCACACGTTATGATAGTAGATTATAGGTTCGCCACTGGGGGCCACCGACTTAGGTTTACTTCTCACCACCTATACATGTTCCTAGTTCTGTGTTCAAACCTAATACCAATTTTTATGTTAGATCACAAGTTATATGATTTATGGGGTCAAGGATTGGTGTTACTTGATTGATTAGAGCCACTCATGTGGAGTCTCTAGATCGGGATAGTGTAGTTCATGAGTCATGGAGACTGGGTATATGGTTCAGCTCTATTTTAATTATATATATCAAGTATTTTATTTTTAGTTTTACTATTTTGTATATGTGGTTAGACTAGTTGGTGATCAGTTTTTCGTCAAGCATGGTTTTATTTTTTATGATTGTATACTATATTCCATTTATTATAGCATGTTTTTTTCATTTTATTTATAATGAGTACTCTGATATTTATATTTTTGTATTTTTTTGGTAATTATCTACTATTATTTCACTCTAACAAGAGGTTATAGTCTCTCCAATTCATTTTTTAGACCATTGTTTCTTGTCAGCAACCTCTGGTGTATGGGGAGGTGGACTTGACACCTTGTAGTGGGCCAGATCAGGTGTTTTGTTAGGATGAACTAATCTGGTTCTTTACAAAATGGTATCAAAGCAATTTGGTTTTATGATTTGGGTTGTTTTTAAATAGGTGGTCTATGAAGGTTTCAGAACTTGTGATAGTTATCATATTGGTGTGTAATTAACACATTTAATGATTAGAATTCCAAGTTTCCATGGCATGGGATTTTATTCTTATATTCTTATTTTATAATTGTGTGATTTCAACTAGTGTGATTCACTTGTGTTTGTGGATTTATGGTTTATTCTAGTTTTTTCTCTTAGACTATGGGAAAGAGGTCAATGTTAATGCATCATTCTAGGAATTTAATATTCACATGACATATGCCTGTCTATGGTGTTTTTACTAATGATGGATGTTTAGTTATTTAATGTGTCTTTAGCGACTTATATGTTGTATCATATATAGCTCATTTGTTCCATTCTACTCAAATGAACCAAATATATAAATTTTATTCTAATGACGGGTCTTTTTAATCTAATGGAGAGAGGTTTTCAATTGATAAAGATATAGTCCCTCCATCAAGGGATGTATAGAGAGAATTTTGGTCAATAATGGTCTCTAAGTCCCTTGTTGGTGGCTTGATGGGGGAAAGGATTCCTGAGATATCCTTGGATTGGGCTTGAGTTTCCTTGAGGTGGTGGTTTCCCTGATGATCTAGATTTTTTTTTCCTATGAGGGGGTTCTTATTTCCATGTATTATCTTTTGAGTCTTGCAATGGGGCCCATGTTCCTATTATAACGGATGGATTGGGTGGGTTTGGTTGTTCTTATTATGTGGAGTCATTAAGGTCTAATTTCACTAGGATGTGGTTAGGTATAAGGATGTCTGGTGTTTGATAAGTGAAGCATTGGGAGTGTTCCCTACCTCATGTTATTCTTGAGAGGGAAATATGGTTTGGATACCTATCCCTTCTCATTTTTGGTTTCACCTTGGTTAGTGTAGTGGAAGTGTGGTTGGATTCATGTGTCTTTAGATTGAGGCTTGAGTGGAGGGTGGTTAGGTGGTTGATCTTGGCATGAGGGAGATTAGTCATTTTTAAAGAGAATTGTCGAGTGTGATATAGTTTGTTGTAACTAACCTGTGTAAGGAACATGGTCATTGTTTTTAGTCATGTTAGCCTAGTTTCAATAGGAAACAACTCATATGAGTCTTGGTCTTATTGGGCCCTCCATTAGTGGGGTAATGAAAACCATATGGTGGGGAGTGAACCATAGGTTATTAAAGGTCTCCAGCATTGTTTTAAGTCGTTTATTGAGAATTGAGTTTATTTTTCTTGGGTATCTAGGAATGGTTACTAGTTTTTGAGTTTTTTCGTATTGTCACTCGGTTGTGATTGTTTTGGCCACATCTATCCATTGCATTTGGTGATGGAAATAGTTCAAATCATATGGTTTTATATTTGGGAACAAAAGTGATGACATGGATAATTATATGGTGGGGACCATATGATCGGTCATGATTTAATGTCTCTAATATTGGGAGAGAGTTGTGGATTCTATAATACCGATAATTGGATGGTCAATATAGAGTTAGTTGTAACAATTATTTCAAGAGAGCATGACTACTGGTTAACCCCTGAGGCTTATCAGGGGTGATAAGATTTTTTGGTGTTGAATTTGTGATGAATCACATCACCAAATGTTGGGAAAGTCATGGATAATTTTATGTTTTTGTTTCCAAAATTGTTTTTATGTGAAAATGGTAAATTTTCCTATGAGATTATCTCAGATAATTTTTTGAACACTCTATATGCCCATGGATAAGGTTTTTACCATAGTATAGGTGATTTGTGTAAATATGATCCATTCCAATTTTCATAGAATATTTAATATTTAATTAATTAAATATTAATTTATTCACGCATGTTTTTTTATGATATATTTTAAAATGAGAATTATATTGAGATTTAATATTCTCATTTGATTCCATAATGGGGGGTTTTACCTAGGTGAGGCATAACCTTGTGTTGAGCATCAGGTCGGGATCGAGCCCCTTTTCATTCCTTTTTCCTTTTTTTCCTTTTTAAATTTTCATTTTTTTCATTTATCTTCTATGCTTTGTCTTTCCGCATAAATCCCTATGGGATTTACCATTTTGGGTCTTCATTAGAGAGATGGATATGGAAAGAAGAGGGAGATTAAGGAGGAAGTGCCTCCTAGGGATCTTGTCTAAAGGGATATCAAGGCTCGATGAGTGCATGGAATGGATCTTCTATGAATCTTTGGTGGTTTCCACCTAGATTTCGTCATATTTTTATGTTATTGTATTAAATTCCCATATCTTATATTTCTAAAAAAAATTAAATCCTTTTTCAGGTTATTGAGGACCCTGGGAGGGTTGTTCTATGTTCAATCTATTAAAATCGGGGTTTTTGGTTCTTTAAGGGGGGTTTTCATTAAGTAAACCCCATGTACATGGAGTGTGGTTTAGAGAACACACACTAGGTGTTGTTCGAGTTTATGGAAGAATGAGTTTTGGCATTAAAAACCATGTACTCAGAGTATAGACCATGTAGTAGTGACTTTGGGTGTGGCTAGTGTATATCTAGACACCTCTTTTCAAGGAACATGGTTTTGTAATGTACATGACCATAAATCATGTAAAATAAATGATAGAGACCTTGTAGGGTACTTTTCCAAACCCCATTTAGGGTACACATCCATTTAACCTTTGTGGGAAACATTCCATGTGTGTTTGGTAAATATCGTTCAATCAGTAATTTTACACACTGAGTGGGGTTGAGGTACATAGGTAGGTACCCATGTGGGGTTACATTCTATGTCTAGGGTACACACAATAATTATTTTTGGAAATTAAAAATCGAGTGACCAGTGTAACTTGTCTAAGGAGGACCTTTGGGGTAACACACTTTGTACCCCGATGTACACATCGTATACCTTTCTTTCATTCATGAGATTTTTATATTTTCACCCTAGAGTCAAAATTAGATATGTGAGTCATCCATTCTGAATTTTTTTCACATAGATCATGATGGAATAATCCTTTTGGTTTTTAGAATCCATCTATATAGTGTTTTCGACTAAGATAGTTTAGTAGGAGTATTTTGTGGAGGTTTGGATTTGGAATCCTCCAATAGGCTATGTTGTGAGATGTGAGGCCCAAGTAAGGGCTGTGAAATTGTTAGTTGGCATCAATTTTGGATTCCAGACTAGTTTTTTTGTGGTTCCTTTGGAAGGATCTAAAAAGGATGGATCGATTAGTATCTCTGAGGATATCATGTTTTATCCCATTGGGTTGATATCAGTTGCTCAAGGTTAGAAAAAATTATGATTATACCCTTTGTTTTAGGATAAAAGTTTATGGATCCTTTATACTGGGTTGATTCCATGGGATGTCAATTATAGAATGGTGTCTTTGTTGTGTTGAGATGAGTCTGTGGGACAATTTAGGATTCCATTGTGGGTGATTTTGTACCTTTGAATGGGTTTTTTTGTAAATTCTAGGTGAGATTCTCTTCCTTTGGGATTTCCCCCAAATTTTTTCTTGGATGAGGATCACTTATAAGGTTTGGATTTTGAGGTTTTCATGGGGATCGTTTCAAATTAACTTGTAGGCATGATGTACTTTTGGATTCTACTTTGGGTGTGTTGTTGGTAGAGGATCAGTAGATTCCACTAAGGTCTATTTGGGATGTTTATACACTAGTCTTGTCCCATGATTTGGATGAGCAAGAGGAATACCTCATTGGGTGACCTACTCTTGTTTTCTCCTTTGGTATGGTTGTGTATATTTTGATGGTTTTGGCCAGAGAGATTAAGTGTATTAGATGATTCACTATTTGGATGTTGCTTTATGTTATGACCCTAAGGACTATGGAATTCCAGAGTTTTAGTCTTTCCATAAGGAAGATTACAGAGAGCTCGTGTGTCAACAAACTTGATGTCTAATTTAGGTCGGATAACATGTTGAGTGATGGATAGGGATGAGGTCTAGTGTTGTTTGATCGAGTGGAGATGCTCATCTAGGATCTCTAGAACAAGCTGGTTCAGCTTATGAGTCATGAAGGTTGGGTATGTGGTTTGGCTCAGTGTTAGTAGTTGATCCTGATGTATTTTATTTTCATATTCTTTATTTTGTATATGTGGTTATCCCAGTAGGAGACTAATTGTATGTATTGTATACTTTGATTTTGTATAATTATATGCCACATTCCATTTATTATAGCATGATTTTGTTTCTGTTTATTTATTATTTGTACTCTCATGTTTATCCTTGTAGATGTTTTCATTATTTTCCAATGTTATTACACTATGACAAGATTATATTGTCTTCTCACAAAATCTTTTTTACCCTTTCTTCTAGTAGGTAGCCCCTAGAATATGGGGAGTTATGCTTGAGGCTTATGGTGGATCGGGTCAGGTGACATGTTAACTCAGCCTGGGGTGGTTCCTTAAAATTAATTAATTTAAACTTATAATCATACTGAAATCTAATCAATCCTTAAATAAAATAACACTACATCATATCTCTTGAAACCCTAGATGTAGATACTTCAAGCATTCTTTATAAAACTTTAACCATGCTTTTTAAAATTATTCCTTAATACTTCCTTTCACTTTGTTCCATCTCTAAACAATGGTTCACACTTATTAATCACAAAATTTTCATCAATATTTTATCCTAGAATAAAAATCCCTATGAAGGTAAAAGTTCTCAAATACTTTATGGGATTATTATAATTCTTATTTTACATATGTTCTTTTAAACTCTAGTTCCCAATGTTCCAACTAAACTTACCTTGATACCAATTATAACACCCTAACTCCAGTAACCTAGAGTGGTTTCTTACTCTATTACATTGGTAAAATATTCAAGGGATCACACCATGTAGGGGAGATTAGTTTAAAAGTCTTGGAAAACTAGATAATTACATGATGCTCTTATTACATTAGAAGTATAAAAACATAGCATAATAAACATTCTTTTATCCTTTAAATCAAAAAAAATATCTATCTTGATATCCTGCAGAATGGAAAAAATATATAGTATGATATTAAATTTTTAATAAGGTTTACATACAAAAAATTATCTCATGAGTAAATAAGGGATAATCAATATGGCAGAGTGGATAGTTAAAACACAAGTCATTCAAACAACAATTTGAGGTCAATGTGAATCCATGGCTAATATTAACAAATAAATCACATGGATAATGAAATTAAAATGCTAAATAACTAAAATACATAAATTAGAAAATTCATGAACTTTCCATCAAAGCCTTGACATACTTATCATTAATATTACTGTCAAGTCCTTAGACAAGACACATTCGTTATATAGATAGGTACACAATAAATACCCATCTGATGTGGCCACTTGTTTTTTCTAAAGAGACCTATTAATGTATTGAGTGGGCATATATAACTAAGTCCAACCTATCAATTTTTCATCCAATGAATTCATTATATTTTTTAATGATCAATACAATTCATTCTCAAATTCATTATAAGTCACAAATTATACATTTTAATTCAAGAATATATAACATCAACATTTCCCTAGAAAATGAAATAACTTTCATAAAAATATTCCTTTGGTTGATACCAAATATAGAAATAGTAAAAAATTGAAACATAAACAATTTAAAATAAATTATTCTAAATTAATCCATGAAATTAAAAATATGGACTTGGAGGAGAAAAATAATGTCTAGTGAATAATGGACAGTGAAATAGAACATGATCACGAAAAAGTGAATGATCTCAAAATAAGGTATAATCCATTATCAGTAAAGGATGATGAATGACCATAGATTCATTATAAATGAATATTTTTTAGTAAAACCAATCCATTATAAAATTAAATAGTATAAATATAAAAAAAATCATTTTAACTCCATGTAGAAATGGAGTTAGAAATCTATTTTAAAATTATTTTCATTCCTTAAATAAAATAATACCTTTTAATGTCATTTTAAATAAAAAAATTAAAATATTTAGAAAATTATTTTATTCTAAAATAACCATGAAAAATTATAATGAAATATTGATAAATTATAATGGCTATGATAGTGGTTAATTATAGTCATGTCATATACATTAAAAAAACATTCTTCTTGCACTTTTGTAAAATGTTGAAAATAACCAAATCAGAGAATATTGAAGATATTAATTTTTAATCCTTTAAAAATAAATTCAAATATAGTTGTAAATGACTTCAAATAATCCTTGTATTTCAAATAAAAATATTCTTAAAGAAACTTAAATGAACCTTCACATGAGAGAAAAATTGTTTTCAAGTAAACTATAAAATATGAATTCCTTCAGAATAAAGTCCCTTACTTGTAACTCAATTGATGATTTATGGCCCAGTAAGAGAATAAATGGAAAAGAATCATGAAAATATAAAAAATAATCATAGAAGAAGAAAATATAATGGATTTAAGATATTATCATCATATAATTTTCCAAAAGGAAACATTAACATAAACAATCCTAAAATAAAATTTGATTGTAATAGAAATCCCTTACGACTTTAATAACTTCTAAATCAAAACACCTTAAAAATTGAGAATTTAAATAACATTAATAATGAAAAATTAATGATATAATATGTAAACGGTGAATTATATACATCCTATAAAATATATTTGGTGCATAATATAAACATGCCTTGTTGAAGTGGAAATGAAACAAAATTACCCTTACCTTGGGTTTCTACTTAGTCGCACATGTTTGATCCTCCTATATAATGAATTTAAATTTATAAAATAATTTATTAAGAACATTTTTAATATATATTAAATTTTTTAATATCCTTTTATAATAATTTCAAATCAATTCATTGAATAGTTCTTTCTTACATCAGCCACTTAAGGTTGTTCTATCAATTTCTCCCAAATTACATCAGTATATTGACCATGGTTAAAGTAGTTATGAAATGGGTCCATCATTCCCAAAAAGTTAATAATTTCATGAATATATTTTTTATTTTTTATATAGAATTTCATAATCATCCATGTGTGTTGGTAAAATAAAAATGAATTACATCACTTCGTGGAGGTGGAAGTCCACACATACGCACGATCGATGTTATCATTTTCCAATGATTGAAAGGGTAATAAGGTAAATAATATATTATATTTCAAGAATCGTAATAATTTCATAAATATAATATATATTCATTAATTAAACCTTTATAACTATTCAATTAAAGTAGTGATAGAAAAAATACAATGTTATGTGGAGACAGTGGGGCTTACATACACATGAGCAATGTTTTCATTTTACATAGGATGGAAAGGGGGTGGAAAATATTTATAACATTATCATAATAACATATATATATATATATATTGGGGATATTGGATTAATTATTTTATGATATATACAAAAAAATTATAGGAATCATAAGAATAAATAAACTTTGAAAGATTCAGGTGAGACTATTACCTCTTCTTTGAGAGACCTTCTTTGGATTACACTTTAAGCCTTCATATGATGGTATTAGGGTAAGGGATGAAGCTCAAAAAATAATAGAAGGAATCCTGGAAGGTTATTTCCAAGTTATTTTCTAATATATAGGGATTAAAAGGTGTGAAGAAGAGATTAGAGGAGGTTCCCTTTTATAAGTAAGGAGAGGGACAAACATAGAATTACTTACAAGATTTAAATAATATGAAGTCATTTTCTTGTGAAAGTAGAAAAAATTGGAAGATATTATAATATTATAAGGGTAATTTATAAATACAACTAACCAATTAGGTTTGAGATATGGTTTTCTTTTATCTTGAAGTATTTCCCTTAATTTTTAACCCTTTAAAGTCAATTTAGCCTTAACAGATGTGATAAACATTTACCATGGTTATTATTCCTTTTGAAAAAAACATAAGATTAACTTATAACATAATATTAATTATTTTGATTCCAAATATGAAATATAATTTTTATGATTTAATTTCTAGAAGTGTTATAGAATAATTATAATATTAATGCATAAAAACCATTTCATGTAAAGTTGAATTTTTACATGTAAAAATAATTTTATACTTATTTTGGCCAAATATTTTTGAGTAATGGTGATTCAAATAAATTTAATAAATTATTATTTATGAAATTAATTTTATTTTAAATTTTAATCATTCCAAAACCTAATATAACCTTCCAACCATAACATTAAATGAAAATAAATAAAAAATAATATTTAATAGTGATAAAATATATTTTAGGTTCCAAAAAGTAAAGCATGAATTCTAAAATTCAATATAATGTTTTTAAAATATTTATATTACTCCCAAAACCCATATTTAGTTGATGAAAATGTTTTATAAATTTTTAAATAAATTATACATAATGATGATTTCATAAAAGTTATGGTAAATGTAAAAATAATAATTTCACTATTCACCAAAAAATCAATTTTTTCATAAAAATACAAAAAATACACCCAATAATAATTTTGAAATATTTATTTCAAAAAAATCCATTTTTTAAAATAAAATTTATAAAATCGTAGTAAATTAATTTTAAAATAAGCATATAAAATGCAATGAAACCTATTTTTTGAAAAAAAAAATTAAGAATAAAATTAAATTTATTATGGTTACTTGACTAGTAAAAAAGTAGATAAGTGTTATAATAATTTATTGAATATTTAATCTATAAATTTAATTAAAATTATAAATCAATAGTTATTATTTTAATTAATTTAAATTTAAATACAATGTGCATGTTAAAAAAATTAACTCTTTATTTCCAAATGACTTTATCTTTATTTTTATACAACTAATAATCACTGTATGATTGATTATACATTTTATTAAAGGGTAAAACTATATATATAATTTATAATATATTTTTTCCTCTTCATTCCCACTAACCCAACAACAAGGTTATAGCAGTCGTATTTTAAAAATATTTTTTTTGGTGTGTTAAAACTCAGTGTTACATGTGCAACATGTTATCAAACATAGTGTTATTTCTATGATAAAATATATATGGGTATTAAATTGACCATTTTTATTCATAATATTTTTTCTTTAATGTGAGAAAAAATGGGATAGATATGGTAAATAATGATGTAATAAAAGTCATGGTAGATTTTTTTTTGCATGATCTTTGGATAAATAAGGAGTTAAGATATTATATATGCGTTTTAAATCCATTTTCTAGAAAACAAGAAGATCTTTCATCATAATGAATGTGAATATTTCCATTTTACTTTTGGGATATGTGAATTCTATTAGATTCATTTGGAAAAAATGTTGAATTACCATACATTGTGTGTGATATATGGATTTTAAAATATCAAAATATGAAAACTTTTTGGTATATAAAGATATGGAGGATATTTTTTATCTTAAAACGAATGAAAAATAAAGTGTGTAATGTTTTAAGAATCCATGAAAAATTTTGGGAGATCTTTTCATGATTTTTCTAGTTTGGTAATATTTTATAAAATGGGAACTTTTGATATTTTATGAGAGTTTTTATTTGAACATGGTTGATGTTTTTAAGCCTAATAATATTGTGGCAAGTTACACAGAGAGTTTGGAGTTTTTTGGTGTAGTAATAATGAAGTTATTAAAAGGAAGATGATAGAAGAACTAAAAAAACATAATAGAAAAGGAGAGGAGAGTAACATTATATGTGGAATTCTTAAAAGATCACCCCATAGAGGCTAGATATTTACATAAAATTAAATATCTGGATTTTTTCCAAAACTTTAAGATGAAGAGAGACAACCATGTTGAATTGGTGTATTAAATCTCTATTGGTACACTCTTTTTAATAACCTTCAAGAAAAATTCTTTATTTTATTATCTTAAAATAGTTAGTGGATATATAGTAAGAGTTAGGAAACCTTGGATTTGGTATAGATCCATTCATTAATCTTATAATCACTCAATGGTGAGTATGTGATTTCTTAGTAAATCATCACATCATTTGTGTGTGCTTTATGGATTCTATGATAACCAATATTTTATTACACCTTAATTTAGGATTTTTTACATAAAGATACACTTAATAAAACCCCATAAGATCATGAGGCCTAGTGTATTTGGGAAATTAGGTATATGGAACATTAACTTGAAACATGGGTATAACATCATTATTCAAATACTCCACCACATTCCCTTAATATTCGTCCATATTTTAAAATTGCATGGGATAACCTAGGAACATATATAATAAAGAGTGGAGCTATAAATCCTGGTAGGGTAATAAATAAAACATAACAAAAGGTAAAGCGGTACATGTGATCAAAAAGGCATATCAAGGTAACATAAGAATGGTGAGAATCATAATATTGAACAACGAGTTATGATATAACATGATAACATAAAGGAAACAAAGGAATGTGGAAACAACATAAAACATGACATCATAAACATAAATCAATACTAAACTCCATGTAAAAATAACATAATGTTCTTATTATAACCTCCCACACACCATACATGGAATATCATGAAATAAATTCACTGCCCAAAGCATTGGAGGGCTATATAATTTCAGACCCACCTGCCACTTTCATATCATGTACATACATAAGTGTTCCATATATATCATACAATATAAGGATGTATTTATTCAATTTTAAACCTATTATTAAGAATTTTGGGTTACATAAATTTAAATCCCCAATAAATTAAGGATAGGAACAACTGGGTGAATACCCATGAATGGAAATGGAGATAGGTATTAATTATACAAATATTTGGCACGGAAAATCACCAAATAATTTTAGCACCATAACGAATATATATAAAGGTTTTATAGAAGTTATAAATGAGATAGAAAGGGATATATAATTAATTTTAATAATAAGGATAGTGATAGGTATGTGTAAAAACAATTCCCAACTTGAAAAACTATAAATCAAAAGGCATGGAATAAAGAGGGTGCTTGAATAATGAGGGGAAGAAGAAGGTCCATTACCTTGAGATGGATCTTCTAAAATCTTGGGAGGAGCTTATTAAGAGAATGGGGGAACCTTGGGAGTGATATATATAGGTAAAATAATAGTAAATGGATGATATAAGTGTTTTTATTATATAGTAATGGTATGTTGGGTGGATTAATATGGAAAACCATATGAGAATTATTTATTAATTTCTAAACTTAGGTTTTAGACTCTATATGAGAAAGTAATAAGAACCACAAATTATCCCATGGTTTGTACCAAATTGGAGTGGATTTAATTATTTTATAAGTATAATAAATGAACATATTAAAATAGTAACCTTGATGATGTGGAAGTGAATCATGTTTATAAATAATTGATTTTAAACCATAAAATATAATATATGTTTTGGAGGATTCATTAAAGCCTTATAAAATTAATAAAATAACTTAAAACACATTATTTTAAAGTGGAAACATAATTTTGGTCTTGGATACTCTTTATTTAATTTATTTCACCACTTTTTGGGATTTTATGATGTTATAATATATACCGTATAATTATATCGTATTTAATTTTGACCCAAAAATTCGACAGCCTCATAAAATTAAGAAAAATTTGAAATTGGATAATTTCAATATAATGATTACAAAAATGATATTTATTTTATCAAAATAATTCTATAAATATGATAATTTACACTTTTAAATCAAAAAAACCACATTTATTTTAAAATACTGGTTTTTTTACAATAATAATTTTTTAAACCTTATAAAAATTACATTTCACATCCTAAATTTATATTATCATTTATATTTAATAAATATTATTTAATAATAATAATTTATTAAAATATCATTTTTTTCAACATTTCTTGGATTCATCAAAAATAATGTTTTGATTGAATCTATATATTTCCCAAAAATACAATTTGTGTTTCATCTTATCAAAATATAATTTTTATCAAACATATTATTAAATTGTTATAAAGTAAAAACAAAAGATAAATATAATAATTATTTTATTAAAAAATAAAAATATAAAAAATCATATTGTTATGGTCAAGATACATTTCCCTTTATTGCCCAAGAGAATTTCATAAGGGTAAAGTGTATGATGGTGAGATCTTCTTGGGTTGGATCGACATACATGGTTTGGGTCATGATCTCAATGAGCTCAAACTTATCCCATAAATAATTTTTTCATATGCTTTCGTTTTTGACTCTCAACTTGTTCTGGGCCATGGGCACAACCCAATGATGATATCTCCCTTAGAATCTTTGATAAATAGGCTTCTTAGGGTATGAACCTACCGATTGAGGTCATCACTTCATTTTTCTGCATCAACTAGATTTAACATAAATATTAATATATACTAATCATATTATCACTATATAGTGGATATATTATCAATGGTTATTATGATTAATGGTATTTTAAATGATATAACATATAGAGGTTTGAAATAAACAAATTATGTGCATGTACTTTATATTACTAAATTAAATGATGAGGAATTTATTCATTCAAATATAGAGTTTTATTTATAGAAGTTTAGGTTTTTACATTATTCCCACCTTCAAAATTTTAAACCTCAAAAATTTCATTGCAAACACTAAATATACGTGACAACTTTTATATCATCACCCCTTTTAGTTCCCATGTCGCTTCCTCAATCATGTGGCTCTTCCACAATACTTTACCTATGTGTGTTTTCTTGTTTAACATAACTTTGTATCTATAATATAAGTTCTTCACTGATTGTTCCTCATATTAATGATCATTATTAAATGTTAACTTCTCTAGATTCAGTGCATGTGAGGGGTATGGTATGTTCTTCCCCAAGATGTGTATATGGAATACATCATATACTTGAGATAGGTTATGTGGGAGTTCTAGTTGATAGTTTCTCACACTGATGAAATCAAGGATCTAAAATGGGATGATGTATCTAGGACTAATCTTTACCTTCTTCCTAAGCTTCATGGATTTCTTCAATGTTGATATACGAAGGAAAAAATTATATCTGACTTCAAATTTCTAGTTTAGTTGATGATTTTCTACATAGATTTTCTTTTTTACTTTGTTTGGATTTCATATGATGTTGAGTGGTTTGAACCTTCCCTGTATTTTCTTAGATAAGATCATGTCTCATTATCTTCCATTATCTAACTTCATCCCATCATGTTAGATTCTGACACATCTTCATATACAGAGCCACATAAGGTTCCATTTGAATTCTATAATAGAAATTATTGTTATATGATATCTCCATTATGGGAAGGTGTTGGTATAAACATACTTGTGAATTAATTAAACACAGTCTCCACATATCCTTTAGAGTTTTAATGATCCTTTAAAATTGAACATTAATCTGAGGGTGATAAGAAGTGTTGAAGATCAGTTATGTATCCAATGCTTGCTAAAAACTTCACCAAAACCTTGAGGTAAACCTCAGATCTTGACCAGATACAATAAATGGGGGAACTTCATGCAGTCTTACAACTTCCCTTATATATATCTTGGTGAGTTTTTAAAGATATAAACGTCTCTTTATAGTAATGAAATGTTCCAACTTTTTAAGGTGATCGACTAACACCCAGATGGAGTTCTTGACTTTAGGTGTCATGTGGAGTCCTATAATGAAATCTATAGTTATGTTTTCCCATTTCCATACAAATATGGGAAATTTTTTCATCATACCCTAAGACTTATATCATTCTTCCTTGAATTTTTGGTATACCAAGCATCGAGATACAAACTCTACAATCTCTCTTTTCATGTAATCTCATAAAAAATTTTGCTTCCAATCTCTATACATATTAGTTCTTGTATGAATAGAGAAAGATGAGCTATGAGAAATATCTTTAAGTACCTCTTCATTTATGGTTTTGATGGGACACATATCCTGGTTCCAAACACTATAAATCTATCTTCAGCAAAGTTGAACTCTGGAATATTTACTACCTTCTTCTGTAGAATATCATCATCTTTTTGGGGCCCCTGATTATCTCAAGAGTATATGTTTGAGAATTTATTTGAGAAAGGTAGTATGAATATCCTTTTATTATTCCAATATTCATCTTTTTCATATCCAAGAATATTGGATCCCTTGAAACCCTCATTAAGTATAGGGTTTTGGGATTATTTTGACTCAGAGAAAGTGACACTTTGTTTTTTCATGATGGTAATGGATTAAACAATAATAACCCTTGATTGTCTATAACCATCTCTGTTGGTGGATATTATGATCCTTTTATGTGAATATATACTTGAGGCTTTTATGATCCATATATATGTAAAACTTATCTCAAATGAGGTAGTGTAACCAAATATTCAACGTGAATATCACTAATGTTAATTCTAGATCATGTGTTGGGTATTTCTTCTCATGTGTCTTTAATTTGTGGGAGGCATAGGCTATCACTTTTTAATCTCTCATCGGTACATAACCCAATCCCTTTTTTATCCATCATAATAGATCACAAATCCTTCACCACTAGTGGGTAATTTGAACATATGTGTAGTGATTAACCTCTTATTTATCTATTTAAATCTTTCTTCACATTCATCAGTCCAGATAAACTTGACACCCTTCTAATTCATCTTGGTTAGTGGGATTAAAAATCATGAAAATTTTCTCACAAGTTAATGATAGTAACACACTAATACAAGTAAATCACATATTTATATCACAAATGTTGATCTGGATAGTCCTTTGATTGCCTTTATTTTTTATAGATCTACATATATCCCTTTATTGGTGACAACATGCCCTAAAAAGTTACTTTCTCTAACCAAAACTCAAATTTACTATTCTTTGAAAATTAATTTTCTTTTTATAACATCTTCAATAAAGTATTTAAATACTCCTTATTTTTCTCCTTTCTTCTAGATTAGATAAGAATATCATTTATAAAAACTACCATAGATTTTTCAAGGTAATCCCTAAATACACTATTCATTAAGTTAATGAGGATTCTTGGATTAGTAGTTAGTCCAAATGGAATTCCTATGAACTTTTAGTTCAGATAAATTATATTAAAATTTTTCTTGGGGACATCATCCTTCTTCACCTTTACTTTGTAATATCCTAACTAGAGATCCATCTTAGAGAAGTACTAGGCTCCATGTAGTTGGTCAAACAAGTCATCAATCCATAGAATAGGATAATTTTTCTTTATCTTGATCTTATTGAGATCATGATAATCAATGCAGAGGTGCATTGACCCATCCTTCTTGTTAACAAATAGGGCCAGTACACCCCATGGTGGTGCACTTGGGTGTATAATCCCTTTATCCAGATTCTCCTATAATTATTTCTTCATTTCCTCATGGTTAACAATGTCCATTTTATATGGAATCTTGGATATTGGAAAAGCTCTGGGTATGAGCTCAATTGAGAACTAAACCTCACATGTAGGAGGAAGGCTAAGAAATTATTCAGGAAACACATTATTTAATTCCCTTATAGTGGGAATGTAATCAATGATGATATTTTCTTTAATCTAAATCATTTACGACAGACACACTTAATCGTAAGGAAATAATATATATTATTCAGATGTTGTTACTAAAGAATATCCATCCTCCTCCTTGAAATTTTATAGAATTATGGGTGATTTTCAATATAGCGTGTGATTTCCTTATATTAGTGATTTATGTTGCCTTTATATAAGTAAATTCAATCCATACCTAGAATTTCATTAAATTATACTATAAGGAGTATCACAAGGTTTAATGTGATGTTTATCCCAAAAATTTGGACAGAGGATGAGTTATATTCTTGGGGTGAAATAATTGACCCATTTTCCATCTTCACCAATAACTCAACTTCCATGTTTTGTGGTGGTGTTTGAATAGTTCCACTAAACTTTCATGATATAAAAGAATGTGAAGAAACATTATCACATATGATATTTTAACTTCATGAATGGATGATGTGCCAGCCTTCCACATTTGATTATGGATCTAATAATTTAATTCATCTAAATCAATATATGGATGAGAATTTTAGAACTACTTAACACATAAAAGGGTAATAATTAACATTAAAGGGATAACTCATAAATGGAATATATTCTTTAACATATGAATTTATAGGTTTCAATATAAGTTATCATTGTTCTATTTCTAAAAATACAGTCTTATGGAAATTCTTGTCCCCTTAATAATGGTCCATAATGATCTTGTGCATTTAACAAAGAAAATACTCTGGGAGTGTCAAACTAGGTATGTATTAAGGCATGTTGTTATGCAATAGGTGATGATTAAGTCCAACTCGATGTTACCTTTATGGGGTTTTTACCCCAATATACAATTTTATTAGAGCCATATCTACTTGTATTACCTAAAAAGAGATGTATTTTATTGGAAACCACTTAATACATACTATACCAAAATTTAAGTATGTTTTGTTATGTTTACTCTCATCCATAATTCTTTCACTAGAGTTTTCAAATACTAATCTTGAGAATAACTATACTTTTCTCCTAAACCAATAATGAAAACCCATATTTTATTACACCTTAATTCATGATTTTTTATAAAAATATGCACTTAATACAACCCAGAAGATCATGAAGCCTAGTGTATTTTGTAAATTAGGTACATAGAATATTAACTTGAAACATTGGTATAACATCATTATTCAAAAACTCTATAGCCTGCCCTTAATATTCATTGGTTTTCTAAAACTGCATGGGATAACATGGGGACATACATAAGAAAGGGGTGAGCTATAAAGCACAATAATGGAATATAAAACATATAATAAGGAAAATTAGTTCATATGATCCAAGAGGCATATCAAGGTAACATAAGATGGCTGATAATCATAATCTTGAATAGTGTGTCATGATATACAATGAAAACATAAAGGCAGTGTAGGAATGTAGAAACAACATAAAACATGACATCATAAACATAAGTCAAGGATAACCGCTAAGACAACATAACATAGGGTGGTTAAGATAACATCTCAAAAACCATACATGGAATATCATGAGATAAAAACATTATCCAATTCATTGGAGGGATATATAATTCTAGGTCCACCCGTCACTTCTATATCACACACATGAATAATTGTTCCAAATAGATCATAAAACATAAGGATGTATTTCATCAATTATAACACCACAGTTAATAAGTGTGGTTTAAATACATGTAAATCCCCAATAAATTTAGGATAGGTGCAATTAGTTGAATGACCTTGAGTGTAAATGGATATGAATATTCATTACACAAATGTTTGATATAGAAAATCATAGGATAATTTCGACATCATAATGGGTGTATGTAAAGGTTTATAATAGGGGTGAATGGGAGAAAAAGGGGTCTCTCATTACTTAGTAACATAAGGAAGGTATGAGGTAAGTGTAAAAACATATCTCAACTTGAACAATTATAAATCAAAAGGCATGGAAAAAGAAGGTTCTTGAATAAAGATGAGAATGAGAGGATCCCTTACCTTGAGAGGGTGATACTAAAAGCTTGGGAGGAGCTTCATAAGATATTGGGGCACCTTGGGAGATCTCTAGATAGGGAAGGGTAAAGTAACATCATTCTCTAAGAGTTTTGAGTGAATGGGAATGGGATTTGGGGGGGTTATATAGGAAAATAGATGATAATTTTATATTAATTTACAAACATAGGTTTTGGACTCTATATGATAAAGTAATAAAAACCACAAACCATATTGTGTATTTTACCAATGGTTTCTAACAAAGTGTAGTGGATTTTATTATTTTATAAGGCTAATAACCAAACACATTATAATAATACCCTTGGTGATGTGGAAGGGAGTAATGTTTTACCAATAATTGATTTTAAAACCTTAAAATATAATATAGGTATTGGAGGATTCATTAAGGCTTTATAAAATAAATAAAATAACTTGAAAAATGCATTACTTTAAAGGGAAAAATGATATTGGTCATGGATACTCTTTATTGTATTTATTAAATCACTTTTGGGATTTTATGATGTCATAATACATACCATATAATTATACCATATTTAATTTTTACCCAAAAGTTATAATGACACAAAAAATTATAAAAAATGTACAATTGGATAATTTTGACAAACTAATTTCAAAAAAAATCAAAAATAATTCCCCAAATATGATAATTTACATTTTCAAATAAAAATCCCCATTAATTGACAAATAATGTTTTTTAAAAATAATAGTTTTTTGGCCCTTATAAAAATTTCATTTGACTTAATAAAATTATATTATCATTTATATTTAATAAATATTTTCTAATAGAAATATTTTATTAAATAATAATTTTTTTCAAAATTTCTTGAATTCATAAAAAATAATGGTTTGATTAAACTATTTATTTCCAAAAAAAAAAATTTAATCTTATCAAAATATAATTTCTATCAAACATATTATTTAATCATTATAAATTATTATTAAAAGATAAATATAATAATTATTTTATTAAAAAATAAATTATAAAAAATCATATTCTTATGCTCTAGATACGTAGCCCTTTATTACACTAACAGATTCCTTTTGGGTAAGGTGTGAGATTGTGAGATTTTCTTCGGGTGGTTTAGTATATATGGTTTTGTTCTTGATGCCAATGAGCTTGAACTTCTCCAGTAAATGGTTTTAATTGTGATTTAGTTATTGAATCACATCTTGGTCTTGGTCATGGTCAAATACCAGGGATAATATCTCCCTTATAATCTTTGATAAATGGCCTTCATAGGGTAAAATCCTACTTGTCATGGCCATCTCTTCCATTGTTTGTGTAAATTGGATTTAATAATAACATCCTGAATTGGATTACACTAATATGGTGCTTTTAAATGGTTGATTACAAGGCCTCAATCACACCTCCATGTACACCAAAGGGTGTCGAATAGAAGCGAGGGACTAGGGTGTGATAGTGTGGAGACTATTTCTTCATACCAAATTAATAAAATAGTGTAAATAGTTGAGTATCATACAAATCATTAAGTAAATAGAGTGATAAATAGAATTGAGTGCCTAGGGTGTGATAGTTGGGAGACGTTTGGTTATAATGCCTTAAGAACACCTCCATGTATACTAGAGGGTGCTGACTAGAAGCAAGGGCCTAGGGTGTGGTAGTGGGGATACAATTCCCTCATACTAGATTAAGAAAATAGTTGAAATGGATAAGTAAGTGTAAAAGCAGTAAATAAACTAAAATGGAACATGCTGTAATAATAAATAAAAATCTATAAAATCCAGAATAGCTATGTAATACATACAACACTAGTCACCCACTAGGTCGACCTTATAGATATAGAATACAAAATAAAATGAAATAAAAGTATAGTGATATATTACTAACTATAATCTAGACCATGTACTTGGTATCAAGACACTGTCGAACTACAATATTCCAATCAAGAACAACATGAGAAACTCTACTCAATCATGAAACTCTAGGCCTTGGCCCTATCCTCTATACAACTGTAATCAACCTAAAAGTAGACATAAGGTCTAAACATACACCAAGATGAACGTGTAGGGGTGATAAATAATCTCAGCAGACCACCACAATGATTAAAATATAAAATATTCTGCCATATGTGCATAAAAAATCCATATGCTCAACTTAGACGAGACAGAACTAAAAGAATATGTAAATCAAGTAAATTTGAAGATATAGTCAAACCCTGGGTCTATAATCTTTTTAAACAAAGAAAGTTCCACCATGGATGTCTATGTCTATATGTGTATACTTTTATAGTCACATACCTATATATATATATATAAGCATAAATATTCATGAGTAAGTGAATAAAATATTAGAAAACCAATTAGCAGTCGATCCTTGTGCCTCGATCACCTGGACATCCTATGCAAGGGAATTGAGTTGGGTGTTGTTCCACTCAATCTATTTATAATTAATTAACTCCAGAATAAATCCAACCACACAAGAGGAAAAGGTCCCTAACATGGTCTAAAATGGTGAAGGTTGAGGGCATCCCCTCTGATCAGGTTAACCCCCTCAGGTTTCAAAGTGTTTGTGTAAACATATCAGGTTAGAACCAAGGACTTAAAGAGAGTCATGGTGATCCGCTACTTGGTTTCCCACACACCATGAGTGCATCACTTTGATATTATTGATGATCAGAGCCTTGCACTTTCTAACAATGTAGGTAATAGACCAGGGAGTTGGGATAAGGACATGCAAGATTTCATGAATAATATTGGAGTCTATTTAAATCTCAGAAAGAGATATACCCTTCTGGTGGAATATTATTAAACCCACAAGAAAAGCCTTAGCCTCATCCTAAAGAGAGGATCCATGGCCCAAGCGAGTGGAAAAGGACAAAAGGATTGATCCATGGGAGTCCCGAACAGAGCCCCCCACCTCAAAAGATCCCCATGCTTCAAGATCCATCTGTATTGAGCTTAAGTCCCCTAGAGGGTGGATTCCAGTGAACCCATCAACCTCTAGAACTGCTATTATTAGGTTGGGTCCCTTGAGACCGTGTATGCATCCATTGGAGAGAGGGATCCTCCCACTAGTTATTGATGAGCTTGGCCAAATCAATGATGAGGTTCTTCATCCTGATGATGATATAATTACCCAAGGGCTGGACCCCATCATGCTTCACCTTGTTCCTGACCTACCAAATGCACCAACACCCATCATGTAGGATCATGGTGTGGGCCACCTTCTCTATCCCCTTGTATCCTGAGCCATAAAACCATCTGTCCAAGAATAGGAGGTCTTCCATGTTGGGATAAAAAAATATTAGTAAACTCCCCAAAAAAATCTCCACATAGCACATGCCTAGTCACCAATAAAGAAAATGTGTTCTACACTTTCCTACTTGTAGGCTTTGCACCATGGGCATCAAGACATGTTCAGAATCCCACAGCCTTTGATATTCTCATTTATGGATATTTACTTACATCTTATTCACCACATCATGAAATTATATTTCTAGGGAATAACTTTGGACCACAGTATATCATTCCAACATTCAGTTGTCTCCTGAATACCCTGGGTGTGATAGAAATCCCAAGTGTTACGAACCCTGGAAGTAGAGGGAGTGAACACACATATGTCTGGATCTGATGTCAACTCAATGTGGTTGAAATGGTTCTGCTTGTCCTTGTCCAAAATAGCTTTTATGAGGATGGGTTATGAACTAGCTTCCCTAAAATAAAGGGTAGGATCTGGTCAACCAGAGAACCCAATCACATCCCTAACACATTTGTTATGTCATAAGGATATATATACCCTACCAAAGATCTATCATGAGTGTGGGAGAAGCTCAGTGATGAGGCGATAGATGACAGACTAGAATAGGGATCCCAACCCTCCACCCAGTACTGAGTTCCATACTTAAACTGCATGGTTTTACCACACAGCATGCATTTTTTCAGGACTTCCTAGTCCATCTTTTCATGCTTAAAGGTGAATATATCTTCAAGTATAAAAACATTGATACCTCCTTACCTAGTAGGCCTTTCCACCCTCGTCCATGAATCCCAGTGTCTTTTCCCTTCTGAATGAGGGTCCCAAATGAATTCAGCCAAAGGTTTTTCAATGTTGGAGATAACACTATTTGGGAGTTTGATAGAAGAAAGTGCATAGATGGGTTTAGAAAACATCACACTATTAATGAGGGAAATGTATATTCCAAAGGATAATTACTTGTTCTTATAGTGGAGGATGCAGTCCCCGATCTTGCTGATAAAGAAATCAAAATCACATATCCTTAATATATCCTGGGAAATATGGGCCCCAAGGAATTCCATAGGGAAATTCCCCCTTTTCATAGTGAGGATGTGTTGGACCCCAGATGTCTTCCTGGGCGAGCATCTATTATAAATTTATAAAAGGATCTTGTCTTTGTTAATTACTTGGCCACTCCAATGGCAGTACTCCTCCAACAACTTATACAGGCCTCTGATTTATGTTCTACCAGCATTTATTTAAATGACGATGTCATACGCAAACATTAGGTGAGAAATATATGGAGCTCTCATAATCCTTCGATAAGCCAGAATCTCTCCATTTTTTATGTTCCTATGTATTAGGTGGTTGAGAATTCCTTGGGACAGGATGAAGATGCTTGGATAGATTAGATCCCCTTGCCTTAGACCACAAGTTGCTTTGAAGAAACTATAGGTTTTCCCAATGAATGAAACTCCCAGCCACAAGGAGCTGAAACATCTGAACATAAGATCAATATTCCACTGGGGAAAGACCATACCTTCCAGCACCTTGTTGATGAATCCCCACTCCACATGATCATATGCTTTATTCATGTCCATATTTATGTCTACATTGGATAAGCGAGTTTTGTAGTTAAGATATCTTATCATCTCTTGGGAAAGAGCTTTGGAACCTTGAATTGAACAACCCTTCACGAACCTGTGCTACTCCAAGGATATCCATCGTGGAAGATGAGTAGAGATTCTAGAATTAATGATACTTCCCAGGATTTTATATGGGAAGTTGTACATACTCACCGGCCTATAGTGCATGATTGAGGAAGGGTTCCTAATTTTGGGGAGAAGTACCATGGTAGTGGCACATGAAACCCTTAGTAAGCTACCTCCCAAAAGAATTTCTGAATAGCCGAGATAATATCCACCTTCACCACATCCCACAAGGATATATAGAAGGATCCCAGGAACCCATCTAGTCCTAGGGCACTATTCAGATGAAGTTTCAGCATGGCATTGTAGACATCCTTTTCATTAGGTATGGAACTCATCCCCTCATTGTCCCGATCTGAAACATAGTTGTGAATAACCTAAAACATACCAGTTTATCTTCCTGTGTACCCATTGGGCATCCGATGATTGGGACCAGCTAGGAGATCCTTGAAGTATGAGTGGTCCAAGGTTCACACTACATCTCTGTCATCCATATAGGAATCATCCTCCAGAAGTATGTTCGGTTTTATGGGCTACTTTTTCTCTTTTATACAATCCTGAGAAAACAGTGTTCCTATCTCCCTCCATTATCCATTTTATTCTTTATGCTTCCCTTTCTTGGAATTCCTGTTTCAGGATCATTTATGCCATAAAATATTTCCTTTTAGAGAGATTCTCAAAAGAATTATCCTACCATGCTTCTTCCATCTTAGACTCAATGTTTTCCACAACCTACATGGCTCTAGAAATGACACTGTATATGGGAGGAATATTTGTCACCCATGCCTAGAGGTGGGTCCTGATGCATCTAATTTTATTGTGGATGTCATACCATGTGTGTCCCTACAAGGTAACATTCTATATTTCACTAACCAAGTCCTAGTACCCCATAGTATTAGCCCACTATTGACAAAGTGGAAACATTCCAGGTAGTCCTAACCCAAAGATAAGGATACCAAAAGAGGAGAATGGTAAGATAATCCTTGAACCAAATGGAACACCTTATTATTATAGAACTTGGTTTTGGATTACATGTTGGCCAAAAGCCTATCCAAATGACTCCAGGAATGGTGCGATCCCCTTTGGTTGTTTCACCAGGTGAAATAGTATCCAGACAATCCAAGGTCATTGAGGCCTTTCCCAACCATGAACTGAACAAACTCCTTGTTGTACTTCCTCTGGAAGGGGCCTCATCCTTTCCTTTCAAAAGGGTTATAAATAACATTAAAATCACCTCCCACAACCCATGGTGGTTGATGGGATCAAAGGCATTTAATTAATTCCATAAAGATTCCATTTGATGAGGGTCACATCTCCCATAAAAAAAGACATAAAGAAGGAGGTATCACCTTTCGTTAAATTGGTAGTAATGAATTGGTTGTCAGCCTGAACCAGCTCAACCAAGTAGTTCTTTTTCTATAAAATCAAGATGTTCCTATTGGTGGGTAGGAATGAAAGAAGCCATGAAATTTGATATTTTAAGAAAATTCACTGATTTTGGAAGATTTCTTCTTCTGTTCAATGACGGAAACAATAACGACCTTGTGTTTTTTGATTTCTATGGAAATGAAATCCTTCTTAACCCAGGCACCAATTCCATGGGCATTCCATATGAATATAGGAATCATTAGTAGGACAGGGATCTAGAATTGGATTCAGAGCTATTAGCCTTCTTGAAGTGGGAGGATGATATCTCCTTGAGGTTCCTAGGTTTTGAACGAGTTCATATTCCCTCTCTAACGGACAGCCTCATATCAGTGGTAAACACAGATCCAGTAAGGAAAGAGGTTGACTAGAAATGGACCTTGGGGGTAGATGTGGGAGAGCTCTCTGGATCCTTAGGATAGTGGATTGGGGGTGACCTCCCTAGATTCCTGGAACGGCCCAGGAATTGGGGATATAGGACATTCACTGGGAGGGAGTTGTGCCACTTTAGAGATACAACCAAAAGATTTGGAGAGGGATTAAGGATGGAAATAAGGTGAGGGAATAAAATCTAGGAAGCCTGATGGGCTTGGCATGAATCCATGCATGCACTCCTCCATACTCAAACCCTTGGTTAGCATGGAGAGAAAGAGGGGGGCACTGGCAGACCCTTGGGTTCCATGGAGAAATTGAGGGGTGCCCTGACAAGATGACCTGGAGGGAAGGTAGACCCTTGGGGATGAAGGGGGGTTACGGCATGAGTGACCACTGGTTCTCCTTCAATCGAAGGAGCCACAAAATCCATGGGGATCAGAGCTACAGATGTAGGTATCTGCACTGGAACACCAACATAGGCTAGAGAATCCATGATATCACCTTCAAGCGGGGGTAAGCTGGATGAGGCTGACGCCCTATCCCTATGGATTGAGCTCTTTGAGGGATGACACCAATCCCCGTGTTGCCTTTTTCTACAAACCTGATGAGAATGACCTTGTAGAAGATAATGGGAGAACAAATTGTGGAAAATAGGATAGGAGATGTCCTGAATCTAGCAGAAGGCATCCTGCGCCCTAAGCAGGATCTTGTTCGACAAGGGGAGAGAGAGATCCGGCTCAACACATAAACGATCCACTGAATAATTTGTACAGCTACAAGTTCTGACATCAGAGAAAATAAAAACACCAAGGGCATCATCAATTTCCTTCAGGAAGCCATTATTCTGAAAAGGGAGCGGAAGCCCATGGAGGTGGATCTAGAACGTAGAAAGGGGGCTCCCTTTGCCCCTGTGGACATCTAAGGAACACCAAGACAAATTAAATATCCATATTCTAAAGGATTAAGGGGCCCTACACCACACATGAATAAAGTCTTCTTCTGTAGCCATATTGAGATAGAAATAATTCCTATGAACATCCAAAATCTGAAGATGGGATTGGAGACCTAAGGAGAGGAAAAAGAACTGGAAACCTAATAAAGGGGGTTTTTTAGAACCAAAGAGAGTGACCAAGGTCCACTTCAGGCATGAATCCACCTCCGTAAAGGGAGATGTAGGAATGTCTAGGGAAAGTCAGCCAACAATGCTCAAAGCCTTTGGGATCAAGATGCTGATGTATGGGAAGTAAGGTCGAATAGAATAATGGATCGAACAACAAAGAGCATCTTTGAATGATCCTTGGATGGGGGCCACAGGGGAGGATTAGGTGACATCCTAAGGAGCCAAGCGGTGGTGAGGATAGGGGTGAACCAGGGGCAAGGGGTGAAGGGCCAGGAACCATCGAAGGCTAAATCCCAGGGAAACTAGAGGGAGTGAACTTCGCCCAAACCTAAGGGCCATGGAGGGCAGCAATGGAGTTGAGATCAAAGGTTATACAGATGGGGGAGGCAGTTGGTGAAAAATCATATGAGGACCCAATGGTCTGAAAATTTTAAAATAGTGATGGAAAATGGGGCGTTGTATCATTAAGTCAATATATGGGTTCTTAATCCCAATCGACATATACCTGCTTCATCCAAAGTTAGAAATGTCTCTAAGAAAGCTATGTCACCATAGGGGGTACTTTTCTTACACCTGGGATCACCCGTACTCACCTCCAATCACTATTAAGAAGGATTCTAGGGAAGTACGTCTGAACATCCTATAAATGGTCAATGAGCCAAACACCATGCTTCTCATGCCTTGTAAAACCAGCCCAATGTCTGATCCCTAGGTCCCAGTTCATAGGTAGTCATGATAGTCAGAACTCAAATTATCCCTAAGGTTTGGACCCTTAGGGGATCTTCAAGGATAAATCACTGGTGAGACACTATTCCCACTACTAGAGTCTCTAACAAGCGAGATTGGAATCATCTCTACCATCCAGAAGAGCATAATCATTCTGGGTATCCAACGATGTGATTTGTCACGCTCCATACTGCAGTCCAGTATCTGATTAGGTAGAGTGTCACACCCGTCATTTTTAAATTATTTATTTTATTATTTTTATTGGTCATTGGGTAGTTTAGGTCAAGGCCCGACTTAAAATTTCTAAGTTTTTATTTAAAAAAGAATGTTTTGGCCATGACTGTGTCCAACGCACTGCGATCGAAGGCGTGCAGCCTCACTTGGGTCGCCGCGCAACCTCGCCCGGTTCACCACACGCCCTGCTCGATGGTCAATTAATTAAATAAAATGGATTAATAATAAATAAATAAAATTAATAGTGTGATGAAATAAAAAAAAAGAGTTTTTTTTAAAGATAAAAATAAAAATAATAAGGTTATTCAGGGATATTATTATTATTATCATCATAATTGATATACCTTTTTATTTTATTTTGTATAATTAATTGAGTTTTATTATTTTTATTATTATTTACATCATTATTCATATTTTAGTTTATTATTAGTATTATTATTATTCTTATGATTGTTTCAGGTTTAACATCACCAGACGCACGGGTAGCGTGCAGTTCTGAGACCGCGCGGTCTACCCGGCTTTCAAAAAAAAAGAAGTTAAAACATAACTAGATAATGAAATAATAATAAATAATAAAATTTAAATAAAACAAAAATAAGAAGTTTAGTAAAATTTAAGAAAATTGTTTAAATGATAATAATAGAAATGTTGTTTGAGAATAATAGTACTATTATTAGTAATAGTGTTAAGAATATAGATTTTATTAATTTATCATTATTAATATTGTTAACATTTTATTAAGTCATTATTTTGATTATTTTTATTACAAAATTATCAATGTCATTAATGGTATTAATATTATTTCAATAAATTATTATTATTGTCATCATTAATTGTTACCACTAGAATTGTTAAAATTTTAATTAATAATATTATCATTTTAATTATCCTTGTGGGTATAAGTTTTATTAATCTATTATTATTATTCCTATTTTTATTTATTATTATTATTATTAATATTATTATTATTACAATATTTAGAATTTATTATTATTATTATTATTAATTTCCATTTTATTTTTATTTCTTTTTTCATTTCTTTTTTTTTCTCCTAAGGTTGGAAATACCTCCCTCCTACCATCCCATCGAGCCCCCTTTTCTCCCCCCCCCCCATTTGCTTTCACACCGCAACACCTCCCCCCTTCCTAGTTCTGTCGCGCCGCACCTGGACCTCGTGGCCAGCCCCACCATCGTCGTGTTGTACCTCTCCCACTCGTCGTCCGCCTTCCACCCATCTGACGCCCCACCTCCCCCGCTCGGACCTGCACTCTCCACCTCGATGGACACCACTGCCCTTCGCTCAGCCGGCTACCTCGTATTGCACCTTCCCTTGAGTAGTGACCTTCGTTGAACATCCCTCCCTCTCTCGGACAGACCCGGTGCAGCCGCTCTCCTCCCCCTCCGACAAACCCGCACTGCCCTGCTTAGTGGCCAACCTCCACCTTGTGAGCCAGCCGTCATTCCACCCTTTTTTTCAGCCAGTAGTTTCATCCGAAGAACCATCTGCAGGCCTCCCTTGGCCACTGCTCCATCGCGCTATGACCCAACCAACCGACGGACCACCCGCCAGCCGCAGTCTCCCCTTGCTGGCCGGTGACACCTCTAGCACTTTTCCCTCCTTCCGCGCGAGCAACCCCCTTTTGATAAGTGCCACCTTCCTCCTTTTTTAGTCTTTATTCTTTTTTTTAGTGGGTATGAAGTATGTTTAGGGTTCAATATTGAATCCTTTTTTACTCGGTTGTTTGTTTTAGGATCCAATTCAGTCCACTTGTGGTGCGTCTTAGGTGCGGTCGAGGTTTCACACAAGATTTGAGCTTTTTTACTTTGTGGTAGGTGGTTCCACGTCTAAGTTATTATTTGATTAATTGATTTTCAAGATTAATTTTTCTAACATATTATTTAATTAATTTGTGTAGTGCGAAGTTTGTTTTCATTGAATTTTGATTTGTATTGAAATTTTTTAGTAGTATGTTTATGTTATGTGTGTGTTTTCTGTTGTGAAATATTATCTAGTAAGTTGTTAGTGATTTTTTAATTATGCGGTTATCTTATTAATTTCTGAAAGTGGTGAAAATTGTATTTTTGATATGACATCATGTGGGTTTAGTCGTAAAAGAGGGATTTGTGTGGTTTTAGTGGTTAACACCATGTGATTTCTTCTAAATTGTTTTATAAGCTTTTATTTTTGGCTTTTTAAATTATGTGGTTTATGAAAATGTGTTTTTCATATGGTGTAAGGTTATCCATCAAAATATTTGTGTGGTTCACATCACACATCAAAATTTTATTTGAGTGCGTGTGATGTGTGAATGCATTTGAATTTATAAATGGTTACTTTAGTTTGTGAAAACCCATGTGACACCCTTTTATTATTGCTTTATAATTTTTTTAATGGTTTACTTAATTGTGACAATGGTGTGAAATGTGTTTGAAAAATGTTTTATTGTGTGACTTATTTCAAAATGGTGTTTATGTGTGTAAGTGTTGGTTCGTTTAATATGAGTGTCTTTTAAATTGTGCAGATGGTTTAATTGAGTACGAAACCTATGAAGATTATGTTTTGAAAATATTTTGGTGTGTTTATTGTTTTAAAAGTGGGTTTGGGTGTGAAAATTGTGATTTTGCATGTTTATATACACTTTTTGGCTTTTATGCATTAGTGTGACAAGTGACATGAACTTGAAACTTTTTTGAGCAAAAACCGGGAAGCTCGTGTAGTTAGGAGGGTGGACTAGACTAGTGGGCTAGTGATCTGGGGGTGGCTTTGGCCCCGTTTCACTTAGTAGTTTTGACGATTACAACACTAACTAAAAATATGAATGACTGAGGGTCATGGTTTCTAATCCACATTTTCTAAGGGTCATGGTTTCTAAGCCATATTTTCTGAGGGTCATGGTTTTTAAGCCACACTTCACCAAGACATGAAGATCTAGGGTCCCGAGCTAGCTAACACCCACGAGGCCTCTCCCATGTTAGTGCTCATTGGTTACTTTAAGCTCATCAGTGTGACTCATTGGTTATTTTAAAGTAAGTGTGTGTGTGTTTTAATTTAAGTTTTTCTTTTTGAAACTATTTTCTTTAATTATGTTTTCTTTAAAATTGTTCAAGAATTTATTTCTTTTCTTTAGTTAATATTGTAAATTTATTTGTCATTTAATAATTATGGGTGGATCCTTTTTATTGGTTGATGTCCTATTAGGATCTTGTCTCACACCCTACATACACCTTTGGGTGTATGTAGACCTTTTTCTCTGTGTATTCCAAGTTGAGGCATCGTGATCAATGATGGTGGTTTGAGTTGTTGATGGTATTCTCGTGTAGGTTGGTGTTTGTAGCTTGTGGATGTCGCACCTCTCTTGTTTCTTGGAGGTTTGAGTTAGAGTTTCAGTTTCATTCATTGACGTTACTTTTTGGATGTTGGTTCAAGTTATAAATCTTTAAAATTGATTTTTTTAAGGTCCATTTTAATTGTCTGTTTCATTTTTAGTTTATTTATCTTGTTAGCTGTTTTGTGTTTACTATTTTGGGTAAATCATTCCCATGTGTTAGTTTTGATACCCGGAACTTGTACCAGCCCATGGGGATTGGGAACGTCTTTCGGGCCATGCTGCGGACCAGGTCGGGCGCCGGGTCAGATGGCTACCCGACCTGGTTCGTGACAAAACGGCATCAAAGGTAGGTTTTCTCTCTTGGGTCATGTTATTTGGGGATAAATTCATGTTAGAACAAAGTTAATAGTGGCGTAACATGACGTTATATCTATGAGCAAGGTGTCTAGCCATCACACCTCATGGCAGGACTCAAGTTACCAGACTAAGTTGAGTTTTGTCTGAGTCTTTGGTCCTTGTGGTTAATCTTGTTTAGAAGAAATGAAAAGGGAGTAGGGTCAGTGGTCCCAGTGAGCACACAGGGTCTAGAAAGGCATGTGGAGCCAAAGATGCAGTCCTAGAATACTCTCTATGGCGGTGGCGTGATTGGTGTATGACCACCAACCATATGCTCCAGTCACCCACTGACACTTGTTTTCTCATGCACCGTTCCTTGTTTCTTTGTTTTGGAATTATAGAAATTTGGTTTTTTAAGTTAAAATGATTTTGTCTTGGAAAATTTTTTGAAATGAAGCACTTAAAAATGAAATTATGTATGAGGTTTGAAAGGTCTGGGTTTAATGTTTTGGTTTTGAAAAATGTGAAGGTTTGGTTTTGATCCTTGGTTTTCTCGTTGGCAACCACATGCATGAGTGTATATGGAAAGAGAAATGGTCAATGGCATGAGTGGATGAATTCTTGGATAGATATGAGGTGGGTGCCGAAGTGGAATGGGAGCATTCATGTGTGTGGCCCATGGGACCCCATTGGTGTTTGTGCAACCCACTGGCTTTGCTTATTTTCAAAGGGTTTTGTTAAATGAGGTTTTGGTGTTTCAGTAACCAGTGATTGCGCGGTGTGTCCTTGTGTTTCTAAAATGTTGTATGTGAGGCGTTTCGAGTTGAGAATATTTTTTTAATGATTTGTGTCTTGAGTTTGAATTTTTATTTGTAAGTTGGTGTGTAAGCACATGGTTAGTGAATTATTTTTAAAAGTGCTTCGGGAAGCCCTTACAGTGGTTCCCCTTGCATGTTTAGTGTTCTCTTGTGGTATGTCTTGGTCATTAGACCAGTTTAATTGGGTTCATGGTTTTCTTTCTTGACTAGTGCACGCCCACCCCCCCATAAAGCGTTAACATGCGATAAAGTGTAGCCACGAGTAATTCGTCGTTATCCAACCTTCCAGTTGATTAAAGTGAGGACTCTCCCTTTTTAGTGATAGTGATAAGTTTGTCCCATATCCTTTTTGGTTAAGCGGATCCTCTCATAGAAGGATGACAAACGCGAGAGGAGTAGAAGGGTGATTTGATCTCTTTGAGTTGTCTTAGTCATTGGGTATGAAGTTTGACGTTGTTGCATCTGAAGGCCCCCTTTGAAAACGGTGAAGGAGATTCTAGAGGGGAAAGTTGGAAGCAACCTGAAGTTATCAGTGTGGGATGCTATTCTAAATGACATTTGGTCCTTCATTGGTTTCATTTAAGAAAGGGTATGTGTTAGGCCACTAGTGTGGCAGACCAAATCACATGGGGATGCTACGGTCGATTACAGGAATCACGTGTTTTTCAAGACTCATTTTTAATTCTTTCTCCATATAATGTTTCTCTCAATAGAAATGGTCATGTTTGGTGATGATTTGTTGTGTTTTTTTCTCATTCAGTGTGAGAAAGGGTGATGAATATGCACCATTTTTTTCTCTTGTGTTGGTAAATGTTCTGTGTGGGATCACTTAGATGTCATGATGTGTTGTGTTTTCTGGATTTGTCTCGATTGTAGTGTGGTTGTGTGTGACACCAAAAGGAGAAGCTCTATTCGGGAGTCTTCAATACTTGACTTCGAGGAAGGAGATAATTCAAACATTAGGGCTCCATCCATAGGCCTTGGAGTGAAGCTGGTGTGTGGTCAGGAACCCTGAGAGTGTATGCGAACCCATCTTTATTCTATTGTCAGTATTGAAGGTGAATGATGTTTAAATTGTTTCATGTGGTTCTGTTCTGAACAACCCATTTGGGTGTGTGGGGTTTCTCGTGGCTATGAGGAGGTGTGGTCGTCTTGTTACCTTAAAGTATCGAGGGTGGCATCTCACCAAATGTAATTTATTTTAGTGGTCCTTATGGGGTCTGTTGGGTAAATCAGTCACAAAGTTTAATAGTACCTATCTAGGGATGTATAGATGTTATTCTTTCTTCAATCATGGTTTTGACGCTCTGGTAATTGGGCCCCTTCCTCCCTACCCCTTGGGGTGGGATGTTTGGTCACCTTCGAGAAATTTTCAATGTTTTGTATCTTCTGTGAGTTCTAATGGTGGGGAGACCCACGGTGGGTCTCGCACAATTGTCTCAGGAAGGAATCAGTGTTGGCCCATATTCAAAATGGTTGGGATTCTTCCTGAGCCTCCCCATTTCAGTTTTCCAATCTCGTCTCGGTGTCAATAAGTTTTAAATGGTGGGGATCCCCTTCGGGCTTTCCCCAGTTGGCCTTTTAGTTCTGTTCCTAGAGATGACTTGGTGGTAGGTGATCAGAGTGTTCCTTGGACGTGCTTGAACTTGTTTGTTCGCTCCTGTCAAATGATGTGGTCTTCGTTAAATGGTTCTTGAGGTGTTTTGTCTTGTGAAGTTTGTTTCCATGGGTGTGGGATTTCATTTCCTTGATCATTCAACTGGAGGTATTCTAGCTCTTTCGGGTGAGAGACACATACCAGAAAGTCCTTTTACGAGTTTCATGAAGTTGTATTTTGAGTCACTTTCTCGGAGCACGGTCTGTTTTCCTCTTTTCACTTGGTTTTCATAGGGATCCTTTTGGAACTCCAAGGGGGTATCAATTTCTACTTCAAAGTTTAGCCTTAGTTGTGTCTTTCTAGGGACAGAAAGCACTATGTTGGGAATAATTGTCACAAACATCATTTTTAAATTATTTATTTTATTATTTTTATTGGGCATCAGGAAGTTTGGGTCACGGCCTAACTTAAAATTTCTGAGTTCTTATTTAAAAACGAATGTTTTGGCCTTGACTGTGTCCAGCGCACCGCGATCAAAGGCACACGGCCTCGCCTGGGTCGTCATGCGACCTCGCTCGATTCACCGCATGCCATGCTCGATGGTAAATTAATTAAATAAAATGGATTAATAATAAAGAAATAAAATTAATAGTTTGATGAAATAAAAATAAAATAAAATAAGAGTTTTTTTAAAGATAATAATAATAATAAGGTTATTCAGGGATATTATTATTATTATTATTATAAAAATTGATATACCTTTTTTTAGTTTAGTACTATTAATTGAGTTTTATTATTTTTATTATTATTTACATTATTATTCATATTTTAGTTTATTATTATTATTATTGTTGTTGTTGTTGTTATTATTGTTATTATTATGACTGTTTTGGGTTTAGCATCACTGGACATGTGGGCAGCGTGCGGTTCTGAGACAGCGCGGTCTGCCCAGATTTCAAAAAAAGAGTTAAAACATGACAAGATAATAAAATAATAATGAATAATGAAATAAAAATAAAATGAAAATAATAATTTTAATAAACTTTAAGAAATTTGTTTAAATGATAATAATAGAAATGTTGTTTGAGAATAATAGTACTATTATTAGTAATAGTGTTAAGAATGTAGATTTTATTAAGTTATCATTATTAATATTTTTAAAACTTTATTAAGACATTATTTTTATAATTTTTATTACAAAATTATCAATGTCATTAATGGTATTAATTTTATCACCATAAATTATTATTATTATCATCATTAATTATTACCATTAGAATTGTTAAATTTTTAATTAATAATATTATCATTATAATTATCCTTGAGGGTATAAATTTTATTAAGCTATTATTATTATTCCTATTTTGGTTTATTATTATTATTATTATTAATATTATTATTATTACAATTGTTAGAATTTATTATTATTATTATTATTATTATTATCAATTTCCAATTTATTTTTTTTTTCATTTCAATTTTTTTTCTCCTAGGGTTGGCGCTACCTCCCTCCTACAAACCCGTCGAGCCCCCTTTTCTCCCCCCCCCCCCTCATTTTCTTTCACGCTGCAACACCTCCCCCTGCCTGGTTTCGTCGCACTGTTCCCCGACCTCTCGGCCAGCCCCACCGCCGTCGCGCTGCACCTCTCCCGTTCGTTGTCCACCTTCAACCCATCTGACGCCCTAATCCCCCACTCGGACCTACACTCTCCACCTAGATAGACACCACTTCTCTTTTCCTATCTATCCACCTCGCGTTGCACCCTCCCTTGCGCAGCGACCTCCGAAAAATGTCCCTCCCTCTCTTGTCCAGCCCTAACGCAGCCACTCTCCTCCCCGTCCGACGAACCCTCACCGCCCTGCTCAGTGGCCAAACTCCATCTAGTGAGCCAGCCATCACATCTCCCTTTTTCCTAACCAGCAGTTCTATCCAAAGAACCATCTTTGGGCCTCCCTTAGCTACTAATCCTTTGAGCTGCGGCCCAACCAACCGTCGGACCACCCGCTAGCAGCAGCCTCCCCTTGCTGATTGGCGTCACCTCAGCGACACCTCTGGTGCTTTTCCCTCCTTCTGTGTGAGTAACCCCCTTTGATAAGTTCCTCCTTCCTCCTTTTTGAGTCTTTGTTATTTTTTTAGTGGGTATGAAGTTATTTTAGGGTTCAATATTGAATCCTCTTTTGACTCAGTTGTTTGTTTTAGGATCCAATTTCATCCTCTTGTGGTGCGTCTTAGGTGCGGTTGAGGTTTTACACAATATTTGGGATTTTATACTTCGAGTGGTTCCACATCTAAGTTATTATTTGATGAATTAATTTTCAATATTAAATTTATTAACATATTATTTAATTAATTTTTGTAGTGAGAAGTTGGTTTTCATTGAAGTTTGATTTGTATTGAAATTGTCTAGTAGCATGTTTATGTTATGTGTGTGTTTTCTATTGTGAACTTTTATCTAGATAATTGTTAGTGATTTTCAAATTATGTGGTTAGATTATTAATTTGTGAAAGTGGTGAAAATTTTATTTTTTACATGACCCCATGTGCGTTTAGTCGTAAAAGAGGGGTTTGTGGGGGTTTTGTGGTTAACTCCAAGCGATTTCTTCTAAATTATTTTATAAGCTTTTATTTTTGGCTTGTTAAATTATGTGGTTTATGAAAATGTGTTTTTCATATGGTGTAAGGTTTTCCATCAAAATAATTGTGTTGTGAAGGTCACACTTTAAAATTTTATTTGAGTGTGTGTGATATGTGAATGCGTTTGAATTTATAAATGGTTACTTTAGTTTGTGCATAGCCATGTGACACCCTTTTATTATTTCTTAATAATTTTTTTAATGGTTTACTTAATTATGAAAATGGTGTGAAATGTGTTTGAAAAATGTTTTAGTGTGCTCCTTATTTAGAAATGGTGTTTACATGTGTAATTGGTGGTTCATTTAATGATGAGTGTCTTTTAAATTGTACAGATGGTTTAATTGAGTATGTAACCTATGCAGGTTATGTTTTGAAAATATTTTGGTGTGAGTATTATTTTAAGAAGTGGGTTTGGGTTTGAAAATTGTTATTTTGCATTTGTAAGTACCATGTTTGGCTTTTATGCATTAGTTTGACATGTGGCATGAACTTGAAACTTGTTTGAGCACAAACCGAGAAGCCCGGGTAGTTAGGAGGGTGGACTAAACTAGTGGTCTAGTGATCTGGGGGTGGATTTGGCCTCGTTTTACTTAGCAAGTTTGATGATTAAAACACTAACTAAACATATGAATGATTGAGGGTCGTGGTTTCTAAGCCACATTTTCTGAGGGTCATGGTTTCTAAGCCACATTTTTTGAGGGTTGTGGTTTCTAAGCCACGCTTCACCGAGACACGAAGATCTAGGGACCCAAGCTAGCTAACACCCACAAGGCCTCTCCCATGTTGGTTCTCATTTTTTAATTTATGCTCATCAGTGTGACACATTGGTTATTTTAAAAATTATGTGTGTTTGTGTGTTTTAATTCAAGTTGTTCCATTTGAAACTATTTTCTTTAATCCCATTTTTTTAAAACTGTTCAATAATTTATTTCTTTTCTTTATTTAATATTATAAATGTATTTTTCATTTAATAATTATGTATGGAACCTTTTTATTGGGTGAAGCCCTTCTGGGATCTTGTCTCACACCCTACATACACCTTTGGGTTTATGTAGACCTTGTTCTCTATGTATTTCAGGTTGAGGCATCATGCTCAACGATGGTGGTTCGGGTTGTTGATGGTCTTCTTGTGCAGGTTGGTGTTTGTATCTTGTGGATGTCGCACCTCTCTTGTTTCTTGGAGGTTTGAGTTAGAGTTTTATTTTCTATAGTTGATGTTACTTTTTGGATGTTGGTTCATGTTGTAAATCTTTAAAATTTATTTTCGTTTAAGGTCCAATTTAATTGTCTGTTTCAGTTTTAGTTTATTTATCTTGTCAGTTGTTTTGTGTTTACTATTTAGGTTAAATTGTTCCCATGTGTTAGTTTTGATACTCGGGCACTTGTGCTAGCCCATGGGGATCGGGAATTCCCTTCGGGCCATGCCACAAACTGGGTCGGGCACCGGGTCAGATGGCGACCTGGCCTGGTTTGTGACATAGAGCGTAATCATCCTAATAATATGTCATAGGTCGAGGAGAGAATAACCTTCCTCATCACATGTAAACCAAAGGATATAGGAATCATCCTCATCACTTGGGAGAGAGATATCATCCGTGAGTATAATTACTAGGGACACCATGCCCATAAAACATAGTATTTGTCCCAATAGACAAATTCTAGGAATAACCTCTGGATATCCCAACAGTATGATAACCAAATATACAAGTTCAATAGCCGGATCCCAGGTATCACCCCTGGGTATACAAATAAATATCTGAAATAACATGTCTCAGAATCCAGATCTTAGGAAAGAACTTCAAGGTATCCCAACATATAATATGGATACTAGGAATAACTTCTAGATATCCTAAATATAAATAAATATTCTTCGCATCAGGATCAACAACTACAAAATAGGAATCTCCTCTCATAAACATCGTTGCATCAACAATTATCATGTTAAGGTATAAAAAAATGAGTAAGGGTGGTTTAATGCCTAAACACATCACTAAAATCATATCCCCATGATCTTAAAAGTTTTTCAGGAGTTATAAGTTAAAACATGATACCATATCTACCCAAACCTAACATACTAGTTTAGGTCCAGTCAAACAATGGGCACCCATTGGGTCCCTCAAGTTAAACACTGAAGAGGAATCCTACATTGGATCCTCAAGGTCTACACATAAGAGAAGTAATCCTACTATATATCCTTAGTTGGAAAGGTAAGGGATGATTCATACACGGTATCCTAAGCTATAAAGTAGGAGGAATCCTACACGGGATCCTCAAATGGTAAGAAATAAGAGGCATTCTACACAGGTTCCTTGAAACGGTAAATTGGTAAAGGGTCCCTACAAGAGACTCACTAAGACATCTCGTAAGAAAATGAATACTAAAGGGGACCCTTATTGAAAAATGGAAGATATAGGAATCCTACACGATATCCTCTAGGTCGAATCATAAATAGACAAATCCTATAAGGGATCCTCAGAAAAAACTAGTCTCATGACCACATAGGATAGAAGTGGACACCTTACAAGGGAGACATCCTTAAAGGAAATATACTAAGACAACAGTCAAGAGAGATATCTCATATACCATCTCAAATATGGGTCTCAAACTAGGTTCTTCCAGACACTCAACCTATCATTTTCACTTTAAGCCTCTCTTAGGAGATGACTGAATTCAATTAGTAGAGGAAGAACCTCTCCATTAGAAAAAACCTCAAACTCCACTTAGTATTTCTTAAAACACCCTAAGGGTTTCACAACCGCAATATACACAAAAAGATACTCATAATGGACTACTCATGGGTATAATTCTAACTCATAGGAGAAAAGATACAAAAGAACTATGAAAGGATAGCAAGGGAGGAGTACAAGGATTGTTACCCTCATATATGTTTTGTACCCTGCAGACCCTACGTGGGTGCGTACTTTGGATGGACTTGGCATGTAAACTCCCAAGTACATGGCATATATGGTGGGTACATGGTGTATACCTTACATGGGGTACCTACATTTGTCCCTAAAAAATCTTGTCTACGAAGTTGGCATGGACATGTACTTCTATATAGTGTGTGGCACGCATGGGGTCTAGCTATGTACTCTACACGACCATGTGCCCATACACGGGAATCCTAATCGGGTAATAAACTACATGGTCAACTAATAGTACATTGTTTGTAAGTACCATACATGGTGTGTACTTCAAAAACTTTATCTTCCCCAAATAGGAAGAACACACAGCGTGTGTTACCTGAACCCCATGTTGTGTAGACTGGTTTTCCCCAACAGAAAACCTTTGAGTCACCCTGAAACCCTCATTTTCACCCCAAAAATAGTATCTTGGCCCTAAAGTGGTCATAAGAAAGCATATAAGGGGTTTAAAACATGAAAATGTTTAAACTATAAGGATTTATAATGAAAATTAAAAACACCCTACCTTTGGGAAGAATCCGTTGAAGCTTTTCCCATTTATGTGGTCCACTGTTCCTATATAATGATCTGGTGTGTCCCGAGCTCCATGGTAGTATCTAGCCTCTTCTCTCTCTTTGTACCTATCTTTATCTCCCTATACATTCTACTGAAGTCACGTAGTGAAGGAGGATCTATAGGGAGTACATGAGAATCCAAGGAAGGAAAAGAAAGAAAAGAAAGGTCGGAAAAGGAAGAAAAGAAAACAAAAGAAAAAGAAAAGGGGGTCTGGGCTGACCATAGTGCCCAGCTCAAGTTTATACCTCACCAAGGAACAATCCCCATTCTGGACTCAATGTAGGAGACATAATCACAATCATACGCTCCGTTCAAAATACATGATCGAATGAACCTACACTAATAAATTAATATTTAATTTATTAAATATTAAATATTAATTGTTCCGCTAAAATTTAAATGGACCAGAATTCCACCAAACTCACATCCTAGGGTAAAAATCCTTTTCCAAATCCAATAGAGTGGTCATAAGAATTATCTGAGATCATCTTCTTGGAGAAAGACCATTTTACCCCTTATAAGCATCTGAAAGTAAAAATTCAAATTTCTAGCCAAAACTACAGTCCAAAAAAACATGGAACCTTACAATATCCCCACAATAAACCTTATCATCCCTGAGAAACATAGTGGTAAGACTATAATTCATGATATCAAACCAATAATATGAAAAACCATTCTATCTAGACTATCCAACGACCAGTCTCATAGCTTCAACAATTGTCTTCTATATAGAAGACATTTTACTGTGACAAATCTGGTACTCATTGCCATAGGAATACCCTTATCATCATCTCAAAAATTGGAATCAAGCCCAATATACCATGTAAAATGAAAAAATTAAAATATAAAATGAGATTAACCACTCTAAAATATCCAATGGTGCAATTCCTTCCATATGTCTTACCTTAAACCACTCCTCAAGCACAACCTCAACAGCTTTTCTCAACCAAGAAAGAATATTTTTAAATTAAATAAGATCGATGTAGAGTTGACACTCTCTCAGAATACATAGGATAATTTCAAGATAGATCATGATCATATCTATAAAGGATTACACTAATATTCTAGAAAATTTTCTATACATCTCTCTCTAATTTAAGCTCACATCAAATAGGATACACATGCCATTAACCAACACATGATACCACATCTCCCGACAATGTGTGTCTAGGTCCATCCCTGATTCAACCAACTTATGATACTCGATTTACACCTAATGTCACCTCTACCATGGATGTACATTCATCATTTAACCACAACTCCCATGCAACTAAGCCCATAGTGAGTTGTGAAAACATTAGTCCTTGGCTCACACCCAACCACTCACTAATTTACAATTAAATGGTACCACACGCAACCAGCGTGTAACTTTATCACCCGACTCATACTACAGTGATTCGTCTATTATAGGGTTAAACTGACCCTGATACATGACATTTCTGTTTCATTAATTTATAAGTTGCCTTGGAAATCCTCTTCAAAATTGGGCACCTCACTCGTGCCATGATTTATTCCACAACTACCTGTCACCCAACTCTATTCCAGTCAAAAACATCTACCATCACTCTAACTATATTAGAAATAGTGGAATTACTATTCAACCAAGCCAGACACCCTAACAGTCCTACCCACTAAATCCAATCTTTAAAAATAATCACCTTATGTGCTTCATCAAAAGTCAAATTCATCAGCATGCTTGTAAGGAAAAACCCAATCACCTATCATGGTTCAATCTACAAATCCACATAAAACAAAGATCACTTCCTAAAAATGCATTTGAAAAAATGGTCCAAACTTTATCATTTAGGTTTCCCTAAAAAATGGACTCTTACCTACATGGGTTTGAGTCAAAACTATGGGTCTCTAGGTCTCCCACCTAGCACTACAAAACAATTCTCATAACTAGGTCACAAGGTCTGGCCACCTAGCCCAAAAGATCAAACCTCTCTAAAAATTTAAAGATCACAATGACCTACAAGGTTAAAAACTAGCATCATAGCCTATAAGGTCATGATCCTCATTAACCATCCTCAGAAGGAACTACCCCCTATAGGTCATGCTACCAACACAAAAGAGAGATTGGGCTGACACTGGAAACCCTGCGTGGTAATACCCCCTGGAGGTCCAGTTCATGATAAATATCCCGGTACATATCAAAATCATACACATTGATCTGACTAGATAACCGGACTTTAGAATTAATTCCCTACAATGGATAAAACATAAGGGCATCATGTGTCATATCAACTTGCTATGTTCACTACACCTCTCATGCATGAGGACTGAGTCATCATCCTCACAAGAAAATTCCTCAATGTAGATCCACATAACCTTCCATCAGAATGAAATATATATATATATATAAGTATTCCCAATTTAATAGGCCTCAATTTTTAGTAAAAAATCACACACTAGTTGGTCTATATGATGTGAATTCTATATGAAAATTATTATGCATGAGAAGCCTCTTGACTTTATCGGCCAATATTAAAAATCCATCACTAGCCTCTTGCCAATAGACCAAGAGCTATATATCCATAGTAAATCACAACATCCACAAAACATGTGCATCTCTTAAGGAGGAAATAATATGAAACTGTAACATTGTAGATCATAACAGCAATCCCATACCCCTGAAAACCAAGAATTATTACTGGAACAAGTGTTCTCAAAACACCAGTCCAATATACATCACAGGTTCTGAAACATTCTCAATACTCTTATCTACCATATCACAAATAGTAAATACCAGGAAAAGAATAGTACTGATACCACTTTGTAATGTCCTAACCCGGATGCCACTAATCTAGTGCTTTAATCCAATTAGTTATGAGGCCTTAAATGTTCCTCCTTGTATTCTAGAGGTTTTCGACTAGAAGTGATGTCCTAGGGTATGATAGTGAGGAGAATATTCCCTCATACAAAAGTAATATATTATAAATAGAAAAATATCATACACATCAGTAAATAAACAGAGTGTAGAAGTAGTAAATAAACTGAACTGGAACATCTTGTTATAATAAATGAAAATCTTTAAAAGCCCAGACATCTATGTCATACATACAACATTGGTCACCCACTAGGCCGACCTAATATATACAGAATACTAAATAAACTAAAACAAAAGTATAGGGATCTACTACTTTCTTAAATCCAAACCATGTACCGGGTCTCCAGACACTGTCAAACCTCAACAACCTGATCAGGAACCACACAAGCACCTCTGCTCAATCATGAAACTCTAGGCCTCATCCTTATCCACTATGTAACTATTCTCATCTTGAAAAGCAGACATAAGGTCTACACATAAACCAAAGTGCATGTACAGGGGTGAGAAATAATCTCATTAGTATTCCCCAATGATGAAACTATAAAATATGTTTCCATACATGCATGAAAAATCAATATGCTCATCTTAACCAAGACATGGCTAAAAATAATAAGTAAAGAAAATAAATATGAAGCTATAGTCAAAACATGGGTCCATAATCCCAGTCAACTAGGCAAGTTCCACCATGGATGTCCATATATATATGTGTATACATGTATAGTCCCATACCTATAAATATATTCATAAACATGAATATTCATGAGTAAGTGAATCAAATATCATAAATCCAATCAGCATTTGATCCATGGGTATGTAATCTTGTTCACTTGGACATCCTGTCCAAGGTAATTAAGCTAGAATTCATGATTCTCAAGCTATGTATCATTAATATTATCTCTAGTTTCATAATTCCAATCAATATATACCTAATTCATTCAACATTGTAAATTTCTCTAAGCAAGCTACATCACCATGGGGGGACACTTGTCCTACACCTGGGTTCACTCGTACTCACCTCCAATCACTGTAAAGAAATATTCTGGGGAAGTATGTTTGGACATCATGTAAATAGTCACTAATCTATATGTCATGATTCTCAATCCATGTAAAACCAATACAATGTATGAGGCCTAGGTTTTGGTCCATAGGAGGTCATGATATTTGAAACTCAGATAATCCCTAAGGGTCTAACTATTAGGTAGTCTACAAAGATAAATCACATTTCAGACGCCATGCCCACCCCTAGAGTCTTTAACTAGGGAGAGAGGAATAATACCTATCATATGAAATAGAATAATCATTCTAGGTATTTTAAAATGTGAGATTCCATGCTCAACACCTCTATCAAGTATCAGATCAAGGAGAGCGTAATCATCCCTATCATATGCCACATTTTGAGGAGAGCGTAATCGTCCTCATCACATATAAACCATAGGAGAGAGTAATCAACCTCATCAATTGGGAGATAAAAATCATCCATGAGTATAATTTCTAGGGATGTAATTCCCATATAACATAGCAGTAGGCTTAAAAATAGGATTCTAGGATGCACCTATGGACATCCCAATAGTATAATAATCAAATATACAGGCTCAATAGCTAGATCCAAAGTAGCGCCTCTGGGTATACAAGTAAATATCATAAATAACATGGCTCAGAATCTAGATCCTAGGAAATCATGTCTAGGAATACTGATGAATAAGACGTATCCCAAGAAGAATGTTCAGGACTCCCAAAGAGAAATAATGATTCCTCGCGTCATGCTCAACATTCACCAACCAGAAATCACCTCCGATAAACATCACTACATCAAGAATTAACATGTGAAGTTATAAACAAATGAGTGAGAGTGGTTGAATGCCTAAACCCACCACTGCTTCCACATACCCATGGGATTATATTTTTAGCATGGGTTCTAAGGTGACACCTGCTACCATCCCTACCCAAACCCAACATACTATCTCAGGGTTGGTCAAACAATGGGCACCATTGGGTCCATCGAGTCAAACACTGAAGAGGCATCCTACGTGGGATCCACATGGTATAAACATAAGTAAAGGCATCCTACTCAGGTTACTTAGGTGTAAATTTAAGGGAGGAATCCTACACAGGATCCTTAGAAGTAAAGGAGGATAAATACTACATGGGATCCTCAAATGGTAACAAAGAAGAGGCATCCTACACAGGATCCTCGAAATGGTCAACAGGTAAATGGACCCTACAAGGGACTCCCTAAGATAGAATTTAAGAAAAGGAATCATACAAGGGAAAATTGGTTATATAAATAAGATAGAGGTATCCTACATGAGATCATATAGGTCAAAACATAAATAGATGAATTTTGTAAGGGACCCTCAGAAATAACCAGTCTCACAACCTCATATGCCAGAAGGGCACACCTCATAGGGGATAAATCCTAAAAAGAAATATATTAAGGTAAAATAAAATAGAGATATCTCATAGCCCATATCGGATTAGGGTCTCAAACTAGGTTGGTATGAATATCCAACCTATCATTCTCAATTGAAGTTACTCTTATGAGATGAATGAATTCAATTACTAGAGGAAGAACCAATCCATGATTCTTTAAATTTCCATAAGGGTTTCAACATCACGATCTATGTGAAAATATACTAAGAATGGACTGCTCATGGGTCTAATTCTGACTCCTTATTGAAAAGATAGAGAAAAATCCTCAAAGGGTAGCAAGGGAGGAGAACACGACATGTTACCCCGGTACACAGCGTGTACCCTCCAGGCCCCACATAGGCGTGAACTCTGTCCAGACATGGCATATATATTCCCAAGTACATGGCGTGTAAGGAGGGTACATGGCATGTAACCTACACATGGTGCCTAATTGTGTCCCTCAAATGGTCTGTTCATGTACTTCTACATGGTGTGTGACCCGCATAGGGTCTAGTCATATACTCTACATAGCCAAGTTTCTCTAAACGGGCATCCTTTATAGGTACTTAGATATACTGTCGAGTACTCATACATGGAGTGCATGAACCATACATAGCATGTACTTAAAAAAACATCATCTTCCCCTAATAGGAAGAATACATAGTGTGTGTTACAGGAACCATACATTGTGTAGATGGGTTTTCCCAAATGTAAAACCTCTGAATCACCTCGAAACCCCCGTTTTCATCCCAAAAATAGTAGATAAACCCTAAAGAGGTCCTAAAAAATAATATAATGGGTTTAAAACATGAAAATTATTAAAATATGGGGATTTATGGTGAATCTTAAAAACATCCTACCTTTGGACAGAATGCGCTGAAGGTTTTCCCATTTTTGTGGTCCACAGTTTCTGCACGACCATCTGGTGCATCCTGAGCTCCATAGAGGTATCCCTCTTACTCACTCTCCCTATCCCTCCCTCTCTCTCTCCCATCTCCATTATCTCTTGGTCCCATGATGAAGGATGAGCAGCAAGAGAATATGTAATAATTAAATGAATTAAATGAAATAAAATAATGAAAAGAAAAGGAAAAGGAAGAAAAGAAAAGAAAAGAAAACAAAAAGGGGGAATGGGCCGGCCCTGGCACCCCACTCAATTTTATGTCTCGCCTAGGAAAAAAACCCATTATATACCCAACGGTAGAGGAAAAATCTCAATCTGAACCTCCATTCAAAATATATGATTGAACTAACCTATGTAAATAAATTAATAATTAATTATTAAATATTAATTATTAATTAATCCACTAAAATTAAAATAACTCATAATTCCACAAAACTTCTATCCTAGGATAAACACCCTATTCTAGGAAAATTTGAGTGGTCAAAAAATTATCCTAGATCATCTGCTAGGGGGTAGATCATTTTAACCATTACAAGCATTTGAAAGAAAATATTCAAATTTATGCTAAAAAATATAGTCTAAAAACACTAGACGTTACATTACCATAAATCTTAATATATTATAATCATAAGATCATTTTATAATGGTTATATTATAAATAGTTATGATTCTTAATGGTATTTTAAATTATATAACTTATATTAGTATAAAATAACCAAAGTAATTTCATGTTCTTTCTATAAATAAATTACTTTATAAGGAATTTATTCATTCAAATGGGGATTTTCATTTTTAAAATTTTGGGTCATTATAGATGTATCCCTTTTAGGTGAACCTCATAAAATCCTTGAATCCTTGGGCTATAATTACATTATTTGGATATTTTATATTGTTTTATTAGATTGATTTATTTGACTTCTCAAATTAATATGAGTAAAATATTAACCCAGTGAATAATCTTGATGAACCTAATACACCCCTATTAGGGTGATTGAGACATTGTGGTTGCAATACAACTCTAACTATTGAGTTCTCTATCCAAATTCCTAATACCAAACTCACCATTAAAATTCAATTATGTGGTTCTACCTAATCAAACCATCTCGGTATTTATTTTCTACTTTTCCATGAAAACTCATCTACATTATATTTTCATAACTCTTCATTGTTTGAATTGGGTCTATCAGACCATGCCAGTCACTACTTACAAGAACACAATTATTAGAGTTAAAGAATCTGATGAATAATTAAGGGAGTAAATTCTTATAAACTATCACACTAGCCTATTAATATAATTATAAAAAGGATTATATAAACTCTAGTTCAAAGTAACACCTAAAAGTATAGGCAAAGTAAAAAATAGTAACTGTAATGATACCATATACTTCACCCTTTAGAACCTCTTTATAGAATAACATCATCTAGGATAAACAAATATAATGAACTCATGAAGTATAGGAATTCTCTATGAACACTAAGAATAACCAATCTTAGAAAAAAAAAATTAACATCATATAGAATATATTTTAGTAATAATTGAAAAAAACTCTAAAAGGATCCACCTTTTGAAAACTCAAAGTGAAATTAACTCAAAGGTTTGAAACATACTTAAAGAAAGTCCCTTAAATTATCTAAAAAATAAATCCTCCATTAACTAATCCTAAAAAATATACACCTTCAGCTTACCATCCTTTATAATTAGGATCATTGTAAATATAGTTAATAGTAATAAATCACATACATCAATTTATAGGTAATCATCCATCAAATTATGAATTATATTTATAAACTTTAAAGATATATAAGAATTATCAAATAAAAAAAGGATAACCAAAAAATAAAATTAGAATCACCTACCTTAGAAAGCTATAAAAGGAATTTCAATCCAAAATAGGGTCTCATAATGTTGTTATAACTAGTTCTGGACTCCATAGTTGTCCACAACTGAAATACATTCTAAATAAACCACCAAAAAATTATCCCCAAGAGAAATAAAATGATAAGAGAGAAGTATAAGATAAAAATATTACCCTTTGGGCCTATTTATGGGGAAAACATTTATTCATCTACAAAAACTATCTAAAACTAGAAATAAATCAGAAATTCAAACTTTCAAAAATGAAATAAAATTCCCACCCCTGAGTAAACACTCCATTCCAAATATAATGAAAATATTTTAAACTCAATGTAAGACAATTAGATGAGTAAATAATTATTGGTTTACCCATTAGTCTTCATGAAATTTATGAATTGAAATTTTCATTAATAATTAGACTATTTTTTAGTAATCTAAATAGATATTTTATATATATATTTCCATTATAGGAAGAATCATGCATGAAACATGGAGCAGATCTTAGAAATCCTATTTTAGCATCCCTTGTATACTAAACATTCTAAATTATAGAAATGTATTTGAGGATTTAAATACTTGGTCTATATAGTATTGGAGGTTAGAATATATGTCAACCCATATATATGGTGGATAAAGTTATGTAGTTATTAGAACCCAATAATTTTTTAAATATTTAGATCTTTCTTAAATTATATGATTAATTTCAAAAATTTATTCAAGACTTATCAAAGCTAGTTAGACTAAGAAAAAGTTTAACTTATAAAGTTACAAAGTTCATGTGTCTTGATCACATCAAGATTATATTTTGGTTCTTAAGAGTAGGCTTGTAAATACTTTTATTCTTATATTTCCTAAGTAGGATGTTGGATATAGGGTTTATTGTAATTCCTATGGGTCTAGTATAAAATGTGTTCATATATAAATAATAAAAATGGTTTTATATAGATCTCAATAACTCATACAACAAAAAATAAATACTCAACTCATTACTTTAACTCAGTTATGAAAATTCAAAATTTGAAATATTATATTCTTTTGTTTCATAGTGAACATTTCAATATTCACACATATCGTAATATTTTGAATTACATATTTTTTTAATGGAATTTGGTATATAGACAAATAATGTGGTTGGAATTTGTAAGGACATATACTTTTTTATTATACACTTAATATTATATTTCTTTTTAAAATAATCATGAATTTTTATTTCATAGAATTTTGGGGCTGTAGAAATTCAAAGATATGGATTAAGGGATGATTAAATGGAAAAAATGTAAAAGAATAAAAAAATAACGGAGGTCTTGATGGGGTCTATAAGAGTATTGATGTGCTATTAGATTCTTATTGGGGTTCAAATGAATTACCCCAAAAAACTTTTTATAAGGTTAAAAATGGTAGTTTAGGTGGAATTTTTATAATAACTCATTTATTATACTTATTTATTAATTCCATCAGAAAACCTATATTCTAATATCTTAATTTCTAAATAGTATCCATATATACCTTTTCCCTGTATCTTATTACACTCAATGGATTTATTATCCATTAGTGGAAGTGGGGTCAATAAATCTAGTCTGAGATAGTTCTTTATTTTATTTTGAGTTTCTTTCTCAACTAACAATATATAAGCCTAAAATTCCAAGAAAACCCAATTATGTTGGTTTTCACTGAATTTTTACACTTGAATTGGTTTTTCTTAATTATACTTTACTAATTTATTATATCATCACTATGTAAGGTGATACATAATTCAATTTAGTTTATTTTTAATTCACATCTGTAGGTTTGTGATTAAGGAATTGAACTAGGCATAAACAACCAAAAGAATAATCCATAGTGCTCAACATTGAATCAACATTAAATATAAAATTTTAATGAACACATATGAAACAAAAATATAATATATATGATAAATTTCATGTTATTTTTACTCTATAAATTATTATATATGATCTATATCTTACTCTAATGTATAGAGTTTATTTCCACCACACCACTTGTTAGATTAATGTTTGTGAGGAAAATCTATCACTCAGTGAACAAGAATTATTTTAGAATATGATATATCAATTCTCTTCCAATTTAACTAATGAATTAATTTTATTCTCAGGATTCAATTATTTTCATTTCCATATCATGATTATTTTCCTTTATAAGATCATTATATGATAAGTTATTTTTTTATATGTTAATAATAAATATAACACAAATATATAAATATGATCTTAAATCATCCCTTAACTACATGGTATTTTTATTATTCCCTTATAATGCAATCAATATCCAATATAAAGGGATCTGTAATCCCCCATTTTGGATTTATTTTCAAATATTTAATACCCAATTAAATTATAAAAATTCATTACACAATCCATTAAATTTATAAGTAACATTAAAGGACACTTGTAATATGGATATAAAGATAATGAATTTATCACCTCACCCTTGATTTACCCCCTTATATAATTAATATGAAACTCTCACTTTATTCATTTTCTCTTACCATTGTAATTATCACTCTATCCTTATCTCTTTATCCCCAATATGTTTGGCTTGTATATCTCTCTCCCACTATTGGGTTTGAATAACCCCTATGGAATCATTATCTAAAGATAAAATAGAGGTAAGGGGATGGGGTATCTCTCAACTCAACTCATAGATATATTCTCAACTCAAACTATCATTCAATATCTTATACCCCTTTTTGGTTTGAGTTTTTATGCCCCTCAATTTTGATATATATCTATAAACATCATGGTTTATTATTTCCTTAAATTAACATTAAGTACTTCTCCTTTTAAATTTTTTAAAACACAATAATTTTTAATACCAATATTTTTATTATAAAAATAATCCAAGAAAATATAGAAGGAAGGGGGGCCAAAAAATTATTTCTTATATTCTTGGAGGTGGTTGTAGTTTGTAATACAACCATGACTCAGGTTAAATTTTTCAAATATGTCTAAAATTTTCTTCACAAAAATATTTCATATTTTCTACCATATATGAACATATAATTTTATAAGTTTAATTTAGTTGATATGATTACATTAAGAATTTTATTTAGGCAATGAGTTCTACTTTCTAATTTAACTTCCATTATGGGAATATTTAACTAGATTTTTTATATATAAAATTATTAATTTTTATCCTTTATTGAGTGTTATAATAGGAATTATATATATACAATATATTTCATTATTATCTAATATGTGGTGAATTTGATGAATTTTTATGCAAATTTTATAAACTCTCTCAAATAGATAGTGACTTCCTCGCATTATGGTTATGTTTATCTTTAAAAATTATTCGACTAATGTTATAAACAATCCATGAATTAATATTTGGATTGTTTTTATTAGTAAAATAAGTTTTAAATAAATACTCATATAATTATTAGTAAATCACCTAATAGGGTTTAATAGAGTATGATGTAAGTTAATTATGTTTTATTTAGAAGTTTAAAAATCATGTTGCAAAGTAATATATTGTGTTATGGTTATTTCATAAAGTTTGTAGAATTAACTAAGTTATAGTAGGGGAAATAATTTATCAACTTTGGATAATATGACATGATTATTTTATCAATTGATAGATCCTAATTTCTATTAAGTAACATTAGAAAATAGGTTTTCAATATAATTTTCTAGTTATTTATGTTATATGGTTGTATGTTTATGTTTTAATGGATGAATTTAGCTCAATCCAACATAGGATATGAATGAAATCATAACGAGATATGTTTCTTTGAATATGACATGTTTTTCAAATAATTGATTTCAGTATTATCAACATACATATGGGAATTATGTTATAGTTAGATATTTTAATTTTTACTATAGGGATTGAATTATTCTATGGTATTTTATATAAATTATAAGGGATATTGTAACTCCCCAACCCTAGTTACCCAGAGTCGGTGCATTATTACGTAACAATGGAATGATCACAATGGATCAAATCTTGAAAGACTGATCAGTTTAGTATCCTTGTAAGTACTGGATACAAACATAAGTTTTACATTACATTATGAAATGAAAAAAACAACATTGTGTCTCCCTTAAAAACATTCATCTCCCTTAGAATATCCCTATAAGTCAGTCATAATATACTTCTTCACATCCTGGGAAAAATAAAACATATAAGGGGGTGAGCTCAAGTGCTCAGTAAGGATAACAATATAGCGGAAACTTTCATAAATAAGAATAAACCTTTAAGGAAATGTATAAGACTAAAACACAAGAAATTTTAACATAAAATTCATCATAATATGGAAAAGATAAATCAAATAATTCCATTTACTTATTCGCATGGATATACTACTAGTTGAATAATCACATGTAATATCAATATCCAATTTTATAATAATGGAATGCATAATGCCGGACATCATAACCACATAGTCAAGGAGTCGTTCCAAGAATAAAAATAATATTTTTTTTCAAGGCCTTATTCTAAGACACTAGTTTTTCTCATGAGACCTACTGATGCATCGAGGAGCTCTAGCAGGCTCCACCTGTCACTTACTAATTCCAATTCATTCCTCATATGAAAAGGTTGAGACATAACATAAACATTCATATTAAAACTAGAATATGAAATGTTAATACTTTAACCATAAACCATGAATGGTATAAAAATAACACATCCACATTTAAACATATCACAAAACCATCAATAAAATATGGAAGATTGTATCATAATAAATCAACTTCAAACAAGTGTAAAATCCATCAAAGGATGTTGACATAGATAAAATCAAAACTATTTGAGAGAAATATATCTTTCTATTTTGAAATCATTTAAAAGTCACATAATTAAAAAATAAAACATTTATTTTGAAAATATTCTTATAAGATTGTAAGGGAAGCTTCTAAGGTGTTATAACAGCGGAAAATAGTTTCACCTGCCATATAAGTTAAAAAAACATTCTTACCTTAATTCGTCGAAAAGGTCATAAAGTACCTTTTTTGGAAAACAATGGAAAGATTCCTTTCAAAACATAAAAATAAAATAAGTGTATAAATGAATTTAACCCATATTATAATAAATAGTAAAAAGGTTTTGAAATAAATTTTTAAGAAAAAAGGATGTAGATGATAAAGAATTCCCATTAGATACTTACGTATAAACAACCTCGGATAAATAAAGAGATTGTAAAATTAACTCTTACCTTGTAATTTCCTTTCGTCGAGGGTACGTTTAACCTCCTTTATAATGACAATAGTATGTTATTAAATTATACCAAAACCATATTCATAGTTATGATATTATACTTTGTTCATTTATGTCTTTATACTACCCATTTAATAATAATTTCTATGTTAAAATAATATTTCAGGTAATAATAGCTTTCTCTATCGTACATGTTTTAAGTTGTTATTTTTTATCATATCACTTATATCATGATTTAATTGATTACATAATATAAAACATTATTTATGTATCATATATATTCTGAATATAAATATGTATAATAGATAGATATATGAAATAGAAAACACCGTTTATGGAGACAGTAGGTCGTACGTACGCTTAAACGTTGTTTCTGTTTATATATCGTATTGAACGGAAATGAGTGAATGAGATATATTTAAATAAATATATAAATATATATATATATATAGTATAATTATTATGTAATATATTACATTCTTATTAATAATATATATTTTTATAATCATCGTTTAATGGTGAACGTGGAAATGAATCTCATCGCGCCGTGGAGACAGTAAGCCGTACGTACGCACGAGCGATGATATCATTCTATTGATGATGAAATAGTATGTAATTAGATGGTATATTATATATAAAAATAATAATTAACATGTTATATTTATTATTTATATCAATTATACTCATTATTATACACATCCAAATAATGAAGTGTTGAATAACTAACTACACCACAACGTGAAGACGGTTAGCCGTATGTACGCACGTATGGTGACTTTGTCATTCATAGGATGGATAGAATAATTAATATGGTTGTACCATATTTATAATAACATATAATTATGTAGAAGGTACTATATTTATTATTTTATTATGGAAACAACAAAGAAAGAGGAAGTGGATGAAGAAAAGAACTTTGAAAGAGGTGATGTAGTAATTACCTCTTCTTCAGGTTCTTCCTTTTGATTTGATCAAAAGGGATCCTTAGGTTGTATTATGATAAAATTAAGGCCTCTAGGTTTCATTGAGGGTAGTTGGGAGGATATTTGAGCAAGATTTGGCCGATCCAAATGGCTTTGGAGGTGTTATTTTGAGAGAAGGGGTAGTACCCTTTTATAAGAGAGGTGAGGGTCACTTTAGGAAAATCTTGAAATATTATTTTAATATACAATAATATTTGGTTTATAATGGCTCCAAAATGATTTACTTCTAGGATAATATGGTTATGGGTCAAAAAAATCTCATCCAATAGGTTTTAGACAAGTTTAGGTAACCATATTAACATTATCTTTTAGATTTAACGCTTAGTTAAATAGTTTAACTTTTACTATGTATTCTTGTATTATTTTAATAAATAGTTAATAAACTTACTATAAAAATAAAAGATAACCCAAAGTGGTTCATTATTGATATATATAACCTTATCTATGTTCTTTGGCTGAACATTATATTTTTAGGAATATTATATCAATTAATAATATAGTATTTGTTTTAAAAACTCATTTATGTCAATTTTGACACTATTTAGTATTTGGTTTTTGTGAAAGTCATAAAAACTTTATAACTTTGAAAAAAATATCTAATCAACCCAAAAATGTCATATTAACCTATAAAATTATTGTAATACATCAAAATCCTCAATTTACAATTATATTAATATTTATAATATCAATTATTTTAATCTTTCAATAATAAGGCAATTACTGTATCATCATTGTGTCATAAATAAGTTTAATTATTTAATGTCTAAAAATTATAAATAAAATAAAATTATGTATGAAATATTTTTATCTTTATAATGAATATTTATAGTAGAATTTATCTTTTTTATAACCATATATTAAAAATAGTTTAGTTATTAAACTTTGAGTTTAACACTTTTAACTCTTCTTTAAATAAAATAATAATAAATGTCCTAATCTAATCAAAGTGGAAAAAAAGGATCATATTTTATTCCTAAGGTTTATTTTGGTCGAAATAAACTTATAAAATAGAGTTAGTACATGTGTTAGGATAATTATAATATCATTTTTACCTTTAATTGCCCTATTTATTTTTAACCGTGGTAAATAAAATTCAAAAGTTATTATTTACCAAAAATTATTTTCATCCTATTGAACCACATTTTACTTACTAATGTTAATTGTGTCTCTAATATTTTTTAAATTCAATTTATAGAAGCGGTAAAATTATGTGTTATGAAAATTTGCACATGTGCCTAGAAGGTGGGTAAAAGACGTTAAAATGTTCAATAAAATTTTATACATCTAATTTTATTATAAAATTTCTCCAATGAATTACATTGAAATTATATAGGTATTATGTATATATTTTGACCTAAAATAAATTTAAATAAAATAAATAATTATTTAAATAAAAATTAGGTTTTAAACAATAACATAGTGTTTTCACTATTCATCAAAATTTGAAAATTTTCAGAAAAATACCAAAAATCACCCTAAGCTAATTTTGATATTATAAAGCCAAAAATGAAGTCCATTTTGAAAAATAAAATTTATAAAATTTCAAAAAGTTGGTATTATTATTCATAACAGATAGTTTGATTTGTCGTGGTGTGCTAGAACTCGAAGTTGCGTACAGCTCAAGCTATTGCATTATTCAAAGAGAAATGTATCGTGGAAGCTTTGGGTGTTACATTATTCCCTCATTAAAATAATTCCTTCCTAAAAATTTCTAGAATACTACTGCATAAAAAGATTCAGGTGGTTCTTCATCATAAGTTCCTAGGGTTTCCACGTTGCCTCTTCCATCTTATGGTTTCTCCATATGACTTTTACCAGATGATTCGTTCATTTTCTTAACACTTGTTCTCCGGTATCAAGAATCTTGATAGGATCCTCACAATAAGACAGATTGGGTTCCAGTTCTATTTCTTCATAGGTGAGTACATGTGTTGGGTCAGGCATTTATTTTTTCAATAGTGATATCTGAAACACATCATGAACTTTGGAGATACTTTGAGGCATTTCCAAATGGTAAGCTAACACTCCATTTCATCCTAGAATTTAGAAAGGTCCAATGTACCTGGGACTTAATTTACCCTTCTTACTGAATCGTATAACACTCTTCCATGGAGATACCTTTAATAAAATATGATCTCCTACTTGAAATTCCAAATCCTTCCTTTAGTTATCAACATAGCTCTTTTGCCTACTTTTATCTGATTTGATGTGGGTTTGGATAATCTTAACCTTTTCCATTTTTTACTCAACAAGTTCTAGGCCTATGAGTTTTTTTTCACCAACATCATCCCAACAAGTTGGTGTGCAACATCTCTTTCCATATAACGCTTCATATGGTGCCATCTGAATACTTGAATGGAAGCTATTTTTATAGGAACATTCTACCAGAGGTAAATATTGATCCCACATACCTTGAAAGTCAAGTTAGCAAGATATCAACATGTCTTCTAAGGTTTCAATAGTCCATTCTGATTGTACATCAGTTTGAGAGTGGTAGGAAGTGCTCAAATGAAGTTCAGTATCCAGGGCTTTCTAAAGAATTTTCCAGAATCATGATGTAAAATTGGGATCACGATTAGAAACAATATATAGGGGTACTCCATGAAGTCTTAAAACTTCATTAATATATAGTCTTCTTAAACGTTCAAGTGGTAAATCTTCTCCTATGGTAAGAAAATTTGATGACTTGGTAAAATGGTCAACAATGACCCATATTGAATCATTCCTTCTAGGAGTCTTCGGTAGCCCCATGAAAAAGTCCATCATAATATCATCGCATTTCCACTCTGGTATGGGAAGAGGTTTCATGACCCCTCCAAGATGTTGTCTTCTAGCCTTAACTTGTTGACAAACCATACATTTTTACACATAATCAGCAATCTCCCTCTTCTGTTGTCCCACCAAAAATGTTCCTTCAAATCTCTATACATATTAGTACTACCAGGGTGTATAGAGAAACTAGAGCTACGATCATCATCCAATAATTTCCTTTTTAGATCAGGTATGTTAGGAACACAAAGTCTCTTACCAAATTTCAAAATTCCATCTTCATATACAAAGTCAATCAATCTCCCATCATTCATAGCTTTAATTTTATTTTGAAACTCCTCATCATAGTCTGGGAACTTTTTATCCTTTCTAGTAAATATGGATTAGAAACCATTTGAAAGAGTATTGATTCTTCACCTTCCATGATTATTCCCATTTCTATTTTTACTAGATCCATATACATAGGATCCCTTTCAACTCTCATCTTGTTCAGAACTCCATGATCCTTTCTACTCAAAGTATCTGCCACCTTATTTTCCTTCCTCGAGTGGTATTGTATAGTGAAATCATAATCCTTGAGTAGTTCAAGCCATCGTTTTTGCCTCATTTTGAGTTCTTTCTGTGAGAAAATATACTTCAAACTCTTGTGATCAGTATATATCCCACATTTTTACTATAGAGATAGTGTCTCCATATCTTCAAATCAAAGATTACAGCTACTAACTCAAGATCATGAGTGGGATAGTTTTGTTCATGAATTATTAACAGTCGTGATGCATAGGAAATAACTCTCTCATTATGCATAAGGACACAATCAAGTCCTTTATTTGAAGTATCACTATAAATAAAAAACCAATCATTCCCCGATGGTAGAGTCAAGATAGAAGCATTGACTAATATTCTCTTCAGTTCTTCAAAACATTCTTCACACTCTTTTTTTCATAAAAAAATTAACCCCTTTACGTGTGATCTTGGTTTATGGGTTATCCAATGGAGAAAAATCTTGGACAAAACGATGATAATAACCTATTAAACCAATAAAACGGCGTACCTCAATTAAACTCATCGGTGGTGGCCATTCTTGTATTGCTCTTGTCTTAGAAGGATCAACATAGATTCCATCCTTAGGGACAATATGTCCAATAAAAGAAATCTCCTAAAGCTAGAATTCACACTTGCTAAACTTCCCATATAATTTATTTTTTCTAAGAGTCTTTAGAATAGTGCGCAAGTGATTTTCATGATCTTCATAGATTTTGGATTAAACCAAGATATCATCAATAAATACCACTACAAAGTCATCAAGATATACCTTGAAAACTCTATTCATTAAATCCATGAAGACAGAGGGTTTATTAGTCAGTCCAAAAGGCATTACTGTAAACTTGTAATGCCCATACCTGGTACAAAATTTTGTCTTTGGAATGTCTTCCTTCTTCACACACAACTTGTGATATCCAGATCGAAGGTCAATCTTTGAAAAATATTGAGCTCCATGAATTTGAAATAAAAAAATCATCAATCCAATGTAGGGGATACTTGTTCTTTATTGTTATAGCATTGATCTCCCTGTAGTTAATGCACAACCTCATAGATCCATATTTCTTCTTAACAAAAAGAACAGGGGATCCCCATGGAGAAACATTAGGGTGAATAAATACTTTATTAATAAACTCCTATAGTTTTTTCTTTAGTTCCACTAATTCCAAAGTGTCCATTCTATAAGGGGTATTTGATATGGGTCTTGAACTAGGAATTAAATCAACAGAAAACTCAATTTCTCATTCTGGAGGATGTCCAAGTAAATCCTCTAGAAACACATCAACATATTCTTTCACAATATGTACATCCTCTATTTGAACATTACTTTCCTCACCCATAGTTATTTCACTCTCTTCCTCCCTAATAATTGAATTTTATAGAGATACTGGGGGTGGATCTAGATGAGAATCATATGGTGATGTTTCTACTCTAAATATAAGGTACTCCTTATTATCATAGAAAATTGTAACCTCATTTTTCTTACAATAAATTTTCGCATCATGGTCCTAAATCCAGTCCATACTAAGGATTATATCAAATTCAATCATGGGTATGATGATGAGATCAGCAGATAAAGAACGTTTATATTCCCTAATGGGAACTAATTCACAAAACTTTGTTGCAATGATATTTCACTAAGGATTTTTGACTAACAACTCCCTTGTTAAATCAAATTGGAAATATCTATTTTTCTTAGAAATCTGGGAAGATATGAAATAATGAGATGATCCAGAATCAAATAAAGTATTGTCTAAACTTGAGGAAACCATTAAATTACCTGCCACCATGTCATTCGAAGCTTCAACCTCAGCAGTAGTGATCACATACACTTGGAATTTCTCCCTTGGCCTTTTCTGAGGTAAGTTTTGTTGGTTCTTAGGACATACATTTTCATAATTCCCCATTTCTCTACAATTTTAGCATTCAACATTGACAGCCACTTTTTTCCTTTGCAATCACGAGCTTAGTGGTCTTTTTCACCACACTTGCAATAGAATCTCATTCTCTTTAGTCAAGTAGTTGGGTGTTTCTTCCTGCATTTACTTTAGTATGTAAATTCAACTTTTCCCTTCTTCCCCTTATTTTCATTTCCATAGTGTTCAGCAGATCTCTTATTCTCTTTCTTTCCTTTAAATTTGTAAGACTTAGGGAATTCCTTTTCTGTCTTAATAGCACATGAGACAATATCTCTGTACTATGAGAATGATTTTGATAATAATTCTTGACAGAGAACTAGTTTTAACCCATAAAATAAGCGATAAATGTTACTTCTTGGGTTACATATATAATATGCATCATGTTGTGCTAACCTTGTATAGTTAGCTTAATAATTTGCAACATTCTCATCCTCCTTTTTCCTCAAACTCAAAAATTATTTTCCATATATGCTCGATGTTCACAAGGAAATTATTTTTATAAGAAAATCTATTTAAACTCCCTCCATTTCATATTTGATACTTCTTCATCCTCCTTTGTATTTTTAATTAATGACCACCATTGATCTGCATCTCCCGTGAGGTGATAAACTGTCATGACAACTTTTTCCCTTTCGCTGCTCCCCAAAGCATGAAATATTTTCTCTAAGGAACTTATCCATTGCTCAGTTAAAAATGGATTTGTAGTCCCATTGAATGTTGTTGGTTGTTTCCTCATGAAGCGTTCTAACATTGATCCTCCGCGTTGTAGATTATGGTGCTCCATACGGGTAAGGTTCTTATTCATAACCTGAGTGAGTTGTCCTGGTATGGTTATAAGTTGTTCAGCACTGGTTGCATCACTAGCTCCACTATAATTAGCTTGAGTAGGTGGGAAATCCCTACATTGATTATTTGTGTTGATATGGTTTCCATTCCTTCGACTAGGCGCCATCTCTAAACAATGTCATACATTAGATTAGTTTATGAATCACAATACATAATTCCAAACTAATAAAATACCTAACATAAATTGAACAGTTTATGCATATAATCCATAATCATAAAAAAATGCTTTCTTTGAGGAGGTATTTACTCATAAATCTTTCATAATGGTTTTTAAAGGAAATGTGAATTATCCTAAGCATATCCCCCGGGAGTTTCGTAACCAAGAGTGCAGTAATGCCGATTGTCGTATACTAGGATACCCGGGTCAAGCCCGAAACTCCTTGTCAGAGTTTTCACTCCTAGGTACATATATGCCAGAGCCACATACTCATATCCATAAAGGGATGTATTTCTTAGAAAATACACAAAATCTCTATATTACCAAAATTCTAGGAACTTTTTATACACTAATCCTCATAGTATATCCTTGGGTAATGTTCTCTAATTAGAGTTTTTCTAAATCTAGCTTCCAGGGTTTGCACTAAACCTCCTATGATGCCAACTATAATGCCCCGAACCCAATTACCCAAAGTCAGTGAATTATTTTAATACATTGTAATGATCAAAAGGGATCAAATCCCAAAAGACCGACCATTTTAGTAGCCTTAGAAGTACTCGATACAAAAATAAGTTTTACTTTACATTTTGAAATGAAAAACAACGACATTGTGACTCCTTTGAACACATTCATATCCCTAAGACTATCCCTACAGTTCAGTCATAATATGCTTCTTTGCATCTTGGGAAAAATAAAACAAATAAGGTGGTGAGCTCAGGTTCTCAGTAAGTATAACAATATAGCTGAAACTTTCATAAATAAGCATAAACATTTAAGGCAATGTATAAGACTAGAACACAATCCTTTTAAACATAAACTTCATCATAATAAAGAAAAGATAAATCAAATAATTCCATTTACTTATTCACATGGATATTCTACTAGTCGAATAATCACATGTAATATCAATATTCAATTTCATAATAATGGAATGCATAATGTCATACATCATAACCACATAGTCAAGGCCTCGTACCAAGACTACAAATAAGATTTTTTTTCAAGGCCTTATGATAAGACACTATTTTGTCTCATGACACCTACAAATGAATCTAGGAGCTATAGTGGGCTCCTCCTGTCACTTACTAAGACCAATGCATTCCTCATATGAAAAGGTTGAAACATAACATAAACATTCATATTAAAATTAGCATACGGAATGTTAATACTTTAATCATAAACCATGAATGTTATAAAAATAACACATCCACATTAAAACATATCAAAAAACCTTCAATACAATATGGAATATGGTATCTTTATAAATCAACTTCAAACAAGTGGAAAATCCATCAAAGGATGTTCACATAGATGAAATCAAAACTATTTGTTAGAAATATCTCTTTCTATTTTGAAAACATTTAAAAGTAACATAATTATAAAATAAAACATTTCTTTTGAAAATATTCTTATAATATTGTAAGGTAAGTTTTGAAGGTGTTAAATTTTGGAAAATAGATACACCCTCTATATAAGTTAAAAAAACATTCTTACCGTAATTCGTCGAAAAGGTTATAATGTACCTTGTTTGGAAAATGATAGAAAGATTCCTTTCAAAACATAAAAAGTAAAAAAAGTGTATAAATGAATTTAACCCATATTATAGGAAATAGTAAAAAGATTGAAATACATTTTTAAGAAACATAGATGTGGATGATAAAGAAGTCCCAGTAGATACTTACGTATAAACAACCTCGAATAAATAAAGAGATTGTAAAATTAACACTTACATTGTACATTCCTTTGGTCGAGGGTACGTTTAACCTCCTGTATAATGACCATAGTATGTTATTAAATTATAACAGAACCATATTCATATTTATGATATAATACTTTATTCATTTATGGATTTATACTACCCATTTAATAATAATTTCTGTGTCAAAATAATATTTCGGGTAATAATCGCTTTCTCTGTCGTACATGTTTTAACTTTTTATTTTTGATCATATCAATTATATCATTATTTAATTACTTCCAGAATATAAAAAATTATTTATGTATCATATATATTCAGAATATAAATATGTATAATAGATAGATATATGAAATGGAAAACACTGTTTATGGAGACATTAGGTCGTACATATGCATAAAAGTTGTTTCCGTTTTCATATCCTATTGAACGGAAGTATGTGAATGAGATATATGTTAATACACACACACACAGAGATATATTTATATATATATATCCAGTAGCATTATTATTTCATATATTACATTCTTATTAATAATATATATCTGTATAATCATCGTTGAATGATGAACGTGGAAATGAATCTCATCGCGTCGTGAACACGGTAAACCGTACGTACGCACGAGCGACGATATCATTCTATTAATGATGAAATTGTATGTAATTAGATGGTATATTATATATATACAGAATCAATAACATGTTATATTTATTATTTTCATCAATTACACTCATTATTATACCCATCTAAATAATAAGGTGTTGAATAACAAGCTACACCACGACATGGAGATGGTAAATTGCACGTACGCACGTATGGTGAATTTGTAATTCATAAGATGGATAGAATAATGAATATAGTTGTACCATATTTATAATAACATCTTAGTATGTAGAAGGTACTGGAGTTATTATTTTATTATGGAAACAACAAAGAAAGAGGAAGTGGAAGAAGAAACGAACTTTGAAAGAGGTGATGAAGTAATTACCTCTTCTTCAGTTTCTTCCTTTTGATTTGATCAAAAGGGCTCCTTAGATTGTATTATGATCAAAATAATGCCTATAGGTTGAATTAATGGTAGTTGGGAAGATATTTGAGTAGATTTTGGCTGAGCCAAATGGATTTGGAGGTGTTCTTTTGAGATAAGGGGATGAACCCTTTTATAAGAGAGGTGAGGGTTACTTTAGGAAAAGCTTGAAATATTATTTTATTATACAATTATATTCAGTTTATAATGGATCCAAAAGGATTCATTTCAAGGATAAGGTGGTTTTGGGTCAAAAAACTCTGAATCAATAGGTTTTAGAAAAGTTTAGGTCACCATATTAACCTTTTCTTTTAGATTTAACTCTTAGTTAAATAGTTTACCTTTTACCATGTACTCATGTATAAATATAATAAATGGTTAATAAACATACTTTAAAAATCCAAGAGAACCTAAGTAGTTCATTATTGTTATATATAACCTTATCTAATTCCTTTGGACGAAACTTAGATTTTTAGGAATATTATATCAATTAATAATATAGTATTTGTTTTAAAAACTCATTTATGTCAATTTGGACACTATTTAGTATTTGGTTTTTGTGAAAGTCATAACAACTTTATCACTTAGAAAAAAAATTACTAATCAACCCTAATAATTTCAATTATTTTAATCATTCAATAATAAGGTAATTATTTCATCATCATTCTGTCATAAATAAATTTAATTATTTAATGTCTAAAATTTATAAATAAAATACTATTATGTAGGAAATATTTTTATCTTTTTAATTAATATTTATAGTATAATTTATGTTATGTATAACCCTATATTAAAAATGGTTGAGTTATTAAACAATAAATTTAACACTTTTAACTCTTCTTTAAATAAAATAATAATAAATGTCCTAATCTAATCCAAGTGGACCAAAAGGATCATATTTTATTCATAATGTTTATTTTGGTCGAAATAAACTTATCAAAAAGAATTAGGAAATGTCTTAGGGTAATTATAAAATCATTTTTACCTTTAATTAACCTATTTAATTTTAACCGTGGTAAATAAAATTCAAAAGTTACTATTTACCAAAACTTATTTTCATCCTATTGAACCAGATTTTACTTACTGATGTTAACTGTGTTTCTCGGATTTTTGAAATTCAATTCACAGAAGTGGTAAAATTACGTTTTATGCAAATTTGCAAATGTGCCTAGAAGGTGGGTAAAAGACGTTAAAATGTTCAATAAAATTGTATACATCTAATTTTATTATAAAATGACTCTAATGAATTACATTGAACTTATATGGGTATTAGGTATCTATTTGGACCTAAAATAAATTTAAATAAAATAAATAATTATTTAAATAAAAAGTAGGTTTTAAATAATAACGCAGTGTTTTCACTATTTATCAAAAATTGAAATTTTTCAGAAAAATATTAAAACATCACTCTAAGCTAATTTTATATTATGAATCCAAAAAAGAAGTCCATTTTGAAAAATAAAATTTATAAAATTTCAAAAAGTGGGTATTACTATTCATAATGGGTAGTTTGATTGGTTGTTGTGTTCTAGAACTCGAAGTTGCGTACAGCGCAAGCTATTGCATTATTCAAAGAGAAACATATCATGGAATATTGGGGTGTTACAGATATTTAGAATATATCTCTTGAATTAGATGATAATATAAAATTTTAGATAAGATATTTATTATTCTATAGTTTTTAGAGGATATTAATTGTGATTCTTTCACGTTGTGGTTTACTAAATCACATCATCATTTCATTTATATCAATAGATTTTCTAGAATTTAAAATCATTTGATTATAGAATCTTTTGGATGAGATAGAGACATATTATTTGACCATATTGGAGGGATTTGTGCCTTACCCTGACCTTGATTTTTCCTCTTAATTTATTTATTTATGGGGTTTTAATATTTCCCTTGAGTTTGTGGAGTTTTTTAGTTAAGAGATAAATTTTTTAATAAATTTTATTGTGTGCATGGTCATTATACAATTACTACATGGTTTAGAAAAAAAATTAAATGATAATTACAGATATTCCCTTTGACACATGATTTATTGTACATGGTTTAGTGTAAACCATGTGCGTACCCTTTTGTATAAGGGTTTTTAGTTCATTTTTGAATGCACATGGTTAATGTACATGGGTAATGCATGGTGAAGGGTGAACCATTAGATCCCTTAGGGAAATTGTTTGACTTAGCTCTACATAGGTATTATATAGTTCACGACTTGTGTATGGTTATGAGAAACTAAGTGACAATCATGTGAGGGGTCTGTAGTTCTAATCAATGTGTTTTTCAAGTTTGTTACAAGGTTTTAAAAGAACATGGAAAAATCATGTGGTACCCCAGGTGAGTATAGTGAGGGGCGAATTGTTAGCGCATAGTTTTATAAACTATTCATCCAAACTATGTGATTTACCCAATTTACTTAGAATTTGAATCTCCTAAATTTAACCCCCAAAATTAAAATCCCTAAATGCTCACCACTCTCCCCAATTGACTAAAACACATTATGGGATCCCTAGTATGATCCCTCAGTCCTTATACCTTGAATTTTGTTTTTTTTTCTTTGGTTATTAGTGGTCCTCTTGAGGTTAGGCCTTATCTTCCCCTCCTCTTATTATTCTATTATTTTTCTTTCTTCTCTAGCATTGTTATTTTCTTGTCCAAACCCTTGGATGAGAGTTCAATTATTTTTTTATGGTATGTGATGTTATAGTGTAAATATCAAGCCTCGGGTTCCCCTTTTATTTTATTAAAGAATCTCATTGCATCTATATATGGATTTAGATAGGTCGTTCCATTCCTTATCATTTTTCTTACACACCATGTTTTCTAATGCTTTCTAAAATTTGAAACAATAAAATTATAATTATTTTGGTGGTTTATAAATATTTTTCAAAGTGATTGTTAAAGGGTAAGATTTTATTATTATGATTTTTAGGAATTTTGTGTATGTTACTTGTTTGATAAAATTCCATAATTGTTTTTTAGGATAATTTGGTGACCCAATTGATGTTTTATACCATTAAATGTTATGTGTGATTTACATTAAGACCCTATGATAATATTTGAATTTTTTATGTTTCATTGATTTTTATGTTTTTATATTGAAATACTATTCCATTTACATATGACATGGGAATATGAATTCTTATTTAGTGACTTCTTGATGCCTTGTTATTTTGTCTGACACATGACTAGTATTTTGACTCAAGTTTTGTTATCATAAATTAAAAGAGGATACTTGGATTTCAAAATGGATTTCCAAATTTCATTGAAGTTGATTTCAAAGGGAAAAGTAATGGGGTCCATTTTTCACTTTTAAAGGGGTTTTCAAACAACATTATATTAGAATTGGTTATTAAAGGTAATTTGAAAGGTATTAAAACTTATTAAATGAAGGATTGATTGCACCATAAAAATTTTATCAGATGAGCTTCATCCCAATGGAAGCCCCTGTGTGTTTATGTGATTATTATGGGTTTTATTTAAATAGGTTTCAAATTGTTAGGTGTAAATTGGTGAGATAAAGAAGTTTTTTATATGTTAATTGTTCATAATATTTTGTAACCATTAACTCACCTCCTATAGCCATTATTATGGGAATCATAGGTGTCTTAGTGAGGTATCGATAGATAGTTTATATCTAGTTCTGATGAGATATAATAGATATACTATGGTAATGGAGGCCATAGGAGAGTGACATCGATGAGGATAATTTAAAGTAGTTATTTAGTTATAGACTTAGGAATTGATCGATAGGATGAAAAATAGTTCCTACTTGAGTACGCCTAGGATCACCTCATGGGATTTTTAAGAATTACCCACGATCATATTCTCTTTAATATTTTCTATTTACTGCACATGTTTTTATTACTATTTTCTTATAACGTTATCTATTAGTTTCACATTCATATTATGTTCATGTTTCACTACTTATATTGATTCATTTTGTTAATTCTCTTGATATTCTATTTGGGTTCACTTTTTTTCTCTTTAGTGTTGTTTTAGGTGGTGATTTTGAAAGAGGATTTATAAGGGTTTGTTTTAAAATGGTTTATTTAAGAAAAGGGTTTTTAAGGTTTACTTAAAACATGTTTGGATTTCAAGGAGGGGTTTATAGAAAATACCATGGTTTTCTATTCAAATGTTAAAGATTTACTTTTTATTTATACTTTCAACTATAATTTATGGTGTTTTTTAAAAGAAAATACATGGATTGTATAGTTTTTTACTACTAATATGATTTATACTTACACCCTACATGCTCCACTCAACATTAGTTAACATAAGGTTTTTTTATAGGTTTACTTTTGGTTTTGGTATTACTCATGGAGTGAGTCAGTTTGGATATTAGATAGTGAAACTGAGGCCAAATGGAGATGGTGTTGTGTATTTTTTTGTTTTTTTTTGTATAATTGATGTGTCAACAAAGAATAACCCTATGTATTTTGGTTATTTTTATTTTTCACTAATGTATTTATTTTTACTATGAGTTGGTGATGGTTTTTTCTAGTTATACTTAATTTTTCTTATTTTTCACCTGTATCTATTTATTTTTACTACACATGGATCTCTAGGGTATATAGTAGTTATTCTAAGATTATAGGTGGAATATCTATGTGAATTGTCTTTTATCTTGGTGAAATTATTCACACGAGCTTATATTTGATGCCCTGAAACTAAATTCCAACCCATGGGTGATCGATAACATTCCCCAGGTATGTCACAGGTTATATTAGGAACCCAATACAGGGTTGTCCTCAAGTTGGTTTAAGAAAAAATGGTATTAGTTTCATATATTCATTTGAAATTCAGATCTATATATTCATTTTTTTATCAAATTTTTTTTAAATGTTCTTGGATTATTCTAGGTGATTTTTTCGGATTTTGGTTTTTTCTCGGAAAGTGCATGGTCGTGGCATAGTTAAGTCAAACCATGCAACATTACTAGGAAACCTTTTAGATTTTTATGGTTTTAAATAGTTTAATTTTCCAAGTTTAGAAACTAGTTATCCAATTCATGAAACCAAACCATGCAGAATGTCCAATTTATAAAAATGGGTTTATGGTTAGGGCACAGTTTTCCAAACCATTTGGTGAAAATTAATTAATCCAAATATTGATTTCCATACCTGATATGTCTCTATTTGACCTCATTATTACTCTTATAGTCTTAGATATAGACCCAAAGGGTTATTTTGGATATATTGTTGATCTTAACCCTTTTTAAGAGATATTTCAATGGATATTAAGGTGTTGGATCTAAGAAAATCAGGGTAAGAGCTCGTTCTTCATTTATCTTCATCGTTATTCTAGATCTCCTCACTTTTTATAAAATGGAATGATATATTATGGATTTTATGGTTGGATATATGTGTGGTGTCATGATATAATGGTTTTTCTTATTGATAAAGGAATTTAGAGACCAAATCTACCTAGTTTTTTGTGTGTTTCTTCATAAAATTATGTGGTAACAGGTTCCACTTGGATCCATTGATATTTTGATTAATGAATCTATGTTTCATGATATGGTGTAATGATTTAGGGTCATATCTTACTATCTAAGATCCCCCTTTCTCTTTTTCATGTGGATCTTGTTCATTTTTATTTTGAAATTTCAAGGGATTAAGGTAGGTGGTTTCATTAAAATCCTTTGTTTTATGAACCATGCTTTCTTTATCATTTTAAATTGGTTTTATAAAATTTTTAATGGAATAATTTATTATTCAAAAAATGTGATAATTTGTGCTTGTTTTGTAAAATGTATTTATCCATTGGCATTGATGATGAAAAATGGATTTCAAATCATGTTTTATTATGAATTTGGGTAGTTTTATTATTATTTTTTAAAAATGGTAAAGGGTACAAGCCCCCGTTTATTGAAAAAGAAAGCAACTCCTTTTAAAGAGAAGAAGGAGGAACCCATTACAGAGATAGATGAAAAACTTCTAGAAGAACAGGCCACACGGCTAACCAAGATCCAAGAGTCAAAAGAAGACAAAAATCAAAGCAAGATCAAGCCAGAAAGTCTCATCCCCCCCCCCAACTGAAAATGCAGAAATGGAAACCACCAAGATGATGTGTCACCCCCTCTATGATGAAGTGTGTCATGCTGACAACACAACCAAAGCAGATCACTCCTCCAACTCAGACTGAATTATGAGAGGAGTACTGGATGATAGGTGCAAGCACACCTATATCTCTTTCGAGCCAGCCCCCCCCCCCCCCCCCGACGGTGCAGATGAGAGACTCAGTGTACCATCAACCTGATGCGCCACAACATCCATCAGAGAACACCGTGAAAGTTTAGTTAGGGTACCCATCCATCCAAAAGAACAGACGTCTGAATGATGGGTGTTAAGACACCCATCCCTCCATCAAGGTCACCCACCCGATGCAATCTGCAACACAGAAAACGCTATCCAAATGAAACAAGACCAACAGCAAGCTCCCACCAGAAAATTTTCTTCCTAATGAAAATCTGATCCAGTAAAAGTAGAAATGGGAAATCCAAAGAAATGCAAGAGAAAAAACATCCCAAATATTCCAAGTAAGAACCAAAACTTGATCCAAAGAGATACTGCAAAAAAAACATCCATCCCAAAACCTTCAAGGTAGCAGCAGAGTCATCAAACTAGGCGAACTAGCAGTACATCCTGAGCAGGTAGCAACCAAAGAACATCAACAAGAAAAAGGAAATCGAAAACCCCAAAAATCCAAATCCAAATCCTACCTCCAATCCATCAGAAGCCACCACTCGAAGGATCCCAAGCAAAACTCAGAGTCCTTCACCACCATGCAAATAATCACGAAAACCATGGGGTTTTAGATCTGAAGACAGGTCATAAGGTAGGGATGATTACCAGTCCATGCAAGGAGGAATAATCTACCACCTGCAAGACCCAAAGGTCAAGAAATGAAATCTTCAAACTCCGCCAGGGAACCACAATGAGGGGAATGAAGCCATCGTTGAAGGATGAGGGGATGAAGTGCAAATGTTGCAGACCCTTCTAAATCAAGCTAAATGTGACACAGCCGGTTCGAAGCCGGAGAGTGAAGATGAGGCCTTGAGGACCAGCAACAAATGTGGGATGAAGGAATCCGGGTCAAGGCCGGAGAGGAAAACCGAGGCCAACAGGAACCAAAGGAGGAAGGGAGGTCCGCCAGGCGGGACCCTAGAATCGCTTCGATCCAGGGGAGTGTGGTGGAATCTTTTGGAGAAGAAACTACAATAGATTGTGCTTGATGATTAACACTCTTGAATATGATTTGAACTCATGAAAATTAAAATTTCCAATTATGGGCTATTTGTGAAATTTAAAGTGTCAAAGTTTGGTATTTTAATGAACTTGAAATCCTCTAAGTGTGGGTTATGGAACATGGTAATATGGGGTACCTAGGAGGGGGATATATTTAGGACAAGAATTATATGATGTTTTTCAACTACCTAACATATATTTATGCTACAACACTAACTAAATATTTTTAGGATGGGGGGTTCATTTGTTAGGGTGTTCACCTACCCCTAAGACTATTGTTCTATTTATTTATACAAACATCATTATATATTCATTGAGGTATGAGGATCCTATATAATTCAGACCTAATATACCCTAGGATTCAGTTTCCATATCTCTGTTTTGTAATGCTAATTTATACATGATTTGAAAATTTTGTTTTATTTTTTAAATTTTATAAACTATAATGAAAATGATAATTTAATTTTTTTTTTTGAAAAGTGTGAAAATATATTTAATGCAATTTCTTTCTCCAAATAATTATAATTGGTTTATTTTATAAATACTTCTTATTAAAAACTTGGTGGTATCCCATTAGGATTATTTCGATCACAACCCGCACATACTTTAGGGTGTCTAAATCTTGTTTTATCTAACCTAGGTAAAGTAAAATAACCTCATTGAGGTGTTGTGTATCTATGTTATAGGGGAGTGTGAGTTTTTTTGTTACATGGTAGGATGTTGGGCCTCATATATCATGGAGATGAGATGTATTTTATTTTATTTTATTTTATTTATCTGTCTAGGTTTAGCAGTTATATTACCTTTTACTCTTTGTATTCCATTATTTAACTTTGTATTATCGTGTTTTATTTAGTTTATATATTCCAAATATTTATTTTTTGTTTTTTATGGGAAAATAATTCCCAAAGTTATTTCTTGATGCTCAGGTGATTATCTCTATCATGGGGGATTAGTAATACCTTTTGGTCCTTTAAATGGGTCAGCTTGAGTGTCTGATTCGGGGATGACCCAAGTTAGTTCATGAAAAATTTATATCAAAGATTATTTATTTTTATATTGCCTTTATATCTTGAGATGTTCTAGTAAACAAGAGATAGAATTATCAAGACATACAGAGTAGGTTACGAGTGAGTTCCTAACAGGATCTCATCATAATGAGCCTTAAGTTACCCTGAGATATTGGGAAGTGTGTCTCTAATGTTGAGTTTTGATCAAATATTAGTTATTTTATTGTGTCCTCTTGATTCAAACTAAGATTCCACACTTCTCTAATGGTCTCTCTTCTTTATTTTATATAGTAACATTCCACCCATAAGGCTTCCTATAGTTATTTAGGAGATTCCTCTAGATAATTTTCGATGAGGAAACCTTCTAGTCAATCAATATATTGTTTAAGTGGTAGTATGAGGGGTATGTTACATGGAACAAGGTCTTTTCCCCATCCTATATCAATCAAGGAAAGTGTATCCAAGTACTAGAGGAGATAAATATTGAGCCCAAGAGTTTTTATACTAAAAATCACTATAGTTAAAAGGAATGAATAATCCCTAAGAAGTAGAAGAACGGTTGGAGAAGATAAAACAAATTTTTGATTTTATAGAAACTCCATACTCTATTATGATTAAATGTGGTTCCTTTCATCTTAAAGAAACTATAAGGAGACTGTGGGACACAATATTTTGTAAAAAAACATGAAGGTTCAGAGTGGAAAGACTTCAAGACCATCTGTTTCCATTATTTCTTTCTTGAATCATTGAAAATGGATAAATTAATGGATTTTCTCACATTCTAATAAGGTGATAAGACTATGATAGGAAATGACGTATATTTTTAATAAGTTAGTCTATTTTTCTATTGATGTGGAATCAAATGATATATTAAAGGATCAGAGGATCGAGATGGGCCTATGACTAGATATCCATTATCAAATTTTAATACTAAATCCTACCACTTATGCTGAAGTGGTTGACAAATCCCTGGTGATAGAAATTGACCTGGAAGTAAATTCATGGTTGGTTGGAATTCCTCTTCTAACTAGTAGTAGTTTTAGTGATGTTTATAGAAATAAGATGATGTTGAATGAGGTTTGTAAAGGTGGCAGTAGTGGATCCCTATAGTGGAATTATATCACACGTTCTACATTAACTAGCATTGGGCCTTTGACTTTCTACCAGTGTGGCATGATAGGGAACATGATACATACATTCCCTGAACGTCCAAAAATATTTAACTCATGTGGATGATGTGGTCACATATATAACTTATTTCAAGCTCTATCTACTCATTTTTATAGAAAAATATCATCAAAACCTAAAGGATATATGATAAATAATGATACTTTAAGGACAATATGGTTCTATCCCCAGCCCTTTGGAATGAAGTAGTTCCATTCCATGGAAGAGTCTCTAGAGAAATTTGATGTGGGTCCTTCAGTAATGATAGTTACTATATTTATTTATTGGTCTTTAACAACTAATTTATTTTATATTATTTACTCTCATTCTTTTGTATCATAATGTTTCATGAATCTTTTAAAACATTCAATGAGAATCATTATCTTTATTATAGAGTTAACAAAACCTCTTAGAGTGAATATAGAGCAAGGGTTTCATATATTGAACCAAACTTTTAATATGTAAATATTACATCTTATTAGATGAATATTCAATACATAACATTATGATTCACACCAGAATCATATAGTTCTTATGTCTTTGGAAACTTGGATACATAAACAAATTGTTTATAAGAGATCTATATTATCTACCATTAAGTTCTTCATAACTGACACTCTTCTTAGATATATCATATTGAAAACCTTTCTTTATAAACTGAAAAAATAAAACATAAGTAAGGATGAGATCAGATTCTTAGTAAGGCTTGAAATGAATATTTTTTCCCTTATAAAACATTGAAATATGTTAAAAAAATATTTTTTAATCTAGGTGTTGGATTAGTGTGGCATTCCAAGTTTCTGGTAGCCTCAGTGTTGATATAATAAAAATCAGGTGTTGGATAACCTTTGTGTGCATCGAGTGTTTGGTTTAAAGGTGTTCATGTGAGGATTTATCGATAAATAAATTTATTTATTTATTTATTTATTAAATGGACCAAAACCTAATCTCTTATACATAAATAATGTTATGGAAAAGAACTATGATTAATACCATAACCCTGGGGATTTAATAGGGTCTGTGGAGGAGAACCTTTGATGAATGACAATGGATCATGGATTGACTATTAGTACACCAAGGAGTTCATGGATTTCACCAACATCAATTACGTAGAACTATTATTCATTAATTATTGATCCAAACTCAAGGTAGTTATTTTTTTATATTGGTTTATTCCCCATTTTCTTTATCCCATGTTGTCCCTAAATTAATTCCACTAAAAATTGATTTGTAGGCTAACCCTTAATTTATGGGTGCTATTTATCTTCCTAGAAATTAGGAATTGATATTTTTGTTCATATTTTATTATCCACTTTGATCTATAATTTCTTTATCAATTAATGGAATCAAACCCAAAAAATGGACAATGTTTCTTTCCCACTTTTATGTTTAGCAATTTTTTCCATAGGTTCTTTATGTCTTCATCGCTGGTATTTAATTTGTTCGGTGGTTTGATAAATACCCAGAAATTAATCATTATGCAATCAATTTTGGCACAACTTATCATTTACATGGTTTTAGATTCAGGATTGGAAGCACGGTTGAGGCATGATGCAGTGTGATGGGAGATAAGATGTGGATCAGAGATGTTTGGTTCATTGGTTTTGTCATTCAGTGATGTGATATAATGGGTATCAAGTTCAAAATGGATGGGTGGCCATAATATGGTCACTAATAAAGTCTCATTCACATTAAACCCTGGATCTAGGATCTATGGATGTGATTATTGGTGGAAGCTATGGTGGTGGTGGTGCTGGGGACCCACAAAGATCATATGGTAGTTTCTATAAAATCTTGATATACATGGAATTTTATTCATAAGAATGTCATGTATTCCTTTTTTTGGTGGCTAGGGTTCCACATTGAGTAAAATATCACATGTCATGTGACCCTTGATTGGAGACTCAGCATATACCCATGGGGTACACAAACAAGAACACATCCAGGTACATGGGAATGTTCAGAGTACATGGTCATGACCAAGTACTCCAACAAGGCCAAGTTATCATATGTACCCAAGTATACAAGAATGGAAACGTACATGAGAATGACCAGAGTACATGGTAATGGGTTGATGAACATGGGAATTAACACAGGTAGGTTTGAAATTAGTGGTACATGTCGTGAGTACACACCGTGTACTTTTACTAGGGTAGGGTGAGGCCCTCATTCTCTTTAGTGTATAACAATATCTATAGGGTATGTTAGCTTAGTCCATCCATATGAGGGTATAGTTAGGCATCACTCCCATGGAATATGATGTGATCTCCTCTATGGGATTAGTCTTGGATAGATTCAGGAATCCCTATGTGTGGTCCGGGGTGTGATCCTCTATCATTTATTCATCCCATGGTAAATTCCAAAATCATGTGACCTATATACTAGGTAATTCAATCCCATGCCTAGATAGTTATTCTAATTAGGTTCAGATGTATCCCATAGGCCCTGGGTGTGATCTTGTATCTTTTTATTGATATCTTCTGAGTTCCAATGTATAATTTATTCATGGAGGGTACCAAAAATCATGAAATATAGGATAAGTTTTATTAATGATAGGGAGGATCATGGAGTGATTTCTTCCAAATTAGTTTCACCTTGAACCCTCAAATATAATTCATGGTTGTGACCTTACTTTGAGAATTTTTTTCTATCTTGACTATATTTATGTTATTATTTTTATTGCATCTTATTTTGATTGAAATTCATTCATGATGACGAGCTGGATACTCTATTGATGCTTTATGTTTAGTGATTTTGGGTTGTCCTACTAGGTTTGTTTATAATCACCCCTACATGGTCTCTTCCCACACATGTAGTGTATTATGTAGATTACAATCTTTATGACATAGTCTTAGGTAAACAAGGAGTTGGTGGATCATAGTTGAGCTGGATAGACCACAGTTGGTTTTAAGAGTTTTATTTAACATAATTACCATCATTTTTAGAAGCTTAAACTATTTTATGGCTCTGGTGGAATTTTATTTGGCCCTTTATTATTTACCATAATTTTATTATACTTTAATGTGGGATATAAATGTATGGATTCATTTTTTTATTAGTTATATATTTTATTTTTGCAATGTATTGGTTCTTGGAGATGTGTGTGTGTGTAAAAGTACCTCGGGTTAAAGTCTACCATGTGTGTGTTATGCCTACTGGACACAAGTAACCTACCCCTGGAATATTGTTGGTGGGATTGGGGTGTCACACTCAGCTTATCTCCAACCAAGAGGGCCCTGGTGGGTTGTTTAATGATATAGTAGTACTAGAGAAGTTCATATTGGGATGAAATATTAGATATTTTATACTAAGAGATTTGTTTTGGGAACTATGAAAATAGTGTTAAAGTGTTTCGAGTTCCACTCTCATGATAGGGAACCTAGTTTTGTTATGGCGGCTAATGTATCCATTCATCAAGACACTAATAACCTTCTTGTTTACTTGGTACATATAGGAACTAGTTATAGGGAAAATATTGGTATATTCTTCATATAGGAATGGTTTTTGGTTTTTATATCTTTTTTAAGTTAGATCCCTAGATATATACATTGACCTTGGTGCATCTTTAATTTTTAGGATACCTCTGCAATGAAATCCAACTAGGGTTTTGTAGTAGGATCATGAGGATGATCCTCTTACTAATGAGGATCTAGTTTAGGGTCTTGTATAGGTTTTAGTACCTTTGGGTGGTTTTGTAGTCATACATCCACTCATTGAGAAGAAAGTTTCACTAACAAAATTAATAGATGATTTACAAAGTATGAGATCACTTCATGAGTTTAAAAGGTAGATACCCCTTGGTTTTTATGGAAATCCAAAGCCTCGAGCAGCAGAGGATTGGATTGAGGTAGTTGGGGGAGTTTTCCACCTTGTTACTACACCTCTCAATCAGATGGTAGTCCTAGAAGTGAGTCTTTTACATGGATATATTATATGGTGGTGGATTTTGGTGACTTAGATGAATGATAAGTTGAATCTCTCTTATATAGAGTTTTATTAACTCTTCATAGTGAAATTCTACCTAGATATGTTGTGAGCAGTTCACTTCTAGGAGATTTTGGAGATTCATCGAGCGTGAATTATAGTTATGGATTATGCTTCAAGGTCCACTAACCTCTCAAGATACCCAATGGATATGTTTCAAGATTCATTATATCAATCATGTACCTTATATTGTTTCCTTTTCCAAGATATCTAGGATAGTGTGATATCTCTTTTCATTCCTATGTATGTTGGTGTGATTGAATGATTCTTGGTGGTGGAGAGCCTCTTTCTAGAGTAGAAACTGACAATAGGGGATATCAGGGGTACCCTATAAATGATACTTCAATGGTTGGTATCTAAATTCAAACACAGTGATCCAATAATATGTGTAAATTTTATATATTGTCTTAGTATAGATATTTTATAGTATAGGGATCTCAATATAGTTCCAGTAATCCAAGGGAAATTCAATATTTCTCATTGATGGTCAGGGATATCTTGCATGGGATTGTCTGACCCTCCATGAAGCATACTAGGATATGGTCGATAGGCCACCTAGGAAGAGACAGTGGCTAGAGCAGGGAGCTCTCCAAGGTAGAGGATGTGGCAGAGGAGTTGGTATAACAGTAATATGTGTTTGATGTTTTTATTTGTTTCCACCCCACAAGTGGACTATGCTAGGCTTTGGTAGATGGCGTTCAGTGATAATGGTAGCGGCAGGTAGTAGAGGCCAGAGGTTCTAGGTATGATTTCTGGTACAATATATATATTATCTACTTTAATTATAGTGATGATAGACATTGGCATAATCCAATTTTTTATTACACATCCCTTGTTAGAGATCTAGATATTCCATTGGAGCCTTTGGTTTAACCTTTACACTTTGAGACTCCTACTAAAGAAAAATCAGTGATCACACACTTTTTTTAACAATGTGACCAAGATATTAGAGGATAGATCTTCCTATAGGATATTTTCATAGTTATGATGAGGCCTTATGATATCATACTAGGTATGTACTGGATATCCATTATTCATGCACATATTTACTATTATAGGCAGGTGATGTAGGTTGTCTACAATGATGTGATGTTTTTTCATTTATGGGTGAGAAGGAAACCTAGAAAAAGCATGATGGGATCATATAAAGGAGTATACAGCTGATTAATCATCATTTGGATACTATTACCCTTGGTATATTTGATGTTGTGACCTTTTAACTTCCTACAGTGGTGATAGGGTATGGGGATGTATTCCCTAGTTTCATTTCAGGCTTACCTCCCCACCTAGAGATATATTTATACATATAATTACACATGAGGACCTCCCTGATATCTATGTCGGTATATTGGATGTCTCCCACATAGATTCAAGATTTGAAGGTGCAGTTGGATGATTTGTAGAGGTAGGGATTTGTAATACCTAATGTGTCTCTTAGAGAATCCTCAATGTTGTTCTCTAAGAAGGTTAATGGGAGATTGAGGTTATGTGTAGATTATTATTACCTAAATCAGGTGACCTTCGAGATAATTATCTAATTATGATGATCAATGACCTCTTTGAATAGTTGAAAGGGGATAGGTGGTTCTTGAATATTGACTATAGGTTGGGCTATCAACAACTCAAAGTTCTAGATATATATACCAAAGATGACATTTCAATATCGCTACGATCACTAGAATTCTTAATTGATTCCCTTCAGTGTGGAAAATTCCCCATTATTGTCTAGGGGTCTTATAAACCAAATCTATCATCCTGTCTTAGCTTGATTTTTGGTAGTATTCATCAAAGACATCCTAGTGTACTCATTATTCAAGGAGGAGAATGTAATCCATTTGAGGATAGTCCTAGGCATACTATGAGAGCTCCCGTTTTATAGGAATCTCTTGAAGTGTCAATTATGGATTTGATATTTCCACATCCTAAGATATTTAATCACATTAGATGGATTATTTTTGGACCTAGAAAATTTTTAGGTAGTTCTAGCTTGGGATCCACCCAATAGAATGTCTAATATACAAATATTTCTTGAGTTAGAGGGATGGTATCAAATATTCTCACCTGATTACTCTATGATTTCAGTACCATTATCTTCTTTAACCTTAATGGGTTATCCTTTCATGTGGATAGAGAGGTAAAATTATGACTTTCAATAGTAGCAATAAAGGTTGATGAGAACCCCCATCTTGAGACTGCTGAAGGAGGGTGTTGAGTATGTGGTGTTTTGAGATGCCTCTAGAATTGGTATTGGATGTGTTCTAATGTAGTGGAAGAAAATGATTTCTTATGGGTCATGGTAGGTGATACCCCATGAGTAGGACTATGCATCCCATTATCTAGATCCTCTAGTTATGGTCTTCCCCTAAAGATGTGTTGATGTTACCTTATTGGTGAACGGTTTATCATCTATTCTGAACACAAGATTCTCAAGTATATATTTTTGTAGAAAGGCCCTGACATGAGATATAGGAGGTGTCTATATTTAGTCTAAGATTATTAATTTGATGTATTATGTACTCTAGTGAAGGGGGCATGGTGGAACATTCTCTCAGCAAGAGATATTTTTCATATTTATTAAGAAAGGCCTTGGAGTATTTGGCCCCATTTCAGTTGTCCTTAGTGAATGAGGATGGTGAATCTTACCTATATTCTATGTTTTTTACCCCTATGATTCTACATCATGTTATAGAGTCTTATCTTGAAGATAATAATTATGAGACATTGTGGGTTTAGATATCCAATGGAAATTCTCCTGATGTATTTTCTAAAGGTGGGGATCATGTCATCCTTTTTTAGGATGGACAATGGTACTGATGATTCTTTGAGAGGTGGCATTGAAGGAGTTTCATATATCTCCCTTGGTGGTTCATTTATTAGTGGTAAATATATATCAATACCTTTTTGTGTTATTTTTTCTGGATAGGGATAAAGTGTTATGTATATGAGTTTATCCATCAATGCCTAACTTGTTAGTATGTGAAGGTTGAGCACCATGTTTCAGTAGGTTTAGGTTAACCCCTTGAGGTGACACAGTGTAAGTGGTATGGTGTCTCTATAGATTTCATGATAGGTCTTCCATGGTTGAATATAGGTCACAATGTTATATGGTTGATCGTAGATTGAGTCATTAAGTTATCCCACTTCCTAGCCATCTGAGAGTACAGTTAATTGGTGAGTTTGAGACACCTTTACATGTAGGAGATAGTTTAGATTCATAGAGTTCCCTCGTTGATCATTTTAGACCATGATTATCACTTCATGTCACTATTATGTAGAGGATTTAATGCGGCACTTGGGACTCAGTTTCATTTGATCATAGTGTTTCATCCCCAGATAGATGACTAAACTAAGTGGAACATTCAGGTTCTAGTGTACATGCTTCGAGCTTACATGTTGGATTTTTCTCATTATTGGGAGGATCACCTACCCTTGGTGGAATTTGTGTATAAAAATAGTTACCACCCAACCATCAGTATGACACTATTTGAGGCCTTGTATGGGAGAGCTTGTAGATCACTAATATATTGGACTGGTTTAGGGGAATCATCACTCATGGTCTTGAAGTTGGTGTGAACAACAATAGAGAAGGTTCAAATTATCCAGGAGTGGATGAGGACTACCCAAATCCATCATAAGTCTTATGTGGACCAACAATGGAAGCCTTTGGATTTCAATGAGGGAGAACATGTGTTTATAAAGGTATCACCTTAGTGAGTATTATGAATATTTTTCTAGGGTGGTATGTTATCTTTGAGATTCATTTGACCTTTCTAGATAATTAGTAGGGTTAGAAAGGTTCCATATCACTTAGACCACCCTACGTAGTTTGATAGAGTATATGATGTCTTCCATGTTTCGTATCTAAGTAGGTATGTGCATTAATTATCACGTTTTATTAACTATGGTGAGATAGATATCAATGATATAGCTACCTTCATAGAGTACTTGATAGAGATCAAGGGTCATCAAGAGAAGATCCTTTGTGAGTGTGAGATTCACTTAGCATATATCTAATGGAAATAAAATAATATTAAGGGGAGAAGCTGTGAGCAAGATAACTAGATGATAGATCAGTACCCTCACCTGTTTGAGTAGGTTTTTACTTTTTAGGATGAAAATACATGAGGTGGGTAGAATATAATGGATTTGTTTTTAACTTATAATAAATTGGAATATTTTAAGGATTATTTTTGAATACTGATTCAGAGTCAGTGTGGGATTCTGGAGGATAGAGATCCTCGGTGTTGATATAATAAAAAAAATTATATATATTATATTATGCATTCATATTTTTTATGAAATAGTTGAACAAATCCCAAAAAAAAGTCTCATATGGGAAATATGAGACCTCCATTATATCTAGAATGTAGTTTTTACCCTATTCATGACATAATCTTTATGTGCATTGGGTGTTTGGTTTAGAGTTGGTCATGGGACGATTTATAGATAAATAAATTAATTAATTAATTAATAAATGGACCAAAAACTAATATCCACTATATAAACATTATTATGGAGAATCCCAAGGGTTATATTCATAACCTTATAAATTCTATAAAATCTATAGAGGATAACCTTTTATGAATGACAACATAATGTGGATTGAATATCAAGGTGACAAGGAGTTTGTGGATCTCACCATCGACATCAATGTTTAATTGTTATTTCTTAGCAATCAATCCAACTTGAGGTGGGGATTTTTTTATTTTGGTTTAATCCCTACTTTTTTATCCCCTTTCAAACCGAAAGAAATTATACTAAAAAATTGATTCATATGTTGATCATTTATTTACAGGTGTTGATGTATCTTCCTCACAATTAAGAATTGATATTGTTTTTAATCTTTGATTATCCCTTAAGATCATCAACTTCTACATCAATGAATGGAATCCAACCTAAAAATGGCTAAAATTTATTCCTAACTTTGATCTTTTTTTCTTTTCTCCCCAATTTTTTGTGTGTTCATCCTCGGTATTTTATTTGGTTAGTGGTTCAAAAAATATCCAAAAACTGATTATTGCACAATAGATCTTTGGTCAAACAGATTGTTTCTATTGGTTTAAATTTGATATTGGAATCATGTTTGAGGCATGATGCAGTGTGATGGAATATAAGATGTGTATTGGAGATTTTTGGTGTGTGGGTTTTGTAATTCAGTGATGTGATGTGATGGGGATTGAGTTCCAAACTAATGGGTGGCCAGAATTTGGACACCAAAGACAACTCAGGAGAAGTCAACCCAATATTTGGGATATTCAAGCATGATATTTAGTGAATTAATCAGTGGATAAGTCATTAAAGAGATTATTATAATTTATGGGGGTTTATTAAAAATTATTACATACAAGATTTGTACTTAATATGAACACACAATGTTTAGTACCTTTTATAAAGTAGATAGGGTTTTGTGTAGGGTTAAATATAACATGTTTTGTGGATTATCCACATGTCATGTGACCCATGAATAATGAATTAGCGTGTACCCCTATGAGACATTGGAATGAACACATCCAGGTATACTGGCATGGCTAGAGTACATAAGCATGAATAGGTACTCAAACATAGCCAAGTTCACAGAAATAGACAGAGTACACGACTATGGGATGATGAACATAGAACAGACATAGGTAGCTCTGGACTTTTTGGGACATGTATATACTCCCAATACACGCAATGTATTTTTACCAGGTTAGGTTGAGTCCCTCATTATGTTCAGTGTAGACCAGTATCTGTAGGGTGTGTTCCCTTAGTCTATCCATATGAGGGTACAGTGAGTCATTGCCTCTTAGTAATAGTATATAATCCCCTCTACGGTATTAGTTTCAAATATTTTCAATAATCCCTCCATGTTTCCTTGAGTGTAATCCTTTATCATTTTTTATTTTCTAGGTAGCATGAGGAAATCACATGACCTATGTGTCAGGGCATTCGATCCCCTACTTGGAAGGTTGTTTAAGTTAGTGTCAGGCATCCCCCATAGGCCCTAGGTGTGATACCCTATCTGTGTATTAACATCTTCTAAGTTTCAATATGAAATTTCTTTATGGAGAGTCCCAACAAGAAAAACCTCTCAAATGATTACCATCAGTGATAGTAAGGCTCATAGAGTTATTTCCTCCAGATGAGCATTGCCCTGAATCCTCGAGTAGAATCCTAGGATGATAATATAAGGTTGTAACCTTACTTTGAGACTTTGTGTCTATATTTTTTATATTTGGGTTTCTATTGTTATTGTATTATATTCTGATGGACATAAATTCATGATGATGAGACAACTACTCTCTTGATGCTTTATGTTTGGTGATTTAGGGGTGTCCTACTAGGTATTTATATACTCACCCCTAAATGGGATATGCCGACACATGTCATGTCTGATGTAGATTATAGGCCTTATTATGGAGTCCTAGGTGAACCAAGAGAAGGTGGAAAATAATTGATCTAAATGAACCATAGTTGGTTATAGTAGTTTAATTTGACTGTAGTCCCATCCTTTTCAGTGGTTTTGACTCTTTTACACCATTTCTTTGTTTTTATTTATCATTTTATGCTTAATTGTACTTGTTTCATACTTTTATGTGGGATATAGTTGAATGGATGCATTTTGGGATCAGTTGTATCATTCCTTTCTACATTGTGTTAGTGCTTGGATGTGTTTGTGTGGGTATTTACCTTATGCTAAGGCCTCCCATGTGTTTATTATTCCTAATCAGCACTAGTCACTATCCTCTATCCTATTTGAGGTAATATTAGGGTGTCACAATAGGCTTACCATAGGCCAAGCGATCCCTAGTGGTTCGGGCCATGAGAAGGCTAAACAAATGAGATATCAATGATCACTTAAACATGACATGAGATTAAGGGTATTATAACATAATATTAACATTTTAAAACCATACCCTACATATCATAGATTATAATCATGAGTCATTGCATAAATCTTGGTAGTTCATAAGAAATCAATCATAAAGTAATCAAAGGAATTTATCCATGAGAGCATAACATTGGCATAAAACATAAATTTTTAAAATATATATATATATATATATATATTCATTTCTATATTCAAGGATCATTGGAAAGAAAATCATAGTGGATTTTAGGCACTCCCCATTCTATAATATATTTAGTCATGGTTCATACCCAAGACTATCATAGTGGACAGAGTCCCTTACTGAATCGGGTTTACTCCCCATTCCAATCCTTATTATCTCATGATATATCCAAGTTAAACCAATTTATTGGAGGGATATTTAATTTTGGTACCACCTATAAAATAATTAATACCAAAAATATGTGTTCCATGAGATTAAAAAAAACATTCATTATATCATAACCATTGGAAAAATAAAAATGTTTCATAAATATTTCAACATTTCATCATAGCATAACCTATGGAAAAAATGGGTTTTATAATCATCTTATTATAATTAATCATCTATAGAAAGAATAAGTATGGTATCATTGGATCATATCCCCAATAAAGCTTAAGTAACATCAAAATATATCCTATTGGATGAAAATGGATTTAAAAGGTCACTGGAATATTTCTTAAGGAAAATACCATTTTAATTTAAAATCACTTATTTAAAATCAAAAAAAATCAAAAATATTAAAGAAAAATTATTATTTTAAAAGAAACTTGGAAACATGTAAATGAAGTTTCAAATAATTTACCATTAATGATGTTAGGGCATTCTGTTCATGTCATGTATGTTAAAATAAATAGTACTTTCATTTTTTCGTAAAAAGTCAAAATTACATCATTCATAAAATGATAAAAAATTCATTTTAAAAAAATTGTAATAAGTAGATCATGGGTATAAATTAATTTAAAAATCATATTATAATATTCAAAACATTATTAAAATTGTTTTTAGAAAACATGGATTTGGAAGAAAAAGGATTTTTGACCGAAGAGATAAATAAAGTAAGTCTTCTTTAAAAACATTATTTCAGCCTCTTAAGTTCCTAAAGAGAATAAAATGAAATGAAATCATATAATATATATAAATAACTATAGTTTCATAAAATTTATGGGATTATTGATAAATATGTTATAAAATTTTATAATCAGAAACTTTATTATAAACAATCCAAAAAAATAATGAGATTTTAACATAAATCTCTAACCCCAAGTTCCACTTTCTTAGAAAGTGATCTAAAATAAGATATAATAAATTTAAATATATTATAATTCAATACCAAAATCGAAAAATACTTTTAATATCATATATAATATACTTGTATCATTTCAAAAACCATTTATTAATAATTTATTATTAAAATTGTCATTTATGGGTGTTAATTGATAACTTTTTCATGAGAATTTTGGTTTGGTAGTTTTGGTCCTTGTACTTTGATCAAGATTAAATAATATATATAATTTTAATCATGAAATAAATATACTATATATTAATTATATATATATATATATTAGTCCATATAAGTAATAGATAGATAAATTAATTACACCATTCATAGAGATGACAGGACGTACATATTCTTAAACATTGTTTTCACATTTTGACGGATGGAATGAAAGAAAAGTAAATAATAATTCACTTATAAAAGATAATTATTATATAATATGTATCATATATATTCATTAAAACTATCCTTATAACCATCCATTTAAAGAGGAATTGAAAATTAATCACATCGCTTCATGGAGGTGATAGTCCACATGTACACACAAGCGACGTTATAGCTTTCCAAAGGATTTGAAGGTTAGAAGGTAGATATGATATTATAATTATAAAAGCATAATTATGTTATAAATATAATTTATAAACATTTATACCATCATAAAAACCATCTATGAAATATTGTAATGGAAAATTAATTGCATCTCTACAGAGGTAACCCACACGTACGCATGGGAAATACTTTAACCTCCAATTTGATGGAAAAGAGGGTGTATAATGGCAGTTAAAAATTAATAATAACTTTTATTATATTTATTATACTGAATTTATTGTTTTATTATCAATGCCACAATTTTATAAGAGGTTTAATAAGAAATAAATTGAAAGATCCTGGGTAGAAAGATTATCTATTCTTCGGTAGGCCTCCTTTAGATCCTTTCTTAAGGACTCATTGAATGGTATTTTAAGAATATCGTACCACAAAATTTTATTTAGGGAATTTAAGAGTATAATTGGTCAATTTTTGGTTTATCTATATGGATCAATGTGTTTTAAAGAAGAAAAATGATGGGTTTCCTTCTATAAATTGAGGAGATTACACACTTTGAATTTCTTAAATGAAAAAAAATATAATAACTTCACACTTAAGAAAAATGATTTAAATTGGATAGAGGCTCAATTTTGGGATATTATGACGTAAAAATATAGACATGAAATGTTATATTGACAATTTAAATTGTAAAACATACCCTTATATCTTGGTTTAACCCCTATTAAATTTGTTTAAACCTAAACTATGATGATTTGTTTTACTAATTTTAGTATTCATTATGACCAAAAATGAAAGTGGAATCATTAAAAAATTTGAAAATTATGATTCCAAATATAGAATCCATTTTATCAAATTAAATTAATATAATTTTTATAATTTAATTTTAAATTAAACTAGAAAATACTATGAAAAGAAGTTTTCAAGAAATTTTGTTTTTCGTAAGTATAAAAAGTTTTAATATGAAAATAAAAAAATATATAATGACCTTAATTGGATTATTAATAATATAAATGAATTAATTTTACTTTTAAATCATTTTAAAAAAATGAAACTTCTTATACTCTTTAAATGAAAATATAGATTTCAATAAGAATTTGTATTTTTCAATATTCATCAAAAAATAAATCTTTTCAAAAAAATAACAAATTCAATATAAGAAATTTTTGAAATGGTGTTTTAAAAATAAAGTTCATTTTTTTCAAATAAGTTTTCTAAAAATTCAAAAAATAATTATACTATTTTCACAAAAAAATAAATAAAAACCATTTTTTAGGGAAAATGTATTTTTGAAACATATGAGGACTTTACTAAAAATTGAGTACTTATTTAAAAATATATTTTATTTATCTAAAAAAATTACATAATTTTAAAAATGCCTTTATTAATATTAATTTTGTTAATTTAATAGATATTTTATAATAGTATATTATATTATAGTTCATTTAGACTCTGGGTTTCATGTATCGCAAGCTATCGAGGAATTTATTTGAAGATAAATGTATCATAAGATCTAGAAGTGTTACATTATATCCCCTTAAAATGAATTTATCAATAAAAATTCCATTAGTTATCTACAAAAAAAATTTATGTATCTATTTAATCCTATCCTCGGTTTTCCATGTAACTTCTTACAATTTCTGATTCCTTGAGAGAACTTTAACCAATTGAGTTTTTTTGTTCTTTAACACTCTATCTCTACAATATAAGATTTATAATAGTTATTATTCATAGGAAATATCATGATCTAATGGTTTAACCCCTGATTTCAGTGCATGTGATGGATCAATTATGCACTTCCTTGGGAGAGATGCAAGGAACACAATGTGAACTTAAGATATGTTCAATTAAAGAACAAAGAGATAAGCTATTGTCCCTACTCAATCAATAATCATGAAGGGGACAATATAATTAGGGATTATCTTTACCTTATTTATAAATATCATAAACTTATTCCATGTAAAATTTTAAAGGAATACCTTCTCATAAACTTTGAATTCCATATTTCACCAATGATTGTCAGCATAAATTTTATTTCAACTCTGAGCTACTTCATGTGTTTTTCGATGAATCTGACTTCCTCTATCATTTCCTTAGCTATCTTGGGTCCCAATGGATTTCATTCTCCAAATTCATCCTATTATGTGTGAGTTATACACTTCTTTCCATAGAGGTATTTATAAGGATCCATCCTAATTCTCAAGTGAAATATATTTTTGTAATAAAAGTTAGCTAAAGGAAGGTGTTGATCTCAAATAACTTTGAAATATATTGAAAAATATTTCATAATATACTCCATGGTTTGAATGGTTCTATTTGACCTTCCATCTATCTGAGGGTGATAATATGTAATGAAACACAACTCTAAATCCATATCTTGTTGAATAGTTTTCTAGAACTTTGACGTAGACCTCATATCCTGATTAGATACAATAGAATATGGTCCTCTGCGAAACTGTTCAACTTATTTAATTTATATTATAAAAATATAATCCTGAGAGAAATATTCCTTTATAATAATGAACTATTCTAACTTCATAAATCAATCGACTACAACCCAAATATAATTATGTCATTTATATGTTTTGGGGACTCCAATGAAAATATGTGGTGATGTTTTCCTATTTTCATCCTGGTATGAGTAACGGTTGTAAAATCCACTTAAACTTTTGTCTCTTAGCCTTAACTTGAGGACATACCAAGCATCGAGATATATAATCGTTATTATATCTCTTAATGTTGTCCCATCAGAAAAACTCTTTAAAATCTCTATACATCTTTATACTTACAGGATAAATAAAGAATGATGACTTGTTAGCTTTATCCAACAAATCCTTCTTCAAATATGGTATGGATAGAATGGATTCACTATTATTGAACCTTATCATTCAATCATAATCAAGGTTTAACTCAAGAACATTTCTCACCTTCTTTTTCAATTCTACATCTTACTTTTGAGCCTCCTTAATCTTTGTCTAGATAGTTAGTTAAACACTCATTTGATCAAGATAATATTTGTACCCTCCCTTAAATATTTCTCGATCCATCCTCTGAATATCCAAAAATATTATATTTTTTTGATCCTCATCATAGATAATCTAGCATGATCCTTTTGAATCAGAGCATCTTCACCTTTTTTTTCCTTCCCAGAGTGGTAATGTATTGAGAAGTCATAATCTTTAATCAATTCCAACCATATTCTCTAGTATATATTCAAATATTTCTAAGTAAATATATACTTTAAACTTTTATAATCATTGTATATTTCTCATTGTTTTATGTAAATATAATTCCTCCATATCTTAAATGATAAAATTAACGCAAGTAACTCTAAATCATGAGTTGGGTAATTTTTCTCAAGAACCTTTAATTGTAGTGAAGCATAAGCTATAACCATGTCATTCTCTATGAGGAAACATCCAATTACCATCTTCCATATAACACAAACCCATATCTACTATAGGGTAATGTAAGAACCAATGCATTGACTAACCTTCTCTTTAATTCTTTGAAATTTTCCTCACATTCATTTATCCTAAGGAAAATTTCTCCCTTCTAACTTAACTTGGTGAGTGGATTAGATATACATGAAAAATTATCCATAAAAGATCAATAATATCTAGAAAAACCAATGAAACTATAGATCTCAGTCATAGTGGTTGGACTAATCCAATGTTCAATAACATTCATCATTGATGGATCCATAGATATACCCACACTTGAGATTATATAACCAAAAAATGAAACATTTTGTAGAAGAAATTAACACATGGTAAATTTTTCATACAACTTATCCTTCCTTTTGTTCTATAGTAAAATCCTCAAGTTATATGAATTCCCTTTATTCCTCTTTGAATATACAATAATATAATCTAAAAATACTACCACAAACTAACTAATGTAATCTTTGAAGATGTTATTCATCAAATCCATGAATACAGTAGAGAAATTATTAAGACCAAATAAAACCACTATAAATTCAAAGTTCGTATACTATGTATGGAAGGTTTTCTTGGGTATCTATTCACTTTTTACCCTTAGATGATAGTATCCAAATCAAAGATCAATCTAGAAAAAATATTGAGATCTTCATAATTGATCAAGAAAAAATATAAATACAAGGAAAATGACACTTAATATTGATTGTGATCTTGTTCAGTTTTCAATAATCAATGTAAAGTTTTTTATAAATAAGGGTCCCTCCGCCAAAAGACCGAGGCATTTATTCGTAAAAATAGAAAGATTACAAAAGGTGAAAGTGTGAGATTTTATTACAATCACCCCTATAAAAAAGGGAGTAAATCCCGAGGAAGAGTGTCAACCCAGGTAATAGGTTTTCTAACTCCAATGTTTGCAAGAACATCTGCAACCCTATTTTCCTCTCAATAGACATGCATGATGATGAAGTTGAGAGTCAAAAGGGTCTCCATGCATTGCATCCACTTTGCTATGAGCCACCAAGAGATAAACATTTCACCATTTCTAATGGCCTGCACAATGGTAGAAGAGTCACTCTCTAGCCAGATATTAGTCCAACCATTAAATTTTACAAAATAAATAGCATGTATGATCCCAATAATCTCATACTCAAGAGAACTTGTCTCGCCACAAGAACCATAGAAACACCCTTTGACAGAGTCATCATGATCCCTAAAGACCGCACCACAACTCGAAGGACCAGGATTCCATTTAGAGGTGCCATCCGTATTGAATTTAAACCAAAGGGGGAAAGGAGGGATCCAAAACACCTACATAGTACCCAAAGTAGGTTTGAAATTCCCTTTTACATCCATATTTTTTATAATCATGAAATCATGAATGTTGTTGTGAAATTCACCCAAACAGACATCCAACATGTCTATTATAGATGCAAAAATCTACATCATGGAATGCTTCAAGCAACAGCCCTTCCCATTATATAATCCAGCATTTTGATGCTGCCAAATAGTATTTAACACTTAAACAACAGCCACGGAGAGGAGAACCTGAACCTGGTGATGCACTTAGCTGAATGAATCCATTATCATGATTCTCCTATAGTTTCTTCTTCAAATACTTCCACTCAATAGGGTTCATTATTTATAGATTCTTTGAAATGGGTTTAGAACCAGGTATGAGTTCTATTGAAAACTCAACTTCACGATTAATTGGAGTATTAGAAAACTCTTATAGAAAGTAATCAATAAACTCACATAAAATAGTCATATATTTTATGTTGCTTTTATCCCCAACTATTTGAGATAAACACACATTTTGAAAAGGAATCAAGACACATATAATAGATGAAATTTCTATTAAAAGTTCATATTTATCATCGTATTGATAGATGATCATAGATTGGTTTGGAATATCAAACATGACTTCACTTCCTCATCAATTGATGTGATATTTATGTAAATAAATCCAATCTATGACCAAGATAATATAAAATTCAATTATAGGGATAATAATGAGATTTTTAGAAAGCACTTTCTCACAAACATCAATCAGATATGAATCATAGACTTGAGATGTAATCATCATACCATTATGATCCTTCACTTTTAATTCAATATGAAATCATTGGGATAAAATTTTGATACCCTTATCAAAATATTCATATATAAAAGAGTGGGTGGATCTAAAATCAAATAATACATTATAAGTTCTATAGTGGATGGTAACTGTACACTTCACCACTTCAGTATCATACCACACCTTAGTAACAGTGATCACATGAGATTTACCTTTATCCTTAGGATTAAGAGGTTTCTAACAATGATCAATTTCATTAACCATAATATTTGAGCACTAGTTAAAATAATTCTCATATTCCTTGCATTTGAAACACTAGAGTGTTGTTGTTGTATTCTATTGTTCTTTTTCTCCATCATTATCCAACTTCTTCTTCCCATCACTTCAACATTTGATTTTGTGATCACCTTATTTTTTATGCTAAAAATATTTTCCAGTCCATTTAAGTTAATTTCCTCCATTTTTTCCTTCTACACTTCAATTAGAAGGTAAAGAACTTCTTTTTCTATCCATTATTTTTATTATTATTATTTCCTTTGAATTATATCTTCATTTTATTATCAAAACCTTGAGATTGATTCGTAACACTAATTTCTATTTCCACATTGATATCACATTGAATGATTTCTTCATATCTACTAAAATAACTTATGGATAATGTTGGTCTAAGTGGATACTCAAGAGGGGAGTGAATTGAGTTCCAATAAAAAAATTTGTTAAAAACTTTTAGGATTAAAATCCCACAAATTAAAACAGCCTAGTTAATTAAGGCAGTATAGATATAAGTGATTTATTGTTCAACAGGTTTCTCAAAGTTTGATTAATCCTCAGTTGAATCAGTGTGATTACTAATTAAACTTTTGAAAAAAGTTTACTAAAAGAATCACATATACACACTAACCAAAACTAACTATCAGAGTGAATGTAAAAACAGATTTCTATCTTTGAAAATACAAGCAGCGGATAAATGTAAAACATAGTACTTGAAAGTTGAACACAACAATTTAAACAAGAGGTTCAGTCTTAAGACAAGACCTAATCCTCTCTACTTGGTGATCACCTGCCACCAAGAAGTTATATTAAAAATGATACACAGCCTGTATTGGGATTTAAAACAGTTTTCACAAACTTTCCAGGTTTGGAAACCTCTACCACAGTTCTACGTGGGAAAATAAAGTACCAAGACACACTAGGATTCTTCCACAGTTATGCGTGGGAAATAAATGTAAAGAGAGTTTGGTATGGGAATTTTCAGTATCCCTCAGTTCAAGAATAAGAGTCAATTTGTATAAGACAGACAAACACACTACTCACAAATGTAAAATACTAAACACAGTAGAGATAAAGATATTAGGAAGAAGTTTAGAATGCTCTATGTGTTGGGAGATCAGCTCTGGACTCCTTGAAATGAAGTAAATGAAGTTTTGGTCCTTCTCTGCAAGTTTCCTTTAAAATAGAGTGTCACAACTTCCAGTTTCTAACTTTCAGATGTAGAGATGATTAGCTTCTTGAGTCAGAAGCTCTTTGAAGCACACCACCACATCTTTGAAAATGTTCTTCCAATAGATCTTTGTGGAGTTTCAGGATCTCCAAAAAAATGAGAGCTTGAGTGTTCTTCTTCTTGATACTTGAAATGTCGAGTACTGGGTGTATATCTCTATTTCTTCTTTTCTTTATGTCTTTATTTATATCCTTATTCCTGTTCACCATTTTCTTATTTGATTCAACAGGGTCCGACAAGAGAAATTATCCACCCATGTGTGGTCTTCCTCGTACCTCGTATGGTTTCCTGATATGCCTGAAAATATCATTAAATAATGTCAGGTTCATTAAATTGTCAAACATGACAGTTATGATAATATAAAGAAAATTGGTAAAGTAAAGAATAGGTTATCATTAGACTGGTAGAAGATGCATTTCACACAGTAGACTTCAATAGTAATCTCTTCAATAGTGGACTTCATCGGTAGGCTCAACCGTAGACCTTTAACAGTAGGCTTCAGTCAGTAATCTTGATCAGTGGTAGACTTCAATCAGTAAGCTTCTAACAGTAACTCTCTAACATCAAAATACTTCAATAGTGACCTTTTCCAGCAGCATACTGTCTCAATAGTTGACTTCATCAATGGTGGAGTTTGTCTATCAGCAGACTTCTACTAATGGTAAACTTGAACAAAAGTGGATTGCATCGACAATAGGAGTTTTCTAGTGGTAGCCTTCTGCTAACGTTAGACATGTCCATCGGTAGACTTGAACTATGAAGCTTTTAATAGAAGACTTGAGAAAGAGTCTGACAGTGGACTTCTAACAGAAGCCTTGTCATATTAGTGACCTTTAACAGTGACTCTTTGTCTATAAAAATTGATAATCATATCAACAGTAGACTTGTGACAGTGACCTTGTACTGGTAGCTTCCAACAATGATTGTAGATCTTCAACAGTGACCTAGAGTAACAGTGATCTATAATGGTGACCTTGAATAGTGGGCTCTTACCAGCAGGCTTTAATAGTGAACTTATACTTAGAGAAATGTAAACTGAACACGTGATTTATAAAAGACATGAGATTGAAAAATATATAGATTTATGCAAGATAAAAATTATGAATACAGATTAAAAAAGATTTCAAAAATGACTAATATATTATAACCATGGAATTAAACATGATTTGGGATTATGAAAACAGGTGAGTCCAATATATAACACCCTTATAATATATAGTTTTCAACCACTAAAGAGTCAATCAACCTTACTTTTAGGTTGGATAATAATACTAGAATCGTACCACCCAAGTATTATAAAATTTTCCTCATAAATACTAACAGATTTACCATCCTTTTTCATTATCTTAAGGAATTACTTCTCCATTTTCATATTAATAATATGAGTAAAGTACTTAATGAAAAATAAGATCATGAACTCATCCCACTCTATAGAGTCAATATCTTCCCATTGCCTAGTGTTCTTGATAAGAGTCCAACATTGTTTTGATTCTCCACCCATATAATAAAAAACCAAAATAACTTTATCATGTTCCAAACATTGGAGAATGGAAAATATATTTTCAGTTTTATTAATCCATCACTCAGCAACTATTAGATTAGCATACACACTAAAAGAACATGGGTATTTTCCCATGAAGGACTCAACTAAACATTGACCCGTTATTTTCATGTTTTAAAACTCATTATAATTCATATCTTGAGGAATTTGTATAAGAATAGTAATAAGATTTTTCATTATATCTACCATAACATTTAGTTTCCTATTAGTACAATCATTTCATTGTTCGTCACATTCTACATTAACATAGTTCCTTTGGGTTCTAGCCATTGAATAAAACCAAAAAGTATTGTGTGAGAAATAATAATAAAAGTGTAAAACTACATAATATGGAAAAATAATTTATATAATGTTAAAATACTGACACAATATTTTCATCCAATTACACATTAGGTTTAACAAAGTCCATCCATGATCATCATCTATTAAAATCCTTCATAATGGTTCATAAAGAAAATGTGAATTAACCTAAACATATCCCCCAGGACTATCTAACCATGTGAATAGTAAGAGAATACTCACAATACACTAGAATAATAGATGATATATACCCAACCAACTATTTTTGGTGTTATGACCTCTATATGAATCTATTCAAAGACCACATCCACTTATAGTATCCAGACATATATGTTTTTCAAGAAAAACCAGACTCCTTTCTTTACCAAATCCTAAGATGTTCTCCTATACTTAGGATTATCCTAACAATTCTTAATATATTTTTCTTATCCTAGTTTACAAAGGTGACTAAACCTTTCTCTAATATGAACTATAGTGACCCATACTTTTCAAAAATAAATATTACATCTTATTAGATGAATATTCAATACATAAAATTATGATTCATTCCATAATCGTATAGTCCTAGTGTCTATGGAAACTTGGATAACTAAAAAAATTATTCATAATATATTTATATCATCTCCCACTAACTTCTTTATAACTATCACCCTTATTTGACATATCATACTTACAAAAATTCTTCAAAACCTAGGGAAAAAGAAACATTAGAAAGGGTGATCTCAGATTCTCAGAAAGGGTAAAAAAGGGATATATCAATGATCACTTAAACATAACATGATAATAAGGGTATAAGAACAAGATATTAACATTTTAAAACTATATCATTCATATCATAGATCATAATCATGAGTCATGGGATTAATCTTGGTAGTTTATAAGATATGAACCATAAAGGAATCAAACAACGTGATCCATGAGAGCATAACATTTGTATAATACATAAATGTTTGGCATACACATAATCATGGAAAATAATTTCCTTAGTCAAGGAAAAGTTCTAAGATTATTTACTCCCCATTACATCATATCTTTAGTAAAGTTTCACTCCCAGGACTATCATAGTAGACACAGTCCCTTAGAAAATTGGGTTCACTCCTCAATTCAGTCCTTATTATCTCAAAAGATATCCATATTTACCTAATTCATTATAGGGGTATATAATTATGGGCCCACCCATAACCTAATAAAAATCATAAATATGTTTTAAATAATATCATAAAACATTCATCATATAATAACTTGTGGAATGGAAATTGGTTTCATAAACATTTTAATATTTCATCATAGCAGAACCCATAGAAAATAAATTGGTTTCATAAAATTATTATTATCATAATCATAAACCATATATAGAGACAATAATAATGGTATCATTGGAAAATACCCCTATAAAATCTTCATTAAAATAAAAAGATTTCATCTTATAAGAAAAATCCATTAAAAGGCCTCTGGAATATTTCTTGAGAAAAATACCGTTTTCACTTTGAAATCACTTATTAAAAATCTAAAAATTTACCAAATATTAAGAAAAAAAATCTTTGAAAAAAATCATGAAAATTATAAATGAATCTACAAATAATTAATTGTTCATGATATATATAAATTATATTCATGTTATGTACATTAAAACTAATATTCCTTTCACATTTTTAATATATATCCAGAAATTTTTCATTCATAAAATGAAAAGAATATTAGTTTTAAAAAAATTAAAATTTAATCACAGTTATAAATGAATTTGAAATTAATAATATAATATTAAAAACATTCTTAAAATAATTAGAAAACAAGTTTATGGAAGAAAATGGATTTTCAATCAAAGTGAAAAATAACATATGTTTTCCTTAAAAAAATTATTTTGGTCACCTATGTTATTAAAGAGAAGAAAATAAAAGGGAAAATTCAATATCTAGAAATAAAAATATGATAATATAATTAATTTTATTCTTGGATGTTTGAGAGTGTATGGTGTTTTCCATCAGTTCTATGCCTATGCATTCATGCATGGGCCTGCTTGTCATGCAACGATGTGAAGGTGGGAGCTCATCATGATGATTTTGATGCTGGGGAGGGGACCGTCTTGACATATTTGAATCGGATTGTTTTTGTTTATGGGGCTTTGAACTGTGGGTATTGATTTTCTTTATGTCTTTAAAGTCATTTGGGTTCCCCCTTACCCCTTAAAAGGGGGTTTATCTTAATAAAAAATAATAATTTTCAGTTAATTTCTAGTTGCTTCAAAAGTGATCTAACCTTCTATATAATAATTTTAAATTTATTATAATTATATAATTTAATCATGTAAAATTTTATAATATCATATATTTTCTACTTATAATATTTTAACACCCATTTATTAATAATTCCTTATTAAAATTATCATTTTCAATTGTTATTTTCATGAGAATTTCGGTTTGGTACTTCTGGTCCTTATACTTTGATCATGGTTACATAATCACCATAATTTTAATCATGATATAAATATCATATTTATTAATTATATATGTATATATATAGAGATAGATAGTCATTTATAAAAGGTATAAATAGAAAAATTAATTACACTATGCATGGAGATGATAGGCCATACGTACGCATGAACACCATTTTTTACTTTTCAAAGGATGGAATGAAAGAAAGGTAAATAAAAATTAAAATTTAAATAATAATTATTATATCATAAATATCATATATATTTATTAAATTTATCATTATTACCATCCATGTAAATATAAATATAAAAAAAATTGCATCGCTCGGTGGAGGTGGTAGTCCATACATATACAGGAGCAAAGTTATCATTTTCCAATGGATTTGAAGGTAAGAAGGTGGATATGATATTATAATTATAGAAGTATAATTATCTCATAAAATTATGTATAAAAATTAAACTCATGATAATAAAAATCCTTGAAATATGGTGATGGAAAATGAATTGTATCGCTATGTGGAGGTGGTAAACCACATGTACTCACGAGCGATACTTTCACTTACCATTTGATGGAAAAGATGGTAGATAATGGTAATTACATAATAATAATAACATTTAAGTATATTTAGGATACTGAAGTTATTATTTAATGATGAATACTATATATTTTGATGAGTTATAAGAAGAAAAAAATTGAAAGAGGTTGTGTAGGAAGATTACCTCTTCTTCAGCAAGCCACCTTTAGATACTTTCTTAAAGACCCTTTGAATGATATTTTAATAATACCAACACATATAAATTATAAATAGGGAATTTGATATAATAATTGGGTAGGTTTTGATCTAGATATATTCCTCAAGGTGTTGTAAATAAGAGAAATTATTGGTATCTTGTTATAAGTTGGGGAGAGAACACACTTGGAATTTCATAAATGATTAAAACATAATAATTCCATACTCAAGAAAAATGACTACAAATGAAAAAAGGTTATAATTTTGGATATTATAAGGTCAAAATATTTCTTTAAAATATTATTTATACAATATTAATTGATAAAATTACCCTTATCTCTTGGTTTAACCCCCTGGTAAAATCATTTTAACCTCAACTGTGGTGACAAAATTTTACTTATTTTACTATTTATGATGACCAAAAATGAAAGTGGACTCATTAAGAAAATATATTATGATTTAAAATATGGAATTAATTTTATCAAATTCAATTAACAGAATTAGTATAATTTAATTTAAAGTTTAACATGAAAAACATTATGAAAAGTGATTTTCCAAAAAAAAAGTGTTTTCTTAAGTATAAATATAATTTATAAAAAAATACAAAATTAAATTAAATATACTGAAATTAATTAGATTATTAATAATATAAATTAATTAATTTTAAATTTTAAATCATTTTAAAACAAAATTATAATTTTTAAATACTTTAAATGAAATGATTGTTTTTAATAAAAACCGGTATTTCACTATTCCTCAAAAAATAAACCTTTTTAGAAAGTTCTCAAAAAGTTACTCTAAGATAATTTTTAAATGATGATTCCAAAAATGAAGTTTATTTTTTCAAATAAATTTTCTAAAAGTGGAAAAAAATTAATTATATTATTTTCCCATGAAAGGAAATAAAAAACTTTTTGAGGAAAAATGTATTTTTGAATCATATTAAGACTTTACTAAAAATTGAGTACTTATTTATCAATATATTTTATTTATCAAAAACCTTTATATATAATTTTTAAATCTTTTTTATTTCTATTTATTCTTCTAATTTAATGGTGTGGTTATAACAGTATATTATATTACAGTACATTTAGACTCGGGGTTGTGTGCATCACAAGTTATCGAGGAAATTTATTTGAAGATAAATATATCATAAAACATCAAGGTGTTACATTATTATGTCCCTAATATTTTTTTATATCTAAATCTATGGTGGTTTGGGATTTTATGGTTCTCTATTTGGATCTTTCTGATTTTATTATCAATATGGATTGGTTGGTTTCCTATAATGCATAGATTGATTGTTATCTTCGACGGGTATTCTTTACTGCCTCTAATGGGAGATCTCAAGTGTTTTGGGGAGAATTATATCTGATATCTAGTCAAAAAGGACCTCATTTACTAGAACATGGGTTATTATTATCTAATTTTTTCATTGAACTTCAATATGAAGCCTCGGGTGGTGAGTTTCCACGAGTGGTTAGAGAATTTCCGAAAACGTTGCTAGTTGATTTCTCTAGTTTGCCTCTAAAGAGGGAAGATGGGTTTTTAATTTATTTGGTACCAATAACTTAACTAATTTCATTATTTCATATCATATGTATCCAGTGGAATTGAAGCTTCAGTTGGGTGATTTTAAAGATAAAGGTTTCATTCATCCTAATGTATCGCCTTGGGCAGCCCTAATATTTGTTTCTAAGAAAGTTAATGGGACTCTCTATTTGTGGGTCAATTACCAAAATCTAAACTATGTAATGATTAATAATAAGTATCCATTGGATCATATTAATGACTTGTTTTATCAGTTAAAGGTATAAAAAAAATTCTAGAAAACCGACCCTTGTTCTGGATATCATTATCTTAGAGTTAAGGATCCATATGTTTTGAAGAATTCCTTTATGGGGAAGTATGGTTGCATTGAAAATCTTTTAATTTATTTTTTATAGAATAATGCTTTAGTAAATTTTATGTTACTAATTAATCACATGTTCTATTAGTTCCTTGATTCCTTTATATCAGTATTCATGGATGACATTCTGGTTTACTCAAAAACTGAAGAAGGGAATAAATATTTACTAAAATCTATCTTAGGATTCATGATAGATCTCCACCTTTATACTATTTTATTGAAATTTTAATTTTTTATTCAATAAGTAATGTTCTTAGGAATTTTTTTAAAAACATAACTTCTTAGATCATCTGGAGAATGTGTAATATATCCTATCATCATAGGATCCATGGAATGTCATTGAGATTCATAGAATCTTGGGTTTTGGAGGATATTATCGATGATTTGTGAAATAATTTTCAAAAATTGAATCTATATTGAATTCTATTTCGTAGAAAAAATTAATATTCAAATGAGATTATATGTGTTATACTTCATTTGATGAATTTAAGTGATGTATAACTTCAAAACCAATTTTTATTTTACCAAAAGTAGGAAAGGGATATGTGTTGTTTTGTGATGCATCTAGTTATGTTTTGGGGTATGTTCTTATGTAATAAGATCATTTAGTGGTGTAAAACTATCATCAGCTTTATCTACATGAGAATAATTACAACACACGTGATTTATAACTCATATTATTTATAGATTCCCTTAAGATTTGATAAAATTACCACTTTTTGAAGGGTTCACTATCTATTCTAAAAATAAGATTTTAAGTTACATCTTTTTTTATGTAGACCTGAACCTTAGGAATACGAGATGGGTGGAGTATCTTTATTCATTTTAATTTGACATCACATATACCCCATGAAAGGGTAACATTATTTCTGATGCTCTTAGTAAATTGTTCACTTCTCAAGCAATGATAGAATCAAATAAATATAATATCATGGGAATCATTTCTTGGATAAACTAGATTTAATGGATGAAGAGACTAGTATTATCTTGGCTAGTTCTTAGTCGATGGTGTATCATCTTGATTTTATTTTTTTAGGATAAATAGTGAGACAAAGCTTTTAGGAGTATCATAAACTCTTTATATAGTGTGGAGACCATTTACGAGAGGTCACTCTCCCTAAAATAAATTCTTTATTTTAGGAATTGGTATTTTTTTCCAATTTCTGTGGGGAAGGATGTGGGGGAAATTTTTCATTACTCTCAATTGGTTGTTCATCCATGTATATTTAATATGTACTATGTCATAAAGTGTTGGTTTTGGTGTCTAGGATTTAAAATCAACATGTTTGAATTTGTCTCTTGTTGTTATACCTTTTTGCAGATTAAGACCGAACACTAAAATCCTTCTAGATTGCTTCATCCTCTACTTATTCCCATATGAGAATGGTATGAGGTGGATTTCATCATTGGGTTTCCATAGTCTCCCTAAGGGAATAATTTCATATGGGTGGTGATTAATCGACACACCAAGTTAATTATTTTATTCCTATTTGAGTCACCACCAAGGTTGAGGATTTGTGAAAACAATACATTAAGGAGATAATATAGTTACTTGGGGTGTATTCTACTATTTTTTCGAATAGGGGTCCCTATTTTACCATTTTTTTTATAAATTCTTCCAAGAGTCTATGGGTTCTCATATTAAATTGATCCTATTTTATCATCCTTGGAAAAATATACAAATATAGAGGGTAATTAAAATTTTAAAGGATATGATAGGTGCTTTCATTAGAGATTTTATAGGGTCTTGGGATATCTATTTGGGACATTTTGAGTTTTATGATAACAACAGTTACCAGTAGTCCATCAGAACGGATCCCTTTGAGGTATTGTATGGCCGACTCTTTAAATCACCTCTTGGTTAGTCTAATGTGGGTGACATTTCTCTTATGGGACCACACATTATTCAGGAGACTTTAGAACAAATTTAGATTATTCATCAATTATTGGTGATAAATAAAAGTTGGAAAAAAACATATACAGATCCTCAATGTCATCCTCTATAATTTTTCGTAGGTGACTAGGTGTTCTTTAATGTTTTTCCTTTTTTCATTCACCATTATCTTGGGAGGAAAGGGAAATTGACTTTGAGATACATGGGACCTTTTGATAGCACTGAGTGGATTGGAAAGGTGGATTATTGGTTAGAATTTCAATATTAGTTGACTTATATACATGATGTTCTCCATGTGTCATAGATTAAGAACTATTATCATGATCCCTCTCCTGTTTCGAATTGGGAAGAGATTGTTTTGGAATTAGATATGTCAGTAGTTAAAAGATTGGTTCATGTTATTTATTATCAAGATATGATTATATGTTTGAAATATATTCCATTTGTCTAAGTGTTTTAGAATTGCATAATGGATTCTCAAGAGATATGGGAATGAGAATTGAAGATGAGGGAGTAGGGTCCTCATCTTTTCTTTGATCAGTCTTCTTATGCTTGAATTTATAGGGATATAAAGTGATATGGTGGGAATAATTGTCACATTTTTATGTAAATTTTTATATTTATATTAATTTTTTTTACTATTAATTATTTCAAAAAACTCTTGAGTTGTTTTGGGGTATTTTTAAAAGATTTTGGAGTTTTTTAAGAATATGCATGGTTGGAACATGGTTATGACAAACCATGTGGCCTTACAAGGAAACTGTGAAACTTATGGTGGTTTTGGATAGTGTAATTTCACATGGTCAGCACATAGTTAGCCAAACCATCCACCCATATCATGTGTCTTCTCCCATGTATAGAAATAGTTTCATGGTTGGGATATAGTTTTCAAAACCGTGTGGCCAAATCATGCAATGGAAATTAATTAGTACAAAAAATTATTTCTAAACTTGATATGTCTCCCATTGGCCCCATTATTCCTCTTAAATCCTTGGATATCAACCCTCAGGATTCCTCTTAGTGATTTTGGAGATCTTGACCCTTTTATAAAGTGATTATTATGGATCTTAAGGTGTTGGATCTAGGAAATTTAAGGAAAAAGATTGTTCTTCATTTTTTATCATCTTTATTCAAGATCTCCTATATTTTTTATTGATATTAACCATATATCGGGGATGTTATGGATAGATCTATGGGTTGTTTCATGATCTAATGGGTTATCTTATAGATCCTTAATGATAAAGGATGGTAGAAATCAGATCTTCCAATATCGGTGTGCGTTTCTTTAGGAATTGTCATGGTAATTTGTTTCTCTTCGCTCAATTGATATTAATATTGTTAAATAATGGTTTACTAATATGGGTTTTATGGTTTAGGGTATTCTCTTACTACATAAGTTCCATCTTTATCTTTACCATGTAGAGTTCATTTGATTGATGGAAATTACATGTGTTTGAGGTTGGTTGTTTCATTGAAAGCCATTATTTTATGAATCATGCTTTCTTTTTCATTTTAAATTGGTTTTCTAAAATTTTTAATGGAATGATCAATGATTATTGAAATGTAATATATTTGACTTCATTTGTAAAATGGATCTTCCCATTTGGTATTTATGATGAAAAATTATTTCAAAACATGTTTTATTGTGAATTTAGGCAGTTTCCTTATTGATGTGTGACGTTCCCCAAAATGATTTGAACTGTAAAAATGAAATATTTTACGTGTAGGATATTTGTGAAAATTAAATCCACTATGTGTGGATATTTTTTATCTTGAAACCCTCCATGTTTGGGCATGGAACATGGGAAACTGGGTTAAATTGGATGGGGATAGATTTGTTACAATCATATTAGGATGGTTTGTGACTACCTGGAATGGATTTATACTACAACACTAACTAGACATTATTTTAATATGGTGATCACTTATTTCAGTGTTCTAATATCCCTAGGACCATTATTTTAGGGATTCATGCACACATCATTATATGTTCACCAAGCTGTGAGAAACCTTGATAAATCAAAACTAATAGACTCTAGGATTTAGTTTCCATGTTTCTATATGTTGATATGGTTATTTATGTATGATTTAAAAAACTTTTTTTTATTTGTTAATTCTTATAAACTTCTATAAAATGGTGAATTTCCATGTTTTCTTGAAAAGTGTTTAAATATATATTTCATGACATATCTTTATCTATATGAGAATAATTATTATGTATTCTAATGACTGATAATGAAACACTTGGTGTGATCCTACTGGGATTGTTTTTCTAAAACCCTTCACATACATTTGGGTGTGTCTAGATCTTGTTTTATCTAATGCAGGTAAAGGAAAGGCACCTTATACAGGTGGTGGGTATTCATGTTAGTAGAGTGTAGGAGTTTGGTGGTGACCTGGTGGGATGTTATCCCTCAAATCACTTGAATATGATATTTCTTTTATGTTATATACATTTTTTTATCCATTTGGGTTCAACATCGATATCACCTTGTACTATTTTTCATCCACTTTCAAAAAATGTATTGACATATTGTTGTTTTTTATATTTCATATTTTGATTATTTTTTTATTATATGAAAAATAATTACCAAAGGTAGTTTTTTATTCCTAAGTACTTGTCTCCATCCCATAGTGTAATGAACCAATCTGACATCAACTAGAAAAGTCACCTAAGATGGCCCACCACATAGTGAGGGGAAAAAATAAAATACAAGTATCATATATAACTAAAAAAGAGATTATTTATCCATGATACATATCATCATGTGAAAAAAAATCAAGCATAAATGAAACAACACATGATTTAGGATCTATCCTATGGGAATACTTACTAGTCATGTGAAGGAACACTATCTGGAAAAAAATGAATCCTAATTATATCGAATATTGCTACAGTTTATTGATATCAACAAATAAAACCCTTAGTAGTTCCACAATCACTAAGGTTTCATTTGTCTATTTATTAATGCACCCATGGTTCCTAATCTATTAAACTTGAAAAAATCTATTTTAAAATCATGCTCACAATTTATAAAACATTTTTTACAGTGAATCATCACCACTCCCATGCCTAAAATCTCATTTTAGATTCAAAAATGTTTTAGAGAAAAACCCCTTTAAAAACATTAATTTCATGAACAAAATCCACCTTGATATAAAATTCATAATCTCTATAAAAATAATCAAATTAATTATATAATAACATAAATAAAATCATGTGTTAGAACCGTTGTATAGGTAAATATACCTCAAGAATAGAGGAAACCTAGTAACCTTCAAAAATGATGATTGGAAATGAGTAGATCTACCTCAGAAAACCAAGGTATGAAGGAAAACTACAAAGGATCAATTGAAATCACATCTCGATTATTAGTCTTTAAAAATGAAACTCACACCACTACCAAACTAAGATAAAAAATGAACAAATAAAATAAATATCACACATACCTAAAGGAGTAAAATTAACCATGTTGGAGATCAACCATGCTAAACTGATAAATCTAGAGGGATTGAAATTCTCATGTTTACCTAGGGGAATTCTAGGGCTTGAGGTATATGGTTGCACTATGAAAAATGATAGAGGTTACACAATAGGTGAAAAAAATCAATTTATTTTGGGGAATTTACATCTTAAATATAATATTTATGATGTGTATATCCCATAAATCATGTATGCAAAAAAACACATCACCTCAAGTTAAATTATCCTAAGTTAAAATCATATGATGTAAAATTGTTACTTATGGTGTAAAAAGTTTTATGGCCTAAAAGGTTTTATGGATTTCACCCCATGATATATTTAAACATTAAAATATAACTTTTAAGAAATAAAAGGGGTGTGAAGAAAGAACCCTAGGTACTATAGAAACTCCCAGAATAAACTACATCACCCTCTGAACCCAAGAACTATCTCTTAAAAAATAAAATAGACCATACCTATTTTACTAGGACATTACAATATCCCTACCATTGGACTTTCCATACCCTAGAAATAATATGGAAGAAGGGTTATTCGAAAAGAGGTGAGACCATAGCTCCATCAATAATGACTCGTGCTCCCAAGTTTCATGTTTATTTCATCTACACTGCTATAGTACATGAACCAGGGGAATTGTCTTACCATGTAGTATCATATCTTGGTGATCCATAATCAGAACTGGTTGAAAAACCGTGGTGATGTTGGGATCAAGATCAATTTCGTCTCATCCAATCACATGGGAAGGATCCTATTGATACTTCCTTAGTTAGGAAATATGAAACACATAGTGTATCAATGTCAAATTATATTTAAGGCCCAGTAGATAATCCACCTTTCTAATTCATCCAAAGATATAAAAGGGGCCAACAAACCTTAGTACTAACCTAACCGATGATGTCCCAAGCGACGTGAAACTCAAAAAAGGACTTAATGACCAACATAAAACTCTAGTGGATGATGATGATAGTCTAATTATGATTTATAAGGACTCTATATCATGAAAAATATCTTTCAAATCAATTGTTCCTTTTATGTCATCTTTCGAACAAGGCTCAGTCCAACCAATGACCGCCCTCCAATCTCTATCCAATATAAGGGAGATCTATATGGACACCCAAATAACACTTCAAATGGAATCATATTAATCAAATCCTAATAAATATTATTATATAAAAATTTACCAGAGGGAGATTCATTTTCCAAGAACCACTGAAATCAAGAACACATGATCAGAACATATCCTCAATAACTTTGATAGCTCACTTGGTCTATCCATCCATTTGCAGATGATATTCCAGGCTTAATTTCAATTGGGAACTCATCACCTATTACAAAACCTTTATGAAACTTGGATATAAAACAAGGGTCCCTATTAGAAATAATCTTATAGGGAACCCCATAAAATCTCACAACCTCTCAGATATATAGGTCTTTAAGATTCTCCACCTTCATAGTCACCTTAATAGGAAGGAAATGAGCTGAGTTCATAATCAGATCAATGATCACCCAAATCTAATCCTTCCCACTGTGAGTCTAGGGTAAAAAAATTATAAATTTCTTAGAAATATCATTCCACTTACATAACATAATTTTAATGGGTTACAAAAAAACTGCAATCCCCTGGTGGTCCAAATTAATTCTCTAATAAGTAAATCACCATGACATGAAATCCACAATCACTTGTCTCACCCCCAACAACCAATACCAAAGTATCATATTATGATACATATTTATAGTACCAAGTTATAAAGACTAGTAAGGTGTCCACTATTCATCTACTCCTTCCTTATAGAAATTATAATGATTAACTGTCTTCAGAAACACAAAGCACCATTGGGAGACCTAAACCACTCACCAAAGCCATACCCGCAATTTAGGATTTTACTAAACCTCTATCAATTAGTGTCTACCAAATTCTCAAGACTAAATCACTCATTAAATGATGATTTAACCTTTACTGAACCTAATTATACCATTCCACTAGCCTCCACCACTCCCAAAATCATCTCAATATAAAAACTCATTAGATGCCACTCCTCCATTGATTCCTTCATGGCTTGAGTTGATAATTTCTTGATCAATTCATCAGTGACCACATTACATTTCTTGGGAATATAAGAAATATCAAAATCAAATGTCTGAATATACTCAACCCAGTGTCTCTATCACAAGTTCAAATCCCTCTAAGTTAAAATATATTTCAGGATCCTATTATCAGAATATGCTATAAAACACTCCCCAAATAGATATTAAAGCCACATTTTTAGTGTATGCATAACCACTAAAAACTCAAGATCATGAGTAGAGTTTTTATTCTCATGAGGGCATGACTGGAGGGATCCATAAGCCACCACATGTTTCTCCTACATTAACACACACCCCAAACCCATACCTTAAGTATCACAGAAAACATCATAACTTGAACCTAGTTTTAGAAGAATCAAAACCATAGCTAAATTTAACATTACCTACAGTTCCTCATATGATATCAGATATTATCAATTCAATCAAACTTTATTCCCTTATGAATCAAATATATACTCGAATATGTGATCTTGGAAAATTCTTGAACAAACCATATGTAATAACCAGCTAGCCCCAAACAGCTTCAGATCTCAAACACATTTCTAGTATACTCCTAAGAAATTACCACCTGTATCTTTTTAGGAACCACTAAGACACCCATATTAAATATAAAATTCCCCAGAAACATAACTTTCTTGATCCAAAACTCACATTTGGAAATCTTACCATACAGATGATGTTCCCTCAATGTTCTAAGGGTGACATCCAAATTCTCCCAGCATTCCTCCTTTGACTTGGAGAACACCAAAATATCATCCATGAACACAACAACAAAATAGTACAAGAACCAATGAAATATCTAGTTCATCAATACTATAAATACCATAGGATAATTTTTGAGACCAAATAGAATATCCAGAAACTTGAAATTCCCACACCAACTCCTAAACATTATCCTAGGTATATCCTCTTCTTGGACTCTAAAAAAGTGGTACCTTAATCGAATGTCAACTTTTAAAAAAACCAACACACCCATATAAGTTGATAAAAGAGATAATAAATCCTAATAAAGGGATATATATACTTAATAGTAACCTGATTTATCTTTTGATAATTGATAAAAATCCTAGGGATCTTATCTACCTTCATAGCAAAGAGACAGGAGAAGCCCAATGTGACATGATAGGATGAATAAATCCCTTATCCTCAAGTTCTATATGTTGAACCTAAAGATCTTTTAACTCAATAGGTTCCATGGGATAGGATGGAATATAAATAGTCATTATAGCATGTAGTTGTTCAATGGTAAACTTGACATATCTCAATTTTGGAAGAGCTCTTCTAGGAGGCATTGTCTAATAAACACAAGATAAAATAACAATTTGGTTAAGAGAAATTTCAAAAATCAAAAGACCAATATCCATAATCCAAATTGATTCCTTTAAAATACAATAATTTAAACCAATTACATATTATTAAAATGAAATACAATTCCTTAAAAAGGAATGGGTTTATTTAAATAAACTCCATATCCATTTTATCCAAATAAACTCAAACACCAAGGCTCAAGCTTGGAAAAATCCCTAACCACCCATGGTAACTTAGGTTTAGATATGAAAGTGAGCAGGCTAAGAACCCTCCTGCACTTACTATCCAAATTCATACATCCCTAAATCCTATCTACCAAATACATCGAACCAAAACTAGGAAGTTTCATAACACTTTAGGAAGGGAAACCTCCCTCTGATACTATTTTTTTGTAATGAACCATCTAGACATCAAATACACTATTCAACTGATATTTCCCACCACATAGTGAGAGGAAAAATAAAAAAAATAAAAATAAACACAATTCTCATGTATAACTAATGAAAAAATAGATTACAAAGTGGATGAAAGAGTACATATCCATGAGACATAACATCATGTTAAAGGAAGAAAACATAAATTACACAACACAATATTTAGTCTCTAGCCTATGGGAATATGTACTTGACATGTGAAGGAAAACTAGTTGACATAACATTAATCCTACCGATATCGATTCCTACCACGGTCTATTGATATAAACCATAAAACCCTTAGTGGTTACACACTCACTAAGTTTGAATATGGCTATTTCTTAATGCACCAAATATTCCTAATATTTTATACTTTCTATAATCCATTTTAAATCCATGCTCATAATTTATAAAAAAATCACAATGAAGAATCACCGCTCCCATGCTTGAAAACTCATTTTATATTAAAAACCATTTTTAGAGAAAACCCCCTTTAAAAATGGATTTCATGAACCAAATTCACCTTGATATCCAATCCATAATTTCCATAAAACAAAAAAAAGGAATTATACAAGAACTTAAATAAATTCATGTGTTATAACCTTTGTAAAGATACACCTACCTCAAGAACAAAGTTAATCTATTCACCTTAAAAAAGAGATTCTAAATGATCAGATCATCCTCTAAATGTCATGGCATATAGAAAAAACTAAAAATGACCAATCAAGATCACGTCCCATTTATTAGACTTTGTAATTTCATCTCATTCAACTACAAAATCAAGAAAGAAACTAAACAAGGAAAATAAAGATTGCACATATCTTAAGGAAGGAAACAAAATATGCTAGAGATCAACCGTGTCAAACCAAGCAATTTGGATGGACTGAAACAACTAATTACACCTAGGGAAATTCTAGGGCTTGAGGGAGATGGATTTACCATGAAACAATAGCTAGGTTATTCAAGTGGTGAATAAAACCTACTGGGCATGGGGGATTTACATCGTAAATTTCATATTTATGACATAAATCAACCATAATTCATGTATGATAAAAAACACATCGCCTCTATTTAAATTATATCAAGTGACGATCTTAAGATGTAAAATTGCATCTTGTGATGTAAAAAAGGTTTATGGCATAAATGGTTTTATGAATTGTGCCTAGAAACATATATACACTATACATATCACTTGTATGATGTAAAAGGGTTCAATAGGAAATTCCAAGACCAAATTATATAGAAACTTTTAGAAACATTAACATCAACTTATAAACCCAAGGTCTGACTTTGGGGTCTAGTTCAGGAATGACTCTGGTTAGTTCATGAAAATTAGATCTTGGTTCTTAAGTTGTCATAGGATCTTTAAGCACACTTTTTTCTGTATGTGTCTGGTAAATTATAGATAAGATTTTTTATACTAAGGAGGTAGGTGCAGAAAGTGTCTAGTTAGCTCTTTGTCATTTAGAGACTCAAGTTTCTAGGGAAATTCAGGTTTTGAGTCTTGTATTATGATTTATGACACGTTTTCATGTGTGTCGAAGATATTTTTAAAATTTATTAATGTTAAATGGATTACTTAATGGATTTATTAAATTTTGAGATGAAAATAGGAGTTCAGCTAGTGGTACATGTTGATCTCACATGGTTCAGTAAACTGGGTGCAACCCATATACATGGTTCTATATAACTCTTTTTTATTATTGCATGATTGGCATATGGTCTACCAAAAAGATCAACCAAATCATGCATGGTCACTTGTCCCTATTTAAGTTAGTATTATATTGTGTGGTGTGGATTAATTTGTTTGTGGTTAATTCTTGGTAATTAATTTTAGAGGTTTTAAAAATGGATTTCATATGGAGTTTCAATATTTTTAAATCAATAACTATGTTGTAAAATTATTTTTAAAAGAAAACAATCTTTTAAATGGTGAAAGTTGGTTCTAAATCTATTAATAACGGTTTTATAACTAGGAAATGTTATATTAATGGATTTTTTTGGTCTTTTCTATTGAATAAATTGGTTTTAAGTCTAAAAAATTGGTTTCAAGACTATTAAAGAGGATTTATAAATTAATGAAAATAAAGTAGGTGTTTGGTAATTATAAAATAATTTGTATTAAGAGAATTTGGATTTCAAAATGGGTTTTATAATAGATCATTAAGATTTAAAATTTTAAGTTTTTGGCTTGAAATAGTTAAAACCAAATACTTTTTGCTTGTTTAGTGTCCTGGTTTTCTTAATTGGTGTTCATGGCCTATTTTTTATAATTGTTATTTTGATTTGAGAAGTGATTTTAGATTAGGGTGATTATTAATTTGAGTAAAATTGCCTAGGTCTCTATTATACTTATTATTTAGACCATTCCCCCTAGAAATGTTTTGAGTGTTCTTAGATCTGGAATATTTTCTATTACAGAAGTATATATGATTGGTTCTTGGAGTTATTCTAGTTTGTTTTGATTCCTTAGGTCTATTCCTATTGGTTTCTTATGGATTATAGTTATTTTGGGTTGTTCTTATTCCCTCTTGTCATGAATTGGTTTTCTAAGGGTTTTGAATGGTTGTGGTTCTAGTGAGACTTATATCGGGTTCATTAAGTGTATGGGAAACCTTGTTGATATTTCTAGATTGGCTAGGATAGATGTTTAACCAGTCAATTTTATGAATTTACTGGTGTTGGTTTTATTTTTTTAGGACCACCATGATTGGTGTTCTAGACATGAGGTCCTAAGTTACTCTTCCGTGTTCTTTGACACTTGGTTAGAACCCATGTGGTTTTGATGGGGCATGCTCAGGGTTAATGCCTCATCCCTTTTCATTCCTATTTAGAAGGATTCCATTCAGTGACTTTATAGTCCTTATATTGGTATTTTCTTTTTAAATTTATTCTAAGGTGGCATTTCCCTTGGTAATTCTTGATGCCTTATGTTTTTTTAGAGTAAATGGTTGTTTTGGGAGGTTTCATATCTGTTTCTGAAGTAAGGATTTCATTTAGATCTATTTGGTTGGTGGAAAATTTTTTGTTCCAATAACTCATTTAGAATTACCTTCTATTATTGATCCACTATGATAAATTTTTAAGTGTGGGGGAGACCCGAAATGGGTCTCTATTTCTTGGTTCATCCATTTTAGTAGTTATATGTAAGTAGTACCTTGGAGATTAAACATTTTTTTGTTATTTTGGTGATGCTTCTAGTGTGTTGTCTTATTTTTGTTTTGGGGTGGTTTAGATATTGTGTCATGGTTTTATTTTCCATATGGATTGAGTTTTTTATTGGAGTCTACCTTGGGTTTGGTGACTTTTTATGGGAAGGAAGTGGTATGGTGGGGAGTATTTTTACACCTAAAACTTGATTTTCTATTTTACTTTATTTATTTAATGGGTTTCCATCCTGTCTATGAGTTTATTGAGTATTGGGATTAAGATTAAAAAAATAATAATATTTTTCTATGCATCGTCTTTAATTGGTTATAACATGGTTTAGAAAATAGTGTTGATAAACCTTTTATAGATTCCCCTTGGAACATGATTTAGTGTTCAAAAAAAAATTAAACCATGAGGGACCATTATATAGAATGTTTTTTAGTTAATTTTTTAACATAAATGGTTAATGTGTATTGTAAACATATAGTTTTGAGTGATCCATATGAGTACTAGGGGGAACTATGTGACCTACCTTTATATGAAGATTATATGGTACATAGATTTCACATAATTAGAAGAAACCATGTAGAAATCATGCAAGGGGTATGAAGCTTTTAAAGAGGGATTTTTTATGGTTGGCGCGATGTTTCCAAACTGTGCAGCCAAACCATGTTTCTACCCATGTGAGTCTAGTGAGGGTTTCATAGTTAGTGTATAGTTTGGCAAACCATGAAGCCAAATTGTGTGATTTACCCATTTTTTATAGAAGTTTAATATCCTAAAATAACCTTCCTAAATTAAATCCACTAAATGGCTCACCTATCACACACATTACCAAAATGCACAAGGTGAGTTTTATTCTCAAACTTGGTGACTTCTCCCTTCGATTTTTGGGCTTTAGCCTTTAATTCTTAGTGTTCCTCTTGAAGTTAGGTGTGACCATCTAAAACCTGTACACCCATATCTAATGCTAAATATATTATTTACATACTATCTTTGATACCAAATAAATTGTCCCGATTTTAACAATCCATAAAATCATAACTAAAATTAAATATTGAGTCACTTACATAGTCATGACCTTTTAGGTTTAGTGTTTTATAGAATTAAGAAGATCCCTTTATATAACAAAACGAATGTTTTTCTCATCAAAGGGGAATTTATTCCATTATACCTAGATTTTATTCTTCCATAAGAATAATTTAACATCTCCCATAAATTATCCACACATGATACCCTTCTATACATATCTTACATAATATCATTATTTATAAAATTGGGAAATGGAAACATAAGAAAGGGTGAGGTTAGATACTCAGTAAGGTTAAACATAGGATATATCAATCAATGATCATAAGTGAGTAAAAAATAAGAATAATATTATAATAACATGATCATAACTTGTTATATTCATACCCAATTACTAAAATATCATTAATCAAGATTCTAGGCATAAGTATTTATCAAAAAAAGACATAAGTGGATAGAGTCCCATAATGGATTGGGTTTACTCCTCGTTTCTATCATTTTCTTAGTCAAGGCTCATAGCCAAGACTATCATAGTGGATATAGCCCCTAACTGAACTAGGTTAACTCCCTATTCTAGTTTATATTATCTCATGAGATATAAATATTTACCTAATTCATTATAGGGATATATATTTATAGTCCCAACCACCACATAATTAAATCCATAAATAAGTGTACCATATGATCATAAAAACATTCAACATTTCATCATAGTATAACCCATTAAAAAGAAATGGGTTTCATAAATATTTCATCATCATATAATCATAATCTATCTAGATAAATAACATGAATAGTATCATTACAACATATTCTAATTAGATTATAATAAATATCAATTTTTGTTGAAAGATATGAAAAATAACTTTAGTAGAGTATTTGAACTTCTCTTTAAAAATAGGGAAAATGTTATTTTCTTTCAGTATCATCAAAGAATAAAATTTTCTAGAATATTGAGAAAATTATTTTCATTGAAAATAAACATGAGAACCTATAATGTAATCTTCAAATCAATTAATGTTAATTATGCTGGGAAAATACATTCATTTGGTAAACATTGAAAAAAAATTCTATTCACACATTTTGTAAAAATTAATAAATAGCCTGTTTGAAAAACATTAAAAAATAATTATTAAATAATTGAAAATAAATTCAATTATGATTTACTATAACTTTAAAAAATAATTTCATCACATAAAATAACATTATTATTTGAATATTTTATAGAATATGGGAATATAGGAAAAATATTCTTGACCAAAATGATAAATATGGTTGAATTTTATTAAAAAATAATTTCTTGACCATTTTGAGTAACAAAGATAGGATAATGGTTAAAATATTTGAAAAAACTAGAAATAAAAATAGATTAAGAACATATATTGGTTTTAATAGATTAGTATTAGTTAATTTCCCTCAATGGAAATTTAACAAATATATTGTAATATTAACCCTTACCACTTTAGAGAGTTTTGAATCGTAACCCACTTGAAATAAATTAAATCAGATGAAATGTTAAATACCATATATATATATATATATATATATATATTCATGATATAATAGATAAAATTTGTGTTATATACACCTTATAAAAACAAATAGGTGCATGACATGAAACATGTCTCAACGGAACAATATTGAGGTGAAGAACCCTTACAATTTTGGTAATATCTGAATCAAAACCTCATAAAAGATAGAACCATATATTTATTTTTAAATAAAAATAATTTTCTTGAAAATAAACATAAAATAAATTCATGGGTATTATATATATGAAATAAAATAAACAAGTTGTAGATATGGCATATGTATCATAGAAATAAAATTGAAACGAGAAACCCTTATCTCAGGTCCTAAATTTCTTCATACATGATATTGAACTCATGTAAAATAAAATTATATTTATTAAAAAAATTATAAAAACCATATTAATAATTATATTACTATATATTATTCACTTATAATTTCTAATTTCTCCTTTATTAATAATTCCTCCTTAAAATTATCATTCTGGGTTTTCACTATTTTGTTTTTCATACATGTTTCAGTTCAGAATTTTTGGTTCATGCACCTTAGTCATGGTTTCTTCATATAAAAAATTTTATTAATGTCATAAATATCATATTAATTCACTAAATAAACTTTTATAACAATTCATATAATATGGTGATGAAAAATAAATTACATCATTTAGTAGAGACAGTAGTCAAGAAATACACACAAGTGATGTTTTCATTTTCCAATGAATGGAAATAAAGAAATGTAAAAAATAATTTATCATTAAATAATCATAATAATATAATAAATAATATATATATATATATATTCATTAAATTTATCATTATTACCACCCATGTTAAGCATAAATGAAAAACAAATCACATCACTTTATAGAGGTAGTAGTGCACACGTATTCATAAGCGAAGTTATCATCTTCCAAAGGATGGGAGGGTAAGAAGTTAGATTTTATTTAATCATTAGAAAATAATAATTTCAATAAAGTAATATATAATCATTAAATTCATCTATATAACTATCCATGAGAGGTGGTGATGAAAAATAAAATATGTTGGTCATGGAGACGGTAATCCGTACATATTCACAATAACATTTTCATTTTCTATTGAGATGGATGATTAATATATAATGGTTATTATATTAACATAATATCATTTAATTAAACTAATTTTACTTATTTAATAATATTAATATGGTTAAATATGATTTGGATGAGGTATAAAAAGAAATTAACTTAAAATGATTCGATGAAGACAATTACCTCTTCTTTGAGAAACCTCCTTTGGATCTCTTCTTAAAGACCCTTGGGTTGGTATTTTAAGAAGTAAAGAATCTATAAAACATGGAAAGGAAAGTTTATAAGTTTTTTGGGTTTGATTTTTTTGATCTAATTTTATAAATAATGTTTGAATAAAAGAGGATAGGAGGTTCCCTTTTATAAGTATGGTGAGTGTCACACTTGTAATTATTCTGAACTTTAAAATAATATAATGTCAATTTAATGGAATTTTAGATCCAAATTAGATCAATTTCAAAATAAGGATGATATAGGTTATAAATACATTCATATAATAGGATTTATACAATTTATTATGTTATTTTAACCCATATCTATTTATTTTAACCCCTCATTAACCCTTTTAATCATTACCATGGTAACAAGATACTTTGTCATTAAAGGTAAATAAAGTACTTACAAAAAGGATAGTGGATAATAAGTGTAAAATGGTTTATATGATATACCATTTAATATTAATTTGAAAAATAGTAATAATTTTATTATTTTTAACATAATTAATTAAGTCATGTTTATCATAAAATAACCTTCATGTCATTTTCAGTACTATTCATATAATTTGAATTTGAAAACATAAATATTACCATGGAGTTTGAATTTGAATATTAAAAACATTAAAAAAATTATATTGATTCATAAAAATATTTAAATACTTTAAATTATCCAAAACACGTCACTTTTAATATTTTAAAACTATTTTATTTTATTTTACACCCGCTTTCGCTATCATTGTACCAACAATTCATAAGAATTTTAGGTAATTATATCATCACAAAAAAATTAAATAAATTAAAATAATAAAAAATTATTCATATTCAAAATAACCATTTGTAAAAATTCATAAAAAAAAATCCCTATTACAACATATGATAGACATTAAAATAAATATAGTGACATTTTCTAATTATCATATACTTAGAATAATATAAATGTCATTATCAAATGAAAATGGAACCAAATATTCATATTTTAAAATATAGGATGTTTCTGGCCAAAATAAACACATTTAATAAAATAATGGCATGTTTTTTAGATATCTATAGACCTTATATTAGTTTTAACCCTGATTAACCCATTTTACCCTTTACCAAGGTGCAAAACTTTTACCATTGTTACTTTTTATTATGAATAAAATTGTTATGGAAATCATTAAAAAATTATAAAATTATGATCTAAAATATGAAATCCATTTTTTGAGATTCATTTTTTATAACTGGTAAAAATTACTTTAAATATAAGTTCACAAAACACAATGAAAAATCATTTTTAGAAAAATGCCTATTTTAAGCATAAAAATGATTTTATGAAAAAAATAATGTATAATGTTGATTACCATGGAATTAATTGGACTATATTTAATTAAATGGGACTTATTTTACATTAAAAAAATAAAAACTAAATTTAAAATTTTGAAAATATTATTAAAAGAGAAGTACCAAAAGTATGTTTTTTTAACAAAAACTTTAAATAGATTTAAAAAATGTAAAAAATATATTTCTGAGTTCAACATTATATTTTTAGGTGAATTATATTACTTATTTAATATATATTAGGTCTATAAAAAGGTTTTATAAAATTTTAAGACATTCTTATATCATGATAATGTCATAAAAGTGACATTATTTATAAAATTGGTATTTTTCACTATTCACCCAAAAATCAATTATTTTATACAAATTTTAAAAATACATTATAATAAAATTTTGATATTATGAATTCTAAAATGAAATTAATTTCACAAAATTAAAATTATAGAATTTATAAATTTTTCTTTTAAATAGAAATTCAAAATATAAGGAAGCCACACTTTTAATAAAAAAAGATACTAACTATTCTTAACCTTATATGATTTCATTCTTATAATTAAAAATTTTGTACTTATTTCCTTATAACTAATAAATATATTTGAATAAGGGAAACATTTTCAAAATATATTTTATAATTTTGTTACTTATATCTGAACTCGCCAAACCAAAAATAAGATTATGATGGTCATCATTAAATAATAATATTTCGATGGTATATCACAGTTTCTTTAATCCCTGTTTTGTGTATGGTACACACTATCGAAACATGGTATTTATTTATAATAAAATTTATTCTAAAATATTGGGGTTTAAGATTAGGTATTCTCCTTCTATCCTCTTATTATTCCCTTTTTTTCATTCCTCTCTTTCCTTTATCACTTCTTGGAAAAACCCTAGGGTGAGGTTTAGATGATTCTAATTGTGGATTGTGATGCTAGGGTGTGTTGATCAGGTATGAGTTCCTCATATTCTCATATCTGAGACTCTCATCATATCCAAACATGGATTGACATTTGTATTTCCATTCCTTTTCCATTTTCTAACACTCTATGTATTCTTGATCTTTCTAAAATGAGTTTCTATAAAATTAGGGTTGTTTTAGTCGTTTAGAATGATTTTACAAAGCAAATTGTAAAGGGTGATATTTTATTATTTTAATTTTAAGGAAATGGGCATATGATTGATATTTGATAAAATTCCAAAATTTTCTTCAAATAGAATTTGGTTATAAAATTTTTGTTTTAGACTTTTAAATATTATTTATTATTTGAATTATGACTGTGGGATATTATTTTACTTATGTTATTATGGTTTTTTGGATTTGGTGGGTTTTATTGAAATCTTATTCCCTTGACATGTGACTTGGGATTATGGATTCTTATTTAGTGATTTATTGATGCCTTATTGGTGTGTGTTCCATATAAGAACCATTTTAACATAATTTTGGTATTTACAAATTAAAATGGGATACTTGAATTTAAAATTTTCTTTCCAAATGTCTTTGATGGTGATTTGAAAGGGGAAAAATGATGAGGCCCACTTGTAACATTTGAATGGTATTTAAAAAAACTTTAAATTTAAATTGGTTTTCAAAGGGAATTTTAAATATATTATTAATTATCAAATGAAAGTTTTTCTTTTAACCTTTAGAATATTTTCTCAAATTATCTTCACCCTAAAATAATCCCCTATGTTTTTACATAATAATGATGAGTTTGATTTATAGAGGTTTTTCATAGGTAGGTTCATGGAGGTATGATGAAGATGTGTTTGTATATGTTGATTGTGCATGGGGTTTTTATAACGACTCATACTTTATATACATTGTTATTACTTCAAAATTGAATCATACTTATTACAACATATAACATAACCATGATAGGGTCGTATAGGTATAATGTCTTTAGAAACTGGGAAACATAAACAACTGGTTCATAAATCATTTACATTGTCTCCCATTTATTTCATCATATCTAGAGTCCATTTTGGAATATTCTACTTAATACCTTTCTTCCTGGCCTGGGGAAAAGAAAACATACAAAAGTGTGAGCTCAAATGATCAGTAAGGGTAAAAAAAGGAAATATCAATCATATCATATTCATAAGAACATTGCATTTTGAAAATATTAACCTCCAAAAGAGATCATAATATCATAACATGAGATAAATCATAGTGGTGAAATTTAATCCCAATAATCATAACATAAACATGAAACTTTATGGAATACACATATAATCATATAAAATCATTTATTATTAGTCAAGACTCATTTCCAAGACTATCATAGCGGACAAAGTCCATTTTTGAACAGAGTTCACTCCTCGTTCAAGTCCCATATCACTAAACTAGATTAACTTTCCATTTCAGCCATGTCTATATCATGAGATATAAATCTTTACCTAATGCATTGGATGGAGATATAGGTATCACCCATATCATAATGAAACCAATCTTATGTGTGCCAAAAAATCATAAATCATATATCATAGCATAACCCATGTAATAAAAATGGGATTCTTAAACATCATGCCATCATAACATAATCCATATAAGATAACATGACTTCAAAAAAATAATTCCATCATAACATAATCAAATCAATGTAAAAATAGGGATAGAAACAGAACCCTATATTATCTTATATGGAAAATAATTTTGATAAAACACCTGAACTCTATTCTTGAGGAAAATATCCTTTCTACTTCAAAAAAAACATTTTTACTTTCTTAACATTTCATACAATTTTAAACTAAAAGAAGTTAATTAAAAATAAACTTGAAAAATTTTAAAGTAATCTTCATACCGTATAAGTTAAAAAAACATTCTTCTCGTACTTTGGCCAAAAAATTATCTCGTACTGAATACGACAAAATTTTTCTTTCATATATTTTACTAAAATTCATCAATATGTAAAATTGCATTTAAAAAATTGTAGGAGGATAGAAATAATATTACATATTGAGGAAACATGGATGTGGATGATAAATATGCCCTAGTAAATTCCAAAGTATAAACAACCTCGGATAAAAATTGAGATTGCAAGATTTTCCCTTACCTTAGGTCTAATATGCTTCATACATATCTGAACCTCATCTTCCTTGATGTGCCTCCTTTAAACTTCCTTTTAAGGGACTAGAGTTTGTCTTTTGAAAAGACCAGAACCTCCAGAATATTACTAGGGAAGTTGAGAAGAGTAATGGGAAGGTTTTGGCTGAGCTTGAAGGCTCAAAGTTGTGTAAAGAGGAGGGGGAGGAGGTTCCCTTTTATAAGGGAGGAGAGGGGCACCTTGGGAAACCTCAAAAATATTAATTTATAATAAATAAAACCCCACTTAAAAACCTCAAAAAATGACTCATATTAAAATATTAGATGAGATAGGGTTGTAATATCATCAAAAAATAAAATTTTGACATGTTGGAAATTTATTTTAAACCTTATCAACTTGATCTATCCTTATTTAATCTATTTAGATTTATTTGTGGTAATAAGATTCTAAATATTAAATTGTTATAAATAATTAATTATGTTTTTTAAATTGTCCATAATTGGATACTTTATGACATTTTAGACCATATAAATTTTAATTTATATTTTTTAAATATATTTGTGATTTTTAAATAATTTTATATTATGTTATTTTTATAAAATAACAATAGTGTCAATTTTAACACTGTTCATTTATTTGAAATTAAATAAACTCCACACAGAAGATATGTTATAAATAAAAGATTTAATAGATTAATAACATGTCATATTTATCTATAAAATTAATGGAACACATTAAATAGTTCATATTATATTTATTTTAATATTTTTTAAACTATTTATTTTATATTTCAATTAATAAAATAATTTCAAAATCACTATTGTGTCACCTTTAATGATAATTATTTAATCCCTAAAAATTCTAAATAAATTTAAATTATGTAGATAATTTTATAATCTTTCTTTAGACTATTCATGTTTAATGTTTCATGAATTTTATCACTAAATTAAAATTATTATACTTATAAGATTTAAGATATTGACATGTTTTCACTTTCTTTGGTTTTAATAATAATTAAATTATTTTCATGATCAAAAGTCCATAAAATGAATATATTCCAACCCTTAGGTGATATGGGTCGAATTTTATTCATCCAATTGAATTTTGGAAGGTGTTAGTGCAATTTTATAAACTTATTTTTACCCTTAATTACCCGATTTACCTTTAACTCCAGTAAATAAAAATTACTGTAGTTACTATTCAAAATATCAAAAAAATAAAAGTAACCTATTAAAATAATTTGGATCCACTGAATTCAAATATTGAATTCATTTTATAAAATTCAAAACACAGAAGTTGTTGTAATTAATTTAAAATTAATCCCATTGTTAAGAAAACAGGTTTTAAAAGTTAAAACATTGCCAAATATTTAAATGTTTTTACCTATGAATTCAATGTAAAATTAATGGTAATGAAATAAATTATATTAAATGATAAAAATATATTATATTTATACTTTAAAACCATTAAATATTATAATTTAACCACATAAATTATTGTGATGAAAAAAGTTGTTTTTAATTAAAATATAGCGTGTTTTTACTATTCATTAAAATATGAAAGTTATCAGAATAATATGAAAAATTTATCCAAAGTAAATTTTTATATCCTGATTCCAAATAAGGATTTTACTTTTTTCAAATTCAACTTATAAACTTGTCAAAAATTATGTTTATAATGGGTGCGCCATCAAAAGGCGGTAAAACTGCATTTTTTTGAAAAATACTTCTTTTATCTGAAAATTTGATTTTGTTTTCATACCTCATTCTTGAAAATATGTAAGATAAATTATAATGTTATAAAATTCAAAATTCGGTTCATATTATTCATAACAGCTAGTTCATAATATTATAATAATATATCATTGTTTAGTGAAACTCGGCATTGCGTGAAACACAAGCTATCGAGGAAGGTTGCTCTTGCGTATAACGCAAGCCAAGCCAGTGTTGTGTGTAGTGAAAGATTCTCTTGGTGTTTCATATAACATAAGACGCAAAAAAAATATTTCTCATAAAATCTCAGGGTGTTACATTCTACCCCCCTTAAAATGAATTTCACCCTCGAAATTCGTCATTTCGAAACAAATAGATGAGTATACCTCTCCCACATCATATCCTCAAGTTCCCATGTAGCTTCTTCTAATTGGTGGTTCCTCCATAAAACTTTAACCAAGTGAGTGTTCTTGTTTCGTAGAACTATTTTGCTATGATCCATAATCTCTATCGAATGCTCTTTATAAGAAAGATCTTGCTCCAGCAGTACAACTTCTGAGCTTAGTACATGTGAAGAATCATGTATGTACTTTCTCAGGAGAGATACATGGAATACATCATGAACTTGAGAGAGATTCAGTGGAAGCTCCAATCGTTAAGCTACCTTCCCAACACAATCCAGTATTTCAAAAGGACCAATATACCTAGGGCTCAACTTTCCCTTCTTTCCAAATCTCATTACTCACTTCTAGAAAGATATTCATAAGAACACTTCATCACCCACTTCAAACTCTAGGTCTTTTCTTCGGTTATCAGCATAAATTTTTTGTCGACTCTGAGCTGCTCTTATGTGTTGTTGAATATATCGTACCTTTTCTGTCATCTCATCAACAAGATCAGGTCCTAATAGCTTTCTTTCCCCAACTTCATCCCAGAAATTTCGAGTTCTCCATTTCTTTCCATAGAGAGCTTCATAAGGATCCATCTGAATACTAGAGTGAAAGATATTATTATAAGAAAATTCCACTAAAGGTAGGTGTTGATCCCAACCACTTTGAAATCCATAGATCAAGCTCTCATCATATCTTCTAGAGTTTGAATTTTCCTCTTAGACTAACCGTCTGTCTGAGGATGATAAGCAGTGCTGAAACTCAACTCTATATCTAGAGTATGATGAAGACTTCTCCAAAACTTCGAGGTAAACCTCGGATCCTGATCAGATATAATGGAAAGTGGTACTCCATGCAATCTTACCACTTTCTTAACATATATCCTAGAAATATTATCAAGAGAGAAATATTCTCAAATAGAAATTAAGTGTGCTGACTTCGTAAGATGATCAACTATAACCCAGATAGAATTATTGCCTTTGTATGTTTTAGGAAGTCCAGTGAAAAAGTCCATAGTGATGTTTTCCCATTTCCAATCTGGTATGGGTAATGGTTGTAAAATCCCCTTAGACTTCTGTCTCTCAGCTTTAACTTGTTGACAAACCAAGCATCGAGAGACATATTCATCAACATCTTTTTTTATTCCATCCCACCAGAAGTACTCCTTCAGGTCCCTATACATCTTCGTGCTTCCAAGGTGAATAGAAAATGAAGAACTATGAGCTTCATCCAATATTTCCTTCTTTAATTTTGGGATGGGAGGAACACAAACCCGATTACTGAACCTTATTATTTCATAACAATCAATGTGGAATTCAGTAACATTTTTCACCTTCTTTTGTAACTCTACATCTTCTTTTTGTGCCTCTTTTATCTTCACATGAAAAGATGGTTGAACATTCATTTTAGAAAGATAAGATTTTTTCCCTTCCATTATAATTTCAAGATCCATCCTTTGTAAATCCATAAATATTGTATCTTTTGTGATCCTCATCATGGATAAGCTAGCATGGTCTTTTCGACTTAATGTGTATGCCACCTTGTTTGCTTTCTCAGAGTGATAATGAATTGAGCAGTCGTAATCCTTAATCAGCTCCAACCATATTCTTTGACGCATATTCATATCCTTTTGTGCAAAAATATACTTTAAACTTTTATGATCAGTATAAATATCACACCTTTCACCATAAAGATAATGCCTCCAAATCTTTAATGCAAAGATTACCACAGCAAACTCCAAATCATGAGTTGGGTAATTTTACTCATGGATTTTCAACTGTCATGAGGAATAAGTTATCGCCATATCATTTTGCATGATAACACACCCCAATCCCTTCTTGGATGCATCATTGTAGATCACAAACCTTTCTCCACTACAAGGCAGTGTGAGCACAGGTGCGCTGTATAACCTTCTTTTTAACTCCTTGAAATTATCTTCACACTCCTATGTCCACACGAACTTAACTCCTTTTCAAGTCAACCTGGTGAGTGGATTATATAATCATGAAAAATCTTTCACAAAACGTCGATAATATCCAGCCAGACCAAGAAAACTTCGGATCTCAGTTACTTTTTTTGGTCTCGACCATCTTTCGATAACCTCTTTTTTTACTAGATCAACAGATATCCCCTATTTTGAGATTATGTGACCCAAAAGTGAAACTTTTTGAAGCAAAAATTCACACTTGGTAAATTTGGCATAAAGATTATCCTTTCTCAGAGTCTTCAATACAATTCTTAAGTGATATTCATGTTCTCCCTTGCTCTTTGAATAGACAAGAATATCGTCTATAAAGACTACCACAAACTGATCAAGATAGTCTCTAAACACTCTATTCATTAGATCCATGAAGATAGAAGGGGCATTAGTAAGACCAAATGGCATCACTATAAATTCATAGTGTCCATACCTTGTACAGAAAGTCGTCTTAGGTATATTCTCCCTTTTTACCATTAATTGATGATACCCTAAATGAATATCAATCTTGGAAAAGTATTGAGCTCCACGTAGTTGGTAAAATAAGTCATCAATGCATGGGAGATGATATTTTTTCTTGATAGTGATCTTGTTAAGTTCTCAATAATCAATGCAGAGTCACATTTATCCATCTTTATTCTTAACAAATAGAATAGGTGCTCCCCAAGGTGACGCACTAGGGCGTATGAATCCCTTATCAAGATTCTCTTGGAGTTGCTTCTTCAATTCCTGCAACTCAATTGGGGCCATTCTATAAGGTGTATTTGAAATGGGCATAGCACCTGGTATGAGTTCTATCGAAAACTCAACTTCACGATTTGGTGGAGGACCTGGCAACTCCTCCGGAAAGATATCATCAAACTCTCATACAATGGGAATATTTTTAATCGTGAGTTTCTCTCCAACCATTTGAGATAAATAACCTTCATTTATTGGAATCAAGACCCATAAGATGGAAAAATTTCCACTAAAAGGTTATATTCATCCTTTCATTGAAATATGATCATAGATTGATCAGGAATATGAAATGTGACTTCCCTTCTTTGGAAATCGATCTGATCTCTATATAAGGAAAGCCACTCCATGCCAAGAATCACATCAAATTCCACTATAGGAAGGATCACAAGATTTGCTGGAAGTATTTTCCCACAAACATCAATTGGAGAAGAATTATAAACTTTTGATGCAACTGTTTTGCCATTAGGAGTTGTCACAGTTAACTCAACAGCTAATTGTTGAGCTGGTACAGAAATACCCTTAGAAAATTATTCAGAAATAAAAGGGTGGGTGGATGCAGAATCAAATAAAACATTTGATACTTTAGAGTGGATGGTAAGTGTACCTTTCACCAATTTGTCATCATACTCCACATTGCTGATAGAAATTACATGTGAATTTATTTTGTCTTTGGCCTTAAGAGTTTATTGATGTCAATCATCATCAACAACCCTTGGATTAGGGCATTGACTAGAATAATGCCCCATTTCCTTGCACTTGTAACACTGAACTGTAGTGGGTGTATTCTGTGTAGCCTTTTCTTTATTCACATCACTAGATATATTTTTCCCATCATTGTGGAATTAAAATGCCCGATGACCTTCTTTCCCACATTTGAAACATTTACTTGTCCCTTTAAGACAATTACCTCCATGTTTCTTTCCACACTTTGAGCATAAGGGAAAAATCATCTTCTTTTCAGTGTGGTCTTTAGATTTCCCTTTGAATTCCATTTTCCTCTTCTTATCAAACCCATATGACTGATGGGTTACTCCAATCTCCATATCAACCTTGAGAGCACATCTAACAATTCCCTCATAGCTATTGAAGTCCCTTATGACTAATGCCCTTAGAAGACTTGGATTTAAGCCACTAAAGAATCGATCGATCTTACTATCAGGTTGGATAATAATTCTGGAAGTATACCTTGCAAGTCTTTTAAAATTTTCTTCGTAGGTACCAACAAATTCATTATCCTTTTGCTTTAGTTCAAGAAACTCCTTATCCATCTTTGTTCGAAGAATACGAGGGAAGTACTTTTTGAAAAATATGTTCTTGAACTCGTCCCATTCCATGGACTCAATTTTTTCTCTTTGCCTCATATTCTTGATAAGATTCCACCATTGATCAGCTTCACCTTCCAAATTATATACTGCTAAGATGAATTTATCATGTTCAAAACATTGAAGAACTTAAAATATCTTTTCATTGGTACTGATCCATTGTTTAGCCAAAAATGGATCACCAGACCGGCTGAATGAGGGTGGACGCAGCCTCATGAAGGATTCAATAGAATTTTGCTCCTTCCTTTGCTCATTTAGAAGTCCTGCATGATTCATAGATTGAGAAAGTTGTGTGATCATGGATATAAGATTTTGCATTCCAGATCCCATAATGTTTGGTTTCTCAAGGGGACAATCATTGCATTGCTCGTCGCATTCATCATTAACATGGGTCCTTCGGGTTCTAACCATTGACTAAAACCAATAATCATAGTGTGAGAAACACTAATCATTATAGGAAAACCGCATAATCAAGAATAAAATTTCACAATTAAGGTCTTATCATAGGTTATTCATGGCCATTTCTAAAACACTAATATTGTGTCCTATGCTTAGACATATCCTTAGGGTTCTTACTAAGGCTTTCACATCCTAGTTTCCAAAGGTTGACTATACCTTTCCTCTAATACAAACTATAACGACCCATACTTTACATACATTTTTATTACTTCAGAATTGAATCATACCTATTACAACATATAACAAAACCATGATAGGACCGTATAGGTATAGTGTCTTTAGAAACTGGGAAACATAAACAATTGGTTCATAAAAAATCTACTTTGTATGCCGTTTATTTCATCATATCTAGAGTCCCTTTAGGCATATCCTACTTAATAACCTTCTTCCTGACCTGGGGAAAAGAAAACATACAAAATGGTGAGCTCAAATTCTCAATAAGGGTAAACAAAGTAAATATCAATCGTATCATATTCATAAGAACATAACATTTTGAAAATCTTAACCTACAAAAGAGATCATAATATCATAACATGGGATAAATCATAGTGGTGAAATGTAATACCAATAATCATAACATAAAACATGAAACTTTTTGGAATACACACATAATCATAGAAAATAATTTCTTATTAGTCAATACTCATTTCCAAGACTATCATAGTGGATAAAGTCCATTTCGGAACCGAGTTCACTCCTCGTTCCATTCTTGTATCACTGAACCGTATTAACTTGTCGTTTCAGCCATATCTATCTCATGAGATATAAATCTTTACCCAATTTATTGGAGTGGGATATAGTTCCCACCCATATCATAATGAAACCATTCTTATGTGTGCTACAAAATCATAAATCATATATCATAGCATAACCCATGTAATAAAAATGGGATTCTTAAACATCATGCCATCATAACATAATCCATATAAGATAAAAGGACTTCAAAAAAAATAATCCCATCATAACATAATCAAATAAATATAAAAATATGGATAGAAACAGAACCCTATATTATCTTATATGGAAAATAATTTTGATAAAACACTTGAACTCCATTCTTGAGGAAAATATCCTTTCTACTTCAAAAAAAACATTTTCCTTTATTAACATGTCATACAATTTTAAACTAAAAGAAGTTAACTATAAATAAACTTGAAAACTTGTAAAGGAATATTCATGTCGTATAAGTTAAAAAAATTCTTCTTGTACTTTCGCTGAAAAAGTATCTCGTACTGAATATGACAAAATATTTCTTTCATATCTTTTACTAAAATTCACCAATATGTAAAATTGGATTTAAACAATTGTAGGAGGATATAAATAATATTACATATTGAGGAAACATGGATGTGGATGATAAATATGCCCCAGTAAATTCCTAAGTATAAACAATATTGGATAAAAATTGAGATTACGAGATTTTCCCTAACCTTAGGTCTGATATGCTTCGTACGTATCTGAACCTCCTCTTCCTCAACGTGCCACCTTTAAACTTCCTCTTAAGGGACTAGAGGTTGTCTTTTGAGAAGACCAGAACCTCTATAATATTACTAGGGAATTTTGGAATATTAATGGTTAGGGTTTGGCCGAGCTTTAAGGTTCAAAGTTGTGTAAAGAGGAGAGGGAGGAGGTGCCCTTTTATAAGGGAGGAGAGGGTCACCTTTGGAAACCTCAAAAATATTAATTTATAATAAATAAAACCCCACTTAAAAACCTCCAAAAATGACTCATATTTAAATATTAGATGATATAGGGTTGTAATATCATCAAACAATAAAATTTAGACATGTTGGAAATTTATTTTAAACCTTACCAACTTGATTTATCCTTATTTAATCTATTTAATTTTATTTGTGGTAATAAGATTGTAAATTTTAAATTGTTATAAATAATTACTTAAATGTTGTGAATTTTCCATAATTGGATAAGTTATGACATTTCAGACCATATAAATTTTAATTTATAATTTTTAAATATTTTTGTGATTTTTAAAAAAATTTATATTATGTTATTTTTATAAAATAACAATAGTGTCAATTTTGACACTATTCATTTATTTGAATTTAAATAAAATACACACAGAAGATATGTTCAAAATAAAAGATTATATAGATTAATAACATGTCATATTTATCTAGAAAATTAGTTGAACACATTAAATAGTTCATATTATATTTATTTTAATATTTTTAAAACCATTTATTTGATCTTTCAATAAATAAAATAATTTCAACATCACTATTATGTCACCTTTAATGATAATTATTTAATCCCTAAAAATTCTAAATAAATTAACATGACATGGATTATTTTATTATATTTCTATATACTATTAATTTTTGAAGTTTCATGAAGGTTTTCACTAAATTGAAATTATTATACTTATAATATTTAAGAGAGTGACATGTTGTCACTTTCTTTGATTTTAATAATAATTAAATTATTTTCATGGTCAAAAGTCCATAAAATGAATCTATTCCAACCCTTAGGTGATATTTTTTGACTTTTAGTCATCCAATAGAATTTTGGCAGGTGTTAGGTTAATTTTATAATCTTATTTTTACCCTTAATTACCCGATTTACCTTTAACTGTAGTAAATAAAAATTACCGTAGTTACTATTCATAATATCAAAAAAATAAAAGTAACCTATTAACATAATTTGAACCCACTGAATTCAAATATGGAATTCATTTTTCAAAATTCAAAACACAGAAGTTGCAGTAATTAATTTAAAATTAATCCTGTTGTTAAGAAAATGGGTTTTAAAAGTTAAAACATTGCCAAAGATTTAAATGTTTTTACCTATGAATTCAATGTAAAATTAATTGTAATGACATACATTATATTAAATGATAAAAATATATTATATTTATACTTTAAAACCATTAAATATTATAATTTAACCATATAAATTATTGCGATGAAAAAAGTTGTTTTTAATTAAAATATAGCGTGTTTTTACTATTCATTAAAATATGAAAGTTATCAGAATAATATGAAAAATTTATCCCAAGTTAATTTTTATATCCTGGTTCCAAATAAGAATTTTATTTTTTTCAAATTCAACTTATAAACTTGTAAAAAATTATGTTTATAATGGGTGCGCCATCAAAAGGCGGTAAAACTGCATTTTTTTTAAAAATACTTCTTTTATCTGAAAAATTGATTTTGTTTTCATACCTCATTCTTGAAAATATGTAAGATGAATTATAATGTTATAAAATTTAAATTTCAGTTAATACTATTCATAATGTCTAGTTCATAATATTATAATAATATATCATTCTTTAGTGAAACTCGGCATTGCGTGCAACACAAGCTATCGAGGAAGGTAGCTCTTGCGTGTAACGCAAGCCAAGCTGGTGTTGTGTGTAGTGAAAGATTATCTTGGGGTTGCGTATAACATAAGACACAAAAAAAATATTTCTCATAAAATCTCAGGGTGTTACATTCTACCCCCCTTAAAATAAATTTCGCTCTCGAAATACATCATTTCGAAACAAACAGATGAGTATACCTCTCCTACATCATATCCTCAAGTTCCCATGTAGCTTCTTATAATTGGTGGTTCCTCCATAAAACTTTAACCAAGTGAGTGTTCTTGTTTCTTAGAACTTTTTCGCTATGATCCATAATCTCTATCGGCTGCTCTTCATAAGAAAGATCTTGCTCCAGCGGTACAACTTCTTAGCTTAGTACATGTGAAGGATTAGGTATGTACTTTCTCAGGAGAGATACATGGAATACATCATGAACTTGAGAGAGATTCAGTGGAAGCTCCAATCGGTAAGCTACCTTCCCAACACGATACAGTATTTCAAAAGGACCGATATACCTAGGGATCAGCTTTTCCTTCTTTCCAAATATCATTACTCACATCTAGGGAGATATTCAAAAGAACACTTTATCACCCACTTCAAACTCTAGGTCTTTTCTTCGGTTATCGGCATAACTTTTTTGTCGACTCTGAGCTACTCTTATGTGTTGTTGAATAGATCTTACATTTTCTGCCATCTCATCAACAAGATCAGGTCCTAATAGCTTTTTTTCCCCAACTTCATCCCAGCAAGTTCGAGTTATGCATTTCTTTCCATAGAGAGCTTTATAAGGCTCCATCTGAATACTGGAGTGAAAGCTATTATTATAAGAAAATTTCACTAAAGGTAGGTGTTGATCCCAACCACTTTGAAATCCATATATCAAGCTCTCAACATGTCTTCTAGAGTTTGAATTGTCATCTCAGATTAACTGTATGTCTGAGGATGATAAGCAGTGCTGAAACTCAACTCTGTATCTAGAGTATGCTAAAGACTTCTCCAAAACATCGAGGTAAACCTCGGATCCTGATCAGATATAATGGAAAGTGGTACTTCATGCAATCTTACCACTTACTTCACATATATCCTAAAAATCTTATCAAGAGAAAAATATTCTCTAATAGCAATTAAGTGTGCTGACTTTGTAAGATGATCAACTATAACCTAGATAGAATTATTGCCTTTGTATGTTTTAGGAAGTCCAGTGACAAAGTCCATAGTGATGTTTTCCCATTTCCATTATGGCATGGGTAATGGTTGTAACATACCCTTAGACTTCTGTCTCTCAGCTTTAACTTGTTGACAAACCAAGCATCGAGAGACATATTCAACAACATCTTTTTTCATTCCATCCCACCAGAAGTACTCCTTCAGGTCCCTATACATCTTCGTGCTTCCAAGGTGAATAGAGAATGAAGAACTATGAGCTTCATCCGATATTTACTTATTTAATTTTGGGATGGGAGGAACACAAACCCGATTCCTAAACATTATTATTTCATCACAATCAATGTGGAATTCAGTAACATTTCTCACCGTCTTTTGTAACTCTACATCTTCTTTTTGTGCCTCTTTTATCTTCACATGTAAAGATGGTTGAACATTCATTTGAGAAAGATAATATTTTTCCCCTTCCATTATAATTCCAAGATCTATCCTTTGTAAATCCATAAATATTGTATCTTTTGTGATCCTCATCATGGATAATCTATCATGGTCTTGTCGACTTAATGCGTCTTCCACCTTGTTTGATTTCCCAGGGTGATAATGAATTGAGCATTCGTAATCCTTAATCAGCTCCAACCATCTTCTTTGATGCATATTCATCTCCTTTTGTGGGAAAATATACTTTTAACTTTTATGATCAGTATAAATATCACACCTTTCACCATAAAGATAATGCCTCCAAATCTTTAAAGCAAAGATTACCGTAGAAAACTCCAAATCATGATTTGGGTAATTTTACTCATGGATTTTCAACTGTCATGAGGAATAATCTATCACCATATCATTTTTCATGAGAACACACCCCAATCCCTTCTTGGATGCATCACTATAGATCACAAACCTTTCTCCACTACAAGGCAGTGTGAGCATAGGTGCACTGGATAAACTTTTTTTAACTCTTTGAAATTATCTTCACACTCCTCTGTCCACACGAACTTAACTCCTTTTCAAGTCAACCTGGTGAGTGGATTAGATAATCGTGAAAAATCTTTCACAAAATTTCGATAATATCCAGCCAGACCAAGAAAACTTTGGATCTCAGTTACTGTTTTTGGTCTCGACCTTCTTTTGATAACCTCTATTTTTACTGGATCAACAGATATCCCCTCTTTTGAGATTATGTGACCCAAAAATGATACTTTTTGAAGAAAAAATTCACACTTGGTAAATTTGGCATAAATATTATCCTTTCTCAGAGTCTTCAATACAATTATTAATTGATCTTCATGTTCTTACTTGCTCTTTGAATAGACAAGAATATCGCCTATAAAGACTACCACAAACTGATCAAGATAGTCTCTAAAGACTCTATTCATTATATCCATGAAGATAGCAGGGGAATTAGTAAGACCAAATGGTATCACTATAAATTCATAGTGTCCATACCTTGTACAAAAAGTCATCTTTGGTATATTCTCCCTTTTGACCCTTAATTGATGATACCCTAAATGAATATCAATCTTGGAAAAGTATTAAGCTCCATGTAGTTTGTCAAATAAGTCATCAATGCATGGGAGAGGATATTTTTTCTTGATAGTGATCTTGTTAAGTTCTTGATAATAAATGCAGAGTCACATTTATCCATATTTATTCTTAACAAACAGAACAGGTGCTCCCTAATATGACGCACTAGGGCGTATGAATCCCTTATCAATATTCTCTTGGAGTTGCTTCTTCAATTCTTACAACTCAATTGGGGACATTCTATAAGGTGTCTTTGAAATGGGCATAGCACCTGGTATGAGTTCTATTGAAAACTCAACTTCACGATTTGGTGGAAGACCTGGAAACTCCTCTGGAAAGATATCATAAAACTCTCATACAATGGGAATATTATTAATCGTGAGTTTCTCTCGAACCATTTGAGATAAATAACCTTCATTTATTGGAATCAAGACCCATAAGATGGAAAAATTTCCACTGAAAGGTTTTATTCATCCTTGCATCGATAGATGATCATAGATTGATCGGGAATATGAAATGTGACTTCCCTTCTTTGGAAATCGATCTGATCTCTATATAAGGAAATCCACTCCATGCCAAGAATCACATCAAATTCCACTACAGGAAGGATCACAAGATTTGCAGGAATTATTTTCCCACAAATTTCAATTGGAGAAGAATTATAAACTTTTGATGCACCTGTGGTGCCATTAGGAGTTGTCACAGCTAACTCAATAGTTAATTGTTGAGGTAGTATAGAAATACCCTTAGAAAATTATTCAGAAATAAAAGATTGGGTGGATGCAGAATCAAATAAAACATTTGCTACTTTAGAGTGGATGGTAAGTGTACCTTTCACCACTTTGTTATTGTACTCCACATCGCTGATAGAAATTGCATGTGACTTTATTTTTTCTTTGGCCTTAAGAGTTTATTGATGTCAATCATCATCAACAACCCTTGGATTAGGGCATTGACTAGCATAATGCCCCATTTCCTTGCACTTGTAACACTGAACTGTAGTAGGTGCATTCTGTGTAGCCTTTTCTTTGTTCGCATCACTAGATATATTTTTCCCATCATTGCGGAATTCAAATGCCTGATGACCTTCTTTCCCACATTTGAAACATTTACTTGTCCCTTTAAGACAATTACCTCCATGTTTCTTTCCACACTTTGAGAATAAGGGAAAACTCATCTTCTTTTCAGTGTGGTCTTTAGATTTCCCTTTGAATTCCATTTTCCTCTTCTTATCAAACCCATATGACTGATGGGTTACTCCAATATCCATATCAACCTTGAGAGCACATCTAACAATTTCCTCATAGCTATTGAAGTCCCTTATGACTAATGCCCTTAGAAGACTTGGATTTAAGCCACTAAAGAATCGATCGATCTTACTATCAGGTTGGATAATAATTCTGGAAGCATACCTTGCAAGTCTTTTAAAATTTTCTTCGTAGGTACCAACAGATTCATCATCCTTTTGATTTAGTTCAAGAAACTCCTTATCCATATTTGTTCGAAGAATACGAGGGAAGTACTTATTGAAAAATATGTTCTTGAACTCGTCCCATTCCATGGACTCAATTTCGTCTCTTTGCCTCATATTCTTGATAATATTCCACCATTGATCAGATTCACCTTCCAAATGATATACTGCTAAGATGAATTTATCATGTTCAGAACATTGAAGAACTGAAAATATCTTTTCAGTGGTACTGATCCATTGTTTATCCACTAATGGATCACCAGACTGGATGAATGAGGGTGGATGCTGCCTCATGAAGGATTCAACAGAATTTTGCTCCTTCCTTTTCTCGTTTGTAAGTCCTGCATGATTCATAGCTTGAGAAAGTTGTGTGATCATGGATACAAGATTTTGCATTCCAGATCCCATAATGTTTGGTTTCTCAAGGGGACAATCATTTCATTGCCCGTCGCATTCAGCATTAACATGGGTCCTTCGGGTTCTAGCCATTGACTAAAACCAATAATCATAGTATGAGAAACACTAATCATAATAGGAAAACCACATAATCAAGAATAAAATTTCACAATTAAGGTCTTATCATAGGTTATTCAAGGCCATTTCTAAAACACTAATATTGTGTTCTATGCTTAGACATATCCTTAGGGTTCTCACTAAGGCTTTCACATCCTAGTTTCCAAAGGATGACTATACCTTTCCTCTAATACCAACTATAACGACCCATACTTTACATACATTTTTATTACTTCAGAATTGAAACATACCTATTACAACATATAACAAAACCATGATAGGTCCGTATAGGTATAGTGTCTTTAGAAACTGGGAAACATAAACAACTGGTTCATAAAAAATCTACATTGTCTCCCATTTATTTCATCATATCTAGAGTCCCTTTAGGCATATCCTACTTAATAACCTTCTTCCTGACCTGGGGAAAAGAAAACATACAAAAGAGTGAGCTCAAATTCTCAATAAGGGTAAGAAAAGTAAATATCAATCATATCATATTCATAAGAACATAACATTTTGAAAATCTTAACCTGCAAAAGAGATCATAATATCATAACATGGGATAAATCATAGTGGTGAAATGTAATCCCAATAATCATAACATAAAACATGAAACTTTGTGGAATACACACATAATCATAGAAAATCATTTCTTATTAGTCAATACTCATTGCCAAGACTATCATAGAGGACAAAGTCCATTTCAGAACCGATTTCACTCCTCATTCCAGTCTTGTATCACTAAACCGGATTAACTTGTCGTTTCAGCCATATTTATCTCATGAGATATAAATATTTACCCAATGTATTGGAGGGAGACATAGGTCCCACCCATCTCATAATAAAACCATTCTTATGTGTGCTAAAAAATCATAAATCATATATCATAGCATAACCCATGTAATAAAAATGGGATTCTTAAACATCATGCCATCATAACATAATTCATATAAGATAAAAGGACTTCAAAAAAATAATTCCATCATAACATAATCAAATCAATATAAAAATATGGATATAAACAGAACCCTATATTATCTTATATGGAAAATAATTTTGATAAAACACTTGAACTCCATTCTTGAGGAAAATATCCTTTCTACTTCAAAAAAAACATTTTCTTTTCTTAACATGTCATAAAATTTTAAACTAAAAGAAGTTAATTATAAATAAACTTGAAAACATGTAAATGAAGATTCATGTCGTATAAGTTAAAAAAAATTCTTCTCATACTTTGGCCGAAAAAGTTTCTCGTACTGAATATGACAAAATATTTCTTTCATATCTTTTACTAAAATTCACCAATATGTAAAATTGGATTTAAACAATTGTAGGAGGATATAAATAATATTTCATATTGAAGAAACATGGATGTGGATGATAAATATGCCCCAGTAAATTCCTAAGTATAAACAATCTCAGATAAAAATTGAGATTGAGAGATTTTCCCTTACCTTAGGTCTAAAATGCTTCGTACGTATCTGAACCTCCTCTTCCTCGACGTGCCACCTTTAAACTTCTTCTTAAGGGACTAGAGTTGGTATTTTGAGAAGACCAGAACCTCTAGAATATTACTAGGAAAGTTTTTAATATTAATGGGTAGGTTTTGGCCGAGATTGAAGGCTCAATGTTGTATAAATAGGAGAGGGAGGAGGTTCCCTTTTATAAGGGAGGATAGGGGCACCTTTGGATACCTCAAAAAATATTAATTTATAATAAATCAAACCCCACTTTAAAACCTCCGAAAATGACTTGTATTTGAAGATTAGGTGATATAGTGTTGTAATCTCATTAACCAATAAAATTTATATGTGTTGGAAATTTATTTTAAACCTTATCAACTTGATTTATCCTTATTTAATCTATTTAATTTTATTTGTGATAATAAGATCCTAAATTTTAAATTGTTATAAATAATTACTTAAGTGTTGTGAATTGTCCATAATTGGATAAGTTATAAAATTTCAGACCATATAAATTTTAATTTATAATTTTTAAATATTTTTGTGATTTTTAAACAATTTTATATTATGCTATTTTTATAAAATAACAATAGTATCAATTTTGACACTATTCATTTATTTGAATTTAAATAAAATACACACAGAAGATATGTTCAAAATAAAAGATTATATAGATTAATAAAATTTCATATTTATCTATAAAATTAGTGGAACACATTAAATAGTTCATATTATATTTATTTTAATATTTTTAAACCCATTTATTTGATATTTCAATCAATAAAATAATTTCAACATCACTATTGTGTCACATTTAATGATAATTATTTAATCCCTAAAAATTCTATATAAATTCACATGATGTGGATAATTTTATTATCTTTCTATATACTATTCATGTTTTAAGTTTCATGAATTTTTTCACTAAATTAAAATTATTATACTTATAATATTTAAGAGAGTGACATGTTGTCACTTTCTTTGGTTTTAATAATAATTAAATTATTTTCATGGTCAAAAGTCTATAAAATGAATCTATTCTGACCCTTAGGTAATATGGGTCGACTTTTAGTCATCCAATAGAATTTTGGCAGGTGTTAGGTTAATTTTATAATCATATTTTTACCCTTAATTACCCGATTTACCTTTAACTGTAGTAAATAAAAATCACCGTAATTACTATTCATAATATCAAAAAAATAAAAGTAACCTATTTACATAATTTGAACCCACTTAATTCAAATATGGAATTCATTTTTCAAAATTCTAAATACAGAAGTTGCAGTAATTAATTTAAAATTAATCCTATTGTTAAGAAAACGGGTTTTAAAAGTTAAAACATTACCAAAGATTTAAATGTTTTTACCTATGAATTCAATGTAAAATTAATGGTAAAGACATAAATTATATTAAATGGTAAAAATATATTCTATTTATACTTTAAAACCATTCAATATTTTAATTTAACCATATAAATTATTGCGATGAAAAAAGTTGTTTTTAATTAAACTATAGCGTGTTTTTACTATTCATTAAAATATGAAAGTTATCAGAATAATATGAAAAATTTATCCAAAGTAAATTTTTATATCCTGATTCCAAATAATAATTTTATTTTTTAAAATTTAACTTATAAACTTATCAAAAATTATATTTATAAAGGGTGCGCCATCAAAAGTCGGTAAAACTGCATTTTTTGAAAAATACTTCTTTTATCCGAAAAATTGATTTTGTCTTCATATCTTATTCTTGAAAATATGTAATATGAATTATAATGTTATAAAATTAAAAATTCGGTTAATACTACTCATAATGGCTAGTTCATAATATTATAATAATATATCATTGTTTAGTGAAACTCGGCATTGCGTGCAACACAGGCTATCGAGGAAGGTTGCACTTGCGTGTAACGCAAGCCCAGCCGGTGTTGTGTGTAGTGAAAGATTCTCTTGGTATTGCATATAACACAAGACACACAAAAAAAATATTTCTCATAAAATCTCAGGGTGTTACAGTTTTATAATTGTTACCTCACCTCCTCTTTCTATTATCATTGGGATCCTATGTATCTTAGTGAGGGATTGAGAGATGAATTTTATATATTCATGATGATACAAACTAGATAAACTATAGTATTGGACCCTATATGGGAGTTCCACCAATGGGGCTAGTTTAGAGTAATCGGTTAGTTGTATACTTAGGAATGTATTAATATGCTGATAGATGGTTCCAACCTGAGTATGTCACCACTTAAGATATTTTGGACTTTCCCGTGATCATCTCCTCTTTAATATTTATTATTTATTGTGTGTAGTTTTCTTATAATTTTCTTAGGATATGATATTTTGGTTTCACTTTTATATTCGGTTCATATTGTACTTCCAATTTTGTTTATTCAGTTCATTCATTCACTTTATGATCTATTTTGATTGATTTTATTTACCTTCAGTGTAGCTTTTATTGGTGCTATAAAAATAGGATTTCTAACTGTGTGATTTAAAAAGGTTCATTTAATAAAAGGGGTTTTTAAGGCCTCTTTAAAACATGTTTGGATTTCAAGGAGGAATTTATAGTGAAAATTAAAGTTTTTTTCTAAAAAAGTTAAATAAATACTTCTTACTTATATTTTCAATCTAGTGTTTATGTTTTTTTCTATAAAAGGAAATTCATGGTCTCTATGGTGCTTTCTTACTATGATATTTTATGATAACACCTTACTTGAACACTCGGCGTCAGTAGAGACTGTCTTTTTTGTATGCTTAGGTTTAGTTTTTTGATCACTCATACAGTGAGCTTTTTTATATTAGATGGTGATCTTATGGTCATGTGGAGATGGTGTTGGTTATGTTTGGTTTTATTTTAGTATCATGGATATATCATCTTAGACAAACCGTCTTCATTATAGTTTTTGTTATTTCTTAGTAATATTTTTTTCTTACTTTGATTTTGTTATAGATTTTTCTGGTTATGATTTTTTTGAATTTTATTTCATTTTTACATATTTATTTTTTTTGTACATGGATCTTTTATGTATAGAGTAGTTATTTCAGGCCTTTGAGTGGAAGCTCCACATTAAGTTTATTTTATCTAGTATAAATAATTCCCAAAAATTATATCTAATTCCTTGTCACTAGTTTCTCTACAGAAGTGATTAGCAATGTGCCTTGGGTATATCATGGGCCGAATCGAGCACCCAATTCTAGGGTGGCCCAGATTTTGTCTGTGGAAATTTGACTACCCATTTTTCAATAATGATATGTGTAATGATATAAGAGAATAAAAAAATATCAAATGATTATATCTATAGATCATATCTTATAGAATTGAAAATTATTTAGATATAACTATAAAAGTGAGAATTGTTGATTAATTTGTAGAGAGATTGAGGGGAGATCAGAATATATGATCATATTTTATGAAAGAATAATATGATTTTATGGAAGAAGAAAATGATTTTATGGATATCATTAATATATTTTTTCTCCTAGAAAAAGGAATAAAATTTATATTATCAATATGATGAATATGGATGTCAAAACTATACCAATAATGTTATAATCATTCATGTTTTCATTTATGGAAATCAATTCATTAACTTTTTTAATAATATATTTAAAATTATAATAGTGAGAAATGAATTTTTTATGTTTTGGTGATTGTAAACCAAGAGGGGTAGGGAGGAAAATATAAACTTATAAAAAAATTATGCATAGTATATTTTGGTACATTAAAACATCACAATTGTATGATCATTATACATATCCAAGTATGGAAAAACTGAGTGAAATTTCTTATGTTGTGTGATTTTATTTCTTCCATACATAGTGATGAATATAGTAGAGTAACTAATAATTATGAAAAATATTAATGAATTAGATAATTATAATTTACATAACCTAATTATCTGCCCTCTTAGGGTATAATCCATAGTGGGGCCAACAAGTAGTATTATAGTTAATTGTTCTTTTTTTTAAGTGTTTTCTCACTAAATTATATATGAAAGATATTTTTAAACACAAGGTATTTTTTATTATCAAAATGAATAACTTTCAAATATGGATGATTCATATGAAACACTATTTCTAATCACTTAGAATGGATGTGTATATTATGGTCATATAAGTATTTGTGGAAAACATAGAAATTATATCACTCATAGAAATGAATCATAAGAAATTGGATACTAATGTCAAGGAAATAAATACTTTAATATATACAAATTTGAGGTTATGAAAACCCTAAAAATACATGTTGGATAAATTTTTTAATATAAATAAAGGTGATTCAAAGAATAAATAGGATAAATTTTATATTAATTGTAATAAATATAAATATTTTATGTTTTGTTCAATTGAATATGTGGTTTCATTATTTGATAATGTGAGTGTTCTTAGGAAGGATATGTGTGGACTTATCAAGATTTATAAATATGTTTTTATTGTCAAGTGCATATTGTTAAGATTTCCTATTTAATTTAATTTGAATGTTTTATTTATTTATGAACTATATTAAAATACAATATTACTGTATGACTTGTAAAATAACCTCATTATATATGAGATAAGGATGACCTGATGGAAAAGGTGAAATCAAGGTAAGTAGAATTTATGGACATGAATAATATCACAATGGAGGATAACATGGATGATAAGGAAGTCATGTAATTAATTCCACTCCTTTCCTCAAATCAAACAAGGAAAAAAAGGAAATATTCCATTTTTGAATTTTTTATATGGAAATATTTGGAATCTCACTGTAAAGTTTCCTAATATATTTTATTGTGACATGGAGGATGATCCACAAATAAATAAATCCTCTAGATATGTAAAAAGAAAGAGGTGTACTGAGAATAACTTTTTTGAAAAAATAACATTATTTCACTAGAATCTTATGACTTGGAGGAATTGTAAGTAGATTAAATTAATGACTAAAATGACCATAAGGGGGATTTCTTATAGTTAATATAGAAAAATGAAAAATTAAGGATGAAATTAGACGTAAATAAGTTGAATTCAATGGTGTTGTAAACCTAAAATTTTATTCATAGGATATGATTAAAGAAATATACATTAATAGAGATGAAATTAAGAAATATAATGTGGTGTTACATGATGCAAAAATATATATAAAGTAGAAAAAATAGGAAAATGATGAGTTAAAATTTGGGATTGAAGAAATAAAATATGAAAAGTTAAGGAACTCAGAGAATGTTTTTGAACTAAAACACAACATAGTGTATAAATATTCAAAAATTAATGGTATAATTAATACTATGAATTAAAATTGTAAATGGATTAATTATATTAAATGATAATTCATTAAAATGATGTTAAATCATTAAAATCATCAAATAACCATGACTCTCAGAATGAAATTAAGTAATTTGATTGAATGGGATGTTGAAAATGTGAAATAAATGATTGGATATCACTCAAATTACCTTGAGAATTTTATAAAAAAACAATGTTCTTCTAATGAAGGAATGGTAGAACTGGGACATGACAATAAAAAATTCTATCAAATTTGAAGAAATTAAAAAATCTACCACTCTAGTAAATAATATTTATTTGAGAGAGACCCAAAATACCATTCTAAAAATAGTGAATGCATATAAAAATTTACCTTAAATTAAGTGTTACTTTTGTGTTAATATGAGTAAATCAATAAATTTATGTTCCATAACAAAAAGTTATTCCAATGCATAAGTGTAATGGGGACCGATGAGTATAATTAAAATATCTCATTATGGTTTTCATGGATACAATTTTTTGATTAAAGTTTATGGAAACAAATTCATTTATCTCTCATCATAGAGGCAAAGTAATGATAATAGAGATACAAATTGGTGTAATAAGTAACTAAAGGAGTCTTATAATAGGATGAAATTTAAAAACTAGTTTATATCATTATGATATATATAGAATACATCATATAAAAGGGAAAAATCATGATTATTAACCCCAAATATATGTGATGTTTTATATAGAAATAAAAAAAGTTTTATAAGGATTCAATAGTAGAGATCTCTCTAAAAGTAATGGATAAAGATAAATTTTAGATTCATGATAGTGGTTTTCTTTATCATATTATGTGAAATAAGGATTTATTTTTTCATGTAATTTATGACAAGGAAGGCATCATGTGAATTATAAATGATCAGGAATAAAAACAATTGTCTTTGAGAAAGAAAAAAAATAGAGGTCAGTATATGATTAATATAGATGTCTTGGTAGTGGAAGGACCTAGACATGATATTTTCAGTGTAATTCCACTATGTAAATTAGGTAATGTAATTAACTTTACCAATAAGACATTTTATATCAAGGTAAAATGTGGTACAATGGTAATGAAAGGAAAGAATGTGAAGGGAGATATCTATCTTATTAGGTGATAAAAATGTGTGTGTTTTATTTCTAAGAATGAGGGGAAATCATTTGATAAGAAACTTAAACACTTGGTTAAAACATCCTTAGATGAATTTTTAAGGAATTAAGGTGCATATGATATTTCTAAACTTGCACATGATTACACTCATACACGTGATGTTTTCCAATAAGGAAATATCATTAAAAAGTTCAATATTCCAAATGATAAAATGCCATTAGGGTTTCCTAAAGTGGTTATTATGGACGTTTTTGGGATTATAACTCTAAGATAAATTGATAAAATAAGTTTTTATATACTATTTATCTATAAATATAGAAGTATTTCTTGAATAATAGTGAACACTCATAAATATGTGATATTTAATAACATAGTACATTATTATAGGATGGTTAAAAATATTCTTATAATTGATTTTTGAAATTATAAAACAAATATGGTATTAAATTTATAAATATAGAAGTGGGAGAATATCTTGAAAAATATGTGATAAGGCATTAAGTTTTAGTAATTATAACCCCTTAGATAAAGGATATTGTGAAAATTATAAATTTTATAATAAATAGCATGGATTAGATGGTGTTGATTGAAAAACTTACTCTAGAAATTTTTTTGGATGGAAGTGTTTTTAAGAATAAAAGATATAATGAATAGAGAATTTTTGTATCTTGATGAAGAAAAACCCATTTATATAATATGACATGGGAAGAAACTAACTCTGAAATAATTTTAAATACTTAGAATTGAATAATTTATTATTCACAAGAATAAAATTCACTCAGAAGTTTGAATATAATGGGGAAGAATTTATTTTTAATAGATATTAATTTAAAAATAAAGTATCATGTATGATACAACAAATATATTTCAAAATTTATTAAAAATAAAGATATAATTTCCCTAGAAAATGAGAAAATAATTAGTCAAATATGATGAAATTTCACTAGAAAGAGGTATTAAAGTGAAGAGTTTAGGGGGATTACTGAATAATAATGATGATTCAGAGGAAGAAAAAAAATTAATTATAATGATGATTCTAGAACAAGATTAATGTTAAAAAGGAAATTAAGAATTAGAGAAAAAATAAATTAATTGAACATTATTAGTGACAGAACAGCACTAGTTGAAAACTAGATTGATGAATTATAAAAAATAAATGGTAATTATTTCAGAATTAATTATCAAAAAAATTATTAAGGATACTAAAGATGATAGTTTGATAAAATCCCTCAATGTGTATCTCAATCAGATCAATAAGAATCAAACATGAGAGATTTCTTTGAGACTACAATATAAGAATGTCATCAGAATCAAATGAGTTTTTTTAGAATAAAATAAATAATGATGAAAAAATTATTTTAAACAAATCATGAGTAGTTTATAAGGGATATTATCATATTTTAGGTATTTATTTCATGATAAATTTTATTTTTTGGAAAGGTTGGAAATTATTTCTTTATTCTTATCTATCAAAATTCAAAAAATGTTTAACGTTTTCCAAATATACGTAAAATAAAATTTTCCTAAATAGATTTCATTAATAATAAATATTAATTGAATATTAAAATTTATTTCATATACATAAAGGAGAGGATAAATTTTATTTATTAAATAGGATCCTAATATGTTCAATAAAGTATCAAGAACATTGTATTCTATGATTGTTCAAATTATCATGAAAATTGGATTCTTGTGAGGAGGAGTTGATCATAATCTACATATGAAAATGAAGTATGATCAAAGGATTTTGGATCTTATACATGATTCAGTATAATATCTTTTGGATTAAGTAAATTTCAATGTAGGTACTTTGTTTAATTCATGAAGATTAAGTTTGATATGTCCATGATTATTGAATTAACATATTTCCTTGGTTTGAAAGTTACTCAAAGAATACATGTAAATTTAATTTAACATTGTAAATATACAAATCAATTGCTAAAAATATTTGGTATTTAGGATATTAATATCATGAAAAATCCTATTGTTACCTAGAAATTTTTTTGAAAAGATAATTATGAAAAGTTATTTTATATCATGGAATGTAGGAAAATCATTTGGAACATATTATACACAAAAAAATAGACCCAATATTGTGTTTTTATTTGTAAAGAAATATAATATCTAGTTAATATCAAAAAAATACATATAATATTATTAAAATTAATACTTGGTTATATCAAAGGTAGGATATATTTCATGTTCTTATACAAAATAATAAAGTAGTAAGAGTTATTAGGATATAGGATATTGATTAGGTAGGATCGGTATATGATAGAAAATCAGAATTTGTTAGTTCATTAAATATTACTAATTTATTTATTTATTGGTTGATAATGAAATAATATTTTGTATCATTGAGCACTATAAAATCAAGTATATTTCCACTACTAAAGCTTGTACAAAACTTTTCTGTATGTGATTACAACTTGAAGGAAATGGTGTAAAGTTATATTGCTATATTGAGATTAAATATGAAAACTCAAGTGCCATTAATATTAGAGAAGATATTATTTATCATTTGATACTAAATCATAATTATATCATGTAGTATTTTATCATGGATAATGTGGAGAAAGTTATGGTGAAATTGGAATATACATCAGCAGAATATAAAATTGTAGATATTATAACAAAGGACCAGTCCAAAGATATTTTTTATAAGCATAAACAAAAACATAGAGTTAAACCTTATCCATAAGCCTTATAACATGGATAAGTAAACCCCACTACTCTAATGGGTTCTGTGTTTATAGGTTTCGAGATAAAAAAATTCCATACAATGGTTCTAAACATGTTTTATTAATTAAGTAAAACTTCAAAAAGTGACTTACGATAAGGTATAATTATCTAAAGTGATATTACATTGAATTATTGAGTCCCAAAACAAACTTTATGAATTAGTATTTTGTTTTAATTAAAAATTGTTGATATACACAAATGTTTATTTATAAAAGGAGGAAATTATTTTAAGGGGGGAGATAGAATTGGGTAAAGTGATGAAGTTTGAGTAATGAGAGTGTTGGCACCGAATTATGCACAAAGCCATAACATCCATATTTGGGTAAAAAAAGCACCATTTAACTCAACATAACATTCCAAGAATCCTATGGAAGGTGTGTGAAAGATCCCAAAAATGCGCGTAAGGTGGAAATCCATGTGCAGAGCTCTTATGCACTCAATGTGATGTCCAATGGGACAGTGTGTTCATGAAAGTCATGATCCAAATAGGAAGTTATGTGGAAGAACTCATCCATGACCAGAATATTATGCACCACTATGGAATCATTTTTCTATATATATTTAAGTTCACCCCCCCCCCCCCACTTATTCAGGGGGTTTTCCGAAAGTTGAAGCATCATTGTGCTGCATGTAAGAGACCTCTTCTGCGACATCGAACAAGATGAACCACTCAATGTATACGATCTTGCGCAACATGTTCCTTGAGGGTCATCTTTATTTTAGGCCCACTATGTTTTAACCCTTCCCAACTTCTTGAAACCCTAAGTAAAATGTGCACAAAATTCTCCTCTTTAGAGAAACTCTACCCTGAATGCAACCAAATCTTGTGATCAACCCATCCTTTTTCTCGCAGACCTCCAGTATTTCACACACCACCTCCTTGAACCACCATGGGTTTCCTTTACTCTAAAGAACCATGTTTGATCCCCTATTTCATGCAACCCTCATATCTTGCACGCACCTCCTCCATGAGGCCCTTCAGACTTGTGCATAGTGATTTCTTGGTCCCTCATGTGGTGCCATCTGTTGCGATGCCCTACCTCTTACTTAGTAGCATAGGTATGCTAATTACCCTTGTTTTGTATCAAGGGGACACTAAAATATACCCCAATATTATCCACTACTAAACACACTAACCTTATGGAATTTATGACACCTTCCCTTCCCCAAGGGTTGATGAGCGTCGGTTATGTAATACCACAGGGTAAGGAGTGAGTCCCCCACATCTGAGTTGCAGAATGTTAAACTAAATAGCACTAATGAACCCAACACATGACATTAAACTATGATATCACACTATGTATCCATCCTTGGATTTCTCTTTGTATGAGTGACATTGAATGAAATCCTCTATGTAGGATTAGAGAGGGGATGGGAACTGGGAACCTCTCACTTCCCACACTCTCAATCTATCATCCCTCTCCCTTTGAGATTTGTCACCATGTGTGCCTCGGTTAGTCTCTATGGGTAAGCCCCAGAGCACCTCTTGATAGGATTATATGTGTATGACTGACATGAAATGTGATCTTCCTCACATGGAATGTGATCCTCATTTACATTTTTATTTATATGTATAAGTATTTATTTAAAGTATTTTTATATATATATGTCTATAATGCATTACAATAAATTTATATAATGTGTTTATATAATACATAAATATATACACAATTTCACGCTATTGACGCTCCTTTTCGTCACATTGTCTAAAGGAATGGAAAGGGAAATGACTTAGCACAAATTGATTCATCTTTTTAAGAAAACATCAAAAATCGATAAAGGAATGATCAAGGCTTAAAATGCACATGAACCGCACAAGTTCCCTTACCGTCGTGCAAGTATGCTTGTGTGCCGACTAATGATCACGCAAGTGACTTGCACGACCTAAGTTATAACCACCCGGGGTCTTCTCCAGCCTATAAATAGACCCTTTGGGCCCCTCATTTCAAGAGGATTTTTTCCAGAATTCATATATAGAGATCTAAACGCCCAAGTATCTTCTTTAAGTCTTCTGAACACTTCTAAGGTAATTCTTTACCTAGAATGGAAGGTTTAAACAAGAGGAATAAGGTCTAAGTGTTAGAAATCACTAACACTTGTGCGCATAAATGTTTTTCCCTTAAGGGAAATGAACACACTTGCACGCCTCCTTACCTATTCATTGAAACTTGTGCGCCACTCTTCTGGAAGTACCTCAGGATGATTCTAAAGGCTTTGGTCAAGAATATCCCAAGTATTACTCTAAAGGTCAAGGATCGCGCAAGTACCCATGTGTTATGCAGGTATACATGCACGACAAATACTTGCACACCCACGCAATGCCTGCGCGCCTGCCAGGACTTGCGCGCCCCTCTCTTTTTGGGTGCCCTTCCTTCCTATTTAACCCCTCTTATACCACTCCACCTCTCCTATTCAAGATTTAGTCTTCAAGACACTCTTCAAATCTATTTATGGCATGTTTTCTTGATCCAGATTCCTTATCTGAAAGGAGTTCCATGGAATATATCTCAAAACTTAGTGATTTTCACATCTTTATGTCACTAAAGTTAGAGAGTTCATTAATTCAACCTCATCCTTTAAGATAAGAGAATCCTTAATATGGGCATCCTCCTTAGGATTAAGCCCCAAGTTCCCTTAACCTGGGCCTCCTTTTCAAGAGTAAGCACCAGTCCAAATCCTCATTACTTTGGGCATCCATTTTAGGAGTAAGCCCCAAGTCCTCTTTAATTTGGGCCTCCTTTTTAGGAGTAAGCCCCAGTCTCAAATATGGGCCTCCTTTTCATGAGTAAGCCCCAAGTTCCCTAACCTAGGCCTCTTCTTTAGGAGTAAGCCCCAGTCTCAAATATGGGCCTCCTTTTAAGGAGTAAGCCCCAAGTCCCCTAACCTGGGCCTCCTCCTTAGAAGTAAGCCCCAGTCTCAAATATGGGCATCTTCATTAGGAGTAAGCCCCAAACCTTAATTCCTTTAACCTGGGCCTCCTCCTTAGGAGTAAGCCCCAGGCTCAAATATGGGCATCCTCTTTAGGAGTAAGCCCCAAGTCCCTTAATTTTCAAATCACTTTAACCTGGGCCTCCTCCTTAGGAATAAGCCCCAGTCTTAATTTCTCTTAACCAGTCATAATTCCTTTTGATCGGGGCTTCCTTCTCAGGAGTAAAACCCAATCATAAGTCCCCTCCTAACTTGGGAATCTTCCTTAGGAGTAAGCCCCAAGATTAGAGTATCCAAATCTCCATGAAGCACATATACCTTTATAGACCATGTTCATGGATTTCTTCCCTGAAGTAAATCTTAACCCTCATCTATTTTTGGGCAGTCATATATACATAAGCCCTACATCATTACATGGCACAATTTTCAGGTTTCACCAATACCTCTTGTTTCTCACACCGAGCATGACTCATGTGAGCTTAGAGTGTAAAAGTAATCATGACATCTTTCTTTGAGCCATCAATCATGCATAAACATCATACTCCCTTACTCGAACTACGTGGGTTCTGATTCCTTTTCCAAAACAAAGGATACGTAGGTAGCCCACCAGCGGGTACGATCCCAATTCTAAAATAATCCATTTCCTCCTGAACGACAATAAAATTCAAGTTCCCCACTGAGTGGCTTTAAAACCAGTATGGTCATCATAATGACCAAGAGACTTTTATTTATTTAAGGATACCATCAACTAAGAATCTCTAACAAATACAGATGATTATCTATTAATGAATAACCTCGAATACATATAAAATATTCTCTAAATTTCCTTCATATCAATCATTGATTGTCAGATTTAAAGGAAAGCACATTTTATACCTGGTAATGTAATAAGGATTCACAAACATAACTCAAATCTATAAAGAGAGTCCCGGATTAGACAATAATTCCCCTCAAAAAAAGGTGTGATGAGTCCGACCTCCCATCCTCTCGAGCAATGCAAATTCCTAATCCTCATCAGTCCACAACTAATGAGCACCTACATTTGGAAAGTAGGTCCAAATGGATATAGAATCATTCGATGTTTCTGGTTCTACGAACAAAACCATTAGAAACCAATTAGAATGTTTGAACCTTCAATCAAGAGGTCATCCCCAATTCCATAGGAACCAAGTTAAAATGATGTTTTTCCTATTTGTTAGGCCCCTATTTAAACTCAATGAGAGGGCCAACAAGACAATCAATGACATATTTTCTCATCCAAAAGATGTAGTGGCTGGACTTATCTTGATTATGTCTGTTATATCAAATAGGCACTCTTTTCCAAGATCTTCTACATTTCCAGAATGGCTTCTCTTAAGTTCACATCTGTGAATACCTCCGCTGTGAAAACTTCTACTACAAATGTCACTGCTGCTACTTCTACTGGATCATCATCCACTTTGAGGACGACATCACCTACTCAGTGTCTTCAATGCTGGGTATCAGATGTGTTGTTTAAGGAGTACCATCAACACAGTACCATTCCAACTCTAGAGGCTACCCGACAAGCCCTCCAAGTAAAAAATTCACCCTGGTCGTCTGGATAGCGACGACCAGCGATAAAGAATCAGGCGGTGCTAACTACCTTCTCCAACTGTTTCGGGTCGTTATCCCTAGAATGCAATCACCATTCCCTCCCATATTCTATGGAGGTGAATGAGAAGGTCCATCGGGGTCTTAATTCTAGAAAGTAGGAGTCCTTCCCAAGGGATCCCATCAATAATCGTCACCAGACTCGTGTGGCAGTGTGCCCTCAACATGATGAGGGTATCGACTCCAGGCATTTGGTTCAGGTTCTTCGAACCCGAACAGGAAAGACGAATCACCAGAGGTGAAATCCGGTCAATAGTGAGTAGGTTCTCATCTATGCTATCTACGGATAAGTCCACCAACCTAACTTGGTGGAAAGCAACGAGCAGGCACATACACCCATCCGTTTTAATTCCGCTGTCCAGCAGATTCGTCTAGCAGTATCACGCCAATCCCACCAGGAAATTCTGGCAGAGTACTATAGGCAAGAACATACACCTGTTTATACATCATCAGCTAGTCAGTAGGCTCGTCTGACTACATATGATGGATCTCGTCAACCACATTCGGTGAAGTACAATCAGCAGGCACATACACCTGCTAGTATTGATCAAGCCTACCAACAGTCTCGCTTGGTAGCACTCAGAGAAGTCAGTCGGAAAGCTCCAGCGACAAATAGGAGGCAGACTCAACTCTCTGCCCCCACACTTGAGTACTGTCAGGATTCATTGATAGGAAAAGGAGGAAAAGAGCAGGTACACACACCTACTCAAAGCACGGAATGCACATATATCCCCGTTCCGGTAGCTGAAGTCACCAAGCACATTCTGTCAATGGTGAAAGAGCAGAAGCAAATCCCTGCTCATATTCTGGATGCCTTCCAGGATATTATAACAGCTTCAGAAGCATCTCAGGGAAAGACACATAAATCTATCCCTACCAGTGGAGTGACACATCAACAGTTCACTCCAGAACAGACACACACATCTATTCTAGTCCAAGAGGGTTGTGGGGCATACTCCCCCATATCATACGGACAACCAAGTTAGGCACATACACTTGATTTGATGGAGATCGTCAACCTAACCTGGCCATCTCTACTGATCAGGCACATACACCTGCTCAGAGTATCCAATTTCATCAACAAGTGGTTTCCAAGGCGAGTAAGAAGGCATCTAAGAAGAAGACCCGCCCAGCACAGTCAAGAGACCAAGAGCCAATCTGTAACAAGGCCTTGCTCAATGATGGAGTTCTTTAAGCCCTCAGACAGTTATATGTTTGAATCCAAGATTCTACTCCCTCAATTCCCAATAATGGGAACATTAATTCTGAAGGTCTTCAACAGACGCTTCCTCATGAAGGCTTGCTTCATGATAGTTCGGTCGATCTTGAAGTTTCATCTTTAGATGAGAGCTACAATAACCCTCTGTGTAGCCAGAAGACCAAGGAGAAAGAGATCTCATCTTTTGTTGTAACCCACCAAGGTGGTCCTCCCCATGATGATGAATTTCACTATGAAAGTCCTCTCCGCAGTAGTGATGCACATTGCCTGGAAAATGCTCCAGTGGACAATGTAGTGCCGAGAAATCCCTCTTATCTTGAGGCACTTGCAAATGTGAAACCAGTCATGTATGATGCTTCATCGCTAGCAGGTGAAATAATTTCTCAACAAGAATATAGCCCAGGGTATAGGTCATTCTCCAAACCACCCCTAAGTCATGCATCTTCTAGTTTTATTAGTGATTTCTCTACCAATCTTGTTGAATATGACTAAGCAACAAGGAAACACCAGCTCTAGTCAAATCAGGTAGAGGAATCTTCATTGAATGATAAAGAGGAAATGCTGAACATGAGAAAACAACTGGCGAAGGGTGAAGTTCCAGTCATGTTTTGGCCTCTGGATGACTCTCAGTATGACATTATAGAGATGTTGACAGAAGATGGAATTCATGATATTCGTCTTAACATATGGAAAACTCTTTGTCAGTTGAAAAATAAATTATTATCTTATGATGAATATTAAAATCATCTTAAGATAATAGGAGGGTTGAAACGTTAGATTGATTTGGCATCTCTATCAGTCTCTCAATATCCAAAGGCTGAAAAGCAGCAGAGAGCCCTTAAACGTTCATTCCTTGGCGCACTAAGATGATTACACCAGTTAATTGCCAACATCCCATCTGGTATTCATGTTAGAGGATGGGGTGTTCATGGAGTACTACATTTCACTGTACTCTCCAGTCATCAAAGCATGCTGAAAATGGTCTCATGCAATGTTATTTTCCATGGCTGGCCACAGTCAATGGGTTTTGTTTGTAATAAAAAACTTGCTCAAGAACAGGCTTCAACTAGTTCCTCTCAAAATCAAGAATACAGAGAACAAGTTGTTGAATTAATCCTACATCAAGAAAAAGAGAATATTGAACAGGCCTCTCGTATGGAGAAAGCACATCATAAAGTGACATAAGTTTCAGAAATCATCCAATAGTCTTTTGAACTGGGTGATAAAAGTGGATACCGATTGATGCATCCAACTAATTTTCATACTAAGGTCTTCAAGTTCAGGAGAGATTTTAAGAAAGTCTCAAACATAGCATGTTAAGATCCACCCTAGCTTACCAGATTGGGGACTCTTTTAACCCAACCCTTGGAATCAATAAATAGGATTCGAGGAGTTGATAAAAGGTAGTAGGAACATCCCCAGTCCACCGGACTGGGGACTTTTTCAAATCATCAATCCCCTCCTCAGCAAAATTCGGTCTTTTCTCGATTGGGGAAGAAGAAACAAGAGGAATGAAGAGCCAAAGTATCAGGAGACTCTCTCCAAATTATGGTTCGCCAATAAGTTTCTGAGGGATCTAATCAACAAAAGGAAATGTCTCATCAGGGACATGGAAGAAGACAATATCACTGAAATGCTGATATAAGGGATGTGATGCGTTATGCATCAATTAATGTCATCAATTCCATTGTTTCTGATCCACCAGATGAGGCTCACTCAGGGGACTCAGATGAAGAGGTTCCTACTCAAGAAGTTGTACACACAGACACAAATGAAGAAGGTGTGCGTACACGAAATCAAAGTATTACCCAGAATCTAGGTAATCCTTCAAGTAACCCACTTCCCCCTCTCTGAAAGGGAGCTAAAAAGGGGAAAGGAAAGAATCAGGTTACATACCCTTCCTATGAAGAAGTCCAATCACTCTCACTAGAGCAAATATTTGCACAACAAGAGGAAGAAATGAAGGAATTGAGAAGGTTGAATGCAGAACTACTTCAGGGTAGTCTTCTTCCTAAGCGTGCTGGAGTCAGTCAGCCAAGGGAGTTTGTTGCAGTTGCTAAGATGGATCAAGAATATCCTCCTCTATCAGTACACCCTCACAGGTCTAATCCTATGGGTCAAGGACAACAACAATTGGCGGTGCTACCATCAGTTACAGTACCATCCACCACATCTATACCAGCTCTAGTCATTGCACCTTCCCAAGTCCAAATTCAACTGGATGTTTCTCAAAATTTAATAACTACCATTGATTCATTAACATCTCGGTTAGAGACTATGGAAGGAAAGCGTGCGCAGGTTCAACCAGAAAAGAGAGATTACCCTGAATGGGTAGATTCAATCCTTCCCCCATCAAGTTTTGAGAACCCTGTATTCCCTATTTTCAATGGATCAGGTGATCCTGAACAGCATATGACGCATTACGTGTCTTATTTCGATCCTATGATGGGAACTCCGGAACAACAAGAAGCAGTGAAACTCATATGCTTCGTGCGAACCTTGCAAGGACCAGCTTTTGTTTGGTACACAATCTTGCAATCTCGGTCAATTACCGGGTGGGAAGATCTTCGCCAAAAATTCCTTCTTCAGTTCAGCTCAACATTGCCAAAGACTATAGTTTTTGATCTTAAAAACTGTAAGAAAAGGGAGAATGAAAGGGTCTCAGATTTCATTGCTCGCTAGAAGGGATTAACATATTCCCTAAGCTTATCACTCCCTCAGGAAGAACTATTTCCAATCTATGTGGAAAATCTACATGATGAATTATGCATGTCGTTGATCCCTGTGAAATATACAGGAGGGTTTCGAGACCTTACTTCAATCTCTAAAAAGATTGAAGATTATCTTATAAAGACTAAGGATAAAGCTCATGTAATTCCATCAACTCCAGGAAGGAGAATGGGTAAAGTAGAGACTGCTACAGTTATGCTTAAACAAGCACTAGTACCTGCTTCTACTTCAAAACCTTTATCTTCTCGAAGGGCTCCACCTATTGAGTGCCAACAACAAAGGCCGTTTCGTCAGGATGATCAAAGAGATAAAAGATGAAAACAATTTTAGGATCTGAAGAGCAAAACATACTCTTTCCAAAATGAACAAGTTCCTGGTTACTTCATTTCGGCTCTGGAAAATAATTTGGTTCAATTGCCAAGGCCCAAAAGGCCAAACAAGGAAGGAGATGAAGACTGTCCCAATTATTTCCCTTTTCATCAAATGTTGGGGCATCCCATCCAGGAGTGTTTTGTCTTCAAATACCTCCTGCAAAAGATGGTCGACTCGGGACAAGTCAAATTAAAAGGTTCTTCAACTCAGGTATCATGTGTTACTGCTACAATTCTAGAGGTGTAAGGAGAATGGAAAGAAGTCAAAAGCAAAAATTCACAAAAATGTGATGATTGGAGGGTCAAAAAGACGATCAACCGAACTTATGCTATTTTGCGAATGCAATTGAAGAAACCAATTGTGCCTTCTGCCATGAATGTCGTAGCAAAACCCTCTTCATTAAAGGGAAAATCCTCAAAGAAACGGAATGATTCAAAGAAAGAAAAAGAATCATAAGAAGATGAGTATGTGTCAAAGCCTAAGTTGTCTTTGACTCTGGTAGACTTCATGCCATCTACTTCAAATTCACGGGCACCGCCCCACCAAACGGCACAGCATGAACAGGATAATCAGGCAGAGTCTTCATCGGATGAAGATTTGATTTTCGGTTCTGTTAATATGATTCAATTAACAGATCCATATGCCAGTCGTAGTTTTGATTTTTATGAGCCTGAATTCTCTATATCAAATAGAGGAATCAGAGGAAGTTCTAGAGGCTCAGGATACAGGGGAAGACGTGGATCTTTTAGAGGCCACTATTCCAATTCTACCCCTACTAGAACTGTGTATGCGGTAGAAACTCGTGGTAGAGCCCTTCAATGATCTCAACAAGAACAAGCAAGTTCTTCCACACAAGGCAGACTCAGCCCTAGCACAATTATTCTAGAAGATCACTTGAATATTCCATCTTCTTCCTCTCAGCAAGTCAATAGACCTAATCGGTCGAATATTCTAAAGCTAGGAGTATTACCAACTCCTATCCTGATACAAGATGCATCAAATAAAAAAGCATCAACTTCCAAGGCACCTGCTAAACCACATGTTCCTGTTGGGAAACGCAGACCTTTGGATCAAAAGTATGATATATTGAAACACCTGGCCCAAGTACCAGCCAAGTTATCAATTCTGGATTCCTTGAATTTATCAAATGATCTTCGGGAGGCACTCATTGAGACTTTTTCAAGTCCTTAGGAGTTTGAGACTGTAATTGTTGTAGCTGAAGTCTACCACGTAGAGAATAATCCTGCAGAATGCCATGTAGTAATATATTTTACTATTGAAGATGAAGATGATGTCGTGCATGGACATATTAGAACTTTGTACTTATCTGGAAAGGTCAATGGCGTAGAAATCCGAAGAGTTTTCATTGATAATGGTTCAGGGGTCAACCTTATGCCCATTCGTACACTTTGTCGATTGGGCCTCACGGAATCTGATTTATCTCCTTCTACTTTGATGTTACAAGGATATGATAAAAATGAACAAGAACCACTGGGCGAGATTACACTCAGAATTCAGTTTAGAGATCTTGTGTCCAATTCAGATTTCATGGTTATTGATCAAGACTCAGCCTTCAACATCTTGCTTGGAAGACCCTGGCTACATCGGCATGTGTCTATCCCTTCATCATACCATCAATGTCACAAGTTTTGTTTCGATGGTCAAGTTGGGACATTATATGGTGATAAGGCCCCATTCAATACATGTGAATCTCAATACATTGAGGCGGAATTCTACCACATGAAGGGAAAGGAGGAATCAACAACAAAGGGGATTACCAAAGTTAATGATCCGTATGGTTTGGAAAAGATTCCAGTAAACCCATTAGCACATGTTAGTACAGATTATGTGTTTCCTATCAGTCAAATTGACAGGATAGACCCAAATCAAAATACTCTTATGGAAATATCCATAATGTCAATTACGGCAATTGAGCCAGACAACATGGGAGAAATTGGTGATCCATCAGGTAATGATGAAAGCTCAAATGGAGATGTCTTCATTTCATCTACTAAAATCCAGCAAGTCTATACTTCACCAACTAGGCCAGAAGAAGTTATAGCAATGTCAGAGGTAAACAATGATGTCGATTCTCAATCCATCATCTCCTCTTTATTACCCAAATAAGACCCTTCATCATCAATCGGGTTGGAAATGGAAGCTTCTTCTTCAAGATGTGTAAATTTTGACATCTCTTCTTATCATGAAAATTCTGCTTCATCATATACTATGAAAGTGGAAACAGAGAAAATAAAACATGTTGAAGAAGAAGAGGAAGATCTCAGAGATGCTCCTCCAGCATTTGAAGAGGGTATTTCTACTACTGTGGATGAACTCAGAGAAATTAATCTGGGTACAAAAGAAGATCCAAACCCCACTTTAATCAGTGCGGCCATGATTCTTGAAGAATAAGAGATGTATATTTCCTTTTTAAAGAAAAATCGAGATATATTTTCTTGGAACTATACATAGATTCTAGGGCTTGATCCTGATGTTGCCACTCATCATTTGGGTTTTCCAGAAGAACGTCGAGGATTCAAACAAGATGCTAGAAGAACACACCCAACCTATGCTTCCAAAATTGAGGCTGAAGTGGATAAGCTCATCAAAGCTAACTTCATCAGAGAAGTTCAATATCCCAAGTGGTTGGCTAATATTTTCCCAGTGAAAAAGAAGAATGGGCAAATTAGAGTTTGCATTGATTTTAGAGATCTTAATCGGCATTGTCCTAAGGATGATTTTCCAGTTCCGATTACAGAACACTTGATTGATGCAACAGCTGGCTATGAAGCGCTTTCCTTCATGGATGGATATTCTGGATATAATCAAATTTGGATGGCTCCAAAAGATGAAGAATCTATAGCCTTCAGAGCCCCTCAGGGTGTGTTTTGCTATCGGGTAATGCCCTTTGTCCTAAAGAATGCAGGCACAACATATCAGCGTGCCATGCATCGTATCTTCAAACCCTTTCTGGTAAAGTTTGTTGAATGTTATGTGGACAATTTGGTGGTTAAACCCAAACAACGTTCTAATCACTTGGCTGATTTAGAAGTCATATTCCCCAATATTCGACAACATAATTTGAAGATGAACCCCTTAAAATGTGTTTTTTGGGTAACCTCAGAGAAATTTCTTGGCTTCGTCATACGCCATCATGGTATCAAGGTCGATCCTCAGAAGAAAAATTCAATCCTTGGCATGTCACCTCCTCGAAATTTGAAATAATTGAGAGGACTTCAAGGACACTTAGCTTATATTCTGCGTTTCATCGCCAATTTGGTAGGAAAAAGCTTACCCTTCACCAAATTGATGAAGAAGGGAGTCACTTACCAGTGGACTGAAGAATGTCAAGAAGCATTCTATATTCTTAAGAAGTATCTCTTGATTCCACCAGTGTTAATTCCACCTGTTGAAGGAAGACCACTTATCCTCTATGTGACAGCTCTAGAGCGATCATTGGGTGCCTTTCTTGCTCATGAGAATGATGTTGGGAATGAAAACAGCCTCTATTATCTCAGTCGGACTATTCTTGAAGCAGAAACCCGATATTCAAATATTGAGAAGTGATTCCTAGCATTAATCTTTGTAGTTCATAAATTGAGACACTACCTGCAACATCACGAGGTCCAATTGGTATCTCACAATAACCCTCTCAAATTCATCATTAGTCATCCAATGCTTACAAGACGTCTAGCAAGGTGGGCAGTTATCTTACAGCAATTTGATATTCAATATGTGTCTCAAAAGGAAATAAAGGGCCAAGCTTTGGAAAATTTCCTTGTTGAACACCCTTCAGTGGAAGACACATCTTCAGATATTGAACTCCCTAATGAAGAGTTCTTTTCTATTCAAGAAAGTCTTAAAACATGGGAAATGTACTTTGATGGTGCTTCCAGAAGTCCAACAGGAAAGAAAATGGAAAATCCTAAATTCAAAAATGTTGGCTTAGGAATTGTACTCATTTCTCCAGAAAAGGTAGTGTTACCTTATTCCTTCTCATTGTTGGGAGGTGGTACAAATAATGAAGCAGAATACCAAGCTCTCATCGCAGGCTTGGATTTGGCGCTTCAAGCACAAGTGAATCACTTAAAGGTGAAAGATGATTCAGACCTGGTAATAAAACAAGTCAATGGAGATTATGAAATCAAAAATGAAGAACTAATCCCTTTGTATGATTACGTCAGAGAGTTAATGGTGGAGTTTCCTTCAGAACTGACATTTTCTTATGTCCCAAGATCACAAAATGCCCAAGCTGATGCACTGGCTAATATAGCCACAGCTCTGGCAGATCCAAATCGGGACGAGACAACCATCAGTATTGCCCACCGTCATACAATTTCACCTTATGTTCGAATTAGAACAGAGGAAATTAATGAAATTAGTCCCATATCTGAACCATACAGTCACACTACAGGATGGATGGCACCTATCAGGGAATACCTTCAAAATGGAACACTTCCACCTGATAGAGTGAGGAAAGAACAAATCTAGCAACGTGTGGTCAGCTTTACTCTTTATGATAGCCCAGATCACCTAGATAAAATTCTCTACAAACATGTTTTTGATGGAGTTCTCTTCAGATGCATTGATGGTGAAGAGACAATGGATGTCATGAAAGAAGTGCATGTAGGAGTCTGTGGTGCCCACCAATCTGGACATAGACTGTCTGATCAGATTCGAAGGCTTGGATACTTTTGGCCTTCAATGATACAAGACTGTGTTGATTTCACAAAGAAGTTTCATTCATTCCAGGTACATTCCAACTTCATTCATCAACCTCCAGAGTTGTTTCATGCAGCTAAATACTCGTGGCCATTTTTCACATGGGGAATGGATGTGGTGGGACCTTACCCTTCAGCTACGGCCAAGTAGTTTAATTATTTTCTTATTGCTACTGATTTCTTTTCCAAATGAGAAGTGGCAGTACCTATTAAGGAAGTCAGTTCTAAAAGCATTATTAGCTTCTTCAAGTCTAACATCATTACCAGATTTGGTGTCCCTCATACCATATTGATGGACAATGGCACCAACTTCTGTTCGTCCGAGGTGAAGAAGTTGTATCAAGAATACAACATCAAATCCAATCATTTATCTCGGTATCATGCAACAGCCAATGGCCAGATAGAAGCTTTCAACAAGACTCTGTCAAATATACTGCAAAAGATGGTGGATAAAGATAAGAAGTCATGGCCTGATAAACTCTTTCATGCTTTATGGGCTTATCGGACCACCACCCACACTGCAACACGGTCAACTCCATATTCATTGGTATATGGAACAGAAGCAGTCTTGCCAATTGAGGTTCAACTACCCTCGCTCAGGGTAGCCATTTGTGATCAGTCATCCATAGATGAACAATATCAAAAGCGATTGGATTAATTGGAATGATTAGATGAGAAAAGATTGTGCACTCTGCACCACTTAGAAGTCTATCATAATCGAATAGCACAAAATTTCAACAAAAAAAGTTCATCTTTGTTCATTTGTTCAGGGAGAATTGGTATTAGTTCTCAGAACTCCAATGATACCAAGAAAAAAAACCTCCCAAGATTGAGCCAAAATGGGAAGGACCTTATTCAATATATAAGGCCTATTCCAATAGAGCTTATTCTTTAATCTCAATGGATGGAGAACTCATCACTACTCCAACCAATGCTATATTTCTGAAGAATTCTTTTGTATGAACACAAAATGCATTATCTACGGTCCATGTATATGACCCTAAACTATTTGCAAGTCCCTTACATCCAGCAAGACGTTAAACTGCATCATCCACAATCCATACATATGACCTTAAACTATTTTTATTACTTTCGTCCCACAAGACGTTAAACTGTGACATCCTAACTACATGATGCTAAACTGTACAGAAGTCCCTTACGTCCAGCAATATGTTAAATTGCATCATCCATGGTCTATACATATAACCTTAAACTATTTTTATTACTTTCGTCCCACACGACATTAAACTGTGACGTCCTAACTACATGACGCTAAATTGTACAGAAGTCCCTTACTTCCAGAAAGACGTTAAACTGCATCATCCACAGTCCACGCATATGACTCTAAACTATTTGCATTTCTTTCGTCCCACACGACGTTAAACTGTGAAAAGGTTCCCTAATTATTCCAACATGATGTTAAACTATATCCCCTTCATCATCTTTGCTATATGAAGTTAAACTATACAGAAACGGTCCATGCATACGACCTTAAACTATTTGCACATTCATACAACATGACGTTAAACTGTGTCCCCTTTATCGTCCTTGCTATATGACGTTAAAATATATAGCAACGGTCCATGCATAAGACCTTAAACTATTTGCATTTTTTTCATCCGACATGATGTTAAACTATGAAAAAAGTCCCTAATATGTCCAACATGACATTAAATGGTGTACTCTTTTGTCCTCACTGCATGACATTAAACTGCATAGTCCCCCTTTTGTCCTAGCTACATGATGTTAAACTGTACAAAATGCCCTTTAATATGTCCTACATGACATTAAATTGTACTTTGTCCCTGGTACATGACATTAAATTGTGCAGCACCAATAGTCCTAACTGCAAGACCTTAAAACTACATAGTCCCTTTATATGTCCTACATGACATTAAACTATGCATCGTTAAGGTTGTTGTTACCTCTTGTTTCTCACACCGAGTATGACTCACATGAGCATAGAGAAAATTTCAACCATAACGCCCACTCTGGGACGCAAACCATGTGTAAGTAACAACTTCATTTTTTAGGTCGTTGTCCCCAATAACAACTTGATCATTAATTCATTCTTTAATTAAACTACGCAGACTTTGATCCTTGCCTTCTAGGCTGGGTACGTAGGAAACCTCCCAAGGTTCAATCCCAAAACTAATCTCTTCACATCGGTTCACCTCCATCTCATACGATGTTGATTCATGAAACTGTCCCCAGAATCAATATCTTTACATTGGTTCACTTTCGTCCTTACTATATGAAGTTAAACTGTACAGAATTTTTTGTCCTGTACAACAATAAACTAAAATATTCTTTGATACCCTCACTTGATAGGGAATCATTATTTACATTGATTTTTCAATTATTTTTCATTCCAAAGACTACATTCATACATGGAAATTCCCGAACCTTTTATCTTGGGTTACGCCATCATTGCACTAAAGTCCCCTTTCACCCTTCACATGTACGAACCAAATTTGTACAGAGCGTATTTCTAGAACTACGTGGGCTTGATTCCCATCCTTATGGGATACGTAGGAATGTTCGAGTGTCCCTTGAATCCAACCCCAAGTCTTTTGGGCCTAACCCCAAATTCCACTTTTAGTCCCTTGGCTGAAAAGTCCCCATGAAAACACATACTGTGTATTTCTTATAAATGGTCAGAGCTCTATGACCCTAAATTAAGATCTCAAATACTTTTGTCCCACACAACATTAAAACTGTAGTTTAAGAACTATGTATGGCTTGATTCCCATCCTTATGGGATGCGTAGTGAAATCTAAACATTTCAATTCAGGACCCAGCCACAACATGATTATGGTTAGCATTGATCTGTGTATCTCTGCATACATTAGACAATAACCATCTTTATGTGTCATAATCCTAACCTTAAATATTTTCAGATCTTCATAACCCTTTTTCTTAACTTCTAATCACAAAAGGCCTGAAATTATGAGAGTTCTTTTTCCTGGCTATGCAGCACGTGCCCTTAGGCGGCCTTGCATAAACAGTCTACATAACAAACCGGTCATCCAAAAGATGCTATTATTTGACTAAGTATTCAATGCCCTTAGGTGGCCTTTCATAATTCAACCCCCTAACGGGTTTGTTAAATACTGGTAACTTCATTCTTGGGAAGAAAGCATCTTTTGTCCTTATTTTTCTTAATAACAATATGTAGGGATCTGCAAAAATAGCCATCCTTAACATACTTGTCCCATATCTTATTTCATGATCTGAAAGTATTCAAGTCTATGGTTTATATTTTCCTTCCCTACATTTGGATCAGACCTTCATAGGAGTAACATTCATCCAATTCTTAGACAAACCTATTTGGAAATATCTTCTCTATATTCAAGTACCTCTCTCCATACAACAAACTCTATACTTTGGAAAAGTTGAATCCCCATAAACTTTCACTGGCTTCTTAGCAGTAGAAAAGTAAATTTTTGAGAGTTCTTTTGCCTGACTATGCAGCACGTACCCTTAGGCGGCCTTGCATAAGTAGTCTACATAACGGACCTGTCAGCCAAAAGATGTTATTTATTTGACTATGCAGCCAATGCCCTTAGGTGGCCTTGCATAATTCAACCCCCTAACGGGTTTGTTAAATAATGGAAACTTCATTCTTGGGAACTACTTCTTCTAATGCCTTTTTAGCTCTTTTTCATGTCATTCCTCATATTCAAATTTTCTTAAGTCTTAGTTTACATATTTTCCCTCATACTTGAGTGTGGTAAAATATTTTCAGATAACTTTTCAAGGAATTGAGTCAATTCTAATTCATTCGGTCAAAGCTATTTCAACCTTAAACATTAGCTTCTTTATGTCTGACGTGCATGAATTTAAACTGCCCACAAAAGACAAGGGAACTCTGAATAAAAGTCAAGTTCCAGCTCATTAAACATATATTTTGTATGATTTAGGTAATATTGAGAAATTAAAAGATTCAAAGTTTTTAGGGTTATTTATAATAATCCTAGTAAAAAATCAAACTATGCTTACTAGGCCCATTGGATTAGGTAAAATTTATAGAAAGTAGCAGGAAAATACGTGCACAAGTGATTAAAGATGAAAGTGTTTTTCATTGATGCACAAGAGATAGAAGGACATCCACAGACTGGAGTCTCTTCTCTTTTTCAAGAATTACAAGAGGCTTTCAACATAACTCTTCATTTTATTTACGGCATCCCGAGCTTCATCAACAACCACCTGAAATTCATTCATTTCAACTGAATACAATAAGAGATGCAGTGATACCAGTTCTTCTTGGAACAATTGTAAAAGAATGTTCTTGAATGCGGTTTGAGAAAATTTTATGTTGATCAAATAGTGACTCTGTTTCTATCTAAGAGACTTGGAAGATGGATACATGGATTTGAGAATGGAGCATTGGAAGTAAAGATCCATTTGTAGAGAGTACTCTTTTCAGATATTGTTTCTAATGTCATGATAGTTTTCTCTCCATCAACAAGTAGCGGAAAACATATCAGCCCATGGTTTTCCATTTTCATATCTTCAAGGAAATGTCATGGAATAAAAATTTGAAAGTTTACACCATTGTTGTTGCTCTTAATGCACAACATAACTGAAATATAGGAGTAGCAGTGTAGCTGCATCTCAGGACAGTGTAGCTGCATCTCAGGCATATAGTTCTTTGCATCTGAAATGTTGACTCCTTGCAGATGACCATGCCCATACAGATCCAGGTATATGCTCTGTGAGAAATCAAAGTGATATTTCTTCAGATACTTATCCAAATCTGGGAGAGTGCTATCACATACGGTATAATAATCGTGGCCAATGATATCCATCATATCATCAAGACGTTTGATTTCTAGTTCATCATCTATTTCGGTTCTAAGAGCCATTGATTCTACACAAAAGTTGAATAAATTAACTCTTAAGTAAGTTGATTTTTCATAAAATTTGTGAAGGAATTATATAAAAAATGGAAAATGCATTAAGGCGTGCAAGTCTAAACTTGGCGCGCATGTATGGATGTGTCACGCAAGTGTTAATGTGTCGTGCAAGTTTTTGGCGTGCAAGTATAACCACACAAATCCAAGTACCTTGATAGCAGCGTGATAGCAAAGAAACAGTGGAAAATGAGCAACTTGCACGGTGAAAGTGACCTGCACGGCGAGAGCTTGAAAATCTAGAAATCAGATGCTATGCATGGAAAATGAGCGCATATTTATAGGCCAAGATGCCCACCTATGAACCTATAGCCAGTGCGCTCCATCCCGCGAGTTCTAGTCCTGCGCGACTCGCACCTGTGCAATGACAGTGGCACAGTGAACACCTGTGCGCCTATTTCCCTTTGGTTTCTCTTCTTTTCCTCAGAGTCACATCCTTATTCTTCCAGATCCACCTCTGAGGGGGGAATTTTGTTGATTCTCCTTTTCATCACATTGTCTAAAGGAATGGAAAGAGAAATGACTTGGCACAAATTGATTCATCTTTTGAAGAAAACATCAAAAATCGATAAAGTCGTGAACAAGGCTTCAAATGCACATGAGCCGCGCAAGTTCCCTTACCGTTGCGCAAGTATGCTTGCACACCGACTAATGATCACGCAAGTGACTTGCGCGACCTAAGTGATAACCGCCCGGGGTCTTCTCCAACCTATAAATAGACCCTGTGGGCCCCCCATTTCAGGAGGATATTTTCCAGAATTCAGATATAGAGCTCTGAACGCCCAAGTCTCTTCTTCAAGTCTTCCAAACACTTCTAAGGTAATTCTTTACCTAGAATGGAAGGTCTAAACAAGAGGAATAAGGTCTAAGTGTTAGAAATCACTAACACTTGCTCACCTAAATGTTTTTCCCTTAAGGGAAATGAACACACTTGCGCGCCTCCTTACCTATTCATTGAAACTTTCACGCCACTCTTCTGGAAGTACCTCAGGATGATTCTAGAGGATTTGGTCAAGAATCGCCCAAGTATTACTCTACAGTTCAAGGATCGTGTAAGTACCCATGTGTCATGTAGGTATAACTACATGACCAATACTTGCGCTCCCACACAATACCCGCGCACCTGCCAGGACTTGCGCACCCCTCTCTTTTCGGGTGCCCTTCCTTCCCATTTAACCCCTCTTATGCCATTCCACCTCTCCTATTCAAGATTCAGTCTTCAAGACACTTTTCAAAGCCATTTATGGCATGTTTTCTTGATCCAGATTCCTTATATGAAAGGCGTTCCATGGAATATCTCTCAAAACTTAGTGATTTTCACATCTTTATGTCACTAAATTTAGAGAGTTCATTCATTCAACCTCGTCCTTTAAGATGATAGAATCCTTAATATGGGCATCCTCCTTAGGAGTAAGCCCCAAGTTCCCTTAACCTAGGCCTCCTTTTCAGGAGTAATCCCCAGTCCAAATCCTCATTAATTTGGGTATTCTCCTTAGGAGTAATCCCCAAGTCCTCTTTAATTTGGGCCTCCTTTTCAGGAATAAGCCCCAGTCTCAAATATGGGCCTCCTTTTCAAGAGTAAGCCCCAAGTTCCCTAACCTGGGCCTCCTCCTTAGGAGTAAGCCCCAGTCTCAAATATGGGTCTCCTTTTCAAGAGTAAGCCCCAAGTCCCCTAACCTAGGCCTCCTCCTTAGGAGTAAGCCCCAGTCTCAAATATGGGCATCCTCCTCAGGAGTAAGACCCAAACATTAATTCCTTTAACCTGGGCCTCCTCCTTAGGAGTAATCCCCAACCTCAAATATGGGCATCCTCTTTAGGATTAAGCCCCAAGTCCATTAATTTTCAAATCCCTTTAACTTGGGCCTCCTCCTTAGGAATAATCCCCAGTATTAATTTCTCTTAACCAGTCATAATTCCTTTTGATCTCCCAATCATAAGTCCCCTCCTAACTTGGGAATCTTCCTTAGGAGTAAGCCCCAAGATTAGATTATCCAAATCTCCATGAAGCACATATACCTTTATGGACTCTGTTCATGGATTTCTTCCCTGAAGTAAATCTTAATGCTCATCTATTTTTGGGTAGTCATACATACATAATCCCCACATCATTGCATGGAACAATTGTCTAGTTTCACCAATACCTCTTGTTTCTCACACCGAGCATGACTCATGTGAGCTTAGAGTGTAAAAGTAATCATGACATATTTCTTTAAGCGATCAATAATGCATAAACATCGTACTCCCTTACTTGAACTATGTGGGTTCTGATTCCTTTTCCAAAACAAAGGATATGTAGGTATCCCACCAATGGGTATGATCCCAATTCTGAAATAATCCATGTCCTCCTAAACGACAATAAACTTCAAGTTCCCCACTGAGTGGCTTTAAAACCAGTATGGTCATCGTAATGACCATGGGACTTTTATGTATTTAAGGATACCATCAACTAAGAATATCTAACAAATATAGATGATTCTCTATCGATGAAGAACCTCGAATACATATAAAAGATTCTCTAAATTTCCTTCATATCAATCATTGATTATCAGATTTAAAGGAAAGCACATTTTATACCTGGTAATGTAATAAGGATTCACGAACATAACTTAAATCTATAAAGAGAGTCCCAGAGTAGACAATAATTCCCCTCAAAAAAGGTGTGATGAGTCCGACCTCCCATTCTATCGACCAATAAAAATTCCTAAGCCTCATCAGTCCACAACTAATGAGCACCAACCTTTGGAAAGTAGGTCCAAATGGATATGGAATCATTGGATGTTTCCGGTTCTACGAACAAACCCATTAGAAACCAATTGGAATTTTTGAACCTTCAATCAAGAGTTCATCCCCAATTCCAAAGGAAACACATGCACACATATATATTATAGAATTTTAATTTATATGAGATTATGTTTAAAAAATAAATAAAATTTTAGAGGGGGTTAAAAACCCCTCTAATCAAAGGGATTAACGGCAGTTCATGAACCCCCTCTAATTTCATGAATTGGAGTTGTTTGAAAACCCTATATAATGCCATAAATTAGAGGGGGTTTAAAACCCCCTCTAATATCATATATTATAAGGGGTTTAAAACCCCCTCTAATGTCATAAATTAGAAGGGGTTCAAAAACCCCTCTAATTTCATATATTAGAGGGGGTTCAAAACCCCCTCTAATCTAAGGAATTTTTAGCAGTTCATGAACCCCCTGTAATATCTTAAATTAGAGGGATTTCTGAACCCTCACTATTTCGATTTAAAAAAATTCCATTATATATATATATATATATATCCTTTAATATCCAAATTAATATTATATATATATATATAATGCCTCTAAAATAAAACCGAATATATAGTGCCAATAATTATTAAATTTGTAATGGTTAACCTCCTCTAAAATCCAACCAAATATTCAAAAAATAATGCTATAAAATTTAGAGGGGGTTGTGCATAACCCCCTCTAAAATCGTCACTAATATGATATTTTTTTGTAGTGCCCCTCTTAAAAATCAAGATCCTTGGGTTCCACCTCTAGATAGGAGAAACAAAACATACTCCTTCTCATAGTCCAAGGTCCACAGCTATTTCCATAGCACTCTGGAACAAGGAATCCTGAAGCTGCCTGAATGAAGAAAGCCTTAGGAGGCCAACCTTACCGATCATCCTTACCACTTTAAATACCATAGGATCCTTGGACATACCATCAAGCAGTGTTATGTGTTCAATTATTGGCTCCAGGACTAGATGGACAATGGTTTTATCATGTTGGGTGAAGTTTCAATACAGTTTACAAACATCCTGATCAATCTCAGCAGTGACAGTGAAGGTTTCGGTGAATGGAAGTAGGTATCCAAGTGTGAGAATCAAAAGTATGATGATTGGTTGGCCTGTGGGATAGTTTCTCTTACCCCATACATCATCCATTCCTATTTAGGCTAGCCTGAACCTCTAGAAGATATTGTTCCTTCTTTAGTTGTGGCATATGCATCCACTTCCCAGCCCTCAACATCTCATAAGAGTAGGCACTGATGGTTTAAAGGAAATTATATTCCCCCACATGTGTCGAAGTCATCTCGTACTCTCATCGACTTCATGCCTATGGATATAGGAAACACACCCAGAGCCCATCTGGCACCAGAATACTCTTCTAATGATGATAGGGAGTGTGCGTATGTGAATACCATCAAATTGGTGGATCCTTATATGATCCCCGATGATAAGGAGTATCAGGTGATCCTTTCCAATGTCCTCGGTCAAGGCCATCAAAGAAGAAGTTGAGGAAAGAAAGGCTCCCTGAATGCTCATTCCATTACTTTAAGCTTGGTTGTGCGTGCCACCAAGACCAGAAAAAAAAAGCATTGAACAGATCTTAAAAGGTGCATTCCTTCTATCCCGCTTTGTCATATTCACCACCACTATTGATTGTGCTCGTTGATCATGCAGAACTTCCATGGTCTCATCATGATCGACCATGCCCATTCAAACCTCGGTCAACTGACGTTCATCCAGTGATAGTTTTGTGCAGTTTTTCTAATAGGAAGTAGGGTGTTTCTAGCACCATACAGGATCTGGTGGTTTATCCATCAGTGTCTACCATGATTCCCATCACAGAGAGACCTCCTATAGGCAGAAATGTGTGCCTAGTGCAGAAGTATGATGTGTTAAAGAACCTCACCAACATTCCTACCAAACTCTTGATCCTTGAGGCCCTCCATCTATCAGAAGATATTTGAGAATACCTCATAGAATCCTTGAAAATCCCCCTCCAATTTGAAATAGATGTTGCATCAGCTGAGACTTTTTATTCCAAATAGATCAAGCAGTCAGAATGTCAGGCCATCATCTCTTTCTCTAGAGCAGATGAGAGATCTCTCATATAGGGTGACATCTACCCATTTTACATCACTGTCTAGTTCAATGGTGTAGAGTTCCGTCAGTGTCTATTAGAAACAGATTATGGGATTAATATCATCCCAACCTAGATGATTTGAAGGCTGGGAGACTTCGAAGCAGATTTGAGCCCCTCTGACTTAAAGATTTAGGGTTACGATAGGACCGAATAGAGTTTGTGTGCCAATATCCATTTGAATACCCAATTCAATAGTTTGATAGCTAAAACTTAATTCATGGTCATCTCATAGGACATCGGTTATAATGTGTTGATGGGTAGGTCCTGGCTTTATCTACACGCAGTAGTCCCCTCATCGTATCACCAATGCCTCAAGTTCTCTCCTAATGGTCAAGTAGGAATTCTCCAAGATGATACTTCTTATTTTTCCTCTTGAGAATCCTTCTATACAGATTTATATTATTACCAAATAAAGTATAAGCACACTCAAACTAATGTGGTCAAGAACACCTATATCATAACCATCCCATGGATAGATCTGGATGATGCATTCTTCTTCTTGATCCATTGGTTGGAGGATACGATACCAAACCTGGGAAGATGCTTCATCATTTCTAAGAGGGGAGGGAATTTTTTCCCTAGGTTTGAAGAGATACATAAGATTATTTTATATTCATACATAGGTTGGGCTCAAGGGATACCATAACCCCCTACTCCTATCATGTATCGAGATGTTCGCCCCATGGAAATAGTCGTCTGACAGACTCACTTGTTTTGCTGATCCAGGTTGAACTGACACAAACCAACCCGTCACCATTGATGGACCTCTCGGTTGAAGGAATAATGGAATAAACTCAAAAAACTCCATCACGATGATTTCAACAGTTTAGAAATCTCCCAATGAAGATTCCACTACCGCCCAAGTTGAAACCAGTGTTTCTATGAAATCAGTCAGTCTAGATGAATCACCTCCTCCTAATGATCCTCTTGCCTCATATAATGAATAAGATTTGTAAGATTATCCCCCTATATTTGAAAAAGACATATCCACCACCATAGATGAGTTGGTTCTGGTGAATTTTGGTAATGAGGAAGATCCAAGTCCAATACTAAATAGTACATCCATGCCTGGAGAGGAACAACAATAGTACATGGATTTATTGAATAAGGGCCATGATTTTTTTACTTGGAGCTATGATGAGATTCCAGGAATAGACCCTCAGATCATTGTGGGCCATCTTGGCCTCCCCGTAATTCATTGTGGATTCAATAAACCTCTCAGAAAGATGCACTTATCCCAAGTTTTCATGTTCAAGGTTGAATTTTACAAGATCATCAATGCTAGATTTATTAAGGAATTTCAGTACCCTAAGTAGATAGCCAACATAATTCTAGTCAGGAATAAGAATGGGATGATCATATTATATATCATCTTCTAGGATCTCAACCACCATTGTCTAAAGGATAATTTTCCCCTTCTAGTGATAGAGTTGTTGATCAATTCCACAGCTATGTTCTAGGATCTATATTTCATGTATGGGTATTCTGGGTATAATAAAATCGAGATGGAACTCGAGGATGAGGATTCTACCACTGTCGGAGCATTGTAAGGTACTTTCTGCAATTAGGTGATTTCTTTCAATCTAAATAATTTTGGAGCTATCGATCAGTGAGCCATGCACTGCATCTTCAAGATGATCCTTGAGACACTAGTGGAATGTTATATAGATGATTTGGTGTTAAAATACTACTAGCTTCAAAGACATCTCAAAGATCTTGAGAAAGTGTTTTTATTCCTCTATTCTTGGTAGTTTAAGATGAACCACTTGAAGTGAACTTTTAGGGTTACCTCTAAAAGTTTCCTTAGTTTCATTGTTTGATACAGAGGCATAGAGATCTACCCAAAGAAGATCAAGGCCATCAGCCAGATGACTCCTCCGAGAAACCTCTAGGAAATTCAAGTCCTCCAAGGCCACTTATCATACATATGCTGATTCATTGTGAATCTAGCCAGAAAGTGTAATCTTTTTTCTAGGATCATGTAGAAAGGTGTTATTTACTAGTGGGATGAAGAATTCTAAATTGTCTTCTAGGGGATCAAGAAATATCTGTTGTAGTCTCCTGTTCTGATTCCACCCATCTTAGCGAATCCTATGGTCCTCTATGTGAACAACCTAGAATGATCCACTGGTACCCTCCTTGCTCAAAAGAACAATGAAGGGACAGAGAACAGATTATACTATCTCAGTCACACTCTCCTTGACACAAAGGTTAGATACTCTCTTATTAAGAAGAGATGCCTCACACTGGTTTTTTCAGTATAGAATTTGTGACACTTTTTTCAGAATCATGAGATATAGCTAGTGTTACATTTGGATCCACTAAAGTATATCCCAAATTTCCCAATGTTGACAGGTCAGCTAGCACACTAGGTAGTTATTCTTCAATAGTTCGACATTAGGTCTGTTCCATGAAAAGTCATCAAGGATCAAGTATTAGAAGATTTTATAATCTCTCATTTATCCCCCAAGTAAATGACTCTAGATATAGATTAGCTTGATGAATCTATCCTCTCATTGGACCAAGTTGTGTCATTTTGGCATATGTATATTAATGGTGCCTCCTAGAGTCTAATCGATATAAGGCTCAATGACCCCAATATTAATAAAGTGGGTTTGGGAGTCATCTTCATCACCCCGACATAGGATATCCTTCCCTATTTATTCCTACTATCAGAAGGATTCACAAAAAATGAGGTAGCGTATCAGGCTCTTATTATTGGTATCAAGATGTCCCTTGAGATTTATGTCACTTCCTACACATCAAAGGGGATTCTGAGTTATTCCTCAAGAAGATCAATAGTGATTACATCCTCATAAAGCCAGATCTCATGACCTTTCTCAAGAACACTCGCCACATGATGGCCCAGTTCTCTTCTCAACCAAAGGTGACTCATGTTACCTAGTTGTAGAATGGTTGATCTTATGCCATGGATTGTATAGACACTTCTCTTGCAGATCCTGACCAGGATGATCTGTTCATTCACATGGAACATTAAAGGTTGATCACCCCTGTCACTTCAGATGAAGATGACAGCTAGCAGATAAAATACCTGACCATTGGTGCTTCCACATAAAGACCTTAAAATACCCCCATAGTTGAAGAAACCTTTTATTATACGATTCCCTTCATTGATTATCTCTATCATGACACTCTTCTATCAGACAGAGCCAAACGTGAGTGAATCCATCGGCATACAGCTCAGTTCACCCTCCAGAGTGAACCCAATCTTGAGTATACTCTCTAAAAAAATTTATTTGATGGAATTATCCTCTGTTAAATTCAAGGAGATGAGATTATTTAGGTTATACAGGAATTTCATGCTGGATCATGTGGTTCTCACCATGCAGGGTTGAAACTCTCCAATCATATTCGAAGGTTGGTCTACTTCTAGGCCACCATGGTCCATAGCTATATTGAGTTTTCCAAGAGATTCTATGCATGTCAGATCCATTCAAACTTTTTACATCGACCACTAAAGCCCCTCAATACTACCAAGTACTCTTATACCTTTTTGGTCTAGTGGCACGATTTCATGGGACCATATCCACTAGAAACATCTCACCAGTGCGGGTTCATTCTAACCACAATGGTTTTCTTTTCCAAATGGGTAGAAGAGATTCCTCTCAAGGAATTAAAAGCCTGATCAGTTATTGAATTCATAATCTCCAACATCATTTATATATTTTTATTCCCTCATTTTATTCTCACCTAAAACGATACTAATTTCTGAGCATCCGAGCTGAAGAAGTTATACACCAAGTACAACATCCAGTCCAACCATACTTCTCACTATTATGAATATGAAAATGGGTATATAGAGGTGTTAAAAAAACCTCTCCAACATTTTTCAAAATATAGTGGGACATAATAAGGAAATTTTTCTAGACAAGCTCCCCAATACTCTATGATCTTATCAGACAATAACTTGAAATTCCACCCAAGTGATTCCATGTTCTCTGGTGTATGGAACAGAGGTATTCCTACCCATCAAGATCCAATTTTCATCTCTTCGAATAGCTGTCTATGATCAGAAGATGTCAGACAGAACAACTGAGGTCCTTCGAACAGAACTAGAATACCTTAAAGAAAATTGGCTTCAAGCCCTTCATAATCTAGAGAGGCACCAGAACAAGATAACCAGATATTTCAATAAGAAGGTTCGCCTCCAATCTTTCCTCTAATGTGATACAGTTATGGATCTCTGAATATCGATGATACCAGGTAGGAGGCCACAAATGTTAGAACCCAAGTGGGAAGGGTCGTATATCATTCATAAATTCTATCCCAATTGTGTATATTCTTTGGTCACCATGGATGGTGAGCACATCACTCCCCCAACCAATTCCAAGTTTCATAAGGAATGGGCACCATAGTATTAGCAGTGGTGACACTATAGAGCTGGAGGTACTATAGTAGGGACTGTAGCGGTGGTGGTATTGTAGCAGGTACTGTAGCAGCCTGGGTACTGTAGTAGTACTATTCACTGAGGGGTCCTTTGGGCCAAAAAATGGGCTTTCAAGCCTTGTATTCAGGCCACTTGGCCTTGGGCCTTCTGGCTATGTAATGGGTCCCCCTCTACCCAGTTAAAAAGAGGTCTTTTCTTTAATAATAAAATGAGGCTTCGACCCCAACCTTTTAAAAAAATGTCCTAGCTATATGATGATAAAATGTATAAAAACTAACATCCTAGTAACATGACATTAAACTGGGAACCCAATTACAAACATCATGACTTTAAACTATTTGATAGTTCTCCTTGGAAATGTATGGTGTGGAATGGGACATTTGGTTCTCATTCATATTGTTTTAAAGCTACCACAACATGCATATCCCTATTGGGACATCTTTCCCCACCTTGATGGTCCTTTTATAGTGACCTTAAAAGGCACATACCCACATCCCAGGAACACGACGTTAAACTAGGCACCCAATTTCAAGCATTGTGACTTTAAACTATTGTGTGAGTTCTTATCAGGAATGTGTTGTGCGTTGTTGGGCCTCCTTATCCCTCATTCACATTGGTTTTCTTCATGATGTTGCACTATGTATTTCCTCTTTAGAAGCCCCGTCCCATGGTCCTAAATCTATGACCTTAAACTAATATTCCCAATGTCCTAGTTTCACAACTATAAACTTTATAACAACCATCATCCTATTTGTACGATAATAAACTGCACAGCACCACAATGTCCTTTCCTGAAAAGAAATTTCCCCTGGAATTGGTCATCTACCATGTCATCCTAAAATAACTATTTATGTATTGATTCCCATATCATGAGATACATAGGACCATCCAGACACTTTCATCTTTGGGCCCAATTATAAGTTAAATATTTTATCCCCTTGTCCTGAGTTTCCTTTGGGAATGCGTGGTGTGTTATGGGATCCTCTTAGGTCCTCATTAATGTTGGGTTTATAATGGTTTCACCATAAACCTACCTTAAGAATACTCTTATCTTCCAATTTCTTAGTTTTATGATGATAAACTGCATAACAACTTATATCCTTATCGCATAACATTAAACTTCATGGACCAATCTTATCACACGGCCTTAAACTGTGGCATCATTGTCCTTGGAATTGGTCACCTACCATTCCCCCTATCTATGTATTGATTAGAACTATGTGGGTATATCTCCTTCAATAACTATGTGTGGCTTGATACCTATCCACATAGGATACATAACAATTTTTAGATTTTATATCTTGGTCTAGCCACCCCAAAGCAATGTCACCCTCTATGTATCTCATCCTTATAAGATATGTAGTGGAGCCAAAATCTTCAATCTTGGGACCACCCACATAATTTCCTTCTTTTCTCATCGTTTTAGGTTTTCCCTCACTGCATAATGTTAAACTGCACTAAATTTCAAGAACTATGTGTGGATTTATTCCCACAATCATGGGATACGTAGTGACGCTCATACATATTTTCCTTAGGCCCAACCATAGATCTGTAGATATTTTGGCCTTTTAGACTTAGGTTATCCCACATTACATGAATTTAAACTATATATGGGATGTTATCTGAAATATTTGGTGTTTTGTTGGGCCTCATTGGCCTCATTCACATCAGTTTTATCACAACTCCACACTACACAAGTCCATTTGATATGTTCCCTATTAGGTTCCAAGATATATGACCTTAAACTAGATGATAAAGTCTAGAAATATGACTCTAAACTATGTTCATTCCACTTCTGGGATGTTTTTTATGGTTTTGGTCCTTTTCATCATTAACATTGGGTCTGTTAAGGCACCGCGCAACACAAACACATTTGAGATACCTTCCTCATGGTCCAAACTCTATGAACATAAACTAAGATATATTGTCATGAATTCATGATATTAAACTAAAATTATGCCCTAAGTGAGTTTTGGATACCCCATTATAATCATGGGATGACTCAGTACCACTCTAGAGAGGATTTCTCCCTACCGGTGTTGTTCTTCTTCCACACCGTGTTCGAGAACTACATGTAACTTTATTCCCATCCTTATGGGATAAGTAGTGACCCCCAGAAATTTCTTCTTTGGGCCCAGCTGCATTTTCCTTCAACTTATGGCCCCTTGGACTCAATTATCCATGGTCCAAGCATTATGACCTTAAACTATTTTCATCTTATATAGTCAAATAAGCATAAATTTATATTTTTTTCATGTCCCAAGTGGTATGATCCATTCCAAATTTTAAGTCCTTCTCGATCTAGGTTTCCACCATATTTTGCATCTAGACGAACCCCCTAACTGTGATGGTTTCTTAGAAATTTTAGATCACCTCCCATCCTAGGAAAATACCCTAATGGATCGTTGGTAGAAAATAACAGATCCTGTGTTTCAAATTTAGTCAATAATAGATCCCATATTATGTTTTCCCTCGTGATTTATATAGTAATGGTCCCTGTGTTTTGAATGTGTTCAATGGTTGGACATTACTTTCCAGTCACCCCTTTCATGGTCCAGACTCTATTACCTTAAACTAAGAGCCTTGTTGTGGTATTTTCCCTTTACCATATTATGAAGGCCTCCATTTCATCTGTTACCAACTCTTATGTGGTACACAAGCCTCTTGTGGCTCATTCACATTGTGTTTATTTCCTCCATTCCACATAATTGTACTAGGAATAGACATCTCCATTGTCTAAGTTTCATGACTTTAAACTACATAACAACCCCCATCCCAGTTACATGATGTTAAATTGAGGGACACATCCTAATCACATAAAATTAAATTATTCCATGTATTTTTTTCACCATATGATGTTAAACTACATGTTCATCATCATCATTTTCATGATGTAAAACTATAATCCATCCTAGGCCCTCACCTAAGAGTCCCTCCCTAGAATATGGGTTTGATCTTTGTTCAGACCAGTGTGCCTACACGAATGTTCTCTAAGCCACAGTGGAATAATTCCAAGAGTGTTGGAATCCATTTGAACATTCCATAACTCCACTTGCATGCTTTGCATCCCCCATATTTGGATCCTCATCTTCTTTGATGTTTTAAGGGACCCCATAATGGTCTTTTTAGGCCTCTTTGGCTCATCCACCATCCCGAGACAATGTTCTCAAATGAATCAGATGACATTTTGATTTAGGTTCCATGTTTCGAATATGGTTAGCGGTAGACCCTCGTTTGTTTGTCACTATTCTAGGATAGTGGTATGGATACTATGTTACAAACATGATCAGCAGTTGTCCTATATTATCATTCCATCCTCCTTATATTCTGAATTTTGGACATTGTGATTCACACTCTTTATTCCCATTCTGTTCGAATTGACCCTAACACCCCTAGAGTTATCTTGTTCATGCACTAGAGCATGTTGGGAAAAGAAATTTGGATACTCTAAGATCCCTATTCTCTAGATGAAACTTCTCCTAGTATGAACACTTTCAGAATCCATTCAACATTAGCAGACCATGAATGTTCGATGGTTATCTGGAACTCTCATATGATGTGAAAAAATATGCGGTCATTCCTTGTTTTTCACATTGTTAATGACCCACTTTAGATTAGGTATTGTTAATTAGTTGTTTCAAAAAAAATTATTAATGTGAGATAATATAAGAAATCAAAGTAATGTGTTCATACACACAATCAGTTCCATGAAAGATTTTTGATCTTGGGAAAAATTTCCCCTATAGGTCTACTTCAAAAATCATCTACTTTAGCTCCACCATCCTCTGGTGTGTGGATCCTAGGACTTTATTCCTCCTCCCATTTTCTGATTCCTCACTATTGGCTACTGGATTAATCTCATCAACTCTTTTTTTTATCCACACAACTTGGAGATCAGAAATATGATCAGCTTCCTACTTCATCTGGTCCTCAGCCTCCTCCAGTTGAGACTTCATTTTTCCAATGACTTTCAATTGTGTTATGAGGAAGTAAGTGCACTCACTCACTTGTTCATACAGTTTCTATATCTCCTAGTTGGCTTCATGAAGTTTTTGAATTCTATCATAATTATCCTGGCACCAGACATATTCTATATGTTGAATCCCATTTTACATATTCTCAGAAAGACAGTCGTGAACTAGTTCATGAATATTTAGAGCATCCACCCCTTTAGAACATAGATTGCACAACCAATGGTGGAGTGACCCCATATGTACCATTAGTTGTAGTTCAGGGGTCTGATCAATGAAATTATGAATGCACCTTCATGCCCTTCGCTGGATGATATGGTTTTCCTCAGTTGTGTCATAGTCAGTATCGTCTAGTTCCTTAGGATCGGTAGGTTTTTAGTTTGAGAAGATAGCAAGGATCTCATCAATGGGATCTTCCTCTGGAACACTCTCTGATATGTCAGGATACATATCATATGGGTGGTCGTCTTCACTTGCTTGTTCTTCTTTAGTAGCCTCAACATTATCAGTCATGATTTTTTCCCCACAAGTGGTATTATTTTCAACTACAGTCACCTGGTCCCTCAAGACCATAATATCCAAATTAGTTTGAATGATCAGTTCCTCATGAATGGGTGTGAAAATCATAAGGTAAACCATAGATTCCCCAACCCCATATTCTCATTGGGTTTTCAATATTCCATGTACTTCATAGAATAAAGCACCTCAGTCAGTCTTCTCAACCGATGATGGGTATAACTATGTGAGATCAAAGACTTTCTATATCTGAGAACCATAACTTCAGGCTATTGGGTCACAATAGGGGCTTCCACCATATGAGATCCCTCGCCATTTGGTATGTTAATGACTAGCACCTTCCCTCTTGTGATTTAGTGGGAGATTCATAAGACATACAAACATTGATGTCAAACTCTATAGAAGTCTGGTTATGGATGAAGGACTTGGGGTTCTGAGCTTGCCACCCCGGCCACCCTGGTTGGTCCACCACTATCCACCTCAGCTTCAACCAGCTCACCGCTTATGTAATCCCCAGATGCATATCCTAGAGAACACTCCCCTATTCCCGTTGGTGCATCTTTACCCTCTGCTGAGGGGACCTATTGTTTATCACCAAGTTGTTTCTATTCAGGATGGGTTATGGTTAGCATATCTACGAGGAGAAAGAGAAATCATTAGTATGTTGAGCTTAAAAATAGGTAGTTGATGAAATCTTCTTTAGAGCTCGCAATATCACCACTCTATAGAGGACTCTCTTGATGATAACCCATTCCTTGGGACTCCCCGTATTCTCCTTCTTCATCTTATTCCTCATCTTCCTCCCTCTATTCTTATTCTTTTTATTTTTCTCCTTCCTCTTCATTATCATTAACAGATGATGACTCCTCTCTATCTGATTCTTGGTTTATAATCAATTTCACCAGAGTGGGAGGTTCCTCATATTTCCCCCATGGAATTCGTAGAAATCCATGGAAGTTAAATATGTATGTTGTTGATGAAAGATCACCTTGTCTTCCACCTGAATGTGCTTGAATTATAGTAGTATGATCCCTTCCCATGTTATATTATGCCACATGACTTTGGGTAACATCATTTGCCATAATTTTCTCCAATAATACTAGAGAATTGAGAGAACAACAATAGTAGTTGGCTGCAAGAGATTCCTTACCTTCTTTTTGGGAACTTCTTTGACTGTTCATTGAGGTGGCTTTTGAGACCACCCCTCTTTAGAATGTGGAGGTACAGTTTCACCCTACGATGTCTCCACCATTTTGGTTCCAACCCATGCTTCCCTAGTTGTTTGGATCACCTCCTGGATCACCCCCTGGGTGGCATTCCTCCTTACTTCCCACTACTCTGGCTCCATGATCACTAATTTGATATGACAAATACATATTCATAAGATTAACTCTGAGTGTTTTTCCACCCAATGAATATCATATTTCATTGATAGGGTAAAATCAACATCCGTAGGAGGCAACGTGATTGTCTCACCATACCCAATAGTTGTCATCATGAACTATAGATGACGGAGGATGTACGGGTGTCGATCTTCATAGACCCTTGTATACATTTTCTTCTCCACCTAATGAAGGCATCCAAACTACCTGGTAAAGTGAGATGACATGTATGGTTTTCATATGATCTTTATATCGATTCAATCCACCATCACATCATTCATGAAGCTTTGTAAGTATTCCCTCTTCTCCCATGAACCTCACAGGTTGTCTACCATCTGGCCAACCAGAGTGCAAAAGGGGTGGAATTTGAAGTTTGTATGGTTTCTGATATGAACTATGACTATCTTGTTATGGAGGGTTAGTGGTCGAACCCCAGTGATCATAATGTACATACCTAGTTTGAAATTTTTTATTTGGAATATATTCCTTCTTAACATGCAATTGATGATATCCATAATGAAGTTCAATCTTTGAAAAATATTGAGCACTATGGAGTTGATTAAATAAATCATCAATATAAGGCATAGGATAATTGTTATTTATTGTAATAACATTGATTTATATATAGTGATTGTATAGACTCAAGGATCCATATTTCTTCTTAACAAAGAGGATAGGGGCTCCCCATAGAGGAACACTAGGGAGAATAAATCTATTATTATTAAAATCATATATTTTTTTATTCATATCCACTAATTCCATAGTTTCAATTATATAAGTAGAATTTGATATTAGTCTTTAATTAGTGATTAAATCAATGGTAAACTCAACTTCATGGCCCAGGGGTGTCTAGGTAATTCCTCAGGAAATACATCAATGTATTCCTGCACAATTGGTAAATCCTCAATATTTAATATTACTTTCTTCATCCCTGTATATTGTTTTCTCTTCTTCTCTAAGAGTTTTATTCAGTAGAGATTATAGGGATGGATCTAGATAAGAATCAAATGATGAGGTTTCTTCTCTAAAGATAATGGATTCTATATCTTTCTCATGGATCATAATTTTCTTATTCTTACTAAAAAAATTTGCATCATATTTTGAATGTTAGTTCATAGTGAGGATTATATCAATTTAAAACATAGGTATTATGATAGGGTTAGCAACTAAAGAATTTTTATGTGTCATAAAGGGGACTAACTGACACATTTTTGTTACAATGAGACTTACCTTAGGAGTTTTTACTAACAAATCTCTTGTCAAATAAAAATGGAAGTGTCTAATTTTTTTATATAACTAGGTAGATATAAAAGAGAGTGATGATCCATAATAAAATAAATAGTTGGATATATTTTACGATAGGATTAATGTACCTACCAACACATCATTGTGTACTTCTAATTCATTTTTAGTGATTGCATAAGCTTAGCCATCCCCCCTTGGCCTCTTTTGTGTTAGATTCCCCTGACGCTTGGGAAATTGGTTTGAATAATGACCCAATTAATTATAATTTAAGCATTAAACATCATTAATTTGTTTCTTTACCTTTCATTAATTATCTCTATGACCCTTTTCTCCACAATTATAACAAAATAACATGCCTTTCAAGTATTTCCTAATATGATTCTTTACACAATTTTCACATAATGAAAATTTCCCCATTCCCTTCTTCTTCTAATTTGACGTTTCACCATTTCCATGGTTATCATAATAAAAATTATTCTATTGATTTCCCTTGAACGTATAGGATCTTGAAAATTCCTTCTCTATTTTGATGGCACGTAATACTATTTCATCATATGATGAAAATGTTTTTGAATCCAGTTCCCTTAAAAAACATGGCTTAAGAACTTCAAAGAAATGATCAATCTTGTCTTCCAAATCATGTGTGTAATCTATGGAATACCTAGATAGTCTTGTAAAGGTGGTATCATACTCCACAACAATTTTTTATTCCCTTTTCTTTAATCTAATGTATTTTCTCTACATTTTGATTCATTGATCATAAGGGAAGTATTTTTGAAGAATGTTTACTTAAATTTTCTCCATTCCATGTATTCTATTTTTTATCCTCCTTAGTATTCTATATCAAATACCACCATTGATCAATATATCCCTTGAGGCAATAAACTACTAGTACTACATTTTCATTTTCATTACATCCCAAATCTAGAAATATGTTTTCAATGGACTTGATCTACTACTCATATACCACTATATTAGTAGTCCCACTAAAATATGGTGGATTCTACTGCATGAAATGACTAACATAGGTGTAGTATGGTTATTCATCATAACCTGAGTAAGTTTTCCTAATATATTCATGATATGATCAGCTCCAACACTAACTATATTGGATTTCTCAGAAGGGAATTCCCTATATTTTCTGTGGGTATTGATTCCTTTCCTTCCATTATGTGTCCTTTCTAAATAATAGCATACAATAAATTAGGTTATGAATCATAATGCATGATTTCAAACTAGAAAAACACTTAACATAATTCAAAAATTTATGTATATATAATCTCATAATCATAAACATGGTTTCTTTGGGGACATATTTACTTTTAAATCATTCATAATGGTTTGTAAATAGAATTTGAATTATTCTAATAATATCCCTAGGGGCAGCCAGACTATGTGTATAGTAAGGCCTGTTGTCATGTACCAGTTTATGTCGAGTTAGGTTCGATGCACCATGTTGGATTTTTTAACCCTGGGTATATCTATTCCAGAACCACGTCCACTTGTAGTATCCAAAAAGGGATATATTTCTAGGAAGACCCATGTAATCTCTACCTTACCAAAATTCTAGGATGTTCTTCTATGCTTATCCTCCACTTCAATCTTAGGGTTATGTTCCCTAATCTAGTTTCTACAGTTTTTACTATAATTTCTCTAATACAAACTATAACATCCCCAACCCCAATAGCCCAGATTCAGTGGTAATTTTATTATAATTTCATAGATACAAGAGATCAAATCTCCAAGGATCGATCAGTTTAGTAGTATTTAAGAATTAGATACATACATAGTTCCCTTATTAAATTGGTAATTTAAACATATAACATAATAAATAAAGAAAATAAACTTCTTAATTATCACTTATTCAAATATTTTATCTTCATAACTAGGGAAATAAAAAAATAAAAGGGTGAGTGATCGCACTACGATTCACTGTTTCATTTTCACCCTTACACCACTGTGCTAAACTAGTTTTGTATTGAAAATTATAAAAAAAAATAAAAAAAATTAACTTCATGTTTGATATAATTATTTTGTATTTATTACTATTAAAAAGGGAAATTATACTTGTTTTGATAATCTCATTGAAGGTGGAGGTGATTTGGAGGGCCCATGAGGATGTCCAAGAAAAATGGGCCAAACTACGCAGGATCCATACACACCAGTGGACTCAAATGAATATTTATACTAAAAAATGTATTAAAATGGGCTGAAATTTTGTGGTTTAGTCCAAAGTTCATTTTTCTACATTTCATGTGAAGAAACCCAAGACTCATTCGTCCATCTAGTGGCCCAACCGACCTTATCTTTTCAGCACACTGAATCTGCATGAAGTCAAAAGTGGTGTGTTGTGATTTGTTCATATCTAGGGATATAATTTTCTAAATGGTTCCAAACATTTTTTTGAGATATAAAAGAGGTGGGTCTATAACTTTTTGATTTTCTCCAAAGCTGTATAAGGCTTTATGGAGGTCGAAACCCATGTGACAAGAGGTTTTAAGAAATCTATGTGCTCAAAACCACCTTCCCATTTTCCTATAATATGGCACCTTGGGATCTCCATTTTTAAGTTCGACCAAGGAGTTAAGTGATACCAATTTAGAGTTACATAGGATTCCTCTCCTAATACTAAAAGTTATGGAGGCCCTTATCCTCATAATGTGATCATGGATGAAGAATCAGTTCCACACGAGCTTCCTCCCCCTCCTGATGTTGAGCTAAACGGTGGGTGATCATTGCGAGGGAGTTGTACACTTGAAGAGGGAGTTCCGACACCTTATATTCTACTGGTTTTGTGTAATTTGTGTTTGAATTATTTCACTTATGTTTTATATTTATATGCTTCTTCTCTGAATGAATTTATTTGGTTTAATTAAGTGAAACATTCCTCATTTCAACACCGATTGGGTTGAGATTCAAGTGGGAATCTTGAGTTGTTCTGATTGGAAAACACAAGCATCCTATTTCTCTCACACATACATGAGATTTCAGTATTCTTTGGTATACCTCACTCTATTCTTGAGGTCCAAACCTTGATGACACAATTTTTGTTTCAAGGGGTGCTTCTTTGTGCATTATTTGAAGAGGAAAGAGAGGAACCAAGATCTTGGTCATCCCTCAACCAAAGGATTACAAAAAAACCTAATAACCAATTGAGTTTAAGGAACTATTCAAGTGTTATAGTAACTTAGAAATGATCACTTATTTATCTCATATTTTTGAAAATCCACTATGTCTTTCAACTTTATAACTCTTTACGTTAAGTTAATTTCTTAAAATTGTTTACAAAATCACCCCCCTCTTTTGTTATTCTTATTAAAAATACACTCAAAACCTATCAACACTCCTTGAGAGACAACCTAGGGTATTCCCTAGACGATAAATCAACCTTAAAAATATAATCAATTTGACATGTCATGAAAATGTGGTCAAATTTTAGTGTCATTTCTAGGGAGCACTTCGGTTTTTAGTGCGTGTTTTTTATAAGATATTTGTAAATTTTGTGAATATTTATTTACCTTTTCAGTCCTTTTGTGTTATGATATATTTTTTGTATAGGTTTAATGCATGATGTATTCTAATCTAGAATATTTACCTCCTTTAGAACCCGAATTTAAGAGGATCCTACGTCAGCGACAACGAGACACAAAAGAGAACCCTTCGAAGGAGGACACACAAAACATCGACACTCTTCTTGATCCTTCCTCTTCTTCTTATGAAACCAATATCAAAACTAAAATAAACTTTAATAATATGGCTCAAAACAACTGAAGATTAAAATAACCAACCTCACCTGATGTTGATATCCATCCTACCTATATTTAAATTCAAGTCGAGGCAACAAACTTTGAACTAAAATCCGATTTAATTCATTTATTACCAAGATTCCATGGACTTCCTAGAGAGGATCCACATAAGAATTTAAAAGAATTTCACACTATTTGTTCAACATTAAAACCTGCTAGTGTAGATGAGGAACAAGTAAAGCTTATAGAATTCCCATTTTCATTGGAAGACATTGCGAAATACTGGATTTACTGTGTTAATTCACCAATTAGAGGTTGGGAGGACATGAAACACCTTTTTCTTGAAAAATATTTCCCAACCTCTTGAACTACAACTATAAGGAAAGAAATATGTGGTACAATGGAATCACAAGGGGAAATATTACATGAATATTGGGAATGCTTTAAAAGGTTATGTTCAAGTTGTCCACACCACCAAAATAAGAGATCAAATTTTAATACAGTATTTTTATAAAGGTTTAATTCCAATTGATCATAATAGGATTGATGTTGCTAAAGTTGGTGAACTAGTAGATAAAACCCAAAATTCTGCAAGAAACCTGATTGAGAACATGTCTCAAAACACTCAACAATTCGGTACAAGGTCCAATGTACCCATTCGAGGTGTCCATGAGGTGAGAAGCTCTAAATTTGAGAAAAAGGTGGACACAAAGTTTGAAGAGGTAAGTACCCTTTTATGAAAACTTTCTCTCTCCCAAGGTAAATCTCAATATCCTATTCCCATCCATTGTGGAATATTCTCTTCTGACACCCATTATTTTGACCAATTCCCCAAAATTGAGAGATAATTCTGAGATTTATGAGGCAATAAACCCAGAACACCCCTATAACCAACCCTTTAGGCAAGAACCATACTATCCATCCAACCTTGGGTGGAAAAAAACCAAGCTTATAGGAAAGGGGGTATTCAAACCAACCTCAACAACAATGGAACTATTAGGGTCAGAGTAGTCATCCACCACCACCACCAAAAAATCATCAACCACCCCAAAGGCCTTTCCAATAAACCCCTCCAAAACCCGAGCCTAGCCTAGAAGATATGATGAAACAAATGGTTTCCAATAATCTCAAATTCTAACAAACCACTCAGGCATCCATACAAGACCTAAAAACCCAATTAGGCCAATGAGATAACTCGGTGGGAGAAATCCAAAGTCATGGGTCAGGTAAACTACCATCTCAACCATTAGTCAACCCTAGAGATAAATGAAATGTTAGTGTCATCACCCTTAAGAGTGGAAAACAACTAGAAAGTCCAATGAATCCTCTATTAGAGTTATCCTATCCTCAAGAAACCTCCATCCCAACCATTAAAAATGTTCCAAATGTTGAAAAAACATGTCTTGAGAGAATCCCTTCCAAAGTAAAGAGTGTGTATGTCAATGAGTTTCCTAGACAAACCATTCCTCTTCCATTTCCCCAAAGTTCCACCCAACCTAGGAAACAAAAGGAAACTGAACTAGATAAAGAAATATTGGAAACTTTTAAAAAGGTGTAGGTAAACACCCCCTTGATTGATGTTGTGAAAAAAAATCCATAATATGAAAAGTTTATAAAGGAGATGTGTACACACCGAAGGAAACTTCATGGAGATGAAAAGTTGAGCTTGGGGAGGAGTGTATCAGCATTGATAGAGCCATCACTGCCTACCAAATTCAATGATCCTGGAACCTTCTCAATTCCATGCACCATAGGGGAGTATTCATTTTCTAATGCTATGCTTGATTTAGGTGCTTCTATAAATGTTATGCCGCACTCCATTTACTCTTAATTGCAAGTTGTATAATTGAAGCCCACTAGAATTGTTGTTCAATTGGCCAATTGGATTACTACACACCCCTCTGGTGTGTTAGAGGATGTTATTGTGAGGGTGAAAATCTAATTTTTCCTGCTGATTTTTATGTGCTTAAAATGGAAGATGATAGGATGAATGGACATGCCCTGATTATATTGGGGAGACCCTTCTTGAAAACTATTGAAACCATAATTAATGTCTATAATGGTAAATTATCTATGGAATTTAGTGGTGACATAGTCCATTTCAACATCCTTGATGCCATGAAGCACCCTTCAGAAGAACATTCCTCTCTCTCTGTTAATTCAATTGATGTACTCCCTACCCCTAAAAAAATAACTTTTCTTTCCCCTAATCCCCTTTCTGAGTTTTCTTCATTGATAGAAATTCTAGGAAATGATTCATGCATTGATTTTTGTAGTGTTCTAGAGAAATGTAATGCATGTTTATTGATTTATGATTTCTTGAACACTTAGGATCACATGACCATAAATGATATTGGTAAGCTTGTAAAAGTTCATTCCTCTATTGAGGATGATACCATTGAGAAATTAGATGAGATTAGTAACCTATCACATTTACACACACTCCCATAAATCTAAAATCTACCTGAATTGGAACTAAAACAACTGACTCAATATTTAAAATATTCATATCTTGAGAATGGAAACAAGTTACCCATTATTATTACTAGTTCACTCCCTCCTAAGCGTGAATTGCGACTGCTTGAATTTTTGAGGGATTATAAACAAGCTTTGGGATGGACACTCATTGACATTCCTAGTATTATCCAATCAATCACATCATATATTATTAAATGATGAGGCTAAACCAATGAGGTAGGCACAATGTCTACTGAACCCAAACCTCTTAGAAGTTGTAAAAAAGGAGGAAACAAAATTATTGGTTGCTGGAATCATTAACCCATATCTAAAAGCCAATGGGTCAGTCCCGTTCAAGTAGTTCCTAAAAAAATTGGCCTTACAGTAATCAAAAATGAAAATAATGAATTAGTTCCAACTCGTGTGCAGAATAGTTGGCGTGTCTGCATAGACTATCGCTGACTAAACCAACACACTAAGAAGGACTATTTCCATTTTCCATTCATTAACCAAATTCTAGAGAGGCTAGTGGTTAAGTCCCATTATTGTTTTCTTGATGGGTATTATGGAAATTTTCAAATCCATATTTCCCCTAAGGATCAAAAAAAGATGACCTTCACTTGCCCCTTTGGCACATTTTCATATAGGAGGATACCATTTAGTCTGTGCAATGCTCCAAGTACTTTCCAGCGATGCATGGTTAGTATTTTTTGGATTACCTAGAGAATTGCATGGAGGTATTCATGGATGATTTCAATGTTTATGGATCCTCTTTTGATGAATGTTTAAGTAGTATTTATTTAGTCCTATGTCACTGTATTGAAAAGAATCTCATATTAAATTATGAGAAATTCCATTTCATGGTGTGATAAGGTATATTTTTGGGACGTGTAATTTCTGGAGATGGTTTCCAAGTAGATAAATCAAAATTAGATGTCATTTCTTCCCTACCATTCCCCAAAAATGTACAAGACGTGTGGTCTTTCCTAGGTCATGTTGTATTTTACCGTCATTTCATTCATGACTTTAGTAAAATTCCACTCACCCTCTCCCGATTACTCCAAAAAGAAAAATAATTTGTTTTTTATAAAGAATGTGAGGAAGATTTTAATAAGTTAAAACTGAGTCTCATGTCACCCCCAGTAATCCAACCACCATGGTGGAATTTTCCATTTCATCTCATGTGTGATGCCTCTAACTATGCAGTTGGGGAAGTCTTATCACCAAGGGTCAATAGAGCTCCACATGTCATTTCTTATGCCTCACATACTTTGGACCTTGCCCAAGAAAATTACACCACAACTGAAAAATAATTCCTTTCCATTATGTTTTCCTTGGAAAAATTTAGGTCATACCTTTTAGGGTCCAAATTCATTGTGTTCTCAGACCATGCAGTCCTCCGGTATCTTCTTAAGAATCTGGAAGCCAAATCACATTTCATTCGTTGGATGCTCCTCCTTTAAGAATTCAATTTATAAATTAGAGATAAAAAAGGATCAGAGAATGTGGTGGCTGACCATATCAGTAGGATTCCCCCATCCTCGTACATTGACTCACCCCCCTGTATTCCTATAAATGATATGTTTCTTGATGAGAAATTATACCGAGTGCAAGATGTTATTCCTTGGTATGCTAAAATTGTAAATTATTTCGTAGCATCTTGTATTCCTATTGATTTCAAAAAAACCAAGTCGACTGTCTAAAATATGAGTCCTATTGATACATTTGGGATGACCCCTAACTTTGGCGCACATATAGTGATCAAGTCCTCAGGATTTGTGTTCCTATTAGCGTGTTTCAGTCTGCCCTTAGGTTTTTCCACACTCTTGATTTTGGGGGCCACTTTGGTCCCCAATGGACTGCTCGCAAGGTCCTCAATTATGGTCTCTTTTGGCCCACATTGTTTCGGGATTCCCATGACTTCTATAAATTTTGTCCTTGATATAAAATAATGGGAAATTTATCTAAAATAAATGAGATGCCACAAAAACCCTTGCTCTTCCATGAAATTTTCGATGTTTGGGGCATTGAATTTATGGGGTCATTTCCCAATTCCTTTGGCAACTTGTACATTCTTCTGGTAGTAGATTACGTGTCAAAATGGGTAGAGGCACGAGCTACAAGGATTAATGATTCTAAGGTAGTTGTGGCATTTTTGAGAACCCAAATAATCTGTAGGTTTGGCTTACCTAGGATCATTATCAGTGACCATGGTTCTCATTTCTACAACCGAACAATGCAATCTCTTTTGTGTTGGTATGGGGTCGGGCATCAAGTGTCTATTTCTTATCACCCATAGACCAATGGTCAAGATGAGGTATCAAATAGAGAATTAAAATAGATTCTTGAAAAAGCGGTTCAACACAATAGAAAATATTAGAGTCTTAGACTTTATGATTCATTATGGGCTTACCGTACTACTTTCAAAACCCCAATTGGCATGTCACCATATCAGCTAGTGTTTGGAAATAGTTGTCACCTACCTATTAAGATTGAGCACCAGAACTACTTGGCAGTCAAACAATTCAATTCTATTCTTTATAGTGTAGGTGTTCAAAGGAAGTTACATATTCAGTAGATGGAGAAAATGAGAAGAGATGCTATTAGAACTCCAGGATTTATAAGGAGAGAACCAAGGCTTCCCATGACCGTCTCATCCTTCATCGTCAGTTACACATTGGGAAGAAGGTCCTCCTCTATAATTCAAGGCTAAAGTTTCATCCAGGTAAGCTTTTTTCCCACTGGTTTGGACCATACATTATTACTAACGTCTCTCCATTTGGTGTTTTCCAGGTTCAAAATGAAGAAACCAAGAAAACCTCCACTGTCAATGGGCAGCAGCTGAAGCACTTCTATGAATCCATTATGGAGTCCTCGATGGTGGAAATCCATGTTCAAGAAGAAATCTATAAATAAAACTCACCAGGTTTTATTCTTCATTCCCATATTCTCTTTTATTACAGTAATTACACTTCACACTTTAGGTGTGGGGGGTGGTTATATTCCTGGGTTAGTTGGTAATTTTCATCATCTTTCTTCTTTTTCTCTTTTTAGCTTTCTGAATTGTATTGTTACTTTCCCCCCTTACCTCCCCCTCACCTTTGTTCCAGAATATCATTTTTTTATGCCCACTTTATCATAGAAAATGATACCCGTTTAATCATGAAATTAATTGAGAATACATGTGTAATTTATGTATTTCATGTTGTTTTACCTTTCAAAAAAATCTGATGAAATGTGCATTTCTGCAAGAATTCAATAATGTGGTGTGAATTTCTTTCAAAATTTGGTTTTTTTCAATGATATAAATGGTTATATCATTTTGAAACCATTGAGAAGAATGGTTCCCTATTTGTGAATAGTTTAAGGGGAAATTGTGCTACTTAATCTCTCCACATTTTTTCACCCAACCATGAAGTGTGAAAATTTATACTTAATAAAAGGTAAATATAAGTTAGGTTTATTTTTCTCTACTTTCCAAAATTATTTTCCATACATTCATTTCTTATCCGATCTATTTCATTATTGTACCAAATTGATCTATGTGTGTGTACCTATTATCTGACTGTTGTATGCCCTAAAAAAGGTGGTTGTATATTGGGAAGGCCAAAAACCACCCTTCCTTGACATTTGATCTTGTTATAACTATTAAAATTAGTGTCATGAGGAGATCAAACATGGGTTGGGAGAAGAGTGTGAGATTTATTCCAAGTGAAATTTTTTTAAAATTAATAAATGAGGGGAGTTATGAAATATACAACGTATGGGGATATCTAGGTTGGGATATTATGGTTTGACTTCTAGGAATGATTAATTGAGTGGGTCTTGAAATTTGATTTCAAAGGATGTGGGGCAAGGTCGGTGGAAAGGATCTTGTAATTAGATAATTATTAAAATAACTTATATTTACTCGATAAAAAGTGGAAATAATAGCATGAAATGGTTTTCACACACACACGTGGAGAATTAGTGACATGATTAACTTTTAAATTATTTTCTTTGATTGGTATAATGCATCTCTTGTAATTTCATTTGGATACAATTTTTTAGATTCCTTTTTCAATGATCATTGATAATAACTACTCGGTGTGTTTTTTTCTTTGAACGCATTTCTATCAGGAATTAAATTTTCATTGAATGTTAAATATTTATGAAGTTGGAAATATCTACATGCATAATTTATAAAAATGTAACTTTTCCCATGAGTGAAAATGTTTAGGTGTGGGGGTGTGATCGCATTACGATTCACTATTTCATTTTCACCCTTACACCACTGTGCTAAACTAGTTTTGTATTGAAAATTATAAAAATAATAAAAAATTTAACTTCATGTTTGATTCAATTATTTTGTATTTATTACTATTAAAAAGGTAAATTATACTTTTTTTGATAATCTCATTGAAATTGGAGGTGATTTGGAGGGCCCATGATGATGTCCAAGAAAAATAGACCAAACTGCGTAGGATCCATGCACACCAATGGAATAAACTGCATATTTATAGTAAACCGTGAATTAAAATGGGATGAAATTTTTTGTGTTATTCCCAAATTCATTGGGATACATTTCAGATGAATAAACCCAAGACTCATTCATCCATATGGTGTCCCAACTGACCTGATCTATCCAGTGCACTGAATCTTAATGAAGTCAAAAGTGGTGTGTTGTGATCTTTCCATATCATGGGCTCTACTTGTCCAAATGGTGCCAAATATTCGGTGGAGATAGCCAAGAGGTGGGGATAAAACTTTTTTATTTTCTCCAAAGTGAGATAATTTTTTCTGGAGGTATAAACCCATGTGAAAATTGGTTTTAAGAAATATGTGTGCTCAAAACCACCTTCCCATTTTTCTATAAAATGGAACCTTGGGCACCCCATTTTTAAGTTTGTCCAAGGAGTGAAGTTCTGAAAATTTGGAGTTCTAGAGGATACCTCTCCTAATCCTAGAAGTTCTATATTTCCATATCCTCATAGGGGGATCAAGGATGAAGAAGGAGTTCCACCCGAGCTCCCCCCTCCCGATGTCGAGTTAAACGGTGGGTGATCATTGCAAGGGAGATACACACTTGAAGAGGGAGTTGTGGAACCTTATATTCTATTGTTTTTGTGTAATTTGTGTGTGAATTATTTCACTTATGTTTAATCTTTATATTCTTCTTCTCTTAATTCATTTATTTGGTTTAATTAAGTGAAGCATTTCTCATTTCAATACTGATTGGGTTGAGATTCAAGTGGGAATCTTGATTTGTTCCTATTGGACAACATAAGTATCATATTTCTCTCACACATACATGAGATTTCAGTATGATTTGGTAGAAATCACTCTATGCTTGAGGTCCAAACCTTAAAAACATTATTGTTGTGTCAAGGGGTGGTTCTTTGTGCATTATTTGAAGAGGAATGAGGGGAACCAAGATCTTGGTCATCCCTCAAACAAAGGATTACAACAAAACCTAATAACCAATTGAGAACAAGGAACTATTAAAGTGTTATATAAACTTAGCAATGATCACTTATTTATCTCATATTTTTCAAAATCCACTTTGTCTTTAAACTTTACAACTCTTTACATTAAGTTACTTTCTTAAAATTGTTTACAAAATCACCCCCCTCTTTTGTTCTTCTTATTAAAAATACACACTCAAAACCTATCAATGCTTCTTGATAGATGACCTAGGGTCTTCCCTAGACTATAAATCAACCTTAAAAACATAATCAATTTGATGGGTCATGACAACACGGTCAGTGAGCTCATATTCTCAGTAAGGGTTATGTATAGAGGAAACATAAATCAATAATAATTGAATAATAATCAATTAGGAATAATCAATATGGCATGGTGAATAACTAAAAACCACACACCATCAATAAACTGAGAATGAAAAAGTATCCATAGATTTTTTTCATAGTAAAAATACTCTAGATAATGATAACTGAATACCGAATGAACAAAATGCTTAATTATTAGATTTCATGTATCTGGAACATGAACCATCATAATATAAAAACGGTTTAATTCTAAGGGTAGATACCCATTTGATTATTTTTGGATAAAAACATGAAGGGTTTTTCACCAACTATTTTGTCTCATGATACATGTCAATGCATATAGGGGATATAAATTTGGGCCCCACCCATCACTGCAAGTCCAAAGAATTATTCATACATGGATTTAGTTCAAGAAAAATATGCCTTAAAAAATATCCATATTTATTAGGAAATACAGATTTATCAATATTTGAACATTCAAAGTAAACACTGTATGTAAAATGGTATACAGATTAGATAATAATTATATCCATGATATAAGAAAATATGGCTATTTAGGAGGAATATAATTTAAAATTCAAAATGATATCAAATGGTTAGTTAATAAACCACATAAAAATAATTATGTGCATAATACCATGTGAGTCTCAATGAAATTTAAATTGAGATGAAGACCCTTACCTTAATTCCCCCTTAATTACATTGCTTTTTACTCCTCCTGAATAAAAACTTATATTTATTAAAACGCTAATAAAAAAGTGAATTGTATTCATTTATAAAAATATTTTTCAATTATAATTATTTTATTATTATTATTATTATTTATGAAATTGAAGTGTTTTGATATCATGTTTTTCTTAAAAATTTCTCATTTTTCCTCGATTTCTCTATTTTCTTAAATGTAAATAATAAATTAGTATAATTAATTCCAGGAGAATAGAATAAATTTAGTTATATATTTATATATTATATATAATTAATACTATCCATCCATGAAGGTGGTTATAAGAATTGTTTTTGGTAATAGGTGGTTAACCTACCTTTAATGGGACTTTGTCATAAGAGCAAGAAAAGGAAGTAAAAAAATTATATATGTTATATATATATATTACTTGCAGTAGGTTAACATAATTAATATCATGTTAACTTACTAAAAAAATAATTTTAGAGTATATTTTTTTGAAATGAAATGGGAAAAGAAGAATGAGAATAAGAAAAGAGGGAGGAGTTAATGGAAACTTACTCTTTCCTCGGTGTGGATTTTGTTGCACGACACTAAAACTCCCTTGGTGATTAGAGTTAGATGGCTCCAAAACATCCCTAAGTCTTATAAGAGTCTTTGTAGGGAAGATTTGGGTAGATATTTGGCTTTGGAAAGGGTTTAATGAGTTGTTTTACAAGGGAAGGGAGAGGGGTTATTTATACTTTAGGAGAGGGGAGTTTTTAGAATAAAAGATTAAATAAAATATTATATCAAAGGTGAGACTTGTAATATTGAATTTTTTACAATATAAATCATATATTGATATAATATAATGGTTTTAAGACTTTAAAACACCTTTATAATTCTAATTCTTTAATTTATTAAAAAGGAAAGTGGATAGAAAGAAAAATTAATATTTTAATGAATCGCTTTTGACTTTAGGTTTTGGAAAATACTTTTTAGGTTTGGAAATTTATTTTATTATATTTTAATGAATAATTTTTCAAATTAATTATTTAATATCTTAAATTGAAGTTCTATAATTAATTATGTCACTAATACATCATGAATTATGTTTTTTAAGTTACACTAGTTAAGTGAAAATTATATTTTTACTATTCATCAAAAAATTGAAGTATTTTAGAAAAGTACCAAAAAATAACTCTTGGATAATTTTTATGTGCAGAATTAAAAAATAGACTCCATTTTTTGAAAATAATTTTTTAAATATATGAAATTTAATTTTTAATTAAAATCGTCATTTATTTGGAAAATACTAATTTTATAATTATAATTGATCTTGTGACACTTTGAAAATTTAATTAAGATCTTATAAAATAATCTTATAATCATAAGACAAAAAAAATATTAATTAATGAATCTATTTTTAAAAAAAATATTTTCTTTTAAATCATTATATTAATTATAAAATTGCAAATAAATATTTATGTTTCACAAAAATGCCAACAATTAATTTATCATTTTTAAAACATTTATTTACTTAAGCTATGATATAATTATATCATATTTATATTTATAAGATGCCTAAATTTTATTTATACTTTTATAGGTGAGGTTACTATTCTAGTGGTCACATTACTATTCTAATGGTCACATTACTATTCTAATGGTCACATTGTTATTCTAATGGTTAAATTACTATTCCTAATGGTCACATTACTATTACAAAAATCAAGTAACTATTTAATGGTATATTACTATTTTTTTAAGATCAGTGTTGTGAAACATAATCTATCAAATGAATTCAATTTATTTAAGAAGATACATACCATAAAATTTTTGGGTAATATATGAAAATCTACTTAAAGGTACTTATATAGGCATAACTTTCCAACTACATTAAGTCGTGGCTCTTTGATCCATTGAGTGGACTCCCTATCATGAACCAACATGGGTCAACCCTAAACCGGACACCTGAGCCGGTCCACAACATGGCCCGAAAGGCATTCCTGATCCCCACAGGCTGAAAACTAGTGTCGAGCATCAAAATGAGATAGTTGGGAATGGTTTGGCCTATAAAAAAAGACAAATAACTAAATATAAAATGAATGAAACAAAAAAAACACTAGAATTGGAATTAAAAATAAACTAATAAGTATAACATACCTCAAGTGACCTCGTGGGTCACCATGGAACACAAAACCACACTCCCTACAAGAGATACCCAAACTAGAGGAACCTAAAATTAAAAAATAAAGTAGGCATGAGCACCAAGATTCTCAGTAAGAATTCCAAGGATGAACAATTCCCTATGACCTTACCTTTAAAAATAAACCAAATTATGATAGTTTGAAAATAATACATAATAAATTAATTTTTTTCTTCTTTTCAAATTCAAGTAACAAGTTTACATTTTTTAAGGAAATTTTTTCTTTTCCACTATATTTTAAAAATATACTCCAAGCATGCATTAACATTTATAAATGAAAAGGAATCAGTTTAGATTGAAATTTGGTTTTTCAAAAATTATAGGATAAGGTGAAACAACTGAAATGAAAATCAGATCACAAGCACCATGGGAAATCCCTAAGCAGCTAGGTTTATTTGGGGACCTAGGATCCTCATACCTTAATGAAACATGGTATAGTAGCCATAATGAACTATGTTCTCCTTCATGAGTCACTATTTTGGAATACATCCATAACCTAGTTGTATCCAATAAATCATCATTATGATTGGTTAGTGTTGTAAGCGTCAATCCTGCTAGATGAAACTGGGAAGAACCACTTTATATCATCTAGAATACTAGTCCTAGTCTGCCCACCTAGGTACCTAGGGTTACCCATGTTCTCTATTTTATATGGTGGTGAGGTTTTGTCAAGAGAAAATAAATTAACATAACACTTTCTTTATCCAAAACCCATTCAATATCTCACCACGGTTATTCCTCCTTAAGCTCATTCCCCCTATTTTAAATCACACCACAAAACACTATCCTCTTCACTAGGAACGTATCACAAAGCACATATTAACACTTATATGACATTTCTAAAACTATGGCCAAGAGGTGTTTTCCTTTTTCACCAACCACTACTAAAGTTCCAAATAAAATTAATTGTTTACCAGGAATACTTTTAATTTTAGAACACATAATCACTAGCACTTTTAAGTTTATAAAATCATTTAAAATCTCAATTTAATAACCAATGCACTAAAAATTTAGAAAAAATATTGAACCCATGATTACAAGGATGAAATTCTTTAAAGAAATTAAAACCGCCATTTGACTATGAGTTCACACCAAAACCCATCCTTGGAAATCACATTGGATATTTTTTTAAAAAAACAAACATGTCATTAAACTTTTATTAAGAAACCATCTGAAAGGGGAAAATGCCTTTGAAAATATCCATTACACATTCAAAACCAAATCCCACTTCCAAAAATGACATAAGGTTCCAATCGGACCTTTACATTTTCCAACATAAAAAATCCACTTTTTTAAGGGAATTTCTAATATCCAAAATAAAAACACTCAACTCCCTAAAAAGGTGCCAAATGGTCCAAGTCACTAATAATACATTATACCAAACCTTTAAGTTCCAATAAATTCACTTAGAAACTAAAAATCATTTAGAAAACTATTTTACACATTTATGACACTTTAAATATAAATACAACACATAACTAGGCTTAGAAAAATTATACAGGTAAATAATAAAGCAAACCCAAGTGGAGAAAACAATTATACCTAACACACACACACATATATATATACCACAATGACATGAAAATATATATTTAGAATGTTCAGGCAATCAATGACTTCAAATTAAAAACTCGGGCATAGGGAACCTGCATCAGAGTGGAACCAAACCAAAAATTCATCCCTTGGAACTTTCTAACTAAAATTTGTTGCTCCCCCACTGATCATATGCACCTTCAAATACATGCAAGGACACCTAGCCCATATTCACACATCTGAATGGCCATGAACATGTGCAAGGGGATCCTTACATATATATTTATATGCATATACTAGTTTCCACTCACCTTTGTATGCATTTTATATACATGGGAACACATATCCCCATACATTTATATTTACTACCATGGATGATTATACATGTAATGGAGAATCCCATATATATATATATAATTACCTATGCACAAGCAAGCGTGTCACCTTAGATAACGGAAACCCAAAACCACTCGAAACAGTCCAACACACTACAAAAAATTAACCAGGGACCTTTAAATAATTAGGGAACTTAAATTAGATGTTGTGACAACCAAGAAGAAGGTATATAACACTTAACTCAAGTGGATATGACAACTGAATCGACCTGAAACACCTTTCCTTAGGTAGGAAACACTGAAATCATGTGGCAAGGTTCAACACACTTAAAGAAAAAAACTAGAAACTCATAAATCATAAAATCCCTAATTATAAAAAGAGTGAAAAAAAGAAAGGAGGAAAACATTACCCAAAATCATTGATGGACAGACCGAAACACTCAGAACTGCCTTTCCTTTGGCATTGATTTCTAGAACACGAACCAAGGAGTCCCGATAGATCTGTTTCACGCCCTAGAAACTAGATTAATCTCAAAAATTGGTCCAACCAAAACCCTAGGGTTCATCCGAATAGGATAGGGTGACGGGAACAGGAAAATAGGACAAATGAAGGGAGGAGGATGGAGGAGAAGGGATTACCTCAGAGATTTGGACAATATTCGTCAATAAAACCAGTTTAAATTGGCAACCGAAGTAGGAGTAGGAGAGGTGCGATGCACATAGCCAAGGAGACCCCCGAGGGGGGTGTCGCATATGGGTCGAGTGAGATAGGGGTTATAGAGAGTGGGGCACTAGTGGTGGATCACCAAAAAGAGTCCACAGGAGGGGATATGGACATCATAGGGGCGGCGCACTACTAGGAGAGGGAGGGGGGTTGGGTGCGTCGCGCTCCAAGAGGGGGGAGTTGGTGTACAATACTGAAAGGGTAAATCTTCTCCTTTGTTTTTTTACCTAAAATAAAACTTATAATAATAATAATAATAAACTTAATCATAATAATTATATTTATTATTATAATAATAAAATTAATGATTATAATATTATTATACACAATAAAATACTATCATTATTGTTATTATTAAACCTTTTTTTCATTTCATTTTGATTTTAATTTATTAAAGATTAATTTTTTTAAAAAAATAATCAAATATAACTAAAATAACCACAATTGTAGAGTGTAGGGTCGAGATATGACACTACCCAACCCTGAAATCATATATTAGGATTTTCACAAAAAAAAATCCTACTAGTTGCACTAAGTCTCATGGAGGTGATTAACCCTTAATGAAAGCTAGGTTAATTTTACCCAAAACTCAAGATAGAGATTCCTTGATAATTTAAAGAACCCCAATGGAGGTTGGTCAATCACTTTGAACTATGGTTCAATTTTTACCCAAGTAGTGGAAGGTTATACCAACTTAATATTTTATTTGAGGTATTTTTATCTTTATGGGTAAAGTAACAATTTTATCTTATCGCATGCTTGTTAATATTAATTGGATTCTATTTAAGTGATTAACCATGTCTTTATAAATTTTACACCTATTAGAATATTTATTTTAGTTCCATCTTTCATGGTTGTTAATTAATTTATTTAATGATTTAAACATACATAAATAATCAATCATGAAACTGATAGGAATAAAATAAATAAAGTGGTTTGACCATGATATTCTCTAATGATTGGTATATTTAGTGAATTATAAACTAACCCTTGACCCTAGGGACTTAATTCTTGGAACCGATCATGGTTCAAGATGTATCATTACACCTATTCTCTTGTGTACCTCTTAGATTGGTTTTTCCTCAGACCTAAACTTAAACTACCACCACTCTCCAATGAGCTCCAACCATTACATAATTTTACTCATACACAGGTGTGGGGGACAAAGGGATTGGTTAATGGGTTTATATAAAAGAAATTATGGGTATTTTGGGCCTTATATAATTAGAGGAGAGGAATAACTCATGACCCATTATTTAATTTAATAAATTATTTAAAAATCATGAAATAATACATTAAATAAACCAATCAAATACATAGGTTGGTCTAATCTCATGCTCGTCCATATAGCTTGTAAATAATATGAAAAATTACACTAAATATTATTTAATTCAATTCATTCTTTAATATTAATATAAACATGCTTGAGTTAGTTAGATCAATCGATCAATCAATCAATTAATCAATTCCCTTTATCTTAATGACCATCTAAAGTCTCTTAGAGATACCCATCAAAAATGAAACATGAAAAATAAACATTTTGACTAGTATTTATAGATAATTAAATGGAATTAATTTATCATTTATTAATTTTTAAAATCTTATTACATATTCAACACATCAGATGTCAAAAATGTAATTATGTTTTTAATTCTGCAATTAATTATTCTTTATATAATTTAATTCTATTCTTTACCTGGTGACCACACGGAATATACTAATAGGCTATACATTATGTCAATATATTTTCATGTATTTTGGAGAAATTCCTAGGGACTTGGAATGTATCATGGATGGGTTACATGATGTGTCCTATTAAGTAACACGTTGTGTGTTCCTCTTGTCATGTGTCCACATAACCCACTTGTAGACTCAACGTGTTCTTCAAACTTAGTAAATAATGATTCATAGAGTGTGTACACCAGATACACGACATGTATCTCATTAATGATATAGGTTTTTAGTATCACATGGAGTTATGTCATGTATTTTACCACATGATTAGTGTGAATTTCACCACTAAACAATGTAGACTACATGACATGTACTTCAGCTACACGTCATGTGGTCTGATAGACCTTGTGCCAGGCTGACCTAGTCAATATACAGTGTGTAATAAATGCATTGTATGTTATTACTTCTTGATGTGTAATGTATCCCAAAACATGTCTAGGTGTAGTTAACTTGAGTACACAGCATGTACTTCAGTCACATGTCATGTAACTATATCTACTGACCAGAATCCATGGAATCTATTGATCGTATCTCTGGTCATTCTTCATCTAATCTTAACTTATTTAAGATGATATGAAACTTGAATAAAGAGAATTTATATTTCAAATAAATGTTAATTATACTTATGGATTTAAATAAAAATTGAAAAATAACAATAATTGTGTATGATCGATCAATGAATAATAAATAATTATAAATTATCATGTGACCTCTCTGATACCACTTGAAGGTTCCAAGCATAGCGGAAGTGCCGGTGGAGGCATGAAAAACACAAATTTTATCATAATAAATGTTTAATTAATAATTTACATGATAAATAATGGCATTAACAATGGAATTGAATCAAATATTAATTGATATATTAATCTCATAACCAAAAGGGAAGATAATTTAATTTAATTTATAATTAATTTATAGAAAGATTTATAAATACCCTAATCTTGTAATTCTTTCTTAATTGATGAATCAGTAGACCAATCTTGTCATACCATAATTATGTCAGAGGAATAAAGGGTTGATTCCATTTATTTTTGATCCACGCATGCTTCACGAACCACTGATTTTCATTGTATAATTATATGGGTTTGATCATGGATGAATTTAATGCTTGCAATGATTGTTTTTTATCATAATTGAATCCTTTAAGAGATAAATAATTAATTCTAGTAGAGGAGGATAATTGATCTACATTATTTAGAGCACTATAGGGAGGGAGATCCCTAGTGCATTAGAGGATTCTCTCTATATTTTTCTATTCATATTGAAGTAATAAAGTTAGGGCTTGCAAAAAATGTCATAATAGGGTTTATGTAGTGATAGGGTTAAAAAATAAATAATTGTGCAAGGTCCCTTGTTATTTTATTAATTCCTGATGAAACCCATGTCTAAATGATAATAATAATATTATTATTTACTTAATATTTTCTAAAATCATGGATAAAATAAATATTATTTTCTTGAATAAATAAGTTAATATTGATTCAAATAATATTTAATATGACATTTCTCATCTGACCATAAAACTTGGTCTGCTAATCCTTTTCAATATTGATCGATCCATGAATAATGTATATTTATTTAATTAAATAAATATCAATTCATTATTCACTAATAAATATATAAATATTATATTCACTAAATTAGTGAATAAACCGCTATTAGAAAATAACCCTATACCAATAGTTTTTAACCATTGATATAGGTCCCAAAACTATTGGTATAGGCTATACCAATGGTTTGGGTGGCCGTTGGCTTGTCTTGTGTTGATATAGACCTATACCAATGGTTTGGGGAAACTTTTGGTATAGTTGGGTTATACCAATGGTTTCCAAATAGTTGTTATAGGTAACATGAAATACCTATACCAATGATTTTGAAAACCATTGGTATAGGTAATTCAAAAAAAACGTCATCCAGTTTTGAACCCCAAACCTCCAATTTATATCTTAACAACCTAACCACTAGAATACAATGTTTTTTTAAACATAATATGATTAATATATATGTGTATATTTATTAGTAAATTAATTCTTGATATATTCAATGTTATTTGATAAAATAATCCATTAAAAACAAAATACCTATATGGTTTTCCAAACCATTGGTATAGGTATTTTGAATTTTGGGGCCTATACCAATGGATTTGGAAAAACTATTTGTACAGGGTCATTAAATAGAGGCTATACCAATGGTTTTGTTCAAACCTTTGGTATATCCATCACCTATACCAACAATTTTTGAAAAATTGTTAGTATAGGGTCATTTTATTGAATCTATACCAACGGTTTTTCTAAAACTGTTGGAATACGGTCATTTTACGATACCTATACCAATGGTTTGGCCAAAACCATTGGTATAGGTCTAGTTTCTAGTAGTGAATATTTATTAAATATTCATGTGACTAAATAAATAAATATTTTATTATCATGTGAATAAACCATAAAAATAGATATTTTATATTCATATTATTAAATAAATAATTAATTGATAAATAAATATTTATTAAATATTCAAATCACATATATATTCCCTCAAATAACTAGTGATTTAATATTTGTGATCAAACTAAAGGTTCCAGGAATAGTGGAAGCGCGGTTAGGATGGCACTCGACTTTAATTTTTACCATGATCAATGATTATTTTGGGATTAATACGACGATGAATTTCAGTCTCCATTGAATAGAATCAAATATTTAGATAAAGAATAAAGAGACCCAAAACCTTTAGAGAGGATATTTCACATCATGTTTATAATTAATTTAATAAATTTCATAAAAAAAGAATACCTGGATCTTCGGTCCTTTTGTTGATGATATTTATCATCCGGAATGACCCTTATGGATTGTCTCATTGTGCTTGCAAGGATACAAAATAGAATCCCTCTAGTAGTGATCCACACTTGCTCTGATGTCCTCCAATCGACACCACTCGTTCTCTAGGTGCTAGCGCGACGAATAGAGTGTCTTGTGTCGGTCGTTCTTGATCTGTTGTTCTTCAGTCTTGAAGAATGTCTCTCATTCTTGAGAGGGGCGGGAATAGTATTCGAGAGAGAAATCATTTAGCTCAAAAATTCTCAATTCACCAGGCATGTAGTTCGGTACATGGAACAATAGATGTAGAAGTCTATTTATCAACATGGGGATTCGGTTACAATATCTAATTGCGTAATAGCAATTAAATACATTCATAACCTTAGAGAAAATCCATGATTTTAATAATAATATCACATCATTATTTATGGTGTGCCAACTTGAGAAAAATAGAATTATAAATAAAATTCCACGTCACAAAATAATAGTAGTATTATTATTATTTTAACTTGTTCCAACTAGTTAAGTAATTATTTATCATCTTATAAATAATTAGTTTACTATCGGACTGGCCTTGATCCACTCAAACTCCACTTCCATTTATTGAACACTTGAATAAATAAATAAATAATTTATTCTCTTAAATAAATATTTTATTTACAAACTAAAAAGTTAATATTTATTAAATGTTCAATAAAATAAATAAATATATTTTACCTACAATCTAGTGAATAAATATATATTTAATTTATGTAATCATTTTAACTTGAATAAAATTATTCCACTGTCTTGAGAATAATATTTATTCCATTAATTAAATTCAAATAGAATTTAACTAAGACCACCAGAAACACTTAGTGTGTGACCCTCTAGAATTATTTCTCATTGGCATTAGGCAGGCTTGTCTAAAGTTCAAGAGTACTGTCTAGTAATAGTTCAAGGAACCCAAGAGAAAGAACTTAAAGTCTCAACAACGACATCCACATACAAATGCTCACTGTGTAATATAATCCCTTTATATTGATATCTCATCAATCAGGTTTCATGATAGTGTCTTCAACCTTTGTGCTTGATATGTCATTCTTTGACTACCTAAAATAAAATCATTGTTACACCATATCCATGGAATTTCTCATGGTGGTTCTATTTCAATCAAATGGATGAGATACCAACTTCCATAAATGGAAGGGGAAAATCCTTTCTTGACTTATCCATTAATAACATGCCACTCATGACGCACCCAATATTCCATACTTCCCACCAACATATGGTGTGACGGTTTTCATTAGTAAATAAAAGTGTGTGAGTCGTGAAACGTATTAATGATAATATTAAAGTCTAAGGACTATTACACACACTCATAGATAGGAATATTCGATGACCCCAAAACATGATGAATTTCTACTGGCGGGTATGTTCTCATAATCTTCTGTCTTAGAGATTACCAAGTAAGAACTTAATGAGAAGAAGTCTCATCTTCTTACGAGTACTTTCACCTGATGTTTTTCATACTATGTTTTCCATCATAGTATTTCATCCAACCAAAGAACTATATTTAAGAATATTTTTATAGCATTTCAAGTTTCTAATCATAGAGGGAAACTTCCATGACCTTATCAATGAAACAAATACTCTAGGACATTATTACATCATAGTCATGAAGAACAATGAAAAATATGTAATAATATGTTTAATATTTAAATACATTAAATATCCATGTAATAAAAGTACAAAAATTTTATTCTAAGAAATCAACTCTAACAAACTCCCACTTGGACTAGATCTAACTAACTACGACTTTTAGTCTGCTAGACCTCACCCAATGATCATGTTTCTACTGAGTCAAGTATTTGTTCAAGGGTTCTTCCATGTTGTCTTCTGTGGAAATACTGCTCACTGAAACTTCAAATCTCTGAGAAAAACCCTCAAGAGATGATACTTCTAAAGTATGTGCTTCGTCCAATGATGTGAATTTGGCTCTTTTTCAAGATCCACCATTGTAGAATTATCATAATAGAGTGTGATGGGATCTTTATTTCTTGGTAACAAATCCATCTCCTAGATGAATCTTTTCATCTGAACTACTTATTTAGATACCTCAGAAGCTATGATATACTCAAAATCTGTTGTAGAATATGCGACCACAATCTTCTTTAAGCTCTTCCAACTCACTAAACCTCCATTAAAAGTGACTATGTATCTTGTTTTTGACTTCATGTCATCTTGATCAGTCTAGAAACTAGAATCTTCATATCCTATGATGACTAATTCCTTATTTACTCCATAAACTAGTAATATAACCTTAGTATGCCTCAGATACTTTAGGATAGTCTTGATTGTCATTCAATGGTAGTCACCTGGGTCATCTTTATAGAGACCCTACCTTTTCTTACATTACTATTACATCATTTTAAAGATAAAAAACATAATATTATTACACATAGAGGATCCAAAGGTTTATTATCTTGGGAAAACTAGGACCATACAAAGCAATTACAAAATCAATCTTAAACATTTATTTAATTTCTTCTTATCTGGCTTCTTATTGGCACTTGTCCTCTCCTTAGTACATGTAGCCACCTAAGGATATACATCAAAAGGGGTGATCTAGAAGCCCAATAAAAGTATAGATAAGAACAATATATCATGGGGTGAGCATAATCATGACATAGGAAAAATATCATGAACATGAGAGGAGCATAAATAAAAGACTTGAAATGTGGAAATGCATAAAAATGAAACATCATGTCTTAGTGGTTAACTACCACACATACTTATGAACCAAGCTAGTATCTTTTTCACGCATCATTTCACATTTAATTATGAGATTCATCACTTTACCCAATGCATTGGAGCACTGTATAATTTCGGGCGCACCCATCACTTTGAAACATTCATATTGCGCTATATATTTTCGGGTGCACCCTTCACATCATAACATTATCATCATCATGCTTTCCACATATCAAAAATGTACATAACTAACCCATGTAAATGAATGGGTTTCATCTCATAATAACACATTCATAAGATTTGGGTTCCCAAAAGAAAGAGGTAATAACATACATGTTGCAAGAACCGTCCACTTTGAGTGAGAAGTAAAAGGGGTGTTCCTAAAAGAAGAGTTCTTTTGGAAAACATTTTGTAGGAAATAAAAACCAGTGAAAAAATGTATATCCCAGAAAAGTAAATAAAATTATGAAAAAATGATCTTTATGGAGTAACCATATCAAAAATAGAGTGAAAGAGGGAGAACTCGAAGGAAGAAAATTGGGTTCGAGATTTCCCCTTACCTTGTATCTGAATGCTTCCTTCTCTTTAATGTCCTGTATAATGAAATTATATTCATTAATTAGAAATACAGAACCTTTTTTACATTAATATGGTTCATTATGGTTTCATTAAGTGATTTTATTTTCCTTTGGATGAGTTATAGAGTTTAAAAACATTATTCGGGAATGTTTGTTTTTATGGTTTTCTTGAGTGGTTCACTTGTATTCTTAAATTGAAGTTTGGGTAGAACATGGGTAAACATATAGAACTGATATTACATGTTATTAATGATATTACAGGATTTTGAATGATTTTTTAATGAATTATATTAGATCCATTTGGATGAATAATTAAATAAAGATTGTTTGGGTTAAATTTGGGCAGTTTTTCAATCACAATGAACTTGTTCTAATTTATCACTTAGTAATATGTTCATAAGTCAGTTCCAGAACTTTAAATAGGAAATAATACATATAAAATATTTTGGTTAAACCATAAAAATGGTTTCATGACCATATCTAAAGGTACAAATTGAAGAAGAAATCATGTAGTTTTTTTAAGGTGATAAATTAACACCTCAAGAACAATGTTCCCTTTAATAAAATAAAAAGAAGAGGGAAAGGGTGTTGGATGATATAATATCCTATTATAATCATAAAATTACATTATATTTATAATACTGTAGTTACAATACCATTTTGATGAAGATAGGTGGGTAGAGATCAAGAAATGAACTTGAAATTGAAAGGAAATTAAAGGAGAAGAGGGAGAGAAATTACCTCTTGAATCCTCCTCTTGAAAATCTTCTTAAGGGCCTAAGCTTGGTCTTTTGATGATACCAGAAGATCTTGGGAGTGGGGGAGGGGATAGGGAAGGTGTTTGGGCAGAGTTTAGAGAAGTTTTGGAGCTTGAGAGGTGTGAGGAAATGAGGGTGTGAATGGTGGCTTTTATAGTGGAGGGGAGAGGGGTTTCCTTAATATAAAATTCAATAGTTTATTAATTTCCCCTAAGATAATGAATAGTGAGTATTTAATGACCAAGAATATTAATTTTATCATGTGATCCTGAAACAAGTGGGCTTACATCATCATAACATCACACATGACTCTATAATTAGTTTATTTAGCTTATTTTTTGTAAATTACAGTATTTCACTATTCATCAAAAATTCAAGTATTTCAGAAAAATCCAAAAAATTGACCCCAATAATTTTTTGACATGTAGAATCCAAAAATGAAGTCCATTTTTCAAAAATCATTTTCAAATATTATTAATTTAATATTTAATTAAAATCATACTTTACTTAAAAAAACAGTTTAAAAAAACGGATTTTATAGTGATTTCAAAAATTACATAGGGTCTTATAAAATTATCTAAAAACTCTATTAAATTTATTCAATAATTTATGAATACATTTTAGGTAAATAAATTTTCTTTTAAATTAATTAATTAATTATAATTATTTATTTATGACTTACAAAATACCAAAACGTTTACTAAGGTCAAATTTTCACTTTCTAAGATGTCTAAATTTTATTTAATTATTCATGGGTAAGGTTACTCTTTTTTTGGATGATTTACTATTCATAAGGTTATGTTACTATTCACAAGGGTATGTTACTATTCACTGAAAATTATTTTTGTTCCATTAGACTCCAAAAAAAACAATCGTGTATGTCGGATTTTCGAAATTCAAAACATAGAAGTGACAAACATATGTTTAAAGGTCACTTATCACTTAGTAGTTCATTATGTTGTGTTTTCATGACATAAATATAAGAAGGTAATTTCCATTGAAAAATTTTAGGTCGTTACATTCTTCCCCCCTTAAGAAATTTCGCCCCCGAAAATTCACTTTACACAAACAAGTGAGGGTGCTTCACCTTCATTGCCTCCTCTGGTTCCCAAGTTGCTTCCTCAAACTTATGGTTCCTCCAAAACACTTTGACAAGATGGGGTGTCTTGTTGCGTAGAACCTTATCTCTCCGATCCAGAATATTTACTGGCTGCTCCTCAAAGAATAGATCATCTTCTAATTGCACCACCTCTGATTTTAGTACATGTGAGGGGTCTGGTATGTACTTCCTCAGTAGTGATACATGAAACACATCATGAACTTGATCCGTATTTGGTGGAAGTGCAAGACGATAGGCCACGGCTCCTATGCGGTTAAGGATCTCAAAGGGGCCAATATACCTTGGGCTTAGCTTCCCTTTCTTCCCAAATCACATGATTCTCTTCCATGGAGATATTCGAAGGAAGACTTTATCTCCAATGTCAAACTCCAAGTCCCTTCGACGGTTGTCAGCATAGCTCTTTTTCCAACTTTGAGCAGCTTTGATGTGTTTCTAGATGACTTGAACCTTCTCTGTTATCTCTTGAACAAGATCAGGTCCAAGTAGCTTTCTTTCTCCAACTTCATCCCAACATGTTGGAGTTCTACATCGCTTTCTATACAGAGCTTCATATGGAGCCATCTGAATACTCGAGTGGAAGCTATTGTTGTATGATAACTCAACCAATGGGAGATACTGATCCCAACCACCTTTGAATTCTAAAGAGCAGGTTCTTATCATATCTTCAAGCGTCTGAATAGTCCTTTCAGATTGGCCATCAGTTTGGGGGTGATAGGTCGTGCTAAAATTTAATTCAGTACTCAAATCATGTTGAAAGCTCCTCCAGAATTTAGATGTGAAACTTGGATCACGATTAGAGACAATTGAGAGTGGAACACCATGCAGTCTCACCACTTCCTTCACATATATCTTTTCAAGTTGTTCAAGCGAGAGGTCTTCCCAAATAGTGATAAAATGGGCAGTATTGGTGAGTTGTTCAACCACAACCCATATTGCATTATTCCCCTTTGATGTCTTCGGGAGACCTATGACAAAGTATATAGTAACATTTTCCCATTTCCACATGGGTATAGGCAATAGTTGCATCATACCTTTGGACTTTTTTCGCTCAACTTTAACTTGCTGACATACCAAGTACCTTTATATATATTCCGCAATCTACTTCTTCATGTTATCCCACCAGAAGTGTTATCAGAGATCACGGTACATCTTGGTACTCCCAGGATGGATAGAGAAAGTTGAGCTATGTGCATTGTCCAATGGCTCCTTCTTTATCCTGGGTGATGAAGTCACACAAAGCCACATTCCAAACCGAATCACACCATCATCGTCGATATAGAACTCTTGCAGCTTCCCTTCCTTTACTGCATTCACCCTCTTTTGTATCCCCACATCATCCCTTTGTGCTTCCTTAATCTTCTCCTGGATGGATGGTAGCGCAATCATTTGGGAAAGGTAGGATGTATCCCCTACCCTTATGATTTCCAAATACATTCTTTGCATATCTAAGAAGATAGGGTATTTCTAAATCCATAACATGGATAGAGTAGTGGGTTCTTTTCTGCTTAGATCATCAGCTACCTTGTTCACCTTTCCAGGATGATAGTGAATAGAGAAATTGTAATCCTTGATTAGCTCTAACCATCTTATTTGATGCATGTTGAGCTCCTTTTGTGTGAACATATATTTAATCTCTTGTGGTCAGTGTATATGTCACACTTCTCACCATAAAGGTAGTGCCACCGGATTTTCAAGGGAAAAATCACGGTTGTCAGCTCTAGATCATGTGTCGGGTAGTTCTGCTCATAGATCTTCAACTGTCGTGAGGAATAGGCTATCACATTGTCATTTTTCATGAGTAAAAAACCCAAGCCTTTCTTTGAAGCATCATTGTATATCACAAAACTTTCTCCACTTTTCATTAGTGTGAGTACAGGTTCAGTGATCAACATTATATTTATCTCCTTGAATCTTCCCTCACATTCTTCTATCCAGAAATACTTTACCCCTTTCCTTGTTAACTTTGTTATCAGTCTTGACAATCGTGAGAAGTTTCTCAAAAAACGTCGGTAGTACCCAGCTAATCCAAGAAAACTACGGATTTATGTGACACTAGAGGTCCTGGGATATTCCTCGATCACCTTTGTCTTTGAAGGATCCACAGAAATTCCCTCACTTGTGATCACATGTCCCAAGAACATGACTTGATTCATCCAAAAGTCACACTTGATGAACTTGGTATACAACTTCTCCTTTATTAATGTCATCAACACAAATCTTAGATGTTCTTCATGTTCCTCCTTTCTCTTGGATTAGATGAGAATATCATTGATAAAAACTAACACAAATTTGTCGAGGTAATGTCTAAAGACTCTATTCATCAAATCCATGAAGATTGCAGGGGCATTAGTAAGTCCGAAGGGCATCACCAAAAACTCATAGTGCCCATACCTTGTACGGAAGGCAGTCTTCTGAATATCTTCCTTCTTCAACTTTACCTGATGATATCCAGAATTAATATCCACCTTTGAGAAGTATTGAGAACCTCTTAACTAATCGAACAGGTCATCAATACTTGGAAGAGGATACTTGTTCTTTATGGTGATCTTGTTGAGTTCTCGATAATCGATACACAACCTCATTGTTCCATCCTTTTTCTTCACAAAGAGCTCTGGTGCACCCTAAGGTGATGCACTAGTGCATATGAACCCTTTGTCCAGATTATCTTGTAGCTGTTTCTTTAACTCCTCCAGTTCAATAGGAGCCATCCTATAGGGACACTTCGAGATAGGAGTATCTCCAGGTATGAGTTCAATTGAGAACTCTACCTCACGATCCGGGGGAATTTCGGGTAACTCTTCGGGAAATACATCGTCGTATTCCCTCATGATGGGAATTTCCTCAAGGTTGGCACTTTCCTTCAACTCAACCTTTTGGGCGAGGTATTCTTCTTCATAGGGAATCAACACCCACACCATTGAAGGATTTTTCAAAGGAGATTCATGATCTTACTTGAATTTATAGAGGAGAATGGGATGGTTCGGAATATGAAAAGATATTTCCTTTTCCTGATATTTGATATGTTCTCTATATAATGAGAGCCAATATATTCCCATTATAGCGTCAAATTCCACCAAGGGAAGCATTACAAGATTTTTCGGAAGAATCTTCCCACATACTTCAACAAAAGAAGAGTCAAACACTTAGGTTGAAATGATTTCACCACTTTTTGTTTTTACAGATATCTCTACTTCAAGGTTTTAGGACTTCAATTCTATAGTTCTAGCAAACTTGCAAGATATAAAGGAATGCATAGAACCAGAATCAAATAAGACTTTTTCCATTCTTGAGTGAATAGTAAGTGTACCTTGTACGACTTCATTATCATGCTCCACCTCCGTAGTAGTGATGGCATAAGCCTTCCCTTGTTCCTTTGGATTTGGTGGTTGCTGAGGTTGATTACCCTCGAGAACTCGAGGTTTAGTGCACTAATTTTCATAGTTCCCTAGCTCCCTATAGTTGTAGCATTGAACCATGAGTGGTTATCTCCTTTAATTGGCTACATTATCCTTCCTTTTCATGTCTTTTTGACACTCTTGAGAATGGTGTCCTTCTTTCCCACACTTGAAGCATTTCCCTGTCCCTTTGAGGCAGTTCCCATGGTGAAACTTCCCACATTTTTGGCATGTGGGTCGTTGATTTTTCTTCCCACTTTGTCATTAGATCCACCAGCTTGAAACTCCATCTTTCTTTTCTTATCACCAGAGCCATGGGACCATTCTCCAAACTCCATCTCCACTTTGAGAGCACACCGAACAACTTCTTCATAACTCCCAAAGTCTCAAATTTTGAGATACTTTCGAAGGTGTGGTTTTAATCCACTAAATAATATATCAATTTTTCTATCATTGTTGATAATAAAACCCGAAGCGTACCTTGAAAGCCTTGTGAAATTCACTTCATAGTTTGTGACAGATTCTCCTTTTTTTTTTGCTTGATCTCTATAAATTTTATCTCCATCTTTGTATGAAGAGTTTGTTGGAAATACTTATTAAGAAACATTATCTTAAAGTCTTCTCATTCCATCTCTTCAATTTCCTCCCTTGGCTTGGTGTTCTTAATCAAAGACCACCATTGATCGGCTTCTCCAACTAGACAATAAACATCTAGGTTCACCTTCTCCATCTCAAAATAGTGAAGCACAGAAAATATCTTATCCATGGAGTTGACCCACTATTCCGCAACTAGTGGATCGGAAGGTCCACTAAACGTCAGTGGTCATTGCCACATAAAACATTCGATATCTAGTTTCTCCCTCTTTGGTGAAGGAGGATGTTCCCCATTATTATGGTTATTGTTCATAACCTGAGATAATTGGTTAAGAATCGCCATGAAGTTTTGAACTCCACCTCCCAAATCATTGGGGATGTCGTTCAGGAAATCGTTGCATTGGCCCTCGCACGAGTTGTTGGACTGATTTCTCCTGGTTCCCACCATTTTCTAAAATAGAAAAGGTTAGAACAAAACATAATTAAACAAGTCTTGAATAACTTATTCATTTAAAAAATTTATACCAAAAACATAACATATGGGATCCCTATATAAATATTCTTATGTGCATATTTGTACTTAGTCTCATGTTGTAGGTTTTCCCTAGGGTTCACTAATCCTAATTCCCAAATTAACTAAACCTTTCCTCTGATACCAACTATAGAGAACCTACCTTTTCTTATATTACTATTAAATCAATTTAAATATAAAAAACATAATAGTATTACACATAAAGGATCCATAGGTTTAGTGTCTTGGGAAAACTATGAACATACAAAACAATTAAAACATCAAGATTAAACATTTATTTAATTTCTTCTTCTCTGGCTTCTTATTGGCACTTGTCCTTTCCTTAGTACATGTAGCCACCTGAGGATATAAATCAAAAGGGGTAATCTAGAATCCCAGTAATAGGATAGATAAGAACAATATAGCATGGGGTGAGCATAATCATGACATAGGTAAAAGATCATGAACATGAGAGGAGCATAAATAAAAGACTTGAAATGTGGAAATACATAAAAATGAAACATCATGTCTTAGTGGTTAAATACCACACATACTTGTGAACCAAGATAGTATCTTATTCACACATCATTTCACATTTACTCATGAGATTCATCACTTTACCCAATTCATTGGAGCACTGTATAATTCCAGGCGTACCCGTCACTTTGAAACATTCATATTGCGGTATATAATTTTGGGCACACCCATCACATCATAACATTATCATCATCATGATTGCCACATATCAAAAATGTACATAACTAACCCATGGAAAGGAATTGGTTTTATCTCATAATAACACATTCATAAGCTTTGGTTTCCCAAAATAAAGAGGGAATAACATACATGTTACAAGAACCGTCCACTTTGAGTGAGAAGTAAAAGTGGTGTTCTTAAAAGAATAGTTCTTTTGGAAAACATTTTGTTGGACATAAAAACCAGTGAAAAAAATGTATATCCCATAAAAGTAAATAAAATGATGAAAAAATTATCTTTAAGGAGTAACCATATCAGAAATGGAGTGAAAGAGGGAGAACCCAAAGGAAGAAAATTGGGTTCGAGATTTCCCCTTACCTTGTATCTGAATGCTTCCTTCTTTTTAATGTCCTATATAATGACATTATATTAATTAATTAGAAATAAAGAACCTTGTGTACATTAATATGGTTCATTATGGTTTTATTAAGTGATTTTATGTGCCTTTGGATGAGTTATAGAGTTTCAAAAACATTATTCGAAAATGTTTGTTTTTATGGTTTTCTTGAGTGGTTCACTTGTATTCTTAAATTGAAGTTTGGGTAGAACATGGGTAAACATCCAGAACTGATATTACATGTTATTAATGATATTACAGGAGTTTTAATGATTTTTTAATGAATTATATTAGATCCATTTGGATGAATAATTAAATGAAGATTGTTTGGGTTAAATTTGGGCGGTTTTTCGATCACAATGAACTTGTTTTAATTTATCACTTAGTAATATGTTCATAAGTCAGTTCCAGAACTTTAAATAGGAAATAATACATATAAAATATTCTTTTTCAACCATAAAAATGGTTTCATGACCATATATAAAGGTAGAAATAGAAGAATAAAGCATGTTGTTTTTTAAGGTGATAAATTAACACCTCACGAACAATGTTCCCTTTAATAAAATAAAAGGAAGAGGGAAAGGGGTTTGGATGATATAATATCCTATTAGAATCATAAAATTATATTATATGTACAATAATAGAGTTAAAATATCATTTTGATGAAGATAAGTGGGTAGATATCAAGAAATGAACTTGAAATTGAAAGGAAATTAAAGGAGAAGAGAGAGAAAAATTACCTCTTAAATCCTCCTCTTGAGAATCTCTTTAAGGGCCTAAGCTTGGTCTTTTAATGAGACCAATAGCTCTTGGACGTGGGGGAGGGGATAAGAAAGGTGTTTGGGTAGAGTTTAGAGAATTCTTGGAGCTTGAGAGGTGTGAGGAAATGAGGGTGTGAAGGGTGCCTTTTATAGTGGAGGGGAGAGGGGTTTCCTTAATATAAAATTCATTAGTTTATTAATTTCCCCTAAGACAAGGAATAGTGAGTCTTGAATGACCAATAATAGTAATTTTATCTTTTTATCCCGAACCAAGTGTCGTTACATCAGTAGAACATCACACATGAATCTATAATTAGTTTATTTAGCTTATTTTTTTGTAAATTACGATATTTCACTATTCATCAAAAATTCAAGTATTTCAGAAAAAACCCAAAAATTTACCCCAACCATTTTTTGATGTGTAGAATCCAAAAATGAAGTCCATTTTCCAAAAATAATTTTTTAAATATTATTAATTTAATATTTTATTAAAATTATACTTTACTAAAAAACAGTTTTTAAAAAAAAACTGATTTTATAGTGCTTTCAAAAATTACGTAGGGTATTATAAAATTATATAAAAACTATAATATATTGATTCAATAATTTATTAATACATTTTAGGGAAATAAATTTTCTTTTAAATCTATTAATTAATTATAATTATTTATTTATGATGTACAAAATACCAAAACGTTTACTAAGGTCAAATTGTCACTTTCTAAGATGTCTAAATTTTATTTAATTACTCATGGGTAAGGTTACTCTTATGTTGGATGATTTACTATTCATAAGGGTATGTTACTATTCACAAGGGTATATTACTATTCACCGAAAATTATTTTTGTTTCATTAGACTCCAAAAAAACAACTGTGTATGTCGGATTTTTGAAATTCAAAATATAGAAGTGAAAAAATTATGTTAAAAGGTAACTTATCACTTAGTAGTTCATTATGTTGTCTTTTCATGACATAAATATAAGAAGGGAATTTCCATTGAAAAATTTTGGGTCGTTACAAGCTTGATATCTACCTATCGCACTCAATGCATAGGCGACATCCAGCCTAGTATATAGCATGGAATACATGACTAACCTAATCGCTAATACATATGGAGTCCTTTATATTATCTTTTTTTCCTCATGTGTTTAAGGACACATTTTCTTGGAAAGATTAATGCCATATGACACTGGAAACAATCCCCTCTTGGATTGTTCCATACTGAATCTCTTTAGTATCTTGTCAATGTATGTACTTTGACTCAGGCCTAGCAATCTCTTGGATCTATCATGATGGATCTTGATCCCAAGAATATATGTTGCCTCAACCAAGTCCTTCATGGAGAAGCATTGATTCAACCATTCCTTAACAGACTGTAAGACTGATATCTCATTTTCAATAAGTAATATGTTATCCAAATATACTATTAGGAAAATTACTAAACTCCCACTAAACTATTTGTAGACATAAGGCTCACATTTGTTCTTGATAAAACCAAATTTCATTATGGATTCATCAAAATTAATGTTCCATGACCTAGATGCTTGATTTAATCCATAAATGGATTTCTGCAACTTGCATACCTTATTGAAATCCTTTGGAGTCATAAACCCTTCAGGTTGTTTCATGTAGAAATCTTCCTGAAGGTTTCCATTAAGGAAGGTTGTTTTGACATCCATTTTCCAAATCTCATAGTCATGGTAAGTGGAAGTGGCCAATAAAATTCTAATGGATTTTAGCATTGCAACTGGTGAAAATGTTTTTCTGTAGTCAATGCCTTGACACTTCTTGAACCCTTTTGCAACCATTCATGCCTTATAGGTACTGACATGCCCTTCCATGTCCAGTTTCTTCTTGAATACTCATTTTAAACCAACAAAATTTACATCAAATGGAGGATCTACCAAAATACATACTTAGTTTTAGTACATGGAATCCATTTCAAAATTCATGGCTTCTTGCCACTTGGAAACATATGTTCCACTTATTGATTCCTTGTAGGTTATAGGATCATTATTATCAAATAATAATTAGTCACCTTCCTCGATAACTAGAAAATCGTATTGTTCTAGTTTTCTAACCTCTCTTATACTCCTAAGTAGTTCTTGTGTCTCTTGAACAGTTCTTTCTTCCCCAAGTCTTTGTGGAATATGTTCATGTACCAACTCTTGTATACCTTGAGCCTAGATGTCATCGAAGTATATCTCTCTCCCACTATATCTTTTGGATATGTGCACCCTCTCAAGTAATATGGTGTGTCTTGACACTATAGCCTTTTCATATGAAGGGTTGTATAGGTAATATCCCCTTAATTCCTTAGGTTATCTTATAAAGGTACACTTTGTGCCCTGGGGTGTAAGTTTGTTACCTGAAGAGGACTTAACAAACGCATCACTTCCTCACACATGTAAATTCTATTACAAGGCTTTTTTTTCCACTCTATAACTCATATGGAATACCATTTATCGATTTAGTTGGTACTTAGTTTAGTATGTGCGCCGCTGTTTGTAATGAATATCCCCAAAAAAGGATAATGAATGAATCGCATGACTCATCATTGATCTCACCATGTACAACAAGGTGTGGTTCCTCCTTTTTCTCACACCATTCTACTAGGATGTGTAAGGAGGATTGAGTTGGGATAGGATCCCAAAATTCTGTAAGTAATCAATGAAGTCTTGATTAAGTTATTCTTCACCTCAGTCTAAGTGTAGTTTCTTAATCTTCTTACCAAGCTGGTTCTCAACTTCATTCTTGTATTCTTTGAACTTATCAAAAGAATCTGACTTATAACTCATTAAGTATATATATCCATATCTACTAAAATCATCAGTAAAATCTATGGAGTATGATTACCCTCCCCTTACTTCAACTAAAAATGGTCCACACACATCGGTATGAACCAATTCAAGAAGCTCTTTAGCCCTTTAACCTTTCCCACTAAATGGGGATTTGGTCATTTTTCCTTGTAAACATGCATGACATATGCTAAGTGGTTTTAGTTTGAAAGAATCTAAATATATATATCTTGATGTAAATTTGTCAATAATTTCTCATTTACATGACCTAGCTAGTTATGCCAAAGTTGGTTATGGTATGAGTCATGTGAAGTATCTTTTTTATTGATAGAAATTACTTGGTTTTTGTAATCCAACATGTAAATATCTTTGTATAAATGTGTCCTACCAAAACAAATGATATCTTTGTAAAAGAAGAAAAAATCATTTCTAAACTTGAAAACAAACCCATATGTATCTAATCTGGATATGTAAATAATGTTTTTAGTAACAAACGACACATAATAACAACCCTTTAATACCAAGATCATCCCAGTTGGCAACATGAGGTGGTAGTACCTGATAGCTACAACAGAAAGTATGGCTTTGTTGGTTGCTCGTAGATCTACCTCCCCTCATTCAATATTTCTGAATCTACTTTGTTCCTGTATTTAGATACATATATGAGAACCAAAAGATGTATCTAATACCCAATTTGTAGAAACATATAGATTACATTTGATAAAAAATGTGTCTGAAGCTTCCCCTTTCTTCTTAGGCTAGGTACAATTCTTCTTACAGTGGCCCTTCTTGTCACATGCAAAACAAACAACTTCCTATTCCCTTGCCTCCCCTTGGATCTTCTTTTTCTTGAAAGGGAGTAAAGAAGCTTTGGTCTTAAAGCTCTTCACCTTCCCTTTCCTCTTATTCACCATAAGGACAGAAGGATTTTCACACTTCATATCTTTTTCCACTTGGATAATGAGGATAAGAATATCATATAGAGACTTCTCAATGTTGTTCATATTGAAATTAACAACAAATATGGAGAAGCTATGAGTTATTGATGAAAGAATGAGATCGGTACCCAGTTCTTCGGGGAGTTTAAACCCTAGAACCTCCAAGCACTCAATTTAGCCAATGATCTTGACTACGTGAGCCCCAGCTAGGGAACCCTATCCAAGCTTACTCTAAAAAGATTGCCTTGGAGATCTCAAACTGCTCTTGTATTTCTCTCTACTGGTAAAGACCACAGAGGTGCTCGAGCATGCTATAGGCATCCATGTTTTCATGAGACTTCATAAGATCACTAGACATTGATGATAGTATCAAACATTGAATGTCAAATGTTTCATTCATATGTTTCTCATAGACCAATAACTCTTCGTCACTCACATCTTGGGTAGGCGGATCAGGTAATACTAGCTCCAGTATGTAAGACTTCCGTTCATGGAATAGGATAACCCGAAGGCATCTAAACTATTCTTGTAAGTTACTACTGGTGAGGATGTTTTCTTTATCCAGAATTGATCACAGGGATAGTGTAGTTGACGAGCTTGTAATTTTTATTCTACAATTAAAAGAGTAGATCATTAGTACTTTCTTGATTACATTTTATGAGAAATAATAAATTTATTTTATTAAGTCTCCCACTATTTTATTAAGACCCAATGGCCCTCACCATTGAACTCGAAATGTATAGTTGTCATGACATTCTAGTGGCAAGGATCCATATTCCCCTTTGCATAACCCCAAAAAGGGTTGGTCAAGATATTTGAAGGTATTTAGATAGGAAGGTCTTTGCCAACTACGGGCTTGCAGCTCCTTGATCTGCTGAGTGGATTCCCCAATCCTAAAATCCTAACTTTGGATTTCCTCAACTCTTTCCTCCAATATTACACCGAGTCTAGAAAGGGATACTCCTCTTGATGTAATATGGTTAAGTCAACCTGAAATATTTTATAAGGGCTTCCTATATAAAATTAAGTGTCCCAACAAGGGTTGGTCAAACACATAGTTTTATTGAGTTTTTCCCTTAATCAAGTAACGGAAGGCTTGGTCTGACTTAATATTTTATTTGATGGTTTTTTATTTTTTATGCATGAATTGATTATTATTATTATTATCACATGCTTGTTAATATTAAGTGAGACTCACTTAAGTGATTTAACCATGTCTTGATAATATTTACGTATAATCCTGTTTTATTTTAGCTCTATCTTGCATGCTTGTTTAATTCATTAATTATGTGATCACGAAAACACATCCATAATGATAAACCATGTAACTCACAGAAATAAAATAAAGCAAAGGGAATGATCATGAGATTTTCTAATGATTAGTTTATCTAGAGGTTGATAAACTAACCCTGTCCTAGGGAAGAAAAACATTGAACCTTTTTGGTTTGTATTTACATCTTTCCACCTGACCACCTCTGTATCTCCTAGGATTGGTTTTGTCTCAACTCCAGTTTGAACTGCCTCCACTAGCTTGGGAGTTTCATCCATTACATATGATTTTTTTAACTCACATAAAGGTGAGGGGTAAAAAGGGGGTTTACATAAAAGAAACCATGGGAACATAGGCCCTTCATATTAATGAGGAGAGATGGATCACAGGCCAACAATTAATTTAATAAATAAATTAAAAGGAAAACAATCACATACAAAGGTCTTGGTCTAGCTCATGATCACCCACATACATGCAATGAGTTACGTATTTAATAAAACTATTATTCAATTCTTTAATTGTTCTTATTAAGATAAATTGTGCTTGAATCAATTAATTATTATCTTTAATTAATCAATCCTTTTATCTTAATCATTTTATGAATTTCCTTGATATTCTCATCATGGTACATAAATTCAACTTGGAGGTAAGCTGGTGAACAACCGTTTGAATCTCTCCAACATGTATTATATTCATATACTATTTTACTCTTCTTAAATATGGAATACATGATGCTTCAATGAATATAGTAACAACCTATAGTATAATTTATACATTATAAGCAGTTATAAACATTACACAAACATTAAAGTTTTAACTTTTTGTAATTTGGTAAAGTACACGGCATGTAGTTCTGACTACATATCATGTACTACCTTCACTGTATTTCCTAAAGTACATGCCTAGGGACTTGGTGTGTGAGGCATACTTTGGAAATTTCATAGTACACAGCATGTACAGTGGGATACATGCTACGTTGTCTCCGCGTTTCATGGTTACCGGTTGGCTTAGTCGTGTATGGGATACACGGTTTGTCCACTTACCTGAAGAGACTACACACCATGTCCAGTGGGCCACATGGCATGTAATCTAGTATCTGTGTGCCTATCTGTTTTGGTCAACACATGGTGTAAAATTAACTGCGCCATGTATAATAAATGCACACTGATTGAGTAATTGTATAATTACTCCTGATGTGTTGTACATGACTACATGACATGTAGTTTGAATTACACAGCATGTATGGAAGAGAACACAGCGAGTAAGTCCAAACACATGACGAGTCCTTTCGTGTCACCTAGGCAGAATCGTTGGCACCTCCTGATAAGTTATCTGTTTTAATTTTAATTAAAAAATCATTTGTTTCTGTGAAATATGTGTGAAACAAAAACAGGGAGAACAGATCTTGAAATCCAGATTACAAGAATGATTAACCTTGAATTTACAAACTAAATTATTAAACCATAAATCATCATTGAATTATTTAAATAATTATAAACTATGATATAACCCCTCTGATACCACTTGAAGGTTCTGGGTGCAGCGGAAGTGAAGTTGAGCTGACACCAAAATTTAATTTTTACCATGATCAATGATTATTTTGAGATCAATATAACGATGAACGCCAGTCTCCACAGAATAGAATCAAAGATTTAGATAAATAAGGAAGAGACCCGAAACCTTTAGAGAGGATTTTTCACATCATGTTTATAATTAATTTAATTAATTTCATAAAAAAAGAATATCTAGATATTCGTTACTTTCTTCATTGATGATGTTGATCATCTGAAATGACCCTTTTGGATTATCTCATTGTTCTTGAAAGGATCCAAACCAGAATCCCACTAGCGGTGATCCACATGTGCTCTGATGGCCTCTGATCGACACCACTCGTTCTTTGGGTGCTAGCACAGTGAAGTGAGTGTCTTATGTCAGTCATTCTTTATCGCTTGATCTTCGGTCTTGAAGAACATCTCTCATTGTTGAGAGGGGAGGGAAGAGGATTTGAGAGAGAAATTTTTTAGCTCAACAATTCTCAATTCACCGAGCGTACAGTTCAGTACATGGCACAGTAGACGTACAAGTATATTTATCGACATGAGGCTTTAGCTACAATATTTAATTGTGTAATAGCAATTAAATACATTCATAACCTTATAGAAAACACATGTTTTTAATAATAATACCGCATCATTATTTATGGTGCACCAACTTTCACAAAATGGAATTATAAATAAAATTCCGCGTTACAAAATAATAGTAGCGTTATTATTATTTTAATTTGTGCCAACTAATTAAATAATTAATTAACATATTGCAAATAATTATTTTACTACCGAACCAGCCTTGGTCTACTTAAACTCCACTTCCATTTATTGAACACCTGAATAAATAAATAAATAATTTATTCTCTTAAATAAATATTTTATTTACAAACTAGTAAATAAATATTTATTAAATGTTCAATAAAATAAAAAATATATATTTTACCCATAATCTAGTGAATAAATATTTATTTAATTTATGAAATCATTTTAACTTAAATAAAAATTTTCCAATGTCTTGAAAATAATATTTATTCCATTAATTAAATTCAAATAGAAGTTAACCGAGACCACCAGAAACTCTTAGTGTGTGACCCTCTAGGATTCATTCTCATTGGCATTAGGTGGGCTTTCGTAAAGTCCGAGAGTACTACCTAGAAATGGGTCAAGGCACCCAAGAGAAAGAACTTAAAGTTGCAACAACGAAACCCACATACGAATGATCATTGTGTAATATAATCCCTTTGTATGAATATCTCATCAAGAAGGTTTCATAATAGTGTCATCAACCTTTGTGCTTGATATGTCGTTCTTTGACTACCTGAAATAAACTCATCGTTACACCATGTCCATGAAATTTCATGTGACGGTTCTATTTCAATCAAAGGGATGAGATATCAACTTCTATAAATGAAAGGGACAAATCCTTCCTCGACTTATCCATTAATAACATGCCACTCATGACGCACCCAATATACCCTACTTCCCACCAACAAATGGAGTAACGGTTTTCGTCAGTAAATCAAAGTACACGATTCATGACATGTATTAATGAAAATATTAAAGTCTAAGGACTGTTACACATGCTCACAGATAGGAATATCTGATGACACAAAAACATGTGGAATTACTATTGGCGGGTCTGTTCTCATAATCTCCCATCTTGGAGATTAACAAGTACAAACTTCATGAGAGGAAGTCTCATCTTCTTATGAGTACTCACACCTAAAGATTTGTATACTATGTTTCCCATCATAGTATTCCATACAACTGTAGAACTATATTTAAGAATATTTTTATTTCATTTCAAGGTTCTCATAATAGTAGGGAACTTCCATGACCTTATCAATGCAAAAAATAATCTATGACATTATTACATCATAGTCATGAAAAATAATGAAAAATATGTAATAAGATGTTTAATATTTAAATACATTAAATATCCATGTAATAAAAGTACAAACAGTTGATTCTAGGACACCAACTCTAACACAAACCAATATAAATAATTATTATAGTACATATGAGAATAATATTTATCCAACATATTAAATTCATATGGAATTTAACTATGGTTATAAATACACTTAGTGTGTGACCCTCTAATCCTAGGTTGCAGTACCTAAGGCCCAAGGTTAGAATCTAGAAATATTTCAAGGCTCTCATAGATAAACAAGTTAATTTCACAATGATATGTGACCTCCTATGAGAATATATTATGTAATATAATCTCTTTATTTTGATATCTCTTATAAAGAAGGTTTCATTCTAATGTTAACCTATGTTCATGATGTCTATTTCTCTGAATTTCTATAAATGAACTTTCTAAAAACACCATCATGGCCATGACTTAATCAGGTAGTTCAATTCCCATCAAAGGGCCTGAGATATATACTTATATTAAAGAATATAAGGGATAAGTAATTTCTTACATTATTAATTAATACAACATCACTCATGATTCACTCAATGTATCTTACCTTGTTACAAGAATATGTTATCATGATTTTCATCAATACATCAATGCATGTGACTCATGACATGCATTAATAATAATATTATGGTCTAAGGATAATCACACACATCTGCAGATAGGAATATCCAATGACACATATAAATATAGATTTTTTATTGGTGATTCATGTTCTCATAATCTCCTACACTGAAGATTATCAAGGGCATGCACCATGAGAAAGTGTCTCAATGTCTTATGAGTCTCGAACCTTGATTTCCTATATTATTTTTGTCTTGTGAAATGATATCATCATGCTATAGAACTTGTATTTAGGAATATTTTCATGAAACTTCTAGGTTCTCATCATAGCGGGGAACTGCTATGACCATTTAATGTGACAAGTACTATTAGGATATTATAACATACTATGTCATATGGAAGAATAATCATATTGTGATAAGTATTTTTATTAATATTCAAAAACATAAATACAAGTAACCATAATTTAATTAGAAGTTGGTTATAGATAACCAACTCCAATAAGTTTTTCTTCATTGAAATTTATTATAGTATTAGTTGTCTTGAGAAATTTCCTACCTAAGATAATGGGGTAATGATATTTACCAAATTTTTATTCCATGGTTAGAATATAAAAAATGGTAGAGTAATCCTTTCACACATACTAGAACATATTCTAGAACTCCAATTGGGTAGGAAGTGGTTCGGTTAAAAATTTATATAACAACATTGGTGGGTTTTAGATCTCCTATCTATATGGAAGAATAAACAGAATAATGCATTAAATTAATTGATGCTCCCAAATTATACAATGACTTCAAAAAAGTGAGTTCTCCTATGGTGAAAGGGATAGTGAAGGTACATGGATCTTGGAATTTTCTATATAATTATGGGGTAATAATGGTAGAGATATTTTTACCTAAATTTACCTTTTCATGTCCTTGTAATCTCCTCTTCCTGGTGCACATTTACATGATAAAACTTGCATACCTTGGTATTTAGTGGATGAATTCTAGTAAAGGGATATTGATATATACTATTTTAAATATTTATAAGATATCTTATTGGAATTTTTCTTCAAATATTTTCTTGGGTGGTTTTTTCCTCATAATGAAGTGCAGTTGAGGTTGATGTAGGTATTCCATCTTGGTTTTACTCTTATCCTTCTTTACTGGGGGTATCTTCACACGTGTTTCTTCTTCAGGTTCCTTCTTGGTTTTAGATTATTTAGGTCCATTGGGATTTCCACTTACAACTTCATTTAGATGTGGTTATTATTCATTATTTACCAAATCCTTTTCACTCCTTAATGAAATGTAAATAACATTCCCTTTGGGGAAAATAATTGAATAGGAATGAATTTTACCTAAAATTTGGTTTTTCAAGTCATTTATGGAAGATAAAATCTAGCAAAATTGTCCATTCAGCTCCTTAAACTATGAATCATGAGTTTTTTTAGATTTATAAGTTATTTCAATAGTTTTTATTATGATTTATTGTTTTGATAACTTGTAGAAGGTTGGGAACTGCTTCTTTGAAAGGGAGGTGGTTGGAAAGATGGTTGAAAACATTGTTAGAAGGGTGTTATTTTATAATATTGGTTCCCAACCCCAAATTCAGTATTATAATACTCTCTAAATCCTTGATTTCTTACTAGTTATTGTTGGTATTATTTTTCATACATGATGTCACAGTTTTCTTTCACTTGCAGGAAACCATTGGTATGGTTCTACAAGGGTTGACATAGTTAATAGGCCTGGGGGTGTAGTTAGTGTGGCATCCTAAAATTTGTTCACAAATAACTACCTCAAAATATAGGTTAGGTATTATATATTATTTTCATATAAAATAGAGTGAGAACTTTGTACCTCATGTGCTCCACTTGTAGTAATTATTGTGCCTAATTACTAATAATTTTAGAAAATACTCTCTTTTAACTCTATAAAATCAATAGGGATTTTTTTAATTAATGCTTCTCTAGAGGAAACATCTATAAGGTTCCGGCCATTTCCCATCAATAATTTATAAAATAATACTTGTAAATGATGTTATTTATAGGTCTAGTGTGGGAAATATGTTGGTAACCACTAGAATCTCTCCCAAAACTCATAAAGAGATTCTCCATTTTATTGTCTAGTTACATAAATATCCTTTCATAGTTGGAAACTCCCTGATGCGGGGAATTATTTTTAGAGGAATGCCTTATATATCTTATCCTAGGTGGTTATCACTCAAGGTTATAGGTTTTAGAGACACACATTGGATAATCCTTCAAGAGAGAAAGGAAATAACTTCCATCAAATCCAATCCTTAGTGACTCCTCTAGTTATGAACCTGTTGTAGACTTCTCTAAATGGTCTCAAATTCATATAGGAATTTTATCCTAAAAAATCATAAAATTTAGATAGCAATACAATCATTCTAGTTCTAATATCACAATCCTATTTATTATTCATTTGAAAACTATTTGTTATTATTGTTGAAATTAGGTGTATACAATTATCTTATGGGATTACTTAGTTGAGCTAAATTCTCTTCCATATTTTCACTTCCTATAGTAACTCCTCCTCCAATGGCCTGAAGGCCTTATATTTTTTTATTATTTTAATAAAACCCCCTTTTAATGGAAGAAGGGGGAAACCAAATAGACTTCATGACATAAAACATTACTTGACCCAAAGATCATAGAAAATAAAAGCCATAAAAACAATAATAACCACCCCTCCCTGGCATTTGAATCGTGATAAGGCTCTCTGTTGATGTAATACTGTACAGATAACAGGTGTCCTATGTCAAAGCATAGGCCCGATCCGATGGTAGTCATCATACCCTCTCAAACATCCAAATACGTAAAGTCTTCACAGGTGAACCGCCTTCTCTAAAACCTCCTTAGGGCATATTCCTTATGGTCGAGTCTGGCTAAATCTTCTTATCATGAGTCCTTAAAGCATTCTAGACAACGAAACTTCTTCATTGGTGAAAGAAAGCACAATGTTGGAATCAAAATCACAGAATCCTTGTTGCATCCGCAAGGAACCTTTTCCACCGCAACTGTAGGAAGCCGAAGAGGAAGACGAGCCAAGGATCATGAATCCATGTCTTCATCACTCAGGACTGGAATACCGAACAACACATCGATGGAGCACCGCTGTTGAGGGGGTCTGATCCAATCTGAACTAGCAACACCACCATGGGCATGAATTTTATCAAGTCAAGGCAGTAAAATAACCCCCTCCCCCCCAAGTTCCTAAAAGTTCAAACCATGGGAAGTGAAGGACCGATGATGAGGGAATCTCCGGTGAGAAAGACGCCACAAGAACATAATAAATTTTCCAAATAAACCACACAGACCTCAAACAGTAAGACCAAAAAAGAAACCAGGAACCATAAAACCATATCCCCCCCCCCTCCAAGCTGCTCTAAAGCCAACACCGATCCACCTCAGAAATAATGGGACACACCTGATCTGACACCGGTCTGCACCGATACTGACCCAAAGAAGAAGCCGACGAAGGAGACCGTACCAGATCTGTCACTAGAACAATGTTGATACCCAACATCTAGAGAAGCCATGCACACTAGATCCGACGCTGAGCCGAGCGAAGAGGAACTGACACTAATTCAGATACATTCCAGATATGTCATTGATCCGAGGTTGAGATACCCAACACTGAACATCGAGATAAGATCCACGCCATGACTGTCGTCGAGTAGAGGATGAGGTGACCGTGACCGAGATGAGATCAATACTGACCAAATCATATCTTGGGTACCTTAGAAAATAAAATTTTGAACCTGAATAAATACATTAGTAGTGGGATTCGAGTTGTCTCTAGATATGAGAGTGTTTTATATATGGTCTTCTCTTATTTAATGGGTATGGTGTGTGAAAAAAATTATTTTATTGGATTGGTTTTTAAATTTAGTTTTAAATATAGTGTCCTAGCCTTTTATATCCCCTCATTTACCCATTAAATTGTTATTACCTATTTACTCTCTTGTTCTCTCTTTAATCAAGTGAAACCTCGCTGATTTCACTCACCTAGAAGTTTCAGCTTAATCAAAGGGATGAAATGACCACTAAAATCTATAATCTCACCTATCCTGGTGATTGAGAATCTCTGATCACTCTCAAACCAACCCACTTCTCATGATTACAAGCAGTGTAGAGAATATAGGTGTCTTATGTGTTCAGTCCGGTAAAGGATGAAATAATAATTCAATAGAAATAAAAATAAGGTGTAACGTCCTCGAAATTACAAGGTGTGATTATTTTAAGTTTTTTAGTATCTCGGTATTTTTTTTTAGCAATTTGAGGCTTGTTATATGATTTTAAAATCTAAGAATCATAAATTAAGGAACTGGGGGCACCAACCGGTAGCTTGGAGTTGTCAATATGTCATCGGTTGGCCGATATAATGCTACCAGATATTCGGTGGAAGTGGAAGTATACTAGGAGGAACTTGGGTTCCATTGGTTATCCAGTAAAAATACATTAACCATCTAATGGATGATGCAGTATCTTAGGCTTTTTCCTAGAGATTCCAGTGGGCCAGTTGGCAACCACTATCCTACCGATGGTCCCCAAATAGACTAGTCATTAAGGGCGCTTTTTTAATATTGAACTAACATGCCTATTTTATATCCTAATATCTAGTTTAAATCATAATTTATATATAATAGACCTAGTAATTCTATTTCAATTGAATTGTTTCAATCCTTCCCCTTTTTTCAGGGTTTCAATCTTGGATTGACCCATTGGTTCCCAAATGGTAATTTTTGTATGTTCTAGCCTAAATCCTCTTCTTAACTTGAAATGAATCAAAAATATAATTTATTTTAGATATATCTATGGACCCCATCATGATCTAATAGATATTTCTTGGCTGATTTATGGATAGATATCAGATCTAGAGTGTTTTTATCCCTCTATTGAATGGATCTAGATCTACCATTGGCAGTAGATCTTGTTGGGTAAGTTGATCTACCTATAATCCTTTATTATGTTATCCTTCTATAATATTGATTATATAGTCTTAGTTTTGATAAAAAGATTAGTTCTAGGGATCATGGGTTCATGGGTGTGGTTTGGTGATGGATCTTGGAAATTGACATCAGCGCACTTGAGGTATGAAGTCCTTACCACATCAGGTCTTTTTATAAAGTTGATTAGAATGATTAGAATGTGTTTTTATATGTGTGCATGTGAATCCATGAGAAAATTTTTATGATATGATATGATTTTGTTTTACACATGGTGTTTATATGAGGATGTGAGACTTATGCATTGTGTGTTATGATTTTCCCCTTCTATGTTATGTACTATTGTGTGTGAATTCTTATCCCATGCAGGTTTGTACCTAGTATCAAGGGTACAGGTGGATGTCCATGGATTGGTTTGAACCTAGAGTGGGATCATGTGCTGGTGTGATGTAGTTATGATGATAATAATGGGACCTGTAGATAGGGAAGGGGTACAACAGCCTTATGTCCTGACCTGAGATAAAGGGAGGTTTAAAATATTCTTGTGTCCTGACCTTAAATAGATAATGGTGTATGAAGGCCTTTTGTCCTTGTAAATGTAATTCCCCGACCCCAGAATCCCAGAGTCGGTGCATTATTACATATCATTAGCATGATCACAAAAGATAAAGTCTTGAAAGACCGATTAGTTTAGTAGCCTTGGAAGTACTAGATACATTCATAAGGTTTACATTACATCATAAAATGGAAAACTACAACAACATTATTTCCATAGACAACACCGATATCGTATAGACTATCCCTGTAGGTCGGTCATAATATACTTCTTTGCATCCTGGGAAAAATAAAACATAGAAAGGGGTGAGCTCATATACTAAGTAAGGATAACAATATAGCGGAAACTTTCATAAATAAGCATAAAAATTTAAGGCAATGTATAAGACTAAACCAAAAGCCATTTAAACTTGAACTTTAGCATAATATGGAAAATATAAAATCAAAATAATTCTATTTACTTATTCATGTGGATATTCTACTAGTTAAATAATCACATGAAATATCAATACCCACTTTCATAATGATGGAATGCATAATGCCAGACTTTCATAACCACATAGTCAAGGCCTTGTGCCAAGACACTAGTTTGTCTCATGAGACCTACTGATTCATCTAGGTGTTATAGCGGGCTTCACCCGTCACTTACTAAGTCCAATGCATTCCTCATATGAAAAGGTTTAAACATAACATAAACATTCGTATTAAAACTAGCATAAGAAATGTCAATACTTTATCCATAAACCATGAATGGTGTAAAAATAACACATCCATAGTCAAACATATCACAAAACCTTCAATAAATTATAGAAGTTTTGTATCATAATAAATCAACTTCAAATAAGCTTAAAATCCATCAAATGATGTTGACATAGATAAAATCAAAACCTTTTTTAGAGAAATATCTCTTTCTATTTTGAAATCATTTAAGAAAAAATTTATTTTGAAAATATTATTATAAGCTTTTAAGGGAAGATTCGATGATGTTATAACGGCAGAAAATATCCGCACCCACCGTATAAGTTAAAAACACATTCTTACCTTAATTTTGTCGAAAATGTCATAAAGTACCTTGTTTGGAAAACGACAAAAAGATTCCTTTCAAAACATTTAAGGTCAAATAAGGGTATAAAAGACTTTAACCCATTATCTAGTAAATAGTAAAAATGTTTTGAAATACATTTTTAAGAAACATGGATGTGGATGATAAAGAGGTCCCTGTAGATAATTACGTATAAACAACCTCAGATAATAAAGAGATTGTGAAATTAACCTTTACTATGTACTTTTCCTTGGTCTAGGGTAGGTTAAACTCCTGTATAATGGTGAAATAATTGTTATTAAATTATACAAGAATCATATACATTAATATGATATCATATATGATCTTTTAACATTGCTTTGTTAATAATATCTTGGTATTATCGTCATTTCGGGTGTTAACTGATTCATTTTCCTTTATATGATTTGTTACGTAAGTAATGTTTGTTATGGATAATATGTATCTTATTAATATTCATAATGATATTAAGTCTCTAAACATTATTTTTAATCATATAATGAAAATTAGTCTTGAATGGATATGATGGTAAATGAATCTCATCGCGTTCATGGAGACGGTAATCTGTACGTATGCACGAGCGACAATATCATTATTTTGATATTAAACTAATATATAATTGAATGGTATATCATATATAAAGAATCATTATCATGTTATATTTATTATTTACACCAATTACATATCATTATTATACTCATAAAAATAATAATGTATTGAATAACAATTACACCACGACATAGAGACGGTAAGCCGTACGTACGCATGTATGGTGACATGTCATTCAAAGGATGGATAGAATAATTAATATGGTTGTGCCATATTTATAATAACATCACAGTATATAGAAGATACTGGAGTTATTGTTTTATAATGGAAACAACAAAGAAAGAGGAAGTGGAAGAAGAAAGGAACTTGAAAGAGGTGATGAAATATTTACCTCTTCTTCGGGTTCTTCCTTTTGATCTGATCAAAAGGGATACTTAGGTTGGCTTACTGGCTAAAGTAATGCTTCTAGGATGAAGTTATGATAGTTGATAGGGTTTTTGGGTAGGGTTTTTTTGATCCAAATGGATTTGAAGGTGTGAATTTGATGGAAGGGGGAGTACCCTTTTATAGGAGGGGTGAGGGGCACCTTAGGAAAAGCTAGAAATATTATTTTATAATAAAATCATTTTCGGTTTCTAATGGCTCCAAAATGAATTATTTAAAGTCTATGGTTGGGATGGGTCTAAAAACACTCAACCAATAGGTTTTAGACAGGTTTGGGTCACTATATTAACTTTATCTTTTAGATTTAACTCTTAGTTAAATAGTTTGACATTTATCATGTCTCTTTGTATTTTTATATTATATGGTTAATAAACTTACAATATACTTCCAAGAGAACCCCAAGTGGTTTATTAATTATACACCTATTATTATATACGTCTTTTTGCTGAACCTTATATTTTTAGGAATAGAATATCAATTAATAATATAATATTTGTTTTAAAAACTCTTTTATGTCAATTTTGACACTATTTGGTATTTTGTTTTTTCTAAATTTATAACAGCATTATTACTTCGAAAAAAATTCATTTAACCAACCCTAAAATGTCATATTAACCTTTAAAATTAGTGTAATTTATAAAAAGTCTAAAATTACATTTATTTGGATATTTATAATATCAATTATTTTAATATTTCATTAATTAGGTAATTACTGCATCATCATTTTGTCATAAATAAATTAAATTATTTAAGGTATAAAAAATATAAATAAAATACCATTATTTAGGAAAGTGTTTTATATTTCTAATGAATATTTATTGTCTAATTTATCTTATGTGTAACCCTATATTAAAAATGTTTTAGTTATTAAACTTTGAATTTAACACTTTTAACTCTTCTTTGAATTAAATAATAATAAATGTCCTAATCTAATACAAGTGGACCTAAAGGATCATATTTTATTATTAAGGTTGTTTTTGGTCAAATTATACTTATAAAATAGAATTAGGACATGTGTTAGGGTAATAATAATATCATTTTTACCCTTAATTACCCTATTTACTTTTAACCGTGGTAAATAAAAGAAAAAGTTACTATTCACAAAAAATTATTTTCATCTTATTGAACCAAATTTTACTTACTGATATCAACAGTGTCTCTCTAATTTTTGAAATTAAACCCACAGAAGCGGTAAAATTAAGTTTTATGTAAATTTGCAAATGCTCCTAGGAGGTGGGTAAAAGACGGTAAAAAGTTCAATAAAATTTTTATATATCTAAAATTATTATAAACTGAATCCAATTAATTACATTGAACTTATATAGGTATTATGTATCTATTTTGACTTAAAATAAATTTAAATAAAATAATTAATTATTTAAATAAAAATTTGGTTTTAAACTATAACTCAGTGTTTTTCACTATTCATCAAAAATTGAAATTTTTCAGAAAAATACCAAAAATTCACCCTAAGCTAATTTCGATATTAAGAATCCAAAAATGAAGTCCATTTTGAAAGATAAAATTTATAAAATTTTAAAAAGTGGGTATTTCTATTCATAACGGCTAGTTTGATTGGTTGTGGTGTGTTAGAATGTGATGTTGTGTACAACACACGCTATTGTATTATTCAAAGAGAAGCGTACTATGGAAGCTTGGGGTGTTATATTCTCCCCTCCTTCAAATAATTTTGTCCTCGAAATTTCTATAATATTACTGTATTAAAAGATTTGGGTGGTTCTTCATCATAAGTTTCTTGGATTCCCACGTTGCCTCTTCCATCTTATAGTTTCTCCATAGAACTTTTACCAGACGAGCCGTCCGGTTTCTCAGCACTTGTTCTCTTGTATCAAGAATCTTGACAGGATCCTCGCAATAATACAAATTAGGTTCCAGTTCTAATTCCTCATAGGTGAGTACATGTGTTGGGTTAGGCATGTATTTTCTCAATAGTGATACGTGGAATACATCGTGAACTTTGGAAAGACTTGGTGGCATTGCCAAACGGTAAGCTACAGACCCAATTAGTTCTAGAATTTCGAAAGGTACGATGTACCTAGGACTCAATTTACCCTTATTAATGAAACATATAACACTCTTCCATGGATATACCTTCAAGAAAACATGATCTTCTACCTGAAATTCCAAATCCTTCCTTCGGTTATCAGCATAGCTCTTCTGCCTACTTTGAGCTGCTTTGATGTGGGTTTGGATTACCTTCACATTTTCCATCGTTTCCTCAATAAGTCTTGGGCCTATAAGTTTTCTTTCACCAGCATTATCCCAACAAGTTTGTGTATGACATCTCTTTCCATATAACGCTTCATATGGTTCCATCTGAATACTTAAATGGAAGCTATTGTTGTAGGAAAATTCTACCAGGGGTAATTATTGATCCCACATACCTTTAAAGTCAAGTGAGTAAGATATCAACATGTCTTTTAAGGTTTGAATAGTCCATTATGATTTTCTATCAATTTGAGGGTGGTAGGCATTTCTCAAACGAAGTTTAGTATCCAGGGCTTTCTGAAGACTTTTCCAGAATCTTGATGTAAAATAGGAATCACGATCAGAAACAATCAATAGTGGTACTCCATGAAGTCTTAAAACTTCATTAATATATAGTCTTTATAATCATTTAAGTGGTAAATATTCTCTTATAACAATAAAATGTGTTGACTTGGTAAGACGATCAACAATGACCCATATTGCATCATTCCTTCTAGGATTCTTTGGTAATCCAATGACAAAGTCCCTTGTAATTTTATCCCATTTCGACTCAGGTATGGGAAGAGGTTGCAAGACTCCTCCAGGCTGTTTCCTTCCAGCTTTCACTTGTTGAAAAACCATACATCTTGACACAAAATCAGAAATCTCCCTCTTCATGTTGTCCCACAAAAAATGTTCCTTCAAATCTCTATACATTTTGGTGCTCCCAAGGTGTATAGAGAAATTGGAACTATAAGCATCATCCAAAAATTCTCTTTTTAGATCAGGTATATCGGGAACACAAAGTCTCTTCCCAAATTTCAAAATTCCATCTTCATATACAAAGTCACTCAATCTCCCATCATTCACAGCTTTAATCTTATTTTGAAACTCTTCATCATCGGTCTGAGAACTCTTTATCCTTTCTAGTAAAGATAATTTGGAAATCATTTGAAATAGTATTTATGTTTCACCTTCTATGGTTATTCCCATATCCATATTTACTAGATCCCTGTATATAGGATCCTTTTCAACTCTCATTTTGTTCAAAACTCCATGATCCTTTCTACTCAAAGCATCTTCCACCTTATTTTCCTTCCCCGGGTGGTAGTGTATCGTGCAATCATAATCCTTGAGTAGTTCAAGACATCTCATTTTCCTCATGTTGAGTTCTTTCTATGAGAAAATATACTTCAAACTCTTTTGATCGGTATATATCTCACATTTTTCACCATAGAGATAATTTCTACATATCTTCAAAGAAAAGACTACAGCTGCTAACTCAATATCATGAGTAGGATAGTTTTTCTCGTGAATTTTTAGTTGTCGTGATGCATAGTCAATAAACATATCATTCTACATAAGGACACAACCAAGTCCTTTATTTGATGCGTCACTATAAATAACAAACCCATCATTCCCTGTTGGTAGAGTCAATATAGGAGCATTGATTAATATTCTCTTCAATTCTTCAAAACATTCTTCACATTCTTTTGTCCAAACAAATTTCACCCCTTTACATGTGAGCTTGGTTTATGGGTTAGCCAATCGGGAAAAATTCTAGAAGAAATGTTGATAATAACCTGTTAAACCAATGAAACTACGTACCTCAGTTATACTTGTCAGTGTTGGCCATTCTTAGATTTCTCTTGTCTTAGAAGGATCGACGGAGATTCCATCCTTAGAGAAAATATGGCCAAGAAAAGAAATCTCATGAAGCCATAATTCACACTTTCTAAACTTCCCATATAATTCATTTCTTCTAAGAGTCTTCAGGATAATGTGAAAGTGATTTTCATGATCTTCGTAGCTTTTGGATTATACCAAGATATCATCAATAAATACCACTACAAAGTCATCAAGATATTCGTTGAAAACCCTATTCATTAGATCCATGAAGATAGAGGGTGCATTAGTCAATCCAAAAGGCATTACTGTAAACTTATAATGCTCATACCTAGTTCAAAATGCTATTTTTGGAATGTCTTCCTTCTTCACACACAACTGATGATATCCAGATCAAAGGTCAATCTTTGAAAATTATTGAGCTCCATGAAGTTGGTCAAATAAATCATCAATGCGAGGTAGGGGATACTTGTTCTTTATTGTTATAGCATTGATCTCCCTGTAGTCAATGCACAATCTCATAGATCTATCTTTCTTCTTAACAAAAAGGACAGGGGCTCCTCATGGAGAAAAACTCGGGCAAATAAATCTCTTATTACTCAATTCCTCTAGTTGTTTCTTTAGTTCCACTAATTCCACAGTGGCAATTCTATAAGGGGTCTTCGATATGGTCCTTGAACCAGGAATTAAATCAATGGAAAACTCAATTTCTCATTCTGGAGGATGTACAGGTAAATATTATGGAAACACATCAACATATTCTTTCACAATAGGTACATCCTCTATTTGAACATTCCTTTCCTCACCCACAGTTATTTCATTCTCTTCCTCCCCAGTAATTGAATTTAGTTGAGCTACTGGGGGTGGATCTAGATAAGAATTAGGTGGTGACATTTCTGCTCTAAATATAAGGTACTCATTATCATTATCATCAAAAATAGTAACCTCCTTCTTCTTACAATAAATTTTTTCATCATGGTCCGAAATCAAATCCATACCGAGGATTATATCAAATTCAATCATGGGTATGACGATGAGATCAGCAGATAAAGAACATTTATATTCCCTAATGGGGACTGATTCACAAAACTTTGTTGCAATGATACTTCCCTTAGGAGTTTTGACTAACAACTCCCTTGTTAAATCAAATTGGAAATATCTAATTTTCTTAGAAAACTGGGAAGATATGAAACAATGCGATGATCCATAATCAAATAATGCATTTTCTAAACTTGAGGAAACCATTAAATTACCTGCCACTACGTCTTTTAGAGCTTCAAACTCAGTAGTAGTGATAGCATAAGCTTGTCCTTGGTCCCTTGGCCTTTTCTGAGGTAATTTCCCCTGATGCTTAGGACATTCATTCGCATAATTCCCCCTTTCTCTACAATTATAGCATTCAACATCGACAACCTCTTTCTTCCCCTTGCAATCACGAGCTTGGTGGCCTTTTTCACCACACTTGTAATAGACTCCCATTCCCTTCATGAAAGTACTAGGGTGTTTCTTCCCACATTTACTGTAGAATGGATATTCAACTTTTCCCTTATTCCCCTTATTTTCATTTCTAGAGTGTTCAACATATCTCTCCTTCTCTTACTTTTCTTTAAAGTCGTAAGACTTAGAGAATTATTTTTCTGTCTTGATAGCACATGAGACAATATCTTCGTATGATGATAAGGATTGTGAGACTAATGTTAGATGGAGAAATGGTTTTAACCCATTAAAGAAACTATCAATCTTACTTCTTAGGTTACGTATATAATCTGTAGCATGCCTCTCTAACCTTGTAAAGTTAGCTTCATACTTTGTGACATTCTCATCCTCCTTTTGCCTCAGACTCAGAAATTGTCTTTCCATATTCACTTGATGGTCATGAGGAAAGTATTTTTATAAGAAAATTTCTTTAAACTCCCTCCATTCCATATTTGATACTTAATCATCTTCCTTTGTGTTTTGAATCAATGACCACCATTGATCAGCATCTCCAGTGAGGCGGTAAACTGTCATGACAACTTTTTCCCTTTCACTACCCCCCAAGGTGTGGAATATTTTCTCTAAGTAATTTATCCATTGCTCATCCACTAATGGATTTTTACCCCTATTGAATGTTGTTGGTTGTTTCCTCATGAAGAGATCTAACATTGATCCTCCACGCTGTGGATCAGGGTGCTCCATACAGGTAAGGTTATTATTCATAACCTAAGTGAGTTTTCACAGTATGGTGATTAGCTGATCAGCACCAGTTACATCACCAGATCTACTATAATTATCTTGAGTAGTAGGGAAATCCCTACATTTAGTGTATTCATTAATACAGTTTCCATTCCTTCTACTAGGCACCATTTCTAAACCATGGCATAAACTAGATTAGTTTATGAATCGAAATAAATAATTCCAAACTTGTAAAACACTTAACATAAATTGAACAGTTTATGGATATAATCCATAATCATAAAAATGTTTTCTTTGAGAAATTATATACTCATAAACCCTTCATAATGGTTTGTAAAGAAAATCATAATTATCCTAAGCATATCCCCCGGGAGTGTCATAACTAAGAGTGCAGCAAGGCCCGTTATCGTGCACCAATTCCCATTTGAGTCTAGCTCAAAGCGGTGTTTTCAAGTTTTACCCCTAGGTACATCTGTGCCAGAGCCGCCTCTACCTGCTCGTATCCATATAGGGATGTATTGCTTGGAAAACTCACAAAATCTCTACAATACCAAAATTCTAGGAAGTTATTATATACTAATCCTCAAAGTCTATCTTAGGGTTATGTGCTCTAATCAGAGTTTATCTAAATCTAGTTTCTAAGGTTTGTACTAAACTTCCTCTAATACCAACTGTAACTCCCCAACCCCAGAAGCCCAGAGTCGGTACATTATTACATATCATTTTAATTATCAAAAAAGATCAATTCTCGAAAGACCGATTAGATTAGTAGCCTGGGAAGTACTAGATTCATTCATAAGGTTTACATTACATCATAAAAAGGAAAACTACAACAACATTGTTTCCATAGACAACACTAAGATCCCATAGACTATACATGTAGGTCAGTCATAATATACTTCTTCACATCCTGGGAAAAATAAAACATAGAAAGGGGTGAGCTCAGATGCTCATTAAGGATAACAATATAAATGAAACTTTCATAAATAAGCATAAACATTTAAGGCAATGTATAAGACTAAAAAAAAATCCTTTTAAACTTAAACTTTATCATAATATGGAAAAGATAAAATCAAAATAATGATATTTACTTATTCACATGGATATTCTACTAGTCAAATAATCACATGCAATATCAATAGCCACTTTCATAATGATGGAATGCATAATTCTAGACTTTCATAACAACATAGTCAAGGCCTTGTACCAAGACTACAAATAAGATTTTGTCAAGGCCTTGTGCCAATACACTAGTTTGTCTCATGAGACCTACCTATGCATCGAGGAGCTATAGCGAGCTCCACCCATCAATTACTCAGTCCAATGCATTCCTCATATGAAAACGTTTAAACATAACATAAACATTCTTATTAAAACTAGCATAAGAAATGTCAATACTTTATCCATAAACCATGAATGGTGTAAAAATAACACATCCATAGTCAAACATATCACAAAACCTTCAATACAATATGGAAGTTTTATATCATAATAAATCAACTTCAAATAAGCTTAAAATTCATCAAAGGATGTTGACATAGATGAAATCAAAACCTTTTTTAGAGAAATACCTCTTTCTATTTTGAAATCATTTAATCAAACATTTATTTTCAAAATATTCTTATAATATTGTAAGGGAAGATTCGATGATGTTATAATGGTGGAAAATTGTCGCACTCTCCATATAAGTTAAAAAACATTCTTACCTTAATTTTGTCTAAAAGGTTATAAAGTACCTTGTTTGGAAAACGACAGAAAGATTCCTTTAAAAAATATATGGTAAAGTAAGGGTATAAATGACTTTAACCCATTTTCTAGTAAAGAGTAAAAATATTTTGAAATACATTTTTAAGAAACATGGATGTGGATGATAAAGATGTCATAGTAGATAATTACGTATAAACAACCTTGGATAATAAAGAGATTGTGAAATTAACCCTTACCTCGTACTTTTCCTTCGTTGAGGGTAGGTTAACCTTCTGTATAATGGTGAAATAATTGTTATTAAATTATAAAATAATCATATACATTAATATGATATCATATATGATCTTTTAACATTGCTTTGTTAATAATATCTTAGTATTATCGTCGTTTTGGGTGTTAACTGATTCGTTTTCCTTTATATGCTTTGTTACGTAAGTAATGTTTGTTATGGAGAGGATGCATCTTATTAATATTCATAATGATATTAAGTCTTTAAACATTATTTTTAATCATCTAATGAAAATTAGTCTTGAATGGATACGATGGGGAATGAATCTCATCGTGTCATGGAGACAGTAATCCGTACGTACGCACGAGCGACAATATCATTATTTTGATATTAAAATAATATATAATTGGATGGTATATAATATATACAGAATCATTGTCATGTTATATTTATTATTTACATCAATTACAAAACATTATTATACTCATCCAAATAATAATGTATTGAATAACAATTACACCACGACGTGGAGACGGTAAGTTGTACGTACGCACGTATGGTGACATGTCATTAAAAGGATGGATAGAATAATGAATATGATTGTAACATATTTATAATAACATCAAATTATACAGAATATATTGTAGTTATTATTTTATAATGGAAACAACAAAGAAAGAGGAAGTGGAAGAACAAAGGAACTTGAAAGTGGTGATGAAATATTTACCTCTTCTTCAGGTTCTTCCTTTTGATTTGATCAAAAGGGATCCTTAGGATGTCTTTATGACTAAAGTAAGGCCTCTAGGATAAAGGTAGGACAGTTTAGAGGGTATTTGGGTAGGTTTTGGCTGATCCAAATGGCTTTGAAGGTGTGAATTTGAGGTAAGGGTGAGTGACCTTTTATAAGAGGGGTGAGGGGGTACCTTAGGAAAAGCTAGAAATGTTATTTTATAATAAAAGCGTTTTCGGTTTCTAATGGCTCCAAAATAAATTATTTAAAGGATAAGGTTGGTATGGGTCGAAAACCACTCAAAAAATAGGTTTTAGACAGGTTTGGGTAACTATATTAACTTTATCTTTTAGATTTAACTCTTAATTAAATAGTTTGACATTTACCATGTCTCTTTGTATTTTTATATTATATGGTTAATAAACTTACTAGATACTTCCAAGAGAACCTCAAGTGGTTAATTAATAATACAAATATAATTATATAATTATTTTGGATGAACCTTAGATTTTTAGGAATATAATATCAATTAATAATATAATATTTGTTTTAAAAACTATTTTATGTCAATTTTGACACTATTTGGTATTTTGTTTTTTCTAAATTCATAACAGGATTATTACTTCAAAAAAAATTCATCTAAACAACCATAACATGTCATATTAACCTATAAAGTTATTTTAATTCATAAAAAATCTCAAATTATATTTATTTGGATATTTATAATATCAATTATTTTAATATTTCATTAATTAGGTAATTACTGCATCATGATTGTGTCATAAATAAATTGAATTATTTAATGTCTAAAAAATATAAATAAAATATCATTATGTAGTAAATATTTTTAGCTTTCTAATGAATATTTATAGTCTAATTTATCATATGTGTAACTTTATATTAAAAATGGTTTAGTTATCAAACTTTGAATTTAACACTTTTAAATCTTTTTTGAATTAAATAATAATAAATGTCCTAATCTATTCCAAGTAGACCTAAAGGATCATATTTTATTCCTAAGGTTGTTTCTGGACTAATTATATTTATACAATAGAATTATAACATGTGTTAGGGTAATAATAATATCATTTTTACCCTTAATTACCCTATTTACTTTTAACCGTGGTAAATAAAAGTAAAAAGTTACTATTCACAAAAAATTATTTTCATCTTATTGAACCACATTTTACTTACTGATATCAACCGTGTCTATAGGATTTTTGAAATTCAACCCAAAGAAGTGGTAAAATTAATTTTTATCTAAATTTGCAAATGCTCCTAGGAGGTGGGTAAAAGACGGTAAAAAGTTCAATAAAATTTTTATATATCTAAAATTATTATAAACTGACTCCAATGAATTACATTGAATTTATATAGGTATTATGTATCTATTTTGACCTAAAATAAATTTAAATAAAAAATCGTTTTTAAACTATAACTCAGTGTTTTTCACTATTTATCAAAAATTGAAAGTTTTCATAAAAATACCAAAAATTCACCCTAAGATAATTTTGATATTCCAAATCCAAAAATTAATTCAATTTTGAAAGATAAAATTTATAAAATTTCAAAAAGTGGGTATTACTATTCATAACTGCTAGTTTGATTGGTTGTGGTGTGTTGGAATTTGAAGTTGCGCACAACACATGCTATTGTATTATTCAAAGAGAACCATACCATGGAAGCTTGGGGTGTTATAGTAAAGACCCAGACCCACACTTCTATATTCAGAACATGAAAACACTATGTATTTTTTTTATAAAAGAAACTGAACAAATACACAACATTTAATACATACCAGGAACTTTTACCAGTCTAGGTTTTAGAGGATTAGAAAAACTTTACATTTTTATTAGTATATAAAAATAAAATATCAAATCTACTTCACATGCGCTAACTCTTTATCAAAGCCACCCGACCTAGAACTTCTAGTTGACCAGTGAAAATAATTTTAAAATAAGTGATGAGTATTAAATTTCTCAGTAAGGGTTTTTTAAAAAGGATAATGGAAAATAACTTTGAAAAATAATTTTATAAAATATTATAATACTTTGAAATTAATTATACTTTAAAAATTCTTTAAAAATAATCAAATATTTTTTAGAAAAAATTAAGCAAGCTTTTGAAAGCACAACACTGAGGCCACTTGAAATATTGAAGGTTATCTTGGGTCTACCAAATTTTTGAGGGATGGTTTCACTCCCTAATTCCCTACCATATTTACAACATTCAAGTGTCTGATTTTATAAAAAAAACTTTTCATATTACCTTACATATGTATATACATTTCCCACTGGATTTTTTGTTTTAAAAATATAATCATACATTAAATGCACACTTATATTTATATATAAATGTAAAAATATAAACCTTTATTGGAAAATCACTTGTTAGACTTGGTACAACCAAATCTCTTAATACTTAGACTTTGAATATTTACATGGAAGGTTAATTAACATCTATGTACATAAAATTTCATTCATGATCTCATAAAAATCCATTTTTGTAGGTAGTTATGATAAATGAAAAAGTTTATTAAATGCACATGCTTACATGTATATACATATATATTTACATATATTAATGTATGAAATGTCATGTATAATCAATGATACATGTCCATAATCATGATTTATGAATTACATGCATATGAAATGATTCCATTTCATAAAATTTTGGAATTCTTAACCTTTATTTTCTTAAATAAATAATAATCATCAATAATTTATTTATGAATAGTTATAAACTAGAGCTTGAACGTTGAATAAAACATATATATAACCTGTACATAAATACAATACTCTTTATAAAAATAATTTCATAAATTTTTATGTAAATAAACATAGCGCATGAAAAATAAAACTTAAATATGTACATCAAACATAAACATAAAATTACTTATATATATAAATGATAAATTAAATTATAAATAAAATAACCTTAATTTTCCTATATTAATCACACAAACACACATATATATATATGTGACATGGAATTTATAATACACATAATCGCAGAATAAATTCATGTTTAAACAAAACTTTGATAAATAAAAATATCCTTTGTTGTAGATTTATCATGAATTAAAACATAATTTTGATAAAAATAAATATAATAATTTACTATATAATATAAAATCATAAGAAAATAAATAAACTCGTTAAAAACTATGAATTAAAACATTAATTGATAAATAAAAATAATTCCTTACCCTTACGGTATAATATCACAACATAGTAAAATAAATACAACCCCGTACAAATTTGAAAATATAAAATAATAATTGAAAATAAATAAGTATGGTATCACCCTTACATGATTTTATAAAATTTAGAAGAATGAAATACACATATAAAAATATACTTATATAAATTTTAAAACATAAATATCCCTTACACACAATCTCACCCTCTCTCTGAACTGACAGATGGTTTTTCGATTTATATTTGTGTGTATGGATTTTATAGCCACATCCTCCCATGAAATAAATATATAAATAAATTAATAAACTCTTATCTACGGACCATATACAGTGAGAGACTTAAGATTTCCAATAAATCTGAGTGTCGAAGCAGACAACAAAAATAAAATATATAAATTTTATATTCAATCAATCAGTAAAATAGATTCATCTAAAAAACAAAATAGTTTTAATAGAATGTTTTCAGGAAATTAATTGTATATATTCTCTGGTGGTTGCCTACTAAGTTGTGATGCTCACACCCTTCTTGTAGCATTTAGTGTCGGTAGACCTGAGCTATTTTGCAGGTTCGGGTTCATAGTTTGTGTGCTCATTGTTGGAGTAGTTGATATTATAGTTGGCAGTGACTAAGAGGTCATATGGAGATCTTGTTGGTGTAGTCTAGTTTTAGTTTTGTATTTAGTTTCTGTTTTGATTTATTATTGAGTTGTATTTGTATCTATAACAACCTATGTAATTATTTATGATCAGTTGTTGGCTCTTGATGCATGATCTTTTTGATTATTTTGTTTAGTCGATCCTGGTTATTCCTTGGGATTAAATCATTCCCACTTGGATTTCATTTTATTCCCAACACAAGTTGTCAGCCTGTGGGGATTAGAAATTCCCTTCGGGTCTTTCCGCATACTGGGTCGAGGGTCAATTCAGACAGAATCCTAACTTGGTTCATGAAAAAATGGTATCAAAGGTAGGTAGTCCTTGTTTTTTGGGGTGTTTGGTAGTTGGAGATTATGATTTTGGGGGCTCAGGTGGTAGGTTATGAGTTGGTTCCTGATCACCACCACTCATGATGAAACCTAAGTTACCAGGGGTAGTCTTGGTTTTAAGTCTTCTATCTTTGTTTTGGATTGAGGAATGAAAATGGGGGTGAGTCGATGTCAAGTTGTGACCTCACATGGAGTAGTGACCCATGGGGAGTCTAAATTCATGGTTCAATGTCCTCTTAGTGTTGTGGATTACTTGGGGCATAGGCCACTACCATATCTCCAAGTTATGAATATGAACAAATTCCTCATTCTGATAGTTTGGTGTAAGTTGTGCTTCGTCTTGGTTTCGGTTGGTGAAAGTGTTCTTTTAAAAATGAAATTTGTTTTGAAATGGAAATGCTTTCTTTAAAAAGTCTTTAAATTGGTAAAATGGAATTTAAAGGAAATTTTTTTTTGTTTGAAAATTTGGTGGATGTTTGGGTTTGCAAAGGAAATGGTTTGCGTGACCCCTTGGTATTCCTTATGAACATTTGTATATGTGAGGGTATACGTGTGGAAAGTTTGTTTTTTCAAGTACATATGGAAATGGGTGAACACATGTGCAATGATTCATGGGATGCCATGGGTGGGTAATTGAAATTAGAGGCTTGGCCTTTTTTTCTAAAGTGAATTTGAAATAAGAGAATGGTTTTTGAAATTGGTTTTACTTAAAAGAATGTGGGTTTGTTTATGAGAAGTGGCCTTAGAAGAAGGTGGTTTTGGAATTTGAATGAAAATGGTGTCTTTTGAAAGGAATTTTTTTGGTTTTGTTTTTATTTTTTGGTCTTCTAAGCTGGTTTTTTTAGCTCAAGGTGTTTCTTTTGATCGTGCTTCAGTTTGATGTTGGCTCGTGTTGTTCAGAAAATGCAGCCCTGAAAGGTTTCCAAAATTTATAATGATTCCTTCACAATTTTGGATTCTTCTATAACATTTCATATCCTTAGTGGTGATCGAGGTCCGTTATAGGTAGTGGAGTGGCTTGAAGAGGTAGAGTGCATCTTTAGGTTGTTGGGAACTCCCGACGATGTCAGGGTTTGTGCTATTATGGGGTTATTTGAGGGTCTAGCTTTGGATGAGTGGGAGTTGTTTTCCCTGCCATCGATGCAAGTTGGAATGAAGTGGGAAGTATTCAAGTCCATCTTCATCTGATGGTTCGTACCTTAAGAGGTTAAGATGAAGAAAATGGAATAGCTCTTGAGTATCCAACAAGGCCAGCAGATGATGAATTCCTACGTTGAACACTTCAAGGAGATGGTTCCCTTTTCTCCATAGGTGGCATCGCAGGATCTGATAAAGGTTTATCTTTTCCTTGGGGGTATTTGTTCATAGATCAAGGAGAAGGTCCTCTCTTCTAAGGACCTTTATTTTGAGAAGTTGATAGATGAAGCTTTCATTGTTGAGTTAGTTTCTAAAGCACAAGTAGTTAGTAATATAATATCCCTTGTCATTTGCAAAGGTTTCCCATATGGAAATGAGTGCATGGTGGAGAAACCTGTCTCTATGGAGTCTCCTTCGTTGGTTTCGGCTTCTAGTTTATTATATCATTCGTTTATGTTCTGCCAGTGTGGTATTTTCAGGCATTCGAAGTTGTCATGTCACATCCCTCTGAAGACTTGCCATCATTGTGGCTATCTAGGTCATCTAGAGAAGTTATGTAGGAAGCATAGTTCAAAGAAGGAATTTTAATCAAGGGATTCTAGTGCCTGACTATGAGGAAAGATATTATTTAGCCATTATATCTCTATCCATAGGTCTCAGAGTGAAGCTCAAGCATAGTTAGGAGTTTCCAGGGGTGTATGAATCCTTGGCCTAGTTTTTATGTTCCATTTTGGGATAGGAACATTTAAAGTTTTCTTGTTCTTGTTTTCCTACTGTTATAGTTTTTGTTTTTGTTTTAAGTTCATAATTTCATTGTAAATTTATGATAGACTTGTTCTATTGTAATCTAAGTGTTTTTGTTCATCCAAATGTGGCTTCTGGAACTGTTCTTTTTTCTTAAAGTGTGTTTAACCCTTATATAATTTTTTTTGTTTCAGTTATGCTCATTTAGATATGTTTGGGGTTTTGTGAGATAGATAGATAGTGGTTATGGTTTGCTGTGTAGTTTTGGTTTGAGTCCTTTTCATGGGTTTCTCCTAGTATTAATGGTTTAGGCTGGTGTTGGTGAATTTCGAGTCTTAGTGATGGTGTTTTTTTCTCGTGCTAAGGAAGTTGGGGTAGTTCATGTTGTGAATTTCCCAATCCCCTAGTTCTGGGTTGCGATAAAGGTGTTATTTGGTTAATATGAAGAGATTGAGTTAGTTCTCAGGGTCCGGGTTTGTTGGACCTCTCTGTAGTGGGGTTCTTGTTTAATTTTTGGTGGTGTTGTTTGGGTTTTGAAGATTCCATGTTAGTTGAGTTCTTATGGTGGGTAGAACCCCCTCATGTTCTCCCCTCACTATTATATTGTGGTTTCTTCTTGATCGGTCGGGTGTGACTTGTGTAGAGAAAATTCACATTGAGGCTCATGGTTTCTTTTGGTTTTGATCAGGCATGGACTCAAGTTCTGATTATCTTTCGACTGGGTGACTTTATGGGGGTACAAAGTGTCTGTGGTGGGGAGAATTATCATACTCTGACCTCTAATACTTCTTTATTTTATCCTTTTATTGGTCTTGGATCTTTTGGTCGAGGTTTGGGATTGAGTCCCGATTAAATTTTTTGTAATTTTGGAAGTTCATGTGGATTTTTCATCCTATACACAGGCTCCGCATGGTTAGTAGAAACTGTGCGTCTAGACTAGGTACCCATGCAGCCTATCCAGGAAGTGGACAGAATCTTCTACACGGTTTGCGCACAGTCGCACAAACCGTGCAGTCTGGTCGTGCGGTAGGTCTATAAACTTGGTAGAAGCTACCGCACAGTTTTTTCATGGTTTCAAAAACTGTGTGATTTAGTCGTACGGTCACTCCCTTCCTGGATAGCAACTACTTCATGGTTAGTGCATAGTTTGATCAACTGTTTGGCCAAACCATACGAGTTTCCCATAAATTTTAAAAAACTCAAAATTCATTTTCCTCTCTCCTCCCTTTTTATCCCCAATTCAGCCCCCTCCTCTTGGGTCATTTTTGGAGCATGAGAGGGTTCCCAAACCCTCTTCTTATTTTCTCTCCTTCCTCCCTTGAAGCTTCTCCAAGGTTTCAAGGTATGTTTTCTTGGATTTTTGGTCATTTTTATCTCCTCTTCTCCTTTTTTTTAAAGGTTGGGCTGAAGCCTCATTTTTATTATTTAAAGAAAAGACCTCTTTAGACTGGGTAGAGGGAGACCCATTACATATCCCGAAGGCCCAAGGCCAAGTGGCCCGAATAATAGGCTTGAAAGACCATTTTTTTTGGCTCATAGAGCCCCTCAGTGAATAGTACTGCTACAGTACCCGGACTACTACAGTATCGCCGCTACTATAGTTCCTGCTATAGTGCCTCCACCGCTACAGTGTCGCCGCTGCTACAGTACTGCTATAGTGACCTGCTACAGTGCTGCTACAGTTCTCGGAAATTAGTCCCTGCTTGGATTTGATCCTCGGTCTTTTGGATTCCAAGCAGGAGCCTATACCACTAGGGTACATGCTTATTAGCCTCTCCTCTTCTCCTTCACCTCTAGATTTATAGGGTTTATTTTTGGGTTTTTCCTCTTGGTATAACCATAAGGTTAGGGTTGGCTAATTTTTTGGTTGAATTATTATATTTTAAGGTTTTCCTTAACTTGGTCTTGGTTCTTCCTCCTCTTAGAGTTTTGTCGCATTCATGCACCGACGAGGTAGGTATTTCCATGTTTTTCCTTTCTGATGCATTCTATTGGTGCTTAAGCTATTTTAAATAATTCTTTAACATGAGTCACGTGCTTATAATACCCTTTCCTAACTTACTATGATGTTTTAGAATTGGTAGGTTTTGTTAAAAATAGTATTTCAAGTGATTCTTGAATTATGCCTAAGTGATTGTGCGCTTTAAATGTTTGATAAAATGCCATGCATTCTTTTTAAATTAAACTAGGTGATTTATGAAGTATTGGGCCTTATTTATATTATAAAATCCTTTTTGGATTTTAAGATGGTGTAGTGTGTGTGAATTGGTAATTTCTTAAGGGTTGACACTTAAGGCTTATTGTTTTGGTTGGAAAATATGTAGTTTTTCTTAAAAATTGGTTTTGGGAAATGTCATGGATCTTTATTATGTGACATTGTATGTGGGAACACCCATGAGTTCTTGGGATTCACACATGGGTGGGCACACAAATGAAAACGGTTTGGCCTAATTTCTAAAAACTCAAATTTCACAATATTTTCCCTTCCTCTCTTTCTCCTCCTTTCAAACCCAAATATATCATTGACACAAATGGATCAAATATGGTTTTAAATTTTATGTTTGAAATTATGGTTTGTTTGGTGTTTTATAAAAGATGTTTGGTTTCTAAATGATAGGGAGGTCTATTTGGAATCTTTGACTATCTTTTGAATTTCTATCTTGGTCTTGGAATAGTGTAAAAGTGGGATTGGTTTTGAGGATGTAAAGGCATGTTTGTAAAATTCTTGTGAAAGTGTATTTTCACTTTGTTTTGTAAATGTTTTGACAAATGTATTTGTGGTGTAAAGTTAAAGGCCCATTTGGAAAACTTGTATGTTTTAAAGAAAGGTTTGAATTTTCATATTATGTGATGGCCCAGTTGGAACCTTTGATGATATGACGTATATATATATATATATTGGGAACTCCTATTGGGGATTTCCCTATATGGGTTATCATATAGGTAGTTTCCGCGTTTGGAGTAGGCAAGTGTGGTGATGGAAGGTAAGATGAGTCACGCGTACGAGGGTCTCCTACTTAAATAGTGTGGTTTTACCATGGGTTCCTGGGCATCTTTTAGAAGGTCGGGTGACAGTTTTTGATCAACCCCGATTACACGGGTTGGTACCCCTTGGATTTTGTAAAGTCCAGGTGGGTTGTTCTACTAGTAAGGCTAGTTTAGGGCAGTTGATTGGTTATTAAATATATAGTTTCATCATACTCCAGTAGGTGGTTCCAAACCAAGTACATCCAGGGATTTCTCTAGGGATGTTTAGGAAATCCCATGGTTACTCTCTCTATACTTTCTTGTTTTTAATTTTATACACTTAGTTTTCTGGTTACACTGATATTTTATTTATTTTCAGCATGGCCCTATAACCCCTTTGGTTGGATTTTTATTTTAAAAATGGTAGACTCGTATTTTGAAAATAGAAATATGGTGTGTATTGTTTTAAAAAGGAGGGGTGGGGTTGTTTACTAAATTGTGAAAAAACCTATTTTTATAAGTGCATTTCAAACTAGTGTTAATGGAATGTTTTTGGGAAAGGAATTGTATGGATTCACTGTTGGTCTCCTACTGATCTGTGAAGATCACACCCTACTTTTACCATTTGGTATCAGTAGACCCAATCTATTTTGCAGGTTTAGGTTCCGAGTTCGTGTGCTCGTTGTTAGAGTAGTTGGTCTTGTGGTTACAGGTGACCAAGAGGTCACATGGAGATCTTGTTGGTGTAGTCCAATTTTATTTTTATATTTAGTTTCTTTTTTGATTTATTGTTTAGTTGTATTTGTATCTGGACCAACTTGTGTAATTATTTATGATAATTTATTGGTTCTTACTACGTGCTCTGTTTGATTAGTTTTTTTAGTTGATCCTAGTTATTTCTTAGGCTGAAATCATTCCCACTAGGATTTTATTTGATGCCTGACACTAGTTTCCAACTCATGGGGATTGGGAATGCCCTGCAGGACTTACCGAGGACTAGTTCAGGTGTCGGTTCAGATGGAATCTCGACTTGGTTCGTGATAGCTTCAATCTCCTCGGGTATGGCTCCTCCCGGTTGAAGCACTCACCCACTCTACCTCCCCACTCTGAAGCTCAACGTTCAGCCCTCAACCCCCCTTTACCCAGGCCACAACACCCCCCCCCCCCACCCCATTTCACATTTTACTCTTTTCAATTTCATTTTTTTAAAACAAATTCTTAATTTGGTTTTCTTAAAATATTAATACTCATATAATTATAATAATTTCTTTTACTATTTATTTATAAGTTTATAAAACAATTAATTATTATTATTTATTTATATTTTTGCAAAATAAATTGATAATTTACATAATTTATAAAAAAATCTTATAATTATATATATTTATCATAATTCTATTAGTTAATATATTCATAGTTTATAAGTTTTATAAAACTCATGTTTTATTATTTCGTATATCTAGTTACATATATTACCTTTAAAATATTATTTATTACTTTTCATATAACCTTTTGATATAAATAAATTCAATTTTACAAAAATAATTAAGTAAATGTAGTTATTTTAAAATGTTATTTTAAAAAAAACAAAATAATATTTTTTTTAAATACTAATTTAAAATCAAATTGAAAACTATGAATTTGTCATAAAATCATAATTGATGAAATATAATTTTTCTTTTTTTCTTATAATAATTCAAAGTGACATTATTATATAATTTTAAATATTTAAATTAACTTATGATCAAAATTTATTTTGATTACTTAAAACACCTAGTTTCGATTATTATTTTCAAATAAAATCATCTCAAAATATTATCAGTTCATGTTAATTATAAACTAATGTGTTTAATAGAATATTTATATAATAGAAATAAGTTTGGAAATTCTGGGATGTTACATTATTCTCCCCTTAAAAGAATTGTGCCCTCACAATTTGTTCGTCGAACTCTAGAAAATTCTAAATTTACAACTTCAAAATTAAGAAAATTAGGACTGATAAACTCTTATACTCTACCACTTAGACGACAACATCTAATCTCCAAATTTATCAATACCATTACTCTGATACCATATGTAATAACCCTGACCTCAGTAGCCTAGATTCTGTGGTCATTTTATTACAATGGTATAGATATATGATATCACATCATCAAGGATCAATTAGTTTAATAGTCTTGAAGAAACTAGATACGTACATGGTTCCCTTATTACATTGGAAAAACAACCATAGAACGTAACAAAAGAAAATAAACTGCTTCCTTGACATGTATTCAAAGATTTCATCTTCAAAACTTGGGGAAGGAAAAAAATAAAAGGGTGAGATCAAATGCTCAGTAACGATTATATATAGTGGAAACATGAATCAATAATAAGTGAATCATAATCAATTAGGAATAATCAAATTGGAATGGTGAAAAAATAAAAACCACATGTCGTCAATACACTGAGAATGAAAATGCATCCATATATTTTTTCATATTGAAAATCCTCTGGATAATGATATCTGAATGATAAATGAATAAAATACTTAATTATTAGATGTTATGTATTTGGAACATGAACCATCATGCTTTCAAGATGATTTAATTTTATTAGTAGATACCATCTGATTATATTTCGAAAACAAACACGAAGGGTTTGTCACCAACTATTTTGTCTCATGAGACCTGTCGATGCATTGAGGGACTCTAATGGGCCCCACCTATCACTACAAGTCCAAAGAATTATTCATATAAAAAGATATTTATAAATAAAATTTTCCCATACCACTTTGAAATATTTTAATCATAATCATAGATAAAAATACTCTAATAAAATCATTGATAAATTATTGACAGAAATACCCATTTACTTTGGAAAGAAGAGTTCTTTTGAAAAATCATATATATATTTATCATAAAAGTCAGATAGAAAACATGTATATCCAAGAAATGAAAATTTATGGATAATGAAATTATGTTTGAGGCCTAAATTATGTCCCACTAAGGTGAAAACATATAAAAATATTTTTTAAGAAACTTTAGAAATGGGTCCCTTTAGTGTGGTTTAAGGGAAAACATTAATTATTATTTAAAACGGAAAAGGAATAAATGTTTTTATAAAACCAGAAATGAACCAAGATATTTTTTCATGATAAATTATTTTTTTTATAAAAATAATGGTGACTTAAAATAGATTATGTAGTGCACTTGGAAATCGGGAAGTTCCCTTTAATCAGGCTTGCTTATCGGGAATAATTGAGGAGGGAACCTTATAAAACATGTATTTCCATATCAAAGAAAGATGAAATGATATGTATAAATGATTTTGGAATATATTAATAGAATTTATAATAATTATATAAAAATAAATAATAATTACATTGGGGTAAAGAGAGAGGAAGAGTAACCTGAAGGGAAAAATGGGGGTTTGAGTAAAATCTCTTACCATTTTGTAATCAATCAAATCATATGGCCAAAAATTAATAATAATAAAATGAATCAATGAAAAAAATGAATATAAATATATTCATGATATTATATATCAAATGGTATTATACATACATCACATAAAAATAAATAAGTGGTGAATAATGGAAATCTCACGAAAATAAAAGTGAGATAAGAACCGTCTTACCTTATGTCTGAATGTGTTCTGCACTTGATCTTAATGTCCTGAATAATCAGATTAAATATATTAATTAATTAATTCAGAACCTTTTATATATTTATTTTATTTATTATAATTCTATTAAGTTCATTTATGGCTTTTTTGATGAGTTATAAGATACAATTTTATCATTCGAGGGTATTCATTTCCTTGGTTTCCATGATCGTTTTACTTGTATACATATATGGAAAATCATGTAAAATGAGAATAGTTTTATAGAATTAAAATTATATGTTATTAATTAACTTAAATAATATAAAATGGTTATACATTTCATTTGGTTATATGGTTTTTTGTTTGATTAAACGTTAGTGATAATCATTTAGATTATTTTGGCGTTTTTTCGATCACCAAGAACCAGTTTTGTGTTATAAATAAACATTATGTATATATACTGGTTCCAGAACATTAAATAAGTTTTAATATACATATTATAATCTGGTTAAACCATATAAAATGGTTTTATGACCAGACTTGAAGGAGTTAATGGAAAATGAAAATGCATTGTCCATGATGGTGGTAAATCGACTTATCACGGACGATGTTTTCATTTTTAAAATAAAAAGGGAAAGAGAGTGGGTTTGATGAAGTATTTACCATTAAAATAATAAAATTATATTATATTTAATATAATGGAGTTATAATGTTACTTTTTATATAATAGTTAAGGATTGAATAAGAATAAAATAAATTAAAAGAAATTGAAAGAGAACGAAAAAGGATTTACCTCTTGAATTCCTCTCCATGAGAAATTCCTTAATGAAATTGATTTTAGTATTTTATTGATACCAAGGGATATTGAACATGGGGTAGAGGTTTAGGAATAGTTTTGGCCAGAAATTGGACAAGCTTTAAGGCTTTGGTGGTGTGAGGAGAAGAGGTGGTGAGGGTGGTATTTATAATGGATGAGAGGAGTGTTTTTTCATTATTTTAATCATTAGTTTATTATTTTGGATTAAGAAAAGAAACAGTAATGATTCCATGACTAATTTTAGTAACTAATGAATGTGAGTTCAAAAAAATGGACACTTACATTATCCATGACTCAAGCATGACTCAATAATTCATTTATTTACTTATATCATAAATTATTGTATTTCTCTATTCACTAAAAATTCAACTATTTTAGAAAAATCTCAAAAATTCACCCCAATAATTTTTTGATGTGTAGAATTGAAAAATGAAATCAATTTTATGAAAAATAATTTTCTAAATATGATAAATTTAATTTTTAATTAAAATCATCATTTACTTGGAAAATATCAATTCTAAATTATAACTGGTTTTATAACACTCTAAAAAATTAATTAAGGTATCATAAAAGTATCTTATAATCATAAGAAAACAAAATATTAATTTTTTAATAAATTTTATGAAAATAATTTTTTTTGAATCATTATATTAATTATAAAATTAAAAATAAATATTTATGTTTTATAAAAATATCATCACTTAATTAATAATTTCTAAAACATTTATTTACTTATTCTATGATATAATTATGTCATGTTACCATTTATAAGATGACTAAATTTTATTTATACTTTAAATTTTAAGGTTACTAGTATAATCATAAATATACTATCAATTATAATGAAAATGATAGTTTTATAAAAATCAGGATTTTTCGCTATTCATTGGAAAATAAATATTTTTAGAAAAATACGAAAATTTAACCCTAAGCTAATTTTGAAATTATGATTTTAAAAATAAAGTTTATTTTAATCAATAGAATTTGTAAGTGTCAAAATTTAGTTTTAAAAAAATTGCACCATTAAAAGGTGGTAAAACTGCCTTTATAAAAATATTGTCTTTTAATGCATATAATTGGATTCATTCTTATCTTATACTTATAAAATCATTTGGATGAATGTAAAAACATTTGATTAAATATATAAATTTTATAATTTGGTGAATATTATTCATTCCCTCCAATTTAACGACTAGGTTATAATAGTCATAGTAAAGTAATGTTGTTTAATTGTATATCATTATTCGTTTAAGCTTAGTGTTGTGTAAAACATTTGATGTCAAAGAAATTAAATTTAAAAAGAGAAATAATATAAAATCTTGGGGTGTTACATTCTACACTACTTCAATAAATTATGTCCTCATAATTTTAAATTATACTTTGAGAATCAAAGTTTGACACTTCAAAATTCCTTTATGGGAAACTCGTATTGGAAATAGGGCTAATAAAATATCCTATTAATAAGAGGGAATGGGAAATGCAGAGGTTACCATAAAACTGGTTATTCAAATAGGATAATATTAGTGCTAAGTGAAAATGTGGACAGGGAAGGATAATCTAACCATCATGTTCTGATGGAGAGTGATAAAGAACATGGTCATTATAAATTTAACCATAACAAAGTCATAAATTTGTGATCGGTTAAAAAACAATTAATTTCGTAGAAGGAAAAGTAAAAAAATAATGTTTTTATTCAAAAATATTTTCCCTAAATTTGAGGGATTATTTTAACCTTTGGATAAGAACTTGAGAAAATAAAATTACTTGATTACATTCCATGTCATAAGCATAATCTCGTCCTTTAGTTGTGTTTTGATCAATTTTTACTTCATCACTTACACCTAGAAATGAAAGTTCAAGATGAATTTTTCACACCTGAAACACTTTTAACAAATCATATGGTCCTTTATTCATTCCTCCAACCTTTAAATATTTACCAAAACCAAGAAGGTTATCATATTTTATCAATAAATAATAATTTTCAAAGATTAACTTGATCCATTCCACAAGTATTTAATCTTAATACTCATTTAAAACATGTTTGTCCACATTCAAAGAACAAAAAATTAAAAGGAAGGTCACCAAATTTCCAAAATCAATTTAACATCAGATTTCCCTAAATAATGTAGCTCTTATTATCACATTCCAAATATATGAATACCTTAATATTCTTTAAACTTTATTAAACATGCATGCTTCCATGAGTAAAATATCAGGTTGTTGAATATGTTCCTTAAATCATCAAATCACTAGCAACACTTTCATGGTCACCAATACTATCTCATAAACATCTATTTATTATTATCTCAATTTAAAGAACATATTTAGGGTTATCTTTCCCAAGTCATGTGTTTTCAAAAATATAACAATAGAATTACTTCTCTTGATTACTTGTGTTATTCATCACATGCTACCAATTCCTTAAAGAATAAGTACTATAATACAATCCTTATATATATCATGATTCTTATAACCAGAACACTATTGATAAAATACTCAAATAACATAATTCTTGAATCCAAACACAAGAATAATAATCATTCCTCTTCTTATGTGGTAGTATCATAAGCTTGACCATGATCCATTATCCCCTTTTGGGATATATTCCTTTAACGCTCAATAAATTTTTTTTCATAGTGTCACGTATCCTTACAGTTGAAGCATTTCACATTGGAAACATTTTTCTTACCCTTGAAATCACAATCATGATGACTTTTATCTCCAAACTTGTAGAAAACTCTCATTCCTTTCAAGCATGTACTATGGTGTTTCTTTCCATAATTATCATATGTAGGAAAATACTTCTTTCTCTTCTTTCCTTTATCCATAATTTTCTCTATCGTCATCTTCTTCTCTTATTTCATTTAAAATTCATAAAACTTGGAGAATTATATCTCTATCTTGATATCACGTGATACTATATCCTCATTTGATAAGAATGTTTGGGAGACTTTTTCCCTTAAAAATATTTTCATAACACCATAAAAGATATGATCATTCTTACACTTTAGATCATGTGCATTCGTGAGGTTCTCATTCCTTCTACGAGGTTCCATTTCTAAAAATGGAACACACTAAATTATGTTATGAATCATAATACATAATCTCAAACTAGTAAAACACTTAACATAAATTGAAAATGTATTCATAACTAATTTTATAATCATAAATATGGTTTCTTTGGGGACATTTACTTTTAATTCCATCATAATGGTTTGTAAAGAGAATATGAATTTTCCTAAGCATATCCCCCAGGAGTGTCAAACCAGGTGCACAGTAAGGCCTATTATTATGTACCAGGTTACCCCAAGTTATTCTTGGGACACCTTGTTATAATTTTCACCCCCAGGTATATTTGTTCAAAAACCATCTCCACTTATAGTATCCTGTCAGGGCTGTATTTTCTTGATAAACCACTTACTCGATACTTACCAAAATTTTAGGATGTTATTATATGTTTATCCTCAAATTCTATCTTAGGGTTATGTTCCCTAAACTATTTTTTATAAATTTAGTTCACAAAATTTCTACTAAACTTTCTCTCATACCAACTGTAAAGACCTGAACCCATGATTACGGGTTCAGCACATGAAAATATTGTGTATTTTTTTTTATAAAAGAAACTGAACAAATACACAACATTTAAAACATACTCGGAAATTGTAGAGGTCTAGGTACTGGAATATTAGAAAAACCTTACATTTTTATCAGTAAATAAAAATAAAATATCTAATATACTTTTCATGCACAAATTCTTTATCAAAGTTGACTGACTTATAACTTCTAATTAACCTGTAAAAATAATTTTAAAATAAGGGATGAGTGTTAAATTTCCCAGTAAGGGGTTTTCTAAAAATCCAGTGAAAAATAAATTTTAAAAATATGTTTATAAAATATTATAATACTTTGAAATTAATTATACTTTGAAAATGATTTAAAAATAATCCAGTGATTTTCTGAAAACATTAAGAAAGATTTTGAAAACAAAACACTAAGACCACTTGAAATATTGAAGGCTATCTTGGGCCTACCCACTTACCGAGGGATGAGTTCACTTCCCAATTCTCTACCATATTTAAAATGTTCAAGTGTCAGATTTTATAAAAAAAACCCTTTTTAGCTTTCCTTACATATGTATATACATTTCCCACTATATTTTTTATTTTAAAAATATAATCATATATTAAATACAAACTTATATTTATATATAAATTTATAAATATAAATCTTTATTGAAAAATCACTTGTTATACTAAGCACAACCAAATATATTGATAATTAAACTTTTCATATTTACATGGAAGGTTAATTAACATCTATTTACTTAAAATTTCATTCATAATCTCATAAAAATCCAATTTTGTAGGCAGTTCCGATAAATGAAAAAGTTTATTCAATGCACATTCTTACACACACACATATATACATATATTAATGTATTAAATTTCATGGACAATCAATGATATATTGCCATAATCATGATTTATGAATGACATGCATATGACATGATTCCATTTCATAAAATTTTGGAATTATTAACATTTATTTCATAAATAAATAACAATTATCAATAATTTATTTATGAATAGTTATAAACTTGATCTTGAACATTGAATAAAACATATACATAACTTTTACATAAATACAATACTCCTTATGAAAATACTTTCATAAATTTTGATGTAAATAAACATAGCATATGAAAAATAAAACTTAAATATGTACATCAAACATAAAATTAAAATTACCTATATATATAAACCATAAATTAAATTCTAAATATTAGAAATTTAATTTTCCCATATTAATCTCATATATATATATATGACATGGAATTTATAATACACATAATTGTAGAATAAATTCATGTTTAAAAAAAAACTTCGATAAATAAAAATATTCATTGCAGCATATTTATCATGAATTAAAACATAATTTTGATAAACATAAATATAATCATTTACTACTGAATATCAAAACGTAAGAAAATAAATAAACTCATTACACAACCATGAATTAAAAAATAAATTGATAAATAAAAATAATTGGCGGAATATCACAACCAAGTAAAATAAACACAATCTCGTACTAATTTGAAAATATAGAACCATAATTGAGAATAAATAAGTATGGTATCATCCTTACATGATTTTATAAAATTTAGAAGAATGAAATACACATATAAAAATGTACTTATAAAAATTGCAAAACATAAATAACCCTTACTTGATTTTGTAGAAGAAAAGGTTGAAGATCATCTTTTCTTCGAAGACATTCTCACCCTCCCTCCAGACTGACAGATGGTTTTTTTATTTACATTTGCGTGTATGGATTTTATAGCCACATACCCATGACATAAATATATAAAAAAAGGGATAAAATCTTATCTGTGGACCAAATACAGTGAGAGAATCAAGATTTCCAGGCAAGCTGAGTGTCGAAGCAGATAAAAAAATAAAATATTTAAATTTTATATTCAATCAATCGCTAAAATGGATTCATTCAAACATAAAAATGTTGACATATTCAAGCTTGCGATGCAAGCTCAATGTACAGATGCAGACAGCGCATATACATTCATACACTGAAATGGATTTATTTGAAGAGAACCATAACAAAATATTGATTGAAACAATTTAAAATAATCTCAACAGAGACATATGAAACAGTCAACAATCAAACAACGGATCAAAATCATTCATCCTTGATTCAAAAATTCAAAAGCAATGTAGTACACAACAAACTGACCACAAAAAGAAGTAATCAATAAACAATATACTGATAAAGAATGGGTATAAAAATGAAAAGTGGATGAATAAAATAATGACATCCTGATATCAAAAGCAGAAGGAAACCAGAAGATTCGGGTCTACAAAGAAAACACCTACCTCACTCAGATCCAGTCTTCTAAGATCCTGGTAGTTTAAAACCCGATCTACAAATGGTGGTTTAACTGCTCAGAACGGAAACCCTAACTCGTAGTCGAACCCTTAGACGGCACTCGGATCTCACTCCCTGGTGGCCGATCTCCATTCCAGACGATCCATACCGGCAACCGCACCTAGTTCCTCACTCGGTTTCGATCTCCTCAGATGCAGCTCCTCCCAGTTGATGCTCTCTCCCACTTGACCTCCTCCCTCTGAAGCGCTCGACGCCCGACCCTCAAACCCCCTTTACCCAGGCCACGACGCACCCCCACCCCACCCCACCCTGCCCCATTTAATTTCTTACTCTTTTCAATTTCATTTTTTTAAAAACATATTCTTAATTCAGTTTTCTTAAAATATTAATACTCATATAATTATAAGAATTTATTTTACTATTTATTTATAAGTTTATAAAACAATCAATAATAATTATTTATTTATATTTTAGAAAAATAAATTGATAATTTACATAATTCAAAAATAATCATATTATTGTTTTAATTATATATATTTATCATAATTTTATTAGTTAATATATTCATAGTTTATAAATTTTATAAAATAGATTTTAATAAAACACATTTGTTATTATTTTTTATATCTATATACATATATTACCTTTAAAATTTTATTTATTACTTTTCAAATAAGCTTTTGATATAAATAAATTCTATTTTAAAAAAATAATTAAATAAATATAGTTATTTTAAAATATTCTTTTAAACAAAAAAAATATTTTTTTAGAATATTAATTTAAAATCATATTAAAAACTATGAATTTGTCCTAAAATCATAATTTATGAAATATAATTTTTCTTTTTTTCTTATAATAATTCAAAGTGATATTATAATATAATTTTAAATATTTAAATTAACTTATGATCAAATTTCATTTTGATTACTTAAAACCCCTAGTTTAGATTACTATTTTCAAATAAAATCGCCTCAAAATATTACTAGTTCGTTTTAATTATAAACTAATCTGTTTAATAAAATATTTATATAACAAAAAAATCGAAATTCTAGGATGTTACAGGCCTAACCTAGAATAGATTATGGTGTCCAGTGACCTTATGGCCTAACCCTATGGAGGAAGGGGAAGGACGACTTGTGGACTAGCCTGTGGTTGAATCAAGGGTGTGATGGCCTTATGGATTAACCTGGGGATTGATTGAATATGGAACTTGATCTGAGATATGTGTTAGCCTTGAATCATGATTCGATATGTGATGAATTGTGATACATCTCTTCTAGTATGGAGCTGAATCGGGTATGGTCGGGGCTAATGATAGTCTAGTTAGAGCACAAGCTCTCGATACGTGATTGGTTACTTTTTTTCATTTACTTTCCATCATGATATAAAACTTTATATATGTGTTTACCTTATGTTAAGGATGTATTATTGGTGTCCTATTGCGTTATAATCACACTATGTGTGGGAATCTTGATGTACACATAGATTTTACGGTCATATATCTAGCTAAGGGAAAGGCCCTCTGTTGGGGAGTTGAGTAGGTGGAGCTTAGAGGAAAGAGGCATTGTTATGATGGATAATTGACTATTGCTGTTATGTTTTTAGTTTATTTTTTTCATTTATCATACATTGGTTGAACTACCACATTAGGGGTCTTATGTTTTTTATTGTATGACATGGATGTCATTGTAACACCCCAAGATTCCACGGTACGTTTCCCTTCGAATAATGCGATAGCGTGTGTTGTACGCAACCTCGAGTTCTAACACACATCACAACTAATTAAACTAGCCGTTGTGAATAGTAATACCTACTTTTTGAAATCATATATATTTTATATTTCAAAATAGACTTCATTTTTGGATTCGGAATATCTAATTTAGCCTAAGGTGAAATTTTGGTACTTTTCGGATAACTTTCATATTTTGATGAATAGTGAAAATTACTAAATTTTAATTAAAAACAACTTTTTTAATCAAAATAATTAATAGTGATAAATTATGAATTTTAGTAGTTTTAAAGTATATTTAGAATATATTTTTACCATTTAATATAATGTTGGTCATTGGACATAATTTTACAATTAAACCGAACATAAACAAGTGTCAATCTTTTGATAGTTATTATCTCTTAAAAACACGCTTTTTGTTTTGACAGCGGGAATTAATTTTAAATTAATTTCTGCCACTTCTGTGTTTTGAATTTAGGAAAATGGATTCCATATTTGGAATCAGGATGTTCAAATTGTGTGAATAGGTAACTTTTATTTTTAGACATTTTGAATAATTACTGCGGTAAATATTTTATTTACCATGGTTAAGGGTAAATCTGGTAAATAAGGGTTAAAAAATAATATTATAATAATACTAAATTACCCTAAAATGTTTCATGGCCTTATTGGTTGATACATGTTCGACCATAGGCATCTTTGGGTTGATTTTGGGACCCCATGGATCCACTTGTAAGTGATAATGACACTTTATTTTAATTAAGTTAAAATGAATACAAAAATGACACAAGCATATATCTTTTAGCAAAACAATTGTTACATAGGGTTATATATGTTGGATTTTAGATTATAAATATTAATTAGAAAGATAAAAAGATTTCCTACATAATGATATTTTATTTATAATTTTTAGACATTAAATAATTTATTTTATTTATGACACAATGATGATGCAGTAATTACTATAATAGTGAAAAATTAAAATAATTGATATTATAAATACCCAAATAAATATAATATGAAACTTTTAATGAATTAAACTAATTTTCTAGGATAATATGATATATTAGGATTGATTTAATTGACTTTTTTCGAAGTAATCAATCTGTTATGAGTTTCACAAAAATCAACTATTGAATAGTGTCAAAATTGACATAAAAGAGTTCTTAAAACAAATATTATATTATTAATTGTTATTAAATTCCTAAAAATCTAAGGTTCGGCCAAGAGACTTATATCATGATAGGTTCATCATTAATGGACCACTTGGGGGTCGATTGAATGTATATAGTAAGTTTATTAACCATATTATATAAAAATACAAAGAGACATTGTAAAAGTGAAACTAATTAACTTAGAGTTAATACTTAAAGATAAGGTTAATATAAGTACCCAAACCTGTCTAAATTCTATTGGTTGAGTGGTTTTCGACCTATCCCCACATTAACCTTTGAATAATCAACTTTGGAGCCATTAGAAACCGAATATGAATTTATTATAAATTAATATTTCTAGCTTTTCCAAAGGTGCCCCTCACCCCTCTTATAAAAGGGCACTCCTCCTTCTCATTTCTTCACACCTTCAAAGCCTTTTGGTTTGGCAAAACTCTGCCCAAATACTCTCCCAACATCCCTCACTACAACCTAGAGGCCTTAGTTTGATCATAAAGCCAACCTAAGGAGCCCTTTTGATCAAATCAAAAGGAAGAACCCGAAGAAGAGGTAATGTTTTCACCACCCCTTTTCAAGTTCCTTTCTTCTTCCACTTCTTCTTTCTTTGTTCTTACCATTATAAAATAATAACTCCAGTATCTCACATATACTGTGATGTTATTATAAATATGGTACAACCATATTCAGTATTCTATCCACCCTTTGAATAACATGTCACCATACGTGCGTACGTACGACTTACCGTCTCCACGTCGTGGTGTAATTGTTATTCAATATAATATTATTTGGATGGGTATAATAATGATGTTTAACTCAGGTAAATAATAAATATAACATGTTAATGATTCTGTATATATGATATACCATCCTTTTATATATTATTTTAATATCAAAAGAATGATATTGTCGCTCGTGCGTACGTACGGACTACCGTCTCCACGAACGCGATGAGATTCATTCTCCATCGTATCCATTCAAGTATAATTATCATTTGATGATTTAAAAATGATGTTTAAGGGCTTGATATAATTCTGGATATGAATAATATACAACAAACGTGGCTTATGTAACAAAACATATAAAATAAAATGAGTAAATTAACACCCGAAATGACGATAATTCTAAGATATTATTAACAAATCAATGTTAAAAGATCATATATGATATCATATTAATATATATGATTCTTGTATAATTTAATAACAATTATTTCACCATTATACAGGAGGTTAACCTACCCCAACCAAGGAAAAGTACAAGGTAAGGGTTATTTCACAATCTCTTTATTATCTGAGGTTGTTTATACATAATAATCTACTGGGATTTCTTTATCATCCACATCCATGTTTCTTCGAAATGTTTTTCAAAAAATATTTATTATTTATAAGAATATGGGTTAAAGTCATTTATACCCTTGTTTGACTTTTTATAAGAGGTTTATAAAGGAATCTTTCCGTCGTTTTCAAAACAAGGTCCTTTTTAACCTTTTCGACAGAATTAAGGTAAGAATGTTTTTTTTAACTTATACGGCGGGTGCGGCTATTTTCCGCCGTTATAAAATCGTCAAAGCTTACCTTACAAGCTTATAAGAACATTTTCAAGAAAATGTTTTATTTTATATGGCTCTTAAATGATTTCAAAAATAGAAAGAGATATTTCTCTAAAAAGTGTTTTGATTTCATCTATGTCAACATCCTTTGACGGATTTTACGCTTATTTGAAGTTGATTTATTATGATACAAAACTTCCATATTGTAATAAATTTTTGTGATATGTTTGACTGTGGATGTGCCATTTATATAGCATTCATGGTTTATGAGTAAAGTATTGACATTTCGTATGCTAGTTCCAATAAGAATGTTTATGTTATATTTCAACCTTTACTTCATATGAATGTGTTGGACAAGTATGTTCCAGGTTGGGGACTGGTTAAAGTAATCCCTCCAGGTTGGGGACTGGTAAAAGTAAGCCCTCCAGGTTAGGGACTGGTAAAAGTAAGCCCTCCGGTTTGGTCTCCGGTTATTAGAAGGACTGCGGGTTGGTGTCCGGTTATTAGAGGCACTCCAGGTTGGTGTCCGGTTATTAGAGGCACTCCGGGTTGGGTTCCGGTTACAGTTAGCCCCAAGGTCTTGGGATGAGGCCTTGACAAAGAAATTAAAGTTCAGCATTATGCATTCCAACATTATGAAAGTGGTTTTTTTGATTTTTTCATGTGATTATTCGATTAGTAGAATATCCATGTGAATAAGTAAATGGCATTATTTCATTTTACTTTTGCCATACTATGTTGAAGTTCAAGTTTAAAAGGCTTTTGTTTTAGTAATGCATTGCCTTAAATGTTTATGCTTATTTTGAATGTTCCGCTATATTGTTATCCTTACTGGGCATTTGAGCTCACCCCTTTTCTATGTTTTATTTTTTCCCAGGATGTGAAGAAGTAAGTTATGAATGACCTGCAGGGATATTATGAGGGGATAATAGTGTGGATTGTGGAAACATTATGTTGTTGTATTAGTTTTTCATTTTATGATGTAATGTAAAACTTATGAATATATCTAGTGTTTCCAAGGCTACTAAACCAATCGGTCTTTCGAGATTTGATCTTTCTTGTGATCATGCCAATGTTTATGTAATTAATGCACCGACTCTGGGTAACTGGGGTCGGGGCGTTACAGTCATTTATTATAGCATGATGATATTATTTTAGTTTCCAATATGTTTTTATAGGATTTATATTTATACTTTGTTGTGATTATGGTTTTTGGATATTATTAATAAGAGTATAGTCTCCACATGGCATCGTTCAGACCCTCACTTATAGTTAGCAGCCTCTTGTATATAGGGAGGTTCGCATGAGGTCATTCGGTACATCGTCCAAACCTAGTGATTTGGTCGGGGTGCTACAAAGTGTTATTAGAGGAAGTTTCCTTTTATTTTCTTCTTAACTTTGTTAGGTCATGGTAGAAAGGAGATAGGCTATATAGAACTTAGGTAGGGGAGTCATGCATGATCATGACCAGCTCATGTGTAATGGACCTCTGAGTTACCGAGGTATGGGATTTTTATTATTAGTTGTTCTTTTACAGCTTCATGTTGATCGTAGATGTTACTATACTATAACAATTCATCGGATTTGGGTGAATTCATGAATCATGACTAGGAATGTAGGTTTCACATGTCATATTCCTATTTTCTTATCATGTGTAGTAGTTAAATTAATTAAATTTCATTAGTAATTTTGTGCTCATGTGATACATTTTTTCTAACATTTAAATTACTTGAACTTGAGAATGTTATGTTATGTTATGTGTACATGACTGTGAATAATGTGATAGTGAATAAGACTTGTCTTAGGCCCTGGGTAATGCTAAGGGGGTTATGATTTATAGTTGTGGCTATCCTCCAAGGATATGTATTCTTATATAAATACCTTATGTTTTGTAAAAATGATTTATTTTTTACCTTAAGTGAACTGTTATAGTAATTTTTAAGTGTTCATTTGGAATTATAGATAATTCTGCCTCAATTTAGTCATACAAGACCACTTAGGGAAGTGGGTCAGGATGATCATGCAAGGGAGTTGTCTCCTATAGTGACTCCAGAGATGTAGAAGGGTGAGATTGAGTATGCTCTAATAGCCACTCCAGTGGTTCAAGAAATAGAATTGTTACATCCTAGAGTTTTTCAGATAATGCATGTTCAAGGTGGGGTCCCATAGGATGTTTGATTATGCTTAGGATTTCTAAAGTCAACATCCTCTATCCTTCCAGGTTATCGAAGGACCCTATGATACTGAGGATTGGAACGATATCATTGAGGTAATATTTGATCTATTGGAGACTCCAGGGGATCGATGAGTTAAGTTGGTTGTTATAATGGTTCTGGGACCCATGAGGAGATGGTGAGCCCTCATGATCCAGGTGGGGAGATGTGAGGGTCTAACTTAGGATACCCTCAAGGATCTCTTCTTTGAGGAGTTTTTTCTAGATACACTAAAGATGGACTGAGCTTAAGATTTTATGGTGCTTCACTAGGGGACGATGTCAGTATCTACCTATTCTACTCATTTCAATAATTTTCTTTACTTTTCTCTTATTTTGTCTTGGAATGAGGTTTATAATGAACAGATGTTCAAGATCATCCATTGGCCAGAGATGAGGTTCCAGGTTAGGATATTTGACCTGAAGATGTATTCTAAGGTGTTATACAAGGCCTTGATGATCGACAAGGATCTAGAGGAGGAAAAAATAGCGTGTATTCTTTTATCCCTTGGTACACTGATGAGCAGGAATCCTAACGATATAATGAGCATATTTTATGGTTGTAGGAAGAGTAAGGATGGGGAGGCATTGTAGGTTAGTAGTATGAAATCCAAGTGGAGTAGGTTTTATACAATATACTTTAAGGAATGAGGTGTCACGCTATGCTTCAATTGTGGATAGAGAGAGCATTATCACAAGTTTTTACCTGAATCTTAGAATAAGTGTCATCGATGTGGCAAGATGGTACATCTCCATAATTTCTATTCAAGGGTGTTTTAGATGAGTTTCCAAACGGGTTTTTAGTATACATGGGTTGTGAAGCATGGGACTAACAGGGGATATCAATAGTAGACCTCAATTTATCTATGGTTAGTAACTCAATAAAACTAGGGGTCTTGAAGATAGAGTTGGGGACTAATATAGTTAGGGTGCATTCCATGGACTAGGTTTCAACTGATGGTAAAATGGGACCTTCTACAGTTTGAGGTATGGTTCTAAATTCCTCTATTCTTTCTACTTATTTATTGATATAGGAGATTCCCATTCCTTTATATCTTCTCAAGTCATTACTGGGTTATACTTATCGGTTAAATTATCTGCTGGATTTAATACACCCTTAAGGAAGAATGTATACCATATACAAAGATTTATAGAGTGTCTTATAGTAGTTTCTAAATACATACATTTATATAATTTTATGATCTTATAAATTACTAGCTTTGGTGTGATTTTTGGCATGTACTGGTTGACCAATTAGCAGGCACACATTGAATTCTACAAGAGACGAGTATCCTTTACTAAGCCTAAGAGGGAGAATTTTGTTTTGATTGGTGAATGGGATATTAGATAAGGAATAATGGGACTGTACATGAGTTAGTTTTGAGCTATTACAGTTCTAGTAATGGTCATAGTTCTCATGGAAAATCATCCAGTAGCTCTTTTCACTTTTCCTTCAGTGGTAGAACATTGCCATGATTTCTTTCCAAAAAATTTCTTAGGACTTCCACCTGATAAAGGAATTGAATTTTATATCGAATGAATAACAATAGAACAACCTATATTGATTCCTCTATATCATATGGAACCATCTTATTTGAAGGAACTCAAGTATCATCTTAATGATTTTGAGGTGAAGGGATTTATCTAACCAAACACTTCTCCTTGGGGTGCTCCAATTTTTTCTGCTAAGATAGTGGATGGGATCCTTCAACTATGCATGAGATATAAGAATCTAAATTAGGTCATAATAAAGAACAATTACACATTTTTGAGTATTGATGATTTTTTTGATCATTTGTGTAGATCTTGATGGTTTTATAAGATTGAATTGTGATTATACTACCGCCAACTTTGATTCAAAGAAGAGGATATACCTGAGAAAACATTTAGGAGAAGGTATGGACTATATGAGTATCCTTTCATGACTTTTAGGTTAATGAATTCTCCATTGGTATTCATGGATTATGAACATTATCTTTCATCCATATCTTAAATCTCTCATTGTTTTATTCATTGATGATATTCTAATATACTCAAGAACCCCATAAATTCATGTTAAACACCTTGAGATCATGTTGAGTATACTTTGAGTGCTTTAGCATTATTACAAGATTTCAAAGTGTCACTTTTGGATCCAAGATATGTGATTCTGTGGTCATGTGATTTCTAATATGGTAATCTTAGTTAATCTGGAGGTGGTAGAGGAAGAGATGTCTTAGGAACACCCAAGGAATGTGTTTGAGATTGAGAGTTTCCTAGGTTTTTTCAAGCACTATAGATGTTTCATTTAGTATTTCTCTCATTTGTTAGTGCCTATGACCAGGCTTACCAAGAAGGGGATGAGGTTTGAGTGGATAAATTAGTGTGAAGAGGCCTTCTTAGATATAAAGAGGAGGTTGACATCAACTCCAATTTTTCTATTACTAAAACATGGAATTGGATAAAAAGTTTACTATGATGCTTAAAGTATTATATTGGTATATATTTTAATGTAGATAGATTAGGTAGTTATATATGGGTCTCTTCAGTTATGACCCCATGATAAAAACTACCCTAACCATGATCTGGAGTTGGTTGTGGTGGTTCATTACTTGAAATGTTGGCAATATTATCTCTTCATTGAGAGGTTTTTCATCTACACGAACCATAATATATTTTGGTATATCTTCTCTCAGTGGTAATTTAATCTCCAAAATAAGAATTGGGTTGAGAATATAAAAATATTTGACTTTGAAATGGCTTATACTCCTAGAAAGGGTAATTTTGTTATAAATTCTCTAAGTAGGAAGATGTGGGGTCTTTGAGAGTAGCCTTCGGAGGAGGAATATAGATTTATTATCTTGTTGGTTGAATGGTTGGTGGGTTCATGAAAGGATAAAGGTATGATGAAATGTTCCCCCTTATTTATCACATATGCCTTGGTGGACCAGGTTGAATCCGTCTAGGAGTTGTATTTTGAGTGATCAATGATGTGGGAATGGTTTTCATGGAATAACCCAGTTCTAGGATGGTCTTTGAATAGAGATAACATGATCTATATTCATGGGAGAGTTGTGGTTCCAGATTCCATGAGGGAATATATTATGACGGAATACTATTATTTATAATGGTAAGTGCACCTAAGATCGATGAATATGTATCATAATATCATATGATGGTTTTGGTGTCTGGGTATGAAGAGGGACATCACCAGTTTTTTATCTTATTGTCTTACCAATCATAGGATTAAATCTGAGAATTGATGACCAGTTGGTTTACTTCAACCTCTTACCATGACTGTGTGGAAGTGGGATTATGTGATGATGGATTTTTTATGGGGTTACCCAGGATCCTAAGGGGTAAATATGTGTTATGGATTGTGGTTGATCTTATAAAGAAGTTAACACATTTATTTTCAATCCGATAGATTCATTCCATAGATGAGTTAGAAAAACTCTATGTACGAGAGATTGTATGACTGTGTGGAGTGCCTTTGAGAACTATTTCATACAGAGAAATGTATTTTACATTAAATTTTTGGAAAGGCTTTTAGAAATATCTGGAAACTCATTTGAAGTTAAGTACAATGTATCACCCTCAAAACAATATTCAGTTAGAGTGGAAATACAGATTTTGGAGGATATGCTTTAGGCATGTGTCCTGGAATTTAGTAGATCATGGGATTATCATATGTCCTTGGTAGAGTTTGTATATGATAAAAATTACCCATATTTGATTCATATGGCACTATTTTATACTCATTATGGTTAGTTGTGTCATTTACCACAATGATGACATGAGGCAGGTGGGGAAGCTATTATCAGGATGAGTATGGTACAGGAGACCTTTGATTAGGTTAAATTGATTCAAAATTGGTTGGTTATGACTCAGATTATGCATTGATCATATGTTGACTAGATGAGATGATAATTGGAGTTTATTATAGTATATCGGGTTTTCTTATAGGTGTCACCTTGGTTGGGGAATCAACGATTGTAAAATAATGGTAAGTTGGAACAACGGTTTGTGAGACCATTTAAGACCATGAAGTGTATTAGAATAGTATCCTACCAATTATATCTTCCAAGAAAGTACCTAGGTATGTATAAAATGATCCATGTGTCTCAACTTTGGAGGTATGAGAACGATCCTCCACATATGATCAATAGTGTAGACATTGATTTGGAACCAGATGCATCGTTTATAGAGAAATCAGTTCAGATTTTGGATATAAGTGAGAAAGTGTTTATGGAAAATATAATTCCACTTATTCAAGTTTCATTGAATTAGGGATAGATCTAATAGGAGACTCAGTAGTGAGAGTAATATGTCTATGCACAATTTCCTGATTTGTTTTTGTGGGACTTCTAGAGACACTTCTTGAGGACAAGAAGACATTAGAGGGAGAGATTTGTAACATCCTTAAAATTAAAAGGTATGATAAGTTTAAATTAAAATTTATCTTTATTATGATTTTAAAATTTTTTGAGGATTTTTTTAGTCTTTTAGAAGTTAGGAATTAGAATTGAAGGATCTGGGGTCACCAACCAGTATCTTGGAGCTGTTGGTGTGCCACCAGTTGGATGATACAATGCAACTGGCTAGCCAATGGAGTTGGTAGTAGTCCTAGAAGAACCTAGATGACACTGTCCAGATTTTATAAATATATCATCCATCTAGTGGCTGAGGCAATAACCTAGGATTCTTCTTGGAGCTATTGGTCAACTGAATGAGAACCACTAGTCGACCGTTGGAGCCACTGACCTACCAGTGGTGCCCAAACATCCCAGTCATTAAGGAATATTTTGTAATCTTTCCTTAACATGATTATTTTATATCCATATCTATAAGTTCGTCCATCATTCCTATATAATGTTCCTAGGATCTATATTTCTTTAACATTATCTCTCTCCTTCCCCTCTTTTTGGTGTTTCAATCTTGGATCAATCTATTGGATCCCTAACGGTAAGTTTCATCTGTTCTAGCCCAAATCTTCTTCTTCTCTTTATATGAATAATATATCTAATATATTTTGGATATATATATAGATATAATCATTATATAATGTATAATTCTTGGTTTATTTATGGATAAACGTTAGATCTAGAGATTTTTCATCCCTCCCTTGAAGAGATCTAGATCTACCATTGGCGGAAGATCTCGTTGGCTAAGTTGATATACTTTTAAGACCAAGTTACATTCTATTTATTGAATATTTATTCTAGATTAGTTTTTTTAATGAATTGGTATTTTTTCGAGGGATTGTTGGTGCATAGGTGTGGTTCAGAGACGAATCTTAGTAATTGACATCGGCGTACCTAAGGTAGGAAGTCCTTACCACATGGTAAATTAGTATAAATCTGATTTACATGATTGGAATGTGTGTGTGTGAGAGAGAATCCATGAGAAAATTTATTTGATATGATATGCTTGTGTTTTACATATGGTGTGCATGTGAGGTCGCAAAACCTATGCATTGTTTGCTATGATTGTGATCATTTGTGTTATGCCCTGTTTTATGTGAATTCTTAGCCTATGGATGTTTTTTCATGGTATTAATGTGACAGGTGTATTGTCACAACTTAGTTATACCCTGTAAGGGGGGTGTGTTAGTTTTATATGGTTTTGATGATGATAATGGTACTTGGAGATAGGGAAGGGGTATGACAAACTTTTAGCCTGACCCAAGATAGAGGAAGTGGTACGATAGCCTTGTGGCCTAACCTGGGAAAAGGATGGTGTATAACGGCCTTGTAGCCTAACCTGAGATAGATTATAGGGTACTAATACCTTTTGTCCCAACCCATTAGAGGCAAGGGAACAACGGTATTATTTTCTTACCCAAGGCTAAGCTAGGGGTGCGACAACCTTATGGCCTAACTCGGGACTTTATTAACTATAGCCCTTAATCTAAGACATGTGGTATCCTTTTGGCCTGATCTAATATGTGATGACATATGAGACATCCCTTCTGGAATGGAGCCAAATCTGGTATGGTCGGGGCTCATGGAAGTTCGATTAGTTCGTGAGTTCTCAATATATGATTGGTTTTGTGTTTGTGCATTTACTTTCCATCATGACATACACCTTTATATACATGTGAATTTTATGTTAAGGGTGTATTTTTGGTATCCTACTGGGTTATAATCATACCCTTATTAGTAATATCGATTCACATGTATATTTTGTGGTTAAGGATTCATCCAAGGGTAAGGGCCCTATGTCAAGTAACTGAGACGGTGGAGCTTAGAGGATGGAGGTGATGCTAGGACAGACTCCAGACTATTGCTTCTATGTTTTTAATTTGTTTTGTTTTGTTATCATACACTGATTTACCTACCACATTAGGGGTTTTTTAGTTTTTATTGCATGACCTGGTTTCCATTTAAAAATCATGGTGATATTATTTTAGTTTCTAAAGTGTTTTTATATGATTTTTATTTATAATTTGTTGTAATTATAGTGTGTGGATATTATTAACAAGGGTATAGTCTCTCTATGACACCATTCAAAACCTCTCATCTTGTTGGAAGCCTCTTGTGTATAGGGAGGTGCCCATGAGTTCATGTGGTAAACTAGCCAGACTTGGTGATTCAGTCGAGGTGTTACATAAGGAAATATCTTAATGTTTAAACAAATAAAATAAATCCAAATAGATTAATAGAAGAGATAAATAATTAAAAATAATAATTCATTAATATGGGGAAAGGGTAATCTCATCGACTCAACCATTGATTGCTTATTGTTCCATCACTAGAGAATTATAAAAATAAAAGAAGAAAGTATTAAACAATATCCTAGCTCAATCAATAAGTAGATGAAGGGTCCTCCTCTCTCAATTGAACAATTTTTTATTTATAGATATGGTTTATGGTTCCCTACTAGGTTCAGTGCCTTCAAAATATTCCTTAAATTCGGTGCATAATTTCCTTCTCTGATCACCACCACATGAACAATTTGAGGGTTTTGTTCGATTAGCTGGGTATCTCAAATCCCCTAGATTATTATCAATGCTCCCCTATAATCTCTATATTTTCTTTAGCTCAGATTATTTATATGAGGATAGTTGGTTGGATCTTGTTTCTGATTTGGGCTGACCATAGGCATGAATATTTATTTTAGGTCAAATTTGGAGATTTTTTGTAATTATTGGATTTAATTCTATGGTGAAGTGATGACCCACACACAACTACTCTTATTCAAGTGTGGTTTCCTGACCCTTATGGTGTGCCTTGATTGTGAGGGTTACCCTTACATGGACTTTTGAATGCACGACTTACCCTTAAAAAATTACACTATATGAGGGATAACCATTATATAAGATTTGTAAATAATTTTTTACCATTATTCAACCTCGTAATAGAGGGAGGTACCCTTAAATGATAACTATTGGGTTATCCTAGGTGCTTGTGACTGGTTAGATTTTGTTGTGTGGTACCTTGTCCTTACAACAACATCAACTAATTGTGAGGTTGATTATCCTTCACATGGTTTATCAATTTCTTTATGCAGTAGCTTGGAATATTATTATGGTAACTTCATTCAATCATGTATTGGATTGAGTAATTTTCCAAATTTCCATGCACGGTTGATTCTATAGTCAATTAGAGTGATCGTGTAGTCACTTAATCGCTTATGATAGCTTTCATTGCAATCATGTGGTAACTTCACACAGTTGACTATGGGATGCATGGTTAATTGATCCCCACAATATCTTCTGAACTTGTAGTCAATTATCATATCATAAGGATTTGAATACTTTTGATAGGTTTCTCCTCTAAGAATAAAAATGTATCAAAGTCTTATGATCCCCGAAAAAGATTTACAATGGGAAGGGACAAAGTCTTACAATGTTTCCTTTATCATTTTTCTATAAAAACCAAAAAAATTAAATCTTTTAGTGTAGAATTTATTCGAGTTATTTCCAAAATAAAATACAATAATTAAATCAAATTAAAAATCATTTAAACAATGAATTCTCAAATGAAAGATCAATGTATGGATTGTATTAAAATTCAAATAATGAATTAAATAATTATAAACCATGATTTTATCCATTTAACAAATTAGGTCCATATTCTACTAAATTATAAAAAACCAATAAATTATTTGGGTTCTATAATGGTTTGATGGGATTTTAACAGTGAATTACAGATAATTTTTTTCAAAATTTCATGTTTCATCATCCATCATCTTGGAGTCCACGAGGATATCATCAACAAACACCACCATAAAGGAGTCAAGATATCGGTGAAATATCTAGTTCATTAATTATATAAAAACTACTAGAGAATTTATAAGGTTGAATGGAATAACTAAATACTCATAGTTCTCATACATTCTCCTGAAAGAATACTTAGGGATATCCACTTCTCTAACCCTCAATCGATAGTATCCCTATATCAAATAAATTTTCAAATGCCACCAGGTTCCCCTAAGATGATCAAAGAGATTATCAATCTAGGGAAACAAGTACTTATTATTAATGACCATCAGGTTGATCTTATAATAATCAATACAAATTTAGAGGCTTCATTATACCTTCATTTTAAAGAGAACTAGTGATGACCATGGTGACACACTCAGTCAAATAAATATCTTCTCATCAAGGACTTCTAGCTATACCTTAAATTCATTAAGATTGATGGCAACCATCTGGTAAGATGGAAAATATATTGGGTTTGTAACAAGAAGTAAATTGATAGAGAAATCTACCTCCCCTTTGGGTGTAAACCCAAAAAAAATCATCTGGAAAGACCATGAGATACCTGTCCACCACCGCTAGAAGTTGACCAACTTAACTATACTCAACTGTATCAAAGAGTAAACTAGATAAATGGAATAAGATCATTTAAATATCCAAAAAAATTCATTCTCTCTTTGACCTAGGATCCCACTCACCCCGGAATACATGAGCAGTCCCATTGGGAGAAAGGAACTGAACTCTATAGTGATAGTAGTAAATATGAGATTTAAAATTATCATCCAATCTATTACAATACTGAGATAAAAAACATTCATTTAAAGGACCAATAAATCCCTCATAATCTCAAAATCATCATTCACAACTCAAAACTATGAACACTTGAATCCGCATCCCTTATTTTTTACCAATAGAGTAGAAAGGACTATCATAAATGGAATCACCTCCAATTATAATCCCAAAATATAAATTAAATTTGATAAAATGAAAGAGTGGTATGCTTCTATATCAAAAAATTCTAAAAATATGTAGGAATAAATGAATATCATACCTCTCATGATGGATGAGCCAACATCAAAATCCTTCATAACTTACTCAGTAGAATTCTGAAACCCAAAATCAGTCTCACTCTATATCTTCTTAGCTGAGTAAGAATTCCCTTTAGTGTGAGAATGATACCCTGCATCCTTTTATACATCCAACCGAACTTGAGATCCTTGAGTAAAATAAGACCCAACTCTGCTACCCTATGAAGGAATTCTGTAAAAACACTAAAGGTGTCCTAGATTCCCATACTCAAGGAACATATTGAATATCCCTTGAAAATATTTCTTAGTGTGGCCTGATTTCTCACACTAAAAACAAAATACCTTCTTTCAACTATAGGATTTCACAGGAAAATAATCCAATGAACGGTGAGTGTCCTCATCACTACTCTAATGTAACTCCTCCCACTTCCCCTTATGGCTGAATAAAGAGCAATGACTACCCCTACCACAGAAGAGGCACCACTGAGGCCTTTCAAACATGTTATGTCAGTATCTTTCATCACAACTTTGTAAACTACCTTTACATAAGTTAGTAAGCATAAGAGAATGGGTATCAGTTTGATATCAGGATTCAAACTCATTTTAAAGCATTAATCCATGATATAATCATTCATGATAGGATTGGGAGAAAATAAATCAATTCAGCAAAAAAATGGAATAATCCATTATGGACTGACTCCATCGCTCTAGGTTTATGAACTCTTGGTCTTTCACCAACCATAATTTCTTTTGAGTAAAACTATTGATTAAACATATTCATAAACATATCCCAGATGATATCTTCATACAAATTGGATTTTACAACAAATTACCACCATTTCCTAATAGTCCCTTCTATAATATAGGTGGTGAAGCCAACTATTAAAGTCACTAGACTAAAAATTAATATTTTTATTGATTTTGAAAAAACACAATACACTGAAAAACCAAAAATACATCATGGTGGTCTAAGGTAATGCAAGCCCATAGCATCCTTGACAACAAATTTCATCCCCTCACTAGGAAAAGAACCCAAGTTAAAGAAGAAAAAAATACTTTGATTTTAGGGTTCCATAGACACCAAAAATTTGGCCAACATATTTCCCTCCCTCCATGTATGAGAGATCTCCGTATGACTCCCCATGAGTAGCTTACATCTCCTGATAGTATAGGTAATATTCTAGGGAAATATGCCTTGGTCTTCCAGTGCTTTTTACAGAATAATGGAGTATGTCTTCACCATCTTCAAGGTGATCCACCTTTGGGTGCATATTTCCAGAACTGTAACCAAGGCCTGAGCCTCCGCCTAAAGAACATCACCTCTTCTGTAAGAGGCCACAAAAGCAACAAGCACAGACCCCTCCTGGTCTTGAACGACACCGCCCCCGTGCATCTCCCCAAAGTAGAGACCCGTCCGTGTTGAGCTTGATCCCCTGGCTGGGAGGACACCAACGGACCCATCATCCCTGCCCCGATTTGCCAGCCTATTTGTTGAAGGAGAGGTTCAGGATAATAGAACTCATAGACAGCGAAAAGTGGAATTCTGGACACAGCCTAATCAGATCTAGAATTTTTTTTATTTTGAAGATAATAATGATCTAGGATCCTATGATTTTTTTGTAATGAATATCATTTCTGGCCTTACAAATATTCCAGTATCCCACTATTAGAATGACCGACCTGGATTTTCTCTCAGCCCCATGGGTACCAGCACCTCTAAACCATAAACTGAGGAAGTTAGCATGCACCCCATCATACCCATCCCAATAAAATAAGGCTCTGAAAGCCTTATATACCCCTCTATCCCATTCTCTATCATAGAAGAGATGCCCCACAAATTCCTAGTTGTAATACCTACAGCACCAGCACCTAGAATCCATGTTTACTCCCATACATTGTAGGTTTTCATCTGTAGACAAGTCTTTATTCCTCACATTCCATAAAAAAATTAAATTTGGAGGGAACCTCCTTGCACCACAGAATCTCCCCCCACGGGTCTCCATTCGACATGTCCCTCTTCACATGCGTGAAATCCTTGATGGAGAAAACACTCGACGTAGAGGTCGTGAAAATAAGTCTATCTTGGTCATCACTAGTAACTATGTTATTGAAAATATCAAGTTGAATCTCATCAAGAATGGCCTGGAGAAACCTGGGATGACAATTTTTATCACTAAAAGAGAGATCTAGGATGGGGCAGCCTGGGAACCATAGCCTTACCACCCCCAATCCCACTACCAAAAATTGATGTTCCCTCTTCCCATGAGCCATCGAGAGTGATGATGTAGGGTCTCCAGGTATGGGAGAGTCAGGTTTCAGATCATTGAAGGTAGGGTTCTCTGATCACTCACATTTAGTCCATAAATATCCTGAATTTTTCTTCCCCAAAGAGAATGGCCTTCCAGAGCCTCCCACGCAAGATTAGCATGAAGCCCTTGCATGGTTGAGGAGACACTCCTCATGTTAATTCCCCCTTCGGAGAGAGGTCTTGTAATTTGTTTCCCCGAAGCCTAGTGATGTCTACCTTCCATCTTCCCATCCCATACGAATGACACCATAATACTCTCCAGGTTTGAAATCACAATCTTAGGGACCTTCAGGGTGGAAATAATGTGCATTTTAATGGAAACTAGAACACTATTAACAAGAGTTATGCGACCTCCAAAGGATAGGAACCTGTTTTTTCAGTTGTATATATGCCCCGTGATTTTGATTATGAGCTTTTCAAAATGATGAACCTTAAGGTAGGAAGGAATAACCGGTGCCCCGAGACACTCCATGGGAAAGGATCCTCTACCCATACTCAAGATGGACTCCAAATCCCTCTCCCTTCTCTCCGAGATCTTCCTAGTTGTAAAGAAAAGACTTTTCTATTTGTTCACCACCTGCCCACTCCACTTGCAGTATTCCTCTAGAATCCCATTAATCCCCTAAATTGACCTTATACTGCCATTGATAAATATAATTGTTTCATTCGCAAACATAAAGTGTGTGATACCCCTTGTGGCATTCCTGTTATAACAAGGAAGTATTTTACTCGTGTTGAGGCCCTGATTTATATAGTAGCTAAAAGCGTTCTAGGAGAAAATGAAAAGAGTGGGGGACAAAGGATCCCCTTGCCTGAGACCTCAAAAAGACTTGAAAAACCCAAACTGCTTACCCATAAACTTCTTTTAAATCCACGTCGAGCTGAAGCAACAGAAAATAAGGTCACTAGTCCAATTGGAGAACCCCATGAAAGCCAAGACTCTTAGAACAAAACCCCATTCCAACCTATCATAAACCTTGATCATGTCTAATTTAACCACCAAATTTCCCCCGAAAGACTTTTTGTTGATTCCACTTACCATTTCTTGGACCACTCCTATCGCACCCTACATTTACCTCCCTTTAATGAAACCATGCTGTTCAGAATTCATCCATGAATCCAGGTGAATAGCTAGTATTTTGTTGAGTAAGTTGGACAAAGTATTATATGATATATTACACATACTGATGGTCTAGTATTGATCAATGGACCGAGGGTTACACACCTTGGGGATAAGAACCATCTTTGTTTCACATGCAATGCACGGTAGGTCCCCACCATGAAAGAAATCTTGGACACAATATCCCCTTTAACAATGTCCCAATTTGCCCTGTAAAAAGACCCAGGGAAGCCGTCAGGCCCTGGAGCACTGTCCGGATTCAAATTCCAAAAATCCTCCCACACTTCATCTCCATCTGTAGTTCTTCTAAATCCCTCGTCAATTTCCTACGAAACACTTCTTGGAATGCCCTCAAAAATCTCATCCACACATTTTGGGTACCCCCCTACTATCCTAGGATTGCGAGCTTCCAGTAAAGATTGGATAGATTCATTGATCATAGACCCTACCTCCTCACAATCATTGGAATAGGATCCATAATCCCTGTGAATATTAGGCCTCCGAACTTGTCAATGTTCTCTAATTCATGCATGAAAGTATCCAAAGTTCTGGTCCCCCTCACGAAGCCATCTAACCCTGGAATGTTCTTTGGCTAGTCGTTCCTATCTCCGAAGAAAATCAGTGAGTTTATCCTTTTTAATTCTAAGATCGCTAAATAGAGACTCATCCTAATCTTGTTCCAAGAAATTATCCATGCGTTCCACCTCCATACTGATCTTGGTCAAGTCCTGAACATGAGTATAGATCTTCTTTCTCCATACACGAAGGAGGATCTTGAGTCATCTTAACTTATTGTGGAAAGTGATCCACGGGTTCCCCTGGTGATGCAGATTTCAAGATTCCTTGACCACCTTAAAGAAACCTAGTTCCTCCATCCATTTTCTAGAAAAATGAGCATGATCCTCCCACGGCGACCTTGTACCAAGAGAAAGGCTGAGTGGAGAATGGTTAGAAAGACACCGAACCAAGTGAACGAATTTGGAGTCCGGGAACATATAAATTGCATCTTCATTCATCAGGAACCGATTGAGACGATAGTAGGTACGCCTTCCTTTACGTTGATTGTTTCACCAAGTGAAATTACTCCCTTCATAGCCCACATCCAGAAGGCCATTCCTTTCTATGAATGAAATGAAAGCTTGGATGGCATTCCTAGGAGAAGAATCGCCCCCTTTCTTCTCCTCTAGACTTTATATGATGTTGAAATCACACCCAACAATCCATGGGTAGCCATCATGATTAATTCCCTCTAAATCACTCCACAAAGACTCTCTATCCTGGGCGTTGCACTTGTTGTAAATGAAGGAGAAAATAAACACTTGATTCCCAATGGAAATCTTAGTAGTCAAAGACTGATCTGAAGCACTCAAAAGATCAACATTGATGTGATCCTTCCAAAAAATCCATATTGAGAATACTCTTGATTTTTTCTAGAAACTTGTTTTGGTTCCATAATATCCACCAGAGAAACATGTCTGTTACTTAATTCGTTGATGATGAAATCCGACTTCGCCCTGGCCCCAAGGCCATGGACATTCCATATTAAGGCTTTAAACATTGAATTGAGAACTTCTGACTTTGGCCTCAGACTCCTGACCCTTAACATGATGAGACGATATTGCACTAGAAAATGCACCATACTTAGATTTAGAACGGGTTAAAATACCAGTATGCATCTGTGAGATTGCCACAGGAGAAGCCCCACCTCTGAACAACACCCTGCAAGTGGCTTCTGGAGACATGAAATATTGTCCTTCCATTATGATCTAATCCAAATTCAGAAACACTGGTTGAGAGTGTGGAGAATAATGAGGTGAATGTGGTGTTGGAGAATATGGAGGGTAAGTCACCACTGGTTGAGAGGTCAAGGATAGGAAGGGAGGCCCCCTAGATGAGGAAGTCTGGGAGGCCTCATGGTCACTCGGGTATGATTCCATCATAATGATCTCTAAGATGCAGATTTGCGTAGGGACCCAACTCTCCTCAGACATAGTGTAAAGACGAAGTTGGGAAGGCAAAGAGTTGCCAATAGTCATCCCTAAGGGGGGGACCCTCCTCAAGAAACTGAACCAACAAATCCCCGCCTGTGCCTCGGAGGAAATGAATTAGATCGCAACTGAGGGAAGCATAGCCATCACAATTAGGAAGATTCTTGGAAGCGTAATCCTCTGATAATTTCGTAGGGGGGTCATATTCAACACCTTTACCCTGATCGCATCCCTTTGGATCGAGGAATCGTGCACAGGAATGCTGGTCATAGGACCACATAACCCCCAGAGGATTGGCACCCTTCATGCGTGCTTTGCGAAAGACCTACAGAGAATGGACTGAAATGTGGCAGAAAGAGAAGAACCTAGGATAGGTGGGATAAATCAGTGGTTTATAACGATCCTTCATCCCTTCGATCCTGGTTAAAAGGTGATCCTAGAGCATCTGAGAAAGATCCACCTCGACGCAAATCCTTTCTACTGAAGCTTCTTCCAATCTGGTTGTCCTTTCATCCGCGCACAGAAAACACCCCAAAGAATCCCCAATAACCTCAAGGAAGGACTCATTCATGAGGGGAAGAGGTAACCCTGGAAGTAAGATCCAGACTACTGCACTGGAGTATTCTCTACCATCATGGGCGACCATCGACCAGCGAGAGAGGGAAAACCTCAAACGCCCCACTGAGCACGGGCTCTTTCACCAAGCGGTCACGAAGTCCACCCTAGAATCCAAAATGATGTAGAAAGACTTTCTATCTAGGATTGACATAGTAACCCGTAGATCTAAACCCCATTTCCTAATGCACTCTTGGAAAAATGCGAGAGGAGGCTTATCATCACTGAATCGCTCTACCAGAGTCCACTAGAGATCCAAGGACGTCGCCGTAAAGGACATCGTTGAAACCTCAAGCATGGGGGATCCATCCTCCGATAATGAAGATGAAACCTTAGGGACTATTTACAAATAATTATGAGCCAGATCTATACCTGAGGGATGTCGCAGAAGATCCTCCTTGAAAGAGGTCCCAGGGGGGTGAGCTGAGCCATCACCGATCACCGGAGATCCAAGCACAGAGGGGGAGAATCCCCTCGGGGGAACTGAAGCAATGGGAGGGAGAGCATTTGAATCCATCCTAGATTATTAAGAAAATGAAAGATATGCTCAATATTTTATATCCATTACTTGGTCTCTTAAGACCCTTTATCACCATGAAATATTGGTCAGTTTTTCTTAGTAAACTCTTTAGCATGGTCCACCATTCATGCTTGATCTCTTTCACCCTCTTGGCCCAAAGATTGGATGGTTCATATAAATGATTCAATAATATTAGGGTCTACATTAGGGTTATCCTATGAGACATGATCTAAAACTCCCTCCCTTTGGTTTATAGGGGTATTTCTAGGAGGAATAATCTATAAAACATAAAAAATAAAACTCAACCAACATTAAATTTTAATTCCAAAAAAAATCAATTTAATCACAAAAACTCACTCAATTACTTTTAAACAAATAATAACAAAAATAACAACCATTTAAAATACCAAAGGGTTGAAAACATTGAAAAATTAAACATTTCCTCAATGTGAATGACTTTTCCATAGTCTAAAAAATCATGCACCAATAGTGAGACTTCCACTGGAAGGTGTACAAACCTAGCTGCATATTCACCACATAGTTTTTTAGACCATGCACCTATGGTTTTCTTACTCATTTCACCCCAAAACCTAAAATTTCCCAAAAAAAAATGGGTTGTTCTTGAACTAATAATAAACATCAAACAATACCATATCTCATCGTAATAATCTAAAAATGAACTCAAATACAAGAAACAATTCCTAACTACCCATGGAAACTCAAGGTTCATCGTGAAGAAGAGCTGGACATGCACTCCCCCGCACTTTCTTATTGAGCTCCAATGATCCTATCTCCATTATACATTTACTTCCCTAATAACAAGAGGGATCCAATACCATTTTTTAATGAACTGACCCAGGTCAACTTTACACTTCACCTGATCCAGATTTCCACAAGGCCAAAATCATGTTCTCGGTCACCATAGACTGGAGACAAACTCCAAGGTATTAATATATAACCATTGGGAGTGGTTTCACCCTTGAAATTTAATAAACACATCACAAATTTCACTATATAATTTGGTATGACTCATTTATATGTGTGACACCCATGAACACAAATAATCATTTTTGAAATGCATAAAGAACTAAACAGATCATAATACAACAATTATAACTGAATAACTCATATACATCACACCATGAACATGAAAAAAGTTGTAAACAACATCAATGTACACGATAAACCAAAATATAGTCAAATAAAAAGTGGTTGATATAAAATAACTCACAACATCACTAAGGATTTCAAAATAATCCACACAATACAAACTCCTTGTGACCTATTGTCACTATTATCACCCTTCCAAGGAAGGATGGAGAGCATTAGGAAGAGTCTCCAGACTAAATTTCACCCTTTCCATTACCTATATACTATAAAACCAAGTCTTCATACACCCCATGGGTATATGCGGGGTGTGAGGAAAATCCCAATATAATACCACCATGAATATATATAAGAAATTTCATAATAAAAACTCTTATTTCTAGTTTGAAAACAAGAATTAAAATTCCTTTAAAGAAAATCTTTCATAAAAACTTTTGGTTTCTTTAAAAATAATACACTTTCTATAAACAATATAAATAAGGAAACCATAAAATAAATCTAAGGGAAACATGGAATGAGTAACATAAAAATCCAAATAATTAAATGGTCAATAAGAAATAATACATCTTAATAAATTACAGTACATGAAGTATAGGCTTGAATCTTTGGGTATAAAGAAACTAGGAACCACTTGAGGAACACTAAGAAGCTTACATGAACCTAATGATTTTGGGATCTATCATGGTATCACTGGGTACCAATCCATCCCATTATCTCACTAGGACTAATTGGGCATCATTACCTAGAAAATACACAATCTAAACCAGGGTTGTGTTCATCTGGGTTACCAACTTACCCAAGGTATCTCATGTGAAAAGAGTCATCAAACACATATATAATCAATTATCATGATCTCATAAGAAAGAAAACATCAAGTCCAAGAAAGATTCCTTTTTAAAACACCCTTTGAAAACTCATTTGGAACCAAATACTTCTTTAAAACATTTCATCGAACACTTGGTGTGATCAAAACTATTTTCATTAGAAAAAAATATGAAATTACCATTTTATCCAAAAGGATCCATGAAAAATCTTAAACACAAATAATAATCCCTCAAAAACATAATTTAAATATAATTAAGGAACTAAAACCAAAGGTAAAATCAATAAATTAAGGTATTATAAGGTAAAGACAAATTAGGCAGAGACACCTACCATAAATATGGGGAAACATCATTACCTTTATTTTAAACCATAAGAATCAAGTAATAGGGATACTTAAAGATTTAAATATCCAAGAAATTTCATTAAACCCTAATCCATAACCCTGGTTTTATCCCCCATGGACATATAGGGTTCCAATACCCAAGAGATAAGGGAGAACATGGTAAGAGAGGGAGAAAAGAGGAGAAAATGGTGAGAAATCAAGACTTACCTCAAGATTTCCTCCCAAAATAAAAGGAAAATCACCATGGAATCATGTAGGAAGGAGGATATCAACTAGGGGTGTGTAGTTCAAATGAAATGAGGGAGATGGAGGAGAAAATGATTTAAATTTTATAAAGGAAATATGGTCATTTCACATTTTTAAGAAAATTGACCAGGACATAAGGTTTAGTCTCATGGTTAGGAAAACCATACTCCAACTATGTGGGTCACTCCCACATAAAAATATTAGTTTCATGGTTACATGGTTATCTCACATAGTTCAAAAAATTGTTTGTTAACTATGTAAAATTCCACTAAAATCATCTTCCCCTATCACATGGTTGGGGGCACGGTTAACACTAACTATGAACCCATGGTTGTTTCCTTTTCTTTTAAACTTCTAAATCCCAAAAACTCCAAAAATAAATAAAATAAAAATAAAACTTTTAATAAATATATATTAGTGACCCAAAATTTTTTACACAATTATAGAGAACATACACTAATTATAGAATCCCTAGCTCAAAATGAGCACATAAAACAACACAGTGTTATAGTAACTCATATTAAAATAGTTCAAAATCTATATAATTGGTCTATTATGCAATAGTAAAATGTAAATCAAGTTTGTGGAGCTAAAGTACCATGTCAAATTCTACACTACTATAGTACCATTGTTAGTGTCGCCGGTCAACTTTACTACAGTTGGTCAACTCTGTTACAATACCTCTAAAATTTGAGTTGGGGATTTTGGCCCCCTGACCCATAGACATGGGTTATTGCACCCTAAAATCCCTAATTACCTCACTACGAAGGTCAATTAATGAGAGTTGTGGACTAATGTATAGTACATGTTTCTATCATTTAGCTCAACTTAATCCAATGGATCAAGCTCCACCATTCCAACAAAAATACCAACATTTTCAAAAAGTTTTAGTGCCACTATTAGAAATCTGGTCTTTTGAGCCCCTTTACCTATAGCGACCGCCACTGGTGGTCTCTAGGTTTCCCTAAAAAAACCGGGCTTCGGCGCCCCCCCCCAAACCCTCCTCCATCCTCTCGCGTAGCTCCCCCCCCCTCCCCCGAACCCTCCTTCGCCCAGCCTCGTTGCGCGCCCTCCCCGTCGTCGCACTCCCTCCCTCACCGCCCTCCCCAGTCGCCACACACCCTACCCCGCCGTCGCGCACCCTCCCTCGCCGTCGTCCCCCGTCACCCTTCCGCCCTCCGCCGGCCACCCTCCGCCCTGCCCTCCATCTCCTCCGGGCTTCCTCCACCTCTGCCCTCCGGCTCCGGCCACCCTCCACCCTGCGGCCACCCTCCGGCCTCCCTCTTCCCTCAGGCCTCCCGCCACCCGCCTCCGGCAGCCCTCCAGCCGCCCTCTGGCCTTTTCCCTCCAGCCCCTCCGGCCTCTGACCTCCGCCCTCCGCCCACCGCCCCCTCGACCCTCCCCCCTTGCACCCCGAACACCCCCCCCCCCCGCACCCCGCCAACCCCCGTCCCCTCCATCTTCATCCCCTCCCTCGCCGCACCACCTCCACCCGTCCCCTCCTTCACCGTCCTCTCCCTTGTCGCACCGCCACCGCCTGGTCCCCTCCCTCCCTGCACGACCGCTACTCGTCCCATTTCCGCTGCCGCCCGTCCACTCTGGCTCCCCCTGTCCTCGGTCCCCTCCCTCGTCGTCCCACCCTCACTACATCGTCGCCACCTCACCACCTCCTATCCTACGGCTCCCCGTCACCATCTTCGCCCATCCCCTCCCTCACCGCACCGGCTCCGGCTCCAGCTCCCCTCCGCTGCCTCTCCTCTCCCTCGCAGCACCGCCTTCGGCTCCCCTCCCTTCCAGGTTTGTAGCACAATCAGGTATGACATGGGCTTTCACTTACATTATTATTTTATAAATGTTTCACAAACAATTAATTAGTATTTATTTTAAATATATTTGATATGAAAAATGAAAATGTAATAAGTCTTGTGTAAATGTTTGTTATAGGGATCTTATTATGGATAAGAGTTGGATTGATCTTCCAAATCGAACGTCTAGAGAATATTTCAATGGAATTATGTAGTTTATTAACTTCACCAGAGGATTTGAAAGTGACTATATTAGTTGTCCATGTAGAAAATTTGCTAACAAATATCAATTCACACGAGATACTATGAGGGAACACCTATTCTTTAATGGATTTCTAAAAAATTATAAGAGTTGGACTCGTCATGGAGAAGAATATGTTCGTTGTAAAAATACGGATACAGTTCAGATGGATGTTGATGCAAGGATGAATGATCCAATGCATGAAATTCTTACTAAAATGGTACGTGGGTTGGATCCTGAAGGCATTGACATCCAGAATCTTGATACCGGTGAGATAAATCTTCGCTCTGGTGCAGATCGTGATTCGAGGAGGTTTTATGAATCAATTGATGATGCAAAAATAGAATTATATCCTAGATGTACTTCTTACAATAAATTATCATTTATCGTGAAGTTTTTGCATTTGAAGACTTTGAATCATTGGTCAGACACATCATTCGACATGCTGTTGGTGTTATTGAAAAAGGTTCTTCCTGTCGACGCTAAGATTCCCGAGTCATATTACCATGCCCGTAAGATGACAGATAACTCAGGTTTTACATATGAGACCATAGATGCATGTGCAAACAACTGTATGTTTTTTAGAAAGGAAACTACCCATTTGGATATTTTTATGGTTTGTGGTGCTTCCAGGTGGAAAGAGAACAGGGGAAATCAGACTCATCAAAGTCAGATTGTGATACAGGGGAAACTGATTGCCGTAAAGAAAATGCGTTACTTTCCCCTTAAATCGAGTTTGAAAAGATTTTTTATGTTATCTAAAGTTTCTAATTTAATGAGATTGCATGCAGAAAGAGTTCATGAAAGTGATATGTTAACCCACCCGGAAGACTCTCATGCATGGAAGGATTTTGATAAGAGACATCCTGACTTTTCCAAAGATGTTTTTAATGTCTGATTGGGATTGGCAGTAGATGGTTTCAATCCATTCAATTCTATGGTTGGTGCAAGTCATAGCACATGGCCCGTGGTGTTGGTTCCATATAATCTTCCTCCATGTCTTTTTATGAAGAAAAAATTTATATTACTTTCCACTCTTATTGATGGACCTAAAAGTCTGGGGGATAAGATTGATGTTTACCTTCAGCCATTGACTGATGAGTTGAATGAATTTTGGGGCGATGGTGTGATGACTTATGACTGTGAAACGAATGAAATGTTCAAACTGCAGGCTGCTTTATTGTGGACAATCAATGACTTCCCAGATTATGAAAATTTATCAGGCTATAGTACGAAAGGGGAATTTGCTTGCCCATGTTGCAAAAAAAGTAAAAATCTGTATGGATTAATCATTCCAAAAAATGGGCATACATGGGTCACATACATTTTCTCCCCCCTCAGCACAGGTTCAGAAAGTATAGAGTGACATTTGATGGTTCTAGAGAGTTCAACCCAGTACCAAAGATCATGATAGGAGTCGAAATGTTATCGCATATTGAGGAAGAAAACATCCGCACGGTATATGAAATTCAGGATTTGGTGGCTCCTCCGGTACATAATATTCAAGCTGTGGGTAGACAGCGTAGTCACAATTGGAAAAAGAAAAGTATTTTTTATAGTCTTACGTATTGGAAAACTAACATACTGAGGCATAATTTGGATGTCATGCACATTGAAAAAAATGTATGTGATAACATATTTTGGACCATTTTAGGTGTTAGTGGAAAATTAAAGGACCATGTTAATGCACGCCGTGATTTGGAAGAAATGGGTTTAAGGAAACAGTTTCATTTACAACTAGCTGAGGAAAACAAGGCATATATGCCTGCTGCACAGTATATGATGACTAAAAAGGAGAAAGAGACATTTCTTTCCATTTTTATGATTCTCAAGGTCCCTGATGGTTACTCTTCTAATATTTCAAAGTGTGTGAATCTGACGAGCAAGACATTGCAAGGGTTGAAAATTCATGACAATCACGTACTACTTTAGCAGTTGATTCCAATCGCAATTTGCGATTGTTTATCCCCCAATGTTGTTCAGCCGTTGATTAAGATGAGTAATTTTTTTAGACATCTTTGTTTAAGAAATCAATGAATGAGTGATTTAAAAAGTTTACAGGACCGAATTATACTTACGCTTTGTCACTTTGAGAAACTATTTCCCCCCTCATTTTTCGATGTTATGGTCCACTTGATAGTGCACCTAACTGATGAAGTAATGGTTGCTGGTCCAATGCAATTCAGGTGGATGTATCCTATTGAGCGGTATTTGAGTACATTGAAATGCTTTGTATGCAACAGAGATCATCTGGAGGCATCAATAGCCAATGGTTATTTGATGGATGAGTGTACTAATTTTTGTGCAGAATATCTTAAGGATGTTGAAACAAAATTAGATAAGCCCTCTCGGATTCATGATGGTCCATTTGGAGAAGGAACCACATATGATATGGACAACATGGAGTGGATACAAGCGCATCGATATATCTTGTTCAATACTCCATCAGTTACACCATTAATGCAGTAAGTATCTTATCACTTTTATTGTTTAACTTTTACATGTTTTATTTGCATAAGTTGATCATTTAAACATTGCATTATCATTTGCAGAAAACACATTAATGAGATAAAATAAGATATGTATCGTGCGACTGAGTTGCAAATTCAACAGTCTCATTATGTGTCATTTCATGATTGGTTCAAGGATTATGTACGTATAAATTTATTTTCATTATGAGTGAAATATTATACTAATTTATTTCTTCATATATCATTATTGAATTCTATGAATTATGTAGGTTCATAAGATGAGGGGGTTAGGGGACCCCATGCTAACTGAAGAATTTATCCAACTGGCTGAGGTTCCATCTATAACGGCTCGTCGTTATAAATCTATAGATGCTAATGGTTTTCGATTTTGCATTAAAGATGTTGACAACAAATGAGCAACACAAAACAGTGGCATCGGTTGTCCATTTTTCGATTCTGGTTATTACTATGGTCAATTTATAGACATCATTGAAGTTATATACACACACGGGTTGAAGTACATATTGTTATAGTGTAATTGGGTTGATCCAGTGTGTGGATGTAAAGTCGATCAATGTCAGTTTTCATTGGTGAATTTTAACTATATGTTATATAGAAATGAACGATTTGATAATGGACCTTTCATTTTGACATCACAAGCGGAATAAGTATTCTTCGTTACTTTGCCTTCAAATCCAAGTTGGCAAGTTTTTGTCAAAATGTCTCAACGAGGAGTGTTTGTATTTGAACAAGATGAACCCGAGACTGTTCCTTTTGTTTCCCAACAGCTTGATCAACATACCGTAGTTCAATGTGAAGAAGATATTTATTGGGTCAGAGCGACTGTTGAAGGAGAAACGGTCGACTTGAATGCTTAATGAAAGGTATAATTGTTTTCCCGCTATTCAGCCTAGGATATCATAAATTATCTAACCATTTTATAAATCCTTGTAAGTTTTAATCCTCACTTTTGGAAGTTTATTCAGTTATAAATATTTAGGGTGATTTAACTCATGTTATATTGATGTTATTGTCAGTGTATCTTCCCATTGAGGTATTATTCATTTGGTTCATGTTCTGCTTGAATTTTTATTAATTCAATTTGAAATTTGGCTATGCATTGATTGGTTTTGTAAATAATTTGTATATCTGTTTTGTTAACTTTCTAATTTTTTAAAATTCATTCACAACTAATTATTCAATCCCTTTTTGTTTGATTAAAAACTATACAAGTTTGATTTTTTTTAAACAATCCAATTTATCATTTGGACACTTTGAATAGTCCCCTTACTAATGTTTTCCATGACTGCAGGCATGTCAGGGGAAGAGGCAAAAGATCCACATCATCCATCTGAGGCATCTACGTCTCAGGGTCGAGGTATGTTGGAATGTCATTGTCTCTATTTTTTATGTAATTGATAAAAATATATATATATATATATATATATATATATTTATAACATCGGTCAATTTATATATAAAATTGTTTTCAACAGGATCAGACTCGACTGCTTCTTCCTCTCACAGGAGAGGCCCTGGTCGTGGCATATTATCATGGAATTCCGACATGACTTTTGATGTTTCATTTTATGAGGTATTTCATCCTATGGGATGGAATTCCCCTGCATTTATTCATCAGTTGGGTCATATAATACGTGATCCACATCGATTTCCATTGACCACGCGTGACTGGGCTTCTATCCCTTGGGACACATTAGATCATCTTTGGAGGGAGGTTCAGGAAAGAAGACCATTTTACTTTATTCCCTATGTATAAAAAATAATAACATATGTGATTTTTTCCTTTAATAGAAAAATTTGAAAGTATGTCCCGATGAGTTTCGGCCAATGTGTATGAGAAAATGCCATAAGATGTGGAAATACTATAAAGGAAAAGTCAAGAGGGACCACTGGGTACCAAATGTGGGTGCCCCAGACATTCTGGAAAAAGTCCCAAGAGGTGTCCTCCCGGCTCAGTGGCGTGATTTAGTTTCATATTGGTCTACTGAGGGTGTTGCGGTTTGTATATTTATTTTGGTATATATATTTTCAATAATGTGTGATTTGTTTGAAATTTGAATGAATTGAATGTAGGAGGTGTCAACACGCCATTATGAGAATCGAGCGTTGTAGGGACCACCTCACAGGCTCAGGACTCGTCATGTGTCTCAGATCCAACATGAGGTATTTATTATTCATTTTTTAATTTTTTAATTAATACGGTTTTGTGTTTATATTCTATTCATATACAGTTGCGGGCGACTGATTAAATGTCGGTGTGGATGAGGAATCGTGATCGCAATGATCCAGAGGCTGCAACATTGATAGGAAGTTCTTGTACTCATTACCAATACTTACATAAAATCTGTATATTAATATATGTATATATATTTAAATATTTCACAGGATTAATTTGAAGCTGAATTAGAACATCTACCAGAGGACCAGCGACAGCTTCCCATGCGAAGGGATGAGATCTTTCATCGCATTATTGGTCGGGACGGGCATGGATATAGTTTGAAGTATGGAACAAGGATTCCTCGTTCTATAGTGTCACGTGTTGTGGTTGTCGGTCCTGTTGTTGCTCAGATGACACAACGGTTGTCAGATTTCGAGGCACGGCTGCGCGCTTCCGAGGAGGTAAATGTGCAATTGATCGCCGAGGTTAGAGCACTGCGGAAATATGTGCGTCCAGGTGATGGTATAGGGGATCAGACGACATAGGTTTATACTGTACTTATTTATTTAATTTATATTATTTTTTTTATGAAAATATTCATAATGTTTTTTTGTTGTAGTCCCCTGACCCACCTGATAGAGGTAGTAGTCATGACCATGCATGTCGCATCATATTCACGAGGTGTGTTTCTGCTTTTAATGGTGGGATTTTTATTGATATTTATGTTGGGTTTCTAGTGATATTTTTTGTGATTTGGGGGTATCATGTGTGTTTTGGTCTGATGCAATGTTTCTGTGTACGAATTGATAAGTAACCATGAAACTGATTAATGATTTGGATATTTTTTGTTCATTTAATTCTTTAATGTTTAGAATTGCATGTTTTGTAATATTTTTGAAAAAAACATGTGATTCCTAATATAAACCATTAAACTTGTTTTTGATGAATGAGCTGAGTTCACTATTTGTAGTCCCCGGCCCACCCTGGACAGCCCTCCCCGCACTCCGGATAGCCCTCCCCGCACCCCGGAAAGCCCCCCCCCCCCCCCGCACCCCGGACAACCCTCTCAGCACTCCGTACAGACTCCCCACACACCGGATAGGCCCCCCGCACCCCAGACAGCCCCCCCCCCTCCCCCCCCCCCCCCCCGCACCCCGGACATCCCTCCCCGCACCCCGGACAGGCCCCCCGCACCCCGTACAGCCCCCCCCCCCCCCCCCGCACCCCGGACAGCCCCTCCCCACACCCCGAACAGCCCTCCCCGCACTTCAGACAGCCCTCCCCGCACCCCGGACAGGCCCCCCGCACCTCGGACAGCCCTCCCCGCACTCCGGACAGCCCTCCCCGCACCCCGGATAGGCCCCCCGCACCCTGGACAGCCCCCCGCACCCCGGGCAACCCCTCCCCGCACCCCGAACAGCCCTCCCCGCACCCCGGACAGCCCTCCCCGCACCCCGGACAGCCCTCCCCGCACCCCGGACAGCCCTCCGCGCACCTCGGACAGCCCACCCACCCCCCCCCCCCCCCCGCACCTCGGACAGCCCCCCCCCCCACACCCCAGACAGCCCCCCCCCCCTCGCACCCCGGACAACCCTCCCCGCACCCCGGACAGCCCTCCCCGCACCCCGGACAGCCCTCCCTGCACCCCGGACAGCCCGCCCCGCACCCCGGATAGGCCCCCCGCACCCCGGACAGCCCCTCCCCACACCCCAGACAGGCCCCCCGCACCCCGGACAGCCCTCCCCGCACCCCGAACAGCCCTCCCCGCACCCCGGACTGCCCACCCCGCACCCCAGATAGGCCCCCCGCACCCCGGACAACCCCTCCCTGCACCCGCCCCGCACCCCAGACAGGCCCCCCGCACCCCGGACAGCCCCCCCGCACCCCGGACAACCCCTCCCCGCACCCCGAACAGCCCTCCCCGCACTCCGGACAGCCCTCCCCGCACCCCGGAGAGCCCCCCCCCCCCCGGACAGCCCTCCCCGCACGCCGGACAGGCCTCCCCGCACCTCGGACAGGCCCCTCGCACTCCGGACAGCCCCCCCGCACCCCGAACAGCCCTCCCCGCACCCCGGACAGCCCTCCACACTAAAACATTAGGAATATTATTCATGACGTGTAGGAGGAGCAACATACCCATCAGACGTGCGGTGCGCGCGGTACGTCCGATTGTGTCGTTTTCAGCAGCTCAGCGCGCGCTAAAATGACGTGTTGGGGGGGGTCAAAATCACCCGAACGACCTCGGAATGCCATGAAACCGTACGAAAACAGCCGTTCTGTGAATTGTGAAATGTTCGGGCAGACGACACGTCAATCGGAGGTGTCGTTTGACCGCGGTGACCGGAAATGCGTTTCTGGAGTCATAAAACACCATAAACGGCATGAGACGGTCGAATTCGGAGAAAACGTGCTCCGAATGACCTGAAACCACATGAAAACATTAGGAATATTATTCGTGACGTGTAGGAGGAGACAGCACGCCCATTGGACGTGCGGTGCGCGCGGTACGACCGATTGTGTTGTTTTCAGCAGCTCGGCGCGCGCTAAAATGGCGCGTTGGGGGGTCAAAACCACCCGAACGATCTCAGAATGCCATGAAACCGTACGAAAATAGCCGCTGTGTGAATTGTGAAATGGTCGTGCAGACGGTACGTCAATCGGAGGTGTCGTTTGACCGTGGTGACTGGAAACGCGTTTTTGGTGTCATAAAACACCAGAACGGCGTGAGACGGTCTAATTTGGAGCAAACGTGCTCCGAATGATCTGAAACCACATAAAAACATTAGGAATATTATTCGTGACGTGTAGGAGGAGACGACATGCCCATCGGATGTGCGGTGTGCGCGGTACGGCCGATTGTGTCTTTTTCAGCAGCTCAACGCGTGCTAAAATGGCGCGTTGGGGGGTGAAAACCACCCGAACGACCTCGAAATGCCATGAAACCATACGACAAAATCCGTTGTGTGAATTGTGAAATATTCATGCAGACGGAATGTCAATCGGAGATGTCTTTTGACCGCGGTGACAGGAAACGAGTTTCCGGTGTCATAAAACACCATAACCGCGTGAGACGGTCGAATTCAGAGAAAACGTGCTCCAAATGACCTAAAACCACACGAAAACATTAGGAATATAATTCGTGACGTGTAGAAGGAGACCTCACGCCCATCGGACGTGCGGTGCGTGCGGTACGGCCGATTGTGTCGTTTTAAGCAGCTCGACGCACGCTAAAATGGTGCGTTGGGGGTCAAAACCACACGAACGACCTCAAAATTCCATAAAACCGTACGACAATAGCCGTTGTGTGAATTGTGAAATGTTCATGCAGACGGCATGTCAATCGGAGGTGTCGTTTGACCGCAGTGACCGGAAACGCGTTTCCGGTGTCATAAAACACCAGAACGGCGTGAGACGGTCGAATCCAGAGAAAACGTGCTCCGAATGACCTAAAACCACATGAAAACATTAGTAATATTATTCGTGACATGTAGGAGGAGAGGGCACACCCATCGAACGTGCGGTGCGCGCGGTACGTCCGATTACATCGTTTTCAGCAGCTCGACGCGCGCTAAAATGACGCGTTGGGGGGTCAAAACCACCCAAATGACCTCGGAATGCCATGAAACCGTAGGACAATAGCCGTTGTCTAAATTGTGAAATGGTCGAGTAGACAGCACATCAATCAGAGGTGTCATTTGACCGTGGTGATTGGAAACGCATTTCTGGTGTCATAAAACACCAGAACAGTGTGAGACGGTCGAATTCAGAGCAAACGTGCTCTGAATGACCTGAAACCACACGAAAACATTAGGAATATTATTTGTGACATGTAGGAGGAGACAACATACCCATCGGACGTGCGGTGCGCACAGTACGACTGATTGTGTCGTTTTCAGCAGCTCGACGCGCGCTAAAATGACACGTTGGGGGGTTAAAACCACCCGAACGACCTCGGAATGCCATGAAACCGTACTACAACAACCTTTGTGTGAATTTTGAAATGGTCATATAGACAGCACGTCAATCAGAGGTGTCGTTTGACCGCGGTTACCAGAAACGCATTTCTGGTGTCATAAAACACCATAAACGGCGTGAGACGGTCGAATTCAGAGCAAACGTGCTCCGAATGACCTGAAACCACATGAAAAAATTAGGAATATTATTCATCATGTGTAGGAAGAGACGACACGCCCATAAGACGTGCGGTGCGTGTGGTACGACCAATTGTGTCGTTTTCAGCAGCTCGATGCGCGCTAAAATGGCACGTTGGGGGGTCAAAACCACCTGCACGACCTCAGAATTCCATAAAACCGTACGACAACAGCCTTTGTGTGAATTTTGAAATGTTCATGTAGATGTCATGTCAATCAGAGGTGTCGTTTGACCGCAGTGACTGAAAACGCATTTCCGGTGTTATAAAACACCAGAACGGCGTGAGACGGTCGAATTCGGAGAAAACATGCTCCGAATGACCTAAAACCACACGAAAACATTAGTAATATTATTCGTGACGTGTAGGAGGAGACGACATGCCCATCAGACGTGCGGTGCGCGTGGTACGGCCGATTGTGTCGTTTTTAGTAGCTCGGCGCGCGCTAAAATGGCACGTTGGGGGGTCAAAACCACTCGAACGACTTTGGAATGCCATGAAACCATATGACAATAGCCTTTGTGTGAATTGTGAAATGTTTTTGTAGACGGCACATCAATTGGATGTGTCGTTTGACCACGGTGACCGAAAATGCGTTTCTGGTGTCATAAAACACCATAAACGGCGTGAGACGGTCGAATTTAGAGCAAACGTGCTCCGAATGACCTAAAACCACACGAAAAAATTATTAATATTATTCATGACATGTAGGGGGAGACGGAATGCCCATCGGACGTGCGGTGCGCGCGGTACGACTGATTGTGTCGTTTTTAGCAGCTCGGCGCGCGCTAAAATGGCGCGTTGGGGGGTCAAAACCACCCGAATGACCTCAGAATTCCATGAAACCGTACGACAACAGTCGTTGTGTGAATTGTGAAATTTTTGTGCAGATGGAATGTCAATCGGAGGTTTCGTTTGACCGCGGTGACCGGAAACGCGTTTCTGGTGTCATAAAACACTATAAACGGCGTGAGACGGTCGAATTCAGAGCAAACATGCTCCGAATGACCTGAAACCACAATAAAACATTAGGAATATTATTCTTGATGTGTAGGAGTAGACGACACACCCATCAGATGTGCGGTGCACGTGGTACGACCGATTGTGTCATTTTCAGCAGCTCAGCGCGCTCTAAAATGGCGCGTTGGGGGGTCAAAACCACTCGAACGACCTCGGGATGCCATTAAACCGTACGAAAATAGCCTTTGTGTGAATTTTGAAATGGTCGTGCAGACGGCACATCAATCGGAGGTGTCTTTTGACCCCAGTGACCGGAAACGCATTTCTGGTGTCAAAAAACACCATAAACAGCGTGAGACGGTCGAATTCGGAGAAAACGTGCTCCGAATGACCTGAAACCACACGAAAATGTTAGGAATATTATTAGTGACATGTAGGAGGAGACGACATGCCCATCAGACGTGAAGTGCATGCGGTACGACCGATTGTGTCGTTTTCAGCAGCTCGACGCGCGCTAAAATGGCGCGTTGGGGGTCAAAACCACCCGAATGATCTCTAAATGCCATGAAACCGTACGAAAACATCCTTTGTGTGAATTTTGAAATGGTAGTGCAGAAGACACATCAATCTGAGGTGTCGTTTGACCACGGTGACCGGAAACGCGTTTCCGGTGTCATAAAACACCATAAACGGCGTGAGACGGTCAAATTCGGAGAAAACATGCTCTGAATGACTTGAAACCACACGAAAACATTAGGAATATTATTAATGATGTGTAGGAGGAGACAGTATGCCCATCGGATGTGCGGTGCACACGGTACGACCGATTGTGTCGTTTTCAGCAGCTCGACGCGCGCTAAAATGGCACGTTGGGGGGTCAAAACCACCCGAACGACCTCATAATGCCATGAAACCGTACGACAACAGCTATTGTGTGAATTTTGAAATGGTCGTGTAGACGGCACATCAATCAGAGGTGTCATTTTACCGCGGTGACCGGAAACGCGTTTCCGGTGTCATAAAACACCAGAACAGCGTGAGACGGTCGAATTCGGAGAAAACGTGCTTTGAATGACCTGAAACCACACAAAAACATTAGGAATATTATTTGTGACATGTAGGAGGAGACGAAACGCCCATCAGATGTGCGGTGTGCGCGGTACGGCCGATTGTGTCGTTTTCAACAGCTCGACGCGCGCTAAAATGGCGCGTTGGGGGGTCAAAACCACCCAAACAACCTCAGAATGACATGAAACCTTACGACAACAGCTGTTGTGTGAATTTTGAAATGGTCGTACATACATCACGTCAATCAGAGGTGTCGTTTGACCGCGGTGACTGGAAACACGTTTCCGGTGTCATAAAACACCAAAAACGGCGTGAGACGGTCGAATTCGGAGCAAACGTGCTCTGAATGACCTGAAACCACACGAAAACATTATGAATATTATTCGTGACGTGTAGGAGGAGATGGAATGCCCATCGGACGTGCGGTGCACACGGTACGGCCGATTGTGTCGTTTTCAGCAGCTTGGCGCGCGCTAAAATGGCGCGTTGGGGGGTCAAAACCACCCGAACGACCTCGGAATTCCATGAAACAGTACGACAATAGCCGTTGTGTGAATTGTGAAATGGTCGGGCATATGACACATCAATCGGAGGTGTCTTTTGACCGCGGTGACCGAAAACACGTTTCCGGTGTCATAAAACACCAGAACAGCGTGATACGGTCGAATTCGGAGAAAACGTGCTCCGAATGACCTGAAACCACACGAAAACATTAGGAATATTATTCATGATGTGTAAGAGGATATGACACACCCATCAGACGTGCGGTGCGCGCGGTAAGGCCGATTGTGTCGTTTTCAGCAGCTCGGCGCGCGCTAAAATGGCGCGTTGGGTGGTCAAAACCACCTGAACGACCTCGGAATGCCATGAAACCATACGAAAATAGACGTTGTGTGAATTGTGAAATGGTTGGGCAAATGGAACGTCAATTGGAGGTTTCGTTTGACTGCGGTGACCGGAAACGCGTTTCCGGTGTCATAAAACACCAGAACGGCGTGAGACGGTCGAATTCGGAGCAAACATGCTCCGAATGATCTGAAATGATAGCATTTCTTAAATCAGGGGTTTTAAATTATTATAGCACCATAATTTGATGTCAAATTTAATTTTATTATATGTATATAATAACTGAATAATTATGTCTAATTTACGTTTGTTTTGTTTTGTTGTTTTTTTTGTCTTATTGTAGGTTTATTGAAGCAGAAGATTGAAATGGATGGACCTGCTCGGATCATTGAAGCACGTTTATCATTTATTGTTTATGATGATCTTGATGTTTATGCTGTTTGAAATTGTTTTCCATTTTTTATGATTTTTACATTGTTTTATCTCTGATTTTGCACCGTGAAGAAAAAAAACACAATTCGTACATTTCATTAAAAAAATGAAAATCCACAAAAGATACCACGAATTAACCCTAACACATTTTTATGTTAAGTTTTCCAAAAGATAATTTTATATTGAAATAAAAAATTTATGAATGTGCTAGAATTTATATTTAAAATAGGCTCTCCATTAAGAGGTAGTAAAATTACCTTTTTAGAGAAATACAAATTTTAAGCATAAAATTTGATTTATTATTACCGTATGCTTAACAAACCTATTGGATGAATAAGAAAAATATTTTATTTAATATTATATATATTAAAATATTTAAAACATATTATATATATATATATTTAAAATATTTTATTTAATATTATATATATACATATTTTCTTTAATATATATATATATATATATTTTATTTAATAAATATATATATATATATATATATTTCTTTCACTGGGAATTTTTTTTAAAAAAAATTTCCTAGGCGAGCGACCGCCAAAGGCGGTCGCTGTAGGCCGGAATTTCGGTCACCTACAGCGACCGCCATTGGCAGTCGCTAATGGTGACCAGGTAGGCCGCCTTTAGGGACCGCCAAGCGGTCGCTTAAGGCCGGAATTTCAGCCACCTATAGCGACCTCCATTGGCGGTCGCTATTGGCCTACTGCGACGAAGCTAAAGCGACTGCCAATGGCGGTCGCTGGGCGGTCTCTAGAGGCCTATAGCGACCGCCAATAGCGGTCGCTATTGCCCGATTTTTTAATAGTGTACCCTAGAAAACAACTAGATGATACCACATTGTTATTTCATAAATAAATAGAATATCCATTCCTCCATGAATGTAACTACTCCTCTATTAAGTTTTTTCCCTCCTTATTTAGGGTTCTTCATCACTTGGTAAAGGCCTAATTCCATTTTGAAATATCATATATGGTTTTTAAGTCTGCTCCACTCTAAATGAGGATTCATGTCACTTGTACTTTATCATATCAATATGAATAACTAGATACCACTCGATAATCATGTTTTTCTTGTCACTATTTGAAAAAAAAACATATAGACCTTTAACACAAATTGAATTTCTATTTAGACCTTATAACAATTGTTATTTCTTGATCAAGATCTATACCACTTAAATTTCTCCATCAATGCAGGTATCTTCGTATTTTATAAGCTTCTCCTTTAAAACTATCTCACCCCACTTGTTGTATTTTATTTTTATTATGACATCTATAGTTTTTGATTCCAACACAACTTAATGAATTTTATATACTCTTAATGAAATTAGTTCATATCAATATATTCACCCTCTTACTACACATTCATATCCTTTCAATGTATATAGTCTATGGATTTTATCTCCCCCTTAATCCCACATCACTTCAATCAGTAGGTATAATAATAAAGTACATGGGATAGGGGTAACTCCAACATTATCAAGTAGAGGATTGTGGTTAGACATTATAAACCAACCCTTTTATTTCAATCTATTTATGAGTCTTCTTAGAGGAATTTGACCTGATAACACCACTTTTGAAATCTTTTATTTTAATGCTTGACCTAGGATTATTCTTCTTAAATGGATCATTACTCATCTCCATTGTGAAATCCATCTCACTATTATAAGTTTCCTCATTCTATGCATCATCTTTATATTGATTTCCATGTTTTTTCCTCTATTCTATATTAATCCACTGATCTTCTTCTCTTTATTTTTAGTGGTATAGATGAAACCACTTAAGTATGACTAATGTTTTTCTTCTTTAATTTCCATCAAGGTTACTTTAGATTTATCTATTCTTGATAATTCCTTTAATATTTCATTCATTTACTTTTTTTATCTATATTACCTTTGTTCTTCAACCTTTAGATTTACTTTTTTCTTTCCATGATTTTTTTTGTGAATAATACATCATTGATGTATAATACATCCTATTTTTTACTTCTCAATTCATAATCATAAATCGATATGAATTTTTTTTAGTGGAACAAAATTTTCTTCCTTTCATCCATGTATCCTTATCATGGGATTAAGAAACTCATCTTGGCACATTTATTACTTTTTTTATTGAAGCAACTTTCCATATGACCATGACTAGAACAAATATAACATGTTCCAAAGAAATAATATCTCATGCATAATTTCCTTAGTTTAAATGTGATTTCCATATTTATTACTCATTTGTTGAGATTTATTACTTCTATACACTCACTCATAGTGTCTCCTAATATTCAAAAAAAGTAGAATTATAATTCCAGGATTATTTGAGAACAATTTCCATCAGTTCTAGTGGGATTTTTTGTCATATATTTGATTTGAGATTTTAAATTACATTCCATATAGTTATTAAATCTTCCATGGTGAGATTATTTACCTTTTTTCTTTCCCTTTAAGAACTTTGGTTTTGATTTAAGCTCTTTGATCTTAACATTTTTCTCCTTCCACTAAGTATCCATGGTCTCTATTATTAAGCATGATTATATTTCATATTTGATCTTCTATTAAATTTTTTATTTTAAAGAGATAACTATTGTTTTTATCTCATTCTCTATAGTTATTTGATTTTTCAACTCTTGTACAAATTTTTTAAGAAGATTACTTTGATTGTTTATTTTTGAACCCAATCTTGAAATTCATTCATTTAAATCCATATCCACTTGTAATAATCTATGGGTTTCTAATGAAAAATTTACTATGAAAGTATAATAAAAACTTAACATGATTTCTATTTTATCCACCTTTTAATTTAAGGCTTGGGTCTCTCCTTGATCACTACTTGAAAAATATTCAGATTGGAAGCATGATGTAGTTGTCACATCATCACCAGAACATACACTTCTTTTAATAGCTATGGGGAAATCTATATCTTATAATGTAAAATAATATTTCACAATAATTTTATCTTTATATAAAATAATAAAACCAAGAAAAATAACTTTGAGGGAAGTCTCTATCTTTCTAAGGTATTTCTGCCTCTTATTTTTCTTCTTCTTTCCTTTATACATAATGTGATCTTCTTAAAATAGATTATTTAATTTACTTGTGATAATAGATTGATTCATGTATTTTAGAACAATTCTTATTTCATAAAATTCTTCTAGTTTCATCCACATGTCCTTAGAAGTATTGTAGTGAGTTATCTTCTTGAATACATTCTCTTCTAAGGCATCATTTATTTACTTTTAAGAACAAGTATCAAACTAAAAAATTATTTGGTCCATATAAAATATACGTTCATATAGTCTTCTCAAAACAAATCCAATTAACAAGATATCACTAGTGATTCCAAAAATATACCTCCAAATATGACATGAATTCCTTCTTCAAATTAGAAAAACGACTTCAATAAAATATAGGATCTTTCACTATAGAAGGTATATATTGTATAATATTTAAATATTTACAAGATTGATATGTCAAGTTTAATCCACAATAGAAATTTTTTGCTCTAATACCACTTGTTGCAACCCAAGAAACTCCATTAGAGGTGGGGTTGAATCAAAGTATTGCATAACTTAAATTTTTCTTCACTTGATAGCCTCATTATTGGATCATGTTCCTATGTTAATAGGAACTAGTGATCAACCTATTGATCACCTCATCTACTCACAAACATAAAGCATATAAATAAATTAAATCAAGTGATGTACATGTAGGATTTACTTGGTTCACTATCACTGGATTATATATAAGGATAATATACCGAGAATAAACTAATGTACCAATAAACCACTATCTCACTGATCACATGGATACAAATTTAGTCATGTTAATTCAACACCAAGGTTTACTTCTTGTACAATTTAGGTAAATTCACTCCTCTCCAAGTGTGGTTTAGGGAATAGATCACTACCAACCAAGGGTAACTCCTTTTTCCTCTATTACACACTACTCAAGAAGATATTAGTTTATAGAATTATAGGTCTCTTCATAGATTATTTACATGAAGGTCACTCTAAGATCAATATGTATAAAATATGTAAACTTTATCATAATTCCATATGTGATGCTCTAGTGTAGAAAATGTGTTACTCTCAAATTTAAAATTCAAATCAACTCCTTGTTGGAACAGTTGAACCTTTGATCTCTAAAAAAATCATAGTAGCACTAAACTATTCTAGGAAAAGAATAACTCTATAATATGATTCATCTTCAATAATATTCAACTTTACTTCCCACAACTATATATATCACTGATAATTCATCATCACATGTCCTACTATTTAAAAACATGATATAGTAGTGATAATCTATCCAAGATTATTACTCTGTATTATCCTTTTTAGAATTATAGATCTTTCTATGATATATAAGAATTCCACTTTATAAAACTGGTCTTCAAGGTAACTTTAATCAGTAACAACTAATCCTTTTTAGTTCAGTTTTTCAATGAATCCCATGTTGCTAACTACCTTCCTTATTCTTCCTCCTTCCTTCTTATAATTATCTATTCTTTTTTTTACTTTTTATTTTCTCTTTTTTTAATAAATTTCCTCATTTTATTGTTCTATACTTCTCCATCCATTTTCAATCAAGTGATTTGAAATTAAAATGTAAATTAAATATATTAACTACCATGAACTTACTTTATTTAAAATTCATCCCTTGGATCATCTTTAAGTAAATATTCACCATTTAACTCCATTTATTCTGATGAATTTATTTCCATATCCATCAATTTCATGAACCAGCTCGGATACCCTAGTACCCTAATACCCGAGCTAGTACTGACAAGCCCCAAAGGGAATTCCCGATCCCCATGAGTTGGTGACTATAACCTGGCATCATACAAGATAAAAGTGGGAACTAATTTTCTACATAAATAGTAGATGATAAAGATGCATATCAATATTCTCTAAACTCCAAAGGAAGATAGTGCCATAAACCAAATAGGTAAGTCAAAAACCCAAAATAGTACATCAATCAAGAACTTAGAATCTGAAAAGATAAATCAAATTCCCTAAATAGAGACACCACTCCAAGCCCCATATTATCAAGAACATACACTCCTATAAGAGGTTATTTCCCTTTTATTAGACCTAGTAGAAGAAAATCTACAAACGCTTGAAGGAAAAGGTAGGGTGTGGGCTATAAAGCCAAATAGGGTCTCACTAAGTGTTCTATAAAAAGATGCCATAATAATAAACCAAATAATGATTTCAATTTATATAAAATAAATCATGGAAATAAATTTTCATATTTAAAACAAAATATGATTTCATTTCATAATAATGGAAAATATTTCTAACATGTCTCAAATAAGACTTAAAAAAACAATTTATATAAATCATGAGGCATGAGTAAATCAGTTTCACAATCAATGGAATATATATATCAAATTAATCACAAAAATAAACATGGTCATATTCCTTACAGTGCAATAGTTCCTGGTTATAGGATCCTCACATTCTCATATAAGTGATCGTGGAAATGTGTACACACGTCCCTAAGGATCAGATTTAATGGGACACATTAATATCTCATCTAGGATAAGATTTTCCTAACTAGGTTTTTGTTAGAGTTTTCATCCTAAAACCATTTTTATGGAATTACCATCCTAGCGTGATTATCCAAAATAACCCACTAACTACCCAGAATTTCATGTTCCCAATCAATCAGTTGAAAAAGGGAAAATTATTTCATTTCAAATTCACAATCATCATTCACAATTCAATTTCCAACTTTTCCTTTGCAAATGTCAATTCACTTTAAAAACCAAAACATGGGTTTTTCATCAATTCATTCCTTTTAAAAACAAAACCAATCATAATTTTTTATCAATTAAATTTATTCAATTTTAAAAAATCAATTCCCAAATAAATTTACAATTTCCATTAATTTCCAAAATACTCCCCAAATTCCAATTTCGTTAGAATTGGGGGTTTTCCCAAAATTCCATGGAAATTAAAAACATCATTACAATTAATATAAAATTGGGTTTTAATAGTTAGATTTAAATCAATTTAAATCAAATCAAGCAATTCAATTTTTAAATATATAGTGAAACTCAAACGAAACCACCAATCATTATTCATGGTAACAAAAACTCAACACCTACAATGGGATTTTCCAATGACGAATGAGGGAAATAGAGATCAATAAATCTAACCTAGATTCAAGATCCAAATCAATGGAGTTTAGATCCATCGATCACGTGATTATCTAACAAATATTATGGAGGAAAGAAATCGAGAGCAGGAGAGAAAGAATGGGGGGAGAATCACTTACCAGAGAGGGATCGAATAAGATCCACCATGCTTTGATCCACCTAATAATGGGTTTGTAGGAGCCAAAAAGTGTTCTTGATAGCCTCAAAGGCCTAGGAATTTGTGATATGCTAAGTTAGGGTCAATTGGGAGGTTAAAACGAGGTTCAAGAATTTTTAAAATAATTTTTATAATTAAATAGTCTCACATTCATGGTTGGCTCGGTAGGGTCGCGTAGTTAGAAAAACTATGTGCCCTAACCGTGCACCCCTCTACTAGGGTGCACGAATTCTACTAGGTGATCACACGGTTTTTCAAACCATGTTCCACCCATGAAAATTCCCACTATATAGGGTTTCCCGGTTTTCACTGAGTGGGCACATGGTGTGGGAAAAATGTGCGCCAACCATGCACAACCCAAAGAGCCTCCAAAATTTTCCAAAGTACACTCAAAGAACCCCTAAATAAGACCCAACAAAACCATAATCAAAAGGAGGGTTGAGGAGAACCTAAAAACTAGTAACATGATGTTACAACCTTCCCACCATAAAAACTTTATATCCCTAGAAAACATGTCAAGAAGTTTCCATATCAAAAATATGAGGCCACTTATCTCTCATCAGTGCCTCCCTCTCCCACATCTCATGTGAATTAGAACCATGCTTCCATAGCACTCGGTACGAAGGTATCATCCTCCCAAAAAGTACCTTTATCTTATAATCAACTATCTTGACTATATTCCCAGTCATTGATAAATTGAGATCAACATCAAGATCACTCCATCTCAAGAAATTATATGGATTTGAAAGATACTTTTGTAATTGAGATACATAAAACATGTTATGTATCAACATTAACTATGGAAAAAGTGATAAATGGTAATCCACCTTCCCCACCTTCTCAACAACCTCAAAAGGTCCCATGAAACAAGGAGTAATCTTACCTTTCCTCCCAAGTTGTCGATGACCCAAATGGGGTGAAACTTTCAAGAACACTTGGTCACTAAATGAAAAATCCAACAGACTGTGATAATAATAAACATAAGATTTATACCAAATTCATTCCATTAACACCCTATAATTAATCAACTTAATATTTTTTTATGTATCTTGAACCAATCTTTGTCCAAAAAAGGAACTTTCTCCAATATTTAACCAACACAACATAGATTTATAAGGTCGGTCATACAAGGCCTCAAAAGGAGACATTATGATCATAGAACTATTATTATAAGAAAACTCAACCAGTCCCAAATGGTTATCCCAATTTTTTCCAAAGTCAAGAATGTAGGCATGATGCATATCCTCAAGAATCTTTATAACTCTCTCTGTCTTTACATCCATCTATGGATGGTATGCCGTACTCAAATGAACTTGAGATCACAGTGCCTACTGAAGGCCTCTCCAAAAGTGATAAGTAAAATAGGGATCCATATCAGAGACTATAGTAGAAGTAACTTCATGAAAATGAACAATATCTCTCACACATAGATATTTCCCAAATCCTAAACATTTATTGTATCACAAATGGGTATAAAGTGAGCCGATTTGGTCATCTTGTTGATCACAAACCATATCACATTATTCTTTCTCTAGGTACATGGAAACCCAACCACAAAGTTCATAGAGATCTCATCCCACTTCAAAGTTGGATTTGGAAGTGGCTAAAGCAAACCCAAAGGATTATGATACTATGCCTTGAACTGATGGAAAGTATATCAGTGCGAAACAAAGTCAGCAATGTCTTGTCTCATACCTAACCACTTGAATTGTCATTGCATGTCATAGAACATCTTTTTGGTTCCAGGATACACAAGCCAATGGGAATTATGAAAATATACCATGATGTCTTTTATCATCAATTATGTCCCAATAAAACAATTATGAAAACATAGAATATCATCCATGGAGAAAGACCACTCAACAACAATATCCCCCACTATAAATAGAGTCACTAATGCTTCAGAATTCATCATTAAGATTTTGCTCTTGAATAATCATTTCAATAAGAATGGAGGTCAACTGAACATTTCCCAAGACAACCTCAACCCCTATTTCTCGAACTCCTATATGGAACTATACAAAGATATCCATCAATTTACACTCTTCTAATGATTTTTTCATGGCCTATTTTGGGAGTTTTCTACTCAAGGCATCAATGAAAACATTAACTTTCCTCAAGATATAGGCGATATTGAAATCAAAAACTATAGGTAATACACCCAACACCCCTGGTGGAGATTCAAATATTTTTTAGAGGATATATAACTCAAGATCTTATGGTCAAAATACATGATAAAACTTTCTATGAAAAGGTAATGTCATTAAATATTAAGTGCATGCATCACAGTCACAATTTTAAGGTCATGGGTCGGATAATTATTCTTCTGTGGCCTAAGATACCGATATCCATATGCAACGACATGATCACCCTGCATAAGAAAATAGACCAATATCAAACTTGATGAATCACAGAAGACCACATAGCCCTGCCTAGCCTCTAAAAGAGTCAACATTGGCATAGTAGTAAAAATATGTTTTAGCTCAACAAAAGAATTATGACATTTATTATCCCAGGAAAACTTCACTCCCTTTCAAGTGAGAGTGTTCATTGGAGAATCCAACTTTGAGAAAACCTTTATGAACCGATTATAATATATATCTAAACCTAAGAAGCTTCAAATCTCAAAAATATTACGCGGTTACTCTCATGTCATAAAAACTTTCACCTTTTCAAGATCAACTAAAATACCATGTTCTGAGACCACATGTCCTAATAACTTCACTTCTAGAATCCATAAATTGCATTTTTATATCTTACATAAATTCGGTGATTTATCAACAATTATAGTACTACTCTCATATGACACACATGGTCCTCCTCAGACTTAGAGTATACCAGGATTTCATCCACAAATACCATCATGAACATATCAATATACTCATTAAAGATCTTGTTCATCAAATCTGTGAAAACTGCTGGAGAATTGGTTAAAAAAAATAGAATGACAAGGTACTCATAATTTATATACCTACACCAAAAGGTGGTTTTATAAATGTCAGATTATTTTATTCTCAACTGGTGATAACCATATCGAAGATCAATCCTCAAAAACCACTTTTACCCTTTTAACTGGTCAAACAGATCATCAATATGTGGCAACAAATACTTGTTCATTATCATAACTTGGTTGAGTTTCTGGTAATCAAAACATAGGTGAAGTGTTCCATTAGCTTTCTTAGAAAAGAGAATAGGCTCTGCCCAAGGTGACATGCTCGGGTGAATAAATACTTTCTCTAACATATAATACAAATAATTTTTCAAATCTATCATTTTAGCTAGTTCTATACGGTTAGAAGGTATATTCACTGGTTGAGTAACATGCATTAAATCAATAAAAAACGCTACCTCACTTATGAGTAGAAAACCAGATAAACCAGAAGGAAAAAAGTTAGGAAACTTAACAACAACTGGGGAGAGATCATTACTCCAAGATTATCTCTCCAAATAAAAATCAAACACTGATATTACTTTCCCAAAATCTGGATAAGAAGGTCCATCCCTACTCAACCTTAGGTCCCATTCTCTCTGAAAGATACGACATACCCCATCAGGCACAGTAAAGGAAAACCATAAAAGATAGTAGTAAATTCAAGATTTATTTGAAATGATCCAATCCAGAATAAAAATGGTATAAAGAGGTTTCATATTGAGAACAAGAAAATATCAATTAAGATCAATCTCTGATAAAGATAAAACACAAGTGTGGAAATGAAGACCCTTCTCTCTCTTTTTTCTAGGGGGTATAGAAATATATATCACATAAGATAAAATCTTCTTAGGAAGATTTAGTCGATTCACAATATGATTCAATATAAATTAATGATATGCACCGGTATCAAATAAATCATTCACTTGAGATGAAGCTATAGTGATGGTACCTATCAAAGTCATTAGACTCGTATCATCTTCCTCTAGAGACTCTTCCACTTCATGAAGAATCTTTGTTCTAGAAGTATATGGTTGGAACCCCTTAGCTCTTGAAGCATATGAATTCACCAAAGTAATTTTTTGTGATAATGAGCCCATGTAGCTATGTGGGGAAAAAAGATATAACAAAATTTCTACAAGTATCCTGAATGACCATAAGAACCAAAAAATCTTAGGTTCCTCAGTGTAAACTGGTTTTGAATGCTCAGTCTTACCACACTATAATCAAGTCAAAGGGCCTCTAACAGGTACTTCAAGAGGTCTAGAAGAACCCTGATTTCTAGAAACACCATGACACTCATCATGATTTCTATTTCCTTTAAAGGTACTCATGGAACTTCCACTGGGATAAAAAGGAACTCTCATCAACCCTGAATTACCATCCAGATCAAGCTAAACCATCAACTCCCCATCCATTAAGTCATAATAAGAAGCAACCATTAGTAAGAAAACCTGAGAACAAATATAAAATTAAATTCTAATCTCTAACCATTGATTCTTAATCTTCTCATTCGATACAATCTCAGTTGAAAACTACACAAGCTCAGTGAATCGGTTCACATATTATGTCATGGTCCCATCATCTTGATTGAGTTTGAAAAAATTTATAGCCTTATCCAGCACCATATATTCTAGATAGAACTAGTCAGTGAAAAGAACTTTGAAGCCCTTGCACTCTAAATACTCATGCCTCTTCACTATCATCATTGATTCCCACCATATCCTGCCAGGTCCTTCTAGCTTGAAGGTGACATATTTCACCATAATCAAATTAGGAATTTCCAAGAACTCAAACAAAATCACAATCCTACTCAACCAATACTTATCTTCTTGAGTTTTATTAGAGAATTGGAATGCTGGTGGATTCTGGTAAAGTAACTCCTTAGCACAACTCTGGAATTCATCCCTCTAAGGTTCCATAATTAGAGCCTGAGTGGGTACGGGTGCAGGTACCTATCCCAGAGTTGAGACACCATGTATAATAATCTCGATGAGATTCTAATCCATAGGAGTATTCACTCATTTTGGTTCATCAGTATATTCCTCTTGGATCATATTAACATGTCTTCTTAGAGGCATGATTCTACACAACATCAGAAAACAATATTGAAGACATTAAAAAGTTACACAGATCAACACTCAAATAATAGCAACAAGTAAAATGATCTCATCAGATAAGATATTAAGATTTTTATCTAACCTATCCCAATCAAAATTAGGGAAAATACTAGAATTATTCCTCAATATTCCTTTCCCAAACCACCCATGGTGACCTAACAAACATTATGATGAGATATGGATAGGAACTCACTCATAACTACCTACTAATCCCCAATAAGATACTACAACCATATACTAACATCAAGGAAAAATTCACAACCTAAACATTTGATAACACTTTGTCACAAACCTACCCGGATACACTGGTACCCTAATACCCGAGCTAGCACTGAAAAGGCCCAAAGGACATTCCCAATCCCTATGAGTTGGTGACTAGTACCTGGAATCATACAAGATAAAAGTAGGAATGGATTTTCCACATAAACAGTGGATGATAAAGATACATATCAGTATGATCAAAACTCTGAAGTAAGATAGTACCAGAAACCAAATAGGTAAGTCAAAAACCTAAAATAGTACATCATCCAAGAACTCATAATATAACTAGAATACTCAAACTCCCTAAAGGGATACATCACTCCAAGCCCTATAGGATCAATACCATCCACATCCTCCAAGAGGTTCTTTCCCTTTTCTCGGACTTGTTAGAATAAAATCTAGAAATTCCCAAAGGAAAAGGTAGGGTGTGAGCTATAAATCCCAGTAGGGTCTCACCAAGTGTTCCATAAAAATATGTTATAATAATAAACTAAATCATTATTTAAATTTATATAAAAAATGCATGGAAATACATTTTCATGTTTAAAATAAAATAATCCTTCATTTAATAACGATGGAAAACATTTTAAACATGGATCAAATAAACATTTTATATAGAACAGTTTATATAAATAACTAGGCATGAGTATAGTAGTTTCACAATAAATGGTGTATATATATATCAAAGGAATCACAACAAAAAACATGGTCATGTGAACTTTGGTATGATATTTCTTGGTTATAGGATCCTCACACTCTCATATTAGTGATCATGGTAATGTGTTCACACATCCCACGAGATTAGTCTGAATAGGACTCATCAATATCCCATTTGGGATAAGATCTTCCTAACTAGGTTTTTATTAGAGTTTTCACCAACAATCCATTTGTATGGAATTATTAACCTGGTTTACTTGTCTAAAATAACCCACTAACTACCCAGGATTGCATGTGTTCAATCAATTAGTTGAAAAAGAGAAAATCATTTCCTTTTAAATTCACAATCATCATTTACAATTCAATTTCTTGCTTTTCCATTTCAAATGCCAATTCACTTTCAAAACTAAAACATGGGTTTTTCATCAATTTGTACCATTTCAAAACAAAAAAAATCATCAGTTTTTAGTAATTCAATTTAATCCATTTTCAAAAATCAATTCCCAAATAAATTTACAATTTCCAACAATTTCTAAAATATGTCCCAAATTCCAATTCCATTAGAATTGAGGGGTTTTCTCAAAATTTCATGCCAATTAAAAACACCATTCCAATTCATCTTGAATTGGGTTTTCATAATTAAATTTAAATCAGTTTAAATAAAATAAATCAATTTAATGTGTAATTATATGGACAAACTCAAATGGAACCACCTACCTTTATTCACAGTAACAAGAACTCAAAACCGCAGCAGGATTTGACAACAACGAATGATGGAAATGGAGATAAAGAAATATAACCTAGATTCAATATATGAATCAATGGATTTTATATCCATAGATCATGTGATGATATAATAAACCCTATGGTGGAAATAAAGTGAGAGTGAAAGAGAAATAATGGGAGGAGAATCACTTACCGGAGAGGGATTGAACAAGATATGTTATGCTTCGATCCACCTAGGAATGGGTTTGAAAGAGCCAAAAAGGGTTCTTGAGATATTCCAAGACCTAGGAATTTTTATATGCTAATTTAGAGTCAATAGGGAGGTTAAATAGAGGTTTTTAATTTTTTAAAATAAATTTCAAAATTAAAAAGTCTCTCGTACACGGTTTGCTGGGCAAGGCCGCACAATTAGACAAACTGTGCACCCTAACTATGCACCCCTCTACTGGGGTGCATGGTTTATACTAGGTGGGAACATGGTTTGTAAAACCATGCACCAAACATGCATACCCTCACTATCTAGATTTGAACGTTTTTCACTGGGTCGGTGAAAGGTTTGGGTAAATTGTGCGCCAACCGTACACAGCCCAAAGAGCCTCCAAAATTTTCTAAATTCCACCAGGAGAACCCATAAACAAGACCCAAAAAAAGTATGATCAAAATAAGGTTCAAATATTACCTGAAAACCATTAATATAATATTAAAATCAAATATTTAAAGGAGTTCCAAATAATCAAATACGGTCATAACCTATGGATTTTCAAACTTCACAATGTTTCCTCTACTCAAAACACCCATTTTGGGATCTGCATTAGGTAGACCATGAAATATTGTTTCAAATAAATGGAATAGTTCCTATTAAAAATAAAACCCTTTAAAATTTCTTGCTTCATTCTTGCCTTCCCATTTTTTCTTCAACTCTAGAAAACCCAATCCTCAAAATATCTTCTTCTATGTCGCGGTGCTTCTCTAAGCACCCATTCCAACTAACCTTATATTATTCCTCCAAAAAATTGATGATTTATACATATAGGCTAGTTAATCTCAAAAAATATCCAAAAATGTCTTCTAAAATTATCAATATTGGCCTTCTCAATTTTAATAGGTATTTTTCAATGCAAAACTCCATGTTACATAGTGTGGAATGAACTAACTCCCCGTTTCAGTTAAGCCTTCAACCACAATAATCACCAAAACACCTAGTAAAATGGATTTCATTTTTTTTCATGAACTATAGGTTTTTAATAATACTATTCATTACAACTTCTTTTAAACTCTGTCAACTACATCATGGATAGCATAGTCATTTCAACCTAAAATGCCTCCAAATAGAAATGACTTATATAACACCCACATCTTCTCCATACTTTGTTGAGTGGATTATTTTCACTTTATTTGTTGTGTTTTGATAATTATAAAATCCTAATTTTATTTATTCCCTATAACATTAGTTTTGAAAAGAATAAATTATTTTATCCATTTCCTATTAATTGTTTAATTATTCGTTAAATTGTTTTCTAATTTATTTATTCTTATTCTTTCTATTATGTCTATTTTGGAGTTCTCGTTGTGTTTTTACATAATTTATTAATGGATAATATATTTAATATTGAACTCTATATATTAATCATATTATATATAAAGTTTCATAAATTCACTAAGTCTTGAAATCTTACACATAAACCAACATATTACATATTCTGTATTTTAGAATTTTTCTAAGTAAAACTTCTTATGTGATAGATAAACTTCTTACCTGTGAACTAAACTTATTATATATGAACTAAACTTCTTAAGTATTCTATGTTTGAAATTTTTCCAAGTATAAATTCTTATGTATTGGATTAATATATTACATATTAACTAAACCTCTTACATATGAAATAAACTTCACACATAGTAGATAATAATCAAACGTGTGAAGTTTTTTAAAAAATCAGTCTTTCATCTTACATATATAGGGAGAATAATTTAATTATCTTATGTATTTTCAATGTAAAACTTACCATGTATTAAAAATTATATTATAAATTTCATATATGCTATTTATGATTATTTTTATAGAATTATATTACATATCCTTGATTTTTTTGATAAGTTAAATATATTACATATACTTTGAAGATTATTTATTTATATTATGTATGAATGTTTATTTTTCAAAAATATATTTTTTTGGTTTATTTATTCATTTAATTTTATTATTTAATATTTATTTAATACTATATATTTTAATTCAAATATTATTTATATTTTCTAAGAGATTAATTGTGCATGATTATGGGGACCTCTTCACATGTTTATGTAAAGATTAAAGGATAATTTAATGGAGTATTTATTATTGTTATTAATTGATTATTTGAAATTATTTTGACATATTTATCATTGTATATCTTGGTTTCTATTTTATAGAGTATTAAGGTATTAAATATTACTCCCATGTGAAATATTTATGGTGAAAATTATGGTGATTACTATGGTTTGATATTTACAAAGACTTTGGAATCAAAGGAGGAAAATCATTATTATTTTTATTTTATCTAAAGTTTGAAGAATGAGGTGGAAGATACATGATGTGACTCTATCTTATTCTTATGTACTTCATAGTTCTATATAGGTTCTTGGAACTTTAATGTTCAATGGTTTGTTGAGGCATAGCTAGAACGCCCAAGATGCATCATTAAATTTTTTTTAAAGGGTCAAGAAGAACATTTTTATACCAATACTTATGTTTGCATCTACCAGTATGTTTTTTGTTTTTTTATTTTTATTTTTTTGGTAATTATTCTACACTACACTGTATTTATTTATTTATTATTCCACCCTTAAAAGGTATTGACTGGTTCTGGCCACCTGGCCATAAGGTAGTGACACAGGTTATGATTTATTCTATTAAAAATCACTAAGTCAGGGTTACTACTATAAAAAGCCTGTTTTCTACATCCTCCAACATAAAAGGCTGATTTGGGTTTGGTAAAGATCCTTTATAAAGTCCTAAGTTAGTTTTGATCCCGTATAAAAGACTATACTATGGTTTATCCCTTTTAAAATTATTCATTTGACTTGAACCTATAAAAATATTTTATCTATAATGAATATTCATACTCTTAGGTTGTAGTGTGAAGAGTATGTGTAGAATCATTTGGGTTATAACTACTATAAAATCCTACTATTCTAACTTTACTTTATTCTACTTTCCCTTTTCGCACATACATTTGATTTCTTGTTTAAGACTGAGTTGTTAAATAATCTTCATCTACCAAATTATAAAAATAATTTTAAGTAACTCTTATTTTTAATATTAATAATCCCCCCATTTGTCTTGTCATCACACTAGGTGGGACCAAAAAATTTGTATCTAAGCAAGAAATTTTTAGGATATTTTTATTATGATCTATTATTTATCTCTATTACTAAATATCTATCCTATTCCTTAATAATATTAATGGAAATATCTATTTTCAATTATAACAAGTCATAAGGTCTAGATTTTGAATATTTTGTGACCACCTCATGTTAATGGAAGTGATTATGGTTATTATAAGGATATAATAAAGGTATTTTTGAAAAATATAGGTATTGAATATTTGACTATCATGGGTAGACCTTATAAATTACTGGAAGTTTATATTGATACTTTTATTGGTAATTATGCAATTAAATATGTTTTGAATTACAAAGTTATGAATTTTCTTTATTTTTATTTTAATATAAATGTTTATCGATGCATTTATTCTTAAAAAACTACTTATGACATTTAAAGGACTTTAAAAGGAACCCATCAAAGCACTGTAAAATTAAAGATAACCAATCTAGGTGTTTTTAGGGATGAATTTCAAGAATTCAAGATCTTTGATCATGAAAGTTTAAGTGAAATGTATGATAGGTTTAATAAGATTATGAACAACAAGTGTACTCTTAGTGAAACCATGAATAATGGAGTATTAATTGAAATAATCCTCTAATATTTTCCTAAAAAGTAGTATTCCAAGAAGGTTTGTATTGAATAAAGAAAGGAATTTTATAAGTGTACCATTGATGAGATTATTATTTCACGAATTCAATGTGACCTTGATTTAAAGAATATTGATAATGAAGTCTATGACAAAAATGAGGTAATTGATTTCAAGTCTACTAAACATGATTCTTATAACTCTTATAGTGGTTGTTCATATTTTTCTAACTCTGAGAAATATAATGATTTGAATCAACAAGAAAAGTGTTTACATTGACTCATGAAGAAAAGGAAAAGCGATAAAAATCAATGTAAGATGAAGTATAAAAATAATTTTAAAATTAAATGTAATTCAAATTGTATTAAATGTTTTGAATGTAAGAGACAAGATCACACCAAATATTAATTTCCAAGGATGAAAAATTAAAACTAATAGAAAAGGGATAAAAATAAGAATAAGAATAAAGCTTTAGATTCAAATTGTAGTTGTATAGAAGATTTAGAATAAATTCAATAATTTATAAGTGAAAAAGGAAACATGTAATCTTGATTTTATAGATAAATGTAGAAAAATTTATTTATTTCATTCTCATCAATCTTATTCAAGTGATTTATGTGAATCTACTATGAAAGAAATAAATATTTTTTAATAGATAAAACAGGAAAAGAAATAAGTTCTAGTTATAAATCTGATTCTTCTTTTGATTCTAGAAATCAAAAACTTTCTATTGAGGTATTAAATGAAATTTTTGACACATATTATGAATATATTGTAAAATTTTCAAATAAATAAAATAATTTAAGTAAAAAACACAAGAATGTTATTGAATAAAAATAAATTCCTCGATAAATTGAAATTTTAAAGAAGGTTGATTGTGAAATTTCTAATATTAAAGAAGAAAATGAAAACTAAAGGATTTTATTTCTAAAAATAATGATGAGAAACAAAAGAAATTTAATTTTTTGTTTGATGTTTTTTCTAAAATTGAGAAAGTGAATAAAAATTTGAAAAATTATACTTCATGTACAAAATATAAAATATATGATGATTTTGAATTTTTGAAAATGAAAATATGAAAACCTTGCTCTTTAATACACATTAATTCATGATTTATTACATAATACTACACATAATACAACCCAAAATATTGATAATTATAGTGTATTTTTGAATTAGGTATATTAAATAAAAACGTAAAATACAAAATACATCATCTTTATTGAAAATTTTCTTAACAAGACTATACTTAAAACTGTATGGGATAACCTAGAGACATACATAATAAAGGGGTGACTATAAAGCCTAGTAAGGAAATAAACATGACATAACATGAATAAGGTAATACATGTTTTAAAATAGGCATATCAATGGGGCATAAAATGGGTGAGAATCATAAAAATGAATAATGAGTCATGATATAACATGATAATCATAAAGGTAATATGGGAAATATGGAAATAATTTAAAACATTTCATCATAAACATAGGCCAAGGAAAAATATCAAGACATCATGATGGAAAAAGTACCATGATGTATTAGTTTTACTCATTAATCCCTTGAATGATATTTCATTAGACTAAAATATTATCCAATACATTGGAGCGCTATATAATTCTGGGTGCACCTGTTACTTTCATTTTGTTCTCATGCTTAAGTGCGCCACATAGATCATACAACATGGATTAATTCATCATCATATTTTATTACACAATAAATTATTATGGAATAAATAAATTTAAGTCCCAAATAAATAAGTAGAAGGTAATAAAGGTTAATTCCCTTGATAGTAAATGGGTACGGGTATTCATTGCACAATTGTTTGGCATGGAAAATCACAGTTAAATTTCGGCAGCATAATAGAGGCGTATGAATGTTCATGGGAGGGATTGATGAGAGTGAAATGGGTCTCTCATAATTTAGACATAAAATAGAAATTAATTTGGTATGTAATAACATATACCAACATTTAGGAAATTAAAATAAAATACATAAGATAAAGAAGATACTTGAATAAATAGGAGAAGGAGGGGTTGCCTTACCTTGAGATTGTGATTCCAAATGCTTGGGAAGAGCTTCTTGAGAGTTAGGGTAACCTTGGGAGGACTCTAGAGAGGGGATGTCAGAGTAATTATGTGCTCCAAGTATTTTTAATGAAGAGAAATTGGATATTGGGTGGGTTTATATAGGAAAAGAGAGGGTAGTTCTTTATTATTTCTCAAACTTAGGTTTTGAACTATATATAATAAAATAACCAAAACAAAAAACCTTACCATTGTTTTTTATAAATAGTGTTGGTTTTCATTATTTAATTAGGAAAATGGAAGAAATTATTAAAATATTTCACTTAGTGATGTGGAGGTAAGTCATGCTCTTAAAGAAATGATTTTAAAATCTTAAAATATATTATAGGTTTTGGAGGATTCATAAAGGATTTATAAAATTAATAAAATTAAATTAAATTAGAATTATTTTAAATTTAAAACATATATTTGATTGTGTGTACCCTTTATAGTATTTATTACATCACTTTTGGTTCATTATGATGTCATAATACACACCGTACATTTATACGGTGTTTAATTTTTACCCAAAAATTCGATTATCTCAGAAAATTATGAAAAAATCACCATTGAATAATTTTAACATTATTATTCAAAAAATAATATTAATTTTATCAAAATAATTTTATAAATATGTTTAATTACACTTTTAAAATAAGAATCGACACTTATTGAGAAATGCATGGTTTTTTTACAATAACAATTTTGGAACCCTTATAAAAAGTACATTTAAATACATAAAAATCATATGATCATTTATATTTGATAAAAATTATTTAATAATAATATTTTATTAAAATATTATTTATTTCAAAAATCCTTTAATTCATCAAAGTAAATTCCTTAATTGAATTTAAATATTACATAAAAATATAATTTTTTTATTATATAAAAATCAAGACCATTTATAAAGTAATGATAAGAAGTAAATATAAAAATCATTATATTAAAAATACAATATAAATTTTCATATTATTATGGTCTTGATACATATCCCTTTAATACACCAGAAATCTCCCTAAGGGTAAGGTGGGAAACAATGATATTTTTATGGGGTGGTTCAGTGTACATGTTTGGACCGTGATCTCGATGAGATTGAACTTCTCCTGTAAATATTTCTACTCCTACTTAAGTTTTTGGATCTAAACTTGGGATTGATTGAGGTAAAATCTCAGTGATTATATCTCACTTGTAAGATTAGATAAATGGGCTTCATAGGGTATGATCCTACTGGTTGAGGTCATAAATTCTTTTGTTTGTATAAATTGGATTTTTTTAAACCTTATATTTGTACTGATCATATAATCATTGTTCAAATAATATATTATCAATAGTTATAATGATTAAAAGAATTTTAAATATTATTGGATATAATAAAACAAAATAATTTCATGTGTTTTATATAACTATAATACATATTAATACATTTAATTAAATCATAAGGAAAATTTTATTTATAAAAGTTTAGGTCATTAAAATCTTCCCCGCTTCGGGAATTTCACCCTCTAAATTTTCATTTCATGCACTAAAAAATATTAGGGTAATTTTGTCTCATAACCTCATCCAGTTCCCACATTTCTTCTTCAAACTTTTGGTTTCTCCACAGCACTTTGACTATGTGCATTGTCTTATTTCATAGAAATTTGCCTCTAGGATCTAATATTTTCACCAGCTTCTTCTCATATGAGAGATAATTCTCCAATAGTACCACTTTTGGATTGAGTACATGTGAGGGGTTTGGTATGTACTCTCTCAAGGTGGATACATGGAATTCATCATGTACTTGAGATAGGTTATGTGGTAGTACTATTTGATAGGTCACCGCTCCAATGTGATCAAGGATCTCAAAGAAAGAGATGTATCTTGTACTAAGATTTCCCTTCTTCCCAAATATCATGAATTTATTCCATGGAGATACACAGAGGATTTCCATGTCTCCAATCTCAAACTCTAGGTCTCATCGATGATTGTCATCATAGATCTTTTATCGACTATGAGAAACCTTGATGTGTTGTTGAATTGTATTAAACTTTTCCACCATTTCCTCAACCATTTTAGGACCAAATAGTTTTTTCTCCCCAACTTCATCCCAACATGTAGGTGTTTTGCACCTCTTTCCATAAAGAGCTCCATAGGGAGACATTTGGATGCTTGAGTGGAAACTATTATTGTATGAGAACTCGAGCAGAGGAAGATGTTGGTCTCATCCTCCTTTAAATTCAATTGAGAATGCTCTCAACGTGTCCTTGAGTGTATGGATAGTCCGCTCAGATTAACCATCAGTTTGAGGGTGATAAGTCATTCTGAAGTTCAACTCAGTATTTAGATCATGTTGAATATTCTTCCAAAACTTTTCATTAAATATTATATCTCTATCATATTTAAATGATAGTGGTTTTCCATGTATCTTCACCACTTCTATAATGTATATCCTTGTAAGTTGATCGAGAGAGAAGTACTCTCAAATTACAATGAAGTGTGTAGTATTTGTAAGATGATCCACCGCAACAAATATAGCATTATTTCCTCTTAATGACTTCAGAATACTAGTAACAAAGTCCATGGTGATGTTTTTTTATTTCTATTTAGGTATGGATAATGGTTTCATCATCCCCTTGGATTTGTTTCTTTTCATCCTTCACTTGCTGACATACAAGACATCTTGATGTATATTCCATGATCTCCTTCTTCATATTGTCCCAATAATATTTCTCTCAGAGATCTTGATATATCTTTGTGCTTCCTAGATGGATGGAGAAGGATGAGATATACGCATCATCCAACAGGTCCTTCTTTAACTTAGGATTTATTGGTACACATAGTCATGACCCAAATCTCACAAATCCTTATTCATTAACATTGAACTCATAGGATTTACATTTTCTTATAGCTTACTATTTTTTTTGAATTCCCACATCATCTATTTGAGCATCCTTTATCTTTTCCAAAAGAGATAATTGAGTAATCAATTGTGAAAGGATTGATTATTTTCCTTCCTTTATTATTCCCATGTCCATCCTCTTCAAGTCTAAGAATATCAGATCCTTCTCAATTCTCATCAATGATATAATTTCTAGATCCTTTATACTTAGAGCGTCTACCACTTTATTTTTTTTAGGATGGTAGTGGATTGAGAAATCATAGTCCTTGATTATATATAACTATATTCATGGTGTATATTCAACTATTTATGTGTGAATATATACTTATGGCTCTTGTGATCTGTCTATATTTAACACTTCTCCCCAAAGAGATAATGCCACTAGATTTTCAATGTGAATATCACTGAATCCAACTCTATATCATGCATTGGGTAGTTATGTTCATGAACCTTCAATTGACTTGAATCGTAGGATATCACTTTTTCATTTTTCATTAACACATAGCCCAAGCCCTTCTCTGAAGCATCACTGAATACCATGAAAATTTCTCCACTTGTGGGTAGTGTGGGTACAGGTGTAGTGATAAGCCTCTTTTTCAACTCCTTAAATATATATTCACATTAATCATTCTAAACAAACTTGAATCCCTTACAAGTTATCTTGGTTATAGGGTTTGAAAATCATGATAAATTTCTCACAAATCAATGATAGTACCTAGATAATCCAAGGAAACTACAAATATCTATCGCAGATGTTGTTCTCATCCATCCTTCAATTACTTATATCTTCAAAGGGTCCAAATATATCCAATTTTTTGTGATAATATTCCCCAATAATGACACTTCATTCAACCAGAACTCTCATTTTCTATAATTACCATAAATATTTTCCTTCTGTAAGGTATTTAGCACAATTCTTAGATGCTCTTCCTTGATTTTAGAGTATATTATAATATCATCTATAAAGAATGCCAAAAAAATTTCAAGGTAATATCTAAAGACTCTATTCATCGTGTCCATAAGGATTTTTAGAGTATTAGTGAATCTGAATGGTATTATTATGAACTCATAGTTACCGTACCTTGTACAAAAAGAATTCTTGGGGATATCCTCCTTCTTCACCCTAACTTGGTAATACCCTAACTACAGATCCACCTTGGAGAATTATTGTGATCCACATATCTAATTGAAAAATTCATTAATCCATTATAGAGGATACTTGTTATTTATCATGATCTTGTTGAGCTCATGATAATCAATGTAAAGGTGCATTGACCCATCCTTCTTCTTAACAAAGAGGATTGGTGCACCCCATGGTAAAGTACTTGGGTGTATGAACCCTTTATCCAGATTCCCCTATGGTTTTTTCTTCAACTCCTTAAGTTTCACAATATCCATTGTATAAAAATTCTTGGATAATGGTAACTCCCCATGTATAATCTTGATTTAAAATTTGACCTCTCGGCTAAGAGGAAGACTATGAAATTCTTCAGGAAGAACTTCAGTATATTCCCTGACAATGGGAATGTATTCAATGATGATCATTTCCTTAGACTTGATCATTTGATCTAGTTATTATTTCTCATAGGTAAATAATATCCATGCTTGAGATATTGTTTATAAATAAGATTCATCCATCTCCTTTCATTTTTATATAGTTAGATGATTATTTGAGATACAGAAGGTGATTTTATTCTTATGGAAATTTATGTTGGATCTATATAGGTAAATCCAATCCATGCCTATAATTACATCAAATTCTACCAAAGGGAGTATCACAGGGTTCACTGGGAAGTTCTTACCACACATTTTTATAGGGGAGGAGTTATATACTCAGGATGCAATAATTTCCCCATTTTCCATTTTCATCAACGTCTCCACTTCTATGCTTTGTGGTGGTGTTTGAATAGTTATACTAAACTTTTATGATATTAAGGAATTCGTAGAACCAAAATCAAAAAATTTGTTCTCAATTATTGAATGAATAACCAGCATACATTTCACCACTTTGTTGTTATGATTCACCTCAATGGTTTTGATAATATAAGATCTTCCTTGCTACCTTGGAGGTTGTTGGTTGTATCTAAAAAACCTTGTCTTAGTGCATTGGTTTGAAAAGTGTCATGGTTCCCTGCAATTGAAACAATGAACATTGCACTAAGGGTTAAATGGATCATTCCTTTCATCCATTACATTAGTGGGATTCTTCCGTTGGAAATCCCTAGATAGGTTTCCTTCCTTCCTGCACCTAAATCATTTCCTTGTTCCTATTAGGCAATTTTTATGGTTCTTCTTTCCATACTTTTGACAAGTGGGATGTTGAAATTTCTTTACACAGATATATTTCTCCATCAGACCACTAAAATTAAACTTCACTTTCTACTTCTTATCCTCATGATACCCTTGATATTTTTTAATCTTTATTTCAACTTTGATGTCACATCAAACAATTTTCTCACAGCTATCAATGTCTCATGTCACCAGGGATTTTTTTTGACTAGGTTTTATCCCACCAATAAAGTGGTCATCCTTTCATTTAGGGGTAACAACAATGTTGAAGATGTATTGTGTGAGTCCTTTAAAGTTTTTCTTGTATTCCTCGATATATTTGTAATATTTTTTCTTAGGGTCAAGGAAATCCCATTCCATTTTAATTTGGAGAGTGTAGGGAAAAATATTTATCAAAAAACATTTTTTGGAATTCCATCCACCCCATCACTTTGATATCTTCCTCAGAATTAATATTCTTGATCAATGTCTACCACTGATCAGCTTGTCTCTCCATACGATAAACATTTAGTAGAACCTTCTCTTTCTTAGAATATTGAATTATGGAGAAGATATTCTCAATAGAGTTGATCCATTGTTCTGTGATTAGGGGATCAGATGATCCATTAAAATTTATAGGCCTTTGCTGCATAAAGATCTCAATTGTAGATCATTATTTATTAGGTGGATTTGGGAACTCTTGATCTAGGTTTTTATTTATAACCTTAGTAAGCTGAGAGAGTATCACCACAAAGTTCACGGTTCCTACTCCCATCAGGTTGGAAATCTCATTGTGGTAGTCATCACATTTACCTTTACATTGGTTATTTACTCAATTCCTACTATTTCTATCCATTGGATAGAATAAAGAGAAAATTAGGGAAGGTATTTTTAAACTATTAAACACATAAATGTTAATATAATGACATTAAAGGTATAAGTTATAAATTACATGTATTTACTTAACTTATTAATTTCTAGGCTTCAATCTATGTTATTTGTGATCTATTTTCTAACATATACTCTTATGGGAATTTTTTGTTCCTTTGATAATGGTTAGTAATGAGATTATTAATTTACCAAAGAATATCCCCTGGGAGTGTCAAACTAGGTGTGAAGCAAGGCCCATTTTTTTCACCAATTCCCGGTCGAGTCTAGCTCAATGTGGTGTTTTCAGGTTTTACCCCTATATACATATGTGCTAGATCCACATCCACTTGTGGTATCTAGACAGGGATTTATTTTCTTGATAAACTACTTACCCTATACTTTAATAAAATTTAGTTATTTTTTCTTATACTTAGTTGTATCCCTTAGTATTCTCTACATTTTTCTAATCCTAGTCCCAAAAATAACTAAGCTTTTCCTTTGATACTAACTACGACAACTCTGCTCTTTAATATACAATAATTCATGATTTATTACATAAGATTAAATATAATACAACATGGAATATTTATAAGTATAGTGTCTTTGATAATTAGGTACATTACATAACAAATTAAAATATTAAATACATCATCTTTATTGAAAACTTCCTTAACATGCTCGTACTTAAAACTGCATGTGATAACCTGGGGACATACATAAGAAAGGGGTGAGCTATAAATCCCGGTAAGTGGATAAACATGGGATAACATGAATAAGGTAATAAATGTTTTAAAATATTCATATAAATGGGGCATAAAGGGTTTTATAATCATAAACATGAACAATTATCCATGATATAACATGATAATTATAAAGTCAACATGGGAAATGTGGCAACAACTTAAAACATTGAACCATAAACATAGGTCAAGGATAAATTCCAAGACATACTGATGGAAAAATTCCTATGATGTATTAGTTTTACTCCATAATCCCTTTCATGACATCTCATTAGACTAAAACATTACCCAATGCATTGGAGCACTATATAATCTCAGGTGCACCCGTCACTTTCATTTCATTCTCATGCTTAAGTGCGCCACATAGATCATACAACATGGATTAATTAATCATAATATGTTATTCCATGATTAAGGAGTGTGTAATACATACATTTAATTATCCAATAAATAAGTATAAGTTCATAAATTGGAACACCCTTTATATAAAATGGGTACGGGTATTCACTATACAATTGTTTGGCATGGAAAATCCCAATGAGATTTCGACATCATAACAGGGGTGTATGAATGTTCATGGGAGGTATTGATGATAGTGAAATGGGTACCTCATCATTTAGACATAAAATTGAAATTAATAGGGATATGTAATAACATATCCCAACACTTAGGAAATGAATATAAAATACATAAGATAAACAAGATACTTGAATAAAGAGGAGTAGGAGAGGATCTCTTACCTTGAGAGTGTGATTCCAAATGCTTGGGAGGAGCTTCTTGGGAGCTTGTGGGAACCTTGGGAGGACTCTAGAGAGGTTAGGGAAGATTAATTATGTTATAAAAGGATTTTTAATGAAAAAAAATTGGATATTGTGTGGGTTTATATAGAAAAAGAGAGGGGAGTTATTTATTATTTCCCAAACTTAGGTTTTGGACTTTGTATAATATAATAACCAAAACCACAAAACTTCCCATGGTTTCTGAATATTGTTTTTTCCAAATAGGGGTGGTTTTAATTATTTTATTATGACAAGGATTTAACTTATTAAAATATTACTCTTCGTGATGTGGAGGTGAGTCATGCTCTGAAAGAAATTATTTTAAAACCTTAAAATATATTATAGGTTTTGGAGGATTCATAAAGGATTTATAAAATTAATAAAATAAACTTAAAATCAAATTAATTTAAATTTTAAACATATATTTGGTCGTTTATACCATTTATAGTATTTATTACATCACTTTTCCTTCATTATGATGTCATAATACACACCACACATTTATACGGTATTTAATTTTTACCTGAAAATTCAATTGTCTCAGAAAATTCTGAAAAATTCACCATTGTATAATTTTAAAATTTTGATTACAAAAATAATATTAATTTATCAAAACAATTTTTTAAATATGTGTATTTTTAATTTTAAAATACGAATCTACATTTATTGAGAAATGATAGGTTTTTTTACAATAATAGTTTTCAAACCCTTATAAAAATTACATTTAAATTCATAAAAAAATATGATCGTTTATATTTGATAAAAAATATTTAATAAAAATAATTTATCAAAATATTACTTATTTCAAAAATCTATTAATTCGTTAAAATAAATTCCCTAATTGAATTTGAATATTACCCAAAAATACAATTTGTATTTTATTGTATAAAAATCAGAATATTTTATAAAGTAATGATAAGAAGTAAATATGAACATTATTATATTGAAAATACAATATAAATTTTCATACTATTATGGTCTTAATACATATCCATTTAATAAACCAGCAAACTCACTAAAGGTAAGGTGTGTGACAGTGATATTTTCATGGGGTGGTTTGGCGTACATGCTTTGGGTCGTGATCTCGATGAACTTTAAATTTTCCCTTAAATATTTTCTATCACGATTAAGTTGTTGGATATCATATTGGGATTTATCAAGGTAAAATATCATTGATGTTATCTCCCTTGGAAGCTCTAATAAATGGGCTTTATAGGGTACGATCCTACTGGTTGAGGTCATCACTTCCTTTGTCTGTGTAAATTGGATTTTTTAAAATTATATATTTATAATAATCATTGATCACTATTCAATAATTATATTATCAATGGTTATGATTATTAATGGTATTTTAAATCCAATAGGATGTAATAAAACCAAAAAAGTGCATGTGTTTTCTATAACCATAATACATTGTAAAACATTTAATTAAATCATAAGGGGGTTTTATTTATAAAAGTTTGGGTCATTATAGAAAATGTGAATCTTAAAGATGAAATTTAAAGTTTAAAGGAAATTTTATCTAAATTTACTATTGGTAGTAAAACTTTATATGAGTTTATGTGACTATAGAAAATGTTGAGAACAAAGACAAATAGAAATTGTCTTGGTTATGATGGGAGATTACTATGGATATAGAAAAGCAGTTTGTTAAAGGTAAAAAATAAGGTATTTATTCTATTATTATTTTTAGATTTGGTTTATTGGTCATTATTCTAGTGGTTTCTATTTAAAGTTTGTTCAATATTTTGGTCATAAGAAGTCATTTATTTCTAAAAAAATTATATTTAAACACACTAATACTTCCGAAATATGGGTTCTTAAAGCTACTTTCTTAAATCCCATTGGACCTAAGCTGGTAAAGATTCCCAATTAGGTATATTTATATTGGACAACATGCATACCCACCATATTATTAATATTTGGTATGTTAGCATGTACTAAAATTTTCTTGTTATTTCTTTATGGCCAGTGAACATGAAAATCTATTTTTCTAACATGTTCAATAATTTTCAATTCCTTTTAATTATTTATAAATATTTTACTAATTATATTAATATAATTTAACATGTTTTCATGGCTCTTTAAATATTTTTAATTTTTTATACAAGAGGGGTATTCATTATTTTACTATATCAGGATTTAAAACCTGCATGCACTATTTTCATAACTATTCTGCAACTATTGTTTATTAAAGAAGTAAAATAATCATTTTAGGGGGATCTTTACTATTTCTTTTACTTCGTTTGGTATCTATTTTTAGAATGCATGAATTTAGGGGGAGTTTCTTTTTAAATATTTGGTATATTCTTGAACGTGCTCAGTTATATATGTTTAAGCATTCTATTTTAATTTTTTATATAACTTGAGAATGACTTGTTTACTGTTTTAATTTTTTAAATCATGCTAAGTTATATGAATTGTTATTTAGTGTTTAATATAGGGGAGATATTTTTAAAATATAATGTTTTTCATTTTTTAAATCATGATATTTTTTAATTTTTTTAATATGTTATAGTAGAATTTATATTTATTTTTTAGTGTAAGAATGTTGATGTTTCTCTTATATTATTCTTATTTAACTTAAGTAAGTATGTATATGTTTAATATATTTGTATTTATAATATATTTAGGGAAAAAGTTTTATTTGAAATAATATTTTTGGAAAATTTTTTTACATATGTTTCAAAAAACTATTAAATTGTTTTCCAAAAATGAGGATATTTATTCTTTTATTCATAAAAAGGGGATAAAAAATTAATTTTGATTAAAAACTCATTATATAAAAAGGGGGAAATTATTTTAACTTTTTTATTATTCCAAAAAGGGGGATATTTTTTCAAGTGTACTTGGATTTGAAATTATCAAAAAGGATGAGATTGTTGAGTGGATCCTTCCACTTTATTTGTTGAGTTTTGATAATTAAAAAATCAAAATTTTATTTATTCCATCTAAAATGAGTTTTGAAAAGAATAAATGATTATATTCATTGTATTTTAATTTACTAATTGTTCTTTAAATTGTTTTATCATTTATTTATTTTTATTATTTCAATTCTGTCTATTCTAAATAATTCTCATTTTGTTTTGGAAGAATTTCTCAAAGTATAATATATTACATACATAATTTTATGTATTGATTATCTTATATATGAAGTTTTAGATTTTCAATAATTCTTAACATATTATGCATGAACCAACATATTACCTATTCTACATTTCAAAAAAAATTATTAGTATAACTTCTCACGTATAGGATAAACTTCTTATATATGAACTAAACTTCCTACGTATTCTGTGTTTAAAATTTTTTCAATTATAAATTCTTATTTATTGTATGAACATATTATGTATGAACTAAGCCAATTATATGTGATCTAAACCTCTTATTTACTATTAAATAATCTTACATATAAAGTTTGTAAAAAAATTTCAGTGATTCTTCTTACATGTATAGGGAGAATAATTCAAACATCTTATGTATTTTCAATGTAAAACTTCTTACATATTAAAAATTATAGTAAAAATTAGATATATGTTATGTATGATTATTTATATAGGATTATATTATGTATCATTGAATTTTTCACTAAGTTAAATATATTATGTATACTTTGAAGATTATTTATTTATATTATATATAAATCATTATTTTTTTGAAATATTTTTTTGATTCATTTATTTATTTCTTTTAATTATTTAATATTTATTTATAACTATATATTTGAATTTGAATATTATTTATATTTTCAAGGAGATTAATTGCGCATTATTATGGGGACTTTCTCACATGTTTTTGGAAATACTAAAGGGTGATTTAGTGGAGTGTTTATTATTTCTATTAATTGATTATTTAAAATTATTTTGTCCTATTTATTATTGTACATACAAGTTTCTATTTTATTGAGTATCTAGGTATTACATACTATTTCTATATGAATCATTTATGGTGGAAATCAGGGTGATTGTTTTAGTTTGATATTTATGAAGGATTTGGAATTGAAGGAGGAAAATAGTTCTGTTTTTTTCTCTATTTAAAGGTTGGAGCATGCAGTAGATGATACATGATGTGTCTCTATATTATTCTAATTTTATATATAGTTTGACATTGGTTCCTATATATTTGATGTTTGACTATTTTTGTGGTCATATTTGAAACACCCAATCTATATCATTCAATTTTTTAAAGGTATAATAAGATAATTCTGATGTCAACACTTCTCTTCATAACTACTAGTGGGTTTTTTGTTTTTTGTTTTTTTGAGGAAGTTTTTTGTAATGAACTATATTTATTTATAGGTTATACCATCCTTAAAATGTATTGACCAATTCTTCCCACCTAACCAAAAGGTAGTGACACAATTTGAGATTTATCTTATTAAAAACACTAGGTTAGAGTTTATTATATATAAATCTTGGGTTTTGTATTATCCCATATAAAAATATGAGTTAGGTTTGGAGTTTATCCTTTATAAATTCATGGGATAGTTATATTGGGTATTGGTTTATACTACTGATGCATCCATTAAAAGAAACAACACCCTCAAAACATCAAACATGAAACAATATTTCAGAAGATCCCCCTTGACATCGACTTCTGAAATTGGGAAGACCAGGCACCCCAATCACCAAACTGAGTCATCACATCATTGGTTCTCTTTCCAAACAATTAACCAACACATGATATCCATATAAACATGCAATTATAAACAAAAAGTCCAATTCAAATCAAGTATTGATGTGTTTTGGACTTGAAACCTACATCCATGGAAGAAATAGAAGCACTCTCTCATTCATCAAAGAGAAACATATACTTATAAGGAAATATATATCCTAATGAATTAACTGAAGAAGTATCATTAGAACCACATTCTAAAAAATGTTGCTTCTTTTTTTTTCACTCCTTCTGGTATCCTTTATTTTAGAATTTGATCTCTTCCTTTGTCTCTAGTGCATATGAAACTTTGTGTGAACCCAAGTAGGATTCCCTAGAAGGGGAGCCAACTCATACTTTTTTAGGTCCTTTCAGCACTCTCCACTCATGCATTTCATATATAGGTGTTCTTATGGATTAATTATAGAGGTCCCTAGTCATTCATCTATTCAGAACCACCATTAAATATATTCAACATCTATTTATTGGATCTGGTGAATTATGATTACATATAATAATTACCACCTAAATTATTAACATCTAGTTTACTATGCACATCACCTTATGATCTACCCACTGATTATCCTCCACAACATATCCATTCAGAGTGATTCTATCTATCTATGTTATATAACTTCTTATTAGAGTGACTTTTACACAAACTTTACTTGAATCCTATATAAATTTCATTCGTATTATAAAAGTTTCATTTACATCTACCTCACTACATCCTATAGAACATGACTGACTATCTTCAAGCTCCTTATATAATCTTCCCCTATTGGTACTCAGACTCTACTATACTTTTGACAGGCTGCATCCTCCTAGCCTCACTCCACTAATCCTAACTTCAAGGATATTTATGGAATGTTCTTTAAAAAAATATGACATCACATTCGGTTAGAATGGCCTCTTTATAATGAAATACCATTCACCCATGATGCATCTATTGAACTCCATATGTTCAGCTTCTTCTGATGAAAGTCCTTCCATTGTCCTTATTTTGAACATGTCATGGTGTTGGTGTAATGTCTACATCCAGGTTCCTAAGTGTTACTTCCAGATATTATCCTTTGAAAATTCCCAACACTTTAATCAGAAAACATTTCTCACGCCAAATACAATAATTTTTTATCATATATAAAATAATGGATTAATATTTATCCCTTGTAAAATTCTAGGTTAAAGTTGTTCCCTTTGTAAAAGTTTGAGTTTATTTTGAACCTATAAAAGTCATTTGTCTATAGTGGATATCCATACCTCTAGGTTGGAGTGTGAAGAGTAAATATAAGATCATTTGGATATAAAATACTATAATATATTTTTGTTCTATTTTTTATTTATTATGTTTTTCATTTTCAAACATACATTATATTTCTTATTTAAGAATAAATTTTTAAATAATCCTAATATACCAAATTCAAAAAAATAATTTTAAGTAACTTTGGATTTTAAGATAAAAAATTCACCCCCCATCCTCCTCCCCTCTAGTATTTTTACACTCTAGGTGGGACTAAACATACTTTTCATTCATGATCCATCATGGAATATCTAGCATCACTATGGTGATGTGAGTTCTTCCTTCAGCAAACCTATTCCATTTATCTCTAGATATATCCTTCTAATCTCAAACTCTTTACAAAGATTGAATATGTTTGAATAAGATAATTAAACATCATCAACCATCCATTTGATCTAGATTTCACATTTCACCTCAATCTTGATCTTCCAAATCCATGTCCTTAGTATATAGAGATGTCAAGGTTCTTCTTTTCACCTATTAGTTAGTGTTTTCATATGCACCTCTTCTATAAATCTTCCATGAAAATCCTAAAAATCCATTCCCATATATGTCAATATTAATAATTATTACATCACCATCATTTTATATGATTCCCTTATATATTCAACATCATTATATCACCATGTATTAAACAAATCTAACCTTTAATGATTGTCAACTATTGGATTTGGTGCCCTAAAACCAACTATTTTGTGTTTTTAATTACCTACATATTCATTTTATTGAATATTAATAAATATTTTATCACATGATGATTGTTATTATACATAACATTTAATGTGATAATGTCCTTAGAGTATTTTTAACATAGAAAGGTCATATTAGTTCTCCACTATGATGAGATCCTTGAAGTGCTATGATGATATTCTTAAATACATGTTTTATGGTCGGATGACATCATCTAACTGGAGATGGATGATATAAGACATATAGGGTTGGAGGATCATAAGACATAAATACTTATTCTCATGATTTTTTCCCTTTGTAATCACTAAGATAAGTGGTTGTGAGAATATACCTTCCCATAGAAATTACACATGTTTTATGTGTCATTGTATATTCCTATCTATGGATGTGTGTATTGGTCCTTATACTTGATATTGTTATTAATTCATATCATGAGTCACATTATTTGATGTACTAATGAAAACCATGAGGAAATATTCTCACGGAAAGATATGATACGTTGGGTGTGTCATGAGTGATACGAAATTAATGAATATGTCAAGAAAGGATTCGTCTCTTCTAAATTATTAGAAGTATATATATTTTCCATTTTATTAGAATGAAACAACCTGATTAAATTCCATGGCCATGGTGGTTTTATTAGCGAATTCATTTCAATAAATTCAAATAAAATATATCAAGAATATAGGTTGAAGGCATATGAGATGTAACTTTCTTGATGAGATATTGAGATAAATGGATTATATTAAATAATAAACATTTATAGGAGTTTTTTTCATAGTATTATTAACTTCTTTCACTATAGATACCTTGACATGTTGTTAAATTTTGATCTTGAACTTTAGGCAAGTCAGCCTAATATCACTGAGAAAGAGGATTAGAGGGTCACGCACTAAGTGTATCCAAAACCTCAGTTAAATTATATATGAATATAATATTAGAATATAAAATTATATTCAAGTTCCAGGGAATAATAATTATTCAAGTTGTGTTGATCACTAATATTTATTCACGAGCTATTCAACAGAATATATGTGTTAGTTAAATATTAAAAAAAATATTTATTAATGAGTTTTAGTGAATATAATATTTATTTATTTATTAAATTAATAATGTTGGGATATTTATTTATTTATTTAAATATTCATTAATCTGGTTTCAATAAATTCTAAGGAGGATTGGCAGGATTGGAAGACCAAGTTAAGGGTCCAATGGGAATGATATGCTAAATATCATTTAAATAAGTATTGATTTATTTATTGATATTTATGTTATCCATGAGACATGTGTATTCCAAGTAAATAATAATAATAATAATTTTATTATTATTATTATTTGATGTGTGGTTCTCTAGGGATTAAAGTACTATTGAAGATACTTTGTTCAATTATTTATTCCTTAACCTTAGCACTATAAATACCCAGTTATATCATTTCTTAGGGGGGTCGCAAGAGATATCATTGTGCACAATTAATCTTATATAGAGAATTCTCAAAATCATAGAGAGAAACTCCTCTATAATTCATTCAAGAATAGAGAGCTCTAATCCTCCTCCTTCCTCTCAAGCCCCCAAGATAACTATATAAATCCTTAAATCCTTTTAAGGAATTATTATTGTGATCAACAATGAATAATACAAGTGGTGATAATTATTCATACTAGCACCTAGTGATTCTAAAATTATGTTTGGAGGTTCGTGAAGTTTGTTTGGATTACCGCTAAAAGGATTTGTAATGCTCCTATGGGCCCAAACCGCTTAACCATATCCAAACTAGTAGTGCACCATAAGACCTTAGGTGCACCTCCCGATACGCTAAATGATTTCGGCTAGCAACGAGGGTCTATTGGGTGATATTGGAGAGACTATACCCTTTGATGATGATAAAAATAATAATAACTCACTGGAAGAAATAACCCAAACACAACGGAATCAATTTTAAACAATGGTAATAATAATCCAAAATAAACATAAAATTACTTTAATAAATATTTACCATTCCATGAAAATAATATGAAACCACCATGATCACCCATGGGATGATCACATAAACATGTACAAAGTGACCAAAATAAAACACTAGTCCAGTACTGAGGAACCACCTGAACCATCTTCCAAAATCCTATATCTGGCATGTGCACCATTTTCATTTCCCTTTCCACTAATATCCTTATATTGATCCTTTTAACTTACCTATACTCAAAACCATAAATTATACACACATCTCGGAGGGCTCGTCAAAGGTGTGATCATGTTCTCAGTAGACCACCACCAACGGTGTCCCTGGATTATATCCATATGTATACTAGTGTATGTAAAAACATAATAAACTATAATCAAACATATATCATTAAACCTATTTTCCATGTTATCAATAGAAAAAAATGATCCTTTACCTACCCCAAACAGTGTTATAGTGGATCAATACATCAATGATCTATCATACTGAAAGAGCCCTCATCCCTCTAACTAAATCCATACCGCATGAAATCATATTACAATGTAACCAAATAACCATTTTGGGTTGTCTCAATGTCCAAAATTCACATCCACAAACCATATCACAAGTCCCAGATACTTCCAAATTAGTTTTCCAACCACCAAATCAACATCCCAATGAACTCAAGTCACAGTGATACAAATCCCTCCATAATCCTATCCCATTAAACCTAATATAAATAGTGATCTTCATCCACCATCTGGTGGTCTCAACTACCACCAACGGTGGCCTTATATGGTGAGAACATCCTTTATATTGATAGTTAGAACCATACCCTATTCCACCTAACCTACAAAGGCCTCCACCCATAACAAGTGGTTAACACCACCTCATGGTCCATTCCCTATGTTCACAAGACCCCCAACAACCTTATTATCCAACCATGGTGAGAAACATCACCAAAATCCAAGGATACCCATCAAGTAACATCTCTCTCCACCTACTAATCACATCACCCCATTTCCAATGATCAAAATCTCACATATTTTCATGGTTATTCCCAATGTGTTCCCATGGAATCACGTCAGTGATCACATCACAACACAACATACATAATTTGTGTCACCAAAACTAACTAGCCAATGAAACACATATATCATAAGATATTTTATAGTAGTACTAAATTAATCTTTTTCACAAAGTTTCTAGCCTCAGTAACCCCTAGGAATGATAAAAACTCTAAATAGTTTCATTCCTAGTCTCACCTAGACCACCCCACTCATGCCTTTTACCATGCATCACATAACACACATATAATATAGGAATAATCTAGGCACCACCTACCTGAGTATTCATGACTCCACTCATTAATAATATCTAGGTAGTTTGGCTTTAATCAAAATATTTAGAAATATATGACAAAAGACCTAAAATTAGGGTTTTTCAGCAAGGGATAAAGAAATAGTGATAAATCTAGAAACTAGACACATACGAACTATTTACCCTACTTGTAGCTACATTTTTCTTTAGACGACATGATATTTCGACAAGAAATGAGAGATATGTAACTTGTGTATGAAGAGGGGAATGGGAGAACAAAATAGGTTGATATCCCTATATATAGGATGTGGCGACATCCCAAATCTCCTTTAAAATGTGTTTTAAATCATTTATTTAATATTTAAGAAGATTCTGGAAATATTGTTCATCGTAGATAGAATTTTGGAAAATACTGGAACCTTACTATCCAACCTTACTAGAACAACAACCTTAAAATCCAACCTCACCAGCAAAATAACCTTACTATCTTAACAACCTTACTAGCCAAATTTACTAACACAAAAACCTTACTATCCAACCTTAATAGTGAAATAACCTTACTAGAAAGTCTATACTTGGACATTTTTTGAAAATATATTGTCCAAAACTAAAAAATATATAACTCCTCTCAATTAATCCCAGACTTCTAAAAAACTTTTAAAATTATATTTACATTAATTTAATATATGAAATTAAATCTTATGTAAAAATATCAATCCCCATCTTGGGCCAACTCCCAAGACTCGATCCTCATCCTATACCAATACCCTTGAGACCTCTATAGGGTCCAAATCCACTCAATCTATCTAAGACACAACTCTAATCACTATTCCAAATATTTCAGACTTTACAACCTTCCCAACATATGATAGCTCATCCCCAAGCTATCCCAAATACCTACTGATCAATTCTTACCAACAACAAAGAATATCACTTTTTACATTCTCACAACATTGAGATGACACCAAATGCACCTTACTCTTCCCCACATACCCAAACTACCTCAACTACCCAATATAATAAACTAATTCCTTCTATGGGAACTGCCCACCATAGGAATTACCAAACTGATCTAATATCAACCCAACTTTTAGCCACACATTGATATCACATTCGTCTATTCCAAGCACACTGAGAATCCACTTATAGATGTTTATCATCATCAAGCATCACCCTTCATAATCCTATGACCACATCTCATCATACATTATACCCAATTCCCACTTTTATCTTGCATCATACTCGATGAACACTTTTAATCCCTGATGAAAATACATCCCTCAATTATCACATACATCTAACATTCACATATTAAAAAGCATATAGTTAATCCATTTTTCATACATGCACTCGTATTTTTCATACAAAACCAAAAACCGTCATCACATGTGTTGGAGTTTGTTCCCTAGAACCAACTACTTTTGTACTTTAGATTACTTGTATATTCATAGACTTAAATATTAATAAATACCTTATCATGTATTGATTGTTATTATATGTGGATTTAATGTGATAATGTTCTAGAGTATATATCACATTGATAGGCCCATAGGATTTCCCTTCTATGATGAGATTATTTAAATGTTGTGACGATGTTCTTAAACTATGGTCATGTGTTGGCATAGGATGAGACATAGATGATTTAAACTATAAAGTATTGGATACTCATAATATTATGAGACTTTAACTCATGAATATTTAACTTAGTAATCTCCTAGATAGGATATTATAAGGAAAAACCATCTAATAGTAATTCTACATGTTACGTTTCATTGGATATTCCTATCTGAAAATGTGTATCATGATCCTTAGACTTTAATATTATTATTAATGCATATAATGAATTATTTAATTTTATGTATTACTATAAACTATGATGAAATATATTCACAAAAAATGTGGGTACGTTGGGTGTGTCATGGGTGATATGTTATTAATAAATAAGTAGAGAAAGGATTTTTCCCTTCCATATTTATGTAATTTGATATATTGTCGCTTTGATTGAAATGAAACTTTAAAACTAAATTATATAGACATGGTGTATTGATGGGTTCATTTTAGGAATTCAAAGAAAGATGCATCAATCATATAAGCTGATGATACAAGTATTCAATATAGTTTATGGGATATCGAGATAAAGATATTATATCACATAGTGAGCATTCATATGTGGTTGTTAATATTGTGGCATTAACTTCTTCCTCTTGGGTTCCTTTTTGTATTTTAAGATGTTTATATTGAACTTTAGGTGAACTCGCCTACTTCCATTGAGTAAAATCATATAAGGTTGCACACTAAGTTTTTCAATTGATCTTAATTAAATTCTATTTGAATTTAATTAATTGAATAAATATTATTCTCTAGGCTGAGAAATAATATTTATTTGGAATTTATTGAATATTCAGTCATTATTTTTATATGAGTTAAATATTAAAATAAATATTTATTCACATGAATATGAATATTAAAAATGTTTATTTGTTTATAGAATGTATGATATTTATTATTTTAGGTTTGATAAATAACCAGGAGGAAATGCAGATTGAGTTATCAGGCCCAGTGGAAATGGTATATTAAATGTCATTTAAATAAATATTAATTTATTTAAGGAATGATATTTATTTATCCACAAGACATGATCCCATCATGAAAATATTATTATTATTATTATCATTAGACTTGTGTTTTTCTAAGGATTGTGAGGATAATTAATGGCATATGTGTAATTATTTATTCTCTAACCTAGCTCTATAAATATCCAGTTATACCATTTCCTAGGGTTAGATGTGGTTGGGAACAATATATCCCCACTAGATATTTTCTCAACCCTAGAGAGAAAATTCTCTATAACACTATCAAGAACTAAGAACAAGCTTCCACCTTTCACTTCCTCTAAATAATGAGAGAATAAGAATCAATTATTTAACCTCAAAGGAATGTGTGGCGATCAGAGGAAGTGACATTAAATGATCAGTACCACTGCCTTAGCACCCAAAGTGACATAAAAAATGCTTTGGGATCAAAAGATCACATGTGGATCACCTCTATAGGGATTCTACTTTGGATCCTATCAACATGATGATAGTACAACCAAACAGAGGTTCGAACAATCAACATCAACATAAAAGAAATATCTCAAGATTAATGAATTGTTATTATCATTAAATTTATTATAAATTTAACATGAATGATACTCTCTCTGGATATAGGATTATTTTTTTTATATTTTTTTGAATATATTCATGATAAATTTAATTTTTTATCATGTTCTTATGATTTATTCATTGGATTCAACAAAAAAACATCATTGGGCATAGGTTCGACTAGCTTCTATTATGCCCAGAACCTTAAAGTAGTATCAGAATGGCCACATTCAAATTTATAATTATTTATTAAATGTTAATATATTTATGCATTTTTCATTAGTATTTCGTTTCCATTTTAGTGTTCTTTAATCTAAAAAACAATATTTCTTCTTTGTTTGCCTTCATATGATCGATAACATATTGAAAACACATAAAGAACACCCAAAGAACCCATCTAGAGGTGTCGAGGATTTTGAACAGATAACACAATACTACGTGGCATGTAGACCAAAGGTACACATTGTATATCCTAGTTCATTACACCATTATGAGTCACAAATTTATTATGATTTGTTTTGTAATAAATAGAACATGGTGTCATTACACATCATGTGTTGACTGGGATAGACTGGCACATGGATTTAAAGATTACATGGTGTGTAGTTGGTGTACACATCATGTTGTCTATTCATTTTCATGATGGAATGCACATAGTTAAAGATGCATCATGTAAAAAAAATCATGCAACATAGAGGTTTTACAACATGTGGTTTACTTCTAAATGACGTGTACCTCATTAATGTCCACAAAAAATACAATACTAGTCCCTAGGTATGTATCATAGACAAATGGTGAATGATATACATGGCATGTATCTAGCTTGTACACACCGTTTATTTTTTACCTATTTATAAAAAAAGGAAATTTTAATTAATTAAACCATTAAAACTAATCAACACATGTTCATGTTTCATTAATTGATAGTAAATTCATTGTGATAGGTTTTATATTATATTAAATTATTAATTAATTTCCATGTAAAATTTATAATTAAACACCATGTATGGTCCTTTCACACTGACTACTCCATGTGAATTAAAAGTGGTACACACCATGTAATTCAACACATTGTCATTTTTTATTTATTTATATTACACACTATGTAATTATGTGATACACTATGTATTTTATATGTAATGTGAGTGCATAATTCAATAAGGAATGTGTTGGGTAGTTCAAACAAGTACATATCATATTGCCTCTATGTACACATTGTGTACATAGTTAATTTTAAATAAAAATAATTTTTAAAATTTGTTTAAAATTACAGTGGGTGATAATCTCCAATTCTATTTGGATGGATATTAAGATAAATGAAATAATTAATTAATTAAGATAATTAATTAATTTGATCATGTTTTATCATAATTAAGAATGATTTAAATGAATTTTAGCTAGTTTTTTAAAATGTGTATCCATTGCGTGTGTGGATGATCACAATCTTAGACTGACCAATGTATGTATTAAATTTATTTTAATTTAATTGCATGGATTTTATTATTATTAAATTAAAATGACGGCATGTGTGTTATCCCTATTCTCTTATTATGTTGGATCTACGTGTCTGTGATTTATTTTATATAAAACTATTTAACCATTCCAATGGTTCCCCTCACCTGCATGTGTGTAAACATATGTAAAGGATGAAACTCTAAGGAAGGAGGTGGTTATGGACCCAAGACAAGGTGAAATCAACCCAGAAGATACAAAGTTTGATATTGTAATACTACAAATCAAGCCAATACCATCTCAAGAAGTTTATTACCCTAGGTTTATGGGTTAGTTTAACATCAGATCAATAAACTGGCCATTAAAAATCTCATGATCATGCCATGTTATTTATTTATTTCTATCTAAGTAAATGTTTAATTTTTATGAATGCTTTATCATGATCAAATAAATTAATGAATTAAAAATAATGAAAAATGGAATTTAAATAAATTAGACTATGAATAAATTGATTTTATCAAAAAAATAGTTAATTAATTATTCAAAACCCACATAATATTAACAAGACATGTTTACACATAATAAATAAAAATCCCCCAATAAAATATTAAGTTAGACTAAGCCTTCCATCATTTGAATTAAGATACTCCCATAGTTAAAATTTCCATCAATCCAAAGTCAGGTAAAATTTCAATTATCGAGAAATCTTAGCAAAGATAATGGGTCATCCTAAACAAATTGGTATTTAGTGTAATGTCCAAAGTTAATTCAATAAATTTGTTGAGGTAAGTGTTGAGGAAATATGAGTTAGGATTTCAGGATTGGGGTGTCCACACAATAGATCAAGGAGATGCTAACTATAAGTTGGAAATACCACCTACCTAAAAACCTTATTATGATTTTCATGGTCAAATTATGGGTTATAATATGGTAAATATGGATCATTTCCACTAGAATGTCTATATGATAAGACATTCTGGGTCCAATGGTGAGATTTATTGAGATTTGATAAAATAGTGAGAGACTAATAACAAAATTATATTATTTCATCTCACATATTTTGGTAATTGATATAAAGTACTTATTTTATATTTTATATCATTATAGTAAAATGGAAAGTTCATCAACCATGTTATCCCTGTGATCAATTCTAGAGAAATATGACCTCCTTACTGGCAGTAACTTCTAGGAATGGTATAAGTTCTTGTGCATTATATTAAACCATGAATAAAAGGTTTAAATTATAGAATCCAAAATTCATGATCAAAATTATAAGTATTTGAGTTATGAGGAACTCATTGTCTTTGAAAAACACATGGATGATGTGCTAGATGTCCAGCGTTTGATGTTTTCATCTATGTATAACAAAATCAATCAATATCATGAGAACATGGATGTTTATGGCTCAATACTTTTATCATGAGAGAGATATATAGGATCACTTGGATAACTCCAAGTCACTCTTCACGAGTAAACATAGATAGAATTCACCAGTTACGCCTCACATAGTCAAAATTATTGGATACATTGAGCATCTAGACATTCTAGGATTTAAAATTTTCAATGAATTGTGCACTGATCTCATCCTTACATCACTCCCTCAGAGCTTCTCCAACATTTTTGTGAATATTAACATGAAAAATTTTGATAAGTCTCTCCCATATCTCCTCACTCTACTTCTACAAGTTTACAAGGACACAAAGTGTAAAAATCATTCTAACCTTACAGTGAACAAGTGGAAATGCCAGGAGAAAATCTCTGAGACTAACTATAAGTCTAAATATTCTTCATAACACCCTTACAAGGAGAGGATGTTTAGGGGAAAATAAATGGAGAATAATGTTTTATATTTTTCATGTGTTAAGAAGGGTTGCTGGAAAAATAACTGCACCACAACAAAGAAGAAAAGGGGAGTTTCTAGTGTATTTGTTATCAAGTGAAATATATATATTTCTAAAAATTAGGTATTAGATACTTATTTTGGTGCTCATAATTATATCCATTTATATAAACCAAGTATATTTAGAAGAGTTTAATGAGGTGAGTTGGATGTAAAAGATGCTTACAGAGTCATGCTTATTGTGGTAGTTATTTGAGACTACCACCTCACATTGCGGACTGGAATGATCTTAGTTTTGAAAACTATTACTATACACCATCAGTTACCAAAACATTATTTTTGTCTCTAGTCTTGATACATATGGATTTAGTATCACATTTGGGGATATATTTTTATTATTTTACAAATATAGTATATTTTTTGGTAGTGCACTTCTTAATAATGGTCTTTATGTGTTAGATTACACAAAGTAATAGCAATCAATAATGAATCTAGTTTTTATAAATCATATCATTCCCAACTATGGAATAACTAGATAGGTCATGTAAATAAAAATTGTTTGAATAAATTATACCAAGATGTATATTTAGATTTTTTTAACTAAAACTACTTGGAATATTCCACACTTGTTTGGAAGGGAAAATATCCAAAGATCTATTTAGTGGAATGGGTGAAAGGGCCAAAAATCTTCTTTAATTGGTTGATACTGATGTGTATAGACTATTTACAATTGAATAAATGGTTGTATACTCATACTTAATAACTTATACTAATGAATTTAGTAGATATATATATGTAAAATTAATAAGGTATTAGTTATATTCCTTTGATAAATTCAAGGAATAGAAGAATGAAGTTGAGAACCAACTTGGTAAGAAAATAAATAAACTCTGCTAAAAACATGGTAGATAATATATTAAACAAGATTCCATTAATTATTTATGGGATTTTGGGATATTATATCAACCATAATGTAATGGTGTTAGTGAAAGGAGGAACTATACTTTACTAGACATAGAGAGGTAAATTATGATTCATGCAAGTATTTCATCATCCTTTTGGTGATATGAAATACAGAAAGTGACATACACACTCAACTAGGTTCCAACTAAAGTGGAAAAAATAGTGTTCCATTTGATTTATAGAGTGTAAAGAGACATTTTTTTATGAATCTATGAGTTTGGGTTTGTGAAGAATTTTTTAAGGCTATCACTGGAAAAAAACATTCTCCTCGAGTCACTAAGTGTATCTTTATAGGATATCCTAATAAAACTAAAGGATATTTATTATATGACCCATTGGATAATAAAGTTTTGGTTAATAGATAACACATATTTTTTGAGAGGGAGAACATCTCTAAAATTGATAGTGGGAGTGAGATAGACATTGATGAAGTCGTGGCTCAAGATACACATGAGTTGGCACATGAGCAAGTTCCACAAATTCTCATAGAAGAGGACGTTCAATTGAAAAAATTATTATGTAGGAATATAATAGATTTTAAAGAACATTAAAGATAAGGTTTTCTATTCATCAAATATGTCAGCTCATTATTAGTTAATAAAAATGATCTTGCAACCTACAAGGAAGCAGTAAGTGTCATAGAAGCTTTGAAGTGGAAAGAAGCCATGAATTCTAAAATGGATTCCATGTAATAAAACCATGTATATATTCTTGTATATCCTTATATGGATGTAAATACTATTGGTTACAAATGGGTATTCAAGAATAAACTGAACATGAATGGATAAGTTAGTACCTATAAATCTTGACTGGTTGCAAAAGGGTTTAAACATTTTTAAGGAATTGACTATGATGAAACCTTTTCATTGGTTTTTATTCTTAAATATATCAAAATTATACTTGTTATAGTAGCTTATCATGACTATTATATTTAATATATGGATTTCAAAACAACTTTTCTCAATGGGAACCTTTAGGAAAATTTATATATGACACAACTATAAGGGTTTTTGACTCCAAATAATTCCAATGAGGTATGCAAGTTATATAGATCCATTTATGGATTAAATCAAGCATCTAGGTCATAGAATGGTCTCTTTGATATATCATAAAAAAATTGGGTTCATAAAGAATTAATATGGTCCTTGTGTTAACCAACTGTTTATTGGGAGTGTAGTAATTTTATTAATAGTATATATTGATGATATATTACTAATTAGAAAAAAATAATAGTCTTACAGTCTGTTAAGACATGGTTAAACACACGCTTATCCATGAAAGACTTAGGTGAAGTATCATATATTCTTAGGATCAATATCCATCATGATAAATCCAAAAATCTGCTTAGATAAAGTCAATGTACATATATTAACAAGATTGTAATGAGATTAAGTATGGAATAATCCAAGAGAAGATTATTTCCTATGCCACATGTCATTCTTCTCTCCAAGAAAATGTTTCCTTGGACATAATAAGAGATACATAGAATGGAAAGAAATATATGCACGTCAAAGATCAGTCTAGTTATGCTATATACTAGGATAGATTTCATCTATGACGTAGGTGTGGTAGGTAGGTATCAAGTTGATCTAGGAGAACTCCATTGGATAGAAGTAAATACTATCTTAAATTACCTCAATCATACTAAGGATATGTTCTCGATTTATAAATAAGATAAAGAACTAGTCATTAGGGGATATACAGATGCTAGTTTCCAAAAAAAAATAAAGATGATCTAAAATCACAATTGGGATATATCTTTACTATTAATGGTGAAGATGTGAGATATAAGAGCTCAAATAAAGTCATGGTCATAAATTATATAGAATATTCTGATGCATCTAAAGAAAAGGTTTAGATATGAAACTTCATATACGATATTAATGTAGTGCTTAGTAGTAAATAACCTATCACAATATACTGTGATAATATTATAGAGATGTATCTTGCAAAGAATCTAAGGTCAAATTAGTAGACAAAGAACATACTCCAAAAATATCATCTCTTGAGGGATTTTTCTCAAAGAGCTGACAGCACAGTAAGTAAATTTGTCATGGAAGATAATGTGGTAGACCCATTGATTAAAGGCTTGTCTCATTATAATAATGAATATCATGTGAGATCTATCAGACTAAAATTCATTAGGAATTAGGTCAGGTACAAGTGGGAGTCTATTAGATTTGGTTCCCTAGAACCAACAAATTTTGTAATTTAGATTTCCTATATATTCATAGACTTAAATATTAATAAATACCTTATCACATATTAATTTTTATTCTGCGTGACTTTAATTTGATAATGTACTAGAGTATCTATCACATTGATAAGGTTATAACAATTCCCCACTATGTTTAGAACCCTAAAATTTTGTGATTATATTCTTAAACTATATGTTTTATGATTGTATGATGTCATCTAATGATACATAGATGATGCGTACTATCAGGTGTTGGATACTTATAAGAGGATAATATTTCATCTCATGAAGTTCACACCTGGTAATCTCTAAGATAATAGATCATGATATAGATCCTCTAGTAATAATTTTTTTAGTTGGAGTAGATGGAAAATGGGGGGGGGTGGATTTCCCTTTTTAAAAATTAAAGCAGGGGTAAAAGGTAAAATCAAATCTAAAAAAAATTGATAGAATAAATAGATAAATAGATTAATATAATAAAATAGTATATTGTTATATTCTATACATATTAGAAAGTTAATTTTAGTATGGAGTAAGGAAGTAATAACAATGGAAATTATTAAATCAAATTAATACAGTTATGCATATAGATATTAAATGACATAATGAATAAAATAAAATATTGATAAAACATAGTTTAATAAATGATTTTGACAATAGATCAAAGTGATCCCCTATGTATCATCCCCTAGAGTTGAGAGGTTTATTTTATTTATCCCTTGATCTTAGAAATAATAAAGAAACTTTTCCCACATAATTATGGTTTCTGAGCACCCTCTTATTCTTTTTCAGTAGCCAAGGAACCTATCCCTCACTTTTGCCATAATGAGAGCTCTTTGTAGACATATATGTGAAGTGAACAAGGTTTTATTAGAATAAACCCCATATAATTTTATTTCATAATCTCTCAAAAGGATTAATAAAATTTTCAATGAGATATTTATAGATGATGGTAAAATAGAGCCTTTGATATTGATGGAAATTTAAGATTGTCGCTTTGAGAGAACTTTGAGATTTCTAGTGATTTGGCGTTATTGATTTGAATGAATATTTAATACACAAGTTTTTTTATGAGATCCAAGCACACTTAGGTATCTATTTATAGTCTTATTATAAGCTAGTGGTCCCTAGGTTTGAGTAATATATCTAATGGCCCAAGTAAAATCATTTAATACCTTTAATTAATTCTCCTTGACTGAAATAGATCGGAGCCACCGGCTAGCCGAACGATCCAACCAGCTAGATGGTAGGCTTCTAGGACTCACTAGGCATTTACTACTTCAACCATATGGTTAGTGATCCTCCACTGGCCATCCTATGGACTTCCTAGAGTTTTATCTTTCTTTACAACACCATTGGATGGCCAGTGTCACTACACTGATTGGCTATTGATGCCTCTTGCTTCAAATAGTGCATACTCTAATTCCTTCAATGGGATTAGAATGCTCTTCCAACTTCATTCCATATTCTCAAAACATGTAATAAGACATGTACAAGCCTTTAAAAAGACCATAAAATCTTCTTAAATGACTTGAATTTAATTATTTAAAATACTTCAAAGTTTGTTAAATATAAGATGAAATCACTTAAATGAAATCATTAAAAACATAAGAGAGTGTTTGTGATCATGAAAACACCATGATAGAGGGGGGTAAAAAAATTCCACATGTTATGTTTCATTGGATATTCCCATATATGAACATGTGTAAAGATCCTTAGACTTTAAGATTATTATTAACTCATATCATGAGTTGCATACTTTGATTCATTTCCATAAACTATGATGACATATATTCATGATGAAGTTGGGTATATTGGGTGCATCATGAGTGATATATTATTAATTAATAATTTGAGTAAGTATTTTTCCCTTCCATATTTATGGAATTTAATATCCTACCCCTTTTCTTGAAATAAAACTGTCAAACTAAATTCCATGGTCCTGGTGTATAAACGGGTTCATTTCAATAATTAAAATAAAAAAACATCAATCATATGGTTTGATGACATGAGTATGAAACTTTCTTGATAGGATATCAATAAAAAGGTATTATATTGCACAATGAGAGTTTTTATATAGTTTTTTATGTTGTGGCATTAACTTCTTCTTATTCAGTGCCTTTATGTGTTACTAGACATTGATATTAAACTTTAGGAGAACCTACCTAATTCCACTGAGGAAGAATCCTAGAGGGTTACACACTTAGTGTTTCTATTTACCTCAATTAAATTCTATTTTAATTTAATTATTGAAATAAATATTATTCTCTAGATCGAGAAATAATGATTATTTGGAATTTATTGATCACATATATTTAGTCACTATTTTATGTGGGTTGAAGATTAAAATAAATATTTATTCACAAGATCATGAATATTATAAATATTTATTAATTTATATAATTAATAATATTTATTATAGGTTCAGTAAATATCAAGAAGGAAATATATTCTAAGTTTTCAATTTTGGTGGGAATGATATATTAAATGTCATTTAAATAAATATTAAATTATTTCAGGAATGGTATTTGTTTATTCATGAGACATGAACGTGTTAAGAAAATAATAATAATAATAATAATATATGTGAGGTTCACTAAGGATTATGAGAATAATTAAGGGAATATATTTAATTATTTATTCTCTAACCTAGCTCTATAAATATCCAGTTATATCATTTCCCACTGTTATACATGGTTGAGCACAATATACCCCCTCAAAAGATTCTCTCAACCCTAGAGAGAAAATTCTATATAATTCTCTCAATAACCAAGAGAGAGTGTCATGACCCCCCCCCCCCCCAAATGTTACCCCTCCTAGGTCAGTGGTGAAGAGGAGTGACCCCCGAGTACCACCTTTAATAGGCCTCGGGTTAGAAACTAGTACTGAGGGTGTAAAACACTCAAATGGGAGGAATTATCCTCAATAAATGGAAAGGATCAATAAAAAATATAAAAAACCACCAAAAAATATATCACATAACATAAAAGAAAACAAAAAATCATGTTAATTTCAAGAAATACATATAAAAGTCTCTAAGATAAAACCAAAGGTAAACCTATAGTAGCAACTCCACAACAACTCTAACCTTCAAGATAGTAATGTTCATCTTGGTCTTTGAAAACTCCATGGAAAACCAAAAATAGTTTATATATGTAGGGTGACAATAGCATGTATACTCAATAAGATCATATGCAAGGTATCCCATGAAAATGTGAAAATAGCATACTAATGAACCAGTGAACAAATAGAAGAACCAAAAAGTACTTAGGTCATTTATTCATCCCAACCTCACCATGACTCACTCACTAAATAACTCAAGAAAGTAGAAAAATACTATCAAGAAAACATAAAAAAAATGATCCCTACATCCACTTCCCCCATTGAGTTGTTTCTCTCATGCCCCAATGTCAAATTCTATGTTCCCTCATCCCTTCCATGTCATCTCATCACCACATATTTAGTAGTCTATGATGTGGGTCAGGATGCAACCCTACCTACCCCAGCCTTATGTGAAGCCCAACATCCTATGTTGACATCAATTTTATCATCCATATCTCTCATTCCATTTTTGAAACATCACACATTCATCCATAACCTCATATCCATAACAGTAGAGTATTATGAAAATGAAGGAAATCAACCTCATTCCCTCCTCCTACTATGAATAACCCCCACAAAATATTACATCCTCTCGTCATCAGTCATCACCACCAACTACACCATCATTAGTTGGTACTCACCACCAACTAGGTACCACCTACATATACTATTGTTAAAGTAAAAGTGGGTAAATAGGGGGTAATCAGTCATCTATTCCTCACCATCCATATATTGGAGAAAACACCCCCCCCAAACATTTGTGTGTCAGTACATAGTACTCGATGTAGGTGGGGTACATATAAAAGTAAAATAAAAATATAAGAATATATATATACATAGAAAACACATAATCCTAGCATAAAGGTTTCACATCAATACTTCATCATATTCATCTTATCATCAACACCATACTAACGTTACTGCATGCTTTCTCTACTATGAAGCTCCACCACATTAAATAACCACACACAACCCACCTTATTTTATTTCAATTATAGATCCAAACCCTTTAAAAATTATTAAATTACCATACACCAATCATTAATTGATCTATTTAACTTTATATTTGATGCAAAACCATTGTAACCAACATCCATATTTAATTTCCATTTAAGTAAAATATTTTCATGATTATTCAATTCATTGAACCGGTTGCCACATGAAAATTTCAGTCCACTTTTATTAAATTCTAGCCTGCATCATTACCCTTTCATAATTACCTTAATAATATTCCATTGATACTAGGATTATACAACAAGGCATCACACAAAAACTCATCAGGTCTCTGCCCAAATCTAACACTGCAACCCAACCATATCACCACAACTGCATATCAACCATTATGCTTCCATTGCCCACAATACATACCACACTTGAAATGTCACAACCATCATCGCAAAATACCTAAAAAGGCTACATAGCCACAATTTGAACAAAAAACATACTATTAGTACACAACAACAGATTTTAAAACCACATAAATCCAAAATCCATTTAAAGGGGGGTGGGTTCTCATCAATTCATCATCTAGTGCATGGGTATTTTCATACCATTTCCATATTCACATTCAACCAATTCATTATCCACATATAAGTTCTTAACCTTTTATGAGTAGTGTATTTAACATAGAAAATATTTTAAATCCATGATAAAGGATTAAAATTCATAGTATCTACAACATGTATATCACAACAGGTTATATGTTTCAAGAGAAAACAGTCATTAATAACAAGGAAATAGATAAACACACGTGATTAATACCATTCCCTTACAATTAAATTTAATATGGTTCATTATATTCATTATTTAATTAATACCAACCACCCACTAGAAAACAAATTCATGATAATTATACAGATGCACAAAATAAGAGGAGAACAAGGATCCCCTTCCTAAAAAATAAGTTCCAAAACATGTTACACTATAAATAAGGTAAAATGAAGATAATGTCTCCACCTAGATATCACAAAGATAAGGGCTTGCTCAGTCATTAAATACTTTTATAGAAGGGATGAATATGAAATAGATACAAACTTCTACCTCAAATGTGATACACTACTTCAAAGAAAAAAAATGGAACCAATCTATTAAACAAGATGGGAATCATGAGCGGGAAAGCTTCAGTTTAGATACAAATGAATACAAGGATCAATAGAATGGTTTTGGTTTATATAGACTCAAAGGAAACAATCAAAAACTTGAAAGTAGTAAATAAAATTCTTTAATATGCTAGATGAAAATCTTGGAATAACTCTAAAGATTAACACATACAACATTCCTTTTTAATTTTCATTTAAAACATGTGGAATGACCCATTTAAAACCCTAAGATTTAAGGGATTAAAATACAAGATTTAATCCTGGAAAAAATATTTTGAAAACATTTATTTAAGCCTTTAATTCCATATTTCACATTTAAATCATTTTTACATAATTTTGGAAAATATAGGTGTTTTCAAAAACTGGAAATTTGAAAATGGTTGGACTGACTGCATGACCCAACTAAACTACCACATAAAGAAAAAACCTACCACATGAAGGAACCAAATAACCACACAAAGTAACCAACCAACCTCATGAAGGAACCATATAATCATATCAATGAACCAATCGGCCACACAAAGGAACCAACTGACTGCACAAAGGAACCAACCAACCACACAAAGAAACCAACCAACTGCATGAAGGAACAAGTGACTGCGCAGTCAATCAAGTGACTCTAAGAGAAAAATTAGAAATTTTAAAAGGTAAAAGTATCTAAAATCCCTTCTAACACTCTCTGACCTTAGGAAATCATAAGGGGTAGGTTTTGGTAACCCAATACATTATATCAGATATCTCTAAACAATTATCATCCTTGAGAATCAAAACAGAACCTGAAAAGAAAAGGTAAAGGGGGTCCAAAAAATCACCTATGAGATACCTATCAATGATCTCACTATAATAAGAACACAATAACACATTAAAGAAATAAAACACATAGATAAGAGACATAATCAATCAAGGGATAGTTTTTTGGAGTTTGTTTTCTATAACTAAATGTTTATAATTTGGATTTCATGTATATTCAATAGAGTGAATATTAATTAAACATATTATTACATATTTCTCATTGTTCTGCATGAATTTAATGTAATAATTTCCTATAGTATCTATCACATTGAAAGGTTATAGTAGTTCCCCACTATGATGATATACTTTAAATTCCATAATGATATTATTAAACCTAATTCTATAATTGGATAACATTATATGATGGGGCATATAGTATGTTGACTATCTCGTGTTAGTACTTGTAAGAATATGAGACTTCATATCATGAAGTTTTCACTTAGTAATCTCCAAGACTGGAGATTATGATAACAGACCCACCAGTAAAAATTCCACATGTTTATGTGTCATCGAATATTCTTATATATGAGTGTGTGTAGTGGTCCTTAGACTTTAAGATTATTATTATTAATGCATTTCATGACTCACACACTTATATTTATTGGTCAAAACTATGGTGGGATATGTTTGTGGAAACTATGGTACATTGGGTGTGTCTCTTCCATATTTATGGAAGTTGATATCTCTACACTTTAATTGAACTATAACTATCACATTGAATTCCAGGGTCATGAGGTAACAATGAGTTTATTTTAGATAGTCAAATAAAGGTGTATCAAGCATATAGGTTGATAACACGGGTGTGTAATCTACTTGATGATATATTGTGATAAAGGGATTATATTACATAGTGAGCGCTCATATGTGGTTTTCGACTTTGCGACATTAATTTCTTTCTCTTGGGTTCCTTGACCCATTTCTAGATAATAATCTTGGATTTTAGACAAGTACACCTAATGACAATGAGAAAGAAGCCTAGAGGGTTGCACGCTAACTATTTATATTGATATTAATTAAATTCTATTTGAATTTAATTACTGGAATAAATATTATTCTCAAGATCGAGTAATAATTTTATTCATAATTAATGATCACATAAATTAAATAAATATTTATTTTCATGGTAATTATTAAATTATGTGGATATATAATATTTATTTAATTATTGGATATTTAATAAATATTTATTTTTCAGACTGTGAATAGAATATTTTTTTTATGAATAAATGTAGAATTAAATATTTATTCAGGTATTTGATAAATTCCAAGAAGGAAGAGTAGACCAAAAAAATTTACAATGATAAATATAAATTTGAAAGAAAAAAATATTTATCATTACTCCAGTTAGTATAGGACATGGAATTAAAATAATATATTATTATTTTTTAATACATGGCATGGGGTTCGACATGGGTTTAACATTTTATTAAGGAAATTTTTGCAATTAATTAAATTACAAACCCTAACCCTAGGTCTATAAATAGACTATTAATACATTCTAAGATATGTTAATCAAGAATCATTGTGAACAATAGATTTATCTCTAAAATCCTCCTCTTTCTTCACACATCCTCTCAAGAACAAGAAACTCAAGATAATTTCTTCAAGACCAAAGAAACATGAAGTGATCAAGATGAAAAATTAAAGACAATCAATTGACTATGCTAGAACCCGACGATTTATTAGGGTCATTCGGAGATCATAGGATCACATGTGGATCACCGCTAGAGGGATTCTATACATGTATCCTACAAGTGCAATGAAGGATTTTTGAAAGGTTTTTTGGACAATAAATATCTAATATAAAGAAAAATAGAAATAGTGAGATAATATTTCTTCCAATTTTGTTAAAATAATTATAAATTTAACATAAAAAGATATCCTCTTAGATCTAGCGTATTTCATTGTCAATATTCTTTGGAAAATTTCATTGGTCATGATGTTCACATATTTTACAATTTGTGAATGATCCCTTGAATTCGACATTTTTTTAGTTGGGATCATCCCCAATAAGCACTTTCTCTACACTTGGAACCATCATCTGGTATTAGAGGGGTCACATTCAAATTTATAATTATTTATTTTATTTTTAATCATTATGAATTTAAAATTTAAAATTAATTTAAAGATTTAATTTATTCTAGATATGTTATTGAAATATATTCTTTATCTTTGTTTCTCACTTATATTACCAAGATCGTTTAATAATTAATGAGGATCGCATTTGAAGTTCCCATATGGAGGTGCCAAGAATTCTGGATAGATAATACAAGACTACATTTCATAAGGAAGCCCACATGGTTCATGGGTCATCATGTAATTAGTACACACCACATGCAATAAATGCACCACATGTATACCAGCCATGGTGACACACTGATTTGATGGAGTACACACCACGTATATTGACTACATGTGGTGTAATTCATGTGCTTTAAAAGAGTAAAAAATAGAGTCAAATCGCATCATGTAATTAATACACTGTATGTATTTAATACATAATGTGTAAAGACTAGCAGCCATGTAAATTGGAGTACATGTCATGTATATTTATTCATGTCATGTACTTTATAAATGTCCATGAAAAGTATATGCTAAGTCCCTAGGCATGTACTGTGGATATCTGGTAAAGATAAGTACACACCATGTGGCTGGATTGCACATGGTGTGTACTTTACCTGTTTATGACAAAATATTAAATTTAATTAATTACTCCATTAAACCTCATTGACCTGATTTCTGTGGGTCATAAAGTTGATAGTACACATCAATCATTTGGTTTTATATTATATTAAAATCTTAATAAATTCCACAAAATATTCAAAACTACGAATCATGGATGGTTATTATATACTAAATAATTAATGCATTAAATTGTATAGGTTGCATAATTTTCATGTGTTCCATGTGGAATTAAATTAAAATTATACACCATAAAATTATGATACATGTCATGTACACAATATTCCACATGAGTTCATTGTTTACAATTAAAACCATACTTAGTTGTTCGGATAGGAAATCTCCAAGATTCTTCCAAGTACAAAGTTATTTATTGTTTTATTTGGGTTTAAATAAAATAAAATAAAATATTTTATTTAAAATCATATTGGATGGGAATTACAGGTCGATTGGATAAAATAAGATAAAATTAATTAATTGATTAATAATATAATTAATCATATTAATTCGTGTTCATTTTATCTTATTACATAACGAATTGAAAGAAATACTAGCTAGATGTTTTAAATGTGTAGTCATTGCATGTGTATGGCCAATTAATTTGTGTTCATTAAATTTTTGTATTCATTTCATGCTTTAAATGTGTAGTCATATGGAGTTTATCCATAGGGTCATAGGTTGATTTATTGTCCACTCAATAAATCAGCCATTAGATAATCTCATGGTTGTTTTATTTATTTATTTATTTATTTTTGTATTATGTATGATTTATTTTATGAATTAAAGGTTATGATCATATAAATAAATGATTTAATATGCAATTATGGAATTAAAATAAATGGGTTGTGCATAAATGATTTGTTGGAACATGGTTAATCCCTAAAGTAAAATCCAATTTATATTAACAAGACATGTAAAGGATAAAACAAGAAAGCTTTTTGTATAATAAATAAAATCCATCAACTTAACATTAAGTCAGGCTAAGCCTTACTTTACTTGATTAAGAATAAAAATAATAGAACTAAGTGTTTTACTAACCCTTGTTGGGAAACTTACTTTTATTATGGGTGTTCTTATGAAATTTTTGGGTTGAATTAACCATTTTACATCAATAGGATTATCTATTTCTAGACTTGGTGTAACTTGGAGGCAAGTGTTGAAGAAATATAAGTTATAATTTCTGGATTGGGGAGTCTAGTCAATGGATCAAGGAACTATAAGACTGCGGTTGGAAAAGACCAGCCTACCAAAATACCTTCAAGTAATTAACTAATCCCTTTCTTGGGCTATGAGAATGTGTATATGGATATTTGACACCAAAATATCTAAGAAACTAGACATTATAAGTCTAATGGTGAGGAATTTTGGTAATTAATAAAATAACGGGAGTCTTAATAAAATTAAATTCATTATCTCTCACATAAATTGTACTAAATTACTCATAATTTTCTCTTTTATAATCATATAATAATGGAAATTTCATCAACTACATTATCTATGTGGTCGATTTTTAAGATAAACTATCTCTTTATTATCAGTAACTTCTAGGAATGGTTTAGATACCTATGAGTAGTGTTACTCCATGAATAGAAATATTACATGTTAAAAACCCTCAATGCTCGATCTACCTGGAAAGGAGGAAAGTGATGAGGAGTCTATTGACTATGATAAACATTTGAGTGATGGGGTTGGAATTCAATGTTTAATGCTTTCATCCATGTCTAATGAACCCATGAAATCACATGAATACATATATGCTTATAGCATGCTCCATCATCTTCATGGTCTATATCAAGATAGATCTAGACAAGAATGGTTTGATATAACCAATGAACACTTTCAGTGTAAACTTGGAGAAGGTGTGTCATCTAGGAATCACATAGTAAAACTCATTAGCTAGATTGAACGCTTAAAGGTTCTAGGGTTTAAATTACCTAATGAGCTACACACCAATCTCATTATTTCATTTCTCCCTCAGAGATTCTCCATATTTTTTGTGGATTTTAATATGAACGACATAGAGAGGTATCTCCCAAAATTTCTCACTCAACTTCACAAATTTGATAAGGATATGAATCATAAAAATCCTTTCATCCTTATGGTGAATAAAAGGAAATTTCAGGAAAAGATATTTAATTCTAAATCTTATTTTCAATTCCCTTTCAATAAGAGAAATATTAAGGGGAATGAAAGTGAATGGAATGTTATCTGTTTTGAATGTGAAAATAAGGTCCAATGTAAGAAAAACTAAATATAAATAAAGAAGAAAGGGTAAGCTTTAAGTGAGTTCATTATTGAGTGCAATTTATATGATTCTACTAATTGGGTATTGGAAATAGCATTTGGTGCTCACATATGTATTCAAATATTGGAACCAAGTAGATTCCAGAAAATTTCCTGAGGGGGGGTAGATCTACGAGCATCCAATGGAGTAAGACTTTCTACTATGGCTATTGGGGACTATCACCTCATTTTTTCGATTGGAATGATCTTGGTTTTTAAATATTTTAATTATATATCATCAATTTCCAAAAACATTATATTTGTATCTAAACTTTATACAAATGGATTTATTTTCAAATTTGGGAATAAATGATGCTTCTTTTATAATGAAATAATATGTTATGGTAAGTTGTATTTAAATAAAGGTCTTTACATATTGGATTATGTGAACCAAGTAATGGAAATCGATAATGAAACTAGTTCACGTGACTCATACCACACCCTACTATGTAATCACTAGCCAAGTCACGTAAACAAAAAAAATTTGACCAAATTACACCATGATAGATATATGGATTTTTTTAACTAAAACTACTTGGTGCATGTCATGAATGTTTAGAAGGAAAAATGAGCAAATCCCTATTTAGTGAATATTTGAAAGGTCCAAGGAGATTCTTAAATTAGTTCACACTGATGTGTGTAAACCATTTTTAGTTTAAGAAAGGGGTGGATACTCATACTTAATAACTTTTACTGATGATTTTAGTGGATATGGATATATCTAATTAATAAGGTATAAGTTATATTCTTTTGATAGATTCAAAGAATACAAGAAAGAAGTTGATAACCAACTTGATAAGAAGATTAATAAACTTTTCTTAGTCTGTGAAGGATAATATTCTAATAAAGTCTTCATTGATTATTTATAGGATTTGGGGATTCTATCCCAAATCACTCTTCCTTATACACCATAATGGAATAGTTTAAGTGAAAGGAGGAACCACATTATGTTTAACATTGTGAGATCAATGATGAGTCATGTGATTCTTACATTATCCTTTTGGGGATACGCATTACAGACAACAACACATATACTGAACCAAGTGCCAACTAAAGTGATAAATGACATTCCATATGAACTTTGTAATGTAAGAAAATACATGTTTTAAAATTTACATGTATGGAGTTGTGATGAATTTGTTAAGGATTCTTTAGGTAACAAAATTTTAACTCATGGCATAAAGTGTACCTTATATGACACCCCAAGGAAACAGGGGGATATTAACTATACAACCCCTCATGTAAAAAGGTAATTGTGGAAATACATTACATATTCCTTGATAGGGAGAAAATATCTAAAAGAGATAATGGGAGTGAGATAAAATTTTATTAAGTCTAAGCTCAAGGTACATAAGATTTGGCATAAGATCATATTTTGTAAAGCCTGGTGGAAGAAGAAATTATAGATACACAAGTACTATATTAGAGTATAAGAGAGGTTAAAAACCTGAAAGATATGGTTTTCTAGTCATTGATGATGGTGAATCATTATTAGTTGATAATAATAATCATGTAACCTATCTCTAAGTAGTAAGTGGCACATATGTTTCCAAGTGGAAAGAAGCTATGAATTTTGAAATGGATTCCATGTATCAAAACAAATTCTTGATTTTGGTAGACCCTCCAGTGGTTGTAAAGCTCATTGTTTACAAATGGGAATTCAATAAAAAACTAGACATGGATGGATGGGTAAGTACTTATAAGGTATGACTAGTTATAAAACGGTTCAAATAGTGTCAATGCACAGAATAAGATGAAACCTTTTCACCAGTTTCAATGCTAAAATCCGCCATAATTATACTTTCCATAGTGGATTACCATGACTATGAGATTTGGAAAATGGATATCAAAACAAACTTCCTCAAAGGGGACCTTAAAGAAGATGTCTATATGACACAACCTGAAGGTTTTGTGACTCTAAAGGATTCCAAAAAGGTATCAAAATTAAAAATATCCATTTATGGATTACATAAATCATCAAGGTCATGGAATATTTGATTTAATGAAACCATACAGAAATTTTTCTTCATAAATAATGAATGTGAGACATGTTTCTATAAGTGGTTTAGTGGGAGTATAGTCATTTTCTTAATAGTTTATGTCAATGATAGACTACTTATTAGATATGAAATACCAGTCTTGCAATTTGTTAAATCCTAGTTAAATACATGCTTCTCTGTGAATGAATTATGTGAAGCAGGATATATTCTTGGGATCAAGATCCATCATGATAGATACAAGAGACTACTTGGCCTAAGTCAATATACATGTATTGACAAGATACTGAGGAGATTAGGTATGGAACAATCTAATATGGGATTGTTTTCAGTGTCACATGGAATTCATATTTCCAAGAAAATATGTCCTAAAAACATGAGGAAAGACAAATAATGGAAAGTATTCCATACACAATGGTTATTGGGTCAGTCAAGTATGTTATGTTATGTACTAGTCTAGATGTCACATATGCTTTAAGTATGGTAGGAAGATATCCAGCTGCCCTAGATGACCATCATTAGATGGAAATCAATACTATCCTTAAGTATTTGAGATGATTTAAGGATATGTTTCTAGTTTATAGAGGAAATAAGGAACTATTCATCAGATGATATGTAGATGTTGGTTTCCAAATAGATCAAGATGATCTGAAATCACATACGGGATACAAATTCACCCTTAATAGAGGTATTGTGAGCTAGAAGAACTCAAAGCAAGCCATGGTCGTAGATTCTACAGCATAGTTTGGGTATATTATGTATTATAAGGTAGATAAAGAAACTATTTTTATATGAAACTTCATCCAAGATCATGATGTAGTGCCTAGTAGTAAAGACCCTAACACACTTTAATGTGATAATACTATAGTGGTGGGTCTTGCAAAGGATCAAAGGTCACATTATTGTATGAATAACATACTTTGTAATTATCATCTCTTAAGGGATTTTTCTCATAGATATAAAGTTACAGTGAGTAGAGTCTCCACGGAAGACAACATGGTGGACCCCTTGACTAAATCCTTAACTCAGTAGAAACATAATCTTCACGTGAGGTCTAGAAAACTGAAAGTCATTGGTAGTTGGATCTAGTCCAATTGGGAGTCTGTTGGAGTTGGTATTCTAGAAATAACTATTTTTAATTTGGATTACATGTATATTTAAATAATTTGTTATTAATTGAACATCTTAATACATACTATTCATTGTTCTGCATGACTTTAATGTAATAATGTCCTAGAGAATCTATCGGATTGAAAGGGAATATCAGTTCCCCATTATGATGAGAACCTTGAAATGTCATGATGATATTATTAAACCTAGTTATATGGATAAGATTATATGATGTTATGTATAATATTTTTATTGTCATGTGTGAGCACTCATAAGTATTTGAGAGTTCATCTCATGAATTTTGTACTTGGTAATCTCCAAGATGGGAGATTATGAGAACATACCCGCTAGTTGGAATTCCATAGTATATGTTTCATCAGATATTACTATTTATGAGTGTGTGTAATGGTCCTTAGACTTTAATAATATTATTAATGAATATCATGACCCATGCACTTAAATTTACTGACCAAAACCATAATGAAATATGTTCATGGGAAGTAATGTATATTGGGTGCATCACAAATGGCATGTTATTAATGAATAATTTGAGGGAGTATTTTTCCCTTACATATTTATGGAAATTGATATCTCATACCTTTGATTGAAATATAACTCTCACATTAAATTTCATGCCCATGGTGTAGTGATAAGTTTGTTTTAGACAGTCAAAGAAAGATATATCAAGCATATGGGTTGATGACATGGGTGTGCAATATGTTTGATGAGATATTTTGAAAAAAGGATTATATTGCATGGTGAGTTCTCGCTTTTGGTTGTAAATGTTTTACATTAAATCCTTTCTCTTGGGTTTCTTAACACATTTTAAGATAGTAATCTTAGACTTTAGGCAAGACCGCCTAATTTCAATGAAAAATAATCCTATAGGGTCACATGCTAAGTGTTTTTGTTGATCTCAATTAAATTATCTTTGAATTTAATAAATGGAATAAATATTATTCTCAAAACTGAGGAATAATTTTATTCATAATTAATGATCACATAAATTAAATAAATATTTATTCACAAGGTAATTGTTAAATTATAAAGATATATGATATTTATTTATTTACTGAATATTTAATAAATTTGTATTCATCAGACTATGAATAGAACATTTATTTTATTAATATATATTAAATTAAATATTTATTTGGGTATTTGATAAATGATGAGTAAAAGTAGACCAATATTGTATCTGGTGATAAATATTAATTTTCAAGTCAATAAAATAACATTTATCATTGCATAAGTTAGCACACATCATGGAATAAAAATAATATTTTAATATTTTTTAATACATGGAATGGGGTTATACATGGGTTTAACATTTTATTAAGGGAACTTGTGAAATTAATTAAATTGAAAACCCTAATCCTAGGTCTATAAATAGACCATTAATACATTCTAAGAGAGGTTAATCTAAAATTGTTGTGCACAATAGATTGCTCTCTAGAATCCTCCTCTTTCTTATCACATCCTCTCAAGAATGAGAAAATTAATAGAATTTCTTCAGGATCAAATAAACATGAAGCAATCGTGATGAAAAATTCAAGATGACCAATCAACCACACTAGTGCCTGGTAATTCATTTGTTTCACTCAGATATCATAGGAGCATGTGTGGATCACTGCTAGAGGGATTTTATACTTGGATCCTACAAGTAAAATGAAGGATAACTGAAAAGGGTTTTTGAATGATCAACATATACTATGAAGAAATATCTTATTAACAAGGTAATATTTATTCTATTTTTATTAAATTAATTTTAAATTTAATTTGAAAATATATCCTCTTGGTTCCAACATATTTTATTTTCAATACTCTTTAGAAAGTTTTAATTGGTCATGATGTTTGTATAATATGTGAATGATCCATATAATTTGATATTTTTTTAGTCAGTATTGGCCTCGATAAACACTTTTATTATTCCCAAAACCATCAAAGAGTTAAACTCATATAAAGCATAAGTTTAAACACATTATCTTAATAAAAATAAACAAGTGAAATATCACAACTACAAGGATCAACCATCGAACAACATAGGGTATTAAGCATGCATCTATGAATCTTTTTACCAAATGATCTCCTACAAGACACTATGCCTCCATGAAACATGAACCAATGGGATAAATATCCTACACAACACCTTCTCCCAGTGATCCTATATCTCAACCGACCTCTCCAAAAATGTTGTGTCATCCTCGATGTCCAACTCTCCCCAATCAATGACATGGGAGTCATCGTGAAGATATCGACAAAGATGGGACACATTGAAGATGTTGTGAACTCTGTAAAGTCATGGTGGGAGATCTGGAAAATAACTTACCTTGATAACACACCCCAACACCTCAAAAAGGCCCAATGAACCTAGGAGAAAGATTGCTCCCTTGACCAAACCCCTACTACCCCGATAAGGGGAAACCATCAAGAACACATGATCTTCGACCTCAAAATCTAAGGGCCTCGACCTAAAATTTGTATAGAACTTCTAAAAATCCTAAGATTCCTTCATATACTCTAAATCCATGTAGGTATTATCTATTATACATTGTACCACATCAGGACCAAGGACTTATGAATCTCCAACCTTAGTCCGGCATAATAGAGAATGACACGATCACCCATACAATGCATCAAACAGAGCCATACCGATTGATGATTGGTGGATATTTTTATAGGAAAACTCAACAAATGATAGGTGTTTCACCCAAAATATAAAAAATTCCAAGACAAAAGCTTATAATAAATCCTCCAGTGTATAGATGGTCCACTCTATCAGTTTATCTGTATGAAAATGGAAAGTAGGGTTAAGACATAGTTGAGAACCAAAACCATTTTGTAATCCTCTCCAGTATTTTAAGGTAAAATGATAGTCTCAAATGGATAAAATGGTATTTGGTTCCCCATTGAGTCTCACAATTTCATCCACATACTACCTCTCAAGAGCATCAATAATACTCGACTCCCTGATTTTGAGAAAATGTGATGACTTCTTCAGTTGATCAATGATCACCCAAATAGAATCACAGCCTCCCTAGGACCTAGGTAACCCAGTGATGAAATATATTTAAATTTCCTCCTTCTTTCACTTGGGAATATAAAAAGGTTGCAATAAACCCCCAGGAACATGGTGCTCAACTTTCACCTACTAAAAAAATAGAAACCTCACCTCAAACTCCACAATTTTCTACTTTATCCCATGCCAAAAAAATATATCTACTCAAACCATGGTACATCTTGTACACACCCAAATTAATTTCCAAAGATGAGATTTATAACTCATAATGAACTCCATCATGCATCAACAACATAACAAACAACCTTACCTGGAATAGCATATGATCTCGACCATCCTTTGAACACCCCTTTAGAGCATCGCCATGATAGACACAGTCTCGCATCACCTCCACCTCTAAGTCTCCCACTAATACTCCTTTACTTATTGGATCATAGATTATTTCACTATTATTTGATAAATACAAACTATATTGTTGACCTCGTTTGCATTGAGATTCATTATTTCAAGCTCTTTAAACCCTTTCCAACCATCACTGAACTCCCGAATGACATATCCCTATGACTTCCAACTTAGTGTGTTAGAAACCACATTCCCCTTTCCTAGGGTGTAATAGATCTCAAAATAATAATCCTATAGAAACCTCATACACCTATACTAACATAGGTTTAGATATTTTTTTGAGAAAACATACCTCAAACTCTTATGACCAATTAAGACCATAAAGTGCTCATTCATGAGGTAATGTTTCCATGGATTTAGGGAAAACACTACTGATACCAACTCCAAGTCATGTATGGAATGGTTATGATCATGGGGACACAAATTCCTAGACCTATAAGAGATCACTTCCCTCAACTTCAATAAGAATTATCCCAATATCAATCAAGAAGTTTCACAAAATACCTCAAACATAACCCTTTTCTCCAGCAAATGAAGCATATGGGAACAGATAAACCTCTCCTTCAGGTAGCCGAAAGCCACCTGAAACTGACCAGTCTAGATGAAATCACAGTATTTCCTAGTCAAAGTTTTCAATGGGTTTATAATCCAATATAATTTGGACACAAACCTCCAGTAATATCTCATAAGTCCAAGGAAGTTTCAAACCTCTACTATATTTTTGGGTATTGACCAAGAAAAAACTACCTTAATATTTGATGAGTCCACAACCACACCATTTTAAGACCCCACATGTCCAAGTAAATGAACCTATCATGTACAAAACTTTCACTTGGATATCTTTCCATATATTTGATGATGTTGAAGAACTTGTAGTACATTTATGAGATATTTAGCATGATTCTTCTATGACCTTTAGTAGATAAGGATTTCATCAATGAACATGACTATGAACTGGTCCAAGAACTCATGGAATACAAAGTTCATGATCACCATGAACATAGTAGGTGAATTTTTTACATCGAACAATGTGACCACAAACTCAAAGTACCCATACCTGTACTGAAAAGTAGTATTCAGGGTATCCACATCCTTCACCCTCATCTAGTGATATCTAGACCATAGATCGATCTTAAAAAACCAACCAGACACCTTTATCTATTCAAACAGATCATTTATTCACAGAAGGGAATAAAAGTTCTTGACTATAACCTGATTCAACCACCATTATTCCATGCACAAACTCATACTATCATACAACTTTTTGGAAAACAATACTGGAGCACCCCAAGGGGATACACTGGGCTGAATAAATACCTTTTCTAAAAATCATCAATCTGGAGTCTCAACTCATGCAGCTCTATGGATTTAATATGATAAGGATCCATCAAAATTGGTGATGTACCCAATTGTAACTATATCTTAAACTATAAATCATGTCAAGGGGGTAGTGTCACAACCACATCCTAGAATTCATCGATAAAATCATAAACAACTCTGGGGGTCTCTGTTACCCAGGTCTCCACTAAAAACTCTTCCAACTAATATATAAGGGGCTATAATTTCCTTTTTTCCATTTTATAACTCTTCTCACCAATGAACACTATTCACTAGCCCTCCATATCATAAAAATGTCTCTCCACTAGAAATAGTCAACAACTTCATGTATGTAATACATCCAGTCCATGATAAGGATCGAATCATATGGTTTCATATGCAACAAGAAGAAAATACCCACCAACGGATGCTTCCCCACCATCAGTCTATATCATCAAAACACATCAAATAAGAAATTTTGGCCTCCAACTAGTGTGGATAATACTAGGGGAACTGGAAACGTCTCCACCTACAGTCTTAACATGTAGAATAAAGCTATTGCAACAAATGAGTGTGAATCTTTAAAATCAAACAAAGAAGAAACTAATCTAGATGATAAACTAATTATACCTCAAACAACATTTAGTCCCTTGGTGATAGCACCTCCATAGCATAAACCTACTCATGAAAATCTCCTCTGCCTCACTACTAATGAGCTTCATGTCCATGCTCTAGTCTAGGTCCCTTAAAATGAGGACCATCATAGGGTTGACATCTATTAGCTCTATATACCCTCATTTATTGAATGAATGTTGGTATCATATGCCACTAAAATGTCCTTGGGGGAACCTATTACTATTGTGGATATAAATGGGATTAACGGACTAGGGAATATGGGCACTAAGTTTGATAGTGACCACAACCTCCACATACATAGAATGAAAATGGGAAGCCCTCGATATATGCTCAAGAACCACTAGCCCCATAATAGCATAAAACAGACAGCTAAGGTTGGCTTCCTATTGATCAGAACTTCGACTGCCCTAGAATCCATGATCTTCCACCTAAAGATATATTCCTCAAGAAGTATTTTTGACCTCCATATCGAGGTACTCATCCATGTGAGTGTATATGCTCAATAACTTTCTCCTTCTTATACACTGCTAGATATATAGGAAACATAAATGGGGTGACTGTATATCTAATCACTGGACACAATGCCTCCTCAAGATGTCGTTATCTAGTATCCTCATATAAAAAGTGATTGGGAGTGAAACAATAGGCCCATAAATCTGATCATGAGATCTTTGATGATGAGTATACCTTGCTAAAGGGAGATCATATCTTATCTCTTTGTCACTTTCATCATCGATGATAAGAACTTGAGATGAAACTCCTTCCAAAATTCAGATCAATAAACATCCTCCTCCTTCTACTATCCAAGATCCAATTTCTATCACTGATGCGCCGCTCATCACATCTAACCACCAATAGAACCCAGTACTCAACTCGGGATGGAATCAGACTAAATGAAATCTCAAGATCCTTCATCCAACAACCCATATCTATATCAGAGATGCTCCTCTCACATTTTTCTAGTCCCTAATGCTAGAAATCATTCAATAAACTCTACCACATATCATCCTCTTATATTAGATAAATCCTCTGATGATAAACTATATCATCATTTCAAACATCTACATCTTGAACTACATGTGAATGATGACCACGATCCATCTCTAGAAAAGTGAAAGGGAAGAAATATTAATCTTGGTAGCATTAAATTTATTTATATTAATTAATTAAATGATTTTTTTTAAAAACACCTTGTTTACTTACAAACACAAACAATAGTGATGCATGTACCTCTCCAAGGTCTCTACCCTCGCGATCAACATTATATCACCTAGGGTTTTCAATAGGCTTAAGGTCCTTGCATCAAATCATAGGGTGCCTTAGATTCTTATGTTCTAGTTGATCACCCTTGCTATATCACACACTAGGTTTGATCATCATTGTTTCCCTACCATTCCTAATAAAATATTGCCAATGCCAAACTGTAAACTCCATTCTATCTCTCAACCAAAACCTTTAATAACAATATTTCATGACACCCTCTCCCCTCCACTGGTACCCCTCCTAGTTCGGTAGTGAAGAGAAGGAGTGACCCCCCAAGTACAGCCTCTAGTTGTCCTCGAGTTAACTACTAACATCAAGGGTGAAAATCACACAAATGGGTGGTATTACCCTCAATAAATGGAAAGGGTCAGTAGAAAAGATAACATCCACAAAAAAAACTCCATAACATAACATAAAATAAACCAACGACCCATGTGCATTTCAATCAATATATATAGAAGTATCCAAGATAAAACCAAATAGAAACTTACATAAGAAATTCCACAACAGATCTGACCACCATACTAGTAATGTCCATTTTGGTTTCTAAAACATCCATGGAAACCTAAAAAATAGTTATATATACATAGGGTGAGCATAACATGTATACTAAATAAGATCATACCCAAGGTATCCTGTGAAAATATGAAAAGAGGATGTTAATGCACCAGTGAAAAAATAGTATAACCAATAAGTACCTAGAAAGGTCATCTATCTATACCAACCTCACCATGACTTACTCACTAAATAACATAGGTAAGTAGTAAGATACTATCAAGAAAACATCGATAAAGACACCACACATCCACTTCTCCAGTGAGTTTCTACTCTCACACCCCAACATCAAACATCGTGTGATCACATCCCTTATATGGAATCCCATCACCATATATCCAGCCATCTCTGATATGGGTCGGGTCACAACCTTACCTACCCCAGCTTCCCATAGGGCCTAGTATCCTATGTTGGTATCAATCTCATCATACACATCTCTCATTCCAATACCATGACATCACACTTCTAATAACATACTCATATCCAGAGCATTAGGGTATCATGAATGTTAAGGATGCCAACCTTGTTCCCTCCTCCTACCACACATAACTCCCACTATATATCACATCCTATTATCATCGGGAATTTCCACCAATTATACCATCACCGGTTGGTACTCACTGCCAACTGGGAACCTCTACCATGTACTATTGTCGAAGGAAGAGTAGGGAAGAGGGGGTAATCATCCATTCTTTACTCACTATCTAGATTTTGGGGAAAACACCCCCCAAAACATTTTTGTGTTAGTATATAGTACTCGATATGAGTGTGGTTCATATAAAAGTAACATGAAAATACAAGCATATATATATACATAAACAACACATAAGACTATCCTAAAGGTTTCACATCAATACTTCATCATCTTATTCTTGTAATTAACACCATAATAATGTTACAATATGATTTTATTACTAAATGAAACTCCAAAACATCAAATAGACACACACAACCCACTTTCTTTTCTTTTAATTACAGATTCAACATTTTTCTTGATTATTAAATTAATAGCCATTGTTCATTAATTAAGACATTTAACTTCATATTTAATGACAAACCATTATAACCAACATCTATATTTAATTTCCATTTAAGTTCAATTTGTTCATGATTATTCAATTCATTGAACCAGTTACCACATGAAAATTCTAGACCACTTTAAAAATTACATCCCATGCTATTACCATTTCATTATTACCAACCACATATTCCATAACTACCAGACTACTATAATAAGGAACCACGCAACAACCCATCAGTTATCCTACCAAAGACAACACCACAACCCATCCATCTCAAGAGAACCACATATCAATCACTATACTTCTACTGCCCACAACACATCCTTCACCAGAACCAGTCACCACCACCATCACACAATCCCCATAAAGTACATGAAACCAAAAGGTCAATAACAAACATACTAGTAATACATAATGGCATATTTTCAAACCATATAAATACAAAATTCATTTAAAGGGGGTTTTCTATTAATTAATCATCTCATGCATGGGTGTTTTCACACAATTTACATATTCTCACACAACCAAATTGTTAGCCACATATAAGTTATTAACCTTTTATGAGTGGTAGATTTAATATATAAAAGGATATTAATCCACATCAAAGGTTTAAAATTCATGGTAGTTGCAACATACATATCATAATAGATTATATTTTTTAATATAAAACAATCAAAAATAATAAGGAAGAAAATAAACACATGTGATTACTCCCCTTCCCTTCCAATTCAATTTATTCTAATTTATCATCTTCATTAGTTAATCCATACCACCCACCCAATAGAAAAAAATAATTCTAATTTCAAAAATGAATGAAAGAAGAGGATAAAAAGGATCCCCTACCTAGAAAAGAAGTTTAAAAACATGTTTCACTGAAAGTAGGGGAAAAATGAGATAATGTTCCTACCTAGATATCATAGAGTTAAGGGTTTGATCAATCATACAATAATTGTATAGAAGGGATGAATATTAAATAGAAATAAAATTCTACCTCAAACATGACACAATTATATATAAAACAAAGAGGGAACCAAGCTATTGAATGTGACTAGAATCATAAGAAGGATGGATTATGTTCAAAAGTAGATAACTCCAAGGCTTAAGAGAAAGGTTTTAGTTTGTATGGACTCAAAGGAAACAAGTAAATAATTAAATAGATGAATTATCATACTTTAATATGCTGATTCAAATACATGATTTGCACTTTTTTTAAAATCATAGTACGCATTAATAAGTATACGGTTTAACTTGAGTTTGTTGTTTCTATTTTTTCTATAAAATAATTTAAGAGAAATGCCGATAACCTAAGGTTTTATGAAATATCGATGGTCTGAGGATTTTTAAAAATATAATGATCTTAATATTTTTTAAATATCAATGGTATATGGTGTCATTATGTAGATATTTAAATAATATTGTTTACTTCAGTTAAATGAGCACTATAGTGGTGCTGAATAACTTCATCAGTGGATGTGGAAAGATGTTGAGTCTATCAGAAGATGAATAATAAAATGTTATCGATTTCATTGTAACTAAACACAAGATGTGTGAAATAAAACCATTATATTATCATCTATAAATAGAACCACACCTCATGGATTAGAAGATACAAAATAAGATACAACGTACAAGAATACTTTGATATTTATAATCGCTTAAATTCATGAACTTCTTATTGACTAATGCACTTCTGATTGTTTTACTTTTTGAGTGTTTGATATAGCTTATGATTGAAAGTTTTCATTGTAAAAGATTCTATAATTTCTTTTTGTAATCATTTTTACCAAGTTATCGGTTGTTGTAATGGATTTACCGACTTGTCGATCTTTGTAGCGGGTTTACCAAGCTACCTGTTGTAATAGTGGGGTTTACTGATCTAGATGATCAAGGGATTCTTGGGTGAGGAAGAAAAATCCAAGATTCATTCTTTAATAAGTGAATACCTTTTATGGGTCTATAGTCTAGGATACCTTGAAACTATTCGGTTTTTTCCCAAACTCTTTAGGTTAAAAGTGAAGATTTTAATAATATCCTTTAGAAGTACTTGATTAGTAAATCATACTCCATGTTTTTTTATTTCTATTATGTTATTTATTTTTAATGGTATTGGATAAAATTTTGTTTTTTTATTTTCCACTATGTTATTAATCAAATTAGTAATCGAAATATTGATCTTCTTTTTACCAAACATTACTTTTATATTAATCTAATTTTTTTGTAAGTATGTTGGGAATTGCATTTATGATTATTTAAATACTTGAGAAGATTTAAATTTTATAATTGATTTTAAAATTATAATTCACTACCCTCTTTTAGGTTTTTCCATATATACATTATGATCATATATTTGGTATTAGAGTAGGTTTATATATTTGAGACTGAACCTGATATTTTTTCTAGATTTTTTGTTACTTTATCAGATATTCATTTCCAATTTTCATGCACCTAACAGTGTGTAGAGATTTTTTTTAGCATGGAATTTATACATGTTAGTACCATTGAAAACCTCAATCCAAACAGAACTCTTGTTTTTTATGAAAAATATTATGAATATTGGAGAGTTAGGGTGTAAATCTTTGTCATTAAAATTGGAGTTTAAAATTATATTATGCTTATTGGTGATTACAAAGTACCTAAGAAATAAGTTTCCATTTTTTCAAGAGAAAAAAAAATTAATTTCAGATAAATTTAAGATTTATAAATACATTGTTATGTTATATTCAGAGAAATATATATATTCAATTTTCCTAATTTTGAACAGCTTGTAGAATATAGAAAAATATTAAGTTACACATTTCTAAACTTCAAAAGTTATTGAGAGTAAAGGAGCTATGTTAAGATAAGGTTATCAAGTTTTTTATTTTCTTCATGGTGAATAAATTACATAGATTTATCAGAAATTCATGACCATAGCTAACAATATTTAATCTATTAGAGATAAATAACCATCATATGGTCAACTTTTTAATAAAATCATAGATATTTTACCCTAAGGAGTGTGAATATAAAAGAACCACTATTTATGATTTTAATCATATCACCAAACCTAGTCTAGATGATCTAATTGGAACTATAATATAGTATGAGAGTCATCTATAGAGAGATATATAGAAAGATAAAAATAAGAATGGGTTTGCTTTTAAAATTATCTAAACTTCAAATACTAAAACTTATAAATTAAGAACATATAATAAAAATAAAAGAAAAGTTCCTAAAGATAGTGAGTGTGAACTAAAAAATCGTAAACTTTATAACATGGAAATAAGGATATTCATACAAAACAAATTCTAAAGAAATTATCTAAAACACATAAAAGAGAAAAGGGATACTTCTTAACCAATTAGATATGAATGCAAAAAAGAAAGGTCATATTTGACCTAATTGTCTTGAGTTATAGAATAAAAAAATAAGATCATATAGAAAGTATTCTAATAATAAAATTAAGAAAAGTATAAAGGCTGTGAATATATAGAGTGTGAAAGAAAGTGATGCCACTTCTGATAGTTCATCAAAATAAAGTGATAATGATAGAAAAAAATCATTGGATTTTATGCCAATATTCTAAATATAGAAAAGTTTTTCATGGGAAGACTAACTATCGAATCCCTTATGAATATAACTTTAGATTCAATTTTTTTTACACTTCTAAAAATGATATTTATGATGAGAATTCATTTAGTTAAAATGATGATGAAAGATATCCTGAAACCCTTGATGAAATAAGATCTTATATTTCTTATTGTGAAAATATTTATGAGAAGTTATACAAGAGATATACTAATATTAAGTATGAAAATATTTAATGAAAATAAAAATTTATAAAATTTGAGAATAAGTTTATTTAAGTTATAAAGGAGAATGGAATGCTTATTTTTTAATTAGATAAGTCAAAATAAATAGTTAAAGAACTTAGTATCGATCTGAAAGGAAAAGGTCAAGCCAAAATACCTTAAGTTCATCTTAATATAGATGACCAAAATAAGAAGAATAGAAAATAAAATTCCAAAAGTGTAATTTTTTCTAAGATGAAAACAAAGTTGTTAAACTAAATTCTAAAATTGAAAGGTTAAAAAAGATACTGACTAAGTTTACCACTTGATGGAAAGAATTTTAAAAAATATACAGTCAGTTCTGATCAAATAAAAATACATCTGGTTTGGGTATTAAAACAATGGAAGTTCATATTACTGATCAAATTATTTTGTACCAAGTAAAACACCTTTTTGTACTTTATGTAAATGATGAGTAAATTGAAGTAAAAATAAATCACTCAATAAAGTTAAATCATTTAGAAAACATAGATATTTTATTTCATTGGAACTTTTTGCCTATGAACATCAAAAAACTACTCAAATGTGGGTTCCAAAATTTTATTTTCAAATACTTCTAGATCAAAAGAGGTATGTCTTCCAAAGAAATAAATCCAAAGTTAAAATCTTCTACACACTCGTAGTTGAATACTTATCGTTGGTGCCTCTGGTATTTTAAATTTATTTTTCCTATTGTATTTCTTTAAGAAATTTTGATACATTAAGTTTTGTTTAATATATTTCATTTATTAATTTTATTTAGGGAGAGTTTTTTGTTGATTATTTTTAGATATATTTTGAACATCATACTTATAAAGTTTCAAAGAACTTAAATCTTAATTCAAAACATTTTTTTTGAAACCATATTCGAAAGAATAAGATCAAGATATTCTTAAATGTAAGATAATTTCCAATTTGTTGAGAGAATTTTTTTAAATTCATCATATTTTTAGAAAACATTTTAATTTAACTGAATTTCAAATTTTGGTTTAATATAATAAAGCATCATAAATTTAAAAATTAATTATTCCTTTAAAATTAAATATGACATCATGTGTTTTGGAAAGATTGTATCTATGTCGTTAGATCAAGAAATCAACATTGACCCTTCATAGTCCATTATGCCTTTACAAAAAGGTATACCCAGATTTCATTGGATGCATTCGTTGCAATCTATAGTGAAGATCTTGTGATTTCCCAGAAGGTTTTTATCATTTTTCATTTTAATCATGGTATATTCCAAAGAACTTTTTGTAAGAGAATTTATTAGAGAAAGGATTATTGATTCAAATCCTTTCAATGATTATGAATTTATGTTGAAATATGTAGTTGAATTTCAAGGTTGAATAAAGTTAGCTTCAAAAACTAAAACTCATGAATTATACTATTCACTATTAATATGAGAATTCTAAAAATCTATGAAGTTTTCTGAATAAGGTGGAGCCAATATGGTGAATTTTATTCTTTTTGTTCGTAAGTTTACCCTAAACTTAAAAAGGTTTTTTGAATTTATGGAAGTGTTATTTAAAGGGGGTTTTCACATAAACTACTAAAATTTCATGACAAGTTTGTTAAAATTGAAGCTAATGAAAAAGTTTACAAAACTAGTCATTTTTTATAAGAAGTATAAATTGTTTTCCAATGGATTATTTATTTTATATTACTGATAAAAGGTGATAAATATACCATTAAGATTCAACATGTATATTTTTTGTACTGCTTGGTGAATTTTTTAAAGTTTAAAATTTCAAAGTTCATTTGGTATTATAAGGAAGATATCTGAAATAGTCATGTAAAGATAAAAAATTTATTATATGGATGGATTATTGTAACGTCTTGTTCTGAGTGCCACTCGTCGGTGCCTTGATCCGGTTGGTCACATGACCTCAAGTGCACCTCCCCATATGCTATAGACTACCAACTAGCAATGAGAGTCTAATATAAATCATGGGGAGACTATACCCTCTTTTTCTCAGAGTAATACACCAGTGGAAATAATAAAAATAACCAAATGATATGACATAATCAAATCAATACCAATATCTCATGATAACCAAAGCATGAAATACAAATTCAAAAATGAAAAATAAATATTTCATGATAAATAATGTGTTAAGTTTCAAAATGAAACTCAAAATAAAATACATTGACACCACCCAAGTGGGTCTCGAACCACATCTGGTTCCCTCATCCATGCTCCATCCCAAATCAGTTATCTAACATAGGGATTTTGCCCTTAACCTGTCTTGCAATCATGTAATCTATTTGGGTACCAATCAGGTAGCTCGAGTAGGGTGTGAGTACAACTCAGTAGTCCACCACCAATGGCATCTAAAACAATATCCATTCAAAATCAGTGTATACAGTTGTATGAATAAATAAGTATAATGCATAAGTAAACAGTTATCACATCATTAATTATTCTTTATTTAACCACATAAAGCCTCTAGTTCTTGAGGGTACCTAACCCTCAATACCTGCTTTGGCCAGTACTAGAGTCTAAACTATCCCCAAGGGATATCACATGTCTAAATGTTCATGTGACCATTCATCATCACAATTCACATTTGAATTTCCATGTTACCATTTGTAATCTCATAAGTGAATAAACATGTTACCATTCACCATTTAATAATTTAATGACCATGTTACCATTCTTATTTTTAAAATTGAATTTTCATGGTACCATTCACCATTTTCATAATTTAATGACCATGTTACCAATCTTATTATCATAAGTGAATGATCATTTTACCATTCACCATTTCACGATTGAATGACCATGTTTCCATTCTTATTTTCATAAGTGAATGACCATGTTTCTATTCACCATTCCATAATTTGATAATTAACTCAACAATTAATTAACCATATGATTTCCATTACTAATTCAAAAATTAGTTAATCATACAAATCCCATTAATTAATTCACTAATTAATTAATCATATAAATCTCATTAATTAATTCACCAAATAATTAATCACATCACTTCTATTAATTAACTCAATAATTAATTAATCAATTTGTTTAATTACGTAAACACGACATTTTTTCATTAATTAATTAATCAATCCAAAATCCAAATATCTCATAATTAATTCCACAATGAATTATTCAGTTTCATAATCACTATATTTCAACAATTAATTCAATAATTAATTACCTCTATTCAACAATCACAATATTCCATAATTAATCCAACAATTAATTATATCAATTCAATAATCTCAATATCCCATAATTAATTACACAATTAATTATCTCAATTCAATAATCTCGATATCCCATAATTAATTCCACAATTAATTATCTTAATTCAATATCCTCAATCTTACAAATCCCTAAATTAATTATTCTACCCAATAATTAATTTAATGTAGTAAAACTCAATTGTTAATCAAATAATAATGATTATACAATTACATACACATAATAAAAATCAATACTTTGATATTTTAATTATAGACCACCTACCTTGATTCGTTGATAAACGATCACCCAATGGAAATCCCCAATTTTAGTGGAGTAACGATGTAGAATGAGATATAGGTCTAAAACCTAAATCTAAGATTGAATAAATAAATATCCTTCAAATATAGATCTAGATCCATAATCCTAGACCTAGATCCAAAAAATCAGATCTAGATCTAATCAAAATAGGAAGAAACATCCCTTTCTATATTGGTAGAAGAATGGAAGAGGAATGGGAAACTAAACGGGATAGGATTCACTTATTGGGATAGGTGTCGATCTTCGATTCAGACTTTGAATCGCCAATAACGGAGGTCATAAGGCCTTGGAATCCCTTTGGGAGGCTCTGGGATTGAGGGAAAATGATTATGGTTTGATCTAGGTCATTCGAGGGTATTAGATGTGGGTTTGGGAATTTTTTTAATAAAAATTAGGGGATTAAAATCTTGTACGCACATTTTTCTGCTCGAGGCACACGGTTTCCCCTAACTGTGTACCTTAACCATGTGCCTCTTATAAGGGGTGCATGGTTTCTCCTAATAGGGTGCATGGTTTGACAAACTATGCGCCATCAATGCAAAACCCCTCTGTCTAGGGTTGCACTGTTTTCTAGGTCGGGGCACACAATTAGGGTAAATTGTGCGTCAACTGTGCACTGCCCTCTTTTTTCCATTTTTTCTCAAATTTTCACCCAAACACACCCCAAGGTAAAACCCAAATGAAAATTAATCAACATAAGAAAAATGGGTACTTATAAATGATCCTAAAACGTCTCTAGAAAAGGTCAGGATCTCCCCGCCTTATAACATCTCATCCTCAAGCTGTACTCCTGAGCATCTCTTAAGATGTCGATTCAAAAATATAGGACCACTAAGCTCTCATATCTGCTTTTATCTCCCAAGTTCCCTATTACATGCATCCATGTTTCCACAATACACAAAATACCAGTGTGGTCTTTCCCCACAACACTTTCTCATTGAGATCCAACACATGTATCAGATTCTCCTCAAAGGATGCATCTATCTCAAGCTCAACATCATCCACATCGATCACATGATAAGGGACAAGGTGATACCATCATAGATGTGACACATGGAAAACATCATTCATATCATTGTATCTCTATGTAATATCTAATTAGTATGTCACTAGCCCGATTCTCTCTACAATCTCAAATGGTCCAACGAACCTGGGCGTCAAATTGCCCTACCTCCATATACTGCGGTGACCTAATATAGGTGAAACCTAAAGGAATACATGATCACCCTCTATAAACTCTAGTGGTTTTAATATTCTATTAGAATATAAATTCTATGTACTTTGAGTCATATCCATATGCTTCTGAATTGGCTGAAGCTGCTCTGACATCTCCTACCGAGACTCAGTCCTAACAACTTTGACTCACCTACCTCTATCCAGCATAGAGGTGATCTGCATGACCTATCATAAAGAGCCTAATATGATCCATATTTATCATAGCCTAATAACTGTTTTTATAGGAAAACTCTACCAAGGATATATGCTTCTCCCAAGATCCACCAAAGTATAGGACACATGCTCACAGCATATCCTCAAGAACCTAAATAGTACGCTCTGACTGCTCATCTGTCTGTGGATGAAATATCATACTCAGTAAGACTTGTGCACCAAGTTCCTTCTATAAGCCCTGTTAGAAGCACAGAGTAAAGCATGAATCATGATCCTAAATAATAGTCCATGGTACCCCATTCAAACAGACTATTTCTCTAACATACAAATATCCCAGCTTCTCCACTGATAAAGTCTCCCGTACCAGTTATAAATGTGATTCCTTCGTCAATCGATCCATAATCACCCAAATAGAATTATTCTTATGAGGAATACTCAAGAGACTCACCACAAAATTCATGGTCATGTCATACCACTTCCATTCCGGAATGGGTAATAGTTGTATCAAACTTTTAGGCCATTGATACTTGGCCTTCACCTACTAACAGGTGTAGCATCGTGTCATAAACCCTGTTATCTCCTTTTTCATGCCCAATCACCAAAACTATCAATGTAGTTCATGGTACATTTTGGTCACACCTGGATGCACTACCCACTTCAAGGCATGAAATTCTTGTATCAACTCTTCCCACATGCTCGTAGGCACTATAACCTGATTTCTGACATAGATGATCTCATCCTCATCTATGGTTTAATCTGAAGGTGTCTCCCCACCTTAAAGGCTTTACCTAAAGGTTAATAATTCCAAATACTAATATTGGCTATCCATGATATGTCTCAAAAGTATAAACTCTAATGAAACTGATATGAGAGTTATGTGATCCTGACTCTACTGAACCACAACATGTATCTTAGCCAGCAAAGTCATCATCTTCCACTATGCACTAGACTCCTAAACTGCCTAAGTTTGAGTTTTTCTATTTAAAGCATCAGTAATACTATTTCCCTTACAGGGAATATATGCTATCTCGAAATCTAAAGACTGCATATACTCAACCCACCTATTTCACCGATTATTCAAATCTCACTGAGAAATATATATAATTTAATATCTTGTGATTAGTATACATAGTAAAATTCTTACCTAAAAGATAATGTCTCCAACACTTCAAGGAATAAACAACTGACTCTAACTCGAGTTTATGTGTAGGGTAGTTCCATTTATGTGGCCTCAACTACCAAGACATGTACGCCACAACTCGATCTCCCTACATAAACACTAATCCAAGTCCAATTCCAAAAGTGTAACAATGCACTGTATACTCCTCACCTAACTCAGGTAGTATCAAGATCGGTGTCGATGTCAAATGATTCTTTATCTCCTAGAAGGCATTATTGCATACTCCTGGCCATTCAAAATTTATCCATATTCTTGTTCAAGCTCAAAATTGGTGCTGCTAAATGGGAAAAGTTCTAGATGAATCTACAATAATATCCTGTTAACCCCAGAAAGCTACGGATATCGAATACGTTCTTGGGATGCTCCTAAGAAATCACTGCTTGAACCTTATCTGGTTCCACTGGCATACCTTCCTTCGAGATTATATGACCCAATTAGTGTACTTGATCAATCCAAAATTGACACTTAGATAGCTTAGCATATATTTGATGGTCTCTCGGTGTACTTAGGACGATGTCAAGATGTTGACAATGATCGTCATGAGGCTTAGAGTACACTAAGATGTCATCCAAAAATACTACCACAAACTGATCTAGGTACGGATGGAATATTATATTAATCAAGTCCATAAACACTGCTGGTTCATTCATCAATCTAAATGGAATTATGATGAACTCATAGAGTCTATACCTTCTTCTGAAATTAGTCCTCAATATATCAATAGTTTGAACTCTCAACTGATGATACCCTAATCTCGTGTCAATATTTGAGAAAACACAAGATCCTCTCAACTGGTCAAATAGATCACTGATACATAGAAGATTATATCGGTTCTTCACTGTCATCCAATTCAACTTTAGGTAATCAATACACAATCACAGAGTCCCATCAAACTTCTTGGAAAACAACACTGGTGATCCCCAAGGCAATGTACTCAGGGGGATAAATCCCTTATCCTACAATTCTTCTAGATGATTCTTGATCTCTTGAATCTCTGTAAGAACCATTCTATATGATGGAATAGAAACTTTCTCAACCCCTATTATGAGATCAATAGTGGATTTCACATCTCTCTTAGGTGGCAACCCTGAGAAGTCTTCAGGAAACACATCCTGAAATGGATCCACTAATGGTGAAAAGACATCGTGATTTACACCTCTATCATCCAGAAAAAGACTAGAAACTTGGACTGTGAGCTCTCCCAGTTACTTATTAATTGGACCTAATAGGCCTTCCTGGATATCCCATTCTCCATGGTGGATATAGTTTTCACCCTTATGAGATGTAAAAGTCACTATCATGCGGTAATAGTTAATGTAGGCTTGGTATGCTACTAACTAATCCATACCCAATATCAAGTCAAAACCTAACATATCAATAATGTAGATGTCCCAAAGAAAATGATACTCCCCAACCTCTAGAGAACATCCCTTTCTCAAATAGATATCTCAATATCGTACTTCCAATGATGTATCTATCATCATAAATCCACTCATGAACTCCACCACCAAGCTCAAACCATTAAAAAGTTGTGAAAAAATAAAGGAATGAGAGGCACAAGTATCAAATAAATTACTATATAATGTATAATATATAAGAATAATACCTCTCACTATCGATGGTCTATCCTCATTATCCACCAGTGTAGGCTGAAGTGCATGTAATTGACATGCCCCTCTTCCCTGCAACACTACCTGAGTACCCTGAGCTGCACTACTCTATTGATATGGATGATCTTTCCTAGAATCTATACTTCCACTGCCACTATCTCCATGTCCATCAGAACTCCAACTAGTAGCCTGATATGGTGTAGAATTATCCCCTTCCCGCACCCTAGTTCGGTCTATCTCCTCCCTCACTACCCGTCTGTCACAGGTTCCTGAAATACTTATATAGATACCCCATCTTGTTTTAATATCGACACTCTACAGGTGTTTGAGGATAGTATTTATGATGGTTTTTCGGCCTACCGCACTAGTGACAAAGAATTTGGGTAAGATCCTAAGTAACTGATCTTTTCCCATGGCCACTCTTCCTTCTATCTCCCTACATAACATCCTCGTAGAGATGATTCCTACTCTTAGAAGTCATACCTCCTAACCATCCAGTAGCAATTATCTATCCGGAACTAGAATCCTTCTTCAGGTTCCCCTCATCTATGAGAGCTTGATCCATCACCTCATAAAACTTCTTTAACCGAAAGAGGTTAACTTGGGACTTAATCTTACATTTAAGCTCGTTCTAAAAAAACCTCGTCATAGTTATCTCATCCTATGATAATTCTAGATCAAATCTCTATAAATCTATAAAGAATACAGCATATCCCATCACAGACATACTCCTTTGAGTAAACCTCATGAACACAGATGCTCTCTCCTACCTTAGCATCTCTGGATAGAAGTGCTTCAGGAACTTCTCCATGAATTACTTCTATAACATACCATCATCATGTCCAGTCTACACTTGAATTTCCCACCAGCACTTCATTGATCCTCATAGTATATAATCATACAACTTGATCTTCTTCTCAGATGGAGTCTCTAAGTGGTCAAGTATTGTCTGTATAGAATCAATATAGAACTCAGCTTCCTCAGGTACACCCTCTCCAGTAAAATTCATAGGGTGTTGTAGTTGAAAATGCCTTGTAAGGTCACACATGCTTTTCACAACCCACCCTGGGTCTCTTTCTATAAGCTTCATGAAGTGAGCAATGTTTTCTCAGAACTTCTCCCCTACTTCCTTAATCGGCACTATCAGTGCCTCAAGTTCCACTACTGGAGGATCATCCCTAGCCATATCCTCTGGTCATCCTCTCAACAAGCATTATCATGGAGGAATACTCTCTACAGTTTCAAATACATGCATTAGGACACATAACACAAGTTAACATATTTACAGAAAACACAATATACCACAATAATTCTTTTCCCTAAGACTCACCACATGATTAAAACTGAGGTGTTATCACTACCCTTAACCATCCTACGTCTCATGGTTAAAAAAGGTTAAGCGTATTCTCATCATTCATGTTTCTCATTTAGACACCCATTTCTTCTCACCTTGCATCATTTTACAATCTTCCATAATTACACATTAGGAACCTTATTCAATTCAATTTCACAATCAAGGAAAAATAGTTCAAGTTCAAAAACTTACCCAAACCCGTTTTCTCATGCATTCCTAAAATGATGCATGTCATGAAATAATCCTGAGTGCCTAGGATGATGTATGAATACTCAACCCTCATGCCTTATCAGGCCATGAGTCAAATCTCAACAAATATTTGAAACAATAATCACACCACACAACAAGTTAGTCACCCAAGGTGGAATAATATTCAACTGTAATAGAAAACAACAATAATAATAATCCCACCTTGGGTACTTAGGTTCTCCTTTATACATGGGTTATCTACTCCCATGCACGAGATCATAACTAAGTCCCGACTCTTCCTAGTCTCATGCCTACCTTTCCTAAATAGTAATACAAAAGAAAAAGAAAAGAAAACTTCTTTGATACCACTTTGTAACATCCTGGCCCATGCCATGCACTGGTACCCCGATTCAGTCGGTCACATGACCTCAAGCACACCTCCCCGTATGCCAGAGGCTACCGACTAGAAACAAGGGAATCATGGGGAGACTATAACCACTTTTTATCAGATTAATAAACTAATTAAAATAATAAAAATAACCAAATGATATGACATAATAAAATCAATACTAATATCTTGTGATAACCAAAGCAGGAAATACAAAGTCAAAACTAAACAATAAATATTTCATACCAAAGTATGTTCTAAGGGTCAAAATTAAAATCAAAAGTAGACATTGATAACTCCCAAGCAGGTCCCGAACCACATTCAGATACCTCATCCATGCTCCATCCAAAATCAGCTATCTAACATAGGGCCTTTTCCCTTAATCTATCCTATAATCATATAATATATTTGAGTACCGGTTAGGCATCCCAAGTAGGGTGTGAGTACAACTTAGTAGTCCACCACCAATGGAATCTAAAATAATATCTAGTAGAAAGAAGTGTATGTAGTTGTATAAAGAAATAATTACAATGCATAGTTAAATAGTTATCACATTGTTAATTATTCTTTATTTAGCCACATAAACCCCCAGGTTCCTGAGGAAACCCAACCCTCAATACCTTCTTTGGATCATGCCAGAGTTTGAACTATTCCCAAGGGATATCACATGTCTGAATGTCCATGTTACCATTCATCTTCATAGTTCACATTTGAATTTCCATGTTACTATTCATAATCTCATTAATGAATGACCATGTTACCATTCACCATTTCATAATTGAATGAGCACGTTACCATTCTTATTTTAAGAAGTGAATGACCATGATTGTAACGACCCATAGTTTTTCAATGGAAAATTCCCTTCTTATATTTATGTCACAAAATAACATGAAAACACAAAATAATGAACTACTAAGTGATAAGTGACCTTTAAACATAATTTTGTCACTCCTATGTTTGGATTTTGGAAAATCTGACATACACGGTTGTGTTCAAGATGATTTTTGGAGTCTAATGAAACAAAAATAATTTTTGGTGAATAGTGACCTACCCTTATGAATAGTAACATGCCCTTATGAATAGTAATATGACCCTTATGAATAGTAAATCATCGAACATAAGAGTAACATTACCTATGAATGATTAAATAAAATTTAGACATCTTAGAAAGTGACAATTTGACCTTAGTAAACGTTTTGGTATTTTGTAATTCATAAATAATTAATTATAATTAATTAATTAATTTAAAAGAATATTTATTTCCCTAAAATGTATTCATAAATTATTGAATCAATGTTTTATAGTTTTTAGATAATTTTATAAGAACCTACGTAATTTTTGAAAGCACTATGAAATCAGTTTTAATCTTAAAAACTGTTTTCTTATGTAAATTATGATTTTAATTAAATATTAAATTAATAATATTTAGAAAATTATTTTTGAAAAATGGAAATAATTTTTGGATTATATGCGTCGAAAAATGGTTGGGGTAAATTTTTGGTATTTTTCTAAGATACTTGAATTTTTTATGAATAGTAGAGTCCGATAATTCACAATAAATGTTAAATAATGTATTAATTGAGTCATTGATTATGTTCTGCTGATGTAAGCCCACTTGGTTCAGGATTACATTATAAAATTACTATTATTGGTCATCCAAGATTCACTATTCCTTGTCTTGTGAGGAAATAATAAACTAATGAATTTTATATTAAGGAAACCCCTCTCCCCTCCACTATAAAAGCCACCCTTCACTCCCTCATTTCCTCACACCTCTCAAGCTCCAAGCCTTCTCTAAACTATGCCCAAACACCTTCCCTAGCCCCTCCCCCACGTCCAAAAGCTTCTGGTCTCATCAAAAGACCAAGACTAGCTTCCTTAAGGAGGATCTCAAGAGGAAGATTTAAGAGGTAATTTCTCTCCCTCTTCTCCTTTAATTTCCTTTCAAGTTCAAGTTCCTTTCTTGATCTATCCCCACCTATATTTATACAAATTGTTTTGTAACTCTAGTATCATACATATACTATAATTTTATTATTCTAATGGGATATTATATTACCCCACACCCTTTCCCTCTTCCTTTTATTTTATTAAATAGAATGTTGTTCATGAGGTGTTAATTTATCACCTTCAAAAACGACATGCTCTCTTCTTCCATTTATACCTTAAGATCTGGTAATGAAACCATTTTTATGGTTGAAACAGAATATTTTATATGTATTATGTTCTATTTTAATTTCTGTAAATAACCTATGTCCATATTACTAAGTGAAAAGTTAAAACAAGTTCGTTGTGATCCAAAAACCGCTCAAATTAACCCAAATAACCATCATTAAATTCTTATCTAATGATTCGTCCAAATGGATCTAATATAATTCATTATAAAATCATTAAAACTCCTGAAATATAATTAATAACATGTAATATAAGTTCTGGATTTTTACCCATGTTCTACCAAAACTTCAATTTAAGAATACAAGTGACCCACTCAAGAAAACCATAAAAATGAACACCCCCGAACAATGTTTTTAAACTCTATAAGTCATCCAAAGGAACATAATATGACATAATGAAACCAGAATGAACCCTATTAATGTATAAAAGGTTATTTAATTTCTAATTAATGAATATAATGTCATTATACAGGACATTAAAGAGAAGGAGGCATTCGAGTACAAGGTAAGGGGAAATCTTGAACCCAATTTTCTTCCTTCGGGTTCTCCCTCTTTCACTCCATTTTTGATATGGTTACTCCTAAAAGATCATTTTCTCATCATTTCCTTTAATTTTATGGTATATACATGTTTTTCACTGGTTTTTATGTCCAACAAAATGTTTTCCAAAATAACTCTTCTTTTAATAACACCCCTTTTACTTCTCACTCAAAGTGAACGGTTCTTGTAACATGTATGATATTCCCTCTATCTTTTGGGAACCCAAAGCTTATGAATATGTTATTATGAGATTAAACCCATTACTTTTCATGGGTTAATTATTTTAATTTATGTTATATGTTCATTTTTGCAAGAATGATAAATTATAATGTTATGATGTGACGGGTGCACCCGGAATTATATAGCGCAAAATGAATGTTTAAATGTGACGGGTGAGCCCGAAATTATACAGTGCTCCAATGCATTGGGTAAAGTGATTAATCTCATGAGTAAATGTGAAATGATGTGTGAACAAGATGCTAGCTTGGTTCACAAGTATGTGTGGTAGTTAACCACTAAGACATGATGTTTCATTTTTTTATGCATTGTCACATTTCAAGTCTTTTATTTATGCTACTCTCATATTCATGATCTTTTGCCTATGTTATGATTATGCTCACCCCATGCTATATTGTTCTTATCTATCTTCTTACTAGTATTCTAGATCACCCCTTTTGATGTATATCCTCAGGTGGCTACATGTACTAAGGAGAGGACAAGTTCCACTAAGAATCTAGTGAAGAAGAAAATAAATAAATGTTTATGGTTGATGTTGTATTTATTATGTGTGGTCCTAGTTTGCCCAAGACACTAAACCTTTGGATCATCTATATGTAATACTATTATGTTGTTTATATTAGAAATGATGTAATAGTAATGTAAGAAAAGGTCGGGTCTCTATAGTTGGTATCAGAGGAAATGTTTAGTTAATTTGGGAATTAGGATTAGTGAACCCTAGAGAAAACCTCTAGTATGAGACTAAGTACAAAAATGCACACAAGAATATTTACCTAGGGATCCCATATGTTATGTTTTTGGTATAATAGTTTAAATGAATAAGTTGTTCATGACTTTTTAGTTATTTTTTGTTCTATCCTTTTATATTTTAGAAAATGGTGGGAACCAGGAGAAATCAGGACAACAACTCTTGCGAGGGCCAATGCAACGATTGCCCAAACAACATCCCCAATGATTTGGGAGGTGGAGTTCAAAACTTTATGGCGATGCTTACCCAATTATCTCAGGTTATGAATAATAACCATAATAATGGGGAACGTCCTCCTTCACCGAAGAGGGAGAAACTGGCTATCGAATGTTTTATGCGGCAATGACCACCGACGTTTTGTGGATCTTCTGATCCACTAGTTGCGGAACAGTGGGTCAAATCCATGGAGAAAATCTTTTCTGTTCTTCAATGTTCTGAGATGGAGAAGGTGACTCTAGTCGTTTATCGTCTAGATGGAGAAGCTGATCAATGGTGGTCTTTAATTAAGAACACCAAGCCAAGGGAGGAAATTGAAGAGATGAAATGGGAAGACTTTAAGATAATATTTCTTAACAAGTATTTCCCAAGAACTCTTCGCACGAAGATGGAGATAGAATTCATATATCTCAAGAAAAAAGAAGGATAATCTATCACAACCTATGAAGCGAATTTCACAAGGCTTGCAAGGTACGCTTCGGGTTTTATTATCAACAATGATATCAAAATTGATAGATTCTTTAGTGGATTAAAACCACACCTTCGAAAGGATTTTTCAATTCGAGACTTTGGAAGTTATGAAGAAGTTGTTCGGTGTGCTCTCAAAGTGGATATGGAGTTTGTAGAATGGTCCTATGGCTATGGAGATAAGAAAAGAAAGATGGAGTTTCAAGCTGGTGGATCTAATGATAAAGGTGGGAAGAAAAATCAATGACCCACATGCCAAAAATGTGGGAAGTTGCACAATGGAAACTTCCTCAAAAGGACAGGGAAATGCTTCAAGTGTGGGAAATAAGGACACCATGCTCAAGAATGTCAAAAAGACACGAAAATTAAGGAGAATGTAGCCGATGAAAGGAGAGAACCACTCATGGTTCAATGCTACAACTGTAAGGATCTAGGGCACTATGCAAACCAGTGCATTAAACCTTGAGTTCTCGAGGGTAATCAGCGTCAGCAGCCACCAAATCCAAAGGAACAAGGGAAGGCTTATGCCATCACTACTGCGGAGGTGGAGCATGATAATGAAGTCGTACAAGGTACACTTCCTATTCACTCAAGAATGGAAAAAGTCTTATTTGATTCTGGTTCTACGCATTCCTTTATATCTTGCAAGTTTTCTAGAACTATAGAATCGAAGCCCCAAAACCTTGAAGTAGAGATATCTGTAAAAACACCAAGCGGTGCAATCATTGCAACCCAAGTGTTTGACTCTTCTCTTGTTGATGTATGTGGGAAGATTCTTCTGGAAAATCTCATAATACTTCCCTTGGTGGAATTCGACGCTATAATGGGAATGGATTGGCTCTTGTTATATAGAGTTCATATCAACTATCAGGAAAAGGAAATATATTTTCATATTCCGAACCATCCCATGCTCCTCTAAAAATTCAAGGAGGATCGTGAATCTCCTTTGAAAAATCCTTCAATGTTGTGGGTGTTGATTCCCTATGAAGAAGCATACATCACCCAAATGGTTGAGTCGAAGGAAAGTGACAAACTTGAGGAAATGCCCATCGTGAAGGAATACGACAATGTATTTCCCGAAGAGTTACCCGGAATTCCCCCGGATTGTGAGGTAGAGTTCTCAATTGAACTTATACCTGGAGCTACTCCTATCTTGAAGTGCCCCTATAGGATGGCTCCTATCGAACTGGAGGAGTTAAAGAAGAAGCTGCAAGAGCATCTAGACAAAGGGTTCATACACCCTAGTGCATCACCTTGGGGTGCGCCAGTGCTCTTTGTGAAGAAGAAGGATGGAACAATGCAGATGTGTATCGATTATTGGGAACTCAACAAGATCACCATAAAGAACAAGTATCCTCTCCCAAGGATTGATGACTTTTTAGACCAGTTAAGAGGATCTCAATACTTCTCAAAGGTGGATCTTCGTTCTGAATATCATTAAGTAAAGGTGAAGAAGGAAGATATTCAGAAGACTGCCTTCCGTACAAGGTATGGGCACTATGAGTTTTTGGTGATGCCCTTTGGACTTACTAATTCCCCTGAAATCTTCATGTATTTTATGAATAGAGTCTTTAGACATTACCTCGACAAATTTGTGGTAGTGTTTATCGATGATATTCTCATCTACTCCAAAAGCAAGGAGGAACATTAAGAACATCTAAGACTTGTGTTGGCAACATTGAGAAAGGAGAAGTTGTACGCCAAGTTTAGCAAGTGTGACTTTTGGATGAATCAATTCACGTTCTTGGGACATGTGATCACAAGTGAGGGAATTTCTGTGGATCCTTCAAAGACAAAGGCGATTGAGGAATGGCCCAGGCCCTCTAGTGTCACATAAATCCGTAGTTTTCTTGGATTAGCTGGGTACTACCGACGTTTTGTGAGAAACTTCTCACGATTGTCAAGCCCGCTAATTAAATTAACAAGGAAAGGGGTAAAGTATGTCTGGACAGAAGAATGTGAGGGAAGATTCAAAGAGCTAAAGAGAAGGCTGATCACTGCACCTGTACTCACACTACCAAAAAGTGGAGAAAGTTTTGTGATATACAGTGATGCTTCAAAGAAAGTCTTGGGTTGTGTACTCATGCAAAATGATAATGTGATAGCCTAAGCCTCACGAAAATTGAAGATCCATGAGCAGAACTACCCAATGCATGATCTAGAGCTGGCAGCCATGATTTTTTCCTTGAAAATCTGGTGGCACTACCTTTATGGCGAGAAGTGTGACATATACACCGACCACAAGAGCCTAAAGTATATATTCACACAAAAGGAGATCAACATGCATCAAAGGAGATGGTTAGAGCTAATCAAGGATTACGATTGCTCTATTCACTATCATCCTGGAAAGGCGAACAAGGTAGATGATGCTCTAAGCAGAAAAGAACCTGCTACTCTTTCCATGCTGCGGATTGAGAAAGACCCTATCTTCTTAGATATGCAAAGGATGGATTTGGAAATCATAATGGCAGGGGATACATCCTATCTTTCCCAAATTATTGCACAAACATCCATCCAAGAGAATATTAAGGAATTATAAAGGGATGATGTGGAGATACAAAATAGGTTGAATGCAGTAAAGGAAGGGAAGCTGCAAGAGTTTCATATCGATGATGATGGCGTGATTCAGTTTGGAACATGGCTTTGTGTTCCTTCATCACCCGGGATAAAGAAGGAGCTATTGGATAATGCACATAGCTCAACTTTCTCTATCCATCCTGTGAGTACCAAGATGTATCATGATCTCCGAGGACACTTCTGGTGGGATAACATGAAGAAGGAGATTGCGGAATATATATCAAGGTGCTTGGTATGTCAGCAAGTTAAAGCTGAGCGACAAAATTCCAAAGGTATGATCCAGTCATTGCCTATACCCATGTGGAAATGGGAAAATATTACTATGGACTTTGTCACAGGCCTCCCAAAGATGTCAAAGGGAAATAATGTGATATGGGTTGTGGTTGACTGACTCACCAAGACTGCCCATTTTATCGCTATTCGGGAAGACCTCTCGCTTGAACAACTTGCAAGGATATATGTGAAGGAAGTGGTGAGACTACACGGTGTTCCACTCTCAATTGTCTATGACCGTGATCCAAGGTTCACATCTAAGTTCTGGAGGAGCCTTCAACATGCTTTGAGTACTGAATTAAATTTTAGCACGGCCTATCACCCCCAAACTGATGGCCAGTCTAAAAGGACTATTCAGACGCTTGAAGATATGCTGAGAGCCTGCTCTCTAGAATTCAAAGGTATATGGGATCAACATATCCCATTGGTTAAGTTATCATACAAAAATAAATTCCACTCGAGTATTCAGATGGATCCATATGAAGCTCTTTATGGGAATTGATGTATAACTCCAACCTGTTGGGATGAAGTTGGAGAAAGAAATTTACTTGGGCCTGATCTTGTTCAAGAGATGAACGAGAAGTTTCAAGTCATCCAGAAACACATCAGAGCTGCTCAAAGTTGGAAAAAGAGCTATGTTGACAACCTTCGAAGGGACTTGGAGTTCGACGTTGGAGATAAAGTCATCCTTCGAATATCTCCATGGAAGAGAGTCATGTGATTCGGAAACAAAGGGAAGTTATGCCCAAGGTATATTGGCCCCTTTGAGATCCTTGACCGCATAGGAGCCGTGGCCTATCGTCTAGCACTTCCATCGAATATGGCTCAAGTTCATGATGTGTTTCATGTATCACTACTGAGGAAGTACATACCGGACCCCTCACATGTACTAAACTCAGAGATGGTGCAGCTGGAAGATGATCTCTCCTATGAAGAGTAGCCAGTAAATATTCTGGACCGAAGTGATAAGGTTCTACGAAAGAAGACAACCCATCTTGTCAAAGTGTTGTGTAGGAACCATAAGTTTGAGAAAGCAACTTGGGAACCAGAAGAGGCAATGAAGGAGAAGTACCCTCACCTTTTTGTGTAAAGTGAAATTTTGGGGGCGAAATTTCTTAAGGAGGAAGAATGTAACGACCCAAAGTTTTTCAATGGAAAATTCACTTCTTATATTTATGTCATAAAATAACATGAAAACACAAAATAGTGAACTACTAAGTGATAAGTGACCTTTAAACATAATTTTTTCACTCCTATGTTTGGATTTTTGAAAATCTGACATACACGGTTGTGTTCAAGATGATTTTCGGAGTCTAATGAAACAAAAATAATTTTTAGTGAATAGTGACCTACCCTTATGAATAGTAACATGCCCTTATGAATAGTAATATGACCCTTATGAATATTAAATCATCGAACATAAGATTAAAATTACCTATGAATGATTAAATAAAATTTAGACATCTTAGAAAGTGACAATTTGACCTTAGTAAACGTTTTGGTATTTTGTAAGTCATAAATAATTAATTATAATTAATTAATTAATTAAAAAGAATATTTATTTACCTAAAATGTATTCATAAATTATTTAACTAGTGTCTTATAGTTTTTAGATAATTTTATAAGACCCTACGTAATTTTTGAAAGCACTATGAAATCAGTTTTAATCTTAAAAACTGTTTTTTTATGTAAATTATGATTTTAATTAAATATTAAATTAATAATATTTAGAAAATTATTTTTGAAAATGGACATCACTTTTGGATTCTACACGTTGAAAAATGTTTGGGGTAAATTTTTGGTATTTTTCTAAGATACTTGAATTTTTGATGAATAGTAGAATCTGATAATTCACAATAAATGCTAAATAATGTATTAATTGAGTCATTGATGATGTTCTGATGATGTAAGCCCACTTGGTTCAGGATTACATTATAAAATTACTATTATTGGTCATACAAGACTCACTATTCCTTGTCTTGTGAGGAAATAATAAACTAATGAATTTTATATTAAGGAAACCCCTCTCCCCTCCACTATAAAAGCCACCCTTCACTCCCTCATTTCCTCACACCTCTCAAGCTCCAAGACTTCTCTAAACTCTTCCCAAACACCTTCCCTAGCCCCTCCCCCACTTCCAAAATCTGCTGGTCTCATCAAAAGACCAAGACTAGCTTTCTTAAATAGGATCTCAAGAGGAAGATTTAAGAGGTAATTTCTCTCCCTCTTCTCCTTTAATTTCCTTTCAAGTTCAAGTTCCTTTCTTGATCTCTTCCCACTTATATTCATAAAAATTGTTTTGTAACTCCATTATCATAAATATACTGTAATTATATGATTATAATGAGATATTATATCACCCCACACCCTTTCCCTCTTCCTTTTATTTTATTAAAGAGAACGTTGTTCATGAGGTGTTAATTTATCACCTTCAAAAACGACATGCTCTATTCTTCCATTTCTACCTTAAGATCTGGTAATGAAACCATTTTTATGGTTGAAACAGAATATTTTATATGTATTATGTTCTATTTTAAGTTCTGTAAATAACCTATGGCCATATTACTAAGTGAAAAGTTAAAACAAGTTCGTTGTGATCCAAAAACCGCTCAAATTAACCCAAATAACCATCATTAAATTCTTATTTGATGATTCGTCCACATGGATCTAATATAATTAATTATAAAATAATTAAAACTCTTGAAATATAATTAATAACATGTAATATCAGTTTTGTATGTTTACCCATATTCTACCAAAACTTCAATTTAAGAATACAAGTGAACCACTCAAGAAAACCATAAAAACGAACATCCCCTAACAATGTTTTTAAACTCTATAAGTCATCCAAAGAAACATAATATGACATAATGAAACCATAATTAACCCTATTAATGTATAAAATGTTCTGTAATTTCTAATTAATTAATATAATGTCATTATACAGGACATTAAAGAGAAGGAGGCATTCGAGTACAAGGTAAGGGGAAATCTCGAACCCAATTTTCTTCCTTCAGGTTCTCCCTCTTTCACTCCATTTTTGATATGGTTACTCCTCAAAGATCATTTTTTCATAATTTCATTTACTATTCTAGGATATACATGTTTTTCACTGGTTTTTATGTCCAACAAAATGTTTTCCAAAAGAACTCTTCTTTTAATAATACCCCTTTTACTTCTCACTTAAAGTGAACGGTTCTTGTAACATGTATGATATTCCCTCTATCTTTTGGGAACTCAAAGCTTATGAATATGTTATTATGAGATGAAACCCATTCCTTTTCATGGGTTCATTATGTTAATTTATGTTATATGTTCATTGTGGAAAGCATGATAAATGATAATGTTATGATGTGACGGGTGCGCCCGGAATTATATAGCACAATATGAATGTTTAAATGTGATGGGTGTGCCCGGAATTATACATCGCTCCAATGCATTGGGTAAAGTGATGAATCTCATGAGTAAATGTGAAATGATGTTTGAACAATATGCTAGCTTGGTTCACAAGTATGTGTGGTAGTTAACCACTAAGACATTATGTTTTATTTTTTTATGCATTGCCACATTTCAAGTCTTTTATTTATGCTCCTCTCATGTTCATGATCTTTTGCCTATGTTATGATTATGCTCACCCCATGCTATGTTGGTCTTATATATCCTCTTATTGGGCTTCTATCTCACCCCTTTTTATGTATATCCTCAGGTGGCTACATGTACTAAGGAAAGGACAAGTTCCACTAAGAAGCTAGTGAAGAAGAAATTAAATAAATGTTTATGGTTGATGTTGTATTTGTTATGTGTGGTCCCAGTTTTCCCAAGAAACTAAACCTTTGGATCCTCTATGTGTAATACTATTATGTTTTTTATATTAGAAATGATGTAAAAGTAATTTAATAAAAGGTCGGGTCGCTATAATGATACGATTCACTATTTTCATAATTGAATGATCATGTTACCATTCTTATTATCATAAGTAAATGACCATGTTATCATTCACCATTTCATAATTTAATGACCATGTTACCATTATTATTTTCATAAGTGAATGACCATGTTACCATTCACCATTTCACAATTTCACAATTAATTCAACAATTAATTAACCACGTGATTTCCATTACTAATTCAATAATTAGTTTATCATACCAATCTCATTAATTAATTCACCAATTAAATAATCATATCAATATCATTAATTAATTTACCAATTAATTGATCACATCACTTCCATTAATTAACTCAACGATCAATTAATCAATTTTTTCAATTACATAAACACAAAAAAATCAATAATTAATTCAAAAATTAATTAATCAATTCAAAATACCAATATCTCATAATTAATTCCACAATGAATTATTCAGTTTCATAATCATTATATTTCAATAATTAATTCAAAAATTAATTACCTTTATTCAACAATCACAATATTTCATAAATAATCCATCAATTAATTATCACAATTTAATAATCTAATTATCCCATAATTAATTCCACAATTAATTATCTCAATTAAATAATCTCAATATCCCATAATTAATTCCACAATTAATTATCTCAATTCAATATCCTTAATCTCACAAATCCCTAAATTAATTATTCTACCCAATAATTAATTTAATGTAGGAAAACTCAATTACTAATAAAAAAATGATTCTAAAATTACATACATTTAATTGAAATCAATACTTTGGGATTTTAATTATAGACCACCTACCTCGATTCGTTGACAAATGATCGCCCAGTGGAAATCCCCAATTTCAGTGGAGTAATGATGTAGGATGAGATCCAAGTATAAAACCTAAATCCAATATAGAATTAATCAAGACCCTTCAAATTTAGATCTAGATCCACAATCCTTGATCTATATCCAAAAAAACAGATCTTAATATAATCAAAACAGGAAGAAAAAACCCTTTATAGAATGGGAGAAGAAAGGAAGAGGAATAGGAAACTAAACGGGATAGGATTCAATTACCAGGAGAGGTTCAGATATTCGATCTGGACTTTGAATCACCAAGAATAGAGATAAAAAGGCCTTATAATCCCTCTAAGGGACTTTGGAATTTAGAGAAAACAATTATGGGTTGAGCTATGGTGTTTGGGGTATTATATGGGGGTTTGGGAATTCTTTTAATAAAAATATAAGGATTAAAATCATGTATGCACAGTTTGATGCTCGGGGTACATGGTTTCCCCTAACCATGTGCCTTAACCATTAAACTCTTATATGGGGTACATGGTTTCTCCTAAGAGGGAACACGATTTGAAAAACCATGCACCGACCATGAAAAACCCATATGTCCATGGTTTCACAGTTTACTGGGTCATGGAAGATGGTTAGGGAAAATCATCCATCAACCATGCACTACCCTCTTTCTTCAATATTTTCTCAAATTATCACCCAAACACACTAACACACACTTGTTTTAGGGCATGGGAAAAGCAATTTAATTTTCCTAGTGCAGCATAGAGGCTGACCAGGGTCGTCTCTCTTGAGGAGCCTTTTCAGTCGTTCACTCACTTAATCTAATTTAACTAAACTACTTCTTTTGGTTGTTTTATATTTTATGAAATAAATAGAGTTTAATAAAATAACGGAAATTCATAAATCAGAAGATCCTAAAATTTAATTCTAAATTACCATGCAATGCTAAACAGAATGTAATTAGAGAAGAAAGGAAGTTCTCCCGAGAGAACTTTCAGGAAGCACCTTCATTGGCCAGCTTCAAATATTCTTAGTGTACACACTCCATAGTATGTTTATACACCTTATTCTACCCCAGTTATGAATTAAAAGTCTACTTAGTGATCGCCAAGCACACCCTACATCCACATCCTCAATCGAGGGAAAATGGTTGTAGATTAAGAAGTTAATCTTTAGACAACCACAGTGAGGATCACACCCACTATAAATTATCCTTAAAATTAACTCAAAGAATATTAAAAACATGGTCTTGGGTTCAAGAACCTGATTAATCCCTCAGGATATTCCCCTTATTAGTTACTCATGATCATGAGTATTATAGTTCACGATGGTAAGATGAAAGGAAGAAAAGAGGGTGGATGGGTGGACATAATAATAAAAACAATGCATGAATTTATTTGAAATCTAAATTACAAATGAAAACTAAAACAAAAATAAAGAAAATAAATAAATTAAAAATAAATGTGGAAGATTTGTGTCTGTCCTCCCTTGGTGGATATCTCCTCCTTGGTACCTTGAAGTAATGGATGGAGAATGGGGTGATTTTGGAAGGAGGTGAGGGCCTCCTTTTATAGGTAGAATTCTGGACCCCGAAATATTGCGCATTCTTGACCCATTAAATGGAATTTTCACGCATTTACCCCTTCTTGAAAGTTGTTCATAAATATTTTTTCCACTCACCCTACAAATTTAAGCTCTTTTAGACACTGTATGAATGATTTATGAATTTTTCATTGGTGGTTTTTGATTCTGGATGAAGCTTCCAGGAAGGTTCCTCCAAAAGTATGTCATTCAATGGCTGCCTAAATGACTTCAAAACTACCAAACATTTATTGTATATCCATAAATATCTGTCCTCGTGATATCCCAGGTGTAAAAACCTCATTTTGATATGTTTATACCGAGTTTAGGTCCCGTTACAGTGGTGGGGTCCACGTTGTCCGCCCAGAAAAATGTCCAACTTCAATGAATTTTTAGGCCCTTTAGATGGACAAATCAGCTCCTGGTCCAGAAGACAAAGTTGAAGAAAATAAAATCAATATTCTAAGAAAATTTTAATCACAAAATTTGGATTTATAGTTTTCATGAAATTACTAAAATACCCTTTATGTAAAAATCTGTCTAAAATCCAGAATTATGTTTTTTTCACCATTTTGCTCAAAACACATCATAAATCCAAAATTGATTCATATAAGCTCAAATTGATTATTTTGAATTAATAAAACAATTTAAATACATACAAAAAAATGTGGAAAATATTAGATCTATCAATTCCCCCACACTTAAACTATGCTTGTCCTCAAGCATAAAATCTCAACATGGAATTGAGAGGACACCAATGTTACCAATATTCAAATTCCAAAGTAATAAAATTTAATAATTTTCAATGTCAAATAAAATATTCAAAAATCCACATAAAATATTAATTTAATTTACCATTTTTCAAATAAACAATTAAATCATGTATTTTACTTTTCCCCTTTGAAAAAATGGAACTTCTTCTCTCTTTCATTCAAGCTTCTCAATTCATTATTATTAAGCATGTCACATCATGATTTACCTCACCTATGAATTTTGTCTCTCATATCTCATGATAAAATTCAAGTAGAGTTACACTCATATCATGAGAACATGCACCTTATCCATAAGCTTGTAAAAGAACTACTTTCTACACTTTGTAAAGACAAAAGGCACATAAAATCATGATTACTTTTCAATAAAGGTTCAAATGACTCTGAGGCTTAAGGTTTGTGGGATTTGATGTTTTAAAAAGTAAGGCTCAATGAGGAGGTTTATCTCTGAAGTAAAATGCATGATATTAAAAGTAAAAGTGTAATTAAATTCTTCTCTTTAATGTACCAAGACCCACTTCCCCCAAAACTCAAAGTAAGGTCATGCTTAAAGTAAAGCATAATGAATGATTAATGCACCCTCTTGATTTTTTTTAATTTTGTATTTTTTTTATGAAAGTTATGATTAGATCAAACCTCACATCCATCACCTAACCACATACGATTAGAATATTGTCGGTCTGGAAAATGGTGATTTTTGGTTCTCCCAAATCACAACCCATTTTTTTTCTTTTTTTTTATTTTTTTTATTGTTTTTCTCATTTTCATTTTTTTCAAGAGGGGAAAACAATAGAGTACAATGAATGATTATACAAACTTTTATAATTCCCATAATATCACCCCCACACTTTTTCCTTACAATGTAAATCATCCCTTCCACCATGAATCCCTTCACCCCCACACTTTATCTTTAAAATATCATGCAAATACCAAGAGTATGGTAGGAATGGATAAAAATGGCTTGAAACATGGATTATCCCTATAAATGTCATTCAGGGTCTCTATGGGCTAAAATAAGGATTGATGTATAGGTGGTCTTTAAGTATAAGGGATTTTCAAAAGGTGTCTCAATCATTTTAAATATTTTTTTGCACAGTCATGGCTTTGACAAGTTCAAATGCAAGTTCTGGTCGGTGACATGTCCCAAGATCACTCAAGAAATATGCTCAAGAATAAATAGGAAGTACTTGGTCTAGAAATCATCTCAGGAATGAGACATATGGTATTGTACAATCACTCAAGGCATGATCAATAATAACAAATTAATTCACATGAATTTCAGAAATTCAAATTATGAAAAATGGTAGGGAAATTTCATTTACATAAATCAACTAATTCCCTTAAATTATGAGTTATCATTTCAATATCCATGCTTCACTTTAAACATTCAATTTTCCATTTTACTCATTCAATATCATTAACACTGAAATCTAAAACATGTCATCACTGGATTTCTAAGAAACTCATGTCTCCTAGATAAGTCAGGTTAAGCATTAATTCGAGTGTGGGTATTCAATTCTTATCTTTAAATGTCAAATCATGTTTTGGAACAAAAAATGTAAGGAGTTTAAGATATAATCATAAAATTTGAACTCACTTTTGAAATAATTATTTGGTCCTCTTCATCCAATGCTTTGGGTTTCCTTCTGCCATCATGAAACTATAAAAGAAAACAACTCAATTAAGCACAAAGATCATGTCATTAAAGCTCAAAAAATAGGAAGGGGCTGCATGCTAAACTATTTTCTAATAAACGAAATTCAAATCTAAATTACTAGAAAGTGTGTAAAGATAAATCTTGGTATTATCTCCCAAGTGGGCCCTATAATCTTTTAGTGCCTTCAAAGGGCAGTACCGGCTTTTATCCATAATCTCTCGGTGGATGAAGCTTCTTTTATTTGAACCACCACATGTGACTCTTCCCAGCTTTCAATTATTTGTACTTGTTGAGGAGGACTCTATGGATAGAGTACACTAGATCCACCCCCTTATCAATGTGGTACATCTTTCATGGTGGGGGTAGGATGAAGTACAAATCCTCCTCCACATTTGTTGCTACTTGTGCAACATTAATTTTCCCTTCTTGTTCCCCCCTATTAAATATTCAGTGTGTTCAGGGAGCTTTAAATGTTCATCAACATGTGAAATTTCTTTTACCTCATCATCCTCCAAGTAATAATACAAGATGGCCGAATCTGAAAATTCAAAACTATTAGGGGTGACACTCAAATTAGTTTCAATAAAATTAAAAGAATTTGAGTTTAAGATTGTATCATCTCCCTGATTTGGTTCGACTTTAATCTCATCTTCAATTGAATGTGCCCCTTGGAGTTGATCTTCACTGGATGGAGGTTGGTAGTCGGGATCCTCCACCTCATGTTTGGATTCGACTTCATGGATGTCTTCAATGAAATCAGGAAAGACTAGTGGAACTTCCTTATTGGCCTTGAATTTTTTTATATCATCTTGGAGTTCATCGACCATGGTCATCAAATCTTCCAGTTAGATCCATGTTGTTATGTCTCTTTCCACTTGCTTGACCATTATCATCAGTACATCAGCTCTTCGTTGGAGGGCCTCCTCAGTGTAGTCAGTTTCTTCCTCCTGCACCTGTGAGTAATTTTTCCATGCAAAATAATTTGAATTTGAATGGATCATGGAAAAAAATCAGTTTTTTTAAAAAAAATAATGAGAGATATCTAAAATTTTAAAATAGAAAAAGTAAAGCAACTGATTAGATCCCTGGAAATGGTGTCAAGTTCTGACATATGCCTATCGTATGGCGTGGAAAAAGAAATTTAATTTTCCTAGTACAGCATAGAGGCTGACCAGGGTCATCTCTCTTGAGGAGCCTTTTTAGTCGTTCACTCACTTAATCTAATTTAACTAAAATAATTCTTTTGGTTGTTTTATATTTTATGAAATAAATGGAATTTAATAAAATAAATGAAATTCATAAATTGGAAGAAACTAAAATTTAATTATAAATTACCATAAAATGCTAAATAGAATGTAATTAGAGAAGAAAGGAAGTTCTCCCGAGAGAACTTTCAGGGAGACCCTTCATTGGTTAGCTTCAAATATTCTTAGTACACACATTCCATAGTATGTGTTCACACCTTATTCTACCCCTATTATGAATGAAAATTCTACTTAGTGATCTCCAAGCACACCCTCCATCCACCTCCTCAATCGAGGGAAAATGGTTGTAGATTAAGAAGTTAATCTTTAGACAACCACAGTGAGGATTACAACCACTATAAATTATCCTTAGAATTAACTCAAATAATATTAAAAACATGGTCTTGTGTTCAAGAACTTGATTACTCTCTCGGTATATTCCTCTTATTAGTTACTCATGATCATGAGTATTATAGTTCACGATGGTAAGATGAGAGGAAGAAAAGAGGGTGGATGGGTGGACACAATAATAAAAACAATGCATGAATTTATTTGAAATCTAAATTACAATTGAAAACTAAAAGAAAAATAAAGAAAATAAATAAATTAAAAAGAAATTTTGAAGAGTTGCAGTTGGCCTCCCTTGGTGGAGATATCCTCCTTGGTTCCTTGAAGTAATGGATGGAGAATGGGATGATTTTGGAAGGAGGTGAGAGCCTCCTTTTATAGGCAGAATTATGGACCCTAAAAGATTGCGCATTCTTGACCCATTAAATTGTCGTTTCACACATGGACCCCTTCTTGAAAGTTTTTCATAAATATATTTTCCGTTCACCCTCCAAATTTCAGCTCTTTTGGACACCCTATGAAGAATTTGTGAATATTTCATTGGCGGTTTCTGATTCTGGAGGAAGCTTCCAAGAAGGTTCCTCCAAAAGTATGACGTTCAATGGCCGCCTAAATGACTTCAAAACTCACAAAAATTTATTGTAGAGACTTCCATATCTTTCCTCGTGTTATCCCAGGTAGAAATACCTCATTTTAATATTTGTAGACCAAGTTTGGGTACCGTTACAATGGTGGGGTACACGCTGTCCGCTCGGAAAAATGTCCAACTTCAATGAATTTTTAGGCCCTTTAGATGGCCAAATCAGATCCTGGTTCAGAATAAAAAGTTGAAGGAAATAAAATCATGATTCTAAAAAAAATTAATCACAAAATTTGGATTTATAGTTTTCATGAAATGACTAAAATACCCTTGATGTAAAAATCAGTCTAAAATCCAGAATTATGCGTTTTTCACCATTTTTCTCAAAACACATCATAAATCCAAAATTGATTTATATAAGCTCAAATTGATTATTTTGGATTCTTAAAACAATTGAAATACATACAAAAAATGTGTAAAATATTATATCTATCAATTTCCCCATACTTAAACTATGCTTGTCCTCAAGCATAAAATCTGAACGATTGAAAAGGCTCCTCAAGAGAGATGACCATGGTCAGTCTCTATGCTGCACTAGGAAAATTAAATTGTTTTTTCCACACCCTATGACAGGCATGCGTCAATAATGGAATCATGTTTTGACGCACTCCTGTCATGGGGTGTTGCAAAAGCAATTTTATTTTCCTAGTACAGCATAGAGGCTGACCAGGGTCATCTCTCTTGAGAAGCTTTTTCAGTCATTCACTCACTTAATCTAATTTAACTAAACTACTTCTTTTGGTTGTTTTTATATTATCTAGGAATGGATTACAATTTAATTAAAATAAAAGATAAAACTAACATGAAATGACAAAATACAATTAATTGAGAAAGAACTTGGCCTTTATGGGTTGGTTTGTGGGTTTCATCATTCTCCTTATTGGTATTTAAATTAAGTCTGATAATTCAATTATGAGATCTCATTCATGAATTGCTATTCTTTTATTTATTGGTGTAAAATCTTGAAAGCATTTAGTAATATTAACTTCACCTCCTCCTATAATCAAGGTTGATGGCACACCTCGATCGAGAGTGTGACGTCTTCCAAGACCTGGCTCCATCATATGTTATTTCAACCACTGAATGGCTCAACTCCATCGTATGAAGAGCTTGTATCCAGTATAAGGGAGGGAAAATATTTAATAAAAGAATAGAAATTAGTTTGAGATTAGTGTCATGGTGGAAGATCACCACACCTATGAACATCACTCTTTCTTATCACAAACTTAATAAAACATCGGAATTTAAGCACAGAATAAATGAAATTTACACATACCTCCCTCGGTCCAAGTCTCGGGTTAACCCCTCATTTTTTAGTTTAAGATTTCACTCTGGATAATATGAGAATAATAGAATAAGAAAAGAATGAGAAAAGATGAAGAAGAAAATAGGGTGGATGGGTGGACACAGAAATAAAAATAATGCATGAATTTTATTAGAAATCTAAATTGAAATTGAAAACTAAAACAAAAATAAAGAAAATAAATAAATAAAAAAATTAAATGGGGAAGATTTGTGGACAACCTCCCTTGGTGGAGATCTCCCCCATGGTGCCTTGAAGGAATGGAATGGAGAATGGGATGATTTTGGAAGGAGGTGAGGGCCTCCTTTTATAGGCAGAATTCTGGACCCCGAAAGATTTCACATTCTTGACCCATAAAATGGAAATTTCACACGTGTACCCCTTCTTAAAAGTTTTTCATAAATATGTTGTACATTCACCCTCCAAATTTAAGATCTTTTGGACATCGGATGAAGGAGTTATTAATTTTTCATTGGCAGTTTCTGATTATGGACGAAGCTTCCAGGAAGGTTCCTCAGCCACCTAAATGACTTCAAAACTCACACAAATTTATTTTAGATCCATATATATCTGTCCTAGTGATATCCCAGGTGGAAAAACCTCATTTTTATGTGTGTAGGCCGAGTTTGGATTTCGTTACAGTGATGGGGTCCACGCTGTCCACCCGGAAAAATGTCCAACTTCAATGAATTTTTAGGCCTTTTATATGGTTGAATCAGCTCCTGGTCCAGAAAAAAAAGTTGAAGGAAATAAAATCAGGATTCTAAAAAAAATTAATCACAAAATTTGGATTTATAGTTTTCATGAAATGACTAAAATACCCTTGATGTAAAAATCTGTCTAAAATCCATAATTATGTGTTTTTCAACATTTTTCTCAAAACACATCATAAATCCAAAATTGATTCATATAAGCTCAAATTGATTATTTGGGATTCTTAAAAAATTGAAATACATACAAAAAAATGTGGAAAATATTATATCTATCAATTCCCCCACACTTAAACGATGCTTGTCCTCAAGCATAAAATCTCAACATGGAATTGAGAGGACATCAATATAACCAATATTCAAATTCCAAAGTAATAAAATTTAATAATTTTCAATTTCAAATCAAATATTCAAAAATCTACATAAAATATCAATTTAATTTCCCATTTTTCAAAGAAACAATTAAATCATGTATTTTACTTTTCCCCTTTGAAAAAATGGAACTTCTTCTCTCTTTCATTCAAGCTTCTCAATTCATTATTATTAAGCATGTCACATCATGATTTACCTCACCTCTGAATTTTTTCTCTCATATCTCATGATACAATTCATGTATAGTTATACTCATATCATGAGAACATGCACCTTATCCATAATCTTGTAAAAGAACTACTTTCTCTACTTTGTAAAGACAAAAGGCACATAAAATCATGAGGACTTTTAAATAAAGGTTCAAATGACTCTGAGGCTTAAGGTTTATGGGATTTGATGTTTTAAAAAGTAAGGATCAACGATTAGGTTTATCTCTGAAGTAAAATGCATGATATTAAAGGTAAAAGTGTAATTAAATTCTTCTATTTAATGTACCAAGACCCACTTCCCCCAAAACTCAAAGTAAGGTCATGCTCAAAGTAAAGCATAATGAATGATTAATGCACCCTCTTGATTTTTTTTAATTTTGTATTTTTTTTATGAAAGTTATGATTAGATCAAACCTTTCATCCATCACCTAACCACATATGATTATAAGATCGTCGGTCTGGAAGATGGTGATTTTTGGTTCTCCCAAATCACAACCCATTTTTTTCTTTTTTTTCTTTTTTTATTGTTTTTCTCATTTTCATTTTTTTCAAGAGGGGAAAACAATAGAGTGCAATGAATGATTATACAACCTTTTATAATTCCCATAATATCACCCCAACACTTTTTCCTTACAATTTAAATCATCCCTTCCACCATGAATCCCTTCACCCCCACACTTTATCTTTAAAATATCATGAAAATACCAAGAGTATGGTAGGAATGGATAAAAATGGCTTGAAACATGGCTTATCTCTATAAAGGTCATTCATGGTCTCTATGGGCTAAAAGAAGGATTTATGTAAAGGTTTTCTTTAAGTATAAGGTCTTTTCAAAAGTTGTCTCAATCATTTTAAATATGTTTTTGCACAGTCATAGCTTTGACAAGTTTAAATGCAAGTTCTGGTCGGTGACATGTCCCAAAATCACTCAAGAAATATGCTCAAGAATAAATAGGAAGTAATTGGTCTAGAAATCATCTCAGGAATGAGACATATGGTATTGGATAATCACTCAAGGCATGATCAATAATAAAAAAATTAATTCACATGAATTTTAGAAATTCAAAGTATGAAAAATGGTAGGGAAATTTCATTTACATAAATCAACTAATTCCCTTAAATTGTGAGTTATCATTTTAATATCCACACTTCACTTTAAACATTCAATTTTCCATTTTACTCATTCAATATCATTAACATTGAAATCTAAAACATGTCATCACTGTATTTCTAAGAAACTCATGTCTCCTAGATAAGTCAGTTTAAGCATTAATTCGAGTGAGGGTATGCAATTCTTATCTTTAAATGTCAAATCATGTTTTGGAACAAAAAATGTAAGGAGTTTAAGATATAATCATAAAATGTGAACTCCCTTTTGAAATAATACTTTGGTCCTCTTAGTCCAATGCTTTGGGTTTCCTTCTGCCATCATGAAACTATAAAAGAAAACAACTCAATTAAGCACAAAGATCATGTCATTAAAGATCAAAAAATAGGAAGGGGCTGCATGCTAAACTATTTTCTAATAAACGAAATTCAAATCTAAATTACTAGAAAGCATGTAAAGAAAAATCTTGGTATGATCTCCCAAGTGGGACCTAGAATCTTTTACTGCCTCCAGAGGGCAGTACCAGCTTTTATCCATAATCTGTCTGTGGATGAAGCTTCTTTGATTTGAACCACCACATGTGGCTCTTCCCAGCTTGCAATTCTTTGTACTTGTTGATGAGGACTCTATGGATAGAGTACAACAGATCCAACCCCTTCTCATTGTGTTACATCTTGCATGGTGGGTAGGATGAAGTACAAATCCTCCTCCATATTTGTTGCTACTTGTGCAACATTAACTTTCCCTTCTTGTGCTCCCCCTAGTAAATATTCAGTGTGTCCAGGGAGCTTTAAATGTTCATCAACATGTGAAATTTCTTTTACCTCATCATCCTCCAAGGAATAATACAAGATGGCTGAATCTGAAAATTCAAAACTATTAGGGGTGACACTCAAATTAGTTTCAATAAAATTAAAATAATTTGAGTTTAAGATTGTATCATCTCCCTGATTTGGTTCGACTTTAATCTCATCTTCAATTGAATGTGCCCTTGGAGATGATCTTCACTGGATGGAGGTAGGTAGTTGGGCTCCTCCACCTCATGTTTGGATTTGACTTCATGGATGTCTTTAATGAAATCGGGAAAGACTAGTGGAACTTCCTTCTTGGCCTTGAATTTTTTTATATCAGCTTGGAGTTCATCGACCATGGTCATCAAATCTTCCAGTGAGATCCATGTTGCTAAGCCACTTTCCACTTGCTTGACCATTATCATCAGCACATCAGCTCTTCGTTGGAGGGCCTCCTCAGTGTAGTCAGTTTCTTCCTCCTCCACCTGTGAGTAATTGTTCCATGCAAAATAATTTGAATTTGAATGGATCATGGAAAAAGTTTTTTTTCAGTTTTTTTAAAAAAATAATGAAAGATATCTAAAATTTTAAAATAGAAAAAAGTAAAGTAAACAACTGATTAGCTCCCTGGAAATGGTGTCAAGTTTTGACATATTCCTATCATAGGGCATGTCAAAAGCAATTTAATTTTCCTAGTACAGCATAGAGGCTGACCAGGGTCGTCTCTCTTGAGGAGCCTTTTCAGTCGTTCACTCACTTAATCTAATTCAACTAAAATAATTCTTTTGGTTGTTTTATATTTTATGAAATAATTGGAATTTAATCAAATAAATTAAATTCATAAATCAGAAGAAACTAAAATTTAATTATAAATTACCATGCAATGCTAAATATAATGTAATTAGAGAAGAAAGTAAGTTCTCCCGAGAGAACTTTCAGGGATCACCTTCATTGGTCAGCTTCAAATATTCTTAGTATACACATTCCATCATATGTGTTCACACCTTATTCTACCCTGGTTATGAATGAAAAGTCTACTTAGCGATCTCCAAGCACACCCTCCATCCACCTCCTCAATCGAGGGAAAATGGTTGTAGATTAAGAAGTTAATCTTTAGACAACCACAGTGAGGATTACACCCACTATAAATTATCCTTAGAATTAACTCAAAGAATATTAAAAACATGGTCTTGGGTTCAAGAACCTGATTACTCCCTTGGTATATTCCTCTTATTATTTACTCATGATCATGAGTATTATAGTTCACGATGGTAAGATAAGAGGAAGAAAAGAGGGTGGATGGGTGGACACAGTAATAAAAACAATGCATGAATTTATTTGAAATCTAAATTACAATTGAAAAATAAAAGAAAAATAAAGAAAATAAATAAATTAAAAAGAAATTTGGAAGATTTGCGGTTGGCCTCCCTCAGTGGAGATCTCCTCCTTGGTTCCTTGAAGTAATGGATGGAGAATGAGATGATTTTGGAAGGAGGTGAGGGCCTCCTTTTATAGGCAGAATTATAGACCCTGAAAGATTGCGCATTCTTGACCCATTAAATTGAATTTTCCCACATGGACCCCTTCTTTAAAGTTTTTCATAAATATTTTTTTTGTTCACCCTCCAAATTTCATCTCTTTTGGACACACTATGAAGAATTTGTGAATTTTTAATTGGCGGTTTCTGATTCTGGACGAATCTTCCAAGAAGGTTCCTCCAAAAGTATGACGTTCAATGGACGTATAAATGACTTCAAAACTCCCACAAATTTATTGTAGAGACGGACATATCTGTCATCATGTTATCCCAGGTGGAAATACCTCATTTTAATATGTGTAGGCCTAGTTTGGGTACTGTTACAGTGGTGGGGTCCACGCTGTCCGCCCGGAAAAATGTCCAACTTCAATGAATTTTTAGGCCCTTTAGATAGTCGAATCAGCTCCTGGTCCAGAATAAAAAGTTGAAGGAAATAAAATCATGATTCTAAAAAAAATTAATCACAAAATTTGGATTTATAGTTTTCATGAAATGACTAAAATACCCTTGATGTAAAAATATGTCTAAAATCCAGAATTATGCGTTTTTCACCATTTTTCTCAAAACACATCATAAATCCAAAATTGATTCATATAAGATCAAATTGATTATTTTGGATGCTTAAAACAATTTAAATACATAAAAAAAATGTGGAAAATATTAGATCTATCAATTCCCCCATACTTAAACTATGCTTGTCCTCAAGCATAAAATCTTAAAGACTGAAAAGGATCCTCAAGAGAGACGACCCTGGTCAGTCTCTATGCTGCACTAGGAAAATTAAATTGCTTTTTCCACACCCTAATAAAGGAGTGCGTCAATAATGGCATCAAGTTTTGACGTACTCCTATCATGGGGCGTGGAAAAAACAATTTAATTTTCCTAGTGCAGCATAGAGGCTGACCAGGGTCATCTCTCTTGAGGAGATTTTTCAGTCATTCACTCACTTAATCTAATTTAACTAAACTACTTCTTTTGGTTGTTTTTATATTATATAGGAATGGATTAAAATTTAATTAAAATAAAAGATAAAACTAACATGCAATGACAAAATGCAATTAGTTGAGAAAGAACTTGGCCTTTATGGGTTGGTTTGTGGGTTTCATCATTCACCTTATTGGTATTTAAATTAAGTTTGATAATTCAATTATGAGATCTCATTCATGAATTACTATTCTTTTATTTATTGGTGTAAAATATTGAAAGCATTTAGTAATATTAACTTCACCTCCTCCTATAATCAAGTTTGATGGCACACCTCGATCAAGAGTGTGAAATCTTCCAAGACCTGGCTCCATCGTATGTTATTTCAACCACTGAATGGATAAAATCCATCGTATGAAGAGATTGTATCCAGTAGAAGGGAGGGAAAATATTTAATAAAAGAATATAAATGAGTTTGATATTAGTGTCGTGGTGGACGATCACCACACCTATGCACATCACTCTTGCTCATCACAAACTTAATAAAACATCAGAATTTAAGCACAGAATAAATGAAATTTCCACATACCTCCCTCGGGACAAGTCTCGGGTTAACCCCTCATTTTTGAGTTTAAGAGGTCACTCTAGATAATATGAGAATAATATAATAAGAAAAGAATGAGAAAAGATAAAGAAGAAAATAGGGTGGATGGGTGGACACAGAAATAAAAATAATGCATGAATTTTATTAGAAATCTAAATTACAATTGAAAACTAAAATAAAGATAAAGAAAATAAATAAATAAATAAATAAAATGGGGAAGATTTGTGGCCAACCTACCTCGGTTGAGATCTCCCCCATGGTGCCTTGAAGGAATGGAATGGAGAATGTGATGATTTTGGAAGGAGGTGAGGGCCTCCTTTTATAGGCAGAATTCTGGACCCCGAAAGATTTCACGTTCTTGACCCATAAAATGGAAGTTTAACACGTGTACCCCTTCTTTAAAGTTTTTTATAAATATTTTGTCCATTCACCCTCCAAATTTAAGATCTTTTGGACACCGTATGAAGGAGTTATGAATTTTTCATTGGCAGTTTCTGATTATGGACGAAGCTTCCAAGAAGGTTCCTCGGCCACCTAAATGACTTCAAAACTCACAAAAATTTATTTTAGATCCGTACATATCTATCCTCGTGCTATCCCAGGTGGAAAAAAATCATTTTTATATGTGTAGGATGAGTTTGGATTTCGTTACAGTGGTGGGGTCCACGCTGTCTGCCCGAAAAAATGTCCAACTTCAATGAATTTTTAGACCTTTTATATGGTTGAATCAGCTCCCGGTCCAGAAAACAAAGTTGAAGGAAATAAAATCAGGATTATAAAACAAATTAATCACAAAATTTGGATTTATAGTTTTCATGAAATGACTAAAATACCCTTGATGTAAAAATCTGTCTAAAATCCAGAATTATGTGTTTTTCACCATTTTGCTCAAAACACATCATTAATCCAAAATTGATTCATATAAGTTAAAATTGATTATTTGGGATGCTTAAAAAATTGAAATACATACAAAAAAATGTGAAAAATATTAGATCTATCACACACTGCAAGGTAAAATCCAAACAAAAAGTACTCAAAACAAGGAAAAAATGTACCTGTAAACTAGCTCGGGACATCTCTAAAAAAGGTCAAGATCTTACCATTCTTAATAGAGTCCTTGTTAAATTATTGAAGGAAAAGAATATTTAAAATCAATCCCATCCTGAAAGTTGGAAATAAAACCCCATTAACACTGAAACAGTATTAAGGATAATATTAAAATATGATTTTAAATAGAAAATATTTGTAGAAAAATCTTCAATAGTTTCCTCTACTAAAATTTGAAAATAAATTAAAAGGGAAGAATATATAAAATAAGTAAAAGTATTAGAGAAAAAAGTATTTATATGCCTTTGACACCAATAAGTCCACTGAAAATAATAAGTTGAAATCAATTGAGAACGTTGAGTTTAAAAAAGGAAATGAGTCTTTAAAGTAGAAAATGATAAAATCTAATAAACCAATAGTTCATCCAAAAGAGTATCCTTTGAAAAATAAAATAATTTCTTCGGATGAAAAATTTATAAATTTGTTCGATGTTATAATCGATTTTAGAAAATGAAATATGATAAAGACAAAAAGAATAAAGAAGATAGATTTGTAGGAAAACCATATTTTGGGCTTTATAAGGCTGAGGCTAAGGCATTAAGAGAAGATGTCGATCAGAATATTACAGAAGAGAATAAGAAAAGGATATTTGTTCTAAATCAAAAACAATATCAAATAACTAAATTTATTCTACCTGGAGTTACCATCAAAGAACGTCTTATGGAAGAACAACCACAAAAGAGAAAGTTGGACTTTGAAGGGAAAGGGGGGAAAGATGCACTAGAATTTTATGAGAAATATTCATCCCTTTCTTCACCTAATAGAGAAGTTGTTGAAGGAATTATAGTCATTTTTTATGTAACTATTTAAAACAAAAATATATGTTTTTACTGAAGTTCATCCATTGGAAGTTTATCCTGAAAATCCATAGAAATTTATTACTCTTCATCCCACTAAAGTTGCAGTTTCACAAGAAGAATATGCTTCAAAAGAAAATATTGGTGAAAAAACAATTAAAGAGATTGATGAAGTCCCAGTAAGAAAATATACATTTGAATATCTATCTCCCTTAAAGTATTTTTTTCATACTTATACTTCTCTAACTTCTTCCCCATCAAAAAAAAGCATCCAAAAAATCTGATTCATCAAAAGGTATTTCAAGCACAAATTCTTCTTTAAATCCATCTGAGCGGACTATAGGTGATTATAATAAATTTAATGAAGACACCATTGATATTGAATACACTTCTTCAGAAAAATTTAAAGTATTGGTAGTTCAACCTATCATTCCTAGAGAAAAAGAGAAGAAAGTGGATATATTTGATAGTTTATCTGAATCACATACTTCTTCTTCAAATCGATATTTTGATCGGAATATTAACTCAATCCTGGTCATGTAGGAAAAAAATAAATATTTTTATTGATATGATAGCAGAACTTAGTGAAAAGGTAATACTGATTCAAATTCAGATAACTCGTGCAAAAAAATTAGATTAGAAAAATCAGTTTATAGAATTTATAATCAAAGTAAAAGGAGGTCTGAAACTAGTCATAAAATTTAGTGATTTTCATGACTAGAAGTTGAGAGAAATCAATAAGTACATAAAAACTAAAGATAAAGATATCAATTCCATTGATGATCATACCATTTCTTTGCATCAGAATTATGATGTTATTTGTGAAAATAAAATGTTCATGAAGAAGTTTTTAAGGATCTTGGAAATAAGAGTGATGATATTTCTCCATCTATCAAAGAGTTAAATAATTTATAAGTATTTCAAAATCAGCAGATAGTTTATCAAAATTAAAATTTTGATGAGAAGCAAGAGAAATACGAAGAGTAGAATTAGAATATTATTTATCTAAAAGAAAATTTTGTTGAGAATAATTAATCTTTGAAGTCTCAAGAAGTTATGTTTTATGAGGAGGTAGCTAAGTTTGATTATAATTTCAAAGTATAAGATGATATGTTGTTTAAAAAATAGAAATACATCACAAATCTAAAGAACGTGATTGTGAAATTGATTAAGAAGGATTTATTTTCAAATTTCTATTGGCTTTTAATTTTATAAATCAAACAATTTATAGTTTCTTAATGAATTTTATTTATACATAAATTTTTTTAATGATTTTTTTCTGGAAAAAAAGCCTTTTTCATATTTTTATTTCAAGGAATAAACCTTCTTTTTATTTCTTTTTGAAAATCTAAAAGATTTTTAGGAAAAAATATTGTAAAAATTCTTGAAAAATACTTTTTTACTGAATTTTATTTGTTTTATAAAGGAAATAAAGTATTTAGGGGGAGAGAAAATTATCTTATCTTATCTTTATCTGAATCTTTGGAAATATTTACAGGAGTTTCTTTTTAAATTATAGAAGTATTAATTTTTCCATAGGTGTTTGTGTTTTTAAAAAAGGAGGGAGTTTTTTTACTCAAAGAATCACTTCTCTATTAGTTTTAAAAATCAAAATACACATAAATAAGTATATGATTTAACTTGATTTTTTTATTTCTATTTTTGATATAAAATCATTTAAGTGAAATATCAATAACCTAAGGTTTTAGAAATACTGGTCTGAAGATTTGTGAAAATTTGATGATCTCAAGAATTTAGAAATACTGATGGTATAAGGTTTTATTATCTGAGTATGTAAATGATATTGTTTAATTTAGTAAAAGAAGCATTGTGGTGGTGCTGAATAACTTCATCGATAGATGGATAGATGTAGTGTCTATTAGAATATGAATAGTAAGCTATTATTGATTCTATTGAAACTAACTTTGAGATGTGTGGAATCCAACCATTATAGGATTATCTATAAATAGAACCACACCTCGTGGATCAAAAGATACAAAATAAGATACATCATACAATAATACTATGAGATCCACAATTGCTTAAAGACATCAAATTATTATTGACTAGTGTACTTATGATTATTATTTTAGTATTTTATAGAGATCACACTTGAGAGGTTTCATTTTAAAAGTTTATAGCATTTATTATTTCAATATTTTTTACTGAGCTACCAATTGTTGTAGTGGATTTACTAAGATATTGGTCATAGTAGTGGGTTTTCTAAGCTACCAATTGTTGTGGTTGTAGTAAATCAACCCAGGTAATCCATCCATCGGACACTTGAACTGGTTTATTACAAACCTAAGGCACGTTATTGATCACCCTAGGCTAGCAACTAGTACCAGGGTCTCAAAACATAATCATTGGGAATGATTTTACACTTAACTAATAACCAAGTCAATGATATCATAACAACATTAGAGTAAGTAGCAAAAATAAATTAAATAAACTAAAGAGTGAATAAGATAAAACAACATCACATACCCGAGTACAAGGTATATAAATGAATAAGCATCAACTCCTTATAAACATCAACGTTAAGGTAAGTTCGACACAAAACATCCTAAAAAAACTCAAAGATAGTTCCTTATGTGATAAACCCCATGAGACCATGTCTCCTTCAACATAAAAACCCTATAAGATAGTAATCAATAAGAGTCACTGAAAGTAGGTTCCCTTCTTCTACTCATGTCCTACAAAATAGATTTTGTATACATTTAAAGGAATATGCATGGTGTGAGGCTCAAGGCTCATTATGATACCACCATGAATCTATATAAGTCTTTAACCCATGAAAATCAATAATTCTAGTTTGAAAAACTCTTTTTTCAAAACGAAGATCAATTTTAAAATAATTTCACTTGAAAATAGTTCTTTATAAATCCCTTAAGTTTTTCTTAAAAACAAACCATCTTTCAAAACAGGGTAACCAAAATGTATTTTCCAAAACATTTCTCAATATGGATCAAAATGGGAAATAGATATATCCATCAAACCATTCTCAACACACCCAAACAAGTCATAAAAAATACCATAAAGAAAAACATCATTAAAAATCAAGTAATGAAAAATGGGCATAGACATAAACATAGGCTACATCGTTTTTAACAAATAGGGTTTTAACATAAACGCATGGGTGTAAGGTTATCATATAACTTATAATAATAAAGAGGGAAAGAGCACAAAGTATATCATAATCATATATGGCACTAACATCATGAATAAGTCATATAAAATCAACTGAACATAAGTGATGTGCACTATTTGGTCTAACCATAAGGGTCTAGTGTGAATTATTCTAAACAGAGTTTGTTATCCAAATAGACTTATATAATAAGTTTGGAATCTCACATAGTCTTCCCCCGAACAAAATCCTAATATCTCTCTCAGTATCTCAGAAAACATTTGGAAGATCACTCTATCTTCCTCCTCAAAGGCTTTTGTAATCCCTTGAATAATATTTGGAAGCTCGCTCAGTATTCCTCCTCAAAGTCTCTCATAATCCCTTGAACAACATTTAGAATCTCACTTGGTCTTCATCCTCAAAGGATCTCACAACCCATTGAACAACATACCCTATCTAGTCCTCAACATGGACTAATGTGTAAATGCCTAAGTCCCCACACACACACTTAAGGTATATCATGTTCTACTTAATGCCAAACACATAAAAAATCATAATTTCCAACACACAAAATCCATTTCAAAAGAAAATTTAATAATAAAACTTGCACATTTTAAAACAAAAACTTTTCCCAAGGTAAAACATACCCATTTTAAAATACAATGTCTTCCTGGAGGAAAACCCCTTTTTTCAAAACCTGCTTTAAAATATATTTAAATTCATATCAAATGCTCCCCACATGATCCATTTAAATAAAACTAATTTTTAAATCATTTATGAACAAAACATATCAATCATTACACATCATACAAGACCACTTTTAAAACCCTTTTCAAAATCTCATTTTAAAGAACAAAACATCTTTGAGACATTTTATAAAACACTTGGGGTGCATTAAACCAACCCCATTTTTAAAACCCACTTTAAGTATCAATTTTCTAATAAAAATCATGCATCACATCAAACATGGATAAAGAAAAATTCATAAATCATTTCAATGGAAATTTAATAAACAAAAATCAAAGATGACTAAGAATCAAAGGTTAGCCATGGAAAATCCATTAAATAGAGTCACCCACCTCATAATCATTTTGAAACTTTTCACCTTCAATGATGACCACTAGATTAAATGAAGAGGGGTCCTCACACACCTAATACGCAAATAAACAAATAGAAACCCCCATCAAAACCCTATAATCATCCATGGGGCATGCTAGGGTTTCACACTTCCATGAAATATGAAGGATAAAGTTAGAAGAGTGGAAGAGGAAGATAAATCATGAATAAAAAGGCTTACCACAAGCCAAGACACCAAGTAAAATAAGAAGAAATCCACCAAAGAGAAAGGGGAGAAGCTTTATGTCCAAGGGGAGAGGGATTCACACATAGGAAAGGAGAAATTAGGGTGAGGGACTTAAAATACCATAAGGGAAAATGGTAAATTCACAAATTTTTAATGACCTATACAAACCAAATGGTTTGGAAATATGGTTATCCAAATCGTGCGCCAACCATGTGGGAGTTACTATCTCCCCAAAAAAATAAGTTCAAACAGTTTCCCCTAAAACCTTACATGGTTAGACAAGTCATGTGATAGGCTATAATCCCCACCGCACCCTTTCACGGTTAGACAAACCATGCACTAACCATGCACCAGGGTATTTTTTTCACAAAAACCTTGGTTTCTTACCCCCGAAACCCGGAAACTACAAGAGAAAAAACATGGGTAAATAAAAGTCCAACTAAGGCATACCCGTGACCTGATGGGTGTTGTAGTAGTAGATTTACTAAGACATCGATCTTTGTAATAGGTTTACCAAGCTAATGGTTGTAGTAATGGGTATTTAACAATACAGATGATTGAGGGATTTTTGGGTGAGGAAGACATATTCAATCTTTCGGATTTAAAAAGAATCTACCTTTTGATAGTTCTACAGTTGAGGATACCTTGAAATTGGTCTATATTTACCCTTTCTCTCTAGGTTAAAAGTGAAAATTTTAATAATATCCTTTCAGAGTGCTTGATTGGTAAATCATACTCTGAGTTTTATTTTTTTCGTTATACTATTTCTTTTAAAGGTATTTGATAAAATTTCATTATTTTATTTTCCATTGTGTTATTACATGACTCATTAATTGAAATGTAGATATTATTTTTACCATGAATTACTTTGATATTGCATTGATTGTTTTTTTGGGTATATCAAAAATTATATTTATGATTTCTTAAATACTTAAGGAGTTATAAAATTTGTAATTGATTTTCAAACAAAAATTCACCCCCTGTGTGTAGTTTTTATCATATATACATTATGATCCTTCATAAGATACCAAATACAAATCTTAGAATAACTCTGAATATTAACATGATCAACCTTCCTTTTCAATTTTCATTTAATTTACTTTAATTTAAAACACTCATAATTGACCATTTAAAACCAAGGGCTTTAAGGAATTCCAATGCTAGATTTAATTCTAGAAAAACATATTTTAAAAATATTTATTTAAGTATTTATTTCCACATTTTATGTTAAAATCACTTTTCATGTGATTTTGGAAAATTTGGGTATTTTTGAAAAACTAGAAATTTAAAAACCATTGGACTTGTCATGAAACCCAACCAAGCTACCACATGAAAAAACTAACATACTGCATAAAGGAACCAACTGACCACGTGAAGGAACCAACTGACCATATGAAGGAACCAATCAACCATATGAAGGAACCAACCGACCACACAAAGGAAATAATTGACCTCATGAAGGAACCAACCAATTACACAAAGTAAGAAACCGACCACACGAAGGAACAAGTTGTTAGTGTTGAGACACTAGAGTTTTGGAATATTTTGTATTATTATATTGATAAATTGAAAAACTATCTCATATTATTCTTAAATTTCTATTTGGATATTTTTTTTGGGAAATTAAAATTTATTTTTAATTAAATTTCATTTGAATGAAAATTGTTTTGAATTAGATTAATTGTATCATTTAATTTAATTTTTAATCATGGTTTATTATTTTAATAATATTTTTTATTGAATTTAATTGTTATTTAATTTTTCGTATTTTATTATAATCATTCTTATTATTATTTATAATCATTTTTGTTTTAATCTTGTGAAAATTTAATTTTATAGTCATTTTTTCACCCTTACATGAGATTGGTTTTACCCTTACATGGGTTTTGAAACTCAGTTGTTACATTTACATAACTATTCTATTACCTTTATGTGAGCCTTGAAAGTTACCCTTTACCCTTACATAAGTCTCATGTTACCCTTATATAAGTATTACAATCAGTCCTTTAGCCTTATGTAACATATTATTTACCCTTACTCAAGTCATATAAACCATATTGTACCCTTACGTATCTTATTTGTACCCTTATATAACATATTATAACATTTTGTTACCTTTATGAAAAATGTTTTGTACCCTTACATAACATGTTATCAACCTTTACATAAGTACTTATAATACTTTATTACCCTTACGTAAGTGGTCATTACCTTTATGTATCCTTTTTTATAAGATATTTACCTTCATGCAAAATTTTATTTACCCTTACATATACTATATAATTTTAAGGTTACCCTTATGAAAACTAGAACTTACCCTTATGAAAATATATTTCCTTTACAAATAATTCTAGTTACCTTTATATGTATAGTTAAAAATATTTTTTACCTTTATACATGCTTTATAAATAGTGTATTACCCTTACACATTCATTTGTTTACCTTTACACATACTTAATAAAATTTTTATTACCTTTATGTAATTGTTAAGTTACCTTTACACATTCCAATTGTATTTTTATTACCTTTACACGTAAATTATAGTTACCTTTACATGAATATATAAAATGATAATTACCATTATGTGGTATTATAAAGTACCCTTATGCATGGTTACCCTTACATGAGCTGCATAATTTCTATTTTACCTTCACATGGTGTTATACATATATCCTTTATAAAGCATGGGATTTCCACAAAAGTGGGATCTTCTCACTCGAATGATGAAACTCTTCCTCTCCTCGATTGAGTGTGATACTTCAACAATAATATATTTCCATTTTATTTCTAACCACTATTTTTAAATTTATGAAAAGATTTAGGAAATATTAGAATAAATATAGTTCATAGGGATTTCATTTTAAGAATCATAGTTGTTATAGTTTGGATTATAAAAGCTAAGGAAAAAAGTGTGATAGCAAGTGATTTATGAACTTAAATTGGTTCATTGTTGCTGATTGTTGTGACACTGTTGGTTTCCCCAAGACTTCCTTATTTCTAAGTCAATTCCTAAAGTTTTTAAGACCATTATTCTACTCTAGCATTATTTATCAACACATTCTGATATTTAGTTAGTTTTATTATTTTATACAAAAGTGTTTGTATTTCATTATTTTCATACATAGGTTATACCTCCTTCAAAAGGTAGTGTCTGGTTATGATACATGATCAAAAGAAATTCACAAAGAATTAGCCTTTCATATTGAATATATTAGGTTCTTTATAATCCTAGAAAATGTAGGATAGGTTAAGAATGCTCCTTAAAATCTTGGGTTCTTCTTATTCCTAGAAAAGGTATGATAGGTTTGAGTTTGCATCTATAAAATACTTGTACTCTCTTCTCTCTATTTTAGTGGTTACCAATCCTCTTGATGAGTTAGAGTTGATTAAAGAGTAAACTATGATCTTAGTGATCCGAACCACGATAAAAATATCAATGTTATTTATTTTTACTTTTATTTCACTACTAAATATTGAACACCACATTCACAATCATCTATTATTGTGTTTGAATTAATAATACTCTGATAATTCTAATTAATTCTAAAAATTTAGAAGGACTATACCCCCTATAGTCCATCTTTCCATAGATATCTAAGAAAATAATTAGAATAAAAGAATTTATATGTTGGATAATTAGTGAAAAATATTTTTTTTCTTCTTTTTTTTCTAACATCATCCTAGACTTAACATTCTATGGAACGATCATTTTTTTTCAATAGAAAGTCAAGAAAATGAAGTCATACATACTTTTAGACCACCTCACTTAAATGGAAGTGATTATCTAAATTTGAAAGATCATATTGAGGTATTTTTAAAAGAATATTGGTATAGAATATTGGAATATTATGATTAAACCTTATAAACTGACTAAAGTAGATCCAAATACATTAACTAAAAATGATGCTACCAAGTATGTGCTAAATTATAAAATCATGAATTTACTTTATTGATATTTAAATAGAAACATGTATAGTAATATTTCATCATGAAAAAATGATTATAACATTTGGAGGACTTTAAAAGTCACTCATCATGGAACTGATTAGTTGCAATGAACCATGTTAGGAATACATCATGCATAATTTCAGGAATTCAGAATGCATGATCATGAAAACATTAGTGAGATGTACAACTAATTTACCAATATAGTGAATGAAATGGTTGATCTTGGGGAGAATATTAAGAATGAAGTGATTATTGTGTTAATACTTCAAGCATTTATAAATAAATAGAACTCAAAGAAGGTTGAAATCAAAGAAAGTAAAGATTTCACTCAATATATAATGGATGAATTGATGAGATCCCTTCTTCAATACAAGCTAGAATTAAAGACTAATGAGAGTGAAGATTTTTATAAAAATAAGGGAGTAACATTTAAATCTTCTAAACATATTTCTTCTAACACTTCAAATGAAAGTGTGGGATCTTCTAGTAGTGAAAAGGTAAATGAATTGAATCAACTTTCTAAATGTTTGAAAGACATTGTGAATAAGGAACAAATTTCAAAGGAAGGAATATCAAGTAAGGATAGGAAGCATTTAAAAAAATGAATTAAAGCTAAATCAAATATTATTTTTATGAATGTAGGAAACCCATCCATACCAAATATGATTGTCTAAAATTAAAGAAGGAAGGGAAAGAAAAGAAATATAAGAAGTATATAAAGATATCTTATCATACCGTTTGGAGTTGTATAGATGATTCAAGCACTAAAGTGAGGAATCTAAAGTGAAAAACAAATAGGTAATAATGCTTTTATGGATACACATGATGAGGTACCTGAATTTTTATTTCCACCTTTATTAAACCTTCTTGTGTTATTAAAAATTATAACCATGAAATAAATTCTGAATCTGATTGAAGTTCTTGTGATAAAACAGAATCTGAAAGTGTTGGTTATAAGTAATTAAAAGAAAGGAATGAAAAATTACAAGTGGGTACTTTGAAATTAGTACAATTGGTTGAAGAAATTAATGAGAAATTGTCATAACCCATCCCATGGGGCCCATGCCATGACTACCCCAAGCCCACCTTCCATAGGCTAGGGGCTGGAAACTAGCACCAAAGGCATAAATCCCTAAAAATGGGAAGACATTGCCTTTATAAAGTGTAAACACACACAACAGAGTAAGCTGGAAGCAAAACACTAAGTAGAACTGTATACAAAAGGAGTGTTGGAAAGTAAAGGGGGTTGGAAATACAAGCCCAACAGGAAAGTACAAGTACAACTGAAAAACAAGTATAACTGTAGAAAAGTAAAACAGCTATCGGGACGTCCTCTGGGGATTCCTACCTGAAGGGTAGGTATAGATAGCCTCCACAGCACTCAATGTCCATCCGTCTCCTTCGTGTATCGTCACGCTGTGTGGTCCACCTCCGGGTACCGTCCAGTCCTGCTATCCTCAGCCTCAGTGAACGTTGTCCATTGTCTGCAACCAATACAATGAGGTGCGGGCATATCCCATGCAGGAGTGAGTATAACGATACTTAGTAGGGACCATGATACCCTCAAGGTCTCACAAAATCCAACAAGGATAAACCACAAATAATGAAATCAACAGATGACCCCACTTAGGTATATGCCCATACATATACCTAAGTTTTCAAGTAATACATCTCAAGCATGAGGTAAAAACAAAAGTTACTGACTCATCTCAACTAGGATTTTATTCTAGGGGTAGTATCAAACTGAACCCTCAGCTGCTAGAGAACTCCTCCTCTATTAAGTATAGTGGGCCTACCACGCTCACACAAAGGCACTTCCCACTAACCTTGGACTGTTGAGGTACTCCTCCTACCGAGTATCATGGCTCTACCGAGCTCACACAGAGGTGCTCCCCACTGTGGTTCTGACACCAACTACCAGGCGTTCTCCCTAATATCATGTAGAGGTACTCCTTCTATCGAGTACCGTGGTCCTGTCGCCAACTACCAGGTGCTCCTCTACTGCGGGTCTGCCGCCAAATACCAGGTGCTCCCCACTGGTCTAGTCGAATCACTCTGAGTTGAATCGGTCAAGCAAACGTCAGGTCTCAGCTAGCATACGACTTCTACCTGCTCTGTTCAGTCTTCATCCGCTTCTGGATGATCTGCACCTTCTCTGTGGTAGCCTGTACCATCTCTGGTCCCACTAGTGCTGACTCTCCTAGGTCTGTCCAACACAGTGGTGATTTGCAAGGTTGACCATACAAGGCCTCAAAAGGTGTCATCACGATGGTGGAGTGATAACTGTTGTTGTAGGAAAACTCCACCAAAGGTAAGTGATCTTCCCAGCTACGACCGAAGTCGAGGACACATGCACGGAGCATGTCCTCGAGAGTCTAAATGGTTCGCTCAGTATGACCATCTGTCTGAGGGTGGAAGGCGGTGCTAAAACGAAGTTGCATCCCGAAAGCCTCCTACAACCCCTTCCGTAGTCGGGAAGTAAACCGTGCATCACGATCAGAGACAAAAGATAAAGGTACTCTATGTAGCCGCACAATCTCCTACACATAGAGGCATCCCAAGCTCTCTATTGAACCCTGCTCTCTAATCAGTAGAAAGTGGGCCAACTTGGTGAGTCAGTCAACAATCAATCAAATCGAGTCGTGTCCCCTGGATGTACGTGGAATACCCGTCATGAAGTCCATGGATATCCCATCCCACTTCCACTTTGGGACCTCTAAAGGTTGGACCAAGCTTGTTGGTACCTGGTGCTCCACCTTCACTTGCTGACAAGTGAGGCATCGAGAGACAAACTCTGCTAGTGCCTCCTTCATACCTGGCTACCAATGCTGTCGTCGAAGGTCTTGGTACATCTTTGCCACTCATGGGTGTACCGCTAGAGGGAATGTGTGGAACTCCCACAACACTTCCTGCTGAAGTGACATTGGTACCATAGTACACCCTCTAAAGAGGATGACGTGCTCCCCACCTTCAGAAAATCCATCAGGTGCCTGCTTTGTGGATATCTGAGCACGTCGTGTCTCACAGTCAGTGTCTCTACGTTGTGCCTCCCTGACTCGCTAAAGAAGTGGGGGAGTAACTGTAAGAGACTGTAGAAAGGATGCTTCATCTCTATCCACAAAGGATATCTGTAAAGTAGCCAGCTGCTCTATTGCCTCACCTAGCAGCTGTATACCAGACCTCCTGCTGAGTGCATCCACAACAACATTCCCCTTTCCAGGAGTATAGACTATCTCAAAGTCATAGTCCTGGAGGAACTCAAGTCATCGTCGTTGTCTCAGGTTCAGGTCCTTCTGAGAGAAGATATACCTGAGACTTTTGTGATTAGAGTACATGGTAAAACGTTCTCCCATCAGATAGTGTCACCACATCTTCAAGGAGAAGACCACTACTGCTAACTCTAGGTCATGGGTAGCGTAGTTCTTCTCATGTTGTCTCAGCTGACGAGAACCATAAGCGATCACTGCTCGCTCCTGTATCAAGACACACCCGAGTTCGGTCTCTGATACGTCGCAGTAGACTACGTACCCTACGCCTTCCTCTAGAAGCCTCAAGATGGGGGGCACTAGTCAGCCTCTGCCTCACCTCCTAAAAGATTTGTCGGCATCTCTCCGACCTCATGAAGGGTTTCCCCTTCTTTGTCAAGGATGATAGTTGTGTTGCAACACTGGAGTAGTCTGGAATGAACCTCTGGTAGTATCTAGCCAAAGCAGACGTCCCTCCCCTTTTGGGGGGGTAAACCTAGAAACATCTTTTGAAAAGATGTCCCCATGTTCTGTCACTCATGTTTGGAACTGAAAACTCAGAACTACTACTACCACGAGGGTAAGACTGGCTGACTCAAGAGTGATCGGTTGCACCCTCCTATGCATGAGTTTAACTTGTGCTACCTGGGTTTCCTTTTTCGCCGACTAAGGAAAACCTCATCCCAACGTTGTAGATAAACCACAACCTTTTTTCTAATACAGTCAATCTGTGTATGAACTGTGGTTGCTCAGTCCATACCCAAACTAACTTCGTAAGGCCTCGACGCTGCCACCAAGAGGTCCCAACCGAAACTCTCACCTCAAGGGTCATATCACACCGTCGGCGTAAGTGTGATTATCGAGTCTCCTCCTAAAAGGTATCTCCAGATGTGAGGGTCAAGTCAACAGTTTAACCGGAAACTCTAGGTCTGGGACAAGATTCGTGGAAGGAAGGAATGATTGGTACCTATGTCTATTGATATGGCAGCTATAAGTAGACACAGACCGTACCTTGAATCATTCATAGAGCCCTTGGGTCACACTCCTTGACCGCATGCAGCTACTCTCTTCCCCTGCCCTCCAGCTCCCTGAGCCTGGTAGGGACTACAAAGGTGGGTGGTTGTAACATGTCAAAATGTACACCACCTCATGATGCTCTCCTAGCTCTGCTTTCATGTCTTCTACCCTGCAAATTCATATGTCCTTAACACTTCCTCTTCTCAAAACATTTACATGCTCAAGTCTCTGAGACTGGCACTAGTTTCATGTTTTCCCACTGCTAACATTCACTGGATGTATCCGCTCAACCAAAGAACATTCAATCGCAAAGGTTCTCTCTAGCATCTAGAGAAAAGGTGTTGACTCGGATGTCCTAAAACACACCTCGCTCTGTAGTCCGAGCCCCAAAGCACTGATCGTATCATATTTATCGAGTACCGGGAATGATCGGTATGCCTCGATGAATACTCATCTACCGACATGTAATCCTGAAAAAGCTACACAAGCTCTACAGAACTCTCAGCCACCCACTCAATCCAGTCCTCAGCTGCTTGTGAGTCGGGCTCACCTCAGAACCTGAGGGGTATCTAATGCTGAAACACGTGTAAGGTACTAAGCCTACATGTGTCATATGCCGGTACCGCCGGTTGTAACTGCTGACCAACAGGCAGTGATATAGCTGACACACTACCTGAAGGTACAATCTCGGGCAACGGTCCACGTACCGAAGCCTCATCACTATGCAGACCAACCTCATGGTCACTCACTGGAAAACACTAGTATCTAAGATCACTATCTTCTCTATAGGTGTCTCAAATAGGCGGAGAACTCTAGCAATCGCCTCCATCCAGTCCTCTACTACCTAGGAATCTGTCTCACCTTGTAACCTCGAAAGCCTATGCCGCTGGAACTCATGCAACGTGCTCAGTCGGCGTGCACCATTTTCCAGTGTGGCTGGTGGCATCTACTTCCCAATGGATGGTGGTGCTGCTGGTACACCACCCGAAGGTTCCAACATAGTAAGAGGGTCTTGCACCAGAGCCTCATCACTCAGTGGGCCGTCATCGTGTACTCTCTCGAAACTCTATCCGGCTTGTTGTGTTGAGTCATCCTGAACAGATGTGACACGGTCAAAAGATTATACCTAGTGAGTTAACCTGATTTAGCTGACTTAGAGAAAACTTTTGAAAATACAAACTCAATCAGTGTTTTCATGCACTAAGTTGGAAATCAGAATTCAGGGTCCTGGTGTATGGATACGTCAGCTACTGCACTAACACTGGACTCCCTGAACTGAAAGCCACACTCGGTACCCTTAACATTATTGCTTCATAGAAAATAAAGATCAGAGTCTTAAGTTCTGCAGTAGAACCGACTCCTCTGATACCAATTTGTCACAACCCATCCCCCGGGGCCCGTCCCGTGACTACCCCAAGCCCGCCTTTCATAGGCCAGGGGCTGGCAACTAACATCAAAGGCGTAAATCCCTAAAACTGGGAAGTCATTGCCTTTATAAAGTGTAAACACACATAATAGAGTAAGATGGAAGCAAAACACTAAGTAGAACTGTATACAAAATGAGTGTTGAAAAGTAAAGGGGGCCGAAAATACAATCCCAACAGGAAAGTAAAAGTACAACTGAAAAACAAGTACAACTATAGAAAAGTAAAACAGTTTTCGGGACGTCCTCCGGGGATTCCTACCTGAAGGGTAGGTACAGATAGCCTCCACATCACTGAACATCCGTCCGTCTCCTCCGTGTACCATCACGCCGTGTGGTCCGCCTCCGGGTATCATCCAGTCCTGTTATCCTCAGCCTCAGTCAATGTTGTCCATAGTCTGCAACCAACATAATGAGGTGTTGGCATAGCCCGTGCAGGGGTGAGTATAACGATACTTAGTAGGAACCCCAAGACCCTCAAGGTCTCACAAAATCCAACAAGGATAAACCACAAATAATGAAATCAACATATGACCCCACTTAGGTATATGCTCATACATATACCTAAGTTATCAAGTAATCCATCTCAATCATGAGGTAAACACAAAAGTTACTGACTCAGCTCAACCATGATTTTATTCTAGGGGTTGTATCAAACTGAACCCTTGGATGCTGGAGAACTCCTCCTCTATCGAGTATAGTGGGTCTGCAGTGCTCACATAGAGGTGCTTCCCACTAACCTTGGACTGCTGACGTACTCTTCCTATCGAGTACCGTGGGTCTGCCGCGCTCACACAGAGGCGCTCCCCGCTGTGGGTCTGCCGCCAACTACAAGGCGCTCCCCCTAATAGCCTGCAGAGGTACTCCTCCTGTCAAGTACCGCGGGTCTGCCGCCAACTACCAGGCACTCCTCTATTGCGGGTCTGCCGCCAACTACCAGGCGCTCCCCATTAGGCCAGTCGAATCACTCTGAGTCGAATCAGTCAAGTAGTTGTCAGGTCTTAGCCAGCTACTAGGTTCCCACACAAATGTCTGCTTGTCTCTGGAAGATTCGCTCCACAAGCTACTGGTCGATACTCCAACTGTCACGAAGTCCCATTTAAAAGTATCTCAATGGTCTACCACGTCATAGAGGTCTCAACGCAACAGACGGCGCGTCAATCGGATGCTCGGTCCGTGAGTTATTAACTTTTTAGTCCTGGGGGCCAGGTTGGATTCGTGTACGATCCAACCTCACCGTATCTCAACATTACCCTGAACTCTAGTGGGGTATACTCAAAGGGACCGTCATTCTCTAAGAAAACCAGCGCCACTGACGGTTTGTCAAACGGTCATCTGGTGCCAAAGATATGGCCAAAAGAAAGTAACGGTCAGTAATGGGCCTCGGCCCGGTCCGACCCGGTTGGACCGACTCGGCCCAACCCAAACTGGGCCGACCTGGTCTGGGTTGACCCGGTCAGCCCGCTAGGTTCGGCCCGGTCCGCTGGGCCCGGCCCAGTGGACTGTAGGGGCGGTTCGGCCCGGAGGTCGTCGCGTAGGCGGCTCAGCCTGAAGGTCGGGGCCGGTTCGGCCAGCACTACGTGGGGCACGGCTCAGGTGGCTCGGCCCGAAAAGTCGAGCCGGTTCAGCCAGCGATGCTGCGAAGGATGTCGTGGGCCGGCTCAGGTGGCCGGCGCGACTCGGCCGGTTCGTCCGGGAGCCGGGGTGCAAACAGGTCGCACAGACAGGCTGACGGGGCGCGCGCGCAGTGCACAGGCAGGCCGCGGGGCACCAGGCAGTGTGCTGGAAGGCGTCGGGCAGGGCGCAGTTAGGCCGGCGGGGCGCAGGCAGCGCACTGTCAGGCTGGCGGGGCACGCGGGCAGCGCGCGGTCAGGCCGCGGGGCGCCGGGCAGCGTGCTGGCAGGCTGCGGGGCACCGGGCAGGGCGCAGTTAGGCCGGCGGGGCGCGAGCAGCGCGCGGACAAGCCGGCGGGGCGTGCAGGCAGCACGCGGGCAGGTCACGGGGCGTCGGGCATCGCGTTGGCAGGACGCGGGACGCCAGGCAGGGCGCGATTAGGCCGGCGGCGTGCGGGCAGGCCGGCGGGGCGTGCGGGAGGCCACGGGCAGGCCGGGCTGGCCAGTTCGGCGCGGCTCGGGCCGGCGCTGGCTGACGGTGTTCGGCCGAAAACATCGGTGCGCCGCGGGGACAGTGCGATACGCAGAGACCGCGGGTAGCACAACCTTTGTCGTTGTCACCTTCATCGTCGTCGCCTCATCGCCATGCCAAAGAAGCATCACAAAAGATCGACGAAGGGAGTCGGGCCATGTTAGTTTGGCCTGCACCCTCCGCGTTTAGAGGTGATATCAATTGGTTCATCAAAGGAGAACGATGAACAAAAATTTCTTACAAACCTTCACATCGATTCCTTTCAAACGAAGATGAGGAAAAGAAATATATATTACTCAAAGTAAACCCCCTACCTGGATTTTCGGGCGTTCGTCGTTCGTTGACAGAGTTGCGGGAAGAAGACGAAGAGAATCGTCATTCTTCGCATCTGCCAAGCACTTCCGAACCCGAGTTGTGTCGGCTCGTAGAAGATGCTCCATGTTGGTAAGTGTCCGGAGAAGAAGTCTAAGAGGATCGGCGTTCTTCATCGATGGATCATTCTTCGTTCTTTGTTGGGATCTTTTCTCCCTAGCTCTCCTCTTCCCAAGTTCCACCAAATGAAAGATGCCAACCCAAAAGAAATAATAGATTGTCTATTATTTTAATTGTTGGCACGAATTCAAATGGAGAAATAATTAAGGGGATCCACCTAATTAATTCATGTGTGTAGGCTCAAAATTAATTAGGGAAGTTCAAGAGGCTCCAAGGGTGGTGGCACCATTAAGTGGGGAGTTCAAGAGATTTATCCCCACTTAATGGGGACTTCAAGGGGTTTCATCCTCGGGTGGTCCCTTCCACTTTAATCCTCACATGGGAGGTTATGTTTGGGTGGGCTCTACCACCATAACCTCTCATGGGAGGTTAAGGTGTGGTGGTCCCACCTCCAACTCCCATGAGGAGGTTTTAACCACCAACACTCACATGGAGGCTCAATAAAATAAAGGGTATCACACTTTTTTTTTTAAGAAAACCCAAAAACTAACTTTTATTCTCGACCAACTGTCATCGAGGTAAAAGTCTTCTTAAGCAAATACCGGCACTGCGAGTTCAACGGTGCCCTCGGATTTCAGTTCCGAGCACCGGTTCAAAAGTTAAAAAATCTCGCTCGTACGTTTACTGAACGTACTCGGACAAAACTTCAGAAATTGATTCTTGGAACACCGGGCCTCGGAATCAAGCGCCGTAAATTTTCGTGGACTCGTAAAATTTCCATGTATTTGAGAAAAAAAATTCCACGGAAATTCCGGGTCTTTACAGAAATATATTAAGATAGAAAAGTAAAATAAATGTTTGATTAAAGTGAAAAAGAAAGATATAAATTCTTTTGCATGTTCTTATTGAAAATAGTTGGAAAATCACTAAAAATAAAATGAAAAATTAAGAAATTAGAATAAAATAAATAGTGATTTTATGTCTAGTAATAATGAATATCAAGAAAGGAGATTCAAATTAGTTTTAAAACAACATGTCTAAATTTGAGAAAGAATACAAGAAGCTAAAGGAGGAAAATTTTAAACTAGGAAATTCAGTATCTTGCTCAAATGATAAAATCTACACAAACATGGAAAATTATCAAAAGGATAATGAAAAGATTAAAAATAAAGTTTTATGTTTATAATAAACTCTCTCTACTTTTGTGTAAGGTCAAGAACGATTTGACAAGAAGATGTCCCTGAATAAAACAAATAAAGACAAATATGGATTTAATTACAAAAAGAAGATTCCTAAGATGTTTAATACTATATTTTTTAAAAGTACTAATGTAAAGGGGTCTAATGTTACTTGTTTGAAGTGGTTAACATCTAGAAACTATGCTTCAGAATGTTCTTTGAATACTGCTCAATCATTAGGACACAAGAAGTAATTTCTTTCAAAAACTGCTTTCAATGTTAATAGGACTAAGAATTGTATAACATGGGTTCTCAAAGGATTTTATTCAAATCCAATAGGTCCCAAGATATTATACATTCCCAAATAGGTATTTCTCTCTTTCCATTATCTTTTTTTATCTTTTTTATAAAATATGTCATGTTGGCGTGTATTAAACTGTTTGTTTTCTCTCTAGCCAGTGAGCATGAACTATTTTTTTATGGTTTACTATCATATTCTTAAATATATATTTTAAATTCATTGAAAATATAATAAAATTACTTGAAAATCCTTTTAAGTGGTGCAAAAATTTAGGGGGAACATATATGTTGGGGGAGAATACATATTTCATACATGCTTAATTTTTTCATTGCATCAATTTAGGGGGATTTTTACCTTTAGTATTAAATTATGTAACATTCTGGAAAAAATATGTTTATAGTACATGTGAAAATTTTAGTTTTATATTATTAGTTTTTTAATTATCTCTCGAATTCATTGTGTGTTGAGGGAGTTTTGAATATAGATTTTTTATCCTCTATCCTTGTTTAAAGTATATTTTATTTTATGTAATCGTGTTCATTTCTAATAATTGGTTGCTACCATATGAATATATATTGAGCTTTAATTTATTTAAAGTAGTGTGAATAATATTCATGCTTAGATAATACCCAATAATTATTTGATTTATTAAGAAGAGGATATTGATTTTAAAAAGGGGGTATATTTTCTAAAAAATATGTTTGTTTCATTTTGATAAATTTTAAAAAGGTGAAAAATGTTTTGGGGATAATAATTTGGAGTTTTTTCATTAATAGTTCATTTTTAAAATTTACAAAACGGGGGATATTGTTAGTGTTGTGACACTAGAGTTTTGGAATATTGTGTTTTATTATTTTGATAAATTGAAAACCTATCTCATATTATCCTTAAATTTATATTTGGATATTGTTTAATTTCTATTATAGTAATTAAAGTTTAGTTTTAATTAAATTTCATTTGAATGAAAATTATCTCGATCATTTGAAATTAGTTTAATTGTATCATTGAATTTAATTATTGAGCATGGTTTATTATTTTAATAAAAAAAATCTGAATTTAATTATTATTTAATTGTTCAACTTTTATTCTGATCATTATTATTATTCTTTATAATCATTTTTGTTTTAATCTTGTGAAAACTTAATTTTCAAGTTGTTTTATTTACCATTATATAATCTTGGTTTTACCCTTACGTGGGTTTTAAAGCTCTATTTTCACCTTTACATAACTATTCTATTACCTTTACATAAGCCTTGAAAGTTTCCCTTTACCCTTATATAAGTCTCCTATTACCCTTACATAAGTATTACATTTTTGTATTTTACCCTAACATAACATATTATTTACCCTTATGAAAGTCATATAAAACATGTTTTTACCTTACATATCTTAGTTTTAACCTTATGCAACATATTATAACATTCTATTACCTTTACATAGTGTGTTTTTTACCCTTATGTAATTTGTTTTCTACCTTTATGTAAGTATTTATAATACTTTGTTACCCTTACGTAAGTGGTCATTACCTTTATCTTCCCTTTATTAAAAGGTATTTACCTTTACACAACATTTTCTTTACCCTTAAATAGACTATATAATTTGAAGGTTACCCTTATCAAACTATCACTTTCCCTTACATGAAGATATTACCTTTACACGGCATGTTAATTACCTTTACGTAGCTAGTTAAAAATGTTGTTTACCTTTATGAATGATTTATAAATTATGTACTACCCTTATGAAAACATATGTTTACCTTTACACGTGATTAATAAAAAATTATTACCTTTACACATGCCAATTATATTTTTATTACTTTTTCACATGAATGTTAGTTACCTTTACATGGAATATATAAAATGTTAATCATCCTTATATGTTATTTTTAAGTACACGTACACATGGATACCCTTATGCAAGCTACACAGTTTCTATTTTACCTTTACATAGTGTTATATATATATATATATATATATATATATATATATATATATATATCCTTTATGAAGCATAGGATTTCCACGAAAGTAGGATCACTCACTCAAATGATGCCACTCCTCTTCTCCTCGACTGCGCGTGATACTTCAATGGTAATAAATTTACATTTTATTTCTAAATGTTTCTTTTAAATTTATGTTAAGATTTAGGAAAAATTAATCCAAATATGTTTCGTGGGGATTTCCTTTGAATAATCATAGTCATTAGGGTTCAGTCTATAAAAGTTGAGGCAAACAGTGTGATAGAAATTGATTTGTGGACTTTGATTGATTCATTGTTCCTGATTGCTGAGACACTATTGGTTTCCCCAAGACTTCCTTGTTTTTGTATTAATTCCAAAAGGGTTGAATACCATTGTTCAACTCTATCATTATTCATCAACACATTCTGATATTTAGTTATTTTTATTATTTTTTACAAAAGTGTTTGTATTTCATTGTTTTCACACATAGGTTATACCTCCTTCAAAAGGTAGTGTTTAGTTATGCTACCTGATCAAAAGGTATACAAAAAGGATTATTCTTTCCTATATAATATATTGTGTTCTTTATGATCTTGAAAAAGGTAGGATAGGTTAGGGATACTACTTAAAAGCTTGGGGTTTTCTTGTTCCTAGAAAACGTGGGATTAGTTTGAGTCTACACCTGTAAAAGACTTATACTCTCTTATTTTTTTAGTGGGTGCCAATCCTCTCACTGAGTTATAGGGTATTAAAGAGTGAACTAGGATCTTAGTGATCTAAACCACTATAAAAATTTTAGTGTTCTTTATTTTTATTTTTATTCTACTGTTAAATGTTGAATACCACATTCACAGTCATCTATTGTTGTGTTTGGATTAATAATACTCTGATAATTTTAATTAATTCCAAAAGTTTAAAAGGACTATTCACCCCCCATTCCATATTTCCATATATATCTAGGCTAACACAAGTGACTACATGCCCAGTCAAGTGATTTTGGGAGAAAATATAGAAATATCAAAAAAGGAAAAAGGCCTTGAACTCCCTATTATCACTTCCAAGCCTTAGGAAATCAAAAAGGAATGGTTTTGGGAACTCGAGACATTACAAAAAGATTCCATCTTCCTTATCGTCTCAATAAATATAGAACAATAATTAATCCTTCAACCTTAAAGGATTGTGTGGCAATTAAAGGAAGCGATGTTAGACAATTAGTACCACCACACTATCACCCATAATACTATCTACAATGCTTTGATATCAAATGATAGTGTATAGATCACCATAATAGGGATTATCTTTGGATCCTCTCAATGTAATGAGGGTACAAATGAATGGAGTTTTAAATTATTAACATCTATATAGAAGAAAAATATCAAGATTAATGTATTATTTTTATTATTAAATTAATTCTAAATTTAACATGAAATATTCTCTCTTTGGTTCTGGGATTATAGCATTATGGTTCTTCAAATATAATCATGAGATGTGTCATTTTTCATTATGTTCTTATGATTTATTCATTGGATTCAATGAAAACCCATCATTGGGCATAGGCTCAACTAGCTTTCATTGCGTCCAGAACCTTTAACACACTTACAACATACCACTAACTGTCATTGGATCTCCAACATTCTTTGGATATGTTAACTCAACTATATACAGCTAGCCTGAAGCCTAAATGTCTGATGCATGTCCTCCCTATAGATCTATACTCCCTACCAACCATTTTCCCCACCACCGGGTATCTCTTCCACTGTTATTCCTTGTGCATGTAGTCATATTCTGACTACCATCACCTGGTACCACTCCTGGTCCAACCTTGGATGCTTGAGTCTACCCTAATCCATAACTCCCAAATGTCTACAAGGTCTTCTCACAAAACCTCTCTAGATTCCCCATTTGGTCACTTGTCTGGAACTACTTAAATGGTTTATCACACTAAGATCAAATATTTCTCTCTTGCCTACACTAAAAACACATCTTTAAAGATCTAGTTCATGATAGCATCATCACACCTATACTCTGACTACCCTATTGGGTCTCCTCATAAACCCATTTTCAGCTACCCAAAACTCCACCACTTGTGTCACCTAACCCAACTATCTGGCACGGTACAGTTCTATCAATCAAGTTTTGCTCAACTATCAATGCCATATTCACAACTTCTAAGAATGGGGTCAAACTGGATATGTGTTTTTTACCCTAATATCATGATATAAACCATCCTCAAATCATTGCACCATAACGATCTCATCTCCTGCTATTGTCAGTCCAAATCATAGAAAATCTATAAACCTCCCAATATAATCCATAATCGAGATCTCTCTCTGCTATAAGTGAATAAACTCATGGGATCAATCCTCCCTCAGTGTCTCAGGGAAGAATTGATTAAAAAACATATCCTCATGTTCTTTTCATGCTTTCCCCTCATACATTCCATCATGTACCTATACATCCCACCAGCACTTTTCTGGTCCTCTAAGAATATACATGGACAACTTCACCCTTCACCCTATGTGTATCTATATCTAGTCAATTATCTTCATGTACTATATCTAATACTCTATTTTTTTGTGGTCCACACTCTCCCTGGAATAATGGAGGGTAATGTGACTAGAACTCCTATGTTATATAGTCCATAGATGGATTAACTCCCTGAGATCCCCAATCAATACTTTGGATAACTCTTAATAAGCTCACCCTGAGATGATTATCTAAAAACTACCCCAAATCCTCTTCCCATTGTGGTTATCCTTCCTATCTTGGAGCCTCTACTTGTGGCTCATGCTCATCCCCTTCCTCAGGGGCCTCATCCCATGCATTCCATGATGGTACCACATCTTTTCCATAATAGTGCTCCAACAGATTCCATCTAGGTGGAATGTAATTGAGAACCAAATACTACCATTAAATATATATATAGCAATCCAAATATCACAAATACGGAAAGCTATAACAGGAAGCATGACCCACTAGCCCTTACACTTCCCTATTTCACCTAAGTGATATATCATTCATCCTTATGGACCTCGCCTACCCATACCAGGGCCAGAAACCACATGTACCATACACATGTAGGATCCACATACAGATCATACTAAGAGTCACACAAATGGTATAGCTGATTATAATGTCATGGATAAGCTATATAGTAAAACATCGTATAGGTTGTTACTAACACTTTAAATAGTTTGACCCCTTTTTATTTTTAGAACCACTACCCTTTCCCGAGTTAGCTAGGTAGAATTTAATCAAGAGACAATGTAGGAAAACACTATTTATCTCATTATTGAAACTTTAAATATCTAAACCCATCCCTTTTATTCCAGGTTCTAAACACAATCATAATAAACACACATATGCCTTGTGATCTCTACATGCATAACATGATGCATTAGTACTCCCTTTTTCCATTCAAGGCTAAGATTTTGAAACAAAAGTTAATAATATCAAATAATAATTAATACAAATCAAATAATTCAACTCTAAAAAAAACTAGAGAAAAAATCCTAGATTCTCTGGTAACTTGGACTTCAACTCATACAGGTGCTAGCTAGACACACAACATGACATCCATCACAAGTCCCAACACATCCCTAGATCTCTATTTTTTCCCAACCCAAATATAAAATAACTTTTTAATAACCTAAATTTAATAATTATTGGTAACAACTGAACATTTTTACCACTTTGTAACCAACCTTCTCAGGTATTGTATTGCAATACCCAAGCTTTGATACCACTTTACAATGCTCATACCACCCTGGACCACCCAATAGTGCCTGAATTGGCGGTGCACCATAAGACCTTAGGGTTGCCTCCTTATATTTCAATGGTTTACAACTAATAGTGAGGGTTTATTAGGTGATAGTGGGAATATTATGCCCTCTAATGATAATAAAAATAATAAAAACTTAGTGGAAGTAGTAACTCAAACACAACAAAAGCGGTTTTAAACAGCAACAACAACAATCCAAAATAAACATGCATCCACTTTAATAAATATTTACCATGTCATGACTTTCATACAAAACCACCAAGATCGTCTATCGTCTAATAATATAAACATATATAAAGTGACCAAAACAAACCACAATCCTAACACTAAGGAACCACCCGACCTGTCTGCCAATTCTTACATCTAGCTCATGAACCATCTATACACCCTTGTCTACTAAGCTCTTAACATCAAGACTTTTCCCTTACCTATACTCAAAACTATAAAGTCATAACATGTCCCGGAGGTCTCATTCAAGGTGTGAATATGAACTTATTATGTCATTGTTGATGGTGTTTGTAGCTTATATCCATACATATACTAGTGTATAAAGAATTCAATAAAGTTCAATCAAAATTATATCATATAGCACGCTTCCCTTATGCTCAAAAACCATAAGTGATACTTTACCTGCATCGACCAATGTCAGAGTGTAATGATACATCCACATATTTTCATACTAAAAGAGGCATAAACCCTCCAACAAAATCCATACTACATGGTATCACATTCCAACACAAACACATAACCATTTCAGGTTGTTGTGATGCCTCAAAGTCACATCCACAAACCATATCACAAGTCCCAAGGACTTCCACATTTGTTTGATAATAACTAGCTCACCAACCTGATGAACCCAAGTCACGATGATACATATCCTTCCATAATCTTAGCCCATCGACACCAAAATAAAAAATGAATCTCATCCCCCATCTGGTGGTCTTAACTATCACCCACCACGGTCTTCTACGGTGAGAACCTTCTCAATACTAATGGTCAACATCATCCCCTATGTCACTTAATCTATGGAGGACACCACCCACAACAAGTGTTCAACACCACCTCATGGGCTATTCATTATGTGAACATGACCCCAAAGGTCCTATCAGCCAACCATGGTGAGAAGCATCCCCAAAATCCTATTTCACACCATTTATGAACCTTTTTTTCACCTATGAACCACATCACCTAACCACAAAAATAGTTAACACCGTCTGCATCGCCCTAGTGAACCATGTCACCCTACTTTTGATTATAAGCATTACCCATAGTCTCACATCTATGCCCAATTAATTCCCATAGAACCAGATCAGTCATCACATCACAACACAATATCCATAAATAAATTCATTATGCCCAGTTATCCAAGGAACCACATATAACACAATCCATGTCATACTAGGCCTAAACCCATATTTTCACCCATGTGTCTACCCTCGGTAACCCTTAGAAATGATAGAAGATCCAAACAGTTTCATTCTCGGTCTCACCCAGACCACCCCACTCACACTCATTTACTACATATCATATAACACACATGTGGTTTAAAAAATCTAGTCACCACCTGCCTGGAGTGTGCAAGGCTCCACTAGTTAAGAACCTCTGACTAGTTCGACTTTAATAATAATATTTAAAAAAATCTGACAAAATCATTAAAATTAGGGAGTTTTATGATGAAAAAAAATAATAAGAAATCTAGAAATTAGACACATATAGACTATTATCCTTACACATAACTCCCTCCTACTTTATACAACATGATACTTTGATGAGAAATAAGATACATCTCAGTTATAAAATAAGAGGGGAACGAGAGAACCATTTAGGGTGAGCTCCTAATATTTAGGATTTGGGAACACCCAAAATCCCTTTTAAAATGTTTTTAATAATTTATTTAATATTCTATAATATTCTAGAAATACTACTCATCATAGCCAAAATTTTGGAAAAAACTAGAACCTTACTAGCACAACAACCATACTAGCCAACTTTACTAGCCAACCTTACTTTCATAATAACCTTACTAGCCAACCTTAATAGCAAAAAAACATTACTATCAAACCTTACTATCACAAAAAACATACTATCCAACCTTACTAGTAAATTTTACTTTCACAACAACCTTACTATCCAAACTTAACTACTAGAAAACAACCTTTGAACATTGTTTTTTTAATTTATAACATAAATTAAAAAACAATGTCGATGTAGTTGATATTAAAAATAATAGTTTACAAATCCATTCCCCAAAAAACGATTACATGATTTTGATTATAGAAAATATTAGAAACCAACCAAAACAAGTAGAAATCTGAAAAAATGCTCAATGTTTAAACTTTAACCCAAAGAAAAATATATACATGGAACTTATAAACAAATTAATCATACTTAAAAATAGTTTGAAAACAAATTTCAAAGGTGGGTAATATCTTCAACTATATATGATGCAACATCATTAAAAAACTACAAAAATAATGAATGTTATAAAATTAATATAACATTTTAATTTAAAACGAAAAAATTGTAATGAAACTAACCTTATGAAAATCTATCATCATCCTAGTTATGATAATCCCAAACATTAATCTTAAAACATAATAACCACATTCCACATTTCCTTTTTGAAAATGACACTATGGTTATGAAACGTTACCTTAAAATTAAGAACCAATATATATATATATATACAAAAAAACAATTATTATCTAATATAAAAGTTTTTTACTTGCACTTTTATATATTTAATTTTATTTGGATCCTTTATCGACAAGTGAACATCGTTGAACTCTTCCCATTACCTATATTTCCATATATAAACTAAAAATGTATATAACAAGAAAATTTTAGATTAAAGAATGTATAAAATAAAATAAAGCTTAATTTTTTAACAATTTACTAAAAGCTTTATAAACTCCCCCAGTAAAGTGAAAAACCAATATATTGTGCATTTATGTAGGCAAGAGGCACCTAACATCCAATTAACACTACAATATAAAAAATTTAACATTAATTAAATTATAATAAATATAGGTTCATAATTATATTATTCTTATTACCTGTCGAGGAATGGAAGAAACCAACACCCTGAATGGCCCAAAGGCCTTATTTTTTATTTTATTATGGATAATCCCCCTTTTAAGGGCTTAAGGAGAACTCGTACATGACCCGTAGGCCCAAGTCACAAGGCTCGACAAACCCACAATACATGAATCGAAGGCCCAGAGGCATACCATGCCCAATACATGACCCGGAGGCCCAGCCCACTTGAACTGCCCCTCCCCAGCTTTCTGCGTCATTAGTCACCTGGGGCCCCCACCTTGCATTGTTGATCAGCTACCATTTCCCCATACAAAGTTTCATGATGCCTGGTCCTGATGGTGGTTTCCATACCCTCTAATCTTTCACATATATAATTAACTCTAGATTCGGTTCTTAGATATAGAACATCTGTTGAAATGTATTCTGAATCCATAAAACCATAAACTATTTTGCTATCATTTTGAATGCAAAGGGTGTTATAAACCTAATTAGATAAGTAGTAAACTAAGTCACTACAGGTCATATTTATTTAAAGAAAGAGAAACTGAAATTGAAATTTACTTACATGGAAAACAATTACAACATAGGTATGGTGAGATGATCGAAAAAACAAGATCCATTATATCTTTTTTAAATATTCTCAATGCATAGTCTCTCCCATAGATAACAGTAGGAATATAAAACTTATAATAGGGCTCTAAGAGAGAATAAAATTGGGATACTCTTTTTATCCCATCAGGAATATCAAAATTACATTAAGGTGTTGGTTCCTGAAACTTTTGTTTCTTTTCCAGTATTTATTTTGATTTCATATACTCCTATATGAGTTAAATGTAAGAAAACATTGCAAGTAATTTTAAATTAATGGTAAATAAAAATTTAAAAACACATACCCCATATGTTAGGTGATAAAGAAGGATAACTAGATAGAGTAAAAAAACAACTCACATTATCTCCAACTCTGGAAACCTCCTCTATAAGTAATGGACATAAATAATTTGAACCAATAATATCATGTATTTTTACTCTTACATGACCTAGAGTAATATTTTGATGATGTATATAATCCCCCAAAATAATAATTATCTTGTATGTTACAGTATATACATGGGTATCTCTAGCATACAACTCACAGTACACGGTCGAGTCTGAATGAGAAGGTGGAGGATTTGGGTAGGTAGGTTTTAAAGGTTTTGAATGTCTTTTCATTTATTAAAACATAGCCTATATAACTAATTTAATTTCATCACCCATCAATTTTCTTAGGTATTTCACCTCATCCTTCAAGGAATCTATTTATTCATCCCTTGAAGTCATACTAGGATGACTAAAAACTTTTCTAATACTGACACTCGCCTCATATCATCTTATATGGTTGGGGTGTTCTGTCTTTCCTAAAGTAGTAGGTAATATGTTAATACTACCCTTAGGGATAAATTTTTCCTACATCTCTTACTATAGAATATCATATTAAAATGATATATTACAATGTTATATTAGTGCAGTTAATTTAAAAAATATTAATATTCAAGAAAAATAAAAACCAATTTCTTACAATTTTTTCATCTACTTCTTTAGATGGATCCATAAGAAACTTTCATTTTTTTTTCATTCTCTCCCTTTTCCATTTTTTATAGAGTGGGGAATATGGATGCCTGAACTGGACCTCTTCTAAGCTGTTTCTGTATTTTGATCTTAATGCATCAAGCTTTTCTATAATCATTTACTCCTCCAATAGATTATACCCTCTACGTGATAAAGTATGAGGTTATATATTGTAACACCCCACACCTCACCCATTGTCTTGGGAAGAGACGAAGGTATTACTATCCTTAGGTGATGTCTCCAAGACTCCAATGTCTGGAAATAAATTCCAAGGGCATAGTAAATCATTGGGGGTGATTTCCCCTAAATAACACACCACCTGCTGAAAAGAAAGAATACAATAAATCCCAACTGAATGATTCATGAATAATAAATCACATAACTCAATTAAATGTCAATGAAAAAGAATATTAGAGTATAGTGGAAAAGGAAATGAAGCTACAAGGCGAAGACTCCAAATAAAAAGACATTATAACCAAAGTGTCCTCATCCCAGACCAAGATGCAGACATTACCCAACTACAACTTCAGTAACCAAACCATGATGTCAAGGATCACTACTAGAGAAGTACAAAACATTACCCTTCACTATACCATAGTAGATGATATCTATAAATTCACTGAAGTTCCCAAGCATTGGATGAGTATAACACTCAGTAGGATTTCCCCAAAGACTTCCCAACACATGCCACTATGTCAAGAATAGGTTAGAACATTTTATATATAGCAGATGAGAAGCAAATAAATAGTTTATATCAAACCAAATCATCCAAGTAAAATGTTAAATAAAACTTATAAAACAATTACTTAGTGTTTTTCATAATCATTTCAATTCCACACCCATGCACACACACAATGAATGCAACCATGGTCCTCCCTAAACTCGTGAGTGGTGAGTCATCCTATCACCAAGTTGTCACTTGGTGACCAAATTTGAAAATGGTACTTCCGACCATGATCCACCCCAGATTATTATTATTTCTGGTGGTACTTCCAAATATCACCCATCCCAAGTTTAATCATCAGTTTATGGTGTTACTTTTGACCATTACCCATCCCACAGAACATGAACACACACCAACACTTCTATTCCAAATTTCTAATAAAACATTTATTTAAAAAAATCCCATATTTAAATACCAACCCTTTTGAAATAACACCACATAGGGGTTTCCAAAATTAATTACACAAGAGATTTCCAACAAAACATAAACACGATTTAGAAAAGATCAAGAAAAAAATTTCTATAATGGTAGAGTGGGGTAGAAGCCACCTACCTCGATTACATTTACACAAAGGATCTTAAACAATTCTACAGATCAACCTCTTCCTTCTGTTACTCTATCAAATCTCAAGAATATATCATCATAACAAATCCAAACCCATATATTTGTTCCTACACACTGATCTAGGGTTTCCAGAGAAACAAATTGAGGAGATCTAATATGAGGAAGAAGGTGGAGACCCTGAACTTTTATTTTACAAACAAATTCCCAAAGATTCATCACCAGCAGATTTCATATGTCTAAGTTTGTCAAAAAAAATCTTGGGTAGCCCTAGAAGTCAAGAGGGAAAATATAATTTCAAATGAGAAAAAATTACACCTGTAGGCTAGGTAAAATTGGCTAGGCCCAATAGATTCACGATGTGAAAGGGTTTTATGTTGTTAATTACTCAATAGGCCACTTACACTGATATTCACGTTGAATTGGATTATTTTACCTGAGAAAGAAATTTCATTATGTGAATGGTTTTCACTTACTAAATGTACTAGGTGAAACCATTTATTCTTTGAAATGTTTCACAAAATCTTCATTGACCAATTCACATCGTGAAACTTATTCACGACGTGAATATTTCCTACAGAAATTTCCAGTAGCCAGACTCTGGCTCTTCTCCTCTTACACTTCCAATTAAATTATCCCAATTACTTCCATAAAATAATAATCATAAATAGATAGTGTACCTAAAATCGGGGGTGCTACATATATTTTGTAACTAGATATCTTTGTGAGGTCTCTTAAAGGTCTGTTACATAAAAATAAATGAATAAATTATCAAGTAATAAACAAAAATAATAATAATTTAATTTCTATAAAATAATTATAATATTATAAATTCATCATCATGTCATCTAAAAAAATTGTCTCATTCATGTGCATATAAAAAATCATACTTGGGACATGAGTTTTCATTCTGTAACTTACCAAAAATATAACTTTTTGTCAATTTTGTTTTAAAATCTCTCCATCTAACTACCACAAAAGATATACACTTTTTCTTAATGTATTTCATTTCTTGAAATTCTTATGCCATATATAATAGAATATATTCTATATTAGTCATGTGAAATATATAATATTTGAATAATTGGATAAAAATAAATTAGTTGATATATTTTACCATTACGGACTCCCAAAGTTTCTCTTTCTACATCTTGTTGATGAACCTCCATTCAATATATAAAATATTAATCATAAAATGGACTTAAATGCCCATATAACTCCTAAACTTATTTTCATTTAGGTAAACTGGGTTATCATTATCATCAAATTCAATATATATCCTTAACTCTGCACGAGCAAGTGAGAGTTTTGGTAAACATGTTATTCCACATCTACCAACTCTAGGAATCATCTTCTTCGGAGAAGGAGAATAATTCATCGTGGGAGTCTCTCTAGTAGTGATTCAAATAATTTTGACAAATTAAAGTTTAATTTCATTAAATAATTTAATTATTAAAGATTTTTTAATATAAAAAACATACAGATACCTTAATAAATGTTACTTTGCCTCTATGTTTGACATTTAAGTAGATGAATATAATTATATTCTATTTGCCTACATATTATTATGATTAGATGATTATTAGAAGTAAAAAAAAAAATTTTTAATAATATAAAGCAAATTATATCTATTATGTTAACTAATGCAGTTGATGAAAAGTGAATATCTAAAAACAATAAATACAAAAATATCTAAGTAAGAAAATAGTGTCATTGCATGTGTATATTTCATAAAAAAAATGATGTCAGACTTCTTAACTAAAAAATATGAAAATAAAACTATTAAATATCAAAATTAATTCAAAAATGGTAGAAATTATCAAAAAAAATAGATTTTAATATCCAATTTATAAAAAAATGTTTTTATATGTGTAAATTTCACTTAAAAAATAATGATATTGGGCCTCTTCGGTCAAAAAAATGTTTAATTGGAAATGATGAATATAGAATTTAACACAAAAAATCAAATAAGTTATCAATATATATATATTTAAATATCCATTTTTAAAAAAAAAGAGTTTTACAAGTGTAAGTTTTAGAAAAATTATAGAAAATAGATATATACCTGAATAATTAGGAGAGTAATAGAGTGTTTTCCTATATTCCTTCAATGTGATCATTTCGTATAAAATATACTATCTCTAAATTATAGTCATTGTTATCATCAGGTAATCACATAATAGATGAATAAACCACACATAAGTCCACAACATCATCTTCATCATCATCACCTAAATGAATTATCTTCCCTTGAAAAATGATGGACCACTGATCATTCGATGTGTTGGTAACATAAAATATTTACTTCACATGTGTCGCCATGATAAATGGTTCCTATTTACAACTAAATATTTTCAAATCGATGAGTGTAAATCCATAATCATCATGTTTTATAGCCCAATTACACTTAAACACTGCTACTCAAAATTTACTATAATCAATTTTCTATATATCCTCAACAACTCCAAAATATGTCATTGATGCATAAATTGGTTTTTTATCTTTTGTACTCAAAAAATGAAATGCTTCAGTGATGACCATTACTATTCTATTTTGAATGATTCTCTTATTATCCTGATTTTTTGTATAAAATATGTAACCATTAATATAAAAACCAGACCATGTGATCACATTAACACATGGTATCCCTTATAACCATTTAAATGTTTCTTATATGAATAAATTAGTGTTTACATTCTCCTTAAACCATGAAATAAATATATTTTTATGTTCATTCATCTACCAATTTTCATTTATTTTTGGATATAGTGTCTTCAGTCCAGTAATATGTGATGATATATGTGGTTAAACCTCATCTGTGTTGTTCAGAATGCATAAATATGCTTTCATCACTTCATCACATGGAATTAACTTTACCTTTAAGCTATGGACATCTTTACCATCACTATCAACTATCAAATGTCAAGATATAAGGAGACCAATGTGCTCTAGTTTATACAAATAACCAGTACATAACTCAATAACCTCTTTCAATGTATACTTCTGAACAATAGAGGCCTTTGGTCAATGTGGATTTTTAATATATCCCTTCAAAATTTTCATATATCTTTCAAAAGGATACATCCAACATAAATAAACAGACCCACATATTTTTACCTCTTGGACTAAATTAATCACTAGATTAACTATTATATTGAAAAAAACTAGTATAAAATAGATTTCTAGTTGAAAAAGTATGACGAAAAATCATTCTCCAACACATATAAAAAATTTGAATCCATGAATTTTCTACAAATGGAATTGAAAAATTAACATAACCTGATGATAGACTTTCTTAAAGGTATCAATAATATGCCACATAGTGCCACTGGTAATAGTTGTTGCATCAATACATGACAATCATGATATTTCATGCCTATTAATTTCAAATATTTCAATGAAACCATATTTTTCACATTTGAATAATACCCACTGGCTATTTAAATACCATTAAAACATTGAAAAAAATCCATTTTCTCACTCTTGCTTAATGTGTGACAAGATGGAGGTAAATATGTTTTTTTTCCTTTGATAGTGGGAGTTAACTCCAAAATTATTTCCACAAATATTAAGTTCAATATTCCATGAAATATATCTTCTATATTTCCTTTTATATTTAAAAAATTTCTAATGAAACTGGCATATATTTTTTTCTCAATATGCATAACAAAAATGCTATATTTTACCTCTAAAATTCTCCAATAAGGTAGCTTGAATAAAATGGACTGTTTCTTCCATGTATGTTTTGATGACTATAATTTCCTTACTTTACAAATGTGAAATAATTTTTTTTCACCTTGTCGTAATATTTTTTAAAATGAAAATGGTTGTGGGGGGAGATTATATATGGCATCCCGCCATTTTATAACATAAACTTTCATTACATTACACAAAACTGAGGATCGTTAAGGTTTAGTGTCTTGGAAACAGGGATCATAATACACCAAAAAAAAACATAAAACATTCTTCTTAAACACTTGAAAGGCTTCTCCTTTAGTTCATCCTATGTTCATTATGCATCTCAAAACCTGGGGACATACATCAAAAGAAAGGGTGAGAAGAAGGCCCAGTAAGGGAAACAAGAGAAACATTTTACAAGTGAACTTGAGATACTTTAATAAGGACATGAAAAGAACTTTAAGGCATGAGAAAGAAATCATGAGGCATTTCATAATAAAAATAACATTTTTCATATCTTGAAGATGTGGCTACATCATTTAACATATACAATCATGAACATATCACCAAGGTCCATCCCCAAGGTGTCATTTGAAAATTACCAAGGTTATTCATCGAGGTATCGTGAAAATTGTAATCTCTAGTGGTTACATCATTACCCAATGCATTGGAGCGCTATCAGGGCGCACCCTTAAATTTGCCTTTATTATCATGTGAGCCACATATGTCATTATCAAACATTTCATAAGTAACCCATATAACATAAAATAAATGGTTTTCATTTCATAATCATAACGTTTTAAAACTGCTTTAAAGACAAGATCTTTACGTCACTTTAAACCCACGGAAGGGGAGAGCGGGTTTCATGTATGAAATTCCCAGAATTTGAAATAAAACATTTTGATATATATGTGAATACCCTTGTAGAAATAAGAGTTTTGAGTATTCACTTTATAACATAAAAATAATTTTGAGAAAAGAGAGAGGCATTTTGAGACGAAAATTCTGCAGCATAACGGCTATGTTTCGGGGTTTTAGAAAACATTGAAAAGAGAGGGGACATGGGTCACCCACTCATAAATGATCCATAAAACAGTAGGGTGAAAGAATAAGAAGGACATATGGACATGGTAATGAAATTTTAGGGACATACCATTTGAAATGAAAAACATGGAAGGAAAAAAAAGATTAGATTTCTCTTATGAAAATTCGGCAGCCTTACAGCGTCACTTAACTTCAAAAGAAAATGATTTGACAAGATCAAATAGGGTCCCTCATCATATGATCATAAGAGATCAGTATGATTGATATAGAGATCATACCCCAACATAATAAAAAGGAACGTGAAAGACTTGACATGAAAATCGAACTTGAAAAATGAGAAGGGTGAAAGAATCCCTTAAAAATTCGGCAGCCTAACGGCGTCACTTAAACTTTCATAAAACAAAATGATGAGAGTAAGAGGGGATCTCTCATCATATAAACATGAAAGGGCAGTAAGAGGAATATGAAATAACATCCTCTCACATAAAAACAAGGAGCATAATAGGAATGACATAAAAGAGATTACGTGAAAAGAAAGAGAGGGGTCAGATCCCTTACCTTAAAACGTGACTCTTGAAACTCAAAGGATTGGACCTTGAGGGCTTGGGGGAACCTTGGGAGGACTCCTTGGAAGGTAAGAAGACCAGAACTTCGTTGGGGGAGGGTTGGGAGTGAAAACTAAGGGAGGAAAGGGTGGGTATTTATAGGGAAAGTGAGGGGACAAAGCATTAATGGCCAAGGGACACCTCACTAGTGGTTTTGGCAAAACCATGGGCTTGCCCATGGTATTTGCCCATGGTATTGGCCACTTGGGACACCTCACACCTTATCTTACTATTCATAATTCGACAACATTGAATATATACTTAATACATCATTTAATGATGTCATTAAACACCCGTAACTTAAAAACTATACTTTCACTATTCACCGAAAATTCAACTTTCTCAGAATAATCCCAAAATTTCACCTTAACCAAATATCAATGCTATGATTTCAAAAATGAACTCCATTTTATAAAAATAATTTTCTAAATATTTTTAATTTTATTTTTAAATAAATACACTATTCACCGAAAATTTATTTTTTTAGAAAAATCCCCAAAAATTACCATAACATAATATCGATGCTCTGAGTTCAAAAATAAAGTCATTTTTATAAAAATAATTTTCTAATTATTTTTAATTAAATTTTTAATTAAAAAACACTATTCATCCGAAAAAACTAATACTTGAATAATAATTTATGAAACTGTTATTTACCCATTTTATTGAATCACATTACTTAATCAAGGTGCCTAGATTATTTTAAAACTTTCTTTAAGTGAGATTACTAATCCATTTGGTCACATTACTAATCCTAAGCGTAAAATCATTATTCACTATTTACTATTCATCAAAAATTAAGTTGATCTTATTAGACTCCAAATTCCTTAATGAACACTTTTGTAGAAGACCATTTTTTGAAAATCATTACACATCATTAGTTATTTAGGGTTTACATAAATATTTCAAAATATCCCTTTTTCAAAATTCATCAATAAAATACATTCTAAAATTATCCGGACATTTGAAATTTCACAAACATCACTAAAGGAAGAAATCTCAATTTATTCACCCAAAGGGATTACACAAGGAAGCTAGGGTCTCGTCACATAGCCCCTTATAACACCGGCATAAGACCTGAGTGTAAGGTGTGCTATGGTGAGAGAATCTGAGGGAGGCTCAGATAACATTGCCCTAGTAGTAATATCTACTAACTTGAACTTCTCCCGCAGGCGTTTCCGTTCAAGCTTGAAACACTGGAGTTCGGCTTGGGCTTGGTCCAAAGCGAAGCCCACAGATGCTACCTCCTTCCCAAGCTCTGATAAGTGGGCTTCATAAGGGTTGAGTCTACTGGATGAAGCCATCGACTCCTCTTTCTGCATTAACCATTAACATCTTATTAAATCAATAAGAGTAAGTTAATATACTACTCAAAAAGATTGGGTCGTTACATTCTTCCCCCCTTAAGAAATTTCGTCCCCGAAATTTATACTTGAGGCCTAGTCGAAAAGGTGAGGGTACTTTTGCTTCATCGTTTCCTCAGGCTCCCAAGTCGCTTCTTCATATTTATGATTCCTCCACAACACTTTCACAAGGTGGGTAGTCTTGTTTCGTAGGACCTTGTCTCTACGGTCCAAGATCTCCACTGGCTGCTCCTCATAAGAGAGGTCATGTTCCAGTTGTACCACCTCTGGGTTCAGTACATGCGAAGGGTCAGGTATGTACTTCCTCAAGAGAGATACATGGAAGACATTGTGAACTTGAGCTAGGTTCGGTGGAAGTGCTAGACGATAGGCCACTGCTCCTATGCGATCAAGGATTTCATAGGGGCCAATGTACCTAGGGCTGAGCTTCCCTTTCTTCCCAAACCTCATGACTCTCTTCCATGGAGAGATTCGAAGGAAGACTTTGTCACCAACACCAAACTCCAAGTCTCTTCGTCGATTGTCAGCATAGCTCTTCTGCCGACTCTGAGCAGCTTTTATGTGTTGTTGGATGGCATGAACATGTTCTGTCATTTCTTGCACAAGATCAGGCCCAAGAAGCTTCCTCTCACCAGTTTCATCCCAACAAGTAGGATTTCTACACCGCTTTCCATACAGAGCTTCATAGGGTGCCATCTGAATACTCGTATGGAAGCTGTTGTTATAGGAGAACTCAACTAATGGGAGGTGTTGATCCCATCCACCTTTAAATTCCATTGAGTATAATCTCAACATGTCTTTGAGTGTATGAATAGTCCTTTCAGATTGGCCATCAGTTTGAGGATGATAGGCCGTACTAAAATTCAATTCATTATTCAGAGCATGCTGAAGACTTCTCCAGAATTTTGATGTGAATCTTGGGTCACGATCAGATACGATGGATAGTGGTACCCCATGCAGCCTTACCACTTCCTTCACGTATATCTTGGCAAGCTGATCCAGAGATAAATCTTCCCGAATAGAGATAAAATGGGATGTCTTGGTGAGACGGTCCACAATAACCCATATCGCATTGTTTCCTTTGGATGTTTTCGGGAGACCAGTTACAAAGTCCATGGTGATATTATCCCACTTCCATACTGGTATGGGTAGCGGTTGTAATACCCCCTTAGGAAGTTGTCTTTCTGCCTTTACTTGCTGACACACCAGGCACCTTGTAGTGTAATCGGCAATCTCCCTCTTCATGTTATCCCACCAATAATGATCACGAAGGTCTCTATACATCTTAGTGCTTCCCGGATGTATAGAGAAAGTAGAGCTATGAGCTTCATCCATCAGTTCTTTCTTTATCTCTGGAATAGATGGAACACATAGTCTCGTACGAAATTCCAATACACCTTCTTGATCAATATTGAAATCAGGGAACTTCCCATCCTTTACAGCCTCGAACTTCTCCTGCAGCAAAGGATCTTCTTTTTGAGCCTTCTTGATCTTCTCTAGTAATGAAGGTTGGGAAATCATTTGGGATAGGGTTGATGATGTCCCTTTCCTTATAATTCTCATGTCCAGTTTTACTAGATCTTTAATCAAGGGATCCCCTAAGATCCTCATTGTTTCCAGGACAACAGGATCTTTCCTGCTTAATGCATCCGCGACTTTGTTTTCTCTTCCAGGGTGATAGTGTATTGAACAATCATAGTCTTTAATAAGCTCCAACCATCTCCTTTGTCTCATGTTCAATTCTTTCTGTGTGAAAATATACTTTAGACTTTGGTGGTCAGTGTATATATCACATTTCTCCCCATAAAGATAGGGCCTCCATATCTTTAGAGCAAAAACAACTGCCGCCAGCTCTAGATCATGCATAGGATAATTCTGCTCATGAATCTTCAACTGTTGAGATGCATAAGCAATTACTTTGTCATTTTTCATGAGGATGCACCCAAGCCCTTTCAGATATGCATCGCTAAAAATAACGAATCCTTCTCCGATAGAGGGTAGTGTTAACACAGGTGCAGTAACCAATCTCTTCTTCAGCTCTTGGAAACTTTCCTCGCATTCCTTTGTCCAGATGAACTTAACCCCTTTTCGAGTCAACTTGGTTAGTGGATTAGAAAGCCGTGAAATTTTTTTCACAAACCTCCTATAATATCCCGCTAAACCAAGGAAACTACGAATCTCAGTTACTGTTGTGGGTTGAGGCCACTCCTCCACAACCATTGTCTTTGCAGGGTCAACCGAGATTCCTTCATTGGTTACGATGTGCCCCAAGAAAGCCACTTGTTGTAACCAAAACTCACACTTGCTGAACTTCCCAAAGAGCATCTCCTTCCGTAGAGTTTTCAAAATAACCCTCAGATGATCTTCATGCTCCTCATGACTTTTTGAATATATCAAAATATCATCAATAAAAACTACCACAAAGTTATCAAGGTAGTCCTTAAAGACTCTATTCATCAAATCCATGAAAATAGCAGGAGCATTAGTCAAGCCGAAGGGCATAACAGTAAACTCATAATGCCCATATCTTGATCGGAAGGCAGTCTTTGGAATATCTTCCTTCTTCACCCTCAGTTGATGATAACCAGATCGAAGGTCAATCTTAGAGAAGAATTGAGCCCCACGAAGTTGGTCAAATAAATCATCAATTCTTAGAAGAGGGTATCTGTTCTTCACTGTGATCCCGTTCAGTTCTCTATAATCAATGCATAGCCGCATTGATCCATCCTTCTTCTTCACAAAGAGAACTGGTGCTCCCCAAGGAGACACACTCGGTCGGATAAACCCCTTCTCCAACAAGTCTTGGAGTTGTTTCTTTAGCTCCTCTAGCTCCACATTTGCCATTCTATACGGAGTCTTTAATATCGGTTGGGACCCAGGTATGAGTTCAATGGAGAACTCTACCTCTCTCTCTGGGGGAGGTCCAGGTAACTCCTCAGGAAATACATCCATGTATTCCTGAACAATCGGAACATCTTCTATTTGTATGCTCCCTTTCCCTTCTTCATCATCACCGATTAACTCCATAAAGAAAGCTATGGGAGGTGCTTCTAGATAGGGATCAGTTCGGGATATCTCTCCTTGGAAGATAACTGTAGGTCGTTCATTCAAGACTACTGAGATTTCCTTACTTCTGCATTTGATCTTAGCATTATACTTTGAGATCCAGTCCATCCCTAGTATAATGTCGAATTCCATCATGGGAATGACTACTAGATTTGCGATAAGATTGAGCTCACCAAAGTAAACACTAGAGTCTCTAAATACTTTTGATGCAAGGATAATCCCACTTGGAGTCTTGACTGACAACTCTACCTCTAGCAGTTCGGGGATTGATTCTATATTCCTTGCAAACTTGGAGAAAATAAAGGAATGCATAGAACCAGAATCAAATAAAGTACTTGCTAGCTTTGAGAGGACAACAAGAGTACCTGCTACCACATCGTTCGGAACTTCAACTTCAGTTGTTGTGATAGCGAAATCACGACCTTGCTCCCTTGGCCTCTGCTGAGGTTGATGGTGATTCCCCTCCATCGCCCTCGGATTTGGACACTGATTAGCAAAGTGCCCAAGCTGTCCACACTTGAAGCATGTGACTTCGGGTAGGGCCAGAACCATCTTTCCTCTGTCGTTAGTGTTGGGAAGTTGAGGCTTCACATCACCACGACAATTCCGAGAAATATGGCCTTCTTTTCCACACCTATAGCACTTGCCACTTCCGATCAAGCAGTTCCCCGGATGCTTCTTCCCACATTTATTGCATGTGGCATGTTGCATATGCTTTCCACATCTTTCCTGATCAAAACTTCTTCCCAGTCTTGGTTCTAGAGTTCTCTTCTTCTCATTAGATTTGTGAGACCATTGTGTCTCTCCAAACTCTAGTTCAACTTTCATAGCACTTCGAACTATTTCTTCATAGCTATCGTAGTCCCTGTTGGCTAGATTCTTCCACAGATGTGGTCGTAGTCCGCCAAAGAATCTATCAACCTTCCCATTAGGGTCCATGACAAAGCTTGAGGTATAATGGGAAAGCCTTGTGAAGTTCATCTCATAACTTCCGACAGATTCGTTCTCCTTCTGCTTCAGCTCGAGAAACTCTTTCTCCATTTTCGTTCTCATGGAACGAGGGAAATACTTGTTAAAGAAAATCCCCCAAAATTCTTCCCACTCCATAGCTTCCATCTCTCCTTGTGGCTTCGTGTTTTTGATCAGTGACCACCACTGATCAGCTTCTCCCTCTAGGTGGTAAACAGCAAGGGTGACTTTTTCTTGTTCCGAACAATGAAGTACAGAAAAGATCTTTTCAATGGAGCTTATCCATTGTTCCGCAACCAACGGGTTAGTAAATCCACTGAATGTTGGCGGTCGTTGACGCATGAAGGACTCAACAGAAAGTTGTTCCCTTCGTGGTGAGGTCGGCCTCTCAGCTTGATTCAAGTTATTACTCATAACTTGAGTCAGTTGGTTCATCATTCGCATGAATGTTTCCATTCCGGCTTCCATCGGAGGTCCATCAGCACATGGTGCATTGCGGTCACCATCGGCACGATTCCTCCTATTTCCCGCCATCTTCTAAAAGAATAAAACCTTAGTGAGAAACTTATTTCATTTATGAATCTTTTAACTAAGACTTCATGCTTAAACAATTATACTTCTCTATAATTCCTTCATAATGATTCATAAAAATCTTGTGATTAACCAAACATATCCCCCGGGAGTGTCGTAACCAAGAGTGCAGCAAGGCCCGTTATCGTGCACCAGTTCCCGTTCGAGTCTAGCTCAAAGCGGTGTTTTCGGGTTTTACCCCTATGTACATCTGTGCCAGAGCCGCCTCTACCTGCTCGTATCCAGACAGGGATGTATTTGTTTGATAGACCACTTACTCAATACTTACCAAAATACCATGAAGTTTTCCTATATTTAAACTTTTCTATAGGGTTCTTCCTAAAGTTTTTATATCCTAATTTCCACAAATAACTAAACCATCCTTTGATACCAACTATGGCATCCCGCCATTTTATAACATAAACTTTCATTACATTACACAAAACTGAGGATCGTTAAGGTTTAGTGTCTTGGAAACAGGGATCATAATACACCAAAAAAAAACATAAAACATTCTTCTTAAACACTTGAAAGGCTTCTCCTTTAGTTCATCCTATGTTCATTATGCATCTCATAACCTGGGGACATAGATCAAAAGAAAGGGTGAGCAGAAGGCCCAGTAAGGGAAACAAGAGAAACATTTTACAAGTGAACTTGAGATACTTTAATAAGGACATGAAAAGAACTTTAAGGCATGAGAAAGAAATCATGAGGCATTTCATAATAAAAATAACATTTTTCATATCTTGAAGATGTGGCTACATCATTTAACATAGACAATCATGAACATATCACCAAGGTCCATCCCCAAGGTGTCATTTGAAAATTACCAAGGTTATTCACCGAGGTATCGTGAAAATTGTAATCTCTAGTGGTTACATCATTACCCAATGCATTGGAGCGCTATCAGGGCGCACCCTTAAATTTGACTTTATTATCATGTGAGCCACATATGTCATTATCAAACATTTCATAAGTAACCCATATAACATAAAATAAATGGGTTTCATTTCATAATCATAACGTTTTAAAACTGCTTTAAAGACAAGATCTTTACGTCACTTTAAACCCACGGAAGGGGAGAGCGGGTTTCATGTATGAAATTCCCAGAATTTGAAATAAAACATTTTGATATATATGTGAATACCCTTGTAGAAATAAGAGTTTTGAGTATTCACTTTATAACATAAAAATAATTTTGAGAAAAGAGAGAGGCATTTTGAGACGAAAATTCTGCAGCATAACGGCTATGTTTCGGGGTTTTAGAAAACATTGAAAAGAGAGGGGACATGGGTCACCCACTCATAAATGATCCATAAAACAGTTGGGTGAAAGAATAAGAAGGACATATGGACATGGTAATTAAATTTTAGGGACATACCATTTGAAATGAAAAACATGGAAGGAAAAAAAAGATTAGATTTCTCTTATGAAAATTCGGCAGCCTTACAGCGTCACTTAACTTCAAAAGAAAATGATTTGACAAGATCAAATAGGGTCCCTCATCATATGATCATAAGAGATCAGTATGATTGATATAGAGATCATACCCCAACATAATAAAAAGGAACGTGAAAGACTTGACATGAAAATCGAACTTGAAAAATGAGAAGGGTGAAAGAATCCCTTAAAAATTCGGCAGCCTGACGGCGTCACTTAAACTTTCATAAAACGAAATGATGAGAGTAAGAGGGGATCTCTCATCATATAAACATGAAAGGGCAGTAAGAGGAATATAAAAGAACATCCTCTCGCATAAAAACAAGGAGCATAATAGGAATGACATAAAAGAGATTACATGAAAAGAAAGAGATGGGTCGGATCCCTTACCTTAAAACGTGACTCTTGAAACTCAAAGGATTGGACCTTGAGGGCTTGGGGGCACCTTGGGAGGACTCCTTGGCAGGTAAGAAGACCAGAACTTTGTTGGGGGAGAGTTGGGAGTGAAAACTAAGGGAGGAAAGGGTGGGTATTTATAGGGAAAGTGAGGGGACAAAGCATTAATGGCCAAGGGACACCTCACTAGTGGTTTTGGCAAAACCATGGGCTTGCCCATGGTATTTTCCCATGGTATTGGCCACTTGGGACACCTCACACCTTATCTTACTATTCATAATTCGACCACATTGAATATATACTTAATACATCATTTAATGATGTCATTAAACACCCGTAACTTAAAAACTATACTTTCACTATTCACCGAAAATTCAACTTTCTCAGAATAATCCCAAAATTTCACCTTAACCAAATATCAATGCTATGATTTCAAAAATGAACTCCATTTTATAAAAATAATTTTCTAAATATTTTTAATTTTATTTTTAAATAAATTCACTATTCACCAAAAATTTATTTTTTTAGAAAAATCCCCAAAAATTACCATAACATAATATCGATGCTCTGAGTTCAAAAATAAAGTCATTTTTATAAAAATAATTTTCTAATTATTTTTAATTAAATTTTTAATTAAAAAACACTATTCATCCGAAAAAACTAATACTTGAATAATAATTTATGAAACTGTTATTTACCCATTTTATTGAATCACATTACTTAATCAAGGTGCCTAGATTATTTTAAAACTTTCTTTAAGTGAGATTACTAATCCATTTGGTCACATTACTAATCCTAAGCGTAAAATCACTATTCACTATTTACTATTCATCAAAAATTAAGTTGATCTTATTAGACTCCAAATTCCTTAATGAACACTTTTGTAGAAGACCATTTTTTGAAAATCATTACACATCATTAGTTATTTAGGGTTTACATAAATATTTCAAAATATCCCTTTTTCAAAATTCATCAATAAAATACATTCTAAAATTATCCGGACATTTGAAATTTCACAAACATCACTAAAGGAAGAAATCTCAATTTATTCACCCGAAGGGATTACACAAGGAAGCTAGGGTCTCGTCACATAGCCCCTTATAACACCGGCATAAGACCTGAGTGTAAGGTGTGCTATGGTGAGAGAATCTGAGGGAGGCTCAGATAACATTGCCCTAGTAGTAATCTCTACTAACTTGAACTTCTCCCGCAGGCGTTTCCGTTCAAGCTTGACACGCTGGAGTTCAGCTTGGGCTTGGTCCAAAGCGAAGCCCACAGATGCTACCTCCTTCCCAAGCTCTGATAAGTGGGCTTCATAAGGGTTGAGTCTACTGGATGAAGCCATCGACTCCTCTTTCTGCATTAACCATTAACATCTTATTAAATCAATAAGAGTAAGTTAATATACTACTCAAAAAGATTGGGTCGTTACATTATACTCTTATAAATCGTTAAATTCCTTTTTTAATCTTTAATATAGATGATCCATTTGTAAAAAACTTTTATGTCCCATATACACTATATTTATTCCATTATATAATTGATAATAAGAAGTCTATTATTTGAAAATTGGACAATATTTATTCCCCTTAATATTGTATCTGGATAAGTTTCCATATACAGGAAAATCATTTATTGTGAACAATATCATAGCATGCAAAAGAAAATATTTTTTCTTTTGTACATCAAAAACTATAACACTTGTCTCCCATAGAAATTTCAAATCATTAATCAATGGTGATAGATAAACATAAATATCATTTTCATACAATTTTGGTCCAAAAATCATCAAACTCATCATAACATATTTTTTCTTCATAAATATTTGTGGGAAAAAGTTGTAAATTACCAACATAATAGGTCATGAACTATGTTGGCTACTAATGATATAATATGGATTCATTATATCTATGCACAGTCTCATTCTATGATTTCTATCTTAACTTCCAAAACCAAGAAATTTTTTATCAAATCCCATCCATTGTGGTGACTCGATAGGGTGACATAAGTTTCCATCAAAGATGAGATTATCTATATGTCATATTAACCTTGCATCATTTGAATTTGAAAATAAATTCTTCAAATGGGGAACTATTGGAATATACTAAATTTCATTAGCGGGAGGTTTGGTTCCTGTTCTTGAGAATGAATCAAAGTTGAATTTTTCATCCCTTTTATATGCAATGTCCCATATTTAGGACATTATGATAAATGTTCATATTCCTTCATATACAGAATACAATCATTGGGGAAAGCATGTATCTTTTTATACCTCAATCCCTTTATGTGTGATATTTTATTTACATCGTAATTGGAATATGGAAGCTCGTTCTCTTCTAGAAGTAACACTTTTAAAAAGCTCAAGAAATTTAGTGAAATCTTTATCACTCTATCTATTTCTTAATTTCAAGTTAATTAATCTCAACACTACTAATAACACAGTAAATTTAGCTGAGTTTGAGATACTAGTTTCTCAGCATCTCCATACAATCATTCAATAATTTTTGTTTTTCAATGGTTTCAATGCTTGCATCATGGATTAATTCATCAAGATGATCCTATATCACATGATGAATATCTTCATCAACATTAGATCTTGAATTTTCTATTATTTCACCATACTCAATCCAACATGTATAATTAAGATGAAAACCATAACAACTTATATGGTATTTGATTTCTTTGGAACTTAACTTTTTTATATTCAGACATTTCATGCATGGACATAAAATTGTATCTTTGTTTTCAAGATTTCACTCTGAAAATTTCAAGAAATCATCTACTCATTTTTCATATTCATCACTATTTCTTCATAAATTTATCCAATTATGATCCATAAATTACCTAACATCACATTATAATAGGTAAATATATTAAAACATATAAACATCTAAACATATATATAAATAGATAAATTTAAAACACATAAACATATAATCAAAACAATCAATTAACCATTTATTGATAATTATTTAATAAAAAACAATTATAAAAATATATTAAATAATGCTATATAAAAAACCTACGGGTAATGATTTATATTAAAATAGGATCATTATCTATGTTAAATATAAATTTTATTTAAAGAACAAAAAAATTGAAATTAAAAACAACATAATAAATCATTCCAACATCAGATATAAAACAATATAAAGGCATAACCATCAAAGTATAAAATCAAACCAAACATGAAACATCCACCATATTCCATTAACTCCTTGATAGCTCTACCTAACTGAAAATGGTTAGTTAATAATGAATAAAGAATTTATTCCTTTACCATTATAATGACATGTAACATTTTCATGCACACCATGATATACAAATTAGGGGTGAGTAGATGCGCTCTATAGGATATCCCAAAAATAATCTTAAAGTTTTCCATGCATGATTAATCAAATCATGTTCAAGTCAATTACATTATAAATAAAATTAGAAACCACACAAAAGATATATATATTTGTTAGAAAACCATTTTATTCAAAAAAATCATGAGATAATTACACAAATATATATATATATATATATAAACCAAAATCACCAATAAGTTTTATTTAAAATCAATAAACTCAAGAATGTGTTTCATTTTTAAATAAAAAACCCCAAAATTAAGTTAATTTTTTAAAAAATGTACTCTTAATCCAAAAAATATATCTATAAATATCACACTCCTTATAAATCCATAATCAATTATTAACCAATGATTCATCACTAAATAATGAAACATCAATCGATAAAATAATTTAGAATAATATCACTATCTATATAATAGTATATAAATTAAACATATAATATCATCAACCATAATAGTAAATGTTTAGATACGCCAACCTTAGATGAGTTTTCGGAATCCATGGGATTGATAAAAAATTATATTAGCTATCAATATGATCTATAAATCCCTAATATCAAAACATCCAACTTAATCTCAAGATATCCACCCTTCATTATCTAAATATCTATAAGCTTAACTATAAATAAATTATAACAACAAGAAAATTATAAATATAAAAAATTATAAATACAAACAATTCCAATCATAATTAAATTATATCACAATAACAAACAATTTATAATCACAGAGAAATTATACTCTCAAACAAACTATAACAACAAAAATTTATAATTGGCATAGATATATGTATAAAAAAGTAAATGAATGAATGCAACTTATAACTAAAATACTCAAAAAAACTTTTAAAAATAAAAAAATAAATATTTAACTTACAAAATATGGAGATTCAGGCTAAAAAATCCACGAAAAAGAGAGCCTAAATAATGATTGGTGAACTTAAGATTGAAAACACTGAAATAATGTGCCTCAAAATATATATCTTGTAACGTCCAATGTTTTGAACCAGTTGAAAAAAAGGAGGAAATTAAATTTTTCCATTAGCTGGGTAGACCGATTTTAAAACCAAGCATCGAAACTTTTTATTTCTGATAGTTGACACTTCATTGTGTCTTTTAAATAAATTTAATTAAATTAATTAGATTAAAATTAAAATGAAAATAAATTAAATGAAGTGTAAAATCTATCTTTTGAACTTTTAAATATTCTATGAAATATTTTCAGTGTTATACATTGAGTCAGCGCGGGATTCCGAGACCCGTAGACCCTCAACATTGGTAGAATAAAAATATTAAATATATTTATTCATATGCGTGTGTGTGTTTTTTTTTAAAAAATGAAATAAATCTCAAACTGTGTGTTGTATGAGAAATTTGAGACCACCGTTAGGTTCGGAATGTCGGGTTTACCCTAGACAGGGTATAACTTTGATGTGCGTCAGGTGTTTGGAAACCTCACACATGATAATACCCTATTTATTTTTAATTAATTTATTATTCTATTTTTATATAATAAATAATTATTTTCTCACAAAGGGTACGTCATATGAGAAATCTGAGACCACCATTAGGTCTGAAATATCGAGTTTACCCTAGGCGGGGTATAACATTTGTGAGCGTCAGATGTTTGGTCAGATCACACCTAAAAATAATTTAATTAGGTTGTAAATATTTTTGTTGGGCAGTTATAAATAATAATAATAATAATTTTATTATTAATATTATTATTTGCGTTGAAGACAAAAAATAAAAATATACTTCTGCAATTAATAAATTGTATTGCAGTGTAAATAATAAGTGGACAATGTAATAATTGTGATATTATTAATTGTGAAAATTAAATGAAAATGCACAATCAATATTAGTTTATTAGGTGTTATTGGTTTTTAATGGTGGTTGTCGTTAAAATACTAAGTGTGTCGTTGATGGGTTGTATTAAATAATAATAGTTTTAATTATTGTTATTATTATTTGTTTAGAACCAAAAAATTGATGTATATATATATGATGTGTATATATAAATGGGGATTAAATATATATGTAGGCATATATTAATGTGCGGGTATACATATATGCTTATAAAGATGTGTGTGTGTGTGTGTTTCTATATATATATGGGTGGATATTTATTATTGGGTTAGATAAAATATTATCAATTTCTCACATAAATGCTTGTAACATCTCAGTTTAAACCAAGGTGAAAACCATTTAAATTTTTAGTACAAATTCTTAAAGCAACCCAAGACGCATGCCTGCGCACCCTGTTGCAGGTCTCGAACACCTTTTAAAATTATTTAAATAATTGCTCAGGCTTTATGTAAAAATTTTACGTCGCGCCTTAGTGCATCATTTGGCCTAAAAATAATTTAAGAGTTAAAAATGAATGAAAAGAAATTAAAGGAAATTAAAATAATTTAAAGAGGAATACAAATAAATAATAAAATAAAAACTATTGGAGAAAAATTAAAAATAATTAAAATGGGGTAAACCCATTTTTATTAATTATTTCCTTTCTCTCTCTGTTTTTTATTTTTTATTATTTTATTTTATTTATTTTCTTTTTTATTTATTTATTTTCCCTTTATTTTCTTTCTTTCTTTTTTTTCCTTTCTCTCTTCCTCTCCTCCCCCTCTTTGGTGCGTTGCACCCCCTCCTGCTAGGTGGTGCGCACCACCCCTCATCTTCCTTCGGATGCCCGTTGTGACTATGTTTCTTCTCCATTTTCTTCACTGTCAGTTTCATAGTAAAGCTCTCGGTAAGCCTAACCTCATGCACCAAGAATCGTAGGATCCCACCCTCTATCTGTCGTGTAATCTACCACAGAAGGTTTTTACCCAAAATTGAGGTTTTTCTAAATTCGTCTGATTTCTTCCATTTTAGGTCAAATCAAAGATCATTGTGGAGTAAAGGATCTACTACGAGTATGAGGTATGGCGTCTACTCTCTTTCCCCTCGTTTTGTTTCATCTTTGAGATCGCACGTTGTGTCAATCGTCGGTGCCTACTGGTGATATTTAATTTTACCTTTTCTAAATTAATTAAATTGCATTGTTTAACCATTGCACCCTTATTTGAAATAATCCAACTTATCTAAATTGTTGCAACATCATCGAATACCCATTTGGGTGTTCCAACATTCTTGGTCTATTTTTTTGTTAGCCCCGAATAATTAAATTCTTTAATTTCATGTGTTGTGTGATCCCTTTTTGTTGAGTTTTAATTAAATAAATTATTTAGGATAATTATGAACCATGAACCTTGAGTTTTATTGGTTTATTTACGCCTAATGATTTTTCTTCCTTGTTAAGTTATTATCCTATTGTGGCATTATAAAAGTGATATGTGCATTTTTCTATTTTCGCTGATAAATTGCTTTGGGTTGTAACTACTTGGCTGGAAATATCATTAGCATGTGGCTTTGAGTTGCTTATATTGTTTTATTGAAATTATAAATGCATACCTTGTGATATCTTCTTCTTTGAAATCTAATTAAATTCAGGGTGGTGAGAGAACGTGAGTTCCGTATTAAGGACTCACGCATGGACTCTCTATTCCTGACTGGTTACTATTACGCGTTAGGGGCGATGTCTTAGGCTTTTTCAGACGAGGGCTTCTCTGGGATTTTTATATACTCATGAGTGATACTGGTTCCCAAAGGGACATTCTAGGACAGACCCATTGTCAAAGTGGCTACGCCATGACTTGGGTGATACTTGACCCCTTATGTGCGATACTAGGATAGACTAATGATAAAATCATTCCTTGAGAGATACTTGGTCTTTAGGAAGATTTCCTTGTACGGGTTTAGTGGTATTGGATAAATTTAAGGATGTATTGTAGCGATACATCCATAACGAACTCAGACTCTAACTCTCAACTTGAACATAATAATAATGATAATGCTTGGAAGGTTATTATTGATATTGCTTTAGTTCCGTGTGAATTTTGATTTCTTCTGGTGCTTTGAAGCACACTTTTTTGACACATAAATCAAACCCCAAGCTAAAGCACAAGTTTGGGGGTATGTTCCTTTTTCCAGCCTTTTATTTTTCTAGCATGTTATATATATATATATATATGCATTCTGCTTATCACAGGTACCTTATTCAGATTCTGGGTTTAGGCCGAAGCAGGTGATAAGGGATGAGTGTCATTAATAATCCGGACCAAGTTATATTTATTTTATTATGTTCATTTAATTTCTTACATTTATCATACATTGGCACATTGATTTTGTTTACAGCGTGAAATGGAAAGGCCTAGACACTGTGGGTGTCGACCTACTATGATTATATCTCACTCCCTACTCGGGCATTGTTTGGTACCCGAGTAGACTTTATGCCCACATGTATGGATAGAGGAAAGCATATTGTTTCCGGTGTTTGAGTGTTGCTTGCTGCTTAAGATGGAGATTGGGGGCAGAGGACCGAGTCTTTGCTCGAGATGCAGTTGTTTCTTTGTGTCGTTTTCTTTACATCTTTGATTGCATGCTTGTATTCCTAATTTCTAAACCTTTACTTTAGTATATAAATCATAGCATGACATCTTTTTGTATCTGGATTTATTTATCATCTTTTTCACTTATTATTTATTCATTTGGGAATATTTATTTGCTTTTACTGCAGTTTTCTTATTTATATGCTTCTGTTATTTGTTATAAATTGTTGTTTTTTCCATTGTATATTACCTATTACCTATGAGGGCATAGTCTCCCCCACAGACACGTTAAAAAGGTCCTCGCTACTAGTCGGCAGCCTATGGAATTTGGGGGGATTCACTTGAGGTCATGTGGTCAACCCAGCTAGAAGCACCCTTCATGTGGCTCTCGAGTCGGGGACGCTACAAAGTGGTATCAGAGGGGTTATTTTCCTTGGTCTTACTATTTTGGGTTGGTAGACAGGAGACTAAGAATATGTCGATACTTGGTTAATAGTTTTGTCTGGGACCGATCACCCCACATATGGGAAATGACCAAGTGTCCACGGTTGGGAATGGATGTTCATCCATTTTTATATTACAGTTGATATGATTTCACTCTGAGTGATTGGTGTAATTTCCACTGGTTATGGATTTATGTAATTTATGTAAATTTATCCGTAGTCTGTTAAGGTAAGTATGAAGCATTACATGCATTATAATAGGCACTTAGAGATTCACATTCCATGCATAGTGATATGCCATGTAGTTGCATTAGTGATTTGCCTGTTGAATATAATATCGCACCTTGAATGTATGCCATGTCTTGTATTTATTTAGAATGACTCTTTAGAAACCATGTTCTGATGATATATTTAGCATGATATAATGTTTCCATGATGCATTTTTACTATCATTATTTCCTTATATCATGCTTTTGTTCTTATTATCAAGTCTATGTGATTAAAATGTCATGCTTCTGTGATTTCATCATGTTTCTCTATGTTAGCTACTTGTGGTGACATTCTAGCTTGTTTGATATGTAATTGGTTGCTTTTGCTAAAATTTGATGATTGTAATTAAATGGGAGCCAAATGCCACCTGTAAAGTGTATGGGCACTTTATGGATTGGTAGATGGCCAGCCATATGACTGGATTGTTGAACATGTGCATGCTATATTATGAAATGAGTTTAAATGTAAAGGGCTTGGAAATGGAACCTGTAGTGGTGTCCTCTATTTAATACCCTCATGTAAGGGTGGATAAAGATTCCTTGATTTTCCTTAGAATGAAATCATGAGCATTTTCTATAGGTGCTCTTTCTTTTAACAATGTCTTTAATGATCGGATTTTGAACACAATGACTTATTTTAGCGTGAATCAGTGTTAGGGTCGACACTTGTTCTTTGTTAGGGTATAGACCATGGTAGGTAGCACCCTTAGGACTTAAAATCCTTGCTAATGTCATGAGTTTTCTACCCTTTTTTGTGTCGTTTGCATGTCGTTGTCTCTAGTCAGACCCCCTTGCTTAAAATGACTCCCTTGTTCGGATGGGTGGTCATGTTTTACTTGACTTATGTTTTGGGCTTGAGCATTGGGTAATGCTCATTTTCAGTAGGTTAGACATGCCTCGGGCATGGTCATAAATTCGTAGGTCGTTCAACCGTCTCTTTTTCATAGTGATGGATGACTTGGTACGTTATCATCTGAGTTAAAAGTCATCTTGCTTCTGTATCACCTCGGGGTAGTATGCATTCATGTACACGGTGTCCGTCAAGTGTTTAATGTTGTTACGAACTGGACAAGTCCAGTGTAATCGTCAAGCTTTACACTGTTAAATAGGTTTTAGGTCATCTCTGTAATAGAGTGACTTATGTATTAAAGAAATCAAGTTTTTCCTAATTCTCGGGATGACTTCCAGTGACTCAGGTGTTTTGACACACCAGTCGATTTGGTTTTGGTTTTCATGCCAATTATTTAAACATTTACATTTATAGCGGTCCTGACCTAGCGTGCTTTTGAGCAGCTAGTATATCTATTACTTTTATGATTAGGACACTCCTAAGGAGGGAAGTTTCATTTAGGTTCTCTTAAATACAGGTCCTTTCAGGTAGAAGGAACGCAACCAAAGAAGACCATTAGAGAATGGTCGAGATGACTTAAATGTCGTGAAGCTTGTGAACTTTAAATCATATCTGTTCTTACTTGGTAACCCAACATCGGTGTGGTTGGCAGTGTATGCAACCCTTGAGTAACGCCTTTGGTTGTGGGTGGACTATGGTGGTTAAGCTTGAATGATCATGGGATGCCTCGGGTGGTAAAGGCCCGATGATCAATTAATGACGGCGCATCGGCAGGTGAAGACGATTTTCTCCTAAGGTATCGACCAGTAGTGGTTTGACTAATCTTATTGGTAATCTTCTAATCCTATTAGTGTACTCTTCCTTAAGTGACGTGCATGTCCCCTATCTTTCCTCTGTCCTTGATGCACTAAGAGAGTGTCGGCCTAATGCCATGATAAATCTTTAAAAGTTGTTGGGTAGATTTAGTGGTCTCCCAATGTTGCACGATAAACGCATGGTTCTTATCAAATCTTGGTTTGTCTTAAGTGACCCTTGGATTCCCGTGTAGGAATTCCTTGGACGAACTCTTGAACACCTGTCGTTTCATCTAACTTGACCACTAGGAAAATTCCACTCTAGGCTCGGCCAATGTTCTGATATGAGCATCTTGTCCTTGTACTAATGTCTCACTCATAAACACGGAGTATGGACTACCTTGTGTTAGTTCCTTTCACTCATGTTTTTCTAATCTGAGGTTACCCTGGACTTTTTGTCGGGCTTGGTGATGCCTAAATCAAGGAACGTCACTAGAAGTTAGGTATGAACTTCAGTGGACATGTTCATGGTAAATGCGAGATACCTTTGCAGAAGACATCACAGTTCAGTTTGTAAAACGTCTACCATCTAAGCCGGGTGTCTTCTGAAATGGTTGGTCTGAGTGGCTCGACTAGTTATCTCTCTTGTTCAATGAAGCAGTCAGTGAAGAACCTTTTTTTGGCACATCGTCAGGTGAGACGAGTGCAGTTTGGGTCGTTCAGGGCCTTTCACGAAAATCTGACTCAACTTGGTCTTTTAGGTCAATGGGAATCAACCATTTTATTCATTAAACAAATCACACGAGAAGTGTCGTTAGAATTCTTAAGGGCGTGTCTTGTAGGAAATTCTGACAGTGGAAGGTTCCATGACTTGAAATTTTCCCCTTTCTAATGTTAAAGCCTAATGTGGGAAGTAACTTTGACCATATATTTAATGAGATGAAGACATGGTCATGTATCTAGCTAAACATGTTTGGATAAGTATCGTATCAGTGTTTTAGTTGGAAAATGAGTGTTGGCTTAGATCTTAATGGCTTATGTGATGCTTTCCCAACCAATGCTTGAACATGTCTTAGGCATTTGGAGATGCAACACGACCTTTTATGTGAGACTTCAAGACCCTTGTAGGTCGGTTGAGGGTTACGTTGTTCCCGAAGGCTTATTGGGGATGATAAGTTCTAAGGTGGGAAGGTTGTAACGTCTATTGTTTTGAACCGAATGGAAAATTAGAGGAAATTAAATTTTTCCGTTAGTTGGGTAGGGCAATTTTAAAACTGAGAATCAAAACTTTTTATTTCTTGTAGTTTACACAACAATGTTTCTTTTAAATAAATTAAATTAAATTAATTAGATTAAAATTAAAATTTAAATAAATTAAATAAAGGGTAAAATCCTTCTTTAGCACATTGAAATATTCTATGAAATATTTTTAGAGTTTGACACTGAGTCAGCGCAGGATTTCGAGACCCGTAGACCCTCAATATTGGTATAATAAAAATATTAAATATATTTATTCATATGCATGTATGTTTTTTTCAAAAAAATGAAATAACTCCCAAACGGTGTATCATATGAGAAATTTGAGAGCACCGTTAGATCCAGAACGTCGATTTTACCCTAAAAAGGCTATAACTTTAGTACGCGTCAGGTGTTTGGAAACCTCGCATGTGATAATACCCTATTTATTTTTAATTAATTTATTATTCCATTTTTTATATAATAAATAATTATTTTCTCACAAACAGTGCGTCGTATGATAAATCTGAGACAACTGTTAGGTCTGAAATGTCAGTTTTACCCTAAGCGGGGTATAAAATTTGCGAGCATCGGACGTTTGGTCAGATCGCACCTGAAGATAATTTAATTAAGTTGTAAATATTTTTATTGGGTAGTTAGAAATAATAATAATAATTTTATTATTAATATTATTATTTGCATTGAAGACAAAAAATGAAAATATACTTCCGCAATTAATAAATTGTGTTGCGGTGTAAATAATAAATGGACAATATAATAATTGTGATATTATTAATTGTGAAAATTAAATACAAATGTACAATCAATAATAGTTTATTAGGTGTTATCATTTTTTAATGGTGGTTGTATATATATGCTTATAAAGATGTCTCTCTCTCTATATATATATATATATAACACGTATATATATATATATATCTCTGTGTGTGTGTGGATATTTATTGTTGAGTTAGATAAAATATTATTAATTGCTCATATAAATGTTTGTAACGTCTCGGCTTAAACCAAGTTGAAACCCATTTAAATTTTTAGTACAAATTCTTAAAGTGACCCAGGGCGCGCGCCTGTGCACCCTGTTACGGGTCTCAGGAACCTTTTAAAATTATTTAAATAATTGCTCGAGTTTTATGTAAAAAATTTATGTTGTGCCCTAACACAACATTTGGGATAAAAATAATTTAAAAGGCTTAATAAGGAATTAAAAGAAATTAAAGTAAATTAAAAGAATTTAAAAAGGGATAAAAATAAATAATAAAATAAAAACAATTGGAGAAAAATTAAAAATAATTAAAATGGGGTAAACCCATTTTTATTAATTATTTCCTTTCTCTCTCCATTTTATATTTTTATTATTTTATTTTTTATTTATTGCCTTTTCCCTTTATTTTCTTTCTTTTTTTCCTTTCTCTTTTCCTCTCCTCCCCCTCTTTGGTGCGTCGCGCTCCCTCTTGCTAGGTGGTGCGCACCACCCCTCCTCTCTGTTCGAATGCACGTTGCGACTCCATTTCTTCTCTATTTTCTTCACCATCAGTTGCATAGTAAAGCTCTAGATAAGGATAACCTTACACACCAAGAATTGTAGGATCTCACCCACTATCCGCTGTGCAATCTGTCGTAGAAGGTTTTTACCTGAAATTAGGGTTTTTCTAAAATCATCTGATTTCTTCCGTTTTAGGTCAAATCAAAGATCGTTGTGAAGCATAGGATCCACTAAGAGTATGAGGTAGGGAGTCTACTCTCTTTCCCCTCATTTCATTGCATCTTTGAGATCACACATTGTGTTAATCGTCGATGTTTACTGGCGATATTTAATTTTACCTTTTCTAAATTAATTAAACTTTCTTGTTTAACCATTACACCCTTGTTTGAAATAATCTAGCCTATCTAAATTGTTGCAACATCATTGGATACCCATTTGGGTGTGTCTACGTTCTTGGTCTATTTTTTGTTATCCCCGTATAATTAAATTTTTTAATTGCATGTGCTACGTGATCCCTTTTTGTTGAGTTTTAATTAAATAAATTATTTAGGATAATTATGAACCATGAAACTTGAGTTTTGTTGGTTTATTTATGTCTAATGATTTTTCTTCCTTGTTAAGTTATTATACTATTGTGCCATTATAAAAGTGATATGTGCATTTTTATGATTTCACTGATAAATTGTTTTGTGCTGTAACTGCTTGGCTAGAACGATCATTAGTATGTGGCTTTGAGATGCTTATATTGTTTTGTTGCAATATAAATGCATACCTTGTGATATTTTCTTCTTTGAAATCTAATTAAATTCAAGGTGGTAAGAGAACATGAGTTTCGTATTAAGGACTCACGCATGAACTCTCTGTTCCTGGTTGGTTACCATTACTTGTCAGGGGTGATGTCTTAGACTTTGCTAGACGAGGGCTTCCCCGGGATTTTTATATACTCATGAGTGATATCAGTTCCCAAAGGGACATTCGAGGACAAACTCATTGGTAAAGTGGTTATGCCATGCCTCGGGTGATACTTGACCACTTATGTGCAATACCGGGATAGACTCGTGATAAAGTCATGCCTTGAAGAATACTTGGTCTTTCATAAGATTGTCTTGGATGAGCTCGGTGGTATTGGATAAATTGAAGGATGTACCATAGTGATACCTTTGGGATGGGCTCAGACTCCAACTCTCAACTTGAACATAATAATAATGATAATGCTTAGAAGGTTATTATTGATACTGCTTGAGTTTCATGTGAGTTGTGATATATTCTAGTGCTTTGAATCACGCTTTGTTGACACATAAATTAGACCTCAAGCTAAAGAACGAGCTTGATGGTATGTTCCTTTTGTCAGCCTTCTGTTTTTCTAGCTTGTTATATATATATATATATACATTATTCTTATCATAGGTACCTTATTTAGATTCCCATATTAGGCCAAAGTATGTGATATGGGGTGGGTTCCATTGAGAACCCAGACCAAGTTATATTTTATTTTATTATGTTTATTTAATTTCTTACATTTATCATACATTGGCACACTACTTTTGTTTACAACACGAAATGAAAAGGACTAGACACCATGGGTGTTGGCCTATTGAGATTATATCTCACTCCCTACTCGGGCACCGTTTGATACCTGAATAGACTTTATGATCATAGGTATGGATAGCAGGAAACATGTTACTTCGAGTGTTTAAGTGTTACTTGCTGCTTAAGATAGAGATTGGGGGCAGAGGACCGAGTCTTTGCTCGAGACGCAGTTGTTTCATCGTGTCATTTTCTTCAAATCTTTGATTGCATGCTTGTATTCCTACTTTTCAAACCTTTACTTTATTACATACATCATAGCATGAAATCTTTTTGTATCTGGTTTTATTTATCACATTTCGCACTTATTATTTATTCATTTGGGATTATTTATTTTCTTCTACTGCAGTTTGCTTATCTATATGATTTCGCTATTTGTTATAAGTTTTTGTTTCTTCTATTGTGTATTACCTATTACCTATGAGAGAATGGTATCCCCCATAGACACATTAAAAAGGTCATCGCTTCTAGTCATCAGCCTCTGGCGTTCAGGGAGATGAGTTTGAGATCATGTGGCCAACCCGGCTCGAAGCACCCTTCAGGTGGCTCCCGAGTCGGGGATGCTACATATCCAATGCCTAAAGTGGTGAAACTCAAACAAAATAAACAAAACGTAGATTTGTGGTCCAAATGTAGCCAAGGACAAGGGAGGTAAGTGAAGGAGAGATGAGAAATTATGAAAACGAAGTAAAAAAATAAATCAAATGAAGAATATTGAGGTTGATGAAGTGCGGTCAGATAGTTGCAAGTCGCGCATCTTATGGTTTCTAAAAAAATCATTGATAGAATAAGGGTACCCATGTTTGTATGTTTTTTTAGGATTTTGACGTTAGTGTGTTAAAATTGACGTTAAAAGTAAAATAGGAACACTTTTAATGTCGTTTTTTTGGTAAAATCGACGTTAAAAGTCTCTTTGAGGAAATTTTAATGTTATTCATGTAAAAAACAATGTTAAAATACTGACATGAAATCATATTTTTCTATTATTACTTACTAAAATGACAACCTTACTAACAATTCTAGTCCTATCCATTTTTTTGAAAATCTATTGCTCATAACTAAAAATGCTAGAACTCCTCTAAATTAATCCCAACCTTCAAAACACACTTCCGAACTTCTATTTACATCAATTTAAAGTATGAAATTGCATCCTACATTTTAATATCAACCCTAATCCCAATCCAACTCCCAAAACTTGATCCCCAAACTATAACAATGCCCCTAAGACCTCTACATGGTCCAAATCCACTCGATCTATCTAAGAACCAACCCAAATCACTATTCCAAATACCCAAACCTTATAGGATTCTACACTTGAATCCTTCAATGCAATAATAGTACGATAGGAAGAGGTCAACCTATTCATCAATGAAAAAGGAATTACAATCTGATGTAATTCTTAATAATATAAATTAATTATAAATTGTATGTGAACGATCTTGTCTCGTGGATTACACGTTTGCAATTCATCATGTTCTAAGGATAAATATGAGGAAACCAATGAAAAATAATTGTTGGGGATGAGACTAATTACTTCTAATACGCTCTAAAACCTTCATCAACAAATACTTATCACAACCTTTCAGGAACACACAACATTCACAACCATCTATCATTATCAATATTCAGTGAATGTTAACAAAGCCAACACACAGCCTCCTGGTTGTAACAAGTTGTTTATTTATTTATGTCATGTTTTCTACTATAAATCCATTTGATGCACTCTTAACATTTATGTGGTTGTATTTCATACACCGACTCAATTAATTTTCAATTTGTTTTATTTAATTAATTATTTAATTTTGTACTTGATTTTTGGGCTGAGCCGTTTTAATTTTTTTTTAAAAATTAGATTTCTGACACATATGCACTGCTAGTGAAAATTGTGCACAGACTATGTGAGTGTGTCTCTCACTTGATAGAGACAAATCACACGATCGATGCATGGTCTCCCAAACCATGTGCCCTTCCCATGCGGTGTTCCCTAGACCCTCTAGTAGGGGGTGCATGGTTGACGCAAAGATTGTGTGGCCAAACCGTGTGTGATGCCATGTTTATTTATTTTTTTGTTTGTTTATTATTATTATTGTTATTATTATTATTATTATTATTATTATTATTATTATTATTATTATTTACCCCTCCTGCTTTCTTCCCCATGTCTCACCCTTCTTCCCTCCCTCTATGTAGTGCAGTAGATCATCACAAGGAGGCTCTCCAGGTCACGCCTCCTCTTCCAACATGGATTATAGTTATCTTATCTAATGATTTATTGTGCATTCTTCTTGATAAGTTATCCTATCCCTTTCTCATTTTCTTCTTGCATTTTCTCTTTTCCTTCATTTCTCACATGACATGTCTGAACCCTAACCCGATTTGGGGGTTCTTTTTGGTTGGTTCTTGATGTCTAAGGTCCACAAGCCTCAATTAAGGCTAGTTATTTCTATTTTCATCAAGGGCGACATGTTCTATATGGAATCCGAGTATGGTTTCATCTAATTTCCTTTTTAGTTCAATTTTAAATTAGGGATTTTGTGATTTTTAGTTTCCTCTTTGTTGTTTAGTGTGTTTTGGACCTCTTTGAGGTGGAATAATGCCTATGTTCGCAAAGGCAGTGAATTCCAGGTAGGTTACCCAATGTTTGAGCCTTTAATTTGAGAACAATAATTTCTTGATGGTTTTTTTGGGTTTTTTTATTATATTACGAGCTAAATATATTATTTTAAATGGTTGGGGTGATTAGAATGGGTTTTTCCCTTATCATTCATAATTTTACAAAGTTGTCGCCATGGTTGTCCTTTACTAAAGCATGTTTCCAAGCTTGTTTGAAATGAAAAACACCTTGGGTGATTGTTTTTTCTTCCAATTAGTTTTAAATGCTTGGGTTTGGAAATAATGAGAATGTTTTGGCCTTTATACCGGTTTTCTATAAAGACCCAATGGCATGTTTGGTTCCCAAAGAGCTTCCAAATGGTTTATAATTCTTTCCCTTCTTTTAAGTATAGATTATACACACATCCATATATATGTATATATATAGGTACCCTCTTACATATTCACACAAATTTGTGTGAATATATACATTAGGTAAAAGGGTATTTATATATATTAGTGGATTTGGAACTTGAAAAGATTTGGATCAAAAATGGTTTTCAAAATGATGAATGTTTTTTTCCAAATATTAAATCCCATTTGGCACCTTGTGAACATGGTTTGATGTTTCCCTGGTTTTGGAATTGGATTTTGAAAATAAATATGTTTCCTTGGAAATGATTTTGAATTCTCAAAGTTTTAAGGCCTAGTTGGTACTTTTAAAAAAAATATCTTGGGAGTGCACACCTCTCTAAAAATTCTCTAGTCTAGGGAGGGGTCTTCACATAGATGGTGTTTGAAGGTTGGATTAACATTGTGATGACTTGTAATGACTCACGTTTAAGATATTATATTTGTGATTGCTTCCTCACCTCCCCTTTTCACTATTATCATGGGATCCTAGGTGTCATAATGAGAGTTGGGAGACAGTTTCTATTTAGTCCTGATATAACAAACCTACTATTTATTTCATATTTAAACATTATTTATTACATAAATTGCACTTAATACAACTCAAAAGATCGATAGGTCTAATGTATTTGGAGATTAGTAACATTACATAATAACTTAAAACATAAAATACAACATCTTTTATTGAAAACTTATTTTACATGACCACGATATTCCTTCGTATTTAACACTGCATGAGATAACCTAAGGACATACATAAGAAAGAGGTGAGTTATAAAGCTCAATAAGGGAATAAACAAGGCATAACATAAATAAGACAATACATGTTAGACAATAGGCATGTCAATGAGGCATAAAAGGAACATGAATATAAAGTCATGACAAAGCATGATAATTATAACATGGAAATGTGACAACAACTTTCAACATGATATTAGCATGATTCAATGCTCATTGCACATGGATTAGCATGAGTAAACCCTCATTGAACATGAATTAGCATGATTAAACCCTCATTGAACATGAATTATCATGAGTAAACCCTCATTGCACATGACATATCATGATACTAAACATTATCCAATGTATTAGAGTTCTATCAGGGCGCACTCTTCATAATCATTTCATTTTCATGCTTAAGTGTGCCACGTAGATCATATAACACGGATTCATTCAACATAATAAGTTATTCCATGATCAATGAATGTGGAATACATACATGTAAGTCCCCAATCAATAAGTACATGATCATAAGGTGAATAACCTTGATAGATAAATGAGTATGGTGTTCACTGCATGATGATTTTGGTATAGAAATCGTAGTGCAATTTCGGCAGCAAAACAACGTCAAATAGAAATTCATAAAATGGGTTGATGAGAGAGAAATAGGTATATCATCATTTATTCATGAAATGGATATTAAGTGGGATAGGTAAGAATTTATCCCAACTTAATCAATTGGAAAGTTAAAGGGCATATCATAAACGAGGTTCTTGATAAAAAAAGGAGAGAGAGAGAAATCTATTACGAAATTTCGGCATTATAATGGCTTAGGTAAGGGTCCAAATGGGGGAGTATAAATGAACCCTAATTGAAATAACATAAAATGGATAGTAGTGAATTGATTATAAAATGATGAAAATATAACCAATTAAACCTAAAAAGACTAATTTCAAACAAGGTTCTTGAATTGTAAAGAGGAGAGGAAGGTGATGATCCCTTATGAAATTTCAACATGGTAACAGGTGTATATAAAGGATCATGGATGTATTAATGAGAGTGGAAAGGAATATATCATTATTTATAAAAAAATGGATAGTAAGGGAATTATTTATGGAAATATTCTAATATATTAAAATTAAAATTAAAAGACATATCATAAAAAGAGTGTTTGATGAAAGAGGAGAGTGGAAGATCTATTACTTGTATGTGTGACCCCAAAGGCTTGGGAAAGGCTTCTTGGGAGATTGGGGGTGCCTTGAGAGGACTCCAGGGAGTAGGGGGAAGTGGGTGGTTGAGCTTCAAAGAGCTTTATTGAAGAGAAATTAGATCTTTGATGGGTTTATATAGGAAAGGAGGGGGATTTCTTTATTATTTTGGTTTTGGACACTTCATAATAAAATATTCAAAACCACAAACCATCCTATGGTTTTTGCCCATGGTTTCTAGTAAATGGGAGTAAAATAAATTATTTTATAAGTATAAGGGCCAAAGATATTAAAATATTTTCCTTTATTATGTGGAGGTGAGTCGCATTCTTAAAGAAATGAATTTAAGATCTGAAAATATATTATATGTCTTGGAGGATTCATAATGGATTTAAAAAATAAATCAAATAAACTTAAAACCACATTATTTTAAATAGAAAACATGTATTTTTATGAATATATATTTTATAGTATTTATTGCATCATTATTGATCCATTATGATATTTATACACTATTTAATTTTTACCCAAAAATTCGACTGTTTCAAAAAATTATGAAAAATTAACCATTGGATAATTTAAATGTCCTGATTCCAAAAATAATATTCATTTTATCTAAATATTTTTCTAAATATTTGAATTTTCACTTTTAAAATAAAACCCAACATTTATTGAAAATTGAATGGTTTTTACAAAAAGAGTTTTCAAACCTTAATAAAAATTACATTTGACTTCATAAAAATTATATGATAAATTGTATTTAATAAAAGTAATTTAATAATAATATTTTACTAAAATATTAATTATTTAAAAAATACATTAATTCATCAAAATATATTTCTTAATTGAATTTGTATATTAATCAAAAATCATTTACAAAGTAACAATAATAGGAAAAATATATTCATTATTCTATACAAAAAAAATAATGTACATATTATTAATGTTAGGGTCTTGATACATATCCCTTTATTACATCAAAATAATCCCTAAGAGTAAGGTGCACGATGATGGGGTTTTCATGGGGTTGTTCGGTGAACATGGTTTGGGTCGTGATCTCAATGAGCTTGAACTTCTCTCATAAACGGTTTCACACATGCTTAAGTTCTTGGATCTCATCTTGGGCTTGGTCTTGGGCAAAGCCCAAAAATGATATCTCCATTAGAAGATCTAATAAATGGTCTTTATAGGGTATGCTCCTACCGATTTAGGTCATCACTTCCTTCATCTGTATCAAAAGTATTTGTTAAAACTCTATATTTATACTAGTCATGTGATCACTATTCAACAACTATATTATCAACGATAATGATACTTAACAGTCATTTAAATCCAATTGGATATAATAAAAAAAAAGTGTGTGTGTCTTCTAAATCCATAATACATTTAATTAAATCAAAAGAAAAAGGAATTTTATTTATAAATGATCGTGTCGTTACACCCGATCAGACGGACTAGATCCCCATGGTAGGAAAAGGCCATGTGGGTTATGCCACCAGTGAGGCTAGTTTAGAGTAGTCGATTTGGTTATAGACAATGGATCACATCGATAAACTGACAGATGGTTCCAAACTGAGTACGTTTAGGGTCTCTTCACTTGATGCTTAGAAAACTCCCATGATATCTCTTTTATATATATTCTAATTTCCTCTGTTTTGTGGAAGTTTTATAAAATCATCTCCACCATTATGTTTTCTTACTGGTACTATTATTTTTTATAAATAGTTTATCAGAAAGTCTCCCTTTTTCTTTAAAATATGTTTTGAAATTTAAAAATGAAATGGTTCTTCTAATGTGTTGGTTTGATATTTTTTTAAAGGAAAGGAAAAATCATATCTTTATATTTTCAAACTATCATGAAATTGTTTTCTCCTTAAAGGTAAATTATAGGGGTGGTTTATCTTTTGGCATCCCTGCTGAGTTTTTTCTCATGCCTACATTATCATTTTTAGTTGCGGGCATCAACTTATTTATTTCCACCCATGGGGAATTGAGGTTCTATTAGTTATATAATGATTTTCATAGTCACAAGGAGGTATGTTTGTCGTTTTTTATTCTGGTTTTATTTTATTTCATTAGTCACTTAGGCTTTTTACTGCTTTTTACAGACAGAGAGTAGTTATAGCTGCTAGTAAGAAAAGTCAAGCCATCCAGTGGGCGTCTTTTCTTATAGTAGAGGGAAACCCAAGTGGCGAGGGAGGTTTTTGGTGTTCGTGTTTTTTACTTATTTCCTTTATAGTTTATTGTAATTTTATTGCTTCCTGTTTTTCCTTTTCTTTTGGTGTGGATGTCTGAGGTATAGATGGGTCATGCCAAAATTTTATTTACTTCCTGTTGTTTATTTAATTAATATTTATGGGTGAAATCATTCCCAAGTCGGTTCATATGATGCCCAGACACTTGTTTCCAGCCTGTGGGGGTTGGGAACACCTTTCAGTCCTTGTCAAGAACTGGTTTGGGAATCCTATAGAGAGATGACTCAAGTTGGTTCGTGAAAAAATGGTATCAGCAGAAGTTAGCTCTTTTTATTTAGGGTTTTTCGATAGTTTGGAGCTAGGATTGTCAGAATTCAAGAGGTCAATCATGGGTAGGTGCTTTATCACCACCTATTCAGGATGATTGAGTTTATTTCCCAAAATAAAAACCATGGGTTGTTTGAGAATGAAATGAAAATTGTTTGGGATTTTGAAAAAAAGGGTTTCTAAAATGTGGGATAAAGAGTGAACTGAGGATCAGTAAATGTTTTGTTTGATGATAAAAGGTGGATTTAGATTTTTTGGGTTTTTCAAAATAAGGATTTGAAATGTGACCCCCATATTTTTTATTTTCCCTTGGTATACCTTATGAATTTTCACATATGTGTGTGTGTGTGTGTGTGTGTGGTAAGTTCATGTTTACTCGGATGTGTGGGTGTGCATGTAAGAAGGTATAGAGATTTATATATATGTTAAATTCATATAATACCATTGGTAAATATTTGACTTCATAAGTTTTCTTTTTCTTTCCAAAGTGGTTTAAAGGAATTTGAAATTGAGACTTGGTTTTGAAGAAATGGTTGTAGTTTTAAAAATATAAAAAGGGGATGTTTTTTAAATAAAGTGAGAGAAATTTGAGTTCGAGGACCTATGAATGTTTTAAATGAAAAAATTGTGTGATTTTGGGATAGACTCAAGTGAGAAAAATGTCTTCAAATTGAACTGTGGAATTTAAAGTGGTTTCAAATTTGAGAGTGAGATTTTAAAATTTTGAAATGTGAAGTTTTAAATGGTTTTAAAGGGAGAAGTTTTCAAATTAAGCTCAGTGTTTTGGTTGATTTCCTTTTAGGGATTAATATTTTGAGTTTAGATTTAATTCTTTTTATCTGAGATTTAAATTGATATTGTTATTAATTTTCCTTTGTGTTTCTTTTATCATCATCATCACCATCATCACCACCACCACCACCACCACCACCACCATCATCATCATCATCATCATCATCATCATCATCATCATCATCATCATCATCATCATCATCATCATCATCATCATCATCATCATCATCATCATCATCATCATCATCATTATCATCATCATTATCATTTTCATTATCATCATTATTATTATTTCTATCATTATTATGATTATTATTACTATCATTATCATTACTACTACTACTATTATTATTAAAACTAGTACTCTCCCGTGCATACGCACAGTGATATGGATTGATGGTTATTTTTTAATAAGAGATTACAATTTGTAAAAGTTAAGAAGAAATAGTAATATTGAATCTATTTTAATCACAAAGAAGTGGTGCATAATATTGAAATACAAGTAAATAAAATATGAAGACACCATTAAATTAATTCAAAAAAGAGGTTAATTTTAAAGGAATCTCTAATTGTTGAGGATAGAGACTTCATTTCAATATCAAATTCATTTAGGAAAACAATATTGTGTACAATGAAAGACAAAGTGAAAGATAAATTACTTAAAGAAGAGTGGTTTTAATAATAAATATAAGAAATGTGTTGAGGATTAATTGTAATAAATAATGACAAAAACTTAGTCTACAAACAGTGGAGAATTTATAACGTTTAGATATGGAGAAATTTTTCAGCAAGTATAATTTGTACAGTCATCCAATCCCCAACTGTTGTTACAATAATTCGTGAGCTTCAAAATCTCCCAACAATAGCATTCTGCAGATACAAGAAAAATTTAAAAGTTGAATATATAGTAATGAAATCTAATAAAAAGTTTAAGTTGTATAGTCAATCAATTAAAAAGTGTTGTTTCAATAAGTCATGAGCTTAAATGATATGAATTGAAAATAACGTTTCATTGATAAGAATAAATAGTCACTCTCATTTTAGTTTGTTTCATCCATTCCCAACTCAACCCAAAGAAGAAAGTAATTTTTTGAATACCAAAGTAAACAAACTTATACAATTTAACAGACTCGAACTGGTAAATTCATTTGGATTTTGTCATTTTGTCTGAGATGTAAAAAAAATAGGAGCTACAAAACAAGAAAAACTATAAATAATAGTCAAGTTGTTTTGTTATTGTATCATTAATACAAGTTTAGTAAGAACACTAACCTATGTCCTCCATAGTTTGGTGTTCTATTGAGCTTACTGAAGCATCCAAAGTTATGTAAATATGTAGTGGCATAAATAATACCAAAGGTATTACTATTTAAAGTTAAACTTGTAATTCAACATACTTGTATAGTTTTCAGTAGGATGTATAAAATCATTAACGTTTGCACGTGTTTCTGAAATCCCTTGAGTCAATGTTTATTGAATAATTGATTGTTATCTATAACCTGGAATTAGTTGTATAAAACAATTAAATATATTATAGAATATAGGTTTATCTATATAAATGTGTGTAAATTTATGTCTTTGTGTTATAATTTTTAACATACTTGTCCATGATAATGGATTGTATTCCACTGGAATACTATTAGTAAAACATAATCTGTTGGTAGAGGTAAGAGTAAGAAATAAAATTCTATTAATAGGGATAGAAATCGATAAATGCTTGAGTCATGCTTACTATGTCGAGGAGGCAGGTGATGATTCCGTGTTAATATTCTCGTCAATCATGAGACCTACCGCAATTATTGAGAAAATTGTTAGATAGCGAATAAAAAGGTTGAATGGCCTAAATTATGTTCATGAAAGTACATAGACATTACACTTACAGAATGGTATAGAAGATAGTATCATGGTTTCTTGTCTTTGTTTTCGTTTGTTTGTTCCATCAGACATTGTTGATTGGGTAGGAGTTTTTTGAGGCACTGTCAACAAAGAAGAAGTTAAAAATGACTAATTTATGTTAATATGAAATTTAATGGATTCCTTTGGTTAATTTAAACAGAACATACCATTAATATATAGAGGTGATAATGACATGCGTCTGACTCTATGTGTGATGCCATTTATTGATAATAGTTCACTTATTGGAGTACCAGACTGCTCCGTAGATGGCATTGATGAATTTAAAATAGATGTAAACACTGTTATTGTCGCAATTGTAATGAGTACAATTACTGAAAGAATGAAAATTAGTAAATCAAGTTAAAGTGAATAGAGTAGAGTACTCACAAACTTTTTGTCGTTCCTTCATTAGTAGTCTCCTCTGGAACCTTGCATCTCTAGAGTTTGATGGACTATGCATGTTTTTATTGTTTTTATTTATATTGAATTGTCAAGGTGTGCAGGGAAACCATTTTACGAACAGTTAACAACAAAGTGAATGTAAAATACCTTGCGAAGGCAAACAACGAATTGATTAAAGTTGTAATTGCTTAATTTTATACTATCAGAAATGATGGAGAAATGAATTATGGAACATAGAAACACTAAATTCCATGAATTGAATATAATTAGGTAGGTATACCAGTGTTAGAAGATATTATGTGGTGTAAAAGAGAGCTGTCAAATCAGGTATTGAAAGCAGTTATATAAAATGTTCGATAGTAGTTCATCGTTGTTCATAGAGAAACTGTATTGGAAATGTAGTGGCGGATTTATGGGAAGTCAAATGAGATAGTGAGTCATAAAAAATAGATTAAATTGTTAATAATCTAAGAATTCTCAATTTACATGCATACTACATTAATGCAGGAAGAGTTACCAGCTGTAATCCTTTGGCACGAACAGTGCAACTTGATGCGGCTCACTGTTGTTGGCATAGTAAATGTAGTGGAAATATAGTAGAAGATTTATGGGAAGTCAAATGAAATAGTGAGTCATAAAAATAAGAGTAAACTGTTAATAATATAATAAATCTCAATTTATATGCAGACTACATCAATGCAGAAGGAGTTACCAGTTGTAATCCTTTGGAAGGGGCAATGCAGTGTGATGTCCTAAAGAAGCATAGGATGTCATGTATACTGACCTGGATCGAGGGGTTTCCTGAGAAGACTACTTCTCTGGGACACTTGGTGTCATTCTCGACCACTTGAATGTTGAATCAAATCCATTTCATTGGAGGAGATGGTGTAATCTATAGACCAAAGATTAAAGTACACCACTAAACCCATCACCATTGTTAATATTAGTCCGACAAAGATATGATATCGTTCTTCGATTTCTTTTTTTGCAAATATCTAGATTTCACGACTGTAGCTGTCGTTACCCATCTTCGAACAACAGTTCAACGATCTATTTTTTCCACCAAAACCATCTTCATCCATGCAGAATCTGTATATAATGCATAATAAAAATTAATGAACATGAAGAAACATAGTTTTATCAACATTCAAAAGGTATTATGTTGCCTAAAGTGATTCACATGCATTGTGACTAAAGAACACTAATCTATAACTCCCATTTCATTGAAAAGAAATCATAAGTACTGTGAAAAAATTTAGTTAAAGATTTTAAAAAACCCTTCATTTAGTTAATATAGATGCAATTTTTGTACAATATAAAAATACAGTTAAGGGAAACAATACAACAACATGAAAATATAGAATCAAGGTACCTATGATTTTTCAATAAGTGACAATGAAGGGAAACAATACATCCACATGAAAGTTGTTAACATAATCTCATGAATCTGTATCAACCCAAAAAATATACACCAAACCTGAAGATTTATATAGTTGGTCGCTCACAATTATCCAGTGGTTCCCATAAAAAATACCTCATTTCTCATTGAATATGCATCAACTCAAAAATAAAATCCTTGGGTCTAACACATCTATTTATAATATACAGTAACATTAGAATGAAGACTCCCCACTTCATAAAAGTCATGTAGCTTGAGAGACACAATATGGCATCAGATCCTTTTTTTCATCCCCCAAAGTATTCTCAATTAAAATGAATATGCTTCATCTTATCCATCACTGCAAAGAAAAATGGAAGAGGCACACACACTGATTTAGGTCATATAAGTAAGAATATAAAAATACAATTAACAGTGTAACGTGATTAGGGAAATTTTGGCTCTATTCTATGATTGAAAACGGCATATCCTGTGAGTATAAACTGTTAGAACGCATATAAAGCTAGAAATACATGTGTAGTAGAAACACAACATATTAAGGGAAACAATACAACAACATGAAAATATAGAATCAAGGTACCTATGTTTTTTCAATAATTGACAATGAGGGGAAACAATACAGCCACATGAAAGTTGTTAACATAATCTCATGAATTTGTATCAACCCACAAAATATAGACCACACTTGGAGGTGTATATAGTTGGTCACTCAAAATTATCCAGTGGTGCCTATTCAAAACACCTCATTTCACATCACAACTGCATCAACTAAAAAATAAAACCCTTTGGCCTAACACATGTATGTATAATATACAATAACGTTAAAATGGATACTACTCGCTTCATAGAAGTCATGTAACTTGAGAGATAGTATGGTATTTGATCCTTTTTTTCAACCTCCAAAGCATTATCAATTGAAATGAATACACCTCATCTTATCCATCACTACAAAGAAAAATGGAAGGCGCACACACACTAATTTAGGTCATATAAGTTAGAATATAAAAATACAATTAAAAATGTAAGGTAATTAGGGAAATTTTAGCTCTATGTTGTGTTTGAAAACACATTGAAAACTGCATATCCTATGGGCATGAACTGTTAGAACACATATAAAGCTGGAAACACATATGTAGTACAGACACAACAAATTAACAATGAACAAACTAACGGTGAATACAATACCCTGAAAGTGAATAAAAACACATATATAGTGGAATCAATTTCCAGTGAATGTGACATATTAATAGTGAACATAACAAATTAACAATGGGAATAACATTCCAACCATGAACAAATAGTGAACATAACATACTAACTGGAAACATGTCTATAGTGTACTAAAAATATTAAAAGTGAACAACATGCCAGTAGTGAATGGAAATATATATACAATGTCAAAAACTAGGTTCCCAACCTGAGTTCACTAAGGCATTTTATAAAGCATGTCTAGTGCAATCTACTCCAAGACTGATCCACCGCACTGGAGATCCTAGAGGCCTCATTGTCATCTTCAATCTGTGTAGCGGGCACCATGTAGTTAGAAAGAACAAATTTCTCTTGGTCAGTGCTAGGTGCCTCATCAGATGTTCTACAGTCAGCAACAGCTAGTCCAATATAAGTTGATCTCAGTCTTTGGAAACCCCCCTGCATTGAAGGTCGTGGGTGATTTTTTTTTACCAGTTGCTGGGATTGGGGGTAAGATGAAAAATAATTATCTTCCAAACAATCCATGACCCTCAAATATATTTTTTTTTTCAACCCTCCAAATCAAATGGTCAAATGAATAAAATTAGGGGAATGAAAATTGATAAAAATAATTAGGTGTATTCTGAAAATTTCAAAGAAAAAAATTAGTTCATTACATTTACTTTATGATAAATTTTAAATAATGATCGGGTAAGGCCAATCCTTTCCATCATGAAACTCTCATACAGTTGAGCATTCAATTCAATTTCTCTTACATGTTATTTCATTCCACAACGTTCCATTAATGATCATTCTAACCCATTTAATGAAAACTTTCAAACGTAGCCTGAAAATTTGTATCAACATTCAGATAGAACACAAATACAGGGAGTGGGGGGGAGATAAGCAATGCATACAAACCAACGATTGATGAAAGCTCAATTAGATCATAAATTCACAATTATGTCAAAAAAATCCATCTGCACAAAAATTGATAGGAAAAATGTTACCTTAAAAAATATACATATGAATTACCTGATTTTCACCAGAAATATTGTGATTGCCTTGCTCAACAGGACAAGAAGGCTCGAGAGATATAGAAGAAAGAACTTTACTATAATCATCTAAAACAATTCCTATACCTTGTACTCCTTTGATTAAGTATGGTTTAAGCTTGGTTGCACAATCCTTAATATGAAATAAAAGTGGATCAATCATGGAGATAGTTAAAATAGTAGAAAACATAAAGGATAATCACATTGTACCTTTGTACTGAATCTACAACTTCAAGAACTTCAGACACAGTCAGAAATATCTTTACATAACAATTGAAAAAATTAAAAATATAATGTATAAAGATTGGAACAAATACTAATGCAGTCTGTTAATAACAATTTATGCATCTGATGTTTTTTCAACTGTTATAAGGGTGCATACCTCAAGAAAGTACATCCTGTTCCATGATTTTTTCAAGAATCCCAGCATGAGGCTTTTCAAATGCGGTGACAATTCATAAACATAAAAACATATCAAGCTCTCATGGAATCCATTTTCAGCAATTGAATAAAATGTTGAATAAAATGTTATATGCACGCCATAGCCTACTTCAAGCAATCAATGGACTGTCCGCAAAATTAAATATGGCATTCTAATAGGAGGTCTGAGTATGATGCCTGCAAGCCACACACATACCATTTCCACCTAAAAATATCATCTAAATAAACTTCACCTCAATCGTTCTGATTTAACAGAAACATGCAGACAAGAGGACTTTGATTTGCATGTTCTCTCAAACCAAAACTTCAATGTCGGCCTCTAATCTCTATTGCATGTATTCTATAAATGACGATAGTGTACATAATTAACCTAAACTCAATTTGTGTGGATAATCTACACAGAGACACCCAACTTTAAGTGTAAAGGATTCTCAATACGTAAAATGGGAAAAATAATATAGTTGGGAATCAGTAGTGAATCAATGGATAAAGCAGGTCACCTGGCCATCTGAGTTTAACAGAAATATGGTTACTACAACAAACTTGAGCAACATTGTCCGGGTCATCCTTGCAACCAACCAAGATTGAATTCTTGGTGCGAAGTATGTCATCAAATGAAGATCCTTCAGAAACCCCGAGAACCTTCACAGCACTCTCCACTGACATCTCGAACGGCGCCGAGTCGTCCGCTTTTGAGCCAATGAGGGTCTTAGTGGTTTGACGTAAAGTGCGACGCGGAAGGAGAGGGGGGTTGGGGAGTGACGCAGTGTCGATAGGGGTTGAGGAGGGATTCAGGGAGGGCGGCGGTGCCGAAAGGGGGAGTCGGGGATGGAGGGAGTCGGGGGGGAGGAGGGAAATTGAGGTGGAGGGAGAGCAGGGACGGAGGTGGAGGCACATGCATGGTTGGAGAGGCGAGTCGGGGAGGGGGACAGAGATATCCGGGAACCCTAATAGGAATGGAGGAAAATCGGTAGCGGGAGGAGAAGCACAAAATTCGCAGCGGGGACCCTAAACTGGAGGGAGGTAGCGGAAGGGGGTTTCAGATGAAACCCTAGGATTAACAGGCGAAGGTGGAGGTAGAGGGATAGGTAGAGGCTGCGAGCGATTGAGGAAGAAGAGGCGGAGGCGGAGCATAAATCGATTGGAACCTTAATCGCATCGGAGGGAAATCCCGAGCGGGGGACAATATCGAGAGAGTGGACCGAAAAATGGATGGAAAAGAGTGACGTGGAGGTCTATATGGATGACACGTTATCTGAGGGCAACCAAGAATTAGTATAGATAGTAGAATAGTAGAATATAGTAGATTGATTTTTTATTTTTTTTCTTTTTCTTTTACCCCCTCCCCCTTTTTTTCCCACGTCGCACCCTCCCCCCCTCCCTCTCTGTGTCTCGCGACGCAGCAGCCCAAGGAGGCTCTCTCGCCCGCATCTCCTCCTCCTCCGGCATGGTTTCCGAGTATATTTTCTCGTGATTTCTTGTGCGTTCTTCTTGGTAAGCTCTCCTCTCCCTTCCTCATTTTATTCTTGCATTTTCTCTTCTCCGCCGCTCACGCGCCATGGCCGAACCCTAACCCTAACCCGATTAATGCTGGTTGTTGCTATTTCCGTTAAGGGCGACGTGTTGTCCATCGAATCCGGGCAGGGTTTCATCTGATTTCCTTATTAGTTCGATTTTTAATCAGGGTTTTTGTGATTTTTAGTTTCCTCTTTGCGATTTAGGGTGTCTTTGACCTCTCTGAGGTGGAATAACGCCTCCGTTCGCAGAGGCAGCGAATTCCAAGTAGGTTACCCAATGTCTGAGCCTTTAATTTGAGAACTATAATTGCTTGATGTTTTTTCTAGGTGTTTTTATTATATTGTGAGCTAAATATATTATTGTAAATGGTTGGGATGATTGGAATGAGTTTCTCCCTTATCATTCATAATTTTCAAAAGTTGATGCCGTGGTTTTCCTTTACTAAAGCATGTTTCCAAGCTTGTTTGAAATGCCGAATACCTTAGGTGATTGTTTTATCTTCCAATTAGTTTTAAATTATTGGGTTTGGATAGAATGATATTGTTTTGGTCTTTCGGCCGGTTTTCCATAATGGTATAATGGCATGTTTGGTTCCCAAATAGCTTCTAAATGGTTTCCAATTCCTTCTTTCAAATATGGCTTATACACATATCCATATGCATGTATACATATAGGTATCCTCTTTGTACATATTTACACAAAGATGTTTGAATATGTATATTGGGTCAAGGGGTATTAATATATATATTAGTGGGTTTTGAACTTGAAAAGATTTGGATCGTAAATGGTTTTCAAATGATGAAAGTCAATTTCCAAATATTAAAGCTTGGTTGGCATCTTTTGAACATGTTTTGATGTTGCCTTGGTTTTGGAATTGGCTTTTGAAAGGAAAGATGTTTCCTTGGAAATGATTTTGAATTCTCAAAGTGCTAAAGCCCAATTGGTACTTTTTAAAAAATGTTTATCTTGGAAGTGCATGTCTCTATGGAAGCCCTCTAGTTTAGGGAGGGTCTTCGCATAGATAGTGTCTGGAGGTGGGCTTAGCATTGTGATGGCTTGTTATGACTCATGTTTGAGTTGTATTTGTGCTTGTTTCTTCACTTCCCCCTTTTTACTATTATCATGAGATCCTAGGCGTCGTAGTGAGAGTTGAGAAACGATTGCTATTTAGCCCCAATTAGACGAACTAGACCCCCATGGCAGGGAAATACCATGTGGGCTGTGCCACCGATGAGGCTAGTTGAGAGTAGTCGGGTTGGTTATAGACTATGGATCACATCGATAGGGTGACAGATGATTTCGAACCGAGTACATCTAGGGTCTCTTCACTTGATGTTTAGGAAACTCTCATGATATCTGTTTTACATATATTCTACTTTCCTCCGTTTTGTGACACTTATAAAATCATTTCCACTGTTATGTGAACTCTTTACTTTACCACATGTTTCACTTTGTAAAAGGTTTATTGGAAACCGCTCTCTTTAAAAAATATTTTGAAATTTAAAAAGGAAATTGTTCTTCTAATGTGTTAGTTTGCTATTTGTAATGAAAGGAAAGGAAAAACCATATATTTATATATTTATATTTTCAAACTAGCATGAAATGGTTTTCTCTTTAAAGGTAAACCATAGGGCATGGTTTATCTTTTGGTATCCCTACTGAGCTTTTTCTCATGCCTACATTATCATTTTCAGTTACAGGTATCGACTTATCTATTTTCGTTATTAGTTGGATGGTGACTTGCATAGTCATAAGGAGGTATGTTTGTAGTTATGTTTTATTCTAGTTTTCTTTTATCACATTGACCACTTAGGCTTTTTACCGCTTTCTACAGACAGAGGGTAGCTATAGCTGTTGGTGGGCGAAACAAAGTCATCTGGTGAGCATTTTTTCCTTGTAGGAGAGGGAGACTGGGGTGGTGAGAGAGGTTTTTGGTGCTAGTGTTGTTTACTGCTTTCCTTAATAATTTATTGTTAGTTTATTGCTTTGTGCTTTTCTTTTTCTTTTGACATGGACGTCCGATGTACAGATGAGTCATGTCGAAATTTTATTTACTTTCTGCTGCCTATTTAATTAATGTTTATGGGCGAAACCGTTCTCAAGTGTGTTCCTGTGATGCCTAGACACTAATTGTCAACTCGTGGGGATCGGGAACGCCCTTCGGGCTTTGTCGCGGACCGGTTCAGGCATTCGATAGAGGGACGACTCAGGTTGGTTTGTGACATTATAGATGCTGACGTCGTGTGTTATTATTTTTTGCAACGATACTAGATTGTGTATTCTCCCCACATGGTTTATCGAACCCTTGCCGTTAGTCGACAATCTCTACCATATGGGGAGACGCGTTTGAGGTCATGTTATGTTCCCAATTTGATATTTTCCAGAGTTTTTTTTTTTATCGAAATCTTCATCTCCCTTTGAAGACCACCTTTTTCGCCCAGTCAGAAAGGAATTCAAATTCTATCATACGATGGAATTTCTGATCCCCTCGAATAATTTTTTCACTATACCAAACATGCAAAATACTAAATTTTCTTTCTTTTTCTTTTTCACGTCCTTTCTCCCCTCATACCAAAAAGGCTGGTACAAAGGAAGAGTCAATGATGGAAAAGGAATGCGAAGTAGAAAATAAAAAAGAATGGAAAATGAGATGCAAACAATAATATATTTATAAATTTATAAAAATAATAATAAAAATAATAATAAAAATAATAATAAAAATAATAATATATTTCTATAATTAAAATAATAATACAAATAATAATATATTTATAAATTTAATAATTTAAGTATTTATTTGGGATGCAAACATACCAAATAACACTGTATTGGACTCGGTCACCCCCCAAAGGGCCCTGTCCTGGCTAGCCCAAAATCAACCACCAGGTTAGCCCTCCACTGATGCTCCGTCCACAGCCAAAAGCCCGCGAGGAGAGTGGGGAAAGTGATGCTGTCTTAGAAGCAGCAGCAAGAAACAACAGCCTCAAATTGAGGTTCGTGCGACGTGATGGAGCTTCCGAGTTGTAATCGAGTGCCATAGCTCAGCTCTGTACCTCACTCCTAACATCAGGTGTTCCTCTGTTGTATTTCTGTTCCCATGCCATGATATCTCTAGGTAAGCAATTGTATTTCGATTGCAATGTGCTGTTTGACGTGAAAAAGGTAGCACATTTCTTCGTATTTTTTTCCTCGTGGTCATATTTTTGCGGCCGTTGGTTCTGGAAGTTACACTACATTTCGTACAGATTGCTTATATTGGATCTCAGGTCCTGGCTAAGATCTCATTTTCGGGCTTCATCGTTCCCCATTTTGTCGTGAAATAAATTTATCTTCATTTATTTTATGTGAATTCCCACAATCAAATGTTGACCAAAACTCAGGGAAAAAATTTATTCATAATCCGGGATACTTGTGTGCAATGTCGCTCGGAAAAAAGATAGCCTGGGTTTAATTGAGCTAATCCCAGAACCGAGCAGTGTCAAAAGCCTCGAGAAGGGTTTTTATTTCTTCTTTTATTACCTTTTTTATCCATCCCCTCATTATAATTGACATTGATATGGTAGATTTCCTTGTATATACCCTGCTCCTAATCTTTCTATTCAATGAATAACATTAAAGTTAAAGTGAGTGGAAATGGAAGAAGTAATAAAACACCTAATTGAGTTCACCATAACAATGCCTTCTTACGAGCCCCCCCACCCCCCTCCTTGTTGATGGAATGGCTGGGAAATGTTTTTGAATATCAACACAAATCAATAGTGAAACACATAAGTAACTGATGCATCGTTGCAGACTCATTTTTTTGTTGGTTTTGTTAGCTGTTCATTTCTGTACACATCTTCTATTTAGTATTATTATAGCAGTGGATGGAAAAAAGTTTTTTTTTTTTTAATTTAAGCTTATTATAATGCCACTATCCGTTGAATTGTGTGAATTTTATCGTCCATATCGTCAAGTTGAATTGGTGGATTACCTATTAAGTTTCCCCCTGTTTTGATCGTATATTTTAGATGAATGATTTGATCCATGACATCGTTGTGATAATATATTTGTTCTCTTACCTACCAGATTCCTTGATACCTATCCTTTAATGTTAGAGTGTCCATGTAACACCCCTGATTTGAGGTATTTATATGTTTTTCAATGTATTTTTAAGTTATGAAGAGGTTGAGGTTGGTTCGGGATGTTCGGGAGGGTGGTGCATGGAGAAATGGCAGAGGCCAGGCGCACGGGTATGGTTGGCGCACAATTTCCCAAACCGCGCACAACATTAAAAATCCTAAAAATCAGCTTTTAGCTCGATTTCCCCTCCAAACCTCTCATTTCTCTCCTCTTTTCTAGGGCTCTTGAACCCTAGTTCCTGGGCTTTTTTGGCGAGTCTTCACTCTAGAGCTCTTTCTCGAATCATGGGGCGTTTGGCCTAGTAATCAAATGTAAGACTTCCGTCTCTTTTCTCTTCCCTTCTCATTTTCCTTGGGGGGAAACCCTATTCCAGGGCTGCCATGCTTGGATCCTGTGGCTTGGGTGTGTTTTGTTTTGAACCATCGTAGGAGTGTTGTAAGAGCTCAGATCTATTCGGGCGTGGCGTGGTTTCATCTTGGTGACCTTGTTTGAGGTAGGTGGCTTCTTCTCTCTCCACTTATGTCAATAACTTGAAAGCTTGTTGTTTTAAAAGTTCAATGCGCGTGTTTATTTATGTCAAATGATTTGGATAAATCTTAGTGAAGTATCCTATGTGTAAAATGGTTTTTGAATAAAGGTTGTCGGTGACACCCACAATGATAGAGATATAAGTAGAAGAGAAGAAATTCTATTCAAGAATCTGGAAAAACTACCACATAATTACATTAAGAAGAAAAAGGAATAGAAAATAATGGAGAAAAAGATTAAGAATTCCCCTGGGAAACGCTGCTCCCCGAGGCCTTGGTCGCTGCCTCCATGCAACCAGGCAGAACTCTCCAAAAAATATCTGTATCCCCCAATTGCCTTCCCTTAGCCAATATATACAGGGAAGATTCCCTATCCTTGTAACAGTTGGAACCTTTTAGATGGCTACCTCCTAACAGTTGGAACCACTTAATCTTGTCTCTACATTGCGAACTCGTTGGAACCTCTTAATGCATAAGCTCACGATGCTGATTCAGGAACTCCGCATGTACCTTTGCAGAAGCTTCTATCTCGGTCGTCAATGCCCGCGACATCATTTTCGATATGAATTCATCAACGATCTTCGTTCTTCAACCTCTATCCGCGACTCTCAACGAGAGCACCAACTGATAAGAATCATTGGTGCAAAATTGAGGAAAGAGAGAATTCTATTATCAACGATGAGGATTACAAAAGAAGAAGAAGATGAACACAGACATAATGATTTACGTGGTTCGGGAATAATCCCTACGTCCACGGTAAGACATAATCACTTAATTAAATCGGGAGTAGAATTACAGGGAGGCTTTAGAGTTTCACACACATCAAAAACTTAGCTCGAACGAGCTAATAAAGAAGGCGAAACACTGTACCACCAATCGCACAATAAGTCCACTGTGCTACAGTGAACGACGGCTGAAAGTCCGCACTGCCACAATGTTGCAGCCACCCAAGTTCAATTTGCTACAATGATTGGTGACTAGAAGTCCGCGGAGCTACAATACCTCTGTCTCCAAAGTTCAAGATGCTGCAATAACCGTGTCAAAACTCGCATTGCTACAGTGCCTTGTCGGTGTCGCTTGGTCACCTCTGCTACAGTTGGTCATAGTTGCTACAGTTCCCAAAAAAAATTGGACCAGAGGCCTTCGGCCCTCGGACCCCCGGGGTAGGGGCGAGTTTCCCCTGCAACCCCCAACGAGCTCACCGCGGAGCTTGAGCCGCGGGAGTTGCGGTTTGGTGTGCAGTATGGGTCGCTAGCATTTGGCCCAACATCATCCAAACGGATCGGCTACATCAATCCAACAACCAATACACACTATTTAATACAAGCCATTGTATACCGTTTGTCTGACCTTGACAAGATTCCAAACGGTGAGGGACAGCTGCCCCAATGGGTTTTACTAGATGACGACCTTGTTCTGCTTTCTCATGTTTGCATGAAGGATCCTTGTTGTCGTGGTGTTATGGCAGTTGTGCAACTTTGTAAAGATGTCGGTGTTTAAGGATGGGGAACCGTGCACACGAAGTCAGGAAAATTTTGGCTATGGTCCACATTTCTCCTAGTGACCAGCTTTTGTTGGTGCAAACAGTACATAAAACAGCAGACTGGAATTGGTACCAGCGATCCACCTTCTTTGCATAAGGCAGTTATTGGTTTTGCTATGCGTACCCAAGGAACAAAGATTCAAACCATGCTGGCTGCCCCATATGCGGATTCTGGGCAATGCGCTGCACTGGGCCCATTGCAACAGGTTGCAGTAGGAACTCTGCAGCACAGTCTTGTCAGTGCTCCCTTTCCGGTAATTGGAGTGAATTTGCTGCCTTCTAATCCGTCAAATTCTAGCGTCTTTCACCAACAAAATCTGACACAACAGCAGAAACAACAGCAGGGCCAGCAGTTGCTGCTAGCACTGCTGGCACAACCGCTGCCGCATCCGTAGTTTTCTCATCATCACCCACAATTAATACCGAAACAGCTGCAACAGCAGAAGACATTGCCAGCCCACCCGATGTCACAGCTTCAACTGATGACTGAAGCAAATTACTTGAAGATGCAACAGGGGGAGAATGTTAATCCAGAACTACAGGTTGCCATGGAGAGCTCAGATATTATTAATTTGGGTGCAGGTTTACCCTCTGTTATGAAGACGGGGAGATGGGGGCTGTCTGTCCATGTTCATCTTGAGTGATAGAGTAGAAAGAGAAAAACAGGAATTCTTACCTCAACTTTATAGCAGATTCGACCAACTTCTCTCTAGAAGAGCATCTCTCTCTAGAGCTGAGGTTCTCAATCTCCAGGAAAATACTAGACTGACTCCCCATTCAGCCCCCTACTAACATTTGTACAATAGGGGTGGTCGCTCAGCATAGCTGTCCGGCCCTCCTGCTCTATCATTACCGTCCCCTTGAGAATCCACCTTGTCCTCAAGGTGGAAATCTGGAAATCGAAACTGAAAGACACCTGCATCTTCCCAAGTCACTTCATCCAGAGAATGACCATGCCAGTGAATCAACCATTGTGGAAAGGTACCATGAAAGCGTTCTGCAAGAACCGCTGCAGGGTAAAGGTCTTCCTCCACCAGATCAGTTGGAAGAGTTGGAGTAACAGGAAATGCTCCAACAACCGCCTTTAATTGTGAAACATGGAAGGCCGGATGAACCTTACTATGATCCGGCAAAAGAAGTCTATAATCTGTCTCTCCAACCCGCTCGATAATTTGAAAAGGCCCATAATATTTGGATGCGAGTTTTCGATTAATTTGAGAAGCAACCGCTGGTTGATTTGGTCGGAGTTTCACCCATACAAAGTCCCCTTCCGAAAAAACTATATCACGACGGTGCTGATTAGCCTGCTTAGTCATATGCTGCTGCGCCCGATGCAAATTAATTTGGAGTTGTCTGAGAGCTTCATCACGATCTACTAAGACATTAGCCACTGCCTCTACAGCTGCCTCCCCTGTCAAACAACGAGTAATATGTGGGGGCTTACGGCTGTATACTATTTCAAAAGGGGTTGTTTTTGTAGAAGTGTGATAAGAAGTATTGTAACTATACTCGGCCCATGGTAACCAAATAACCTACTGCTTTGGTTGATCAGTCACAAAACACCGCAAATAAGCCTCCAAACAACGATTAACAACTTCGGTTTGACTGTCGGTTTGGGGATGGTAGGAGGAGCTCATTTTGAGAGTTTGTGCCCTGTAATTTGAAAAGCTCCTTCCAAAACAAATTTGTAAACAGTGGATCGCGATCACTAACAATCGCACTTGGTAAGCCATGTAACCGAACAACTTCCTTCATAAAAACATCTGCTACCGACTTGGCTGTATATGGGTGCTTTAAAGGGATGAAATGGGCATACTTAGTCCGTCAACCACAACAAAGACAATTTCATATCCCTGTGACTTTGGTAAACCGGATATAAAATCCACAGTGACTTCCTTCCAAATCAAAGATGGAAGTGGAAGAGGTTGAAGTAACCCAGTGGGCCGCAAGGTCTCATATTTGTTCTGTTGGCAAACAGAACATTCTCGCACAAACTGTAATACCCTTCTGGTCATGCCGGTCCATACCACACCATTTGCAAGCCGCTTTTAGGATATCCCAGGTGGCCCCTGTTCGGTGAAGAGTCGTAATAATGGAGGAGTTTAGGAATCAAAGTAGAATGTCGCGACAGTACCAGTCTACTATCTTTGAAAAGTAATCCATTGCGATAGGTATACCCTGGTTTAGCAGGTGTACCAAGCTGCAAAGCAGCAATGATGGGTTGCAAATATGCATCCTGTTGAACTTCTTGACGAATGACATGGAACTCTTCCTAATGATATGGAACTCTTTCTGAGTAGGCTGAGACATTGCCATAACCATGCAATGTCCTTCCACAACACGTGATAAGGCATCTGATGCACTGTTTAATCGTCCGGGCTTAACTACAAATCTCAAAATCATAACCCAACAATTTTGCATGCCAACAATGATGGTTCATAGAAACAACCCTTTGATTGAGTAAGTGTTTTAAACTTCTATGATTGGTATGGGCTTCAAACCGTCGACCCAACAAGTATTGGTTCCAATGCTGAATAGACAACACCAAAACCATAAGTTCTTTTTCATAGATAGACTTTGCTAAAGATGTGTCAGATAAAGCTTTTGCTAAAATATGCAAGAGGTCGTTCTGCTTGCAAAAGTACAACTTCTATTCCATACCCTGATGCGTCACATTCAACAACAAATTTTTTAGAAAATCCAGGCATTGCTAGAATAGGGGCTGTTGTCATATGCAATTTTAATTGGTCAAAAGCCTCCTGAGCTTCTTCTGTCCATCGATAAGCCCCTTTGGTATCCATAGATACTCCTTGGGCAGAAATTCTGTGACCCAAGTATTCGACAGAACTCTTTCCAAAGGGACATTTCTTTTTGTTGGCAAACAGTATATTATCTATTATCAACTGCAGCATGATTCATAGTAATTTTAAATGCTCATTCCAATGACTGCTATAAACCGATATATCGTCAAAAAATATTAATACTCCCTTCCGAAGTAAAGATCGAAAAACTGTATTCATTGTAGCTTGGAAAGTGGCTGGAGCATTCATCAATCCGAATGGCATTACCAAGTACTCGTAATGCCCTTCATGAGTCTTAAAAGCTGCTCTTCAACATCTTCTCCTTTCATTCTAACCTCATGGAAACCGGATTTTAGATCTATCTTAGTAAAATAAGCGGCCCCATACAACTCATCCATCAACTCTTCAGTCACAGGTATAGGATACCGATTTGGTATTGTTAATCTGGTCAAAGCCCTATAATCAACACACATCCTCCATCCACCATCTTTTTTCCTTACCATAATGATAGGACTTGAATAGGGGTTGCAACAATGTCTTATGAACCTGTGTTCTAAAAGTTCTTGAACATGTTTTTCCACTTCATTCTTCATGTGGAAGGCTAACTTATAGGGCCGAATGTTCACCGGATTTGCCCCATCCTTTAGCCGAATTGAATGGTCTGTTCCTCTGTGTAGGGGTAGCTTCTTTGGTACCTCAAATACCCTACTGTACTGCTGCAATAGTTCTTGCATTTGAGGCATTTGAGACATTTGATTCGAATTCAGTTCTGTCTGCTTGGAAACTGTTAGGCTCACTGCTTCCCACTGAATTCCTTGTACCACATAACTAGTTCTGCCCAAATATTCTTGCAAAGCTCCTGGTACTTCCATCAACTGCTGCACCCCCTGTAATAATACCCGTTTACCCTTCCAGACAAACTCCATTGTCATTTTTTTCCAATGTGTTGTTACATACCCCAAGGTTTCTAACCAAGATATGCCCAAGACCAAATCTGGACTAGATGTATCAAATATATAAGCGTCGATATCAAAATCTATCTCTCCCAAATTCAATTGTAGTGTCTTACACATATCCTTAATTCAACCCGATGCCCATCCCCCATTCTGATATAATACGGTTTGGTCTTGCTGATCTGTACCGTGAGGGACTTTAACAATTGCTTAGAGATGAAGTTGTGGCTAGCACCACTGTCCACTAATACTAATATTGGAACCCCTTCCAGTTTACCTTCCATAGTCATGGTGTTCTTGGAGACAGTTTTGTTTGATTCTTGTTCACCAACAATTGTTCCCATCATTTTCATCTCTTTAAGCTCTCCTTCCCGTTCTACTGAACCTGCACCATGCCCTTCTTCTTCTTCATTGTCTTCTTGAGGTTCTATACATTCCCAAACCATGAGTTTATAGCCTCTTTCTGGACATCTATGTCCAGGTGTAAACCGCTGCCCACACGAAAAACATAGGCCTTTGTTTCTTCTCTTCTCATATTCTTCTTTTGACAAATTTCGCACACCCTTCCATCGTGTAACCGGACCTCCTCTTTGCTCCCGCTCATTACCTACTGTAGGTGGTAAAACATGCACCGTATTGGTGTTCCACCCTCTGCCTAGACCTCCTGCTGCTGCCTGCCACAAACGTGGTAAAGGCTGCTTGATAATCCCCTTCACCTGTAAGTCCCTCTCAACTCGTCGTGCTAAAGTCAATAATCGTGTTTTAGTCGCGGGGTCATGTGTCATAATTGTGCTCCCAATCTCAGGCTTCAATCCCCCAATAAAAAGACTCATATACCAGCGTTCTGTCATTTCTGGAATCCTCAAAGCAGCTCGTTCAAAATCATCAATGTATGTATCCACTGCATCCAACTGTCGCAACTCCTTTAGATACATAAGAGGATCTTCTTCATTAACACTCCCATATCCGCCAAGCAGCTCTTCCTTCAACTGTGACCAGGTTTCTTCGTTTGAATAGATTTTAACGAAGTCATCCAATATTGCACTAAACCATCCATACATAGCTGTGCATTCGGAACCTTATGCTCTTTTCATGTTCGGTGTAAGGAGAAATATACCTCAGCTCGGGAAATCCAGGATACTGGATCTTCTCCTGTAAATATCGGCATCTCAACCTGCCTGGTCAGTGCTCCTTCCTCCTGTATCCTTGCAATTTTCTTTTCATCTCCTTTCTGTCGTACTTCTTCAACTTCAACGAATCACATACTGCCTCCACCCTCTTCTTCCGCCTGGCTTTTCTTATATAATTGCTTCTGTCCAGAACTCTCAGTTTGGTTCCGAATACTCTGGTTTAGTTGACTCATATCCACTGTCAAGCCTTGCAGTTGACGTTGGAACTCTGTTCGCATTTCCAGTACTGTTTTCTCGAGGTTCATCTGACGTTGGACTCCACTCTTCAATTCATTCACAGTTGATTCCAATTGTGCAATGTGATTCTCCATTCTCGTGTTCATGAACTTCTCGAATTGGACAAAAAAAATTCACTCTATTCTTTTTCTTCTACTTTCTCTCTCTTCTAGTCTCATTAAAATTCTCTCCTTTGGGAGAACTCTCAATGAAAGCACCAAATGATAGAGTAGAAAGAGAAAAACAGGAATTCTTACCTCAACTTTATAGCAGATTCGACCAACTTCTCTTTAGAAGAGCATCTCTCTCTAGAGCTGAGGTTCTCAACCTCCAGTCCAGACTGACTCCCCATTCAAACCCCTACTATACTACAACTTACAGAACATGAACTTAATTACAAAACTACCCCCTGGCTGTTATTAACTAATAGGAACAATTACATATATGCCTCTAGTTAGATATAACAGCCTAACAGAAAGAAACAAACACAACAAACACTACTGCCTCCTCCTCCTTTTATACGTGTACTGCAGGGGTGGTTGCTCAACATAGCTATCCGGCCCTCCCGCTCTATCATTGAGGACAAGGTGTTTTTTCAAGCTGGTGGGAATGATAAGAAGGGGCCATGTGCTGTGTGATGTGGGGTGTCATTGATTGGTAGGGGATATTAAATAAGGGCAGTTTTGTATTTTTCTATAGTTAGTGGGTTGGAGTTGTTAGGGGGTGGGTCGGGGATATTAATTAGGGGTAGTAGTAGCAGGTTGGGGAGTTTGGGATATTTTCCTTTGGCTTCAGATTTGAGCTGTTGTGGAGGCTTTGACCTTGGCTTCGAGGAGCTACCTCAGAGTCCACCTCCTCCTCTTTGTAATCTTCTGGTTCTCCTGCTATAATTCTCGTCGTTGATAATAGAATTCTCTCTTTCCTCAATTTCTCACCAACGATTCTTATCAAATAGCATGCTGGTGACAATTAAAGTCAACCCTCCGCAACCCATATATATCCAAATATGAGCTATCGGTCAAGAGTTCTTTCTCATACAACTGCATGCATACATCATAACTGTGCTTGTAATATAACAACCCAGTCTTGACGTACAAACATTACATCATTTTTGCAGAATACGTAAAACATTACACAAACAGACAACCAAAGGCCGTATTAGTTTAGTGACTTTGGAAACATGAAAACGTAAACACTGGTACATGAGTGAGCTACATTATCTCCCACTAGGTTAGCACCCCTCTTAGACATATCATACATAAAATATATCTTCAAAACCTGGGGAAGGAAACAGAAAAAGAGGTGAGCTCAGATGCTTAGTAAGGGTAAACAAGAGAGATGTGTAAGCATAAACATGAGCATAAGGGTATGAGAATGCGTTCATAACATTAGAAGATTATACCCTGCACATCAAAGATCATAAACATGAATCACGGTATAAAGGTTAGCAGTTCATAAGGCATGAATCATAAGGAAATCAAAAGCATAATTCATGCAAGCATAACATAGGAGTAAAACATGGAATTGTGACATGCGCATAAACATGTAATATCATTTCCTATAAGTCAAGACGCATTGCTAGAACTTATCAGGACACTTCATGGGGACTACAACTATTGGGCGGGACACACCACCATCCCCAGTCGCTATCCATCCCATAGTGGATCGGGTTTCCCCATCTTTCCATCTTCCCATCTTCATGGGAATTATACCTACTAGGCGGACACACCACCATCCCTAGTCGAGAAACACTACACCAAAAGGGGGATTGGATTTTGGGGTATTAAATAAGGGTGGTTGGGGACCGTCAGAAGGGGGATTGGATTTTGGGGTTTTGCTTCTTGCGGGAGCAGTACGGGTGGGTTAGGCCATCGGCCCAGAGAGCAAGGCTTCCCAGGGACTTCCTTCTCTTCTTCTCCAACTTCTTCTTCCATCTTCTTCTTCATCTCAACCTTTGTAAGTTTTGTACGTTGCTGCTGTTATATCAATAGAATTCAGTTGACTATGTCTCCCGAACCTATCAAAATCTAACTTAGCCAAATTCTTTAAATACTTTCCCAAAACCATATTCAATCAGAAATACTCTAGAACAAACTCAGGACTTCTCCACCCTTCTTAATAAACCAAAACTTCAATCCATAACTTCCGAATGTGTGATCCATGTATATGGTCACCATCAAGTCCATCTATCACCATGTCTTCTCACTCTTTTGCACTTATTAACATCTCCATGTAAGTCACAATAATTCATTTAATCACTTCAACACATATTGTCTACAAATCCAACATACAACCTTGTGGTCACAGCATTTGCCCACAACATGTTAGATGAAATGCCTGATTTGTTATTTGGTTTTAAAATGGTGGTTTTGGCATGGGATAACCTTGGCTTTGGTTTGGAGTTGGTGTGAGTGCCTGTGTTCACTCCTTGTATTGATAAAATATTCATTTGGGGAAAAAGTTTTAGAAAATACAAATGTGCCCTAATGGTGACCCGATATCGGTGTGTGTTGGCGCATGTTCACGATGCATATGGTTGGGGCCTTGTTGGTTCGGACTTGGGTGCCGTTGCCGGAAGTGGGGCACGTGGATTGTACCGCCAAATGATGACTTGGGTTAGGGGCTACGGGTTTCCACTCACAAGTTTGGGCCGTTAAAAGGACCTGTTGTATGAGTGATGCATTGGATTTGTGGCATGGCTCCCAGAGGGGAGGGTTTGGTGCGTTGCATGGGTGAGTGAGTTGTTCATGACATGGGTGTGCGAGTTGTTGTGTGGGCTGCTTTTATGGAAATAATGGGTTAAAAGGGTGGATGTTTAGTGTGAGTTTCTTTATGCGCACTATATTGGCCTTGTTTATATGTATTATGCCTCTCCTTGTGAGCTAACTTGTTTTTGTTTAAGTGACGTGTGCAAGAAGTCTTGGGGGACTGCTGGGTTTGCATACTTACCTCCCTGCATATGCATCTTGGTGCACATGCAGATGTTGTTCGACGTGATGTAGGTAAGAGGAAGACCTCTTACTTCACTAGCGAGGTTTCTATGCTATGGTTTTTGGTGATGGAGCTAGGAGCTTGGAAGTAGCGGTCATGTGGAGTTTGAGGGAGTGTCATGTTTGCACCTTGTTTTCCATTGAGTTGTTCGGTCTTGCGGTCTTACTTGGGGATGTTGTTAGTTGTTGTCGTTGTTGTGTACTTGTTATGTTATGTTATGGAATGTTGTCTTGTTTTGCTCATGCATCATATTTATATTGTCTTGGAGTTCTTCAGCTGCAGGTTATGTCGTATGCAAGGGTAAATCGTCTCCCAATGAGATTGTTAAACCCAAGGCATTATTTACCAAACTCTGGTCTCTGGGGGATGCACCTAAGGCTAGTGACATTCTGATCCCATCTGTGGTGTCCGATGGGGTCGGGATGTTATAGTCCATATCTGCTTGTTGAAAATTTGATGGATCTATCTTTTATTTCATCATACAACTTTGAGCTGTGTACTCAGTCATCTTTCTGTTGTCATTTTAAAAAATTCATGTGCTTGTTTGCTGGTTTCAGGGTTCAGTTATTAATTGTTTCAATATGGGTTGCGTCAATTCACCGTTTGGAGTTCACACATTTGATGGGGGGGCAGAGGATTGTGCTATTAAGCCGTCTAGAGGAGCTATTGCATGCATGATCAATTCAGAAATCAGTGCAGTTTTGGCTGTGATGAGGAGAAATGTGCGTTGGGGTTTTCGTTATATGGAAGATGATGATCTGTTAGAGCACTCACTCATTCAGTCATTGAAAGAACTGCGGAAGCAAATCTTTCTGTTGCAACCTCAGTGGCATACTGTCAACCCTATCATGTACCTGGAACCATTTTTGGATGTGATTCAGTCAGATGAAACTGGTGCACCAATTACTGGCGTTGCTTTATCATCAGTTTACAAAATATTAGCCCTTGGATTACTTGATTTGCAAACAGTTGGTGTGCAGGATGCGATGCATCTGGTTGTTGGTGCCGTGACTAGCTGCCGTTTTGAGGTGACGGATCCTGGTTCTGAAGAAGTGGTGCTAATGAAGATCCTCCAGGTTCTTTTGGTTTGCATGAAATGCAGTACATCCATTCAATTAAGCAATCAGCATGTGTGCAGCATAGTGAACACATGCTTTCGAATTGTGAATCAAGCAAGTGGTAAAGGTGAGTTGTTGCAGCGGATAGCTCGACACACAGTTCATGAACTGATAAGGTGTATCTTTTTGCATCTACATGATATTGAGAGCTTGGAACATGCACAGGAAACTGGCGGCATTTCATTTATTTCCATGGAGGTGATTAAATTTGATTCATCCCTCACCACCCACCTGGGCTTTAGAAGTAAATTCCCACAACATATATTTACAGTGCTGTTGCATGGATTGTTCACTGTTTTCCTACCGTTTCATTTTCTCAGTGTCCTAAGACAATTGGTAGCCAGAATTGTTTTCTTTTAAGTGGGTCTAGAGTTAATTTCATAGGTTTTGCATTCGTATCCTTGGATCTCGCCGGCCTTGGTTAGATCCTAGTTAGTTCGGATTCGAATACGTGACATGGATACTACACGGGGACATGAAAGTTTTCAAAAACACGGGGGGGGGGGGGGGAATTCATATTAAAAACCATTGGGCAATTTTTATAAATGTTTTTTTTGGGATATTTCTGTAAATACGTAAATTTAATAATATAATGATAATCATAAATAAAAATGCCTCTGAAATGTTTCCAATGATTGTGGTAGGGGACTTTTGGGATATTTCTGTAAATACGTAAATTTAATAATATAGTGATAATCATAAATAAAAATCCCTCTGAAATGTTTCCAATGGTCGGGGTAGGGGGCTTTTTCTTTTTTGCAAAAAATGCCCTGAAAAGTTTCCAAATTTTAAAAAATGGCCCCAAAATGTCTTTGGTGATTGCCTGTCACGGGACATGCTGGAAACATGTCTGACATGTCCATACGCTCCAGAGTTGCTGTGTTCGTGCATTAGGGTTATATCAACTCTTTGATCACTTAGCGAAGTCAGTCTTTTCTCCCAAAAAGGAAAAAAAAAAAGACTTTGGAAGGAAAAACCTCAAATTGTATTGCTCCAAAGGAATATTACCACACTCTCTGATGTGACTCTCTTGTGCTCTACCACTTGCTGCTTCTACAAATAGATTTGTACCCCTATTAATAGTCTCAACATCCTCAACAGACGGTGGAGATCCCTTTGGTCTTACGGTGGGTGGAAGTTTTCTAGAATCCTCTAAGTTATTCGTAGGAGATATTTACAATGGAATTCTCTAGAACACTAACGAGATTCCTAGAGATTTCTCTATGACTCTAGAAGAATCTGGTCCATTTTAAATTCCTCCATGACCTTTTAGATTATTTCAGACCCCTCTGAAACCTTGTAGGTGTCTTCACAATATCCCAGACCTCTCTGTAACTTTCCACTAGTTGCCGCAATATTCCAGACCTTTCTAGAACCTTCTAGAATTTGTCCACATGAGTGTACCATCGTCCACTTAAACTTCTGCATGGAAAAAGATAACCTCTTACTATCGGCTCGTGACATTATGCTATAAATTTGTAATTCTAATAGCTTACTCATGATTTGTATGCTGTTTAAAATTTTTCATCGAATGATTATGTTGATGGGTTTTGATGGCCGTATCGAGTTTAATTTGCTACCTGCCATGCAAAATTCATGTTTTTTGTACAGACAGGTGCGGGAGATGAGGGTCATATTATTGGGAGGAAGCATCAAGAGAATGGTAATATGAGATCTGAACATGCTGCCCAGCCATCAACTACATTTGCACCAATCGATTCCCCAGTCATGCCGGTAGGTGAGACAGGTGAAAGTGAAGTCAGTGTAAATGAGGGCATTCATGCCATGATGGAGCCTTATGGGATCCCGTGCATGGTGGAGATATTTCAATTTCTGTGTTCCCTATTAAATGCTGTGGAGAGCATTGGAAACGGCCCTAGATCAAATCCCATACCATATGATGAAGATGTTCCGCTGTTTGCCCTGGGCTTAATCAATTCAGCCATCGAGTTGGGTGGCCATTCCATCAAACGACACCCAAAGTTACTGGCTTTGATACAAAATGAACTTTTTCGCAATCTGATGCAATTCGGCCAGTCCCCGAGCCCGTTGATCCTTTCAATGGTATGCAACGTTGTTCTCAATTTGTACCATCATCTGCGTACCGAGCTAAAGCTGCAGCTTGAAGCTTTCCTTTCATGCGTGCTCCTACGGGTTGCACAGAGCCGGCACAGGTCTTCATACCAGCCGCAGGAAGTTGCCATGGAGGCTCTTGTTGATCTGTGCAGGCAGCCAACATTCACTGCCGAGATGTATGCCAACTATGATTGTGACGTGTCCTGCAGTAATGTGTTTGAAGAGCTTGCTAGCTTGTTGTCTAAAAGCGCATTTCCTGTGAATGTCCCATTGTCTTTCATGCATGTGCTGGCCATTAACGGTTTAATTGCCATGGTTCAGGGGATGGCTGAGAGGGCTGAGAGGGTCAGCAATGAGCTGCCCGCTGGTGTGGATGATATTATCGATTTCGAGGCATGGAAGGCTTTCTGGATGGAAAGGTACGAGAACTATAGCAATCCCAGCTGTTGGGTTCCGTTTGTTCGTAAGAAGAAGTACATGAAGAGGAAGCTTATGATTTGTGCTGACCAATTTAACCGGGACCCTAAAAAAGGTCTGGAATTTCTTCAAGGAATGAATCTGTCACCAGATAAACTCGACCCTGTAACTGTAGCAAACTTTTTTCGGTATACAAGAGGATTGGATAAGACCCTTGTTGGGGATTTCCTTGGTAATCACGACGAGTTTTGCATTCAGGTGCTTCATGAATTTGCTAAAACATTCGATTTCCAAGATATGAATCTCGACACTGCTTTACGTATATTCTTGGACACCTTCCGCCTGCCCGGAGAATCACAAAAAATACAGAGAGCACTGGAGGCATTCGCGGAGAGGTACTATGAGCAATCACCACACATTCTGATCAACCAGGATGCTGCTCTCATGTTGTCATACTCCATCATCTTGCTCAACACGGATCAACACAACGCGCAGGTCAAGAAGAAGATGAGCGAAGATGACTTCATTCGTAACAATCGATGCATTAACGGCGGCGATGATCTTCCTCGTGAAATCCTCTCCGAACTTTACCGTTCGATCTGTGAGAATGAGATCCGTTTAACTCCGGAGCAAGGCTCTGGTTTTGAAGGGATGACAGCTAGCCGTTGGGTTGGTCTACTGCACCGTTCTAGAAAAAAGTGCAGTCCTTACATTATCTGTGATGATTCCATAGGTCATCTTGACTACGATATGTTTTCGATTTTGTCGGGCCCAGCAATTGCTGCAATATGTGTGATTTTTGACCATGCAGAGCATGAAAATGTCCTACAGACTTGCATCGAGGGCTTTGTGGCTATCGCTAAGATCTCATCATGCTACCATCTTCATGGAGTTTTGGATGATTTGGTTGTTTCTCTGTGCAAATTCACAACCCTCTTGAGTCCATCATCAATTGAAGATACCATTCTTGCCATCGGGGATGACGTTAAGGCCAGGATGGCCACAATGACAGTTTTCTCCATAGCACATAAATATGGTGACTACATATGGTCTGGCTGGAAGAACATTTTGGAATGCATTTTAGCCTTGCAGAAGCTCAGGCTTCTTCATGATCATCTGGCCAGTGATGCAGTTGATGATTTGGATTCCTCTTCCGAGTTGGATCGTAGCAGGCCTGCCACGAATTCCCTGTCAGCTGCTCAGTTGTCATCCACGACCACCCCGCGAAAATCATCGAGCCTGATGGGCCGCTTCAGCCAGCTCTTGTCATTTGATATGGAGGAGACAAGATTGCAGCCAACCGAAGAAGAACTCGCAGCCCATCAACGTGCACTTCAGACCCTTCAGAATTGCAATATTGACGGCATATTTACTGAAAGCAAGTTCTTGCAAGCAGATTCACTGTTGCATCTTTTGCGTGCCCTCATTGTGGCTGCTGGACGACCCAGAAAAGGGAATCACGATTTCTCTGTGGAAGATGAAGACACATCAGTTTTTTGCATGGAACTGCTGATAGCAATCACACTAAACAACCGGGACAGGATCATGCTGTTTTGGCAAGATGTCTTTGAGCACATCTCTGGTATTGTTCAGTCAATCATGATGCCTTGCGCTCTGGTGGAGAAGGCCGTGTTTGGATTGCTCCAGATTTGCCAGCGGCTGCTTCCCTACAAAGAAGATCTTTCTGACGAGCTGCTCCGGTCGCTGCAGTTGATATTGAAACTGGATGCCCGTGTTGCTGATGCATATTGTGAGCACATTACCCAGGAGGTTATCTGCCTGTTAAAAGGGAATGTGATGCACATCAGATCGGCAGTGGGGTGGCGAGCAGTAATTTCTCTGCTCTCCATCACGGCTCGGCACCCTGAAGCATCGGAGCTGGGATTCGAGGCAGTGGCTTTTATCATGTCCGATGGGGTCCACCTCTTGCCGGCTAATTATGTTTTGTGCATCGATGCCGCGGCCCAGTTCGCCGAATCATGGGTTGGCCTTGTTGATCGATCAGTCTGTGCCCTCGACCTGATGGCTGAGTCGATTATTTGCCTTGTGAGATGGCGGGAAGCCATGGAAGTAGAAAATGCAGTGCAGTTGGGTGAGGACATAGGAGAGATGTGGCTGAGGCTGGTGCAGGGGCTGAAGAAGTCGTGTCTGGACCAGAGAATCGAGGTGAGAAACCATGCTCTCTTGATGCTTCAAAGATGTTTGCTTGGCGCCAAGGAGATCTGCCTCCCGTTTGCTCTGTGGGGTCAGTGTTTTGATTCAGTGATCTTTAAGTTGCTCGATGATCTGTTGGAAATCGCGAGAGCAAACACCCCCAAGCACTACCGGAACATGGAAGGAACGGTTGTCCTGGCCATGAAACTCATGTTGAAGGTGTTCCTCCAGTTCTTGGATGATCTCTCACGGCTGTCATCGTTTCGTGACTTGTGGGCAGGGGTTCTCAGGAGAATCGTGGAATGCATGAAGGTGAAGTTCGGGGGGTGGCAGAGCGAGAAGATTCACGAATTGGTCCCCGAGCTGTTGAAGAACTCACTGCTCGTAATGAAATCAAGCGGGGTTCTTGCACCCATGGATGGGACTGGGACTGTTATGGGAAGCTTCTGGGAATTGACATGGATGCTGGTGAAGAACATTGACCCGTCTTTACAATCTGTGGTGTTCCCGGATTATGAATTGGGGGAGACGAATGAGGGAGGCCTGGCCCAGTTGAGCGAGACGGGTACCTGAAAGTGGGTTTCGTAGAACAGCTATTCGAAGAAATTGACTTTGTCAACAACTTGGGTCATTGAGATTTGGTTCTGGTCTTGGGTGAGTGGGGGAGTGGGAGCCATTCTTTGTTTTTGCTCCCATGGATTCATGGAAGGAGTGGGACTTTTGTAGAGTGGGTGAGTCGTGTTTTCCCCCAAGGGATTCCCTCAGAATTTTTGTTTGGACCGGTGCCATGTGTATTAGAGGATACAAATTGCAGCGATTGCCTCTCTGTGTAAGTGATTTTGTGCCCTACACAAAACTACAGTGTTTTTTTATCTTTGTTCTTGCTGATGTTGCATTCCAGTTCTGCCTCCTCCTTGTCATTAAATATTGAGATTACAGTGTATTTTTGTTCTTGCAGTTTTTCATCTCAGATTGTGTTTTGAAAGGTCCGATATGGTAAATATTAATTTTAGGTGCATTAGAGTTACTGTAGGAGTTTGCAAAGAGGGCTGCATGAGTAAAGAATTGTCTAGAACATTGATTCCTGGTTGTTTTCATTAGCAAGCTAAACGAACTAAAGCTGCATGTTAGAATCCATAAGCCCAGGTGTGTGTATAAAGCATATAATTTGACATTGGAATACACGACAATGACTTCACGGGTCCCAGAAATCATTCTGGGCCCATGTAGGATGACATGGTAACTTGGACCAAGTGCGATGGGTCGTAGCTTCAATGAACAATATGTTGCCTCTACTTGCACCAAGAACAAGCAATTCTAATTTACATGTTAATGGAAAACCTGGGGATATTGAAAGAGATAAGATAGAAGAGTCAAGGGTCTTTTTTTCCGATGCAATGATACGATCATCCGTGTTTATCATTCCAAACACTGAGGACTTGCAATGAGAGCGTGATGGAAACTGATGAAACTGTACCTGAAACATGTTGAAAACCTCAGTAAAAGCTCGTTCCATGCCATTTTTTGGAAGACATCCAACACTTAAATGAAATAGCTAAGAACTCTCACGGGATACACACTACTAACTTTAATAGGTAGTGGTTCTAACCATAATTTTGTAGCTGATCAAAATTGTGCACACGACCTTAGTTTTTAGGGTGTGTTATGTCTTAGTGATTTGAAAGGGATGCACCTAATTTCTTTAACTATAACACTTTTTTTAATTAAGAAATGATTGTTTTATATACCCTGAAAGACAACATGAAAGAAAAAAGATAAAACATTTCGACTAGTAGGTTGAATCCCAAACACTATTGAAGGTTGAGGTCCCAAATATGATAGAGTAAACCTAAGAATGTGTGTGTGTGTGGTGGGAGGGGGGAGTTGAATAAAAGTTTAAAAATTTAAAAGTTTTTTCTTTCTTTAAATCTCAACTCTTCTATGATGATCTTATTCTTGGGTAACCCTAGCTCCTCCGTGGCTGGGATCCTTTGATGGTGACACGTCCATGAAGCCCTTCGGGAGTGGCCGATCCTGGCTGGCCACCACCCACTCTTTCTTCCCTTGTGATCATTTTGAAGGCGTTCTCATCTGATCTGTGTTCAAATCGTGTTTGCAAGTCAATTTTTCCACTGGCCTTTGCACTGCTAAACTGGTTTTGGATTGCCGATGCTCACGCAGATTCTCTTGAGATATCTGGTCTTCTAGGTGGTGGCGCTTGCATGGCGTTGAAGGCTCGGTGGCAATGAATTTGGCGAAGGAGGTAGGGAGCAATTGTTGACTTCGTTCCCAACTTTGATATCGACGACTCAGCCTTACTCAAGGTTAGATTTTTTCCTTGCTTTGAATCATTCTAGATTTAGGGCTTGTTTTGTTCTTGATGTCGAAAAGGAACTGTTTGAGGGTGCTGCATCTCTTGGAGATCAAAGAGCTTGGCCATACGCCCTTGCTGCCACAGGTATTAGGGGCGTTGATGGATTTGGTAAGGCCCCGTTCAATATATCTCCGTCCCTCAAACGGAAAATATGGGGAATGAAGTTTCCAAATCTCCCAAATTCCATCAACACAAAGGAGCTCTGACTAGTTTGTTCTCGACTAATGAGGTAAATTCTCTGGCATCTGATTTTTGTTTTGCATTGGTCGGTAAATTTGCGAATGGTCGGCCGAGTATGGAGAACAGCAAGAGAGCTCTGTAAATCATCACTTTCACTAGTTATTAATGATTCTCATATCCTTCTTATATTTAATGCGAAACATGAGTTTTACTGTTGTTGGACTCGGGGTGCCTATCATCAATGGGCGTTGCATGAAACTCCTGAAATGGACGCTTGACTAGAGGCCAGGCGTTGAGCCTCCCATTATTCCAGTTTGGATTGGGTTATAAAGTTTAGCTGTTCATATTTTCAAACCGTTTAGCCATCGCACAACTGGTTGGATCTCTTATTGGGCTGGACTCAGCAACAACAAACATATCCAAGTATTCTGTTGCTGAGATTGTGTGGATGTTGATATTTCTAAACCCTTATCATCTTATATTTGGATTCAAAATGGAAATAAAGGATCCTTCCGACCTGTTTTTTTATGAAAACATGCTTCTTTATTGTCTTGATTGTGAAAAACTGGGCCATAACTGTAGTTTTGAAAAAACTTTTAAGGTTGCTTTAGGTGATGGTCATTATCATAAATTCGGATGGTTTCCAAAAACTGGATCACAATTCATGCAAGAAAAATCCTCAAAGGTAATATAGTCATCTAAGGAACTCGAGAGGAATATCACGACAAAGTTTGGCGAGAAACACCCCCTAGCGGACTTGACATCAGTGGCAATAAAGGAAATAACTGAAAATACGAAGGATGATTATAAGGAAACAGAGCCATTGGAATCTACTCAAGTTCAACACACGAAGGATAAAGGGAAAATGCAGGATGATCACACCTTTTTTTCTGAGGATGTGGTCACACCAAGGAATCAATTTTAAAACTTAAAAGGAAAAGATAAATTAGTGGAACTTGTATTATTTAAGGAGATGGGGAATGTTAACGAGGAAGGTTTCACTTGTGCAGTACATATCATTAAAAATATATTATTAATAATACATAAACTGGTATATTAATATAATTATGAGTAATAATATAGATGCTGATATATCATATAATAGAAGCTGTTATATTATTATTTTTATAATAATATAGCTGGTATATTGTTACTTTATTATTAATCATATGTACATTCGTTTTTTATATCTTCCGGAAATGAAGTTCAACTGGCATGTAAAATTGAATACATTTTAACTGTTTTTGTAGATGGCGAATTCCTCTTACCTGAGATGGGGACATTCTTTTATAGATGAGTAAAAAGGATTACATGATGGCATATTCCGATATGGGACTTGAAAATACCAATTATAATAAAACTGGGTTTAACACTCTCCCTCAAGCTGGACATGCTCAGTTTGGCCAAGAGTCCCACAAAAGAAAGACGACAGCGAACAAGACCATGCACACTCCCCCTCAAACCGGGTCATTGATGCTGTGGATACCCAGCTTGGTACTGAGAGAGTCCAGACGAGCTCCCAGGAGGCCTTTGGTGAAGATGTCGGCAAGTTGTTCTGCCGTCGGAATGTGGCCGAAATTGATATGGTTCTGCTCGAGGTGATGACGAAGAAAGTGACAGTCCACCTCGATATGCTTCGTTCCTTCAGGGAAGATGGGATTAGAATCAATTTTCGTTGCCGCCTGATTGCCACACCAGATATGAGCAGACGTCTGCAGCGGGAAGCCAAGCTCATGGAGGAGATGACGAAACCAAAGTATCTCAGTAGTGACCGTGGCCATGACACGGTATTTAGACTCTGCACTAGATCTGGAGACGATAGTCTGCTTCTTGCTGCGCCAAGAGATGAAGTTACCTGCCAAGAAAATAGCAAACCCAGAAGTAGACTTTCGGGTAGTAAGGCAACCAGCATAGTCAACATCATAGAAAACCTCAACATTCAGATGAGTGTGATGTGAGTACCGAAGACCATGGGCAGAGTTTTTCTTGATGTATTTGGCAATGCGGAGGACAACATTCCACTGAGATTTGGTCGGATGCTCCATGAATTGGCTCACTTTGTCAACAACGCAGATAATGTCCGAACGTGTCATGGTGAGGTAATTGAGTTTTCCCACAAGACGATAGTAGCTCTCTGGGTGAGAAAAGGGTTCCGTGTTGTCATAGAAAGAACGTTCCCTAGACTCAAGAGAAGTGTCCACGCCAGTTGCCTGATTCAAACCCGCATCCTGCAAGATATCCATGGCATATTTCCGTTGGCAGAGAAAGATGGTGTTCGTAGAACGGGAGACCTCGATACCAAGGAAGTATGTGAGAGGATTGAGATATTTGGTGCGGAAGTGGTGGTGAAGATGCCTCTTGAGTTGGGCGATTCCAGTGGAGTCGCTCTCGGTGATGATGATACCATCAACATACACCACCAACAGGATGCAGCCTTTGGACGTCGTACGATAGAAAACGGTGTGGCCCTTCATATTGTGAGAGAGCCCAAATGCGGTTACGACAGTGCTGAATCGGCCAAACCAAACACGAGAAGACTACCTGAGACCATAAAGAGAGCGATGAAGTCGACGAACATGAGAGTCAACTCTTGAGGCACGAAATCCTGGAGGCTGCTCCAGATATATCTCTTCTTCAAAAAAGCAATGGAGAAAGACATTATTGACATCCAGTTGATGAAGGGGCCAACGATGATGAGTGGTCAGAGAGATGGATAATCGGACTGATGCCATCTTTGCAACCGGAGAGAAGGTATCAAAATAGTCGATACCATATGTCTGAGCAAAGCCCTTCGCCACAAGTTGGGTTTTGTGGCGATAGAGAGTGCCATCGACATTGAGACGGACCGTATAAATCCATTTGCTGCCGACCGTCTGTTTGCCTGCCGAAAGGGGACCAGATCCCAAGTATGGTTGTCGTCTAGAGCTTGCAATTCATCCCGCATCGCTTGTAGCCACCCCGAGTGAGATTTGGCATCGCCAACCGTGCGGGGAATAAATATCGTCTCTAGAGCTGACAAACTTCTGTATGAAGTTGTATAAAGAGGAGTATTCTGGCAAGAACGAGTACCTTTTCAGAGTGCAATGGGCAAGTTGTCTGGTGCCGGGGCAGGAGCATCGGACGAAGCTGGGAGGACGGTTTCCTCGGCCTGGACGGGGGGCATAGTTGTTGGGCGAATGGAGTAGACCGTACCAAATTGGTGATCAGCAGGGGAAGACACCAGAGTAGGGTGGATGATGAGAGGAAGACAATCATCGATGGTAGTGTCTGGATGAGGAGAGGGAAGAGAGAACGGATAACTCTCCACAAACGATGCGTCAACAGAGATGATATACCGCCGTAAGGTTCGGAGAGAAGAATCGGTATCCGCGCTGAGTGCGTGAATATTCGAGAAATATGCAACGGAGAGATTTGGGAGAGAGTTTGGAGAGGTCGAAACGAGTGTCACGGACATAACAGAGACTTCCAAACACACGGAGTGGAAGTGAGTGAGGAAGGAGAGAGAAGAACAAAGTTCGAAAAGGAGTCTCCCCCTAAAGGATAGAAGAAGGAAGACGATTGAAGAAGTATGTAGCAGTAAGGATGACATCCCCCCAAAAGAGAAGAGGCACCTGCCGGTGGAATAGGAGGGCACAAACAGTCTCTAGAATATGTCGGTGTTTCCGCTCGACCACTCCATTCTGCTGAGCTGTATCAGGACATGAGGTCTGATGAATGATACTGCTCGCCTGGAAAAACTGTTGAAAGAGAGTGGACAAATACTTTCGCCAAAAGAGAAGAGGCACCTGCCGGTGGAATAGGAGGGCACAAACAGTCTCTAGAATATGTCGGTGTTTCCGCTCGACCACTCCATTCTGCTGAGCTGTATCAGGACATGAGGTCTGATGAATGATACTGTTCGCCTGGAAAAACTGTTGAAAGAGAGTGGACAAATACTTTCGCCAATTGTCTGAGTGGGGACATTTAACGGAGATGGAAAACTGGGTATGAATCTCATGGTAAAAAGTTTGAAAAGTAGAAAACACCTTAGGCCGATCTGGAAGAAGGTACAACCAAGTCATACCCGAAAAATCATCAATGAAGGATATATAATATTTATACTCTTAAGTGACTCGAGACGGCACAGGGACCCCATACATCTGAATGAACCAAATCAAAGGGTTTGGAGGCTCGTGTAACCACTTGAGGAAGATATGAAGTGCGATGATGTTTCGCAAATTTACATGACTCGCAATGAAAGGAAACATGCTGACTAATGTCATGAAAAAGTTGAGAATAGCGAAGGCGGGTGGATGTTCCAACTGGGAATGAAGGTCCAATGCACGAGCAGAGACAGACTTGCAGATGACGGATGTTGGTCCATCGAACCTGTACACACTGTCCCGAAGCTAGACTCTACCAAGTTCTTGGTACGTCGTCCACTCCCGAAACACAACAGAAGATGTAAATATGACACTACAGTTGAAATCCTTTGTAAGCTTACTTATAGAGAGAATGATAAAAGAACTGCGAACCACATGTGTCACAGATGACAGGTGAATAGATGAATTCAAGTAGCATGCACCAAACCCCACAATGGGGATAGTGGATCCATCAACGACAATGATGGTTGAGGAACCAACATATGGACGGTAAGTGGATAACATACCTGCATCACCTGTGAGATGATCTGATGCACCTGAGTCAAGAATCCAGGCAGGGGAGCGACGAGTGACAAAAGTAGTGGAACCACCAGAGTGGACAAGAGATGCCGAAGAAGAACCCGGTAGAGAGGTGGTCCGATGATCATGAATCAGCTGGAGCTCAGCCATGAAGTGGTCCAGAGAGGGAGGAAGAGCTGCAGCCAACGAGGAAGCATCCTGGACCCCAGTCTGACCTTGCTGAGGTTGCTGAGATGGGCGGCCATAAAGAACCAAACAACGGTCGATCAGGTGGCCAAGCTTGCCACAGTGCTAACAGAGGGGACGAGGATGACCCTCCCCATGACTATGTCCACGAGTGTCTGAGGAGCGTCTACTGCCACGACCTAAGAGGGCAGTGTGATCGATGCTGGGGGTGGGTGGGGCAAGTGCCCGATGAGCCTTTCCAAGGCGATGATAAACCTGTGAAATCTCTAGTGGAGGGGTTGGCGAACTTCTCCGTGGTCATCGTTGCATATTCAGGATCGAGGCCATGGAGAAGGCTAAAGAGGCACAATTGGTCCCTCTAGGCCAAGGCTGCCTCTGGTGTCTGGGGAATGAGCCACAACTTAAACAATTCATATCGAAGAGCTTTCCATTCCATTAAGTACGTTGGAAATGGACGAGCCTGTTGGCGGATGAGAGACAGACGCTGAAGAACATCGTAGACTCGAGCCAAATTATTTGTCTTGGAATACATGAGGTTTAAGGAATCCCAGAGTTCCTTAACCGTATTGGCGGTCCGAGTGACGTCCTTGACGGAGCGATCCATGGAATTGACCAGCAAAGCAAAGATATTGCTATCAGTAAGCTTCCATGGGCGCTATTTGAGATCAGAAGATGGCGGCGGAGGAGCCTCAAGGTGGGAGTCGAGGTCCATGCCTGTGAGTGGCATCAACATTGTCTTCCGCCAGACCGAGAAATTGGTTGGGTCGAGCCGCTCATCAACCAGGCGGGTGAAGACAGTGATCAGTGGAGGCGGAACAGAAGAGTCAGCTATTGGATGGGCAGGGCCGAGACTTGCCGAGGAGAGCGGGACTGGGAGTTGCCGAGAGTGCCGCGGGAGGGGTTCCTCCTGGAGTGCGGTGCCGGTCGTCCGTGTCAGGAGTGCCGCGGGAGGGAGGTGGCAATCAACGCCGGAAAGCCGCGCGGAGGGCGGGGGCTGGGAGATTGTCGCGGTAGGGCTGTCGCGTGCGGAAGAGGCGGACGGACGACGAGTGCCGTTGCGAGCGGGAGGGAGGGCCTCGGTCGGGAGGGTTCCGTCGGGAAGGATGGAGGGCCGCCTGGTTCGTCGCGCGCAGAGGAGGAGGCTGTCGGAGGGCTGGGAGAGCGCGTCGACCGTGAAGGCTTCGCTTGGAGGGAGCCGGGAAGGAGGCGGGCCGGCCGTAGCCGGGAGGCCGAAGGGAGGGCGGGGTCGGATGACACCGGGAAACCGCATGGAGGGCGAGGCCGGACGGAGCTGGGAATTCGCCGGGAGGGAGGGGCCGGAACCGCCTGCAAGAGGGATTCTCTAGGAGGAAGGAGGGCAATTGAAACATTATCAGAATTTTCCCTCTGATACCATGTAGATGGAAAATTCCCCTTACCTCAATGTGAGGTGATAACATTCTTTTATAGATGTGTAAAAAAGATTACACGGTAAAGCATTCCGATGTGGAACTCGGAAATACCCATTACAATAAAACTGAGTTTAACAGTCTTAATACAAATCAATATAAAATACGACACATGCATTAATTGTATTTTTATCATAATTCTATTGATAATCAATTGTATTATTTTCATTGATTCTGCATTAAAACATATATATTAATTATATTGCTGTCATAATTAATTGAAATTTTATTTGTCTGCATATTTACAAAATTAACGTGCTTATAATTACTAATGCAATTATTAAAATAATGAGGGAGGGTGCGAGAGAGCGCGGAGTGGGGGGAGGAGGGAGAGCGAGCGAGAGAGGGAGCAGGCGAGGCAGTGGGCGAGGAAGCAGGGGAGGGAGGGTGCGAGGGAGCGGGAGAGGGATCAGAGGATTGTGGGGAGCAATTGCATGCATGATCAATTCAGAAATCAGTGCAGTTTCGGCTGTTGTGATGGGGAGAAATGTGCGTTGGGGTTTCCGTTATATGGAAAGGGAGGGAGGGAGGGAGAGGGGGGATCAGAGGATTGTGCTATTAAGCCTTCAAGGGGAGCTATTGCAGGCATGATCAATTCAGAGATCAGTGCAGTTTCGGCTGTGATTGGGAGAAATGTGCGTTGGGGTTTCCGTTATATGGAAGATGATGATCTGTTGGAGCACTCACTCATTCAGTCATTAAAAGAACCGCTGAAGCAAATCTTTTTGTGGCAATCTGAGTAGCATACTATCAACCCTATCATGTACCTGCAACCATTTCTGGATGTGATTCAAGGGGAGCTATTGCAGGCATGATCAATTCAGAGATTAGTGCAGTTTCGGCTGTGATTGGGAGAAATGTGCATTGGGGTTTCCGTTATATGGAAGATGGTGATCTGTTGGAGCGCTCACTCATTCAGTCATTAAAAGAACCGCGGAAGCAAATCGTTTTGTGGCAATCTCAGCAGCATACTATCAACCCTATCATGTACCTGCAACCATTTCTGGATGTGATTCAGTCAGATGAAACTGGTGCACCAATGACCGGTGTTGCTTTTCATCAGTTAACAAAATATTAGCCCTTGGATTAATTGATTTGCAAACAGTTGGTGTGCCAGATGCTATGCATCTGCTTGTTGATGACGTGACAAGCTGCCGTTTTGTGGTGACGGATCGTGGTTTTGAAGAAGTGATGCTAATGAAGATCCTTCAGGTTCTCTTGGCTTGCATGAAATGCAGTACATGCATTAAATTGAGCAATCAGCATGTGTGCAACACAGTGAACACATTCTTCCGAACTGTGCATCAAGCAAGTGGTAAAGGTGAGTTGTTGCAGCGGATAGCCCGGCACACAGTTCAGGAACTGATCAGGTGTATCTTTTTGTATCTACATGATATTGAGAGCTCGGAACACGCACGGGATACTTGAGGAATTTCATTTATCTCCACGATGGTAATTAAATTTTATTCATTCCTTACCCATCCAGGCTTTCTGTTTTCGGACATGTATCCATCTGGGCTTTAGAAGAAAAATCTCCACAACCTTTATTTACAGTGCTTTTGAGTGGATTGTTCACTGGTTTCCCACTGAACCATTTTCTCAGTGTCCTAAGATAATTGATAGTCTGAATTGATCATGCATGCAATAGCTCCCCTTGAAGGCTTAATAGCACAATCCTCTGATCCAAGGATAAGCATCCAGCCTATGAAGTTAACTCTAGACCCAGCATGTGTGCAACACAGTGAACACATTCTTTCGAACTGTGCATCAAGCAAGTGGTGAAGGTGAGTTGTTGCAGCGGATAGCCCGGCACACAGTTCAGGAACTGATCAGGTGTATCTTTTTGTATCTACATGATATTGAGAGCTCGGAACACGCACAGGATACTGGAGGAATTTCATTTATCTCCACGAAGGTAATTAAATTTTATTCATTCCTTACCCATCCAGGCTTTCTGTTTTTGGACATGTATCCATCTGGGCTTTAGAAGAAAAATCTCCACAACCTTTATTTACAGTGCTTTTGAGTGGATTGTTCACTGGTTTCCCACTGAACCATTTTCGCAGTGTCCTAAGATAATTCATAGTCTGAATTGATGCATTTTAAGTGACTCATAATTTGTTCTTATGGGTCTAGAGTTAATTTCATAGGCTGGATGCTTATCGTTGGATCTTGTCAGCCTTGGTTAGATCCTAGGTAGCTCGGATTCGAATAACCGACACAGATACGACATGAAATGGACATGGGGACATGGGGACATGGCGATTCTAAAAAATGCTGGGGGGAAACGATTAATATTAAAAACTCAGGCTTTTTTATAAAAGTATTTTTTTTGGGATATTTTTGTAAATACGTAAATTTAATATTATAATGATAATCATAAATAAAAATGCCTCTAAAATGTTTCAAACGATTGGGGTGGGGGGATTTATTCCTTTTTTGCAAAAACGCCCTGGAATGTTTCCAAATTTTCAAGAATGGCCCAAAACGTCTTTGGTGAGTGCCTGGACATGCTGGAAACATCTCTGACATGTGGTAACGCCTCCGGAGTTGCAGTTTCTGTCTGTGCATTTGGGGTTAAGATCAACTTTCAATCACTTAGCAAAGTCAGTCTTTCCCTTAAAAGGTAACAAAAAAAGACTTTGGAAGGACAAACTTCAAATTTTACTGCTCCAAAGGGATATTACAGCACTCTTTGATGTGACTCTCTTGTGCTCCACCACTTGCTGCTTCTACAGATGAATTTATACCCCTATTCATAATCTCAACATCCTCAACAGATGGTGGGGATCCCTTTGATCTTACAGTGGGTGGGAAGTTTTCTAGAATCCTCCTTATTTACATGAGATATTTACAATGGAACTCTCTAGGAACACTAACAAGACTCCTAGAGATCCCTTTACGATCCTAGAAGAATCTGGTCCACTTTGGATTCCTCCATGACCGTTAGGATTATTTCAGACCTCTCTGAAACCTTGTAGACGTCTCCACAATATTCCAGACCTCTCTGGAACTTTCCACAAGTCGCCACAATATTCCGGACCTTTCTAGAACCTTCTAGAATTTGTCCACATGAGCGTACCATTGTCCGCTAGATGCTTGCATGTCATCCAACAAACTTCTGCATGGAAAATGATACCAGGTCCTGATGTTATGCTGTAAACTTGTAATGCTGATAGTTTTCTCATGATTTGGATACATGATTGTAAAAGTATTCATTGAATGGTTACGTTGATGGATTTTGATGGTTGTATCTAGTTAAATTTTCTATCTGCCATGAAAATTCATGTTTTCTGTTGGTGCGGGAGAGGGGTGGGGGTGGGGGTCCTATTATTGGGAGAAGTTCCCAGCCATCTATTACATTTGCAGCAAATGATTCCTCAACCATGCCCCTAGGCGAGGCAGGTGGAAACGAAGTCTGTGTAAATGAGGGCATGGATGTCATGATGGATTCTTATGGGATCCCATGCATGGTGGAGATATTTCGAATTCTGTGCCCCCTATTAAATGCTGTTGAGAGCATTGGAATTGGCCTTAGATCAAATCACACATCCTATGATGAAGGTGTTTCGGTGTTCGTACTGGGCTTAATCAATTCAGCCATCGAATTTGGTGGCCATTCTATCAAACGACACCCAAAGTTACTGGCTTTGATAAAAAAGGAACTGTTTCACAATCTAATGCAATTTGGACTGCCCCCAAGGCTCTTTTGATCTGTGTGTAGGAAGCCAACTTTTACGGCTGAGATGTATGCCAACTTTGATTGCGATGTGTCCTGCAGTAATTTGTTTGAAGTGCTTGCTAGCTTTCTGTCTAAAAGTGCATTTCCTATGATCGTGCTGTTGTCTTTCATGCATGCACCGGCCATTATCGGTCTGATTTCCATGGTTCAGGGAATGGCCGAGAGGGCTGTGAGGGTCAGCAATGAGCTGCCCACTGGTGTGGATGATGTAATTGATTCCAAGGAAGCTTATGATTTGTGCCGACCATTTTAAGCGGGGCCCTAAAAACATCTGGAATTTCTTCAAGGGATGAATCTGTCATCGGATAAACTTAACCCTGTAAGTTTAGCAGACTTCATGGTATACAAGAGGATTGGATGAGACCCTTGTTGCTGATTTTCTTAGCAATCACATCAAGTTTTGCATTTGGGCGTTTCATGAACTTGCTAAAACATTTGATTTCCTAGATATGAATCGTGACACTGCTTTACATATATTCTTGGAGGCCTTCCGTCTGCCTGGAGAATCCCAAAAAATACTGGGAGCACTGGGTGCATTCACGGAGATGTACTATGAGCAATTACCATGGATTCTGATCAACTTGGATGTTGCTCTTGTTGCCTTCATTCTGCTCAACACTGATCAACACAACGTGTAGGTCAAAAAGAAGATGAGCAAAGATGACTTCCTTCGTAACAATCGGAGCATCAATGGCGCAATAATCTTCCTCGTGAATTCCTGTCTGAGCTTTACCGCTCGATCTGTGAGGATGAGATCCGTTTGTCTCCAGAGCAAGGCTCTGGTTTTTAAGGGAAGATAGCAAGCCATTGGGTTGGTCTACCGCACAGTGCTAGAAAATAAAAAGCAGTCTGTACATTGTCTGTGATGACGCCACAGGGAATCTTGACTATGATATGTTTTTGATTGAGGATACCATGCTTGCCATCGGGGATGACTTTAAGGCCAGGATGACCACCCTGGCAGTTTTCTCCATACCAAATAAATATAGCGACTACATAGGGTCTGGCTGGAGGAACATTTTGGAATGTATTTTAACCTTGCTGAAGCTCAGTCTTCTTCATGATCATCTGGCCAGTGATGCAGTTGATTCGGATTCCTGTCAGCTGCCCACTTGTCATCCATGACCACCCCTCGAAGATCATCAGCCCGTTGGGCTGCTTCAGCCAGTTCCTGTCATTTGACATGGAGGAGGCTAGATTACATCCAACTGAAGAAGAACATGCAGCCCATCGACAAGCGCTTCAGACCATGGCATAATTATCGAAAGCAAGTTCTTGCAAGCAGATTCACTGTTGCATCTTTTGTGTGCCCTCATCATGGCTGCTGGACCGCCCAGAAAAAGGGAATTACAGACACTTTATGGATGAAGACAACGTTTTTTTTTTGCATGGAACTGCTGATAGCAATCGATCACGTTATACAATCGGGACAGGTTCATGCTGTTTTGGCAAGATGTCTTATCTCCAGTATTGTTCAGTCGATCATGATGCCTTGCACTGCTGATAGCAATCACGTTATACAATCGGGACAGGTTCATGCTGTTTTGGCAAGATGTCTTTGAGCACATCTCTAGTATTGTTCAGTTGATCATGATGCCTTGCACTCTGGTGGTGAAGGCCGTGTTTGAATTGCTCCGGATTTTCCAGCTGCTGCTTCCCTACAAAGAAAACCTTTCCGAAGAACCGATCAGGTTGCTGCAGTTGATGCTGAAACTTGATGCTCGTGTTACCGATTCATATTGTGAGCACATCACCCAGGAGGTTGTCCACCTAGTAAAAGCGAATGTGATGCACATCAGATAGGCTATGAGATGTTGAGCAATAATTTCTCAGCTCTCCATCACGGCTCGACACCCCTAAGCATCAGAGCTGGGATTCATGGCATCGCGTCTGACAGGGCCTACCTCCTGCTACTAATTATGCTTTGTGCATTGATGCCGCAATCCAGTTTGCCGAATGATGGGCTGGCCTCGTAGATCGATTGGTCTGTGCGCTCGATCTAATGGCTGAGTTGATTACCTGCCTAGTGAGATTAGGGAAGCAATGGAAGTAGAAAATGCAGTGCCGTTGCATGAGGACATAGGGGAGATGTGGCTGAGGCTGGTGCAGGGACCGAAGAAGATGTAGCTTGACCAGAGAATCAGGGCGAGAAACCCTCTTCTCTTGATGCTCCAAAGATGTTTTCTTGGCACCAAAAAGATCTGCCTCCTACATGCTCTGTTGGATCGGTGTTTTGATTTGGTGATCTTTTTGAATCTGTTGGAAATTGCAAGATCAAACACCTCAAAACATTACCAGAACATGGAAGGAACGATTGCCCTGGCCATGAAACTCAAGTCAAAGGTGCTCCTCCAGTTCCTGGACGGCTCTCATCGTTTCATGACCTGTGGGCAGGGATTCTCGGGAGAATTGAGGAATGCATGAAGGTAAAGTTGAGTGGGGGTGGCAGAGCAAGAAGATACATGAATTGGTCCCTGAGCTGTTGGAGAACTTGCTCGTCATAATGTAATGAAGTGGGGTTCTTGCACCCATGGATGGGACCAGGACCGACATGAGGAGAATTGACATGGCTTCTGGCAAACATTGACCCATCTTTGCAATCTGCGGTGTTTCGGGATCATGATATGATTTGGGGGAGAGGGGTAGCTGAAAGGGGGTTTTGTAGGGTGGGGATTCAAAGAATTGACATTGTCAACAACTTGGGTCATAGATTTGGTTGTAGTACGTACTTTGGTTTTGCTCCCAGGGATTCATGGAAGGAGTGGGGGGGGGGGGGTTTCGCAGAGTGGATGAGTTGTGTTTTCCCGAAGAGATTTCCTCGAAATTTTTGTTCTTGTTGATGTTGTATTCCAGTTCTGCCTCAAGGTATCACAACCATTCGTGTCACCTCCAACTTAAATGTTAGGGATAACACTCGGAACCCATGATCTCATATGTACGCTAGTAAGGTTACCCGACTTGTATCTATGAGTATGAAAGAACATGGAATACAAAAGATATATAATAGACCACATAAGCCCAACCTAAGAGTCAACTCGTTGCATTGCATTTATTACGATGACCTACAACCACTTCTTCCTAATTGTCTCGCATCAAGCGTTGCCATGCCTAACCACACACAGTCAACCACACCGCCACTACAAATAACTGCACATCAATTATGACTTCCCATTTTATTACATCATTATCCATTTCTAGATTTTTCATTTATCAAGCTCATCACATTCATTACACTAAATTTTATTTCCAGTTACAATTTTCACTCAACCACTTCCCCTTTTCTGGATTAATATTCACATTATCCATCTAAATCCAAGTTGCTTTTATTCATTATTATAACTTCAGTTTTTATATCCATGCTCTTTTAATCATTTAACCAATCCAAAGATTCTATTAATTAACATATTTCACTACATTCATCATTAAATCATCAAGAAACACATTCTCTTTAATTAATTCATCAATTATTATTATCCATGATTCTAGACACTGATACAACTATATGTACTTCAAAAGAAGATTACCCGAAATAGAACAAGAAATCAAAGCTCAACCCTCCATATCAACTAACCATACCAAGTTTCTATTTAAATCACAACAAGGGATCTACGTTTAAACATATATAAATGGCATAAAATAACAATTATAGCAATTACAATGAGAAATCAATAAGGTTTCAAACAATGCCTGTGAGTTTATAAAAAACAAAGTCCGAACATAGTTGGCCATCAGTATTAATTCCAGTAATCATTATCATTTTTTATCATCTTAATTGATCAATTCATTATGAGCTGGTTTAAGCAAGCGAAGAAACCTAACAAATCATCAACTAACAACATCGATAATCAAGGGATTTGACCCCCAACATTTTTTCCTCACCCCGATCAACCCCAGACCAAAACCACAGTGTGGACTATGCACCACGATGCAAAGACCCATAAAGAAACAGAACCAAGGGATTTGATCTCTAGGTCTTCATGGTGTGACAGATAAACCTCACGTCGTGACCATAAAAGAGAAAATCCATATGTAAGGGTTTCCCTTCGATACATAAGGGTTTTTTCCTTCAATACATAAGGGTTTCTCCCTTTTCAAAAATTCTTGTCAAGACTCCATACGCCACAACTAAAGTCGTGTTGGCCTAAATTTGTTAAACAGTTCAAGAGGGGTGAATTGAGCTCTAAAATTTCACACCCACTTTTTGAGAGCTTCCTTTAAAATATTAAAATCAGTTATGCAACAAACTAAAAGTAAACAAGAGAAATGAACACATGAGATTTTATACTGGGTTGGAGCACAAATATCCCATAGTCCACTCTATAAACACTTTCTCAGTGGACTTGTGATTTTCATTATGTCCAGTCCTTTTCATGGTGACGACCTGACTTGAGTGCATGCAGCCGTCACTTGATACAAATATAAAGAATGAGCTTTTACTAGGATCCTATTATAGGACTTACAATAACCTTCACCCACACTCCGTATAAGGAGCATGCACTTGCACAAGAGGAGAAAATATATTGAAAAATAATTTTCACTTTAGACACACAATTGCAAGCAACAACTGATAGAAGAGAAGTCTTCTAGGAGAATAAATATTTTCTTCAAAGCAGCTTGAGGAAGAACCTCTAAAAGCATAAAAGAAGTTTCTTGAAGGCACAAGAGAAGCAGTATTTTAGCACACTTCTTTTCAAGTAGAACAGAGCTCATTGCAATGTATAAGAAGAAGAAGATGATATTTGGAATGCGAGCTCGATTTTCTTGCTCGTGTGTACAACGTTTCTTTTTTATTTAACTTATATATCCTCCTACGTAACTTCTATCGAGGTCACATAATTTAATTACTTACAAAAACGATAAACTTTTCATATCGATATTTTCTTTCTTTTCTCAACAAAAAGCATGGAAACATAAATAAGGTAACCGTTTTAACATTCTTGTAACTTGTATCTTTAGAGAAGTCGTTCATACCTTTACTCAACTCTTGATCAAAATCTTCAAAAACAACACTAAATTTTCCTTAAAATACTCCAATGATAATAAATACCTTGAGTAGCACCAACACATATGCAAACATACTCTACATAGGTGAAAACCATGTACCTGATTCCTCATATGAGAAATATAGCCACAAATCCAAAACTGTGTATGCTACTTGTTCACATAGATGAAACAACGTAAGAAAAATATCCATGAATCCAAATATTCCATGTAATAAATTTTATGTAGCCCAAAGAACCACATAGCCAAAACATCAATAATTTGATTCCACGTTACCAAAGTCTTCATGTAATTAAATCTACTACGTAGGCAATTATGCGTAGCTGAAGTATCGATGTAAGGAAATTTCACATACTTGATCTTGCTACTGGGCCTATGAGTCATGTAAGCCCCCCCCCTCAACCCAATTAAAAGGGGATTATCCAAAAATTAAATAAAAATGTAAGGCCTTCAGGCTTTTAGGTAGGCTACGTAACTGATTTTACATAAGCAGATTCACTACGTAAACGAATTCACGTAGGCAGATTCTCTTATATAAGCGATTTCACGTAGCCAAAATATCCATGTAAGGAAATTTTTCCAGACTTAAAACAATTTCAACTAAGGACAAAATTTACTTCGACAATGAAAATATATTTAAAACATGTTTAAACACACTTAAAGAGATCTATTAGAAACATAAAAAGAGGTTTTTATGAGAATCAAAACATATGACACATGGAATATGTTAGAAGAACATTAACAGTCCAACAAGCTGGTTACACTGTGACCGGGCTCCCAACTCGAAACAGCGCAACACTGAACTCTCACGCCTTAAACCCCTAAGCCGCGACACATCTTTAATCCATGAAAAACCATCATGTTGCAATGCAACCTTCATGGCATGATTCTTAGGAAAATCATCAAAAATCCTTCGCTCACCCTCAAGATTACCACCAAATATCCCCCGACCCCCTTAACACTCGAGAAACGACAAAGGGTTTGGGAAAATCCAAGCCCTTACACCAGATACATCTCAAACGATTTTCACCATTGAGAATCAAAACCAAACTCAGGAAGGAAAATGGGATGGTGTCATAAAACAAACATACTTGATCTTGCTACTGGGCCTATGAGTCATGTAAGCCCCCCCCCTCAACCCAATTAAAAGGGGGATTATCCAAAAATTAAATAAAAATGTAAGAAGGTCTGGTAGGCGCATGAACCAAGAGAATATCATGCCCGCACAATGCCTTCTCTTAACAATCTTGAATCTCAACAGTCCATTCCTCAAACATCACATCATCATTAATCTTCAACTCACCCCATTCAATGACATGAGAGTCATCATGAAGATACCAATGAAGCTGCAATACATGGAAAACTGCATGGACTTGATCCATCTACGGGGGAAGCGCAAATCAAGGAAAACCCTTACGTATGGATTTATTCTTATGTATTTCTTTGTCCACTTTTATAGTTACGACATGAGGTTTTTCTATCATTCCATGATTACCTCAAGATTAAATCCCTTGGTTATATTTCTTTAGGGTTCTTTGCACCATGGTACATAGGCCACACCATGGTTTTGGTTTGGGTTGGTTGGGATGAGGAAGAAGGTCTGGTAGGCGCATCGTGATTTCTGAGGTTTTGAACATTACAACATGACACCCTTAGCCATGTCATGAACCTCCCTATTTCCATAAAATAAATGTTCATTGACCATGAGGAAAAGGGGATTCATGTGGGGAGATCATGCCATGATCTTCAGGTCTAGGCTCGTCATGGCGTGATGAATCCCTGTCATATCGTGATTAGTGTTTTCTAGGATTTTCTATAAATTTGGGGTTCCATATGAATTTATCCTATTTCCTCCTCATTCCCTCAAAACCTAGGCGATTGTGGGATCATTTTAGATGAACCTAGGCCTCTACAATTAATCTTTAGGCCTTTGCTTTGTACAATAATTACCTTTGATCCAAGGTATCACTCTCCATCTCTTCTCTTTGTTTTTTCTCTTGTCCATTCTTTCCAATCCATGGAAGTATCAATTCCTCAAATTTATATGGGATTCTTATCAATGATTGATGAAGGATTCATGATAGGATGATGTCTTTAGGAATCGTAGGTTCATCATGAGGGTTCGTGTTGGTGATCTTTGTCCCTCATTCCATTATAGTTCGGTGATCATTAAAGCTTCATATCATAGTAGGGGATTCGATACTTCTCCTATCTAGAATGTGTAAATGTATAATCAACATGATTGGTTTCCTAAAGGGTAAATAGTTGAGATTGGCCTAAAGAATATAATAATATGGAATTAAAGATTTAAAAAGATGGTAGTGTCGTTTCACATGCAATTATGAATATTCTTCATGCTTTTGCCACATGATATTTCATAGATTGTATGATTGCCTATTGTTGTGATTAACTATGCTTCCTTGCATTATTTAGAATGCCTAAAACTGATTAATAAACTTAAAGATGGTAAGTTAGGGAAGGTAATGAATGAGATATTCATTTAGTTTATCATTATTCCTTAGAAATGTCTAACATGATAAGGTGTTGCCTTGAGCATATTATTTGGATCATTATCACTACTGTTTGTTGATGATTTCTTATATTTTGTTTCCTATTGAAACCTTCTCATAATGAATTGATTAATTAAGATGATAAATAATGATGATGATTGCTGAAATTAATTCTAGTGTCTGACTACATCCGGACCTTATTTGCTTTAAATTTGTATGCATTGTTTGAAGCCTTATTGATTTCTCTTTTTTGCTGCTAGAATTATGATTTTATTCCATTTATATATGTTAGAACATAGAGACCTTTCTATCATTTAAATAGAAACCCGATATGGTTGGTTGATATGGAAAGAGTTGAGTTGTGTTGATATTGTGGTGGTGGCGGATTAATGCAGTTGATGGTGGTATAGTGTGGATGGTGTGGAAAGATGTTGGGGATGATGTAGGGATGGTTAGCTATGGTCGTGGGACCTGTTTGATTGCCACATGATTATTTCTTGCTTATAGTTTCTTATTTTATTTCAAGTATATCTTCTTTTGAAGCAAGTATAGTTGTTTCTTAGTGCATAGAATCATGGATGGTAATAATTGATGAATTAATGAAGGGAAGATGGTTTTTGAAGATTTAATGATGAATATAGTAGAATATGTTAATTAATAGAAGCTATGGATTGGTTAAATGATTAAAATAACATGGATATAAAAACTGGAACTATAATGATGAATAAAAACAACTTGTATTTAGACGGTTAGTATGAATATTAATCCATAATCGATGTTGGGATATTATTAAATGACCAATTAATAATAAGCGGTTAAAGTTAATATTATACCACGAAGCTTGTGTTCTTATAAAAGTATTAGTTTCCCAGTCATTAGTGATGGAAATAAGGTTGTCATGTGAGGCACTAGTTATATATTAAGTCTTGGATAAGATCGTTTCCCTTAGAATGGTTGTGTGGTGTAATGTTCATTATGTTTTGTTATTGCTTATGCTCCACCACCCGAGTCAGATAATGTGGCCGATGCCCATATTCGACCTTGGGTTTTAGGTGTTCTCCCAACATCTAGGTTATTGAGGATTCAGTTGGCTGATTACTCCCCCTACCTTGCTATCTCTTCAAGATATGTGGACATATCCACGCGATAATGGCTTAAGATTATAGGATATATACTCTTATGGGCTGTATTGGCTCACATGTATGACATACATGTATATACGAACAATGGAAACTTAAGGATATAACGTATAATTTTATCCAGGCTGTAATGGCTTATGATTACCACATTTGTATGTACACGCAAGATGTAATAGATTTAGTTATAATATGTATTTTCATGAGTTGTAATGGATCTCATTCTTATAATGTGATTATGGGGATGTGATAGTGATGTGGTTGCGAAGTGTGGCTGTGGATGTGATTGTGTGGATGTGGTTGTGATGTGTTGACATGTATATACCGGTTGAGTGAATATTTGTGGTTGGTCAAAGTAATAATTGTGATATTATTACTTGTGCTAAATAAATTCAATTGAGTGTTGTTAATAAAAATTTATTTACTATTATTGATAATTAATGAAGGTTATTGTTGAAATATTTATGGTGGTAATGATGACAAAGATTTAATAATAATAATAAAATATTGTTGTTATTATTATCATTATTAAATTGGGAAAATAATATTGGTATGCATATATATATAATGTGTGTGTGTGTGTATATATGGGATAAATATATATGCATATATATACATGTTTGGGTGTATATATGTATATACAGATTTGTGTGTATATATATAACATGTATATATATGGGTTAAATATATATGTGTAAACACACACACACACACACTTGTGCGGGTGTATATATATACGGATGTATATATATATATATATATAACGTGTATATATATGAGTTAAATATATATATATATGTGTGTGTGTGTGTGGGTGTGTGTGTGTATATATAATGTGTATATATAAGGATTCCTTTTAAAATGTATTTAATGACTGATTAAATGCGTTTAAATGAGGAATTTTGAAAAAAACATGTAAGAGGCATATGGGATGGCACATAGATTTAAGATGAAAGAGAAATAAATAAAATGAAATAAATGAGATGGATATAAGATATAATAAATGATGAAAATAAATTTAAATAAAAAAACTTATAAAATGTTGAAGGAAGGGGGAGTGCGCAGCGCATAGGGGGAAATTCCCCCCCATTCTCAAGCCTCTCTCCAACTCCCCATCTCTCTTATATTCTTTTTTTAATATTTTTCAGACTTTTCTCTTCGATATCTCCTATGATATTGATTAGATTGACACGCTGTCGGCACCGTTGGGTTCATCTCGACAAGAATAAATTTAATCCTAAGCTTGTTTTTAAGGAAGTGAAGTATTTTGTTTAGATTTAATTTAATCATTTTTTTAATTTTTATTAATTATCGAAGATGGTGATAATTTTAATAAAATATTGGTTCAATAGGAAACGTCTCTTAGGGGTGAAATTAGACTCGGTTAGTGACCCTTATCGTCAAAACATCATTGCACATAAGGCAGGAAGCCCTTGACTTTAGCACATATTTTATTACAGGTTATTGGCTTGGTTGATGTGCGCGTGTGGAGCCCTGAGCCTATGTACGATGCTTGACCACATGAGTTGTGTGTGGCCTTGACCTGTGCTTATGTTTATTGCATATGGATTGTGACAATTATGATACATGTTGGTTGACGTGATATTTGATCGATCATGTTTATTTGTATCATATATGATGTCTTCCAGTCTTCTGCAGTTAAGCATGTAGGTTTGGCCTATTTGGTCGACATGTGAGACGTGACACATGCTTGGGACCATCCTCCGAGAAGGATATTACAGGATTGGGTTGAAATGTACTTGGACTATTCCAGTCGGCAGGATGTGTCACATGCTTTGGGCTATCTATTTAGGAGGGATGTGCTAGACTTTGGTCGGCATGTGAGATTTGACGCATGTTTGAGCTATTCACTCGAGACGGATGTGCCAGACTTGGGTCAACATGTACTTGGACTATCCCAGCCAACAAAATGTGTCACATGCTTAGGGATATCCAATGAGGAGGATGTGTTGTTTCCGACCCAACATCTGGTATCAAAGGAGGTTATCCGTGTTTTCTTACTGATTAATATGGGGGATTCACGCCGTGGGATTTCTGCTCACATTGAATTGTTCAATGGGAAAAATGATTTTACACTTTGGCAGCAAAGAGTTAAAAATATTTTGGTCCGTGAGAAGACAATGAAGGCATTGAAGAAAAAATCAGAGAAGCCGGAGACGATGAGTGATGATGATTGGAAGGATATGCGAGAGTTGGCAACAAGCACGATTCAGATGTATTTGGGTGATAATACACTGCGCGAAGTGATGAATCTGACAGATCTGGAGGAGATCTGGGTGAAGCTTGAAAGTAGGTATAAATCAAAATCCCTCACAAATCGTTTATATTTGAAGAAATAGTTGTATCGTTTGCGAATGCCAGAGAATGGAGATTTAGGTAACCATCTGGACGAGTTCACCAAACTTCTGACGGAGCTATCCTCAGTGGCGGTCAAGACTGATGATAAAGGTAACGCGATACCTGTTGAAATGGAAGAAGAAGACAAGGCTTTGCTTCTTTTGGGTTCATTTCCTGATTCATATGATAACCTCGTCACCACACTGTTGTTTGGGAAGGATACACTGAAGTTGGATGATGTGATTTCGTCGTTGTTGATGAATGAGACTCGACGAAAGACAAATGATGGTGAATCTTTAGGTTATGGTGGTACTCTGGCTGTGGCAGATGGACGCGGTAGTCAGAGAGGTCGATCAAAGACAAGAAGAAAGGTTAAGTGCTACTTTTGCAACAAGGAGGGTCATGTGCAGAGACACTGCTATGAATTGAAAAATCTTAAGAAGGAAAAGAAGGCGCACGACACCGATTCTGAGGATACCGGCGTAAGTCTTGTTCAGGGTGAGGGTGATTTACTTTCAGTTGACATTGATTGTCGCGGGTCAGATTTGTACACCGAATGGGTGGTTGATTCAGCAGCATCATACCATATTTCACCAAAGAAGGGACTATTTTCTTCATATGAAGATGGTGAATTTGGTAGATTGAAGATGGGAAATGGATATTCTGCTGATGTCATTGGTGTTGGTGATATTTGTATCACTAAAAATGCAGGCTTTACACTAACATTGGAGGATGTGAGACATGTTCCAGGTATTCGCCATAATTTGTTATCTGCTAGTTCTCTTGATACTGATGGATTTAGGAGTTCGTTTAGCGGTGGAAGATGGACTTTGTCCAGAGGATCAATGGTTTATGCGTGTAGCAAAATTGATGACATGCTTTACAGGATAGATGTAAAGGCATTCAGTGATGTGACGAATCCAGTTGCGAAGAGGACTTCATCAGATTTGTGGCAGTGGCGATCGTCGTGCATGAGTCGAAGACCGTCGACTAAGTTGAAGAAGGTTTGGAAGCCGAAGCTTTTCATGGTAGGTGTTTCAGATCTTACACCTAATTATTTTTCTTCAGAGAGTGCCACTATTGAAGAAAGAATGGAAATCAAAGATCGAGGTGATGCGCTGAGTGTTTTTGACTGCTCGAAGGATGTTGAGCAGAGGGAGCAAGTAATTCCTGCAGGTGCTCCAGATTATGTGGCAATCACAGTTATGGGGGAGCCAGATATTGTTGATTCTGGTATTAGCGGTGCAGACTTAAGTATGAAGAAGACTTCGACATTTGGATTTCTTTTGCAGGGGGAGCTTTCAGGTTTCCATCAGAGATGCAAAAGAGGGATGTCATATTTTCTGCAGAGGATGGCAGTTGGTGCAATACCAACTGTTTTTCTTTCCAACTGAGTTTGTTGGATGCGATATCCTTTCAAATATAAACTCAGTTGCGACAACAAAAAATTTGTGAGAATCACCAATGTAAACGAATCACCAAACCAAACAGTAGAATACAAAATTTGGACACAAATTTTAACGTGAAAAAACCCTCCTTTCGAAGGATTAAAAACCACGGGGCAACTCTGCGAAAAATCCACTATGAATCAGAGAGTACAAAAATCCAAGTTAAACCCAAAACTTGAATCGCAAATACAGCATAAAAACCTGTGCGAAAAACCACACCCTGATATGCCTTCGTCGCCTCTCTGATAATAGTCCGTGACAATACGTCAGCCTTAAGAGATCAAAATCGAACTTGTAGCGTCGTTGCAGCACCTCGTTGCACAACCTGATTTGTCGCTGCTCACTGCTGCCTACGCCCTAGAAAACAGTTACCCAAGTATCTGCTCTCCTTGGGTTGTCACGCACCACCAAATTTTCACTCCCTTGATTCGCTGCTTCCCCTTTAATAGGCTCCCATATGCCACATATCTTGATTGAAAAGGAAATCTGAAAATATCTCAAAAAGATATCATGAGATATTACCTGAATCTCATGCTGGAAGATACATAGTGGAAGAATCTTGAATTTCCAAAAAAATATATCTTCAAATCTAAAAGATACATCATATCTAAAATAATGGAAACACCCATGTGTGGGTTGAAACCCAACATGTGTTAGGTTGGTTACCAATGTTATATCCACATGGTGCCGAAATAGGTATGTTTCTCTCGGCATAATGCCAAAGTAGGTAGAGCTGATCCCCATTGACCTGAAATATGATTTGTGATTATGTGATATATTGTTGTTTATATTTGTACCTTGTTTATGATCATGGTATACACTTGTATATCTTATGCACTGATCTTAAAGGTCATTGGTGGTATCCTACCGAGTCTTGTAATCACACTATACTCAGGAATTTTGGTGCACTTGTAGATTTCATGACTAGAGACCCGGTGAAGGGAAAATGCTCTATGGTGGACAGCTGAGCAGGGGAGTACAAAGCTGGCAGTAGATTGGGATGGGCACCTAAGGACCTTGTTGTTTATTTTTTTATCATTCTTTGTCTCCTTTATACTCTAGTTTGGCTTTCCACTTTGGGATCATTTTATCTATATTCCATCTTATATTTCTGTATTTACTAAAAGATTATTTATTTTATTGATTATTTATTTCTTATGTTCAATCTGATGGAGGGTATAGTCTCCCCATGGTTTCAATCAAGACCATCGCTGTTAGTCGACAACCTTTGATGTACAAGGAGGAACACCTGAGGTCATGTGATATTCTGGCTTAGACCTAGTGATTTGAGCCGGGATGTCACAAAATGGTATCAGAGGTATTCACTAATTTTTTTCTATTTATATTGATTTGGAATAGGATAGACAGGAGTTAAGATGGTTGAGACTCAGGAATAGGAACTATAATAGCGTCTGATCATCACTGTATAGTGGACCCCCAAGTTTCCATAAAGAAGGAATTTATGTTTTGTTGTTTGATGTTACCATTGTTTAAATTCACCTTGGGTGATGCACATGAATTTGATATGTGGTTTATGGGTTTTGATGTGAATTCATGCATCATTATCATCACGTAGGTTCACATGCCATATATATATATTGCTTGCATTAGATAGAGCCCAAATAATTAAATGTCTATTGAAACTGTGATATGTTCCTTGGTGCATTATATATAGAATTATTTTATTTGATCATGTTATATTCTATCCTTGAGTGTATATATGTGGCTGTGAATAAACTATAGATGTTGGTAATATGGACTTAAGTCTTGAATAAATTGGATTTAATGAATAATTTGGATCGGGTTATCACTTGGTATAAGTGGTGGTTTCAATGAGTTTGAATGGAATTAAAATATACTGATTGTATTTTTTTTTTAATTTTAATATGAAAACTTCTATGTTGGTGAGTAGTGACTCCATGATCCAGAATGATTCTTGAAGATGAGAAGAATTATGTCAGGAAGATTATAACGACTCATGTCGTTAGTTTTTAATTTTTGGTTTAAGAGATTTATTTAAAAGGCAGAATATATGATTGTAAAAAAATTTATCAAATTATATTGATTTGTTTGAACTGATAAAAATTAACATGCATCTGATTTTTTTGGTAGTTAAAATAATAATAATAATTTTATTATTATTATTTGTGTCAAAGAAAAAGATGGAAATATACATGTGTAATTAATAATTGTGTTACAGTGGAAATATTTGTTGGGTGAATATTTGTGGATGGTCAAAGTAATAATTGTGCTATTTTTACTTGTGCTAAATAAATGAAATTGAGTGTGATTAATAAAAATTTTCTTACTATTACTGGCAATTAATAAAGGTTATTATTGAAATATTTATGATGGCAATGACAACGGAGATTTAATAACAATAATTAAATATTGTTAATATTATTATCATCATTAAATTGGGGAAATAATATTGGTGTGTGTGTATATATATATATATAACGTGTGTATATATATGGGATAAATATATGTGTATATATACATGTGAATGTTTATATATGTATATATGGATGTTTTTATATATATATACACACACACCATGTATATATATGGGTTAAATATATATGTATATATATATGTGGGTGTATATATGTATACGTGGGTGTATGCATATATATATATATAAAATGTTTGTATATATATATAAGGATGACTTTTAAAATATATTTAATGATTGACTAAACGTATCTAGATGAGGAATTTAGAAAAAAATGTAAGAGGTATATGGGGTGGCATGTGGATTTAAGATGAAAGAGAAATAAATAAAATGAAATAAATAAGATGGATATAAGATAAAATAAATGATGGAAATAAAATGAAATGAAAAAAACTTATAAAACGTTGAAGGAAGGGGGAGTTCACAACACATAGGGGGAAATTTCTCCCCATTCTCACGCCTCTCTCGAACACTCCCTCTCTCTTATATTCCTTTTTATTTTTATTTTTTAAACTTATCTCTTCGATATCTCCTGCGATATTGAACGGATTGACGCACCGTTAGTACTATTGGGTTTGTCTCAATGAGCAAAAATTTAATCTTAAGTTTGTTTTTGAAGGAAGCAAGATATTTTTTTATATTTAATTTAATATTTTTTTCAATTTTTATTAATTATATAAGATGGCGATAATTCTAATAAAAGCCTGGTTCACTAGCCAACGTCTCTTAGGGGTGAAATTGGACTCGGTTAGAGACCCTTATCATTAGAACATCATTGCACATAAGGTAGAAATACCTTGACATCAGCGCATATTTTATTACAGGTTATTGGCTTGGTTGATGTGTGCATGTGTAGCCCTGAGAAACTATGTCTGATGCTTGATCATATGTGGTGTGTGTGGCCTTGACCTGTGCTTGTGTTTCTTGTATATGGTTTGTGTTTATTATGTTAACCGTTGTTTGATGTGATGTTTGATCTGTAATGCGTATTTGTATTGTATATGCCATCTTCCAGTCTTCTGTAATTGAGCATGTAGGTTTGAATTATTTGGTCGGTATGTGAGATGTGGGACTACCCTTCAAGACGGATGTTCCAAACTTGGGTTGACATGTACTTGGACTATTCTAGTCGGCAGGATATGTCACATGCTTGGTGCTTTCCATTCAGGAGGGATGTGCTAGACTTTGGATTACATGTGAGATTTGACGCATGTTTGGGATATCCACTTGAGATGAATGTGCCAGACTTGGGTCTACATGTACTTGAACTATCCCATCTGGCGGAATGTGTCTCATGTTTAGGGATATCCATTTAGGAGAATGTGTTAGGCTAATTACTGATGACCTATCAACATGGTTCTAAAACATGCATGTTTCTCCCAGCATGGTGCCAAAATATGCAGAGCCAGTCCTCGTGGACCCGACATATGATTTGTGATTATGTGATATATTGATGTTTATATCTATACATTGTTTATGATCATGACATACACTTGTATATCTTATGAACTAATGATAAGGTTCATTGGTGGTGTCTCACTTAGTCTTGTACTCACACCCTACTTGGTCATTTTGGTGTACTTGCAGATTTCATGACCAGAGACCTGATGAAGGGTAAGGGCCCTATGATGGACAATTGGGAAAAGGAGTATAGAGCTTTTAGTGGATTGGGATGGGAACCTTAGAACTCCTCTATTTATTTATTTATCATCAGTTGTTTCCTTTATACTCTTGTTTGGATTTCCAATTTGTGATCCATTTATCTATATGCCATCTTAGATTTCCACATGTACTCTGAGATGATTTATTTTATTCGATATTTATTTCTTTGGTGTAAAACGATGGAGGTTATATTCTTCCCATTGTTCCACTCGAGACCCTCACAGCTAGTCGACAAACTCTGGCATAGGGGGAGGTGATTAGACACTAAATTAGGCTAATATTCATTATTAATATACATAATATTCATGTTCTTTATTATTCATAAACACCATTTTAGTGCATTTTACACTCTGAACATCATTTCACATTATGATTGTAATACCTTCTTAAAATGCACTATTATGTGGTACATTTTTGAACATCATTTGAAGTACACAATGATTCATCTGATTATACCTATTTTATTTTGATATTTTTGAAAATTTATCTAAACTCCAATATGAACATGTTTCATTCAGGGATCAATGGAGAATTCATGGAAGAAGATGGGGATATTTTGTGATGAAAGGAAGCAATTCTAGAGAAGGAAGATTGGACACCATCCCACTGATGAGATGGTGGGGCCCAACATACAGACCCAATGAATACCAAATTTCGTGGGATGCTATAATACATGTAGAGGAACAAATCACTCTTCGGGATCTAATGCTAATTCGGTGTCCATGGTGTCCATTTAGGCAGCCCAAGGTAGAGATAAAATTCTGGGCCAGATTCTGCGGCCCAGAAAAACAGCCCACCAATTAAACCATATCTCGAAAACCATAACTACTTTTGGGCTGAGATTTTACAGTCTGTTAGGGGACATCTGTAGATTAATTTAGGTCTTATATGGACCACCCAAATTCGGCCATCTAGAAGGTTTTTCATGCGCCTCTGTTTGGTAGATGCAAGCTGGATGCCTTTTTGGGTCAAGGGTGGAAAGTCTTCTTTCCACAAACTTTCCACTACCCTAGACCTACCATACTCAAGTGGGATGACTTGTACTGTTGGAGGCTGGACCCAAGGCTCCCAAAATTCCTATTTAAGGCAGTGGTGGTGAATAAGTTTTTGATCTTGGAAGCTTTGTTCAATTGTAATGTTATGCTGCAATTTTGTTGTCTCAAATTTGTCTTTCACATGTAAGTTGTTCAATTCACTTTAGTTTCTTAATAAAAGTTATTTTTCTACTCTTATTCTATTGTTATTCATATCACTTTAATACCATTGGATCAAGGTGTGAATTTATTCACACCAAACCTTGTGAAATTATTCACACAACGGTGAAGTGATCATTTTATTTTTGTTGTTTTCTTACTTCTCCATTTCCTCCCTCATGAGTCTACTTTCTGCTTCCATTGAAACCATGGGATCAATGGAGGGATAACCCACTTATGGGTTGATCCAAGGGAGTATAAAGGGTCTGTATTGGATGTTATTTATCACCTCATTAATGTATAATCACTTCTTTAATTGAGATTTTTATTTGATGATTTTTAAACTCCATCGTCCTTGTTGAATTTAAGGCCACACACTTCAAGCGCTAATACGAACCTTTACCTTGAGGTGCTCAAAACTTTGATCCTTCAAGTGTATAGGTGATTAGTATTAAAGGGTGTAGGCATTAAACCAGTAAGTTATGATGTTGTTTTATCTCCTTAAATGAACCCATCTCAAATATAAGAAATTGAAATCATTAAAAAGGAAATACGTCCAATCCACCCCGAGCGATAAACTAGGATCAACTCATTATTTTAAATTGAATTCACTTAAGTATCTTAGAGTTACTTTAAACCCATCTAAAATAAACCTAATTTGGCCACTTCATAGCCAAAAACAGTCCATAGAATGTACGTGTCTATAGGTTACTTCTTAGGTCTCTGAGGATTCGACAACCCAAGCTAAACTAGAAGGACCATCTTACCTTCTTCTCTTGGGTAAATTTGAGCGAGAATAAAATTTTGGCACCGTTTCCGGGGACCTAAGTAAGTTATCTTAGACAATAGCATCCTTTTCTCACCCCACTTTTCTATTCTCATCCACTATTTCACTACCAATGGAAATCCCTTTTGAACAAACCCAAACATGGGGAACCTCTCCTTACTTTGATCACTCCACACCAAGTGTGATGTACAATGACCATCCTAGTTTCTACTGGTGGGATAATCAACAACCTAATGAACCACAATGTTTTTACTCCTATGATCCACAAAACATTCCAACATATAACGAGTTTCAATCCCAACAAGGCCAATCAGAACATCCTCCTATAGAATTCCAACAACTTAATTATCCTCTTCGAATAGACCATCTTCCTCAACCCCTTGCCCATCATGATCCACAACCATTACTTGAAAAATTGTTTCAACAAATGGAGAAAATTAATTTTGAGGTTTCATCTTTGAGGTTATAACTACAAAGCATTAAAACTTATGAGGAACACATCCCTACACCAACTGTCCCTTCCATAACCTTATGTGACGTTTCTTGTTCCCCACAAACCCCACGTGAATTTATTGAAGAACCAACCTTTGGATTTGGGATAGATGAAGAAGATCAAGGAATTGTTGAAGGGTATTTAAATCAAGAGGAAATTGACTTTTTGGATTCAAAAGAGGAGAATTTGACATCATGGATTGAGTCTCCTAAGCATAACTCCATTGATAAATTTTCAAAAACATCAACCATTGAACCATTATGAGAAATCACAAACATTGAGTCCATACCTATTCCTAAAATTGATCTTTCCAATTTTGTGGTTGAATCTTCTATTCAAAAGTAACCAATTCTATTGAGCAATTTTGAAAATGAAACTGAGTTCAATTCAAAGTCCCAACCAATGTTTGAATGTTTTAGCCTACCTGAACTTGAACAAAAGGACTTTCCATCCACCCTCAAGTTTCCATTCGTTGGGGATAGCCAAAAACTTCCAGTTTTCACCATTTCTTATCTTGAAACCAATAAAGAGGTAATGATTCTTAATGTCTTAAAAAATACTACAAAATAAATTGAATCCATCATTTTTGATATTCCTTGGATTTACCTTCTCATTTTAGAACAGAGTTTTTTGCATGAAAAAAATTATAAACAAAGAATCAATCTCAATATAGTGGACATGGAGAAATATGGGGTCCTTAAAATTTTTAAAATTGGTATTGGGTAAGTAAGGGGTCCATGTCGGGCTGACGACGTTAAATAAAGCGCTACACGGGAGGCAACCCATGGTTTTCATGTTTTTAATTTTTATGAATCATGTTTATTTTTCAAATAAGATTAATTAATCATTTTTATATTTAAAAAATAAAAAAAATAAAAAATAAAAATAAAAATAATAAAAAATAGACTTTTGACCTGTTCTTCTATTATGAGTATGGATGGGTACGAAAGGGGAGCGCCATATTCATCCGTGTCACGTGGTGTGATCCTTGAGTAATACCTTACCCAGAAATTTAACAAGAAGACAATGTATCATCAGTTTAATTTATTTTATTTTTATGTGTTTGTAGGTTAAAAAATAAAAATACAAAAAAATAAATAAAAATGTAATAATAAAAAAGTCCACGCCGTAGGTCATGGGGAAAACCCCATCACAACCGGAGAAGCTGCGGGGATTCGAACCCGGGACCGAAGGGAGACAGGGGTGCGCGATTACAACTGACCTACAACCTTTTGTGCTTCCTTATTCTATAATTTTTTTATATATACTTATATTTTACTTTATTTATTATATATATATATATATATACTATTTTTTTTGTTTGTTTGTTTTCCTTTTTTCCACTAGGGAACTCTGCAAGCGACATGGATATCAAAGGACTAAAAGGGAGCAACAAGAATTTTAACTTCAACCACCAGGTGACTTAATTACATGATCCTAATTTTCAATTTCCTTTTTGAAATTTCATTATCTACCTCTACCCCATTCTAAATTTTCTTTTATTTAAACACTGGGGACAATGTTGTTTTATGTTGGGGGGGAGAGATAAAATAAAAAAAATGCTTTTGTGTCAAAAAAAAATTGAATGATTTGAAAAAGAAATTGTGTAAATGGAAGGAAAAATTCCTTTAACTTTAAACATGGTAATACACATTGCACACATTGAAACTAAATATCAAACAATTTAGCATGCCCTGATTCTGATTTTAATCCTTTTATAATTTCATGAGCATAGATTTTGGAAAGTGTGGTTGTCCAATGTGATATTTCATTGTTTATATTTTCATCTAAATTAAAAAAGATCACAATGCACGTCCTTTGGATAGTGGGGTATTAGTTTGAGTTCATGGGGTCCCCTAAATAATTAGCACAGGTCTGGTGATCATTTTAGTTTAATATGAGTATTCAAAAAAAAAATAAAATAAAAAAAATTGCACGTAGAGCAATGAAATGACCTAATGCCAGGCTTTCAGCACTTGGAGATCGTGACTCCATAGTTTTCTGGCCTAGAGTTAGTAATTTTATCTCTATTTTTGGTAATTTGAATTTGTTTTTGACTAAGTTAACTCGAGATGATGCCTGAGTATGTGGGATTCACTTGGTGCCCTAAGGTCTTTGAGCCTGGGAGTCATCGGCAAAGTCTCGCTATAAGGGTTTACTCTTTTGAGTGCAACTTCAATTACCATGACAAAATTGCAAAAATAAAATAAAAAATAAAATAATACAATAAAAAATTTGAATACTCATCTTAATATTTAAATGTGATTCCACCTAGCACTTCTGTAATTTTCCCCTTGAATAAAGATGAACCCCCATGTCTATTGTGATGCACAACACATCCTCATACTTAATTGATATTGGATGAAAATGGCAATGAATTTGAACAAAGGAATGAGATTGGGATTGAGATCTACTTATGAAACTATCTTGTATTAAAATATTTTGATGGGTTTCATGATTGTTTGGTATATGGGTTTCTGGTGATCATTGTGTATTAAAATGTTTTTGGAAAAGGGAATTCGAATTTCATATTATTGAGATATATTTTGCTCGGGACTAGCAAAACTCAACTTGAGGGGTGTGATTAGCCACTAAATGAGGCTAATATTCATTTTTAATATAAAAAATATTCATGTTCTTTATTATTCATAAACACCATTTTAGTTCATTTTACACTCTGAACATCATTTCACATTATGATTGTAATACCTTCTTAAAATGCACTATTATGTGGTACATTTTTGAACATCATTTGAAGTACCCAATGATTCATCTGATTATACATATTTTAATTTGATATTTTTGGAAATTGATCTACACTCCAATATGAATATGTTTCATTCAAGGATCAATGGAGAATTCATGGAAGAAGATGGGGATATTTTGTGATGAAATGAAGCAATTCTAGAGAAGAAAGATTAGAAACCATTCCACTGATGAGACGGTGGGACCCAACATACAAACCCAATGAATCCCAAATTTAGTGGGATGCTATAATAGATGAAGAGTAACAAATCACTCTTCAGGATTCAATGCTAATTCGGCCTCCATGGTGTCCATTTAGGTGGCCCAAGGTAGAGATAAAATTCTGTGCCAGATTCTGCGGCCCAGAAAAACAGCCCACCAATTAAACAATATCTTGAAAACCATAACACCTTTTGGGATGATATTTCACAGTATGTTAGAGGACATCCGGAGATTAATTTAAGTGTTCTATGGCCTACCCAAATTCTTCCATCTAGAAGGTGTTTCATGCGCCTCTGTTTGGTGGATGCAAGCTGGATGCCTTTTCGGGTCAAGGGTGGAAAGTCTTCTTTCCACAAACTTTCCACCACCCTAGACCTACCATACTCAGGTGGGATGACTTTTACTATTGGAGGCTCGACCCAAGGCTCCAAAAATGATTATTTAAGGCAGTGGTGGTGGAGTATTTTTTGATCTTGGATGCTTTGTTCAATTGTAATGTTATGCTATAATTTTGTTGTCTCAAATTTTTCTTTCACATGTAAGTTGTTCAATTCACTTTAGTTTCTTAATAAAAGTTTTTCTTCTACTCTTATTCTGTTTTTTTTCATATCACTTTTATACCATTGGATCAAGGTGTGAATTTATTCACACCAAACCTTGTGAAATTATTCACACAACGGTGAAGTGATCATTTTATTTTTGTTTTTTTTCTTACTTCTCTATTTCCTCCCTCATGAGTCTACTTTCCGCTTCCATTGAAACCATGGGATAAATGGAGGGATAACCCACTTATGGGTTGATCCAAAGGAGTATCAAGGGGCTGGATTGGATGTTATTTATCAGCTCATTAATGTATAATCACTTCTTTAATTGAGATTTTTATTTGACGATTTTTAAACTCCATCGTCCTTGTTGAATTTAAGGCCACACACTTCAAGTGCTAATACGAACCTTTACCTTGAAGTGCTAAAAACTTTGATCGTTCAAGTGTATAGGTGATTAGTATTAAAGGGTGGAGGTATTAAACCAGTAAATGATGATGTTGTTTTATCTCCTTAAATGAACCCATCTCAAATATAAGAAATTGAAATCATTAAAAAGGAAATACATCCAATCCACCCCGAGCAATAACCTAGGATCAACTCATTCTTTTAAATTGAATTCACTTAAGTCTCTTAGAGTTACTTTAAACCCATCTAAAATAAACCCAAGTTGGCCACTTCATAGCCAAAAACATTCCATAGAATGTACGTGTCTATAGGTTACTTCTTAGGTCTCTGAGGATTCGACAACCCAAGCTAAACTACAAGGACTGTCTTACCTTCTTCTCTTGGGTAAATTTGAGCGAGAATCAAATTTTGGTGCCGTTTCTGCAGACCTAAGTAAGTTATCTTATACACTAGCATCCTTTTGTCACCCCACTTTTCTATTCTCATCCACTATTTCAATACCAATGGAAATCCCTTTTGAAGAAACCCAAACATGGGGAACCTCTCCTTACTTTGATCACTCCACACCAAGTGTGATGTACAATGACCATCCTAGTTTCTACTGGTGGGATAATCAAAAACCTAATGAACCACAATGTTTTTACTCCTATGATCCACAAAACATTCCAACATATAACGATTTTCAATCCCAACAAGGCCAATCAGAACATCCTCCTGTAGAATTCCAACAACTTAATTATCCTCTTGGAATAAACCATCTTCCTCAACCCCTTTCCAATAATGATCCACAACCATTACTTTAAAAATTGTGTCAACAAATGGAGATAATTAATTTTGAGGTTTCATCTTTGAGGTTAGAACTACAAAGCATTAAAACTTATGAGGAACACATCCCTACACCAACTTTCCCTTCCATAACCTTATGTGACGTTTCTTGTTTCCCACATACCCCACGTGAATTTATTGAAGAACCAACCTTTGGATTTGGGATAGATGAAGAATATCAAGGAATTTTTGAAGGGTCTTTAAATCAAGAGGAAATTGACTTTTTGGATTCAAAAGATGACAATTTGACATCATGGATTGAGTCTCCTTAGCATAACTCCATTGATAAATTTTCAAAAACACCAACCATTGAACCATTAAGAGAAATCACAAACATTAAGTCCATACCTATTCCGAAAATTGATATTTCCAATTTGGTGGTTGAATCTTCTATTCGAAAGGAACCAATTCTATTGAGCAATTTTGAAAATGAAACTGAGTTCAATTCAAAGTCCCAACCTATGTTTGAATGTTTTAGCCTACCCGAACTTGAACAAAAGGACTTTCCATCCACCCTCAAGTTTCCATTCATTGGGGATAGCCAAAAACTTCCAGTTTTCACCATTTCTTATATTGAAACCAACAAAGAGGTAATGATTCTTAATGTCTTAGAAAATACTACAAAAGAAATTTAATCCATCATTTCTCATATTCCTTGGATTTACCTGCTCATTTTAGAACATAGGTTTTTGCATGAAAAAAATTATAAACAAAGAATCAATCTCAATCTAGTGGACATGGAGAAATATGGGGTCCTTAAAATTTTGAAAATTGGTATTGGGTAAGTAAGGGGTCCATGTCGGGCTGACGACGTTAAATAAAGCGCTGCACGGGAGGCAACCCGTGGTTTTCATGTTTTTAATTTTTCTAAATCATGTTTATTTTTAAAATAAGCTTAATTAATCATTTTTATATTTAAAAAATAAAAAAAAATAAAAATAAAAAATAAAAAAATAAAAAATAGACTTTTTACCTGTTCTTCTATTATGAGTATGGATGGGCATGAAAGGGGAGCACCATATTCATCCGTGTCACGTGGTGTAATCCTTGAGTAATACCTTACCCATAAATTTAACAAGAAGACAATGTACCATCAGTTTAATTTACTTTATTTTTATGTGTTTTTAGGTTAAAAAATAAAAATACAAAAAAATAAATAAAAATATAATAATAAAAAATTCCACGTCGTAGGTCGTGGGGAAAACCCCGTCACAACTGGCGAAGCCATGGAGATTCGAACCCGGGACCAAAGGGAGACAGGGGTGCGTGCTTACCACTGACCTATGACCTTTTGTGCTTCCTTATTCTATAATTTTTATATATATACTTATATTTTACTTTATTTATTATATAAATATATACATATATATATATATACTGTTTTGTTTTGTTTGTTTGTTTTCCTTTTTCCACTAGGGAACTTTGCAAGCGACATGGATATCAAATGACTAAAAGGGAGCAGCAAGAATTTCAACTTCAACCACCAGGTGACTTCATTCCATGATCCTCATTTTCAATTTCCTTTTTTAACTTTCATTCTCTAGCTCTACCCCCTTATAAATTTTCTTTTATTTAAAAACTGGGGACAATTTTGTTTTAAGTTGGGGGAGAGATAAATAAAAAAAAAGGCTTTTGTGTCAAAAAAAATTGAATGATTTGAAAAATAAATTGTGTAAATGGAAGGAAAAATTCCTTTAACTTTAAACATGGTAATACACATTGCACACTTTGAAACTTAATATAAAATAATTTAGCATGCCCTGATTCTGATTTTAATCCTTGTATAATTTCATGAGCATAGATTTTGGAAAGTGTGGTTGTCCAATGTGATATTTCATTATTTATATTTTCATCCAAATTAAAAAAGATCACAATGAACGTCCTTTAGATAGTGGGGTATTAGTTTGAGTTCATGGGGTCCCCTAAATAAATAGCATAGGTTTGGTGATCATTTTAGTTTAATTTGAGTATTCAAAAAAAAATTAAAAAAAATTGCGCGTAGAGCAATGAAATGACATAATGCGTGGCTTTCGACACTTGGGGATCGTGACTCCATAGTTGTCTAGCCCAGAGTTAGTAATTTTATCTCTATTTTTGGTAATTTGAATTTGTTTTTGACTGAGTTAACTCGAGATGATGTCCGAGTATGTGGGCTTCACTTGGTGCCCTAAGGTCTTTGAGCCTGGGAGTTATCGGCAAAGTCTCGCAATGGGGGTTTACTCTTTTGAGTGCAACTTCAATTACCATGGAAAAATTGCAAAAAAAAAAAAAAACAAAAAAATAATACAATAAAAAATTTGAATACTCATCTTAATATTTAAATGTGATTCCACCTAGTACTTCCGTAATTTTTCCCTTGAATAAAGATGAACCCCCATGTCTATTGTGATGCACAACACATCCTCATACTTAATTGATATTGGATGAAATATGGAAATGAATTTGAACAAAGGAATGGACTTGGGATTAGGATCTACTTATGAAACTATCTTGTATTAAAATATTTTTATGGGTTTCATGATTGTTTGGTATATGGGTTTCTGGTGATCATTGTGTATTGAAATGTTTTTGGAAAAGGGAATTCGAATTTCATATTGTTGCGATATATTTTGCTCGGGACTAGCAAAACTCAAGTTGGGGGGTGTGATTAGCCACTAAATGAGACTAATATTCATTGTTAATATACATAATATTCATGTTCTTAATTATTCATAAACACCATTTTAGTGCATTTTACACTCTGAACATCATTTCACATTATGATTGTAATACCTTCTTAAAATGCACTATTATGTGGCACATTTTTGAACATCATTTGAAGTACCAAATGATTCATATGATTATATATATTTTAATTTTATATTTTTGGAAATTGATCTACACTCCATAATGAACATGTTTTATTCATGGATCAATGGAGAATTTATGGAAGAAGATGGAGATATTTTGTGATGAAAGGAAGCAATTCTAGAGAAGGCAGATTGGACACCAGCCCACTGATGAGACGGTGGGGACCAACATTAAGGCCCAATGAATCCAACATTACGTGGGATGATATAAGACATGTATAGGAACAAATCACTCTTCAGGATCCAATGATAATTCGGCCTCCATGGTATCCATTTAGGCGGCCCAAGGTAGAGATAAAATTCTGGACCAGATTCTACGGCCCAGAAAAACAGCCCACCAATTAAACCATATCTCGAAAACCATAACTCCTTTTGGGATGAGATTTTAAAGGATATTAGGGAACATACATATATTAATTTAATTATTCTATGGAACACCCAAATTCGGCAATCTAGAAGGTTTTTCATGCGCCTCTGTTTGGTGGATGCAAGCTGGATTCCTTTTCGGGTCAAGGGTGGAAAGTCTTCTTTCCACAAACTTTCCACCACCCTAGACCTACCATACTCACGTGGGATGACTTGTACTGTTGGTGGATCGACCCAAGGTTCCCAAAATGCCTATTTAAGGCAGTGGTGGTGAAGTATTTTTTGATCTTGGATGCTTTGTTCAATTGTAATGTTATGTTGCAATTTTGTTGTCTCAAATTTGTCTTTCACATGTAAGTTGTTCAATTAACTTTAGTTTATTAATAAAAGTTCTTCTTATACTCTTATTCTATTGTTATTCATATAACTTTGATACCATTGAATCAAGGTGTGAATTTATTCACACCAAACCTTGTGAAATTATTCACACAACGGTGAAGTGATCATTTTATTTTTGTTGTTTTCTTACTTCTCCATTTCCTCCCTCATGAGTCTACTTTCCGCTTCCATTGAAACCATGGGATCAATGGAGGGATAACCCACTTATGGGTTGATTCAAGGGAGTAGAAAGGGGATGAATTGGATGTTATTTATCACCTCATTAATGTATAATAACTTCTTTAATTGAGATTTTTATTTGATGATTTTTAAACCCCATCGTCCTTGTTGAATTTAAGGCCACACACTTCAAGTGCTAATACGAACCTTTACCTTGAAGTGCTCAAAAATTTGATCCTTAAAGTGTATAGGTGATTAGTATTAAAGGGTGTAGGCATTAAACCAGTAAATGATGATGTTGTTTTATCTCCTTAAATGAACTCATCTCAAATATAAGAAATTGAAATCATTAAAAAGGAAATACATCCAATCCACCCCGAGTGATAACCTAGGATCAACTCATTCTTTTAAATTGAATTCACTTAAGTCTCTTAGAGTTACTTTAAACCCATCTAAAATTAACCCAAGTTTTGCAATTCATATCCAAAAACAGTCCATAGAATGTACGTGTATATAGGTTACTTCTTAGGTCTCTGAGGATTCGACAACCCAAGCTAAACTACAAGGACCGTCTTACCTTCTTCTCTTGGGTAAATTTGAGCGAGAGTAAAATTTTGGCGCTGTTTTCGGGGACCTAAGTAAGTTATCTTAGACACTAGCATCCTTTTCTCACCCCACTTTTCTATTCTCATCCACTATTTCACTACCAATGGAAATCCCTTTTGAACAAACCCAAACATGGGGAACCTCTCCTTACTTTGATCACTCCACACCAAGTGTGATGTACAATGACCATCCTAGTTTGTACTGGTGGGATAATCAACAACCTAATGAACCACAATGTTTTTACTCCTATTATCCACAAAACATTCCAACATATAACGAGTTTCAATCCCAACAAGCCCAATCAGAACATCCTCCTGTAGAATTCCAACAACTTAATTATCCTCTTGTAATAGACCATCTTCCTCAACCCTTTGCCCATCATGATTCACAACCATTACTTGAAAAATTGTGTTAAAAAATGGAGAAAATTAATTTTGAGGTTTCATATTTGAGGTTAGAACTACAAAGCATTAAAACATATGAGGAACACATCCCTACACCAACTGTCCCTTCCATAACCTTATGTGACGTTTCTTGTTTCCCACAAACCCCACATGAATTTATTGAAGAACCAACCTTCGTATTTGGGATAGATGAATAAGATCAAGGAATTGTTGAAGGGTCTTTAAATAAAGAGGAAATTGACTTTTTGGATTCAAAATAGGATAATTTGACATCATGGATTGAGTCTCCTAAGCATAACTCCATTGATAAATTTTTAAAAACACCAACCATTGAACCATTAAGAGAAATCACAAACATTGAGTCCATACCTATTCCTAAAATTGATCTTTCCAATTTGGTGGTTGAATCTTCTATTCAAAAGGAACCAATTCTATTGAGCAATTTTAAAAATGAAACTGAGTTCAATTCAAAGTCCCAACCTATGTTTGATTGTTTTAGCCTACCTGAACTTGAACAAAAGGACTTTACATCCACCCTCAAGTTTCCATTCGTTGGGGATATCCAAAAACTTCTAGTTTTCACTATTTATTTTCTTGAAACCAATAAAGAGGTAATGATTCTTAATGTCTTAGAAAATACTACAAAAGAAATTGAACCCATCATTTCTGATATTCCTTGGATTTACCTGCTCATTTTAGAAGAGAGGTTTTTGCATGAAAAAAATTATAAATAAAGAATCAATATCAATCTAGTGGACATGGAGAAATATGGGGTGCTTAAAATTTTAAAAATTGGTATTGGGTAAGTAAGGGGTCCATGTCGGGCTGACGATGTTAAACAAAGCGCTGCACGGGAGGAAACCCGTGGTTTTCATGTTTTTAATATTTCTGAATCATGTTTATTTTTCAAATAAGATTAATTAATCATTTTTATATTTAAAAAAAAATAAAAAAAATAAAAAAAATAAAAAATAGACTTTTGACATGTTCTTCTATTATGAGTATGGATGGGTATGAAAGGGGAGTGCCATATTCATCCATGTCACGTGGTGTGATCCTTGAGTAATACCTTACCCATAAATTTAACAAGATGACAATGTATCATCAATTTAATTTAATTTTTTTTATGTTTTTGTAGGTTAAAAAATAAAAATACAAAAAAATAAATAAAAATATAATAATAAAAAAGTCAACGCCGCAGGTCGTGGGGCAAACCCCATCACAACCGGCGAAGCCGTGTAGATTCGAACCCGGGACCGAAGGGAGATAGGGGTGTGCGCTTACCACTGACCTACGACCTTTTGTGATTCCTTATTCTATAACTTGCATATATATACTTATATTTTACTTTCTTTATTATATATATATATATATATATATATATACTATTTTGTTTTGTTTGTTTGTTTTCCTTTTTCCGCTAGGGAACTCTGCAAACAACATGGATATCAAAGGACTAAAAGGGAGCAACAAGAATTTCAACTTCAACCACCAGGTGACTTCATTCAATGATCCTCATTTTCAATTTTGTTTTTAAACTTTCATTCTCTACCTATACCCTTTCTAAATTTTCTTTTATTTAAACACTGGGGACAGTGTTGTTTTAAGTTGGGGGGGGGATATAAAAAAAATGCTTTTGTGTCAAATTTTTTTTTGAATGATTTGAAAAAGAAATTGTGTAAATGGAAGGAAAAATTACTTTAACTTTAAACATGGTAATACACATTACACACTTTGAAACTGAATATCAAATAATTTAGCATGCCCTGATTCTGATTTTAATTCTTGTATAATTTCATGAGCATAGATTTTGGAAAGTGTGGTTGTCCAATGTGATATTTCATTGTTTATATTTTCATCCAAATTAAAAAAGATCACAATGCACGTCCTTTGGATAGTGGGGTATCAGTTTGAGTTCATGGGGTCCCTGTAGAGACCCGTATCTTGACTTACATGGACTTTACATTACATTTTCGGAATACTTAGTACATAAAAAAACACACACACAAGGATCATAATAGTTTAGTGTCTTTGGAAACTCGGAACGTAATCTTCTAATTGTGGTGAAAGATCTTCAATATCTCCCATAAAGATCTTCCCTTTTTTTTTACCTAAAACCTTTCTTTATATCCTGGGGAAAAGAAAACATAAAAGGGTGAGCTCAAATGCTCAGCAAGGTCAAATAAAGGAAATAAAAATCATATCATATCTTTTTGAAAATCATAACCTGCAAAAGAGATCATAATATCTTAACATGGAATAAATCATAGAAGTGAAAATGAGATCCCCATAATCATAACATAAAACTTGAAACTTTGTGGCATGCACACATAATCATGGAAAATCATTTCTTGTTAGTCATGACTCATTGCCAAGACTATCTTAGTGAACAAAGTCCCTTTCTGAATCGAGTAACCCTCGTTTCAGTCCTGTTTCACTGAACCGGTATAACCTACCGTTCCAGCCCTGTCTATCTCATGAGATATAAAATCTTTACCCAATGCATTGGAGGTAGATATAGGTCCCACCCATCTTATAATGAATCCTTTCTTATGTGTGCCACATAATCATAAAACATACATCATCGTATAACACATGTAACAAAAATGGGATTCTTGAAACATCATGACATCATAAATCAATTCATATAAGATAAAGGAATTCATAAAAATAATTCCATTACAACATGATCAAATCAAATTAATAATAGGGATAAAAACATAACCCTTTATTATCTTAGATGGAAAAATAATTTTGATAAAACACTTGAACTCCATTCTTGAGGAAAATATCCTTTCTTCTTCAAAAACATTTTTCCTTTCATAACATGTCATACGACTTTAAAATAAAAGAAGTTGATTAAAAATAAACTTGAAAACTTGTAAAGGAAGCTTCTTGTAAATAATGTTTTAAAAATCCATTCATGCCGTATAAGTTAAAAAAAACATTCTTCGTACTTTTGTCGGAAAAGTCAAAAAGTACCTCGTATGACAAAAGATTCCTTTCATAGATATTACTAAAAACTCACCGAAGGGTAAAAATGGATTTAAACAATTTTAGTTGGATGGAAATAATATTACATATTGATGAAACATGGATGTGGATGATAAAATACACCCCAGTAAATACTTACGAATAAACAATCTCGGATAAAAATGAGATTGTGATATTTCCCTTACCTTAGGTCCGATTTGCTTTGTACGTGTCCGAATCTCCTGTATAATGGTTTAAATAATGTTATTGACTTATTCCAGAATCATACATATTGATATGATATCATATATGGTTATATTCTTAGCTTCTTGATAGTAATATTTCATTGTTACTTGTTACTCGGGTCTTTATTGCCTTTTGTTCTTATGCGTGTTTTGCCGAATACATTCTTATTCTTCTTTTAAGGCTATAGATACCTTATATCCAGAATGGTATTAGTGTAACATATATCATATTTATTCATCCAATTCATTTATATAATTACTATGTAATGATGATTATGTAGAACGAGTCGCATCACATCGTGGAGACGGTATTCCGTACGTACGCACGAGTGATGATATCGTTCCTATGATCGTGGAATTGTATTAGAGTATATGTATATTATTTCAGTATCAATATTACTTTATAATAATCATAAATAGTTACTAATTACACCATTATACCCATCCTTGTAAGGTGGTGGTGGAAAATAGATTACACCACGGCGTGGAGACGGTATTCCGTACGTACGCACGCGCGGTGATTTCTTTTTCCGTAGGATGGATAGATGGTGAAATAGGGTTGTTTCAAATTTATAATAACATATCAGTATGTAAGTAATACTGATGTTATTACTTCATCATGAAACAACTAAAGAAGAAGAAGTTGAAGAAGAAAGAAATTGAAAAGATCGGTAATGGATATTACCTCTTCTTTGGAACGCTTCTTTGAATCCTCCACTTAGGGAACTAAGATTGGTCTTTGAAGAAGACCAGGACCTCTAGGATTATTCTAGGGAAGTGGAGAGGAGAAAATGGCAGGGGTTGGCCGAGCTTGAGTGCTCAATTTGGTGTGAGGAGGAGGGGGAGGAGGTGTCCTTTTATAAGGGAGGAGAGGGGCACCTTAGGAATATCTCAAAATATTATTTTATATTAAAGTCAAAATCGGTTTATAATGGTTCCAAAGGGTCTTATTTAGAAGATAAAGTGGGTAAGGGTCGAAATCATATCAACCAATAAGATTTAGACAAGTTTAGGTTATTATTTTAACCTTATCAATTAGATTTAACTCTAAGTTAAATAATTTAACTTTTACCGTGTCTTTTTGTTTTCTTTCACTATATGGTTAATACACTTACTATAACTTGCCAAACGAACCCCAAATTGTTTATTAATAATATATATATCCTTATCTAAGTCATTTGGCCGAACCTTAGATTTTTAGGAATAAAATAACAATTAATAATATAATATTTGATTTAAAAACTATTTTGTGTCAATTTTGACACTATTTGATATATGATTTTTGTGAAAGTCATAACAGAATTATATGTTCGAACCAAGTTGATTAAATCAACACTAATATATCATAGTAACCTAGAAAATTAGTGTAATTCATAAAAAGTCTCAAATTACATTTATTTGAGCATTTATAACATCAATTATGTTAACATTTCCTTAAAAGAGTAATTATTGCATCATCGTTGTGTCATAAATAAATTAATTTATTTAAAGTCTAAAAATTATAAATAAAATATCATTATTTATGAAATCTTTTTAGCTTTCTAATGAATATTTATAGTCGAATTTATCTTATGTATAACCCCATATTAAAAATGTTTTAATTATTAAACTTTTATTTTAACTATTTTAACTATTCATTAAATAAAATAATATTAAATGTCACAATCTAATCCAAGTGGACCTAAATGGTCATATTATATTCATAAGGTTGTTTTTGGTCGAATTACACCTATCCAATAGAATTAGGACATGTGTTAGGGTAATAGTAATATCATATTTACCCTTAGTTACCCTATTTACTATTAACCGTGGTAAAAAAAAGTAAAAAGTTACTATTCACCAAAAATTACTTTCATCTCATTGAACCACATTTTACTTACTGATATCAACCGTGTCTCTCGGATTTTTGAAATTCCATTCACAGAAGCGGTAAAATTAAGTTTTATGAAAAATTCAGTTTTTTTTTAACTACCACTTAGTAGTTTCACTATTCATCAAAAATTGATGTTTTTCAGAACAATGCCAAAATTTCATCCTAAGCTATATTTCATATTCCGAATTCAAAAATGAAGTCTATTTTACCAAATTCATAACATAGAAGTTGCATTAATTAATTTTATAATTAAATCCCGCTGTTAAAACAAATAGTGTGTTTTTAAGAAACAATATCTATCAAAAGATTGACACTTGATTATGTCTGGTTTAAATGTGAAATTACAACCAATGACCAACATTGTATTAAATTGTAAAAATATATTCTAAATATACCTTAAGACCACTCAAATTAATAATTTATCACTATTAATTATTTTGATTAAAAAAGTTGTTTTTTAATTATAATTTAGTAATTTTCACTATTCATCAGAATATGAAAGTTATCCAAAAAGTACCAAAATTTCACCTTAGGTTGAATTTGATACTCTGAATCCAAAAATGAAGTCCATTTTGAGAGATAAATTTTCTAAAATTTAAAAAGTGGTTATTACTATTCATAACGGCTAGTTTTAATAATATTTTAATAGCATATCGTTGTTTCGTGAAACTCAGTATTGCGTACTACACACGCTATCAAGGAAGGTCGTGATTGCGTGTAATGAAAGGCAAGTCAAGGATGCGTGTTGTGCAAGCTCCTTTTGGTGTAGCGTAAAACACAAGACATTAATAATATTAAAAAGAATATTTTTCATAAAATCTCAGGCTGTTACAGTCCCCTAAATAAATAGCATAGGTTTGGTGATAATTTTAGTTTAATATGAGTATTCAAAAAAAAAATTAAAAAAAATTGGGCGTAGAGCAATGAAATGACCTAATGCGTAGCTTTCGGCACTTGGGGATCGTGACTCCATAGTTGTCTGGCCCAGAGTTAGTAATTTTATCTCTATTTTTGGTAATTTGAATTTGTTTTTGACTGAGTTAACTCGAGATGATGCCCGAGTATGTGGGATTCACTTGGTGCCTTAAGGTCTTTGAGCCTGAGAGTTATCGGAAAAGTCTCGCTATAAGGGTTTACTCTTTTGAGTGCAACTTCAATTACCATGGGAAAATTGCAAAAAAAAAAAAAAACAAAAACAAAAAAATAATACAATAAAAAATTTGAATACTCATCTTAATATTTAAATGTGATTCCACCTAGTGCTTCCGTAATTTTCCCCTTGAATAAAGATGAACCCCCATGTCTATTGTGATGCACAACACATCCTCATACTTAATTGATATTGGATGAAATATGGAAATGAATTTGAACAAAGGAATGGGCTTGGGATTGGGATCTGCTTATGAAAATATCTTATATTAAAAAATATTTTTATGGGTTTCATGATTGTTTGGAATATGGGTTTCTGGTGATCATTGTGTATTATAATGTTTTTGGAAAAGGGAATTCGAATTTCATATTGTTGAGATATATTTTGCTCGAGACTTGCAAAACTCAAGTTGGGGGGCGTGATTAGCCACTAAATGAGGCTAATATTCATTGTTAGTATACATAATATTAATGTTCTTTATTATTCATAAACACCATTTTAGTGCATTTTACACTCTGAACATCATTTCACATTATGATTGTAATACCTTCTTAAAATGCACTATTATGTGGTACATTTTTGAACATCATTTGAAGTATCCAATTATTCATATGATTATACATATTTTAATTTGATATTTTTGGAAATTGATCTACACTACAATATGAACATGTTTCATTCAGGGATCAATGGACAATTCATGGAAGAAGATGGGGATATTTTGTGATGAAAGGAAGCAATTCTAGAGAAGGCAGATTGGACACCATCCCACTGATGAGACGGTGGGGCCCAACATATAGGCTCAATGAATCCCAAATTTCTTGGGATGATATAAGACATGTATAGAAACAAATAACTATTCAGGATCTAATGCTAATTCAGCCTCCATGGTGTCCATTTAGGCCGACCAAGGTAGAGATAAAATTATGGGCCAGATTCTACGGCCCAGACAAACATCCCACCAATTAAACCATATCTCGAAAAAAATAACTCCTTTTGGGATGATATTTTACATGATGTTAGGGGAAATCCGGAGATTAATTTAAGTCTTATATGCCCCACCCAAATTCTTCCATCTAGAAGGTGTCTCATGCGCCTCTGTTTGGTGGATGCAAGCTGGATGCCTTTTCGGGTCAAGGGTGGAAAGTCTTCTTTCCACAAACTTTCCACCACCCTAGACCTACCATACTCAAGTGGGATGACTTGTACTATTGTAGGCTCGACCCAAGGATCCCAAAATGCCTATTTAAGGCTGTGGTGGTGAAGGAGTTTTTGATCTTGGATGCTTTGTTCAATTGTAATGTTATGCTGCAATTTTGTTGTCTCAAATTTGTCGTTCACATGTAAGTTGTTCAATTCACTTTAGTTTCTTAATAAAAGTTCTTATTCTACTCTTATTATGTTGTTATTAATATCACTTTGATACCATTGGATCAAGGTGTTAATTTATTAACACCAAACCTTGTGAAATTATTCACACAATGGTGAAGTGATCATTTTATTTTTGTTGTTTTCTTACTTCTCCATTTCCTCCCTCATGAGTCTACTTTCCGCTTCTATTGAAACCATGTGGTCAATGGAGGGCTAACTAACTTATGGGTTGATCCAAGGGAGTAGATAGGGGATGTATTTGATGTTATTTATCACCTCATTAATGTATAATCACTTCTTTAATTGAGATTTTTATTTGATGATTTTTAAACTCCATCGTCCTTGTTGAATTTAAGGCCACACACTTCAAGTGCTAATACGAACCTTTACCTTGAAGTGATCAAAACATTGATCCTTCAACTGTATAGGTGATTAGTATTAAATGGTGTAGTCCTTAAACCCGAAAATTATGATGTTGTTTTATCTCCTTAAATGAACCCATCTCAAATATAAGAAATTGAAATCATTAAAAAGGAAATACGTAGAATCCACCCCGAGAGATAAAATAGGATCAAATCATTATTTTAAATTGAATTCACTTAAGTCTATTATAGTTACATTAAACCCATCTAAAATCAACCCAAGTTGGCCACTTCATAGCCAAAAATAGTCCCTAGAATGTACGTGTCTATAGGTTACTTCTTAGGTCTTTGAGGATTCGACAACCGAAGCTAAAATACAAGGACCGTCTTACCTTCTTCTCTTGGGTAAATTTGAGTGAGAATCAAATTTTGGTGCCGTTTCTGGGGACCTAAGTAAGTTATCTTAGACACTAGAATCTTTTTATCTCCCCACTGTTCTCTTCTCATCCACTATTTCTCTACTAATGGAAATCCCTTTTGAACAAAACCAAACATGGGGAACCTCTCCTTACTTTGATCACTCCACACCAAGTGTGATGTACAATGACCAACCTAGTTTCTACTGGTGGGATAATAAAAAACCTAATGAATCACAATGTTTTTACTCCTATGATCCACAAAACATTCCAACATATAACGAGTTTCAATCCCAACAAGGCCAATTAGAACATCCTCCTGTAGAATTCCAACAAATTAATTATCCTCTTGGAATAGAACATCTTCCTCAACCCCTTGACCATCATGATCCACAACCATTACTTGAAAAATTGTGTCAAAAAATGGAGAAAATTAATTTTGAGGTTTCATCTTTGAGGTTAGAACTACAAAGCATTAAAACTTATGAGGAACACATCCCTACACCAACTGTCCCTTCCATAACCTTATGCGACGTTTCTTGTTTCCCAAAAACCCCACGTGAATTTATTGAAGAACCAACCTTTGGATTTGGGATAGATGAAGAATATCAAGTAATTGTTGAAGGGTCTTTAAATCAAGAGTAAATTGACTTTTTGGATTCAAAAGAGGATAATTTGACATCATGGATTGAGTCTCCTAAGAATAAATCCATTGATAAATTTTCAAAAACACCAACCATTGAACCATTAAGAGAAATCACAAACATTGAGTCCATACCTATTCCTAAAATTGATCTTTCCAATTTGGTGGTTGAATCTTATATTCAAAAGGAACCAATTCTATTGAGCAATTTTGAAAATGAAACTGAGTTCAATTCAAAGTCCCAACCTATGTTTGAATGTTTTAGCCTACCTGAACTTGAACAAAAGGACTTTCCATCCACCCTCAAGTTTCCATTAGTTGGGGATAGCCAAAAACTTCCAGTTTTTACCATTTCTTATCTTGAAACCAATAAAGAGGTTATGATTCTTAATGTCTTAGAAAATACTACAAAAGAAATTGAATCCTTCATTTCTGATATTCCTTGGATTTACCTGCTCATTTTAGAACAAAGGTTTTTGCATGAAAAAAATTATAAACAAGGAATCAATCTCAATCTAGTGGACATGGAGAAATATGGGGTCCTTAAAATTTTGAAAATTGGTATTGGGTAAGTAAGGGGTCCATGTCGGGCTGACGACGTTAAACAAAGCGCTTCACGGGAGGAAACCCACGGTTTTCATGTTTTTAATCTTTCTAAATCATGTTTATTTTTTAAATAATATTAATTAATCATTTTTATATTTAAAAAATAAAAAATAAATAAATAAAATAAAAAATAATAAAAAATAGACTTTTGACATGTTCTTCTATTATGAGTATGGATGAGTACGAAAGGGGAGCGCCATATTCATCCGCGTCACGTGGTGTGATCCTTGAGTAATACCTTACCCAGAAATTTAACAAGAAGACAATGTATCATCAGTTTAATTTACTTTATTTTTTTTGTGTTTGTAGGTTAAAAAGTAAAAAATAAATAAATAAAAATATAATAATAAAAAAGTCCACGCCGTAGGTCATGGGTAAAACCCCGTCACAACCGGTGAATCCCCGAGGATTCGCACCCGGGACCGAAGGGAGACAGGGGTGCGCGCTTACCACTAACCTACGACCTTTTGTGCTTCCTTATTTTATAATTTTTATATATATACTTATATTTTACTTTCTTTATTATATAAATATAAATATATATATATATATATATGTATACTATTTTTTTGTTTGTTTGTTTTCCTTTTTCCACTAGGGAACTCTGCAAACGACATGGATATCAAAGGACTAAAAGGGAGCAGCAAGAATTTCAACTTCAACCACTAGGTGAATTCATTCCACGATCCTCATTTTCAATTTCCTTTTTGAACTTTCATTCTATACCTCTACCCCCTTCTAAATTTTATTTTATTTAAACACTGGGGACAATGTTGTTTTAAGTTTGGGGGGGGGGGAGATAAAATAAAAAAAAATTCTTTTGTGTAAAAAAAAATTGAATGATTTGAAAAAGAAATTGTGTAAATTGAATGAAAAATTCCTTTAACTTTAAACATGGTAATACACATTGCACACTTTGAAACTGAATATCAAATAATTTAGCATACCCTGATTCTGATTTTAATCCTTGTATAATTTCATGATCATAGATTTTGGAAAGTGTGGTTGTCCAATGTGATATTTCATTGTTTATATTTTCATCCAAATTAAAAAAGATCACAATGCACGTACTTTGGATAGTGGGGTATTAGTTTGAGTTCATGGGGTCCCCTAAATAAATATCATAGGTTTGGTGATCATTTTAGTTTAATATGAGTATTCAAAAAAAAAAATTAAAAAAAATTGCTCGTAGAGCAATGAAATAACCTAATGCGTGGATTTCGACACTTGGGGATCGTGACTCCATAGTTGTCTGGCCCAGAGTTAGTAATTTTATCTCTATTTTTGGTAATTTGAATTGGTTTTTGACTGAGTTAACTCTAGATGATGCCTGAGTATGTGGGCTTCACTTGGTGCCCTAAGGTCTTTGATCTTGGAAGTCATCGGCAAAGTCTCGCTATAGGGGTTTACTCTTTTGAGTGCAACTTCAATTACCATGACAAAATTGCAAAAAAAAAAAAAAAAATACAAAAAAACAAAAAAAAAATACAATAAAAAATTTGAATACACATCTTAATATTTAAATGTGATTCCACCTAGCGCTTTTGTAATTTTCCCCTTGAATAAAGATGACCCCCCATGTCTATTGTGATACACAACATATCCTCATACTTAATTGATATTGGATGAAATATGAAAATGAATTTGAACAAAGGAATGGGATTGGGATTGAGATCTACTTATGAAACTATCTTGTATTAAAATACTTTGATGGGTTTCATGATTGTTTGGTATATGGGTTTCTGGTGATCATTGTGTATTAAAATGTTTTTGGAAAAGGGAATTTGAATTTCATATTGGTGAGATATATTTTGCTCGGGACTAGCAAAACTCAAGTTGGGGGGTGTGATTAGCCACTAAATGAGGATAATATTCAATGTTAATATACATAATATTCATGTTCTTTATTATTCATAAACACCATTTTAGTGCATTTTACACTCTGAACATCATTTCACATTATGATTGTAATACCTTCTTAAAATGCACTATTATGTGGTACATTTTTGAACATCATTTGAAGTACCCGATGATTCATTTGATTATACATATTTTAATTAAATATTTTTGGAAATTTATCTACACTCCAATATGAACACGTTTCATTCAGGGATCAATGGAGAATTCATGGAAGAAGATGGAGATATTTTGTGATGAAAGGTAGCAATTCTAGAGAAGGAAGATTGGACAGCAGCCCACTGATAAGACGGTGGGGCCCAACATACAGGCCCAATGAATCCAAAATTTCGTGGGATGCTAGAAGACATGTATAGGAACAAATAACTCTGCATTATACAATGCTAATTCTTCCTCCATGGTGTCCATTTATCCGTCTCAAGGTAGAGATAAAATTCTGGGCCAGATTCTGCAGCCCAGAAAAACAACCCACCAATTAAACCATATCTCTAAAAACATAACTCCTTTTGGGCTGAGATTTTACAGGATGTTAGGGGACTTCCGGATATTAATTTAAGTATTATATGGCCCACCCAAATTCGGCTATCTAGAAGGTGTTTCATGCGCCTCTGTTTGGTGGATGCAAGCTGGATGCCTTTTCGGGTCAAGGGTGGAAAATCTTCTTTCCACAAACTTTCCACCACCCTAGACCTACCATACTCAAGTGGGATGACTTGTACTGTTGGAGGCTCGACCCAAAGCTCCCAAAATGCCTATTTAAGGTAGTGTTTGTGAAGGAGTTTTTGATCTTGGATGCTTTGTTCAATTGTAATGTTATACTGCAATTTTGTTGTCTCAGGTTTTTATTTCACATGTAAGTTGTTCAATTCACTTTAGTTTCTTAATAAAAGTTCTTATTCTACTCTTATTATGTTGTTCTTAATATCACTTTGATACCATTGGATCAAGGTGTGAATTTATTCACACCAAACGTGTGAAATTATTCACACAACGGTGGAGTGATCATTTTATTTTTGTTGTTTTCTTACTTCTCTATTTCCTCCATCATGAGTCTACTTTCCGCTTTCATTGAAACCATGAGATCAATGGAGGGCTAACCCACTTATGGGTTGATCCAAGGGAGTAGAAAGGGGCTTTATTGGATGTTATTTATCACTTCATTAATGTATAATCACTTCTTTAATTGAGATTTTTATTTGATTATTTTTAAACTCCATCGTCCTTGTTGAATTTAAGGCCACACACTTCAAGTGCTAATACGAACCTTTACCTTAAAGTGCTCAAAACTTTGATCCTTCAAGTGTATAGGTGATTAGTATTAAAGGGTGTAGGAATTAAACCAGTAAGTGATGATGTTGTTTTATCTCCTTAAATGAACCCATCTCAAATATAAGAAATTGAAATTATTAAAAAGGAAATACGTCCAATCCACCCCGAGCGATAACCTAGGATAAAATCATTCTTTTAAATTGAATTCACTTAAGTCTCTTAGAGTTACTTTAAACCCATCTAAAATCAACCCAAGTTGGCCACTTCATAGCCAAAAATAGTCCATATAATGTACGTGTCTATAGGTTACTTCTTAGGTCTCTGAGGATTCGACAACCCAAGCTAAAATAGAAGGACCGTCTTACCTTCTTCTCTTGGGTAAATTTGAGCGAGAATCAGGAGGCATGCATGAGGTCATGTGGCATTTCGACTCGGACCTGGTGGTTCAGGTCAGGATATTACAAACATGTAGGTGGTGTAACTTTATATATATATATGCCTTTTATTTTATGTTACCCACTTATTTTCATTACTTGGTGATAAATACTTATTAAGGATGTCAATATAGTTGGCCATATTTAGCCAATGAGTTGAATTCATTATTTATTCACTGAGTATTTAGTGTTCTTCTTCCAAATTTTCATGGGAGGTTTTGGGGAGTACACTATTGAGCATAATTTTATGCTCACCCATATATATATATATACATATATCTACACATCTATTTTCAATATTTTGAGGATATTTTGAGGCTCCAGGGGGTTTTGAGGATGATCAACTCTGATCACGATCCCCATTTTACCTCCTGAGTGTGGAGAGGTCTCCAACATGCTTTTGGATCTCAGTTATAACTCAATATAACCTTTCATCCATATACATATGGTTATATATAGTTGACTATATTTAGACTTTTGAAGAAATGTTACATGCATGCGTTTGGGAATTTAGAGGTTTGTGGATAAAGCAACTACCCTTGGTTGGGTTTTCCTATAATAATAGCTATCATTTCACTATTGGTACGAATCTGTTCAAAGCATTGTATGTTTGACCTTATAGGTACCCATTATGTTGGACCGAGGTTCTAGAGTCGGTAATTCTTTGGCCAAAATTGGTGTAGAGCACGACAAAGAAGGTGCAGATGATTTGTAAGTGGATGAAGGTAGATCAGGGTTTTTAGAGGTTCTATACTGATCATAGGGAGAATCTTTTGGAGTTATATAATGACATGTTCCTTTAAAAACATAAAATTATGAGTTTAATAACAAGGACTGAATTTTATTATATTTACATGATCTTTTAGGTTTAGAGTTTTAGATAATTAGGATAAAATATTACATATCAAAACCTTAAAAAAACAACGTGAAAACTTTCACTAAATATCCATTTTTACATAAAAATATGATTCTTAAATTTAAACTCCTATTTATTCAAAACACATTCGCTTCTTTTAAGATGAATCCCCATAGTGGAAATATAGACCTTTCTATAGTTTATACTTATACTTAGGTCCTATGAAAAACATTTGAAAAATTTATATGAACATAAAAATCTTAGTAAGACATATAAAAAGGAAAGGAACCCATTAATCCATTTTAAAAACTATGAAATCCATAATTTTTTTGTCTCTTTTTCATAATAAACTTTGATATCAAATATTCGTTTACTTACTTATGAAATCAGATTTATTGCCCAATTTTTTCATAAAAAAATTTGTAAGAAATAATAAAGGAAAAATCATAATCATGAGGCTTTCTTATAAAATATAATAATCCATCAAAAACCTTTTCTTGAAAAATATACCTTTCACCCTTAAAAGGGTCATAAAATTTCTTAAAACACATGCTTGTTTTCTTTCCTTGTTAAATAAAAATATTGCCATAAACAATATTTTTAAATCATAGAAAAGTCATATAGGTGCCTTAAGAAATTATCCTTACATTCACTCTCACAAGAACCCTTACAATGAAATCACTTAACCAAATAATTCTCATATCTCCTAGAACTAACATAAATGTTCTTAAAAGAGATTGAATGGAATATTATTTGAAAATAATTGTTAAATTTTATATTAATATTGATAAATAATAACATATATGGTTGTGGGAAAGTGCGGTCAATCTGTATATGTTAGAAAACATTATTTTTTCACTTTTGTAAAAAGTCGAAAATAACTCAGATGAAAAACATTGAAAAGATTCCTTTTTAATCCCTAGTAAATAAAATAAAAAATAGTCTAAAATGACATTTATAAACCTTTTAAACATAAATAATATCATTCATGAAACATTTAAAAGAACCTCTACATGGAAGAAAAAGAGTTGTAAGGAAAACTTTAAAACAATATTTTTAAAAGAAAGTCCCTTACCCTGAGTCTGACTCACTAGCATGTTATTTAACACATGTATAGTAAAATTATATTAATTATTTATTTGATTAATTTTTTTAAGGTTTATTGACTTACCATAATATATTTTATTTTATTTATTACCATATCTTATATAGTTACTAAATCAATTAAGTTCATGTTGGACATTTTGAGGATGTTCAGTTCATAATCCCAAAAAAACTTTGCTAGGTTGATCATTATCAAAGGGGTTATGGTTAAATAATATATATAATATTTATCATGAAATAATTATAATTTTAATACATTAATAAAATTTTATAAACAACCATGAAATTTTGAAAGGAAAAATGAATCGCATCGCTTCTTGGAGGTGGTAGTCCACAAGTACACAGAAGCAACATTATCATTTTCCAACAGATATAAGGGTAAGAGGGTAAGTAATATATTATATTTCCGAAACCATAATCATTTCATAAATATAATATATTTTCATTAAATAAAGCATTATAACCATCAATTTTAGGCAATTAATAAAAATGAAACACATCGCTTTGTGGAGGTGGTAGTCTACACACACACACACACAAGCAGAGTGTTCATTTTCCATTGGATGGAAAAGGTGATGAGAAATGGTTTTAATAGAAACAAAATAAAATTTAAGTATATTAGATATAATTATTTTATTATATTATAATTATTATGGTAGGTTTGAAGGAGGTATAAAAATAAATAAACTTAAAAGAAATCAGTTAAGACCTATACATCCTCTTTTGATACCTCCCTTTCGATTGGGCTTAAGGATTTTGGTAGAGAGGTTTATGGCCACTCCAGGGGATTGGGGATGTTGGAATTTAATTTTATAGAGTTATTTTGATATATTTTTGAGAGAAAAATTAACTTGATTTGTGTTTTGAAAATGTTGAAGTGAGTCCCCTTTTATAGGAAAAAATCAACGACATTTTCACAAATTTTCAATATTAAAGGGTTATAAATGTAATTTTAAAAATTACAAGTGGATCATACATGGAACATTAATAATAGAATATATAATTTCCCATAAAATTGAGTAATTATAGTATTTTTATGATTTTATAATTATTTTAAAATAATTTTTAAACATTAAATATCATTTAAGGCCATTTTTGGGACTTTTCAAAAAAATTGAATTTAAAAAAATTTATATAATAATAGAATTAAAATATAAATACTTTAACCAAAAATAATACCATATAATTATCCATGAAGTTCATGGAACACCATAATTCATCCAAAACATATTAATTTTAATTTTTTAAAATAATTTACTTGATTTTTCTACTGTTTGTACAAGCACTGCATCAGCGTTGTGTAAACATTATAGATAATTATACCATAAATAAGAATTAAAAATAAATTAATATCATTAATATAGTTTATTATTAATCAAATTTATCATCTATATTCATTTATATATCATTTTTATCAATATCTATATCATGACAACATAATAAGTGAGAGGGAGTGATATTTTGTAATTACTTTTAACTTAAGATAATATAAAGGTTATAATCAAAGAAAAGTGGTACTGAAATGAAATATTTTAAAATATATTATGGTAATAGTATAATTACACTCATAAAATTAAATTAAGTAAAGTTTTGGATTGATTGTGATACCTTATCCCATAGTTTTAACCCTATTTTACTAATTTTATCCTTGATCACGGTGGTAAACTCTTACTATTATGGAAAATATCACCTAATTTGAACTCACTAGCTCAAAATATGAAATCCATTTTTAAATATTTAATTTACATAAGTTTCATAAATTAATTTTAATATAAGTTCTCAAAACAAAATGAAAACCCATTTTTAGAAAAATACCCATTTTAAGCATAAAAATGATTTTACACCAAAACCATGCATAGTATTGATTTTCATAACATTAGTTGAATTATGTTTAATAAAATGAAACTTATGTTACTTTAAAAAAAATCCCAAAAACAAATAGAACATTAGATGAATGTTTCTTTATTTTATTAAATATTTCATCAACAAATTTTATTAAAATAATTCATCTATAGTGATTAACTTAATTTACTTTGATAAAAATACATAAATATTTTTTTTTTAAAAAATATCTCCTTAAATATTTTTTTTAAAAAATAGAGTTCTTATTTCCTAGTAATAAATTAATAAATTTGTATTAAGTAAAACTCATATACATATATTTAATAACATGCTTAATCTTGTTCATATCCTTCATTCCAATAACTAATTTATAACTGTCATATTTAAATAATAATATTTTAATAGTATATCACAGTTTTTTTAAGCTCGATATTGTGTGTGGTACACAAAATCGAACATGGTATTATTTTAAAACTAAAATATAGAGGTGTTACAAGTTTTATTGTGAAACCTTTATTTTTTCCCCTTAATTAATTAATTAATTGTTTCTTTATTTTTTAAGGATTTTTGGGGTTGTTTATTTTTAATTTTTGAAATTTTAAGGAAATTTGGGCTCCCTTATAGTTAGCGCACGATTAATGAACATCATGTGGAGACCGTGTGAATGGGGTATGTAATGAGATCAATATTTTTTTAAAGTTCGAACATGGTTTCCCAAACCTCATAATAAAACCATACAGGTGCCCTATGTGCCTAGTTAAGGGCACATAGTTGGGAAAAAGTTTGGGTAAACCATGCACTAACTGTGTGATATACCCATTTTTTAAAAAATAGAATTTCTAACATTACCCTCTCCTCCCATTTACCCTAACCCATGGACCCTGCTCCCCCTCTTATGTTCACATGATGTCCATAGCCGAAGGCCCTCCCCCTCACACGCTCCCTCCTTTGGCCTCTATTCATGGGTGTTTTCTTATGCAATTTTAAAGGGAAATCCATCTGGGTGATTCTCATTCCACTTATCCATCTCCTCTATCCTCCTTTTTCATATTTTTTCTTCCCCTCACCTATGTTGTGAATTACCTAGGCCAAACCCTAGGGGGGTTTTAGTTTTTATTTCATTGTGCCTTACATACCTTGGTTGTGTGATCTTTTCTTAGAGACTTCCTTTTGTCTTTTTGGATGATTCACATCATCTATGCAAGACCTAGACAGGTGTTTATGTGATTTTGAGTTTCCTTAATTTACCTCATATTATTAGACATTTCAAATTGCTTTATCTAAAATTATAGATGCTATCTGGGTTCAATTGTATTTAAATATACATATTTCTCAAGGTTTTTAAAGGATTAAAATTGATTTCCAATCATGTTCCTATCAATTTGGACTTTATTTTTATCTGCTTTCAAATAATAAATTATATTTTTGTCCAATAAAATATATATGATGGTTTTTATAAAGGAAATGGGTGTTTTAAAATTATTTGAGAATGTTTTTGATTTTTTTGGTTTATGTGTGAGTTGAAGGGATGAAATGCTTTTGGGTTTTATCTTATCTCATTGGAGTGGATGAGTTATTTGGAGTTTGATAATTTCTTTGGGTGGTGAGGTTTGGTTTCAGTCCCTCATATATGGCAGAAGATATTGTGTGTGCTTTGGGTAATTAGGAAGGATATGTGACCAGTTGAGATTACTAACTGGTATCTATTTGACTTTGTTGGGATCACCGTGATAGGTTTCCTTGGTTTGAGTTCATAGGTCAACACTAATTTTTTTTCCTTTAACCTAAGGTTCAAACACATTTTGTTTAAAGAGTCATGTTTATTGGTTACACCTTTTTCACTTCATTTTTTCTAGAGGATGGTGGTGAGTGGTTTGATGGTTCTTTTTATGTAATCATTAGAGTGTTTTAAGGTTGTGATATAATTTGAGAGTTTTTTGGTGGAACTCATGAGGTGTATCTTTCTCCCTTTCTCTATATATAAATGATCGATTATTTATATTTGTATTAATTCATTTGATTTTTTCTATGTCGTTCCTATTTGAAGTGGTGCTTGTAAATTCATAGAAATTGTGAATGCAATTTTGGTTGTGAGTTTTTTTGAGTTATTTTTAGTTGGGGTTTGTTTTATGGTATATATTGGTATTTTGGTGATTTCCATGATTTTTTTGATTCACAATGTTAGTAGGATCTTAAATGGTGGGGAGACCCACTACAGGTTTTGATTTATTGATTTTATCCATTAGCGGTTGATTGTGGGTTGTACCTTGAGGATTTAGAGATTATTTGAATTTTGGAGATGCTTTCTAGTGCATTGGGTTAAACTTGAATTTAGGATATCATTTTTTAGATTTTATTTCTTTCATGTTTGAGATTATTCTTAGAGTATCCTACTCGAGTCTGGTGGCTATTTGGGGGAAAAATATTTATGGTGGGGATTATTACACCACCCTGATTTTTTTGTTTCCTTAATTAATTAATTTATTGGTCTTTATTTTTTCCAAGGAGTTTTTGGGTTTTCCTTTTTAATTTTTTAAATTTTAAGGAAATTTGGTATATCTTATGGTTATTGATAACCATACAAAGATTATGTAAAGGGGGACTATAATGCGATAAATCAAATTTTCATGGTTGGTGTATGGTTTCCCAAACCATGATATCCAACCATGCGGGTGCCCTATGTTCTCAATAAAGGTTGCACAATTGCCACATGGTTTGGGTAAACCCTACAAAAACCACGTGATACATCCAATTTAAATGTTTTTACCCTAAAGTTACCCTCCCCTTATATTTACCCTAACCCATGACCCCTCTCCCCCTCTCCTTTTCACATTAAGCCCATAACTGAAGCCCCCCCGCACCTCCTCCTCCAGTCTCCATTCTTGGGAATTTTATTGTGTGATTTAAAAGGGAAATCCATTCGGGAAAGTCTCCTTCATCTTATTGTTCTCATTCCTCACCTTTCTTCATTGTTTTCTTTCCCCCCTTTACATGGTATTCCTTAGGCTGAACCTTAGAAGAGGTTTTGATTTTTATTTAATTGTGCCTTTAATTCCTAGGGATTTGATCTTATCTTGGAGCCTTCCTCTTGCCGTTGTTGGCTAATTCACATCATCTATGCAAGCCCTAGGTAGGTGTTTCTATGATTTTGAGTTTCCTTAATTTAATGCATATTCTTGGATATTTCAAATTAGTTTACCTAAAATTATATATGCTATTTGGGTTTAATTATATTTAAATATACATGTTTCTCAAGGTTTTTAAAGGATTAAAATTTATTTCCAATTGGGTTTCGATGGATTTGGTCATGTTTTTTATCTGTTTTCAAAGAATAAATTATATTTTTAGATAATAAAATAAATATGATTTTTATTATAAAGTAAATTTGTGTTTTAAAATTATCTAAGACCATTTTTAAAATTTTATCAATTTATGTGTGAGTTAAATAGGTGAAATATCTTGGATATATCTATTTTAGGAATTTTATTATGTTTGTTCATTTATTTCTTGTATGGTTTGTCTATGATTTATATTGGGAATATTTTATATTATGTTAGGTGTTTATACACATATGTTTAAGTGTATATATATATATATATATGTACATATCCACATGATAATATGTGGATATATACATTGAGATATGGATATATATATATAAGTGCATATGTTCAAAACAATTTAAAAAGAGTTTTGAAATTTAAACTTAACATTTAAATTTGGGTTTTAAATATATTTTCAAAGGCGTGTTTTTAAATGATTTTTTTCATTTAAAAATAGGTTTTATCTTACCAATTTTTTTTGAAATAACTCAATAAAAATGCTGGTTTTTAAGTGAGATTTTAAAATGGTGGTTTTTAAAGGAGGCATGGTTCTAAATCATGTTTTGATTGTGGGTTGTTATTGTTGATGAAATATATGATTGTTATGTTATATGTTTTTTTGTTTGGTACATGGGATACTATAGGTAGGTAGGTAATAAGATGGGTGTTTCTCTAGCCTTAGGAATGATTTTAGCCATTTTCATGGTTCTAGTGTCCTTAAGAGGCCTGATTTATATTGTTTTTTAGGTAATATATCTAACTAGTGTTCCATGAGCTCAATACCATGTGTCTCGTATTACTCTATTTTGTGACCAATCTTATTATTTTGATACTACTGTGATTTTTTTGATTTCCTGTATTCACTTTTTTTTCTCACTCTTCTGTATTTAGTTTTATTTGGACTTATTTATTTATTGCTTCTGTTATTGTTTTATTTCCCTGTCCTAGTATGTTCTTTTGGTTTCATTTAGAGGAAAAATTAAAAATTGGATTTTCAAGGCATATTTTACATGGGTTGATTTTCTTTAAAAATGGATTTTTTAAATGTATATATTTTTTTAAAGAGGCTTTGGTTTAAGAAATAATTTTTACATGATTTTTTTCATTTAAAGAAAATGAAATGAAAGTTTTGTAAAAATATTTTGAGTTCTTTCATAAATACTTTAAAAATATTATATTAGATATTGAATTTCGAGCTATCATTTTTGGTTTATTTTGGAAAAGAAAAGCATGGAATCAATAATTCTTACCTACTGAGCTATCAAGATCACACCTTAGTCACACCACTCAATGTTTTTAGACGTAGTTTTCTTTTATAGGTTCAAGATTGATATCTCAAATTAGATTTTTAGTTTTAATGGAGAGTGACCATGGGTTACACAACATGTTTTTTGAGGTATGTTAGGGTTTTATTTTTAGTATTTTAGAAGCTTCAACAATATAGGCCCTTTCCCTACTTTCAATTATGGTTATTGGTGGATTTAACTATATATACAGAGACCGGGGATACTAAAGGTGGTTATTTATATAGAGGGATATCGGGGTGAGTAGTGGGATTTATTTTTCATATGTGATATCTACTACTTTGTTTAATTTTTTTTATTATGCTGATTTGATTTTAGCATGGATTCCCATCTTACGTATGATCCATGCTAGATTTTCAGTATAATTACACTACTTATTAAATTATGTTTATTTGGGAAATTTTTTTCCCCATTTATTTATTATGATTCCCTAGTGCTTGTTTCCAGATCGTGAGGATCAATAATGCCCCTCGGGTCAATGGCAAGTTAGGTTGGGTGAAAATTCAAGTGGTAGCCCAGGATTGGTTTTTTACATTGAAATTGGAGATCATGTTTTCTTATAGGTATCTAATCATCATGGTCAATAAAGTTTCAGTTATGGGAGTAATATGTCTTCTCAATTAATTGGTATTTTCAAGGTTTTGGAACACATTTGTGAAGTTACATATCAATTGGAGTTCCCCCCACATATTGTAATGAGTCTAATTTTCTTGTTTGGACCCTTTGGATATTTCAATATATTATTTTGGGTATTTCTTTAGAGTTATTGTGGTGTTTAGAGTGTTGTAGGGTCCCAAAATTGATATATTAAATACATTAAACCACACACACAAATCTTTATGAAAATAATGGGGTTCCTCTTGAATAGAGTCTTAGATGGGGAAAGCAAGAACAACATTGAACCCAGAATGTGATTTTTATCCTAGGTGCAAGCTAAGGATTGTCTGCATCGGGTCCCATAGAAATTCAAAAATTCAGGTGGATAATAGAGATAAATTTATTAATTAATTAATTAATTAGTTTAATTAATCTATTCATTTCATTCTAATTGCTTGACCTAGGAATCCATATTTTTAATCTCTCTTATAGAAACCCCCTATAGTTAGCTGTATAACCTTGAGGAATTGAGAGAGACACCATTAGGAAAATTTGTGAGATGAAATTGAGGATAAATTCATGGATCGATGAATGATATGAATAGGGATCACCAAAAATAGTGGAATAAATCCATTCATTACCAACAATTTAACCAATGAGAAGGTATGGATTGTAATTTTTGGATTATTTCTCCATTATTTGAGATTTTGAGCATGGATTATTTGTTTTATTTGGAAAACTAATTTTACTTTGTTTAAGCATGACCCTATTGATTGATTGATTTTTTTTATTTAGCCCTAATTTAATCATTGTGTTGGGTTCATTCTTCCACTTTTGGTTTCTGATCTTGTAACCAATGGCTAGATTCAAAACATCCATTGATGGTCTCACTTTGTTTATTGTTCCTTTCTCCCTTTATTATTCACACGTTTTTCATTGTCCTTGAGTAGTCTAATGATTAGACTACCAGTCTGGTTCGAGATGCGATAAAACCCAAATCCACATTTTTTTGTGTGATTTATGATGAAGGTGATGATTTTAGAAAGCAATGAGTATAATTGATGGATTGTAGATAGAGTATTGAGGAATGGAACCTCAAATGATAACAGAGGCATGAAAGGATTCTCACGGGTCAATATAAAATTTTATTTTTGGCTACTAGTGGTTATAAATTAAAAATCATAGGATCTTACTTATAGATTGGGGCCTTAGACACAAATTTAAGCATGATTTCCAGTGATATCAGCGGAGCAGGTGAAATAAAAAATTCTCAGGAGGAAGGCTTACCTTTATATAAAAAACCCAACTACATATCTTGTATTATAGAGGAACACACACCATGTAACCTACTTTTTGTAGAAACTAGGGTTTTAGTCTGAGTTAAATATCATATGACCATATAGAGGGCCCATACACTATGTGACCTTACCTAACCAACCGATCAATGTATAGTAAGTACACTCTTGGGACCCTGAGTGGTCCCACATGCCATGTTTCTTAGGCCACATGCTGTGTACATGGTTTACATATTCCATGTTAGGTGGTAGGACATGGATAGGTCTGGAATTGGGAGTACACCCCATGTACACCAAGGGACACACTGTATACTTTTCTTCAAATGTTTTACCTCCCATATACCCTTCTTTAAGACTTGAAATTAAACCCATGAGCACTCCTTCCCAAGTAAATTTTTTCATAGGTTTTTATGGTGGCCTTTTTTTTGACACTAAATATGCGGTGTAAGGTAGCTAAAGTGGTTTGTTTCTTCCAACATGGGTTACTGACATTGATATTTGAGAGTGATATCTAGAGCGATGGAGGGGTTGTCAAGATCCCTAATGACATGTGTAGGTCAGGTCATGGGTCCCCCATTTTTTAAACATGTAGCATTGGAAACCCCCCATACTCACCATGAGGTATGGGTTTTTTGTCTATGGATTGGAAACCATTTTTCATAAATCATTGATAAGGCATGGGTCCTCCACACTTTTGGGTTCATCACCCTATAGACCTTTTCATGACATTGATGATGCGTGAGTTACCTATAACTAATCTTGTGAGTATTTTTTCTGTCTACTAGAATCATTTTGGCATTAACTCTTAGAGTTTCAGACAGACTCATCATCCTTATCTAGCTGTGAAGATCGAGATATTCCTCTATCACTTCATTTTGATTACTTCTATGACTATATATATTTTTTGGGTTTCTTCTACCTTCTTATGGGTTGATCTGATTCATTTATCATGTATATTACCTCTTTGGTTTTTGGGGAATCTTACTAGCTATGTATATACTCAAACCTTTATGGGAGTTTCCTACATGTATCACATCTTATGAAGATAAAAATCTATTAGATTATGACCTTTGTAGGAATGGTATTGGTAAAGCTTAGTGGTGTTGGGTGAAAATGATCTATGGATGAGGTTAGTTTTAGTGTTTATGAGTAGTAATTTCCTCCTCATCAACTATTAGTTTGGGAATCAATTTATTTCTAGTTGGACATGTATTTCCCCCCCTCATTATGGTTTTATTTATTGCTACACTTGTTTGTTCTTAGAGGTTATTACATGAATTTTTTATTCTTGGGTTAGTAACTTTTATTTATCTTTCATGGTTGTGATATAATTGTAGGTGTGCATGTGTATAGGATCATTAAGGTAAGTCCTTCTGATCTAGGTGGGGCCCCAATGGATCAGATCATGATAGAGTGGTATTAGAGCGGTATGTCCTAGGGATGGTGTTTATAATGTGAGGATTAGTTTGATAACTTAGGAAATAATTTTTAAGGTGTCTCTAGTTCTTATTATAGTCCAGGGAACCCAATGATGGTATGATGACCGACATAGCCATACATTAGGACTCTGATAACCTATGTGTAAACTTGGCATGCCAAGACACCAGTTGTAGGGAATCAAATGGTATATGAATCATATAGAAATAATTCTTTGAATATCATGTCCTTCTTGAGTCATCTCCCTAGATATACTTAAATAACTGTGGTATATCTTGTTAACTTTTAGGATGCATCCAAGATGAAAACCATCTAAGATACTAAGAAAGGGTAAGGATGATGACTGGTTGAGTGATGAGGTTTCGGTGAAGGGGAATGTTCACGAGGTATTCCCTAGAGGTGAGAAAAGCAAAGTGCTTATACCCATTTAAAAATGCATAGAACAACCTCCAATAGTTCAATCTAATGTTCATTTTCATGTTGATCATCTGATTTTCCCAACAATACAAGATGAATATGGCATAGGCTGAGTGCGTTTCATGAGTTTTTTTGGCATATACTACTCAAGTTTTGTAGTGATCCAGAACCTTGGGAATCATAGGATTGGATTGAGTTAGTGCGTTATGTTTTCTGACTCATTTAGATCTTGAATGTTGATATGTTTGTTCTTGTGACTAGTATTATTCATAGATTAGTAGATCACTGGTGGATTCTAGTTACCCAAACTGACGATGAAGCTAAAATCTCATGGGAGGAGTTTCATCACTTGTTTCTTGATGAGTACCATCCTTTTTACTAGTGTTCTATGTGGATTCAAGAGATTATAGAGCTACAACATGTTGATATGACTATTGAGGAGTATACAAAAAGTTTCACTGAACTCATGTGCCACTCTCTCAATATGGTGTGAGATGGATAATTATGAGGATATAAGTTTGAGTAGGGACACCGCAGAAACATCCAAGCCAACATGGTATCTATATATATTCCCACCTATGATGGGGTGTTGGAGTAGACATTGGTGATAGAGAGATTCCCATAAGAGGATCATTAAGATACATGAGTTGGAAGTGGATGTTTTAGAGTATACTCATTTACTGATATCATTAGACATCATACTTTAAGTTCTTAGTGCAAGAGGTATTTGAGTAAGCACGGTCAATCTTAGGGATAAGCAGCGCAGGGATCCCAATAGAGATTTAGTTAGCTAAGAGATAGGTAGTGTTATTCTTGTGACGGGTGGGGTCATGTGGATCAGGACTAGTCTACCTGACACACTATAGATGGTGATTAGATAGTGGATAGACCACCATGATTGAGGTAGCATTACGATCAGGGATATCCTAGGTGTGGTCAGGGTGGACCTTAGGGAGGTGGTACTGACACAGGGGCTGGTGGATCCCTAGGATGATCTATAGGTGGATTATGATATGAACTACTTACATCACCACCCCCAGGTGGTCCACATTAGGTTCATAGGGATATCGGTCATGGGTGAAGTCAATTACAATCTATGAAGAGGTATGATTAGGCTGTGCATGATATGATTCAAGGTAAAATCTATGTATTATCTACTTTAAAAATAGTACTTATAGACATAGGAATAATTCATTATTTCACCACATTATACCTTTTTTGAGAGATTAATATTCATGTGGAGCCTTTCTCTCATTATTTATGGATAGATATTCCTATGGGAAGTGATTCCACTATTTCAAATATCTTCCAATAGTGAAAGATGGAGCTCAATAGAGAGGGATTCATGTGGAACCTCTTGGTAGTCACGATGATGACATATGGAATCATTCTGGGAATGGAATAGTTATCCACGGTACATACTCATATTTACTATCACTGTAGGAGAGTTAGGTGCCCATAGAAATATGGGAAAATATTCTCCTTCATTGGTGAGGACCTGCTATCAGAACAAGTGGGTATCGTGAGCAGGAAGATGCAACAAATATCCCATAATCTAGTGAATTTAGACCTTAGTGTATCAATATATTTAGATACCTAGATTACAATGGCAGTGGAGGGATACATGTATGTATTCCTTAAAGATTTTTCAAGATTAACTCTATACCGAGAAATTGAATTCTATTTTGAATTTCACCCAAGAGCAGAATGATATCTTCTATGACATATTAAATAGTCCTTGTTGATATATGGGAGCTAAGGGTGAATTTGGAGGAACTTTATAAGAAGGTTTTCATTAGACCCAGTGTGTCCCCTTGGGTGGATCCGGTGTTGTTCTCTAATAAGGTGGAAAATATCTCGAGGTTATTAATTGATTATCATTTCCTGAACCAAGTTTCAATTAATAAAAAGTACCCATTTACAAGGATCGATGACCTCTTTGACCAATTGAAAGATGTGAGATGGTTCTTTAAGATTTACGTCAAGTTTGTCTATCACCATTTTTTAGATTCATGAGGTATACATTATGAAAATGGAATTTTGATGTCACTATGGGCATAATGAGTCATTGGTGATTCCCTTTAGTGTGACAGATTCCCCCTCTATCTTTATGAGACATATGAATTTGATATTTTCATGCAATGATTTGTGGTTGTATTTTTCAATGACATTATCATCCCCATGAGAATATTTACACAACCTATGACTTGAAGTTTTCAGTAGTATTATTCACCTTAAAGATTTGTATTATGGGTGAGTGATTTATAGTTTACTCAAACTACCAAAGACTTAAGTTTATATTTTTCTAGATATACCTTGACTCAAGATAGAGTCATTGGATAAATTTTCTTTAGGAATATTAATTAAAGATATTCTATACTTTAAGAAATTGAAACATGGTGGTAGATTCCCTTAGCCAGAAATCCAACTATCATTTACTGGAAGAGGCATCATAGTAGTAGACCTCGTTGCAGTTGAACTTGGTAGAGGAGAGATGAACAAATTATCTTCAGATAATGTTAGTGATTCCACCACTTCTCTAGTAAGTGAGAGAGTCTCAATTGGTATATATTTATTGTAAAGTTCTACACAACTAGATATCTTCTCGAGATGCACCAGATATATTTTTTGAAGGTGTAGAGAACATCATCATTTTTCAAGGAAAGATAGTGGTTTCAATCATGTTACATGAGGATGTGTTGAGAGAGTTTAATACCTACCCCTTAACAGTAAAAATTGGAGTGATAAATATGTAATGAGACCTTTGGTGGTAGTTTTAGTGGGAAGGTATGGGGTGGTGCATTTCTAAATTTGTTTCTTGATGCATCACCTGTCAATAGGTGAAGGCGGACCATCTGGTTCTAGTAGTTTTAATCTAACTTATTGAGATCCCAAAGTGGAAGTAGGATGAAACATTGATATATTTTGTGATAGGGCTTACATGTACACCAAGAGTCCATAACACTATTTGAGTGATTGTTGATCAACTTACCAAGTCAGATTTCTTTCTTACCATCCAAGAGAAGGGTTCAATGGATATTTTTTAATAATTTTATATACAAGAGATTGTCCAAATATGTAGGGTACCCTCATTGATTTTCTTTGACTATTATTATCAGTTATCATCATGATTATGGAGAGTTTTTTAGGAGTATTTTGAGACTCGTTTATGAATAATAATGATGCTCCATCCTCAGATAGATGACTATAATGAATGAACTAGTATAGTTTTGTAGGATATGCTGAGAGCCTATATATTTGACTTTGATTGAAGTTGGGCGGATCACTTTCCATTGGTTGAGTTTTCTTATAATAATAGATATTACTCTATTATCAATATGGAACCATTTGAGGACATACACAAGATACCCTATAAGTCACCCTTATACTGGATAGAGATAAGAGATTCATTAATTATGGGACTAGTGATAGTGTAATCAATAATAGAGAAAGTTAAGGCAATCTGAGAGTGGATAAAAACACTCAGTCGATAGAAATATTACCCAGAATGACATCATAAGACTTTATAGTTTGACCAGGGAGATCATGTGTTCCTGAAAGTCTCCCCACAATAAGGTTTATGGAGGTTTAGTAGGGGTATCAAATTATCCCTGAGGTTTATCAGTCAGTTCTAGGTCCTACATAGGGTTGTAGAGTTTTCTTACCACTGAGATTTACTCCTGTAGTTAGACCAGGTGAATGACATCTTCCACATGTCACATCCTAGGGGATACATGCATGGATTTTTGTACGTTATTGTTTGGGTAGATCTGAACATTGAAGGAATATCCACCTTTTTAGAGTACCCTATGGTGATCGAGGATTAGTGGGAGATGATTCTCCATGGGTGAGGAATTCCACTTGTGTAAGTTCTTTTGTATCATGAGAACCTCTAGAAGAGATCATGGGATCGTGAGGGGCATATGTGAGCTCGATACCCTTACCTTTTTGAGTAAGTTTTTCTTTTTAGGGTGAAAAACATTGAAGCTGGAGAGAATGTAACGACTCTAATTTTATCGTTTGGAACATTTTGATATTTTTATATATTATTATGGGTTTTTATTAAGATTTGGCATGATTTTATGGGTTTCACATGACCCTTGAATTAATATCTTAAATATATTAAACTATGTACATGAATATTTATGAAAATAATGGTTTCCCTCTTGAATGGAGCCTAAAATAGGGAAACCCAGACCACTATTGAATCCAAAACATAAGTTTTACCCTAGTTTCAATATAAGAATAATTCATATCAGGTCATACAGTGTTTAAAAAATGTGGGTAGATAATAGAGATAAATTTATATATTGATTAATTAGTTTAATTAATTTATTCATTTTATTCTAATTTCTTGACCTATAAATTCATATTTTTAATCTCTCTTATAGAAATATCCTAGGGTTATCCACATAACCCCGAGGAATTGAGAGATACACCATTAGAATAATCTATAACATGAAACTAAGGATAAATTCATGGATTAACGAATGAAATTAATGGGGATCACCAATAATAGCGGCACACATATATTATTCACCATCGATTGATCTAACTGTGAGGTAGGGATCATTATTTGTGGATTATTTAAAAATTATTTGATATTTTAAGCTTGTATCATTTATCTACTTTAGAGTTATAATTTTACCTTATTTAAGCATGGTATTTTTGATTTATTGATTTATTTCCTTAGGACCTAATATAACCATTACATTGGATTCATTATTTTGATTTCAGCTTCAATGCTCATGATTGATGGATTTGTTCGTAATGGTTATAAATAATCTCACTTTTTTTATTGTGGATTTCTACCTTTTGTTCTTCACATGTTCATTGTTGGAATTTGGTAGGCTGATGATTTGACTATTAGTCTGGTTCAAGATGTGATCAAACCCAGATCCACACTGTTTTGTGAAATAGATGATGGAGGTGATGATTTTTGGACATTGTGAGGATATTTGATGAATATCAAATGGAGGATTGAGGAGCAAACCCTCATATAGTGATGTTGGTGTGATGGAATTCACATTGGTTGACAAAAAAGCTTTATTTCTAGCCAATAAAGGTCATAAATTGATGATTGAAGGATATTACTTCAATATCGGAACATTGGATATAGTTTTAGGTGTGATTGACAATGATATCTATAGTGACTTCAACCCCAGCATCCCAAATCCAGTGCCTACTACCATTTCATTGGCCTAAATTACAAGGAATTGCATCCCAAATGACAGAATAGTTTAATAGTCTTGGTAAACTAGATACATACACTAGTCTTGTATTTTAATTGAATACAAAAATTACATTATAATTTTTTTCTAGAATAAAATTATTCCATCTAGAATATCCCTAGATATCATTCATAGTAAACTTCATGGAATCCTAGGGAAAGGAAACAAAATAAGGGTGATCTCAAATGATCAGTAAGGGTTAAGTACAACAAAAGCTATCATGAATCAATAACAAATAATTAACATAGAAAGGAAAATAACCAAAAACACATGAAATTTAAATAAATAGATAATAAATAATCAATATAAAAAGGTAAATAACTGAAAAAACATTCCATTCAATCAATAAAATGATAATAAAATGCATCCATATATTTTTTTATAGTGAAAATATCATGGATAATAATAAATTAATTTGAATGAAGGTAATGATTATTTATTAGAAGCCATATTTCCTAGGTACATGATACATTTACTATAAATACCTTTCAAAATATGGTTTAAAACATACTAGGTAAAAATAGATTCAGTTTGGAAAACCATATATCTAATATCAAGTATTTTCACAAGATTTTTTAAAACATACTAGTTATAAACACATAGGGTTTGTCCGACCAATTTAATCTAATGATACCAACGATGCATCAAGGGTCTTACTTTAAATGTCCCCCAACCCATGATGCACTAGTCCAAATCATTCCTTGTATATCGAATAATCGATTTAATTCATAGGCAATATGCCATATCAAATATCCATATTGAGTAAATAATATAGATTTATTAATATTTCCCCACATCCCTTTAAAATTTTACATTTATATTTTCAAATAAAACGTTTTACTTAACATTTGGGAAGTTTTTATATTTTAAATAAGTGATTTCAAAGTGAAAAAGGTATTTTCCTGAAGAAATTTTCCAGTGAGATTTTGAAAAGTATTTTCATCTATGGAAACATACTTTGTTGAATCTTATGCTTTAATGAGATTATAATCTTATGATACCTTCCACTATAATTCTATATATGGTTTATGAACAACTTTACTGGGTAAAGTAATGATATGAAATATGATATTTCTTCAAATATGGAAAATTATTTATTTTTAAGGCATGCTGATTAAGTTATGTTGCTTATTTATATGAGGAATTTATTGGACTTATTAAGTGATAGGTGGAGCCTAAAATTAAATTTCCCCTTTATGAATCAGTAGGCCTTATGAAAAAAACTAGATTGGGTATTTTTCATAGGCCTCAACCATTTATGTAATATGTCTTGGCATGAGGCCTGAAAGGTAAGTTTTAGATGTACAATATTATGCATTACATCATTATGAAATCAATTATTAATTTCCATGAGATTATTTTAATAATTATGACATCTATGGATAATTTTATATCTCATGTGATTATTTATATGAAATTATTTGATCATCATTTATTCTTGTTATATTATTCATGACTTATTAGATTCTGTTGTACGTATACCCTTACTAAGCACCTGAGATCACCCTTTATTACGTTTTATTTCCATAGGATGCTAGGAAGTGTATTTTGATTGATATTTAGGGATATCCTAAAGTGAATAATGGTGTTTTTAAATAAAATACTATGTTATAACTTATGTTTTCAAATATAATTTGAAATTCAAGTATGTATCTAGTTTTCCAAGACTACCAAACTATTTTGTCCTTTGGGATGTGATTTCTAGAATTTTAGTACCAATGTAATAAAGTAACCACTAACTCTTGGATACTAGGGTCAGGGTCTTTATAGTTGGTATTAAAGGAAATTTTAGTAGAAACCTTTTAGAACCATATTTAGGAAAACATAGATTAGAGAATATAATCCTATGAATTAATTTGAGGAAAAGTCTAAGTATATGATAGCGTACTAATGTTTTGGTAAGGTAGATATTATATGGTCTTCGTATAAATACATATATGTCTGGATAATACAAGTGCATGTGTTTTTTTCCTAGGTGAATCTAGGGGTAATAACCCTGAAAAGAGTTAGTCAGGTATATCTTGTCCATTATTTTGGTGCACGGTGATTGTTCCATTACTGCACATTTAGTTTGAAATTTTCAAAGGATATTATTGGGTTAATTAAAATTTTATTTTCAAACCATTATGGAATATTTGAAAATATTTTTATGATTTTAGAATATTCCTCAATAACTTAAGTTTATTATTATGAGATTATCTATGGATAAATTTTCCAATTTATGTTAAGTGTTTCAATAGTTTCACAATTTTAAATTATGATTCATAATTTTATGACCCAATATAGTTTATTCCATTTTTTTATTAATGGAACCTAATGGAAGGAATAGAAACTGATTCAATGTATAAAATTCATATAGGGATTTACCTTCTTGAAAAGATAATGAAGCTGGAGCTGGAACTAAATAAATAATAACTACATTGGGGCACCTGATTCAAGTTATGACCAATGAAATTTCATGTATGGAGAAACCTAATGATCCACAACATGGTATAATGATTTTATACCGATTCATGAGTTAGAAACCACCATTATTCAATGGGATTAAAAATATATTTTTAGTTGAGCAATGGATAAGTTCCATAGAGAAGATATTTCTAGCTTTGGGAAGTAATGAAAGGGAGAAGGTTGTTATAATAGTTTATCATATCTATGGGGATGAAGATTAATGTTAGTCATTGATTTAAAACTCTAAGGATGAGGTGGAAATAATGAGCATGTAGTGAAAGTATTTTAAGGAACTTTTCTTGAAAAAATAATTTCCTCTCAAACAATAAAAATATTTGGAGAGACAATTCTTGAGTTTAGGACAGAAGGAAGAGGAAAATGTTACTAAGTATAAAGCTAACTTTAAAAGGTTATCAAGGCATGTTGTGGACTATGTATGTAATACAAAGAGAAATATTAATCATTTATTTGATGTGCTTATAAAAATCCTTATAAGGTAACTAGTCTCCCAAATATTCTCATCATATAAGGATATAATATCATGTTCTATCAAGATATAAAAATAATTATCCAAGACTTATGGTTTCAAAGGAAGAAAAGAGGAGAAGAGGACAATATAATAAAAAATGGATAAGGGGAAGAAGATAAATGGTAATTTTATAGTATGTGATACTTTTGGAAATAAACATTATGGTACATACTTAAAAGGAAAATGAGTTCTCTTAAAGTGTGGAGAAAAAGGCTATCATGATCATGAATGAAAGGGTAAGAGAGAAGGCATCAAAGTATAGTGATTTAACTATAAGGAAATGTGGCACTATTCTAACCAATTTACCAAACATCAAGGGAAATTACTATAAAAGAAGCCAATGGGGGAAGACCAAAATTATGAAATTACTATAGCTAACATGGAAGTTCCTAGAGACTAGGTTAAAGGTACACTTATCATGCACTCAAATATTGTAATTTTTTTATTTTTTTATAGTTCTATCCACTCTTTTATATCTGAATAAATTTATAAGGGTATCACATCACCACCTCAAAGATTAGATATTGAGTTGACAGTGAAAAATCCTAATGGTAGGATTACTGAATCTCAAGTCTATAACTCCTCTCAAATAGAATTTTATGGGAATTTTATTCCTAAAAATATTTTTATTCTTCCTATAGTTGAATTTGAATTAATCTTGGGCATGTATTGACTCTATTAGAATATCTCCCATAAAAATTTTAAAGGAAGGGAAGTTACATTTGAGATTCTAAATAAATCTTCAACTATCATTCAGTGCAAGGATGAACCTAATCACCCAAAGGAAATTACTTCCAATATATGAGTTTTTCTACCTATTCATGAGGGATATTTATAAAAAATGGTTAGGGATAAAATCAATATTGAAAATTTTCCTATTGTTTGGGAATATACTGATTCATTTTCTGAATACTTTCTAAGTGTTCCCCTGAATCATGAAGTTGAGTTTTCAATACATTACAAACTTGGTTCTATTCTTATTTTAAAGAATCCATATTGAATTTCCCCAATTGAGCTATAAGAATTTAAGAATAAACTCCCTAAAAATATAGATAAAGGATTCATTTATCCCATTTATTCTCTATATGGATCACATATTCTTTTTTAAGAAGAAATATGGGTCAATGCACCTTTTCATTGATTATCGAGAACTTAACAAGATCACTATTAAGAAAAAGTATCCTATACCTTTTATCTATGATATTTTTTATCAATTATAAAGAGATATAAATTTTTCTAAGATTGATATTTGATCTTGATATCATCAGATAAGGATCAAGAAGGAAGATATACTAAATATATTCTTTCATACAAGGTTTGGTAATTATGAATATAAAGTAATTCCATTTAGACTTACCAATTATCCTACTATATTTATGGATTTATTGAATAGAGTATTTATAGATTACATTGTTCATTTTGGGTTAGAATTTATAGATGATATTATAATATATTCAAAGAGAATGTAAGAGTGTGAAGAATATTTGATAAATGTGGTAAATAACCTATAGAAGGAGAAGTTTTATTCTAAATTTACCAAGTGAAAATGTTGGATTTAGAAAGTTTCATTGATGGGTCATATAATCTCAAGTCAGGGTATATCAATGTATCCTTAAAAAATGAAAGTTATTAAGAAAAGGAATATAAAAATTGTGGTAACTAAAATTTGTAGTTTTATTTAGTTGGAAAGATACTAAAAATTAAATGTGATAGATTTATCATGACTATCTAATACACTTAAAAATTTTACTTAGAAGGGGGTTAAGTTCTTATAGATTAATGAATTTGAATGGAGTTTCAAAGAACTGAATGTAAGGTTAGTCAGAACACCTGTTATTTCACTAACTTTCAGTGGAGAAGGGATTGTGATCTTTAGTGATGCATCAAATAAGGGACTGAGATGTTTCCTCATTGAAATTGACATGGTGATAGAATTTGCATCTCACCTATTAAAATTTCATGTGAAAAATTATACAACTCATTATTTGGATTTGGAAATCATACTTTTTCATTGATGATAAGGAGGGATAATCTCTATGGGGAAATGTAAGATATATATACTAATTATAAAACCCTAAAGTATATATTTACACATAAGGAGTTGAATATGCTCTAAAGAAGATAATTGAAGTTGATAAAATATTATTATTACTTAATATATGACCACTATGGTAAGGAAAATAAGGTGGATAATGTTCTAAGTTAGAATGATAGTTTTTCTATGATGAGGATTTAAATAGATCTAATTTTTATTGATTGGTAGAAGATGGATCTTAAAATCATAAAGAAAGGGGATATATATTATATTTATCAGTTTAATATTCAACCATCCATCCATGAGAGGATTAATAAGGCATATAAATAATATGAGGAATTACATAAGAATGTGAGAAATGTTCCTGAGTTAAACCATGATCAAGCTAGAATAATAAGGTTATGAAATCGAGTATGTGTCCCATCTATACTAGAATTGAAGTAGGAGTGGTTGGATGAAGCTCAAAGTTCATCATTATCTATTTATCCTTCAAGTAAAAAGTTGTATAGAGATAAAAAGAGTATTTTTGGTTGGAAAACATGATGAGATATATTTCAGAGTATGTATCTCGGTTCCTGGAATGTTAGAAAGTTAATATTGAGAGATAGAAATCTAAAGGAATGTTATTACAATTACCCATATCAGAATGGAAATGGGAAAATCATCAACATAGATTTTGTCACAAGACTCCCCAAAACATCAAAATTATATAATGTTATTTAGGTTGTAGTCAAACACCATAGAAAGTTTGCACAATTCATTGATATCAGATAAAATTTATCTCTTAGTTGTCTTTCCAGAATATAAATTAAGGTAGTTGAATGGTCTCATGGAGTACCATATTTTATTATATCTGATTGGGATATGAGGTTTATCTCGAAGTTCTAGATAAGTCTTTAGTGAGCTATGGATAAAGAATTTAGTTTCATTACTACTTATCATCCTTAAACAGATGGTCAATCTTAAAGGAATATTGAAACTCAATAAGTCTTATTAAGATAATGCTCTATGGATTTAAAAGGTGGTTGGGATCAATACTTACCTCTAGTAGAAGTTTCTTATAAAAATAGATTTCACTCAAGCATTAAGATGGATCCTTATGAATCCCTATATGGCAGGATGTAAAGTGATCCAATGTGTTGGAATGAGGCTATAGAAATAAAGAAATTGGGACATAAGCTAGTTTAGAAAATAGAAGAGAAGGTTAGATCCATTAAAGAGCACATAAGGGAAGCTCTGAGTAAACAAAAAAGTTATGATGACAATCTTTTATGAGATATAGAGTTTGAAGTTTGTGATAAGGTAAATATATGAATTTATCCCTAGAACAAGGTAATGATATTTGGAATGAAGAGAAAGATGAAACCTAGGTATATTTCCCCCTTCAATATTCTTGATTGTATTAAGGTGGTAGCTTATCGCTTCCACCAAATCTCTCTTAATTTCATGATATGTTCCATATATCTCTCTTGAGGAAGTACATGCCCACTCCTTCACATGTTCAAAACTCAGAAGTTATACAACTGGATAAAGATCAATATTATGAGGAATAACTAGTGGTGATTTTGGATCATATGGTGAAAGTTCTACAAAACAATACCACTCGCCTATTCAATTTTTTTGGCAAAACCATAAATTTAAGAAATCTATGAGGGAACCCAACGATGTGATAAGGCAAAATTATCCTTAGTTTTTTGTATCAGAGTAATGAAATGTGGAGGTAAAAATTATTATAAGGGGGTATAATGTAACACCATGATATTTTATTTTATATTTATTTTTAAATAAATTTAATTTCTTTTATATCTTGTGCTGCACGCAACACCAAGTTTAAATGATCCGCAACATACTACTGAAATATTATTATTTAATGTGATAGTTATCACATAGCCATTGGATTAGTGGGTATGAATAAGAATAATTAAATTATGATTTTTTTAGTTTTTACATGTATAAAATTAATTCATTGGTTATCAATTTATTATAAATGAAAATAAAACTCATTTAAATGTAAACAAAATGTTTTCCTGAAAAACTTTTTTTATGTGTGTGATGTGTTTTTATTTTAATAAATAAAATTAATCAATTTTGGAGATTAATTTTAATTATATATATATATATATATATATTATATTAAATAAACCTTTTTTATCATTCATATAATATTTTTACAGTCATGTGCTAATAATAAATCCCGTTTTATGCTTAAAAACTGTATTTTTCTAAAAAGTGGTTTTTATCATGTTTTGTACACATAATTTAAAATTAATTTATACCACTTATAGAAACTAAATCTTTAAAAATGTATTAAATATTTTTAATTAGTATTTTAAAATTAGGTAAACATTCCCCTTTTATTTTTGGTCATTTTGAATAGTAACCTTGGTTAAATTTAGCACCTCAATAAAGGATAAATTAGGTTAACCTTGGTGAAAACTAAGTGTTGAGGTTAAATTTTTTCATCTTAATTCTTATTGGATAAATTTAATTAGACAATCATCAGATTAATAAATAAATTTAGTTATTTAAGAGACACTTATCAATAAAAATTACCTCTATAACATTTAAAGAAAATAAAAATACAAAATGTCACTCTCTTACTTTTAAATATCTATTATGTGTTTACATAGGGATAAATGAAATTTATGAATGAATATAAATGGTTTTTTGGAGAATAATGAAATTATTTTAATAATAGTAATTTATTTATAATTTTTAGTGGTTATATAATTAATTTAAATTCTTACACAACACCGACACAATATTTTTTTAATTAATAGAAAAAAATAAGTTTAAAAATATTAAAAGTGATATAATTTTTGTAATTTATAGTGTTAAAATAATTTAATATATTAATATAAGATATTATTGATATTTTAAAGTATTATATTCAAATTTAATCATTATATTGATGTATTTAAAGACAAATTAAATAAATAGTGTCAAAAATGAAAATAATGATATTTTATGAAAACAATATTTAATTAAAGTAATTAAAAATCATGAAAATATTGAAAGATGAAAATGAGGATAATATAGGGTCTAAAATTTCATACATTTTCCATTTAAAATCCAATTTTATCCTATAATTAAAATTACAACCTTTTATGATTGAAAAAGTTGTTACTATGGTTAAGGTTAAAATAGGTTATCTAAGGGATTAAACGAAAACATAAGGTTTAAAATACCACTTAAACCTATAATTTATTTTTATTTTTATGGTATTTAATACATATTATACATTATATTTAAATATATATCACTACAAAAAAAACTGGGTTTAGCGGCGGTTCACAAAACCGCTGCTAAACATTTTCGGTGAAGGTTTCGCGGCGGTTTTTAATAAACCGCCGCGAAACCCAATTTTTTTTAAAACACCACGACCCTTTCCCCCACCCTGACCGCATTCCCAAACCCTCGTCCCCGATCCCCCCTGGCCTCGACGACCGATGCGCCCCCCACACCCTCCGGCGACCCCCGCACCCCCCGCACTCCCCACACCCTCTGACAAAACCCGCACCCCCGGTGCCCCCCTCGACCACCGGCGACCCCCGCGCCCCCTGCGCCCCCTGTTCCATCCAGCGACCCCGACACCCCCCACGCCCCCCGTGGCCTCCGGCGACCCCCGCACCCCCCGGCGCCCCCCGTGACCCCTTTCGACTTTGGTAATTTTTAGTTCTTCCTTGATTCTTTGATTTCTTCTCATAAACGACGGATAAGTCATGCATAGTAATTGTGGATTATTTATTTTTTTGGTTTATATATTTCTCCTACATTTATTCATGTATTTATTACGAAAAGTCATGCATAGTAATTGATACCTCAACCTTGTTCAGTGTGTTATTTGATTATAGTTATTCTAATTATTTTATGTCTTCTTGCTTGGTATCCAACATAGGTTTGATTGTTGAATTTTTATTTAAAGTTTTATCTCTAAATAATTCATTGGGAAAAAGAGAGGATCCCATTAGAAGTTCCTAAATTATGTAGCTAATATTTTTGGATATGTATATCTTTGGAAATTGGTCATTATAGTGATGAAATATTTCATTGTAATTTTTAGTATAGACTATTTATCACATTTTAAAGCATATATTTATTGTTATTAGAGAAGAGAGAAATTCTATCCATCTTATGATAAATCATATGTTATTCTAGGTGAATAAGATTATAATTCCAATTGATCAAGATATGATTATTGGAAAATGGGGATTACTATATCTCTAGTGGTATGGATGGATCTCAGGTTAGCTAATGGTGTTTCAAGTGTTGTTTTCCTCCTGCAATTAATAAGTATCAGGATGTTTTTTTTGAGGACTTTATAAGGTTACCTCTAGAGATGGAGGTGGAGTTTATGATTGAATTAGTACAAGGTATCGAGACTATCACAATATCCCATTACTATATATCTCTATGGGATATTAGATAGATAAATATTTAGTTGGGAGATCTTTAATCCAATGGATTTATTAATCTGAGTGTGTCTACATAGGGTTATCCATTTCTTTTTACCAATATTGCAAGAGTGATTTATTGATTTTATATTATCTATTATAAATTAAATCATGTTACTCTTAATAATTGGTATCCTTTTCTATGAATTTATGATTTATTCAATCAGTTTAGAGGTTCTTTATGGATTTTAAAGATTGTTCATCGATTAGGTTATCAGCGGTTAAAGGTTTGAGCTAAAGGTGTGTCCAAGATATAATTTCAAACACTATATAGTAATTTTGTGTTTTTGGTAATTCTATTTAGGGTAATGGAGAAACCATATGTATTTATAACTTTGATAAACCATTTTTTATCCTTTTTTTTCATTCAGGACTATATTTATCAATGATATATCGGTATGATCATGATCCTATGAGGAGCATGAAGAATAGTTGGTTATGTTCTTAGACACATTGAGATATCATCATTTATATGCCAATATATTGAAATGTTATTTCTATAATCAATATGTGACATTTTTTGGTCATGAGTTCTCTAAATCTAGGATATTAGGGGATATTGAGAAAGTAGAATCTATAATTTCTTAATAGATTCATACTAATATTGTTGAGATTCATATTTTTATTGGTCATGTGGTTTCTTATTCTTGCATTATCTTGGAGTTTTCTCATATATTCATTAAAAATATAGTATTGACTTGGAATGGAGTGAATTTTTAGTGGGATGATAAATAAAAAGATTCATTTTATGAGCTAAAAAATATATTGACATCTACACCTATTCTTATTTGACCAAAGCCAAGGATGCATTATAAGGTCAATAATGAGGCCTCCAATGTGATGTTAAGATTTATGTTGATATGGAGGAATGAGTTTTAGTAAATGGGTCTTGAAACTTATAATAAATGATAAAAATTATCCAACTCATGATATTGAGTTAGTCATGGTTATGCATGCCCTCCAATGTTTATGAAATTAGTTATTCAATAAGAATTTTGTGGCATTTACAAATAAAAAAACATGTAGTAAATATTTTATCACAGGGATAAAAATTTATGATAGAGGATATGGGATGAATATATTTAGTCATTTTATTTGGATTTTAATTATACTCCAAGAAAGTGAAATTTCATTATTGATGCTCTAAGTATAAATTATCAAGTGCATGTAGTTTGTACGTCGAAAGATGAATGTAAATTTATATTACTTTTCTCAGAGATTCATCATGATGTAGTTAATTATAAAGGTCATGTCATTATAGAAACCTTGACCATCACTTTATCTTTATTTTTTTATTTAAAGAAGGTATGATTTCATATTATGTGTATTGGGTTTTCCATGAATGGTTTTATAGTCTGGATTTCATACCTAGGTATATGCTTAGTGAGAATTCTCTATTGTATTTTCATGGGTGTAATTTTTTTATTGACCCCGACACCCCCATGCCCCCCGTAGCCTCCGGCGACCCCCGTACCCCCCGACGCCCCCCGAGACCCCTTTCGACTTTGGTAATTTTTAGATCTTCCTTGATTCTTTTATTTCTTCTCATAAACGACGGATAAGTCATGCATAGTAATTGTGGATTATTTATTTTTGTGGTTTATATATTTCTCCTACATTTATTCATGTATTCATTACTAAAAGTGAGAATATCCATCCACAATTTGAGTAATTTCTTGGAATTTATATTGAGCAGTTGGTTCCTTTGGGATATCACTTAATATTATTTACACCTCAAATCTTTCCAAGAATATAGATATGTTCAATAGATTAAATCCCATCCTATAGACCAATTTCAATTCCAATGGTTTATTTTACAAAAATCCATGTGACTTCTCTCCCTTGTAAATTTGGTCCATAATGACATGTCTTATCATGGATAATGAATTAATTAGGTTCTTAATGTTCTGTAAACATATCCCATTAGAAACCATAAAAAATAGTTGGGTAGATAGTGTTATGATAAGTGTGTAACCTGATATTCTTATTTCTCCTCAATGAGGTGTTGACGCTGTCTCTTATGGACCAGACTTGTTCGGTTGGTCTAAAGTGGTAAATGTGATCAATGAACCATCTTTATTATATTATGCATACTTTATGATCAATGGTTCATCTTTATTATATTATGTTTCTGTAATCTTACACTATCGTATATTTTGTGTAGGCACATTGTGATATACATGGATAAAAGCTGGATCACATTACTGAGGAACACACCTCAATATGTTAAGGGTTTGAATGAGTTTTTAGATTTTTCAATTTCTAATCGATCCGTTGAAGGGAGAATAAGATGTCCATGTCCTAAATGTAAATTTAGAACATGGTTGAAGAGAGATGAAGTTTATGAACATTTAATACTGAAGAAATTCCCTGATCAATATTTGTGTTGGATTTGGCATGGAGAATCAAACAATACAGAAAGATTGAGGACTGATGTTAATCCACAGAATGAGGTCCCGAGTTTGTCGCCAATGGAAAATGAAATGAAAAACCTCATAAATGATGCATTCGGCACTGCAAGACACCACTATGATCATCAAAACATATCAAAACAACCAGAAGAGGGTGCTACAAATTGCAACATGACAAGTGATGTTTTTGAGACTGTAACACAAGCAGATCAAGATTGTAACATATCATTGGATCCTCCTCTTGATTCTGTGGAGACAAATGTAAGGGAAAAATTCAGTGAGGAAAATGCGTTTCATGATTTATTTTACGATGGAAATCAAGAGTTGTATAGTGGGTGTTTGAAATATTCAAAGCTTTCATTTCTGCTGAAGTTTTACCATATCAAATGTCTATGTGGAATTACAAATAAGGCAATGTCCATGTTATTGGAATTGATTCGTGATGCATTTCATGAAGCAAAAATCCCAGAATCATTTTATGAGATGAAAAAAGTTGTAAACAAGATTGGTCTGAATTATACAAAAATACATGCGTGTCCCAATGATTGTATGCTTTACTGGGGAGAGGATTCAAGTAGACAGAATTGTAAGAAATGTTCTTCTTCTAGATGGCAGTAAAAAGGTGATGTTGGAAGTATGACTGAACATAATTTCATGGAGAAGAAGAAAAGGAACACACCTGCAAAAGTTTTGCGTTACTTTCCTTTGAAGCCTCGATTGCAAAGATTATTCTGGTCCTCAAAAACCGCTGAACACATGAAGTGTCATTCTGTAGATAATAACAATGATGGGTTAATGAGACATCCATGAGATTCACAATCGTGGAAGACATTTGATTCATTACATCCATATTTCTCAGCTGATCCTAGGAATGTTCGATTGGGATTGGCTGCCGATGGATTCAACCCATTTGGGACTTTGAGTACGAGTTATAACATTTGGCCAGTTGTTTTGATCCCTTATAATCTGCCTCTGTGGATGTGTATGCAACAAACATATTTTATCATTTCGATGATTATTCCTGGAAAACAAATTCCTGGAAATGATATTGATGTATACCTGTAGCCTTTGATTGAAGAATTGCAGGAGTTATGGAGCAACGGTGTTGAGACATTTGATGTTTCTTCTAAAACAATGTTCAAAATGCATGCTGATTTAATGTGGACCATTAGTGACTTCCTTGGGCTTGGGAATTTATCTGGTTGGAACAATTATACGGGTTTGGCTTGTCCTATTTGTAACTTTGATTTCGAGCCCAAATGGCTACCTCACAGTAGAAAATGGTGCTTCTTGTGCCATCGAAGATTTCTGGATGCATCTCATAGATTTCGGCTGAACAAATCAAAATTTAATGGTTCCATTGATTGTAGACCACCTCCAAAGTTGTTAACCGGTTCTGAAATATTGACACAGCTTGAAAATGTTAAAATAGAATTTGGGAAGGTTCATCATTTGACTGATAGCAGAAAACGAGTGCGAAGTGCATAGTCAAGTGAAATCAGAACGCAACAATGGAAGAAAAAAAGTATATTCTTCAAACTTCCGTATTGGGAATTTAATTCTTTGCACCACAATCTTGATGTGATGCATATTGAGAAGAATGTATGTGATAATTTGATTTTCACATTACTTAATGAGCATGGAAAGTTGAAGGATCATCTCAATGCTCGCAAAGACTTACAAGTAATGAACATAAAACTTGATCTCTGGCCAGATGAGAATGAAAAGTATGCTCCTGCCATTTTTTCAATGAAAAATAGGGATAAAGATGCATTCCTTCGAATTTTAAAGAATGTGAAGGTATCTGATGGGTATTCGAGTAACATCTTGAGGTTTGTTGATTTGAAGAATTGTAAGTTATATGGATTGAAAAGTCACGATTCACATGTTTTGTTACAACAGTTACTACCATTGGCATTGCGTACATTATTACCTGAAAACTTTACTGCTGTTGTACTGCAATTCTGCACATTTTTCAGGCAATTATGTGAGAAAACTCTACATCCTTTATATCTTGACAACCTACAGGAGAGGTTTGTATTGACCCTTTGTGCAATGGATATGATCTTTCCTCCATCGTTTTTTACTATCATGATGCATTTAACTGTGCATTTGGTTGACGAAGCTAAATTAGGAGGCCCCGTTCATTATCGATGGATGTATCCAATTGAGAGGTATTTTATTTATATGTTTCTAGTTAAGTAAACAATATTTGGAATTTAAATAAATGCATAATATTATTATTATTTTTCACAGATATCTTAGGCATTTGAAAGCATATGTGAGAAATAAAGCTCAACCAGAAGGCTCTATTGCTGAAGGCTATTTGGCCAAGGAGTGTCTCACCTTTTGTTCCAGATATTTGGATGATATTGAGACACGATTTAATCAAGTTGGACGTGTTGACGACACATCAACTCAATCTCAAATGCATCAGAAATCAAAAATATTTCCTGTTATTGGCCGATCAGTTGGGAGGACCTCATACGCGACACTGACAGAATTGGAGTTATTACAGGCACATAGATATGTGATACTGAATAGTGAAATTGCAGATCCATTTATTGAAGAGTTGGGGATACAAACAAAGAGACGAATGAGAGGCCGAACACGAAATGAAAAAGATATAACGAAAGCTGTGAATAAAGAGTTGGTAGAATGGTTTGCACGACGTGTAAGTTTATAAATATTGCAATAAATATGAATATTAGTTTGACACATACAATTTGAAAATCTATTAAATTATATTTTTATTCTTCAGATCATGAATACTGATACTCGAGCAGACTTGTCAGAATATTTGAAGTTTCTTGCTAGAGGTCCTATAAAACAAGTTAGAAAGTTTGACGCTTATAATGTGAATGGTTTTAGATTTCGTATAGTCGATCGAGAAATGGGTTTGAAAACACAGAATAGTGGTATATTTACATTTGCTGAAGTGGAATACTATGTAAAGTTGCATGATATTATTGAATTAAACTACCACGGGTATTTTTCTGTTGTTTTATTCAAATGCAAATGGGTCGATATTATCAGAGGTGTTAAAAGAGATTCCTTGCAATTTACTTCTGTAAACTTCTCTCGCTTGATGGATATTGGTGATCGTAAACTGCATGATCCATATATCTTAGCATCGTAGGAAAAAATGGTATATTATGTGAATGATGTTGTGGATGAATGGTGGAGTTTAGTTACTCACGTAATACAAAGAGATTTGTATGATATGGGTGATGAAGTGAAAGATTTGACCTCTGCAATTGAATTTCATCAACAACAGGAAGCAGAATTATTTGTCCATCATGATATTGAAAATATTAGTCTAGCAAGGATGAATGAAGTGGATGAAGCAATGGAGCAGGAAACTGACATGATTGAAGGGGAAAATGATTGTATGTACAATTATTTATTCATTCAGCAACCACTTGTTTCATTTCTGTAGTCATTCATTATCATTGTTATATATATTTTGTTTGTTAGTACTGGGCATCTATTATCATTTTTAATTTTTTTTCTGCATAATTTTTTTGAAATATATATTCTGAACTTAATTTTATTTGATTAAATGACAGGAATGCCAAGGAAGAAGCGGTGCACCATTTCATCTACTTCTGCGACAGATGACGATCCGTCTGTCCCCACGACATCTGAGGCAGCAGCTGCCTACATCCCTGCATCATCTCCCCCTACACCATCTGTGACACCGTCAGTGGATGTCTCATTAGAGGATGAGTCATCGCCTCCCCCTACAGGATCCTTAGCAGCGGGGCAGCGACACGCCCCTTCCAGTTCATCACGGACATTTTGGAGGGTCACAGTCATAGGTACAAATTTTAATTAAATTAATTTATTGCATTTTGTTTATAGTAATTGTTTGCTAATTGCAGATGAAAAAATACAACCGTGAAAAAACACTTAAAAAGTTCTGATGTTTGGAACATGAATGGCGAGAAGATAGTGGTGCCATTTGATTCTTATGGGGTCCCGACGGATGACGCCGCAGGTTTACTTGGTCAGATTATAGGTCAGCTAGCAGCAGAGTCCATTTCCCTGCCTATTTCATATGATGATTGGAGGCATATGCCTCCAAACTGGAAAAATGAAGTTTTTGATTCTCAGATAAAGGTAATTTTATTACTTTATGGTTTAATTGAATGTCATGTTACTAATATATTCAAAATGAATTTCTGTATACAGATGTTCTTCCACTTTACCGTTGCTGATGTGATAGCATGGAAGTGGGCATTGAAAAATCTTGGAAAAAAATGGAAAGATTTCAAATGGAGGTTGTGGTGTGATGCCAATGATACTTCGTTGACCGTGCAGCAGATGTATGAGAAGCTACCCAGTGGGGTACCGAAAGAACAGTGGAAAGTTTTTGTCGATAGCCATCGTGATGAGAAGCGGATGGTATTGAAATATATATTATTATATTATCCTCATTTTACATTTATACATGTACATGAAGAGGATATAGAAATTGAATACATTACTATTAAATTGAATTTTATTTATTTCAGGATCTCTCAAGACAGAATGCATCAAACCGGGCAAAACAAGTCATCCCGCACACTGCAGGCTCAAAAAGCTTTTCTAGAAGCCGAATGTCATTGGTAATCTTTTAATTAGTTTAAATATTTATAAGATAATATTATATATTTAACATATTTAATTTTTGATTTATATTTGTTTAATGCAGTCACAGAGTTTATGGCATGAAGCATCCTGAACAGAACTGTGGCTGGATGTTCATAAAAAAACAGATGGAAGTTTTGTTAATGAACCTACCAGAGAAGTTGGGGTATGAAGTCAATTATTTATTATAATAACTTATTATTAGTTTTTACTGTGTTAATATATGTTGATATTTGATTTATAGGTAAAAATTAAATAAATATGGGATGTCAATCCTGAGCAATCCTACTCAGTCTCCCAGGATGACCCGGTTGGTAAAGTCCTTGGGAAGGAGCATCCTGGTAGAGTGCGCAGGATGGGTTTTGGACCTGTACCATCTGAGGTCTTTGGCAGGCCATCAGGGATTTCAGCTACATCTACTCCTGGTTATAGTCATTTCATACCTGAAGATACTCAGAGGGAGATGTCTTCTCTACGAAACACAGTTCACCAGCAGGGGGATCAGATATCTTCTTTGCATAAAGAGTTTCTTGAAATACGTCAGCATATGAGCAGATATGCCCCCGGTGGTAGTGCATCGGCTAGTGGTGAGCAGGTAAATCACAAAAAAATCAAAATCATTTAGTTTTGACACTTTTATTGGTTTTAAGTTTAATTATAAATATGCAACAATATTTAATTTTCAATATAATGTTCTTATAGGTGGCAGCAGGTAGTGGAGATGAAGGTGGAGAGGGTGACGATGCAGCATCAGATGATGAGTAGTAGTGTTGTTGATGTGTTGAACAAGTATGAGAACAGTTGGTTTGTATATGTAACATGTATATGGCATATAGTTTCCACCAAACATTTCCATGTCCTAACATTTTTTTGATTTCTCATGTTTCCTTCTATGCATTTTATTTATTTATGATGTTTCATTTTATGTCTTGATTTCTCGAGTGTGGTATACATCATTCCATTTAGGCCTGTGTTTGAATTGGTACCACATCCAATGAGAATACCATATATGTAACCCATATTCATACCATTTCTACTATATAGCAGCATTCGGGTAGCCCCATTGTGTAAGCTCGATTCATACCATAACTGATTCATAGAAGTACCTAGGCAGTCCAACTGTGTAAGTCCCATTCATATCATTATTGCTCCATAGCAGCACCTGGGTATCCTAGCTGTGTAAGCCCAATTCATACCATCACTATCAAGGCCCAATGAGCCACAAAACATTACACAGGCATGAAGAAATTCTCACCTGGCAGGCTAACCTTAGACTATACAACCAACATACCAATTATGCTGATAAAGAACTCACGCTCTTACTGACATGGAAAGAGTGTATCTTGGAGGCCTCCCACAATACCTAAATTTAACCGTTATCAGTATAACATGAATCTAAGCATGTATACACTCTATTAAAACACCTAATATGCATCATTATAATAACATCCAAATAATCATAGTTTAACTTAACTTATCCCCCAAATAACCATGTCAATTATTCATGTTAGACTTAACAAAACACAAGCACTACCCATGCTTTTACATTCACAATACCAAATACAATGATATTACTAACTGAATACCAAACCACAATCCACCTATATACCATCACTATAGAACAAAGTGTATAAACTTACTTTCATTTTTTTAATGAACTCATAGACCTAGGATAAGTCCTCTCTTGGATTACATACATACAAGAAAACCCTCATCAGGTGGAAATGAGAATCGCTATTTCACTTGATTAGAACACTCCAATCACCAATATCCCAAGATACATCTTAATATTACTAGTCTCTCTCAACCCTAGTTCACATGTCACATCCTATATAGGATACAACTCATGGAGAAGCATCTATAAACCCATCTCAAATATCACGAGGAAAATCATAGGCCAATATACCCACTCGAGGGTTCTCATGCATATCACAAATCCAATACCCAATCCAACTATGAAATCTAGGTTACTAATCCTAACTAGAAATCGACACACCATACTTCCCCTGAAGGATAAAGATCACATACATGCACATATATATTAATGACATTATCTTATGATAATAACTATTGTGAAAAATCAATATCATTTGGTTTGGTTAAGTATAATTCCACCAATAAGGTATTTAGGAAAACATTAGATAAGTTGTTGAAATTTTAAAAAACTCAAACCTATTTTCTTTAATGAAGTCAATAACAACTATATCATGATGCATCCCATCCAACCTGCAACATGATGACCATCTTGGGATGTATACATGAAACTCTTATCTCATATCCAATGACATAACTCAAATCCTCAATAGGAATCATGTATAACCTACAAGATCATAAACCATACTCTCTCAAGCACCATGCACAGTTAGCGTGTTGTACAACCTAAAACACACGCCAATTCACAAGTTACCCATTTTCTATAGTAGGCATTAACAACCAACCCAAAACACACAACAAACCATACCATAACATACATTCTATAACTACTCAAACATCCATCTTTGGAACAAATTCTATACCCATATAAACATAATTTGTTCTATCCCATAACACAAATCCATTGTTAAAAAAACCCAACCCATATCACAATCCACCCATGGATGTTATATCGGCCAACTTAGAGCATAACCAATTACATATCATTACACATCACCATGGTTAGAATGATCACATAAATTGTATCAAAATTCATAACCATTTATTATATAGAGTATTAGTATCCATATAATATAAATCAACCCTTCTTAAAACACATAAGAAATTAAAGAACCTAAAAACACATATACATCTTGGGGGTCACATGGATTGGTTACTCATCAAATTGTGATACATACCTTTCCTTAGGTTGGACTCCATAACATACAACATTTGTTCATATCCTATTTTTCAATGAATACTACCATGTTATTTGTTTGTATGGTGTCTCCTGTTCAATATTCTGGTTTGATTTGTTTTTCAGGGCAGTGGTGTGGTAGGAGCAGAATTATTTTTTTTCTAGGTCAACATTTCGCGGCGGTTTTAACCGCCGCTAATGCCTTACTGGTCATCATTTAGCGGCGGTTATAACCGCCGCTAATGCCTTATTGGTCAGTATTTAGTGGCGGTTATAACCACCGCTAAATGTATTATGTTTAAATTTAGCGACGGTTTTCACCGCCGCGACATAGGCGCATCAAACGCCAGAATATAGTGGCGGTTAAAACCGTCGTGAAAAAAAAGGATCATCTACGCATAAAACCGCCGTGAAATAGACAAAAACCGTCGTGAAAAGAGGCATCTACGACGCTTTTCTTAAACCACCGCGAAATAGTAAAAACCGCCTCTAATAGATTGCCGACGCCCAATTTCGTGGCGGTTTTTGTAAACCGCCGCCAAACCCTATAGCGGCGGTTTAAACCGCCGCCAAATGAAAAAAAAACTGCCACTAGGGGACGGTTTTGTTGTAGTGTATCCATTTTAAAGCATTTGGATTGATAATGACTTAGTTATATTTTAGTATTTTTGGTAATTTCAAGAATACCTCCCTTATAAAAGGACACCCATTACCTATCTTATTTACACCACATTGAGAAAAATAGACTAAAAAATACCTACCCATATATATTTAAAAAATACTAATAAATGTTTTATAGGTTCTTTTATTCTTAAAATACTAACCTTAGGGGTACTTAAGAGGATATCTAAAAGAGTTATTTTAAAGAATTGGTATCGCCTTAGCCGATCACTTTATTTTTTTTACTTATTCTTCTACCTACACTAAATCTAGGGTAATTATCATAAAATAATAAATTTAGTATCCAAAATATGATTAAATGTTATTATGATTATGAAACCACTATTATCCACCCTATTTTCCATCAAATGAAAAATGGTAATGTTGCTCGTGCGTACATGTGGACTACCACCTCCACGAAGCGATGTGATTTGTTTTTCATTTTTGATTTACATAGATAGTAATAAGGAGAAATTTAATAAATATATATGATATAATAATGATTATATAAAGGCTAATTATTATTAAAATTTCTTTCATTCCATATTTCAAAAATTGAAAAAAATGTTCATGCGTACATACTGCCTACCGTTTCCATGAATGATGTAATTCAATTTTCTATCTATAACATTTATGGATTAATATAAATACATATATAATGAATATATATGATATTAATATCATTATTAAAATTATATAATTTATGGAACCATGATCAATTTAAAAGGACTAAAATTACCAAACCAAAACATACATGAAAAATGAAGCATTTATTACCCAGAATAGTGATTTTAATAGATAATTTTTAAAAAATGGGTGATAAAAGATTATAAGTAAATAAAATATGGTATGATATATATTAATATGGTTATTTAATATGTTTATAATAAATATAAATTTATTATATAGGTGGTTCAAATAGATATGAAGGAATTAAAACCTGACGTAAGGGTTTATTTCACAATCTCATCATTATTCAGAATTATTTATGTTTAAGTCTTTGCTGGGGGAAATATTTGATCTTTATATCATAAAACCAATTTATTTTATTCCCCTATAGTTATTTATATAAATTAAAAGTTTTCCATTCATTTTACAATCTTTAAGTACTATAGATACAGAAATAATGTTTTTTATGAAAACTTACCTTTTTTCCTTTCATTTCTTTGAAGATTACTTTGGAATTTTAAAATTTTATTTTTAAATAAAATTTTTCCTTAATGTTTAGGAAATTTTTATATTTTAAATAAGTGATTTCAAAGTGAAAGGGTATTTTACTCATGAAATATTCCAGTTATTTCTTGAAAGAATTTTCATCGATGTGAACATATTTTTTTAAATATTATGATTTACTGAGGTTATAATCTAATGATACCATATATAATATTTATATGGATGGTTTATGATTATATTTAATGAGGAAAATATTGATATTTCATATGATAGTTCTTCCAATATGGGAAATTTTAATTTTTAAGGCATGTTGATTAAGTTGTGTTATTTATTCATATAATGAATGCATTGAACTTATTAAGTGATGGGTGGGGACTAGAATTAGATAGCCCCTTGAGGTATTGGTAGGTATAATAAGATAAACTAGAGTGTGTATTTAGATAAGTCCTTATCCATTTATGTAAGATGACTTGGCATGAGGCCTCGATTGTAAGTTTCAGATTTCTGACATTATGCATTCCATCATTATGAAATTAGTTATTAATGTACATGAGATTATTTAAATAGTTATGATGTCCATGGATAAGTTTCTATCTAATGTTATTATTTATATGAAATTATCTGATTATTATTTATTCTTACTATATTATTATGTCTTATTATGTTTCATTATACACATAACCTTACTATGCATATTATATCCCCTCTTTCTTATTTTTTCTTTCCCTAGGATACCAAGAAGTGTATTATGATTGATAAATAGGTATATGATTAAGGTAATAATGATTTTATAAAATAAAATACTATGTTGTATCATATTTTTTCAAATGTAATTTGAAATTCAAGTATGAATATAGTTTTCCAAGACTACTAAACTATTTATTCCTTTGGTATATGATTAGTTGTATCTAGTTCAAATGTAATAAACTAATCACTAACTCTAGGATACTAGGGTTGGGGTCTTCAAAATTTTGATTTCCTCTATTCTTTCTTCTTCATCTCCTACACATCTAAAATTCAATGAATTATTAATGTTATTTTATAAGATAATTATTGAAATTCTATGATCTATGACAGTAATATGTTATCCCATTCAAAATAATAAGAGTTAAGTCAAGGTCCTCCTTTTAATTCTCTATAATACTTATCTTGTTTCCTTCCTTTTTATCCACATGATATTAAAATATTTTAATATTAAATTATCTATAAAACCACATTTTATTTCCTTTTAAAAACTCCATCCACATATACATGATCTCATGAACTTCGATGGGGAAAAAATATTTCCACATGAAACTATAATCTCAACAACCCCTCATAAATCAACATTACCCTTGGTTTGATGTTTAATTATTATCTTAGATAAAAAACATGCATTTTACATTATTTCCATGAAGAATAGTTTGAACCTTCACCAATGTGTATTTTAATTTTAATTAGAATATAACACTATAAATATCTATATATTAAGATTTATTGAATATCTAAATTTCTCTATGTATTATACACTTATTAAGTAATGCTCACTCTTATGAAGTATCCAAGTACATTTTATAAAGTCCTTGGTTACTCTTACAAACACTATATTTACTCTATAAAAAAAATTATTTTACTTTTCTGAATAAACATGATACTCTTATGATGTAACTAATGACTCTAGGAAAGATGGTTATTTTTTAAATTTTATCCTTAGAGTCAAGGAGTGACTCCTATGATGTTACAAAGTGGATCATTACTCTTCTGATGTCTAGAAACATACTTTTGATGTCTCAGGCTTAGTCTTCTAAATTTAGGACTTTGCCAATTTTTTCATTAGCTCTAATACTCAAAAAATATCTCAATTAACTCTAGAATCCATTTCATCTCACTCCAAGGGATTCCCAATCACATCAAAAAAATTTCAAACATCATCACATATATTTGGCTACTTGAATTTATCTCTAAAAGTTCACAAAAAAAAATTTCATCTTCTTTATCCTGTAAATTCCATGTATAAAGGCAGGAGCTCACTCAACATCATAAATAGTCCCAACACATATCGACTGTTCCTCTATAAAATAGTAGTTCCACTTATTAACAACAAATAAAATTTATCCATCGACACTTTAATATTTACTTCTTGAAATAATATATTTTTTATTTAAAGGATAAATTATGTCCATAATTTTGATTTATTATTATTATTATTTTTAAATAATTATTTAATTTTTAGATATTATAGCTAGATATTGATATTTAGGTGTTTATTTTAATTTTAATTTTTATTAAAATATATTAAATAATTATGGAATGGTATTAATAAATAATGTGTTTTTTTTATTTAGAAATAAATATATTTTCTTAAAAAATATATATTATTTTTTACATATTATGAGTATTTATTTAAAAACATTATATTTAAATATTTGAGTTTGAATTTAACAAATTATTATTTTTTTTATTTTAAAATATTCTATAATAGTTAGGTGGAATATATTCTGATAAAAAATAAAAATAAAAAGTAATGACTTGAAAATGGAAATTAAATGCTAATAAAAGTTTTTTTTAAAAATAATCGTAAAATTTTATAAATTATATTTTTATTTAAAAATATGTTTTTGAGTTTTTAAAATATTAATTAATAAATTAAATGATATAATTAATTTTCATTTTAATTTGAATGATACATTTTAATTATAATTTCTTTTTGAATATAAAAGTTTAAATTGAAATTAATATCTATTAATTATTATCAAATATATGTCTACAAAGTTAAGGATCTAAAGGGAAGGATATGGAACATGTTACGATACAATATATATATTTAAAATTCATATTTAATTTAAATATATGAATTAAAATTCATTATAAATTTAGAAACACATTTTATCACCTTATTAATATAAAAGTTTATGTTTAAATGGAATTTTGTTGCCTATTATTAAATTTATATCCAGAATGAAATGGATTATTTTAAAAACATATTGAATGGGTAGAAAAATAATAGATACATAAATATCTTGAAAATATTATCTAATAAATAATAATTATTTCATAAAACAATTTGATTACCCAAATAATTATGCAAAGTTTATTGATGTGGTTGAGAAACATATAAAATAACAAAATTAGTAGTTTATGTTTTATAAAAAAGTTAATTTTTGGATAATATAAGGATATATATTTACATAGGGGATATTTTTTGTTGATAATAAATTATATAAATATAATTCAAAAAAATTAGATATATGTTTGGACTCAAATTAAATATTGAACCTAAAAATACCTATAAATGTGATATAATGGTAAAAGGATATATAAATTAATAAAAAATCATAAAAACACATCTTAAGAATTCTATTTATGAGTAATGAATGAAAAAATTTTAAATTCTACATTTACAATCCACCTTACACTCAAATGTTTATTTCATATCCTTTAAAGGATGGGTATTTGAAAAAATGCTAGTAAATATTATTTTAAAAATGTGTCCCCTTATATCCATTCCAATCCATAATATTTGATTATATTTCTTTCTATTATCTAAAAATATATCATCCCATATGATTATTTCTAGTGTTTTTTCACCATTTTTCATAATAATAACTCCAAAATTTATCATTACAATAAAATATTCTTAAGAGAACATTCGACTCATTAATAGATTTAGAGAATTCCCAATAAGTTAGAAGTTAAGGTAAGTGGTTTTCTTTAGGATTATAATTTTATTATTTTTTACCAATAGATATGAAATTTATTATGAATTTTTGTATTCATGAAATATACATTCCCATTTTTATCTATTATGGTCATTTTTGGATTTTTTTAAATATTCTTCCCATTCCCCTCTAATTGATTCATACAATACTCTTTATTAAAATTTTCAAAGGAATTTGTTTTATCTATATTATTAATTATATTTTTATTTTTTATTTCTATATTATTCATGTTATATTTTTTTATATTTATACAATATCCCTTCCTCTATTTCGATGGTTGTTTACGGTCACATTCCATTAATTTTGGATTATTGAAAAAAAATAAGAAGAGAATCATATTCTCCCCTTCCATTATGATTCTCAAATACATTTATTAATTCTTAGAATTATTCATTTTTATTTAGATTTATTCTTATATATATTTTTTATTCCTTACTCATAAAATAATTTCTATTACCTTTTTCTCCCATTATATAAAATTTCATCAGTCATCTTTGTTATAGAAACATGAAATTTTAAAGGATTTTTCATCATAAATTTTAATACATTTTTATTCTTCTTCATAATTATTTTTCATTTATATCAAAATATTTATATGTATAAATCTTATTTCAAATCATTTTATTTAATTAGTACCATTATTCACCATTATAATATTTTTCTATTTCACTTTACTTTCAATAATGAATTGGTTGGGATATTTTATTTTACTCATTTTCTTTCCTTTGATTAATATTAAATATTATTATTATAGACCAATGTGAATGTTATTTTGTGTTTTATTCAAGGTATGAATTATGAAAATTTATGATTATAATTGGTTGGATTATTTTATATCTCGAAAAAAATTCATTAATGACTTACTCAATGGAGTATATATATTAGAGAAAATCATACAAGTTATTAAATTACAGGTTATTATTATGATTATAATTAATAATCATATGATTTTATATGAATCATTTATGGTTATTATATAGTGTTTATACTTTCATATAGGGTTTATTTACTATCCTCTTTGAATTCCATTAAAATGGGTAAAATTTATGATTTTATTGATTTCAAGGTAGAATATAATTTGACGATCTTATAGAAGTTCAATGTATAATTATATAGAATATGTTCATATTCACAAGAAATCAAGTATTTTATATCCTAACACATTTCATTATAATTTTTTACCACTTAAAAATCATTTCATATTCATTCCACATTTTATAATGTTTTTTAAAGTATTATTGATAATTTTGAATTATTATTGTGTAAAAATTAAATTAATATTATTGATATTGAATAAAGAAATGGGAAGAATGTTTTTCAAGGATAAAATATATAGTTATGAGTTATAGGAAAAGTTTTTAGTTTTTTATTATTAGTAATATTGTTTCCTTATTCTATAAAACTCAATATTTAATGGTCTTAGGATTATGTGTGTGATAATTTTTTTAAAAAAACATATAAATATGTTTTACTTATTATTATGTCAATACATTTGGAATTATAGCTAGGTTTAGATAAAATTAAAGGCTAGGGTGTAGGTTAATGAATATATTATTATAGGTTTAGAAAATATCTAAAATTATATAATAGTAAATATATAATAAAATTGTAAAAATTATGAAAAGTGGAATTGGTTAAATAAAGGAATATTGGGTGAAAATTTATTTGTGTAGGCAACATGATGGTTTTATTATTTATTTAGTGAGGTATTTGTACAATTATTAGAAATTTGTATGATAGGATTTGGGAAAGATCCTTATAGCAACCCATTCCTTATTTAAACGATAATTACATGATTTATAATAAAGGGTTTCACTTTATTGAATTTTAAATATATTTTAGGTTTAGATATTTAGATAATTATGAAAAACTCTTACATTACACAGGGAAAACTAAAACATAGTGTCCATTTTTCCATAAAAATAGGTTCTTATGTTTAAACTCTTGTTTCATTCATGAAACTTTTTGTTAATTTAAGTTAACTCCCAAGCCTATAACTCTGAATTTTTAAAATTTTCTACTCATACTTATGCCCTATGTAAAATACATTTGAAAATGTGGGATGAAAAAAATATAGCCTAGTTTGTGACATTAAAGAAAGGGAACCCATCAATCCATTTGAAATTAATGAAAACCCACAAGGAATTTTACCTTTATACATAATAAAATTTTGAGCTCAAGCTAAGTATTTACTTAATCATGAAACAAACTTCAAAGAAAAAAGTTAACATATTTTTTTTTATAAGAGTGAATAAAGTTAAAATAATATTCATAAAATTTACTTAGGAAAACATGAGAAATCATGAAAATAAACCTTTCACTTTTTGAATATCATAAACTTTCCTTAAATCATGAGTTCATTTTTTACCATATGAAATCAAAATATTTATTTTAAAATCCATATAAAATATTGAAAAACCATGTAGGTAACATGAAAAATTATACATTAAATAACCCTTATAGTGGAATCACCTAACTAGATAATTCCCACATCTCTTAGGAGTAATGTACAACCACTAAACTCTGTCACTTTACCCTATTCATTGGCGATAAATATCAGACCTACCCATCATCAGAGATATATATGGCTCACCCATCATTTATATAAAATATAAAAGGACTATAAAATGTTTAAAACACATATATATTTCAATAAAATAAAAAATTCCATTTTAATTGGAATTTAATCGCATAAGCAATAACATTTTCAATTATCTCATAAATATGATAAAAAGTTAATGTTTCCTTAGAAAACGTTTTTAAACTAAAAATTTAAAAAATATTGGGAGAATGATTTTATTTTAAAATAAATATCAAAATATATAGATATATTTTGATAAATAATAATGGCTATGATGTTGGAAAATAGTGATTAATATTTATACATTAAAAAAATCATTCTTTTTTTCACATTGGTAAAAAATGTCAAAATGAAACATATGATAAATCTTTATAATATTCCTCTTTAATAATTTAAAAAGATAGTAAAAATTATATGAAAATGTTTTTTAAAATATTTTTTGTATAAATAATTCCATTCCTAGAACATTTTAAATATATGGGTATGGAGGAGAAATATTTGAAATAAATACTTTAAAACAAGGTTTTAAAGAAAAATCCATTACGACTTTAGTAACTTTTAAATAAAAATAACATTGAAGGATAAAACATGAAAAATATTTTTAAACCTCTTGAATTTTAGTAAATTAATGATAAAATAAATTCATAAGGTAGTTCATACAACACATAAAATAAAAAATGTTGTGAAAATGGCATATGTCTCAATGAAAGGAAATTGAGATGCAAAATCTATTACCTCATCTCCAGACTTTCCACGTCCATTATTTAACTACTATATAATGAAATTATATTAATTATTTAATTAATTAATACCCTTTATTTTATTACATTATAATAATCTCTTTTATTTTATTTATTACCATGTTTTATATAGTTACTAAATCAATTAATTTCATGTTATCCGTTTTGAGGACGTTGAGTTCAAAATCCACAAAACAACTTAATTAGTTTGAACAAGGTAAAAGTGTTAATTTTTGCATAATATGTATAAAATTAATATTTAAATAATTATAATTTTTATACATTAAATGCAATTTTATAACCATTCATGAAATGTCTACGTGAAAAATTAATCACACCGCTTTGTGGAGGTGGTAATCCACACGTACGTAGAGATAAGGTGATCATTTTCCATTGGATGGAAGGGTTACAAAATATATGATATATTATAATTAAAAAAATATAATTATTTCAATAATATCATATATATTTATTAAATATATTATAATAACCAATCTTGTGATGTGGTGATGAAAAATGAAACACATCACTTCGTAGAGGTGGTAGTCCACACGTGCATTTGAATGATGTTTTTGTTCCCCATATGATGGAAATGGAGATTAATAAGGGTTTTAATATAAAAACAATATAATATAATTATATATTATATACTTATGCTCTTATATCATCATGTTTTTATAATATTTAAGGGACGTAGAAGGAGAAATAAAATGAAAATGACCAGTTAAGAGTTATACCAATTTTTAAGAAAACAACATTTGGCTTACATATTGGGCCTTCTATGATGGAATTTTGATGTGATGAAACCTATATAACTTATGGAGAGATGGTTTGGAGACATTTAGGTATATATGGGATTAAATATAGAAGATAGGAAAATAGATGTCCTTTTATAAGTGATAAGAGGACACATTTGGAATTACTTAAATGATTTAAATATAATTAATGTCTCTTTCAATTAAAATGATTCCAAATGGACATGTATTAGATTTAAAAGAAGTTTAATTCTAAATATAATTATACAATAGAATTTAAATTGTTTTTTTTTCATTTTAATATATTTTTTTGGTTTAACACATTTGCTAACACATTTTAACCTTAACAATGGTAACACATGTGATAGCCTTTAAGGGTCATAAATATACTTATAGTGTCACGAACCGGCCTGAGTCGACCTTGAACAGGTCACCTAGTCCAGCCTGCGACACACCCCAATATGCATTCCCGATCCTCCTGGGATGGCGACAAGCACCAAGGGCATCAATAGTGTACACAAGGGAACAATTTCACCCATATATAAACAATCAAACAAACAGTAGAAAGAAATGGACAGTCCAAAATACATTTATATAAAAATTGAACTGAACATTATTTGTACAAGAAACTAAAAGTAAAAATAAACCAAAAACTCAACTGAACAAACCCGATAACCAACTAACTCCATGTGACCCCACTGGTCACTCTCCAAAAAAATGATCACACGTCTCCCAAGGCGATTGAACTCAAATTGAAACCTGCACAAGGGCTAAAAACAGAAGAAGACTATATGCGTGAGTATTAAAACTCATTAGGTTAGCCTGATATTCTATTACCAATGCACATACTTTAAAATAAAAGAAACATCAATTTCAAATTTTAAATACAAATATAAAGGTATTTTTTCCAAATGAGGTCCCATTCTATAAAAAAATTACTAGACGAAAACATGCATGTTTTATAAACAAGAATTCTAGTAACAATTTTCAAAGAGGTGCAACTTAAAAATGGAAATAGTTTTTAAGAGGTATGCTTTAAAGAATTTACAGTTTTAAATAAATCACCCAAACTACTAATTTTACCAACCAAACACATCATATGCCAATGGTGAGTACAAAATTGCCAATGAGCATAAGTCACAGGAACACCCCTAGGCACAAGTTAGTTGTGAGCCCCGGGTACCTCGTATCTCGGTGAAAGTAACCATAATAAATATCCGTTCTTGTTCACATGAGCCACTAGTAGGGAGAATACCCATAACCAAGTGGTCCCCTAATAACACCATCATCATATTTTATTTAGTGTTGTCATCGTCAATCTTGCTATGTGAAACTGGGTTTAAACCCCACAAGATCACTAGCATACTAGTACGCATCCGCCCACCTAGATACTCAGGATTCCCTTTAGTGCTCAATAAAGTTACACATATTATCAAATACAATTTTTATATAAAAATTAAATTACCAAAATATAAACACATAAACATCCCTCAAACATGCTTCATATTTCTTTCACGAATCAATAAACCACTACAAAGATTTGTAAAACAATTTCAAGGAGTATAACGAGGCTTTCCACATAAAATCCATTCAAAAATTCTCTTTTAAGGCCAAAAACACATCAATAAAATAACAACCCAGATTTTTCACCCCCCAAACCAATTAATAAATCAATTTCATGGACCATAAAATTGCCCCAAAATATAGAACATGAAATACACATGGAAACCATTTTTACAAAAAAATGCCAAACATGCCTTTAAGCCTTTCTCAAAACTAACATTTGACCAAGGTGTGAATTTAAATTTTATTAAGGACGTGTATACACATAATTTATAGAAGAAAACCACATTAATAAATCCATTAAAACACTCATGTTACATATTCAAAACACAAAAATTTTCATATGGATGTGAAACGGGCCGTTTTCCGACAACTCGGGCCAAAACACGTTGTAAAACAAAACCTATTTGTTTGTAAAACCAAATACAAATTGTAAAGAAATTTAAGGACCCAAAAATAACATTTATAATTCTTCTAATTAACTTATAAATCCCAACAAATAATTTTTAAATTACACATAACACATAAAAGCCAATCGGGCAATTTACCAAACACATAACATGCCCTTTTTAAACAAAAAAAATTATTTTAAGAACTTGTCAAGAAATAAAACAACAATTTCATGAAATATTTTATTTTAGATACTATAACATGATCAAAATACTATAAAGCAGGTTCTAAACCTCACAAAACATTTGCGAAAGATAGTGGAACATTTAAACAAACACTTGGTGTTCATTTTTTGACAAAACAACACTACCTTTCATAAAATAAGGATTAAACAACCATTTTTCACATCAAGAAAATTATCCAAAGGATGAAAAAAACAATAAAAATATATATCAGATTTTAACAATAATAAAATGATTAAACTTAAATGATAAATACATGTGCAAGGGATATCCTACCTCAGATCCTTGGCGTAATGGAAACACACACCCAAAATCACCATCTGAGGGTTTACAAACCCTAAACCTATGATGAACAGCCCCAAATGAACAAAAATCCCATAAAAAATCATGGGATAAAATAACCCTAGGTCTATAATGACTAGGGGAGATTATAAAACCAATAAATAATTAAAGGAGGAAGAAGAGGGAGGATAAAGGAGAAGGAATCTCACCTTTTCAACTAGAAAAATCTTCGTATTTCATTAGATATGCACCATTGGAGAAAATGGAATGTCTTGAAACTTATTTTAGAGAATTTTAAGGTATGGAAGAACCAGGTAAAGAAGATTTATTAGAAAAAGAGTATGAATTGAATGATTTATGTATGAATCAATTTACCTTCTCAATTCTGGATGATTTGAGGAAACTTGAGAAATTTCGCCCTAATATTCACTTCAAATGAGCTCCAAAGAGGTAAAATAGATAATTTGGGAGATTTTAGGTATTTTTTATTATATTTGAGGTGGAATCATCGAAAAATAGTAAAAAATGAAAAATATATAAAAGAAACAAATTATTTTATTAAAACTGGAAGTGGGCCCACAGTTTGAACCAATACCTAAATAAGTAACCCAAATTCACAATGATTATGAATTCTTAAGGGGTCAAAAATGATATGGAGGTTTGAATATGTAAGTGGAAGAAAAGTATGAAGTATAATTGGTGATTTTTTTTTTAAAAAAAAGGAGTTATAAAAGAAAAAAATTATTTTTTAAAAACTGGAAATGGTCTCACGATTGGCCCAAATCATGAAGTAACCACCCTCTCTCCAAAAACTCCTAAAAAAGTAATGGGGAACCCAAATTAGGGTGATTATAAATACATGGAAGATCAAAAATCAAAATTAATCTCACCCAAAACCCAATAAAAGGATCGGGATTTTCAATGAACCGGATCAAAACCATGACATGAAAAGAAAAAAAACCAGGTGTGAAAATTCTCCCCACCATTAAAGCTTTCCGCTCCTGGAAAGCCATAATGATTTTCAAATAATAGAACAACAGATAAGGATTCCTTATCAGCAGAATACAACCTCTAAAGCTAAGGAAATATCATTCACCAACAATTTAACTTAATACTCTTTCCCAAACAAAACACCAACTCACAACCACTTCTAGAGAATCAATGGAAAGATCAAGCCACCACCTCCACAACAAAGCCAAGAAATAGATTGTTGGGCCTTTTACCAATGAACCCAATGATCACACAAACCATAGTTCACTCACAAAAGACAATGACTTGGGGTGGAGTCTGTAATGGTCTCCCCACCATTAAATCACAACTACCATCTGACAAATCCTAAAGGAAAGATCTTCGAGACCCGTAGTGGGTCTCCCCACAATTAGATACCAACTAGAAATGAACAAAAAAAAAAAAGAATTAAAAATGAACTAGAATTGGGAATCACCTGCACAGGACCACCAAAACTCTCCCACAAAAACCTACAAACCCAAGTTTAGAGGAACAAAACATGAAAATTTAAGCCACCCACTCTCGAATAGAGGTGGAAAGAACTGGGCCAACACTCTCTGAACGGATCCAAACCCCCACCAATTAGGGAGGGGAGGGGAGGGGACCCAATAATTGTTCCATTGAAACCACAAAAGAAAAAAATAAACTACCTCAATAAAATGGTATAGGTATGATCTTAGTAATACTACCCACAATCCTAGGACTCCTGACTACGCGCCAGCTTTACTACAAAACCTATGGATGAGCTCTGATGGATGAAGCCTCTCTTGCCTTATAGTCAATATTTGATAATCCCCAACTTGTACTCCATCCCTTAGTTCCACACAGTACCACGTAACACTCCCAGTAAGAAAAAACAGATCAAGATATGTCATGAAAATCTCTTCCTCAATAACTCATTTTCACCCAAACAAGAAAATGGAGACACACAACACTATTTTATCTCACTCCAAATGGGGAGCAGAATGAACAAGGAACAAAAAAAGACCCACTAAACATCACTGAGAACAACTACTACAACTGAGAGAATCACCATAAATGGAAGGAACTTTTAATCGATCCCAAACAACTCTCTATTTCAAAAAATAGGATGAGGTATCATTCTAAGATGTGGATTTAACATTTGAAACAAATCCTTAGGTTGATGAAATGGAAAGTGTACCAATAGAGAACCATCCATGGCCACATCAAAACATCCAACACATATTTAGAAACCCACTGAACATTACCCTAAAACCGATCCACTAACAAGATCCCATATCAAGACACAAAAAGAGTATGAATTCTAGATCATAAGGAAGCATACCAAATATAAAACACTTTTAAGACATAGGATAAACCATCCACATAACCATAGGTTGAAAAAAAACACCACAATTTTTTTTTCTAAAAAAACTTTTGAAACAAATAAACTAACTTGGTGGATTTTCACATTCACCAATGGTGTTTCATCAAGTCTCACTCACATGAACATTTACGTGCCACCACGGGCACTAAAATACCACGCCATACCATCCATTCTTCCATATATCCACAAAAACTTGCATGTGAGAACCCATCAAAACAACAAATGCAAAAAAAAAACATCATCATTACAAAAATAATCATGTACCTTCCAAAGTAACATTAACCACCAAATCAAAAACTATTTTTAGATTTCACAAGAAAAGACACACTTCATCAAGAACCATTTGATAAAAAAAATCCATTTCATTTAATAGAACTTCCAAAAACAACCATTCTATTCTAAATAGCCCTTTCCCATTTTAAAAAATTCAGCAAGGTATCTTTTCAAAATACAACAACTACAAAGACCAAAACCCCTTTCCATAAAAACACTAGACGCTCAAAAACAAATTTTCCAAAACCAATTAATCAGATTCAAACACTTTTCAACAGCCCAAAACACCCCATTTAAAACAAAGTTTCAGAATTACTTTAAAATGATTCAAACTTTAAAAACATTTTATTTCAACTAAACACATGTTTAGATTAGGGAAAATCCAATCCCTTTAAATCATTTCCACTTCCTCCCCAAAATTTGTTTAAAAAAACATAACCTTATAAAACCATTCTTATAATTAATTTTTGAAAACCCCTTTTCCACTTATCAAAAATCAACCACTCCTTTAAAACTCATTTTTACAATTCTCACAGAAGGATTTTCAAAAAAAAATTCATAATTCAATAAAGTTCCAAGAGACCCAAAAAAAGAAACTAGTGTCGATGGGTGACTTGACCATATGGTTGGCAGCCATATGTCAAAAACAACACCAACACAGAGAGACTTATTAGGACCATACCCCAGCTCCACATGGATTTACACGCCTTGAGATCTCATGAAATCCATTAGTCAGACTCCCCTTGTCATATCCCAACACCAAACAATCAACAAGAACAAAGGACACTAATAAAACTAGACTTCCCGTGGAAACCCAAGTATCAGAACAAGAAAGAGTTTGCGACGCTCTTCTCACACTTACCCATCAAGTCCCAAAAATACTAATCTATCTACCTTGATATCACCCAAATAAAAAGGGCGCTCTAAGAAGAAAGGTCTTTTATGAGCCTACCTCCTCTAATACTATTTTGTCATGAACCAGCTTGAGTCGACCCTGAACCGATCAACTAGGCCAGCCCGCGACAAGTCCCGAGAGGCGTTCCCGATCCTCTTGGGATGGATACAAGCACCAAGGGCATCAATAGAGTACACAAGAGAATGATTTATCCCATATATAAACAATCAAACAAATAGCAGAATGAAATGGACAACCCAAAATACATTTATATAAAAATTGAACTAAACATTATTTGTACAAGAAACTAAAAGTACAACTAAACCAAAAACTCAACTGAACAAACCCAATAACCAAATAAATCCATGTAACCTCTCTAGACACTCTCCAAACAAATTATCACATGTCGCCCAAGGTGATCGAACTCAAGATGAAACCTGTAAAAGGGATAAAAATAGAAGAAGACTATAGGCATGAGTATTAAAACTCAGTAGGTTAACCTGATATTATATTCCCAATGCACATACTTTAAAATAAAAGAAACATAAATTTCAGGTTTTAAATACAAATATAAAGGTATGTTTTCTAAATGAGGTCCCATGTTATAAAAAAAATTACCAGACAAAAACATGCATGTTTTATAAACAAGAATGCTAGTAATAATTTTCAAAGAGGTGCAACTTAAAAATGGAAATATTTTTCAAGAGGGATGCTTTAAATAATATAAACTTTTAAATAAATCACCCAAAATGATGAATTTACCAACCAAAGACACTGTATTCTGATGGTGAGAACAAAATATCCAATGAGCACAAGTCACGGGAACACCCCTAGGCACTAGTTAGTTGTGAGCCCCAGGTACCTCGTATCTCGGTGAAAGTAACCATAATAAATATCCGTTCTCATGCACATGAGACACTAGTAGGGAGAATAACCATAACCTAGTGGTCCCCCAATAACATCATCATCATAGTTTAGTTAGTGTTGTCATCATCAATCTTGCTACGTGAAACTAGGGCCAAACCCCACGGGATCACTAGCATACTAGTACACATCCGCCCACCTAGATACCTGGGATTCAATTTAATGCTTAATCAAGTTAAAAATATTATAAAATACACTTTTCAATTAAAAATTACATTATAAAAACATAAACACACAAACATCCCGAAAACATGCTTCAAATTTCTTTCACAAATCAATAAACCACTAAAAATATTCGTAAAACAATTTCAAGGAGTAAAACGAGGCCTTGCACCTAAAATCCATTAAAAAATTCTCTTTTAAGTCAACAAACAAATAAATAACCTAAAAACCCAGATTTTTCATCCCCAAAACTAGTTAATAAATCAATTTCATGTACCATAAAATTTCCCCAAAATATAGAACATGAAATACACAGGGAAACCATTTTTACAAAAAAAAAATGCCAAACAGGCCTTTAAGCCTTTCTCAAAACTAAAATTTGACCAAGGTATGAATTTCACTTTTATTAAGGACCTGTATAAACATAATTTACATAAGAAAAACACATTCATAAATCCCTTAAAACACTTAGGTTACATATTTAAATCACAAACATTTTCATATGAATGTGAAATGGGCCATTTTCTGATAACTCGGGCCAAAACATGTTGTAAACTAAAACCCATTTGTTTGTAAAACCAAATAAATATTTTAAATCCATTTAAGGACCCAAAAATAAAATTCATCATTCTTAAAATTAATTTATAAATCCAAAAAAATAAATTTTAAATCACACATAACACATAAAATCCAACTGGACAATTTACCGAATATATAACATGCCCTTTTTAAACAAGACAATTTATTTTAAGAAGTTTTCCAAGAATAAAACTATAATTTCATGCCATATTTTATTCGAGATACTGTAAAATGATCAAAATACCATAAACCAGGTTCTAAACCTCACAAAACAGTTGCAAAAGATAGCGGAACATTTAAACAAACACTTGGTGAGCATTTTTTTTTGAAAAAACAACACTACCTTTCACAAAACAAGGATTAAACAACCATTTTTTACACCAAGAAAATTATACAAAGGATGAAAAAAAAATAAAAAAAATATATAATATGTTAACAATAATAAAATGATGAAACTTAAATGATAAAGACATGTGCAAGGGATATCCTACCTCAAATCCTTGGCGTAATGGAAACGCACACCCAAAATCACCATCTGAGGGTTTACAAACCCTAAAATATGACGAACAACCCCAAATGAACAAAAAACCCATAAAAAAATCATGGGATAACAGAACCCTAGGTCGATCATGACTAGGAGAGATTATAAAACGAAGAAATAATGAAAGGAGGAAGAAGAGGGAGGATAAAGGAGAATAAATCTCACCTTTTCAACTAGAAAACTCTTCATATTCCATTAGATCTGCACCCTTAGAGAAAAGTTAATGGATTTAAACTTCTTTGAAATGATTCTAAGGTCTAGAATAACTAGGTAAAGAATATTTCTGGGAAAAAGAGTACGAATTGAATGATTTATGTATGAAACAATTTACCTTCTCAATTTTGAACGATTTGAGGAAACCTGAGAAATTTCACCCTATATTTGCTTCAAATGAGCTCCAAAGAGGTAAAATAGATATTTTGGGTGAGTATAGGTATTTTGGATTCGAGTGGGAGGTGGAAGAACTGGAAAATATTAAAAAATGAAAAATATATAAAATAAAAAAATTATTTTCTTAAAACTGGAAGTGGGCCCATGGTTTGACCCAATACCTAAATAAGTAACCCAAATTCACCATGATTATGAATTCTTAAGGGGTCCAAAATGATATTGGGGTTTGAATATATAAGTGGAGGAAATGTATGAAGTGTAATGGGTGAAAAATGTTTAAAAACAAAGGAGTTATAAAAGAAACAACTTATTTTTTTAAAATTGGAAATGAGCTCGTGGTTGGCCCAAATCATGAAGTAACCACCCTCTCTCCAAAAAACTCATAAAAAAGCAATGGGGAACCCAAATTAGGGTGATTATACATAAATGGAAGTTCAAAACTCAAAATTAAACTCACCCAACACCCAAGAAAAGGATTGGGATTTTCAATGAACTGGATCAAAACCATGACATGAAAAGAAAAAAAAAACTAGGTGTGACATATAAGGTGAAAAGTGTCTAAAAAATGGCCCTTGGATGAAATTTTATACCATTTAATACACCATATGTATTTTTGAAATATTTTTGTGATGTTTAAATTATTTAATAAAATATTATTTAACATAAAATATCATTAAAGTCATTTTTGGACTATTCATTTAATTTAACATCAAATACATCAAGACATCGATTTAATTAAAATATAAAAATTATATCATTAATTATAAATTATAATTATATTTTAAATTATTAAAATACCAAAATTCATCAAAAAATGTTTTTTTTATATTTTTTAAAACCATTTACCTTGATTTTTATACTTCTTGCCAAAGAATTGTATCGATATTTCATAATCCTTTAACGTAATTATAACATCATAAAAAATTAAAAGCAAATTACCATCATAAAAATAATTTATTTATGTTAAAAATATCCTAATATATTTATTCATAACTTCTTTTTATCCCAATTAAAACATAAAACATATTCAAATAAAAAAAGAAACATTTCTTATTTATCCTTTTCCTAAAATAATATAAAATTTATAATTAAATAAAAATAAAAAATAAATAATTAAAATTAGAAAATAAGGTGATAAGGGTATAAATAATCTCATTTAATAGTAATTAAGATAATATTTTGTGATCTTATCACCTATTTTTAACTTTAATTAACCAGTTTTACCCTTTACCATGTTGACACATTTTTACCTTGGTTACTATTCATAATGACCAAAACTAAAATTGGAATTATTAATAAATTTGAAAATATCAATTAGAAATATGAAATAATTTTTTCAAGATTTATTTTATAGAAGTGTTAGAAATTAATTTCAATTAAAGTGCGCAAAACACAACAAAAAGCTGTTTTTAGAAAAGTGAGTTTTAAGAAAAAAATGAACTTATACCAAAATAAAATATAATATTGATTCCTATGGAACTTTTTAGATTATTTTTAATCTAATTCATATTATGTTACATTAATAAAAAATATAATATATAATGGTAAATTTAAATTACTTTATTTAAGGAAAAGAAATTCCAGTTTTTAAAAAATTGACATTTTAACAATTCACTAAAAAAGAAATCTTTTATGAAAAATCACAAAAACTAATCCTAGAACTATTATAAAATGACTATTTCAAAAAAAATTCCTTTATTTCAATTTTTTTTGATAAAATTACTCAAAATTTATTATTAAATCCATGAAAAAAATACAATAAAAAACATATTTGAAAAAATGTATCTTTGAAATAGAAAATGATTTTATTCTCATCCTATGACTTATAACCATAATTAAATTAATAGTAATTCATTAAATTGGATATTTAATCTAAATATTTCATTATAAATATTTATCAATAGTGAAAAATTTAATCTATTAAGATAAAAATATATTGCACACATAAAAATAGTTTTATAAAAAATAGCTCTTTTACCTTCAAAATATTTTCTCTTCATTTACCACCAATTTATAACTAATGAATTCTTTAATATTCATTTTATTATGTAAAAAACATTATATATTTATTTAATAATAGATTTATTCATATTAATATCCACTTACCAATAGATGGGTCATAACGGTCATATTTAAATAGTTATATTTTAATAGTATATCACAATTATTTTAAAGATCAACATCACATATACCACACACTATCAAATATGTTAATTAAGGAAAATAAATTTTAAAATCATAGGGTATTAAATTCAATCCCTTAAATAAATTTATTCCTAGAAATTTTATATGGCATCCCATAAAAGGGTTGAAAACATTTTTTAACATCAATTCAATTGAGTGGAAGATAAATATAAGATAATAAAAGGAAAATAATTTTTTTATTCTTACAAATACTTTTGTTGAAAACCCACCTCATAAAAAAGGGTTAATAAAACAATTTTTTTAAAAGAGGAAAAGGGAAATATAAAGGAAACATGGAATAACACATAATTAGTTTCCCATATAGGGAGATCATTGGCAAGAAGTGAAAATATGGACATGGAGGAAAAAAATAACATCCAAGGAATAATAAATAGTGATAAAGAACATGATGATGAGAAATCTGATGAACACAAAACCATAAATTATTTGGGGATAATTAAGACCATTAATTCATTATAAGTGAAGGTAAAATGATAATATTTTTATTTTAATATCCTTTTAATAGAGTTGATATATTCATTTACTTCCATGATAAATAAGATGATAAAATATAATTACTTGATTTATTTCAATTTTATAAGACAAATTTCATCCTTTCATTACGATTCGATAAATTTTCACTTCTATATCATCTCTTACTCAAAGAAATACATATTTAAGATAAATTTTTCATGCCTCAAGAACTAAAATTAAATTTTAATGGATCACAAGATCCATAAAGGGATAACAACTTATTACTCCTATCTTTAGACATTATCCAAAACCAAAAATTGGTTAGAAAAAGATATGATAATATTAAATGTGAATCAATCTCCAAAATATAAATATTAACACCCAAAGATCCTTTTAAATAATTATATAAACAAATAACCTTAAAAATCTTCAAAATATGTCACAAAAAATTTAAACCTAAAGATCAAAAAAATCTGATCATATATTATTTTAATATAACTTCACATTTAACCCTAAACAACAATAATACCTTATATAGTCACATAGAGAAAATGTATATGCTCTAATAATATAATCTATGAAATATTATAATCTTTCCTATTAATAACCTAAATCACCATACAAACATAATAAAAGCATATATGCTTCTAAAATAAAATTCAACAATTATTCCTAAAATAAAATACCATATTAGCCAATAATATTTCCATTTAAATTAATTTTATAAATTTCATAGTATAGTGAAGTTATTTAAAAATAAGCATATTCTCTAAATCAATATTCAAATACATGGTGAGAAATATGATAAAATATAAGTTCCCAAAATTTAATAACCCTTTTACCTGAATCAACCATACTTACCTAAACATTAAAGATCATCTTAACCCTAAAGATTATAAATAATTTTTATCTTATATACAAAAAATATAAATGAATTATTCATAAAATAACCTTTTCACTAAAACACATACTAACCTAAGGGTTTTATTCCTATAATTTTCTCCCAAAATATGTGTAATCATCTTGAAATACCATCACATAACACCTCAAAAGGGGTATCTATTACTTTAATATTATGATCAACCATAGACTTATTAACCCATAATAGTATCTAAAAATCTTAATATTTCTACATCTCAATCATCCTAACCTCTAAGGTTATTTAAACATTTTATTTGATACCAAATATAATGAACCATTCACTATTCATCCTATAATTACATGATTTATAAAAAGGGTTGAAATTTCTTAAATTTATAGCATCATTTTGGTATATAGTTTTAGAGAATTAGGAAAAAACACTTACATTACAAAGGGAACACTAAAACACAGTGTCTATTTTTTTTCCAAAAAATAGGTTCTTATGTTGATACTTATGTTTCATTCATGTTACCTTTTCTTCATTCAAGGTAAATCCTATATTTGGAACACTAAATTTATTAACATTAATAATCATATTTATGCATTGTGAAAAATCATTTGAAAACATGATATAACAAAAAAAATCTGTAAGGGACATAAAATAAAAGGAACCCATTAATCCATTTGAAATTCATGAAAACCCATAAGGATTTTTACTTTTAAAAAGAAAATAAACTGTTAATATCAAAATAAGAACTTACATAATCATGAAATCAACATAAAATACCGGAGTTTTCATAAAAAATTTTGTATTCAAAAATAAATATAAAATTCAAGTTATGAAATTTACTTGGGAAAACATGAGAACTCAAGAAAACAAACCATTCACCTTTATTATATTATAAAATTTCCTTAAATCATGAATTAATTTTCTTAACTAATGAAATCAAAATTTTTCCTTTAAAACCCATTGAAGTCATTGAAAACCAAGTTGGTAAATTGGAACATTATACTTAAGATCACCCTTAAAATGTAATCACCTATCCAGACAATCCCCATATTTATAAGGAGTAAGCGATAATTAATATACATTACTACTTTACCCAATGCATTAGAGAGATATATTGAGCTCACCCATCATTAGAGCTATATCTGGATCACTAGTCATTCACAAAATATTTTAATAACCATAAAATCATTAAAACAAAAATATATTTCACTTTAATCGTTCAAACCATTTGAATTTCATTTTTACCATAATCTTTTTCATTTTTAGTTATCTCATAAATATCATAAAAAGAAATCTTTCCAAACTTCAAAACAAATTCCTAGAATATTGAGAGAAATAATTTATATAAATATTACCATGAAGATATTTAGAGTAATATTGATAATGAATAATGGATATAATAGTGGGAAAAAGAAGTAAATCGATATATGTTAAAAAAAATTCTTTTTTCACTTTGGTAAAAAATCATCAATATGTCACATATGGTAAATGTTTAAAAGATTCATTTTTAATACTATCAAAAGAAATTATAAATTTGTTGAAAATGACTTTTTATAATATTTTTTGTATAATTAAGAACATTATAGGAATATTTCGAAGAACATGGATATGGAGGATAAATATTTTAAAGGAACACTTTAAAATAAGGGTTTAAAGGAAAACCCCTTATGACTTTGGTATATTTTAAATAATAAGAACATTGAAGGATAAAACATGAAAAATATTCCTAATACACTTTAATTTATGTAAATTAATGATAAAATACATAAATAAGTCAGTTTATATACCACAAAGAATAAAATATGTGGTTAATATGGCATAAGTCTCAAATAAACAAAAGTGAGATGAGAAATCCATTACCCCATCTTCTGAATTGCTACATACATTATTTAACTCCTATATAATGATATTATATTATTCATTTACATGATTAATAAAAATATTAAGGTTTATTACCTTATAATAATCTATTTTTTTCATTTATTAATATGTCTAATATATTTACTTAACCAATTAAGTTCATGTTGAACATTTTTTGGATGTTCAATTCATAATCCCCAAAACAACTTTGGTAGGTTAACGATGCTAAAATGGCAAATATTTCATAATTTATAGAATATTAATTAGTAAATAGTTATCATTTTTTACATTAAATATAAATTTTAACCATCCACGAATGGAATACATGAAAAAAATCACATCGCTTTTTAGAGGTGACAATCCACACGTACGCACAAACCATGCTATAATTTTCCAATGAATGGAAGGGTAAGAAAATTGATGACATATTATCATTAAAGAATGAAAATTATGTCATGAATATAATATATATTTATTAAATACATCATAATAACCATCCATGTGAGGCCGCTTTGTAGAGGTGGTAGTCCACACATGCACACAAATGATGTTTTCATTCCCCATATGATGGAAAAGGATATGAAAAGGGTTGTAAAAACAATATAATAAAATTTTAATATACTATAGATATTTAGTTTGTTATATAATAATTTTTTAAGTGTATTTAAAGGTTTTATATGAATAAATAAAATGATAATTCTTAGTTAATAGTTATACCCCTTCTTTAGAAAACCACTTTAGCTTACAAATTAAGCCTTCTAGGTTGGTCTTTTTATGATACTAGAATATATAAGACATGGTGAAAGATTTTGGGGAGATATTTAGAAAGTTATTTGATGATATATATTTCTAAAAAATGTGTGAGGAATAGAGTACAATATATTACCTTTTATAAGCATGGAGAGGACATGCTTGGAATTACTTAAAAATTTAAATATGATTTATTTATTTATTGAGTAAAATGAATCAAAAAGGATATTTATTTATTGAAATATAATATATGGTATAAATATCATCATACAATAAAATTTATATCAGTTTTGGCATCATTTTAAATCATATCATTTGGTTTAACCTCTTTATAATCCCCTTTTCACCTTAATAGTGGCAACACATATTTTAGCTCTTAAGGGTCACAGATTTATTTATATGGTGAAAAGTGAATAAAAAATGGTCAACATAGTAAATTTTAGACCATTTAAAATTACACCTATTATATTTAAATATATATTTTTAAATCATTTAATAAAATATTATTTAACATAAAATATCATTAAAGAAATTTTATAGACTATTCATTTAATTTGAATTCAAAGACATCAAGAAAACAATATAATTATAATATAAACAAATTTTAAATTAATAATACATTATAATTAACTGTGAAATTTTGACCATACCAAAATTTATCCAAAACATATTAATTTTAATTTAAAAAACCATTTACCTAGATTTTTTATAGCTTGCACAAGCACAATGTGAGCATTGAAGATAAATATTCCATCACTAAAAATTAAAAATAAATTAACATAATAAAAATAACTTATTTATGTTAAAATTAACATTTTATATTCATTTTAAAATTCTTTTTATGCCTATAAAAATATATAATTGAAGTTAAAATCAAGAGAGTGACATTTTGAAATTATCCTTTTCTTAAAATAATATAAATATTATAATCAAAGGAAAATTTCACTTAAATAATTAAAATTAAAAAATAAGGTGATAAGTGTGAAAATAATCTCATCCAATTATAAATAATATAATATTTTGTGACCTTATAACTAATTTTTATTCTAATTAACATGTTTTACCCTTTATCGTGGTGATACATTTTTACCATGGTTACTATTCATAATGACCAAAACTGAAATTGGACTTAATAATTAATTTGAAGATAATGATTCCAAATATAAAATCAAATTTTCAAGATTTAATTTATTGAAACTTTAGAGACTTTTTTTCATTAAAGGTAACTCCCATATCTAGAATATTTAAATTATTAACATTTATACTCATCCTTATGCCATGTGAAAAATCATTTGAAAATGTGGGATGAGAAGAAAAGATATTAGTTTGGGACATAAAGTAAATTAAATCTATTAATAAATTTGAAATTCATGAAAACCCAAAAGGATGTTTACCTTTTTACGTAATAAATTTTTGATCTCAAAATAAGAATTTACTTACTCATGAAATCAACTTAAAACCCCAGAGTTTTAATAAAAAATTTTGTAAGATAGAATAATGGAAAAATAATAGTCCTGAATTTAACTTAGGAGAAAAATGAGAACTCATGAACATAAACCATTACTGTTTAGAAGATCATAAACATTACTTTAATCATGAAATAACATTATTACCTTATAAAATCAAATGATTTATTTTAAAACCAAAAGGAATCATTGAAAAAACATAGAGGTAACTTGGGAAATTATCATTCAAATTTTCTATATAATGGAATCACCTAAATGGATAATTCCCACATATCTTAGGAGTAAACTATAACTAGTAAAATTTTTCACTTTACCTAATGCATTGGATAGCTATATCAGGATCACCCCTCACTAGATCTATATCGGGACCACCCATCATTCATATAAAATCTCCAAGAACAATATCAAGAGTAAAAAAAATATAACTTTCACTTTAATTATAAATCCCATTTTAATTATTATTCAATCCCATAATAAATATAACTTTTATTTATCTTATAAAGATGAGAAAAAGTTTCTATTTCCTTAGAAAATAATTTTAAAAACTAAAAATTACTTGAATATTAAGAGAAATATATTCATTGAAAATAATCTTGAAAATTTTTATAGGAATATTGATAATGAATAGTAGTAGAAAAAATTGGTCAAGCCATATATGTTAAAAAAACTATTTTTTTTCACTTTGTAAAAAAATATCAAAATGACCCATAAGGTAACAATTTAAAATATTAATTTTTAATACTTCAAAAATAAATTCAAAATTATTTGAAAATGACTTAATTTTTTTTGGTGTATCAATAATAACATTTATATAACTTTTTTAAAAATATGGATATGGTGGAGAATGATTTTAAAGGAATCTTTAGAACAAGGTTTAAAAGAAAAATCACTTAAGACTTTAGTAAATTTTAAATAAAAAGATAATTGAAGGTTATAACTTGAAAAATATTTGTAAAAAAATTGAATTTTAGTAAATTAATGATAAAATAAATCCATAATGTAGTTCATACACCACAAAAAATAAAACATGTGGTGAAAATTGCATAAGTCTCAATCAAAGGAAATTGAGATGAGAAATCCCTTACATCATCTCCCGACTTACCACATATGTTCTTTTACTCCTATATAATGAAATTATATTAATTATTAAAATGTTTAATTAAATTTTTTAGGTTTATTAACTTATTTAAATATCTTTTATTTCATTTATTACCAGGTCTTACATAGTATCTAAATCAATTAAGTTCATGTCAAAATTTTTGAGGACGTTCAGCTCATAATCCCTAAAATAAATTTAGTAGGTTTTAAAAGGTCAAAGAGATCATTGATAAATCATATAAATATTATTAATACTGAAATAATTATCTTTTTTATAAAATAAATACAATTTTATAACCATCCATGGAAGGTGTATATGAAAAATGACTTATATCACTTCATAGAGGTGGCAATCCACACGTACACATGAACAACATTATCATTTTTCAATAGATGGAAGGGTAAGAAAATAAATGATATATTATCTTTAATTTTTTTTCAGGAATATCATATATATTTATTAAATCTATCATAATAACCATCCTGGTGAGGTGGTTATGAAAAATGAAACACATCACTTCGTGGAGGTGGTAGTCTATACATACACAAAAATGATGTTTTGGTTCCCCATTAGGTGGAAAAGGAGATTAATAAGGGTTTAACCATAAAAAAATAAAATTTAATTATAGTCATGACACTTATGTTAATATATCATAATATTTTAAGAATATTTTACGGAGTTAGAATAAAAAATAAAAATAAAATTCTTAGTTAAGAGTTATGACTATTTTTCAGAAAACCACCTTTTAATTAAACATTAATTTTTCCAGGATGATCTTTTTATGATAAAATAACCTCTAGTAAATAAGAAGGGATGTTGAGGAGATATTTAGGAAGTTAATTAATGTGATATAGTTCCCAAAAAGGTGTGAGTAAGAGAGAATAAAAGATTCCATTTTATAAGTGAGGAGAGGATAAACTTGACAAAACTTAAAAGATTTAAATATAATTAATGAATTTATCAAGTAACTTTTTTCCAAATGTCCAAGTATTTGAATAAAAAGAGTCTAATAAAGAAACATAATCATATAATAAAATTTAGACATGTTTTTGTGTCATTTTAAAACTTATATTTTTGGTCTAATCTCTCCATTAACCTTTTTTACCTTAACCATGGTAACATATGTTTTAGACTTGAGTAATAAATTTACTTCTAGGGTGAAAATTGGCAAAAAAATAGTCAATATATGAAAATTTAGACAATTTCCCATTATAAAATTTCTCTTGAAATATTTTTTTTAAAATAATTTAATAAAATATTATTTAACATAAAATAACATCAAAGTAAATTTTGGGATATTAATTTAATTTATTTTTAAATAAATTAAGATAAAAAATTAATTTCAACCAGAAAACATTTTATGTTAATTATAATTTATAATTACCTATTAAATTATTAGAATACCCTAATTAATCCATAATATTATTATTTTTAAATTCATTTACCATGATTTTTCTCATGCTTGTACAATTACCGCATCAAAGTTACGTAATCATTTAAAGTAATTACACCATAAAAAAAATATTTTTTTACCATCATAATAATATGTTATTTATATTTAAAATAAAATTTAATATTCATTCATAACTTCTATTTATCCTAAAGAAAACATGTAAGATAAATTAACATCAAGAGAGTGAAATTTTGTATTTATCCTTTTATTAAAACAAAATAAATTTTATAATCAAAGGGAAATTTCAAGTAAACAATTAAAATTAAAAAATATGGTGATAATGTTTGACAAAAAATCATACATAAATAATTAATATAATATTTTTTCACCTTATTAATTAGTTTTAACTTTAATTAACTCGTTTTATCCTTTACCGCGATGAAACATTTTTATTATGTTTACTATTCATAATGAAAAATAATAAATTTATCCTTATTACTAAGTTTGAACCTCATAATTCAATACATGAATCTCATTTTTCAATATTTTTTTTAATTGTAATAAATTACTTTTAATATAAGTGAAAATAATTCAATAAATAATAGTTTGTAGAAAATTGAGTTTTTAAGCATAAAAATAAACTTATACCAAAATAAAATATAATGTTTATTCCTGTAACATCTCCGAATTTTTGTTGATTTTTATTTATTTATATAGAATTATTTCGAGACTGAGAAATCTGACGGCACGTGATCTCGAGGCTCGAAGTTCCCGGAATGATCCTTCGAATTTTTTTTAATCTTTAAATAGCGTGCATGAGCAGTTTTCATGAAAAAGTGGAATAACTTTTAAACAGATGCTTGTAATGACCTGAACTTTTTAATAATTTTCATTTCCTATTTTTTGTGTGTGTTATTTTATTTTATACTCAAAAAACTATTCCATTTAATGAAATGAGTATAATTAAAATGAGATCGTTGGGTTTCGACTGTTATATAACCGTTGGTCAATATGACCGTTGGTCAATATGACCATTGGAAACTAAATGTTGCGATTGTTGTCTATAAATACAAGTGATCTTGGTTAATTAATATAGAAAGAAGATTCGATGGCCTCATAATAGTAGTCTCGGGCTGATCGAAGCCCATCTGACGGAACTTGGGAAGGAGGTAGCACCACTGGGCTTTGCTCTAGACCAAACCTAAGCCAAAATTCATCATGTGAAGCTGGAACGGAATCACCTTCAGGAGAAGTTCAAGCTGATAGAAATCACCACTCGGGCAATGTTGGCCAAGCCGACCCAAGATTCTATCACCTTAGCACACCTTACACTTAGGTCCTATGATGGTGTTATAAAGGGCTATGTAACGAGACCGTAACTACCTTGTGTAATCCTTCGAGATAAATAAAATTGTGATTTCTTCTTATGGTGAAGTTTGTGAATTTTCAAATGTCCAGATAAATATAAGATGTATATTATTGAAATTTTTTGAAAAAAAGGATATTTTAAAATATTTATGTAAACCTTAAATAATTAATAATGTATAATGATTTTCAAAAAATAGTCTTCTACAGTTGTGTTTAGTAAGAAATTTAGAGTCTAACAAGATCAACTTAATTTTTGGTGAATAGTAAATTATGAATAGTGATTTTACCCTTATGATTAGTAATGTGATCAAATGGATTAAGTAACCTCACTTAAGAAAGTATTAATATAATTTAGGCACCTTGATTAAGTTATGTGATTCAATAAAATTGGTAAATAACTGTTTCAGAAATTATTGGTTAAGTATTAGTTTTTTTAGGTGAATAGTATTTTATATTTAAAAATTAAATTAAAAATGTTTAGAAAATTATTTTTATAAAATGGATTTAATTTTTTAATTTATAGAATCTATATTAGTTAAGGTGATTTTTGGGGATTTTTTGGAAAAAGTTGAATTTTCGGTGAATAGTAAAAATACAGTTTTTAGTTTCGGGTGTTTAATGACATCATTAAGGATGTAATAATTATTTAATAATTTTGGTCGACTTATTAATAGTAATATAAATTATGAGGTGTCCCAAGTGGCCAATACCATGGGAAAATACCATGGTCAAGCCCATGGTTTTTCCAATACCACCGATGAGGTGTCCCTTGGAAATTAATGATTTGTTCCCTCACTTTCCCTATAAATACCAAGCCATTCCCTCGTCCATTTCATTCCAAAATCCTACTCAATGAAGTTATGGTCTCCTTACCTCCCAATTAGTCCTCCCAAGGTTCCCTCAAGCCTCCCAAGGTCCCAACCTTCAATCTTTCGAAGTTACTCTTCAAGGTAAGGGATCCTTTCACCCTCCTCTTTTAAGTCATGAGTTCCTTTATATTATGTCTTATAGTTCCATTTTTTTATGTTAGGTATTGTTATTATATATCTTTACTACTTTACATTTCATTTCCAAATGATTATAGACCCTTTCCTCTCTCATCAATTTATTTTTTGAATTTTTAAGTGACGTCGTTAGGCTGCCGAATTTCTTGTAAAAGAAATCACATCTTCCCTTTCCTTTCAAGTTTCCTTTTCTTGTGGTATGTTATTCAAATATCCATACCATGTTCTTATCTGCATGTTATTATGTATTTATATTTTAATATGAGTTATTTATGAGTGGGTTACCCTTGTACTCTCTCTTTTTATTATTTTCTAAAACCATGTTATATAGCTGTTATGCAGCAGAAATTTCATCTCAAAATTTCTCTCTCTTTCTCTCAAGAAATTCTCTTGTTTTATATATGTGAATACCTAGACCTATTTAGTTTCTATGGGTGTTCATAAATGCACAAAAATGATATATTTGATTATGTAATTTACATACATGTAATCCTCACTCCCTTTCCATGGGTTATAAATGACATGAAAATCTCATTTTTAAGTACTTTTTAAACATCACGATTTGACATGAAACCCATTTATTTGATTCTATTTGGGTTATTTATGAAATTTTTGATTATGATCTATTTGGATCACATGAAATTAAATACATATTAAGGGTGCGCCTTGATAGCGCTCTAATGCATTGGGTAAATAATTAATCTCTAGAGATGACAAGTTTCATGATACCTTGGTGAATAACCTTTGTAATTTTTATGACACCTTGGGGATGGAACTTGGTGATATGTTCATTAATGTATAAATGAAATGTTTTAGCCACATATTCAAGTTATTTTCCAAGTTATTTTCATTATGATATACCTACACTTCCATTGCTCATGTCTTTATGTTTTTATTCAAGTTCTTATTGATATCACAAGTAAACTGATTCTTTGTTTACCCTTACTGGGCCTTCTGCTCACCCTTTACCTTGATGTATGTCTCCAAGATATGAGATGCAGTAATTGTACATAGGATTAACATATCATTAATCCTTACAAGTGGATTAGAATAATTTTTTATGTTGTTTTCATGTTTTATATCCTTAATTTCCATGACACTAGACTTTAAAGATCCTCTATATGTAAAATGTAATGAAAGTTATGTAATAAAAAGGCGTGATGCCGCAGTGCTCGAATCAGAAATTCGAGGGCACCGTTGCATTTGGGATGACAGGTTTACCCTAGGCACGACTTAAATTTAGTCGGCGCAAGCCCCTAGTGAGAAAACCCAAAAATGGCATAACCGTAAATAAAATAATTAAATACAATTATTTTATTTTTCAAATAATTATAACTCAAAAATAGTGACTCAGATTAAAAATATGAGACCACCGATGAACTCGTGAGTGTATTATTTCCTTATGCAGATACTAACATTGGTCGGCGCGGGCTGCTAGTTGAAGTTAGTTTTTGGCCATAAATAAAATAATTAAGTAACAATTATTTTATTTTAAAATCCTTAACCTCTAAACGGTAACTCAGATTGAAAATACAAGAGTTTCATTGATCTTGTGAAGTCGTTTTCCTCTTAAGAGGATCCTAACCTCGACCGATATAGTTTGAGGGTGACTGTTAATAATTTTTTGAACTTTTTTTTAAGGTACGTTCAGTAAATATGTGGGTGACGAATTCTATCTATTGAACCAGTGCTCGGATTAAAAATCTGAGGGCACTGTTGAATCCACAAGACCGATATTCGCTTAAGGGAATCTTAACTTCAACTGGAAAGGGTCGGATGAAAAAGTTAATTTTTGGACTTTACAAAAAAAACAACTTTTGGTTATTTTTTTGTGCAACCGTTGGACAAATGGTGGTGGGACCGTAGTTCAACATCAAACCATTTAATTTCTTGACTCATAATTACTGTAACCACACAGTTGTGATATTTAAATGAATGTGTAACCACACCATTGAGATAATTAAAGAGGTTCATTAATTATTCTCATTAATGAACCTCATTAATTGTGGGGTGCGTTGATCTTCTCCTCCCCTCTATTTAAACGAAGATCGGGAATGGGTTTTCAGCACATAAGAGGGGAACCTCTGACGAAGTACAGTGATGAATTCCACTAACCTAGAACAAAGCTCCGAGTGACGGACGATGGAGGAATCGACGATCATTGACAAGCACCGATGAACACCTTCGGATGTGGACACTTCTTACTCATTCGCAGTGGCTTCCAATGAACTCGTGGTAGGGGGTTATATCTCTGATTCCTCCCCTTTTTTCCCTGTTCTTGAATATTATGAAGAAAAAGGGTTAATCGTCCAACGAGTTGACCCGCATTTCTCTCTTTAACACGGGAGAATAATGCAGGGTTTCATTATGGGAGTTTTTATAATCTAATAATCCTTTGAATGTTATAATGCTAATGTGGAGGGCGCATGCCAAACGAACAAGGCCCGAACCCTCTATCGAACCCGTTATGGTTGCGTTCTACATGGGCAACCAGAAGAAGTGGTGGCGTGACGATGACACATGGTGGGAATAGCGACCAAGGGAGGCGGTGACCAGAATCCACTGACCGCAAGGGAACGGTGGTGCCCGAAGGTGTTGCGGCGGACAAGTGAAGGCCGAGCAACGCCGACCACGTTGAAGCGGGGTGGCATGCCACAGTGGAAGGCTATGGCATTGAGCCACGGTGGAGGGCGGAACCGCGCCCTTGGGTCCATAGCTGGCTAGTCCATGCGCACCGACCCAGAGGTGCGGTGCTATCTGGCGCCGTTGTTGAGCCAGGCGGTGCGCCGTGGAGGAAGGCCTCGACATCGAGCTGCAGAGGAGAGCGGACCCGCGCCCGCGGGTTCGTAGAGGGCCAGTCCACACGAACCGATAAAGAGATGTGGTTCCACCTAGCACCGTGACTTTGAAGACCTGAATGGCTTCGGCCATTTGGGAGGGGAGCGGTCCCCCGCGCTCGGCCAGCGGGCCCAGCGATTCCGCAGCCCAGTGGGCCACGTTCAGCCGGGTAGGTTGGGCCGAGCCTGAGGCCCTGCGGGATGAGCCTGTGGCCCAGCATGCCAGAACAGGACCACTCAAACCAGGATGAGCCCAGTGGGCCGGGTCAGGTCGGTCCAACCGTGTCAGACCGAACCTGGACCCCCTTACAGCCCAATTCAGTTAAACAAGTGTATCTCCTAAACCATACATCCGTTTGACGAACCATCTAGAGCGATAGAAACCATAGTATGAGGTGGTACTTTTTAGATACTCGATGTGACTTTTAGAGAATTTGGATTTTGTCTGGGTTGGATCGTACCTGAATTTGGCCGGGCCCTCGACACTAAAACTCCTATAACTTTCAGACCTAATGTCCAGTTGACGCGATGTATGTTGTGTTGGAACCCTTAAGACATGGAAGATCATCAAGTTACTTCCTTGTGGAACTTCATGGAGGTTGAGGTATGACTGATAACATGAGGAGAAAAACCAGGGTATTTCTTGTAGTGAGAGTTTGTATGGATACTCCCTTGATGACTCAAGGTGCGGGTATTCCTTACTCTGCTCCGATAGAGATGTTACTCCCATTCCATGCTAGGGTGTAGGTCCTGTAGCCTGGGGTCGGTACTCCCCTGACATACTAGGGTGCGGGTCTCCCACAGTGAACAAACTACCAAAGTTTTACTCCCCTACCGGGTAGGGTGCAGGTCCTCTATATTAGGAGTAGGTACTCCCCTATCAACCTAGGGTGTGGGTCCTCCTTATGTAGTGATACAACATAGTCAGTACTCTCCTACCATGCCAGGGTGTGGGTCCTCTAGCTTTGGGTTGGTACTCCCCTAATGCACTAGGGCGCGGGTCCCCCATAGTGAACAAACTACAAGAGTTGTACTCCCCTACCAGGTAGGGTGTGGTTCCTCACATATGGAGTAGTACTATTCCGTCTCTGAGTAGTGATGGGGAGTGGGTCCTTCAGGGGAGTTGGAGCTCCCTCAACTATAGGACATAGTTACAATGAGTGGGCCCCTCCACTTGATGTAATCAATACCCATGGTAGAAGTTAGTACTCCCTCAACGAACTAAGGTGCGATCCACTTCTTACTGGGGGACTGAGATAACATGGGTTAGAATAGAGCAGTGCTCCCCCAACCAAACACAGTGTTGAGGAGTGGGCCTCTTCACTTCGTTTCCCTTGGTCTTTCCTTGGGCACAAGACTGTGACTTCAAGACCTCTAGTGTCAGGCACTAGAGGTAGTTTTAATAGAAATATCCCAATGGATCATGTCCTTTCGGACGTTCCATTAGGAATGGTTGAGTTGTACTTAATGGAGTACGTCTCTTAGACGGCTGCTATCAGGGATGGCTAGTTCATGGGGTGTGTACTCCTAATCCTTGAGTTATGCTTTTATCCTTCTATATAAATCCTATACATGGTTTGAGGTAGGGGCCTTATGTTTCTTTCTGGCTGAGACGAGTATATCTGGATGACCTAGGTATATGCAATGGCATATACATGAGTAGAGATGAATATGAATAATATTTTTGGTTTACTTCATAGTTGTTTTGTGGTATTTTTCCTTTTTGGATTTCTGAGAGACCATCGAGGGTATCAGGGTCCCCTACTGAGTACTGAGTTACTCACCCCTACACGGGCTTTTCCCGCACATGTTGTATCTGGTGCAGAAATTTGACGTTTCGATAGTGGCACTCCGGGATACGGGACCGACAGACATTACGATGGTGGACTTGGTGGCCTAGGACCAAGAGGGGTCCAATAGGACTAGGCAGATAGGACACACTACTTAGGCTTCCAGTAACTTCACTACTTCAGTGATCATGTGGGATCTTCTGCAGATGGTCGTCGATGCTCCCTTTGTACCTTGCTGTTTTCAGTTATTTTGTTGGGCTTGTATACTAGCCCGGTTACACCACTCCGTGCTTTACTTGCTGTTTTACTCTTTTTTCTGATTACTTAGTGTTCAACTTTCAGCTTTGTGGTTTTTTTTTGTGAGTGAATGTGTGTACATGTATCCAGGAAAATTCCTCCCACTTGTAGGTTGACACCTTAGGCGCTAGTCACCAACCCCTGACCTTCGGTAGGTGGGTTTGGGGTATGTCACAATATGGGCCCCGAGGGACGGGTCGTGACAAAGTGGTATCAGAGGTGGTCAGTTCTACCTCAATGAACAAGGGTCTATTGTTTTTTTGTGAGCAAAAATGTTAAGTGTTTCAAGTTTAGATTTTAGGCCAGGGACTCCAGTGTTGGTGTGGCAGCCGGCGTATTCGTACACCAGGACTCTGGATACCTGTTACCCGACTCGGTACATGGAAACACTGGTTTCAGGGAAAAGAAGGGAATATGCATCTTGTATTGATTTTTGTGATTTCCATATTCCTTCTCGATTTATCTCTCTTGATACAACCTTCTAACCACAGTACATCTTGATCTATCTCAAGATGCCTCCACATGGATGACCGACCATGATCCCGATACGAGGTCGTGAGGACATCCCGCCTAGCGATGAGGCATCCGTTCAGGGACCATTGATCGAGATGGCCACACCAAGTGATGAACCAGTGCTACCACCACCCGATGGTCAACATCTACTACCGATGGTTCATCCATAGGAAGTTCATAGGCTCAGTGCCCTATATAAGTTCCAGAGGAAGAGACCTCCTAGGTTCCATGGCAAGGCAGATCCTCAGGTAGCTGAGGATTGGCTTGAGGCTCTTACGCATGTTTTCTGCCCAGTGAGGACACCGCATGACTAGATGGAAGTCCTGGATGCAAGACTTCTTTAGGGATTAGCAGGAAGATGGTGGAGTCTGATGATTCAGACTTCTGATGAGGCTACCCTCACTTAGACAGACTTTGAGTGCCTCTTTATAGAGAAGTTATTTCCGACTACCTTACGCTTTGTACGCATACAAGAGCTACTGAACCTACGACAGGGAAGCATGACGGTATCATAGTACTCAACAAAATTCACAAATTATTCTTTCTACTTAGAAGATAGGGTGTTGGACCCTTACTTCAGGGCCTGGACCTTCGAGTAGGGACTGCACCAGGAAATCAGGGCATCATTGATACCTCTCAGCATTCCGACACATGCTGGGGTACTGGAAAGATCCCTGGTGGTTGAACTAGTAAGATCTGTACATAAGAGTGGTTGATCTTGGTATTCCCTCATGAAACATGCTTGGAAGCAGTGCGTGAACCTTTGTTGGACCCAGTTTCTTCCCGTGAGTTTGGGCCTTGTCTTTTCGGGGAAGAAAATTCTAAAGGTGGAGAGAATGTAGCATCTTGGAATTTCCATGCAATTTTTTTTATTTATATAGAATTATTTTGAGACTGAAAAATATGACGACACATGATTCTGAGGCCCGGAGTGGCCGGGATGATCCGTCAAATTTTTGTTAAGCTTTAAATAGCACGTGTGAGTAGTTTTCATGAAAAAGTGGAATAACTCTTAAACGGGTTCCTAGATCCAAAATCAGAGGGCACCATTGCGTTCTGGATGGCGAGTTCACCATAGGTGCGACTTAAATTTAGTCGGTGCATGCCCCTAGTGAGAAAACCCAAAAATGGAATAACCGTAAATAAAATAATGAAATAAAATAATTTTATTTTTCAAATGATTATAACTCACAAACAGTGATTCAGATTAAAAATCCAAGACAACCACTGAGCTCGTGAGTGTATTCTTTCCTTATGAAAATACTAACATTGTCCGGCGCGGGATGCTAGTGGAAGTTAGTTTTTGGTCATAAATAAAATAATTAAGCAACAATTATTTTATTATAATATCCTTAACTTATAAACGGTAACTCGGATTGAAAATCCAAGAGTATCGTTGATCTCTTGAGGGTGTGTTCCCCTTAGGCAGAGCCTAAACTTGACTGGCGCGGGTCGAGGGTGACTGTTAATAATTTTTTGAACTTTTTTTAAGGTACGTTCAGTAAATACGTAGGAGGAGAATTATATATTTTGAACCGGTGCTTGGATTAAAAATACGAGGGCACTTTTGAATATGTAGTTCTGGGATTCGCTTAAGGGAAGCTTTAATTCGACCGACAAGGGTCGGATGAAAAGGTTAATTTTTGGACTTTACAAAAAAATAATAATAACTTTTGGTTATTTTATTTTTCTTTGTGCAACCGTTGGACAAATGGTGGTGGGACCATGGTGAAACGTCAAACCATTTAATGGATTGACTCATAATTTCTATAACCATACCGTTGGGTGATTTAAATAAATGTGTAGCCACACCGTTGAGAAAATTAAATAGGTTCATTAATTATACTCATTAATGAACCTCATTAATTGTGCGGTGTGTTGATCCTCTCCTCCCATCTATTTAATCAAAGCTTGGGAATGGGTTTTTGGCATGCAAGAGGGGAACCTATGATGAAGTGAAATGATGAATTCCACCAACCTAGAATGAATCTTTGAGCGATGGACGATGGAGGAATCGACGGGTGATGGAAAGCGCTAACGAACACCTTCGGACATGGAAACTTCTTCCTCATCCACAACGGCTTCCAATGAACTCGAGGTAGGGGGTTATATGTTCGATTCCTCCCCTTTTTACCTCATTCTTGAATTTTATGAAGAACAAAGGTCAACCGTCCAATGGGTTGACCCACATTTCACTCTTTAATATGGGAGGATAATGCGGGGTTTCATTATGAGAGTTTTTATAATATAATAATCCTTCCCATGTTATAATGCTAACACAGAGGTCGCGGGCTGAAAGAACAAGGCCCAGACCCTCTGTAGAACTTGTTATGGTTGCGTTCTATGTGGGAGACCAGAAGAAGCGACGACGTGATGATAGAACGCAGTGGGACTGACGACTGAGGGAGGTAGCGACCGAAACCCACTGGCCATAAGGAAAAGTCGGTGCCTGAAGGAGTCGCGGAGGACAGGGTGCAGCCGGCCAACATTGATTGTGTTGAAGCGGGGTGGCACGCCATGGTGGAAGGCTGCGACATCGAGCCGTGATGGAGGGAGGACCCATGCCCATGGGTATGTAGCGGGCCGGTCCACATGGACCATTCAGAAGGTGCAGCGCCATCTGGTGCCACTACTGAGTCGGGCAGCACGCCACCGAGGAAGGCCGCGGCATTGAGCCGCAGCAGAGAACGGACCCACGCCCGCGGGTCCGTAGCGGGCCGATCCACATGGACCGGTCAAGAGATGAAGTACCACCTGGAGCCGCAACTTTGAAGACCCGAATGACTTTGTCCATTCGGGATGGGAGCAGTCCCCCGCCCTCAGCTAGCAGGATGAGAAATTCCGCAACCCGACGGTCTATGCCCAATGAGGTGGGCTGGGCTGAGCCCACGACCCAATAGAGCCCATGGCATAGCAGGCCGAGCCCGCGACCCAACATGCCAAACTAGGCCTGACCAAACCGGGCTGATCCCAGCCCTTTGGGCCTGGCACAACAGGCCAGGTTGGGTCGGTCCAACTGTGTCGGACCGGACCCGGACCCCCTTATGGCCCGGTTCACTTAAACAAGCGTATCTTCTAAATCATACATCCGTTTGACAAACCATCTATGGTGCCAGAACCCTTAGGATGAGACAGTCCTTTTGAGATACTCCATGAGACTTTCGAAGAAAGTTGGCATTTGTCTAGGTTGGATCGTACCCAAATCCAACTGGTCCCTCGACACTAAAAGGCCTATAACTTTCAGACCTGGTGTCCGGTTGACGCGTCGTCTATTGCATTGGAACCCTTATGACATGATGGATCATCATGTTAATTCCTTATAGAACTTTGTGGTGGTTGAGGTATAAAATATAACATGAGGGGAAGAACCAGAGTGTTTCTTGTAGTGAGAGTTAGGATGGCTACTCCTTTGATGACTCAAGGTGCGGGTATTCCTTACTCCTATGCTTTGGTAGAAACAATACTCCCTTGCTGTGACAGGGTGAAGGTACTATATCTTGGGGTTGGTACTCCCCTGATATACTAGGGTGTGGGTCCCCCACAGTGAACAAAATACCATAGTTGTACTCCCCTACTGGGTAGGGTGCGAGTCCTCTATGTTAGGAGTATGTACTCCCCTGTCAACCCAGGGTGTAGTTCCTCCTTATGTAGTGCTACAACAGAGTTGATAATAACCTTCCATGCTAGGGTGTGGGTCCTATAGCCTGGGTTAGGTACTCCCCTGACGTACTAGGAAGAAGGTCCCCCATAGTGAACAAAATACCAGAGTTGTACTCCCCTACCAGGTAGGGTGTGGGTCCTCACATATAGAGTAGTACTCCCTCGTCTCCGAGTAGAGACGGGGAGAGGGTACTTCAAGGGAGTTGGATCTCCCTCGATATAAGGACACAGTTATGTGGTGTGGTCCCTTCCACTTGATATAATCAGTACCTATGGTAGAAGTTAGTACTCCCTCGACAGACTTAGGTGTGGGCCACTTCTTACTGGGGTGACTGAGATAACGTGGGTTAGACTAGAGCAGTGCTCCCCCAACTGAACATAGTGTCGAGGAGTGGGCCTCTTCACTTGGTTTCCCTTGGTCTTGCCTCAAGCACAAGACTGTGATTGTGAGACCTCTAGTTCCGGGCACTAGAGGTCGTTCTAGTAGAAATATCCTGACAGAGCACGTCCTTTCAGAAATTCCATTAGGAATGGTTGAGTTGTACCTGATGGAGTACATCTCTCAGATAGTTGTCATCAGGGATGTCCAGTTCATGGAGCGTGTAATACTGATACTTGAGTTATTCTTTGAGCCTTATATGGAAATCCTTGAAACGGATTGAGGTCGGGACCTTATGTTTCTTTGTGGCTGAGATGAGTATATCTGGATGACCTAGGTATATGTAATGGTGTATACCTGAGTAAAGATGACTATGCATAATATTTGTGGTTTACTTTGTGATAGTTTTGTGGTATTTTTACTTTGTGGATTTCTGAGAGACCATCGAGGGTATCGAGGTCCCCTACTGAGTACTGAGTTACTCACCTTTGCACAGGCTTCACCCACATGTGTTGTGTCTGGTGCATACATTTGATGTTTCGATAGGGGCACTCAGGAAGATAGGACCAACGGACGTTACGATAGTGGACTTGGTGGCCTAGGACCAGGAGGGTCCAGTAGGACCAGTCAGACAGAACATAATACTTTAGCTTCTAGTAGCTTCACTACTCTAGTGATCATGTGGGATCTTCCGTAGACAGTCATTTGTTCTCCCTTTGTAGTTTTCAGTTCTTTTGTTGGGCTTGTATACTGGCCCAGTTACACCACTCAGTGCTTTACTTGTTGTTGTACTCTGGTTTCCGATTACTTAGTGTTCACCTTTCAGATTTTTGGTTTTTTTGTGAGTTCATGTGTGTACAGGTATCCAGGAAAATTTCTCCCACTTTCAGGTTGACACCTTCGGTGCTAGTCTCCAACCCCTGGCCTTTGGGAGGCGAGCTTGGGGTATGTCATGACATTAGCCCTGGGGGACAGGTCTTAACAATTCCTATGAAATTATTTAAATTATGTTTTATCAAATTCATATTTTTTTACATTAATATTAAATCCAAAATATAATTTTACTTTTTAAATACTTGATTTAATGAAAAGAAATGACATTTTTCATAAATAATTATTTTTAACTATTCACATAAAAATCAATCATTCCAGAAAAATTCTAACACTTCAACCTAATAATATTATGAAATGATGATTTCAAAAATGATTACCATTTTTTAAAACAAAATTTATAAATGTGGATGAAATGAATTATAATATTAACACACAAAATGCATTAAAAACCATTTTTGAAAAATATATATTTTTGAAACATAAAATGAATTTATTCCCATTACATACCTAATAACCAAAAATAATTGAATGTTAATTAATTTAATTTTCTATATTAACAAATTATTTCATTATAATTTTTTTTAAATAGTTTTAACTTTATTCTATTAAAATAAAAATACATTGCACACTTAAAAACTATTTTATGAAATACAACTCTTTTACCTTTGAAATATTTTCACTTCATTTCCAAAAAATTGGTAATCAATGAATGTTTGATTATATATTTTATTAAGTAAAAAAATTATTCTTATAATTTATAATATGATTATTCCTATTCATACCCACCAAACTAATGATTATATCATAATGTTTATATATAAATAATAATATTTTAACAGAGTATCACAGTTTGTTTAAAGCTCGCTATTGTGTATTCTAAATTCTATAAAATATATCATCTAAGGAAAATAAATTATAAAATATTGGGGTGTTATAATTATACTATGAATAATTTTTTTTATCACTAATATATTCTATATATATTTTCCAGATTGTTATAATATAGCTGATAGTCTTGTTAAATATTACTAACTCATGATGTAAAGTTATCTTAAACTCATAGAGTTTCTAATATCAAAGTTTCATATTTTTTATATTCCTTTAAATGAATTTTACTTATTTAAAAATTTACATTTAAAATGGTATTGGTTTTAATTTTACACTATAATGTTGATCAATAGTTTCTTATCATATCTTCCTTAGATTTATTTGGAAAATTAATCTTATATGTTTTTTATTCTATTGATTTTAATTACCATACCATGACCTATTTGTGGCATAGTTCATGGGTAAAAATTTCCTTCACTGTTAATCTAGAAGGGATTCTAGTTGGTATGGGTCATGATAGAGTTGAATCCAAGATTTTTTTGAGATAAATGATGGATTTTTAAGATATTCGCATGTGATGATTACATGAGTTTAGTTAGGGGATTTTTTTGAGATAAATGATGGATTTTTAAGATATTCGCATGTGATGATTACATGAGTTTAGTTAGGGGATTTTTTTTTTCAAACATAGTATATTTTATAGGAAAGGGATACCTTCTATAATGTAGGCAATTAAACCCCCTATGACTTGATTCATGTATCTTAAACTTAATAAAGGTACTATTTGAGAGGATTCTAATTGATGGGGAGAGAGTTAGTTATGGAATGTGGTTTTTGCTAATTTTTTTTGTAGTGTTTGAATTGATTTGATTAAAGGGAAGTTAAAATGAAATTTATTTAATTTCCTTAAATGAGACCATTTTTTGGTCCATATGGATTTATTTTTTTCTATTATAATGGTTATGGTTTTAGGGGTATAGGGATATTTTTATAATTTACTGTACTAATTTATATTTATATCATATATTTTGTATTGAGATATTATTAATATATTAATATCTATAAATTCATACTAATGTTAATAGTAATTTTTTAGAAATTAGATATAATTATTATTATGAATTATAATATTTTATTAATAATTTAAATCATTATAGTATATTGAAAATGTTTAGATATATTTTTCCTAATATTGTGTATTGATTCATGCATACAATTTTTTTTACCTATATTATTTTAACAAATATGAAACCATTATTGGATTGTAACTTTATGAAGCAATACCATTCATTGATTGTAAATGGTCATTTAGAAATGAAATACATGGAATATTTAAACTGACTTAATTATTTAATGAAGATTCTTGATATGTTTATTTTTTTTATTTAATTGTTTTTATTCATAAAAAATGATGATATGTTAATGACTAATAGGTCCATTAAATATGATAAGATGAGTCATTTTAGCCTTAGGTTTTAATATTTCTAAAACATTACCTAAATTAATATAAATTTATTAGATTGAGAGTTGATTCTCGCTGATATTGATTAATATAAGATCTTTTGAGGATTGTATGAGTTGAATTAAGATATATTAAATGTATAGGTTCATGGATATTTCATGATATGTTAGTTTTCCTGTAAAAATGTTCAATATAATATATTAGTAGTAATTTTTATTATGTCATATATTTCATTATATTATTAGGTGACTTTATGGAATGAATATTTAAATATAATGAATTTTAATGTTTATTGAAATGATATATAAACTATTGATAAACATTCATGCATGATTGGTTCAATTATCCAATTATAAAAGTAATTAAAGAAGATTAAATGGTAATAAAATATTACTAGAATTTTTTAATTAGGAATATAATGATTTAAATAACACTTCTAATTCTTTTAAATGACGTGTGAAATGTCATTTGATGTTTACATGACTTCTTTAAATATTTTTTTTGGTATTATGTAAATAAATAATGAGGTTGATGGATATTGTTTTAGTGAAATCTGACTAAATTTTAAAATATGGTATTAGTAATTATTTTTTGGATGTTTTAGTTGTTTTAATTAGATTTATGTTATAAATAATGTTTTAATATTTTAAATTTAAATATATTTTAAGAAAAATAGTTTTGAAAGAAAACATTATGGTTGGTTTGAAATCTAAATTTTTTGTTGTGTGTTTATAGAGATGTTTTTTAAATAAATTAATGTTTATAATTTAAAATTTATTATAAAGGAATGATATTAATCTGATGAATATGATAAAATGTGAGTTTTTGTTTCCTCATATGGTCTTATGGATCTTCTTTATTAATTTAAAGAGACGTGCCGACTATTTATCAGACATGATTGGTGGGATTAAAAAATGAATTTCTTTTTATTTTTTGATGGTTCATTTGTTGGTGATGTGTGAGTAATGAGGATATATTAGAGGAAATAGTGAAATTGAACAGGAAAGATGATGAATTTTTTTCATAAAGGATTAACTATTATAGTGATTTGATGGTGTAAAATTGAATGTTATTACTACGATGTGATTTATTTTCTATTATATTAATGGGTGATATAATTTATATATATAACCTTGTAGTTTTTATGACAGATCTGAGATGAATCATGAAATAGTTATTAGTGTATTAAGATCAGTTACTAGAAGTTGGAGTCATAGGATAAAGAGTGATTGGGTTTTCAATGAAAAGGAATATAAAATATCATTGGTAGAGGGTCAAATTTTTATATTATTTTTTCTTAGATTAGGTTGAGGTTTTCTTGGAGTTGAAGAGGACTCAAGATCATTTTAGAGTATCGTTATTAATTATTTTTTAGTACTTTTATAAAATTTATAGTATATTCTTGATCTTTTCCCTAAAAATTATTAATGGAAAAAATTATTTTTATGGTAAAGATGATGTTTATTTCCCATTCATGAAAAAATGAATGTATGAAAGAAAATATAGATCTTTAATAAGGACAATCTATTGTATGTCATCATGGGAATAGTTTTTTACATTTATTTTATAATTTCCAATCCTCTTAAATGATACAGACATACTAGTGTGTAATTTTGAGTCATATTTGATTATGAAAATTCAAAAGATGTTGGAATGTTTTCAATTGAAGCATTGAATAGAGGTAAATATTTATGCTAAGATTATAAATGGAGGTTTTCCACAATTTATTAAGTACACCAATGATCATAACTCAAGTTGTGATATGTTTTTTAAGAGAACTCATAGGGTGATGTTGTTTTCTTGTAATTCCCCTACCCTAGTCTACTCTGAATAGTAACCCGACTTGGTCACCACATGAACTAAGGAATGCCTCCCCATACGTCAGAGAATGATGACTAGTTAAAAGGGTCTATGTGTTACTATGGGGAGAGTATACCCCCTATTAAAGTGCATAAGAAATGAAAATATCTAAAATCCATTCATAAAAAAACATTATAGTTTTCAAAAACAATAATCACCAACACAATAATTTCAAATGAAATGAAAAAAATAAATAAAATAGACTCATGGTCGTGAAAGGAAACAATAGCTAGTCACACACTAGGTCGATGGAAAATACCAATAAATAATCTAAAAGATGAAGGATATACTGCTATCCCTGAGCCACACCTCATTTATCCCTTGACTCTATCCAATATAACTAGATATATGATCCAAACCCATGTCTTTCCCCAAAATGAACCTATGTTCATTAATGAATACTCTAGTAAAAAAGTTTCGTGGTCACCTGATTTAAGTGTGAGTAAAAATTAGTAGGGAAACACCCACATGGTATTAAATATAAAAAATTAAAGTTTGGTGTACATATATTATATTCCAAAAATCATAAAATAAGTAATCATGGAAGAATAAATTAAATAACCCCAATTGATATACATGTTATAACATGACATTAGAGATAGATCATACCTAATTTTTCCAGTACTATAGTGTCTCTAATGAAATCAAGTAATTGTATTAACCATGTTTGGGACCATTGAAAATTCCTACGATCATTTCCTAGGAAATCCAGTAGGGTCAAGTCAAAAAAAAAATCCTAGGAGGAAGTCCTAGACAAATCATAGTATACTGATCAGTGAGTACGAAATGTGTCCCTTATGAATCATCTCATGTATACCCCTCATCGGGGGAAATTCCTCCCTCCCATAACATCTCATAGTATACTAATCATTTGGAGGGTAGTGCATCCCTCCTGGATCATCTCACACATACATCTCTTCATTTGGTATTACATCCCACCCATCCCTATCATATATTCAATCGAGGGGGTAGTGTATCCCACCTAGAAATCTCATATATCCCATCAGGGTTTTTTTATCCATCCTATACTTCAAATGTACCATGAATAAAGGATGGATCCCAAGAGAATGTCTAATGAATCCCATGTATCTCAATACATCTCTATGGGTAGTGTGTCTCACTTGAACCATCCCAACATATACATCTCATAAGGGTATTCCTATAACCAAACTTGTGTAAAAAATATATGATCATCCTCTCAAGAGTAAGAACTATTATATATACTAGTCATATTGAGATCACACAACTGATTTGTGTTCTAAGATGATACCCTCAATCATTTATAGTCATCTTTTTATTCACCCACTTAGGGGTTAAAATATCACCAATGCACCCTCTAAGGACCTATATGTCACATCATATCATATATACCCACATGGGTTACATTATCCCATTTTCATCTTTGGGATCAACACCTATCATGTGGATGGAATAACATTCCACAGACTTAACTTAATAACATCATAAGATCACTAGACTCTTAAAGAAATCCCCATTGGCATCAGTAACAAGAGATCAAATAAGGCCCATCTCACTTTACTTTTTGTATCATGTCAGGACTCACATTCAAATCATACACATTCTACCCAAGGAAATACTATCTAGTTCTCAAATACTAATGAGAGAGGAAAAATCATCCCATGGACTTCCTAATTATCATAAATTCTTTAATATAACTCAAGGTTCTACTAAGGCCTTCCAAAGTCATCCATTTTCATTCACCATATCCCTTCACAATAAGGGTCTAAGGAACCTATACTAAGGGAAATTACACTCACTAATCCAAGACATACCCCACCAGAGTTCATGTGTCTTAAGGAACAAATTAATAATCGAGGACTCAACCATAATTGGTCAATTTATTAAAATAGTAAAAAGGGTATGTTGGGGACCTTGGTTTATTATTCATTTCAGCCAAAGAAATTTCATTTTAATTAAAAAATTAATTAATTTAAAATTTCAATCATATTTAGAAGATGAGACAGGGTATCAAATTCCAAAAATAGTAAATTTATCTATTAAATGGGTTATATTAAAGGTACCACCTACCTTAAACTAAAGTCATTACCTGGAATTATAGCTTGGAAACTCTCGCCCGAGCTAGTCTATGTCGAACTGGCCATAAAAAATTATCACAATAGACAATCTAATGACAAAAACAAAAAAATTAATTAATTATAGTCAAATTATTTTTAATTAAACAATTATAATTAATTTTATAATTATGATATTAGAAAAAATCACTAAATTACTCACCCATATAACTCATCACACTAAACCCATGACCAAAAACACAAGTAAGGGATATAATGTACCCTTGATTATATTTTACTAATCTCATGATGTCCTTTATTTATAGGAATTCCCCATGATATCAGGATGATTCCACCATGATCTAGTGGAATCGTAAAAATAACCCTATAAAAATTCATCCAAAATTATAGGGGATACAAGAGGAGAAACAAATAAGAATAAATAAGAGGATATGAACTTGATCCATAATGAAAAAAAATAAAAACCACCCTATTCAAAAGTATAATTGAAGGAGAAGGGGGAGGGGGTAGCTCTATAGGATTGGCCACATGATAAAATAAGAGAGAAAGGGGGATAAAACCACTAAATAATTGAAGGGGAAACTGATGGAATTCACCAACATTTTAAAATTTTTAGGGGAAAAATGGTTTGAACCTTTCTTACACTATTGTGCATTCTCAATAATCCCAAAATTTTCCTGACACACTCAACCATATAGTGTGGCTCCTACCCCCCTCATTGTTTGTTACATGTGGAACCCCTTGGTTCCATGGTAATCAAAATGATTGATCCCTAGGAACCATGACATGGTGGGGCTACCTATCCACAAAACCAATCCAAAATTCCAAGACAAGTGATATGCAGTTACAAAACCCTTGCCCAGTTGACCTTGAGACCCATGTAACACATATATATTAAATGGAACCCAAACATGATATTGTAATTTATTTATCGAAATAATCAAAACAAGAGGCCTAGTTCCATGATTAATTATTTAATTAATTCCCTATATTAACTAATTAAATGAATATGTTAACAAATCAATAAGGTTCCAAAGGCCACATTTGACCTTATGTGATAGCTTGTTTCTTGTCCATTAATGAAAGAGGCTTGACTAGTTATGTATTGTATATCTATACTTAATTCTAATCCTATGTTTGATGTTTGATCACATGGTGTGTGTAGGTAGCCTATTAGATATATTTTTGATGTTTGATAACATGGTGTGTATTTGTAACTATGGTACCTATGTTTAATGGTTTTTCACATGAGGTGTTCATGTGTAGCCCTATTATACCTATGCTTGTGTTGGTTTCATTTGGATTGTGATGATTATGAAACTTTATTGATTTGATGTGATGTTTAATCTGTTATTTGTATCTTATGCTGTATGTGATGTTCTTCTATCCTTGTAGTTGAGTGTAAAAGATGAGACTCTTGGACTATCCCCCCGAGGGCGATATGTTGGAAAAAATGGTCAAGATGCATTGAAAAATACCTCAAGGGAATGTGTCAGATGTGCTTTAGAATATCCCATCAAGGGGGATGTGTTAGGCAGTGGATTGATGTTCCTTTTGGCATCAAGCTGAAACAGGTATAGTTGGGGATTATGGTAGCATAGTGAGCACACAAATTCTTGGAATATGGTTGGTTTTTGTTTCCTTATTCATTGGCGAATAAATGTTATTCTTATTCAGTTTATGCATTGTTTATTTACTTATTATCTATGCTTATCAAATTCACATACACTACATTTACTATTCATGTATGAAATTGAACTGGTGGTGTCCTATTGAGTTGTACTCACACCTTTATTAGGAAACCACAAGACTTGGGTATCTGAGAATCCATCACTTATTGTAGGTAAATGTTAGGATAAGTCTCGGGTTTATCATCTAGTGGGATAAATAGTTATGAGTATGTTGATTGGGATATGATATAGCTTGTATTAGGAGTAGACACTCTTTTACTTTTCTTTTTTATAATCTATGCGATCACCCCAGTGGGTGATGGATGTATTATTTCTAGTTATGAATATTGAGTATATTATTTCCTTATCAATTCATAGATTTTGAATATTTATAGTTTCCACTTATTATGATTGTATACAACTTACAAGATTGGTTTTTTATTTGTTATTTTTTACAATTATTTAGGGTATAGTTTCTCTATGATTTTACCTTAGACTAACACTACTAGTTGAAACCTATGGGATATGGGGAGACCCACCTGAGGGCATGTAGGAATCCATCTCGAACCCAGTGATTCAGGTCAATATGTTACAAAATTTTATTTTGGAACAAACTATATTTTTTTCCTATCTGGGGATTTGGTAGATAGGTGACATATAAAAGTGTCATAGATCATGATGAAAATTGTTTTGGTTCTGCTCAAACACCTTTCTTGAGGGAAGTCTAGGTTATTGGGGTATTAGAATGATATTATTGGTTTGTGATGTTAGTATAATATTTTTTTACCATATATCACTAACATGGATTGTGAGGTTTGTGATTTTATATATATTTTACTCTAGGATGAATTAGTAAGAGGCATCACATGCATCATATTCAGCACATATTGTTTTACATGAAATTTATTATACTTGTGTATGATAATAATGATGATAGAAGACTCTAGTGTTTTGTATCAAAAACTTGTACTATGTTTAGAATATGAGTTCTTGATGTCATTAATTCAGCTGCACCATTATGAAAGTCTACCTATGATAGTAGGTCATGTGAGACTATGCTGTGGTGCACCTGGGTGATGACGACAATGATGATGATGATGACATTGATGATGTAGTTTCTATATGCATGGGAAATGTAGTATACCTTGTTAGGTTATTTACATGAATTATTTACTTAATAAATAATCTCACATGAGTAAAAACCATTTATGTTTTGTTAAATAAGTTCCTACTATAGTCTATTTATGGTTTTCCATATAGCTCATAGTGAAATTCTATTTAAGTGAACCTGGAATCTTTGGCCATGACATGGTAGGTACAAGGGGAAATCTGTCGTGGAATGTATATACAGATGTGCCTAGATGATGTTTCATGAAAAGTAAACCCTTATGAAATATTTTTTGAGTTTTTTTTGGAAGAACTTGTGGCCTTAAAATGAGACTCTAGTTACTAAAAGGATAGTTCCTTATACCACTTGGAGGTAACCTGAGTAAGGATATTCCTTGAAAAGTGATATTCAAGGTTAATTTCATGGGACACTTTTCATTAATGAAAATTCCATCTATATGAGAGTAAACTTTTAAGGTACTTATAGAAGGTATTTGAAGTTGTATTAAAACCATATAGTATAGATCACCTTTAGTGTTTGCAATTGTGATACATGGTTGGGTTTTAAGACTTTAGAAATTTGTTACATCAATACCATTTTGTGTAGTGGATCCATGAGTTTCTAGTTCGATATTGTATGTATGATTTTAATTTAGATGTAGTTCTAGATGGAGACCATATGTGGGATTCATAATCAATATAAAAATTGGTGAAATCTAAGATGGATTTAGATCATTGGTTTGTTGATGAACGATTCAGATACTTGTGTATGAAGCAAGCATTTGGTGAACCAACTGGGAAAACAAATTTTAAGTCTTCTAAAAATTATGTTAGTGTGTATAATCAATTTAATAGTTCCTTTAATTCTTAATGCATTGTGATTAGTAGTATTGTGGAGTGTTGGTTTTCTAGGATGTGTACCCTTGTAAGTAGTTGGATAGATGTGTATTAACTGGTGTATCTGTGTGAACCTGAATGTGGTGAGTTGGAATCAAATTGATCATATAATTTGGAGTATGAATGAGGTGTTTTAAATTGGTTGGTTCCTTTTATAAGGGTTGGATTGTTCAGGTTGTGTTGATTGGTAGAGAATTTTTGGTTCATCTTGAAATTGAGAACAAATGTTTGGTATAAAAAATTAATCTATGTATTTCTTTGATCAAGAAATATATAATTGAAACACATCAATAATGTTGTTAGAATGCAAAAATCTTGTTCCATGTGGTGATTCATATAGTGGTTATAATCTTTATACTTTATAGGGAATCAGTGTGGGACACTACAATGTGTTGAGTTCCATGATTATGGTGATCATGGTATCAATGTTTAAAAAAATTAAGCTTTTGGCTTGTCTTCTAGTGTTCATGTTTGGAGTCTTGCAACAAGAGAATTATGTTCACTCATGGATGAGCACAGGCCTTGAGAAGATAAGTTTGCACTTGAAGATGTAATGTGATAACTTGTGTTTAATAATCACGGTTGATCAAAATGTATGTTTCATATAATACCACAACTTCTCAAGGATGAGAAGCATTATGATGGGGAGATTATAACAACTTATGTCATTATGAGTTACAATATTCAAAGGAAAATCAAAATTTTTTAGGTGGATGGATCATTCGGAGAACCATGAGTTGAACCATGGTGTGTCCTATCGTAACTACTAAAACATTATTTTTATACATTAATAGAATCTCAATGGGTGGTAAGAGATTTTAATTTTAGTCTAAGAGACATGAAGTATTCAAAAATACTACTATAGCCATTAAATAGCCATTGTGGTGGTAGAAATCCTAGTTTCATAAAAATTCTCATCGACAAACCGATGGGGTATGATGGGTTGGGATTTAATGAGGGTCATTTTGTTCTTTTGACCATGGGATCCCCCTCAGGATTTAAGACATGGATAGGTTTTTAGAGACCTAAATATCAGTGAAACTCTACTTTACTACCTCCAAGAGATCACCTTGATTTTAGGCAGATGTTGATGCAAACCAATGGAAAATCCATGAGGAATACTACATTATTCTTCAACATAAGACTCCTTTTCCCTCATATGGTGGTGGAATAATGTGTTTTTTTATCATGGATGGTCCTAATGTTATGTATAAAATCTTTTAAATCCATTATTTTTATACTTATCTTCAAAAACCCTTCTAATTGATGATCTTGGTCATTGATTTGTCATTTTATAGATTTCAGATAGGGAATTAGATAACAATTCCATCAGATCAAGATGAAATTGTTTAAGAATGATGGATATTTGGATATAAATGGATAGAGGATTTCCCATGATGATGAATGTGTGTCGTTTAATGTAATTTCAATGAAGGTATTTCCATTGGTCATCTATTCTTTGATTTTTGGTTAATTGAGTTGAATTGGCCATCATATCATGGAATTTATTTCAGACTTTTGCTTGTCTTAGAACTGAGAGTGTGCCAGGAGTGGATCAAACTCCATTAGATGATATTTTGGTTATAGTAAATTAATTGGTTGGTTTTATCCTATGGGTACCAATTTAATTATATTAAACTTAAACTTTATTTATAGAAACATAATGGGTCTTTTTTGAAAAATGAAGTCAGATTTTCAAGATGGACCTTCCTTGGATGGTTGGACATGGTTCCGGCTAGGTGATGATATCTGATAATTACTTCGAAAAATTATACCTTTAACCTTTGGTTATAGGTTTCTAGTATTCATTTTATAAATTATAATTTAGTTATAATTAATTACTTGAAATGAATAGTCATGAGTTATGACCTCGTGATTATTGGTGGAGGCCAACAGACTTGGGAGACTCAGATAAAGCATCTAGTATTTTATTATATGGGAGTTTAATCCATTTGTGGTAGGTGGTTTTGAGTAATTGAACCTAAGGTTTATTCTTAGTCTATTGGCATGTGATATACAATCATTCCACCCTTGGGAATTTGAAGTTGAGACTCATGTAATTCTTGTAAATTAAATAAAGACCCATCATGATATTTTAATTAATTGGCCTAATCAATTAAAATTAGAGACCTAAATACATGATTAATTAATTAATGAATATCTTGTATTAACTAATAAAATTAATATAATAATAAATTGATAACATTCCAAGGGACATGTTGGAACTTGTGTGTTGGTTTGTTTCCTGGTCACTTATGGCCAAGTATTGACTTGTTATGTATTACATACATTCTTTACTACTCATCCATTATTTGATGTTTGATCACATGGTGTGTGTGGGTATCCCATGAGACCTATGTTTGATGTTTTATCACATAATGTATGTGTGTAACCCTAAGAACTATGTTTTATTCTTTTTCACATGAGGTGCGTGTAACCCTACGAGATCTATGCTTGTGTTGGATGCAAGTGGATTGTGAATATTATGATTCTTACTATATTTTATGTGATGATTGATATATCATTTATATCTTATGATGCATGTTCTATTCTTATGGACTTGCAGTTGATAGTGTATAATGGGACTCTTGGAATATCCCCCCTTGGGGGATGTGTCATATGTAATAGTCAACATGCATTATACTATCCCTTAAGAATATGTGTCATACATTCTTTGGACTATCCCATAAAGGTAGATGTTTCAAGCTACAGATTGATGTTCTATTCATCATGGAGCCTAAGTAGGTACATTCAGGGATCATGGTGGATTAGGGAGTGCATGAACACTCAACATCTGGTTTGTTTCTTTTTTATTTGTTCATTGGTGATTACATGTTATATTTATTAAATTTGTGTATTGTTTATTCACTACTTATTCATTCTTATAACATGCATGTACACTGTATTTTTCTATTCATGTATATAACCTAATTGGTGGTTTCCTACTGAGTTGTACTCACACCCTGATTGGGTGTATATGTCACTTGGGTACCTAAGAAACCCTCACTTATTGCAGGTACAAGTTAGGCTGAGTCCTAGGTGGATCATGTAGTAGAATAGCTCGTTATGAGTCTGGATATGTCTTGGAGTGGGAGAAGATCCTCTTGTACTTTTATTTTCTATTATGAATGTGATTAACCCGGTGATCTATCGGTGTCTTGTTTCTAATTGTGATTGTTGGGTTTTTCATTTCTCAATTCAATCATACAATTTCTATGTTTATAGTTTCTTCTTGCTCTGATTGTATACTATTTACATGTTTGGTTATTTATTTATTATTTTTTACTCTCATTAAGGGTTTTTTTCTCCCCACAGTTCCACCTTAGACCCTTATCACTAGTTGGTAACCACTAGAGTATGGGGAGGTACACCTAAGGTCATGTGGAATTTCATCTTAGACCTGGAGATTCAGGTCAGGATGTTACAATCATCACATAGCATATTTTTATCATCATGTAATGTTGGTTCACTTGATGATTCATGTATTGATTCTTCAAAAACAAGTTTAATGTTTTTAAATTATTTTTCATATAATATATAGTAAATAAATATATTTTTATATAATTAAAAAAAACTATAATTCATTTATTACTTAATACACAAAGAACATCACTTTACACAACACATAGTTCATATAGAACACACTTAAATTTTCAAAAATTTATCCTCCATGAAAAGTAGAACTTTATTTATAGACTCAACTAGAGAAAATATGAACTTTCACTCTTGGTAATCACTTCTCTAAAATTCTTGAGCACACCTAGATAAGAGATGAACATGTATTTAAAAGATATTTTTCTCATGGTTGGAACATGATAATTCCATAAAATATTCTCAACAAATCATTAACATGAAATTTATAAACATTTATCACCTCTATTCAAAAACCCTATTCACATGGAATTTTGAAATCAAATCTCCAAAAGATATATTCCATTATCATATACTTCATAATCATTCAAGTCACATAGTAAGTGTTTTCATAAAAAAATTTCAACCCCAACTTCACATGGCATATTTATTCATGTAGAAAGCTCATTTATATAGTACTTAGCATGCATTATAAACCATTTTATCATTAAAAAAGAAATTTAGATACTAATATTCACAATATCTAAATCAAGGTATGTAAAATTTTAGAGTTAACCAAATTCCAAAAAAAAATTATCTCCAAATTATCTCACAAAACAACAATTTCAAAAATCATGTACATATATAAACTGAATTCCTCATTTCATGGAATGATAATTTCAGATAGTGGAAATATAAAACACATAGAAGATTTTAAAACATCATTATGGTTTTCATAAACACATACATAGCCAATTTCCAAATTTCCTTGAAGATTCATTTGATCTTTCATAGTGTTTAAGATCGTATGTGTTCATACGACATGAAACCTTCAGATGCAAGATCTTTGGACATTTAGAGGTTGAATATAATCACTAGTTTGACTAGACGGTGTAGATCAACTAAATCATATGACAATTGATATCTTCATAAGTTTTTTAATGGTTGAATATTGTCCCGTATAGTATTCATCCCACACTTATCTCTATATTGGTTTCCCTCATTATAATAAAGGATTCCGTTCCTTAAACATTTCAGTTGTGAGTATCCAGGTTAGCTATGATCATCTATTGACACTAAATCATGTCATAACCTCCTTTTTTTTCTATTCCATGGTGTAACCCTATCCTCAGGCACTCCTACCTGCCTGAGCATGGGACATCTAGCCACCATGGACACCCATACTTGGGATGGATCCTATGTTGTCAAGATTTACCCATATATAGTTGAGCTAGATCTCCTTGGGTGGGTTTTCTTGGACATATCTTTTATGTAATGGCCTCATAATATCACATATAAAATACTAATTATACAAATAGAATAATCAATAAATTTATCCAATCTCCTCAAATTTAATTCATTAAATATCACTCTCTAAAAAATAATTCTTCTCATTCTTTTTAAACACTAGGAATTAAATCATAAATTCGAAAAAATATTCATTATTAAAATCATCATAACTTATTTAAATATTGTAAAAATTGTGAACTCTCCTAGTATATTTTTCATATGTCTTGGATATGAAGAATTTTTTTAATCATCACATTTTTTATTGTCACTATGTCTTGAACTTATTCAATTTAATTCTTCAAGCTAGATGCCTCATTGTTCTATTTTCATATACCATGGAAGTACCTCAATCAACCTATGTACTGACATGGATACTTTATCATTCATGAAATAGAATGCCTAAAGTATCAAAAAATCCTCATTTATTCCTTCCTTATACATTTTATTAATACTATGATGATACTAAATAAAGTATTCATAATTCAACCATGCACCTATGCTCTTCATGACCCACTTAATTTTTTTACACTTATTCACTTTATAAAGTCAATATTCTTCCCCCCCTTATTGAAAATAATTGAAAATTTATAATAGGGTATTGGTTATATCATCAATATCCTTCACATTACATCATGACAAAATATCCAATTCTTATCATTTAAAGCCTCATCCTTAACCACTTTTGAGGGAAGGATGGAATCATATTTTTTTCTTGAAAAAGTTCCTTTAGATAGAAGAATATATGTCTATGTGGGAAAACCCTTTTTATAAAATAGGAGTGTATAACCACGGTGATAAATACTGTCCAAAAATTTTATGCATGTTATTTCAAACTCAGATAACTTACTATTCATATTTTGGGGCTTTTCAAACATTTAAATCATGAAATATATTTATACTACAATCATATTAAAAAATACATCAGAAAGAATAAGTTTATAAAACATATATCCCCCCTTTTTAGATCAATATCATCTCTCCCTTGATAATAATCATAAAATAATTTATAATAGGGTTATGGGAGTATTTTTCAAAAAAACATACTTCCATTTATCAATAGATGTTCATAAGTTACAAATTCATTGTGTAGTAAAGATTTAATATCTTTAACTCATCAATCCCCCCAAGGGATGAGTCCACCTCCTTTAATTCCTTTATAGTTTTTATAAAATCATATAGATAAGGGAATAAGGAGGGATAATTTTTTTCCTCATAAATAACACTTATGATAAGAGTTTTATCTCACAATTTCCTTACCATTCTTCATCTTGATCTCAGATTGGGAAGAGTTAACCTTGTTATTCATACTATTTATAGGTTTCATGATCATATCCTAATTATGAATCTTTTCTTATTTTGGAATAGTATTCTACACATTTATAGATAACCATTATTTTCTCCAAATTTAATTAACATTTTAATCAACTCATCTTGTACTAGGAAGATAATTACACAGTTCTTCATGTCATGCCCAACATTTTTACACTAAATCTTTTGATTCTCAAGACCATCAATAATAGATGAATTCTTCTGAATTTAAGCCTCTTAATTTTAAATCACTTTCTTACCCCCATCCACATAATCCATAGGACATTTCTATATTTTTATCCATTTTCAGTTGATTTGGACAAACTATTAAACATTCCTTCTTTTTATGTTCAGACTTTTTGGATGTCTCACATTGATTATCATATTTATATGACTTTATCTTTTTTTCTTATGATTTTTATACCATTTTATATTATAGGAAACCTCCTTAGTTATTTTGGTTATGCATATATAAACATTATAACCTTATAAACTATATCATATATAAACTTATTCTAAGCATTCATACCTAAATTTTATTGGTAGTTTGGATATATTTTTAGTCATTTATTTATTTCTTTGATAGGTTTATCTCATATATTTACCATGAAACCCTTGGTTCATGCCTATTTTATAGAAATGATATGTTATTTTAGTAAGAGTATGATTTATGTCTATATTTTCCACAACACCAACAAAATTCTATGAACCATGATCTTTTATTTTGTTGATAAACTTGTCCATGAAATTCATAATTTTATCTTAGTGTAAACCAAGATTGCTTTTTCATAGGGTTAATGGGATTCCTAGAATATTCCTTTCATTATTTAATACTGTAGAATGTATCTCCCTCTCTTGAATTCTTGGTCCAAAATAGATTCACCAACAATTTTAACGATAAAATATATACTTTGAAACTATTTTGGAGTATATATAACTTGTATATATGAACCCTTCATCTCACCAACATGATAAGATTCTCATTTAACTTAAATGGAATTATTTTATTCTTATCTGATTTTGTTCATACAAGACTAATAATTTTTTCATGTTTAGATTCTTTAAGCTTGTTTTTCTTGATCTCATCAATATAATATTTTTATTATTGATTAGTTCTTAATTTTCTATAGTATAATTATTATTATCCTTTTAAAATTTATTATTTTCTGTTAAAAGTTTTTTTCATCTAATCAATTCATTCTTTCTTATCATATTTAGATTTAGTTTCCTTCTTCTTTGGATGGTCATTAGAAATGTGTCCAAAGCCATCATAATTCAAGAACATTTGTGATTGTTTTCCTTTTCCTTTATGATTAACCTTTATAAATCCTCTTTATATAAAGGAAATGATTTCACTAATATATTCATCTCCCTTATCATATGAATCACTTGGTTATAAAACATCTTCTCCATTGAATCTTCCTTTTCTCCAGGATTCAATGTACATTTCATCTTTTTCCTTATTAATGTATATAGAATTCCTCATAAAATAATCTATGTGAATGTTGTTTAACTCATATAGTTTCAAATTTTATCTTATTTTATATTTTATATTTTAGAATCAAACCGATCTAAAAAATTCCTCATTAATTTATTGATAATGATAGAGTAATCCAGCTTCTCCATGAATACACAAATGGTGTTGACTATCTCATTCACTATGATTAAATGGTAATAAATATTAATAGCATATTTCATTTTGATTTTCTCAAAAAAGATTATACAAGCTTACAATTTGTATTCCTTGTATTTGATATTAACATCATATATACTTTTCAATTTTTCCCAGATCTCCTTGGTAGCCTATAGACCCATGACCTTTATGTAAACCTTATTATCAAGATGGAATGTTTAACCTTTATATATTACTCTATATTTATCTTATCATATTGTGTTATAAAAACATCACTAAGAATGTATGGAAAACCCAATGTTGCATCATATCTAAATTCTTGTCCAAGAGAAAAGGAATATGGTAGAATCTTATTCCTAAAATTGTTATAATTTTTCCCATATAATGTAGGAAAACTTATGCTATTGACTAAGATAATATTCTCCATGTCAAAAAATTCTTTGTGGATATTTATAGGGGATTTATGCTCTGATACAAATTATAGAGACCTAGGTTAGATTGACCACCAGGGGGGGGGGGGGTGAACTAGTTGTTTAAGTTTAAAAAATATCTCCTTTTAATTTTACCACTCAAAATTGTTAAGTTTCTCGATCCAATCAATGAAATATCATAGTATCACTTTGAATTAAAACAATAATATAGAGCATAACAAAAAATATTTACATGGTTAGGTAAAAAGATAAACTCCTTAACATGTTGGTTAGATTCCCCAACATGGATTCTCCACTATAATATTATCATTAATAACAATAGATTAGGTAGAAACTAGTTATACACCCTAGTATTCAATCCTAAAATTGATCCATGTTCTACACATCAAAAACCAATTATTCTACCTCAGTTGATTAGACAAATCACCCATATTATACCCACTTCACTAGTTAAACACCCCAACCCCTATCCTCTTCAGTAACTGGTTATACACCCTAGTCAAAAGATTTTTATTATTAATTGTGTTGATCTAGTAGTAGAAAGTTCTCTTTCTTCTTAAGAGTGGTATTCCTCCACGAACCTGTAGGATCAGGCTTGCTTGTGTACACATTTAATATCTTCAACAAAATCTTGGAATTAGCCTATTGGACTTGAAACTACTTAATAATAGATATTGAATGATATGGTTCTTTTTATCTTACTTAATACTCAGACATGAAATTATACCCCTATAAGTATCTTATGGATTTAGTATTTTCTTCCTTCTTGATATAGTGATGTATAAGTATCCTTTACATTCTTAAATTCTAACATCTCAAATTATTTATACACTCAAAAATATTACATGGACTTCTCAAATTTGTGATTTGTGAGCCTGGTTTTAATTATCCAATTTATATTTCCAAAATAGTTTTAAAAATTATTTATATGCACAAAACATGATCAACACATAAAATATATGTCTCATAATGAATTGCTGGTCCCCTTACACGATTCTTCACATACCGATGCTTCAAAAACATGTTTTATGTTTTTTAATTATTTTTCAAGTAATATATTTCACATGAAACTATCTTCATAAAATTACAATAAAATGTAATTTGCATAGAAATTCATCCTCATAGAACTAAACTTCATATAAATCATACTTTTCATAACACATTCTTCACTTATAAATTCATAAAAAGAGACACTTTATTTGTGGGACTCAACTGGAGAAAATAAGAAATTTCTCCCTCAACAATAAATTCTCCTAAATTATTAGGCACACATAGTTGAGAGTTAAAAATTTAATTATAGGATATTATACATGTGGTTATCATATGATACTAAAATAAAATATGATTAACCAGTCACCAGCATTCAACACCAAAAAAATACATCAACTATCTTTAAAAAACTCATTCACATAAAAATTTTCAAACACATCTCCACAAAATATCTTTCATTATCACATACTACACACTCATTCAAATCACATAGTAATTGTTTTTACAAACTCTTATTTAAAATAAAATTCACAATTCATTTTCATTCCCTTAACAAGCTCATTTACATAGTATTTTTGCATGCATCTCAAACTATTTTATCATTTAAAATTCATTTCTCAAACTCATATTTAAAAACTCCAATTCATGATATTTTAAATTTTGGACTCAAATAAATCAATTTTTTTGATCTCATAGTTATATCACATAGTAGATCATTCAAAAATCATACACATTCACAAACTGATGTCATCATTATAGAGCATGAAAAATTATATATATTGGAACTCTCAATCATATAAAAGCTTCAAAAACTACTTTATGTTTTTTTAGAAATCCATAATTATACAATTTTTAAAGTTCTATAAATATTTTCTTAATATTGGATGGTGGTTGAGATTGTATGTAGTCATGTGGTATGAAAACCCTTAGATACTAAAGTTTTATATGTTAGGAGGTTAAAGATGATCATTTTTTCATTTTGACAGTGTAGATCAAACAAATCATATGACCATTGATGTTTGCATAAGTTTTTTAATGTGAAAATAGTGTCACATATAGAACATGTCCCACATTGATCTTCACAAAAACTGACCTCTACTTAATAAGGGATCCCGTTCCTTCAACACTTCAGGTGTGAGTATCCGAGACCACTCTAAGATTTCAATGGCATCGACATGTACTAGAACATACTATGTACTACCTCCCCATGGAATAACTATTTACTCTTGTTATAAAGAACCAACCTTATTACATACATAATCTTGAATTCAGTCAAGAAAAACCCTTCCTTTTAAATTGATGATCTTTTCAATTTTAGAGATTTAGAGAATTGGGACATAATATATTCATAACTTTACACATTGTTACTGAGTGGATACCATAAAAATAGTTTCCATTTTTTTTTCAAAATTGAAAAAATTAAAACTTAAAACACGATTCCTTGAAAATTATTAAACATTTAACATGGATTCCTTATTTGTATTACACATCCTTATAACTTGTGAAAATCATTTAAAAACTTGGTATGAGCACAAGATCTTAGTAAGGGATATAAAAATAAGTAAAGAACACATTAGTCCATGAATACTTATAATGTATGAAATCATTTTTTAAAAGACATACCTATCAACGTTATATATATACTCACTTTTTGAAACATGAGATTTAAAAAATACATAAGAACATAAGTAGAATAATAAAGGTATCTTGGGGAATTACTTACATAATATTGTAACCCTCTTGGCTACCTTATAATTTGTAACCCTCACGACTACCTTACTATTTGTGTAACCATCGCAGTTACACTTGGAGTAAACATACGACCGACCTCAAACTTACACATACCCAATGAATTGGAGGGAGATATAGGTCCCACCCTTAATCATAAAAATTCCCAAGAACCAGAACATAGTCATACAACATGAATAATAGCATAAAAACATTGCTTTTGAATTATGTAAAACATAATTTTAAAAGAGGATTTTAAAAGAAAATCCCCTTATAAATATCATAAAATCGAAGAGATACTTAATAGAGTGGATGTAATATGTATATAAACTATAATTAGACATAATTAAACATAATGTAAACAAAAACCATCACACAAATAATTCTAATACCACATAAATAATGAAGTAGGATGTTAACCCAAAGAATAGAAATCAGGTTAAGAATTCCCTTACCTTGGGCTTGTATTACTTCAAACTTGTTTAAAATTACTGTATAATGGTTAAAAGAGTGTTATTAGTATTTTAAAGAAAAATTTTCATGTTTAAAACATCTTATATTATCATTTAATAACATCATTTCACCCTTTAATTGTTAGTATTTTTCTCTTTTCACTGTTTTTGGGTGAGTTCTTTACATGCTTTCCAAGATTGGTTCATGATGGATGTTCTTGTTGATTAGAAATGAAAATCTAGAATTGGAATAGAGTAGTATTTACATATTTACAGTACCATAAATTATACCATTTATCATTTTGAATTATTACATGAGGATGATTCATAAGTTAAAACATTAATGATGTTCGTTTAGATCATTTTAGTGGTTCTTTGATAATAACAACCTCATTTTGTATTATAAATTAAAAACATGAGTACAAAAGAATTCCAGAACCATGGATGTGCCATAATACATATATTATAACCTGGTTCAACCATAATTTTTTTTTCATGACCAGAATTTAATAATTTAAAGAAAAAATTAAATCACATCGTCCATGATGTCGGTAATTCAACACATCATGGACAATGTTTTTAATTCCTTGAATAAATGGTAGAGGAGAAGAAGAATGATGATGAATATTCCATGAACATGAGAACATCCATAATATAAAATATTTTGGATATTTCATGCCTCTTGGTTAAGAGGGGGTGAGTAAAGAAGAAAAGAAAGGAATTTTGAAATAAAAGAAAACTTGAGAAATTTCTCACGAAAATTCAGCAGCCAACCGACGTCTCTTAAAATTTCATAAAAATAGTTTGATGATAGAAAGGGGATATCTCATCAATATTACATAATATGGAAAGTAATGGGAAATTTTTAATGAAATATCCCAATATAATCCAAAGGTTAAGGAAGATAATAACATGAAATGAAAGAAAAGAAAGAAAATAAAAGAGGATGTTTACCTCTTGATCTTTTCTCCTTGAGATCCTTCTTAAGGGATTTGGTTTTGGTATTTCGGTAAGACCAATAGCTCTAGGACGTGGGGAAGAGACATGGGAGGAGTATTGGGTAGAACCTAGGTATGGATCAAGGCTTGAGAGGTGTGGGAAGAAGAGGGGAGTGAGGGTGGTATTTATAATGGAGGAGAGGGGGTATTTTTTCATTATTTTAATCATTATTATAATATTTTTGCCCAAGATTATGAATATTATTAGTTCACGTGACCTAAAATAGTAATAATGGAATGTGAGTTCGAACTAAGTGGCCTTAAATCACTTATTATGTCATAAATAGTGTATTTTACTGATAATTTGATTATATGGTATTTTATCGTATTTCACTATTCATCGAAAATTCAAGAATTTCAAAAAAATCCCAAAAATTCACCCTAACCATTTTTCGATGTGTAGAATTAAAAAATGAAGTCCATTTTTTGAAAATAATTTTCTAAATACTATTAATTTAATTTTTAAATAAAAGCATACTTAATTCAAAAATTAACAATTCTAATTCTATAACTACTTCTATATCACAATGAAAAATTAACCAAGATGTTATTATCTTAAAGTCTTAAGAAAATAAAATAATAATAAAATTTACTATTCATTAGGGTCATATTACTATTCATATTACTATTCATAAGGGTATGTTACTATTCAAAAAAAACACTATGGGAATTTTACACTTTACCAATGGTTCACAACCATTGGTAAAGGCCTGAAAACCATTGGTATATAGTATACCAACAGTTCCCTCAACCGTGGCCAAGTAAGCCGTGACAATAGGCCTATACCAATGGTTCTATGAAAACCATTGGTATAGTTGTCAAAATAGAAGGTATACCAATGGTTTTCTAAAAACCGTTGGCATATGTGTGTTAAATATAACATATACCAACTGTTTTTGAAACTGTTTGTATATGTGTGTTACACTTATACCAATGGTTTAAAACCATTGGTATAGAGGGGATATGGCAAGACATAAGGCTATACCAACGGTTCTTTCATAACCATTGGTATAGATTTATACCAACAGTTATAACAAAACCGTTGGTATAATTATATTATAGAATCTATACCAACAGTTTTGAAAACCGTTGGAATACATTTGCTCAACTCCAAAGCAGCAGGCCCCTCTCCCCCCTCTCCAAACCTGCAACAACATAGCTCCACAACAACACACCTACCCCTCTCCAGACCTGCAACAACACCAATAAAAAATCCCCATCCAAAGTATTCAAAATTTTGAATTCATTCCAGAATTTAGAAATTTAGAAATTTAGAAATTCAAATGCAATAAATGGTTTATGATGTGTTAGTGGGAAAAATTGGCCAATCTCGACATATGAGATGGGTTACCAGAATAACCTACATGTTTTTCATAGACTTTTCAATTATAATAAGGGGGTATGTGGATAATTGTAATTTACTCTCCTGGATGTGATGTGAGATGAATCCCCCTCTTGGGTAGTGGGTATGAATATTCAATTAAGTATTTGGTATTGGGTTCTCAAAGGGACTTTGGTTTGATCCTATAACCCACTATTTGAGGATGGGATTGAGGTGATCCATGGGGCTATGGTGTCACCATATGTATTCCTCACCATTGGGGTATTTTTATGAGACTTTAAAACTTATTTTTCAAGAATCTATGTGTATCCTTGTTGAACAATTTGTTATATGGTATGCTTGAGTGTTCATAGGTTTCATATGAAATCACTATATTATATTTATTTTTTGTATGTTATTGTATATAATGAACAACCCATGATTGAGAATTAGAACATGAGTGTTGGTGCATGTTCATGATGGGATGTCAAGACTCATTCCTGATATAATTCATGTTTTTCTATATATACTATGACCCACTGTGTTTCAATCTATGCCTTGTGAATATTTTATTCCAATAAAGTATAAACAATAGACCATATTTTATTTTTATCCCTTAATTTCAAGAATCTATGTGTATCCTTATGAAGATTTTCCATATGCCAACTGTTTTTTTCACTTAAAATGTTGTCCATTTCAAATAAAAGTGAGACACTTTGAGTGATATCAATCACACCATGCCTCGGATTGAGGTGGGGTTGACTCATACCTGTCACAAATGATCCATGGATCATTGTGATAAAGTATCAACACAATCTGAATGCGTTTGGTCGGTTTTCCGTTTTCCAATTGTTGTTTTCACTTAAAATCATGTCCATTTCAAACAAAAGTGAGACACTTTGAGTGGTACCTGTTACACCATGCCTTGGATTGAGGTAGGGTTGACTCATAAACATAAAAAATGACCCATGGATCATTTTCCTAAAGTATCAACACAATCTGAATATGTTTGATCAGTTTTCCGTATGCTTGTTGTTGATTTCACTTAAAATTCTGTCCATTTCAAATAAAAGAGAGGCACTTTGAGTGATACTAGTCACACCGTGACTCGGATTGAGGCGGGGTTGACTCTTAAAAATCAAAAATGACCCATGGATCATTGTGCTAAAGTATCAACATAATTCTAATACGTTTGGTCAGTTTTCCGTATGTTAGTTGTTTCGAATTAAAATGTTGTCTATTTTAAACAAAAGTGAGACATTTTGAGTGGTACCGGCCACACCTTGCCTCAGATTGAGGTGAAGTTGACTAGTACATATCAAAAATGACCCATGGATTGTTTTTCTAATGTATCAACACAATCCTAATGCATTTGGTCGGTTTTCCGTATGCCATTTGTGGGTTTCACTTAAATGCTGTCCATTTCAAACAAAAGTGAGACACTTTGAGTGATATCGGTCACACCAGCCTCAGATTGAGGCGGAGTTGACTCATAAACTTCACAAATGATCCATGGATCGTTTTTCTAAAGTATAAACATGATCCAAATGCGTTTGGTTGGTTTTCTGTATTCCATTTGTTGTTTTCACTTAAAATCCCGTCCATTTCAAATAAATGTGAGACACTTTGAGTGGTACCGGTCACACCATGGCTCAGATTGAAGAGGGGTTGACTCATACACGTCACAAAAGACCCATGGATTATTTTCCTAATGTATCAACACAATCTAAATGAGTTTGATCAGTTTTTCTATATTCCGATTATTGATTTCACTTAAAATGATGTCCATTTCAAATAAAAGAGAGACACTTTGAGTGATACCAGTCACACCGTGCCTCGGATTGAGGCGGGGTTGACTCGTACATGTCACAAATGACTCCTGTATCGTTTTACTAAAGTATCAACACAATTTGTATATGTTTTGTTAGTTTTCCGTATGTCATTTGTTTTGACTTAAAATGTTGTCCATTTTAAACAAAAGAGAGACACTAAGAGTGATACCGGCCACACTGTGCCTCTAATTGAGGAGAGGTTGACTCTAACACTTCACAAATGACCCATGGATTGTTTTCCTAAAGTATCAAGACAATCTGAAATCATTTGGTTGGTTTTACGTATGAAAGTTTTTGTTTTCACATAAAATCCTGTCTATTTCAAATAAAAGTGAGTCATTTTGAGTGGTACCGGCCACACCATGCCTCAGATTGAGGTGGGGTTTACTCGCACACATCAAAAATGACCCATGGATCATTTTCCTAAAGTATCAACACAATTATAATGCGTTTAGTCAGTTTTCCATATGCCATTTTTTGTTTTCACTTAAAATGTTGTCCATTTCAAATAAAAGTGAGACACTTTGAGTGATACCGGTCACACCGTGCCTCATATTAAGGTGGGGTTGACTTGTACCCATCACAAATGATCCATGGATCATTGTGCTAAATTATCAACACAATCCGAATGCTTTTGGTTGGTTTTCTGTATGCCAGTTATTATTTTCACTTAAAATGTTGTCCATTTCAAATAAAATTGAGACACTTTGAGTGGTACCCGGCCACACCGTGCCTCGGATTGAGGCAGGGTTTACTCGTACACATCAAAAATGACCCATGGATCATTTTATTAAAGTATTAATACAATCTGAAAGCATTTGGTCAGTTTTCTATATGCAAGTTATTGTTTTTACTTAAAATCATGTCAATTCCAAATAAAAGTGAGACATTTTGAGTGGTACCCGGCCACACCGTGCCTTGATATGTTTCAGTAACTACATAAAGGAGTGGTTATGATGAATTCAAATCAAGTTGATTCATATAATCATGACACTAGAATTATAGAATGAAAATAGAAAACAAATCAAAATGCAATTATTGGGTATGTCATGCCACACACGACACCACCTAGTTTAAGTCAAATCAAAAGAGAAACATACAATAATAGATGAAAAATATTAAAACTAAGTTAATCCTTACCGATTTGGAGTGTAGAACTAAAAAATTGATTGACTTCAGATGGATCTATAGGGAGGAAGGAGTTAGTGGCCTGGGTAAAGAGAGAGGGATCTAGTTAGACCAAATAAAAACAGAAAATAAAAAAAAATAGATGAATAACATTAGGACTTATAGATTAGAACTAAATAATTGATTGATTGAAGAGGTTGAAGGAATTTTCAAAGATCGGGGAGTTTTGAAACCTGGATGGTGAGTTGAATTCCGTCTCCTCGTACACCTCACGAATAATAATTAGGGTGTTTTCGTGTGATTTCAAGTCATTCCGATGTCATTTGGTATGTATTTGACCGTTAAACGCGTGTTTTGGCCATTTACGACACGCAGAGTACGTTTTCAGTCACTATGGTCACATGAAACCTCTGATTGATGTGTCGTCTGGCCGACCATTTCACAATTCACCCACCCTTTGTTTTCGTCTGATTTCATGGCATTCCTAGGTTGTTCGTCTGGTTTTGACCACCCCACACACGCTTTTCAAGCGCACCAAACACCTATAAAACACATATTCAGCCGTGCCGCACAAACCGCACATCCAAATGACGTGACGTCTCCTCGTACACCTCAAGAATAAAAATTAGGGTGTTTTTGTGTGACTTAAAGTCAATATGATGTCATTCGGTATGCATTTGACCGTTAAACGCATGTTTTGGCCATTTACGACACGCAGAGTGCGTTTTCGGCCACGGCGGTCACACGACACCTCTGATTGATGTGCTGTCTGGATGACCATTTCAAAATTCACCTACCCTTTGTTTTCGTCCAATTTTATGGCATTCCAAGGTCTTTCGACCAGTTTTAACCACCCCACGCCCACTTTTCAAGCGCACCAAACACCTAAAAAACACATATTCAGCTATGCCACGCAAACCGTGCATCCGAATGACGTTTCGTCTCCTCATACACCTCAAAAATAAAAATTAGGGTATTTTTGTGTGATTTCAAGTCATTTCGATATCGTTCGTTATGAATTTGAGCATTAAACGCATGTTTTGACCATTTACGACACACGGAGTGCGTTTTCAGCCACCGCGGTCACACGACACCTCTGATTGATGTGCCGTCTGGCCGAATATTTCACAATTCACCCACCCTTTGTTTTCATCCAATTTCATGGCATTCCAAGGTCGTTCGGCCAATTTTGACCACCCCATGCACGCTTTTCAAGCATGCCAAACACCGAAAAAACACATATTCAGCTGTGCCGTGCAAACCGTGCTTCTGAATGATGTGTCGTCTCCTCGTACACCTCACGAATAAAAATTAGGGTGTTTTGTGTGATTTAAAGTCATTACAATGTATTTTGGTATGCATTTGATAGTTAAACGCATGTTTTGTCCATTTACGACACGCGGAGTCCGTTTTTGGCCACCGCGGTCACACGACACCTCTGATTGATGTGCCGTCTAGCCAACCATTTTACAATTCACCCACCCTTTGTTGTAGTCCGATTTCATGACATTCTGAGGTTGTTTGTCTGGTTTTGACCACCCCACGCACACTTTTCAAGCCCGCCAAACACCTAAAAAACACATATTCAGTCATTCCCTGCAAACCATGCATCTGAATGACGTGTAGTCCTTTCTTACCCCTCAAGAATAATAATTAGGGTGTTTTCGTGTGATTTCAAGTCATTCCAATGTCATTGGGTATGCATTTGACCGTTAAACGCTTGTTTTGGCCATTTACGACACGCGAAGTATGTTTTCAGCCACCGTGGTCACATGACACCTCTGATTGATGTGCCGTCTCACTGACCATTTCAAAATTCACCCACCCTTTGTTTTCGCCTAATTTCATCGAATTCTGAGGTTGTTCGGCCAGTTTTGACCACCCCAAGCACGCTTTTCAAGTGTGCCAAACACCTAAAAAACACATATTTAGCCGTGCCGCCCAAACCGTGCATCCGAATGACGTTCCGTCTCCTCGTACACCTCACGAATAAAAATTAGGGCGTTTTTGTGTGATTTCAAGTCATTCTGATGTCGTTCGGTATGCATTAGAGCATTAAACACATGTTTTGGCCATTTACGAGACACGAAGTGAATTTTTGGACACCGTTTTCACACGAAACCTCTGATTGACATGCCATATGGCCGACCATTTCACAATTCAACCACCCTTTGTTTTTGTCTAATTTCACGGAATTCTGAGGTCGTTCGGCTGGTTTTGACCACCCCACGCATGCTTTTCAAGCGCGCCAAACACCTAAAAAACACATATTCCGCCGTGATGTGAAAACCGCGCATCCGAATGACATTTACTATCCTTGTACACCTCACGAATAAAAATTAGGGTGTTCTTGTGTGATTTCAAGTCATTATGATGTCGTTCGGTATGCATTTTAGCGTTAAACACATGTTTTGGCCATTTATGACACGCAAAGTACGTTTTCAGCCACCATGGTCACGCAACACCTCTGATTGATGTTCCGTTTGGCTAACAATTTCACAATTCACCCACCCTTTGTTTTCGTCCAATTTCATGGAATTTCGAGGTCGTTCGGCCAGTTTTGACCAACCCATGCATGCTTTTCAAGCACGCCAAACACCTAAAAAACATATATTCATCCGCGCCATGCAAACTGCGCGTCTGAATGAAATTCCATCCCCTCATACACCTCATGAATAAAAATTAGGGTGTTTTTGTGTGATTTTAAGTCATTCTGATGTCGTTCGGTATGAATTTGACCATTAAACGCATGTTTTGGCCATTTACGACACGCAGAGTGCATTTTCAGCCAACGCGGTCACATGACCCTCTGATTGACATGCCGTCTGTACTAACATTTCAAAATTCACTCACCCTTTGTTTTTTTCCAATTTCATGGCATTACAAGGTCGTTCGGCTGGTTTTGACCACCCCATGCACGCTTTTCAAGCGCGCCAAACACCTAAAAAACACATATTCATTCGTTCCACGCAAACCGCGCATCCAAATGACATGTTGTCTTTTCACACACCTCAAGAATAATAATTAGGGTGTTCTAGTGTGATTTCAAGTCATTCTAATGTCATTGGGTATGTATTTGACCATAAAACACATGTTTTGTCCATTTACGACACGCAGAGTGGGTTTTCGGCCACTGCGGTCACACGAAACCTCCGATTGACGTGACGTCTATCCAACCATTTCAAAATTCACCCACCCTTTGTTGTTGTCCGATTTCATGGAATTCTGAGGTCATTTGGCCGGTTTTGACCACCCCACACACACTTTTCAAGCGGGCAAAACACCTAAAAAAACATATTCAACTATGACACACAAACTGCACGTCCGAATGACATGCCATCTCCTCATACACCTCAAGAATAATAATTAGGGTGTTTTCATGTGATTTAAAGTCATTTTGATGATGTTCGGCATGCATTTGACCGTTAAACGCATGTTCTGGCCATTTACGACATGGAGAGTGTGTTTTCTGCCACCACAGTCACACGACACCTCCGATTGACGTGAAGTCTAGTAGACCATTTCACAATTCACCCACTCTTTGTTTTAATCCAATTTCATGGCATTCTAAGGTTGTTCGACTAGTTTTGACCACCCCATGAAAGCTTTTCAAGTGGGCCAAACACCTAGAAAACACATATTCAGCTGTGACACACAAAACACACGTCCGAATGACGTGCTGTCTCCTCATGCAACTCACGAATAATAATTAGGGTGTTTTAGTGTGATTTCAAGTCATTATAATGTCGTTCGGCATGCATTTGACCATTAAACGCATGTTTTGGCCATTTACGACACGTAGAGTGCGTTTTCAGCCACCGCGATCACACAACACCTCCGATTGACGTGACGTCTAGCCGAACATTTCACAATTCAACTACCCTTTGTTGTTTTCTGATTTCATGGTATTCCGAGGTCATTCGACTGGTTTTGACCAACCCACACACGCTTTTGAAGCGCGCCAAACACCTAAAAAACACATATTCAGCTGTGTCGCGCAAACCACGCGTCCGAATGATGTGTCGTCTCCTTGTACGACTTATGAATGACCCATGGATCATTGTGTTAATGTATCAACACAATCTGAATACGTTTGGTTGGTTTTCCTTATGCTAGTTGTTTTTACATAAATTGGTTTTTATTTTAAACAAAAGAGAGACATTTAGAGTGATATCGACCACACCGTGCCTTGGATTGAGGTGGGGTTGTCTTGTACACATCACAAATGACCATTGGATCGTTTTACTAATGTATAAACACAATCCAAATATGTTTGGTCAGTTTTTCATATGTTAGTTGTTGTTTTCACTTAAAATGTTGTCCATTTCAAACCAAAGTGAGACACTTTGAGTGATACCGGCCACACTGTGTCTCAGATTGAGGCGGAGTTGACTCGTACCTGTCACAAATGACCAATGTATTGTTATCATAAAGTATCAACACAATGTGAATGCATTTGATCAGTTTTACATATGTCAGTTGTTGTTTTCACTTAAAATCCTGTCCATTTCAAATAAAATTGAGACACTTTGAGTGGTACTGGCCACACCGTGCCTCAGACAACACCCCCACCCCCGGATAGCCCCCTCACCCCAGAAATCCCCCACCCCCAGACAACCCCCCCTAACCCCAGACAGCCCCCCACCTCGGATAGCCCCCACCCCCGGAAATCCCCCCCACAACCCGGACAGCCCCCACCCCCCAGACACCCCCTCACCCCCGGACAACCCCCCTCACCCCGGACAGCCCCCACCCCCCGGGCGACCCCCCTCACCCCGAAAATCTCCCCCAACCCCTAGATAGCCCCCTCCCCCCGGACAACCCCCCTCACCCCGGACAGCCCCCCCACCTCAGACAACCCCCACCCCCAGAAAGCCCCCCACCCCCCGGATATCCCCTCGCACCACCCAGACAGCCCCCCCCCCACCCCCCGCACCACCCGAACAACCCAACCACCCCCCAGACAACCCCCCCTCAACCCAGACAGCCCCCCAAACCCTGGACATCCCCCCCCTCACCCCGAACATCCCCCTCACCCTAGAAATCCCCCCAACCCCCGGACAGACCCCCACCCCCCGGACAGCCCCCCCACCCCGAACAACCCCCCCATATCGGACAACCCCACCCTTGGAAATCCCCCCCACCCCCAGATAGCCCCCACCCCCGGATATTCCCCCACCCCCCGGATAGCCCCCGCACCACCCGGACAGCCCAACCACCCCCAGACAGCCCCCCTCAACCAGGAAATCCCCCCCAACCCCCCAGACAACCCCCCTCACCCTAGACAACCCCCCACCCCGAACAGCCCCCACCCCAGACAGCCCCCCAACACCCCGGACAACCCCTCCACCCCCGGCCAGACAACTCCCCCGACCCCCCAGAGAGCCCCCACCCCGGACATTCCCCCAACTCCCTGGAAAACCCCCCACCCTCGGCCGGATAGCTCCCCCACCCCAAAAATATCCCCCACCCCCCCCGGACATCCCCCACCCCCCGGAGAACCCCCCGCACCACCCGGACAACCCCCCTGACAACCCCCCTCACCCTAGACAGCCCCCAACCCCCCGGACACCCCCCCTCACCCCAGACATCCCCCCTACCCCCCTTACCCTGGACAACCCCTCCAACCCCCCTCCAACCCCCCTCAACCCGGATAGCCCCCCCCACCCCGGACACCCCCACCCCCTGGAAAACCCCCCTCACCCCCTCATTCCAAGAGGGTTCATTGTCATTTCACAAATTCAATCATTTGAAACTACTTATAAAACATTAATTAGTTCAACTCATTTCGTTCAAATCAATTTATTTCATTCTTTGAATAAAAAACTGAGACAAAGTCTCAATTTCACCAATTCATTCTTTAAATATTCTTTGAAAATAAATCTAAACAGTCAGGGAATTGAATAATTCATAAAAAGTTGAAAGATGTCAAAATTATAGTAATCAAATTCATGACTTTTTCAATTCAATGAGAATAGGATTAAATAACATTTCACAAGTAATTTCAAGGAAAACATTCATAGAAACTTTGTTAAAAATTAATAAACACATATAAATGAATTTGCAAGTAACAATTAATTACAAGATGAAGAAAAAGCATAAAAAACATACTTATAAAATATAGAATCCAACCACAACTAATCTAATATGTTTCACCTCCAATGGATGGTTAAAGATTTAATTAATTAAATGGATCTGATGGGATGGAGAAAATCTAGGTTAAATCAAAATAGAAAAAAAACATACACATCAAAATCAAAACACAAAACTAAAATATTAGATGAATAACAATAATAATAAGGTAGCACTTAATGATTTTAAGTGTATAAATAAGAAAATACCTGATTTGAGATGGATCTGATGGAGATTTAGCAGTTCGGATGGGGGAAGTCAAGCGAGGATGGACTGCAGTTGCTGCACATTCAGTTCTGTTCATGAATGAGGAGGGGCTGCAAATTGGGGAAAACTTTTCCCAATGGTTTTTAAAAATCATTGGGAAAGAGTTCCTATCCCAACAATTTATATAGAACTATTGGTAAAATCCCCTAAAAAACAGGCTTTACCCAACGGTTCTGTAGAACCGTTGGTAAAGCCTCCTACAAACAAGCCTTTCCCAACGGTTCTCTAGAACTGTTGGTAAATGCTCCTACAAACAGGCCTATACCAACAGTTTTGTTAAACCATTGGTATAGCCTCCCTTTCCCAATGGTTTTTGTAAACCGTTGGGATAAAAGTGTTGGGAAAACACCCATTTCTAGTAGTGAAACAAGTTGGTTTCATCAGACTCCAAATAACTCACTGAACGTTATTGTAGATGAAAATTTCTTGAAATTCAAAACATAGAAGTGGAAAAATTATGTTTAAAGGATAGTTATAAATATCTACTTAAAATAGAGTTCCATGCATTTACATTTATTTTTATAAAAACTTGGGGTCTTACATTATCCCCACCTTCTGAAAATTTTGTCCTCACAATTTTATTTAATTATTAAACAGGTGAGGGTATTTTTCCCTTAGAGAATTTTCAGACTCCCATGTTGCTTCTTCAACCATGTGGTTTCTCCAAAAAACCTTTACCTGGTAGATTACCTTATTTTGAAATACATGTTCCTATCGATCAAGAATATGAACTAGTTTCTCTACATAAGAAAGGTTATCTTTCAACTGAACTGCTTTTGGGTTCAAGACATGTGATGAATCAGGCGCATACTTTCTCAACACCGTAACATGAAAAACCTTGTGTACCTGAGACAAACTCAGAGGCAACGCTACTCGGTATGCAACTATTACAAATTTCTCTAGGATCTCAAAAGGACCGATGAATCATGAACTTAACTTCCCTTTCTTACTGAAACACTTCACACTTTTTCAAGGAGATATTTTAAGGAAAACATGGTCACCTACCTCAAAAGATAAGTCTTTCCTTCTGTTATCAACATAACTTTTCTACCTGCTCTGAGATGTCCTCATGTGCTACTGGATCATCTTACCTTTCTCAGCCACTTCTTCTACTAATTCTAGCCCCATCAACTTTCTTTCACTGAATTCATCCCAAAATGCTGGAGTACAACACCGGTTCCCATAAAAAGCCTCAAAAGGTGCCATCTGAATACTAGAATGAAAAATGTTATTATAAGAAAACTAAACTAAAGAAAGATGCTGATCCCAAATTCCCTATTAGTCCATTGAACAAGCTAGAAGCATATCCTCCAAAGTTTGAATCGTTTGTTCTGACTGCCCATCTGATTAAGGATGAAAAGTTGAACTGAAATTTAATTTTGTGCCCAATGACTTTTGAAGTCCCTTTCAAAAGTTAGAAGTGAACCTGAGATCCCGATCAGATACAATAGAAAGAGAAAATCAATGTAACATGACAATCTCCTTGAGGTACAGTTAAGAAAGCTGATACAAAGACATTGTATCTCGAATAGAAAGAAAATGTGCAGATTTTTTCAGTAGACCAACAATAACCCAAATCACATTGTTACCTTGAGAAGTCTTTGGTAGTACTACCACAAATTCTATAGATACATTCTCCCATTTCCACTCTGGAACTGACAAAGGATGAAACATCCCCTTCAGTAACTACCGCTCCACGTTAACTTGTTGACATGTCAAACATTTCATGGTAAAATCAGCAATGTCTCTTTTCATTCCATCCCACCAATAATACTATCGAAGATCTTTGTACATCTTAGTACTGTCAGGATGAACTGAAAATAGAGAACTATGAGCTTCACACAACAATTCTTTCTTCCACTGGGAATCACAAGGTACACACAACCTTTTACCAAATCTCAAAACACAATCTTTATCAAGATTAAATTCTACAAACATACCCATTTTAACCAATTCTACCTTTTTCTGTAGCTCATGGTCTTCCTTACATTCTTACTTAATTCTATTTAACAACGAAGACTGCACTGAAACCTAAAACAAAACATATGTATTCCCTGCACTAACAACTTCTAATCCAAAATTCATTAAATCATTACTCAAGCGATCATGTTCCAAACATATCATGGTTAATGATGCATGATGTTTTCGACTCAAGGCATTGGCCAATTTGTTTTCTTTTCCAGGATGGTAATTGATCGTGAAATCATAATCCTTTATCAGTTCAATCCATCCTATATTCCTCATGTTTAATTCATTTTGAGAGAATATATACTTCAGACTTTTATAGTTAGTATATATTTGACATTTGGCTCCGTATAAATGATGCCTCTAAATTATCAAATCAAAAACCACAAATACCAATTCCAAATCATGTGTAGGATAATTTATCTCATAAGGTTTAAGCTGTCTTGAAGCATAAGCAATTACCTGATCATTCTGCATCAAAACACAACCAAGTCCTTTCAAAGAAGCATCACTGTAGATGACAAACTCACCATTTTGGGAAGGTAAGGCCAAAACTGAAGCATTAACCAATTTATTCTTCAGTTCTTGAAAACAAACATAAAATTATTCTATCCAAACAAATTTAACCCCTTTCCGTGTTAACTTAGTTATCAGTCTAGATAACCGTGCAAAGTTCTTAACAAAACGCTGGTAATAACCCGCTAACCCAAGAAAACTACGAATCTCTGTAACATTTGTGGGTCTTGGCCATTCATCAACTACTTTTGTTTTGGTAGGATCAACTATTATTCCATCCTTATTTACAATGTTCCCATGAAAAGAAATCTGTTTCAACCAAAAATCACACTTGCTGAATTTTACATACAGTTTCTTTTCTTTTAAGGTTTGTAAAATAACCCTTATATTTTTTCATGCTCCTCTTTATTTTTAAAAAATACCATAATTTCATCAATAAATACAACCAAAAACTTATCCAAGAACTCATGAAATATTCATAAGATTCATGAATACAGAAGGTGAATTAGTTAACCCAAAGGTCATAACAACAAATTCATAATGCCCATATCTAGTACAAAAGGCTGTTTTTGGGATGTCATCCTCCTTCACCTTCATATGATGGTATCTGGATCTCAAATCAATCTTGGAAAAGTACTGAGCTCCCTGGAGCTGATCAAACAAGTCATAAATATGAGGAAAAGGATACTTGTTTTTAACAGTGATGTTATTCAAAGCTCTATAATCAATGAAAAATCTCATGGAACCATATTTATTTTTTTAAAAAAAAACAGGAGTTCCCCATGATGAAGTGCTAGGACGAAGAAGCCTTTATCAAGAAAATCCTACAACTGATTTTTCAATTAAAGAAGTTATATTTGAGCCATATGATATGGGGTTTTGAAATTAGATTAGCATCAGGAACTAAGTCAATTGTTAATTCAAATTCCCGATTAGGTATGACACCAGGTAACTCATTAGAAAAAACATCAAGGTATTCATTTAACAAAGGCAAATCATCAATCTGAATAGTTCCCTTGTTTTCAACAATATGAGCAAGATAACTTTCATTTCCATTTTTCAATATTTTTTCAGATTCCTGATATGTTATCAATTTTATGGGTTCATTCTTGTATACAAATTGAAACTCTTTCTGAAAAACAACTTCTTTAGCTCTACATTCAATCTTAGCATGATAAACAGAAATCCAATCCATTCCCAGAATAACATCAAAATCAACTAAGGGTAAAACAACAAGGTTTTCTGGTAATGTATTTATATAAACCACAATAGGAGGATTCTTATAATTCCTCTTTTCTATAATATTTTCCCCTAGTGTTTTAACAAAAAGTTACGGTCTAATTTTTTGAGGTGATATTTCCAATTTACCAGAAAATTTCTCAGAGATGAAGGAATGTGTAGACCCCGTATCAAACAAATATTTAGAAAAATATGATTAAACAAAAAAAGTACCTAATAAAACTTCATTGGATGGGACGACATCTACTGACGTAGCCGCAGAAGATCTCACTACACCTTTCTTCTTATATTCTGGCTTCTTTGCATCATTCAGATCTCTCTTTAGGTAGGAATTTTCATAGTGACCCATCTCACCACATTTAAAACTCCTAATAGTTTTCCTATTAGGATTAGTATTAGGAGAATTTTCATTATAATCTTGATCCTTATGTCCAAACTTACCACATTTAAAACACTTCCCAGTTTTGCTAATACATTCCCCAGGGTATTTCTTGCCACAATTTTCATAAATTGGAAACTGGATTTTCTTACTATTAGATTTATTTGGTTGATTCTTACCCATATCTTACCACCTGGACCTCTTCTTCTCCTTGTTTCCAAAATGCACATGATCATCAGAAAACTCCATCTCTACCCTCTCAGCACTTCGGAAAAGTTTCTCATAACTTTTGAATTCACGTGAGGCCAACGCCCTTCGATACCTTGGATTCGATCCTGAGTAAAAGCGATTGATTTTTCTATCATGATCCAGAATAATATTTGGATCATACCTCACCAGTAGATTGAAGTTCGCTTTATACACATCCACCGAATCCTCCTCCTTTTTCTTCAATTCAAGGAATTTCTTCTCCATCCTAAGTCACACCACCTTAGGAAAATATTTTTCAAGGAAAAGACTTTTAAATTCATCCCACTATAAGGCATCAAAATCCTCTCTTACCATGATATTCCTTAACATTGAACACCAATGATCAGATTCACCTTCAAAATGATAAATGGAAAGACTTAACTTTTGATTTTATGAATATCCCATAACATCAAATATATTTTCAAGGGCTTTAATCCATCCTTCAACCACTATTGGGTTAGAAGATCCATTGAAAGCATGAAGGTGTTTCCTTGTAAAATGTTACACTATTTTCATGTTCCTTTTTGGTACCTATGGTTGTTCTATTTCATGTATCCCACCACCATTTATTACTTACATTAGCTAATCCATTACTGTCACAAACTACTCGGTTCCAATCCCTACCATTTCGGGCTGCAGATTCAGAAGGATGTCATTCTATCGGTGCCTCTCTTCTTCAGATTCCCTATTTCTTCTGTGGACAACCATTCTGAACAAACATATATTAGATAAAGCAACATGGTAATATTTAAATTCTATAACATTTCAAATTATCCATAGAGTAAAAATCATTTATGGTATTCTTTTAACATCATTCTAACCCCTAAATTTATCTAAACCATCCTCTGATAACAACTATAAGGACCCAACCTTATTACATACATAATATTGAATTTAGTCAAGAAAAACCCTTCCTTTTACATTGAGTATATTTTAAATTTTATAGATTTAGATAATTGGGACATAATACATTCATAACTTTACACATTGTTATAGAGTAGATACCATAAAAACAGTTTCCATTTTTTTTCAAAATTGAAAACATTAAATATTAAAACATGATTCCTTGAAAATTATTCAACATTTAACATGGATTAATTCTTTGTATTACACATCCTTATAACCTATGAAAATAATTTAAAAACTTTGGATGAGCACAAGAGCTCATTAAGGGATATAAAAAGAAGGAAATAACACATTAGTCCATGAATACTTATAACGCGTGAAATAATTTTTTAAAAGACATAACTATAAATGGTATATATATACTCACTTTGTGAAACATTAGATTTAAAAAATAAATAAGAACATAAGTAGAATCATAAAGGTATCTTGCGGAATTACTTACATAATCTTGTAACCCTCTCGGCTACCATATAATTTGTAACCCTCACGACTACCTTACTATTTGTGTAACCATCTCAGTTACACTTGGAGTAACCATACGACCGAACACCAAATTACACATAACCAATGAATTTGAGGGAGATATAGGTCCCACCATTTATCATAAACAATTCCTAAGAACCATAACATAATCATACAACATGAATAATATCATAAAAACATTACTTTTTAATTCTGTAAAACATAATTTTAAAAGAGGATTTCAAAATAAAATCCCCTTATAAATATCATACAATTTAATAGAGACTTAATAGAGTGGATGAAATATGTATATAAACTGTAATTAGACATAATTAAACATAATATAAACAAAAAACATCACACAAATAATTCTAATACCATATAAATAATGAAGTAGAATGCTAACCCAAAGAATGGAAATCAGGTTAAGAATTCCCTTACCTTAGGCTTGTCTTACTTAAAAATTGTTTAAACTTCATGTATAATTGTTAAAAGAGTGTTATTAGTATTTTAAAGAAACGTTTTAATGTTTAAATCATCTTATATTATCATTTCATAACATCATTTCACCCTTTAATTGTTAGTATTTTGCTCCTTGCACTGTTTTTGGGTGAGTTCTTTACATGGTTTCCAAGATTGGTTCATGATGGATGTTCTTGTCGATTGGAAATGAAACCCAAGAATTGGAATGGAGTAGTATTTAAATATTTAAAGTACCATAAATTATACCATTTATTATTTTGAATTCTTACATGAGGATGATTCATAAGTTAAAACATTAATGATGTTTATTTAGATCATTTTAGTGGTTCTTTGATAATAACAACCTCATTTTGTCTTATAAATTAAAACCATGAGTAAAAAATACTTAAATAACCATGGATGTTCCATAATACATATATTATAACCTTTTTCAACCATAATTTTTTTTTCATGACTATATTTGAATAATTTAAATAAAAAATGATATCACATCGTCCATGATGTCGGTAATTCGACACATCATGGACAATATTTTTAATTCTTTGAATAAGTGGTAGAGGAGAAGAAGAATGATGATTAATTTTACATGAACATGAGAACAACCATAATATACAATATTATTTATCTTTTACTCCTCTTGGTAATATGGGGTGAGGAAAGAAGAATAAAATAAAGGAATTTTGAAATAAAAGAAAACTTGAGAAATTTCTCATGAAAATTTGGCAGCCTAACGACGTCTCTTAAAATTTCATAAAAATAGTTTGATGAGAGAAAGGGGATATATCATCACTATTACATAATATGAAAAGTAAGGGAAAATTTGGAATGAAATATCCCAACATAATCCAAAGGTTAAGGAAGAGAATAACATGAAATTAAAGAAAAGAAAGAAAATAAAAGAGGATGTTTACCTCTTGATCTCTTCCCCTTGAGATCCTTCTTAAGGGATTTTGTTTTGGTATTTTGGTAAGACAAGAGGCTCTAGGATGTGGGGAAGATCCTTTAGAGGAGTATTGGGAAGAACTTAGGTATGACTCAAGGCTTGAGAGGTGTGGTAAGAAGAGGGGAGTGAGGGTAGTATTTATAGTGGAGGAGAGGGGCTATTTTTTCATTATTTTAATCATTATTATAATATTTTTGCCCAAGATTATGAATAGTCTTAGTTCATGTGACCTAAAATAGTAATAATGGCATGTGAGTTCTATCCAAGTATCCTTACATCACTTATGATGTCATAAATAGTGTATTTTACTGATAATTTGATTATACGGTATTTTATCATATTTCACTATTCATCGAAAATTCAAGAATTTCAGAAAAATACCAAAAATTCACCCTAACAATTTTTCAGCATGTAGAATTAAAAAATGAAGTCCATTTTTTGAAAATATTTTTCTAAATATTATTAATTTAATTTTTAATTAAAAGCATACTTAATTCAAAAATTAATAATTTTAATTCTATAACTACTTCTATATCACAATGAAAAATTAACCAAGATGTTATTATATTAAAGTCTTAATAAAATAAAATAATAATAAAATTTACTATTCATTAGGGTCATATTACTATTCATATTACTATTCATAAGGGTATGTTACTATTCACAAAAAAACAAGTTGGTTTCATCAGACTCCAAATAACTCACCGAACACAATTGTAGATGACAGTTTCTTGAAATTCAAAACATAGAAGTGGAAAAATTATGTTTAAAGGATAGTTATAAATATATACTTAAAAAATTTTCCATGCATTTCCATTTATTTTTAGAAAAAATTGGGGTGTTACACTTTTTCTCCCACTTACCTTCCCACATTTCCCTACTACAATGGCCAGCCATGATTGGGCTGACTCTCATGTGGTCGAGATTTATCCCATATTCGATTGAGAAAGGCCCCTTGTGTGGATATGGTTGGAGATATTTTTTATGTTATGAACATATAATACCATGTAAAAAAATTATAAGTATACAAATAAGATGCTCAATAATTACTTTCAATCTACTAAAATTGAATTCATTAATTTTCACTCTCCAAAAAAAATTCTCCTCATTATTTTTGAACACTTGGAATTCAATTATAAATTCCAATACTCTTCATTATTCATATAATATTCAATTATTTAAAGGTTGTAACAATTTATACTCTCCTAGTGTAATTTTAAAATTTCTTGTACATAAAGAAAAATTATACAATCATCACAATTTTTAATTCCATTATGTCTTGAACTTATTCACTTGAATTCTTTAAGATTGAATCCTTATAGTTCCTTTTCCATTGAACATGGTAAGGCATCAATCAACCTATGAAATTATATGGATTATTTATCAATCATGACATCTATTTCTTAAAGAATCATCAACTCCTCATATATGTCTTTCTCATACATTGACTTTATTATATGATGAAAACAAATTCAATTCAACACTGAACTTATGCTCATAATTTTTCCTTAACCAACTTTAAAGTATAGTCATAATATGTCAATTAATGTATAAATATTATATTTTTGACATATTTTAGATTTCTAAATGGTTGACCATTTTACTCCTTTTGCCCATTCTACGTAAAACAAAATCATAATCAATTTATATGTGTAGACTACTGCCTCCCTAGAATGATAAGTTTCCATTTTAATTTCATCACCACTTTACATGGATAGTAATAAGAATGATTTTAATGAATAAATATGATAAATATGAAATTATTATGGGTTTTTCATAAAAAATTGGACAACCTATTAAAAATATGAGTAATAAGAAACTATGGTAAATTCAACTATCCAAAAGATGATTCTAAGTGAAAAAATGATTTCTTCATATTATGTTATATATTCTTATATGTTATCTTATTTTTACACTTCATTATAAATCATATACATTGAAAGGTTCATATGAAGGGTGAAAAAATGAGGGGGGGGGGGTGAATTAGGGTTTAAAACCTCTTTTTGAAATGTTTCATAAAGTCATATTTGAAATTATGGAGTTGAGTAAGGGTAAGTGGACATTTCTATACACTGGATAAGGGTATACCCACCACTATGTAAGGGTAAGATAAATTTTATTATACCCCATTAAGGGTAACCAGTGAGTTTTAAATGTCATGTAAAGGTTGATCCCAACTTGTATAAGGGTAGACTGGGTCTTCTATTTCCCACGTAAGGGTAAAATGAAGGTTGAAGACGAAGTGCTACATGGCACAAGAGATCATATAACCCAAATTGAAGTAATTTTGTGGTCCTAATTTTTTCCATATCATTTTAATATAGGAATAATAAACCATATGAAACTCGTCCAAAATTGGTTTGCACTTTGGTTGAGCTCTTCTTTACAAGAATATCTATGTTATCCAATCCTTGATCCAGTATCAACATTGTCCCTTGGAACACCTTTCAAACACACTCCTCATGGGCTACACCACACCCTTGAGTGGTCCCCTGATAATACACCTATATTCTCTACACAATCCATGTAATTATTATGAGTTATATTCTCACCCACTACCTTCCCACCCATGTGGGTTATTTCCTTTTCTTTCATGGATTCCTATGCATGGGTTTCTCTCAGATGGTATATCCTTACTCCCATATTAAGTTGATATGGACCTACATGGGTGGATTTATTTGGACCAATTTTTTTAAAATATCCAACAAAAAATGATACTTAGAATAATTCAAAGTATATAATTTAATACCAATCCATTTATCCATTTTCTCAATTCTACATAGATAAATATTCATGAAAATATATAATTATTTTTGTATGGCATTCAAATAAATTCATCCATAAGAAATTTTAGTTTACTCATGAAAATGAATATTTACATGGTCTTAAATCATCTTCATTAGCATAGATAATGTTATACCCACTAGAACATGTTCTTTAAATATATTGACCAGTTTATCAATCGTCATATGTCTTGTATTGGAAAAAAATACAACATCATCCTTATAGATATTAAAAAATATCCCCCTTTTTATTTTTTGTTAATAAATCATTAATCAATTATCCCACTCATTAATAAGAAATAAAAATGAATAAATGAACAAAATAACTATAAAAGAGAAATGATCCATGAATTGGTCAACTCTAAGTCTACATGATCTATCTCTATGTAGAAAACAAGAGTAAACAATACCGTCATAAATTATATTGATTATCCAATAAAAATATATATTTTAATTACATTTTAATGGTATTAAATGTTCATTTTTGATCTTATGGGCCAGAGTTAGTGGATTTTAATTTTAAACATCCATTCTCATCATTCGTGCACTTCATGCCTTATGTACACCAATTTAGGCCCAATTATTGATCTAATTTTAAGGAATGTAATTATTCATATTTTAATTTGATATTTTGGTAAATTTATCTAAACTTAAATATGAACATTTTTCATTTAGAGATCAATGGAGGATTCATAAAGAAAGATGGGGATATTTTATGATGAAAGGAAACAATTTTGGAGAAGGCAGATTGGAAACTAGCCTACTAATGAGAATGTGGGGCCTAACATACAGGCTCAATGAAGCTCAAATTTCGTGTGTTTCTATAAGAAATGTATAGGAACAAATAATTCTTCAGGAGATAGTGCTAATTCGGCCTCCATGGTGGTTATTAAGCCATACCAATTTGGAGACAAAATTTTGGGCCAGATTCTGTGGCCCAGAAAATATCCTACCGATATAATCATATCTCGGAATCCACAACTCCAAATGGGACCGAATTTTATAGGAGGTTTAGAGAAACCCGGGGATACATTTTCTTCTTCTATGACCCACTATAATTTGGAACTATAGAAGGTCTTCCAAGTACGTCTGTTCGGTGGTTGCAAGCTGGCTGCCACCTCCAGTCAAGAGTGGAAAAGTCCAAGTTCCACAAGCTTTCCACCACCCTAGGCCTACTATAATCAAGTGGGATGCTTTGTACTATTGGAGTCTCAACCCAAGGCTCCAAAAATTCCTATTTAAGGTAGTGGTGATGGAGGAGTTTTTCATCTTTTTAGATTTCTTTCATTGTAATGTTATGCTGTGATTTTGTTGTCTCAATTTTGTCTTCCACATGTAAGTTGTTTTAATTCATCCTTGTTTCTTAATAAGAGTTCTTATTATATTATTATTCTGTTCTTCTCCATCTCACTTTTATACCGTTGCCTCAAGGTGTGAATTTATTCACACCAAACCTTGTGAAATTATTCACACAGCGGTGGAGCGATCATTTTCTTTTTATTGTTTTCTTTACTTCTTCAATTCCTTCCTCATGAGTCTACTTCCCGCTTCCATTGAAACCATAGAATCAATGGAGGGGTAACACACTTATGGGTTGATCCAAAGGAGTAGAAAGTGGATGGATTGGATGTTATTTATCACCCCATTAATGTCTAATCACTTCTTTAATTGAGATTTTTATTTGAAGATTTTTAAACTCCATCATCCTTGTTGAATTTAAGGCCAAACACTTTAAGTGCTAATAAAAACCTTTACCTTGAAGTGATAAAAAAATTGATCCTTCAAGTGTATAGGTGATTAGTATTAATAGGGTATAGGTATTAAACTAGTAAGTGATGATATTATTTGATCTTCTTAAATGAACTCATCTCAAATATAAGAAATTGAAATCATTAAAAAAGGAATTCATCCAATCCACCCCAAGCGATAACCTAAGATAAAATAATTATCTTAATTTGAATTAACTTAAATATATTAGTGATACAATAAACCCATCTAAAATCAACCCAAGTTGGAAACTTCATAGACAAAAAAAATCCATAGAATGTACGTGTTTGTAGGTTACTTAATAGGTCTCTGAGGATTCGATAACCCAAGCTAAACTACAAGGACCATTCTACCTTCATCACTTGGGTAAATTTGAGCGAGAATCAAATTTTGGAACTGTTTTTGGGGACCCAAGTAAGTTATCTTAGACAAAATCATCCTTTTCTCACCCCACGTTCTCTATTCTCACCCCCATCTCTCTTATCTTTACCCCTTTCTGTTTGTGTGTGTCCTAAGAATCTAGAATCCAACTTTCTGTCTTCTCCAATGAAGTATCTTCCAAATTACCATATCAAAAAATCATGCTGGAATCAAATGAAAAATCAATATTGGGAAGAACCTAAATTAGAAAATTTCTTTGATCAACCCTTGATTAATTACCACACACCTAGTGACATGTATAATCATTGGGATGATGAATATTTAAAGGATAAATTTCCATCCCTCTCAAGGATGGTTGAAGAGATGAATCTTGGGGAAGTCCATGATGATCAACCACATACAGATTCTATTCCTCAAACACTGATTAAAAAAGTGTGTAAATGGAAGAAAAAATTCCTTTAACTTTGAACATGGTAATACACATTGAAAACTTTGAAACTGAATATCAAATAATTTAGCATGACCTGATTTTGATTTTAATCCATGTATAATTTCATGAGCATAGATTTTGGAAAGTGTGGATGTCTAATGTGATATTTCATGGTTTATATTTTCATCCAAATAAAAAAAAGATCACAATACATGTCCTTTGGATAGTGGGGTATTAGTTTGAGTTCATGGGGTCCCCAAAATAAATAGCATAGGTTTGGTGATCATTTTAGTTTTAATATGAGTAATCAATAATTTTTTTTAAAAAAAACAATAAATTTGCACGTTTAGTAATGAAATGACATAATGTGTGGCTTTCGGCACTTGGGGATGGTGACTCCATAGTTGTCTGGCCCAGAGTTATTAATTTTATCTCTATTTTTGATAATTTGATTTTGTTTTTGATTGAGTTAACTTAAGATGATGCCTGAGTATGTGGGCTTCACTTGGTTCCCTAAGGTCTTTGAGCCTGGGAGTCATCGGCAAAGTCTCGCTACAGGGGTTGACTCTTTTGAGTGCAATTTCAATTACCATGGAGAAATTTAAAAAAAAAAATTCAATAATTTTTTTGAATACTCATATTAATATTTAAATGTGATTCCACCTAGTGCTTCCATAATTTTCCTCTTGAATAAAGAAAAACACCCATGTCTAATGCGCTACACAACACATCGTCACTATTAATTGATAATGGATGAAATATGACAATGAATTTGAACAAAGGAATGGTCTTGGTATTGAGATATACTTATGAAACTATCATGTATTAAAATATTTTTATGGGTTTCATGATTGTTTGGTATAAGGGTTTTTGGTGATCATTGTGTATTAAAATGTTTTTGGAAAAGGGAATTCAAATTTCATATTATTGAGATACATTTTGCTCGGGACTAACAAATATCACATTGGGGGGGGGGGTGTGATTATCCAATAAAAATAAATATTTTAATTACATTTTAATGGTATTAAATGTTCATTTTTGATCGTATGGGCATGAGTTAGTGGATTTTAATTTTGAACATCCATTCTCATCATTCGTGCACTTCATACCTTATGTACACCAATTTAGGCCCAATTATTCATCTGATTTTAAGAAATGTAATTATCCATATTTTAATTTTATATTTTGGGAAATTGATATACACTTCAATATGAACATTTTTTATTCAGGTATTAATGGAGGATTCATAAAGAAAGATGTGGATATTTGGTGATGAAAGGAAACAATTCTGGAGAAGGAAGATTGGACACCAGCCCACTAATGAGAATGTGGGGCCCAACATACAGGCCCAATGAAGCCCAAATTTCATGGGATTCTATAATAAATGTAGATAAAAAAATAATTTTTTAGAAGATAGTGCTAATTCGGCCTCTATGGTGGTTATTAAGGTGTCCCAATTTGGAGATAAAATTCTGGGCCAGATTCTGCATCCCAGAAAACATCCTACCAATATGATCATATCTCGGAATTCACAACTCCAAATGGGCCCAAATTTTACAGGAGGTTAGGAGAAATCCGGGGATCCATTTTCTTATTCTATGTACCACTCTAATTTTTCCATCTAGAAGGTATTACAAGTGCGTCTGTTCGGTGGTTGCAAGCTGGCTGCCACCTCGGGTCAAGAGTGGAAAAGTACAAGTTCCACAAGCTTTCCACCACCCTAGGCCTACCATAATAAAGTGGAATACTTTTTACTATTAGAGTATCGACCCAAGGGTCCAAAAATTCCTATTTAAGGTAGTGTCTATGGAGGAGTTTTTTATATTTTGAGCTTTCTTTCATTGTAATGTTATGCTGCGATTTTGTTGTCTCAATTTTTTCTTCCACATGTAAGTTGTTTTAATTCATCCTTGTTTCTTAATAATAGTTCTTCTTCTCTTATTATTATGTTCTTCTCCATATCACTTTGATACTATTGCCTCAAAGTGTTAATTTATTCACACCAAACCTTGTGAAATTTTTCACACAACGGTGGAGTGATCATTTTCTTTTTATTGTTTTCTTTACTTCTTCAATTCCTCCCTCATGAGTCTACTTAACGATTCCATTGAAACCATAACATAAATGGAGGTCTAACCCACTTATTGGTTGATCCAAGGGAGTAGAAAGGGGCTATATTGGATGTTATTTATCACCCCATTAATGTCGAATCACTTCTTTAATTGAGATTTTTATTTGATGATTTTTAAACTCCATCGTCCTTGTTGAATTTAAGGCCACACACTTCAAGTGCTAATACAAACCTTTACCTTGAAGTGATCAAAACATTGATCTTTCAATTGTATAGGTTATTAGTTTTAAAAGAGTTTAGGTATGAAAACTTTAAGTGATAATGTTTTTTGATCTTCTTAAATGAACCCATCTCAAATATAAGAAATTTAAATCATTAAAAAAGGAATCCATCCAATCCACCCCAAGCGATAACCTAGGATCAACTCATTATCTTAATTTTAATTAACTTAAATCTGTTAATGATACCATAAAACCCTATAAAATCAACCCAATTTGTCAATTTCATAGCCAAAAACAATCCATAGAATGTATGTTTCTCTATGTTACTTCTTAGGTCTCTGAGGATTCGATAACCCAAGCTAAACTACAAGGACCGTTCTACCTTAATCTCTTGGGTAAATTTGAGCTAGAATCAGCTATCCTTAAAAATAACTTTGCTTAATATTTTTTCTTATCTTCATACTCAACCATGAGAGTAACTTGAAATATAGATATAGATTTCTTTCTAATAATACCTAATAGACACACTTGAATAGTTCACAAGAAAAAGGAAAAACATTTCCCCCTACATATAACATCTCCTAAAGAATTTAAACATGATGGAATAGAGGAATAAAATCAAGAAATATCATACATTAGTGATGAGAAGTGGTATTGACTACCATTCTCATCCATATCTTCTAAAAAGAATCTATTGTAAGTGATTTGGTGGGAATTTATGAAATTTTTTCCTTCAAAGGAACAAATTTTAGTTTTAAGATACCTTCATCCACTTTATCCTTCAAGAAATGACGCTTGATATGAATGTGATTAGATATATCATGTTGAACTAGATTATTTGACAGATTTATGGCACTATGATTATCATATTCAACAAGCATAGGATATTTAACTTAAATATTCAAATCATCAATATGTGTATTTATCCATATCATCAGAGTAGTTTCCTATTATACAACCACATATTCATCCTTAGTTGAACTCAATATAACTGAATTTTGTTTCTTTGAGTACTACAACAAAAAAATTCATCCAATAAAAAATGATCTAATAGATGTGGATTTTATATGATCAATCTCTCATACCAAGTTAGCACATATAAAACCTTTTAAATCTATATCTTCTGTATTCTTATATATCAATCCATGATTATATATATTTGAGATGTATATTTGGATTATCTTTTAAGTTAAGAGATGTGATTCTTTTGGATTAGATTGGTATCTGGTATAAATATTGAAAACATATACAATATCAGACTGAGTTTCTGTTAAGTACATTAGACTTATAATCAATCTTATATTTTTTTTTCATTAAAATTTTTTCCTTCCCCATCCTTTCTTAGTTTTAGGCTTACCTAAATAGAAGTGGACACACCTCTATATTCAATCATGTCAAACTTCTTCAATATATCCTTTGAATATTTTTCATATGAGATAAAAATATAATCAAAATTTTGGGTAATTTATAATCCCATGAAAAATTTCATCTCACAAAGAATTGACATTTCAAATATATCTTACATATTCAATGAAAATTCATTACATAAAATTTTTTCATTCCTAGAAAAAATAATGTCATCAACATAAAAAATCACAAAAAGTGATGTTGTGTTGGTGTTATTTATATATAAATTACTATAAACTTATCCCTTCTTGAATTCTAAGGTTTTAATGTATTTATCAAGCTTATAATACCAAGCTATTAGATCTTAATTCAAACAACAAATATCTTTATTTAGATTATATAACCTACTAAAATTAGAATTTATCATGAATCCATCTGGAAGTTCCATGTATACTTATTCATTAATAGCACCATTCAAAAATACCGTCTTAACATCTATCTGAAACTCTTTGAAATTTCTATGAGATTCTATAGCTAATAAAATTCAAATGGATTTAGGTATGTACACTAAGGAAAAGGTTTCATCAAAGATAATTCCTTGAATTTGTGAGTATCCTTTAAAAACTAGTCTGACCTTGTTTCTATCCAATTATCCTTTTCATCCAACTTAGTCTTAAAAAAACATTTTGTTATATTAATATTTTTTCACTATGTCCAGGAAAAAGTTCCTAAGTTTAATTCTTCTTAATTTGGTATATTTCTTCATTCATATCCTGATCGTACTTATTCTCAAAATCTTCCTCAACTTTTTGAGGTTTAATCTTTGATAGAAAACTAGTATGGATGGTTTTCATAAATTTTCTCATGGTTTTTAGTCCTTGATTTTGATCACTAATAAAATTATCAATTTTAGAATTATTTTTCAATATGGTGTTATCTCCTTTTAATATCTGATTTTAATTATTATTACTGGAGTAGTCTAAATCAAAATTATCTGTTTGAATTAGTGTACTTTCTACAATTTATTTGAATAGTTATGAACTGATAAAATCATCATCATCATTAATAATGATAAATTTTTTGATTTATTCCTCATTTTGAAACAACGTGACATCACCCCTATAAAAATAATCTTAGATTTATTATTGTAACATATATAGGAACTTCCATTTTGTTTTTAATGAAGTAAGAATCCATCTTTAAAATTTTCATGAAAATTTCCTCCACTTTTATGTTTTTTCTTTTACATTTATATTTTTCTTAAACCAAATCTCATAAAGATTCATATATGAATTCATCTTTAAGAGACACCTATTCTGAATTATTCAAAAAAATTTAATAGCCCATGAACACTAGAATCCTGAGGTCTTATGATTTGAAAACATAGTTATTTCCATGTCAACTAAAATTCTATTCTTTATTTCAACCACTTTATTCTGATGAGTTATGTATGGACCACTGAACACATGTTTGATACCAATTTTATCAAAATATTCATTGAAATATCTATTATAATACTCACTTCCATTATCTGATCTTATTCTCTTTAAGGATAATACTATTTTCCTCTCTAAAAGTCTTATAAAACTCTTAGGCGTATCCAAGGCCTGTGACTTGTTTGACATGAACATGATGCACACCATCCTTGTGAAATAATATATGAAAGTAATAAAAATCCTATTCCCACTGTTGAAATTTTTGTCATAGGTTCATAGACATCTGAGTGGATTATTTTAGGAGGTCATGAAGTTTGAATTTCAATCCCTTTGTGAGTTTTGCTCACCATTTTCCCATTTTTACAAGTTTTAAAGATTGTGGATGTATCTTCTTTTAAAATAGGGATATTATTTATCACTTATTATTTGATTGGTTTCTTCAGGTTATTTTTTCCAAGATGATTAAGTCTTCTATGCCACAAATTATTTTCTTCTCACTAGCTTAAATAAAAATCTATCTTATCTTATCTAACATGAAATAAATTACATGGGGTTCTAAAACCCTTAGTTATAAATACCCTATATTTTAGTCTCTTGACCAAAAAACATTTTTTTTCTAAAAATAACATCATTTACAACATCACAGAGTTGTGATACACTCAAAATATTGTTCTTTAGTCCATAAACAAAGAAAAAATTGTTTGAACTAATTTCATCCTTCATGATATTTTATATCATAGAACATTTGATTTTTAGATAGATATCATTCCCAAATTTCAAATCTCATCCGTCATAATTCTCAATATTTTTCATATCAGTCAGATCTCTTGTCATGTGTGATGAATAACAACTATCCATGATCTAGTATATTTCATATTTATAGGCTTTATATGACACTTTAAAAACATTAGATTATTTTATGATCTGATTATTATTAATTTGTTTCCCAAGTATTAAACATAAATTTATCTGAGCAGTTATAAAAGGAACACATACATATGATGTATTTCCTTCCTAATCACATCATACACAAACATATTGTAAGATATCCAAATTGTTTCTCTCTCAAATTTTATTTTCAGATATTTTATGCTTATGTTAAGTTCTTATCTAATTTTATTCCCCCTAAAACATAATCATTTCTTAATACTAGTAAATACATGTTATACCAATGGTTTTAGGATTTATAACCAAATATACAAAAATACTAGAAATAACCTTAAAAACTTCTATTTTGAAAGGATATTTTCTTTTGTGCTATATTTTCAGCTCTTATTTATGTTTGTATCATTAATTTTTCTTGTGTATCCTCTATTTTGAACATTGGAGGATAACTTTGGTTGATTGTATTAACCCTTATTCTTCCAACCTTGATATGTTTTTGCCTTTCTATCAAAATTTCTGATTGGATCAACATTTTCACTTTTTCTAGACCCTTTTTTAACCATGGATTCCTTTTGAGGTTGATTATAAAGAATCATTTAATATGAACTTAAAGATTTCTATATAATATTAGTTTCAGTAACCTGTTATTGGGAACATTATCTTTTTTCATTCAATTTCTCAATTTCATCTATATTTCTCCTTAAGTTACCGATTTCTTCATTATAAAGAAAAATATTAGAAGTTATGACTTTAATAATTTTCTATCTCTTTCCAATTTCAAGATTCAGTTTCTCAATTTCATTAAAAAAATTATCCTTCTCAACCTGGTATTCAATTTTCCTATTTGATCTTACTTTGAACCAAGTATTGTCTTATATGAGCCTTCCTATATCCATTAAGAATATATTTATTTCCATTATCATAGTATATTTGTTTTTCAGTCACCCCTTCTTCTACATTATATTCACTATTGTACTTTGAATTATCATCTAATGAGTTATTTTCTTCTTTCTATTCCATAAGCACTCTTTGTGAGGCCCTTGAGTTTTTTTTCATTATCACTACTTTATTGACTTTTAGAAACACCCTATTAAAAATATAGAAACTTTCTTTTTAAATTATCTAGGTGAGAACTTATTCTATCTCGTTGAATTATTTTTCTTTACATAATATCTCTTATTGGACACCTTTGTAAAAGTTTCATCATCTTCATTTTCTTACCTAACTTCTATGGGATAATTTATAGAAAAACAATCAACCTTTATACAATTAAATCATTTGAATGGATGTTTAACTTTTTACATACCTCTCCCACATGTAAATCTTCTTCTAATTAGAGAAAGTACTCTAGTAAAGCCTTCAAAATCTACATCTTTATTAGAAAATATATTCTCCATTACTATTTTCTAAAATTTTAAGGATTTAAAGGAAATATCAATTCCTATTTTAGCTTTCCTTTTTAGTTCCAATTATATTATTATCTCATAGTTGATAAGTGTGCTATAAAGTTCATCAATAGTGAAGTCATATAGATCTCCTTCTTGAAGTGATGAGATTTTAGAATCAAATTTATCTAGAAATATTCTCATCAGCCTATTCATAGCTTTTTAGTTATCAATGGTTTCTATGAATCCAATAATAGTGTTAAAAATAAGATTAATCTTTGTAAATAAATCATCAAATGAATTATCCACTTACATAATGACATCTTTAAAATATTTTTTTGATATAAAGTTTATCTTATTTCACCTTTTTGTTTCCTTCATAAATTATATAAATTTTATTCTAAATAGAATTAGAAGTTATATTGCCCACAAATTTTTTTATATCCTTTTAATATAATGAATACAATAATGAATTTATATCTTTTAAATAACATTCAATATTTTTTCTATTAGTAAAATACCAACCCAAAGTCTCACTTTGAACTGTCAATCCATATTGAGATAAATCAAGTACATTAATCCCAAGAGAGTGGAGGTAAGGTACTGATCTCTCTTTCTAGGTATGAAGTAACTTTTCGTAAAATGTTTTAATTAAATTGTTATTTATAAAATTGAACTGATCTATATGATTCAATCGATAGAAACATCATAGAGTAGACCTCGCTCTGAAAACAATAGGGAGTATCACATGAAGGGTGATAAACACTGGGGGGGGGGGGTGAATCAGTGTTTAATGTTTTAAAAAACCTTCAAATCCCATGCTTGTTAAAAAACAATTATCTTGAGAAACTAACTGATGCAACAAAATAAATGAAAAAACATATTTACTAACACGGTTCATCTCTATTAAGGATGACTACGTCCCCAGTGATTCATAGTTTTTATCCCATGAACACTACACTAATTTTATCAGAAAAAACTACTCATGAAAATAAATAACCTTAGACCTATAACAATTTATGGTTAAGTAATTATAATTTAGAAAAAAATTATTATTAATAGACAAAAAATACAATATATTTCATAAGATCTCTAAATGAATCTTCTTTTCTCTTACATAATATAACGACTTCTTTCTTGAATCCTCAACTCGATTTATTCAAGATTAATTGATGCATGGGTATTCTATTTATTCATGAAAGGTTTATTTTCATAAAATTGGGTATGTGAATATATCTTCTTCCTCAATATTCCTGAGGGATACACATATTCTTCTTCATGCAACTTTTGTGAATAGATCCTATCCTTCATGAAGCCGATTGGTTGATGGAACCTTGCTTCTTTTTATAATATGACATGTGGAAGTTTTCCTCCTTCATGTAGGTTAATTCAAGAAGGATACATTTTTTTCTTCTGAAATCACATGACTGCAATGCTCTATTTATTGATGAGTATGAGAACAAGCTCTTAAGTATATGCATAAAACACATCAACACTTAAACTTACCTCAAAATTTATAGACAAGGTTTCATATAATCTCCCCTTTTAATTTTACCTAATCTAATCCACTTTTCATGCCATGTAATCACACATTAAAAATTCCACAAAATAGTCTATATCAATCAATGAGTTTTAATTCCTGAAGATCTTAATATTTTTCAAACATGAGTTTCCTTCTTGTCATGAAAATTTCATGATGTCAAAAAATATAGTGTCCCTTATTATGTGAAATTGGATTTTTCCCTTATGGAAACACCTCATATGATTGGGATAAAAATCACATGTTATGTATCAAATTAATCTAAACTCAACCATAAATTTAAATATATAATAAATCTACACATATTTATTTTTATCCTTGGTAGTATCATGTTCTTTAAACTATAGAATGAATGTAATATGAATATTTCATGCAAGGATTTATGTGAAAAAGAATGTATTATTATTTTACTTGATCATTGGCGATTGATAAATGTCGAATGTAAAGATAAAAACTCTATTTGAACTATTGAGTAAATATAGATTCGATGTTCTATAGTTACGTAAGGGTAAGAGAACATTTATATAGGCTGTTTAAGGGTATCCCCACCACTATGTAATGGTACTATTGAGTTTTCTAAATCCATTTAAGAGTAAACCATGAGTTCTATAGCTCACATAAAGGTAAATCCTAGCTTTTGTAAGAGTATATCAGGTATTCTATTAACCATGTAAGGGTAAAATGAAGGTTGGAGATGAACTAATGCATTTAAAAAGAGATAGGATGACATAGATTAAAGTAATCATGCAGTCCTCATTTTATCTATATCATTTTAAAGGAGGAATAATGACCCATGTTACACTTATCCTACATCGATTTTCACTTCAGTTGATATTTTCTTCATAAGAATCTCCATGTCATGCACTAATCGAGCCAAAAATAACATTTGAACTAGGAAAACCTTTCATATACCACCATTTTGGGCCATTCCATACCCTTTAATTGTCCCTTAAGCATCCTCCTACATGCTATGTATATACCATGCACACCTTGTGCATGCTATTCTCACCTGATACCTACCTGCCCATGCAAGTTCTTTACTCTTCTATAATGGATTAACTTGCATGGGATGACTCCCAATTAGTAAATCCTTGATCCCATATATGGTTGATCATACTGTAATTGGGTTTTTGTTTTTGGTTCCATTTTTATAATGGTCCACAAAAAATGATACTTAGAATAATTCTATCTATTTAATTTAATACCAATACATTTATCCATTTTTTGAACTCTTTATAAAAAAATCTTCATGAAAATATATTGTTATTTTTAATTGTCCCTCAAATAAAGTCTTCCATAATAAATTTTAATTTCTTCATGAAAATGAATATTTTCATGGTCTTCAATAATCTTCATTGGTGTAGATAATTTGAAACCCACTAGAACATATTCTTTTAACATATATACCCTTTCGTCAATCATCACACTTATAGTATTGAAAAAAAACAAAAAATAATCCTCATATATATTCAAAATATATCACACTAGTAATAACTAAATATGATCATTATTATTTGGGTATAATGATATTAAAACTAAATCAGTTCATATCCCACCATTAATTATGTAATGTTCTTGTTTGGGTTTGTTTAACCACCTAATTGAACAATGATATAAATTTATATCATGTATAACTATGAGAATATAATTTCTAGTAATTTATTACATAAATAAGTAAATAATGAGTTTTTTTGGTTCTGTAATAGAAATATAAAAATTTACTCTAAGATTTATTGAAATATGCTCATCACTAAATCCATATTGAAGGTTTGTAACAAAAAACCCCATAGAATGAAACTATAAAAATATAAAAAATTATAATACATTAATTCAAGTACATTTTTTGATATATTAATGATGAAATTTGATAGAATATTAAAGAAAAACACTACCATTACAAAACTAGTTTAAAATGATCAAGATTACTCATCACTGATATTGAAAATAGATAATAGATAAATAATATACATGTAGAGATTAATTTAAAATTAATATTTTAAAAGTTTATATACATGAATAAGGTTAGTAAATATGTGATTAAGATGGTTATGGTTATTATGCATGAGGTTATAGTGCTATCAAATATATTGGAAATCAATATAAGGGATTCCTATCTCAAATTTAATTTCTTGAGACATTTATTACTATAAATCATTTTTTCTTTTGAATGGTGTATAAATTTACCCTTTAATATTTTTTATAATGATCCTATAATTATTTATGTTATTTATATTTTCATTTAAAATCATATATTTCATGGGTTTTTGATTTGAATTTTTCAAATGTCGCAAGGGTTTATTTGTCTCATTTTAAAATCCTCAAGATATATATGATAGTTCAAATCATTAATTATTTTGTATAGTGTTATTACTTTCTAAGGATTTTATTTTTTACATATTCATAAAATTCATGGGGTTTGGAGCGACACATCAGTTTTTTCTTTGAATGGTATTTGATACAAATGATACCAAAGTTATAAGGGGTTTTTGTGAACTCAATCCCCTTAGTTGAGTTATAATAAATATTCTTAAGTTTATGCCTTCCTATGTTTTTTCCTTCTAAATTAATATTTTATTTAATTATTATTTCTATAAATTTCAAAGGAAAATGAATTTTAAATGCTACTCATAACTTTTTCTTTTACGACTATGGTAAAAATCTTTTCCAAAAACGCTTTTAGAGTTTCTTTCTCCATATGAGCATTATTTTTTAAGAATAATCATTTTCATGTTTTAAAATGATTTTAAATATGCTTTACCTTTGGATTATTTTAAAAATAAAAGGAAAAATTATTATTTTTTCTATTTTTTTTATTTTTAGATGGAATTATTTAATTTTAAAATGGGTTTTAATGTCTTGTATTTTAAGAAATGATTTATCATGTATTTTTATATCTTCTCAAAGAAAGTTTTATTTTAAATGCATTAAAATCTTATAAAATTTGTTTCTAATTTTTTTTAAATATTATTTTAAATTATTTTATCAAGATTAGTTATTTATTTTTAAAGAAACCATTTTAAGTAGTTTTCAGACCTTTAGAAATAGGCATGCCCTATTATATTTCAATTGATCTATCAAAAGACCATAACAAGATATTTTTAATCTATGAAAAAATCCTTAATGATCCTTATGTCACACTGGGGATATTTTTAAGACATAACCCAACTTCTTTCTCTAGATATATTATCTAATGTTTTAGGAATTCATTTTTATGAAACATGTATCTTTTTTATAGGTTAATTATGCGATGTTTGAAGTATGAATGTTTTGATGATTTAATGCCACAAATATGTATGATTATTTTTATGAATGTTGGGGAAATATATCACCCTTGAATTAATTAGTAATGTTTATATCCCATAAGTTCAAAAGGGTACATGAAAATAATTATTCCAAGAAAAAGGGTATACATGAGGATTTATCCCAAGACAAAGGGTACATGTAAGGTTTTATCCCATGAAAAAGGGCACATGGGATGATTTATTGAAATCCCAAGTAGGTACATGGGGGATTCTACCAAACCTACAATGTGATAAATGTTATTATGGGTATCCTCAATATATGATTTCTATGCTTATGTTTATGCCACACTTTTATGTCAAAATGTTGTACCTATGATTATTATCCTTGTCTCATTATTAATGTCTCATTATTCAATACACTTTTACCATGTTATAAATTTGTTTATTTGGGATTAAAAGTGTATCTATAATTACTTATGGACTAAATTAATTATTCCCAAAAAATTTAATAATATTTTTTACCATGATAATGTTTCCTAACATGCTTATGATATAACCCTTAATGATATGTCGATATGTTTTCTCTTACTAAATTATTAATCACACCCCTTTATTATGTTTCCCTTAATAATGTTATGAAGATGAGTATAAATTATGAGAATTATAAAAGGGATTTCAGTGTGGTTTGATTTTATAGAAATTCCCATATTTGTTTCTTTTTAGATAGTTCTCAAATACACTAAACCTCAGTTTCTCAGGTTTATGTGACTTTTTATGAGATGGAATGATTATTCATGTAAACTAATGAAATAAATGTGAATAATTATCTTGGGTTTCTATAATTGGTATCTAAGTAGGGTTTATTTATTTTTGATATTCGTTTAGTCATTTTGGTGATTAATTTAGTTATTTTTTGAGTATTATTTTTGTTATTTTTGGGGAGTATTAGAGAATCTTATTGAAAACACTAAGGATAAGTCTATGAATAGGATAAAATTATGAAGTTTTATTAAGATAGAGATTTAGTGGTTCTCATAGAAATTAAATCCCTATCTTGATACTATCAAGTGGGTTACATTGTGTTAAAGATTCATTTAGGGGTAATCACCATAAAATATACTGGTTCATTATCAAATCAATCTTCACTCTAGGGCATGATATGTGGGCCTAATATTTCACACCATGATAGACAATCTTAGGGGATATACTTTGGTTGACCACATTCACATTATAAACCATTATAAAGGATATAAGAACGTCATTAAGGTAAGTTAGGGAATCAAATATTAATATGAACATGGAAAATAGAGGTTAAAAAAAGTTTTATAGGTTAAACTGAATGTATTAAAGTATTAAGTGAGTGCTTCATTAGAGAAGTCATATTATCATTGAGTTTTCATATTCATATGGTCATTTAATATGATTTTTTTGATAACCAATTTAGGTTTTAGTATTTGGTTGAAAAAGTATCACATAAATTAAGTTGAGAATGTATGTATCTAGAATCCACTATGTCTTATAACTGAATACGGGAGCATGATTAAATGGTTTAGAATCTTAGTATACGCCCTTTTTAATGGAAATTATGAGTTACCTAGTCTTACCTAAGTTAGTGAGGTTTATATTAAAATATAAATTAAATCTTAATACTATTATATATTTTCATCATTGAGTGATATTTATCAATGATATTATGGTATATTCTAAAAGTTATGAGGATTATGTAAAAAATATAAGGATTGTTCTTTAGTAGTTATAATTTAATGGTTTAGAAACATAAATTAAAGTGTGTTAATAACCTTGAAAGGTAATTTTATTAAAAGTTTATATATTTTTTGATAACTATTTTAGAATAAATTATTGAGTTATGGATAAATATTAGAATCAATATATGTTTGATGTTGAGGTAATATAGGGTTGATTTATTTTGAGAAAGGTGTGTTAGATAGTGTTTATAGAATTAGAATTGATTATCTTTTTAATGAAAAAGTGATCCATGATAATTTTTGTAAAGACCCGCAAATTTCAAGGAAATTTTTTTCTTAATTTTCTTTGGAATTTTACAAGAGCGCAGCTTCAGACGACACCTGATTCCGAGGCCCGGTGTGCCCGGAATCAATTTCCGAAGTTTGGCTCGGGTACGTTCAGTGAACGGACGAGTGGGTTTTTCTATCTTTTGAACCGGTGCCCGGAATCAAATTCTGAGGGCACCGATGAAATCGCAGCGCCGGTATTTGCTTAGAAACGCCTCTTCCGGAGTTGCGTTTGCTCAGACGTGGTTTTTAAATTTTGCGGCTTTAAGTCAGAAATAAAATAAAGTTTGTGCGACAACTTTATTCTATTTCACTTAAGCTGCTTGGAAGCCACTTGAAGCCACTTAAAGATGGCTTGAACTGAGTTGAACTGGATAGGATGCTATCCAGAAATATCCTACCCCCTTGGTAGGATATTTGTGAGGTGGGGCCCGCACGAGCCCCGCCGTTTCTTTCGCTAAGTAACGCACCCGCGAAAACCCGTCAAAGTAACTGAAAAGTCAACCGACGCGTTTTCTTTAATTCTTAACAGACCATTTAATTGGGCAGTTTATTTCGTGAATTAAATGGGCTGTTTCATTCGTTGAATTAATTCAACGAATTTAATGGGTCGTTACTTACGCGTTTGCGTTCGTTGGCAAAATAATAAAATAAGACCAACTCTTTCCTTTGGAGGATTACTCGTTGTGCGAGATTCTCTGCGCCTCCACCCTCCCCGCGAAGAACGCGAAGAATGCGAAGAACGCGAAGAACGCGAAGAACGCCGGCGACCGAAATTCGACGACGCACACCGAGATCTGCGACGTCGACGAGCTTTACCCGCGACGTTCTTCGGCGACGCCTCTTCTTCCGCGGCCGATCCTCGTTCGGCAATTAAGGTGAGAAACGAATCGTTTATTTCTCCCCTTTTTATAATTCAATATCAACGGATTTAAATTAATCCGTTTGATCTTGATCCGGAGATTGGCGACGCGACGCCGGATACCGCGACGACGCGACGATCTCCTTCATCCGCGACGAGCGATTCCGCGACGACCTCTCGTCCGACGACGACGACAAGGTAAGGGTTGATTTGAAATATTTTGTTTTCCCCGTGTTTATTCTTTTAAAGTAAAGAACATGATCTCTGACAATTTTAATTCATTTAAAATTGTTGTTGATTATTCCTCCCGTGGTTTATGACTAACGCGGAGGGTGCGGGTCTCACGAACAAGACCCGGCAACCCTCCGCCGATCTCTTTTGTTGTGCGGATATGGCGGACGACGATGAACCGCGCGGCAGGGGCGATCTGTTGATCCCGCAGTGAAGATCGGCCCCCGGGAGGAGCAACGGCGCAGACGAGAGGCAAAACGGGCCACCGGAGCAACTCTGGCGGCCCGCGGAAGGCAGCGGCGGCGCGGGTCGCCGGCGCGGCGGCGCCCGGCGCGCCGCCGAAGGGATCCGCCGCGGCCGAGCCGCGGCGGCGGCGAACCGCCGGACCGCGTCCGCGGTCCGGCCACCCAGCACACGGCCCGCGCGGGCCGCGTTTCTCCAAAGCCGCGGGTCAAACCCGCGGCGGCTCTGTCGGCCGCTCGGCCGAAGCCGAGCCGGCCGGTCCGGTCGGCCGGGCCGCGCCCAGGCCGGACCGGACCCGGCCTAGTCGGGTCGGGCCGGGTCGGGCCGACCCGGTTCGGCCGACCCCAGGGGGGGGTTCGGGCCGGGTCGCCCCGGGCCCAGAACCCCCGTTTCGGGCCCTCTTCGGTCTTTCGCCCATATCTTGGGCCTGGGACCTCCGATTGACGAATCGTCAGCGGCTACGCGATCCTTGGATCGAGACGGTCGTTTCGGTATATTATACTCAAGGTTTCGGAAGACTTTGGGTTCGGCCGGGTTGGTTCTTACACGAAACCAACCGGGCCCTCGGAGCGGAAACACTCATAACTTGAGCTACGGACGTCCGAACGACGTACCGTCAGCTGTGGTAGTTTCCTCTAAGTGAGACGGAACTTTTGGCATACTCCGCCCGAGGATCGGATACAGGCGGAGTACGGTCGGGTTGGTTTTTCCCTAAAAACCAACCGGGCCCCTGGGACGAAAATGCCAATAACTCTCAGACCGGGCGTCCGATTGACGCGCCGTCTGTTGTGTTGAGATCCTGTTGTCGATACGGAACTTTTGGATACATCAACTTCGGACTACGTGTCAGTTGATGTATCAGCCTCTCGGCTCGTGGAGCGGACCCTCCTAAACGAGCTCGCTATGTGCGGGAACCCTAGCGCTGGCTGTGACTTCGACGACAGAGCAGAGATCCTCCGTGGACTGCGACGACGGCAGAGCAGAGATCCTCCGTGGACTGCGACGAAGGAAGAGCAGAGAACCTCCGTGGACTGCGACGACGGCAGAGCAGAGATCCTTCGTGGACTGCGGCGACGACTGTGCAGAGATCCTCAGTGGACTGCGTCGACTACTGCACTCAGCGATCCTACGTGGATCAGTGCTACAGGTTCTGTGTGAGCCCGATCCTATGTGGGTCCTTACTACCGGTTCTGTGTGAGCCACTGCCTACAGGTTCTGTGTGAGCCCGATCCTACGTGGGTATTTTGCGGGGGTTAGTACCTATCGATCCTTCGTGGGTCCGACGACTTAGATGGATCAGTGATCATCTTTGACGTCATCTGAAAAAGTATGCCTGGTTGAGCTGAATCTTATGTTACTCTCCTTTGTGGATTGTGTTGAACTATCCTATGTGGATTTACTGTTTACTCTCCTTGTGGATTTGAGTCTTGCTTTCCTTTGTGGATTGAGTTGTTCTTGAGCTCGTGAGCAGAGCTGGAAGTGGGGACTTAGGTATATGTGTGGGCATATACCTAAGTCGAGTCAGATGTTACTTCGTGATTGCATCTTTCTTTTGTGCTATATCCTTTGTGGATTTCGGGAGACCTTCGGGGGTCTCAGGGTCCTTACTGAGTAGCTTGTACTCACCCCTGCACGGGCTATGCCCGCACCTTGTTGTGTTGGTTGCAGACGACGGACAGCGCTGATCACGGTTGGGGCGTGGAGCAGGACGGTACCTGGAGGTGGACCACTGGGCGGGACGTGCTCGGAGCGGACGTGGGACCCGAGGAGCCTGGAGGCTATCTGTACCCACCCTTCAGGTGGGATTGCCAGTGGACGACACGATGCCGCCGTCTTTTCTTCAGTTGCTGTACTTTACTTTTCAGTTGTACTTTACAGTTGGGCTTGTATTTCCGGCCCCCTTTACTTTTCTACACTTTACTTTCCGCTTGCTGACTCTGTGTGGTTGTTACTTATAAAGGCAATGCCTTCCCTGTTTACTGGGATTTTACGCCTTGGTGCTAGTCGCCAGCCCCTGGCCTATGGAAGGCGGGCTTGGGGTAGTCACGGCACGGGCCCCGAGGACGGGTCGTGACAAATTGGTATCAGAGGCGGTCGGTTCTACCGCAGACTCTGATCGTCCTTTCTTTCTATATGAAGCAATAGTGTTTAGTGTATTGAGTGTGGTTATCAGTTCAGGGAGCCCAGTGTTGGTGCGGCGGCCGACGTATCCGTACACCAGGACCCTGACTCCTGATTTCCGACTTAATGCATGAAAACATTGATTGCGTGTGTGTTTCAAGTTTTCTTTGTGATTACTTGTGTCAGCTCACCGGGTATACTGATCTGCTTCATGAAAGTCTCAAGTTCTCCTTGTGATTACTTGTGCCAGCTCACCAGGTATACTGTTCTGACTGTGGTGCTCTTGTTCTCCTTTTCAGGATGGCCCCGCGACGACAGCCAGCTAGGGTTCCGAGTGTAGGGCGCGACGGCAGCCCACCGAGCGACGAGGCCTCGGTGCAGGGCCCTTTGCCAGCAGTGGCACCGGCGGTAGCTTTACCCGCCGAGCCACCGATGCTTCCAGTACCAGACGCTGACGATGCACGTCGCCTCAGGGCACTGCATGAGTTTCAGAGCCAGCGACCGCCCAGGTTTCGCGGTGAGGCGGACCCCCAGGCCGCCGAGGACTGGCTAGAGGCGGTGGTACGGATCTTTAGGCTAGTGAGGACACCAGCGGATCTCATGGTGATTCTCGCGGCGAGCCTCCTGCAGGCGGCGGCAGGACGATGGTGGAGCCTGATGCTCCAGGTTCACGATGAGGCATCCTTGCTCTGGGCGGACTTCGAGAGCCTCTTCCGCTCTGAGTTCGTCCCGGCCACCCTCCGAGCGGTGCGCATCCAGGAGCTTCTCCAGCTGCGCCAGGGCAGCATGACGGTCGCTCAGTACGCGGCGAGGTTCACTGACCTATCTCGCTACTCGACCGACATTGTACGGGACCCCTTCTTCCGGGCCCGGACCTTCGAGCAGGGCTTGCGACAGGAGATTCGGGCGTCGCTGATCTCCCTCAGCATTCCGACCCAGGCGGGAGTGCTGGAGCGAGCCCTCCTGATCGAGAGCTTCCTGGCAGAGCCTTCTTCAGCGGCGAGGCCTAGCGCAGGGCGGCAGGTAGCTGAGTCTTCGGCAGCAGGTAGCAGACAGATGACTCTCGGGTCCATGCATACCAGACCCCCACGCAGACGGCCTCAGGACACCGGCTCAGCGGTGCGGGGCACACAGCGGAGTGCCAGCCTTCCGAGAGGCAGGCTGTGCTACTCCTGCGGCGGGCAGGGTCACATGGCTCGTGAATGCCCGACGCGCCGACCAGAGGAGCAGCAGACGGTGGAGGGGCCACCCAGGCAGAGGCAGAGGGTCGACCGTGGCGGTCCGCAGGGAGGAGGCGGACGAGGCAGAGGAGCTGGCCGAGCAGCAGGTGGTGGGCGACACTTCCAGGCTCTACCCCCACCACCACCAGGAGGGCCACCTCGACCACATGGAGCTGGCGGGCAGGGACAGGCCCAGCTCCAGGCAGTGGAGGCCTACGACCCCGACTTTCCAGAGATGATTCGAGGTACGATCTGTGTCTACTCCACCCTTGCTGCAGTACTTATAGACACAGGAGCGAGTCACTCTTTCATAGCCTCTGCCCTTGTTCGGAGCTCGGAGATTCCGACTGAGCCGTTGGCTCGATCCTTACGGCTAGAGACTCCTACGGGAGCAGACTCGACGATTACGCACTGGTGCCGGCAGTGTGAGCTTACTCTAGGAGGCGATAGCTTCGGCTGGGATCTCCTTGTAGCGGCGTCGAGGCCTTACGACGTCATCTTGGGCATGGATTGGCTATCCACGGTTCATGCCCAGATCGACTGTTTTAGGCGCAAGGTGCGATGTGTTCGCACCGACGGGAGCAGGTTTACCTTCACCGGTGAGAAGGGAACCTTTGCAGCACAGGATGGACTTCCGCGGAGGAGAGTGCAGCCCATCTCTCATCAGTTGGCTAGCCTCATCCTAGGAGCAGTGGACGTGCGGAGTCCAGCTTTTCCTGCAGTGGTGGACCAGTACGTGGACGTATTTCCCGACGACGTTCCAGGGCTACCTCCTCGTAGAGAGGTAGACTTTTACATCGACTTGTACCCCGGGACAGCCCCGATATCTACTCCAGCATATCGGATGGCCCCCGCCGAGCTTCGGGAGCTGCGGGTACAGTTGGAGGACTTGCAGAGCAAGGGGTTTATCCGACCCAGTGTTTCACCCTGGGCTTCCCCGATTTTGTTCGCCAAGAAGGCGGACGAGAGCTTGCGACTATGTGTCGACTATCGTTGCCTGAACCAGGTGACAGTGAGGAACAAGTATCCGCTGCCACGAATTGATGACCTCTTCGATCAGCTCAAGGGAGCGCGGTGGTTCTCGAAGATAGACCTCCGGTCAGGCTATCATCAGCTCAGAGTTCGAGACGAGGACGTGCAGAAGACGGCCTTCAGGTGTCGGTATGGCCATTATGAGTTCTTGGTTATGCCGTTCGGCGTAACCAATGCTCCAGCAGTGTTCATGAGCCTCATGAACAGGATCTTCCAGCCATACCTCGACCGATTTGTCGTGGTCTTCATTGACGACATTTTTGTATACTCGACGACTGAGGAGGAGCATGCCTACCACCTGCGAGTAGTGCTAGACACACTCCGAGAGCACTAGCTTTATGGCAAGCTCTCAAAATGCCAGTTCTGGTTACGTGAGGTCCATTTCTTGGGGCACGTCATCTCTGAGGCGGGAGTTGCAGTGGATCCCGCGAAGATCGAGGCAGTGCTAGCTTGGGAGCCACCCAAGAGCGTGACAGAGGTGCGGAGCTTCTTGGGCCTAGCTGGATACTATCGGAGATTCGTGCCAGACTTCTCCAGAGTTGCGGCACCACTCTCAGCTTTGACGAAGAAGGGGAAACCCTTCGTGTGGTCAGACAGATGTCAGCAGAGCTTCCAGGAGCTGAGGCAGAGGTTGACCAGCGCACCTATCTTGAGGTTGCCTGAGGAGGGAGTTGGGTATGTAGTTTACTGCGATGCATCAGGGGCTGGACTCGGGTGCGTCCTGATGCAGGAGCGGGCCGTGATCGCCTACGGATCACGTCAGTTGAGGCCGTATGAGCAGAACTACGCCACTCATGACCTGGAGTTAGCAGCAGTGGTCTTCGCTCTCAAGACTTGGCGGCACTATCTGATGGGCAAGCGCTTCACAGTCTTTTCTGACCACCAGAGTCTCAGGTATATCTTCTCTCAGAAGGACCTGAACCTGAGACAGCGGAGATGGATTGAGTTCCTCCAGGACTATGACTTTGAGATAGTCTATACTCCTGGGAAGGGGAACGTGGTAGCCGATGCCCTCAGCAGGAGGACGGGCATTCAGCTACTTGAGGAGGCGACGGAGCAGCTAGCCTCCTTGCAGATATCCTTTGTGGATAGAGACGGAGCAGCCTTTTTTCAGTCTCTCACAGTCTCTCCTCCACTTCTACAGCGGGTCAGAGAGGCTCAGCGTGAGGACGCTGACTGTGAGACCCGGCGTGCACTGATATCCTCAGGTCAGGCGCCTGATGGCTTCTCCCTTGGAGCAGAGCACGACATCCTTTTCAGAGGACGTACCTTCGTACCAGTCGCTTTGCGAGAGGAGGTGCTGAGAGAGTTTCACACTTCTCCCTTGGCGGTGCATCCCGGAGTGGCGAAGATGTACCAGGATCTTAGATGACAACACTGGTGGCCGGGCATGAAGAAAGCTGTGGCAGAGTTTGTTTCACGATGCCTCACCTGCCAGCAGGTGAAGGCAGAGCATCAGGTACCAGCAGGCTTGGTACAACCCTTGGAGGTCCCGGAGTGGAAGTGGGATGGCATATCTATGGACTTCGTGACTGGACTTCCACGCACTTCCAAAGGTCACGACTCCATTTGGGTGATTGTCGACCGACTCACCAAGTCGGCACACTTCTTACCCATCAGAGAGCAGGGCTCAGTGGAGAGCTTGGGACGTCTTTACGTCCAGGAGATCGTACGGCTTCACGGTGTGCCATCGTCTATTGTCTCCGATCGAGATGCTCGTTTCACTTCCCGGCTTTGGAAGGGGTTGCAGGAGGCGTTCGGGACGCGGCTCCATCTGAGCACAGCCTTCCACCCTCAGACGGATGGTCAGACGGAGAGGACCATACAGACACTCGAGGACATGCTCCGTGCATGTGTTCTCGACTTTGGTCGCAGCTGGGAGGACCACCTACCCTTGGTGGAGTTCGCGTACAACAACAGCTACCACTCCACCATCGGGATGGCACCATACGAGGCGTTGTACGGCAGACCCTGCAGATCACTGTTGTGCTAGACAGACCCTGGGGAGTCAGCACTCGTGGGACCAGAGATGGTCCGAGCCACGACAGAGAAGGTCCAGACCATCCAGGAGAGGATGAGGACAGCTCAGAGCCGGCAGAAGTCATATGCTGACAGGAGGCGGAGGCCACTAGAGTTCGAGGATGGCGACCACGTCTTTTTGCGTGTCTCACCTCGACGTGGTTTACGGAGATTTGGCCAAGGCGGCAAGTTGTCTCCACGCTTCATTGGGCCTTTCCAGGTCCTCAGCAGGATAGGAGAGGTGGCTTATCGCCTGGCTCTACCACCTCAGTTGCACTGGGTGCACGACGTCTTCCACGTGTCTCAGCTGAGGAGATATGTGCACGACCCGACGCACATCATCGACTTTGGGGAGCTGGACGTGGACGATGGGGCGACTTTTGCGGAGGTCCCAGTGGAGATCGAGGATCGACAGGAGCGGGTCCTACGTGGGCGGTCGACTCCTCTTGTGCGCGTCAGATGGCAGCACGGGAACCTCCAGGAGAGCACTTGGGAGCGGGAGGCTCAGATGCGTGCTCAGTACCCCCATTTGTTCCCCTAGTTTTTGATGTATCTTTACGGGGACGTAAAGCCCTGAGGTGGGAGTAATGTAAAGACCCGCAAATTTCAAGGAAATTTTTTTCTTAATTTTCTTTGGAATTTTACAAGAGCGCAGCTTCAGACGACACCTGATTCCGAGGCCCGGTGTGCCCGGAATCAATTTCCGAAGTTTGGCTCGGGTACGTTCAGTGAACGGACGAGCGGGTTTTTCTATCTTTTGAACCGGTGCCCGGAATCAAATTCTGAGGGCATCGATGAAATCGCAGCGCCGGTATTTGCTTAGAAACGCCTCTTCCGGAGTTGCGTTTGCTCAGACGTGGTTTTTAAATTTTGCGGCTTTAAGTCAGAAATAAAATAAAGTTTGTGCGACAACTTTATTCTATTTCACTTAAGCTGCTTGGAAGCCACTTGAAGCCACTTAAAGACGGCTTGAACTGAGTTTAACTGGATAGGATGCTATCCAGAAATATCCTACCCCCTTGGTAGGATATTTGTGAGGTGGGGCCCGCACGAGCCCCGCCGTTTCTTTCGCTAAGTAACGCACCCGCGAAAACCCGTCAAAGTAACTGAAAAGTCAACCGACGCGTTTTCTTTAATTCTTAACAGACCATTTAATTGGGCGGTTTATTTCGTGAATTAAATGGGCTGTTTCATTCGTTGAATTAATTCAACGAATTTAATGGGTCGTTACTTACGCGTTTGCGTTCGTTGGCAAAATAATAAAATAAGACCAACTCTTTCCTTTGGCGGATTACTCGTTGTGCGAGATTCTCTGGGCCTCCACCCTCCCCGCGAAGAACGCGAAGAACGCGAAGAACGTGAAGAACGCGAAGAACGCCGGCGACCGAAATTCGACGACGCACACCGAGATCTGCGACGTCGACGAGCTTTACCCGCGACGTTCTTCGGCGACGCCTCTTCTTCCGCGGCCGATCCTCGTTCGGCAATTAAGGTGAGAAACGAATCGTTTATTTCTCCCCTTTTTATAATTCAATATCAACAGATTTAAATTAATCCGTTTGATCTTGATCCGGAGATTGGCGACGCGACGCCGGATACCGCGACGACGCGACGATCTCCTTCATCCGCGACGAGCGATTCCGCGACGACCTCTCGTCCGACGACGACGACAAGGTAAGGGTTGATTTGAAATATTTTGTTTTCCCCGTGTTTATTCTTTTAAAGTAAAGAACATGATCTCTGACAATTTTAATTCATTTAAAATTGTTGTTGATTATTCCTCCCGTGGTTTATGACTAACGCGGAGGGTGCAGGTCTCACGAACAAGACCCGACAACCCTCCGCCGATCTCTTTTGTTGTGCGGATATGGCGGACGACGATGAACCACGCGGCAGGGGCGATCTGTTGATCCCGCAGTGAAGATCGGCCCCCGGGAGGAGCAACGGCGCAGACGGGAGGCAAAACGGGCCACCGGAGCAACTCCGGCGGCCCGCGGAAGGCAGCGGCGGCGCCGGCGACCGGAGGCGGCGGCGCCCGGCGCGCCGCCGAAGGGATCTGCCGCGGCCGAGACGCGGCGGCGGCGAACCGCCGGACCGCGTCCGCGGTCCGGCCACCCAGCACGCGGCCCGCGCGGGCCGCGTTTCTCCAAAGCCGCGGGTCAAACCCGCGGCGGCTCTGTCGGCCGCTCGGCCGAAGCCGAGCCGGCCGGTCCGGTCGGCCGGGCCGCGCCCAGGCCGGACCCGGCCTAGCCGGGTCGGGCCGGGTCGGGCCGACCCGGTTCGGGCCGACCCGGTTCGGCCGACCCCAGGGGGGGGTTCGGGCCGGGTCGCCCCGGGCCCAGAACCCCCGTTTCGGGCCCTCTTCGGTCTTTCGCCCATATCTTGGGCCTGGGACCTCCGATTGACGAACCGTCAGCGGCTACGCGATCCTTGGATCGGGACGGTCGTTTCGGTATATTATACTCAAGGTTTCGGAAGACTTTGGGTTCGGCCGGGTTGGTTCGTACACGAAACCAACCGGGCCCTCGGAGCGGAAACGCTCATAACTTGAGCTACGGACGTCCGAACGACGTACCGTCAGCTGTGGTAGTTTCCTCTAAGTGAGACGGAACTTTTGGCATACTCCGCCCGAGGATCGGATACAGGCGGAGTACGGTCGGGTTGGTTTTGCCCTAAAAACCAACCGGGCCCCTGGGACGAAAATGCCAATAACTCTCAGACCGGGCGTCCGATTGACGCGCCGTCTGTTGCATTGAGATCCTGTTGTCGATACGGAACTTTTGGATACATCAACTTCGGACTACGTGTCAGTTGATGTATCAGCCTCTCGGCTCGTGGAGCGGACCCTCCTAAACGAGCTCGCTATGTGCGGGAACCCTAGCGCTGGCTGTGACTTCGACGACAGAGCAGAGATCCTCCGTGGACTGCGACGACGGCAGAGCAGAGATCCTCCGTGGACTGCGACGACGGCAGAGCAGAGATCCTCCGTGGACTGCGACGACGGCAGAGCAGAGATCCTTCGTGGACTGCGGCGACGACTGTGCAGAGATCCTCAGTGGACTGCGTCGACTACTGCACTCAGCGATCCTACGTGGATCAGTGCTACAGGTTCTGTGTGAGCCCGATCCTATGTGGGTCCTTACTACCGGTTCTGTGTGAGCCACTGCCTACAGGTTCTGTGTGAGCCCGATCCTACGTGGGTCTTTTGCGGGGGTTAGTACCTATCGATCCTTCGTGGGTCCGACGACTTAGATGGATCGGTGATCATCTTTGACGTCATCTGAAAAAGTATGCCTGGTTGAGCTGAATCTTATGTTACTCTCCTTTGTGGATTGTGTTGAACTATCCTATGTGGATTTACTGTTTACTCTCCTTGTGGATTTGAGTCTTGCTTTCCTTTGTGGATTGAGTTGTTCTTGAGCTCGTGAGCAGAGCTGGAAGTGGGGACTTAGGTATATGTATGGGCATATACCTAAGTCGAGTCAGATGTTACTTCGTGATTGCATCTTTCTTTTGTGCTATATCCTTTGTGGATTTCGGGAGACCTTCGGGGGTCTCGGGGTCCTTACTGAGTAGCTTGTACTCACCCCTGCACGGGCTATGCCCGCACCTTGTTGTGTTGGTTGCAGACGACGGACAGCGCTGATCACGGTTGGGGCGTGGAGCAGGACGGTACCTGGAGGTGGACCACTGGGCGGGACGTGCTCGGAGCGGACGTGGGACCCGAGGAGCCTGGAGGCTATCTGTACCCACCCTTCAGGTGGGATTGCCAGTGGACGACACGAGGCCGCCGTCTTTTCTTCAGTTGCTGTACTTTACTTTTCAGTTGTACTTTACAGTTGGGCTTGTATTTCCGGCCCCCTTTACTTTTCTGCACTTTACTTTCCGCTTGCTGACTCTGTGTGGTTGTTACTTATAAAGGCAATGCCTTCCCTGTTTACTGGGATTTTACGCCTTGGTGCTAGTCGCCAGCCCCTGGCCTATGGAAGGCGGGCTTGGGGTAGTCACGGCACGGGCCCCGAGGACGGGTCGTGACAATTTTGGTGAATTTTACCTCATTTCTGGGATCATGATATATATTGAATATTGTGAAACTTTATAAAATAACGGCTAAAAAAATTTGAGGGTTAAATATAGAGTTAAATTTTAGAGAAATATATTATTTTGTTTTGGTTTAAAGTCATGAAGATTTAAATGGTTTTGGTAAATGTAAGTTATGGAGAATATATGATTAGGGTATATACAGACTAGGGTACATGAGTTTATGAATAATTAATAGGGTACATGATTTTATGAATGATTGATATTGTTTGAAGAAAGATATGAAAATTGATATATCGTTTGGTAGTAAGGTTGATTCAATTTTAGAAGTTATATCTTAAATGCTTAATACATTAAGAATACCCTCACCTACATTCATTAGTATATTATAATTAAAATGTAAAGGATGTAATTTATTTAAGGGGGTAGAATATAGACTTCATGAACCCCTCCCTCCAAAGGTACCCCTCCTATGTTGACAATAAAGAAAGATAGATAATAACCCTTGAGTACCACCTTTTCAAGGCCTCGAGTTGGAAACTAACACCGAGGGTATAAAATGATCACACATATGGAAGACATTACCCTCAATTATATAATAAGGTTTGATTGATAGAATGATAACCACCAAGAAAATACATATCATAAATGAAAAATGAAAACCAAATATATACCATAATGTATTTACAATAAAAAAACAAATAAAGTCTCTAAATAAATATCCAAAAGTAATATTAAAGCATAAAATTAGTGACATATCTAATATCTAAGCTCGTAATGTAAATATTGGTCCCTAAATTCCTCTTGGAAGCTTGAAAAACAAGTTTTATATATATAGGGTGAGCATAAAATGTATAATTAGTAGGATCATACCTACAACCACTCATTCACATGTGAAAAGAGAATAATAATGAACTAGTGGAAAAATGGCAGAACCAACTTACACCTATACATGTCAACTAACCAATACCATCCTCACCATGGAAAACTCACTAAATAATGAATCTAATTATAATAATAAAATAAGAAGAATATCGATAAAGGTTACCCCACACTACTTTCCCACTGATTTTCCTCTTTCATGAAACAACGGTGTACATCCTAGCCCTCACATACCTTTTAAAATATTAGTGCCCAAAGATACCTAGAAACTACACCACATATCACTGGAATAAACATGGGAAACCACATCATAACACAAACCCCATGTAACATGTCATCATATCCACATCTTTCTATAACCACTTCTATATAACCATAATATTAGGGTATAATGAACTTTTCAGACATCAACCTCATGACCTCCTCCTTCCATGTATGACCCCCACTATGAACCACATCATCCTCTCATAAATAAAGACATACAGAACAATATATCCACACACCATTATAACCTGTTCATAGAGATCAAAGAAGAGGGGGTAGCTAGCCATCCTCCCCCACCATCCTAGATGTTTGGAAAAAATACCCGGAACTCAACACCTTTGGGCATCTGTTTAAACAAAAAACATGGGTTGTGTGAGTATAAAAATAACATAAAAGTACATGATATGTATATAGAATACCATAAAAACCTATAGTTTCATAATAAGATCACTTTCACTATTGAAAATATAACTATAAGGCCTCATAACCTCTGACAGTATCGTTTCCACCTCTAAATGAATCACAACACACAAGCAAGCCACACACATGCCATATTATATCTTACTATTCAAGTCAACCCATTTATAGATTTTATAATTACCAACCATATTAATTTATTAATCCTATTCATATAATATTTAAGGAAAACCACTTTAACCATGCTCCCCACATTAATAATATGAGTTCATTATTCATTCCAACCCCTAATATTTCAATTTCATCATTAAAATTTCATTATAGCACTATTAGTAAAATAAAAAAAAAACAATACATAACATCAAATAAATATCAAAAAAATTAACCCAACATCACAACCTCCCAAAATCACAACCATGACACATATCATTTTAGTCTTAACAAGGGATTTTATCACAATTACTTCATTATTTTCAAGGGAATTCTCATAAAAATCCAAGATTTAATTGGAAACTAATTTATTAGCTGGGTATATGTTCTTAGACTTTTTCATTCATCATTAGTTTAATAAAACAATAAAAATAGGGTTCACAATTTTAAAAGTCATTAATTCACAACAATATTAACATAAGTCAAATTAGAATAAAAAATAGAAATCATGCTCAACCATATAGGAAAAATAAATCACAATAACAAGAAAAACTCATGCAATTTCCCTCATACCATTCAATTTATATTAATACAATTAATTATATTTATCAAACTAATCTGAACTATCTACCTAAAGGAATAAAAAAATATGATATTTCAAACTAGAACATCAAAGGATATAATGAGGACCCCCTACCTCAATTGAAGATTCAAAGAGAACTACCACTCACCAAGGAAGAGACACCAGATAAAACTACACCAAGATTGAAATAAAACTCACCAAAACCTTTCCACAACAATCCACCATCAAACCATGTTCAAACGATACCCAAAATAGTGCCTTCTATTTCTATGATCTTCTTAGAATAGAATATGTTATGAAAACAGGAAATATAGAAGAGAGGAGATCATCCCTTGATCCAAAATACTTGACACAATAATCTAAGAGTTTGGAATTCTTAAGGGAAAGGCTAGAGAGGGACAATGAGGTCTAGAAGTCACCTGGATCTCTATGGTATAATACTAAAATCAAAACAAGGTAGATAAAACTCCCCTTTTATAGGTGAAGCCCATTAGACTCACCCACAGAGCGGTGAAAAACTAACATGGCCATGATTTTTTGGTTAAAGGGATATCTAGATCTCCCATTACCGTTCCATAATTTTATTAATGTTTTAAAAACAATTTTACCACCACCATGACCTAGAACATGGAATAGACTAGGTCATGGTGGTTCTTCTGACATCTAACATGGCCTGCCACTATATCCTGGACCAAAGTGACTAGTAATTTTCACCTAACCACACCCAAGGCTACGATGTGGTGATCTATAGAAGCACACTTACATAAGATGACCCCAAGGTTCCATTTTCTATACCACAACCTTCATTGGGAATTTCCCAGCTTCCTTTTATAGATAGAGTGAGTGATCAACCCGCACATCCTTAAATAAATCTAGAAAATACATGTTGTTATCCATGGTTTACCAACAAACAAAAAACCTTATCAACATGTATATGGATTGACCAAGACTAGCCTAAAATGGATTAACCACACCCTTATCTAAAACATGGTCTTCACCACATCCACCACCATGACATGATGCCCCCAAAATGGTATAAAACCATCTTATAGGATCCAGAACACCCAAGAACTCCTCATCAACACCACTAAGACTAGGAAAAAAAGGAAAATTTGGGAAGTTATAAAACATTACATAAAATACATCTCAAAAAATTCACATACACTATAATAAAAAATGAACCTGGAATAGAGAAAAGAAAGGGGGTTCTGATAATCAGTTCTATGAGACACCTCTCATAGATATTTTTATAAATAAACCACATAAACTATCTCACATGAAACTCAATCCACCAACTACCACAACTATTTTCACAACACTTAACCCAAGAACACACATCATGAAAATATACCCTCCATATGGGGATATTTTATACTATGTGTGACACTAGATAACCCACACATTATTAAAATGCGTCGTAAATATAATAAATATCAATTAAGAATTAGACCCCCCTTTATATAATATAATTCATAACACTAAACATTAGTAATGTAAATAAAAAAAAACTTATAAATTAATAAGGTTCAGCATCACATAATTGAATAAGAAAATTTAAGAAAAAATATCTGGTTACTAAGCATATATCTACTTCTCATGCTCCCCAGTACTCTTCTTTAATCCATAATTCCTCTATAGTACATGAACAAATGAATATTTTTTAGATGAATAACCTTATCTTAATGTTTATAGACCTCTACTAGTCACACCAAGAATTTTACATCATAATCGATATCCAAATCTCCCCAATAAATGATATAGGAGTCATCATCGATGAATGTGGGAGATATGGAAGAAATCATGGATCCTATCCAGCTATTATGAGAGTTACAAAATATATAACACTATTCCAACATGATCTAACACCTCAATGGGATCGATGAATCAATGTGAATTCTTACTACCCCTTCCAAACCTTCATTTCCCACGATGAGTGGAAACCATTAATAATGATTGGTCTACAAACTCAAACACCAAGGGTCTCCTCCTATGATCATCATAAGATTTATGTTAGTCATGTTCCACCACCATTCCATCACCAACTTCCTTAACCTTTCCTATAATTCTCTACACCACATCATGAATAGCGATAGATGAATCTCAAACCTTGGTCCAACATAGTGGGGATTAACATGACCTACTATAGAACTGCTAAAATGGAGCCAGGCTGATGGATGAGTGGTAGAAGTTTTTATAAGGAATCTTAACCAAGGATATTTATGTGATCAAGATCCATTTAAATCCAATATTCATCCTCACAACATATCCTTCAATGTTTGGATGGATGAATCCATCATCCTATTTGTCTGAGGGTGGAAAGTAGTGATAAGGCACAACTAATTTCAAAAATGTGTTGTAATACTATCTATACTCATGAGGCAAAAAATAATTTTGATATGAGATACTAGACCTCAATAGTCCAAGAAGCTTCATTCCCTCATTCACATAACTTATTTCCAAACCATTCAAAATGATCCACTCTTGGATTTCTAGGAACTGGGCCTACTTCATCTGCTAATCCATGATTACCTAGATAAAATCATATCCTCAATGATACCTAGTAAATAATATGATGAAATACATTGATATTTCTTTCGAATTACACTTAGTGACATCCCAGGGTTGCAACAAACTACTAGGAACATGATGTTCTACCTTTACCAATTGGAAAACTAGACACTAAGTTAGGAAATTTTCCAAAACTCATTTCATCCTAGTCCCCAAAAACTGGGTCCTCAAACCATGGTATATCTTAGACACTCATGGATAAAATAATAAAGGAAAACTATAAAAATGAAGATTTACTTTCTCAAGAATCACCATCGGGATGAACAAACAACCCTAGAACAACATTTGATTCTAACTATACTATGACCATCCCCCATAGAGACTCCTCCACCTATTTCATTAGAGAAGAATACACTTTCATATAAAATAATAATTCTCCACCATCAAACACCCTTACATCTATGTTCATGGATACCAAATCTTTCATATCCCTCTAATCATCCCCAAAATTTTAGATAACATCCCTTCACGAATTCCTAATTAGGAAATCTGACATTATATTCGAATTCCATGAGGTGTAGGAGATCTCAAAGTTTTGGTACTAAATAAACTCTATAAAAATCTATTTTCATAGGTTCAGGTCACATTGAGATAAAATATATCTCAACTTATTATGATTGGTAAAGTCCATAAAACATTCTATAATGATGTAATATCACAATAGATTCAGTGAAGACACTACCACTACTAACTCCAAATCATGGGTGGAATAAGTAATCTTATGTAGATGTAGCTACCTAGACCCATAATTGATCACTATCATTAATTGAATCAGGAAATATCTTTAGAATAGATGGGAATCATTTTAGAATGCCTCAAACACAACCCCATCTTCTAGAAACTAAAGCACCAAGGTACTGATTAATCTCCCCTTTTGGTAGTTAAAGCTACCCGACACTAATAAGTCCATATGAAATCTAGTTCTTTCTCAGTCTGAGTAATTAAATGGGCTATAATCTATGAGAAATTAGACATAATTATCTAGAAACATCCCATAATACCAAGAAAACTGCAAACCTATATGAAATTCATCTATACTATCTTGGAAAAAACCAACTCGATCTTCAATAGGTCCATGAAAAGACCTTATAAGTACACCACATGCCAAACTAATTGAACCTCCTATACCCAAATCATCCACTTGGACAACATTACATAAAGATGGTTGTTATGTAGGGCCTACATTATATCTATGATATGATCTACATGCTCCTCTTACAACTTTGAGTAGATCAATATGTCATCAATGAACATGACTATAAACTGGTATAGGAAATCATAGAGAAAGTTTTTCATGAGAACCATGATCATATTTGGTGCTTTCATTACACCAAATGGCTCAACCCTAAATTTAGAGTTTCCATACCTACATTGGAAGAAAATATTTAGGATATCTTTCTCCTTCACACTCAACTGATTTTTTAAATTACCATATTCCAATACTCTCTCATGTGGACAAAACAGGATGGTTACTAGACCTTAAACACTTCTCCCCATATTCTAGAGGCTACTGAATAGCAATGGGGGGGGGGTGAGATATATATAGTGGGGATAACACCCCCTAGTATAGAGTATAATATAGAAAAAATGAATAATATAAATAAATAACAGAGTAAAAAAACAATCAGAAAAAAATATCATATAACTAGAAAGAAAAAGGAGGTAATAAATAATCTAATAAAGATAAACCTTGTAATGAAAGGTTGTGATACAACTAAATGTCAACTAAAAATAATAAAAATAAAAGAATCAAATGAAACATGGTAATTCCTAAATACTCTAGTCCTGAAACCTATGTCGGACCTATAACAAAACTCTATCCCATCTAGTAATTAATAATTCAGTAACAGGGTCCCTTGCCCTTATCCAAACCTACATACTTGTAATCTGCTCGGGTACCACATAGTTTCTCTAATAGTGTGTGAGTAAAACTTAGTAGGTCAACACCATTATTTCTAAGCATAACCAGTCTGATAAAAAATGGATGTAATGAAGTGTGTAATAGGTGTGTTAATTAATCAATTAATACAATATAACAAACAACCAACTTCAAAACTATTCTGGAATATCTCTGAGCATATGGTATAACCATGCCAATTGGTAACCATATATCTATAGCATAACATAACCTTCATCGAACCCCTACTGGGATATATGTGAGCATCTGACACAACCATGAAAACCATAACCATATGACCATGGAATAAACATAAAAAAATGGGTCAAGACTGCTAGATAAGCATTTTAGCTTGCGATTGTATAGAGACCACTCAATATAAGCATTAAATCACAGTACTAGGATGATACAACTCAATATAAGCAATAAAACATGAGAATGGGTAGATACAAATCAATATAATCATTATAACATGGGATTGGGCTGAGACCGATCAATATAATTTCAAAATACCACATCACAAGCCTCAATTGTTAATTATGAAAATTACCATTTGTCTTTAAATTACACTTTCATTTATATCCCAAATGATCACCAGTCATATCAATAATAAATAAGTCATTATCTAGGGATTATATATCAAGAAGTCATGAAAGGTATCATGTAATACTAAACACACTTTAAGCCATTATCCAATTCATATTAATCAAGTGTTCGTTCACCCAAAGGGTATCCATAAGTGAGGTCGCATCAATAATTGAATCCAAAGGGATCCAATAAATATTAAATTCCATGATTTATCATCAATTAATGAATAATTTAATTAGTGTGCATGTTACATTGATGAAATCACAATATTTCATATACTTTCAAATTAAGGAGACCACAGGGTTAGTTTTAGACTCCCTACCATTAACCAACAATTAATGAAATGCTTCCCAATAGAAAATTCCAACATAGAAGAAGGTGTAGACGATATCATGAATAACCTAGATCAAACCAGATTATAATCAACATTATTCCATAGTAGAGTTCAAATGAAAACACTACTTCAAAGGAAGAATGAGGAAAGGGGAATAAGATATAAACAATGATACCTATAAGGGGAAAATCACCAAACTAAGATGTCCATTGGTGATGAAATCACCTCATAATTTATAGGATTCACCTAGGGATTGATACGAGGGGTTTAAATGATGGAATAAAGAATAAATCATACACATTTCCCAATTAAAATTTCTTCTCGTGATAAATAAATGGTGTGTAATCCATTTACATGTCGTTTATTCCTTTTTAGAGGGATACACTAAAAATCCCATCACCTAGGGTTAATATTTATCCTTTTCAAAATTTACATGATGTGTATTAGGTTCATGATGTGTAACCACTTCATGTCATGAACAATTTTACAACATGTTTATGGAAGTAGTTATACATAGTGTAACATGTACAAAGCATGTAAATGTTTTGAAAACAGTTTTCAGTAAAAATTCTATATAAGGACCCAAACTGCCTCCAAATCCTTTCAAACCATGGAGAACCCTCATATTCACATTCATCACATTTATACCTAGACTCCATTAATTGAAATAAACATACATCCATGAAATTTATGTTATTTTCCCAACAAGGGCTCTCTATCTCCGAATATGACCCAACCACCAAGGTCCAACAAAAAACTAAATGAATGACGTACCTAGAAAAAGATGGGATCTTACGACCTCCACACTATATCAAAACTCATCCTCAAGTTAATATAAGAATAAATGTGGGGTCTTGACGAGAAATTTTGGCTACTATGCTCACATATCAAACTCCCTCTCCCAGGTATCCTCTTGAATACTCACATGATGCTATTGCACTCAAACTAGAGGTATATCACTACCTCAGAGAAACATCTCACTATGGTCCACAATCCATATTAGATGCTCCTCAAATAAATCATCTGTATAAATCTCAATGTCCTCAATGTCTATGACATGAAAAGGTTCAGGATAATATCTATGAATCTGTGACACGTGAAACATGGAGTGCATGGAACTAAGGCATCGTGGAAGGGATAATCAGTACACCCTTGTAATGACCCTATCCACTATCTAAAATGGTCCAACAAACCTAAGAGATAGCTTCCCTTGTTTCTTAACATGAAATTTCCCTAACCTAGGTAACACTCGAAGGAAAACATGACGACCAACCTTGAACTCCAAAGGTCATATATGATGATTAGTTTAAGATTTATTCATACTATGTGCAGTCAATAACCACCTCCTAATCAACTAAACCTGCTCATATGTCTCCTGTATGAGACTAGCATCAACAAGCACTGACTCACCAACCTCCAACTAACAAAGAAGAAAACATCACAGTATGCAAAACAAAGCCTCAAAGGGTTCCATATAGATCAATGATGGGAAGATTATATTATATGAAAAATCCAAAAGTTTCATATGATACTACCATGAACCACCAAAATATAAAACAAAGGCTCGTAATACATCCTCCAGACCTTGAATTTTCTTCTCAGATTGATTGTTAGTCTAACAATGATATGCTATTCTCAAAAGTACATGTGATCCAAAGCCTTCTGAATACCTTGATTGAATTGTAATGTGAAACAATGATCTCTATGTAAAAATATACTCCTCAATACACCATGAAAATGAAATATCTCATTCACATAGAGACTACTTAGATCACCAAATGTGAAGGTCTCCTTGATAGACAAGAAGTGGTCCACCTTCGTCAGTCGATCCATGATCACCCATACTACATTTTTATTATAGGTTTTCCTAGGTAATAATTTTAAAAAATCCATAGTGACATCATCCCATTTATACTCAGAAATGGTAAGAGGCTTCAATAGTCCAACTTTCCTATGATGCTTGTCTTTCACCTACTGGTAGGTGAAACAACTTTCCAAAAAACCCATTATCTCCTTCCTCATTTCTGACTACCAATACTGTCTATGAAGATTACGATTCATCCTTGTCAACCTAGGATATTCCACCCATCTAGAAGCATGAAACTCTCTCATCAGCTCCTCATGAAAGCTCACAGGAACCCATAATCATCCATAGAAAAGAAGAAAATTTCCACTACAAAGATACCATCCTGATGGTGTCTCCTCATCATATAAGATGTCTCTCAAAGATAAGACCTCCAGATCAAATAATTTCTTTATCTTGATAAGGTCAAAAATCATGGGTATAATAGATGTTGATGTCAGAGCTATTCATCCACGAGACTCTTGAATATCTAGATTCATGTCTAAAAAGAGTTCCATCATCCAAAAATCTTCGTAAGACTCCCATACAAACTCCATCTACATCCTCCAACTCAAGTCATTGAAAATGTTGTTTCCCTTTCCTAGTGTGTAATCCAAATTGAATTAGAAGAACTATAGATACCTGACCCACCTCCTCTGTAAAAGGTTCAAGTCCCACTAAGAAAATATGTACTTGAGTCTCTTATGGTCTATGTACACCAAAAACCTCTTGTTCGTAAGATAATGTCTCCATAATCTCAGGGCATGTACCACCACAACTAACTCCAGATCATGAGTATAATATTTCATCTTATGTGGTCTTAGATATCTGGATCTATAAGAAATAACTTTATCCACCTACATCATAGTTTATCCAATTCCAATTCCATATGAATCACAATACTAGGTATATGATTTACCCGATATAGGTAATGTGAGGATAGGTACTGAGGTCATCATACTCTTCAGCTCTTGAAAATATCTCTCACAAGAATCAAACCATACAAACTTATACCCCTTATTGGTTAGCCCTAACATCGGTGCAACCATTTGGGATAAGTCCTGGATAAAGCAATGATAATAACTAGCTAAACCCAGAATGCTTTGAATCATGAATAAATTCTTGGGTTACTCCCAAGATACCATAACTACAAATTTCTCTAGGTCCACTGATAGTCCTTCCTCTGAGATAACATGGCCCATGAAGTGAACTTTATAATTACAGAAAATACATTTTATTAGATAGGTATAAACCTAATGATCCCTCAATGTATTCTAGATGACGTCAAGATATTGGGAATAATCATTTGCTAAAAGGGAGTACACTAAGATGTCATCAAAAAAACCAACAAAAACAGATCTAGATAAGAATGAAATATATGATTCATTAATTCCATGAATACCACCAGTTCATTTTTACAACCAAACTACATCACTATAAAATCATACAAGACATACCAACTAGGTATTTCAGATGGTCTCACCCTCAATTGGTGGTATCCAGATCTCAAATCGATCTTGGAGAAGAATATCACCTTTAAAATGATCAAAGAGATCATCAAGGTGTAGAAGGGGATATCAGTTCTGGACTGTCATCTAGTTTAATCTACAATAATCCACAAATAAACACAAGGAACCATCAGCCTTCTTGGAAAAAAGAACTGAATAACTCTATGGAGATGTACTAGGTCATATGAAACCTTTAGCTTCCAGATCTTCCAACTGAACATTCAACTCTCTAATATCTACTGGTTCTATTATATATGAAAGTATAGAAACAAGATCTAATCCCAGCACCAACTATATCAGAAACATGATCTCTTGTTTGGGTGAAAATCCATAAAAATCATTAGTAAAGACATCTATAAATCATTCTACCAATGGATGAATAGAATTCAGATGCATTCCATCATCATCCATGAAAAGGATTGCTATCTGAGCCATGAGAAAATCCAATCTATTCTAAATTTTTTCGACATGACCATTCAGAAGATCCTACTCACCATGGTGAGAATAGATGCCTCCTTCTAAAGATAGAAAGGTAAATATTCTTTAGTAATAGTCAATATGATCCTGGTATAAAACTAATCAATCCATACTAAGAATAAAATCAAAACATATCATTTCCTACAAAAATGGTTCCCAAAATAAATGGTAACCTACGATCTTTAGAGAACATGTCTTGTAATGTTTTATATTCACTGAATGCACTCCCAATGGTGTGTCTATGGTCAAAGTACCATACAATATTTCCAAAACCAATCCTAAAACATTTTCAAAAAGAGCATATAAAAAGGAATGAAATCATCCTCTATCAAACAAAATTCATAAAAGTGAAATGATACTAGAACCATACCTCCAATGTTATATTTTTATGTATCCACAATAGCTAGAGTAGTATTCATAACATGAATTTAAACAACCCCTCTGCCTTGGGATCTGAAAAAACTCTAATGAGATATTCCCTCTTCCTGGTACTTCCATTCTTGGACTAGGGCACCACATCCCCTACCTTTACCTGAATGTCCTGTGGAGCTCTAGGTGTTTTCTTGACGAATAGTAGATGAATCCTTCCCAGACTCTGGTACCTGTCTTGATCCTATACCACTTATGTGATACATGAAGTTCCTAAAAAAATTCTAGATATGATCCATGATGCCAAAATCACAACACTCTAAAGCAGGGTATGAACATTGAGGCCTCTTATGTCCCAAATTTCCCCAATGATAGAAATACAGTAGAACACAACCATGATATGGATTCCCACTTCCATGAATTCTCCACTCATTATTTCCATGGAAGAAAATCCCATATTGGTGTTACTTTCGACCATAAGAGAGCTCACAATTCTCCCTTTTGAAATATCCTAGCCACTATAGGGTGTATCTCTTATATTTTATTCTGTGATGAGTAATTGATTTATCACATCTAAAAAGATACTCAAATTAAAAATGTTCACCTACAACATGATCTCATAGAAAAGTACATCCAAAAAACATATCACCTTAGAGATATCATCAGTAGCTAAAGATTGTGAAAATCTATATATGTCGGTAAAACGTTCAGTGAAGTCCATCACTGACATACCCTCCTATTTCAGATGCAATAAATAGTGATCCTTGTCATCCATCAACGTGTTTGGATAGAAGTGTCTCAAGAACTCCACCTTGAATTACTTCCAAGATAAATCCTCTTGCTTCCCAACCTACTCTAGAGTATCCCACCAACACTTGGTAGGTCCACGAAGCATATACATAGCAAGAATCACCCTCCTATATGCAGGTGTCTCAATATTCTTGAAGATCATCTAGACTAACTCAGTCTAGAACTTGTCTAATTTGGGATGTCCCTCACTATTTAATATTGGTGTATTCTATAGATAAAACTCTCTCTTCAGGTTAGATATCAATGGAATAGTTTGAATAGTCTCTCTTTCCATGGATCAAATGAACTTGAGGAATATTTCATGAATCAAAACATACATATGATCCTTAGGAGCCACACGAATATTCAGTTCATCCGTGTTAGGATATTATTGAATACTAGCCTCTTTATTCTCAACTAAAATATGACAAGGAGGCATTCTCTATATAAGACACACTCAATAGAACACTGGCTAAAAAAATTCAACCTCAACGGGTGACCACAATTGTAATGAATTATATTTTTATTTGGTTTTATTTTTATAAATTATTTGGGAAAATTATGAGACCAGGTGCTGAGGCATCGTGAGATTTCAAGGCCCGGTGTTCTCGGGGGAAACCAATGAAAACTGTTCAATTTTTAATAAATGGCATGGGAGGTTTTCCTTAAAACTAGAATAAATGTTAAATGGCTTCCCCAATCATAAATTTTAGGGCACCATTGCATTCAGAACAAAAAAATTACATTAGGAGGGGAATAAACTCGACCAACACGGGTCGAGGGTGGAAGTCAATTTTTGGATGTAAACATCATTAAAATATTTAATAGAAATATTTTATTTAACACTGCATTGGTTTCTTTTAAGTATGGATTATTTTTAAGAATCCAGGGTTACGACATAACCCTGTAAATCCTATGAGGCAAGGAGAAAGAGCTTCCTCTAACAAACATCAATGAATTAGTGAATCAAGATCAACGAACGTAAGATTTGATGGATTGAAAAATGAATATGACGCAAATTATCCTTTCATAAATGATTGATCAAAACCTTAAGATAGTGTGTTTCATCTCTTTGTGATTTACTTTCCCTTATTAGATTTAAAATACGAATGCGGTTTAACCCACGAACAGGTTGACCCGTAGTTCCACAATTCTTGGGGGATGGATAATTGTTATTGGGTTTAAAGGGGGAAATAGATCTTTGTGATTATTTGTTGTTGTTATTTGTTAAACCTTATAACAATGAAGGATCAAGGCCAACATAAACAAGGTCAAGATCTATTCTTCAGGAATTCTATGTGTTCTTTCTATCCCTGTTCTTTGCGTTCTTAGCCATTGGAAACTTGTGGTCATAATACAAATTTTCCAAGAGTCTTCGAACGTAATTATACCCCCAAAGTGCAAGAAATATGGATCAAAGCCCAAGAAGTTAAGGTCATGACCCAAGGATCACATATGTGGCTCCATTTTAAAAAAACGAGCACTAGAGCAATGGGGGAGACCTGCAGAACTAGAGCCTCTGGAGGTGGTGCCCTGTGGAACGTGGTAGTGGTCGTGTGAGGGTAAAATAGAGGATAATGGTGATCACCCATAGAGGTAGCTGTGGGAGTAGGCAGTGGCAGTCAGACCACACAGGCGGCGCGATCAGACCACATGGAGCCACAACATTAGGGGCCACGACGGGGACCAGGGATGTGACATATGACCACATTGAATGTGCAGGCACCACATTGACTGGGTGAAATGGGAGGAGCCACATGGTTGGGGTGGACCATTTGGACTAGGGGGCACAGCCAGGGTAGGCCGTGTCCAGCGGAGAAAACTGGCCGGTCTGAATAGGGCTGGACCAGGGCGATCGGGCCGCTCCAGCGGCCCAGTGGGATGAACCCAGCGACCTAAGCCCAACAGACCAGACCAGACCAGGTTAGGTCAGCCGATAGGTTGGGTCAGGTTTTGTGGGTTGGATTAGACTCAGACCGGACCCAGGTCTGTCCTTTTCAGAAAAACATCTGTAACTTTCAAACCGTGTGTCCGTTTGAAGATACGTTTGTGACGTTGGAACCCTTGCGATGAGATGGTACTTTTGATATACTCTAAGTGAGTATTTGTGAAAGTTAGAATATGAAATTTTTTCTTGAGAAGTAGGTCCTCCCAAAAAAATCACGTTACAAGTGGTATCCTATGGCTAGCTGTGATCTTGATGCTATATGACTTGTAGAATACATGATTTGGGGGCTTCATAACCTATTGACACTCCGTGTGTTATTGAAAATATGTGTGTTATTAACACTCCCTATGTTATTGAAACTCCCTATGTTATCAACACTCTGTGTTTTATCGACACTCCGTGTGTTATCGACACTCCGTGTGTTATCGACACTCCATGTGTTATAGAATCTCCATGTGTTATTGAAACTCTGTGTCTTATCAATATTGGGTATTTTGGGGACTACGTCTGATAATACTACTTTTCGTGCTATATAATTATACCTATGTGAGATGAATGTAATTCATGTATTTATTTGTGGTATACTTCATGTATTTTCTTATGGTGTAATTCATGTATTTATTATTGGAATTACTTTGTGGTTTCAGGGTGTCCTAATGAGTATTATTTTAGTCACCCATACATGGTCTTTGCCCGCATGTGTTGTGTCTTGTACAGAGGATCAATGCTTTTATGGAATCCTAGGTAGAACAAAACCAAGTCATGCTTAGGGTGATCAGATAGACGTGGTGTGCTCCTATGGATTAAGACAACTGTCCTACACGTACCCTTAAGGTAGGGTTTTCTATGAATGAGTTTCAAGAACTTGTGAATTTACTTTTTCAGACTCTTTCTTTTGGCGGGATTGTATTATGACCCTGTTTACTTTCTAGTTTTCTTACTATCAGACTCTATAGTTGCTATCTTAGTGTAAACATTATTTTTCGACTTAGTGTTTTTAAATTTTATCATTTCAGTCTTGGAGATGTGTGTATGTGTACAGGTACTTAGGAAAACGCCTCCCATTTGTGGGATATTCCTACTCGGAACTAGTCGCCAGCCCTTGGACTATAGGAGGTGGGATTGGGGTAGTAATGAAACATTCCCCTATGGGATAGGTCATGATAGAGTGGTATCTGAGGTGGTCGGTTCTAATTAAGGATCGAGAGTCTATGAGGTTGGTTTCCGGAAACATTATTAAGTGTTTTGAGTTTAACTTTTAGGCTAGGGAATCTAGTATTGGTGCGGTGGATGATGTATCCATACACCAGGACTTTAGACACCGAATTTTTGACTATGAACACGAAAACATTGATTTGAGGGAAATTAACAGTATATGCATCATATAATATTTGGGTTTGTTTCATGTCCTTCTTGAGCCAACTCACCAAGTATGCTCTATTGAATGTGGACCACATTGATCTGTTTTAGGTTGCCTCACCACAAACAGCCAGTTAGGATTCCATTATGTGATCATGAGGATGATCTACCTAAAGATGAGGCGTTGGTACAAGGGACTATAATGGATATACTCCCTACACCAGAGATAGCACCTCCGGGTGGTTTACCAGCGATGCCACCACCCGTCAAGCAGAAGTTACTAACATCGCTACTGGTTGAGGATTCACATAGGATGAGTGCATTGAATGAGTTATAGAGGTAGAGATATCTCAGGTTTAAGGGTGATCCAGACCCCCAGATAACTGAGGATTGGATGGAGTTAGTGACTCGGGTCTTTCTCCTTGTGAGGAAACCTACTGACCAGATGGAAGTCCTAGCCACAAGTATTATTCAGAGATCAGTAGGACGATCATAGAGCTTAGTGATACATAAACATGATGGGAGACTATATCTTGGGTAGACTTTGAGATAATCTTCATAGATGAGTTCTTCCCAACTATGTTATGCTCAGTTCATATACAAGAGCTCCTGCATCTGTAGTGGGGCTGTCAGACTATGGCTTAATACTCAATGAGGTTTACTAATATTTCTCTAGACTCCATAGATATAGTGCGAGACCTATTCTTTAGGTCTCAAAACTTCGATCAAGGGATATTATGTGAGATTAGGGCATCCATGATATCCCTTAATATCCCCATATATGCTGGGGTATTGGAGTGAGCTCTACTAGAGGAGAGATTTATGGAAGATTAGACACTTGAAGTGGGAGATACTAGTAGAAACTAGGCAGCTGGGTCTTCAGTAGTAGGTATCCGACAACAGATGTAGAGACCCAAGTGAGTCAAGCACTCCAAGGGATGAACCCAGGACATCAAATTAGTAGTGTGGGGATCCCAGGGTAGAGCGAGTTAGCTGAAGGACATGCAATGTTACTCGTGCGACGGTTGTGGGCATCTGGCACGAGATTGCCTGACCCACCATATAGATGTCCATGAGATGGTCGTGGTACCACCAAGGAAGAGGAGGAGGCATGATTAGGGTGGTCTTTAGGGAGACAGATGTGTAATAAGATAAGGTATGGTAGTAAGAGGTGGGAAGAGGTTTTATGTATTACCACCACCACAGGATCAGGGAGTTGGTGGGCAAGGATGAGGACAACTACATGCTATAGAGGATTATGAACCTGGTACTATAGGGATGATTATAAGTATGATCTGTTTATTTTCCACCTCATCTACTGTTTTTATAGACACAAGTTCCAGTCATTCATTTCTTTCCATGACCCTTGTTTGAGTCTTGGAGATTCCAGTAGAACCATTTTATCGACCTTTATGCTTAGAGACTCATATGGGGGGGGATTCGATGATCACACATAGGTGCTGATAGTGTGAACTTACTCTTGGAGGTGAAAGTTTTTGTTTGGATCTATTAGTAGTGGCATCGAGACCTTACAATGTCATTCTAGGTATGGGATAATTATCTATAGTCCATGCTCAGATTGACCATTTTAGGCACAAAATGCGGTGTGTCCATGGTGATGGGACCAGGTTTTCTTTTGTTGGTGAAAAGAAAACATATGTAGAATAGGATGGACTTACTCATATGAGGGTGAAAAAAATTACTCATCAATTGGCTAGACTCACCCTCAGTGCAGTGGATGATAGCGGTTCTCAGTTTCCTGTAGTGGTGGCAGAGTATGAGGATGTCTTTCCTGAGGATGTCCTCGGATTTCCTCCCAATAGGAAGGATGACTTATTCTTTGATTTATACCCTGGTAAAACACCTATATCTACACCTTCATATTGTATGGATCCCACAGAGCTTCATAAGTTGAGGTTATAACTAGAGGAATTGTAGAGGAAGGGATTCGTGAGACCCAGTGTTTCACCCTGGGCACCCCAGTTTTGTTTTTCAAGAAGGAAGATAGGAGATTGAGGTTATGTGTGGACTTCCAGTGCCTGAACCAGGTGACCATGAAAAATAAGTATCCACTATCAAGTTTTTATGACCTTTTCGATTAGCTGAAGGGAGCGAGGTGGTTCTTGAAGATATACCTCAGATTAGGCTATCACCAACTTCGAGTACGGGATGAGGACATCCCGAAGATGAATTTTAAATGTTAGTATGAATACTAAGATTACTTGGTGATGTTTTTTGGTGTGAAAAACTTTCTATTAGTGTTCATGGGACTCATGGAAATGATCTTCTAGCCTTAGACCAATTCATGGTGGTCTTCATTGATGACATCCTAATGTGCTCATAGACTGAGGAGGAGCATGAAATACACTTGAGGATGGTCCTAGACACACTTTGAGAGCACTAGATTTATGGTAATATCATGAATTTCCAGTTCTAGATTTGGGAGGTCCACTTTCTAGGACATGTCATTTTAGAGGCTAGAGTCATAGTGAGTCTGGAAAAGATTGAGGTGGTACTTTCTTGGGATCCACCCAAGAGTGTTAACAATGTGTGGAATTTCCTTAGTTTCTAGGTATTATTGAAGGTTTTTACCCTAATTTTATAGATTATAATCAACCTTGATGGATTTAACATGGAAGGGGAATCCCTTTGCGTGGACAGAGAAGTGCCAGAAGTGCTTTCAAGAGACGAGTTAGAGGTTGATGAGTACTCCCATATTGAGATTTCTAGAGGAGGGTGTTAGGTACATAGTTTTCTACGATGCATCAGGGACTATGCTTGGTTGTGTCCTGATGTAGGGTAAATTATTGATTGCCTATGGTTTACGACAATTGAGACCACATGAGAAAAAATACATGACCCATGATCTTGAGCTAGCGGTGGTAGTATTCATATTGAATATGTGGCAACACTACCTAATGGGTGAGCGATTTATTGTCTACTCTAACCATAAGAGTCTCAAGTATATATTCTCTCAGAAATATCTGAACTTGAGAAAGAGGCGATGGCTAGAGTTCCTCTAGGACTATGACTTTTATATTTTCTATACTCCTGGGAAGGGGAACGTAGTGGCAGACGCTCTTACCAAGAGATCCAGCTTGCAGTTGCTGAGTGAGGCATCAAAGTAGTTGGCCATGTTGTAGATATCCTTTATGGATAAAGATAGAGCATATTACCTCTAGTATATGGTTGTCACCCCTCTAATATTACAATAAGTCAGGGAGGTACACCTTGGGGATATTGACTATGAGACCTGACATACTCATTTTTCTATAGGGAATTCCCATGATGAATATTCTATAGGTGGGGAGCACATCGTTCTTTTGAGAGGAAGCACCATTGTACTAGTGGTGTTGCAAGGGGAGGTTCTGAAAGAGTTCCACACACCCCATTTGGTAGAACATCCAGGTGTGTAGAAGATGTACCGGGACCTCTGATATCAGTTTTGGTGGATGGGGATGAATAAGGTGGTGGAAGAGTTCATTTCTCGATGCCTCAATTGTCAACAAGTGAAGGCAGAGTACCAGGTTCCAGCGGGCTTGACCCAACCACTTGAGGTGCTAGAGCTGAAGTGGTATGGGATATAGATGGACTTCGTGATGTATTTTCCATGCATGTCTAGGGGAAATGATACCATATGGGTGATCATGACCGACTCACCAAGTTGTCCCACTTACTGTCAATTCAAGAGAAGAGTTTGGTAGAGATATTAGGATGCCTCTACATAAAAGAGATAGTTTTTCTCCATTGACTCCCATCGATGATAGTCTCAGATCGTGATAATAACATTATATTATGGTTGTGGAAGGTATTGTAGGAGGAATTTGGGACTCAGTTATTCTTGATCATGAAATTTCATCCCCAGACAGATGGCTAGATGGATAGGACCAATTAGGTTCTTGAGAACATGCTATGTACTTGCATCTTAGACTTTGGCCATAGTTGGGAGGATCACCTGCCATTGGTGGAGTCTGTGTCCAACAACAACTACCATTACACTATTGGTATGGAACCATTTGAGGCCTTGTATAGGTGACCATTTAGGTCACCACTTTGCTGTACTGACCCATGAGAGTTATCACTCATGTGTCCAGAGTTGGTTTAGGCTACCACCGAGAAGGTGTAGATCCTCTAGGAGTGGATGAGGACTGAAAAGAGTCAACATAATTATTATGATGATAGGAGATGAAGTCCCTTGGAGTTTTAAGAGGAAGACCATATGTTCTTTCAGGTCTCACCTCGATGGGGGTTGCAAAGATTTGGCAGGGGCAGCAAGTTATATCTGAGATACATCGGCCCTTTTCAGATTTTGAGCAGAGTTTGTGAGGTGGTGTACCACCTAGATCTACCCCTAAAGTTTCACCAGGTGCATGATGTCTTCCATGTGTCGTAGCTAAGGAGGTATGTGCATGATCCATCACATGTCATCGACTGGGGAAAGATACATATTGACAATGGGGTGAATTTTTTAGAGTACCCAGTGGAGATCGAGGATCGACAGGAGAAGATCCATCATGGGTAATCTATTCCTCTAGTGTGAATTTAGTGGAAGAACATGAATCTCTAGGAGAGAACTTGAGAGCAAGAGGCTCATATTATTGCTTAGTACCCTCACCCTTTTGTGGAGTAGCCCTTATTTTGGATTTTGTGGATGTAAAGCCCTAAGGTGAGGAGAATCTAATGAATCAGATTTATCTCCAATTTTATTTTTTTAAATTAATGGGGAAAATTCCAAGATGAAGCACTGAGACATCATGAGATTATGATGCCCGGTGTGCTCGGAGAAAACCATTGAAAAATGTTCAGTTTTAAATAAAGCGTGCATGAAGTTTTTATTTAAACTTGAATAACTCTTAAATGGGTACCTGGATCAGAAATGTGAAGGCACCATTGTGTTCAAAATAGTGACATTACCTTAGGAGGGGCATAACTATGACCGATGCGGGTCGAGGGTGGAAGTTAGTTTTTGGACATAAATTTCATTAAAATATTTAATAAAAATATTTTATTTGACGTTGCGTCGATTTATTTTAAGTATGGAATATTTTTAGGAATCTAGGGTTATGATATAAACCTAGAAATCCTTTGAGAAAAGGATACAGAGCTTCCTTCAATGAACATCGACAGATTGGTAAATCAAGATCGACAAACCTCATATTCTATGGATTGATGAACGACGACGATGCAAATTCACCCTTCATTAACAATTGACCCAAACCTCAAGGTAGGGTGTTTGATCTCTTTGTGATTTTATTTCCATTCTTAGATTCAAATGAAAAATGCAGACCAAACCACAAACAGGTTGATCCACGGATTGACCATTCTTACGAGATGGATAACTGTTGCGAGTTTTAAAGGAGGAGATAGATCTTTGTGATTATCTATTGTTGTTCTTTGTTAAACCTTATAATAAGGACAAATCAAGGCCAACATGAACAAAGAAAAGATAAGTTATTTGAGCATTCTATGTGTTCTTACTATCCCCATTCTTGGCGTTCTTCACCATTGGACCCTCATGGTCATGACACAATTTTTTGGGAGGCTCCGAACATGATCATACCCCTAGAGTACTAGCAAGATGGATCAAATCCCAAGATAGTGAAGGTTAAGACCTGAGGATCGCAGATGTGGATCTATTTCAAAAAAATGGAGCACCAAAGCAATGGGGATGACCTATGGAACCAAATTCATCGATGGACGATGCCGGCGACAGCGCATGATGATGCTTGGTGGCACGCGGCGATAGCCACATACTGGTGCAATGGAGGATGGTAGCTGCCCACAACAGTGGTGGAAGGATTGTACAGGAGGCGTAGTAGGACCACATGGATCCACAAAAGGGACCAGGGACGTGGAGATTGATCATGTTGAACGTGGAGACACCACATTGACCAGGTGACATGGGGGGAGCCTTGTGGTTAAGGTGGACTATGTGGACCAGGGGGTGCAGCCAAGGTAGACTGTGTCCTACACAACAAACCGGTCTGCATGCATCGGGCTGGACTAGGGTAGCCGGGATACTCTAGTAGCCTAGAGGGCCGAACCCAGTGGACTAGACCAAACTGGGCCAGGTTATGTTGGATGGACAGGGTCGGGTCAGCCGACAGAATGTTTGGACCGGCGGGTCAGGTCAGACCTAGATCAGACTAGAGTTATACCTTTTTAGTAAACACCCATAACTTTAAAACCATCTGTTTGTTTGATGAGCCATTTTGTGGCATTGGTACCCTTACGATGAGACAATCCTTTTGAGATAATATAAGTGAGTATTTGTGAAAGTTGGCATATGAAATTTTATGTTGAGGAGTAGGTCCTCCCAAAACAAGCGCGTTATGAGTGGAATCCTATGGCTGGCTATGATATTTAGACTATGTGACTTGGAAACTATTTGATTTGGGGGCTGCATGACCTATCGACACTCCGTGTGTTATCGAAACTCCGTGTGTTATTGACAATCCATGTTTTATCAAAACTCTATGTGTTATTGACACTCCATGTTTTATCAATACTCCGTGTGTTATAAAAACTCTCTGTTTTATCGACACTATGTGTGTTATAGAAAATATGTGTGGTATTGAAACTTCATGTCTTATCGATACTAGGTGTTTTGTGGACTACGTCCGATAATCCTACTTTTCATGCTATAGAATTATACCTATGTGAGATGACTTTACTTCATATATTTCTCTATATTATACTTCATGAATTTTCTTATGGAGTACTTTGTGTATTTATTAGTGGTATTACTTTATGGTTTTAGGGTGTCTTACTAAGTATTGTTTTACTTACCCCTACATAGGATTTTCTTGCATGTGTCATGTCTTGTGAAGAGGATAAATGTTTTGATGGAGTCTTAGGTGGACCAGAACTAGGTGGAGTTTAGGGTGATCAGACAGACGAGGTGTGCTCCTATGGCTTCAAACAACTATCACACACCTACCCTTCAGGTAGGATTTTCTACGGATGAGTTTCAAGAACTTGTTTATTCACTTTTTCAGACTCTTTATTTTGGTGGGATTTTATTCTGGCCCTATTTACTTTCTAGTTTTTTTACTGTCGTACTCCTTGGTTGGTATATTAGTGTATGCATTCTTTGTGTACTTAGTGTTTTTACATTTCATCATTTCAGTATTGGAGACATGTTCATGTTTACAAATACTTAGGAAAATGCCTCCCATTTTTGGGATATGCCTACTCGGTGCTAGTCTCCAGCCCTTGGCCTATCGTAGGAAGGCTTGGGGAAGTCACAGAATGATAACCTTTAGGATGGCTCATGAAAAAAAATGAACCACTACTTCTAGTCTCTCTAAACATGGATTAAAAGTTTTTTATCATTACATATCAATTCCTTTAACTTTAATTTATTAGATATAAAAGGTATCTCAAACACAAACTCATAGAGGAAAGTATATAACACATGAAATAAATATATCCCTATCATGAAAAATGCATGTTAATATATATCTCTATGTTTCTATCATGTTATATGAATAATCATATCACACCATACCGAGGAAAAAGTGTAAATATAAATAAATAATAACATCACACAACATGTGAATCACTCTAGGTGAAATAACATCTAACTGTAACAATAGAACATCATGAACAATAAATCCCATCACTGGGAACTCTAATTTCCACCATACATGGGTTAGCTACTCCCACACACAATCTCATTACCAAGTCCCGACACATCCTAGTATTCTTTCTACCTTACCCAAATAGTAAAGAAATAAAAAAGAAAAATCTGATTCCTTTAATACCACTCTATAATGTCCTCGGTTCCAGCACTCTCTCACATGGAAAAAATGGATTGGTTACTAAACCTCAAGTGCTCTTCCCCATATGCCAGTGGATGGAGACCAGCAGTGGGAATGATATATGTATAGTGGGGAGAATATACCCCCTATTATAGATTTTAATACAATATAAATGAAAAATATAAATTAATATTAGAGTAACTGAAACAAGTGGAAAAAATCTCATATAATTGGAATGAAAAAAGAGAGACTGATGTACGTCTGTCATAGGGCATGGAAAAAGAAAATTTTATTTTCCTAATTCAGCACATAGGCTGACAAAGGTCGTATCACATGGGGAACTTAATATTCAATTCAATAACTAATTTATAATTCACCTATATTAATTATTTTTGGTTATTTTTATTAGTTATAAAAATTGTGGTTTTTGGGATTTTAGAAAACATTCAATAAAAATAATTGAATGCAGAATTAAAACCTAAAAGAAGATAAAAATAGAATGTAGATTAGGAAGAATGTTCTTGGTCCTAGGGTTGGCTATACAGGTTCATTCATTATTAAATTCAATTTGAAAATCCATACTTTCTTCACATGAGTTGTTATTCCCTACCTTGATCAAGATTTTTAACATTCCTAGGAATCCTCTTCAGCAATAAAATATCCATACACTTGATATAAAATAGAAATTAATTTGAGATCCAATCCATGGTGGGATACTGTCTCACCCATTAAATTCACTCTCACCCACCAAAAATTAAATAAAATGTTTTGTATTGAAGTGAAATAATTAATAACACCTAAAAACATCTCATAGGGCCAAGCCTCATGTTAGTAAATTTACACTGCAAAGTGATAAGAGATCACAATGGAATTAAAGAAGATAGAGATAATGATATTAAGGTTGTACGAGTGATTGGGATCATAATAAATGAAAAAATTTAATAAAAAATGTAAATTACTTACGTTGTATGAAAAATAAAACAAAATAAAGAAAAGATAAAGAAGGAAATCCTAAAGCTGCATCATCCCTAAAACGCAACGCAATAGCGAATCCTAGTGATCTGATCCTCAATCCTCTAGCCTAGATTCTTATTTATAGTCCTCAATCCACTCCTGGGGTATCATGAATGGATCTTAATGGTCATCTAGGGTGGAATTAGTCATACAAATGGTTGCAGAACAAATTAAATCCCATCAAAGAGGCCGTTTCTAGTCTTGTATGAGAAATTACACATTGTGTAATTAGTGTACATGATGTGTAATGTGTGCGCCATTGAATTTTATTCACACTGTGTAATTATTCATATCATACCAATATCCCAAAGTACACATCATCTAAATGATTTAAATGATGTGTAATTTTGATTTTCAACAGCCATCACCCAGTTCATTCTAGTTCTTCATTTCTGAGATCTGGGATTGGTCCTTGAATACGTTTCATCTTAAATATATATTCATAAATCTGGTGTCGCTCTACTCTGTTATATGACATGGTGTGAAGTATTTTCGACACACTATATTCACCTGTTTTTGTTCATTTTTCATGAAACTTTGTATCCTACCACAAAACAAAAAAACAATTAAATTCCAGCAAGATTAATCATTTAAAGTGTAAAAAATATTTTGTTTTATATCCATAAATACATGAAAAACATGACTCTATAAAATAAAAAATAATCCAATAAAGATAAACCATGTAATGATAGGTTCCAATGCATCTAAATTTCAACTAAAAAAAATACATATACAATAATAAGCTGCCAAAAGATAAGCCAAAAAGACTCTGGTCTTGAACCACATGTCAGACCTATCACTAAACTCCATCCCGTCTAGCAAGTAATAAATTAGAAACAATGTCCCGTTCTTTTATCCAAACCTATATCCATGTAATCTACTTGGGTACTAGACAAAGGCCCAAATAGGGTGTGTGTAAAACTTAGTAGTTGTACACTATAATGTTTAAATATAACTAGTCTGATAAAAAGTGTATGGAATAAAGTGAGTAACTGGTGTATTAATTTATCAATTAATATAGTATAATAAGAAAACTACATTGGCACCATGCTATAATATATCTTTGTAACACCTGAATGTTTTTTATGAAATATTTTATTTAAATAATTTTTATTCTTATATATCTTTCTTTTCATGAAATCATGAGTTTAAACAAACCACGAGAATCTATTATTATAAAATTACCATTATATACTATTTTTTAAGTTAACGAGAAGAATTATAACTAACTTATGAAAATTCATTGTGAATTCATTAACTATATATAAGGACCCAACCTTATTACACACATAATCTTGAGTTTAGTCAAGAAAACACTTCTGTTTACATTGAGGATCTTTTCAAGTTCAGAGCTTTAGAGAATTAGAACAAAACATTCATAACATTACACATTGTTACAGAGTGGATACCATAAAAACAATTTCCCTTTTTTTTAAAATATAAAACATTAAAACTTAAAACAAGACTCCTTGAAAATTCTTCAACATTTAACATGTCTTACTTCCTTATATTACAAATACATTAACCTATGAAAAATCATTTAAAAACTTTGGATGAGCAAAAAATCTTAGTAAGGGATGGAAAAGAAGGAAAAATCACATTAGTCCATGAATACTCATAACATATGAAAACATTTAAAAAAGAAATGATTTTCAACCATATATACTTAATTCATGTAACATGATATTTACACAAGATCCACACAAACATGAGAACATAAATATAATCATAAAGGTATCTTGGGTCATTACTTACATAATCTTGTAACCGTCTTGGCTACCTTAAAATTTGTAACCCTCACAGCTACCTTACTTTGTGTAACCATCGCAGTTACACTTGGAGTAACCATACGACCGACCTCAAACTTACTCATAAAAAATGAATTGGAGGGAAATATAGGTCCCACCCTTAATCATAAATAATTCCCAATAACCAAAACATAATCACACAACATGAATAATTCCATGAAAACATTACTTTTGAATTTCGTAAAACTGAATTTTAAAAGAGGATTTTTAAAGAAAATCCTCTTATAAATATCATACAATTTAAGAGAGACTTAATAGAGTGGATGGAGTATGTATATATACTTTAAATAAACATAATTAAACATAATATAAACATAACCCATCACACAAACAATTTAAATAGCACATAAATAATGAAGTAGAAGTTTAACCCAAAGAATGGAAATCAGGTTAAGAATTCCCTTACCTCAGGTTTGTATTACTTAAAAATTGTTCAAACCTCTTGTATAATGATTAAAATAGTGTTATTAATATTTTATAGAAACATTTTTATGTTTATAAAATCTTATATGATCATTTAATAACATCTTTTCCCCCTTAATTGTTATTATATTTCCCCTTGCACTGTTTTTGATTGAATTCTTTACATGATTTCTATGATTGGTTCATGGTGGACATTCTTGTCGATTGGAAGTGAAACTCCAGAATTTTAATGGATTAGTATTTTCATATAACCAGTAAAATAAATTATTCCATTTAACATTTTAAATTCTTACATTAAGATGATTCATAAGTTAGAACATTAATGATGTTCGTTTAGATCCTTTTAGTTATTCTTTGATAATAACAACCTCGTTTTGTCTTATAAATTAGAAACATGAGTAAAAAAGAATTTCAGAACCATGGGTGAGTCATAACACATATATTATAACCTTTTTCAACCATATAAATGGTTTCATGACCAGAATTGAAAGAATTAATGGATTTTGAAATCACATCGTCCACGATGTCGGTAATTCGACACAAACAGACAATGTTTTTATTCTTTAAATAAGTGGAAGAGGAGAAGAATAATGATGATTAATTTATCATAAACATGATAAAATACATATTATACATGATTTATGGATATTTTATGCCTCTTGGGTAAAGAGATATGAAGAAAGAATAAGGAAGGAACTCAAAATAAAAGAAAAAGTGAGAAATATCTTACAAAAATTCGGCAGCCTAACGACTACACAACATGGTTTTCAAAAATATTAAAAAGAGAGGAGACAAGGGTTACCCATCCAGAAATGAATCATAATATATATAATATCAATAATAATAAGGAAATAATAACATGGTATGGAAACTTGAATGATATACCACATAAAAGAGAACTTGAATGGAAAAAGAAAGAAATTGAAAATTTTCTTACCTTGTAGAGTAACCCTTAGAACTTGAAGGTTGGGACCTTGGGGGATTAATGAAACATTGGGAGGACTACTATGATGGTAATGTAGCTAGATATTAGTTGAGGGAGAATTGGTAATGAATTAAATGAAGGGAAGAGTTGGTATTTATAGGAAAAGTGAGGGATTATTTTAATAATTTTCAAGGGACACCTCATGGGTGGTATTTGCAAAACCATGGGCTTGCCCATGGTATTTTCTCATGGTATAAGCCAATTGGGACACCTCACACATTATTTAAATATACAAAAGTCGAACATATTTATGAAATCATAATTATATCATTAATGATGTCATTAACACATCGAAACTAAAAACTGTTTTTTTACTATTCATTGAAAAATCAATTATTTTAGAAAAATTCCCAAAATTTACCCTAACTATTTATTGACGTGTATATTTCAAAAATGAGATCCATTTTTTGAAAATAATTTTTTAAATATTATTAATTTAATATTTAAATAAAATCATACTTAATTCAAAAATTAACAATTCTAATTCTGTAACTACTTCTATATCACAATGAAAAACTAACCTAGATGCTATTATCTTAAAGCCTTAATAAAATAAAATAATAATAAAATTTACTATTCATTAGGGTCATATCACTATTCCTATTCATAACAGTATGTTACTATTCACCAAAAAAACAAGTTGGTTCCAATAGACTCCAAATAACATACTGAACACAAATGTAGATGACAGTTTCTTGAAATTAAGAACATAGAAGTAAAAAAGTTATGTTTTAAAGGCTAATTAAACATATCTACTTAAAACAAAGTTCCATGAATTTCTATTTTATTTTTAGAAAAACATGGGGTGTTACATTATCCCCACCTTATTTAAATTGCATCCTTGTAATTTTATTTACTTATTAAACAACTGAGGGTATTTTTCCCTCATAGAATTTTCAGACTCCCATGTCACTTATTCATCCATGTGGTTTCTCCACAAAACCTTTACCTAGTAGATTACCTTATTCTACAATACCTGTTCTCTTCGATCAAGAATCTAAACTGGTTTCTCTTCATAAGAAAGGTTCTCTTCCAGCTGAACTGCTTCTGGGCTCAAGACATGTGATGAATCTGGCACATACTTTCTCAACATCGAAACATGAAAAACATTGTCTACCTGAAATAAACTCGGAGGCAAAGCTATGCTGTATGAAACTGTTCCAACTTTCTCCAAGATTTCAAAAGGACCGATAAACCATGGACTTAGCTTTCCTTTATTATCGAAACACATCACATTTTTCCAGGGAGAGATTTTAAGGAAAACATGGTCACCTACCTCGAAAGAAAAGTCTTTCCTTCTGTTATCTGCATAACTTTTATACCTGTTCTGAGTTGTCCTCATGTGCTACTGGATCATCCTCACTTTCTCATCCAGTTCTTCAACTAATCTGGGCCCCATCAACTTTCTTTCATTGACTTCATCCCAAAACTCTGGAGTCCGACACTGACTTCCATAAAAGGCCTCAAAAGGTGCCATCTGAATACTGGAATGAAAACTGTTATTATAAGAAAACTCAACTAATGAAAGATGTTGATCCCAACTTCCCTGATAGTCCATTGAACAAGCTCTAAGCATATCCTCCAAAGTTTGAATCATTCGTTCTGACTGCCCATCTGATTGAGGATGAAAAGCTGTACTGAAATTTAACTTTGTGCCCAATGACTTCTGAAGTCCCTTAAAAAAGTTAGAAGTGAATCTCAGATCTCATTCAGATACAATGGAAAGAGGAACTCCATGTAACCTGACAATATCCTTGAGGTACAATCGAGAAAGTTGATCCAAATTCATTGTATCTCTAATAGAAAGAAAATGTGAAGAATTTTTTATCTGATCAACAATAACCCAAATAACATTGTTACCTCAAGAAGTCTTTGGTAGTCCCACCACAAAGTCCATGGATACATTCTCCCATTTCCACTCTAGTACTGGCAAAGGCTGAAGCATCCCCTTCGGTAACTGTCACTCTGCTTTAACCTGTTGACATGTCAAAAATCTCATGGTAAAATTAACAATATCTCTTTTCATTCCATCCCACCAATAATACTCCCGAAGGTATCTATACATCTTAGTACTGCCAGGATGAACAGAAAATGGAGAACTATGAGCTTTGCACAACAAATTTTTCTTCAACTGAGAATCAGTAGGCACACACAACCTTTTTCAAAATCTTAAAACACAATCTTTATCAAGATTAAATTCTAGAAACTTACCCTTTTTAATCAATTATACCTTTTTCTATAGCTCACAATCTTCCTTTTGCGCCTGCTTAATTCTGTATGACAACGAAGACTACACTGAAACCTGAAACAAAATAGATGTATTCCTTGCACCAACAACTTCTAAGCCAAAATTCATCAAATCATTAATCAAGGTATCATGTTCCAAACATAACATGGTTAATGATGCATGATGTTTCCGACTTAAGGCATACTCTACTTTGTTTTCTTTCCCAGGATGGTAATTGATCATGCAGTCATAATCCTTTATCAGTTCTATCCATATTCTCTACCTCATGTTTAATTCCTTCAGAGTGAAAATATACTTTAGACTTTTATGGTCAGTATATATTTGGAATTTGGTTCCATATAGATGATGCCTCTATATTTTCAAAGCAAAAACCACAACAACCAATTCCAAATCATGTGTGGGATAATTTAGCTCATGAGGTTTAAGTTGTCTCGAAGAATAGGCAATTACCTGATCATTCTGCATCAAAACACAACCAAGTCCCTTCAAAGAAGCATCACTGTAGATAACAAAATCACCATTTTGGGAAGGTAAGGCCAAAACTAGAGAATTCACCATTATCTTCTTCAGTTCCTGAAAAAAAACATCACATTCATCTGTCCAAACAAATTTAACCCCTTTCCGTGTTAACTTAGTTATCAGGCTAGATAACCATGAAAAGTTCTTAACAAACCGTTGGTAATAACTTTCTAAGCCCAGAAAACTACAAATATTTGTAACATTTGTGGGTCTTGGCCATTCATCAACTACTTTTTTTGGCAGGATCAACTCTTATTCCATCCTTATTTACAATGTGCCCAAGAAAAGAAATCTATTGCAGCCAAAAATCACACTTTCTGAATTTTCCATATAGTTTCTTTTCTTTTAAAGTTTTCAAAACAACCCTTAGTTATTTTTCATTCTCCTCTTTATTTTTAGAAAAAACCATAATTTCATAAATAAATACAACCACAAAAATTATCCAAGAACTCATGAAATACTCTATTCATAAGATTCATGAATACAACAAGTGAATAGTTAATCCAAATGGCATAACAACAAATTCATAATGCTCATATCTAGTACGAAATGCTATTTTTGGGATGTCATATTCCTTCACCTTCAGCTGATGGTATCTGGATCTCAAGTCAATCTTGGAAAAGTACTGAGCTCCCTAGAGCTGATCAAACAAGTCATCAATATGAGGAAAGAGATACTTTTTTTAACAATGATGTTATTCAAAGCTCTGTAATCAATGAAAAGTCTCATGGAACCGTATTTCTTTTTAACAAACAAAACATGGGCTCTCCATGGTGAAGTGTTAGGATGAATGAAGCCTTTATCAAGTAAATCCTACAACTGATTTTTCAATTCAAGAAGTTCTATTAGAGACATACGATATGGGGGTTTTGAAATTGGCTTAGCATCAGGAACTAAGTCAATTGTGAATTCGACTTCTCGATCAGGTATGACACCAGATAACTCATCAAAAAAAACATAAAGGTATTTATTTACCACTGGAACATCGTTAATTTGAATAGTTCCATCGTTTTCAACAATATTAGAAAGATAACTTTCATTTCCATATTTCAATAGTTTCTCAGCTTCCTGATATGTTATCAATTGTTTGGGTTCATTCTTGTATACAAACTGAAACTCTTTCTGAAAAAAAACTTCTTTAGCTCTATAGTCAATCTTAGAATGATTATTAGAAAGCCAGTCCATCCCCAAAATAACATCAAACTCAACTAAGGGTAAAATAACAAGTTTTTTAGGTAAAGTCTTTCCACATACCACAATAGAAAGATTCTTATAATTCCTCTTTGCTATAAAATTTCCCCCTTGTGTTTTAAAAACAAGTTCAGGTCTCATTTGTTGAGGTGATATTTCCAATTTACCAGAAAATTTCCCAAAGATGATGGAATGTGTAGACCCCATATCAAAAAAAACTTTAGCAAAATCTAAGTGAACAAACAAAGTACCTGATAAAAATTCATTGGATGGCCCGACATCTGTTGATGTAGTCTCAAAGGATCTCACTAAACCTTTCTGCTTGTATTATGGATTCTTTGCATCATTCAGATCTCTCTTTGGGCAGGAATTTGCATAATAACCCATTTCACCACATTTAAAACACTTTACAGTCTTCTTATCAGGATTAATATTTGAATCATTTTCATTAAAATCTCGGGCTATATGTCCAAACTTACCACATTTAAAACACTTTTCAGTTCTGCTAAGACATTCCCTAGGGTGCTTCTTTCCACACTTTTCAAAAACTGGAAATTGGATTTTCTTACCATCAGATTTCTTTGGTTGATTTTTGCCCATTTCTTGAAAACTAGACCTCTTCTTTTCTTTGTTGCCAAAATGCATGTGATCATCAGGAAAATCCATCTCTACCCTCTCATCACATCAGACAAGTTTCTCATAACTTTTGAATTCATGGGAGGCCAACTCCCTTCGATACCTTGGATTCAATCCTGAGTAAAAGCAGTTGATTTTGATATCAAGATCCAGAATAAAATTTGGAGCATACCTCGCCAGTTGGGTGATGTTCGATTCATACACAACCACTGAATCTTCCTCCTTCTGTTTCAATTCAAGGAATTTCTTCTCCATTTAAGTCGAACCACCTTAGGAAAATATTTTTCAAGGAAAAGACTTTTAAATTCATCCCTCTCTAAGGCATAAAAATCCTCTATACCCCTAATATTCCTTAACATTGACCACCACTGATCAACTTCCCCTTCAAAAAAATAAATGGAAAGACTTACCTTTTTATTTTCTGAACATCCCATAACATCAAATATCTTTTCAAGGGCTTTGATCCATCCTTCAGCTACTACTGGGTTATAAGATCCATTGAATGCAGGAGGATGTTGTCTCATAAAATGTTCCACTACTTTAATTTTCCATTGAGGTACCTCTATTGGCTCTCTTGCATGGATGCCACCACCATTTATTGCCTGCGTTAGCTGAGCCATTACTGTCACAAACTGCTCAGTTCCAATTCCTACCATTCCAGGCTGTAGTTCCAGAAGGATGTCATTCTGTTAGTGCCTCTCCTCTTCAGCATCCCTGTTCCTTCTGCGTACAACCATTCTGAACAAACATATCTTAGATGAAGCAACATGGTAATATTTAAATTCTATAACATTTCAAATTAAACATAGAGTGAAAAAAATTTATGGTATTCTATTAACATCACCTTAACCCATAAAGTTATCTAAACCATCCTCTGATACCAACTATAAGGACCCAACCTTATTAAATACATAATCTTGAGTTTAGTAAAGAAAAAACTTCCTTTTACATTGATAATATTTTCATGTTTATAGCTTTAGATAATTAGAACAAAACATTCATAACATTACACATTGTTACAGAGTGGATACCATAAAAACCGTTTCTATTTTTAAAAAATATAAAACATTAAAACTTAAAACAAGACTCCTTGACAATTATTCAACATTTAACATGTCTTCCTTGTATTAAACATAAATTAACCTGTGAAAAATCATTTAAAAACTTAGTATGAGCACAAAATCTTGTTAAGGTATGGAAAAGAAGGAAATATCACATTAGTCCATGAATACTCATAACGTATAAAAACATTTCAAAAAGACACGATTTTCACCCATATATACTTAATTCATGTAACATAATATTTACACAAGATACACACAAACATGAGAACATAAATATAATCACAAAGGTATCTTGGGGTATTACTTACATAATATTGTAACCATCTTGTCTACCTTAAAATTTGTAACCCTCACGTTTACCTTACTTTGTGTAACCATCGCAGTTACACTTGGAGTAACCATATGGCCGACCTAAAACTTACTCATAACCAATGCATTGGAGGGAAATATAGGTCCCACCATTAATCATAAATAATTCCCAAGAACCAAAACATAATCATACAACATGAATAATTCCATGAAAACATTACTTTGGAATTTCGTAAAACCGAATTTTAAAAGAGGTTTTTTAAAGAAAAGCCCCTTATAAATATCATACAATTAAAGAGAGACTTAATAAAGTGGATGTAGTATGTATATATAATATAAATACACATAATGAAACATAATATAAACAGAAACCATCACACAAACAATTTAAATAGCACATAAATAATGAAGTAGAAGGTTAACCCAAAGAATGGAAATCGGGTTAAGAATTCCCTTACCTCGGGTTTGTCTTAATTTTAACTTGTTTAAAAATACTGTATAATGGTTAAAAGAGTGTTATTAATATTTTAAAGAAACATTTTCATGTTTATAACATCTTATATTATCATTTAATAACATCTTTTTACCCTTAATTGTTAGTATTTTTCCCCTTGCACGGTTTTTGGTTGAATTCTTTACATGATTTCTATGATTGGTGCATGGTGGACATTCTTGTCGATTGGAAGTGAAACTCCAGAATTGTAATGGAGTAGTATTTTAATATAAACAGTAACATAAATTATTCCATTTAACATTTTGAATTCTTACATGATGATGATTCATAAGTTAGAACATTAATGATGTTCGTTTAGATCCTTTTAATGATTCTTTGATAATAACAACCTCATTTTGTCTTATAAATTAGAAAAATGAGTACAAAATAATTCCAAAACCATGGGTGAGTCATAACACGTATATGATAACCCGTTTCAACCATATAAATGGTTTCATGACCAGACTTGAAAGAATTAATGGATTTTGAAATCACATCATCCACGAGTTGGTAATTCGACACAAACGAACAATGTTTTTATTCTTTAAATATGTGGGAGAGGAGAAGAATAATGATGAGTAATTTCTCATAAACATGATAAAATCCAGATTATACATGATTTATGGAGATTTCATTCCTCTTGTGTAAAGATATATGAAGAAAGAATAAGGAAGGAACTCAAAATAAAAGAAAAAGTGAGAAATCTCTTACAAAAATTCGGCAGCCTAATGGCTACACAACATGGTTTTAGAAAATATTAAAAAGAGAGGGGACAAGGGTAACCCATCCAGAAATGAATCATAATATATATAAGATCAAGAATAAGAAGGAAATAATAACATGGTATGTAAACTTTAATGATATACCACATAAAAGAGAACTTGAATGTTAAAAGAAAGAAATTGAAAATTTTCTTACCTTGTAGAGTAACCCTTAGAACTTCAAGGTTGGGAACTTGGGGGCTTGAGGAAACCTTGGGAGGACTAATATGAAGGTAAGGAATCAAGAGCTTCGTTGAGGGAGAATTGGTAATTAATTCAATGAAGGGAAGAGTTGGTATTTATAGGAAAAGTGAGGGATTATTTTAATAATTTTCAAGGGACACCTCATGGGTGGTATTTACAAAACCATGGGCTTGCCCATGGTATTTTCTCATGGTATAAGCCACTTGGGACACCTCACACATTATTTTACTATACAAAAGTCTACTATATTTATGAAATCATTATTTTATCATTAATGATGTCATTAACACACCGAAACTAAAAACTGCATTTTTTACTATTCACCGAAAAATCAATTGTTTTAGAAAAATTCCCAAAATTAACCCTAAAAATTTATCGACGTGTAGATTTAAAAAATGAAAACCATTTTTTGAAAATAATTTTCTAAATATGATTAATTTAATATTTAAATAACAACATACTTAATTCAAAAATTTACAATTCTAATTCTGTAACTACTTCTATATCACAATGAAAAACTAACCAAGATGATATTATCTTAAAGCCTTAATAAAATAAAATAATAATAAAATTTACTATTCATTAGGGTCATATCACTATTCATAAGGGTATGTTACTATTCACCATAAAAAAAGTTGGTTCTAATAGACTCCAAATAACATACTGAACACAAATGTAGATGAAAGTTTCATGAAATTCAGAACATAGAAGTAAAAAAGTTATGTTTTAAAGGATAATTAAAAATATCTATTTAAAACAAAGTTCCATGTATTTCTATTTTATTTTTAGAAAAACATGGGGTGTTACACTATCAATTATTTATAAAAAATATAAATCAATTAGATATTTATATTTTTGTGTGAATTACTTTTAGTAATGAAATTATTGAGATATATATGTGTTATATACTTAATAAAATATTTTTTATACTCATCCAATGGATATTTTAGTCATAGGGTATGAATAAAACCCTATTTGATGTATAAAAACCTATTTTTTAAAAGTTTAATTTTACACCTTTGAATGGAGAACCCATTTTAAATTCAGATTTTGACACATTAATAATTTTTATATAAAAAAATAAACATGTTATTTTGAAGTGGGATATAAAAATTTACTTTGTATGAATATCTGATGTTTTTCAAATAACTTTCATGTTTTGATGAAAAGTAAAAATATGCTAAATATTAATTGAAAATAAGTTTTTACATTGAAATAATTAATATGGTTAAATCATATTATTAAATGTTTTAAAATTATAAATATAATATATTTTTACCATTTAATATAATGTAGGTCATTGGAATTATTTTTACATTAAATTCAGATGTAAAAACATTTCAATATTTTTCAATATTTTAACTTTTAAAACTCGTTTTCTCATTTCAACAAAGAGATTAATTTTAAATTAATTAATTCAACTTCTGTGTTTTGAATTTTAAAAAATGAATTCAATATTTGGAATCAGTATGTCAAAATTATGTAAATATATTTATTTTATTTTTGGATAATATTAATTGTAACTTTGGTAACTTTTATTAACATGGTAAAAAGGTAAATCAGGTAATTAAGGGTAAAAATAATATTATAAAATTACCTTAACACTTGTCTTAATATAATTTTATGATTATAATTTTCTCTAAAACATACTTGTTTCTAAATGGCATCCATTGGAACCCACTTGGATAAGATTAGGAGATTAAATTTATTTTATTTAAAAAAAAGTGAAATATGACTCACTCAAGCTTTAATAATTTAATTATTTTTAAAATAAGATTATACAGAAGATAAATTCAATTATAAATAATATATATATATATATAAAGTGTTTTTATTTATCATGATAATTTATTTATAATTTTTTGGAAATAAAAAATCACCTTAAATACTTATACTTGGATGATAAAAAAATTAATTAATTGATGAGAAATCAATAATTTTTTTATTAAAATATTAATAACCATCAAAAGGCCCAAAAAATTGACCAAATTTTATTGGTCATGTATATATCGACCATAAAAATCCAAAGGTCAACTTATTTACCATTTTTAGTCTTATAAAAGATATTATGATGCTTATATTATTTAATTTAAAGTGAGGATAAGTTCTTCACATTCATGTTTTAAAAGAGTATAAAATTTTTAATGTTTGGTTTTTTAAAATATAAATTATACTAAAAGTATTATTATGAAATATAATATATTTAAATTCATCATATTATTTTATTTTTATTTTTTATTCAACAAATAAGTATATTAAATGATTACACAAAATTTAGGTAGTAATTATTTTATTAATGAAGAGATCAAATAAATGTTATTAAAAATATTTTAATAAATATAATTTGGAATAATTATTATGTAAAATGAATTTTATATATTACATTGACCCCTTAGGGATATAATAAAATATTTGTATCTTGGTTCACTTCTCATTTTTATATTTTAAAAATCCATGAAATAAATACTATCAAAATAGACAATATTGATGTTTTTTCAAAATAAGGTTTTATTAAACTATTTAAAAGTCATAATTTTTTTTAAAAATATATAATAATTATGACATAGTCTAAAATGTTCTAAAATATTCATTTATGTTCTAATTTACTTCAAATAAGTAAATATTTTACCCTTTTAATATTGAAATATTTGTTACCCTAGTTAAAAATTAAATAGAATATCTAAGTGTTAATTAAAATGATAATGCTTAAATTGACATAAAAACTTGTATAAAATTTATTTTATGATGATATTACAACCCTATATCATCAAATTTTTGAAATTGGAACATTTTTGAGGTTTTTAAGCGAGGTTTTATCTTATTATAAATTAATATTTTTGTGGTTTCCAAAAGTTCCCCTCACCTCAATTATAAAAGGTCACTTCCTCCCCCAATTATTCACTTAATTTTGGGCCTTCAAGATCGAATATACCCTATCCATTTCCATTATAAACTTCCCTAGAAATATTATATAGGTCTTGGCATTCTTCAAAGACCAACTCTAGTGCTCTAAGATGATATTTAGAGGAGGCACATCGAAGAAGAGGTAATATCATTTACTGATTCTTTCAAACCTCTTTATTCTTCTTCCACCCCACGAGTTGTTTCATTATAAAGTAATAAAAACAGTAGAAATTATATACTTATAGGTTATTTTTATTATTAAACAAATCATAGTCCACCTTCTACCCACCCTATGAAAAATGAAATCACCACACGTGCGTACGTAGGGCTTACTGTCTCTACGCCGTGGTGTAATCCGTTTTTCACAAAAACCTTACATGGATGGGTATAATGATGTATTAATATATATATATTATTAATATAAAATTATATTTTTTTTAGATACTATACACCATCCAATTCAATACCATTCAACAATTATGGGAATAATATCATCGCTCGTGCGTATGTACGACTTACCGTCTCCATGGTGCAATGTGATTCGTTCTACATAATCTTAATTAAAGAATGATTATATAAATGAATTGAATGAATAAATATAATATTTATTATACTAATAACATTCTGTAAATTATATAACTATAACCTCAAAATAAGAATAAGAACTTATCCAACAAAACATGCATAAGAACATAAAGCAGTTAATACCCAAATAACGAGTAACAATGAAATGTTACTAACAAACGGATGAGAATATGATCATAAATGTTATCATAAAAATTATTATGATTATGGAATAAATAATTAACATTATTTAAATCATTATACAAGAGTTTCAGATACATATGAATCATATGAGACCTAAGGTAAGGGATAACTTTAAAAATCTTATTTTTATACGAGATTGTTTATTCGTAAGTATTTACTAGAGTATATTTATCATCCACATCCATGTTTCCTAAATATGTATTTAAAAATATTATTTATATACTTATATAAAATTTTAAGGTCAATTTTACCCATTGGTTAATTTTTACTAAACAGTATGAATGGAATATTTTGTCATTTTCGGTACAAAGTACTTTTTGACTTTTCCAGTAAAAGTATAAGAATAATTTTTTTAAATTGTACGACATGAAAGGATTTTTACGCTTTCATAATTACTTATTTATTTTAATCTTCCCATACAATATTAGAAGGTTATTTTCACATAAAATTATTTCTTCTAAAATTATGTGGGATTTTGAGGAAGAAAAATGTTTTTTAAGAAGAAAGGATATTTTCCTCAGGAATTAATTTCAAGTGTATTCTCAAAATTATTTTCCATTTAAGATGAAAATATTTAAATAGGGTTATATTTATATCCCTGTTATTACTATGATTTTATTTTATTTATTATGTAATTTTATTTAGTAAATTCATTTGTTTTATATCAATTATAATGGAATTATGTTTAAAAAACCCATTTTATTTCATTGGTTATGCTATGGTGAATGTTTTTATGTTTTTGTGGAACACATAAGAATGGTTTCATTATGAGATTTGTGAGACCTATATCTCACTCCAATTTATTGGGTAAAGATTTATATCTCATGAGATATACATTACTGGAACGACAAGTAAATCTGGTTCAGTAATACAGGGCTGGAATGAGGAGTGAACTCAGTTTAATAATGGACTTTGTCCTCAATGATGGTCTTGACAAAATGCCTTAACTAATATTAAATTATTTTCTATGATTATGTGTGTATGCCATGAAATTTCATGTCTTATGTTATAAATATCGTTATTACATTTCCCTTTTATGATTTATCCCATGGCATGATATTATGATCTTTTATATGAAGGATAAGATTTTCAAATGTTATGTTCTTATAATTATGACATGATTTATATTTACCTTGTTTCCCCTTACTAAGAATTTTATCTCACCCTTTTATATGTTTCTTTTCCCTAGGTCATGAATAAGGGTATTAAGTAAGATATGTAAAAATAGAGTCTATATTGAAGAAATAAGCGGGAGAAAATGTGGATGTTTTATGAACCAATTTTTTATGTTTACCAGTTTCTAAAGACACTAAACCTATATGGTCCTGATGTGGTTTTTTATGTTATGTAATAAATATTCTTTAATATTTAAGTAATATATATATGTAAAGTATGAGCCATTATATTTGGTATTAGAGAAAAGGTATAATTAACCATTGGAAACTAGGATGAGAGAACCTTAGTAAGAACCCTAAGGATATGTCTAAGTATAGGTTAAAATCCTATCCTAGTGTTTTATAGATGTTCATGAATAACCTAGGGTAAAACCTAAAGTGTCCTAAATTGAAATTTTATTCTTGAATTATGTTATTTTCCCATTATGATTAGTGTTTCTCACACTATGCTTCTTGGTTTTAGTCAATGGATGGAACCCAAAGGAATTGCGTTATTGCTGAATGCGAAGGGAAATGAAATGATTGTACCCCTGAGCAAAAAAATGTTATGGGAGCTGAAATGAAAAATATTGTATCCATGATCACACAAATTTCTTAATCTATAAATCATAACGGACTTCCAAATGAGAAAATGAGAGAGAAAAATTCTGTTAAATCCTTTATGAGGAAACACCCACCTTCATTTAGTGGGTATTATGATCTATTAGTGGCAGAACAATATATCAGTAGCATTGAAAAGATATTTTCAGTTCTACAATGTTCTTAACATGATAAATTTATATTAGCAATATATCATTTAGAAGGTGAAGCTGATCAATGGTGGAATATTATCAAGAATAAGATACAAAGAGATGAAATTGAGTCCATAGAATTGGATGAGTTCAAGAACTTACTTTTTAATAAGTAATTTCCTCATATTCTTTGAACAAAGATAGATAATAAGTTCCTTGAAATTAAGAAAAAATATGATGAATCCCTTGGTACCTATGAAGAAAATTTTACAATACTTTCAAGGTACACTTTTGGAATTATTATCCAACCTGAGAGTAAAATTGATCGATTCTTTAGTGGCTTAAAACCATGTCTCTGAAGGGCATTAGCCATAAGGGACTTCAATAGCTATGAGGAAATTTTTCGATGCGATATCAAGGTTGAGATGGAGATTGGATTAACCCATTAGTTATATGGGTTTGATAAGAAGAGAAAAATGGAATTCAAAGGAAAATCTAAAGATCACACTAAAAAGAAGATTATTTTTCCATTATGATCAAAGTGTGGAAAGAAACATTGAAGGAATTTACTTAAAGAGACTAGTAAATGTTTTAAGTGTGGAAAATAAGGTAATTGGGTAGTTTATTTCCAAAATGATGGGAACAAGATATTTAATGATGCGAATAAAGAAAAGGCTACATCAAATGCACCTCCTACACTTTAATGTTACAAGTTAAAGTAAATAGGGAATTATTACAATCAATTCCCTAATCCAAGGGATATTGATGATGATCGAGGTCAAAAAAATCTCAAGGCCAAAGACAAAGGAAATTCACATGCAATCACTATCAATAACATGGAGTACGATAATAGAGTGGTGAAAGGTACACTTACCATACACTCTAAAGTAGAAAATGTTTTATTTTATTATAGATCCACCCACTATTTTATTTCTAAAGAATTTTCTAAGGGTATCTCTGAATTACCTCAATAATTAGATATTGAGTTAGCTATGATAGCACCTAATGGAACAATAGTCTCATCAAAAGTTTATAATTCTTCTCCGGTTGAAGTTTGAGGGAAAATTATTCCTGCAAATCTTGTGATCCTTCCTATAGTGGAAATTTATGTGATTCTTAGTATGGATTGGATTTCTCTATATGGATCTCATATCAATTTCCAAGGAAGGTAAGTCACATTTCATATTCTAGATCAATATATGATAAACTATTGATACAAGGATGAATATAAAGTTCCAGTAGAAATTTCTTCTATCTTATGGGTCTTGATTCCTACAAATGAAGGTTATTTATCTCAAATGGTTAGGGAGAAACTCATGATTAAGAATACACCCATATTACATGAGTTTGATGATGCCTTTCTGTAGGAATTTATAGGTCTTCCACCAAATTGTGAATTTGAGTTTTCAATATAACTCATACCAGGTTTTATGCCTATTTAAAAGACACCTTATAGAATGGCCCCAATTGAGTTGTAGGAATTGAATAAAAAACTCCATGAGAATCTTGATAAGGGATTCATACACCATAGTGTGTCACCTTGGGGAGAACCTATTCTATTTTTTAGGAATAAATATGGATAAATGAGACTCTACATTGATTATCGAGAACCTAACAACATCATAATCAAGAACAAATATCCTATTCCCCACATTGATGAATTATTTTACCAACTACGTGGAGCTTAATACTTTGACAAGATTGATCTTCATTCAGGATATCATCAATTAAGGGTCAAAAAGGAAGATATAATAAAGACGATATTCCGTACAAGGTATGAACACTATGAATTTATAGTGATTTCTTTTGATCTTATTAATTTTTCTGCTATCTTAATGGATCTAATGAATAGAGTCTTTATAGACTATCTCGATCTATTTTTGGTAGTATTTATAAATGATATTATTTTTTATTCAAAGAGAATGGAAGAACATGAAGATCACTTGATAATTTTACTAAAGACCCTGAGAAAGGAGAAGCATTATTCCAAATTTACCAAGTGTGAATTTTGGCTTTATAAAGTCTTATTTTTGGGTCAAATAATGTAACAGCCCAAGATTTTATATTCTTTTTAATTTTATTAATGTCTTGTGTTGTACGCTACACCAAAAGGAGCTTGCACAACACACATCCTTGACTTGCCTTGCATTACACGCAATCGCGACCTTCCTCGATAGCGTGCGTAATACGCAATACTGAGTTTCATTAAACAACGATATGCTATTAAAATATTATTAAAACTAGCCGTTATGAATAGTAATAACCACTTTTTAAAATTCTATAAATCTTATTTTTCAAAATGAACTTCATTTTTGGATTCGGAATATCGAAATTAGCTTAGGTTGAAATTTTGGTGATTTTCGGATAACTTTCATATTTTGATGAATAGTGAAAATTACTAAATTATAATTAAAAACAACTTTTTTAATCGAAATAATTAATAGTGATAAATCATTAATTTGAGTGGTTTTAAAGTATATTTAGAATATATTTTTACAATTTAATACAATGTTGGTCATTGGATGTAATTTCACATTTAAACTAGACATAAACAAGTGTCAATCTTTTGATAGATATTGTTTCTTAAAAACATGCTATTTGTTTTAACAGCGGGATTTAATTATAAAATTAATTAATGCAACTTTTATGTTATGAATTTGGAAAAATAGACTTCATTTTTGAATTCGGAATATGAAATATAGCTTGGGATGAAATTTTGGCATTGTTCTGAAAAACATCAAATTTTGATGAATAGTGAAACTACTAAGTGGTAGGTTAAAAACTGAATTTTGCATAAAACTTAATTTTACCGCTTCTGTGAATGGAATTTCGAAAATCCGAGAGACACGGTTAATATCAAGGACTAAAATGTGGTTCAATGAGATGAAAATAATTTTTTGGTGAATAGTAACTTTTTACTTTATTTTACCACGGTTAATAGTAAATAGGGTAACTAAGGGTAAATATGATATTAATATTACCCTAACACATGTCCTAATTCTATTGGACAAGTGTAATTCGACCAAAAAAAACTTAGGAATAAAATATGACCATTTAGGCCCACTTGGATTAGATTAGGACATTTATTATTAATTTATTTAAAGAAGGGTTAAAATAGTTAAAATCAAAGTTTAATAAGTAAATCATTTTTAATATGGGGTTATACATAAGATAAATTCGACTATAAATATTCATTAGAAAGCTAAAAAGATTTCCTACATGATGGTATTTTATTTGTAATTTTTAGACATCAAATAATATAATTTATTTATGACACAAAAATGATGCAGTAATTATCTTATTAATGAAATATTGACATAATTGATAATATAAATACCAAAATAAATGTAATTTAAGACTTTTTATAAATTACACTAATTTTCTAGGTTACTATGATATATTAGTGTTGATTTAATCAACTTGGTTCGAACATATAATTCTGTTATGACTTTCACAAAAATCATATATCAAATAGTGTCAAAATTGACACAAAATAGTTTTTAAATCAAATATTATATTATTAATTGTTATTTTATTCCTAAAAATCTAAGGTTCGGCCAAATGACTTAGATAAGGATATATATATTAATAATAAACAATTTGGGGTTCGTTTGGCATGTTATAGTAAGTGTATTTACCATATAGTGAAAGAAAACAAAAAGACACGGTAAAAGTTAAATTATTTAACTTAGAGTTAAATCTAATTGATAAGGTTAAAATAATACCCTAAACTTGTCTAAATCTTATTGGTTGATAGGATTTCGACCCATCCCCACCTTAGCTTCGAAATAAGACCCTTTGGAACCATTATAAACCGATTTTGACTTTAATATAAAATAATATTTTGAGATATTCCTAAGGTACCCCTCTCCTCCCTTATAAAAGGACACCTCCTCCCCCTCCTCCTCACACCAATTTGAGCACTCAAGCTCGGCCAACCCCTGCCAAAATCCCTTCTCCACTTCCCTAGCAACATCCTAGAGGTTCTGGTCTTCCTCAAAGACCAATTCTAGTGCCCTAAGAGGAGGTCTCAAAGAGGCACTTCAAAGAAGAGGTAATTACCGTTACCAATTCTTTCATCTTTATTTCTTCTTCCACTTCTTCTTCGTAGGTTGTTTCATTATGAAGTAATAACATCAGTATCACTCATATACTGATATGTTATTATAAGTATTAAACAACCCTATTTCACCATCTATCCATCCTACGGAAAAAGAAATCACCGCGCGTGCGTACGTACGGAATACCGTCTCCACGCCGTGGTGTAATCTATTTTCCACCACCACCTTACATGGATGGGTATAATGGTGTAAAGAATAACTATACATAGTTATTACAACATCATATTGATTCTGATATATTGTATAATCCAATTCAATTCAATATTTATAGAAATGATATCATCGCTCGTGCGTACGTACAGAATACCGTCTCCACGACGCGATGAGATTCATTCTCCATGTTAACCATTTAAGAATGATTATAATGTATATATAAGAAATAATAATGAAATATATGACATTATAAAGCTACTGGATTTATGTATATATATACATATGTATGTCATCTACTTACTTCCATTTCAAGACAATAAGGAAAGGAAAACAGCGTTCATGCGTACGTACGGACTACCGTCTCCATGAACGGTGATTTTAATTTTATTTATCTACCTATTATATATATATATATATATACTGAATATATATGATATATAAATCATATTTTATATTCTGGAAGTAAGTAAATCATGATATAAGTAATAATGATGTCAAGAACAACAAGTCAAAACACCTATGATAAAAGAAACGATTTTACCCAAAACGCTTCTTTAACATGGAATTTACAAAAGAACGGGTAATATAATGTCATAAGTGAACCATATATGATATCATAACAATGAATATGATTCTGTAATAAGTAAATGACATTATTTAAATCATTATACAGGAGGTTCGGACACTTACGAAGCAAATCGGACCTAAGGTAAGGGAAATATCACAATCTCATTTTTATCCGAGATTTTTTATTCATAAGTATTTACTGGGGTGTATTTTATCATCCACATCCATGTTCCCTAAATATGTAATATTATTTCCATCCACCTACAATTGTTTAAATCCAATTTTACCCTTCTATGAGTTTTTAGTAAAGGATATGAAAGGAATCTTTTTTTCGTTTTTCGTACGAGGTACTTTTTGACTTTTCCGACAAAAGTACGAAGAATTTTTTTTTTACTTATACGGCACGAACGGATTTATACTGTTTTATAAAGCCTTATTTTCATGAAGCTTCCTCTAAAAGATTTCATGACTATTTTCAATAAAATCTCTTTCTTTTAAAATTGCATGATGTTTTGTGAAAAGAAATTGATTTTGAAGAAGAAAGGATATTTTCCTCAAGAATTCAATTCAAGTGTTTTATCAAAATTATTTTCCATATAAGATAATAAAGGGTTCTGTTTCTATCCATATTTTTTTACATTGATTTGACTATGTTGTGATGAAATTATGTTTATGAATACCTTTATCTTATATGAATGGTTTTATGATGTCATGTTGTTTAAGAATCCCATTTTTATTACATGGGTTATGCAATGATGTATGATTTATGATTTTGTGGCACACATAAGAAAGGATTCATTAAGAGATGGGTGGGACCTATATCTCCCTCCAATGCATTGGGTAAAGATTTTATATCTCATGAGATAGACATGGCTGGAATGGTAGGTTATACCGGTTCAGTGAAACAGGACTGAAACGAGGATTACTCGATTCAGAAAGGGACTTTGTCCACTAAGATAGTCTTGGCAATGAGTCTTGACTAACAAGAAATGATTCTCTATGATTATGTGTGTATGCCACAATGAGTAATGTTTTAAGTTATGATTTCATTTCACTACTATGATTTATCCCATGTTATGAAATTATGCTCTCTTTTGCAGGTTAAGATTTCCAAAAATGTTATGTTCTTATGAAAATTATGTGATTGATATTTCTTTTGTTTACCCTTACTGAGCATTTGAGCTCACCCTTTTATGTTTTATTTTCCCCAGGACATAAAGAAAGGTTTTAGGTAAAAAAAAAAGAAGATCTTTATGGGAGATGTTGAAGATCTTTCACCAGGATTAGAAGATTACGTTCCGAGTTTCCAAAGACACTAAACTATTACGATCCTTGTGTGTGTGTTTTTGTTATGTATTAAGTATTCCGCAAAAGTAATGTAATGTCCATGTACATTAGGCTTCGGGTCTCTACAGTTGGTATCAGAGGCAAAGGAGGTAGGAATGTATCCGATCCTTGGGAACTCTCACATTTGAGCGTTGGACGAAGCATGGCTCTCCGCCCAAGGGCTTCATGAGGAAATGGCTGCCACTGGGGATGGTGGTGTGTCCCACCCAGGGGGTGTAGCCGCCCATGGAGTGCCCTGATAGGTATCAATTGTAGTCCACTGGAAGTAATTCTAGACCGCTACAGTTCGTATCAGAGGAAAGGTTTAGTCAACCTTTGGAAACTAGGATGCGAAAACGTTAGTGAGATCCCTAGAGATATTTCTAAGGTATGTCTAGGGATGTCCCTAAGGTTAAGTATACGTCTAGGTTATAGTACTAGAATTACGCTAACGATCATAGAATTAAACCTAAGATGTTAGATATTGAAGGTACTCCCCCTTTATTATGTTGTTTTCCCTAGCACGATTTTTGCCTCTCACACTATTCTTTTTGGGTTTTAGACGATGGCTGGAACCCGAAGGAACCGTGTTGATCATTGCAATGGACAATGCAATGATTGCCCTCCTGAACAAACAAATGTTATGGGAGATGGAGTACAAAATCTTATTTCTATACTTACACAAGCTATGAATCATTCTGGACTTCCAAATGAGCAGAGAAGGGAACAATATTCTATTGAGTCCTTCATGAGGCAACATCCACCTTCTTTCAGTGGGACTACCGATCCACTTGTTGCTGAACAATGGATCAGTACTACTGAAAAGATATTTTCAGTTCTTCAATGTTCTGAACATGATAAAGTCATCCTAGCAGTGTATCGTTTGGAAGGAGATGCTGATCAATGGTGGAATCTTATTAAGAATACAAGGCAAAGGGATGAAATTGAGTCTATGGAATGGGACGAGTTCAAGAACTTGTTTTTCAGTAAGTACTTCCCTCGTATTCTTCGAACAAAGATGGAGAAAGAGTTTCTTGAACTGAAGCAAAGGGACGATGAATCTGTTGGTACCTATGAAGCAAATTTTACAAGACTTGCAAGGTATGCTTCTGGAATTATCATCCAACCTGAAAGTAAAGTTGATCGATTTTTCAGTGGTTTAAAACCAAGTCTTCGAAGGGCATTAGCTATAAGAGACTTCAGTAGCTATGAAGAAATTGTGCGTTGTGCTATCAAGGTAGAAATGGAAGTTGGTGTTACATATTCATCTCATGGTTTTGACAAGAAACGAAAGATGGAGTTCAAGGAGAAATCTCAGAATAATGGTGAAAAGAAGATGAATGTTTCCTTATGCACAAAGTGTGGAAAGAAGCATGGTGGAGATTGTCTTAAAGGGACTAGAAAATGTTTTAAGTGTGGAAAAGAAGGTCATCGAGCAGCTGAGTGTCGAAGTAATGGAAAAAGGGTTTCTAATGATGTGAATAAAGCAAACACTGCAGAGAACGCACCACCAAGACTTCAATGCTTCAAGTGCAAGGAAATGGGGAATTATGCTAATAATTGCCCTAATCCAAGGGTTAGTGATGATCAACATGAGAAACCACTGAAGGCAAAGGACAAAGGGAAATCACATGCGATCACTATTGGCAATGTCGAATATGACAACGATGTGGTGGAATGATTAAGTGTTTATGTAATGGGATTCCAAAATAATGTTGTATCATTGAGTATTGCAATATTTATTGATGTGGTATTCAAAGTGGAAATAAGATGATATGCGCATAATGAAGACGAGAAAATGAAATGTTTAATAGTATTCATGAGCTCATGATTGATATAAGGACTAAGTGATATCATGGTTTGAGTATATAGAATTTTGAGGATTTTGGTATGTGGAAAGTGTTAACTTTTAACTGCACTCATGTTTTCACTAAAGTATTCAAGAGAATACACGATTAAGGACTTTGAGTGTTTGGAATGTGACCAACAAGACATATCTTATGATATGTGGGGATCAACGACAGTATTAAATCTCTGGTAATCGTTGTCACTATATTATGAGAGTGGACTGCAGTATTATGTATAAGCCTAAATATTAGACTGGATTATGTTGGACATAAGTTAGTATTGTTTAAGGATAGAAGATTTTCGATATTATTGATGGGATGTTATAGTAACGTAGTTTTAGAAAAAGGGACAACCTGCAGGATGGGCGACAGCCCATCGCTTCGGACAAGGCTGTAGGAATCGAACCCACAACCGAAGTGCGACTGACCTTTATCGCCTACCACTAGCCTACAGGAAGTCCCTGTTTAGTAGAAACTAATTTTATTATATTAAGCAGTATGATATATGAAGTATAAGTCCATTTTAGGAACCATATGTGATTAATCTCACTATAGAATGACTTATGTATATTTAATAACTTTTTCTAACCTTTTGTTTGAGACAGATGGAATGACCCATCATTCTATCACATAATCTGTTAACACTTCACAAATAACAAATTCAACTTCATTTATTTAAGAGATGAAGTAGAAATTGTTCAAGGCACGAATAAAAGTGAGATTGTACCAAAATAAAGTAAGTATTTATTCTAATTCAAATTCTTTAACTTTAGGGAAATGATCTTGAAAACCAAAAATGTTGTCCTAGTTCTCTTATACCTGATGAATTGGATGGTACCTTAGATCGTCACAAATTTATGGATTTGTGATTGTTGGATTTTCCATAGCCATGTTCTCTACCACTCTCCATCAGAACATGATGATTATATTTTTCTTCTATATCCATATTTTCACCTATGTGGAAACCCAGTGATTAGTTTATTTGGGTAACCGTTGCGTTTCATACTTTTGTTTTTAAAGATTGGTTTTGATATTCCTTTTTACGATGTGGGTTTCTATTAAAGAAACTTTTGAATAGTAAACCATTTATAACCCCGACGAATTTCGAGGGCGAAATTCATTTTAAGGGGGGTAGAATGTAACAGCCCAAGATTTTATATTCTTTTTAATTTTATTAATGTCTTGTGTTGTACGCTACACCAAAAGGAGCTTGCACAACACACATCCTTGACTTGCCTTGCATTACACGCAATCGCGACCTTCCTCGATAGCGTGCGTAATACGCAATACTGAGTTTCATTAAACAACGATATGCTATTAAAATATTATTAAAACTAGCCGTTATGAATAGTAATAACCACTTTTTAAAATTCTATAAATCTTATTTTTCAAAATGAACTTCATTTTTGGATTCGGAATATCGAAATTAGCTTAGGTTGAAATTTTGGTGATTTTCGGATAACTTTCATATTTTGATGAATAGTGAAAATTACTAAATTATAATTAAAAACAACTTTTTTAATCGAAATAATTAATAGTGATAAATCATTAATTTGAGTGGTTTTAAAGTATATTTAGAATATATTTTTACAATTTAATACAATGTTGGTCATTGGATGTAATTTCACATTTAAACTAGACATAAACAAGTGTCAATCTTTTGATAGATATTGTTTCTTAAAAACACGCTATTTGTTTTAACAGCGGGATTTAATTATAAAATTAATTAATGCAACTTTTATGTTATGAATTTGGAAAAATAGACTTCATTTTTGAATTCGGAATATGAAATATAGCTTGGGATGAAATTTTGGCATTGTTCTGAAAAACATCAAATTTTGATGAATAGTGAAACTACTAAGTGGTAGGTTAAAAACTGAATTTTGCATAAAACTTAATTTTACCGCTTCTGTGAATGGAATTTCGAAAATCCGAGAGACACAGTTAATATCAAGGACTAAAATGTGGTTCAATGAGATGAAAATAATTTTTTGGTGAATAGTAACTTTTTACTTTATTTTACCACGGTTAATAGTAAATAGGGTAACTAAGGGTAAATATGATATTAATATTACCCTAACACATGTCCTAATTCTATTGGACAAGTGTAATTCGACCAAAAAAAACTTAGGAATAAAATATGACCATTTAGGCCCACTTGGATTAGATTAGGACATTTATTATTAATTTATTTAAAGAAGGGTTAAAATAGTTAAAATCAAAGTTTAATAAGTAAATCATTTTTAATATGGGGTTATACATAAGATAAATTCGACTATAAATATTCATTAGAAATCTAAAAAGATTTCCTACATGATGGTATTTTATTTGTAATTTTTAGACATCAAATAATATAATTTATTTATGACACAAAAATGATGCAGTAATTATCTTATTAATGAAATATTGACATAATTGATAATATAAATACCAAAATAAATGTAATTTAAGACTTTTTATGAATTAAACTAATTTTCTAGGTTACTATGATATATTAGTGTTGATTTAATCAACTTGGTTCTAACATATAATTCTGTTATGACTTTCACAAAAATCATATATCAAATAGTGTCAAAATTGACACAAAATAGTTTTTAAATAAAATATTATATTATTAATTGTTATTTTATTCCTAAAAATCTAAGGTTCGGCCAAATGACTTAGATAAGGATATATATATTAATAATAAACAATTTGGGGTTCGTTTGGCATGTTATAGTAAGTGTATTTACCATATAGTGAAAGAAAACAAAAAGACACGGTAAAAGTTAAATTATTTAACTTAGAGTTAAATCTAATTGATAAGGTTAAAATAATACCCTAAACTTGTCTAAATCTTATTGGTTGATAGGATTTCGACCCATCCCCACCTTATCTTCGAAATAAGACCCTTTGGAACCATTATAAACCGATTTTGACTTTAATATAAAATAATATTTTGAGATATTCCTAAGGTACCCCTCTCCTCCCTTATAAAAGGACACCTCCTCCCCCTCCTCCTCACACCAATTTTAGCACTCAAGCTCGGCCAAACCCTGCCAAAATCCCTTCTCCACTTCCCTAGAAACATCCTAGAGGTTCTGGTCTTCCTCAAAGACCAATTCTAGTGCCCTAAGAGGAGGTCTCAAAGAGGCACTTCAAAGAAGAGGTAATTACCGTTACCAATTCTTTCATCTTTATTTCTTCTTCCACTTCTTCTTCGTAGGTTGTTTCATTATGAAGTAATAACATCAGTATCACTCATATACTGATATGTTATTATAAGTATTAAACAACCCTATTTCACCATCTATCCATCCTACGGAAAAAGAAATCACCGCGCGTGCGTACGTACGGAATACCGTCTCCACGCCGTGGTGTAATCTATTTTCCACCACCACCTTACATGGATGGGTATAATGGTGTAAAGAATAACTATACATAGTTATTACAACATCATATTGATTCTGATATATTTTATAATCCAATTCAATTCAATATTTATAGAAATGATATCATCGCTCGTGCGTACGTACGGAATACCGTCTCCACGACGCGATGAGATTCATTCTCCATGTTAACCATTTAAGAATGATTATAATGTATATATAAGAAATAATAATGAAATATATGACATTATAAAGCTACTGGATTTATGTATATATATACATATGTATGTCATCTACTTACTTCCATTTCAAGACAATAAGGAAAGGAAAACAGCGTTCATGCGTACGTACGAACTACCGTCTCCATGAACGGTGTTTTTCATTTTATTTATCTACCTATTATATATATATATATACTGAATATATATGATATATAAATCATATTTTATATTCTGGAAGTAAGTAAATCATGATATAAGTAATAATGATGTCAAGAACAACAAGTCAAAACACCTATGATAAAAGAAACGATTTTACCCAAAACGCTTCTTTAACATGGAATTTACAAAAGAACGGGTAATATAATGTCATAAGTGAACCATATATGATATCATAACAATGAATATGATTCTCTAATAATTAAATGACATTATTTAAATCATTATACAGGAGGTTCGGACACTTACGAAGCAAATCGGACCTAAGGTAAGAGAAATATCACAATCTCATTTTTATCCGAGATTGTTTATTCATAAGTATTTACTGGGGTGTATTTTATCATCCACATCCATGTTCCCTCAATATGTAATATTATTTCCATCCACCTAAAATTGTTTAAATCCAATTTTACCCTTCTATGAGTTTTTAGTAAAGGATATGAAAGGAATCTTTTTTTCGTTTTTCGTACGAGGTACTTTTTGACTTTTCCGACAAAAGTACGAAGAATTTTTTTTTTACTTATACGGCACGAACGGATTTATAATATTTTATAAAGACTTATTTTTATGAAGATTCCTCTAAAATATTTCATGACTATTTTCAATAAAATCTCTTTCTTTTAAAATTGCATGATGTTTTGTGAAAAGAAATTGATTTTGAAGAAGAAAGGATATTTTCCTCAAGAATTCAATTCAAGTGTTTTATCAAAATTATTTTCCATATAAGATAATAAAGGGTTCTGTTTCTATCCATATTTTTTTACATTGATTTGACTATGTTGTGATGGAATTATGTTTATGAATACCTTTATCTTATATGAATGGTTTTATGATGTCATGTTGTTTAAGAATCCCATTTTTATTACATGGGTTATGCAATGATGTATGATTTATGATTTTGTGGCACACATAAGAAAGGATTCATTAAGAGATGGGTGGGACCTATATCTCCCTCCAATGCATTGGGTAAAGATTTTATATCTCATGAGATAGACATGGCTGGAATGGTAGGTTATACCGGTTCAGTGAAACAGGACTGAAACGAGGATTACTCGATTCAGAAAGGGATTTTGTCCACTAAGATAGTCTTGGCAATGAGTCTTGACTAACAAGAAATGATTCTCTATGATTATGTGTGTATGCCACAATGAGTAATGTTTTAAGTTATGATTTCATTTCACTACTATGATTTATCCCATGTTATGAAATTATGCTCTCTTTTGCAGGTTAAGATTTCCAAAAATGTTATGTTCTTATGAAAATTATGTGATTGATATTTCTTTTGTTTACCCTTACTGAGCATTTGAGCTCACCCTTTTATGTTTTATTTTCCCCAGGACATAAAGAAAGGTTTTAGGTAAAAAAAAAAGGAAGATCTTTATGGGAGATGTTGAAGATCTTTCACCAGGATTAGAAGATTACGTTCCGAGTTTCCAAAGACACTAAACTATTACGATCCTTGTGTGTGTGTTTTTGTTATGTATTAAGTATTCCGCAAAAGTAATGTAATGTCCATGTACGTTAGTCTTCAGGTCTCTACAAATAATATCAAGAGAGGGGTTATCTATGGATCCAGAAAAAATAGAGGTCATTGAAAGATGTTCGAGACCAACAATAGTAACTGAGATCCAAAGTTTTCTTGGTTTGGATAAATATTATCAATGTTTTTTGAAAGATTTTTCATGATTATATAATCCACTCACCAAGTTCAATCAAAATGGAATTAAGTTAGTTAGGACGAAGTAATGTAAAGTGAATTTCAAAGAGCTAAAAAGAAGGTTATCCAGTGAACCTATGCTCACACTTCCTTGTAGTGGAGAAAGGTTTGTGATCTATAGTGATGCATCCAAGAAGGGGCTAGGATGTGTTCACATGAAAAATGATATGGTGATAGCTTATGCCTCATGAAAGTTTAAAATTCACGAGCAAAATTACCAAACTCATGATTTGGAGTTAGCTGCGGTAATCTTTGAATTAAATATATAGAGGCATTTTCTTTATAGTGAAATGTGTGATATTTATACTGATCATAAAAGTTTAAAGTATATTTTCAGAAAAAAGGAGCTGAATATGCACCAAAGAATATGGTTAGAGTTGATTAAAGATTATGACTTCTCAATACATTACCACCATGGGAAAGCGAACAAGGTGGAAGATTATTTGAGTTGAAAAGACCATGATATCTTATCCATGATGAGGATCAAGAAAGATCTAATATTTATGGGTTTTCAAAGGATAGATCTGGAAATTTTAATGGAAGGGGAGAAATATTATATTTCTCAAATGAATGTTCAACTATCTATACAAGTGAAGATTATGGAGGTGTAGAAGGAAGATGTAGAGTTACAAAATAAGGTGAGAAATATTCCTTTATTAAACCTAGATTGTGATGGAATAATAAGGTTCAGGAACCACATTTGTATTCCTACCATATAATAATTAAATAAGGAGATATTGGATGAGGCTCATAGTTCTCCATTATCTATTCACCCAGGAAGCACAAAGATGTACGGGGATATGAAAGAGTATTTCTGGTGGGATGGAATGAAAAGAGATGCCTTCAAATATATCTCTTGATGCTTGGTTTTTCAGAAAGTTAAGGCTGAGATACAAAAGTCTAAGGGGATGTTACAACCATTTCCCATACCAAAATAAAAATAGGAAATCATCACTATGGACTTTATTGTTGTAATTACTAAAACATATAAAGGTCATAATGTTATATGGGTTATAGTTGATCGCCATACGAAGTCGGCACACTTCATTGCTATTAGAGAGGATTTCTCTCTTGATCATCTTGATAGGGTATATGTAAAAGAAGTGGTAATATTGCATGGAGTACCACTTTACATTATATCTGACTGGGATATGAGGTTTACCTTGAAGTTCTAGGGAAGTATTCAGTGTGCTCTGGATACAAAGTTAAGCTTTATCACTGCTTATCATCCTTGGACAAACGATCAGTCTGAGAGGACAATTAAAACTATGGACGACATGATGAGAACTTTCCCTTTGGATTTTAAAGGTGGTTAGGATCAACACCTACCTTTGGTGGAATTTTATTACAACAATAGATTTCACTCTAGTATTCAGATGGATCCTTATGAATCCCTATATGGAAATAAGTGAAGAACTACAAATCTATGGGATGATGTTGGGGAAAGAAAGCTATTAGGACCTAATCTTGTTGATAAAATGGTAGAAAAGGTCATATCTATTCAACAACACACAAGATAAGCTCAGAGTCGAAAAAAAGTTATGCTGACAACCAAAAAAAGACTTAGATTTTGAAGTGGGTGATAAGGTGTTCCTATGAATATATATCTGGAAGAGAGTAATGAGATTTGGAAAGAAGGGAAAGTTGAACCCTAGGTATATCGGTCCTTTTGAAATTCTGGATCATGTTGGGAATGTAGCTTACCGATTGACGCTTCCATCGAATCACTCTCAACTTCATGATGTGTTCCATGTATCTCTCCTAAGAAAGTACATACCTGATCCTTCACATGTACTAAGCTCAGAATTCATACCACTGGAGCAAGATCTTTCTTATGAAGAATAACCTATAGAGATTCTGGATCATAGAGAAAAAGTTCTACGAATTAAGACCACTCGCTTGGTTAAAGGTTTATGGAGGAACCACCAATTTGAAGAAGTTACATGGGAAATTGAGGATTTGATGAGGGATATGTATCCTCATATTTTTTTTTCAAGTGATGAATTTTGAAGATGAATTTTAGTTTAAGGGCGGTAGAATGAAACACCCAGATGTTTTTTATGAAATATTTTCTTTAAATAATTTTTATTCTTCAGTAGCTTGCTTTGCACAAAATCATGTGTTTAAAAAACCTGTGATATCCCCTTATTATAAAATTACTGTTATAACCTAGCTGTTAGGTTAGCGGGAATAATTATAACTAACTTATGAAAATGCATTGTGAATTCATTGGCTATGAATTATTTATGAAAAATATAAATCAATTAGATATTTGTATTTTTGAGTGAATTTATTTTGGTAATGAAATTAATGATATATATATGTGTTATATAATTAATATTTTTTTTGGATATTCATCCAATAGAGATTTTTGTCATAGGGTATAAATAAAACCCTACTTGATATATAGAAACCTATTTTTTTAAAAGTTTTATTTTACACCTTTGAATGGAGAACTGATTTTAAATTAATATTTTGACACATTAATAATTTTTATATGAAAAAATAATCATTATATTTTGAAGTGAGATATAAAAATTTACTTTGGATGAATTTTTTATATTTTTTCTGATAACTTTCATGTTTTGATGAATAGTAAAAATACGTTAAATAACTTTATTTCAACAACGAGATTAATTTTAAATTAATTACTACGAATTCTGTGTTTTGAATTTTGAAAAATAGATTCCATATTTGGAATCAGTTAGTCCAAATTATTTAAATAACTTTATTTTATTTTTGGGAAATATGAATAGTAACTTCGTTAAATTTTATTAACATGGTAAAAGGGTAAATCCGGTAATTAAGGGTAAAAATAATGTTACAAAACTACAATAATAATTTTCTTAATATAATTGGATGATTATAATTTTCCCTAAAATATACTTGGGTCTAAATGGTATCCATTGTAACCAACTTGGATAAGATAAGGACATTTAATTTATTTTATTTAAAGAAAAGTGAAATATCTCTCACTCCAACTTTAATAATTAAATTATTTTTGATATATGGTTATATAGAAGATAAATTCGATTATAAATACTCATTTGAAATATATATTTTTTCTTTATCATGATAATTAATTTTTAATTTTTATAAAATAAATAATTACCTTAAATACTTATACTTGGTTGATAAAAAATTAATTAATTGATTAGAAATCAATAAAACAATTTTTATTAAAATATTAATTACCCTCAAAATGCCCAAAAACTTTACCAAACCTTATTTTTAGAGTATATATTGACCATAAGCATCCAAGGGTCTACTTATTAATCATTTGGTGTCTTATATAAGAGATTATGACACTTATATTATTTTATTCAAAGTGAAGATAAATTTGTCACATTCATGTTTTAAAAGAGTATAACATTTTTAATGTTGTGTTTTTCAGAAGATAAATTCGACTACAAGTATTATTATGAACTATAATGGATTTATATTCATAATATTATTTTATTTTTAATTTTTATTCAAAAAATAATTATATTAAATAATTACACAGGATTGAGGTAGTAATTATTTTATTAATGAAGAGATCAAATAAATATTATTAAAAATATTTTAATAAATATAATTTGGGATAATTATTATGTAAAATGAATTTTATATATTACTTTAAAAGCTTATGGGTATAATAAAATATTTTCATCTTGGTTCACTTATTATTTTTATATTTTAAAAAATCCATGAAATAAATAGTGTGAAAATTGACATTATTGATATTTTGTCAAAATAAGGTTTTATTAAATTATTTAAAAATCATAAAACATTTTAAAAAATATATAATAATTATTATATGGTATGAAATGTTCTAAATTATTAATTTATGGTTTAATTGACTTCAAATAAGTAATTATTTTACCCTTTTAATATTTAAATATTTGTTACCCTAGTTAAAAATTAAATAGAATAACTAAGTGTTAATTAAAATGATAATGCTTAAATTTACATAAAAACTTGTCTAAAATTTATTGCCTTGTGATATTAAAACAATATATAATATCATATTCAAAATTGGGACACTTTGGAGGTTTTAAAGTGGGGTTTTATTTTATTATAAATTAACATTTTTGTGGTTTCCAAAAGTGTCCCTCACCTCAATTATTAAAGGGCACTTCCTTCCTCAAATCTTTACTTCATTTTGAGCCTTCAATAACGACCATTACCTGAAAATTTACCTTATAATATTAACTAGAAACATTATAAATGTCTTGGTATTCTTCAAATACCAACTCTAGTGATCTAAGAGGAGATTTAGAGGATGCACGCCAAAGAAGAGGAAATATCATTTACCGATTCTTTCAAACTTATTTCTTATTCTTCCACCCCATGAGTTGTTTCATTATAAAGTAATAACTCAAGTATCACTTATATACTAATAGTTTATTATGATTATGAAACAACCACAGTCCACCATCTACCCATCCTATGAAAAATGAAATCAGCACGCGTACGTACGCATGACTTACCGTCTCCACGCCGTGGTGTAATCTGTTTTTTATCACCACCTTACATGGATGGGTATAATGATGGAATTAGTAAATATATATATTATTAATATAAGATTATATTTATTCTGAGATACTATGCACCATATACTTCAATACCATTCAATAATTATGGGAAAGATATTGTCGCTCGTGCGTACGCACGACTTACCATCTCCACAGTGCGATGTGATTCATTCTACATAGTATTCATTAAAGCATGATTATATAAATGAATTTAATAAATAAATAAGATATATATTATACTAATACCATGCTGTAAATGATATAATTATAACCTAAAAGTAGGAATAAGAACTTATCTGACAAAACATGCATAAGAACATAAAATAGTTAATACCCGAATAACGAATAATAATGAAATGTTACTAAAAAATGGATGGAAATGTGATCATAAATGTTATCATAGAAATTATTATGATTCTATAATAAATCAATAACATTATTTAAATCATTATACAGGAGGTTCAGATACATACGAAGCATATCAAACCTAAGGTAGGGGATAACTTTGAAAATATCATTTTTATTTGAGATTGTTATTCGTAAGTATTTACTGGGGTATATTTATCATCCACATCTATGTTTCCTAAATATATATTTCAAAATATTATCTATATCATTTTATAATTATTTAAAGTAAATTTTACCCATTGGTGAATGTTTAATAAATGATATGAATGGAATCTTTTTTCGTTTTCGGTACGAGGTACTTTTTGACTTTTATAGAAAAAGTACGGTAAGAATGTTTTTTTAACTTGTATAAAATGAATAGATTTTTATTCTTTCACTATGTATTATTTCCTTGAATATTCCCCTACGATATTACAAGTTTATTTTCATATAAAATTATTTCTTCAAAAATTGTGTGGCATTTTGAGGAAGGAAAAAGTTTTTGAAGAAGAAAGGATATTTTCCTCAGGAATTAATTTCAAGTGTATTCTCAAAATTATTTTCCATCTAATATGACACTCTTTAAATAAGGTTATATTTATATCCCTATTATTATTATTATTTTATTACATTTATTATGGAATTTTATTTATGAAATCCATTTTTTATATCAATTATGATGGAATGATGTTTAAAAAACCCATTTTATTTCTTGGGTTATGCTATGGTGAATGTTTTTCTGGTTTTTAGAACACATAAGAATGGTTTCATTATGAGATTAATTGGACCTATATATCCCTCCAATGCATTAGGTAAAGATATATATCTCATGATATATACATGACTGGAATATAAAGTAAATCTGGTTCAGTAATACAGGACTGGAAAGAAGAGTGAACTCGGTTCAGTAATGGACTTTGTCCTCTATGATGGTCTCAACAATGAGCCTTGACTAATATGAAATGATTTTATATTCTTATGTTTGTATGAAAATAAATTTAATGTCTTATGTTATGACTATTGGGATTACATTTCCATTTTATGATTTATCCCATGACATGATATAATGATATTTTATATGCAGGATAAGATTTTAAAATGTTATGTTATTATGATTATGACATGATTGCTATTTACCTTGTTTACCATTACTAATAATTTGAGCTCACCATTTCATATGTTTCTTTTCCCTTGTCTATGAAGAAGGGTATTAAATAAGATATGTAAAAATAGAGTCTAGATTTAAGAAATAAGCGGGAGACAATATGGATGTTTTATAAACCATTTGTTTATGTTTCCCAATTTCTTAAGACACTAAACCTATAAGGTCTTGGTGTGGTTTTTTTTTTATTTTATGTAATAAATATTCTTCAATATTAAAGTAATATCTATATGTAAATTATGGGATGTTATACTCTTTTCATGTGGAATAACAATGACATCCAGTAACCATATATCCATGGCATAACATAACCTGTATTGGCCCCTTTTCAAGGATATCTATGAGCATGTGGTACAACCATTCAACCCATAACCATATGAACATGGAATAAATATACAAATATTGGCCAAGCCTACTACGTAAGAATTTTATCATGGGACTGGGAATAGAATGCTCAATATAAGAATCACTACATCTGGATAGGCCGATCTCGATCAATATAAGCATTATAGCATGGGACTAGGTAGAGCCCACTAAATATAAGCATTACAATGTGGGACTAGGATGATACCACTCAATATAATAATTACAGCATGGGACTGGGCAGATCCCACTCAATATATCCATTAAAACATGGGACTGGACCAAGCCCACTCAATATAAGTATTATATCATGGACTGTGGATATCTTACTAAATATAAAAATTACAACATTTTAAGAAAATAAGTAATTATAATAAGGGTATCACAATATCACATCATATGTCGAAATGGATAATTATGAAAATTACCATTTTTCTTTCAATTAAACTTTCATTTATATCCCAAACGATCGACAATAATATCAATAAAAATAATCCATTACCTAGGGATTATATATTAAGAAATCACATAAGGTCTCATTTAATTATAAATACACTTTAATCCATTATACAATTCATATTAATCAAGTGTTCTCTCACCCAAAGGGTATCCATAATCCATATCGTATCAATAATTGAATCCAAAGGTATCCAATAAATATTCCAATCCATGATTTATCATTAGTAAATGAATAATTTAATTAGATCACACTATATGTTGATGTAATTGAAATATTTCACATACATGAAAATTAAATAGAACATAGGGTTATATTTAGACTCTAAAACTTTATTCGGTGATTAAAAAAACACTTCCGAATGGAAAATGACAACATGGACGAAGGTATACAAGATTAAAAGAAGAACCTAGATCAAACTAGCTCATGATAAACATGATTCTATAATAAATATCAAATGAATACACCACTTCAAAGGAAGAATAAGGATAGGAGAAGATGACCAAAGAAAAAGGCCTACTAGGGATCAAACACCAAACCACGATGTCCGAAGGTTATGAAATCACCTTATAATTTCTAGGAGTTTACTAGGTATTTTGAGGAGGGGTTTAAATGAAAGAATGAAGAATAAATCATCCAAATTGGCCACTTAAAATTGCTTCTCACTATAAATACATGGTGTGTAATCCATTTCCACACAGTGTATTCCTTTTTAAAGGGATACACAGAAAAAACCCATCACCTCAGGTTAATATTTTTCCATGTCAACATTTAAAAAATTTGTATTAGGTTCATGATGTGTAACCACTTCACATCATGAACCAGTTCATGACATCTTTATGGTGGTAGTTACATGTCATGCAACATGTACATGGAATGTAAATGATTTGTAGATAGTTTTCATACCAAATTCTATATAAGGGCTCGAACCACCTCTAAGTCCTTTCAAACCATGTAAAACCCTCATAATCTTATTAAAAACATTTATACATAGACTCCATTAATTCTAATAGTCATACATACATAAACTTTAGGTCATTTTACTAACAAATGATACCCATCTCCGAACAAAACTCAACCACCAAGGTCCAATGAAATACTCAAAGAGGGATATACATAAAAAAGGACAAAATCTTACATATGTTATCTAGAACATAGATTAATATTAGAAAACCAACAATCTCCTATTAAATTTTCTAAAATATTATCAATACTTGGAAGAGTGTATATATTATTGATCATCACCAGATCATCTTTCAGTAGTCTACACACAACTTCATATAACTATTCACCTTATTGGTGAATAATTCTTGAGCACCCCACAATGAAACACTAGGTTAGATTAAACCATTATAAACTAGGTCATATATTTGAATCCTCAAATCCAATAACTTATAGGGTTACATCTGTTAAGGATAAATTAAAATTAGTTGAGCATAAAACTATAATCTTATCCCAGACTTGATGACACGCCAAGGGGGTAGTGTCACAACCATCTTAAGGATGTAATAAAAAAATTCCTTGATATAATTAAGAGTTTCCACCTTCCCATATCCCACTAAATTTATTTATAGTTCTATTATAAAGGAAAATATGGGATCTATATGCCTACTTCCAATTATATAACCCCATTCACTGAAGAAAACCACATACTAAAAATCTACATCTGATAACAAAACCCTCCTCTAGAAGTAATTGATATCTCCCATAAATAATACAACCAAACTATGATAAGGATGACCTAGTAAAACTATATATATATAAAGAAGAGAACCCCACATGATTGATGAATCCCCATCATCATCTTACACCCCTGGAACACATCATATAAGAAGGTTAGTCCTCCTAATGTCATAGTCAACACCAGGGGAGCATAAATTCTCTCCATATCTAGTACCCGTTCATAAATTAGGGTGGGTTAAATGAAGGAGTGAGAGAATACTAAATAAAATAAGAAATAACTAAGGGTAGATGATAAGATAATTAAAACTATGATGATATTTTACCCCTTTTGTGTCAAAATCTCCATAGCATGAAATATTCCACACCATAATCATCTACCTCACTACTAACTAAGACCTCCATGACCATGATCATGTTGGGGTACCTAAGAACATGGAACATCCTGAGGTCATCCCCAAACTTCCCCTTCACCTCTTAGTGGAGTATAAGCCTGCTACCCCTACTACTGATATGGACTCACTGGAAGAAGATGACGAGGATGTGGCTGAACTAAACTTCCACCACCATTCTAGGCTCTAAGAACCATTAGAAAATGATGTTGGTTATAATGATTCCCCCACAGACATAGAAAAATAGTCTAAATCCCCCAGGAGAATAACAATATCTACTGGACCTAGAAGACCAAATAAGAAGCTGCTGGGGATGAATTCGCAATGGTCAAAGCCTCAACAGACCTAGAATCTGAGATCTACTACTCTATACTCTAATCCTAGAGGAACCATGATGGATCCACTCTCATGATAAACCTCATCATAAGAATAACTAACAAGGACACCCAAAAATCATCCCAAGCCTGAATTAGACTGAAATAAATCTCAAGCTCCTCTAACCAATGCTCTGTATCTATATCGAAGACACTCTGCTCATACATCACCAATCCCTACTACTGAAAAGCACAATGTTCTTGCTTCCATGACTCATCCTCCTCTATCATTTCAATCCTACAATGATCAATCAGATCAACCTACTGAACCTATACTAGATGAGCTACATGCACACGAAAATCAAAATCCATCCATGAAAAATAAAGATGAACCATAAGCCTATTAGCCTAGAATATTATCAAGGTTTATTAAATTAATTCAATTTAATTCCTCAAGTAGACCTAATTTAGATAATAAAATAAATAAACATGATTATGACACCTTCCCTAGGTATCCAAACTATAATATGAACCACCATACTTAGTCATTTGATAGACTCATAGTCCTTGAATTAGATCACTGGTGACCCTAAAAATCATATGTCATAGCTGATATTAATTTCTTATGCCATGCACCAAGATCATCTGGTACCATTTCCCTACCAAACCATGAAATAATCATAGTTCCTAGCTTCAAAATATACCACATCTATTAAACTCACCTTTCACACAACTTTTTCATGACCCTCTCTCTCCATAGGCACCCCTCTTACTATGATAATTAAGGAAGATAGATAATGGACCCCTCGAGTCATGCCTTTAGTAGGTCTTGGGTTTGTGACCATATTTTAGGGTATAAAATGATCTCACATATGGACGATGTTACCATCAATTATATAAAAATTAATTAGAGATAAAATAAAAACTATTTAGAATCTATATATCACAAAGGAAAAATGAAAAAAAACCATTCCATAATTATTTTATAATATAACAAAATAAAAATAGTGTCCCAAATAAATACCCAAAAGTAATCCTAAGGTAGTGAATAAGAAAGGTATCTGATTTCAAGGCTATTAATATCCATATCAGTCATTTAATTACTCCTAAAAACCTAAAAAACAGTTTGTATATTTGTAGGGTGATCATAAAATGTATACTCAATAGGATCAAATCCATGGTCTCTCATTCACATGTTGATATAATATACTAAAAAATAGTGAAAAAAAACCAAATTGAACCTAGAAAATTCAACTAACCAATATCATCCTCAATATGACACACTCAACAAATAAAAATTTCAAGTGCAATAATATAATAAGAAGAATTTTGGTAAAGGGTACCCTGCATCACTTTCCCACTAATTTTCTACTCTCAAACCCCAATGTCACATTTCATAACACTCCAATCCATTATATAATGATCATGCATAAAGACACCTGAGAAATTAAACCACATCATTATAGAATACACATGGGAAACCACATTGTACCATACACAATTTTCAACAAATAATCACATTTACATCCTTCAATAACCACAACCATTTAACCAAAATAGTTAAGATTCATGAACTTTTAGGATATAAACAATGTTCCATCCCACTACCATGACTGAACCCCACTATGATCCACCTCATTCTATCATCAATCACCACCTCTAGTGAACTATATTCACAATCCATTGTAGTACATATGTTAGAATCTCTCCTAGAAGAGAGATAAGATAATAGGGGGTATCTATCCATCCAACCTCACCATACTGGATGTTTGGGGAAAAAATATGGAACCAAAAACCTTTGGGAGTAAGTGTAAACACATGAATAATGTGAGGGATGTATATGAATAACATAAAAGTACATTATTATTAGATAAAACACAATCCCTACTTATATGTTCATAAAAATATTACCATATCTATTGAAAACATCACCATAATTCCTCACAACCTTCACCACTACCACTGGTACCTCTAAGTACGTCCAAACCCACAAGAAAGACACAGATAATCCTCATTCCAAGTTCATTTTTAAATAAACCCATTTATAGATTTTAAAATTACAAACCATATTAATTTATAAAGACTATTCATTTCATATTTAATGAAAATCACTTTAATCACGATTCCCACTTTAATTATACAAGTTCATTAATCATTCCAACCCATGTAATTTTAGTTTCATCATTAACATTACATTACATCACTACTGAGAAACTAAAAGATCAAAACACATAACAACCCTGTAACATCCCGGACCCGGGTGCCATGCAATGGGTGCCCCGAGCCCGGTTCGCCACAAGACCTCAAGTGCATTTCCCCAAATGCCAGAGGCTACCGACTAGTAGCGAGGTCCTAGGTCTGATAGTGGGGGAAACTATTCCCTCATTTGTCAAAGTGTAGCGCAGCGGAATATAAATAAAACATACGATAGCGAAAGCAGTAAACATACACAACTTAAATAACTACAGAAGTGGATATAACCAATAGTATATAAGTGATGATGCTACATGTTTCAAGTTATAAGAAAACAGCCAGAACATGTTATACATCAATACAGTACAAAAAAATACAGAGTACAACAAAACAAGAAAAATAGCTGGCAACGGCATCGTGAGCCTAGGCTCGGTCCCATGCCCTCCTACTCCACAACAACAGTCAAGTACCTATATAGGGACTCTTGCCCCTATCTACACCTACAGCAATGTAATCTGTTTGGTCCGAAAAGCGTGACCCAAACAGGGTGTGAGAAATATATCTCAGTAGGCACCCACCAAAGGCCCATGCCCAACTGCGTGTAAGCATGAAACAACAATGTGCAATAGTAAAATGCAATAAAGTAAGCAGTACTAAAAAGTAACTAACTTAAAAATTAAATTTCCATTTTATTATTCATTTAATCAATTAAATTTAGTATCGTTCTATGCTCAACAACACCACGCCCTCAGGCCAACCAGTATCTTGCCCTCAGGCTAATATTGTGAACCACACCCTCAGGATATACAGAATCTCTCCCTCAGGAATTGTAATAGAATTCTTGCCCTCAGGAATACGTAAGGTTTCCCTCAGGAGGAATAACGACATCCCTCGGGCTAATACAGTCATGCCCTCAAGCTAATATAGTCACGCCCTCAGGCTAATATAGTCACGCCCTCAGGCTAATATAGCTAACCAGGCCATGCCCAACAGGTAAACAAGCAGTAACATGCAATTCCTCTCAAGGAAATTCTACAATTACTACTTTAAAGGCATACCCTCGGTATCCTGGCCAAACATCTAAATAGTGAAACACACCCCGGGGGTGGTTCCGGATCCAAAAAATGATCCCAACCAGCATTTTATTATCAAATTTAAATAGATAATCAACTCCAGGTATTAAATATAGCAATGACCTCATCCAAACGACACCCCAACATGGGTTCATGGCACAAAAACGCACAAAACGCACAGCAGTTGGAAAACTAAACACCAAGCCACCTACCTTATACGTCAACGAGCGTTATACCCGAACGTCGACTCTAGAAACGCCCAAGAACGGCGTAGATCTGATGAAGAACAAAAACCAAACAAACGTAAATAACTTACGTTAGGAAAATAATTGGAAAGAACGGTACCAGGAGAGGATAGGGATTACCCGTGCGGTTCCAACGAGATTGTCCGAAGCTGATTCAGATTCCAAAAGAACGCCCGATGGATCTTCAAAGATCCTACCTCCTTCTTTGGCTCTAAAAATGGCTCAAGTGACTCCTCTGCCAAATGAGGAGGCTACTACCTATTTTAAGCCGAAAAAACAAAGTACATGGCGTGTACTCCTGAGTACACGACATGCACTTCTTTCATTTAACTGTTCATTTGGCGGCACCACCACACTGTTCACCCGTCGACCTGAGTACACAACATGTACTCCTGAGTACACAGTGTTTACTATCGCCCAGCTATCGGCTGCTCCACCGCCTTACTGTTTAAGCTTATCGACTGACTACACGGAGTGTACGGTACCACTACACGACGTGTAGTCAGTTCCTACACCCCTCATCACCGGGATGGATACACGCCCCGTGTACTCATCCCAACACGGCCAAAAGTACACGACGTGTGGATAAAGTACAACATCCTCTGGCTACCATAGCACCTGTACGAGAGGAACTGACCAGCCTCGAAGAACCTTCATGCTCCTGTCAACGATACAGATTGGATTCTCCTCAAAGGATGCATCATGCTGAAGCTCAACATCCTCTGGCTAAAAGGTGTGAGATGGGTCTGAGTTGTAGCGACGCAACTGAGACACGTGGAAGACGTCGTGCATGGCTCGATACCGCTGCGGTAACTGCAACCGATAGGCAACCTGCCCGACTCTCTCCAGAATCTCGAATGGCCCCGCATACCTCGATGAAAGCTTACCCTATCTCCTGATCCACTTGTGTCCCAACCTCAGCGAAACACGTAAGAAAACCTGATCCCTGACCATGAACTCCAAAGTTCATCTGCGGCGATCAACATAAGACTTCTGACGAGACTGCGTGGTAGCCATCCACTTCCGAATCAACTGGACCTGCTCAGATGTCTCCTGTATGAGCTGTGGCCCCAGTAAAGCTGCCTCACCTGCCTCTAACCAGCACAAAGGTGATCGGCATGGCCTACAATATAAAGCCTCGTATGGTTCCATCTCAATAGTCGCCTGAAAATTATTGTTATAGGAAAACTCGACTAAGGGTATATGCTTCTACCAAGAGCCCCCAAAGTCTAGGACGCATGTGCACAACATGTTCTCTAGCACTTGTATCGTCCGCTCTGACTGGCCATCTGTCTGAGGGTGGTATGATGTGCTCAGAAGCACTTATGTACCCAGCGCCCTCTGAAAACTCTGCCAGAAACTAGATGTAAAGCGGGAGTCCCTATCTGAAATGATAGAACAAGGGACCCCATGAAGACGTACGATCTCTCGGATATACAGGCTTCCGAGCTCGTCCACACCGAAGGTTTCCTTGATCGGCAAGAAGTGAGACACCTTCGTGAGTCTGTCCACAATAACCCACACAGTGTCATTGCCTTGAGGTGAACTTGACAATCCCATCACGAAATCCATCGCGACATCATCCCATTTCCACTCTGGAATGGGTAACTGCTGTAACAGTCTAGCTGGTCTCTGATGCTCTGCCTTTACCTGCTGACAGGTGGAACATCTCGTAACAAAACTAGCTATCTCTCTCTTCATACCCGGCCACTAGTACTGACGCCTCAAGTCACGGTACATCTTGGTAACCCCGGGATGAACTGACCAAGCTGAAGCATGAAACTCCCGTATTATCTCCTTGCGTATATCCCCTGGAACCGATACTCGCCCATGGAAACTCAAAACTTCATCATCGCCTATCGTCCAATCGGAAGGAGGGTCCTCACTTGCCACCGACTCCCGTAGAACCAGGATTTCTGAATCCGATAGCTGCCTCATCCTCACTCTGTCCAAGAGGGTAGAAGTCACAGCTAATGAGGAAAGATAAGTCTACCCCTGACTGTCATGCACCTCCAGATGCATCTCAGAGAACAAGGCCATAAGCTTCCACTCACCACTGGCCTCCTACACTGCCTGTATCTGAGTCTTCCTGCTCAGTGCATCAGCTACTGCATTACCTTTACCAGGTGTATAGGCAAGCTCAAAATCGAAGGATTGTAGGTACTCAACCCACATTCTATGCCTCAGATTCAGGTCACGCTGAGTAAAGATATACTTGAGGATTTTGTGGTCAGTGAAAACCACAAAATGCTCTCACAATAGATAATGTCTCCAACAGCGCAATGCATGTACAACTACAGCCAACTCGAGATCATGCATCAGGTAATTACTCTCATGTGGCCTCAACTACCAAGACCTGTACGCAACAACTAGGTCTCCCTACATCAAAATGGCTCCCAGCCCAATCCCTGATGCATCACAGTAAACCGTATAACTCTTCCCCTGCTCTGGGAGTATCAGGATTGGTGCTGATGTCAACCTTCCCTTCAGGTCCTGAAAAGCTGTCTCACAAGCTTCTGACCAAACGAAATTCACACCCTTCTTAGTCAGACCTATCAACGATGCTGCTAAGTGGGAGAAGTCTTGTATAAAGCGCCTGTAGTAACCAACTATCCCTAAGAAACTTCGTATCTCAAACACGTTCTTAGGATACTCCCAGGAAACTACTGCTCTGAACTTCTCTGGGTCTACTGCAACTCCTACCTCTGAGATGATATGACCCAGGAAGTGAATCTGGTCCATCCAAAAGTGGCACTTCGAGAGCCTACCATATAGCCGATGCTCTCTCAGTGTACTCAATACGATCTCAAGATTGGTGGCATGGTCGTGTCGAGTGTGAGAGTACACCAAGATGTATTCCATGAATACTACCACAAATGAATCAAGATACGGATAGAACACACGATTCATCAGAGCCATGAAAACTTCTAGCGCGTTCTTCAATCCGAACGGCATAACCAAGTACTCATATAGACCATACCTACTCCTGAAAGTTGTGAGAGGTATATCAGATGGTCTAACGCACAACTGATGATATCCCGATCGCAAGTCAATATTTGAGAACACTCGTGCTCCATGAAGCTGATCAAACAGATCATCTATCCTCGACAAGGGATATCGTTTCTTAACCTTCAAATAGTTCATCTTCCGATAATCCACACAAATTCTGAGGGTACTGTTTGCCTTCTTCGCAAAAAGGACCGAAGAACCCCAAGGAGAAGTACTGGGTTGGATAAATCCCTTTGCCTACAACTCCTCTAACTACCTCTTGAGCTCCTGCAACTCAGGCGTGGCCATCCTATAAGGAGGAATGGACACCGATGCCACTCTTGGCACTAGCTCAATAGAGAAATCCACCTCACGCACCGGGGGGTATACCTGAAAAGTTGTCCGGGAAGACATCCCTGAAACGATCAACAACTGGAGGGAAATCCGTCTGACAAGTCCCCTGGTCATCCAGATATAAACTCGCAATCTGGGCTGTGACTCCACCTCGCACATGATGATTTGGTCCAGCTCGACTCGCCTGAACATCCCATTCGCCCTTGTATAGAAACTCTCCGCCCTTTGGTGACGTGAAACACACCCTGTGACGATAGCAGTCTACAAAGGCTCGAAAGGGAACCAACCAGTCTATCTCAAGAATGACGCCATAGCTCGTCATCTCCAAGACATAGAGGTCCCAAAGGAAATGACACCCACCAACCTCAAGGGGGCACTGCTTGCACTGACGCACACCAACCGTCCTAGTCCCCAATGGAGTGTCTAGTGTCAAGATATCGGAAGAAGTAGACACACCGAGCCCAAGGCTCTCCACAACGGGTATAGATATGAAACTATGTGTAGCACCCGTATCAAAAAGTACCGAAGATAAAACAGAAGCTACTAGAATAGTACCTCTGACTGTAGAAGGTCTGGGATCCTGCTCCTACTGGGTCTATTGCACTGCATAAGCCTGCCCAGTGCCGTGGCCCTGCGGCACAGCCTGGCTACCCTGAGCTGTCCCGCCCTGATGCCTCTGAGATCCTGGTGTCTGGCTACCATGGCCACGACCACCATCTCTGCCGGCACGCCCTGACGTATTCCAGTTCCCAGACTGGTAAGAAGCCACTGGTCCTGCTCCCGCACACGGAGTCTGCACAGAACCTCTCTCACTAGCCACTGGTAGCACCTCCCTAAAAAAGCGTTGCAGATGACCCATCTTACCGCAAGATCGACACTCCACTAGGGCTCGTGGACACTGGTTGCGCCCAAATTTACCCTACTGGTAAAAGCAGTCATTGAAGTACAAGTAGGGATCGAATCCACAGGGACCGAAGAAGTAACCTTGAGACGCTATGATTTATTGATGGATTGTCTATGAAGTGGCCAACTTTGAGGTAGATTTTAATTGGAGAACTAAAGATATAATTTAAATAAGATATAATAAAAAATTATGTGAACTAAACAATTATTGATGGTGGGTTGATCTTAGGGTTTTGCTTGGGGTGGATTGGATGAATTTATTTTCTTATAAAATTTCATGTCATTAATTCAAGACATATCCAAACAATGAGATAATTCTTCCAAATCATTCACCAATTTAATCCCTACACAATTTCAAGGCCAATCACTAATTCACTTTGAGGATCACTTTAATGAGTACTCAAAGTAAATAGATCGTACTAGCACTCAAAATGTGTCATCGTTAAAGTTGGCGAAGATGAGAAAGAATGTAACTCATCAAATGGAAATCCTAAAATAACGAATAGATTTAAATATTAAGTACATGAAATGACATTCAATCCATGACCTTGCTACTCCCTTGGATCAACCCTTAAGAGGTTAGCCCTCCATTGATGATATTCTACCAATGGAAGCGGGATGTAGACTTATGGGGGCAGAATTGAAGAAGAATAAAATTATTAAAAGAACGAACACTCCACCGTTGTGTGATGAATTCACAAGTGCGGGTGTGAATAAATTCACACCTAGATTCAACGATATCAACGTGTGAATAAAATAAAAAGAAAAAAATAAATAAGAAGAACAAATTTTATTAAGATACTCAACGTGAAAGAAAAAATTACATGGGAAAAATTGACGATACGATTACAAAATGAAAGCAGAAAATTACAATTGAAAGGAAAATATGGATTCAAAGAAAAATGTTAGATGATTATTCCCTTCACCAACAGCTCATTATATAGGCATATTAGGAGCCTTATGTCCACCCCCAACATTAAATTCACCCCCCAACAATTAAGAGAGTCAAAAGGAGGGTGAAGAATCAAAAGAAAATTGACGTTTCGAAGTTGACCCGGAAAACTGTCCAGATTCATCCTCCATTTTTACGTGTGATTTTGGCACTTCATATGGAAGAATCCGAAGGTGTCATAAATATAAAATCTCTTCGTATATGTGTCTTCTAGAAGCTCTAAAAATTTCAGGAAATTTGGCTCAGCCGTTTGGATGTTATGGTCGAAATGGTGGAACGGATTTTTGTGCATTCATGTCGGGTCCACCATTTAAATCTCAACTTCATATCCCTTTATCATCATGAATACATCAGAATTAGCTCCGGACACAGTTGAATAAAATGATCCTCATATTTTTATCTTTCTACTGTATAAAATTGAGCTTCATTGGGCTTGGTGTCTGGGCCCAACATTTGTTTGATGGGCCTTAGGCCCATTATGCTTTTTCCAGCAAGTTTCTGGCTTCAGGTGCAAAATTCTCCATCTTCCTTTGGGATTCATCCATCGGACCTAAAAGATAAAATGTTCCAAACAAAGTGATCAATAATATCCCAAAATTTAAAATTCAGAAAATGAATATAATATTGTCAACAAACAAATGAATGATTGGGCCCAAATTTGCATTTTAAACATGAATTGCATTTTTGATGAGAAATGAAGTTCTATTTATGTAATGCACTAAAAACAATGTTTATGGACTTTGGAAAAATGAATATAAAGATATTAACAATTAATATTATCCACTTTCAGTGACTAATCACACCCCCCAACTTGAGTTTTGCTAGTCCCGAGCAAAATAAATTACAAATATGAAATTCAAATCCCCCTTTCCAAAAACATTTTAATACACATTACTCACCCAAATATCTAATACCAAAAAAAATTATGAAAACCCATAAAAATCATTTAAAACAAGCTATGTCCATAAGCATATCCCAAGCCCAAGCCCATTCCTTTGTTCAAATTCATCGTCACATTTCATCCAATTCCAATTAAGCATGATAAAGTGTTGTGCATCATAAAAGATATGGGGCCCATTTTATTGTTCAAGGGGAAAAAATGGAAGCGCTAGGTGGGAATCACATTAAACCTTAAGATGATTATCCTTTTTTTTGATTTTATTTTTTTTAACCACAATAGATATGAAAATACTAACTCTGGGCAAGACAACTATGGAGTCACGATCCCCAAGTGCCGGACGCCACACATATTGTCAATTTCATGCTCTAAAATAGAGATATAAAGCCTAACTCTGGGCAAGAAAAATATAGAGTCACGATCCACAAGTGCCGGACACCACGCATTTGGACAAAACATTTCTCTATGTGGTCTTTTTTTTTGTTTTTTTTGTTTTTTTTGGATACTCAAATTAAACTAAAAGTGACCCCAGAACCCTATGCTATAATGAAAGGGACCCAAGAACTCAAATTTACACCCACGATCCAGTAGACGTGCTTTGTGGCATTTTTATTAAGAGGATGGAAATGTAAACTTTGAAAAATCACATTAGACAACCGCACTTTCCAAAAACTATGCTCATGAACTTAAACTTGCATTAAAATCAGAATCAAGGCATGCAAAATTTATTTGATATCCAATTTTAGAGTTTGCAATGTGTGTTATCATGTTTATGGTTAATGGAATTTTTCTTTTCATGCATGTTTTTTTAAAAAAAAATCATTTTTTATCTCCCCCCAACTTAGAATGACACTGTCCCCAGTGTTTAAAGAATAGAAAAGTTAGAAGGGGGTAGGAGAGGAGTTCAATGAAGAAATTTAAAATAAAAATCATGGAATGAAGTCACCTGGTGGTTGATGATGATAACGCATGCCATAGTCTCCCTTCAATCCTGGATTTGAGTCTCAACGGCTTGGATGGTGGTGAATGGATTTTCCTTATGGATTTCAACATGTCCTTTTTTTTAACCTATAAAAAAAATAAAACAAAACAAAATAAACTGATGATACATTGTCTTCTTTATATTTTCTGGGTAAGGTATTACTCAGAGATCACACCACGTGACACGGATGAATATGGCGCTCCCCTTTCATACCCATCCTTACTCATAAAAGAAGAACAGGTCAACAACTTATGGTAATTTATTATATGAAAAATAAAATGATTCAAAATGACTGGAAACAAGGAAACCATGGGTTGCCTCCCATGCAGCGCTTTTGTTTAACGTCGTTGGCTCGACTTTTACCCCCCAACTTATCTAATTCCAACTTTCAGCATTTTAATTAACCCATCTTTTTCCACTTCAATAAGATTGAGATTGATTATTTTTTTGAAATTTGTTTCATGTAAAATCCTATTTTCCACAATGATTGGTAAAATCCAAGGAATATCTGAAATGGTTGATCGATTTGAACTTATATTCTTTCCTAAGACATCAATGACCATTCCAAAATTATTGTCTTCATTAGATGAATGAACTAAAACTACAAGGTCCTTTTTATCACCTATGATGTAATTCTTGTCTGGGGAAGGAAGGATAATGATTTTGAGCTCGGTTTCATTGAAATTTCCTAAAGGAGATTGACAAAATAAATCAAAATCAGTTTCTTCTCCAAAACATTTCGAAAGAATTGGTTCATTTTGAAAATAAGATTCATCCTGAAAATTGTCCAGTTGAATATCAGAAGTGTGTGTGGGATCAATGTTTGGTATTTCTCCCAATTTTTCAGTGATTAGTGTTTTTGAAAAATCATTAATGGAGTTATATTCAGGAAACTCAGTCCATGATGTCAAATTTTCCCCTTGTGAAACCATAAAATTAATTTCCTCTTGATTTAAGCACCCATCAATAATTCCTTTATTATCTTCAACTATCCCAAATCCAATGGTTGGTTCTTCAATAAAGGCTTGAGGGGTTTGTGTGTTACAATATTCTTCTATCAATATTGAGTAAGGGATGGTTTGAGTGAGAATGGGGTCCACACAAGTTTTAATGCTTTGAAGTTCTTGTCTGAAACTTGATACCTCTGAATTCATTTTTTCCATTTGTTCACACAATTTTTGAAGAATTGTTTCAGGATTAGGATTGATAGATGTTTTGACATCATGGACTTCCTCATTATTCATCTTTTGAATCATTCTTGATAGGTATGGAAATTGTTCTTTTAAACCTTCATCATTACAAATTTCGTTCATGTTATCAGGGGTGGGGTATTTATTCAAAGGTTGATTAAAAAAGGTTGGTGATTCCCAATGTGAATTTTCAAACTGATTCCATCCTGAGTTTGTGAAGGGATATTGTTGATTATACTCCATTGGATTTATTTGAAAATTTGGAATCGTGATTTTCAGGGGTCAAAAAAAAGAAAGGGGAAAAGATAAGAGAAATGGGGATGAGAAAATAGAAATGAGGGAGAATAGAAAGATGTTCTAAGGTGACTTACTTGGTCCCCATAAACGGCGCCAAAATTTGGTTGTGCCCAAATTTACCCTACTGGTAAAAGCGGTCGTTGAAGTACAAGTAGGGATTGAATCCACAGGGACCGAAGAAGTAACCTTGAGACGCTATGATTTATTGATGGATTGGCTATGAAGTGGCCAACTTTGAGGTAGATTTTAATTGGAGAACTAAAGATATAATTTAAATAAGATATAATAAAAAATTATGTGAACTAAACAATTATTGATGGTGGGTTGATCTTAGGGTTTTGCTTGGGGTGGATTGGATGAATTTCTTTTCTTAGAAAATTTCATGTCATTAATTCAAGACATATCCAAACAATGAGATAATTCTTCCAAATCATTCACCAATTTAATCCCTACACAATTTCAAGGCCAATCACTAATTCACTTTGAGGATCACTTTAATGAGCACTCAAAGGAAATAGATCGTACTAGCACTCAAAATGTGTCATCGTTAAAGTTGGCAAAGATGAGAAAGAATGTAACTCATCAAATGGAAATCCTAAAATAACGAATAGATTTAAATATTAAGTACATGAAATGACATTCAATCCATGACCTTTCTACTCCCTTGGATCAACCCTTAAGAGGTTAGCCCTCCATTGATGATATTATACCAATGGAAGCGGGATGTAGACTTATGGGGGCGGAATTGAAGAAGAAGAAAATTATTAAAAGAACGAACACTCCACCGTTGTGTGATGAATTCACAAGTGCGGGTGTGAATAAATTAACACCTAGATTCAACGGTATCAACGTGTGAATAAAATAAAAAGAAAAAAATAAAGAATAAGAACAAATTTTATTAAGATACTCAACGTGAAAGAAAAACTTACATGGGAAAAATTGACGATACGATTACAAAATGAAAGCAGAAAATTACAATTGAAAGGAAAATATGGATTCAAAGAAAAATGTTAGATGATTATTCCCTTCACCACCAGCTCCTTATATAGGCATATTAGGAGCCTTATGTCCACCCCCAACATTAAATTCGCCCCCCAACAATTAAGAGAGTCAAAAGGAGGGTGAAGAATCAAAAGAAAATTGACGTTTCGAAGTTGACCCGGAAAACTGTCCAGATTCGTCCTCCATTTTGACGTGTGATTTTGACACTTCATATCGCCGAATCCGAAGGTGTCATAAATATAAAATATCTTCGTACATGTGTCTTATAGAAGCTCTCAAAATGTCAGGAAATTTGGCTCAGCAGTTTGGATGTTATGGTCGAAATGGTGGAACGGATTTCTGTGCATTCATGTCGGGTCCACCATTTAAATCTTAACTTCATATCCCTTTATCATCATGAATACATCAGAATTAGCTCTGGCCACAGTTGAATAAAATGATCCTCATATTTTTATCTTTCTACTGTATAAATGTGAGCTTCATTGGGCTTGGTTTCTGGGCCCAACATTTGTTTGATGGGCCTTAGGCCCATTATGCTTTTTCTAACAAGTTTCTGGCTTCAGGAGCAAAATTCTCCATATTCCTTTGGGATTCATCCATCGGACCTAAAAGATAAAATGTTCCAAACAAAGTGATCAATCATATCCAAAAATTTCAAATTCAGAAAATGAATATAATATTGTCAACAAACAAATGAATGATTGGGCCCAAATTTGCATTTTAAACATGAATTGCATTTTTGATGAGAAATGAAGTTCTATTTATGTAATGCACTAAAAACAATGTTTATGGACTTTGGAACAATGAATATAAAGATATTAACAATTAATATTAGCCACTTTCATTGACTAATCAGACACTGCGGTCTCTTGTGCCCCTCTCTGCCACACTGGTAGCACCTGATGGGGCCACCTGAAGAAGCTTCCTAGCTGGTAATTCCACCCTAAGAGAAGTCCATCCGTCTCTTCCTCTTGCTAGTAGAAATAGTACCAGTAACTGGTGCTGAACCACCATGGCCCATACCACTAGCTTCCCACAGGTTCCTCTCTATAATCAGCGCCTGGTTCACAATCGCGTGTACAATAGGCAACCTGAAAACATTCACCAGCACTCGGATGTCATACCGAAGACCATCCTCAAAACGTCTGGCTCTCAACGTCTCATCACCCACCAGCACAGGTGAAAAGCACTGAATCTCTGTAAAATGAGTAGAATAGTACATCACCGACATAGCACCCTGCTGTAGATTCATGAACTCTCAAGCTCTATCTTCCCTCAAATTATCGGGAAAGAAGAAGTCATAGAAGAATGCTTGAAAATATTCCCACTCCATATCACTATGATGCTATGACTGGGTGGTAACATCCCACCACCTCTTGGAGGAATCACGCATCATGTAAGTCGCGAGCTTGACCCTCTGCCCTGGAGGCGTCTCAAGATGCTCGAAAATAGTCTGCATCGACCCCAACCAAGACTCCGCAGCCTGTGGTCCGCCATCCCCTGAAAACGTAGGCAGATGCTGCTGCTGAAAGATACGTGTCAGCTTGGCCATAGATGTGGCAGCCTGCGGTGCTCCCTGAAAGGTCTTCATGAACCGAATAAAGCCTTCACGGAACTGCGCCTCTGTGCCTGTGTCCGGTATAGCAGCTGGCGCCGCATCTGGCTCCACTGGAGGATCAACTGGTAGCCCATGGCCCACCATCTTCGGAGTATAATCGTCGCCGCTCTCCTGGAGAACAACTCGCGGTCGTCTAGGTGGCATGACTCTACAAGGTCAAAAGCACGCCTCAGGTTCAAGTTTATTAAGACTAAAAGAGAAGGAACCACAAAGGAAAAAGAGGAAGAAAGAATTTCAAAATTTGAAAAACAAGACTACACGGCGTGTACACTGACTACACAACATGTACTTGACTTCCCTTCCCCTGCCCGGGTCCTTCTACACGGCTAAGCCACACGACTTCCATTCAAAAAAACTACATGAAATGTATAATATATACACGGCGTGTACGGTGTTATTTTCCAATTGCCCGTGTCATCTATGACACGACCGACTACTCGGATTTACTCCACACGGTGTGTTACACCCGCACACGGCGTGTACACCATCCCACTTACCAGCCACACGACTAACTCCACATGGTCTGTCCTCGGACAAGACTACACGGCGTGTCCCACAGGTACACAACATGTTCAGGGAGAGGTGACACAGACCCGTGTTGTTAGTTACACGGCCGAGTCCCTAGGTCATACTTCACGGCGTGTTCATCATTGACACGACATGCTGTACAGGAGTTCACTGACCCGTGTTGTTAGTTACACGACCGGTCTCCGGGTCACACTACACGGCGTGCACAAAAACTACACGACATGTTTTACCCAAGCTCTTACCTACCCCGTGTCGCCACCCACACGGTTTGTGACATGAAGAGAGACTACACGGTGTGTACTCATGGTACACGACGTGTACTCAAAAAGTTCATTTTTCTTCCCGAACAGAAGAAAACATACAGCGTGTATGATGTCCTACACAGCGTGTACTCTGGGTTTTCCGGACAGTATGCCTTAGAAACTTCCTCGGAACCCATAAAATACTAAAAACCAACACCTAAGTGTCAAATTCCGATCCTTGAGGGCCCATACTCCCCACGAATCAAAGTTTGACATCTTATCTGCATTATAACCAATAAACCGTCAATGATCCACCAAATTCCGGTCAATGGGGGCCCATACTCCCCAAAAACCAAAGTTTGGTGTCCATTCTATAAACAAGCTCAAACAAACATACCATATCACAAGGCAGGTATTTATCAAGAAGCTATCACAACAACATGCTTTATTAGCACAACCACTATCACAACAACATGCAAATTCTAATGCACCTAGATGGCATGGAAACTATACATGGAATGTGATATCTAGCATGTGCCTATATGATGCATGAGACGACATACCCCCATCTTATAGGGTTGCAACTAAATAGAACCCACATATAAAATATAAACAACACAATCTCAAAGTGCGTCACCCAACGGTGAAAACATATCAACCGTAAAATTGAAAAATCAAAAGAATGCAAAATAAGAGGTAGACTGGCTTTTCTCTGTACACGGGTTAGATATGCCCAAGCATAGCTTATTACCAACTACCGTTCCGTCCTATCCCTGAATACAGCTCCAAATAGTAAGGCAAAGAAAAGAAACTCCTTTGATACCACTTTGTAACATCCCGGACCCGGGTGCCACGCAACGGGTGCCCCGAGCCCGGTTCGCCACAAGACCTCAAGCACATTTCCCCAAATGCCAGAGGCTGCCGATTAGTAGCGAGGGCCCAGTTCTGATAGTGGGGGAAACTATGCCCCCATTTTTCAATGTGTAGTGCATCAGAATATAAATAAAACATACAACGACAACGGAAGCAGTAAACATACACAATTGAAATAACTATAGAAGTGGATATAACCAACAGTATATAAGTGATGATGCTACATGTTTCAAGTTCTAAGAAAACAACCAGAACATGTTATACATCAATACAGTACAACAAAATACAGAGTAAAACAAAACAAGCAAAACAGATGGCAGCGGAATCGCGAGCCTAGGCTCGGTCCCATGCCCTCCTACTCCATAGCAACAGTCAAGTACCTGTATAGGAACTCTTGCCCCTATCTACACCTGCAGCAACGTAATCTGTTTGGGCTGAAAAGCGTGACCCAAACAGGGTGTGAGAAATATATCTTAGTAGGCACCCACCAAAGGACCATGCCCAACTACGTGTAAGAATGAAACAATAGTGTGTAATAGTAAAATGCAATAAAGCAGTACTAAAAAGTAACTAACTTAACAATTAAATTTCCATTTTATTATTCATTTAGTCCATTAAATTTAGCATCATTCTGTGCTCAACAGCACCACGCCCTCAGGCCAACCAGTATCTTTCCCTCAGGATAATATAGTGAACCACTCCCTCAGGATATACAAAATCTCACCCTTACGCATTGTAACAGAATTCTCGCCCTCAGGAATATGTAAGGTTGCCCTCAGGTGGAATAACGACAGCCCTCGGGCTAATACAGTCACGCCCTCAGGCTAATATAGTCACGCCCTCAGGCTAATATAGTTACGCCCTCAGGCTAATATAGGTAACCGGGCCATGACCAATAGGTAAACAAGCAGTAACAAGCAATTCCTCTCAAGGAAATTCTACAATTACTAATTTAAAGGCATACCCTCGGTATCCTGGCCAAATGGCTAAACAGTGAAACACACCCCGGGGGTGGTTCCGGATCCAAAAAATGATCCCAACCATCATTTTATTATCAAAATTAAATACCTAATCAACTCTAGGTATTAAATATAGCAACGACCTCAGCCACACGACACCCCAACATGGGTTCGTGGCACAAAAACGCACAAAACACACAGCAGTTGGAAAACTAAACACCAAACCACCTACCTTATACGTCAACGAGCGTTATAACCGAACGCCGACTCTATAAACGCCCAAGAATGGCGTAGATCTGATGAAGAAAAAAAACCAAACAAACGTAAATAACTTACGTTAGGAGAAGAATTGGCAAGAATGGTACCGGGAGAGGATAGGGCTTACCCATGCGGTTCCAACAAGATCGTCTGAAGCCGATTCGGATTCCAGACGAACGCCCAGTGGATCTTCAAAGATCTTGACTCCTCTTCTAGCTCAAAAAAGGCTCAAGTGCCTCCTCTACCAAATGAGGATTCTACTGCCCGTTTTAAGCCGAAAAAACAAAGTACACGACATGTACTTTTGAGTACATGGCGTGTACTTCTTTCATTTAACTGTTCATTTGGCAGCACCGCCACACTGTTCTCCCGTCGACCTGATTACATGGCATGTAATCCTGAGTACACGGCGTGTACTGTCGCCCAGCTGTCGGCTACTCCACCACCTTACTGTTTAAGCCTACCGACTGACTACACAGCGTGTACGGTACCACTACACGGTGTGTAGTCAGTTCCTACACCCCTCGTCGCCGGCATGGCTACACGCCCCGTGTTCTCATCCCAACACAGAAAAAAGTACATGGCGTGTGGATAAAGTACATGGCGTGTAGTTTTGAAATTTAGGATTTTTCCCCATTTTCCATATTTTCTCAAAACACTTAAGGAAAAGGAAAAGAAGAAGCCCGTACCTCTAAAACAAGAACCGGGTTCTTACAAACCCACCCATATCACACTAACAAACCCCTCTTCACAACCAACCCACATCATAATGGCCATTCATATAATTTTATTTTTAATAAAGGATATTATCAAAATTACATCATTATTTTCACGGTTATTCTCACAAAAATACAAGATTTCATGGGAAAAAAATTATTATATGGGTATACATTATTAACTTTTTCCATGAGTTGTGTTTTTAATAAAATAGTCACAATAAGGGTCACAATTTCAATAGTCATAAAAACACATAAATTTAAACATAATTTAAATTTGGAAGAAACAACAGTAAGCATACTCAACCATAATGGAAAAATAAATAGCAAGAACAAGTAAAACTCATGATTTTTATCCCATTAACTTTAATTTAAATTAATCTAATTAATTATATTTATTAGAGAGATACATACTATTTACCAAAATGAAGGTAAAATATTGATATTTTCACATGTACATCTTAGAAGGATAGAATGAGGGCCCCTAACTCAATTTAATCTTCATAGAGAACCATCACTCACCATAGAAGAGAAAAGGTATAAAACTCCAAAAATCTTGAAGGTAAAATCACCAGAACCCATAAAAAAAATCCACCATAAAACCATGTTCAAATAACACCCAAAAAAATATCCTCCCATTATTGAAATCTTTTGGGAAAATAAGAGGTTAAGAAAACAAAAAGAAAAGAAAAGAGGGGAGATTGTACCTAGATCCACAAGACATAAAACATTGATATAAGGGGTTATACTCTTCAAGTGAGAGGATAGAGAGGGATAAGAAGGTTTAGAATTCTCCTGGATCTAGATGGGAGAACAAGGAAATCAAACCAAGGGAGATTTAATTCTAATTTTATAGGAAAATTCCACTGGTCTCCACCATGGCATGGTGAATAACCAAATTATACCTGGTGGTTTTTCCAAAGGAAGATTCAGATTTCTCACCACTATTGGTTCCTTTTATATGAATTTTAAAAACCAATTTTTCTACAAATATAGTTTAGTCCAGGATATGGTGGTTATTCTGATGCCTTCTAGGGACAACCACTACATTCCAGCACCAAATACTTAGTAATTTCCCCTTCACTATGCCCAAGGATATGGATTGGTGAGATATAGCACTCTTTTTTACATAGGTGGTCCCAATTGATCCATTCCCAATTCCACACCCTTTATTGGGAGTTTTTGAGATTCTATTTTTACTTAGAGTAGTCCCTCGACCAACCTGAACTTCAACAGAACAAGACACACTGATCCGCTGGATGTGGTGCACCACACACCACATGACCAACTCCACACACCTAGGGTTCGAACAAACCTTATAAAACTAAAAAGGAATGGTTTGGTAGGTCTATACCACTACAATAATGACATGTGATTTTGGATTCATTAAATTAATATTATTTTCAATAGATCATGTCACACACAACACAAAACAAACACAACACCTGACTAAAATGAATTGCAACATAAAAAAATTACATAAAGAATATAATAATTAATAAATAAAATAATAATAATAAATTAAAATTATTACATTTCATTGTTTTTATTTAATATTTTTAAATAATTTTTCCTTTTAAAGAACCATTAAAAAAGGGTATATCTAATTTCCTTATTAATTTAAATTGATCACATTGAAAAGTTTATTATAATGGGTAATATTTATACTTTTAAACTTTTATTTCAATATTAAATTATTTATAAATTTATATGAAATAATATTAAAGACTCTTTAAGTTTAAGAAGTCATTTTTCAAAGAAAACTATTCTATTTTTATTCTATATTTTTAATTAAATAAATAACTATTTAAATTTTATATTTTTAATTTTATAAAATAAAAATAATTTTTAATTTATAATGTCAAAATTTTCTCAGTGTTAATTTTTTCTATTTTTCTAAAAATGTTGATTTTTATGTGAGTAGTGAAAAATACCATTTTTAAAAATAACATGAATTTGATGAAATTATAAGTATATAAGTATAGATTTGAAATTAATGAAACATTTTTATAAGAAAAGTTTTTTATTTTATAACTAATTTTTTTTATTTTATAGGTGAATATAATTTAGAAATTGTTGGTTTTTATTTACAAACCCATATTTAAAATTTTGAAACCTAAGTTAAATTTTTCAAAAAAAAAGTTTTTACGAGATTGTACATTTACTATTTTAATTTTTTTATCACTGATAGAAAATTAATATAAAAAATGGATTTCAAATTTGTAATAATTAGTTATATATTATATAAAAAGGAACAATTTATATTCAAACATAAAGGACAAATTACTTTGTAAAAAAGTAGTTACCTTAGTAAACATCAAAAGGGGTAAAAATAGATTAACCAAGAGTGAAAGAACACAATAATGTTTAAAACATGTATAGGAATGAGTGGTTGATGCATTTATCAAACTTATCATATAAACTATCCTTTATTTCCCTAATTTTTGATCCAATTTGAAAAAGTGATACTTCCCATTATTAAAAGGTTTTTGGTATTTACAAAAATTCGATGTATTTTCACTTGTAAAAGAAAAACTTCTATCCTCCCTTCCCCTTACAGAAAAATACACTTATTTGAGCCAAAAATATGAAAAAAACTATCCTAAATATTCTTATCCACCTTCAAGTGGTTTTGGTCTTCTCAAAATACCATTCATCAAAGGCATTACCCCCTTTATAAAAGAGATGATCTAAGAAGTGAGATATAAATTTCTAACCACTCCTTTATCATTTAAATTAATTTATATGAATTTATTCTTCCTAAAATTACATAAAATATATTTATATTATAACATGAATTTAATTATTATAATGGATGTTAATATAATGATGGTATAATCATTAAACACCTTTCCCATTTATATTAAGAGAAAAATGTCATTCGTGTGTTTTATGTGAATACCACCTCCAAGATGCAACATATTTAGTTTAAATTAACTAACTTAAAAGTATGATCATAATATTGAATGTAATATATAAGTATGATATTGTTGAAATATTTTTTTATTCTGAAATGTTAAACCATATTACTCTTTTTCTCCCTTATACGGGAAATGAAATCATCATTCATGCGTACGTGTGGACTACCCGATCCATGAAATGATCAATTACAATTTTTATTTTCATCACCAACTTACATGAATGTTCATGATAATTATTTTAATGTATAAATATTATTTCTATGGAAATATTATTCTTTTGTAAATAAAAATTGGATAACCGATAAAAAATATGACAAAGAATCAAACATGGTAAATTCTTCCATCCAAAATCACGTTATAACAACAAAAAATGGTTTCTTAATATTTTTTAATAACATATTATAGGTTATATTTTTTATAATTCATTATAATTCTTATATATAAAAGTAAAAAATATTAAATGATATAATTATGATTCTTTTATAATTATTTTATAACTAAATCACTTTATAATCATCCATTAATTATGGTACATTATTACTTTGGTTGGTTTAACCACCCATTTATAAAATGAAATAAATTTATACCATAGATGATTATGATAATTTAATTTCTTGTAATATATGATATATATAAGTAAATAATTTTTTTAGATATGTAATTGAAATATAAAAATTTATCTATTTATTTTATAAAACACCTTCAATCCCTAAGAATCATCGAAACATGCTCACCAACAAATTAATCTTTAGGATCATAACCCAAATTCCATTATAATCAAATTAAAACATTATATATAATTAAAAAAAAATCAATTTCAGTACCTTATATGATCTGTAATGATAAAATTTTGAGTAATAATATAGAACAATGCCTATTTTATGAAACTAGTTTAAAATGATCATGATTACTCATACCCAATATAGAAAATATATAATAAATTACTAATATACATGTAGGGAATAATTGAAAATTTAGTTTATAAAATATTATATGCATGAATAATTTTTTTAAATAGAATATTAATATGGTTTTTTTATACATGAGGTTAGAGTGTGATCAACTAAGTGGTGATTCAAGGTGAGGGTTTTGTGTCTTAGGTTTAATTTCTTGATACATGTTTTTTATAATACACAATGTGTTCCTTAGAATGGTTTATATACTATCCCTTTAATATTTTTTTATAATTATTATATTATTATTTATACTATTTAATATTTCATTTTAAATCATATCCTTCAATTTTTTTGATTTAAATGTTTCGAATGTTGTAAAAGTTTTATTTTATCATTTTAAAATACATGAGAAATGATTCGAATTTAACACCATCATTTTTTTCTATCATGTGATTACTATATAATGAATTTATTTTTAAATATTGATGAAATTAATGATGTTTTTAAAAGCCACATAATTCTATTTCCTTGAATATCCTTTGATTCAAATGATACCAAAGTTGTAAGGGTGTTTGAGAACTCAATTGTCTTTTTTTGTTTTAATGTGTATTTTGGAATTTCTTTCTAACATGATTGCATCCTTAAAAACTTAGATTTTATTTCATGTTAATTTCTATACCTATATGAGAAAAACTAATTTTTAATTTTACAAATAAGTTTAAAATTTTCAACTATGATAAAAACCTTTTCAAAAAATGATTTAACGGCTCTTTTCACTGTATGAGCATTATTATTTATGAATATTCCTTTATGTGATTTTAAATTATTTTCCAAGTTACACTGACTATTTTTGATTTTAAATATGAAACGAAGTGTTATTATATTTTTATAAATTAAAATTTTTATTATTTTAATAAATTAATTATTTTTAAAATGATTTTTAATGGATTGTATTTTAAAAAATTATTTTTCATATATTTTTATATCTAGTCATAGATTTTTTAAAGGGAACACTATATTATAAAATTTATTTTATAAAAAACTATTTTTTTATTTAAAAAATTATTTTTAATTATTTTATCAATATTAAATATTTAATTATAAGGAAACCATTTTCCGGGACATTTCAACCCTTTCAAAAAGGGTACTCCATATTATTTTCCAAATTATTTATCCAATGATATAATTTTTTTCCATATATGAAAACATTCCTAATGTTTATTATGTTATAGTGGGTTATTTCTTTGGTTGTTTTATTTAATTTTTAGGAAAGTATTTTCATAATACCAATCACTTTTACACTGGTTAATTAAGATATGTTTTAAATATTAAGGTTTTAAAGATCTAATGGAACACATATATATGATTATTATTAGAATGGATTGGGTCAAATATCACCCTTAAATGAATTGGTAATGTTTATATATCATGATTAAAAAGGGTAAATATGATGTTTTATCCCATGTCAAAGGGTATACTATAGAATTTATCACAATCTATAGGGTACACATGAGGATTTATCCCAAGAAAAAGTGTACACATGTTGATTTATCCCAAGACAAAGGGTACAATAGAGTATTTATACCAAGCCTAAAAAGGTTTATGGTTGATTAAAAAAACCCTACTACGTGATGAATGTCTTTGTGGGTATCCTAGACATATGATTCCTATGCTTATTTTTATGACACACTCTTATATCATAATCTTGTTCTTATGATTATGATTCATGAATTATGTTTACTATCTCATGATTCCAAAAAAAATTTCCACGCTATAAGTTTTTTCATATGAGATTACATGTCTTTATACCATGAATTATAGATAATGTAGATAATACCATTCTATTTTAATAACATATTTCCCCCATGATTATGTTTCCTCATATTCTTATTATCAAACCCTTGATGACATGTTGATAAGTTTTCCCTTACCGAGAGTTTGTGATCACCCCTTTCTTATTTTTCCATTCCCAAAATTATGAAGATGAGTATAATATATGATAATTATAGAAGAGAGTATAGTGTGGTTTGATTATGGAGAAATGATCACATTTATTGCTTATATAGTTAGTTCCCAAAGATACCAAACCTTCAGTTTTCTAGTTTGTGAAAAAATTTTGTGAGATAAAATTAATATTCATTTTAAATAATTAAATAAATTTGTATGCTCAGATTGAGATATTCTAGTTGGTAACAAGAAAGGATTTAGTTATTTTGGAGATTAGTTTTGTCATGTTAGAGATAAGTATAGTAATTTTTTATGATTATTTTAATTATTTTTGGGGATTAGGATAAGAGAATATAAAAACCATACAGATAAGTCTAATTTTATGATAACATACCAAGGTTTTAGTAAATTTGAGATTGTGTGGTTCTCCTTGAAATTATATCCCTGATTGGGTACCAGCTTGTAGATATGAAAATGGTATAGATTCACCTAGTGGTAATCACCCTGAAAATAGCTAGTTGTGTATCAAATCAATATTCAGTCCGACAAAAAATGGGTGGGACTGAGACTGCACACCTGACCATACACTCCCATGAGATATTTTTTGGCTGATCACATTATCTTTATGAACTATTATGAATGATTTGAGTTCATCTTTATGATAAGTTAGTGAAATAAATAGTAATATGACCATAGAAAACTTAAGTGAAAATGAAGGAGTTATAATTTTAACTGAATGTATCAAAGAATGAAATGAATGTGTCATTAGAGAAGACATCATAGGATTGAGTTTTAATGTTCATATGATCATATACTATAAATTTATTGATATCCATTTAGGGTTTTAGTATTTGGTTGATAGAGGATCAAAAACTGACCCTAAGAATGGTATATATCTAAAACCACTATGTCTTATAAGTGAATAAGGGAACATACTTAAATTGTTGAGAGTCTTAGTATATACTTGTTATGATGGAAAAGGTGAGCTTCATAGTCCTATATATGGTAGTGAGTTTTATATCATAATATAAATTAAATCTCAACAATATTAGCTATTTTAATTATTGGATAATATTTATCGATGATATCTTGGTATATACTAACAGTTATGAGGGTTATATGAAACATATGAGGAATATTCTTTATAAGTTTTACATTAAAGGTTTTCAAACATATATTAAATGGTGTCAATAACCTTAAAAAGTGATTTTATGAAAAAGTTAGATTTTTGGGATAACTATTGAAGAACATATGATTGAGGTATAGAGAAATCTTACACTACTAGATATTTTTGGCATTTGTGAAGGAATATTTGTGACGTGTTTTCATCACAAATGTGCCATTGAAAAAAAATAGTGTTGCAAATGAACGTATTTGTGGCACACTATCGTAAATAAAAAAATTGTAACGAGTATAACGCCCTTCACAAATGATTTTTTTTGGTCTAAAGAAGGTCAATTGTGATAGTCCATCGCAATTAATAGTATTTGTGACAGACAATTATTTTGTCGCAAATACTTATATTTTTTATTTAAAAAATAAAATAAAATAATTAAAAAAAATTAAAAAATAAGAAAAAACAATTAATAAAATAAAAAAATAAAAAAATTAAAAAAATTAACAATAATTAAAAACTTTAAAAATACTTAATAATTATAAAAAAATATAAATAATTAAAAATATTAAAAAAATTACAAATAGTTAAAAAATTTACATATAATTAACTATTAAAAAAATTAAAAAAATTTAAAAAAATTAAAAAAATTAAAAATTAATAAAAATTACAAATATTCAGGATTTGAGGTTATTAATGTAATTTTTTATTAATTTATAAGTGTTTTTTTACAATTTAGTATAAATTAGTATAAATTCACCAATAATTAGTGTGAATTAAAATATTTTTTATAAATTAAAAAATTAGTATAATTAAATATAAATTAATTAAATATATTACAAATTACTAAAAATGTTTAAATCATATAATTCCCAATATTTAGGTCATGAGAAATAACCAATTTGTGTCAACCATGTATAAATTACAATCAAATTTGTTATTGCTAATGACCTAAAAATTGAAAACCTATTTCATTTTCATTTTTTTTGCAATTAATAATAATTCATATACACAAACACATACAAATATAAAAATTAAATAGAGAATAATAAAGAAGGTGAATCAAAGCCCGAATCAGATAAATTGCTAAACCTAAGGTTTGAACAAACTTAAATCTATCAAATAGAAAATATATTAATACACACACACACATACAAATATCAAATTGGGAATAAAAAATTATAGCAATCCTAGATACCAAATAAATCATGAAAATCAGATAAAATGCTCAACCTAGGGTTTTCCAATACTAAATCATGTAATAAAATGAATAAAACCAAAAAATAATCAAAATGTAGAGAAGATGAATCCAAAACAAGGAGAATAAAAACTGAATCTACAAAAAATTGTTTTCAATGAAGTTCATTGGAGAGGAATAGAGTGGGGTTGCCGGGTTTTGCATGTTGTAGGAGAAAGTCCTGCCAAAACTATTTAAAATTTATGAAATATTATGCCCAAATAATTAATATTTATGACCTAATAATATATCCTTCACAAATTCCCCATCAAAAATAGTTTAATTTATAATTGTGTTAGGTTTAATATATTTTTTATGTTGAGGTAATAAAGGGTTCACTGAATTTGAGAAAAACTTGTTAAATTGTGTTTATTACCTTCGAATTGATTATTGATTTAATGAAAAAGTAGTCAATGATATTTTTAGTCAATTTATTTCGTTTTTTGTAATATGATATATATTTACTAGTGTGTGACCTTATGAACTAGTGGTTAATACCATTTGAGGATTAATTATAGGATTAATTTTTAGAGGAATATATGATTTCATTGTTGTTTTAATGTCATGGGGATTCAAATGATTTTGGGAAAGGTATGTTATGTAGAATGTATGATTACAGTATATCATACTAAGGTATATGATTTTTTTAATGATTAATATTGATTGAGTAAGGATATATAACTTGATATTACCATGGGAGTATGTTTGATTCCACATTAGACGTTATATTCTAAATGATGAATATTTTAAGAATGCCCTCACCTACATAAATTTGTATGTTATAATTAAAATTGTGAGGATGAAATTTATTTTGGGGGGGTAAAGTGTAACTAAAATGACCTATAATTATTATAAATAGATATTATAACAGTTTTTATAAACATTTATCACATTACACAGACACATGCCTGAGGATTGTAAAGCTATAATTCATTTGAAAACATGGAAACATAAAAAACTGGTTCATAGTTGAACTATTTAATATCTTACTTAATTCTTCATAATGACAACCCTTGTTATAAATATCATAAATAATAAATTTCTTCATAACCTGGGGAAAGGAAACATAATAAAGGGTTATCTTAGATGCTCAGTAAGGGTAAACAAGGGAGATATGTAAGCATAACATGAACATAAGGGTATGATAACATGAGCGTAACATTTGAAAACCATACCATGCATATCAAATATAATAATATTAAGTAATAAAATAAATATTTGAAGTTCATAAGACTCGAATCATTATATAATCAAAGAACATGATCCATGAGAGAATAAAATTGGAATAATACATGAATTTTTTGCATACACACAAGAAAAAAAAGTAATTTTCATAGTATTCATGGCCCATTTCCAAGGATATCATAGATGAATGGGTTCCATAACCAAAATATAATAGTCATCAAGGTTCACTCCCAATACCATCATATTGTAAAAGGTCCCTTATTGAACCGTGTTCATTCCCCATTCCAGTCATATCCATCTCATGAGATAAAAATCTTTACCCAATGCATTATAGATAGATATAGATCCCACCCATATCATAATGTAAACCATATTTATGTATGAAAAAATAAAATAAAAAATTCAACATATCACAACCCATGAAATGAAATGGGTTTAATAAACATTTAATAATATCATAACCTATGTAAAAAGATAAATTTCTTTATCATTTCATCATTTCATCATAGCATAAACCATGTAAAGAGAAGCATACTTAAAAAGAATTTTATCATGGTATAACCCATAGAATAGAAATGGGTCTCACAAAAATCTTGTCATAATAAAACATTTAGAGAAAGAATAATAATGTTATCCTTAGTTCATATACCTTGTAAAGCATAAGTAACATCAACAGATTCCATCTTAGAAGGAAAATGATTTTGAAAGATCATTTAAAACATTTATTGATGAAAACATCCTTTACAATTTGAAAAAAAACTTTTTAATATATATATATATATATATTTTAAAAACCTTTTATTTTAATATAATATTGAAAACTAATAATTAAATATTCATATAAAATAATTGTTATAAGAATGAGAAGTTTTTCTCATGTCATACATTTTAAAACAAAGATTCCATTCACATTTTTAATAAAATCCAAATGAGGATTTCTTATTAAAAAAAGAATCTTAATTTCTATTTTTTTTAAAAGTACAAAAATGGGTTTAAATTTTATCTAAAAATCATAGTGTAATAGTAAAACATTTTTTGAAACATTTTTAGAAAACATGGTCTTGGGAGAAAACATATTTATGACTGAAGAGAGAAATAAAGACAAATTTTATTAATAAAATTTTATAAATTAGTTTAAGTACCAAATATTTGAAGAATGGTAATATAAATATCTTGAATAACCATATGATAAATTTTTTTATGAGTTTCTGGAGAGAAGGATCATAAAATTTTATCATCGAAAACCTTATCGTAAATAATCCCGTTAAATGATGAGATTGTAACATAAAATATTTACAGATTTTGAAGCTTTTAAACATAAGAACCATGAAGTAAAATCATTAGATTAAACTTAAAATATAATAAGGAAAAATAAATTCATGATATTATATGTCTAATGAGATATATATACTCCTCATAAATGAAGATAGGTGCATAATATAACATTTGTCTCAAAGAAGGAAAATTGATAGAAAAATCCCTCACATTAAGTCTCAACCTACTTCATAAACATTATAAACATATTTATAATAAATATAATCTTATTATAAATATATTATAGAACTATAATTATTTATATGATATAACATATTATTTACTTATGACTTTTTATTACCCATTTATTAACAATTCATTGTTAAAGTCACGTTCAAGGTAATAACCATTTTGTTTTTTATATACACTTTGATTTTTTGTTTTCAGTTTTTTTAGTTTGAACATGGTTACATAATATAAATAATTTTAACCATGATATAAATACCATATATATTCAGTATATATTTATTTATAGTGATCATAAAATTTAGAGATAGAAAATGAAATACACTGTTCATGGTGATAATAGGTCGTATGTATCCATGGAAGTTGATTCCATTTTCCAAATAGAAAAAAAGAAAGGAAGGTAAATAATATATTAAAATAAAATAATAATTATTATGTCATATATATCACATATTTTCATTAAAACCATTATTATTACATTCCATGTAAATCATGAACAAATCACATCACTTCGCAAGGCGGTAGTCCATTGTACACACGAATAACGTTATCACATTCCAATGGAATGGAAAATAAAAAAATAATATCTGATATTATGAATATATAAGAATAATAATATTATTAATATCATATATAAGCATTTAATTCATCTTTATAAGAAACCATTAGAGGTGGTAATTGAAAAAAAATGACATTGGTTCGCGATCTGGTAGTCCATCGTACACATGAATGATGATTTCATATCCCATTTGATATAAGAGGATATGTTTGTAGATAATTAACTTAAAATAACCACATATTAGTATATTTAATATATCAATGTTATTATATCATCATGTATTAAAAATAATTAAAGGAGGTGGAGGAATAAATAAAATGAAAACACTCGATGAAGAACAATACCTCTTCCTCGGGTAACCTCCATAGGTTTACACTGATAACTTTACTAGGTTGGATTTATGAAAAACATAAGGAATATTGGATGAAATGAGGTAATTTATTTGGGCATGAATTTTTTAAAACAAATGGGTTTTATGGTGTGAATAAGAGAGGATAGGGGGTAGCCTTTTATAGGTGAGGTGAGTGGTACACTTCTAATGTTTTGAAAGAAAAAGGTGTAACCACATTTTTCACAAACCACTAGCTAAAAAATGGACCATTATTAATAAATAGACAATATAATATCTAATTATGGCCATAAAATAGTTTTTATACAGGTTTTTAGGTCATTTTATCCCTTATCGTTTTAGTTTAACCCCTGGAAAATCCATTTTTACCTTAACTCTGGTAAATAATTTTTAATATTTTTACTATTCATTATGGTAACAAATTAAGTTGAACTTATTATATAATATAAATTATTCTAATTACAAATATTTAACCCATTTTTTCAAATTCCATTCACATAAGTGTTGAATTTTAATTTAAAATTAATCCCTCAAATGAGATGAGAAAAAGAGTTATCAAAGAGAAAAATGTTCAAATGTTTAAATGTTTTTATATTAAAATTCAATATAAAATTGATTAAATTGAACTAAATTATATTTATAGATATATAATTTAACTAATTTTACTTTAAAACCAATTAATACTCCAATCTATCATTATAAATAATTTGAATGAAAATGCAATTTATAATTTAAATTCAGTATTTTTCAATATTCCTTAAAAAATTAAACCTTTTAGTGAAATCCCAAATATTTACCCTAAGATAATTTTGAAATGATAATTTGAAAAATAAAATTTATATTATAAAATTAATTAAATTTAATTTTCAAAAAAATAATTTTATTATTGTTCACAAAATGGCATAATTTGTTTTGGAGAATGTAGTGTTTTCAAAAAATATAATAAATTTACCAAAAATTATGTATTTTATTATAAATATATTTTATTTCTATAAACCATTATAATTAATATTTAAAAAGTATTAATTAATTTTAATATCACTATTTTTAAAGGATAGGTTATAATGGTCGTGTTTAAATAATTATATTAATAATATATCGCAGTATTATTAAAACTCAGTGTTTCATGCAATACAAGCTAAAATCACTATTGTGTGCAACAAAAGTTATAAAAGAAATTTAATTTATTTGAAAAAAAACATAAAAACTCCAGGCGTTACATTTTTCCCCCATTAAATGAATTTCTCTTCTGAAATTTATCACCTTGATAAAAACAAATTAAGATACTTCTCCTTAATCAGATCCTAAAGTTCCCACTCAACGTCTTCAAACTAGTGTTTTCACCAAATAACTTTTACCATCTGAGTTTTTTTATTTTGTAGAACTCTCTCTTTATGATCTATAACCTTCATTAATTGTTATTAATAATAAATATCATGCTCTATCAGTACAAACTCAAAGTTTATTACATGTGAAGGGTTAAGTATGTACTTCCTCGAGGGAGATACATAGAACACATCATGAAATTGAGAGAGGTTTGGTGGAATCTCCAACCAAAAGGATACCATCCCAAAAAAATCAAGGATTTCAAAGATACCAATATACAAATGTATTAGTTTCCCTATCATCTTGAACCTATTAATCTTCTTCCATGGATAAATTTTTAAAAAAACATTTTCACCAACTTCAAATTATAGATCACATTAAAGATTGTCAATAGAAATATTCTAATAACTCTAAGCTGACTTGATGTGTTGATAAATGTATATAACCTTCTATATCATTTATTTAGATATATTAGGTCCCAATATCTTTCTTTTCTCTAACTTCATTCTAACATGTTGGAGCCCTACACTTCCTTCCATAGAGGGATTTATAAGTACCCATCAGAATGACTGAGTTAAAGTTATTATTTTATAAAAACTCAACTTGAGGAAGGTGTTGATCCCAAACACCTTTAAAATACGAAGAAGAATATCTCAACATATCCTCTATGGTTTTAATTGTTCTCTTAAACTATAAATATTTCCAAGTATGATACATAATGATGAAACTCAACTTTGTTTCAAGGGCTTGCTAATGACTTCTCCATAACATTGAGGTAAACCTATGATCCCGAGTAGAAAAAATGGAATGTAAAACTCCATGAAATATTACCCATTACTTAATTTTTATTATAAAAAGATGATCCAGAGAAAATTATTCTCTAATATTTATGAATTATGCCGAATAAGTAAGACGATCAACTAGAACCCATATAACATTATTCACTTTAGAGGTTTTAGGGAGTCCAATGAAAATTTTCATAGTGTTATTTTCCCATTTCCATTATGGTATGAGTAATAGTTGGGACACCCCCTTAGACTTTTTTATCTTAACCTTAAATTTCTGACATACCAAGCACCAAGATACAAACTTTTCAATATCTCTATTTATTTATCCCACTATAAGTACCCTTTCAAATCAATATACATCTCCATACATCTAGAATGAATAGATAATGAAGAACTATGAGCTTCCTCTAACAACTACTTAATCAAATATAGAATGGTAGGAACACATAAATAGTTCTTGAACTTTATCATTCCATCATGATCAAGGTTAACTCAAGAACATTTCTAACCTTATTTTTCATCTCTACATTTTCCTTCCATTCCTCTTTAAGCTTCACTTGGATAGATGTTTGAACTTTAAATTGATCAAGATAAGATTTCACCCCTTCATTCAGAAGTTCTATATTCATCCATTGAAAATCCAATAATATTAGATCTTTTTTTGATCCACATCATGGATAAGATAGCATAATATTTTCTACTCAAAGCATCGACCACCTTGTTTGATTCCCAAGGTTGTAATGTATTGAGTAGTCATAATCTTTAATCATCTATAACCGTATTTTCTAGCACATATTCAACTACTTCTTTGTGAGTATATACATAAAACATTTATGATAGGTATATATATCACACTTTTCTCCATAAATATAATGGCTCTATATCTATAATGTAAAAATTATAATAACAAACTCCAAATAATGAGTTGGGTAATTTTGATCAGGAATATTCATCTATCCTCAGGCATAGGATATAACCTTGTCATTATGATTAAGAATACATCACAATTAATTATTGGATGCATCGCTATATATTAAAAACCCTTCTCCACTATAGGGTAATGTAATTATAGGTGTAATGACTAATCTTCTCTTAAATTCCTTGTAATTTTCCTCAAATTCATCTGTATAGAGGAACTTGTCTCCCTTATGAGTTAACATGGTGAGTGGATTAGATAGTCAAGAGAAATTCTACAAAAAATATTTATAATATTCAGATAAACCATGAAAACTATAGATATCAATCACCATTGTTGTTATGATACAACACTCAGTGGCCTTTATTTTTGATGGATCTATTAATATACCCTATTTTGAGATTATATAACCAAAAAATGAAACCTTCTTTAACCATGATTCAATATTTTTATATTATATATATATTTTCTCATTCTTTAGGGTATTTAGTACAATTTGAAATTGATCTTCATGATCTTCCTTGATCTTTAAATAGATAATAATATCATCTATAAAGACTACCATGAACTAATCAAGGTAATATCTGAAGAATCTATTCATTAAATCCTTGAAGATAGCAGGGGAATTATTAAGACCGAATGGAATCACTCTATATTCACAATTTATATACCTTGTATGGAATGAAATATTATATATATCCTCCTTCTTGAATGTCAATTGATGATATCTATAATGAATATAAATATTTAAAATGTATTGGGATCCACATAGTTGATAAAACAAGTCTTTGATATGGGGAAGAGGATACTTGTTATTGGTCATGATCACATTAAAATACTGATAATGAATATATATTCACATCAATACACCTTTATTTTTAACAAAAAGAACAAGTTAACCCAAAGGTGACACACTTGGATGAATGAATCAACTTTCCAAGGTTCTCCTAGAGTTTTTAATTCAAATACTATGACTCAATTGGGTCTATTCTATAGGGACTATTTAAAATTTGTGTGGAACTAGGTATGCTTTCTATTTAATAACCAATTTTGAGATTCAATAGGAGGCTAGGAAACTCTTCTATAAATTCATAAAAAAATCCATGCACAATAGGAATACCATTGATGTCGAGTTTCTCCACAACCATTTGAGATAAAAAACCCTATTGAATTGGAATTAGGACACATATAATGGATGTGATATCCACTGAATGTTCATAATTATCATCACACTAATATAAAATCATAGGTTGGTTTGGAATATGAAATATTACTTTTATTTCTCAACAATTTATGTTGGATTTATGTAGAAATGAACAATTATTACCTACAAGGACATCACATTCAACCAGAGAAAGAATGAAAATATTTGTAGGAATGACATCCACACCAATATCAACTACAGAGGAATCATATACATGATATGAAATCACCATACCATTAGGATTTTTCATTGATAATTAGATATATAATAATTTTGGTGGAATCTTGATAACCTTATAACATTCTTTATATATGAAAAAAATGGTGAGATCCAAAGTCTAAGAAGACATTAGAATATCTGGAGTTGATCGTAAGTGTACCTTTCACCACATCATTTTCACACCCCTATTTAGAAATAGTTATTGAATGAGATTTCCCTTGGTCTATCGACTTAAGTGGTTGATTACATTGATCATCTTCCTTAACCTTCAGATTTGGGAACTGTTTGACATAGTTCCCATACTCCTTTTATTTAAAACATGAAAGTGTGGGTGGTACATTCTGTGCATCTTTCTCTCTATTCAAATAATTATCCAATTTATTCTCATCACTTTAGTAATAAATTTCTTGGTAACATTACTTTTCACATTTAAAACATGTACTACCACCTTATGAAAATTCTCTCCATGATTCTTCACACACATTGATTGTAATGGAAAGCTAATATTATTCTCTTCATGGTTCTAATATTTTCTTTTGAATTCTATTTTTATATTCTTATCAAAACCATGATATGGATTCGTAACACTTACCACCATTTATCCCTTGATATCACATAAAACAATATCTTCATATATACTAAAGTTTATTATGGATAATTACTGTTGAAGACTTGGTTTTAAGCCACTGAATAATTGATCAGCCTTACATTCATGATGGATGATAATACCAGAAGCATACCTAGAAAGTACTATAAAATTTTCCTTATAGGTACCAAAAGATTCATCATTATTTTGATTTAACTCAAGTTACTCATTATCTATATTTTTATAAATAATATTAGGAAAGTACTTATTGAAATATAGGTTCTTTAACTCATCCCAATCCATGGAGTCAATTTCACCATGTTGGATCATATTCTTGACAAGAGTCCACCATTGATCTGCTTCACCTTCCAAATTTTAGAAATACAAAATCAATTTTTCATGTTCTTAACACTATAGAAAGGAAAATATCTATTCATTGGTACTGATACATTTCTTATAAACCAGTGTATAAGAAGTCCCATGAAAAGAAGGTGGATGTTTCCTCATAAAGGACTCAACAGAATGTTGTTCCATCCTTTTATCATTTATAAGTACAACATTATTCCATGCTTGAGAAAGTTGGGTGAGCACAAAAACAATATTTATCATTCCATATCCCATAAAATTTGGATTCTTAGGAGGAAAATAATTTAATTTTCTATCAAAATCAGCATTAACTCAGTTTCTTTGGGTTCCATCAATTTACTAAAACCAAAAAACATAGTGTATGAAACAATAATCATAGTGGGGAACAAAATAATCATGAAAAATAACTTATAGTATGTCTAAATCATGACAAATTACTTTTAATATATGAAATATTAGGTTTATACTAGGTTATACATTTAAATCATTTATTATGGTTCATAAAGAGTTCATGAATTTCCAAAGGATATCCACTGAGAGTTTCAAAATTGGTGTGCAGTTAGGATTGTTGTAATACACCAGGTGATGATCTATTCTATATCAATACCCCATTTTCAGAGTTATTAACCCTAGTTACCTCTACTATAGATCCACATCCTTGTGTAGTGTCAAGATAGGGATGAAATTTCTTAGAAACCACTTGCTCTATCCTTTACCAAAATTCCATGACTTTTTCTTATACATCGACTCATACTTAAAATTATCCTTATAAATTACCTTAGGTACATTGCTAAATTTTTCTAATAATAGTTTCTAAAGGTTAACTAAACCTATCCTTTGATACAAACTAAAAAGATATAGATTTATCACATATAGATATTAAATCATTTTCATGAACATTTATTACATTACACAAACACATGCTTGAGCATTGTAAAGGTATTGTTACTTTCGATACATTGAAACATAAACAAATGGTTCATAGTTTAACTACATCATATACCTATACATTTTTTATTACTATAAACCTTATTACACATATCATACATAATACATTTCTTCATAATCTGGGGAAAGAAAACATAAGAAATGGTGAGCTAAAATTCTCTGTAAGGGAAAACAAGGGAGATATATAATCATAACATGAACATAATGGTATTAGAACATCATCATAACATTTTAAAACCATAACCAACATATCAAATATCATAATCTTGAGTCATGGAATAAATATTGGAATTACATAACGCATGAATCATATTATAATCAAAGAATATGTCCCATGAGAGCATACCATTGGAATAATACATGAATTTTTGATATACACATAAGCATAGGAAATAATTATAATTTTTGTAAAGTATTACTCAAAATGTTATCATAGTGGAATGAGTTTAATCCCTAAACCATCATAGTAGTCAAGGTCCACTTTTGATACCATCATAGTGGAAAAAGACCCTTACTAAATTGGGTTCACTCCCCATTTAAGTCATGTTTATCTCAGGAGATATAAATATTTACCCAATACAGTGGGGGGGTAGATATAGTTCCCAACCATATCATAATGAAGACTATATTTATGTGTGAAAATTATCATAAAACATTCATCATATCATAAACTATAAAATTAAATTGGTTTTATAAACATTTCATCATATCATAACCTATGGAAAGTGATAGGTTTTATAATAATTTCATCATTTCATCTTGTATAACCTATGGAAAAATAGGTGGGTTTCATAATAATTTTATCATTGTATAACCTGTGGAATATAAATGGATTTCATAAATAAATTTATATAATAAAAAATTCAGAGAAAAAATAAAAATGGTATCCTTGTTTCATATCCCTAGTAAGGAATATGTACCATTAAAAATGCCATCTTATAAGGAAAATGATTTTGAAAGATCACTTAAAACATTTCCTAAGGAAATCATCCTTTCTAATTTGAAAAAAACTTTTTAAAACATATTTTTTTTAAAATACTTTTATTTGAAAATATTCTTGAAAACCTATAAACTAATATTAATAGAAAATAATTTTTATGATGATGAGAAGTTTTGTTTATACCGTACGTGTTAAAAAAAGATTCCTTTCACATTTTTATTAAAAGAAAAACGAGAATTATTTAGAAAATGAATTGAAGATTCTGTTAATTTTTTTAAAAATTAAAAAATGGGTAAAATTTTCTTTTAAAAATTATAGGATAATAGTAAAATATTTTTGAAAACATTTTTAGAAAACATGGTTTTGGAATAAGATGGATTTTTGACCGAAGATAAATAAAGACAGATTTTCTTTAAAACATTTTATCAATTATTTTAAGTACCTAAGAGTGAAATAATGGTACCATTAATAAAATGAATAATTAGAAGATAAAAAAATTCATGATTTTATTGAGATATGGATTATAATATTTTATCATAAAAAACATAGTCATAATCAATACAATTAAATGATGAGATTGTAACATAAAATATTTACAACTTTAGAAACTTTTAAATGTAATAACCATGTATAAACATCACTAAATGAAACTTAAAATATCACGAGTATAAATAAATTCATTATATTACGTTTCAAAGGGTATGCATATTCATAAAGGAAGATACACACATAACATAACATATGTATCAAAGAAGGAAAATTGAGACACAAATCCATTACCTTAAGCCTTGAATTTATTCATACACATATGAACCTCCTTTATGATAAATATAAGTTTATTATAAATATATTATAGAACAATAATTATATATATAATACCATATATTATTTACTTATGAAATTTTATTTCCTGTTTATTAACAATTCTATCTTAAAGTCATGTCTTAGGTAATTATCGCTTTGTGTTTAGTATATATTTTTATTTTTTTAGTTCTATTTCATTTATCATGGTTCAATATTATCCATAATGGTAACTATGATATATATATATATATATAATATTCAATATGTATGTATTTAGAGTTATCCATAAGATTCATATATAGAAAATGAAATACACTGTTTACGGAGACAACATGCCATACATATGCATGAACACTATTTCCATTTTACTATTAGAAAGAAAGAAAGAAATTTAAATAATTTATTAAAATTAAAGAATAATTTTTATTTCATATATATCATATATGTTAATTGAACCCATCCTTATTACCTTCAATGTAAATTGTGAACGAATGTCATCGCTTTACGAGGTGGTAGTTTATCGTACTCACAAACAAGTTTATCACATTCCCAAAGAATGTAAATTAAAAAAATAGACATGTGATGTCATGATTATAGAAGCATAATAATATCATAAATATCATATATAAAAATTTAATCCATCATTATAACCATTCATTAGATGTGGTAATGTAAAAAAAATGACATCGATTCATGTGGCAGTAGTCTTCCGTACACATGAATGATGATTTTGTAGCCCATTTTATGGACGAGGAGATGGTTGTAGGTCATTAAAATAACATAAAAAAATATAAAAATATTTTATACATTGAGGTTACTATATGATAATCTTTTAATAATAATTGAAGGAGGTGGAGGAAGAAATAAAATAAAAATGATTGATGAAGAACATTACCTCTTGCTCGAGTAACCTCTTTAGGTTTGTATCGAAATCCATCCTAGGTTGGATTTATTCAAAAAATAAGGATTATAGGGAGATAAGATGGAATATAGAAAGTAATATGAGCATTTATTGAATAATAAAAATGATTTTATGGTGTGAATAAGAGAGGATAGTGGGTGAACTTTTATAAGTGAGGTGAGTGGAACACTTATAATTTTTTGAAAGAAAAATGTGCAAACACGTTTTTCACATGAAAAAGGATCCAAAATGGAACATTACTAATACTTAGACATGATAAGGTCGAAATATATCCACAAAATAGATTTTATTCAAGCTATTAGGCTATTTTAACCCTTATATTTTTAGTTTTACCCCTCGTAAACCCATTTTACCTTAACAACAGTAAATAATTTTTACTATTCATTATGTTAAAAAATTAAGTTGAAATTATTAGATAATATAAATCATGGTGATTTAAAATATGAAATCCATTTTATTAAATTATATTCATATAATTTTAGAATTTTAATTTAAATTTAGTCCCACAAACACAACGAGAAAGCTGGTTTTCAAAGAGAAAAATATTCAAAAGTTTGAAATGTTTTTAAATAAAAACTCAATATAAAATTGATTAAATTGAACTAAATTGGATTAATAGATATATAATTTAACTAATGTTACTTTATAATAAATTTAATAGATAATATAAAATTATAAATAATTTAAACGAAAATTCAGATTAAATTAAAATTCAATTTTTTTTCACAATTCATCAAAAATGAAACTTTTGAGAAAACTATCAAAAATTAACCTTGAGATAAATTTGAAGTATTGATTCTAAAAATTAATTTTATTTTATAAATCTCATTTTATAAAATTTTAAAAAAGTAATTTTATTATTGTTCACAAGAAGACATAAATTTTTTTATTAAGAAATTATTATTTTTCAAAACATATAAATAATTTACAAAAAATTATGTATTTTATTATCAATATGTTTTATTTAGATAAAAACATTATAATTAATATTTTAAAATTATTTATTACTATCAATATCACTATGTTTAATGACTATATCATAATGTTCATGTTTAAATAATTATATTTATAATACATCATGGTCTTTTTTAAAACTCAAAGTTGCACATAACACAAGCTAAACTTGTTTTTTCATGTAACACACACAATCAAAGAAATTTCAGTTTTTCAAAACAAAATTGACAAAATATTATGGTGTTATAGTAATGGCCTAAGATTTTAGATCCTTTAAATGAATATGATCCACAATAGCTCATGACACATGAAACACGGAACTAACGCAACACCCAACTAAAAAAATGAAAAAAATATTAAAATTACATGAAATTTAAAATCATTAGTATAAAAAAAGATAAAAATCAATAAAAATAATTTTATATTATTATTTTTAATAAATATTTTAAAAAAGTATTCCTTTTGAAGAACCATCTAAAAAAAGAGTTTAGTATAATATATTAATAAATTTAATTGATCACATTTAAAAGATTTTTATAATAGGTAATATTTATATTTTTAAACTATTATTTTAATATTAAATTATTTATAAGTTTATGTGAAATAAGATTAAATAAAATTGAAGTTTAAGAAGTTATTTTTCAATAAAAAAATTTTTTCTTTATATTTTATTTTATTATTAAATAACTAAATATTAAATTTTTATAATTAAAATTTGATAAAAAACATCATTTTTGAGTTTATAATGTCATTATTATATGAGGGTTAAATTTCATGATTTTTCTAAAAAATTATTTTTTAGGTGAATTATAGAAAATATCTGTATTACGAATTACATGAATTTTATGACATCTTTAGTATATAACAATGAATTTTAAATTGGGAAAACCTTTATCTAAGAATATATTTTTTTATAAGCTGATTTATAATTTTAATGTTTTTTATTTTAACAATCCATATTTGATATTTTAGAACTTATGTTATAATTTTGAAAAAATCGCTCTCAATAGACTTTGCATTTAGTATTTTAACATTTATATTTATAACTACTATAAAATTAATTTTATAATATATATTTAATATTTTTAATATTTAGGTAAAATATATTTAATTTGGGTCAATTTATTTATAAGTATAAAGGATAAATTAGTTTGACAAAAACAGTTACCATGGTAAAATTAAAAAGGGGTAAAAAGGGTTTAACCAAGAGGGAAATACCACAAAAATGTTTGAAACATGTGTAAAAATGGGTGGTTTAGAAATTTATAAACTTTATCCCTTACTATATCCATTAATCAACAATTTTAGTCACTTTTCGTGAGATTGGATGCCCATTTTTAAAAGGTTTTGGTTATTTACAAAAATACCATCATTTTTCACTTATAAATTGGTCACTCCTCCCCTCACTTCCCCTTAAACCATTAACCATTTATTTAAAAAAATATACAAAATACTCTCATAAACATTCCTATACATCATAAATTGGTTATGGAATTATTATAATATCGTTACTCAAAGGCTTAACCCCCTTTACAAAAGAGATAATCCAAGAAGTGATGTATAAATTTCTAACAATTCCTTTGTCATTTCTATTATTTATTATAAATTTATTAAACCTAAAATTAAATTATAAATATTTAAATGATAAAATAATTATAATTATTATACCAAAATTTTATTATAATCACAATACAAGCATTGTCCACCATTCTCTTTTCTATTGAGAAAAACAAAACTACCATTCGTGCATTGCGTGGACTGCGGCCTCCACGATGCAACATGTTTCATTTTAATTAACCGATATAAAAGGATGGTACTAAAAGTTAAATTTATTTATAAGTATTATATTTATTACAATATTTCTATACTAAAATGATAACCAGTATTACTCCATTTTCTCTTTCTATGGATAATGAAATCATCATATATGTGTATAGGTGGACTACCGTCTCCATAGAATGATTGATTTACATTTTTCATTTAATCCCCACCAGGCATGTTTAGACAAGAGAATTATTTTATTATATAAATATTATGTTTATTAAATTATAAATTTCTTAGTAAGATAAATTTTAAATCCTACTAAAAATACAAGTAATAAATCACCATAGTAAATTCAACCATCCAAAAAACAACATTCTAAGAGAAAAAACGATTCATTAATATTATTTAATAACATTTTATATCTTATATATTTCTTGTAATAGTTTTAAATTATGATATATGAAACTAATAAACAATAAATAATATCATTATGGTTTTGATATAATGATATTACAACTAAATAACTTTATAATCATCCATTATTAATGGCATGTTGTTGTTTGGGTTGGATTATCAACATACCTGAAGAATGATTTTAAATTCATATCATAGATGAATATGGGAATTTAATTTATGGAAATAAATGATATAATTAAGTATATAATTATTTTTTTTAGTTTTGGAATATTAATATTAAAATTTAACTCATTATTTAAGAAAACACACTTTGATCTCCAAGAATCATCAAAACTTAATCATTTCCAAATTCTTCTTTATAGATACTAACAAAAAATACCATATAATGAAGTTATTAAATTATTAATACCTATAAAACATTAATTATAGTACCTTTATGATCTATTAATGATGAAAATTTAGAAAATAATTAAGAACAATACCACCATTATGAAACTTGTTCAGAATGATCGATATTACTCACACGAGATATTAAAAATAGATAATAACTAAAAAATATACATATAGGGAAAAAAAATTATATGATGTTTATAAAAGGTTATAGATATGGATAATTTTATTAAATATTTGATTAATATTTTTATGTTTATTATATATGATGTTAGACTGCGATCAACTAAGTAGGAATTCAAGGTAAGCATTTCTTATCTAAAATTTAATTTACTAGGACACATTTTATATTATAAACCATGATTAGTTTTATAATGTTATATATAATACCTATTTAATATTTTTATAAATATCCTTTAATTATTTAGGTTATTTAATGTTTCATTTGAAATCATACATGTCAAGTGGTTTTGATTCGAATGTTGCAAATTTCAAAAGGGTTTCTTTATCTCATTTTAGAATTAATGAGACATGTTTGATATTTTTCACCATAATTAATTATATATGGTGTGATTAATTAATAATGAATGTATTTATCTATATTAATTAAATTAATGGTCTTTTTAAGGTCCCTATCATGTTTTTTCTTTGAATAGACTTTGATTTAAAAAATACCAAAGTTGGAATGGTTTCTGTAAACTTGACTCTCTTCATTGAGTTATAATTCATATTAATGACTTTTATTCTTCAATGATTGTTTCCTTCCAATATATTATTTAATTCAACATTAATTTATATTTCCATTTGAGGAAAATGAATTTTTAATTTCACCTGTAACTTCATCTTTAATGATTATGGTAAAAACCTAATCCAAAAATGATTTTATGATTCCTTTCATCACGTGAGTATTATTATTTATCAATCTTACCTTATATTATTTAAAATGATTTTACAAATTATTTTAACTATTTATGATTTTGAAAATTAAAGCTAATATTTTTCTAATTTTATAAAGTATATTTTTGTACTTTAAAAGGAATTATTGATTTTAAATAGCGGTCTTAATGGATTTTATTTTAAGAAAGGGTTTTAAATGTTTTTTTATATATTCTAAATGATTTTTTTGAAATAATACTTAAATTATAAAATTGTTTTACCAAAAAATACCAAATTTGGACTACATTGGTGGTTCCCTATTGATTTATTCTCACACCCTACTTAGTCCACCATTATAATGGGGTACTGAGTAGACTATCACATGAATGTAGGTACTAGTTATAACTAGGCCTAATATTATGTTTTTTAGATGGAGAAACATAAACGATTTCAAAGATCTGGATAAGTTGTGGCTTGGATTGGTAGTAGATAAATTTCACTTTTACCTCAATTTCCTTTTTTTATATATTTTGGGATCAGCCCACTGGAAGATTGGTCTAGTATGTAAACATGAATTTTTGATTTTTATGTTGTGTTTCATTTCATTATTGTTCTATTAGTTTAGTCTGTATACTTTGATGGATTTTTATATTTATGGATGTGTTTTAGTTATTTATTTTATGATTTAAAACTTTGATTTATGGGGTATGACCACCCCATGAATCCTACTTAGACCCCAGCTGCTAGTCGATATCCTCGGGTGTTTGTGGAGTCTAAACTGAGTAAACATGGTGGTCTGGTAAGATTAATGTTTGGATTTAGTTGGTATGAGGTGTTAAAAAACCCATCTTCTTTATCAATATGTCTTTGTGAATGTTTTAGGAATATATTTTCATGAAACCTATCTCTTTTCCATGGGTTAATTAAATAATTTTTGATGTATGTATTTTTTCATGATCTAATGGAACACAGATGTATAATAATTATTATGATGGTTGGGTTCCGATATCACCCTCCAATACATTGGTAAAGTGTATATCTATTGAGATCAAAATGGAACATAAGATGATTTATCAAAAGGAAAAGGGTATATAGGAGGATTTATCCTAAGGGAAAGGGTAAAAGGGGGATTTATCCCTAGTCAAATGGTACAAAAGAGGATTTATACCAAGATAAATGGAACTGATAAAGATTTATCCCAATCCCAAGAAATTACATGAGTGATTATCCCTAGCCTAATATGTGATGAAGGTCTCAATGGGTAGACTTTATATGTGATTTCTATGGATATTTTTATAATAGACTCTTATGTTAGAATCATATTTATATTATTATTCTAGTTGACTCATGTATAATGTATCATGATTCTACAAAAATTTTCCATAGTATAATTTTGTTCATTTGAGATTACATATCCTTTTAAAATGAATGATGGGAAACATTTAATGTTCCATGAAATTTGAATAATATATTTCTATCATTCTCATGTTTCATCATATACTTATGATCTAACCCTTGATGGCATGATGATATGTTTTCACTTATATAGTGTTTGATATCATTCTTTTATTATATCCCCTAGCTAATTTATGATGATGAGTTTAACTTATGATTAATCTTGAAGGAAGTTTAATTTAGTTCTATTATGGAAAAATGTTAACATGTGTTGATTATGCAGCTAGTCCTCAAATACATTAATCAATCATTTATTTATTTTTTAACTATTTTTGAGATAAAATGATTATTCATGTAAAATAATGAAATAAATACATATGTTTAACTTGGATAACTATTTTTGGTATCAAAGGTGGGTTTAGTTATTTTGGATATTAGTTTAATCAATTTAGAGAATAATTTAATTATTTTTGAGGATTAGTTTAGTAATTTTTGAGGATTAGTTTAGTTATTATTGAGGATTAGGATTATAGAATATTATTCAAAACCATAAGTATTAGTATATGTGTAGGATAACTATATAGACACTAAATTTTACTTGTAATAATTTTAAATATATTAAGATACAATTTTTGAGGAAGGCATTGAGTTGACATGTGATTCTGAGGTATGGTGATCCCAAAATTAATTTTATAAAATATTTAATACATTTCAAATCACACATGCATAGTTTTTTTATAAATAATGGAAAATATCCTAAATAGAGTAGTTAATCTGAAATTTGAGACCATAGTTAAATTTGAGCACAAGGTTTACCCTATGGGTGACCTCAAGTTGGTCAGCATTTGACATTTGGATGAGGCAATCGTTGGCGGGTATGTTAAGTGGATTTATAAATTAATTGATTTAATTATTTTATTTAGTTTGTACAAACTATTTTCCATAATAAGTATCCTATAATGGAAAATATCTAGGGTTAGTCGCATGACCTTAGGATCATTAAGAGGAGGTTTATTCATTCCTTGTTGGTGGATCTAGATCAGATGATGACCAGTGATCATATTGAGGTGAATCAATAGGTAACGGGTGTAGCAGATCATCCTCATCATTGGAAAATGTGTTCTCAACCAAATATTGATCGAATCTTGATATAGTTCTCTTAAATTTTAGTTTTCTACCTTTATTAAATGATTAATCTAGTTTTTATCTTCTATTCATTAATCTGTGATTAATTTGTTCCTTTTCATGGGCCCATGTATCAAATTAAATTGTCTATTCAGTATATTCATTATTATCCCATGATTTTTACACCAGATATCACATATCTATGATCATTGTCCAATAATTCTTGGTCAATTATTGATTTGAATTTTTTATTGTGCTTTCCTGCACCTGTTCTTCTTGTTGTTCGACATTGGGCTACGAGACCACGATTTGACATTGCCTGGTGAGTCTGAGCTTGATCAGACCCCCTAGATTTGTGGTTGATGGGCACAAAATGACCAGATCATTGATTTTATAATGGATTGAGATGGAATTTGATCAATACTCAATGTATCTAGGATCCTAATTGGTGACAAGTGACACAAGGTAGAGCATAACGCATGACAATCATCGTACAATTACTTGGTTTACGATATCCAGCCAACAGAGTTCTATAATTGACTAAAGTAGGTGATTTAAATTGACTTTGGGTGGTCAAATAGTGTATTTGGTGGCGGTAGAGGCATATTTGGAATCCTCATGACATATTTGACTTTCTATGAAAATACCGACAACACAATGTGTACAGAGATGACCACACACCGTGTAGTACTCGGGATATAAAAACTAGGGTTGTTGGTTGGAGATAAGTACCAAACACTATATGGGACCCCCATATACCACATGACCTAATGTTGGTGGCCTAGAATGTACACCGATAGTACACAAAAATGGTGATGACCAGACACAAAGAAATGACACAAGTACACAAATACAGACATGACCAGACACATAGACAAAACCCAACTACATGATCTTGGACATGGCTTGGTAACCAAGTTGGAAAACTCCTAGGAACATATATTGGTACATGGACATGGACCCATGTAAACATGAATGGAAAAGAACACATGTCTCATCACTGTGAGGCCGAGACATGCCATGTAGTATCCTTACATACCGTATAGTACTACATGGCTAGTGACCCATGTACTAGAGAGGACATGGCCAGGAGGCCAGGTGAGGTCACATATTTTGTGAACCCCCTTACACATAATATACTTATTTATGAAACTTTCTTGTCTTGTATCTCATTCTTTAACTCATATTTTGGCCCACGAATAGCATATACTAAGTTTTTTTCCACATAGAACATGTTGGTGGCCTTTATAGTGACTTTTAAGATATTATACAAGAAATTCCAAGCATAAAGCTTAATTATGGTACACTAGATGATGACAATGATCGAGTAGGATCATCAAAGAGAGTCTAGGGTTGGAAAAACACCTTTTGTACTAGGTTACAGGTCCCCCATTCTTCTCACACTAGTTTGAGTGGCACCCCCTGATGGACAAGGGTGTGGGTCCTCAACCTACTTAGTGGAACACCCCTGATGGACTAGGGCATGTGTCCTCTACCTATGGAGTGGCACCCACCTAATGAACTAGGTCATGGTCCCTTTACCTATTGAGTTGAACCCCTAGATGGAATAGAGAATGGTTTCGCTACCTACTGAGTGGAACCCCCTAAAAGACTTGGATTTGGTTCCTCCACCTATTCAGTGGAACCCCATCGTGCACTAGGGCATGGGTCCTCTTTCAATTTATTGTGTTTAACACCTTATCATACTAAGGTGTGGGTTTTCTTAGAGATTGTGACCCCTCTCTTGTGAGACACAATGTCAAGGAGTGGGTACTCCATGTGGTTACTTTTTTAGAAAGACGTATGAGATTTTGGGCATCAATGATGGATCTTTGGATCTATAAGCATACTCATTATCATGGGTTGGGCTATGAGATAGAGATTCCATTTCTATCTCATTTGGGTTTCTTATATCAGTATATATCAATGTTGTTGGGTTATGTTTCCCTCTTTTAGTGGGTTGATCTCTCTACATCAATCATGTCTAATATTAATCCCTCTTCAGTTTTTAGGGCATCCTAATGGTTATATATATATACTCACCCCTACATAAGATTTTCATGCATGTTTCATTTATTATGCAGACAATAGATAGGTCAGTGGTGATTTTATAGGAGTATAGAGATACTCGGGTGTATAGACCATGTATGGTGGTTGAGTTTAGAGATTTTTAGATAGGAAATATTATCATTTATTTTCATGTTGTTGTTAGGTTGGGACATATTTTTTTGGGTGGGTGTGTATTTTTCCCTTTTCATTTTGGATTTCTCTATCACACACTTTTTTATTCTATAGATATTATGCATGGTTTCTACCCAATATGTTATTGTTTTCTATTTTTAATTCTATACACTTCTATATAGATATGGTTGGGTGTGTTTATATAGGTATTTTAGGAAAAGTCCACCCATTTTATTTGTTCCTATCGATTCTTTTTTCCATCCCCTAGCCTATAAAGGTGGTATTAGGGTTGTGAAAACCTAGTCTTTTTCTAGCCAAACATGCCCTGGTGGATCAGGTCATTATAGATTAGTATGAGAGGTGGTTAGACCTTAGGAATGTGATTGGAGTTTTTTACCATTTGATTTTTTGTTGGGAAATTTGGGAAATAATGTCAAAGTGTCTCATGTGAATGTTTCAAACTAGGTAACCCAATGTTGGTGTAGAGACTGATGTATCTATTCACCAGGACTCTGAATACCTGCTTATCAAATTGACATACTAAGAAATGTTATGTAGAGAACATTTCTACATGAATTATATAAGACTAATCCCTCTGACTACCCATATTGAGTAATCTACCCACATATATATATATATATGCTCATATGGCCATTGTACATATTGATTATTTTTAGGATGCCTATAAAAATATAGTGAACTAGGTTACTAATTTAGGGTTATAATTATGATATAATGAGTGATGAGGGATCAATTCAGGGGATATATTGTGAGATATTTCCTCCATGTGGGTAGGTAATAGCACATATACCTATTGAGTAACATATTATACTAGTATAGTAAGATTTGGATGTGTGCAAGATTAATGAAATCAATGAGTCTCAGTTCTAAAGGCCACTGAGGTTCCAAAGTGAGATAGATACCCAGGGAGTAGAGAATTTGTTTGAGTCAGTGATCTGAGTTTTTAGGCTTGTATAGACCACAAATGATCTTATTATTATGTTGGAAGCTAGTATTTTCCTCAAAGTAGCTGAGCGATTGTGGAGTCTACTCACACAGACTCATGATGATTCAACACTCTCATGTCCAGACTTCTAGCAGCTATTTTGTGAGGAGTAATACCCCTTTTTCTTGTGATCAGTTCAGATTTACGATCCTTTGGATAAATAGTAGGGATGGATGATATTTTATGAGTATGATGTGAGGTTCGATGAACTTACATGGTACTCCTATGACATGATTCTAGATTTCTACTTCTTAATGTAGAAGTTTGAGCAGGGTCTTTGTAGAGATATTTGTGCCAGTGTAGTACCCCTATGAATTACCACATATGATAGAGTTCTATAGTGGTAATTAGTGATATAGATATTACCATATAAGTGAAACCCTATATATATATATAAGTATTGGACATTATGGGTTTGAGTATTTTTCATTATCTATCAGGCTCCAGTCATCAAGGTCATGGCATTGGATAAATTCTCATGAATGGACTTAGGAATATGGTCATGTAGCTCAGGGACTTTGAAAAGGACTAGGGAAGACCATATATGGGAAATATTATATATGTGTTAGATATATCACATGGAATGGGATTTCTTGACTTAAAAATCTGAGGAGGGAAGGCTATCAGTGGATGGACCACCACAGTAGAGACAACGCCATGATCATGGTTCTCCTAGGTGTTTCTAGAGAGGCTCTAAGGGAGTTAGAGTTGGTAGAGGAGAATATGGTGTTCCCAAAGGAGGAGATAATTGTGAGGAATGTAATTATAATCTCCTTCCACCACCACCTGATCCATGCTCAAATTTACCCAAGAGATGAAGGTAGAATGGTCCTTGTAGTTTAGCTTGGGTTGTCGAATCCTCAGAGACCTAAGAAGTAACCTATGGATACATACATTCTATGGACTTTTTTTGGCTATTAAGAGGCCAAATTTTGGTTGATTTTAGATGTGTTTAAGTTAACTCTAAAAGTCTTAAGTGAATTCAAATTATGAGAAGGGTTGATCCTAGGTTATTACAAGGGGTGGATTGGATGCATTCTTTTTCTTTTAAAAATATTTCAATTTCTTATATTTGAGATGAGTTCATTTAAGAAGATCAAAAAAATATCACTTATTGGTTTAAGGCCTACACAACCTAATACTAATCACCTATACACTTGAAGGATCAAAATTTTGAGCACTCCAAGGTAAAGGTTCTTATTAGCACTTGAAATGTGTGACCTTAAATTCAATAAGGATGAAGAAGTTTTAAAGTCATCAAATAAAAATATTATTTAAAAGAAGTTATTATCCATTATTGGAGTGGGAAATAAAATCAAATCTAGACCCTTGCTACTCACTTGGATCAACCCATAAGTGGTTTATCCCTCCATTGATTCTATGGTTTCAATGGAAGCGGAAAGTAGACTCATGAGGGAGGAATTGGAGAAGTAAAAAAAATAATGAAATAACAATCACTCCACTGTTGTGTGATATCTCATAAGGTTTGGTACAAAAAAGTTCAAACCTTGAGGTGACGATATCAAAGTGATAAGAATAAGAATAGAAAAATAGAATATGAAGAAATTTTATAAAGAAACTATGGTAATTCAATTATTCTTAATATGAGTATTCAAAATTTTGTTATTATATTATTTTTTTTTGTTTTTTTGTTTTTTTTTGCAATTTTTCCATGGTAATTGAAATTGCACTCAAAAGAGTCAACCCCTGTAGTGAGACATTGCCGATGACTTCTAGGCTCAAAGACCTTAGGGCACTAAGTGAAACCCACATACTCGGGCATCATATCGAGTTAACTCAGTAAAAAAACAATTCAAATTACCAAAAATAGAGATAAAATTACTAACTTTGGGCCAAAAAACTATGGAGTCATGATCCCCAAGTGTCGAAAGCCGTGCATTAGGTAATTTCATTTCTCTACGTGAAAATTTATTGTTTTTTTAATTTTTTTATTATTTAATACTAATATTAAAACTAAAATGATCACCAAACCTATAATTTTTATTTAGGGGACCCCATGAACTCAAACTAATACACCACTATCCAAAGGACGTTCATTGTGATCTTTTTTTATTTGGATGAAAATATAAATGATGAACTATAACATTGGACAACCACACTTTCCAAAATCAATGCTCATGAAATTATACAAGGATTAAAATCAGAATCAGGGCATGCTGAATTATTTAATATTCAGTTTCAAAGTGTGCAATGTGTATTTCCATGTTAAAAGTTAAAGGAATTTTTCCTTCCATTTACACACATTTTCTTTCAAATCATTTTTTTGACACAAAATCATTTTTTTATTTTATCTCCCCCCAACATAAAATAACACTGTCCCCAGTGTTTGAAGAAAGGAAAATTTAGAATGGGGTAGAGGCATAGAAGGGGAGTTCAAAAGGTAAATTGAAAATAAGGACCATGGAATGAAGTCACCTGGTGGTTTAAGTTGAAATTCTTGTTTCTCCCTTTTAATCCCTTGATCTCGATGTCACTCTGAGAATTCCCTAGTGGAAAAAAACAAACAAAAAACAAACAAACAAAAAACTATATATATATATATATAATAAAGAAATTAAAATATAAGTATATATATATATAAATTATAGAATAAGGAATCACAAAAAGCCGTAGGTCAGTGGTAAGCGTGCACCCCTGTCTCCCTTCAGTCCCGGGTTTGAATCCCCGCGGCTTCGCCGATTGTGACGGGGTTTGCCCCACGACCTATGATGTGGACTTTTATTATTATTATATTTTTATTTATTTTTCTGTATTTTTATTTTAACCTACAAACACATAAAAATAAAATAAAATAAACTGATGATACATTGTCTTCTTTTTAAATTTCTAGGCAAGGTATTACTCAAGGATCACACCACGTGACATGGATGAATATGGCACTCCCCTATCGTACCCATCCATACTCATAATAGAAGAACATGTCAACACTCTATTTTTTTTAAATATAAAAATGATTCATTAATCCTATTTAAAATATAAAGTTGATTAAAACAACAAAATGATTGGAAACTTGGAAACCATGGGTTGTCTCCCATGCAGCGCTTTGTTTAACGTCATTAGCTCGACTTGATCCCCCCAACTTACCCAATACCAACTTTCAAAATTTTAAGGACCACATGTTTCACCACTTCTACTAGGTTTATATTCATTTTATTTTTAGAATTTGTTTCATGCACAAACCTATGTTCTAAAATGAGTGGTAAAATCCAAGGAATATCAGAAATGGTTGATCTAGTTTCCTCTGTAGTCTTTCCTAATACATAAATGATCATTCCAACGTTTTTGGTTTCAAGAGAAGAATAAATTCCAATTAAAAGGTCATTATTATAACTTATTAAGGGATTCTTTAGCGGGGAGGGAATGACAATAATTTTGAGCCCAGGTTGGATAAGACATTTAGACACAAGTTGATATTTTGAATCCAACTCAGTTTCATTTTCCAAATTTCTCGACAAAATTGGTTTCTTTTTAATAGAATATTCAACCACCAAATTAGAAAGAGTGGTGTCATGAATGGGCATCGACTCAATGTTATTGATTTCACCCATGGTATCATTGATTAGTGATTCTAGAAAATCATCAATAGAGTTATATTCATGAGACTCAATCCATGATGTCAAATTTTTCTCTTGTGAATATAAAAAATTAGTTTACTATTGATTTAAACACCCATAAACTATTAATTCATGTTCTTCAAGTATCCTAGGTTAAAAGGAAATTTCTTTAGCATTTTCATGAGATGTTTGTGTGTAACAAGATTCCTCTATGAATGATGAGGAATGGCCAACCTGATTGGGAATGGGTTCCATAACTGTTTCAATGCTTTGTAGTTATACTCTCAAGAATGAAACTTCAGAAGTAATTCTATCCATTTTTTGACACAATTTCTCAATTAATGGATGTGGATCAATATGGGCAAGGGGTTGAGACGAATGGTCTATTCCAATAGGATAATTAAGTTTTTGGAATTCCACATGAGGATGTTCTGATTGGCTTTGTGGGGATTGAAACTCATTATATGTTGGAATGTCTAGTTGATCATAGGAGTTGAAAAATTGCGGTTCATTAGGTTTTTGATGATCCCACTAATATAAATTAGGATGGTCATTGTATATCACACTTGGTGTGGAGTGATCAAAGTAAGGAGAGGTTCCCCATGTTTGGATTTGTTCAAAAGGGTTTTCCATTGGAATGGAATTGGGGATGAGATTAGAGAAGTGGGGTAAGAAAAGGAAGATAGTGTTTAAGATAACTTAATTAGGTCCCCAGAAACGACGCCAAAATTTGATTCACTCTCAAATTTACCCAAGAGATGAAGGTAGAATGGTCCTTGTAGTTTAGCATGGGTTGTCGAATCATCAGAGGCATAAGAAGTAACCTATGGACACGTACATTCTATGAACTATTTTTTGCTATTAAGTGGCCAAATTTGTGTTGATTTTATATGTGTTTAAGCTAACACTAAAAGTATTAAGTTAATTAAAATTATGATAAAGGTTGATCCTAGGTTATTACAAGGGGTGGATTGGATGCATTATTTTTCTTTTAAAAATATTTCAATTTCTTATATTTGAGATGGGTTCATTTAAGGAGATCAAAAAAAATCATCACTTATTGGTTTAATTCCTACACACCCTAATAATAATCACCTATACACTTGAAGGATCAAAATTTTGAGCACTCCAAGGTAAAGGTTCTTATTAGTGCTTGAAATATGTGACCATAAATTCAATAAGGATGAAATTTTTTTAAAGTCATCAAATAAAAATATCATTTAAAAGAAGTGATTATCCATTAATAGAGTGAGAAATAACACCCAATACATCCCCTTGCTACCCCCTTGGATCAAAACTTTAGTGGGTTATCCCTACATTGATTCTATGGTTTCAATGGAAGTGGAAAGTAGACTCATGAGGGGGGAATTGGAGAAGTAAAAAAAACAATGAAATAACAATCACTCCACCGTTGTGTGATATCTCACAAGGTTTGGTATGAATAAGATTTCACCTTGAGGAAACAGTATCAAAGTGATAAGAATAATAATATAAAAATAGACAATGAATAACTTTTATAAAGAAACTAAGGTAATTCAAGGAACTTACAATTGAAGGAATGCGATTACAACATCAAATTGGCAGCATAACATTAAAATGAAACAAAGCTCAAAGATGATCAAATAATCCACCACAACTTCCTTAAATAGTAATTTTTGAAGCCTTGGGTCAAGCCTTCAATATTCTAAGTCTCCTAAATTAATTTTCGTAGGCCATAGGTGGGTGGAAAGTTGAGGGAGAGTTGATTTTTCCACCCTTGACCTGAGGTGGCATCCAACTTTCATCCACCGAATATACGTGCTTATAAGACCTTTTATATGGATGCATTAGAGTGGTCCATAGATAAAGAATATGGATCCCTAGATTTCACTTAACCTCCTGTAAAATTTGGGCCCATTTGGAGTTGTTTATTCCAATATATAATTAGATTAGTAGTATGTTTTTTTGGGCCACAGAATCTAGCCCAGAATTTTATCTCTAAATTGGGCTGCCTAAATAACCACAATGGATGCCTAATTAGCACTGGCTCCTGAAGAATTATTTCTTAATATATATTTCTTCTATCATACCATGAAATTTTGGATTCATTGAGTTTTTAATGTGGGTCCCACATTCTCATCAGTGGACTGGTGTCCAATCTGCCTTCTCTAGAATTTCTTCCATTCATATCCAAATATCTCCATCATCCTTCATAAATCCTCCATTGATACTTGAATAGAAAATGTTCATATTTAAGTGTATGTATAGTTCCCAAAATATCAAATTATAATATGGATAATTACAATCCTTAAAATCAGATGAATCATTGGGCCTAAATTGGTGTACATTAGGCATGAAGTGCACAAATGATAAGAATGGACATTCAAAATTAAAATCCACTTACTCAGGCCCATATGATCAAAAATGAACATTTAATACCATTAAAATGTAATTAAAATATGTATTTTTATTGGCTAATCACCACCACTAGGAGGCCCACACCAGGCTTAGGGAGCTAGTGGTCACGATGGGGAGCTGCTGGCTTTGGAGGCTTATGATCTGACAGGTCATGAGATGATTAGAGGTGGGATCAATGTTTATTATAATATTTCTTCATTACTAGTATACAAGAGTGAAAGTCATTTATGCATATCCTTACTCATGTTGTGATATCTAGATCCAATAGTTGAGAATCTATCCCATCATCTTTTTCTTGAGGTTCCTATAAGGAACACTTCTTCAATATCACTTATCTTCCAGTAGTGTGAGATATCGATTAGTGGATAGAGTTTTTTGTGGGACATATTGGTCATCATGATGAGAAACTATGAAATCATCTTGGGTATGGAATGTTTGAGCATGGTCCAAGACCATATTTATTATCACTGTTGGCGATTTAGATGACTTTGGATAGATGGGATGAGATTCTACCTTATGAACGAGAGAGACCTTATAGTGGAGGGAGTAGGTTTTTTGATAAGGAAGCTGCATCCCATAACCCATTAGTTAGAAAGTTTATCCCTTTTTATTTGTATAATTAGGCATATGGGTTCCTTCATTAATGTAGGATTATATAGATGTATTCCTCGAGGACGTTCCATGACAACCTCCAAGGTGGGAGATAGAGTTTTGAATCAAATTGCACTATGCGACTGCTCTGATATATATTTAATCATATAAAATGGACCCTAATGAGATACAAGAGCATAGGGTGTAGTTTCAAGACCACTAAGTTAAGTTTTTTATCATACATAGTGTATCCCTTTGGGTAAAAGAAATTTTTTTTCATGAAAAAGGCGGATAAGAGTTTGTGTCTTTGTGTTTATTATCATCACCTAAACCAAGCCACGATAAAGAAAAAGTATACCTTTACAAGTATTGAAGACCTCTTTGATAAGTTACAAGGTGTGATATGGTTCTCTAATATTGATCTTAGTTCCAGCTACCACCAGTTGAGGGTTTTTAAGGATGATATCTTGAATATAGAATTTTGATTTCACTACAGACACTATGAGTTCCACATGTTACCTTTTGATGTGACAAATTCCTCTTCAGTTTTTATGGCTCACATAAATTAGATCTTATATCCATACATGGAACAATTTTTTCTTATCTTCCTTTATGACATGATCATTTACATTGCGTTAGAGTAGGAGCACACAGATCCCTTGAGGATGGTCCTAGCCTTTCTTTGGGAGCACCAGATTTATGGTAAGATATCAAAGTTCCATTTATGGATCAATAAGGTTTACATTGTAGGGGATGGGAATTATGATCAAATATTAGCTATGGAACTACAAAGGATCAATGTAATGATTTCTTGGGAGCCACCCGAGATCATGTCATAGGTGTAGAGTTTTATTGGATTGGTAGGGTGATACAGGAGGTTCATGGTATAATTATATAGGAGTGAAACTGCTTTGACTGCCCTAATGTTGAAAGGGCATCTGTTTACCTGGATAGAGTAGTGTTAGTGATCCTTTAAGGATTTGGGGTTGAGATTGACGAAAGATCCTTTTTTATAATTGCTGGAGGAGGGTGTGGATAATCAAGTGTAATGTGATGCCTATGGAGATGGTCTCAGTTTCATGTTGATGCAGAGGTAGGTAGTGATCACATATGGTTCTAGGGTATTGAGAAATCATGAGAATAACTATGTGACTCATGAACTAGATTTTTTAGTGGTTGTCTTTTCTCTGGGGATTTAGAGGCACTATCTTCTGGGAGAGAGATTTTTTGTTTACTTAGACCATCAAAGTATTAGGTATGTATTCACATAGAGAGATATGAACCTAAGATAGAGGACTTGGATAGAGTTAATATAGGATTATGGCCTTGATATATTCTATAACCCTGGAAAGGGAAACATGGTGGTAAATTCATTTAGCAGGAAGTCTCATTTTCTTTTGGTGTAGGAGGTGACCAAGTAGTTGGATTCCTTACAACTGACCATAGTATAGAAGATCAGTGAAACTTATATTCAATAAATGGTCTGGAATCCTATGATTCTTCAGTGTCTAAGGGAGATTCAGTTGGGAGACATTGACTATGAGGTTCACCATGAATATATATCTTTCATAGATTAACCAGATGGATTCTATGAATGAGGGAATCATGTAATACTTTTATAGGTAAGGGTGGTGGTTACGATCATGATACAAGAGGATGTGATGAAAGACATTCACACTTATCCTTTTTCTATCCATCTTGGTGAAGGTAAGATGTATGGGGACATTTAGTGGAAGTTTTGGTGGGATGGAATGAGGTATAATTTGGATGATTTCATCTCTCAGTGTCTCACATGTATGTAGGTAAAGGATGAGCACCAAGTTCTGGTAGGTTTGTTATAGACTCTTGAGATATTAGAGAGGAATTGGGATGACATATCCATGTAATTTATGATAGGGATTCCATAGACATCAAGAACCAATGATGCTAACTTGGTGATATTTGACCAACTACCTAAATAGGCACACTTCATTGCTATCAGGGAGTTTAATTCAGTGGAGAGTTTGGGGAAGTTTTCTCTGTCTAAGGCCCTATCTATTAAAGGGGATAATAGGGTGCACAATTGCTATATGCACGTTTCCCTGCACTCTCATTGTTCTCCCAGGCCTTGTGGGATAGAGCCTGATAGGGTCTCTAAGAAACAAAAGCTTGGTCATCTCTTCCCCAAGATTTTTGAAGGGAATGTGTCAAGTGGGGGTGTTAGTTAGGTGTGCCCCTCATTGTTTTAGTCTGTGGCGGTTATGGCTGTGAAGGATCCCCAAAGGTCTCCTATGACTAAGGGTAAAAAAATGGTGGTAAATTATGATAACTTTACTCTCTACCAGGGAAAAAAATACTAAAATGAGGAAGGACTATTCTTCCTCCCAGGCTATAATAGTTGGGCATGAAGTAGGGAACCTCCCTTGTTTTCCTCAATGCTGGGAAGATAAGGCAGGAATTGACATTACAACTTCAACCATGCCAGCTTAAGAATCCTAGAGATGGATGATTTGTGCTCTCAGGTTGTGAACCCCATCACAATTCCTCGTGTGGATAATTAAAAATCTCTATTAGACTTGGGTGGTGGTTCTACCACTCATATATAAAGTTTTGTAAATGTGTTTTAATCTTAGACCGAATGTATCTAATTCTTCTCCCCACTCTATGAGAGAATGGTATAGGAAGATGGCACTAGTGGACTCAGATAACCAAATTTTTAGGAGGAGTTGAACCAGATCATGATTCAAGTGATACTTTTTATGCTTCCTAAGACTGAATTAGAGATAGTTTGTTGAAATTTGGTTTTATTTTTATTTTTAAATGTGAAATCTACCAGATATACTACTAGGAACAACTCTAGATGTGGTTTCTGATTATTAATCATTCACCAGATCATATCCATCTAGATTTGGAAGAATGAGATGATATGGAAATTTTTATCAGTTCCAGGCCCGTAAAACCCTACATGGGATAGCTAGCCGAGTGGCCATGTGAAGGTGGAGTCTTGACTTAACAATGTAGATGTCGGGGAGGGATAGTTCCAAATAGACTCAATATGGGATGACTCTTCCTTTTTAAAGGATTTATTTGGATGGAAATGTTAGGGTTCACACTTACCTTTAAAAGTGTCATTTAAAAATACAAAAAATGGATTGTGAGGAGACCATACTCCATCATGGGGTTCCCTCGATGATTACATGTAGATGCAATGCATGGTTCATGTCATAATTGTGGAGTGACTGGACATAGGTATTTAGGATCCAATTGAGTATGTGTACAAATTTTCTTCCCCAGATGGATGGGAAAACCGAGTTCACTATCTAGGTGTTGTAGGATATTACGATGGCTTGTGTGTTAGACTTCAGTTAGAGCCAGTAGTATCACTAACATTAGATTTATTTTTCTTATAATAATATATATCACTCTACTATCAACATGAAACCTTTATAGGACCTATACGAGAGACCATGAATGTCACCCTTATGATGGAATGAGATTATAGGGGAATCTATTGTTGGGAAATAGATAGTGTAGGTGATGATAGAGAAGGGCCAAGTGATCCATGAGTGAATGAGGACAACCTAGAGCCAAAAAAAATATTGTGCATATCAGCATCCTAGTACCCTAGAGTTTGAGTAGGGAGACCATGTTTTCTTGAGATTCTCCCCATGATGAGGATTTTTGAGATTCATCTGGTAGGAAAGTTATGCATGAGGTTTATCGGGCCATTCAAGATCTTACAGAGGGTTATTGAGGTTGATTAATAATTAAACTTACCCCCATAGTTGGAGTAGGTTCATGAAATATTCCTTGTTTCATAGATGAGGAGAGACCCACATGATCCTACACATGTTACTGAATGGGGTAAGCTGGAAATCAACAATGGATCCACCTACATGGAGTACCAAGTGGTGATCAAGGATCAGTATGAGAGGATCTAGTATGGATAGACCATTCCATTGGTTCACGTACTATGGAATCATGGGATCATTCATGAGATCTCTTGGGAGCGAGAGAGCTATATGTAGTCACAGTATCCCAACCATTTTTATTAGTTTATTCTTTTTGGGGAAAAAGGATTTTAAAGAGAGAATAATATAGAGACTCTTTTTTTTCTTCCGTGTAAGACTTTGAAATATATTAAGAAATATATTTGGAGCCTAGTACCGAGACAACATGTGATATCTAGATCCAACAATCTTGAAATTAATTTTAGAAAAATATTAAATATACTTTATATCATGTGTGTGTTGTTTAAAAAAATAATGGAATATATCCTAAATGGAGTCTCTAATAATAAATCTGAGACCACTATTGAATACAGATCATGGGGTTTACCGTAGGAGTGACATAAAGTTGGTCGATGCCAGTTATTTGGATGAGGCAATCATTGGTGGGTATATTAAGTAGATTATTTTTTAAATTTATTTAATTAATTAACTTAATGCCTAAAACCTATTTCACTCTATAAGAATCTTATCATGGGAAATAACCATGGTTAGATACATAACCCTATGATCATTGGGAGGTGGTTTCATCATTCCTCATTGGGAGATAAAGATCAAGAAATATGATCATATCAAAATGAATCAATAGCCAGTATACACAAAAGATCATCCTCATTACATGCAAACACATTCTTTAAAAATTATTGATCTAATCTTGAGGTAGTTCTAAATATTTTTTTGTTTCTTTACTTCATTAAAATATTGAGCATGTTCTTATCTACTATTCTTTTATCTGTGATTAATTTTATCCTTCTCATGTTCCCTTGTATGAAATTAAAATGTTTATTCAATTTATTCTTGATTATTACATGTTTCTCACCATAAATATCCTCGATCTATGATCATTGTAAAAAAATATTTTTCCAACATTTGATGCACATTTGTTCTTTTGAATTTCCCCAACACTTTATTTATATTATTTACTATTTGGATACAGGGCCATGGTTCAACATTTCTGGGTATTCACGATCGTGATCGGACCCCTATATTCATCATGGATGCATGAATAATGACATGATTAGTGATTTGTGTATGGATCAGGATGGAATTTTGGTGATACTACGTGGATTTGGAATCCATAGTGGTGACGAGAAAAATGAGGCTGAGAAGAACACATGATGGATATTCATACAATTATATGGTTTATTATTTTTGGTCACCATAGGGTCATAATTGAACAAAAAATTTGATTTAAACTAATTATGGGTGGTCAAATGGTGGATTTATTGGTAGGAGTGGAATATATGGAATATATGTGATAGATCTTACTTTAAAAAAAATGCTGATTACACAATGTGTAATGGGATATGAACATGCCGTGTAGTAATCTAGTTGTGAACAATATGGTTTTTGAGTGGAGATAAGTATCACACGCCATGTGGAACCCCCACACACCAGATTGATGTGTACTCCAAGAGTGCATGGGAACAGATATGACCAAACACATGGATATAGACTGAGTACACAGGCAAGGATACAACCTGACACAAAGAAAATGGACCAACTACACAAGCTTAGAAATGGCCAAGTACCCAGACTAGTATATGGCTAGGTATATGACAAGGTACATGGATAAGGTCCAAAGGACTGTAGCATGATCATGAGCACATGGATTAGCTATGAGAGGTGAAGAAATGTTGTGTAGTATCCTCACATGTCAAATATTACTACATGGAAAGTGATCCATGTGTTAGTGAGGACACAGTCAGGAGGCCAAGTGAGGTTACACAATGCGGGACCACCTTACACATTGTTTACTTCTTTTTGAAACTTATTTCTCTAGTGTATTCTTAATTTTTGCTTGAAAATTTTCCAACGGGTAACATATCCTGAGTTTTTTCCATGTAAAACAATATAGTGTCTTTCGTAGTATATTTTGAGATACAATGTGAGATGTTCTAAGCATGATGATTCTTTAGGGGGTGCCCGGCGATGAAAACGATTAGGTAAGATCATTAGAGGGAGTCCAAGTTGGAAACCCCCTTTCTTAATAGGGTGTGGGTACTCACTCCTCACACTTGTTTGATTGGAACCCTTTAACACGCTAGGGAAATTTTCATCTACCTAATGAGTGTCACCCCCCTAACGGACTAGGGTGTGTGTCATATACCTACCGATTGGCACCCCCTTGATAGACTAGGGATTGGATCCTCTAACTACTGAGTGGAATACCCTAACAGACTAGGGTGTGGATCCTCTACTGACTACGTTGTACACCTATAATGGAATGGGTCATGGGTCCTGTACCTACTAAGTGCCCCCCTGACAGAGTAGGTCCTGGGTCATCCACCTATTGAGTGGAACCCCCATGATGCATTAGGGAATGGTTCCTCTATCTATCTACCAAGTGGATCCCTATTATCATACTAAGGTGTGGGGTCCTCTTCTTAGAGATTGTGACTCCTTGGCTGTGCAGAAGAGTGAAGAGGTGTGGCTCTTCCATGTGGTTACTTCTTTAGAAAAACATGCGAGATGCTATGCATTGATGATGGAACTTTATAGATATAGGTAAACTCATCATCTTGGGATGGGATATGAGATAGAGATTCTATTTATCTATCATTTGGGTTTCATATATGAGAAAATATATATGTTATTGGATTTTGTTTCCCTCTTTCTTTAGGTTTTGTTGACTAATTATATTATATCTTATATTACCCCCTCTTCAGTTTCCAGGGCGTCCCATTGGGTATGTATATACTCACCCCTACATGGTCTTTGACTGCATATTTCATGTCTTATGAAAAAAAAATATGTTGGAGGTGATTTTAGAGGAGCATAGGGTTACTCGAGTGCATAGGATGCATACAGTGGTTGGGCATAGAGGTATGGATCTAGGGTCTCTCAACATTTCATTTCCAGTTTTTTTTATGTTGTGACATCTTTTCTTAGTGGGCATGTATTTTCCCTTTTTCAATTTGGATTTCTCTGTCACAATATTTTTTATTTTCTAGAGGTTATAACATGCATGGTTTTTACTCTAGATGTTACTATATTATATTTTTATTCCTTTTCACTTCTGCATAAATATAGTTGGGTGCATTCCTATATGTAATTTAAAAAATCTCTCCAATTTTAGTTATGAATTTCCACAATTGTCGGTAGCCCTTATCCTATGGACTCCGAATTAGGGTTGTGGTAGCCCAGTCTTCCACTAGCTAGGCGGACCATGCTGGGTCAGGTCATTACAATAACAACCTGAAATTTTGGTAAAGTATTTATTGTGTTGTTTTGAAAACAATTAAATCCATGTATAGATTCTAAAAACTAGATGCGACTGTGGAAAAGATGAAACTATCCGTTATCCCCTTAAAAATGTTGGTTGAGTATTAACTCAATCTTCAAACTACTACATAGTGAGTTGGCTTGAGAATACACACATTTCCACACACTCTTGGGGAATATGATTTGATTTATAATATTCTTGTTATGATCCATTATGAACGATTTAAGGATATATTTATGGTATCTTAGATAAAAAAATAGTAATATGACCATGGACAACATAGGTTAAACTGAAGGAGTTACAGGGTGAACTAAAAATATCAAAGGATAAAATGAATTTTTCATCAGAGAATACATATTAGGATTGAGTTTTCATATTTATATGACCATTTACTTTGAATTTATGGATAACCATTTTATTTTTTGTATTTAATTGAAATAGGATCATAGAAATGAATCTAATAATGTTATGTATTTAGAAACCTCTATGTATTATAATTGAAAATGGGAGCATACTAAAATTTCTAAGAATCATGGCATATTACTGTTATGATGGTAAAGGTAAGTTTTGTACCCTTACCTAATGAAGTGAGGTTCATATCATAATCAAAATTAAATCTTGATAGTATTTTATATTTTCATTATTGTGTTATATTTATCAATGTATTTTGGAATGTTCGAATGGTTATGAGGATTAAGTGAAACATCTAAGGATTATTATTCAGTAGTTACACTTTAAAATATTGGAAACATATAGTAAATTATTTCAATAAACATGATATTTGATTTTTCTTCATGAATATATTTTTAGGATAATTATTGAAGAACACATTATAGAATTATGGATAACTCTTTGGTTTAATATATGATTGATATTGAGGTAATAAAGGGTCAATTGATTTTGAAAAAGTGAGTTAGATAGTGTTTATATCCATGGAATTTATTATTGATTTGTTGAAAAAGTGATCCATGATATTTTTTCTGAAATCTATCTCATTTTTGGTATTATGATATATATTGATTATTGTGTGACCTTATTAACTAGTGATTAATACCATTTGAGGGTTAAATTAATAATTTCTTAAATAGATTGTGTTATAGACAATGCAAAACTAATTAAAAACCTAACTAAAACAAACTAAGAAATATAGAAATTATATGAATAATATGATAATTAGTTGATAAAAATATTATAATCAAGAAAAATAATTACATATTATTATTTTTATTTAATATTTTAGAAAATTATCCCTTTTAATGAATATTTTTAAAAATGAGTATAATATATTACCATAATAAATTAAAATAATCATATTTAATAGTTTATTACAATAGTTAATATTTATATTTTTATGATATTATTTTTATATTAAATCATTTATAAATTTAAAATAAATAATATTATAAACAATTTTTATTTAAGAAGTAATTTTTTAGCTAAAACAATTTTTATTTATATTTTATATTTTTTTTAAATAAATAAATATTTAAATTTTATAATTTAAATTTTATAAAAAGTTTTTTTTTCTGAATTTATAATGTAAAAGTTATCATAGGGTAAATTTTTGGGAATTTTTTAAAAATATTTATTTTTAAGTGAATTGTAGAAAATACTATTTTTAAAAATAACATGAGTTTTAAGACATTATTTTTAGATAAGTATGAACTAAAAATTAGTGAAACATTTCTATTAGAACAAATTTGTATTTTATAAGTGAATTTATAAATATAATAATGTAAAGCCTCAAACCTAGTTACCCAGAGTCGGTGTGTTATTACATAACATTGACATGATCACAAGAGATCAATTCTCGAAAGACCAATTAGTTTAGTAGCCTTGGAATTACTAGATACATACATAAGTTTTACATTACACCATGAAATAAAAACAAAAACATTGTTTCCCCTTTTAACACACTCATATCCCTTATCCTATCCCTACAGGTCAATCATAATATACTTCTTCAAATCCTTGGAAAAATAAAAAATAATAAAGGGGTGAGCTCAGATGCTTAGTAAGGATAACAATATAGAGGAAACTTTCATAAATAAGAATAAACATTTAAGGGAATGTATAAGACTAAAACCCAATCCTTTTAAACTTAAACTTCAGCATATTATGTCATAGATAAATAAAATAACACCATTTACTTATTCACATGGATATTCTACTAGTCGAATAATCACATGTAATATCAATAGCTAATTTTATAATGATGGAAAGAATAATTCTGAACATCATAACCACATAGTCAAGGCCTCGTGCTAATACTACAAATAAAATTTTTGTCAAGGTATTGTGCCAAGACACTAGTTTGTCTCATGAGACCTACCGATGCATCGAGGGGCTATAACAGGCCCTAACCGTCACTCACTAGGTCCAATGCATTTCCCATATGAAAAGGGTGAAACATAATCTAAACATTCATATTAAAACTAGAATACAAATTGTCAATATTTTAACCACAAACCATGAATGGTATAAAAATAGTACATACACAATCAAACATAACTCATTCCATACAATATGAAATATTTTATTTTAATAAATCAATCTCAATCAAGAATAATGAAGGATATTGACATAAATTAAAATAATCAATAAAACTATTTGAGAGAAATATCCCCTTTTTCTTGAAAACATTTAAAAGTATCAATATTTATCAAGAAGCTATTAAAAATAGATTTTTGAATCAAAGTATCCCATACCACTTTTAAACTTTTAAAAGGAATTTTAATTTTTAAAACATTCATGTCCATATAAATAAATCCTTAACACCATTTTTAAAACATGGACATTAATGATAAATATTTAGAAGAATAAATCTTTGAAACATTTAAAATGATATTTTAGTTAGAGTTCCTAACCAAATGAGAGATGCTTGAATACAAATAATTTAGGTAATAAAATCTTTATAATATTATGATAACAAAGGTATTCATGATATACTATGTCAAAGTACAGTATATTCACCATATAAAAGTGAATTGGTGTATAAGAACAAAGAAGTTTCAATGGAATGTAAATTGAGATAAAATACCTTATAAAGACCATATCCTTAGTTTAAGGATAAATCAATGACATTATTATGCATGAAAAATATAAATATACTCAATATGATTGGATATTCATTGTAAATCAATCATAGGACATTCACACATATTCTTGTAAAAACAACACCAATGACTTGGATGTTTAACTCAATGAATGGAAATTGAGTTAAGATTAATCTTATCAAGTTCATATAGATGACTTGAGAATTTATCAATAGAGTGATTATGTGTATCAAAATTATATCCAGAAAAAGGGGAGTGGAAATTACTACATAAATAAACAAATAGTTATTTCATACATAATCGTGGAGTAAAATAATCAATGAAGTTTACGTAAAACCCAATGAGTGGAAATCAAAATTATAAATTCCATTATCGATTAGGTAACTTACGAAAAATACACCCCATGAAATAAGGATCATACAATAAAGATGTAAATACCCATAAATTAAATTATATTACACAAATAATACTATCATGGGCAGTACATACACCACACAAAAGGAAATAGTTGCAATATAGCATGAATCTCACGGGAATAAGAAGTGAGATGAAAAAACCTTACCTTGTACTTTTCCTTAGTATATGGTAAGTTAAACTCCTGTATAATAGTTAAATAATTGTTATTAAGTTATAAAATAACCACATAAATAAATATGATATCATATATGATCTTCTAGTATTGCTTTGTTAATAATATTTAAATAGTATCATTGTTTCAGGTTTTAACTGATTCATTTTCCTTTATATGTTTTGTTACATAAGTCATGTTTTTTATGGATAGTATGTATTTAATTTATATCTATAATGATATTAAGTTCTTAAACATTATTTTAAATCATAAAATGAAAATTATTCTGGAATGGGTACGATGAGAAATGAATCTCATCGCGTTTGTGGAGACAGTAATCCGTACGTACGTATGAGAGAAAATATCATTATATTGATGGTGAAATCATATGTAATTAGATGGTATGTCATATATACAGAATAATTAACATTTTATATTTATTATTTAAATCAATTATACTCATTATTATACCCATCCAAATAATGAAGTGTTGAATAACAAACTACACCACGACGTAGAGACAGTAAGTTGTGCGTACGTATGTATGGTGACTTTGTCATTCATAAGATGGATAGAATAATGAATATGGTTGTAACATATTTACAATAAAATCATAGTATTTAGAAGTTAATGAAGCTATTATTTTGGTATGTAAACAACAAATAAAGAGGAAGTGGAAGAAGAAAAGAACTTTGAAAGTGGTGGTGAAATTATTACCTCTTCTTTGGGTGCTTCCTTTTGATTTGATCAAAAGGTCTCTTTAGGTTGGCTTTATGATAAAAGTAAGGCCTCTAGGTTGAAGTGTGGGTTTTTTGGAGGATATTTGAGTAGGGTTTGGCCGATCTAAATGGATGTGTATGTTTGAATTTGAGAGAAGGGGATGTACCCTTTTATAAGAGAGGTGAGGGTCACTTTAGGAAAATCTTGAAATATTATTTTATTATAAAATCATTTTCAGTTTCTAATGGCTAAAAATGGATTTATTTTGAGGCTAAGGCAGGTATGGGTAGAATTTTTCTCAACCAATAGGTTTAAGACAAGTTTAGGTCACCATATTAACCTTATTTTTTAGATTTAATTCTGAGTTAAATAGTTTAACTTTTACCATGTCTTCTTGTATTTTTATATTACATGGTTAATAAACTTACTATAAAATGCCAATAGAACCTCAAGTGGTTCATTAATGAAATATATACCATTATATGAGTCCTTTTTCCTAACTTTTTATTTTTAGGAATATTATATCATTTAATAATATAGTATTTGTTTTAAAAACTCATTTATGTTAATTTTGACACTATTTAGTATTTGGTTTTTGTAAAAGTCAACAAAACTTGATTACTTCAAAAAAAACATTAAATCAACCCTAACACGTATAATTAACCTATAAAATTAGTATAATGAATAAAAAGTCTCAATTTACATTTATTTTGGTATTTATAATATCAATTATTTTTATATTTGATTAATTAGGCAATTACTGCATCATCATTGTGTCATATATAAATTTAATTATTTAATGTCTAAAAATTATAAATAAAATACCATTATGTATTAAATATTTTTATATTTATAATGAATATTTATAGTCTAATTTATATTATTTTTAACCCTATATTAAAAATGTTTTATTTATTAAACTTTGAATTTAACACTTTTAACTCTTCTTTAAATAAAATATAATAAATGTCCTAATCTAATCCATGTGGATAAAAAAGGATCATATTTTTGTTATAAGGTTGATTTTGGTCTAAATACACTTATCCAATAGAATTAGGACATGTGTTAGGGTAATTATAATATCATTTTTACTATTAATTACCCTATTTACTTTTAACTATGGTAAATAAAATTCAAAAGTTACTATTCACAAAAAATTATTTTCATCCTATTGAACCACATTTTACTTACTGATGTCAACCAAGTCTCTTGTATTTTTTAAATTCAATTCATAGAAGCGGTAAAATTATGTTTTATGAAAATTTTCAAATGTGCCTAGAAGGTGGGTAAAAGACGGTAAAGAGTTCAATAAAATTTTATATATCTAAACTTATTATAAAATTACTTCAATGAATTAAATTAGAATAATATAGGTATTATGTATCTATTTTAAATTTAAAATAAATTTAAATTAAATATAATTTTTTAAATAAAAATTCATCTTTAAACAATAACGCAGTGTTTTTCACTATTCATTAAAAATGTAAAGTTTTTAGAAAAATACCAAAAATTCAACCAAATAGAATTTTGATTTTCATAATTCATAAATGATTTATATTTTACCAAATTCAAAACATAGAATTTGTATTAATTAATTTTAAAAAATATTTCCTTTGTCAAAACCAAAAAGCGGGTTTTTGAGAAGTAAAAACTATCAAAAGATTGATATGAGTTTATGTCCAATTTAAATGTAAAATTACTTCCAATGACCAACATTGGATTAAATGATAAAAATATAATCTAATTATACTTCAAAACCATTCAAATATATAATTTTAGACTATAAATTATTTTGATTAAAATAGTTTTTTTCAATTAAAATTTAGTATTTTTTACTATTCATCAAAATATGAAAGTTATCAGAAGAGCACTGAAAATTTATCCAAACTAAATTTTTATGTCCTGATTCTAAAGAATAAGTTTATTTTGTCAAATATAATATATAAAAGTGTCAAATATTGGATTTAGAAAGGGTTCTCCATTAAAAGGTAGTAGAATTGCATTTTTTGAAAAGTACTTCTTTTATCTAAAAAATTTAATTTTTTTATACTATGTCTAAGAAACAAATAATATGGATGTTAAAATTATATTGAGTATATAAAATTTAAAATTTAGTTAATATTATTCATAACCTCTTTTTGAATGGCTAGTTTGGTAAGTCGTGGTGTGCTCGAACTCGGTGTTGCGTGTAGCACAAGATATTAAATTACTTTAAAGAAAATAATTTACTATGAAATATTGGGGTTTTACACTCTTCCAAACTTTTGGAAATTTCATCCTCACAATTTTAAAATTGGTCTTGGGAATTCATTGAAAGTCCCACATCAGAAAAAGAGTCAATAAAACTATCACATTAAAAGAAAGAAAGAGAAGTACAAAGGTCACCCGAGATAACCTATACCAGGATTCCATGTAGGAAAACATGGATATGGAAGATAAAATAAGTGTCATGTTCTGATGGAGAGTGATAGAAAACATGATTAGAATAAAGTTAACAATATGAAAACCACAAACTTGTGATGGGTTAAACGGTCATTGGTTTCCTAGTAGGAAAAGTAAATGGACAATGTTTTTTTTGTTTTAAGTTCCATTTCATAAAGTTGAGGAATTTATTTATGAGTTTGACTAAGAAAATAAACATACATACTTTTCAAGTATATTTTCATCCTTTAATAAATTTATAACAGTAACTCATCTTTTCTACAAACGATGAGAATCCACGATGACTTGGTCACACCTGAAGTGCTATAATAAACTTCTAGAGAATCACATAATCTTCAAAGGATGAAATATATATTTCCCTTGTCTTTATATATTAACCAAAACCAAAATGGTCAGTACAAGATTAGATGATCCCCAAAATGGATAATCCTTTATTGAAAGAAATACTAATCTTAATTTCCAAAATTAAACAAACAATACCCAAAGTTAAATAAATACTATTCAATAAACAATTGTCCCTAAAATACTTGAATATAATCCAAACTAAGGTTGATACCCAAAACTCAGAAGAATTTAATCACATAGTCTTTTATAGTAAATCTTAACATTTATATCCAAATAACATCAACTAATATTAAAGTCTCATACTAAAGTGTAATTAACCAAATAACATATTCTCTATTATAGGTTAATCATTTCCATTAATAACTTGAATCTTTATAAAAACATAGATTCTTATAAAATAAAAATACACCATTACTCCTCAAATGAAATCCCATAGTATTCTATTTTAGTTAGGCATATAGTGTTCCCAATAGAGAAAATTCCTTCCAAAATAATATTTATCACTTAATCACAAATTAGTTTCTTATACTAAGGATATCCATTTGATAAAAAAATAAGACCCCAAATTAACTTATTATTGATCAATAAAATCATTTAACGAAAATTAATTAGTCACACTAACTAGGGAATTCACGTAGTCCAGTGGTAGGTGATAAATCCGAGTCCCACTTTGGTTGTGGGTTCAATTCCAGTAGCTTTGTCTGATACGACAGGTTGTCACACAGTCTGCGTGTTGTCCTTTTTCAAAAACTATATTTTATAACATTCCCAAAATAAGATAAATTCCTCAAAATAATCATAAAATAATTTAACCACAAATTTTATCTCATACCTCACATTTCAATCCCATAAATTAATAACCTGTAATTGCCTCAAATTCAAGGATCATATAATCCTAAATGGTTCTTTATAACTATATTCACAAAAGAAAAGATAATTCTTCATTAAAAAAGCATTTTCATATAAAAACAGTAGGGTTACACATAAAAGAGAAAATTATTCCAAAGTAATCCTATCAACAAAGAGAAGTAATAATCTTAAACATTTCACCATACATTTATTTCTACATAGGCTCTTCCTTGACCTAGTGGTTATCCTATAGAATAGGGCATTGAATCGGGTAATGACAAGGTCCCCTACATTTACGGAAAATGACTGTAAATGGATTCTTAGGATCATTTTTATTTTCTTCCATAGTACTATTCATTTTTCCCCAGCAATTCATTACATTATGTCCTTCATTCCCACACATAAATCATTTCTTTGTTACATTGAGAAACTTTTTAGGGTGTCTCCTTCCACATTTCCCACATGATGGAAATTGAGCTTTCTTTTCTCCACAGTCTCCACTATTGGATCTCTTATCATTATCCACCTTTCTCTTCTTTTTTGAGTTTGGGAGTTGGTTAATGTATATGTTTTTAATCATATTTTTAGAAACTTTCTTTGGAATGAACACGATATCTTTTATTACTATCAACATTCCATTTAGTTTCTCATTTCAACCATCATTACCACCCTGTACATCATGTTCAATGTTTCTATGAATTCCTTGGAATCCAGCCATTGACTAAAACTGGAAAGCATAGTGTGAGTAACAATAGTCATAAAATCATTTAGAGAATATCATGACACCTTATTTTCAATCTAAAGCACCTTAGGATTAACCAAGGTTATTTATTCTCATCTTATATTAAAATCATTTAAATCGGTTTGTAAAGAAAATGTGAATTATCCTAAGCATATCCCCCAGGAGTGTCACAACCAAGAGTGCAGCAAGGCCTGTTGTCGTGCACCAGTTTCCATTCAAGTCTAGATCAAAGCCATGTTTTTGGGTTTTACCCCTAGATACATCTTTTCCAGAGCCACCTCTACCTGCTCATATCCGGACATGGATGTGTTTCTTAGAAAATTTACAAAATCTCTACATTACCAAAATTCAATGAAGTTCTTATATACTAATACTCAAAGTCTATATTAGGGAAATGTTCTCTAATCAGAGTTTTTATAAATCTAGTTTCCAAGATTTGTTCTAAAATTCCTATGATACCAACTATAACGCCCCAAACCTAGTTACCCAGAGTCAGTGCATTATTACATAACATTGGCATGATCACAAGAGATCAAGTCTCGAAATAATGATTAGTTTAGTAGCCTTGTAAGTACTAGATACATACATAATTTTTACATTACATCATGAAATTAAAAAAAACAAAAACATTGTGTCCCCATTGAACACACACATATCCCTTAGCCTATCCCTAAAATTAAATCATAATATACTTCTTCACATCATGGGAAAAAGAAAACATAAGAAAGGGGTGAGCTTAGATGCTCAGTAAGGATAAAAATTTAGCGGAAGCTTTCATAAATAGGTATAAACATTTAAAGCAATGTATAAGAATAAAACACAAGACTTTTAAACATAAACTTAAGTTTAATATGGAATGGATAAATCAAATAATTCCATTAACTTATTCACATGGATATTCTATTAGTCAAATAATCACATGTAATATCAATAGCTAATTTCATAATGATGGAATGCATAATGCCGGACATCATAACCACATAGTCAAGGTCTCGTGCCAAGACTACAAATAAAAAATTTGTCAAGGCCCTGTGCCAAGACACTAGTTTTTCTCATAAGACCTACCAATGCATCGAGGATCTATAGTGGGCCCTGCCCGTCACTTACTATGTCGAATGCATTCCTCATATGAAAAAGGTGAAACATAATCTAAACATTTTTATTAAAACTAGCATACGGAATGTCAGTATTTTAAGCACAAACCATAAATGGTATAAAAATAGCATATACACAGTCAAACATAACTCATTAAATAAAATATTGAAGATTTTATTATAACAAATCAACCTCAATAAATAATAATGAAGGATATTTACATAAATGAAAATAATCAGTAAAACTATTTGAGAGAAATATTCCTTTTTTCTTGAAAACTTTTAAAAGTATCACTATTTATCAAGAAGCTATTAAAAATAGATTTTTGAATAAATGTGTCCCATACCACTTTGAAACTTTTAAAAGTAATTTTAATTTTTAAAACATTCATGTCCATATAAATAAATCCTTAACACCACTTTTAAAACATGGATATTAATGACAAATATTTAGAAGAATAAATCTTCGAAACATTTAAAATGATATTTTAGTTAGATTTTCTAAACAAATTAGAGACACTTGAATAAAAATAATTTGAGGTAATAAAAACTATATAATATCATGAGATCAAAGGGATTCATGATATACTATGTCAAAGTATATTATATACACCATATAAAAGTGAATTGGCGTATAACAACAAAGAAGTCTCAATGGAATGTAAATTGAGATGAAATCCATTATAAAGACCATATAATTAGGTTAAGGATAAATAAATGACATAATTATGTGTAAAAAATATAAATACACTCAATATGATTGGATATTTAGTGTAAATAAATCAAAGGACATTCACACATATTATTGTAAAAACAACAGCAACGACTTGGATGTTTAACTCAATGAAAGGAAATTGAGTAAAGATTACTCTTATCAAGTTCATATCGATGACTTGAGAATTCATCAATGGAGTGATTATGTGTATTGAAAGTATATACAAAAATGGGATTGGAAATTACTACATGAATAAATAAATAGCGATTTCACACATAATCTTAGAGTAAAATAATCAATGAAGTTTGCATAAAACCCAATGAGTGGAAATCAAAATTAGAAATTCCTCAACCGATTTGGTAACTTATGAAACATACACCCCATGAAAGAAGGATCATACAATGAAGATTTAAATACCCATAAATTAAAGTATATTACACAAATAATAATATCATGGACAGTACATACACCATGCAAAAATAAATAGTGGAAATATAGCATGAATCTCACGAGAATAAGAAGTGAGATGAAAACACCTTACCTTGTAATTATCCTTAGTCGAGGTTACATTAACCTCATGTATAATAGTTAAATAATTGTTATTAAATTATAAAAGAACCACATATATAAATATGATATCATATACGATCTTCTAATATTTCTTTGTTAATAATATTTTAGTTGTATCATTATTTCAGGTGTTAACTGATTCATTTTTCTTTATTTTTTTTGCTATATAAGTAATGTTTGTTGTGGATAGAGTGTATTTTATTCATATACAGAATTATATTAATTTCTTGAAAATTATTTTAAATCATAAAATGAAAATTATTCTTGAATGGTTACGATGGGAAATGAATCTCATCACGTTCTTGGAGACGGTAATCCGTACGTTCGCACGAGCGATAATATCATTCTATTGATGGTGAAATAGTATGTAATTGGATGTTATATCATATATAAAGAATCATTAACATGTTATATTTTTTATTTAAATCAATGATACTCATTATTATACCAATCCAAATAATGAAGTGTTGAATAACAAAATACACCACAATGTGGAGATGTTAAGCCGTACGTACACACATATGGTGACTTTGTCATTCATATGATAGATAGAATAATGAATATGGTTGTACCATATTTATAATAAAATCATAGTATGTATGAGGTACTAGATTTATTATTTTGGTATGTAAAAAACAAATAAATAGGAAGTGGAAGAAAATAATAACTTTGAAAGAGGTGGTGAAATTATTACCACTTCTTCAGGTGCTTCCTTTTGATTTGATCAAAAGGGCCCATTAGGTTGGCTTTATGATCAATGTAATTCCTCTAGGTTGACCTGAGGGTAGTTGGGATAGTATTGGAGTAGGGGTTGTCCAAGCCAAATGTATTTGGATGTGTGGATTTGAGAGAAGGGGAAGTGACCTTTTATAAGAGAGGTGATTGTAACTTTAGGAAAATCTTGAAATATTATTTTATAATAAATAATTTTCGGTTTATAATGGATAAAACTGGATTTATTTCAAGTATAAGGTGGGTATGGGACGAAATATTCTCAACCAATAGGTTTTAGACAAGTTTAGGTCACCATATTAACCTTATCTTTTATATTTAATTCTTAGTTAAATAATTTAACTTTTACCATGTCTTCTTGTATTTTTATATTATATGGTTAATAAACTTACTATAAAATGCCAAGTGAACCTAAAGTGGTTAATTAATGAAATATCTATCATTATATAAGTCCTTCGTCCAAACCTTATAATTTTAGGAAAATTATATCATTTAATAATATAGTATTTGTTTTAAAAACACATTTATGTCAATTTTGACACTATTTAGTATTTTATTTTTGTAAAAGTAAAAAAACTTGACTAATTAAAAAAAATACATTAAATCAACCCTAAAATGTCAAATTAACCTATAAAATTAATTTAATGCATCAAAAGTATCAATTAACATTTATTTTGATATTTATAATATCAATTATTTTAATGTTTCATTAATAAGGTAATTACTGCATCATCATTGTGTCATAAATAAATTTAATTATTTAATGTCTAAAAATTATGAATAAAATAACATTATGTATTAAATAATCTTATATTTCTAATGAAAATTAATAGTCTAATTTATCTTATGTGTAACCCTATATTAAAGTTTTTTAGTTATTAAACTTTGAATTTAACACTTTTAACTCTTCTTTAAATAAAATACAATAAATGTACTAATTTAATCCAAGTGGATCAAAAAAGACCATAGTTTTGTATTAAGGTTGAATTTGGTCGAAATAAACTTATCCAATAGAATTAATACATGTGTTAGGGTAATTATAATATCATTTTTACCTTTAATTACCATATCTACTTTTAACCGTGGTAAATAAAATTCAAAAGTTACTATTCACCAAAAATTATTTTCATCCTATTGAACCAAATTTTACCAAATGATGTCAACTATGTCTCTCTTATTTTTGAAATTAAATTCACAGAAGTGGTAAAAATATGTTTTATGCAAATTTGCAAATGTGCCTAGAAGGCGGGTAAAAGACGGTAAAAAGTTCAATACAATTTTATATATCTAATCTTATTATAAAATAAATTAAATGAATTAAATTGGAATAATATAGGTATTATGTATCTATTTTTACATTAAAATAAATTTAAATTAAAAATAATTATTTAAATAAAAATTTGTCTTTAAACAATAACACCGTGTTTTTCACTGTTCATAAAAAATTGTAAGTTTTTAGAAAAATACCAAAAATTAACCCAAAGATAATTTTGATATTAAAAATTAAAAAATTATTTCTATTTTACCAAATTAAAAACATATAATTTGTATTAATTAACTTAAAAAAATATTTCCGTTGTCAAAACCAAAAAGCAGGTTTTTGAGAAGTAAAAACTATCAAAAGATTGATATGTGTTTATGTCCAATTTAAATGTAAAATTACTTCCAATGAAAAAATTGGATTAAATGATAAAAATATAATCTAATTATACTTCAAATCAATTCAAATGTAAAATTTAACACTATAAATTATTTTTATTAAAAAATTTGTTTTCAATTAAAATTTAGTATTTTTCACTATTCATCAAAATATGAAAGTTATCAAAAAACAAAGAAAATTTATCCAAAATAATTTTTTATGTAATTATAATAAATAATAATTTTATTTTTTCAAATTGAATATATAAAAGTGTCAAATATTGGATTTAAAAAGGGTTCTCCATTAAAAGGAGATAAAATTTTATTTTTTGAAAAATACTTATTTTATCTAAAAAATTGAATTTGTTCTTATATTTTGTCTAAGGAAAAAATAATATGGATGTTAATATTATATAGAGTATATAAAATTTTAAATGTAGTTAATATTATTCATAACCTCTTTTTGAATGGCTAGTTTGGTAAGTCGTGGTGCGCTCGAACTCGGTGTTGCATGTTGTGAAAACTATTGAATTACTTTATAGAAAATAACTTACTATGAAATGTTGGGGTGTTACAAATAATATTAGTTTTAAATTACAAACCCATATTTGAAATTTTTTTAATATATGTTATATTTAATTTTTTTTATGCATTATACATTTTTTATTTCAAAATTTATTTTTTTCACTTCTATAAAATTAATATAAAAAATTGATTTTAAATTTTGAATCCTTTGTATAAATTATCTAACAAGTACTAATATATTTTCAATCATAAAGTATAAATAATTTTGGAAAAAACTAGTTACTTCAGTAGAAATAAAAAGGGGTAAAAGTGGTTAACCAAGAGGGAAAGACCAAAAAAATGTTCAAAACATGTGTGAGAATGGTTGGTTGAGACCTTGATTGACTTTATACCTTCCTATATCCATTTTTCTAAATTTTTCTTTCAATTTACTTGATTTTATATTTCCATTATTAATTTTTTTGGTATTTACAAAAAATTCCATCCATTTTCAATTATAAATGGGGCACTCCTCTCCTCACTTCACCACACAACACAACCGAATTAATTCATTCCAAACTCTTCCTAAACCTATCCTCAAAATTATTTTCCACATTGAAGTGGTTTTTTTCTTATAAAAAGGCCACCCCTCAAATGCTTAACCCACTTTACAAAGGAGACAATCCAAGAAGTGATTTATAAATATGTAATTGATCATTTCACATTTCTATTAATTTATGTGCATTTATTCATCCTAAAATTCCAATATAACATCTTAAAATGATAAAATCAATATCATTATTATACTTTTAGGTTATTATAATGATGTTATATGAATTAACCTCCTTTCCCCATGCTATTAAAAAAAATAAAATCATTATTCGTGCTTTATGTGGACTATACCACCACAAAGCAATATGTTTCATTTTCCTTCACCACATTTCAAGGAACTTGAAGACAGTTAATTTAATATATAAGTATGAAATTTATGAAATATTTAATATTCTAAAATTTTAAACCATAATACACCTTTTCCTTTTTATATGGAAGGTGAAACAATCATCCATGCTTATGTGTGGACCACCGCCTATATTGAATGACCGATTTTAATTTTTTAATTTAACATTTACTTATATGGATGTTTATGAGAATGTGTTTTGTAATGTAATAATATGAATATTAATATCTGAGATAGATTTCCCCAAAGCATCATGCATTCCTTCACTTATGCAAGAGGCTTTTGACTAGTAGCGAGTGTTCGAATGCTGTTAGTAGGGAGACTATACCATCAATATCAATAAACAAAAGCATAAATAATAATAACACAATAGAATAATAAAAAATTCAATGACATTTTCATTTCAACTATATGAATCATATAGAATAAAAATAAACCAAGGAATCCCAATGTGGAAGGTCAATAAATTTGTGATAAATATAGGTATGTAACTAAAAAAATACAACATCACTCTTGAGTATTTCCCAATCCACCTCCAATCACCATTATTAATATTATTTCTCTACATTACTAGGGCCTTGACCTTTCTTGTATCCCTAAACATGAATCCTATATGTAAATCAAGATTCTCATGCAAGGTGTGATTATAACCCAGTAGTATTCCACCAATTATTCCTTAACATGAGTGCACATGTATAAGTGTGTATGATATAAATATAAATAAAAGAGAATATAGCACATAAAACCCTGTACCAATAAATCTGAAGGACCCCGGGACACCCTGAGAGGGGAGGGGTGAATCAGGGTGACAACTTTTTCTTCTTAAAGCTGTGGATCTTGTTCCCACGTGGGTAGGAACTTGTTGAGCCTGTAAGAAGAGAAAGATCAAAAAGAAAACATGCACATACACAGAGAAGACATAGCCCTTTTTACTTGGTTCACCACTAAGGGCTACGTCCAAGGAGCATACACCAACAAGTTGTCGGTCGTACCAAAAACCACTAAGCTTCACTAGCTGGAGATTACAATTGTTTGGGAATAGTCACTCTGTCCTAGGCTCATTACCTTTACAAAGGTTCTAAGAGAGCTCACTACTTCCCTCGGGTCACTCCCGTTGACTCCCCCTGGCTCACTACCGTTGGTGAAGTCACACTCAGTTTATAGACGTGAAGGTCTCTTCAATTGATAGTCATGAAGTTCATTGTCTCCTGTTTAGCATGAGACTTTACTTGCATCAGAGTCCAAATTTTAGTGCTCTGTTAAGATCCAAATTCCAAACACTGATGAAAACCCCCTTTCCCCTTGTCCACAGGGCAAACAACCTTTGGAAAAGGCCTTCACAAAGTACCCTACTTCGCGAGGCTCCCAATATTGCAAAGCTCAAACAAGCCTTCACGAAGCCCCTGCAATTTCGCGAAGCTCAATCGCGAAGCTCAATCGCGAAGCACTCTCACGATGCTCCAGCCTTCGCAATGCTTGGCTATCGCGAAGCTCCTGCCTCTTCATGATGCTCACTGAGCCAACGTGGGGCGCCCGTCTTTCGCGGAGCTAGAATAGGCGACACGAAGCTCCTCTTTCGCGAAGCACGCTGCCTTCGTGAGAGACCTTTGCGAGCCGAGAGCAAAGGAATTTCTCTGAAATTCTCTCTCTACTTCTCTTGAGGAGGTCGGCCTCTATTTATAGGCGATTCCACCGACCCTCATACCTTCCATGCAAAGTCAACGCCACGTCATCTCAAATCTCGAAGCTCCAAAGTTTCTGTCGGAATTCTGTCCAAATCACGAATCTCCACGGCAATCTTCCGTTCACGGAGCTTGACGTAGTCGCGAAGAATCACCGTCAACATACCTTCGTGACAGTGCCGTGAATCTCCCTTCGCGAATCCCAACATTCCTTCACGCCTTCGCTACGAAGCTCCCTCGCAAAGCCCTTCATCGCCGCGAAGCTCTCCAGCCGCTGCCGTTCGCGAAGCTTGACGTAATTGCAAAGGCTCACCGCCTCCATTCTTCTGGTCTTCGCGAAATCCAGTCCATGCATCCCATATTCGCGAAATTCATGCCTTTTCCATATTAAATCATGATCTTCATGGAAATCCTATTTTCGTGATGCTCACCGATTTCCAAATTTTGGACCCCAAAAATCTGGTAAACACTGGAAAAACGGTGCCACCTTCAATACTGTTGTGTGCTTGAATGGTATGATCTCTTTGCTTGAACACGATCCGAACATACATTGATGATTGACAACAAACACAAACCACACTCCAAATCATGCATAGAAGACCATGGTTCCAACAATCTCCCCCTTTGGGTTTGTTGGCAATCAGAAGAAAAATTCAATAGATCTCCATCTATGTGAAAACCAAACCAATAAAAAAAAACAGGAATCAACCGAGCCAACACTCTAAGTCTACATGAGCAATGCTCGGTGTAGAAAACAAGAGAGGAGGCTTGAATTGGGTTCCACTGTTTTCCTTATCATTCTTCTCATCACAAAAGTTTTCCTGAATTTATTCCTTCTCCTTTCTCCCCCATTGACAATAAATCCAAAGACAAGTAAAATTTTTCACGTTCAGCTCAAACCATACTCCCCCTGGATAGTATCTCCCCCATAAACCTGCATAATATCCATAAACAGATTAAAACATTTAGAAAAAATGGGGATAGGGGTAATTCCGTAACCTCCTTATGCACTGGGAGGTGGTCGAACACCGAGGTTCAACCGATGCTTCTCAAACACAGCCACTAACAGTGGCTTTGTTAGGATATCAGCCACTTGCTCATCTGTTCCCACATGATCCAATCTAATCACGCTTTGCTCAACTTTCTCTTTGATAAAGTGATACCTGATTTCAATGTGTTTTGTACGAGAATGCTGAACAGGATTCTTCGTAAGATCAATTGCGCTCTTATTGTCACAGTAAATCACCATTGGTTGCGTCACCTCATCGCCAATATCAGTTAATTGCTGCTTCATCCATAGCAGTTGATTGCATGCCTTTGTGGCAGAGATATACTCGACTTCAGCAGTACTAAGAGAAGTACTTTCTTTTTTCTTTCTCAACTAGCCAACACATTTCTACCCAATATAGAAAGCTCCACCACTAGTGGACTTTCTGTCTACTACATCACCAGCCCAGTCAGCATCAGAAAACGCTGATAATTCACTGTCCCTGCCTGCAGCAAAAAATAACCCGAAGTTATGTGTACCTAGAATGTACCTCATGATTCTTTTTACTGCTTCCATATGTTCCTCCTTTGGATTACTTTGAAAGAGGGCCGCAAGGCATGTTGCAAAGACAATATCTGGCCTTGTCACTGTCAGGTACAGTAGGCTTCCAATGATCCTCCTGTACATGGTGGGATCAACAGAGTTCCCATCCTCATACTTTCCATGTTTAGTTCCAACTACAATCGGAGTTGACATTGGTTTGGAGTCTTGCATATTGAACTTCTTCAGCAGCACTCTTGCATATTTTTCTTGAGAAATGAAAGTGTATTCCTTCCGTTGAATCACTTGCAGCCCCAAGAAATATGTGAGCTCCCCAATCATAGACATTTCAAATTCTGATTTCATGTGGTTGGAAAATTCATCCACTGATTTCTGCCTGCTGCCACCAAATATGATATCATCAACGTAGACAAGAACCATGAACTGATCTTTTGGAGAATTCTTCACATAGAGATTGTGATCAACTTCTCCTCTTTTGAATTCCAACTTCTTGAGATATGAGTCCAGCCTTGAGTACCATGCCCGTGGTGCCTGCTTCAAACCATATAGAGATTTCTTCAGTTTGCAGACCTTTGTTTCATCAGTACCCAAAACAAAGCCCACTGGTTGTTCAATGTAGACTTCTTCTTCGAGTACACCATTCAAGAATGCTGTCTTCACATCCATTTGATATACTTTATATCCTATTTGGAGTGCCATGGTAAGGAAAAGCCTGATTGACTCCAGTCTAGCCACTGGAGAAAAGGTTTCTTCAACATCAATGCCTTCAATCTGGGAGTATCCTTTACATACCAGTCATGCCTTTTTCCTGATGACACTTCCATGCTCATCAAACTTATTTTTGAAGATCCATTTGGTACCAATCACATTGTGACCTTCAGGTCTCTAGAAAAGATCCCATGCCTGATTCTTGTCAATCTGATCTAATTCATCATTCATAGCTTTCACCCAAGATTTATCTTTTGCAGCTTCTTCAAATGAGGATGGCTCTACAACTGATAGAAATGAAGATTGCGTGGTATTCCTCATCCTTCTTGTTTGAGTGGGTGCACTCCTGTCCCCAATTATGTTGGATGGATCAATCTCAGCTCTTCGATTTCTCCTGCGAGGTTTAGTAGTATTCTCTTCAGCCATATTTTATTCTTCAGATTCTTCTTCTGAGTCAACATCTTGATGTGACTGCTGAGTGTTTTGAACAGCTTCCTATATTTCTGCATTTGTATTTTCTTCACGTTCACATTCTTCCTAAATTTCTATCACATCAGAATATGACGTCCTTGAAGCATTTGTGGTTTTCTCTTCAATTATCTTAACATCACTACTTTCCACAATCCTTCCCAAACGCTTATTGAAACATTTGTAGGCTTTGCTGTTCATTGAGTAACCGAGGAAAATTCCTTCATCTGCATTGTTGCCATATTTCCCTTGATTTCCTTCTTTGTTCCTGATGAAGCATTTACTTCCAAAGACACGAAAGTATTTTAGAGAAGGCTTCCGTCCATGACACAATTCATATGGTGTCTTCGTCTCACCCATATGAAGTCCTGTTCGATTCTGAATGTACACTGCAGCTTGAACAACCTCTTTCCAGTAATGTCGTGGAATACGACCCTCAATCAGCATGGTTCGTGCCATGTTGTTCACCTGTCGATTCCTACGTTCAACAACTCCATTTTTTTGTGGAGTTCTCACAACAGCTACCTCATGCTTTATCCCATGCTTTTCAATATAATTCTCAAATTCAATGGATGTGTATTCTCCTCCATTGTCAGATCACAACACTTTGATTGTTCGTCCAGTATCATTCTCGGCGATTCGCCGATATTTTTTCATGCAGTCAAGGACTTGTCGTTTCCTATGAATGACCATCACACATGCCATTCTACTGTAATCATCTATGAAAAGTAAAAAGTATCTTTCTCCATGAGTTCCGGCAGCATTTATTGGCCCACAAACATCTGTATGAATCAGATCAAGAAGGTGTGATGCTCTTTTCTTCTTTGGCCGATATGAACTGCAGACCATCTTCCCACGAATACAAGCATCACAAGTTTTTTCACGCTCACGCTTCAGGTTGGGAATGTCCATGACAATTCTCAATTTTGATATTTTCTCCATGTCTTGTTGATTGATGTGTCCCAGTCTCCGATGCCACAAATTGTTTTCTTCTTCAACAGTTATGTAACATACATTTTCTTCACTATCAACCTGATACAAGTTGCCTTCTGTTCTGCATCCCTTCATAAGTGAATTTCTAGAATTTCCCTTGATAGTGCAGCCTTTCTGATTAAACGTGACTATAAGTCCTGAGTCACAAAGTTGACTCACACTGAGGAGATTATGACGTAGGCCATCTACGTAAAGGACTTCAGTCTTCTTTAGTTATCCGTTAGCTAATTCAGTACTTCCAATCCCTTTGATTTTCAGAGCCCCATCATTACCAAATCTTACTGTACCATCGAAATTCCTTATGATATTCGTTAGTAGGCCAGCATTACCTGTCATATGGGATGAACAACCGTTATCCAGAATCTAGGTACTGTTGTTCTTTGTAGCTTTGAGGGCCACCTCTGCAAGGTTGGATTTCTCAATCTTCTTCCTTTCCTTCCATGAGACATTAGATCAAGTATAAATAACTGATGGTCTTTCAATTATCTCTTCCGCATACCCAGGTTCTTCATAGTCAAAGTCTTCTCTGAGAGGTGAAAACCTGTTTGAAAGAGCAACACTGTCTTGCTGACGAGACTTGACTTGTCTTGAACTTCGGTATGAGGTGTCCATGTCCCTTCTCTGCCTGCAATTAGCGGCCTTATGACCAAAGTTAGAACAACAAAAACAATATCCATAGAAATTATTTCTTCTATAAGAATTATGATATGAAATTGTTCTCCTTTGTTGAGCTTCTATATCTTCTCCATTTAGATAGCTTCTTGCCTCTTCACAATATGACATGGTATGGCCCAGATAGCCACAGAACTGACACTTCATGAGAGGAAATGTCTTCTCACTTGAATTTCTCCTCAAACCTTCTTCCTTGGGAGAATAGTAAGACTTTCTGTCATTTCTGAATGTTTGAGGATAATTTTTAGGTCCCCTTTTAGTTTGGATTGAGGGTTCCTTTTTTGGCACTCTAGGCAACGTTTCAACATGTTCAACTTTCATCGTATCTTTCTTTTGGATCTTTTCACTTCCAGTAGTTGATGTCTCAGCCTCACAGCCAATTCCACTCTTTCTTATGCAAGCGGGTCTTTGATCACTCAAGATTTTTCCAACCCCATCTGAACCACACTTGGCTCTTGCTAGTAATTCTGCATATGAGAATCTTCCAAACTGTATTTTCTTCCTCGATTCTTTTGGAACTGACTCAGTCTCCAGTTTACTCCTTAGAGTAACTACTTCCTCCTCAAGACCATCTGCAGTCTTGGATTTTTCATCCAGTCTGGAGGTGAGGTCATTGATCACCTTTGCCTGTTCTTCAATTCTCAGCTTCAGATCTACTACATAATCATTAATTTCAATTATTTTAGACTGTACCTTCACAAATTCTTCTAGTCATTCAATTTCGGCTTCAAGTTGATCAACATATTCAGTTGATTCTTCTACAATTGATTTCCACTTATTGCAGCTCTTACATTTAATCTTCAGCTTACTAACCGCATCATTGAGTTTCATCTCAGGATCTACACAAGTTCTCAGTTGTTTTTATCCTTCAGTATCTTCTGGCTTTTCAACAGTGGCCATCATAGAAGCATGGTTCCCAGTTTTGAATTCTAGTTCTTCTTCATCACAGAATTCATTATCATCTTCTTCCTCTTTACAGACAAAACTCTTCCTTTGCATTTTCTTACCAGATTTGAATTCTCCCTTTTTGAAGAACCTTCTCTGAGGCTTCTTGAAGTTTTCATCCTCACTATCTTCATCATTGATCATTTTTAAACACTAAGAGGCAATGTGCCCAACTTTTCCACAATGGAAACATGCGAGAGGTAAGTTCCCTTTGAATTTCCCTTTCCCCTTCTGGAACTTCTTTGCAATGAGAGAAAGAATTTCTTTTTCTTCATCATCTTCACCACTACTATCCTTTGAGATTTTCAGTTTATCCATGGACTTGAATGCCATTTCCTTTCTCACCCGAGTCGTAGCATCTTCAGGTTTGACTCTCATTTCATATGCTACCAAACTGCTCAGTAGATCATCAAGAGAAAGTTTGGAAAGATCTCTTTCCTCAAGGGCTGACACCTTCACATTATAAAGAGGTGAAAGTCTTATAAATATTTTCTTTACAATATCAATGTCTTTTATTTCTTCTCCTAGACCCCGAATAGCTCCAACCACTTCAGTAATTCGATTGAAGAAGGTGTCTGCATTCTCGTCTGGATGCATCTTCAGACCATCAAACCGATTGTGCAGCACTTGTAGTTTCGCCTCCTTCACTTTGCTATCACCTTCATAAATATTCTCAAGTTTATCCCACATGGATTTTGCTGAGGTGAAATTCATCACCTTTAGGTAGATCTGATCAGAAAGGGCTACAGTGAGTGCATTCTGTGCTTTAGCATCTGCATCAAGAAGTTTCCTGTCTATTTCAGTCATAGGAAGGCCTGTTGGATCAGTGACTTGTATTCCTTGCACAATAGAAAAGAGAACTTCCATTATAAGAGATCTCAGATGAGATCTCATTCTGTTCTTCCAGATCTGGAAATTGCTTCCATCGAAGGGAGGGACTCCCCTGACATTGACCGCGTTTTCCATTGCAAAAAAAAAAGTCAGATTCAACACCAGCAACCTTTACCCTCTGATACCACTTGAAGGACCCCGGGACACCCTGAGAGGGGAGGGGTGAATCAGGGTGACAACTTTTTCTTCTTAAAGTTTTGGATCTTGTTCCCACGTTGGTAGGAACTTGTTGAGCCTGTAAGAAGAGAAAGATCAAAAAGAAAACATGCACATACATAGAGAAGACATAGCCCTTTTTACTTGGTTCACCACTAAGGGCTACGTCCAAGGAGCATACGCCGACAAGTTGTCGGTCGTACCAAAAACCACTAAGCTTCACTAGTTGGAGATTACAATTGTTTGGGCACAGTCACTCTGTCCCAGGCTCATTGCCTTTACAAAGGTTCTGAGAGAGCTCACTACTTCCCTCGGGTCACTCCCATTGACTCCCCCTGGCTCACTACCATTGGTGAAGTCACACTCAGTTTATAGACGTGAAGGTCTCTTCAATTGATAGTCATGAATTTCATTGTCTCCTGTTCAGCATGAGACTTTACTTGCATCAGAGTCCAAATTTTAGTGCTCTGTTAAGATCCAAATTCCAAACACTGATGAAAACCCCCTTTCCCCTTGTCCATAGGGCAAACAACCTTTGGAAAAGGCCTTCACAAAGTAACCTACTTCGCGAGGCTCCCAATATTGCAAAGCTCAAACAAGCCTTCGCGGAGCCCCTGCCATTTCGCGAAGCTCAATCACGAAGCTCAATCGTGAAGCACTCTCGCGATGCTCCAGCCTTCGCAATTCTTGTCTATCGCGAAGCTCCTGCCTCTTCGCAATGCTCACTGAGCCAACGCGGGGCGCCCGTCTTTCGCGGAGCTAGAACAGGCGCCGCGAAGCTCCTCTTTCGCGAAGCACGCTGCCTTCGCGAGAGACCTTTGCGAGCCGAGAGCAAATGACTTTCTCTGAAATTCTCTCTCTGCTTCTCTTGAGGGGGTTGACCTCTATTTATAGGCGACTCCACCAACCCTCGTCCCTTCTACGCGAAGTCAACGCCACATCATCTCAAATCGCGAAGCACCAAAGTTTCTGCCGGAATTCTGTCCAAATCGCGAAGCTCCATGGCAATCTTCCGTTCGCGGAGCTTGACGTAGTCACGAAGAATCACCGTCAACATACCTTCGCGACAGCGCCGCGAAGCTCCCTTCACAAAGCCCAACATTCCTTCGTGCCTTCGCCGCGAAGCTCCCTCGCAAATCCCTTCATCGCCGCGAAGCTCTCCAGCCGCTGCCGTTCGCGAAGCTTGACATAATTGCAAAGGCTCACCGCCTCTATTCTTTTGGTCTTCGCGAAATCCAGTCCAAGCATCCCATCTTCTCGAAATTCATGCCTTTTCCATATTAAATCATGATCTTCATGGAAATCCTATTTTCGTGATGCTCACCGATTTCCAAATTTTGGACCCCAAAAATCTGGCAAACACTGGAAAAACGACGCCACCTTCAATACTGTTGTGTGCTTGAACGGTATGATCTCTTTACTTGAACACGATCTGAACTTCCATTGATGATTGACAAAAAACACAAACCACACTCCAAATCAGACATAAAAGACCATGGTTCCAACAAAATCATGTGTAACCAAGCTTCCAAAACCCCCAAAAAATTCTTACTTTGGATCCATTCTAGAAATTTATTAATAACATAGGTTGAAATTTAGAGTTGAACATGAGGTCACTACATGTATCCTATAGCCCCCACAAGGCTAAGAGTCTCATGTACAGTCACAACACCATAATTCCCCAACTCTATCATAGTTAGACCACAAGTTCAAAGATTTATGCCAATCCCTTAGGTCATATCCCCAAATTGTGTCCTAGTTCATTTCACTGTATACATCCATTCCTAGTTATTTCCTCATGGGTCAGATTACATAAGACCATCATGATCCTTGGACAAGCCACAAGTCATCATGTCCCATCATCTAACATTATCCTATCATTACGTCACATGCAGTGTAAGGACACGCTCCACCTTTAGGGACACCAAGCCATGATGGGTCCACTTGTCACTTTTGTACCATGCATAGAATAATAAAAAAACCATATACCAAATACATCACATGGAAACATGGTATAACATTTAGAGGCAAAACATAACATATCAAGAGTGAGAAATAGTATCCAAAAAAACACTTGTGATCAAACCCAAACATGGGCCTCACAATCTATGCACACACACACATGTGATCAAATTAAATAATATTTTAATAATATCATCCCACAATTTAATATTATGATAACAATATATAAATTATATATACATGGTAAGTAATATCCAACCTCAAGGTTTTTGAGGTCAATGTCAAAATTCATCTAGAGCATCACCACACAAACCATGTTCGCACACCAACCAGAACAAGTTCACATGTCAATAGTTCCCTAGAACTAATTCTAATAAAACATGATAAGGGTACTAGAACAAGGATCAAGGAAGAATCAAACTGAAGATAGAAAAAAATTATACCCAATGTTAAGTACTATCAATGATAATCATCAAGTTTGGTTGAAGAAAGAAGAAATTAGTCGCACAAGGAATGATGAAAAAAGAATAGAGTTTATGATCCAATGATTCTGAACCAAAGAGAACAACCTCTATATTTCATGTTTTGATTCTTATATCATGGTTAAGAAACGCGATCGGGAAGAATCAATGATCTTCAAGGAAAAAACTAAATATAAGGAATGTTTCCCTGGATTTATTCAAAGAGAATTATAAATTCTTTGGATTCAAGTAATAAATAAGGTGAGGAGATTCATATCGACTAATAGGTGTAGGAAACTGATTAAAGTTTCATTAAAAAATCTAAAATTAAATATTAAAAAATTTCCCCATTGAAACAAATGATATTTGAGAAGAAATATGAATGTTTTAGCTATTTAAAATAATATCCCGATGCCAGCATGACCTAGGCATAACCATGGTGTTATTAAACACTCCAGCTATAAACGACATCCACCAGGGCATGTTTCAAACAGCTAGTTAATTTTTACCTCACCATAGCCTTCAAAAGGATTATAATCTATTTTTATCATCCCAGTTTTATATAGGATAACACCATGGTTAAAATAGATTTATCCACTAACATTTTTTTGGTCGTTTTGAATTGAAAGATTTCCAAAAAAACTTTAATCATTTAAAAAATATTGAAATCCCACAAGACTTATCCCAAGAATGGATCCTCTTAAAAATAAATAGATAATAAATCAAACAAGTATTTTAATATTAGGAATAAAAATATAATGTTTTTAAATCCCCCATATATGGATTAATTTATTTGAGAATAATCTCTAGGGTTACTGCTCAAAAAACTCTGGAAACTAAGCTCAAATATATAAATCTCACTCCTAAGTTTCTTCCTAGATCTGTCCATTATTCCATAAGGTATAAACATGGGGAACCATAATACCCTCAAAACCTTGTTTATATAGTCTATAATACATATTAGGAATTCTATAAATTATTCATATGGATCCAAATAAACTTCCTTGAATTTAATCATATGCACTAGATCGAGATTGTACCTCTGAATTCCAAGAAATGTGGAACACATCATGCCTAAATTGATAACATGAAGAAAAGAATAGTTGGTAAAACACTTATTTTACCTATTAAGTGATCTCAAATGGTCTAGGAAATCCTAGAAACATCTTCCATTTCTTTCTAAAATGATGATTCCCAAACCAAGGTAACACCCACAAGAAAACCCAATCTCCAAAATTGGACTCCAAAGTTCATATCCTCTAGTTGACATATGATAAATGGATGCTTTCAGTGGTAACCAACCATATATTTATCAACTACACTATATTTTAGTTCTCTAGGACCATTTTAGTCACAACAACTGCTACCTCACCCGCCTCATTCCAACATAGTGGTGAGGGGTATAATCATCCATATAGTTCCTCAAAAGGTTCCATCTGGAAAGAATCTAAGAAATTGTTATTTTATATACACTATACCAAGTCTAGGTTCTCACCCCATGATCCATGAAATCCATGATGCATTATTGAGGTATATCCTTAAGTATCTGAATCATCCTCTCCAACTTCCTACCACTCTATAGATGATACGCCATACACAATTTCAACTGAGTCCCCAAAGTCTTTGGTAAGCCTTTCCAAAACTATAACATAAAACATGAATATATATCTAAAACAATATTGGAAGTCACTCCATGTAGTCCTAATATATCTTATAAATGAGGTTTCCCAAATCATTGATAGAGTCTCTCGAATTTCCAAGATGTGTGATTTCATTAACCAATTGACTATCACCCAAATGACATCATGACATCATGACTCCTCAGTGTTCTGGGTAAACCCATCATGAAGTCCATTTTCATGTTATTCAACTTCCATAATGGAACTATAAGTAGTTGAATCAAATCACTAGGATGTTTATTCTTGGACTTTATACCCTGGTAGGAATGGGATCATGAAATCAAAATAGTGATTCCCCTCTTTATTCCATTCCACTAAAAGTAACATCATATTTCACAGTACATCTATGTTAACCTTGGATGTAATACCCAATTTGAAGAATGAGAGACTCTTATCAGCTATCCTCTAATTTAAGGTGAAATAACTAACCTATCATGAACAAATATCACATTATAATTGTCCAAGTACCACCCTAAAATAGAATATTTCCCCACTAAGTGTTCCTACATTATGATGCACTCAGGTTCTAACTCTTATTTCAATTTCACATGGTATACTAGCAAGTACATGATAAAAAAGGTGAAAAAGTCACAACACATTGATCCACCGTTGAATCAATATGCCACAAAGCTATCAAAATCATTAGATTCCATTCCTACCATGAAGGATTCTCTCTGATATCCCATGTATATGATGTTTTCCTACTAAGAGAATATTAAAAAACATTACCTTTCTCCAGATCATCGGCCATATAAAAGTAAAATGTCTATAAATAATCCACCTAGAACCTCTTCCTCATGTTTAGATTAGATAGAGTTATGATATATTGGAATGTGTTGGGGTATATGTAAAAAAAACCTCTCATTGATGTGATAATATTTCCAACACTTCAGAACAAAAACATCAACTACAAACTCCAAATCATGCATTCGGTAGTTCCAATCATAGGTTTATACCAGATGTGGACCATAAGTTACTTCCCTATCCCTAACATTGGAAAAAATGCAAAAACAATTTTCAAGGAATCAAAATAAGCTACATATCCATTCCTAGGATCTAAAAACATCATAATCAGTCCTATCATCAATATTCTCTCCATATATTAGAATACATCCTCATAATGATATTTCCACTCAACCCGTAGGGGAGTAATCCGTGAGGAAAGCCCTATACCAATAGTTTGATCTAAACCGTTCGTATATCCCACTTTATGTATTGATTTACCAATAGTTGTAGGCTAACTGTTGGTATATGTTTGTATAACATTTTTACCAACGATTTCAAGAAACCGTTGGTATATATTGAAGACTGAACACTATACCAACTATTTTAAAACCTTTGGGATATTTTTTAAATTTCTATAAATTTATACCAATGGTTTAAAACCATTGGCATTGTGTTTTTCCAGAACTATTGCACAACAACCCCCCCTGTAGCCCCTCTATTATACACCTGCATAAAAAATAACACAGAAACCACATACAAACAGAATTAAAACAGCATAAAAAACACCTAAAAAAACACAAAAAAAAAACACATAAAACCATCAAACTCTTCCAACCATGTCATTTACTACAATTACCTATTTCAATCTTCATATGAAAACAATCATCCAGTAGAGTTAATAACAGTTTCAATAACTCAAACATTATTTACACCCATTTCAATCTTCATATGACAACCACTCTTCCAGTAGTAATTCACCTCACCCCTACACAACCCCCCCACCTCCCCATAAAAATCTAATAGGAAGAATAGTCTGAGAAATACTTATTAGAGTTGAATAAGAGTTTGAAATTGGCTTAAATCCCATTTTTTGTTCTGATCCTAGATTTGGGTATGTAATGATTTGCGATGCATTTTTCATTGAACATGTATTTTTTATAATATATGGTGAAAATTTATTTTCTTATGAGTCTCTTCACTTATGAACCCATGAGTGAAACTACCCAACTCATGAAAAAGATTTTGCGACTATCATTGATGAGTGTAAATTTCAGTTGTTGTATTCACTTAAAATGATGTCATTTTGAAACAAAAGAGAGACACTTTGAGTGGTACCGGTCACACTGCACCTCAGATTGAGTTGGGTTTAACTCTTACATGTCACAAATGACCCATGGATTGTTTTCCTAAAGTATCAACATAATCTGAATGCGTTTGGTTGGTTTTACATATGCCGGTTGTTTTTACTTAAACGTTTATCCATTTTAAACAAAAGAAAGAAACTTTGAGTGGTACCATCCACACCGTGTCTCAGATTGAGGCGGGTTTGACTCATACATGTCAAAAATTACCCATGGATACTTTTCCTAAAGTATCAATAGAATCCGAATGTATTTGGTCAGTTTTCCATATGCCAGTTGTTGTTTTCACTTAAAATGTTGTCCATTTCAAAGAAAAGTGAGACACTTTGAGTGGTTCTAGCCACAATGTGCCTCATATTGAGGCGGGGTTGACTCGTACACGTCAAAAATGACCCATGGATCATTGTACTAAAGTTTCAATAGAATTCGAATGTGTTTGGTTGGTTTTCCGTATGTCAATTGTTGTTTTCACTTAAAATGATTTCCATTTTAAACAAAAGAGAGACATTTTGAGTGGTGTAGGCCACACCACACCTCATATTGAGATGGGGTTGACTTTTACCCATCAAAAATTACCCATGGATCTTTTTCCTAGAGTATCAACACAATCCAAATGCGTTTGGTCAGTTTTAAGTATGTCAGTTGTTGTTTTCACTTAAAATCCTGTCCATTTCAAATAAAAGTGAGACAATTTGAGTGGTTCCAGCCACACTAGCCCTTTTATTGATGCGGGGTTGACTCGTACGCATCACATATGACCCATGGATCGTTTTCCTAAAGTTTCAATAGAATCCAAATGCCTTTGGTTGGTTTTATGTATGTCAGTTGTTGTATTCACTTAAAATGATGTCCTTTTGAAACAAACGAGAGACACTTTGAGTGGTGTTGTCCACAACGCACCTCAGACTAAGGTGGGGTTGACTCTTACACATCAAAAATTACCCATGGATTGTTTTCATAAATTATAAACACAGTACAGATGCGTTTCGTTGGTTTTCCGTATGCCAATTGTTTTTACTTAAAAGAGTATCCATTTTAAACACAAGAAAGACACTTTGAGTGGTACCGGCCACACCGTGCCTCATATTGAGGCAGGGTTGACTCATACACGTCAAAAATGACCCATGGATCCTTGTAAAAAAGTATCAATAGAATAAAAATGCGTTTGGTTGGTTTTCTGTATGCCAGTTGTTGTTTTCACTTAAAATGTTGTCCATTTCAAAGAAAAGTGAGACACTTTGAGTGGTGATGGCCACAATACACCTAAGACTGAGTCTAGGTTGACTCTTACACATCATAAATGACCCATGGATTGTTTTTTTGAAGTATCAACACAATACAAATGCATTTGGTTAGTTTTCTGTATGCCAGTTGTTGTTTTCACTTAAAATGTTGTCCATTTCAAATAAAAGTGAGACACTTTGAGTGTTACCAGCCACACCGTGCCTTATATTGTGGAAGGGTTGACTCTTACACGTCAAAAATGACCCATGTATTGTTTTGTTGAAGTATCAACAAAATCCGAATGTGTTTGGTCAGTTTTCCGTATGCCAGTTGTTATTTTCACTTAAAATCCTGTCCATTTCAAATAAAAGTGAGACACTTTGAGTGATATCGTCCACACCGTACCTTGGATTGAGGAAAGGTTGACTCATACACATCACATATGACCCATGGATATTTTTACTAAAGTTTCAATAGAATGAGAATGCCTTTTTTTTAGTTTTCCATATGTCAGTTGTTGTATTCACTTAAAATAATGTCCTTTTGAAATAAAAGAGAAACACTTTGAGTGGTGCTGGTAACACCGTGCCTTGGATTGAGGTGGGGTTGACTTGTACACATCAAAAATGACCCATGGATCATTTTAATAAAGTATCAACACAATATTAATGCTTTTGGTCAGTTTTCCGTATGCGAGTTGTTTTTACTTAAAAGAGTATCCATTTTAGACAAAAGAAAGACAAATTGAGTGGTACCGGCCACACCATGCCTCGTATTGAGGCGGGGTTAACTCGTACACGTCAAATATTACCTATAGATCCTTTTCCTAAAGTATCAATATAATCTGAATGTGTTTGGTCAGTTTTTCGTATGCAAGTTGTTGTTTTCACTTAAAATGTTGTCCATTTCAAAGAAATATGAGATACTTTGAGTGGTTCTGGCCACACCGCTCCCCAGATTGAGGCGGGGTTAACTCATACACATAAAAAATGACCAATTTAATGTTTTACTAAAGTTTAAATAGAATCTGAATGCATTTGGTCAGTTTTCCGTATGTTAGTTATTGTTTTCACTTAAAATGATGTCCATTTTAAACAAAAGAGAGACATTTTGAGTGGTACCGGCCACACTGCACCTCGTATTGTGGTGGGGTTGACTTTTACATGTCAAAAATGACCCATGGATCATTTTACTAAAGTATAAACACAATATGTATGCGTTTGTTCGGTTTTCCGTATGCCAATTGTTGTTTTCACTTAAAATCCTATCAATTTCAAATAAAAGTGAGACACTTTGAGTGGTTCCGACCACACTGGCACTAAGATTGAGGTGGGGTTGACTCTTACACATCACATATGACCCGCGGTTCTTTTTACAAAAATTTCAATAGAATATGAATGGCTTTGGTCGGTTTTCTGTATGTCAGTTGTTGTACTCACTTAAAATGATGTCCTTTTGAAACAAAAGAGAGACACTTTGAGTGGTTCCGACCACACCACGCCTCGAATTGGGGCAGGGTTGACTTGTACACGTCAAAAATGACCCATGGATCTTTTTCCTAAAGTATCAACATAATCTGAATGTGTTTGTTTGTTTTTCCGTATGCCATTTTTTTTATTTAAAATCATATCCATTTTAAACAAAAGAAAGACACTTTGAGTGGTATCGGCCACACCGTGCCTCTGATTGAGGTGGGGTTGACTCATAAACATCACAAATGACCCATGAATCCTTTTCCGAAAGTATCAATATAATCTGAATGCGTTTGGTCAGTTTTTCGTATTCCAGTTGTTGTTTTCACTTAAAATGATGTCTATTTCAAATAAAAGTGAGACACTTTGAGTGGTACCGGCCACACCATGCCTCGTATTGAGGCGAAGTTGACTTTTACATGTCAAAAATGACACATGGATCATTGTGTTGAAGTATCAACATAATTCTAATGCGTTTTGCCAATTTTCAGTATGCCAGTTGTTGTTTTCACTTAAAATCATGTCCAGTTCAAATAAAAGTGAGACATTTCGAGTGGTGTCGACCACACCGGCCCTTGGATTGAGGTAGGGTTGACTCATACACATCACATATGACCCATGGATCATTTTCATAAAGTTTCAACAGAATATGAATGCCTTTGGTTGGTTTTCCGTATGTCAGTTGTTGTATTCACTTAAAATGATGTCCTTTTTAAACACAAGAGAGACACTTTGAGTGGTGCCGGCCACACCGCGCCTCAGATTGAGGCAGTGTTGACTCATACACATCATAAATGACCCATGGATCATTTTCCTAAAGTATCAACACAATCCTAATGCATTTGGTTGGTTTTCTGTATGATAGTTGTTTTTACTTAAAAGCGTATCCATTTTAAATAAAAGAAAGTCTCTTTGAGTGGTATTGGCCACATCGTGCCTTGGATTGAGGTGGGGTTGATCACAATGTGACCACAACATGACCGCGGAATGATATCAATGTGACCACGACGTGTTGGCCCAGTCCAGCGACATCTGCGGGGCAGCATCTTCCGGCCAGGATTCCAAATAAATCATATGTAGTTGTCCTTCACATTATAGAAACTGATCTTATGTTATAAAAATAGACTCTTGATTCGGGATTGTGGTATGATAAAGATATATATTTTATATTAATTGTTTTTAAAATTGGTACTTGGTAGTTGAAACTACTGATTGAGAGTCAAATTATCACACCCTAAACTATCACTGTGAGTTTTTGCAGACAGCGCACCTCCATTGGAGGGGTTTTATTATAAAAAAATGAATTTATTTATCAAATGAAACAATTATATTAAAGAAAAATTATTCAAGATATGAAATTCAATATAATTAAGCAAAATTAATAAAGAATCTGAATTCAATTTAAAGCATTCTTAAATTAAAGAGGCTATGAGAGGGACTCTACCTCATGGGGTGTCTCCCATGGGTGTCTTGTGGTGTGTAGTTTCTATCTATGATTTTTTTGGTTCTTCCGTATTATAGGAAATGTGTATTGAATGGTCAGTTTAATAAATAAATTAGTCAATTAGAAAATACACCCATATTCAATAGAGATATACCCACTTTTTATAGATAATAATATCCAAATAACCAACTCAGAAATCCAAGATAAACATTTTACTTTACCAATTCCAATTACATAATATATACAGCACCAACTTATGTTTTATGAACCAATCAATTAAAGGGAAAGAAAATCCTCACAAAAACCATAAAATATCATATAGCATAAATCACCTCGAAACCATTATAACATCATTAGGCTTCCATATTTGGTCAAAAATAAAGAGTTATACTGAATTCAAAAATATCCATACCAGAGTGAAAAACCAGGTTCAAAAATAAAGATTTATACAGAATTCAAAAATGTAATGGATCAATCTGCCCCTGATCACCATCACCATCACCACTGTCATCATCAGCCTCATCCTCGCTGCCATCTCTTTCCTTGTTGTTGTCCTCGTCATTGCCCCCATGCTCATCCTCGGCCCCATCCTTTCCCTCAGCCCCATCCTTTCCCTCATCCTCATCCTCATCCTCTCCCTCATCCTCTTCAGCATCCTCGTCATCACTAGGAATTTCATAATTTCAAACTCTACTAGAACTGCTGGCTGGTGCATTGGATAATGCACCCATCGATGACATATATGTCTGACAAGCCGCGCTGGCCTCTGGCGGAAGTGATGAAGATAAAGCTTTGATCAGTTTCATAAATTATTTCTCCATCGTTTGAACCTATTCTTCCAACTCTATGACCATTTTATCAGACTATCTTGCATGATCCTTGACCTTTTCCAACTCAGTGGTACTATAATGGATACCTGGAGAGGACCAATACCTTTTCAGGACTATATTCTTACTAGGTCGGCAGCGTACTAGACCAGAGTGCTCATCTCCCAAAACCTGATATAAATGATCTTGTGACCCAAAATTGTCAGGATCCTAGGCATCAAGGGCCTCTAAATAAGCCTATTAAAAATATTAATATATTATTAAATTTAAACATAGATATTAAACTTTGAAATAAACAAATTAAAACTTACAATATTTACTTATGTCGGTTCATTAAGCGCAGTTCCATCTTTTTTCCTTCTACTCGAGAAAAACAATTTTGCTCAAGGGATACATCCTTCAATATTAAATTTGTGCTTTTGTAATGACATTGAAACAATAAAAAGTGCAAGTATAATCATATATTCAATATTCAATAAATCACATAATTTAAGTAGGAAACAATAAAAAGGGAAAGTCCTAAAGAAATATTATAAACAACTATATCGTACCAGCTGCCTCTCATGATCTGACATAGTAGTGCACCCCAAAGTGTGGAGGTATTGATTTGAATAATTTTTTTTTGTTTTTTTTTCAGAAGATTAAAAAATAATGTTTAATAATAAATAAGATACTATTAATTCAAAATATGAAAACTGTCATTTAAATACCTCAAATGGGATTAAAACCTTAAATTTGGCAGTCGTCCAATGGGTAATCATTTGGCGATATTGCTCTATTGGGCAGTCATCCACGATAGGTAATGTCTCTAACTCCGTGCCCACTCTATCACACCACCCAACATACAACTCATGATTATAAGCTCTCCAAATCTCTCCTAGCTTCTTTAAATGCACTGTTCGTGCACCTTCACCATCAGGGAAGTTAAACTAAAGCTGACACCCAATAGATTAATTCATATAAATAAAAAAATACTACATTAAATCCAATATATTTTTTACCCATATTTGTGCCCACGCATTATCCATGATTTCGTGTGGCATATGTCTCCAAGAGAGAGGGATGACTAGAATGATGTCAGAGTATTTGGATAGCGTCGCCAAAAAACCCCGACATTCCTGCCCAGATTTATCAATCATCTGTCCATCATCATTGTATTCAACCATCAACTACATCTTCCGGTTCCATACTGCATGCAAGAGAGTGCGCCCCCTCCCCCGCCTCCTATCAGTAGATAAATATGTTATTAAAGAAAAAAAAATATCAGTACAAGTTATAATAAAAATAAATTTTGGTATAAAAATTTGTTAGAGTTATATAAATATACCTGTGGTAGTCAGATCAATGGGAGTTACTGGATGTACATAAGTTGAATGAATATCTTGTACAGGTGGAGTGTCCTTCAGTGTATGCTCCTCATCCACATACTGTGTTGAAGTATGAGTCGAAGAAGGTGGAATATAATAGCTCAGAGATAATGAACCAGAAGAAAAAGATGATGGCACAGATGTCTGGCCAACTCGTAGTGTAAATATTGGAGGCCTAAATATCATGTGTGTCCCTAAAGACACACCAGGATCAAAATGGGACGTAGAAGATACGTTTGTGGTAGGGGCATAGTCCAATTGGGTATGACCAGTGGATCGTCTAACTCTTGCACCACGATCCCTCGTACCACCGACCTTAGTACCGAGACCACCAAATGATAATCTAACTCTGACACCACCCCCCTCCTACCACCATTCTCTGTACTGGGAGCAATATCAGGGTCCTCATCAGATATCTCTCATCTAGGGGGTGTATCTTGAAAAAAAGTTTAACATAAAAGTAAACACATGATATTATAAGTTATTTAAATATATATATTTGAAATAAAATACTCACAATAGGGATGAGTAGAGGAACTCCCATCTGTGTCATGCGACGATTGTTTTCTATCATATTTTTCCGCCACCTCTCTTCAATGGGTGTCATTCCTGTAATGAAAAAAAATATGGAAGTAATTAGAAACATATAAACAATGTGTAACCCAAAAAACAAAATATAGAAAAACCATTCTGATAAAAAAACATAAAGAAACATAAGATTTATGGTGGTTTGAAGGTAAATTCTAGGATACAAACTCTGAATGATGTAGGTGAAAGATGTAGGTAAGAACACGACTATATGATTCTATATATTTCCCACCACAACTTTGGGTTCACAATCAACTCTAACAATTGAGCTATTGGATTCATCATAAGTAATAAACAGATTGCTTCCAATTGTAGTAGGGATAGTGTCAACTTCATCATCACCATCATCAAAAATATTTCTGGGATTTACTTCAATAATTACACCGAATTTAGGATGACGATGCTCTTTGACATAAAAAACTTGTTTCACCATTGATCCCAATACATATGGTTCATCGGTGGTAAGAGTGTGAGTCATGTAAATAACTCGAAATCCACAATCATCAATTAAGGTGTCTTACCTCATCATTGAATCAAACCATTGAAATTTCATCATTGTGACTCGACCATGTGAGTAATAATCCAAAATTATTATTTTCTCCACGACTCCATAATAAGCTACATTTTCAGAATGAGATCTATTATCCAATGAACTGGCATAATAGTCTGTTTTGGAAGTTAGCATAACACCATCATGTTGTGTTCTCATGTTTCTTGCTCGTTCAGTGATAATAAATTTGTATTCATTGATCAAAAGTGATTTACAAGCACTAACCATGGTATTAAGACCAAAATCCAAAGCTCTTATTTCCTCAAAAATAGAGTTTGTAGGAAAACTCAATACCTGAAATATAAAAAAATAGTAAACTTAATTAAATATTATTTTTATTTAGTTATTTCAGAAATATTTTTACCTTCAATTTCAACCAAGCAGAAAATCATTTGCTATGCAAAGTCTCTTTCCTTCTCAAAGATAAATAATTATGATTTCTATATATCAATTGTTTATGTTCCCTATAGATAAAAATAATAATAGTTTAACAAATATTTAAAATTACAAGAGATAAGATAAGAGATACATGCATAATTTACTTACTTGATATACTCATCAAACAAATCACAATTGAACAACACTGTGCGATGTTCCATCTCTCGCTCTTCAAGGATTAATGTCATCAATGTATATGATCCCATAATTCCTCCTGTTTGAGGAAGTGATGGAAAACTGGGTTCAATTTTCTCATACTGTTCTTCTTTATTTCTCATTGGTCTGTTTATTCTCGTAGTAAGATCAGACAAATACATTGAGAAGAAATCCATAAATTCTTGAACCAAGTAACCGTTTACAGTAGAACCTTCGGGATAATTCCCATTCCGAACATATGATTTCAATGTGTACATGTTTCTTTCATTTGGATACATCCAACAGAAAGAAACAGGTCCTCTAAGAATTATTTTGGTCGAAAGATGTACAGTCAGATGCAACATGCATGTAAAAAATGTTTGAGGGAATATTTTATCTAACTCACACAAAATTAATGGTGTCTCTGTCAATAATTTTTTCAAGAAGGATTTGGAAAAAATTTTAGCACAAAGATCTCTAAACAAATAGAACATCCGAATAACTGAGTCTCTTACATTATTATACAAGTGATGACAAATTGATATTGGAATCAACTCATGAAAAAGGACGTGATAATCACGAGTCTTCAAATATTTCAGCTTCAACTCTTTTCTATTGACCCATTTTGATATATTGCTTGAATATCCATTAGAAACTTTAATAGTCTCTAGCACTTCTAGAAATTGATTTTTTTCAGCAGGTGTCATCACATAATAAGCACATAGAACTTTCCATTTATTTTCACTGATACAGACAGGATGCAATTCTGGTCTGATCCCTCAATCTACCAAGTCACGCCGAGATCGTAAATCATCTTTTGTCTTCCCCTTGACATTTAGAAGAATCTAAATCAACCTTTCACATATATTATTTTCAATGTGCATTACGTCTAAGCAATGACGTAACACGTTTGTTGACCAATACGACAACTCAAAGAATATAATATTCTTCTTCCAATTATAACAGGTATCATTGGAAACATGTTTCCTCTTTCTAGATTTCATTACACCCTTCCCAAATGAATAACTGAAATATTTCAATTCATTAAGAACATCAGTTCCATACATACACTGAGGTGGATCGTTAATCTCCATGGTATTTTCAAATCTTTGATGATTGTTTCTATATGGATGGTTCATTGTCAAGAATCGTCGATGTCCCATAAAACTAAAACTAAGATGATATTTCAGTCTTCCCGATCGAGTATTCTTCATACAAATAGGACATGACAATTTTCCTTTTGTGTTCCATCTAGACATCATTGCATAAGCAGGAAAATCATTGATCATCCACATAAGTGCAACACGCATCTGAAATATGTCTTTCAAACATTCATCGTATGTGGGCACACCCACATACCAAAGAAGTTTCAACTCTTTTATTAAAGGTTTCATGTATACATATATATCATTTCTAGGATCAGAAGGTCCAGATATCATTATACTCAAGAAAGTGTAAGGCTTTTTCATACACAACCATGGGGGAAGGTTATAAATGTGTATGAAAACTGGCCATGTGTTGTGCGAAGTAAGCATCTGCCCAAATGGATTAAAACCATCACATGAAAGACCCAGTATCACATTACGCATGTCAGTTGCAAATTCCGGATATCGAGCATCAAATCTCTGCCATGAAAATCCATCTGTAGGGTGAAACAACTCTTCATTATTATTTTTTCTCTCAGTGTCATGCTATCACATTTTTAGTAATATTTCATCAGACATGAAAAGGTTCTGTAGTCTGGGGATCAATGGAAAGTGCCACATTACTTTTTGTAGCACATGAGATGGTGTTTCATTATATTTTGGATTCCATCGAGAGGTTCCACATTTGATACAATCATTTCTTTTAGTAGTTTCCTCCCAAAATAAGCTGCAATCATTCAAGAAAGCATGATTTTTTTGAGAATCCAAGTTCATAAACTAACTTCCATGACATATAGGGGTTTGGGGGAATATCTGCATCATCTAGAAGTAATTCCTTCAAGAAGGTAAGAATATAATCAATTGCAGTATTTGAAATCCCATACATAGTTTTCCCATGAAACAATCGAATTAAAAATTCCAACTTTTTCATTTTACCACATTGCCGATATACTGAAGTCGTCGCAGCATCATTAAATTTTTTCATCCTATCAAAATCATCATTTTCATTGGACGCATCATGTGTGATTGTATCAAAATCTTGTTGGCTAGACATTGTTTCCTTCTCATGATGCTGAATAAATGGAAACCAATCATATATCAAACTCTCTAATTCAGTCCTATCATTTGGATCATCAACATTTTGAGATTCCATTCTCTCTCCATTGTGATACCACACATAATAGTTTTTTTGGAAACCATATTTGGTTATATGATAGCTAACTGCTTCACGACTTAACCAAGGTCTTCCAACACAATTAGAACATGGGCAGTGTATGCGACCACTATCTGAAGCCTTGTCAAGTGAAAAATCTAAAAAGATGTTCAAATTATTTTGTAAATTGGTTGAAATCTAATCAGTTTCATACATCCAAATTCTATCCATTCTGTAAAAAAATTTAAATAAGTCATTTAAAATCAATTCAATAATATTGAAGTTCAATCAAAAAAATATTTAGGTAAATGAAAATTGTTTACTTTAAATAAAAGCATAACTGACACATTACTCTATATGAGAATAATATTAAGAAATACAACAAAATACAGTGTATATAAGAAAATAAGATACAGAATTTCTAATGCCTATATTCAAGGATTTCCCAATAAGATATTGGAATTGGATCAAGGAATACATAATCTTTAAGGGTCTTGTTGGGAGAACATGAGTTTTATAATTTAACTTCTCCAGGGAGATCAGGATGAGGAGTATGATGAGGATCACATCAAAAGAAGTTATGGCCTCATCAAGTTTCACCTTAACCTTGGATTAAAGGATCCTAGGTTTGGGGCCATAGATCATAGGTTGGTAGGGTGTATTCATTGAATCATCTCTCAATTGATTTTGGAGAATGACCTTCAATAGTTATAGGTATGGATTTGATTAGAAACACCTATAAAAAGGATATCCAGGAATTATGACGTCCCAAACCAGGATTCCACTCATTATTGACCCGAACCTAGATGGCCACTCATTTGAGAGAGACCTTCAAGTTCTATTGTGTTTTATCTCACATACAAATAATGATTTTTGGGCTGTACGGGGTCCAGGGAGGAGGGTGGTGGGCTGTCTGGGGTCCAGGGAGGAGGGTGGGGGGCTGTCCAGGTTCCAGGAAGGAGGGGGGGGGGGGGGGGCTGTTATAGGTCTAGAAAGGTGGGTGGGGGCTATCCAGGGTCCAGGGAGGAGGGGGGATATCCAGGGTCCAAGAAGGAGGGGGGTTTTCTTGGGTCCAGGAAGAAGGGGGGTTGTCCCGGGTGGACCTCAAAACACCGAATGGGGTTCCACTCTATAGTTCTATGAATATATTATCCAAATATACAAAGATTCCACCTGTAAACATGAAAACTTTAAATCAGTGCCTACTGTAATTTCATGAAATTTAAGGGATATGTGTTTTGTGAAAATCCTATACATTACAGTGATGTTCATGAATGATGGTTTTTCCCCAAATGTGTATGAAATTTAGTAACAAGGATGATTTCTTCCATTTAACCAATGTTATAGTGTACGTTTTAGATGAATTCTTGCATTTAACTAGTGTTATAGTTTATTTTTAGGTGAGGTGAGTTAGAAACCATGTTAGTCATGTCATTAGAACATAGGTTCTTGCATTTAACCATGTAGTCTTGAATTCTAGGGATGAAAGTGTTTTGACTAAGCTAATTACTACCTACTATATAATATGGCCAACACATCATGTGGGCATACCCATGAAACGAATCCATGTGTAAATGGTATGTTTTCAGCACCCCATTTGGCCAAACATACTTTTCACCATAAGGGATTGGCCATGTATATTTACATGGCTAACCAAGTCATGTACTGTGTGTACATTCCCATGTACATTCCTAGGACACTAGATTATCGTAGACACCATGTCAACCATTATACACACCATGTGAACCCTTATACCATATCGTCATTATTACAACCATTAATAACAACTTATTAAACAACATAACTTATCAAAGATAATAAAATTGAACATAAATCAATAATAATATTGGATATATCAAGTAAAATGAATTCATATTATCTTAAATCCTAAATGACCACCCACAACCATGATTAATGACAACAAAGCTCCCCTTTTGTCCAAATCAAAAGTGAAAACAAAAACACGTAGTTACAAAAAACAACTTCATTTGTGTGAAGAATAATAATCCCATGGTCCTCTTGATATTTGAACTATGCAGTCATGATTTTCGAGATGAACTTGTATCCATGAAACATATGAGAAGCACGATTAAATACATGTGTTTTTCTAATTTTCCCAAGCATTTTGAGGAACCCCAAATTAGTGAAAATGCTCATTATATTTTAAAAAGGTGATTGAATAACTCATGTATGATGTTGAAGGAAGAATAATTAATGGTTATATTAGGAAATCTAATGTTCATTAATATTGAGAATTTGAAATTCTGTGAATTAGTTTCATGAAGAAGGAAGAAGTAATACATGGGAAAATGAGAGGTCCCACCGAGAGTTCCCTTTGTAGATATTTTATTCATAAAGAACATTGGATTGTATGGTTAAGTATTTTATATTTCTTTTTTGAAGAATAATTAGGGACCATATACTATTTTTCAAAGTTTAAGAAGATAATCCATATGTTCTATTGTGCAAAGGATATGTGAACAATGTGTCATTATATATATATATATATATATATATATATTTTGATAGAAACATGATACATACTTTTTATGTAATACACATAGAGTACAAAAATTAAGATGAATAAGATCTTAATGTTTGACATGATCTTAATGAAAGGAGTGATTTTCATGAAATACTATGAATAAATATTACAAACAATTTCTTATGAGTTCATATACGTGAAGCTGTAATATTTGAAGCATTGAGATTAAAAAAAAATGAATCTTTAAAATTAGAACACAAGAAAGAGACATCATTCCCTTATAAATGTATATGTGTAATGAAAACATTAATTGGACAATGTGTACACCGATGTAGAGATTTTAGTACACAATTTGTGGATGTAGTTATTTGAGTACACAATTCATGGAGTAGTGAATCATAAAATTTTAAAAAATCCCTAGAAATAGGAAATAACGATATCCTTGAGAATAGAAGGATATTCTTGAGAAGAGGTGGAAGGATATCCTTGAGAAGAGGTGGAAGAAGTCTAAACTGGCAGCTGATCGGATGGAAGAGGTGCACCTGTGCTGGGGATTCTCAAGGGCTTTTGGGAGTTAGGTAATGCTTCTGGGAGTCACGCAATCTGCTTCTGGAATCGGGGGGGGGGGGGTCGCCTGCCTTAGTTAAATTTGGGGTATATTTTCCCAACGGTTATTAAAAACCATTGAGAAAACAATTATTTCCCAATGGTTTCATCAAACTGTTGGGAAAACTCCATCAAAATCCACCTTTACCAATGGTTTATGCAGACCGATGGAAAATATCACCTATACCAACGGTTCAAAAGAACCGTTGGTATACAAGTGTTGGGAAAAGAATGATTTCCAGTAGTGAATATCATTCTATTGATGGTGAAATAGTATGTAATTGGATGTTATATAATATATAAAGAATCATTAAAATGTTATATTTTTTATTTAAATCAACTATACTCATTATTATACCCATCCAAATAATGAAGTGTTGAATAAAAAACTACACCACGATGTGGAGACGTTAAGCCGTACATACGCACGTATGGTGACTTTGTCAATCATAGGATGGATAGAATAATGAATATGGTTGTACCATATTTATAATAACATCACAGTATATATAAGTTACTAGAGTTATTATTTTGGTATGTAAACAACAAATAAAGAGGATGTGGAAGAAGAAAATAACTTTGAAAGAGGTGGTGAAATTATTACCTCTTCTTTGGGTTCTTCCTTTTGATTTAATCAAAAGGGATCCTTAGTTTGGCTTTATGATCAATGTAAGTCATCTAGGTTGAAGTGAGGGTAGTTGGGATAGTATTGAAGTAGGGTTTGGAGGAGACAAATGGATTTGGATGTGTGAATTTGAGAGAAGGGGAAGTACCCTTTTATAATAGAGGTGATTGTCACTTTAGGAAAATCTTGAAATATTATTTTATTATAAAATCATTTTTGGTTTATAATGGCTAAAAATGGATTTATTTAAAGTATAAGGTGGTTATGGGTCGAAATATTCTCAACCAATAGGTTTTAGACAAGTTTAGGTCACCATATTAACCTTATCTTTTATATTTAATTCTTAGTTAAATAGTTTAACTTTTACCATGTCTTCTTGCATTTTTATATTACATGGTTAATAAACTTACTATAAAATTCCAAGTGAACCTAAAGTGGTTAATTAATGACATATATATCATTATATAAGTCCTTCGTCCAAAATTTATAATTTTAGGAAAATTATATCATTTAATAATATAGTATTTTTTTTTAAAAACTCATTTATGTCAATTTTGACACTATTTAGTATTTTGTTTTTGTAAAAGTCAACAAAACTTGATTACTTCAAAAAAATACATTAAATCAACCCTAAAATGTCAATTAACCTATAAAATTAATTTCATGCATCAAAAGTATCAATTTAAATTTATTTTGATATTTATAATATCAATTATTTTAATGTTTCATTAATAAGGTAATTACTGCATCATCATTGTGTCATAAATAAATTTAATTATTTAATGTCTAAAAATTATGAATAAAATACCATTATGTATTAAATAGTTTTAGATTTATAATTAATATTAATAGTTGAATTTATCTTATGTGTAACCCTATATTAAAAATGTTTTAGTTATTAAACTTAGAATTTAACACTTTTAACTCTTCTCTAAATAAAATACAATAAATATACTAATTTAATCCAAGTGGATCACAAAGGACCATATTTTTGTACTAAGGTAGATTTTGGTCGAAATAAACTTATCCAATATAATTAAAACATGTGTTATGGAAATTATAATATCATTTTTACCTTTAATTACCATATTTACTTTTAACCGTGGTAAATAAAATTCAAAAGTTACTATTCACTAAAAATTATTTTCATCCTATTGAACCAAATTTTACTTACTGATGTAAACAATGTCTCTAATATTTTTGAAATTCAATTCACATAAGCGGTAAAATTATGTTTTATGCAAATTTTCAAATGTGCCTAGAAGGCGGGTAAAAGACGATAAAAAGTTGAATAAAATTATATATATATAATCTTATTATAAAATGAATTAAATGAATTAAATTAGACTAATATAAGTATTATGTATCAATTTTTACTTTAAAATAAATTTAAATTAAAAATAATTATTTAAATAAAAAGTCGTCTTTAAACAATAACACCGTGTTTTTCACTATTCATCAAAAATTGAATGTTTTTAGAAAAATAACAAAAATTCACCCAAAGACAATTTTGATATTCCAAATTAAAAAATTATTTCTATTTTACCAAATTTAAAACATATAATTTGTATTAATTAATTTAAAAAAATATTTCTATTGTCAAAACCAGAAAGCGGGTTTTTGAGAAGTAAAAACTATCAAAAGATTGATATGTGTTTATGTCAAATTTAAATGTAAAATTAATTACAATGAAAAAAATTGGATTAAATGATAAAAATATAATCTAATTATACTTCAAAACCATTCAAATGTATAATTTAATACTATAAATTATTTTGATTAAAAAAGTTTTTTTCAATTAAAATTTAGTATTTTCACTATTCATCAAAATATGAACGTTATCAGAAAAACATAAAAATTTTATCCAAACTAAATTTTTATGTACTAATACTAAAGAATAATTTTATTTTATCAAATTTAATGTATAAATGTGTCAAATATTGAATTTAAAAAGGGTTCTCCCTTAAAAGGCAGTAAAATTTTATTTTTTCAAAAATACTTCTTTTATCTGAAAAATTGAATTTGTTCTTATATTTTGTCTAATAAAAACATAATATAGATGTTAATATTATATTGAGTATATAAAATTTAAAATGTAGTTAATATTATTCATAACCTCTTTTTGAACGGCTAGTTTGGTAAGTCGTGGTGCGCTCGAACTCGGTGTTGCATGCTGCGCAAACCATTGAATTACTTTATAGAAAATAATTTACTATGAAATGTTGGGGTGTTAAAAATAATATTAGTTTTAATTTACAAACCCATATTCAAAATTTTATAATGTATGTTATATTTTAAAAAAATGTTTTTATGCGTTATACATTTTGTATTTCAAAATTTATTTTTATCACTTATATAAAATTAATATAAAACATTGATTTTTAATTTTTAATCCTTAGTCTAAATTATCTAACAAGTACTAATATATTTTCAATCATAAAGTATAAATAATTTTCGAAAAAACTAGTTACTTCAGTTGAAATCAAAAGGGGTAAAAGTTGTTAACCAAGAGGGAAAGACCAAAAAAATGTTCAAAACATGTGTGAGAATGGTCGGTTGAGACCTTGATTGAACTTATCCCTTCCCATATCCATTTTTCTAAATTTTTCTTTCAATTTACTTGATTTCATATTTTAATTATTAATTTTTTTTTGTATTTACAAAAAATTCCATCCATTTTCACCTATAAATGGGGAACTCCTCTCCTCACTTCACCACACAACACAATCGAATTAGTTCATTCCAAACTCTACCTAAACCTATCCTCAAAATTATTGTCCACCTTGAAGTGGTTTTTTCTTCTTATCAAAATACCACTCCTCAAATGCTTAACCCACTTTACAAAGGAGACAATACAAGAAGTGATTTATAAATATGTAATTCTTCATTTCACATTTCTATTTATTTATGTGCATTTATTCATCCTAAAATTCCAATATACCATCTTAAAATGATAAAATCAATATCATTATTATACTTTTATGTTATTATAATGATGTTATAAGAATTAACCTCCTTTCCCCATGATATTAAGACAAATAAAATCATTATTCGTGCTTTATGTGGACTACACCACCCCAATACAACATGTTTCATTTTCTTCACCACTTTTCAAGGAACTTAAAGATAATTAATTTAATATATAAGTATGAAATTTATGAAATATTTAATATTACAAAATTTAAAACCATATTACACATTTTCCTATTTGTATGTAAGGTGAAATAATCATCCATGCTTATGTGTGGACCACCACCTATATTGAATGATCAATTTTAATTTTTTATTTTAACATTTACTTATATGGATGTTTATGAGAATGTGTTTTGTAATGTAATAATATTAATATTAATATATGAGATATATTTCCCCAAAGCCTCATGCATTCCTTCACTTATGAAAGAGGTTTTTGACTAGTATTGAGTGTTCAAATACTGTTAGTGGGGATACTATACCATCAATATCAATAAACAACAACATAAATAATAATAACATAATAGAATAATAAAAAATTCAATAAAATTTTCATTTCAAGTATATGAATAATATATAATAAAAATAAACCAAGGACTCCCAATATGGAAGGTTAATAAATTTGTGAGAAAGATAGGTATGTAAATCAAACAATACAACATCACTCTTGAGTCTTTCCCAATACCACCTCCAATCACTATTATCAATATTATTGCTCCATATTACTAGGTCCTTGACCTTTGTTGTATCCCTAAACATGAAGCCTATATGAAAATAAAGATTCTCATGCAAGGTGTGATTATAACCCAGTAGTATTCCACCAATTATTCCTTAACATGAGTGCACATGTATAAGGGTGTATGACATAAATATAAATAAAAGAGCATGCTAGCACATACAACCCCATACCAATAAATCATGTGTAACCAAGCTTCCAAAACCCCCCAACAATTCCTACTTTGGATCCATTCTGTAAATTTATTCATAACATAGGTTTAAATTTAGAGTCAAACACGAGGTCACTGCAAGTATCCCATATCCCCCACAAGGCTAAGAGTCTCATGTACAGTCACAACACCATCATGCCCCAACTATATCATAGTTATACCACAAGCTCAAAGATTTATGAAAATCCATTAGGTCATATCCCCACATCATATCCTAGTTCATGTTACTGTATACATTCATTCCTAGTTATTTACTTTTGGGTCAAATCACATAAGACCATCATGATCCTTGGACAGGCCACAAGTCATCATGTCCCATCATCTAACATTGTCCTATCATTACGTCACATGAAGTGTAAGGAAACACTCCACCTTTAGGGACACCAAGACATGATGGGTCCACTTGTCACTTTGGTACCATGCATAGAATAATAAAAAAACCATATACCAAATACATCGCATGGAAACATGGTATAACACACAGTGGAATAATATAACATATCAAGAGTGAGAAACAATATCCAAAAAAAACACTTGTGATCAAACCCAAACTTGGGCCTCATAGGCTATGCACACACACACATGTGATCAAATTAAATAATATTTTAATAATATCATCCCATAATTTAATATTATGATAAAATTATATAAATTATATATACATGGTAAGGAACATCCAACCTCAAGGTTATTGAGGTCAACGTCAAAATTCATCTAGAGCATCACCACCCAAACCATGTTCGCACACCAACCAGAACAAGTTCACATATCAATAGTTCCCTAGAACTAATTCCAATAAAACATGATAAGGGTAATAGAACAAGGATCAAGGAAGAATTAAAATTAAGATAGAAAAAACTTATACCCAATGTTAATTACTATCAATTATAATCATCATGTTTGTTTGAAGAAAGAAGAAATTACTCGCACAAGGAATGATGAAAAAGAATAGAGTTTATGATCCAATGATTCTGAACCAAAGAGAACAACCTCTATATTTCATGTTTTGATTCTTATAGCAAGGTTAAGAAAAGAGGTATATAAGAATCAATGATATTCAAGGAAACAACTAAATATAAGAAATGTTTCCCTAGATTTATTCAAAGAGAATTATAAGTTCTTCGGGTTGAAGTAATAAATAAGGAGAGGATGTTCGTATCAACTAATAGGTGTAGTAAACTGATTAAAGTTTCATTAAAAAAATCCAAAATTAAATATTAACAAATTTCCCCCATTGAAACAAATGATATTTGAGAAGAAAGATGAATGTTATAGCTATTTAAAATAATAGCTCGATGCCAGCATGACCTGGCCATAACCATGGTATTATTGAACACTCCAGCTATAAACGATATTCAACAGGGTATGTTTCAAACACCTAGTGAATTTTTACCTCACCATAGCCTCCAAAAGGATTATAATCTATTTTTATCATCCTAGTTTTAGATAGGATGACACCATGGTCAAAAAATATTGATCCACTAACATTTTTTTGGTTGTTTGGAATTGAAAGATATCTAACAAACAACTTTAAGAATTTAAAAACTATTGAAATCCCACAAGACTTATCCAAAGAATGGATCCTCCTAAAAATAAATGAAGAAGAAATGAAACAAGTCTTTTAATATTATGAATAAAAATATAATGTTTTAAATACCCCATATATATATTAATTTATTTGATAATAATCTCTAGGGTTACTGCTCAAACAACTCTGGAAACTAAGCTCAAATATCTAAATCTCACTCCTAAGTTTCTTCCTAGATTTGTTCATTATTCCATAAGGTATAAACCTATGGAACCATCATACCCACAACACCTTCTTTCTATAGTCTATAATCCATACTAGGGATCCACAAAAGATTCATATGGCTCCAAATAAACTTCCTTGAATTTGATCATATGCACAAGATCGAGATTGTACCTCTAAATCCAAGAAATGTGGAACACATAATGCCTGAATTGATAACATGAATAAAATAATAGTTGGTAAGACACTTATTTTACATATTAAGTTATCTCAAATGGTCTAGGAAATCCTAGAAACATATTTCCTTTCTTTTTAAAATGATGATTTCTGAACCAAGGTAACACCCATAAGAAAACCCAATCTGCAAAAGTGGACTCCAAAGTTCATATCCTTTGGTAGACATATGATAAATGGATTATTTCAGTGGTAAAAAACCATATCTTGATCAACTAAACTATATTTTAGTTCTCTTGGACCATTTTAGGCACAAAAAATACTACCTAACCCGCCTCATTCCAACATAGTGGTGAGGGGCATAATCTTCCATATAATTCCTCAAAAGGTTCAATCTGGAAAGAAGCTAGGAAATTGTTATTTTATATACACTCTACTAAGTCTAGGTTCTCACCCCATGATCCATGAAATCCATGATGCATTCTTGAGGTATATCCTTAAGTATCTGAATCATCCTCTCCAACTTCCTACCACTCTATAGATGATACGCCATACACAATTTCAACTGAGTCCCCAAAGTCTTTGGTAAGGCTTTCCAAAACTATAACATAAAACATGAATCTATATCTGAAATGATACTGGAAGTCACTCCATATAGTCCCAATATATCTTATAAATGAGGTTTCCCAAATCATTGATAGAGTCTCCCGAATTTCCAAGAAGTGTGCTTCTTTCATTAACCAATTGACTATCATCCAAATGACATCATGACTCCTCAGTGTTCTCGGTAACCCCATCATGAAGTCCATCTTCACATTATTCAACTTCCATAATGTCTCTATAAGTAGTTGAATCAAATCACTAGGATGTTTATTCTTGGACTTTATACCTTGTTAGGAATGGGATCATGAAATCAAAATAGTGATTCCCCTCTTTATTCCATGACTAAAATTAACATTATATTTCATAGTACATCTATGTTAACCTTAGATGTACTACCCACTTTGAAGAACGAGAGTCTCTCATCAGCTATCCTCTAATGTAAGGTGAAAAAACTAACCTATCATGAACAAATATCACATCATAATTGTCCAAGGACTACCCTAAAATAGAATATTCCCCCACTAAGTGTTCCTGCATTTTGATGCACTCAAGTTCTAACTCTTATTTCAATTTCACATGGTATACTAGCAATTACATGATAAAAAATGGTGAAAAAGTCACAACACATTGATCCACCATTGAATCAATATGCCACTCAGCTATCAAAATAATTAGATTCCATTCTTACCATGAAGGATGCTCTCTGATATCCCGTGTATATGATGTTTCCTACTAAGAGAATCTTCAAAAACATTACCTTTCTCCAGATCATAGGCCATATCAAAGTCAAATGTCTATAAATAATCCACTTAGAACCTCTTCCTCATGTTTAGATTAGATAGAGTTAAGATATATTGGAGGGTATTGGGGTCTATGTTAAAAAAACCTCTCATTGATGTGATAATATTTCCAACACTTCAGAACAAATACATCAACTACAAACTCCAACTCATGCATTGGGTAGTTCCAATCATAGGTTTATACCTGATGTGAACCACAAGTTACTTCCCTATCCCTATCATTAGAACAACTACAAAAAAAATTTCCAAGGCATCAAAATAAGCTACATATCCAATCCTAGCATCTAAAAACATCATAATTAGTCCTATCATCATTATTCTCTTCATCTCTTAGAATACATCCTCATAATGATATGTCCACTCAAACATCACTCCTTTATTTATGAGACGGATCATAGGTGCTTCCAAATTTATAAGTCCTTTATAAACTATCTATAATATGTGGCTAAACCAAGGAATATATTGATATTAAAAAATACATAGGAAAATTCCATGACCTCACTGCATCTACCTCTCTGGGTATATAGAAATTAAAACCTCAAAGATTACATTCCAAAGAAACTATAACTTTTAAATCAAAAAGTGAAACTTCAACAACTTAGTATAAATCCATTATGCATGAAGTGTACTAAATAAAATTTCAAGGTTATTTTTATCAATATTTGAAGTTTTCATGTATATGGGGATTTCATCACCAAAAACTATAATGATGTTGAGATAAAAAAAGGATGATCCTATTCATGAGATCCATGAACATTGATGGGGAATTTTATATCGAGAAAGGCATGAAAAGATACTCATACAGTCTATACCTACTCCAGAATTCTATCTTGGGAATATCCACATCTCTGACATGATTCCATTGGTATCCTAATTGTAAGTTAATCTTGGAGAACAACCAAGCCCCCATCAACTAGTAAAAAAAATCATTGATCTTAATAAACACGTATTGATTCTTTACAGTTAACTAATTTAGTTTCCTATAGTCTACACACAATTTAATAATACCATCAATCTTCTTGAAAAACAACATTGGATCACCCTAAGATGATGTTATCAATTTGATAAATTCCTAAAACTATAAATCCTTGAGCTAGACCATGAGTTCCAATAACGGATCCAATTCCATATGATATGGGGTAATCAATATAGATTGTGATCCTTGAGTGAGTTAAATATCAAATATAATTCCTGTCTTAGGAGGAAGTACTAAAAATTATTCCATAAAAACATCCTAATAAAGGACCATCGCTAGAGGAAAAGAGGAGGCTACTACTGGATCCACTATAAGAACCATGAAAAATACACATTCTATGATAACTACAACCACTCATAGGTATTGTTACACTTATCTATATTTAATAATCCACTCATCGGTCATCATAAAATTACCCCTAATGTCAAATAAATGATACCCACCTCTGGTAACATTAAATGTGAGCATGAAAGTTTATCTTCCAATCCATTACAAGGATTAAATAAAATATCATAATATCAAGGATCATGATGTTCCATAAATTTTCATATCTATAAACTACCACCGGACACTTAGGGAATCTCTAAAGATGGCCAAACTTCTTTCCAATGGGTGTATATAGAGAAATAAACTGCAAATACAACATGAATGGTAAGTCAATACCATCAATAATTTGAGAAGATATAAATGAATGGAAAAAACCCATATCAAAAATAGTGTTAGAACATGTAGAGGTAAAAAAATGTACCATGAATGGTCGATGATCACTATTGAGAGTAAAAAAACTTGATTCATTTCATACAATCAGACTACCTCATCTCCATAACCCTATCCATAATATGCGTGATTAAACAGATTCATTGTCATATAAGGGGACTAAACTTGTTGTTGAAGATCCTAACCAGTCCCATGGATTGATGCTTATGTCTAAATGAAACCCTTATGAGACTTAATTCATGATGATTTCAAGAATAAATTTGTTTAGATTAAATATATTAGCACACCAATGGAAATTTGTATTAGTATTTGGAAAAATTTATGATAATGCCCAATCGGTCCATAATTGAAACACTAGGGACCTTATTATCCCACAAAAAGTGCAAAAAAAACCCATGCTCTTCTCTGGATGTTTACCACCTCTCTGGAATGAATCCTCTTCCTTCATCTTTCTATTAATGTACGTATCACAGGACATCCACCAAAGGCTAAAAGAAATCCCATAAATCTATCCTTCTCCAGACCATTCTTGATCATCATTTCATTATGAAACAACTCCGTATATGTCATCAGGTCGATATTTCTGACCTAGAATCTTAGATTCAGAAGAAATATCATCTCAAAATTCTTAGCATTCCATGCCTTATTTCCATCTAAGGGAAGAATAAACCATCACATCATCATGAATCATTCCTAGTAAGAAGACCCCGTCATCGTCCCCAGATGAATCTCTATGAACTCCTACACTAAAAATATCTTCATTGTACTTATAATTAACTCCTTAAAATAAATTTTCCTTGAATTTTATCCACATTAATCCTTTATATCTCCATACCATATTTATGACACCCCACCACCTTCTGGTGGGTCCTTGAAGAATGAAGGAAACTGACTTCACTCAATAATCATCTTAATTTTCCACTAGATCAAATAACCCCTTGATGACATCAATATAATCATCAACATCCTAGAGTCCTTTGGTTCCCTAGAAGGATAGAGTCTATTGGAGTTGAAATTCTCATGAATAATCAACCATAGTCTTATAAACTCCCCCCTTGAATAAGAACTAATCAAAAGGATCATTACTAAAGTGGCCCTTCTGCCTTAACCAATGGGATGAGTGTGAGGTAAATCTCCTACAAGATTAGTGGTAGAACTAGAACATCCTCCCATGTGATAGAATTTTGGCCTACTCCCCTAAGAGGTTTATTAAATCATTTATAAGGATATATTTCTATGAAATGAAAAAAAAAGTTCTGAATTCTCTCAAAAACTCAATAAAATAGTTATATGGTTTTAATAAGTTATTTTAATAAAAACCTAACCTAAGAGGCTACACATAACAAGAAGGTATAAACTTCCTAGTATTACAAAAAACTCTACATACATGCACATTAGTCACAATCATATATATATATATATTTAAATATTATTATCAAGCTCAACTAAATAATTCCAATTGATATATCATAACAGCAGAGAATATAGGTATATATATATAATAGATAGAATAATCATGGAATAAAATTAAACAAAAAATATACAACACACAATAGGTATATATATGGCCTGAGATCCTATGTGCCTAATCATGATTCATGAACACACCTTAATACCCTAAAATATTAAAAAAAATTATATACTCAGGATCAACATGAAACCATAAAACCATAATTGTAATAATAATATCACCAATGGTACCTCAGGAGTCTATTATACATGTGATAGTCAAACACATAAGAAAATCCTCTTCTAGAGTACCAAATATCCTAAATCATTTCCAGCTTTCCCCCAAACATAGACAAGAATAATGAAATAATGAAAGTCTCCTTTGATACCACTTTTTAATTCTTCAAATTAAATTATTGTATCTAAACCAGAGTTCCACATAACCTCATACATTATTCCCCATATGAAAGATGTTTTAAACTATAAGTGAGGGTTTGAATTCCATTTTTGGGGATACAATAACCTAAGTATCAAAAAAATATTAACAATAACATGTAGAACCCCTAGAATGTATCATTTTTTCCTTTAGATTTTGTTGATAACTTTGCAATACACACAACACCCGATTTAAATAAACAACTAATTAGTCCCATTTTTCATAGTCAATTATATTATAAAAATTTTAGAGTGTAATGTTTTAAATTTATAAATTAAATATTCATCCAAATATTTTTGAAACTCATTTAATATATTTTAGATAGGCATAATATAAAAAAACCCAATATCACACATAAAATACTATATTTTTGTATGAGTAGTTTTGCTGCCTTTTAATGGTTAACGTATTTTAAATATATTTTTTGAGACTTTTATAAATTTAATATTTCAAAATATATTTCATATTTTGAAGTTAAAAATATAAATTAACCTATAGTTAATTTTTGGTATTATTCTATAGAGTTTCATTTTTTAATAAATAGGGAAAACGCAGAAATTTAATTAAAAAATAATTTTTCTTCTAATTTATGTAAATTATATGATTGTAATTTTTAAAAATATATTTCATATTTGGAATAATAATAATTTATAATGTATAATAAGTTTAAAATATACTTTGACAAAAAATATTTGTGAAAGTAATTAAAATTAATTAAAATTAATTAAAATTATTAAGGTAAAATTAAGCTTAATAAGGGACTAAATCTCAATATTAAGGGCCTAAATGACCTATAAACTTATCAAAGATCCATTTGATGGAAATATTTATACCCTATACTATATTAGATATATTGTTTCCATTATTTTATCCACTTAAATTGTGGAAAACATGTATGGAATTCCATTTTCTAAATATTACAAGAGTGCCACTCCTCCTCCAATATAAAAGGCATCCTTTCCACCCACTTCCTTAGACCGCTAAAGAAAATTTTACACAAAAAATATCTAACCAAATAGATCCTAACAATACCTCACCTAATCCTATATGCCTCACCTTAGATAGAAATAAATTCAAGGAATTATTCTGGTAAAAACCAAAATGAGTTACCCGATTAAGAGGTAACATATTCCCTTAAGCCTTTTAGTTTTATTTCAATTATTAAATCCCTAAAATATTATTATTTCATGGTTGTATAATTAAAATAGTATCCTAAATAAAATAGTATGCTTTTATTCTATGTTTTAAACATATAGTTACACACATTTCCATCTAATGGGTAACAAACATACTGTTTACATGTACAACGAACTACTGCCTCATGAAACAATGACTGTTCATTTTTCCTTTACCGCCTCTCATGGTGGGATTTATGAAAGACACTATATATATATATTTTATATGTTATATTAATTAATTAATTATTTTATAACAAATTCCATTATACTTTATATTTTATGTAAATATGATAACATCATTTATGTAAGTGTGGACTACCGCCCCTTCAAAGTGATGTGACTCGTTCACGATATACATAGAACCCATAAAGGATAGTTTTAATAAACCTATGTAATATATATGACATATATATTATACTGTAATTATTATATACATATTTATAAATTAATTTTCAATATTTTAATATGAAAAAGAAATGAAAGTAGCGTTCATGCGTACGTACAACCCACCATCTCCATCAACGGTGAATTTAATTACTTATCTTAAAACTTTATAGATTATTATAAATACATATGTACTAAAATATAAGATAATTAAGTTATGTTTTAAATTATTTATATGAATAAATCATGATCTAAGAAATAGGAACAACATGTAACTAGTCAAAACATACTTGATAAACCTAGGCAATTAACACTCGAAATAGTAAAAATGATGAAAGATTGTTAAAAAATAGAAAATAAGATATTATAAGAAGATAATATATGAAATTATTAATATGAGTAAAATTATGGTATGTATTAGTAACATATTTTAAACCACTATACATGAGGATAAATACCAAACAACAAAAAAGAAGTTCAAGGTAAGGGATTTCGTCTCAATTTACATTCCATTGAGACTTATTTTGTTGTTATGCACCTAGTTTCTTTTATATGGTGTATATAATGCATTTTTTCATTTTATGACAAGAAAATATTTATTATCATGATATTATGAGTTTCATTTAATGATTATTCCTTCCTGGATATTATGATTTAAATGTTTCAAAGTGTTATGAGACACTTTGTAATATTTAAAGATTATTTCCCTCAAGAATGTTTCTAATGATAATCTTTTCAATATCACATCTTTTTTATTGTTAAAATTCTATTAAAATAATCACTCCATTATTATCATTTTTATGGTACATTACCTTTTTATTAAATATCCATATTATAAAATAATGGATATTACTATTGCCTAAACTGTATACAATATTCATATGTTGTTCACTTTGGTAGTTATTTGATTAAGTGAGGAATTATTGATAAATATGTATCTTTTATTCAATATTGATATTTAATAAGTCATATAGTATATTTATTGAATTTATTATTCGATATGAGGAATTATTTTTACATGCAATGGTAGGTGTATCCTGAACATTATATAGCTCCTCGACACATTGAAAGGTTATCATAAGACAAATAAGTTTGCCAAATCAAATGGGGTTCTATCCTTAATTTTAACCGTCTTGTGAAAGGTCTCGACGGTATAGGTTTTCATGTTCCTCATACCTGACGTCCAATAATTAATAATTTCCTTCATATAGATTTAGTAATTATTTATCCATGAGATTTTGCGTTGATATTTCTATGGATATAGTTCATTCTCAATTTATTGACTAGATGGAATATGTTTCAGTTTATTACCTTCCCATATTTATTTTTCCTTATTTAGTTATTTAATGACATGTGCTTTCATTTAATCACCTTTCCATGTTGATTATTCTCACTGATTCATTATTTATTCTGCTTCACTTACCCTTAGTGAGCATTTTATCTCACCCTTATTATGTTTCCTTTCCCCATATTATGAAGAAGAATTATTTGAATAATATTTAAAGGATGTTGTTTATTTATTTTTATTATGTATCATATTTTTATTTCCTATTTCCCAATGTATTATGGACATCATATATGTAATATATCTTTTCACGACTGATAAAGTTATTTTTCCTTTGGGATTTAATTCATTGCAATCATGCTAATGTAATAAGATAATGTATCATCTCCTAGATTTTGGCGTCAGGGTGATATAGTTGGCATTAAAGGATGTTTATAAAAAAACCTTGGAAAATAGATTTTGAGAACATAGATTAGAGAGAACAATCCTATGATAGACATTTAGGATATATATATAAGAACATCCTTGAATTATAGTAAGGTATAGATTATATGGGTATTCATAGAAATACATCCCTATCTGGATACTACAAGTGGACGTTGTTCTGAAAAAAATGTACACAGGAGTAACAAATCTGACAAGGTGTGTTGGTATTGACTTAGTGTAACCTAGTATAAAATAATGGGCCTTACTACACACTAGGTTTTACACTCTTGGGGGATATGATTAAGATAGCTAAAATTTTATTTACCTACCATTATGAAGGATTTTAAAGTAAATATTTTTCTAATATAGCCAAATTTTATAATTCTAGGATTTATGATGCATAAATTTATGTTATGTTCTATACTATATTTGAAATTATACATTATGATTTTATGAGAAAACCCAGTATATATCATTGTTTATAAATGGAACTTGGAATGAATAATGGTGTCAATACTCAAGGATAATGTAGAGAATTCTTTATTGAGGAAACCAATACAGATGGTATTGGAATGGAGAAAATCAAGCCAATATTAGCGAACATAATCAGGTTATGACATATAACATTTCCTAAATGGAGAAACCTATTCCATAGAGAGAATCACTTATACTGGATCTATTTATCTGGTAGAACTCCCCATAATTTAGTGGGACTAATAATACAATTTTATTAGAGTAATGAATTATGTCTCTAGAGAAGATATTCATGGCCTTAGAATGCAGTGGAAATGAAAAGGTTAAATTTATAGTTTATTATCTCCAAGGTTATGATGATCAGTGGTGGTATCTAATCTATAATACAAGGAAGTAATAAGAAATTTAACTCATATAATGGGGGAATTTTAAGAGACATTATTCAATAAATACATTCCTCATGATCAAAAAATTGAGATGAAGAAGAAGTTCCTTATCTTAAAGTAAATAAAATAGGAGAGTGTTTTAGATTATGAAGCTACCTTTACAAGTTTAGATAGGTATTTTATGAATTATATACAAAACATGGTGTAAACCACTTATTTTAAGGTCTTAAGCCACATCTCTGATGAGCACTGGTTTCTCAAAAATTTTCATCATGTGAAGAAATAATTTTATGTTCCTTAAAAATAGAGAAGAAATATTCTAGAATAAATATGTTCAAGGGAAACCAAGTGAAGAAGAGGATGTATGAACATCATAAAAATTAGAATGTGTCCAAGAATAATAAGAAAACTCAACCTTTTCCATATTTAGAAAAACATGAAAAAAACACCCTGGGAAATGCTTTAAGGGATTGGGAGTTTGTTATAAGTACAGGGATAGGGGTCACCTGGATCATGAGTGAAAAGGGAAGAAAGAAAACATTATTATCCAATGTTTCAACTATAGTGAGGTGTGGTACTATGAAAATTAATTCCCTAGGCATTGAGTTAATCAACCACAGAAGAGGCCAAGTGGATATGGCCAAGATTACACAATCACTACAGTATAGGTAGAAGTACCAAATGACATGGTGGCATGTATATTAATCCTATCTTCAAATTTACCCAACATGTTATTTGATTTTGGATCATCACACTCCTTTATATCTACCTAGTTTTCTAAGAAAATTATATATTTCCATTTCAATTTAATAAAATGGTTTTTTGTAAAAACTCTTAAGGGAAGTATTATTACGAAAAACATGTGTTAGGTAGTCCCAATTATGATACATAAATGTGCTTTATGCATTGAAATTTTTATCATACCTATGGTTGACTTTGATATTATCCTCAGAATGGGCTGGCTATCAAAATATGATGCAAAAAAATTATTGCAAGAGGAAGGAGATTACAATTTGTGAGGAACATGTATAATCCATTATCATTATAGTAGAAGATTAATCACATGATTATTATTTAGATGCACCCTCAGTTGATCTACTGAATGAAATTATTAGGGAATAGGAGTGGACAATGTCTACTAAAGAATAATTTAATCTTCAAAATGAATATTTACCAATTTTATTGGAATAAAATAATTTATTTCCGGAGGATTTACCTAGACATCCCCCAGAGCATGAAGTTGAATTTTCCATTGATTTAATCCTTGATGCAAGGCCAATATAAAAACTCCCTATAGAATGGCCACTATAGAATTAGTGGAATTGAAGAAAGAGCTAGAGGATTTGGTTAATAAGGGATTTATTTTCCCTAGTGTTTCACCATGGGGATCCCATGTCCTCTTTTTTAAAAATAAATATGGATCCATGAGGTTGTTCATTGATTATAGGGAAATCAATTCTATTACAATAAAGAAAAAGCATCCTCTACCTCACATTAATGACTTGTTTTATCAACTTTATGGAGCCCAATATTTTTCAAAGATTGATCTACATTCTGGGTGTCACAAATTGTGAGTGAAGAATGAATACATTCCAAAGGAAATTTTTTGGACGAGGTATGGAAATTATGATTTTACAACATTTCTATTTGGATTGAATAATTCACCCTCTATTATTAAGGAATTAATGAATATATTATTCAAGGAATATCTTGATGATTTTATGTGGTATTAATTGATGATATTCAGGTGTATTCTAAAAGCTAATATGACCATTCAAATTACTTGAAAATCATTCTTAAAACACTTATAAGAGAATATTTATACGGGAAATTCAGTAAATGAAATTTATAACATCAAGAGTTTTCTTTTCTTGTCCAGATTTTCTACAAGGATGGGATATAAATTGATAATACAAAGACAAAGGAATATAGAGAATATTCTATTCCATCAAACATAACCAAGGTATATAGTTTTATTGGTTTGGTAGGTTATTATAAGTGATTCGTTCAAAATTATCTCGATTATCTAACCAGTTAACCAAGATTACATGTAAAAGGGGTTACATTTGTTTGAAAAAAGGAATGTGATGACTGCTTTGATAAACTAAATAGAAGATTATCCAATGCTCTGATTTTGATTCTACTATCTGGGAGTTATGGGTTTTTCATATATAATGATGCATCAAAGAAAAGTCTTGGTTGTTTCCTAATGAAAAATTATATAGTTATTGTATACACATCAAGGAAATTGAAGACTAATGAATAGAACTATCCAACCTAGGATCTGGAGTTAGCATCTATAATATTCACATTGAAAATATGGAGACATTATCTATATAGTGAAATATGTGAGATATACATGAATCAAAAGAGTCTGACATAAATCTTCTCATATAAAGTGGTCAACATGAGACAAAGGATATGTCTCAATCTACTGAAATATTATTACTTCTCAATAAACTACCACCTAGGGAAATGAATAAGGTAGAAAATTCTTTGATTAGGAAGGATCATGGAGTTCTAACACAAATAAGGACTGAGAATGATTGTATGTTCATTGATATAGTAAAGATGGATATGGGAATTTAAAATTAAGGGGAGTTATCAATAGTTTATCAAATGATTGAAAAAAATATTTATTAGATAATATAAATAATTCCCAATATCATAATGATGTCTTTCAAAAGAAAATTAGATGCATGAATGATGGAAAATTATTAGATTTTATTTCTGAAGATGGTGTTCTAAAATTTGGAAAAAGGATATGTGTTCCATCTATACCTGAGATAAAAAAAGAAGTTTTTGGATGATGCTCATAGCTCAAATTTCTCTATACACACTAGGATCACAAAGATATATAGATATTTGAAGTAAAATTTTTAGTGGGATAACATGAAACTATAAATTGCTGACTATGTGTCTAGATGTTTGGTTTTTCAACAAGTGAAGGCTATGAGGAAGTATCCTAAAGGAGTCCTATTACCTCTTCCTATTCCTGTGGGAAAATGGGATAAAATTACTATATACTTTACCATTAGAATACCAAATAATCCTAGAAGTGATGATACAATATGTTTCATTGTTGATCACTTAACCAAATATGCTCATTTACTTTCCATAAGATAATATATTACTATTGAGTGCCTCACAATTATATATATTAATTAAGTTGTAAGACATCATGGTGCATCTATATCAATTTTTTCTAATCTAGATCTCTACCTTACATTGAAATTATTGAAAAGTCTTTAGAAGGATCTTGATAATGAGCTTCATTTGAGCACTGCATACTATCCTCAAACTGATGGAATGTTTTAAAGAACAATTCAAACAATGGAAGACATTTTGAGGTCATACTCACTTGAATTTCAAGGTATGTTGGATCAATTATTGCCTTTTGTAGAGTTTTCCTACAATAATAGTTTACATTCAAGCATTAAAGTAGCACCATATGGAGCATTATATTGAAAGATATTTAATACTAGAACTTATTGGGATGAAGATGGTTAAAGTAAACTCATAGGCCTAGAACTTGATGAAGAAATTATGATGAAGGTAAAGGCTATTCAAGCTCCTATTAAAGCGGATCAAAGTAGAAAAAATAGCTATGTTGATAACCAGAAGAAAGATTTGGAATTACAAGTGCGAGATCATGTTTTCCAAAAGTTATCATCATAGAAGGGTTTTATAAGGTTTGTTAAGAAAGGGAAACTAATTATTATTTATATCTAACCCTTATAAATTCTTGAAATATTTGTAGTCATTTCTTATCATCTAGAAATGCCACCAAATATCTCAAGGGTTGATGATGTGCTCTATATATCTATACCAATGAAGTAAATTACTAACACAATGTATGTACTCACCTATTATTAAATCGAGTTAGTTACTAACCTTTCATTATATAAACAACCCATCCAGATTTTTGATACTAGAGAGCAAGTATTGAGGAATTAGATGTCTCATCTAGTAAAGGTTCTCTGGAGAAATCACAAAATGAAATAAGTAACATAGGAACCAGTGGATTATATGAAGGAGAAATGACCACATATTTTTGAAGGAAATACCCTTGAAATTTTGAGGACTAAATTTTTTTAGGATGAAAAAATGTATCACCTCAAGACATTATCATATTTTTCTTTAGATTTTGTTGATAGCTTTGTAATACACACAACACCTAATTTAAACAAAACACTATTTCGTTACATTTTTAATAGTTAATAAAATTATAAAACTTTTAGAGATTTATGTATTAAATTTATATATTATATATTAAAACAAATACTTCGACACTCATCTAATATTTTTCACAGGCATAAGATAAGAACAAACCAGATATCACACATAAAATATTATATTTTTATAAAGGTAGTTTTACAACCTTTTAATGGTGAAACCATATTAAATATAATTTTTTAGAATTTTATAGATTTAATATTTTAAAATAAAATTCATCTTTTGAAGTGAAAAATAGAAATTAATTTATGGTGATTTTTTGGTATTTTTCTGTGGAGTTTCATTTTTTAATGAATAGTGAAAAATATTTAAATTTAATTCAAAACTGAATTTTAATCTAACTTATTTATCAGGTTAAACTTTGTTTAATATTTTTTTAAAGTTTAATTTGATCATATTTTTATCTATTAATATAATTTAGTTAATTGTAATCAATTTCAATTTGAAATTGACTATAAAAACCTAGGAAACTTTTGGATATTTTTACCTTAAAAACCCGCATTGTCATCCCATCTACGAGATTAAATTTAAATTAATTTTTGCCAATTATGTGATTGGAATTTGGAAAAATTGATTCCATATTTTTAATCATCATAATTTTTAATGTCTAATAATGGAAAATTAGTTTTTTATCAAAAAAATTAGTGAAATTAATTAAAATTAATTATAGTTATTAAATTAAAATAAAGCTCAATAAGAGACTAAACCTCAATCTTAAGGTCCCAAATGACCTATAAAGTTTTCAAAGAGTAGTTTATATCAATATTTAGACCTTATAATCCATTTTATATATTTTTTCCATTATTTTATGCACTTTAAAAGTAAAAAATGTGCATGTAATTCCTTGGTCAAATATTACAAGAGCGCCACTCCTCCTCCACTATAAAAGGCCTTCTCTCCTCCCAATTCCTAACACCACTCAAGACACTTTGGATCAACCAATATCTATGAAAATATGTCCTAAAAAAACATAACCTTAACCTAGAATCATCCCATTAGGATGAAATAAATCCAAGGAAGCCTTTTGGTGCAAACTAAAAGGAGTTACCCGATTAAGAGGTAACCTATTTCCTTAATATTTTTAGGTTTATTTAAATTATCCAATCCATAAAATATTATTATTTCCTGATTTTATAAAAAAAAGAGTATCATAAATATACTAGGATGTTTTTATTCTATGATTTAGAGATAAAATTACACACACTTTCATATAATTGGTAACAAACATATTGTTGACGTGTACGACGAACTACCACCTCATGAAATGATTATTGTTCATTTTTCCTTTACCACCTCTCATGGATGAAATTATGATGTAAAATATATTTATGTATTTTATATTTTATATTTTATATTTTTTTATACTTATATAATACTTTTATGACACATAACGTTATACTGTCCATTTTCTGTAAATACGATAACATCATTTGTGGAAGTGTGGACTACCGCCCCCTCAAAGTGATGTGACTCGTTCACACTATACATGGAATGAATAAACATTGGTTTCAATAAACCTATGTAACATATATGAAATATATATTATAAGTTAATTATAATATACATAATTATAAATTACTTTTTAATATATTAGTAAGAAAAATAAATGGAATTAGAATTCAGGCGTACATATGACTTATCGTCTCCATGAATGGTACATTTCATTACTTATCACCAAACTTTATAAAATATTATAAATACATATGTAATAAATATATAATATAATTAAGTCATTTTTTACATTATTGATATTATTAAATCATGATCTAAATATTAGTAACAACAAGTAACAAGTCAAAAACATTCTTGAGAAAACTAGACAATTAACACCCAAAGTAGTTAAAATAATGAAATATTATTAACAAAAGGGTAATAAGATAACATAATAAGTTAAAATATGACATTATGAATATTAGTATGGTTATGGTATATATTAGTAACATATTTTGAACCAATATACTAGATGATAAATACCACACAACAAAAAGGAAGGTTAAGGTAAGGGATTTCATCTCAATTTACATTCCGTTGAGACATATTTTGTTGTTGTGCACCTAGTTTATTTTATATGGTGTATATAATGACCCTTTTCATGTAACATAATGAAAATATTTATTATCATGATATTATATGTTTCAATTAGTGATTATTCCTTCATCGATATTATGATTTAAAATTTTCAAAGTGGTATGGGACACTTTGGAGTGTTTAAAGATTATTTTCCATAAGAATGTGTTTAATGATCACCTTTGCAATATAACCTCCTTTTGATTGTTAAAATTATATTGAAAAAATAACTTCATTATTATCATTTTTTGTAGATTAAATTTGTCTTAAATATCCATACTCTCATGTAAAGGATATTACTATTGCCTAAATTGTATACCATTTTCATATAGTGTTCACTTTGAAACTTATTTGATTAATTGATGAATTATTGATAAATACTTATATTCTATTCAATATGGATATTTAATAAGAAATATGGTATTTTTATAAAATTTATAATTTGATATAAGTAATTATTTGGACATGAAATGACGGGTGGAGCCTATACTTTATTTAGCTCCTCGACGCATCGACTGGTTCTCACGAGACAAATAAGTTGGCCAAATTAAATGGGTTTCTATCTGTAGTTTTAACCATCTTATGAAAGGTATTAATGGTATAGGTTTTCAAGTAATTAATCCATGACATAAAATAATTAATAATTACCTTCAAATAGATTCAATTATTATTTATCCATGATATTTAGAATCAACATTTCTATGGATACAGTTCATTATTAGTTTATTGACTAGATGGCATGTGTTTTAGTTTTATACCATTTCATATTGATTTTAATTATATAGTTATGGAATATAATGTGTTTTCAGTTAATCAAATTTAAATATTGATTTATTCTCACCAATTCATTATTTATTCCACTTTACTTACCCTTACTAAGCATTCAAGCTCACCCTTATTATGTGTCATTTCCCCAGGTTATGAAGTGGAATTATTTGAATAAGCTTTCAAGGATGTTGTTTATTTATTTTTATCATATATAATGTTTTTATTTACTATTTACTAATTTAATATGGGTATAATGTATATAATATGGATTTCCAATACTTTTAAACAGACTGGTCCTTTAGGATCTGATTCCTTGTAATCATGACAATGTAATAAGATAATGCACCGACTCTCAGCTTCCGGGTTCAGGGTGTTACATAATAATATAGTGTAATATTAAAAAATGATATAAAAATAAATTTAATGTATCTCAAACATATGGAATAGTATTAAATTAGGGATCCCCAAAGTTCTAGGTTAAAAAATGTGTGAAAAAGATAGTTAAGTATATAAAACACTACAATATCACTATAGATTCTATCTCGATATCAACCCTAATCATCATGCTCTGTATCCTAGATCCCTATCACCAGGGCCTTTAAATTTCATATATACCTAATCATAATGTATATACATGAATCATGATGACCATGAAAAGTGTGATTATAACTCTTTAACACCCTAAAAACTCCAGAAAGAGTAACTTTTATTTGATAGCGTGTATGACACGCAACCCCAAATGTAGAAAGAAATATAACACCTCAAGACTTTATGGTATATCTCATATTTTAAAATAAATTCAATATATTTAATATATTTCCATACTGGTTTATCTTCCATCACACACAACTACAAATTTATTTTATGACTTGCATTACATGCAAGACCGAGTTTTACCGAGAAACAATGTATTATTAAAACATTATTTTTTTAATATAATAAGATATAACCTAAACTTTAAATTATAGATTATGAATAGTATAAACTAACTTATTAAATTAAATAGTTTACATAAATATAAGATGAATATATTAGTTACCAATTATTTATAAATGAAAATATAAACTAATTGAATATAAATGATTTTTATTTTTATTTTTATACTCACAAAGGTGTTTTATCCTAATAAATTAAATTAATTACTATTAGTGAATGATATTTATTAAATATATCTAATATATATTAAATATATATTTTTTATATTCATTCAATATATTTTATAGGCATATGATAAGAATAAATCTAGTTTTACACTTAAAAAATTTATTTTTCTAAAAAGTCAATTTTCCACCTTTTAATAATGCACCTATTTTAAATCTAATATTTAAAAATTTTATAAATTTTTTATTTAATAATAAACTTAATTTATTAAATAATAACATAAAAATTATCCTATTTTTAATCTTTGGTATTTTTCCAGTGAGGTTTCTTTTTTTGATGAATATTGAAAAAATACCGAATTTTAATTCAAAACTATTTTTTCATATAATTTATTTATAGGCATAAAATATAATATTTTTGGTTTTAAATATTAATTAGAAAAATAATAAATCAATTAATTCAGTTTATGTAATTTAAATTAATTTCACATTGAAATTGGATATAAAAACATTTCAATCTTAGGAACATTTTTACTTTAAAAACCCACTTTGTTGTCCCATCTACAGGATTAAATTTAGATAAATTTCTCACCCTTATGTGATTTTAATTTAAAAAAAATTGATTCCTTATTTGAAATAATTATACTTTATAATGTATAATAATTTGAAACTATTTTTTTACCAAAATTATTATTGAATTTAATTAAAATTAATTACTACGTTTAAGAGAAAAATTAACTTAACAAGGGACTAAACCTTAAACTTAAGGAAACAAATGACCTCTAAACTTATAAAATTTACAAGAATGCCACTCCTCCTCCAATATAAAAGGAACTCAACCCTCCCACTTATTCACACCTCTAAAGCTCTTTGTCACACAAAAAATCAGCTCAAATAATCTCCCAACATCCCTTCCCTCATTTTATAAGACTCAATTTTGTATTAATGAAACCAAGGAAAGATTTTGGTATAAACCAAAAAGAATTACCCAAATAAGAGGTAACATTATTCAACAATCACTTTAGTTTTATTTCTTTCTACACTACTTAAATTATTATTATAAAATGATTATATAATAAAATAAGTATTATAAAAATACTTATATTTTTTATTTTAAGGTTTATACCTAAACCAACACAAACATCCATCAAATGAGTAACAAACATACCGTTTCTGTGTATGGTGAACTACCACCTCACGAAATGATGTCGTTCATTTTTTCATTTACCACCTATCATGGATGAGTATTATGATGTAAAACATGTTTATATATGATATATATGAAATTTATTTTTTATTAATAATTATTGAATTTTTATATAACAAATACCTTAATTCTTTCCATTTTGTATAAATATGATAATATCGTTAGTGAACGTGCAGACTACCGCCTCCTCAAAGGGATGTGATACGTTCACACATTACATGGAATGTATAAAAGATGGTTATAGTTAAAATATGTGATATATATGAAATTAATATGATATTTTAACTCTAATATAATAACATATCATTTAATTTTTATTCTTTTAAATAAAACAAAAAAATGGAAGTAGCGTTTATGCATACGTACGACCTACCATCTCCATGAATGGTGCATTTATTTTCTTATCTCCAACTGTTATGTATTATTATAAATACATATATAATGAATATATATGATATTTAAATCATATTTTACATTATTTAGATGATTAAATCACTAATTAATAAATATTAATAACAAGTAATAAGTCAAAACATTCTCGTAAAACTAGGCAATTGGCATTCAAAATAGTGAAAATAATGAAAGATTGTTAACAAATAGGTAATAAGATGTTATAAGAAGATAATATATGATATTATGAATATAATTATAGTTATTTTTTAAGTTATTAACATGATTAAAACCCTTAAAAATTAGGATAAAGGACTTTCACCCTAAAGAAAACACAAGGTAAGGAATTTTCATCTCACATTTTACATCCGTGTGATAAAAGTCATATTCACTAGTTACTTATTTTGTGTAGTGTATATAATACACATTTTGAAATATGATACAATGAATTAATTTATATTCATTGTATTTTTTGTTTAAATTTTAATTATTTATTCTAAAATTATTTGAATTAAAAGTTACCAAGTGGTAAAAAAATTCATAACCTAATTTCTTTTCATTGGGTTATATTACTTCCTCGTTGTCGATAATATTCTATGATTTTTGTGTGTAATAATATGTGAAAATATATTGTTGTATTTACACTTGTTTTATGTGTATTTACATTTGAAATACATAATATATTCCTTTATTTATTCTCACATCAACATTGTGGTCTTTTTAAGTGTTTATTTCATAATCTCATTTTTTTCAAGATTTTTTACACTTGATATTCCATTAGAAGAAATTATTGGATCATTGTTAAATAAATACTTAAATTTTATTTTATAATGTCTATCCATTACCATTTTCAATTAATAACATCATTTTGTTTCATTTTTACTCAAAATGGTTTTGAAAATGTTTCTAATAAAACCTAACTTCATTTCTATCTTTAGTTAAAGAACCTATTTTCTTCCTAAAAACCCTATTTTCTAAAAATTATTTAATTTTTTTTCAAAATAAAGAGTATATTTTCTTTAATAATTTTTTTAAAATATCTTTTTATAATATTTCCATTAATCAAAACAATAAATCTTTTTTATTCCACTTGATATATGTTGTATTAATACTATCCTTATTCATCCTATGGATGGTCTTTGATTGATTTTTCAAAATATAGTATTGAAATTCACTTCCTTTATTCATTTTTCTAGTCCCAAAGAAATATTAAATTCTATATGATCATTGAAAAATTAATTTACACTAATTATCCATATCATTTATCATGGATATGTTCATTGAATAAACTATATAAAATTTTTACATATGGTGTTTACTTTGAATGTTATTTGATTTACTGGGTAAATATTGATAAATATGTATCCTTTAGTCAATATGGATATTTTATAAGGTACATTTTTTTTAAATTAAATCGATTATTCTATATATGATTAATTATTTGGATATGCAAGATATAGGTAGGGTACTATTTAATTAAATACCCTCAATGAATCGGTAGTCTCATGAGAAGAAATATATTGGTGAAAAACCCTTCGAGTTTGTTTCCAAGAAGAATATATGGGTTTCTACATAGATATTTAAACTATATTTGGAAAGGTCTTGACAATAATATAATTAAACATCATGTGAAAAGTCTGTATGTTAATGGTATCATGTGCTTGGGAAACATAAAGTCTGATAATTAATCATTTCCTTCATCCAGTATTAAGGTATTATTATCCATGATATTTTTTATTTGAAATTATCTAAGGATGCATTTAATTCCCATTTCAATGATTAAATGGTGTGTCTTTCAGTTATTTTTATTTCCATATTGATTATTCATTATCCAATTATTTAAATGGAATGTGTTTTCAGTTATTTATCATTCTATATTGTTTACACACTTCTTCCTCAGTTTATTGATTACATGGAATGTGTCTTCAGTTATTGCCTTACCATATTTATTATTCTTAGTGATTCATTATTGATTATTCTATACTTGAACATTAATGATAATTTTATTTCACCGTTATTTTTTTCATTCACCAAGATTCCTTGATGTGAACTAAGAAAGTTATGAAAGGATATCGTAGAAGGAATAAATTTATCCTTGAAAGAAAAGAAATATTTTGTAATTAGTATATTAATTTTTAATAAAAGACTCATGTATTTATTTGGTTTACCAATAATTCTAAAATCTTTGGTCCTCTTGGATTTTATTTACTTGTAATTATTCCAATGTAATTGTAGTAGACACCGACTCCTAGAATTCTAGGGTCAGGTCACTATAAACCCAATTGGACATCACTAATTTGTATTTAACATGAGTGCACATGTATAGGAGTTTATGAAATGAATATAAACCAAATATCAAGATAATATATACAATCATGTATCACAATATATGAATTTGGTTTTTGGAAGTAATCATTGTTAATATTTACCTCTCTACCTAGGCTATCATCTAATGTAGATTCACATCACTTGATTCTGGAATCAAGAATTACTAGAACACTGTAATTAAATTTCCAAAGAATTTATATTTTATGGAGCTCAATTCATATTTGCTGTATAATTTAAAAATATTAAAAATGCATATTAAAGTATATTTAAATGATTAAGAAATATTAAATCTCATTCATTATTTTTTTATTAAATGAGGATTTTTAGTGTAGATGAAAAAAGTATAAATTAATTTGTATAATTATCCTTTTTATTAATGTTATATACCTTCATCCCTATATTAAAAAGTCAAACAATATCATACCATTCAAATTATTAAATCCTTTGGATTATATCTATGATTTAACTAAGTTAAAGATAAAAATATGATATAAATCCCATTTGTTTGTGATCGATTATGTTTCTCATATTTATAATAATAGGGAAATCTAAAAAATATACATGACACCCTAAAACCATATACCTATATTCAATACATGATACACAATCTATAAATTTTGGCTCTGATACCTACTATAACAACTTTTACATAACCAAACCATAATGATGAAATTAATAACAAGGATTTTGATCCTTATTATACTCCAATTATATTTTTAAATTAGATTTTTAGAAAATTATGATAACCATTATATAATAAGGTGGAATTTTCCATGTAGTGAAAATTGTTTCCTCAAAATAGGTTCATATGTTTTATTAATGTTTCATTAGTGACACATTTACATCATTAAAAGAAATTCACCATAAATGGATCTTTTAATTTATTAATGCAATTAATTTTTCTTAAGGTGAGTGAAAAACATTTTAAAACATGATATAAGAAAAAATCCTTGTAAGGGTTATATAAATAATTAATACCATTAGTCATTTTAAAAACATAAAAATCAATGAGAAAATTTACCTTTTAAAATAATAAATATTTTATGTATTGAATAAAAAATAATCACATGTGAAAAGAATAATTTCTCAATTAAAATATTTAAAACAAATATAAATCATTGAGAACCCATGAGGGTATCATGGAATAATGTATACCAGTTAATTCAAAACTCATATTAATTACCCATGTTACTCATGTTTCAACAATATGGAATAACATATAAGCAATTAATTCAAATAATTATTTATATAGAAAATAGATTATAACATTGTAAGATAAAAATATCTTGATTTTATATCATTTTAATAATTTAAGCATTACATCTCAAAAAATAATCCCACATTCTAAAAATTGATAGATTAGTGTCTTTGAAAACTAGCTATATAAGAAATTTATTTTACAATACTTGTAAAAATTTCACCATAATTGAGCCAAACTAGACTCCATCTAGAATTATCATAAGTTATAGTAATCTTTACAACCTTGATAATGGAAACATAAGAATTGGGTGAGCTCAAATGCTCAGTAAGAGTAAACATAAGTGATAATAATCAAAGACTATAAGTGAATATAATATGATCATAATGGTACAATCTAGGTGCAAGGATGTATTGTAAGATAATCATACCCAACAATGTATAGAAAATTCAAATCATAGAATAACAAAATAATACATCATGAAAATGTATCATATAATAGAAACAAGGTATACTTAAATAATTTTGGAAACATGAGTCAATAAACATGATCGATGAGATAATAAAATATTAATAAGTAAAAGTATAATATTGCAACACAAACATTTATATATGGAACATTAATTTTATGTGCCAGACCAATAGTTCCCACAATTACGAGCAACTAAAACGTGCTCATGAATACATTTATCATGATATATAAATCCATAACCTACGAATTGGAGGACAATATAAGACTCCACCCATTATTCATCCTTACTTACATGTTCCACTTGAAATAAATTAATCACCATATCATAAATAATGCAAGGGAAGAAAATTGGGTTTTATTCCTCACATAATAAAAAAGTATTAGAACGAAAACATCTTTCATTCATCACATCATAAATAGAATATAGAAATAAAATGAGTTTCATTTATCACATCATAATGTAAACATGGAAATAAAATGAGTTTCATTAATCATGTGATAATGAACCCATGGAATGAAAATGAGTTTCATATCCTTCTCATATATATTCCCATAAGGAAATCATTCATAATTCCATCAATAAACATAACATGATAAAATCATAGAAAATAAATGGGTATCTTGAGATATTCAGTAAATTTATAGGTAAATACCCTTTAGTCAATATTATAAATCATACACTATTTACTCTATATAGATAAAGGATATACAGTTAAGTCAATAATGTCACTAATTAATCGATGTATAAAATCTATTTGAAGAACATTAAATCAATATAAGTAAATATATAGTGTTTAAAGTGGAAATAAATTAGATAAAAAATTATTTTTATACACCAAATATGACCAGGCAGGATAAATGTTGGAATAGATCACTCATCTTATAGAAAATAATATTTCATAAGAATTTTTATAGGTTTTATCATGGAAAATAATTTCCAAGGAAATACGAACTTTAGAAATAAAGTGGAAAATGATAGTGAAATCATAAGAGTTTTTATAAAATGATTTTAACATTGGCATAAGTTATGATGTTATGAGTCACTTTAAAAAATCATATTCAGAAATTTCACTTTAGTAAAAGTGAAAAGAAGGTAATTTCAAAATATATATTTGTAAATAAAACTCAATAATTAATACTTGACAAATATAAAGGTTTATAAATGGTAAAGTAAAACTATTCTTGAATCATTTTATTTTAAAAAAATCTTCAATAATAGATACATGAATTTAAATAAAGTTCATCAAAATAAATGGGGACTATAACAGAAAATATTTTATTATTAAAGGATGGAATTTTTTTAATATTTTGAAACACCATTGTTTAAAACCTCAACATAAAAATAGATAAAAAATAATTTTGGAAAGATAATGTAATAAATATGAAGGTTGAATGAGATAATAAATAATTGGGTTTCAAAAAAATAATGTATAACATTAACATAAAAGAAAATATGGATAAGGAGGTGAAACTATCATTAAAGAGGTTGGTAATTATCTTCAATAAAGATATAATTTTTTAGGAAGAAATCACTCAAGGAAAAATAATTGTATTAAAAATTCATTCTCCCTAGATAATAAGTTAATGTATCATGAAATAATATATTAGGGTTTAAGAAACCAATGTATGATGAAATAAGTTCAATAAGAAGAATTAAAACTCAACAAAGGTTTTTGAGTTAACAAAAATCTATTCAACTTTAATATCATTTGAATTAAAATATTTTTTAACAAGAAAATGTTATGGATCTTAAAAACCCAATAGATATATTAAAATAAATTAATTTGTAATTAATCATAATATATTATAGATATAATGTTTATGCTTATGAAATTTGACTCGTGAAATTAAATTTTAGACAAATAAATCCTTACCTTAATTCCCGACATAGGGTAAATCACCTGAATATAATGTATAAAAAATAACTATATTAATATACCATTACATAAACTATTTAATATATATAAAATTTTATAATATTCATTTAAATTATTCTCCATACGTATAAAGGTTAGTTATTTTGTATTTTTTCAACGAACTAACCCAGGTTGACCTAACACATCACCTAAGCTTGCTTAAAAAGAATTAATACTACAACTGAATTTAACCTAATTTATAGATTTTCTAAGGATTATTTGGTTCTGGTTCATCCATAATAAGGATTTAATGAGGATATATAACTAACATGGGTCTCTCCACCTTATAGATTCAATATAAAATGGTGTGAAAATGATTAAAAACATTGATAGGAGATAGTATCAATTACATAACTGAGGTTTTACATTCCCTTCAAAGGAAACATCCATGATCTCCATCACTGACCAAGGTAAACCATCATGCTATCAAAATATGCATCCAAACAAGATGGATCTAGGACAATCCTATGAAAATTCACCATCCCTAAGAAACATTCAAATGATTATTAGGTCAAACCACCCTAATGATCATTAAGAAGGCAAAAGCTAGAACACCAGATCCACTACATCTCTCAAAACCCAAATATAGTAATAATAAAGACATTACTAAATAAGAAATTATATGCATCTAGTATTAGGTCATGAGATTTAATTTATGGTAACTTGGGTTTATATGATTCAAAATAGTGGCTCAAATAGCTTATCCAACAACACACATATCTTCAATGGACTCCTTAGCCCATCATATCACCAAATCAAACCTAGTTATAAATGAACACAACCATAGACCACCATGTTCAGAAATATTATCCAAAACTCATGGAACAATTTTTTACAGAAAATTACCCCAAACAATAAGGTTCACAGAGTGATATAAAGAAATTTGGGATGAAGAAACTCAAAATTAGAATGGATATCAATGATGTATGCCAAAGATGATATCAAATATAACACCTAAACAAGGCTATAAAAAAATTCTCTAAAAATATTAAGTGATAAATTAGAAGGATTAGTAACCAAATCATAGGATTAACCTATGATTCATCTCCTCTCTAGGATCATTAGGAAGCTAAGAAAACTATTCTTTAATGACTCAACTACCTAGAGAAACCTATATAGTACCCTAGATAGTAAATACAATAACATCAGGAGAGAAGATAACACTCACCACTCCATTCAAATCCTAAAAAAACACTAAGATAATATAAAATTATCACTCTTGAGGAAATAATATAACTTAAAACATGATATATTTAGAATATTTACTTAAGAAACATAAGAAATGGAAAGTAAAAACACAAAAATCAATAAAGGAAATAAATTTTTTTAGAAAGGTTTCAATTCTATCCCACTTAATGAGAGGAAAACTCTTTGAAAAGGTTTCATTTAGAAAAAATATAAATACGATTTGAAAATAAGTTATAAAAATAAATAAATTTAGAAGAAAAAATCCATCATTACTTTTGAACAAATACTAAATAGAAACATTTCATAAATCATCAATTATAAGAAGAAACCTCTTACCTTTTAAGCCAGAGTATTAAGTAGATAATTTTTTATATTCAATTACATTATTTGTGTTTAATGCTAATTATAATTCTCCACCATTAATGTCATAAAAGTTTATTTTTCAAAAAATTAAAAATCTAATTTTGATTTATAATTATGATATTAAAAACATTTTTTCTTCTAGTTTCAATACTAAAATAATTGCATATTTTTACTTAAAATATAAAACCCAACATTTACAAATTTATATTATCCAAACACTTATTTTAAAATATTTTTGCCTTATTAAATAAATGATTCAAGGTGTAAAAATATTACTTGTAGATCATAAAAAAGATTTAAATCCAAAAAAACATTCTTAGTTTTCATGATAAGACAACTATTTATAAATCTATGACCTAGAAACCAAACATAGTTTTACAAGAGATTATTAAAGATTCACTTTTCAAAATAATTTTTTAGGAAATTAATTTTTCTTATATAAAAATGATTATACTACACATTCAAAAATAAAATAATTTCATAAATTTCAATCAAATGTATTATTGATTTCAATATGTCCATGGAACTACTATGATTATTTTACCATCAATGAGAGTCAATCAAATAGTATAAGAATCATGTGTTCATAACAACTGATGAAAAGGGATATGGATTCATGATCCACCTAGACACATGGTTTACAAACATATACCAAACATGAAACAACCACCTTAATATTTTAAAAATCATATGTTTTATCACTATATAATTTTTAGGCCATCCAATTCAACCACACAACTTAACTATTATTTTAGTTTACACCCCAAATCTAGTACAATCCCTAAGGAAACTGTCATGACCCGTCCCCCGGGGCCCGTGTCGTAACTACCCCAAGACCACCTTCCATAGGTCAGGGGATGGAGACTAGCACCAAAGGCATAAATCCCTAAACTGGGAAGGCATTTCCTTTATAACTACAAACAAACACAACCAGAGAACAAGTGGAAGAAAACTCTAAGTAAAAACTGAATACAGAAGAAGTGATAGAAAATACAAGGGCCAGAAATACAAGCCCAATAGTAAAGTACAAAGAAAGGACAAACAGGTACAACTAAAAAGACAAATAGCTGGAAGGTGCCTAGCAGCTCCTGGATCGTCCACCACAGATCCTACCTAAAGGGTAGGTACAGATAGCCTCTTCAGTGCTCCACATCCATCTGTATCCTCTGGGTACCGACTCGTCATGAGGTCCACCTCTGGGTACTGTCTAGTCCTCGTACACTCCGCCTCGGTTAGCGCTGTCCGTCGTCTGCATCCACCACAACGAGGTGTGGGCATAGCCCGTGCAGGGGTGAGTATAAATATACTCAGTAGGGATCCTGAGACCCTCATGGTATCACAAAATCCAAAAAGGATAAACCACAGTAGAAAGATAAAACACCAAAGTATCAAACAACCCTACTTAGGTATATTCCCATACATATACCTATGTTATCAATCACAGTCCGACTCCAACTCTTGAGCCCATGCCCAAACCATTCCATAAAGAAAGTAAAGTCAATCACCAAGTTGATAATGGTTGAAAGACTTGACTCAACTCACACAGGTATACAAATCACGAAGAGGGGTAGAGATGATTAGAAGTATCCTCTGAATCATCTCCTCTGTCGAACCCACGTAGGATCCTAGAACAATATCAGCACTGTCGAACCCACATAGGATCCTGGTACAGAAGTCGTCACTGTCGAACCCACATAGGATTCCGGTACAGTAGTCATCGCTGTCGAAACCACGTAGGATCCTGGTACAAAAGTCACTACTATCGAATCCACGGAGGATCCCGGTACAGAAGTCATCAATATCAAACCCATGTAGGATTCCAGTACAGTATTCCTCACTGTCGAACCCACATAGGATCCTGGTACAAAATTAATCACCGTTGAACCCACATAGGATTCTGGTGTAGTATTCATCGCCATCGAACCCATGTAGGATCTTGGTACAGAAGTCACTACTATCGAACCCACGGAGGATTCCATCATCTTAGTCGCAGCCAGCCCTAAGGTTCCCACACACAACACGCTCGATTCTGAGAGGGTCCGCTCCTCGAGCCAAGTTTTGATACATCAACTATCATGAAGTACTGAGTTTATGATTTCTGTCATTCTGTCTCATCATAAGAAACCCAATGCGACAGACGATGCATCAATCAGACGCCCGGTTTGAGAGTTATTGTCATTTCCGTTCCAAGGGGCCGGTTGGATTTTGGGTACAATCCAACCTGACCATACTCCAACCTCATCCGAATCATGGGTGGAGTATTACAAAAGGACCGTATCATCAAAAGGAATCCAACTTAGTTCACGGAACATCAGTCAAATGTCCGGTCCTTAAGTTATAATCATTTCCGCACTGAGGGCCCGGTTGGTTTCAGGATCGAACCAACCTGGAAGTACACAAACTTCGTCAAAACCTTAAGTGTGATATACCGAAACGACCGGCTCAATCCGAGGAATTCTACGCAACTGAAGGTGTGTCGATAATAGGTTCGTAACTCATGTTATGGGCGAAAAACCAAAAGTGGTCCGAAGAGGGGGGTCTGGGTCCGGTTCGACCCGACCCAACCCGTGCTGGGTCGACCCGATCTGGATCCAGATCCGGCCTGGCGGCTGCGGCCTGGACCGCATGAGGGTGGCCTGGCCTGTGTGGCAGGCGACCTGGAATGCCTAGCGGGTTACACACAAGGCGTAGGGGGGGGGGGGGTGGCCCCCTGGTGTCCCGTAATGGCGGCACCAGTTGGCGCCACACGAGCTTCCCAGAACCCGCATGACGGTTCTGCTCCGGTGCCGCGGCGGCCTTCCACCGGCGGCATACGAGGGGTGCCACCGCCTCCTGGTGGCTGGATAGTGCCGGGCGCTGCCTCCGGTCACCCGCGCCGCCGCGCTTCTCTACAGGCCCCCGGAGTCATTTCAGTGGTCCGTTTTGCCTCCCGTCTGTGCCTACGGCCTCCTCAGGTCCTATTATTCACTGTGATGGCCTCAAATCAAAGTTTCCATTCTATTCACCCATCACCCACAAAACCAGGCATCAAGAAAGAATTGGTGTAGGGTCCGGACTTGTTTGTTAGCCCGTACCCTCCGCGTTAGAGGCTCTAACAGTAATCCAGCATATAATTAAACCAGAAACAAATCCCAGCTTAATCTCTAACCAATTCCATAATCAATATCCGTTCTGAAGATCGACATGTTCAAGGGTCGATTCGTGGTTTTTGTTTTTATCCAAGGGAAAAGAAGAACTTAAAGAAAGGAATTCAAACTTGAATTCAAAACCCTACCTCGATTGTCATTGACCGTTGACAAAGTCGCGGGATGGCAGCGTCATTCTGTTGATGTCGGAAGGAGGTGACGTCATCGTTGGTGACGTTATTCACGGGTGGCATATTCTCCTTTGACGTAGAAAAATAGGAAAGAATATGGGCGTTCTTCATGGGCGTCTTCTCACTTTATTTCCCCGGTTGAAGAAGGGAAAATATGATCGAGTTCCTTGTGTTCTTCGCTGGAGAGGGTGATGTCCTCCCAATTCTCCCAAACAGAGAAAATATTATGCCCCCAACCATAATAATATCACTCATATTATTATGTTGGAAAAATTAATTCAAAAACTCAAATTAATTAATTAATTTTATTCACCTAATTAATTGCAAGGGAGTTGGCACAATTATTTGGGGATGAAAGGTGAAGAGACTCCCCACATTAATGGGGGTTTAAGGGAGTTAAAGGGGAGTTTTAAGGAAAGGTGATGGGTTAGATGCTCGTGTGAGCCCCGCCACATAATATCCTCCCATTTAAGGTTATGTGGGGGTTGTCCCCACCTCAAACTTCACTTTGGAGAAATTAACCACCGCCTAAATAAAAATTTTGTCACACATAGTCATTTATTTAATTTATTGAGAATCCCCAAAATTAACTTTGAATCCCGATAAAACGCAACTGTAGTAAAGGTCTCCTTAAGTGAATACCGACACTGCGAGTTCAACGGTGCCCTCAGATTTCAATTCCGAGCACTGGTTCAAAAGATATAAAATCCCACACGTACGTTTACTGAACGTACCTGAAAAAAACTTCCGAAATTGATTCCAAGCACACCGGGCCTCAGAATCAGTCGCCGTTAGAAACCGCGGACTCATAAAATTCCCATGTATTAAAAAAAAATCCAGAGAATTTTTAGGTCTTTAAATTCTCCCCACCTCAGGGGTTTATGTCCCCAAAATCTACAAAACATACTATTGGAACAAATGGGGTTACTGAGCATTCATTTGAGCCTCCCGCTCCCATGTGATCTCCTGGAGGTTCCCGTGCTGCTAGCGAATGCACACTAGAGGAATCGACCACCCACGTAGGACCAGCTTCTATCGATCCTCTATCTTCACTGGAACCTCTGTGAATGTCGCCCCGTCATAGATGTCCAGCTCCCCATGGTTGATAATGTGGGACAGATCGTGCATGTATCTCCTCAGCTGAGATACGTGGAAGACATTGTGCACCCGGTGCAACTGAGGTGGAAGGGCCAAGCGGTAATCCACCTCGACTACCCTACTGAGGACCTAAAAAGTCCTGAAGAATCGTGGAGATAACTTTCCGCCTTGGATGAATCTCTGTAGACCTCGTCGAGGTGAGACCCGTAGAAAGACGTGGTCTCCATCCTCGAACTCTAATAGTCTCTGTATCCTATTAGCATATGACTTTTGTCAGTTCTGCACAGTCTTAATCACTCCTGGATGACCTGCACCTCCTCCATGGTAGCTCATACCATCTTTGGTCAGTAAGAAGTTGGCCGACTTGGTAAGTCGGCCAACGATCACCCAAATCGAGTCGTGTCCCTTGGACATACGTGGAAGACCCGTCACTAATTCCATGGATATATCATCCCTCTTCCACTTTGGGACCTCTAAAGGCTGAACCAAGCCTGCTGGTACTAGATTCTCCACCTTCACTTGCTGATAAGTGAGGCATCGAGAGACAAACTCCGCTACTGCATTATTCATACCTGTCCACCAGTGCTATCATCGAAGTTCCGAGTACATATTTACCACTCCTGGATGTACCTCTAAAGGGGATGTGTGGATATACCACAACATTTCCTCCTAAAGTGCAACTGGTACCATGGTACGTCCTCTGAAGAGGATGACGTGCTCCCCACCTTTAGAAAACCCATCAGGTGTCTGCCCTGAGGATATCTGAGCACATCATGTCTCACAGTCAACGTCCCCATGCTGCACCTCCCTGACTCGCTGAAGAAGTGGGGAAGTGACTATGAGAGACTGTAGAAAGGGTACTCCACCCCGATCCACAAGGATATCTGCAACGCAACCAGCTGATCTGTCGCCTCTCCTAGCAGCTGAATGCCTATTATCCTACTAAGAGAAACAGATACAATGTTCCCCTTTCTAGGAGTATAGATTATCTCAAGGTCATAGTCCTAGAGGAATTCAAGTCATCACTGCTGTCTCAGGTTTTGGTCCTTCTGAGAGAAGATATACCTGAGACTCTGGTGGTCAGAGTAGACTGAAAAGTGTTCACCCAACGAACTATGAGTGAGACTAGACAATTTGAAAGAACTCCTCTACACCCTTATTCACCTACGTCCTACAAGAGCTGCTAAGATTTCTCCTCTACCGAAAATAGAAATCCAGTCTCATCCCCTGGATGAACCACGCCCATTCCCTAATACAGTCTATCTCAACATGAATAGTACTAATTCATGCCATGGACGACATCGTAAGGCCTCGACGCTACTACCCAGAGATCCAACTGTTACTCTCACCTCCAAGGGTTGAGTCACACTATCTGCATCAGTGTGTGGTCACTGGGTCTCCTCCAGTAGGAATCTCGAATGTGAGGGTCAAGTCAACGGTTTTATCTAAAATATCTTAGTATTATCCACACAAAAGGTAGGAAATCAAACGTCACAAGGACAATTGTCTTTTATTACTACAACTCAAGGTACATAGACACAAAGAAACCATAAACAACGACATCAATGAAGATAGAAGCTTTATGAACAAAGGAATCTATGCCTAGAACTAGTCCCGCTCCTATCCACCTGCTCCCGGAGAACTATGGTCGTAGGCCTCAACTGCCTGAAGCTGAGCTCTCCCCTGTCCACCTGTTCCCTGCGGTCGGGGTGGACCTCCTGGTGGTGGTGGTGGTAGGGCCTAGAAATGTCGTTCACCACTTACTGCTCGACCATCTCCTTTGCCATGTTTTCCTGCTCTCGATGGACCACCACGGTCGAACCTCTACCTCTGCCTGGGAGGTCCCTCTACTGACTGCAGCTCATCTGCAGGGCGGGTCGGGCAGTCTAATTCCATGTGACCCTGCCCACCGCATGCATAGCACTGCCTGCTCCTCATATGGATTGCTCTGGCTCGTGTGCCCCACACAAACGAACCTGAATCGTGCAGTCGACCACCTGTGGGTCTGGTCCTCTTGGACTCCTACATCATATATCAACTGCAAGCTACAGAAGACTCGGGTGCATGTCGACTAGTGGTGGGTCTCGATACTAGAGACTGCTCAGCAAAGAAATTCTCCACTAGGAGGGCTCGCTCAAATACCCCCGTCTGCTTCGGGATGTTGAGTCAGATCATCGAAGCTCTGATATCATGCCTGAGTCCCTGCTCAAAGGTCCGGTCCCTAAAGAATGGGTCCCATACCATATCCATGGAGTAGCGTGAGAGGTCGGTAAACCTCACTGAGTACTGAGCTACTGTCATGCTGCCCTGCTGTAGATGAAGTAACTCCTGAATCCGCACCGCACAAAGGGTGTCTGGTACAAACTCTACCCGGAACAGGTTCTTGAAGTCTATCTAGAGTAGAGATGCCTCATCATGCACCTGGATCATCAGGCTCCCCCATCTTCCTGCTGCTGCCTGTAGGAGACTCTCAACAAAGATCACCATGAGGTCGGCTGATGTCCTTACCAGTATGAAAACTCTCACAATAGCCTCCATCCAATCCTCAGCTGCCTGTGGGTCTGTCTCTCCCTAGAACCTGAGCGGTCTCTGGTGCTGAAACTCGTGCAACGCACTCAGATGGCATGAAATCTCTACTGCTAGAGCTGGGGGTATCGGTGGACCAACGGGTAGTGGTATCGCTGGTACCTCCACTGTGATGGGGCCCTGCACCGAAGCCTTGTCGCTCGGTGAGCTACCATCTCATACGAAACTTAGAACCCTAGTTGGATGCCTTCATGGGGCCATCCTGAAAAGAAACAGGTGCACCATGGTTAAAATAGTATATCTGTTGAGCTGACACAAAGTAATCACGAAGAAAACTTTTCAAAGGAAACACACACACAATCCATGTTTTTATGCACTGAGTCGGAAATCAAAAGTCAGAGTCCTAGTGTATGGATACGTCAGCCGCCACACCAAAATCGGTTTCCCTAAACTGATAACCAAACCCAAAAACTTTAACAATATTTCCATTAAAAGAATCAGTGTCCATGTTCTGCGGTAGAACCGACTCCTCTGATACCAATTTTTCACGACCTGTCCCCCGGGGCCTGTGTCGTAACTACCCCAATCCCGCCTTCCATAGGCCATGGGATGGAAACTAGCACCACAAGTGTAAATCCATAAACTGGGATAGCATTTCCTTTATAACTGAAAGAAAACACAACTAGAGAACAAGAGAAAGAAAACTCTAAGTAAAAACTAAATACCGAAGAAGTGATGGAAAATAAAAGGGCCAGAAATACAAGCCCAATAGTAAAGTACAAGGAAATGACAAATAGGTACAACTAAAAAGACAAACAACTAGAAGGTTCATAGAAGATCCTAGATCATCCACAACAGATCCTACCTGAAGGGTAGGTACAGATAGCCTCATCAGTTCTCCATGTCTATCTATCTCCTCTGGTTACCGACTCATCATGAGGTCCACCTATGGGCACCGTCCAGTCCTTGTACACTCTGCCACGGTCAGCGCTGTCCGTCGTCTGCATCCAACACAACGAGGTGTGGGCATAGCCCGTGCATGGGTGAGTATAATGATACTCAGTAGGGACCCCGAGACCCTCATGGTATCACAAAATCCACAAAGGATAAACCATAGTAGAAAGATACAATTGCGAAGTATCAACCAACCCTACTTAGGTATATGCCCATACATATACCTAAGTTATCAATCATAGTCTTGCTCCGACTCTCGAGCCCATGCACAAACCATTGCACAAAGGAATTAAAGTCAATAACCACGTTGATAATGGTTGAAAGTCATGGCTCAGCTCACACAGGTATACAACTCACGAAGAGGTGTAGAGATGATTAAATGTAGCCTCTGTATCATCTCCTCTTTCGAACCCACGTAGGATCCTAGAACAATATCAGCGCTGTCAAACCCACATAGGATCCTAGTATAAAAGTCATCACTGTTGAACCCACATAGGAGTTAGGTATAGTAGACATCGCTGTCGAACCCATGTAGGATCCTGATATAGAAGTCACTGCTGTCAAACCCATGGAGGATCCCGGTACATAAGTCATCACTGTCGAACGCACGTAGGATTCTGGTACAGTATTCATCGCTGTCGAACCCACGTTGGATTCTGGTACAGAAGTAATCACTGTTGAACCCACATAGGATTCCTGTACAACATTCATCACTGTCGAACCCACGTAGGATCTTGGTATAGAAGTCACTACTGTCGAACCCACGGAGGATTCCATCATCTCAGTCGAAGCCAGCCCTAGGGTTCCCGCACACAGCACGCTCGATTCCAGGAGGGTCCACTCCTCGATCCAAGTGTTGATACATAAACTATCATGAAGTCCCAAGTTGATGTATCCCATAGTTCAGTCTCATCATAAGTAACCAAACGCGATAGGCGGTGCGTTAATCAGACGCCCGGTCTGAGAGTTATTGGCATTTCCGTTCCAAGGGGCCGGTTGGATTTCGGGTACAATCCAACCCAGCCATACTCCAACCTCATCCGAATCATGTGTGGAGTATTCCAAAAGGACTGTCTCATCAAAAGGATTCCAACATAGTTGACAACACGTCAATCAGACGTCCGATCCTTAAGTTATAAGCATTTCCGCTTCGAGGTCCCGGCTGGTTTCGGGTTCGAACCAACCCAGTCATATGCAAACTTCTCCAAAACCATGAGTGTAATATTCCAAAACAACCGTATCGATCCAAGACATTCTATGCAACTGACGGTGTGTCTATTGGAGGTCCGTAGCTCAAGTTATGTGCAAAAAACCAGAAGTGGTCCGAAGAGGGGGTCTGGGTCCGGTCCGACCCGGCCCAACCCGCACTGGGTTATCCCAAACCGGGTCGACCCGACCCAGATCCAGGTTCGGCCCGGCGGGTGAGGCCCGACCTGAACCGCGGGAGGGCATCCTGGCCCGCATGGCTGGTCGCGGCTCGGCCCGGCTGGCCGAACGCGTTATGCGCAAGGCGCGCGTGGGGGGGGGGGGGGGGGGTCCGTAACAGAAACGCCGGCTGGCGCCACTCGAGCTTCCCGGAACCCGCACGTGGGTTCCACTCCCCCGCCACGGCCGGTGCCATGGTGGCCTTCTGCTGGCAGCGCACGAGGGGCACCGCCGCCCCCATACGGTCGGCTGGTGCCGGTCGCCGGCGACCCATGCCGCTGTGCTTCTTCGCGGGCCACCGAAGTCGTTCTGGTGGTCCATTTTGCCTCTCGTCCGCGCCTATGGCCTCCTCGGGTCCTGTTATTCACTACAGCGGCCTCAAATCAGGGTTTTCATTCTGTTCACCCATTTCCCATCAAACCACTCATCAAGAACGAATTAGCGGAGGGTCCATACTTGTTTGTTAGCCCGTGCCCTCCATGTTAGAGTCTCAAACAATAATCCATCATATAATTGAACCAGAAACAAATCCCAACTTAATATTTAACCCATTCCACAATCAACATCCATTCTGCAGATCGACATGTTCAGGGGTTGATCTGCGGTTGTTGTTTTCATCCAAGGTAAAAGAAGAACTTAAAGAAAGGAATTCAAACTCAAATTCAAAACCCTACCTCGATTGTTGTTGACCGTTGAAAAAGTCCCAGGATGGTGGCATCGTTTCGTTGAAATCGTAAGGAGGTGACGTCGTCGTTGGTGACGTTCTTCGTGGGCAGAGTCTTCCCCTTTGACGCGGAGGAAGAGGAAAGAAGATGGGCGTCTCCTCACTTTATTACCCCGGTTGAATAAGGGAGAAGATGATCGAGTTCCTCATGTTCTTCGCTGGAGAGGGTGATGTCCTCCCAATTCTCCCAACTAAAGAAAAGATTATGCCCCCAACCATAATAACATCACTCATTATGTTGGAAAAATTAATTCAAAAACTCAAATTAATTAATTAAGTTGATTCACCTAATTAATTTCAAGGGAGTTGGCGCATTTAATTGGGGATGAAAGGTGAAGAGGCTCCCCACATTAATGGGGGTTTAAGGGAGTTAAAGGGGATGTTTAAGGTAAGGTTAGGGGTTAGATGCTCGTGTGGGCCCCACCACATAGTATCCTACCATGGGAGGTTATGTGGGTTTGGGCCCCACCTCCAACTTCCCTTTGGAGAAATTAAGCACCGCCTAAATAAAAATTATGTCACACATAATTTTTTATTTAATTTATTGATAATCCCCAAAATTAACTTCCACTCCCGATAACATGAAACTACTGTAAAGGTCTCCATAAGTGAATACCGGCACTATGAGTTAAATGGTTCCCTCATATTTCAATTCCGAGCACCGATTCAAAATATATAAAATATTGCACGTATGTTTACTGAATGTACCAAACAAAAATTCAGAAATTGATTTTGGGAACACTGGGACTCAGAATCAGTTGCCTTTAGAAACCGCGGACTCGTAATATTCCTATGTATTAAAAAAAATTCCATAGGATTTCCGGGTCTTTACAGAAACCAACACATGCTATTGATAATAACAAGTCTTCATATCAAAAAATAAATCATATAAAGCATCAAAAAAAAATTAAATCATGAATTACCTTAGAACCTAATGTGTCATCAAGAAAGGTGGTGATCAATAACCTAATGGTTATATAGTACTTGATCCTTGACTTGTCCCAGATCTAGTCTACCATTTGGAAAACAAAAAACAAGTGGTTTTATAACTATTTTAGTGGGTAAATATCTCAAACCATTTTTAACAAACCAACTAGGTTTTATCTAAAACATAACCCAAGAAATCCCTCCACAATCCCCAAAGCATGTTCCCAATCACCATAGCTGGAATCAAGTAGTGAGGTATTAGAAAAATAAAACATAAGGAATGATTTCACCCTAAAAGATAACAAAACATGTCTTCAGAATATCAATATAAATATAAATAATTTAAGTACAATGAATAAGAAAATATTCACAACCTTTAGGCATAATAAACCAAGATAAAAGGATAATCTTGGAGGAAAAACAAACTAAGGAAAAAAGGAAAGTCACTATACTACCATCTATAACCACTAACTCGACTCACCATGAAGGTGATAACAACTGAGAGAATCCACCTTTCCACCTGAATCCCTATCCTCTACCTATATCACAAAAAACAAAATATATATACACCAAAAGAAATATTTATAATGTGAGTAAAACACCCTGTAGGATGACACCATGATTCTATTTAATGTATTTCACCATAAAAAAAATAGTTCTGGATTAAAAAAAATCATGTTACATAAACCTATTTCACTTGAAATAATCTTAAATAAAAAACATTTTGATTACCATAAAAAATAACCCACATCTAAATTCACAAGAGTTTTTAATTAAAAAACAATAATAACATATATTTCATTCGTCAAAACATCAATTTCTCAAAAGATAAAAATTTGAGAATAAAACTGTGATAGATAAACTTAACCATGTATGAAACTCAAATGGTATATAGACTATATGAATACATATATTGGATACACAAGGAACACTATTACTAGATAATTTGATTACAATGATATCGAGTTCGTCTATATTTTATTCTCCTGAGCCTACCCATTTTCTTCCAAAACCTAATGATAAATTATCCTTAATCCCTAGTAGTTCCACACTAACTCAGGTTTTCATATGTCCATAACCCAATGCACCCAAGGTTCTAAAAGTGTTATCATGTGCAATGTTTCAAAAAATCATTCAATAAGTCTTTTTCAAAATTTTATAAAACATTTTCAAAAGCAAAGAATCACTACTCCCATTCTTAGAAATCCATTTTAGTTTCAAAACCATATTTGAGTAATTTAATCCAACCATTAAATGCATAATTTTTTTATAAAGCCCACTTAAAAACCACTTTACACACCACCCTAGAAGAAATTTCATTAAAAACCCTTATTTTATATCAAATAGATATTTTTCATAAAACAAACCAAAGGAATTTAGATGAACATAAATTTTATGATGAGATAAAAACATTTTATAGAGAAACCTACCTCACCAACTGAGAAAAATAAGTCTCCGTCAAAAATAGATATCAGAATCAAAGAGATATGGACCTCACATGTCTTGATCAATAGGAAACATCACAAATTCCATATTAAAAACATTATATTTGTAAGTCAAAACCCATTAGGGTTTTAATGAGACAAGGGGAAGAGATATCAAGATAAGTTCTAGAGATAAGAGGATAAATATACAAGAGATTCATTCATACCTTAAAGAGATCTGCCCAAAATGATGGTCAATCTCTAATAACCAAGGATAGAACTATGTAGATAATCATAGAGAGGCTAGTTTGAGATAATTATGAATTACAAGGAGATTATAGGTTAAAATAATAATGTTAATCTATGTTTTTTTTTTATTTTTAAGAAACCTTCATGGGTCACACTATTGGGCTACATGGTTAGAGAAACAGTGTGACAACCATGCAATAACAACTATGAATTGAAAAAATAAGCACATGATTATGTTGGAAATAAAATTCCCAGTTAGAAAAACCATACACAAGCCATGTTGTATCTTATAGACCCAAACCCTACCATACACATGGTTTTCCTGGTGACTCACATAGTTAGATAAACTATGCTCAAACCATTCAAATTTCCATTGGATCTAATAGATACATAACACATGTTTACTGAATGGTTATTACTAACCCTGCATAGACCATGAAAATATAACTTTTATCCTGAATATCTAAATTACCAACCCCAACTTCTTAAATCCTTTTGAACAAAAAAATAGAGAAACTAACATCAAAATTGGGAATACCTATGACCCATAGAGTGACACAATTTTCAATATATGTTGGGAGTAATCCTGATAATTTTGAACTACTTTCATATTTTTGTGTGTTTTTATTCATTAGTCAAAAAAAATTCATCATTAAAATATCATATAAGGTACTAGACTATATTTTTTATTATTTTATTATTTTATTATTTCATTCTATGATTTATTTGGTTGTGGTTCTTTTATATGTAATTGTAGAAAAGTAGATTTCAGTTATTTTAAACAAAATAATTATGGTATATTAATTAATAAATTTAATATTTATGTAACCATTATAAAACAAAAGTAAAATCATTATTTTCTTATTTATATAATATATTATAATTAATTTAGTTCCCATTTTCATCCATGATATTATTTAATAACATTATTCAATAAGGTGGTTAGATTGACCCAACCATGAACATACTATAATTAATGAATTATTTTGATTCTGAATTTGGTTTATTTTGGGAATAATATAATTATCACATAGGAATTTTAAGAACCCGTTTTTTGATATAAAATACTTTGGAATATTCTCAATGTTATTTTGGAGCAGCGTCTTCAGACAACGTGCGATTCCGAGCCCCGGTGTGGCCAGAATTAAATTTTCAGTGCGTTCACACTGGGAACGCCAAATAAATGGGATAACACCTAAACAATAATTCAGATCCTAAATCTGAGAGTACATATGGGTCCGAAATGGGGTTTTTACCCTAGGAGTGATATAAAATATGTCGGCGCGGGATATTGGGACCCCTTGCCCGTTGACGGAACATTAAACAGATAAATAAAATAATTATTTTATTCGATTAATGGTTAAACTCAAGTATCTCTTAAACGGTAGCTCATATTGGAAACCTGAGGGTACCGTTGAGTCCGTAGCATGTATTTTACCCTATTAGGGGTGTAAGTTTCATGGGCGTGGGCCTTCTGTGGAAAATGCCACCAGGGGCGTTTTCGTAATTTAGTGATCTTGGTCATTAAATTTTATATCTTTTGAATGGAGGCTCAGATTAAAATTCCTAGACTTCCGTTGTGATTGGGAGGTGGTTTCTACCCTAGGGGAGGTTTAATCTTGACCCCGCCAAGAGTTTCAGATGTGGGTTAATTTGGGGGGGTTTAAATAAATTAAAATTTTAATTAATTTTTTTTCCTTTATTTAAACCTAAATCCATCTCTCCCTCCACCTTGGTTCATCCTATGGAGAATACTCTCAACCAAGGAGACCTGCACCTTCCTCGATCTCAAGCAATCCACCTCTTCTACAATGTGTTGGGGCTTCCGGCGGATCGTTGCGAAGCGACGGGCTAAGCCCCTGAGGTAGCACCATGAATTCTTTTTTTTACGTTACCACAATACCTTTTTATTTGAATTATTGCATAGAACCTCTGTTTAATTATCGAGCAAAGCCCATTTTCAATTAGGGCTCATTCTAATCTCTCCAACGCATGTTTCGGTATGAATTTTGGAGTCCCGGGGTGCCCAGGGTGGCTTGGGGAAGTTTTTCGGTGAAATACTTCTTTTTTCGGCAGATCCAGTGTGGTCTGGAGATCTCCGGCGGTGGCGGTCCGAAGCGTCGGCGGTGGTGAGGCTCTCCAGCGGTGGTTGGTGCGAGCTACTACGGCCGGCGGGGCTCCTCGACAGCGGAGGTTGGTGCGGGCGAGCATCCAGGGCGGTCGGGGTTGAGGGTGTCGGAGCAGGCGGCTTCAGCAGTAGGTGGCCGGGCTTCGGCTAGGCGACACGGGGGCGCCAGCTGGGGCGCGTGATGGGGGCTGGCCGTTTGGCCTGCTGACGCGAGGGGAGACCGGGGTCTTTGTGACCCTGGCTGGCAGACAAGGACCCGAGTATTGCGGGTCCTGTGGAGGTAGAACCGGACCGGCTCCAGCCGGTCCGGGCGAGGCAGCCGGCCCACGTGAACTGCGGGCTGGTTCAGGCATGGTGGGCCGACCGAACCGGCCCGGCCCACCTGTTTTCACCCTTTTGAAAATTAAAACACTCCTAAAAATTAGATGAGGCGTCGGATTTGCGTGCTGTTTACGGCAACTCATTCCTTGAGTCGAGACGAACCTTTTGAGATGGTCTTGGAAATTTTTAATTCTCGAGATTAGGGGCTCAGTGGCACAACACGTACGTTAAGTGGATTGGCGTTTTTCCTGAAGTTCTTGTTTAGGATGGCGCGGACACATCCGATGTCCGATTTGAGCGCCGTCGGCGGCGTTGGGACCCTGGGATTGAGGAAGAGTTTTATAGAGGGTTTTAGGGTATCGAATCTGAAGTTGAGACGTGGGCCTCATGTCCCGTCTTTTAAACTATGAGCCGCGTTTCACAACTTTCTCATCGGATGTCCGTTCGGGGCGTGCGAGTAGTCGTTTTGGGTGTTTTTTCGAGGGCATTTCAACAACGCAATTCGCCCGCTTTAATTCGGAACTATGGTGTGGGACCCATGAGGGTCATTTTGGGAGTTGGCGGTGATTTCTATCTTTATCACCGGGTGTCTATTTCGGACAAATGGATAGTAAATCTTGTGTACTTTTTTGAGAGGATTTCAACGGTGCAATCTGTTCATTGCGTTTCAGGACTGAGATGCAGGTCCCCCAAAGCACCGCTTGTGTGCAGTATGGTGGAATAAATCTTCTTCTCCGGATATCCGTTGCACTCAAGTGATCAATCAATTTGACGTGTCTTTCTCGAGGGGATCACAATGGTACGATGCACTCGACTGTTTTCATGGCCGAGACTCAGGAACACAGGACGCTGTTCGGGCATAAAGCAGTGTTAGCGACTTTTCCTTTGGATATCCATTTGAGGTGAGTAAGTATTCTATCTCATGTGTTTTTCCACAAGGATTACAATGGGGTAATAATTTCATGAGAGTAAAGCCTCTTACATGATACTATTAAATGTGGAAGCATGAAAGGTGCTCTGATGGTTGTTCTTCCTACGGTGTTTGTAGGGAACCCTTGGCATATAATCGTATTCACTCTCGTGTGAGTGAATTTTATGTTTAGAGTGATGTGGTTGGCCATGCTAGGGCCGTGGAGGAAGCAAGTTGGCGAAACTGCGTTTTCACCCTTCGCGTTGACGTTGGGTGTCGTGTGCACGATAGCCTTTGGGCTGGAAATGTGTTATACCTTGGGAGTATACGAGAATTTTTGGAGGTACATGTTGTGGTGTGTACCCAAGGACTTTTGTGCGCTTGGTTCAGAGATGACATAGGTCCACACGTCATGTGGGCCCCTTGTACGTGTCGTGTTCTTATTTACATACTTTTGACCTCTCGCGATGTAGAGAGCCCTTCGGTTAGCAGTGTTTAGACCAGCAGGGTTGAGTGGGTCCCCTGGTTCTGTTCTCGATGGTTTTACTGGAAGAGTTGTTTTGGTTCCTCTATTCTTTCAGCTGAGGGGGTTTTCAGTGTTGTGTCCCTTTCACCGGACTGCGACATCATTTATGGATACGTGCATTCATACAATGTGGGTGTGATCCCACTTTCTGGAGTGAGTTGTCTCGGTCCGCTTCAATAGTAGACTCAGTGGATTGGAGCATGTATCACCATGAGTGGCACGGGGAGATCCTCACGTCCCTTCTTGTTCCTTAGTAGGGTTCTTTGGGTATTGGTGTGACCAACAAATTACGCGGGCACCGATCCTCTACCTAGGAGGTTGTTTCTAGTAGGGTATAGAGCCCTCAGTGAGCCCTGGGCGTAGAATACCTAGCTGTGTATCGAGATCATATCTTCCTTCCATGATCTATCGTGATGTGTTTCCCACTACATGTTCCGGTTACTAGTAGTGTACCATCAAGCTGGGATGGCCAGTGAGGTACCATCCAGCAGGGATGGCCAGTGTGGTACCATCCAGTAAGGATGGCCAATGGTGTACCATCGAGCAGGGATAGCCAGTGGTGTACCATCCAGCAAGGATGGCTAGTGTGGTACCATCCAGTAGGGATGGCCAGTGGGGTACCATCCAGCAGGGATGGCCAGAGTGGTTCTGGGTCTCCCTCCAGCAGATTACCCTTTCGCGAGGCTGGGCAGCGGGAACCCGTCAACTTTGAGAAGACCTCTCGACTGTGTAACAGTGACGAGGTGTGGCTTGACGCTCCACTAGAACTCTCAAGTATGAGGGGCACTTTCCCCACCAAGATTCTTACTTGTGATGCGACCTAAAACCATGCGGGCGAGTCAGTGCCGCCCAAAGAGGATAGTGTCAAGGTACGGTGATTTGAGCCCCTTGGCTTGCAGTTTGGGGAAGATGTGTGGGAAGCTGGGCATCGATGGTGTTTACTTCTAGGTCTGTTGGCTACTCACTATCTTGGGCTGAGCTACAGGATGAAGATCCCGTTGCGATCTTGTTCGGGTTTCTTGTTTGAGTATATGGATATGTATATACCTTATTCACGTACCCACTCCTTGGATTTGGTTACTCTCCTTCCAGGAGAGGCGAAGACGCGTGGGGTATTCCACGTGCTTTCCGTGTCTAGCTTCTCATGGTTGGATGAGTCTACTCTCATACTATAGGTAGAAAATACTCGACTAGAAGTTTCATCTTCTCACCATTTTTAACTCCTTGTGTTTGGACGATTATACTTCCTTTAACTTGTTGGGATGAGTTAATACTCTACTGTACTCTTTACGACACTCTCGGTTGTACTACTTTACTTTTCCCTGTTTGATCTACTGCTCACCTCTTCAGTACCTCTTTTGTTGCTCCCTAGAGACACCGGGGCATCCTACTGAGTATTTTTATACTCACCCCTACTTGGGCTTTGCCCGCACTTGGTGTGCCCTTGCAGACGACAGACAGGTTGGTCGTGACTTCAATGGAGCTTAGGAGTTCGATATCTTGGAATGCGTGCGGTGGTCGTAGTTGGGTTCCAGGTGTGGGACTCTCCCAGCTATTTACTTTTGTTTACCTATTGCCAGGTTGTGGCACTTTTCTGGTTGGGCCCGTGTTTTTCCATTTTTCTTTTAGTTTAACTTTAGCTTTTACTTTGTACTGTTTAGAGGCTGATGCACTTTTGTGGTCATTTATAACAGTTAGTAATTTACTTTTCCTTTTACTTTGCACTTATGCATTGAGTTGTCTGCGTGTGTGTGTACAGGTACTCAGGAAAAGGCCTCCCCGAGTTGTTTAACCTTTGACACTTGTCGCCAGCCCCTGGCCTATGGAGGCGGGCATGGGGTAGTTGTGGCTCGAGCCCGGGTAGGGTCGGGTCATGAAAAAGTGGTATCAAAGGTGGTTTGTTCCTTGGGATGTTGTTCGGATGTCCCTAAAAAAGAATTGGTTGGGATCTAGGGAAACAATGTCAACGTGTCTTGAGAGCGGCTCTTAGGCCAGAGAGTCTAGTTATGGTTCGGCGGCCGATGTATCCATTCACCAGGATTCTGATAACCTGCTTGTCGACTCGACATGCTGAGACACTCGTTTCAGGAAAAATTGGTTTGTGAATCACATAGGATTGAGTCTTTGACTATCCTTCTTGAGTCAGATCCACGTTGTTGTTACTGTTGTATACATATATGCTCATCTAACCATGGCACTCCTTGATAACATTCAGGAAATCTACATGAATACATCCAACTAGGATACCAACTTTGGTTCGTGACAATGACCCTGTGAGCTATGAGGCCTCAGTCCAGGACCCATCATGCGAGTCCCTTTCTCTGGGTGGGCTAGTAGCAGCACCCCCACCTGGTGAGCAGCAGACAACTTCAGCTGAGCAGACTGAGCTTGAGCGCTGGTTGAGTGTGCTCTGTGAGTTCCAGCGATAGGGACCGCTGAGGTTCAGTGGTGAGCCAAACCCTCAGGCAGTAGAGGTTTGGATCGAGACAGTGGTTTGCATCTTCAGGCTTGTGCAGACACCAGAAGATCAGATGTTGGATTTGGCAGCCAACCTTTTCCACAGAGCAGCTGGGCGTTGTCGGAGTCTGGTGACTCAGTTACTTGATGAGTCGTTGCTTTCGTGGGACGACTTTCAGCTGCTGTTCTGTGAGGAGTTTTACCCCTCCTACTTACGCTCTGTTCGGATCTAGGAGATCCTGTAGTTTCAATAGGGAGGGATGATGGTGATTGAGTATGCGACTAGGTTCGCAGATCGTGAACGTTCTCACCCAGACATGGTCCATGACAGTAGCTTCCGAGCATGAAAGTTTGAGCAGGGTCTCCACAGAGAGATTTGTGCCATCATAGTACCCTCGTGCATTCCCACTTATGCTGAGGTGCTAGAGCAGGCACTGTTGACCAAGAGTTTCCTACCACGCTTTACAGTTGGTGGTGGCAGTAGGCACGACAGAGCTGAGATGTCTGCCGCAGCTAGCGGGTGTCGGCAGACAGAACCTCGACACAGGTGGCCTTCTCACCGCCAGACTCAGGGGTATGGTAATACACCACAGTGGCATCAGAGGGCTCCATTGCAGCCCGAAGAGTGTTGGTGTTATTCTTGCGATGAGAGAGGTCACTTGGCATGGGACTGCCTGACTAGGCACACTGAGAACTTCAGGCAGGCAGCAGGTGAACCACTATGACAGAGGCAGTGTCGTGATCAGAATAGTGCTCAGAGAGGTGGTACAAGCAGAGGAGAGGGGGGAGCTGGAAGCGGGGGATGACATTATGAGGTCTTCCCATCACCACCAGCTGGTCCACATTAGGCTCCGGGAGCTGACAGTTGGGACCACTGACAACCGCGAGCTTTGGATGTCTACGATCCTGCAGAGCATGAGGTGACAAGAGGTACGCTTTACGACTCTTCTACTTCTTGCAGTATAATTGTTAGACTCTGGTTGTAAAATTCTTTTTATCCCTTCTCCTTTCTTGAGTTGTTACCTGGGTGATGCAGGGTGTCAGTGTAACCCTGTATTAGTAGAGTAGAAGGCATAGAACCTTTTCCGTTAGTCGATGGTGTCAACTCCATCACTTTACGAGTGTGTAAGAGAGTCTTGGTTGCGAGACATCGACTATGAAACCCTATATGACCAGATATCCTTAGGTGTTTCACCATATGGATATTATGAATGAGGGAATCACCGGGCTTTGTCCCAGGTCCAAATGGTGATTCCAGTCATGGCGTACAACGTAGAGGTTCTACCGGGGAGGTGAGCTACCCCCAAGGACCTTCGAGCCATTTGAGACCGTGCTAAGGGATGGATAGGTTTCCTACTACCTTTACCTAAACCCAAAGGATGGTTTGGATGTATAACCTCTCCTACATGACTCACCTAATAAGAAGTGTGCGTGCACCTATGCATGTCATCGGCGAAGATAGATCCCATGAAAATGGACCAAATCTTTTGGTCTATGTGTGGTGACGCAGAACTGTGCAAGAGTTCTTCTGGGTACAGAAGAGCCAGGAGCGGCTTAGTACCCTGAGTTATTCCCTGGTTTTTCTTTTCATGGACTAAAATATTGAAGGAGGAATGATTTAAGAACCTTGTTTTTCTATAAAAGACTTTGGAATATTCCCGATGTTATTCCGGAGCAGCGTCTTCAGACGACGTGCGATTTCGAGCCCCGATGTGGCCGAAATTAAATTTTCAGTGCGTTCACACTGGGAACGCCAAATAAATGGGATAACTCCTAAATGGTAATTTGGATCCTAAATCTGAGATTACGGATGGGTCTGAAATGGGGTGTTTACCCCATAAATGACATAAAACATGTCGGTGTAGGACATTGGGACCCCTCGCCCGTTGACAGAACATTAAACAGATAAATAAAATAATTAATTTATTCATTTAATGGTTAAAATCAAGCATCTCTTAAACAGTAGCTCGAATTGGAAAACTGAGGGCACCTTTGAGTCTGGAGCGTTCCGTTTACCCCAAGAGGGGTGTAAGTTTTGTGGGCGTGGTCCTTCTGTGGAAAATGCCACCAGGGGCATTTTCATAATTTAGCGGCCTTGGTCGTTAAATTTTATAACTTTAGAACAGAGGTTTGGATTAAAATTTCTAGACCTCCTTTGTGCTCGGGAGGTGGTGTTTACCCTAGGGCAGGTTTAATATTGACCCTGCCAAGAGTTTTGTATACAGGTTAATTTGGGGGGGGGTTTAAATTAATTAAAATTTTAATTATTATTTTTTCTTTATTTAAACCTTAACCCATATCTCCCTCCCCCTTGGTTCATCCTATGGAAAATGATCTCAACTAAGGAGACCTGCACCTTACTCAAGCTCAATCCCTCCACATCCTCTCCAAGGTGTTGCGGCTTCCGGCGGATCGTTGCGAAGCGACAGGCTAAGCCCCCGAGGTAAGATCACGAATTCTTTTTTTCACGTTGCCGCATCACCTTTGAATTTGAATTATTGCATTGAAACTCTGTTTAATTATCGAGAGAATCCCATTTTTGAATAGGCCTCATTCTAATCTCTCCAATACATGTTTCAGTTTGAATTTTGGAGTCACTGGGTGCCCAAGGTGGTGGCGGGAAATTTTACGGCCAAATACCTCTTTTTCTCGCGGATCTAGGGTGGTCCAGAGATCTCTAGCGGTGGAGGTCCAAAGCAGCGGTGGCAGTGGGGCTCTCCAGAAGTGGTCGGTGAAACCAACTGTAGCTGGTGGGGCTCCTATGTAGGGGAGATTGGCCCGGGCGAGCAGCCAGGGTGGCCGGGGTCAAGGGCGTCAGCGCGGGCGGCTTCAGCGGTAGGTGGCCGGGCTTCAGCTGGGCGAGACGGGGGTGCCAGCTAGGGCGCGCGATGGGGGACGACTGTTTGGACAATTGACGTGAGGGGAGACTGGGGTCTTCGTGACCCTGGCTGGCAGACAAGGACCGATGTATTTTGGGTCCCGTGGAGGTAGAACCAGACCGGATCTAGCCAGTCAGGGAGAGGCATCCGGCCCGTGCGAACCACAGGCTGGTTCAGGCATGGTGGGCCGGCCGAACCAGACCGACCCCACCTGTTTTCACCCTTTTGAAAATTAAAATTCTCTTAAAAATTATACAAGGTTTTGGATTCGCATGCTGTCTACGGTAACACGTTCCTTGATTCGATAAAAACATTTTGAGATGGTCTCAGTGGCACGACACGTACATTAAGTGGATTGGTGTTTTTCCGGGAGTTCTTATTTAGGATGGCATAGACACATCCGATGTCAAATTTGAGCGCCATCAGTGGAGTTGGGAACATGGTGTCGAGGTGAAGTTTTCTAGAGTTTTTTCAGGCATCGAAGCCAGAATTGAGACGTGGGACCCCCAACCCATCTTTTAAGCTGCAAGCCGCTTTTCGCAACTTTCTCATTGGATGTCCATTCGGGGCCTGCGAGAAGTCATTTTTGGGTGTTTTTTGAGGGAATTGCAACGGTGAAATTCGCCTGATTTAATTCAGAATGATGGTGAGGGCCCCACGAGGGTCGTTTTGGGAGTTGGCGGTGATTTCTATCTTTATCACCAGGTGTCCGTTTCAGACAAATGAATAGTCAATGTTGTGTACTTTTTCGAGAGGATTGCAACGGTGCGATCTGTTCATTTCATTTCGGGACCGAGATGTGGGTCCCAAAAAGTGTCGCTCATGTGAAGTACGGTGAAATGCATCTTCTTCTTAGGATATCCGTTGAACTCTAGTGTGCAGTTAATTTGATGTGTCTTCTCGAGGGGATCGCAATGGTGTGATGTTCCTAACAGTTTTTGGGGTCGAGACTCGGGATCACGGGACACTGTTCAGGCGTAAAGAGGTGTTGGAGACTTTTCCTTCGGATATCCGTTTGAGGCGTGTAAGTAGTCTATCTCGCATATTTTTCCATGAGGATTACAATGGGGTAATCAGTTCGTGTGAGCGGAGCCTCTTACATGATATTATTAAATGTAGAAGCATGAAAGGTGCTCTAGTGGTGGTTCTTCCTACGGTGTTTGTAGGGACCCCTTGGCGTGTAATCGTGTTCACTCTCGTGTGAGTGAAGTTGATGTTTAGAGAGATGTGGTTGGCCATTCTAGGGCTGTGGAGGAAGCAGGTTGGCAAAACTTCATTTTCGCGCTTCACGTTGACGTTGGGTTCCGTGTGCAAGATAGCCTTTGGGATGGAAATGTTGTATACTCTGAGAGTATACGGGAATGCCTAGAGGTACATGTTGTGGTTTTTACCCAATGAAATTTGTGAACTTGGTTCAGATATGACATAGGGCCACACATCGTGTGGGCCCCTTGTATGTGTCGTGTTCTGATTTATGTACCTTTGACCTCTCGTGACGCAGAGATCCCTTCTGTTAGCAGCATTTAGACCAGCAGGGTTGAGTGGGTCCCATGGTTCTGTTCTTGATGGTTTGAATGGAAGATTTTTTTGGTTCCCCTATTCTTTCAGTTGAGGGGGTTTTCAGTATTGTGTTCCTTTCACCGGTCTCTGACATCGTTTACGGCTACGTGCATTCATACAATGTGAGTGTGATCCCACTTTCTAGAGTGAGTTTTCTCGGTCCGCTTCGATAGTAGACTCAGTGGATTGGAGCATGTATCACCCCGAGAGGCCCGGGGAGATCCTAATGTCCTTTCGTGTTCCTTGGTAGGGTTCTTTGGGTATTGGTGTGACTAACACATTACGCGGGCACCAATACTCTACCCAGGAGGTTGTTTCCCGCAGGGTACGAAGCCCCCAGTGAGTCCTGGGCGCATACTCCCTAGCTTTGTATCGAGATCATATCTTCCTTCCGAGATCTATCGTGACGTGTTTCCCACTATGTGTTCTGGTTACCAGTGGTGTACCATCTAGAAGGGATGGCCAGTGAGGTACCATTCAACAGGGATGGCCAATGATGTACCATCCGGTAGGGATGTCCAGTGGTGTACCATCCAGAAGGGATGGCCAGTGTGGTACCATCCAGTAAGGTTGACCAGTGGGGTACCATCCAGCAGGGATGGCCAGAGTGGTTCCAGGTCTCCTTCTAGAGGATTACCCTTTCGCGGGGCGGGGCAGTGGGAACCCGTCTACTTTGAGAAGACCTCTCGACTTTGTAACAGTGATGAGGTGTGGCTTGATGCTCCCCCAGAACTATCAAGTATGAGGGGTGCTTTCCCCACCAAGACGCTTCCTTATGACGCGACCTAAAACCGTACGGGTGAGTCAGTGCTGCCCAAAGGGAATAGTGGAAAGGTGTGGTGATTTGAGCCCCTTGGCTTGCAGTTCAGGGAGGATGTGTGGGACGCTGGGCATCGATGGTGTTTACTTCTGGGACTATTGGCTACTCAATATCTTGGGATAAACTATGGTATGGAGATCCCCTTGCGATCTTGTTTGGGTTTCTTGTTTGAGCATATGGATATGTATATACCTTGTTCCAGAACCCACTCCTTGGTTTTGGTTACTCTCCTTCCAGGAGAGGCAAATACGCACGGGGTATGCCACGTGCTTTCCGTGTCTATATTATCATGGTTGGATGAGTCTACTCTCCTACTATAGGTAGTGAAGACTCGACGGGAAGTTTCATCTTCTCACCATTTCTAACTCCTTGTGTTTGGACGAGTCTACTTCATTTCTCTTGTTGGGATGATCTGATACTCTACTGTACTTTTTATTGCACTCTCGGTTGTACTACTTTACTTTTCCCTATTTGATCTACTACTCACATCTTTAGTACCTCCTTTGTTGCTCCCTGAGCCTTCGGGGCATCCTACTGAGTATTTTTATACTCAACCCTTATTGGGCTTTGCCCGCACTTGGTGTGCCCTTGCAGATGACGGACATGTTGGTCGTGACTTCAGTAGAGCTTAGGAGTTCGGGAGCTTGGACCGTATGTTGTGGTCTCAGTTGGGTTCCAGATGTGGGACTTTCCCAGCTGTTTACTTTTGTTTACCTGTTTCTGGGTTGTGGAACTTTTCTGGTTGGGTGAGTGTTTTTCCCATTTTCTTTCAGTTTACCTTCAGCTTTTACTTTGTACTGTTTAGAGGTCGATGCACTTTTGTGGTTGTTTAAAATAGTTAGTACTTTACTTTTCCTTTTACTCTGCACTTCTTCATTGAGTGGTCTGCGTGTGTGTGTACATGTACTCATGCAAAGGCCTCCCTGAGTTGTTTAGCCTTCAGCGCTTGTCACCATCCCCTGGCCTATAGAGGCGGGCTTGGGGTAGTTGCGGCTCGAGCCCAGGTTGGGTTATGTCATGACAGGAATAATGATATTATTTAGATACTTATAAGGTGTAGAATCTACTTTCAAGAGGTTTTAAAAAATAATGATTAAACTAGTTGAATAATGATATATGTTGTTTCATGAAGGTGGAAATACACACAACACATGTTTAACATTTCCATTTACTAAATAATTAGGGGGAAATAGGGTTGACTATAATTTTTATATTAAAAATATTAAATATGTTATATATTTTATATTTATTCATGAATTTCCTCATTATAATTAGTGAAGAGTGGTGGTGGTGAAAAACAATAGTCGTCGCTTAATTAAGGTGGTAGTCTTTACAACACACAAATGATGTTTTCATTTTTCTTAATAGAAAATGGGAAAAGTGATTAATAGTTATTAAAATAGTATAATTTCATTATATAGGAATTATTAAATTATATTTTTGAATTTATCAAATAAAATAAAATATGTTCGAAGAAAAAGAACTCAGGCCGAGGGCTTATGATTTCCCATGGAAGAATCATTTGAAATAGAGGTCTTAAAACAATATCTTTAGACTGTAGGATAAATTAAAAGGAATATACTTATAATGTATAGAAAAATTGTATATTTTCAAGGTGAAACCAAAATTTTATGGTTTCATTGAATTGGTGGTGAGGGGCCCTTATTAAAAGTTGGGAAATGTAATTTTTTGTAAATATAATCACTGAATATAAATAGAGAACTTGTTAAACTTTTTAGGTCACTATAAAAATGGAAAATAATGGAGTGAATGATGATATGTCGTAATTAATCCATCAAACATTCATTTTAACACATGTTTCATACATGAAACTATGTATTTTACTTTTAAAATTTTCAGTTTTAGAAATTTTTGTTTTACTATGGTAAATTGTTTTTTTACATAACAAATAGACCTTATTACATAATTTTTGCCTAATGATTTAAATTATGAAATCCATTTTGATATATAAATTCTATATGTGTAAGAAAAAAGTATTTTAAAATTAGAGTGTAAAAACCTATTTCTAGAAATAAAGTATTTTTATACTTAACATTTATAAGGTAAAATTATTAATTCATTTGATTTTTATAAAATAAATTGGTTTATTATAAAACAAAAAAAAGTTATATGGATTTCAAAGTAATCCAAAATCAAAATTTATCAATGTAATATTTAATTAAAATAAAGGACCAAAATATTTTTATTGGAAAAAATTACTTAAATCCTTAAAATGTTAATCACAGGTTTTTCCAAATTCAAAATAGTATTTTTAAATTTTATAGTCTTAATTATTAATAACATAATTTATCAATTAAAGTGATTATAAACATATATGTTTTTATTATTTAATTATAAAGTAAAATTTTTGATAAAAAACTTATTTTCATTTTTTACCTAAAAATCAGCTAAGAATGAATCAAAAAATTTATACTAATCTAATAGTTTTATTCTTTGTCCATGAATTATATTAATTTTGTTTAATTTAAATTATAAAATTTTAAAATCTACCTTTTAAATTAAAATAAAAATATGAATAAAAACTAATTTGATTGAAAAATGTTGTTTCAAAACATTAAGTGTTCTTAATATAATTTCTTATCAATTTTCAATTTAAATAATATGAATATATTAGTTCATATAATATTATTTGAAAACATATCAATTTAATTTATTGAGAAAAAATATAAAAAATTTAATAAAAGGGTTCTTCGATTTTTTTTACTTTTATAATAGATACACTTTAACAAAATACCATTAAAATTATTATTTATAATTTAAATTTTAATTTCAGTAATCTATTTACATTAAAATATATATTTTAATTATATAAATACATCATTTCATATTTTAATATTATTAATATTAATATCAATTTGTAACACATATATTTATAATATTTATAATATTATATTTTTTATTTCATTATGAGTTATCTTATTCAAAATTTACAGTTAAAAATACAAAAAATTATTATAACTATTGGATAACTGTAATTCCAATGAAAATATTTACAATGACTATATTTATAATGACTAGATTCTGTTCCTATATGTAGATATGCTCGAATCTTTTATTTCATTCTCACTTATTATGTCACACATATCATTTTAATAGTTTTCATTTTAGATCTCACAATATGATCTCTCTATTCATGATGTCCTTCCTAATTTTGGGTTTTTTAGATATTGGTGATCCTCATGGGTGTTGATGATCAAGAAAATATCCTAGTGTTCATGATTTTATTCATCTTTATTTATTTTTCTCTTTTAATTTTTATACATTTAGATGATTTAACAATCCTTTGTGAGTAATACTTGGTTTCATATACTTTTGTTGAAGCATTTTACTATAAAATAATAATGTGTTTTTTAGTTTAATTCATATCCTGTATGACTTATTACCTAATTTATTTCAGTTACTTTGATTAAAATTAGTTTATAATTATAAAAATATAGGATAGGGAAAGAATATTCTTTCTAAATACCCAGGAAATTACTTTATTTCACCTTAAATAAACCATATCCTTATAATTTTAAATACTACTCTCTAATGAAATTATTAAGGATATACTTAAGATAGACATGAATCGAGATTTTATTTATAAATAGGTATCAACCTTAGTAACCGATATAAGTCTAGAAAATCCATATATTCCTTCATAATAGGCATACCATAATATTGGGTTTCTTTTTAACCGTTTATGTTTAATACTTATCACAATTGGGATTAAGGCCTATATAGTGGAATAAATTTTCCTAGACATTTCATCACCATATTTGTAGTTATGAGTGAAAATAAGTTAAATTATGATATGAATTATGATATCTCTATTTTGTTACCATAGATTCTATATGGAGATAGATAATACCTCTTCAAAATTATAAAAAAAAATCATCTAAATAAGGGATAATAATATTTTTACAACAAACATTAATATAAGATTCCATAATTGTACCACTGAAAGTTTTTATTAAATAATAATTTTCCAGTCATCTATGTGACAATGTTTTTTTCCTATAAAACATACTAGGTAAAACAAAGTGGGATTGAAAGGATGTAATTACAACACTTGTAGTTCTGGAGTGGATGATCAATATTCCTCACTCAATATCATTTTTGAAACTCACTTTAGTAGTCATGGTTACATAGGATTTCAATTTTCCCTTATTATTGGATGTTTTTTATTACTATCATCCTCATTAGAAATTTTAATAGGGAATTGATTTGGGTAATTACCAATCTTCAAAGATTTACAATACTAGACTGTTAGTGGTACCTCAGGATAAAATATTTTTTCTATTCATTGTTTACTTGGAATAATTAATTTTTTATTTATAATTACTTTCTATATGCATTCCATTAAAAATATAAATCATATTTTTATTTCTACAATAAATTCACCTTATATCCTATTCACATATTTTTAACATGAAGGAAATTAAATCTTCTTTATTTCACCATCTTTATCAGATGAACTTCCATGAGACTCCATAATTCCATTCTTTGATGTGTTTGGAAACTCAAATATATTCACATTTTTAATCATAAAAAATTTTATATGGTTTGGAATAATAAAATTATTTCTCACCCCAAGTATTATTATATTATATTTCTCATGGGGATAATCTCTATAGTGTCCATGGAATATATTCTTAGCACGGTTCCTTGAAGATTCAACCATTATTAAAATCAAAAGGAGTTAACGTGTGTGGTAATAAGCATAAGAGAATTATTTTATGTGTAATAAAAGAATAATATATCATCAAAATTTCATACTCTTTGAAATTATTTAATTAAAATTTAGTTTAAACTTAATTACTCTTAGATAAATCAATGTTTCTTGAGGCTGGGTTCTCTCATATTCCTCAACCTAATTCCATTTCATGATAAATCCTTCATAATGTCTTATAAATTTAATTAGATTAACCAAAACATATACCATGATAGTTTCTATCTTGGAATTCAATAATTGACCCACTCATCATTCACCCAAGTAAATATTGATTTGATAATCAACCAACATTTTCAGGGTGATTCCCTTAGGTGAATTTTTTCTATAGATAAATCTACTTTATAGTATCCAGACAAGGATTTAATTTTTAGGATAACAACACAATATCTACTTTATAAAAACAATGGGATGTTATATTATAATTATTATTATCCCCTAGTATTACCCCCAAGGTTTTCACTAAATTTACCTGTTCCTATTCCCTAAAAAAACTAAACTAATCAAAAAAATAAATATACTCTACTACAATACCAACAATAGTGACCCAATGTAAATATATCATGCTTTTTTTAATTTATATAATTTTAACATTATGTATCAACAAATAATATCACAATACCATAAACAAATGGTTTAGTGTCATGTAGGACTGTCTACATAAGCAGTTTAGTTTTTTAAACTTGTGAACATTTCTCCACAATTGAGACATACTAGACTCATTCTTGACTTATCAGAAGTTATAATCATCTTCATAACCTAGGGAATAGAAACATAATAATGTGGTGATATCAAATTCTTATTAAGGTTAAACAAAAGAGATAATAATCAATGATCATAAGTGATAATAAGATGAGCATATGGGTATAATCAAGGAGTATGGACAAAGAATAATATAATCATACCTAATAAACTATATATAAAAAATATAATGGTATAATAAGTGACAAAACATAATAATACATCATGAAAATTATTAATACAAAAAATAAAAGTCATAATTTTAGGATTTTGGAAACCTAATTCAATAAACACAAGCTATGAGAGAAAAATATAGTTAAATGAAAAAGCATTAAACTGTGGAAAACATTAGTATTTAAAGGTCCAATAACCTAATACCACATACCTTTACATATTACAAGCACAATGGTTCTTTGAGTAATATTATAGATTTTTTATGGTTTCTGGGATCTAAAATATAAAATTAGGAGGAGTTCATGATGTTAATTGTAATTCATGACATGAATAAATAGTTCGCTACTCAAATATGAATTCATATCCAGAGAGTGGTGGTTCATAGGGTGTGTTTTAGGATGTAAATTATGGGATAATAAAATAAAATTGGAATGGAAAAATATGATAAATCTATCCCTAAAAAATCTTTTTGTGAACATGAGTTTTACAATATGAATTGATCAAGGTTTATTGTATTGAGGTGACACATTTTTCAATGAGGCTTAAATCTCAATCCATTCACATTGTGAATAACCATTAATTACATGAATTTATATCTAAAAAATATCCTATAAATCTTGTCTTAAGCTCATATTTTTCAAAAACACTATAAATTCCTACATATTCACTCATGCTAAAGGATCTCTCTCTAGGATCTCTAAAGCCCTTTCAATTAAGAATGATCCCCAAATTCCCATGTTTAATCCTTAGTAAAAAGAGGTGTGTTTCCCTATTTATCTTATAAGTTCATATCTTTTTTATCAAATTTCATCATATTATATGTTTCCATGCTATTGAAGTTGATCTCATTTTTTCTTATATAGTTCCTTTGATATTTTTTGGGGTGGTTGTTGTGCGGTGTCCTTGGAGGGATTTAGTTTCCTTGTGGGAGATGTGATCAGGGATCCATGTTTTTTATTCTATTCTCAAAGAACATTGAAATCCTTGAGGTAAGAGATTTGTTTATTATACTAATATATTTATGTAAAATTTTAATGTTATCATGATTTATCTCTTTTTAAAATGGAAGGAATTAATGTTAATGAATATTAAACTCTATTAAATATTGAATCTTGGTTTGGGTTATCGTGATCTCATGTGTTTCTATCATGATAATAGTTTTCCTCATGTTTTTCTAGAGAGTATGATATCTATGTTTATTATATAGTTATAATTATTGTTTATTCTATTCATTATCATTTTTGATATGATTAAAATGGTTAAATAACATTAAGATCATAATTCTTATTGGATAAAGAATTAAAGATGCATGTTTAAATAAAACCATTCTTTCTTATGATTTGATAGAAATCAAAATGATACTTTTTGGATGTTAAATTGATTTTTTTATTGCTCATGTTAATGTAATTGGATAAATAAAATAATTACAGCAATGATTGTTGAAACAATAACATAGAAGTTATAAATTCTCAGTGTTTAAAAGGAATAAAGTGGCATGTTAATTGAATTTATTATTCATTATTAAAGAATTAAAATCAAATATATGGTTAAAATAATTTTTAAATAATTCAATTTTTTTTATATATTATGACATAGTTTTACTATTTTTGAAAATTGTAATAAATGAATTAGTTAATTCAATATGGTAGAGAACCTTTTATTGTAGAAAGTTAAAGGTTTTGGTTCAAGAAATCCAATTTCATTATGAAGGTATAATTCCTTGGTTTTAGGGATTAAATTCCATGTTTACTATTTTTGTTTTCTTACTACCTTATTTTATTTCTCTAAATGATGATCCTTTTGATAAATCATGATGTGATCCAGGGATGGATGATGGTTTGGAAATATGTAGATGGGGATTCCAAGGTTTGTAGTTGTAGCTGGTTCCTGTGATGGTAGGATGCATTGTGGTATGCATGGTGTTATCTAGGATGATACAACGACTAATGGATTGGGTTGAAGTTGATATTTCACATTATTTTTCTGTATAAATATGATATTCTTTCTTGATAATGAATCTACTTAATGTCTTGATTGCTTAGTTATTTATTTATTCTTTTTACCAATGCTTTAATTAGTTCATTGTTCAAGGTTTATGAATCACTTTTATAGTATATTAGGTTCATTCATATAGTACATGTTATTATGGAATTTTAAATGTGTCAATCCTTAGGTTTGGTGAATTGTTGGAATTTAATTGATGTTAAATATTTAGAAACCATTATATCGGTTGGATTATGCGAAAAGGGCATGAGAATTTCATGAAGATCATGTAAGTTTAAAACTAAATGTTATGTAATATTTAATGGTTAATAATATAATTAATAATTTAAATTCTTCTTTAATGATTATGTGCTTATATGATATCTAGTTATTAGTAGTATAAGATAAGGTTCCAAGTGAAGATAGCGATAGTTGAGCCTAAGATTAGGTACATTCCCATAGTGTGGTTATGAGTTATATCCTATATTTTATCTAATTTCTTATAGTACCATAACTTGGTCAATAGGGTTAGTAAACCCCAATGGAATCTGAGAGGGTTTCATTCCTAACATCCTAGTTGGCGAGGAACAAATTTTTAAGTTCCCCATCTTACCCAGATCTCTTATCTTATAATTATTATGTTCTAGTATGCAAGTTAGTTACTTTTACCATATATATTCAAAGAGGTATTGAATGACTTTTAGTTATTTCACACACATGTATCTATGGATATAGTATCCTATAGATTATTATAGGCATGATTTGTATGGAATATGATGGATTGAGGTATAATACATGATATAATAGTTGTGTTGTATCTTAGAATATACTCAATTATGATCTAGTGATGTGGTATAGGATTATGGGATGATATGATTTGTGGGATGTATGGTATGTGATGATGGGATGATGTGATGAAAAATGATCCTGATATGATATAGTTTCCCAGGTATCTTTGGGATGTGTTACTTTTTTAGAGAGATATCTCAAGATATGTGAATTTGGGATAGAGTGGAAAACCAGTGCAGAAGTGGTATCATGGTACTTTCATTGATATTGAAGAGCCTCTGGTTTTGATTTTTATACTATATTTATTTTCAGAAAATAATTGTGAGGATACATGTTAAAGAATCATATTGGATACTTTTGAGACAATGTGTAAAAGCAAATAGTGATGTTTTTTTGAACTGAAATTATTTGTATAAGACATGTTAAAAAGTGATTTTGAAGAAATTAATAATGTATAAAATAATGAGAGACTATGGAAATATTTATTTTCATGAAGGGAAGAATAATAATTAATGTTTTCCATGGAAAATCATTTTCTGATATTTTTCATGAGGAGTATTACATTTTGAAGGACATGAAAATTATATTTATATAATTTCATGAAGAATAATTATTGAGTTAAAGTTTGGTATTTTCTTTTTATCATGATATTTTACCTAAAAGTGGCCAACCTTACTAGATCATCTAGACAACTCAACCTTTCACATGTGGGAGGATTGGTTGACCACACATGGGAGTCATCTTAGAAATTCCATATGATAGAAGCTCTGAGTGGGCTATGTGTAGGATCAGATGAGTGTGCATTGTGCATGCGTAGGTTAGGTTTGGTTGCAGGTGGGATGGAATAGGCCTGGCATGAACCGTATGGTGTTTGGTATATGTGTCTGCGGGTGCTGATCTCATGCTGTCAAATCGAACCAGTAGCGGCATCGATTGATCAGTATTTAAGAACAAAACCATAATAAATATCAATGTGGTACATGATTCATAGGAATACTATTCCACTATATTAATAGATATAGAAATAAACATGGTTGTTAGATGTGTTTGATCTAGACCATTCGATCAACTGCTCCTCATTCTCAACATCTATCAATGTTTGAAGGAAAATATTTGTAGAAGTTCTACATGATAAGGCCAATATGGATTAAGAATGAGAAACAAATAATATTCCAAGATCATGATAATGACCCAATGACAGCATTTACATCATTCATGTAACTACATATTGCATTCATGGGAACAATTCAAGGGTTTAACATTTGAGAAAATTCAAACAAAGTGGTATAAGAAAGATAATGCATGGATAAAAGAATTATGTAATCATCATCACATACACATGAGGAATGCATTTAAAAATTTCAAAAAAGAAAGATTCCATGAATATCAATGTTTGTTTGATAAACCATGAACTACTTAGGTATGACAAAAAATAATGACATATTTTTTTTCAAGGATATAAAACAATCCTTGATGTGACATTATTCTTGGAGCAATGGCGGTGTTAGAAAGTGATGTTTTCCCTATAAATACTAAGGCATGAATCAGAGGATATATTTTTTGATATTTAAAAAATATCCAAAGTTTTTATAAAGAAAAAAAGAGTAATTTGAATTAACTTCTTGTGAAAAGAGGAATGCCTCACATAATAATATTTTGTAAAGGAGAAGAAGAAGTTGCAGGCTTCCTGACATTCAAATCACATAGCATGGAGTTTGACAAATAAATTATTTTATGGACCCTTTCACTAGTTTGTGTGATCTATTTTTAGGTATCATGTATATTATTACATGAAGAAAATAAAATATTGAGTTGTTATAGAATAGGGTAATATACTTGCGTGATGGAGAAGAGCACACACAAGAGTTTGAAGAAAGTTCATGTATACATCAATATGTGAATGCATATTCACTTGCATGATATATCGATAATTTGTATGAAAAAAATTTGAGACCCTATGTGTATATATGAAGATCTATCATGAAGGGGAAGGAATCTGTTCACATGCATGAACCCTCTCATTCATATGAGTACTATCCTAAAAAATTTAGAAAGAGACCAATGAGCTTGATATTAAACGTGTAACGACCTGAAATTTTTAATTATATTTGTTTCCTAATTTTGTGTGTTATTTTATTTTATACTCAACAAAACTATATACTTTAATTAATGAAGTGGGTATAATTAAAATGAGACCATTGGGTTTCGACTGTTATATGACCATTGGAAACTATAATCTTAATGTTGTGTTTTTATAAATACGGTTATCTTGGTTAATTAATACAGAATAAAGATTTAATGGCCTCATCCAGTAGAATCAAGCCATATGAAGCTCATCTATCAGAGCTTGGGAAGGAGGTATCATCACTAGGCTTTTCTCTGGACCAAGCCCATGCTGAACTTCAACGTATGAAGCTTGAACGGAATTCCATAAGGGAGAAGTTAAAGCTGATAGAAATCACCACTTGGGAAATGTTGTTCGAGCCACCCCAAGATTCTATCCCCATAGAAAACCTTACACTTAGGCCCTATATTGGTGTTATAAGGGGCTATATAATGAGACCTTAGCTGCTTTGTGTAATCCTTTTATATAAATAAAATTGTTATTTCTTCATATGGAAAAGTTTGTGAATTTCAAATATCCAGATAAATATAGAATGTGTATTACTGATGAATTTAGGAAAAAAGGGTAGTTTAAGATATTTTTTTATTCATTAAATAATTAATAATGTGAAATGATTTTAAAAAAATGGTATTCTACAATTGTGATCAGTGATAATTTTAGAGTCTAATAAGATCAAGTTGATTTTTAGTGAATAGTAAAGTATGAATAGTAACATACCCATATGAATAATAATGAATAATATATCCACCCAAAAAAATATAAAATTCACCCATGAATGTATAAATAAATTTTAAACATCTTAAAAGTGAAAAAATGATCACAATTTAAGTTTTGGTATTTTTTTATGTCATAAATATTTTATTTACAATTTTATAATTAATTTAATAATTTAAAATGGAAATTAATTTTCATAAAATTTAATAAAAAGTTGTTAATTTTTTTTCTCTTATGGTTAAACTATTATTTTATGGGTCCTTGATTACATTTTTAAGGTGTTAGAAAATGAGTTATAGTTTTAAAGTTTTATTTTTGAAATAAATAATGCTTTTATTTAAAAATTAAATTAAAAATATTTAGAAAATTATTTTCATAAAATTGACTTCATTTTTGAATTCATATCATCTATATTAGGTTTGGGTGATTTTTTTGGATTTTTCTGAAACAGTTGATTTATCGGTGAATAATAAAAATACAGTTTTGAGTTTCGGGTGTTTAATGACATCATTAATGATGTAAGATTTATGGTAGACTTATGAATAGTGAGATATTCTATTAGGTGTCCCAAGTGGCCAATACCATGGGAAAATACCACGGGAAAGCCCATGGTTTTTCAAATACCACCGATGAAGTGTCCCTTGGAAATTAATAATTTATTCACTCACTTTTCCTATAAATACCAAGCCATTTACCTCCTTCATTTAATAAAAAAATCATACTCAACAAATTTATGGTCTCTTTACCTCCCAAGGATTCCTCCCAAGGTTCCCTCAAGCCTCCCAAGGTCCCAACCTTCATGCTTTCGAAGTTACTCTTTAAGGTAAGGGATCCTTTCACCCACCTCTTTTAAGTCATGACTTCCTTTATGTTGTGTCTTATAGTTTCCATATCTTTTTGTTGAGGGTATGTTCTTATTTGTTCTCATTACTTTAAATTTAATGTATAATTGTTGATAGACCCTTTCCTATCTCATCAATTTGTTTTCTGAATTTTTAAGTGACGCCGTTAGGCTGCCGAATATTTCGTAAAAGGAATCACATCTTCTCTTTTCTTTCATGTTTCCCTTTCATGTGGTATGTCATTCAAATTTCCATACCATGTTCTTATCTCCTTATTATTCTTTATTTATTTTATATTATAAGTTATTTATGAGTGGGTTACTCTTGTACCCTCTCTTTTCAATGTTTTATAAAACCATGTTATATAGCCGTTATGCTGTAGAAATTTCACCTCAAAATTTCTATCTCTTTCTCTCAAGAAATTCTCTTGTTTATTTATGTGAATACCCAGACCTATTTCATTTCAATGGGTGTTCATAAATATATAAAAAATGATATATTTGATTCTGGAATTTACATATATATAACCCTCACTCCCTTTCCATGGGTTATAAATGATATAATGATCTTATTTTTATGAACTTTTAAAACGTCACAATTTTGAAATGAAACCCATTTCTTTTATTCTCTATGGGTTATTTATGAAATTTTTGATTATGATATATGTGGATCACATGAAAATAAATACATATTAAGGGTTTTCCCTAATAGCACTCCAATGCATTGGGTAAAGAATTAATATCTAAAGACGACAAGTTTCACGATACCTTGGTGAATAACCTTGGTAATTTTTATGACACCTCGGGGATAAACCTTAGTGACATGTTCATGAATGTCTAAATGAATTGTTGTATACAAATATTAAATTTATGATTCATGTTCTTTTTATTATGATATTCATATTCTTCCATTGCCCACGCCTTGATGACTTTTATCATGTTCTTATTAATATTTCTCAAGATAAATTGTCAATTGTTTCACTTATTTTCCTTACTGAGCCTTATGACCACCCTTTTCTTTGATGTATGTATCTAGGATATGATATGTAGTAATTTTACATAGGATGAAGCTATGATTAATCCTTAAGAGTTTTTTTAGAAGAATGTTTTATGTTGTTTCAATGTATTAGGTTCTTGATTTCCAAGACACTATACTTGAAAGATCCCCAATTTTTAAAATGTAATGAAAAGTTATGTAATAAAAAGGCGAGATTCTATAGTTGGTATCTAAGGATATTTGTGTTATTTATGGAAATTAGGATATGAAATCTTTAAGAATAATCCTATAGAAAAGTTTAAAAATATGAAAACTTCCTGGTATTTTGGTGAGTATTAAGTAAGTGGTTTATCAAGCAAATACATCTATGTATGGATACGAGCAGGTAGAGGTGGCTCTGGAACAGAGGTACCTAGGAGTGAAAACTCTAAAAAAGAGTTTTGGGCTTGAACTGGGGTATCCTGGTACACAAAAACCGGTCTTTCTGCACTCTTGTTTATGACACTCCCGGGGGATATGTTTGGTTAATCACAATCTTTTTATGAATCATTATGAAAGAATTATAGAGAAAGGTAATTGTCAAAGCATTATGTTTTAAGACATAAAATATTCTATAGTTAAAAGATTCATAAATTAAATAAGTTTTTCATTAAGGTTTTATTATTTTAGAAATGAAGGGAAATAGGAGGAACCATGAAAATGGTGACTACAATGGACCATGTGTTGACGTCTCTCCGATGGAAGCCAGAATGGAAATATTCATGAGAATGATGAACCAACTGACTAAAGTTATGGGAAATAACTTGAACCAAGCTGAGAGACTGATATCACCACGAAGGGAACAACATTCTGTTGAGTCCTTTATGTGTCAACAACCTCCAACCATTAGTGGATAGACTAACCCATTGATTATTGAGAAACAGATCAGCTCTATCAAGAATATCTTTTCTATGATCTGCTCTTCAGAGCAAGAGAAGGTCACCTTGGATGTCTATCACTTAGAAGGAGAAGCTGATCAGTGGTGGGATCTAATTAAAAACATGAGGCAAAGAGTACAGGTTGAAGGTATGGAGTGGGAAGAGTTCATATGGATTTTCTTTAGTAAGTATTTCCCTCGTTCCATGAGAACAAGAATGGAGAAGGAGTTTCTTGAGCTGAAGCAGAAGGAGAATGAATCTATGGGAAGATATGAGATGATCTTCACCTGACTTTCATGATATAACTCTAGATTTTTCATGGATCCAAATGTTAAGGTTGAAAGATTCTTCGGTGGACTGAGACCTCATCTACGGAAGAATCTAGCCAACCGAGACTATGATAGCAACACGGAGATTGTGCGGAGTGTGATGAAAGTCGAAATAGATTTTGGTGAGATGCAATGGTCCCATAAATCAAGAAAAAAAAGATATCAAAGGAGCCCAGCTTAGGGAGGAACTTTGATCAGGGAAGAGGAGGCTAGCAAGTGCAATGTCCCACGTGTAATAAATGTGGGAAGAAGCATTTGGGGAACTGCCAGCTCCAGAGAGGGAAATGATAAAAGTGTGGAAGAGATGACCATATTGTGAGGAATTGTCATAGTGAGGTGAAACCTCAACTTCCAAACACTAAAGACAAGGGGAAAATGGTGTATTCCCTACCTGATGTCCAGTTCTTTAAGTGTGGACAACTTGGGCACTTTACCAATCACTATCCAAATCTAAGGGCAGTGAAGGGGAACCACCATCAGCCTCAGGAAAGGCCAAGGGAGAAAGGTCATTCTTTTGGTATCACGATAGTTGAAGTTAAAGCTCCAAATGATGTGGTAGTAGGTACTCTTGTTGTTCTCTCAATTCGAGCAAGTACATTGTTTGATTTTTGTTCTATGCATTCCTTTATTTCCTCTAGGTTTGCAAAGAATTTAGAATCAACCCCCCGACTTTCTAAAAGTAGAGTTATCAGTCAAGACTCCTGGTGGGATTATAAAAGTATCATAAGTGTTTAGAAACTCTAGTATTTACTTTGGTGAGCACAATCTTATCACAAATCTAGTAGTAATTCCTATGCTGGAATTCAACATTATACTAGGGATGAACTGTCTCTCAAAGTATAATTCTAAGATCAAATGCATAAGTAAGGAAATATCCGTAGTCTTGAATGGAAAACCTATAGTTATCTTCCACAGAGAGATATCTCAACCTGATATTTGTCTAGAAGAACCTCCTATATCTTTCTTTATGGAATTTATCGGTGAATAAGAAGAAGGAAATGAGAGTTTGAGGATAGAAAATGTACCCATCATCTAGGAATACATTGATGTATTTCCTGAGGAGTTTCTTGGACCTCCCCCAGAAAGAGAGGTAGAGTTCTCTATTGAACACGTACCTAGATCTCATCCAATATAAAAGACCCTTCATAGGATGAAAAATGTGGAGCTGGAGGAATTAAAGAAACAACTCCAAGATCTTTTGGAGAAGGGGTTTATCTGACCGAGTGTGTCTCCTTGGGGAGCACCTGTTCTCTTTGTGAAGAAGAAGGATAGATCGATGTGGGTATGAATTGATTATAGAGAACTGAACGGAATCACAGTAAATAACAAATACCCTCTTCCAAGAATTGATGACTTATTTAACCAAATTTGTGGGGCTCAATTCTTTTCTAAGATTGATCTTTGATCTGGTTATCATCAATTGAGGGTGAAGAAAGAAGATATTCCAAAAACTATCTTCCGATCAAGATATGGGAATTATGAGTTTGTTGTTATGGATTTTGGACTGACTAATGCACCTGCTATTTTTATGGATTTGATGAATAGAGTCTTTAAATACTACCTTGATAAATTTGTGGTAGTTTTTATTGATGATATTCTGATATATTCCAAAATTTGTGAGGAGTATGAGGATCATCTAAGGGTTATTTTGCAAACTCTACGGAATGAGAGACTTTTAGGAAAGTTCAATAAATGTGAATTCTGGTTACAAAAAGTTGATTTCTTGTGGAACATTGTTACCAATGAAGGAATCACAATTGACCCTGCAAATAGAAAATTTGTAGAGGTGTGGCCTCAGCCTACAACAAAAACTGATATTCGTAGTTTCCTTGAATTAGCAGGATATTATAAGAGGTTTGTGAAAAACTTTTCATGACTTTCTAATCCATTAACCAAGTTAACTAGAAAAGGTGTCAAGTTAATCTAGACAAAGGATTGTGAGAAAAGTTTCCATGAGTTTAAGAAGATATTGGTTAATGAACCTATGTTAACTCTACCCTCTAGTGGAGAAGGATTCTTTATTTTTATCGATTCATCTCTGAAAGGGATTGGGTGCGTCCTTATGAAAAATGACAAGGTCATTGCTTATGCATCTCAACAGTTGAAGATTCATGAGAAGAACTATCCTACGCATGATCTGGAGTTGGCGGCGGTCATTTTTTCTCTGAAGATATGGAGGCACTATCTTTATGGGTAGAAATGTGATATATACACAGACCATCAAAGTTTGAAGTATATTTTCACTCAAAAGGAATTGAACATGCGAAAAAGGAGATGGTTGGAACTCCTTAAAGATTATGATTGTTCAATTCATTATCATCCCGGAAGAGCAAACAAATTTGCTGATGCATTAAACAGGAAAGACCTAGTTGTTCTGTCCATTATGAGGATTCAGAGAGATCCTTTGATCAATGACCTAGTAAAATTTTACATGGGAATTATAAAGGAAGGGACATCACCAACCCTAACCCAATGAAGTTTGAGGCTGTGAAGGATGGGAAGTTTCCTGGGTTCAATACTGATCAAGAAGGTGTAATTAAATTACATACATGACTATGTGTTCCATATATTCTAGAAATAAAGAAGGAGCTCATGGATGAAGCTCGTAGATCTACTTTCTCTATACATCCTGGTAGCACCAAATATGTATAGGGACCTTCATGATCATTATTGGTGGGATAATATTAAAAGGGAGATTGCTGACTACACTTCAAGGTGCCTGGTATATCAGCAAGTGAAGGCAGAGTGACAACCTCCTAAAGAGGTATTGCAACCACTACCCATACCAGCATGGAAGTGGGAAAATATCACTATGGAATTCGTCACTGGTCTCCCAAGAACTTCCAAATGAAATAATGTGATATGGGTTATTGTGGACTATCTTACCAAGACTACCCATTTTATCTATATTCAGGAAGATTTCTCTCTTGATCAACTTGCCAGGATTTATGTAAAGGATGTGGTAAGACTGTATGGAGTTCCACTTTCTATCATATCTGATCATGATCCAAGTCTCACATCAAAACTCTGGAGAAGTATTCAATAAGCTCTGAGCACTGAATTGAATTTCAGTATGGCCTATCACCCCCAAACTGTTGTCCAATCTGAAAGTACTATTCAAACACTCGACGACATGCTAATAACTTGCTCAATGAAATTTAAAGGTGGATGAGATCAACATCTCTATTTAGTTGAGTTATCTTACAAAAAAAAACTTACACTCAAGCATTCAAATGACACCCTATGAAGATCTATATGGGAATAGATGTATAAATCCTACTTGTTGGGATGAATCTGGTGAGAGAAAGCTTCTTGGGCCTGATCTTGTGCAAGAGATGACAGAAAAAGTCCATGCAATCCAACAAAACATTAAGGCTGCTCAGAGTCGGAAAAAGAGTTTTCGGGAAACCGTCGAAGGGACTTGGAGTTTGATGTTGGTGACAAATTCTTTCTTCGAATTTCACCTTGGAAGAGAGTCATGAGGTTTGGGAAGAAAGGGAAGATCAACCCTATGTACATTAGCCCATATGAAATCCTTGATCGTGTGGGAGCAGTGGCCAATCGGCTTGCACTTCCTCCAAATCTAGCCCAAGTTCATGATGTCTTCCACGTATCCCTCTTGAGGAAGTACATACCCGACCCTTCACATGTACTAAATCCAGAGGTGGTACAAATGGAACATGAACTCTCTTATGAGGAGCTGCCGGTGGAGATCTTGGATCGTAGAGACAAGGTTCTACGCAACAAGACTACCCACCATGGTAAGGTGTTGTGGAGGAACAAAAAATGTGAAGAAGCCACATGGGAATTAGAGGAGTCCATGAGACAGAAGTACCCACACCTTTTCCCAACATAGGGTACGAGATAAAATTTTGGGGACGAAATTTCTTAAGGGGGGAAGAATGTAACGACCTGACATTTTTAATTATATTTGTTTCCTAATTTTGTTTGTTATTTTATTTTATACTCAATAAAACTATATCCTTTAATTAATGAAGTGGGTATAATTAAAATGAGACCATTGGGTTTTGATTTTTATATGACTATTGGTCAATATGACTGTTGGTCAATATGACTATTGGAAACTATAATATTAATGTTGTGTTTTTATAAATATGGTTATCTTGGTTAATTAAAACAGAAAAAAGATTGAATGGCCTCATCCAGTAGACTATAGCCTTATGAAGCCCATCTGTCGAAGCTTGGGAAGGACGTAGCATCACTAAGATTTTCTCTAGACCCAGCCCAAGCCGAAGTTCAACGTATGAATCTTGAATAGAATTGCCTAAGGGAGAAGTTCAAGCTTATATAAATCACCACTCGGGCAATGTTGTCTGAGCCACCCCAAGATTCTATCACCATAACACACCTTACACTTAGGTCCTATGTTTGTGTTATAAGGGGTATGTAACAAGACCTTAGCTACATTATGTAATCCATTTATATAAATAAAATTGTTATTTCTTATTATGGCAAAGTTTGTGAATTTTAAATATCAGGATAAATATAGGATGTGAATTATTGATGAATTTAGGAAAAAGGGCATTTTAATATATTTTTTTATTCAATAAATAATTAATAATGTGAAATGATTTTCAAAAAATGGTATTCTATAGTTGTGATCAGTGAGAATTTTAGAGTCTAATAAGATCAACTTGATTTTTAGTGAATAGTAAGGTATGAATAGTAACATAACCGTATGAATATCAATGAATAGTATATCAACCAAAAAAATAGAAACTTCACCCATTAATGTATAAAAACATTTTAGACATCTTAAAAGTGAAAAAACGATCACAGTTAAAGTTTTGGTATTTTTATATGTCATAAATATTTTATTTACAATTTTATAATTAATTTAATAATTTAAAATGGAAATGTATTTTCATAAAATTTAATCACAAATTGTTACTTTTTTGTCTTATTGTTATATAATAATTTTATGGGACCTTGATTACTTTTTTAAGTTGTTACAAAATGAGTTATAGTTTTAAAGTTGTATTTTTGGAAAAAAATAATGATTTTATTTAAAAATTAAACTTAAAATATATAGAAAATTATTTTCATAAAATGGAATAAATTTTTGAATTCAGAGCATCTATATTAGGTTAGGGTGAATTTTTGGGATTTTTATGAAACAGTTGATTTATCAGTGAATAGTAAAAATGCAGTTTTGAGTTTAGGGTGTTTAATGACATCATTAATGATGTAATAATGATTTAATATTTCTAGTAGACTTATGAATTTTGAGATATTCTATGAGGTGTCCCAAGTGTCCAATACCAAGGGAAAATACCATGGTCAAGCCCATGGTTTTGCAAATACCACCGATGATGTGTCCCTTGGAAATTAATAATTTATTCACTCACTTTTCCTATAAATACCAAGAAATTTACTTCATTAATTTCATTCCAAAAACATCCTCAACTAAGTTATGGTCTCCTTACCTCCCAAGTGGTCCTCCCAAGGTTTCATTAAGCCCCCCAAGGTCTCGAACATCAATATTTCGAAGTTACTCTTTATGGTAAGGGATCCTTTCACCCTCCCCTTTTAAGTCATGACTTCCTTTATGTTGTGTCTTCTAATTTCCATATCTTTATGTTGAGGGTATGTTATTATATTTTCTAATTACTATAAATTAATGTATAATTTTTTAGATACCCTTTTCTCTTTCATCAATTTGTTTTCTGAATTTTTAAGTGACGCCATTAGGCTGCTGAATTTTTCATAAAAGGAATCACGTCTTCTCTTTTCTTTCATGTTTTCTTTTCATGTGGCATGTCATTAAAATTTCCATACCATATTATTATCTCCTTTTATTATCTATTTATACTATATTATAAGTTATTTATGAGTGGGTTACTCTTGTACCCTCTCTTTTCAATGTTTTCTAAAACCATGTTATATAGCCGTTATGCTGCAGAAATTTCGCCTCAAAATTTCTATCTCTTTCTCTTAAGAAATTATCTTGTTTTTTATGTGAATACCAAGAACTATTTAATTTCTATGGGTGTTCATAAATATACAAAAATTATACATTTTATTATGGAATTGACATACATATAACCATTACTCCCTTTCCATGGTTTATAAATGATATAATGATCTTATTTTTAAGAACTTTTAAAACGTCATGATTTTGAAATGAAACCCATTTATTTTATTCTCTATGGGTTATTTATTAAATGTTTGATTATGATCTATTTGGATCACATGAAAATAAATTCATATTAAGGGTTCTCCTGGATATCTCTCTAATGCATTGGGTAAAGAATTAATCTATAGAGATGACAAGTTTCACGATACCTTGGTAATTTTTATGACACCTTAGGGATAAACCTTAGTGATATGTTCATGAACGTCTAAATGAAATGTTGTAGCCACATATTCAAGTTATGACTCAAGTTATTTTTTTATGATATTCCTATTCCTGATTTCCAAGAAACTAGACTTTAAAGATCCTCTGTTTGTAAAATGTAATGAAAAGTTATGTAATAAAAAGGCGGGATGATATAAAACTTATATCATTCATGTAGTTGAGATATTATTTAAAAAAAATATTTCTATTTATTTATTGGGACATCCTAAAAAGACAATAATATCTTATTTATTATCTAGAGAAAGGATATTCATTATGAAGTAATGTCCTCTGTTTAAATAATGAAAAAATCATTAACATGAAGTGGATAATATATATATATATATATGAAACATTGTGTGAAAATTGTGTTTTACTTTTCATAACTACCATTTATAGTGATAATAAAATTTGTGAAAACAACCATAGGTTGATCACACCATGGAGTAGGTCCTCACATTGGGACCAAACCTTATAAAAAATATTTTGTGTTATTCCTATATTTCTTTTATTGCATATGAGATAAAGAGAGATTAAAGAGTGAATTATGACATTAATTGGTCACAATGGTTTTAATTAAAATAATGAATTTATAAATAGATAAAATATAGGTTCTACTGATTCACACCCTCTCAATAGTAACATAAATGTCCTAAGATGAGAAAGTGGTATCATAGAAAAACAGGTTCCCTTGAGTTTCTACTCTTATGGATTCTATTATAGAGATTCATTATTCTATGAATAGTAAGGTAGTTCATTATTTTGATGTAAAGAATTTTTATGAGTATAAGAATAAAATTCTACCATATATGCTATCATAAGTGATAGAAGTAAGTGATTTTGTCAATTTTTCCTATCCACCAATTATAAGAGACAATGACAATAATTTTGAAGAAAAAAGAAATCACGTGGTAAATGGGAAACCAAGAAAATATATCCAATCATCTTTATCAATAAAAGTGTACATCAAGGTAATGGGGTTGTAAACAACTAATTATAGTTGGGAAAACTATAAAACATTTATGAAGGAAACTTCTAAATCACATAAGTAAAATTGAAAATATGGAAGACTGAATGTGAAGATGTAAGAATGGTTAGAGATGAAAATCTTGATGAAAATTTCATAAGGATTAATTATATTATTATCCATATTAAAGGATTTTGTGACAAAATGGATGATTAAATTATGGTCGTAAAATTAATGTGAAACTTTATTGATATATTTGACTGAAATATTTCATCTTTGGAAGAAATACAAGACAAATATCTTGATAAATTACACAATACTATCCTGAATTGTGTGATAATAAATTATCCAGTCTTCATCAAAATGGTAAATGATTTTACCAATTTCATAGTTATGAACAAGCTAAAGATAAAGGAGGAAAAAATATTTGAACCCCAAAGTGATTTAAATGAGGATGATGATAGTGATGATAATTATAAGAAAATCATATCTCTCACATCCAAACATAATAAAAGGGGAAGATGAAAGTACACAGAAAAACTATTAATTAAATGTTTTATGTGTGGTGGTATTAAAATTTTTACTATATATTGTCCAAAAAATGAAGAAAGTTAGGGAATCAGATGATGAAGAAGAAGAAGAAAAATCACAATGGTAGTTGAAAGTAAATTCTAGTAGAAGATAAAATAAAGTCAATGAAAAAAAATAAGTCTATTAAAAATAGGAATATAATTTTTATACAAAAATTGTATGAAGATAGTTCTTCCATAAGTGATCATTTATACAATGACTATTTTATAAAGGAAACCAACTTTATGAATTTTTTTGAAATAAAAGACGACAGTTCGAGTAGTGAAGTAGAAGGATATGTGGATTATATGATTATACTACTTAAAACAGAACATGAATCCTATATGGAATGAAATGTTAGGCTCAAGAAGGGAGATAAATAATATAAGAAGGATGTTGTTCTACTAAAGAAGGTTTAATATGAGTTTCAAAACAACGAATGTGGATACATTGAGGAGATAAAACTTCTCAAGAAAAAAGTGGCCGATAAATAAATAATTATAAGAGTATCAAAGAATAATATAACTAATTAGGATGAAGAAATTTTTAAGTAGGAATCAAAGTGCCTCAAATATTAAAATAATCTTAGAGTGATGAATATTTATTATGTTAAATTAGGCGAATAAAAGGAAAAATCATCTCAGAATGCTCAGAAAAATTGTTTCACTTATTAGGTAAATTATAGACTAATTAAATTTGAAAATATTAAATATATAAAACCAAATATTTTAGGTTTAATAATTAATTATGGGAAAACTTTTGTTGAGAAAACCCCTTAAAATAAATTTACCTCATTTATGGTGGTAATGAATGTCCAGAAGAAGACATGACCAATTTCGAAAACACGAGATGAATTTTAATGAAATACCCAATAGTTTTTATGCAGATTAAAATCTAGGGGATACAAATTGTTATGAAAAACTTATAGAAATAAATCTTTTTTGTTGGTATAACATTTATCTCCCTTTGAATCAATGTTGTCTATAATTTTGGGGGATTTTCTCAGATAATATGAGCAACTGATATATGATATGAAAAATAAAGAATAAAAATGGATATATGATGTCTTACCAAAATAGGATTGAAGTAATTGAGACAACATAGGGAATATGTGACCAGCAAGGTCACTGTACTGTTGAGTGTTTAAATATTCCTCCAGATCACTAACAAAAAATTCCAAAATATGAGAATATTCAAAATAAAATAAAGACTAAAAAATCATTGATTATGAAAGTTTATTTTAAGGACCAAAAAATGGGAAGAACCTTTATTATTAATAGTGGATTACATTCAAATATTATAGGAGATACCAGGATCTAGAAAAATATTGAGGAATATTAGGGATGCTCTATGACCTTTGGAAATAAGATCTCATTAAAAATCAATGGAATTCATTAAAATGAAATTCAATGATCCAAACTAAAGTCACATGATGTTTTATTTTTTGATTGTCTCAAACATAACTTACTGAGTTTCAGTAAATTATAAGATGATCTTAATGAAGAAATTCTCAATAATAATATTTTTCTTATTAAAAGAATAGATTATGGAAGAATTTTTATAATAGTATAAATAACCAGTGGAAATTTATTTCAGAATGGAGATCCCATAAATTCCTATTATCTCCGTGCAAGAGAAAAAAAACCTATAGAAAATAATATTTATCCATATTATTCAAAACAAAATTGAGTAATATTTTAGAATAAAATATGGTTACATATTTTTCTCAATTAACTTGAGATAATTATTAGGTTTGTACAACCTATTCAAAATGGAAAATAGTTCAAGGGAGAAAAAATAGAGTGGAGACACAGTCAACAAGGACTTTATAATTAATTTAATTAGATTTATGTGGGAACATGAGACATAAATCTATATAAAGTGTTGTTTTTATTACATTTTTTGATGATTTCATAAGAATAACAAGAGTGTTCTTTTAAAGAACAATTTATAAGCAATTGATATGTTCAGAATCTACATGAGAGAAGTTGAAAGAGATCTTGTATTTCAAAATAAGAAATTGAGATATGAAAATGGTAAGGAATACAATATAAGTGATTTTGAATCTTACATTGTAAATTATTGAATAATACATCAATATATCACCCCTTATACACCACAATAGAATAGAGTTTTTGAAATAATGAACAAAATTATTGTAGAAATGGGGAGAAAAATTCTTACTGAGTTTGGTAGATCAAACTTATTTTATAGAGAAGAAGCTTGTATAGATGTTCATATATAAAACCAAAGTTTTTTTCGGATAAATTCATATTATAATTAATATAAAATTTGGTATAATAATAATCCTACATTTAGAGACTTTTTAGTCTTTGGGATCCTTTTCATCATCAAAATAAAAGGCACAAATCAGGGGAAATTTGATGAGAAAGCTACGGAAGGTGTCTTTCTTGGATATATATGCAATGAGAAAGGATATATATTATGGAATAAGAGACTTCAAAAAATGGTTGAATGTTATGATATCAAAATAATTGATAACTAACCTATAAATAATGATTCAGATGAAACAATTTCTAAAGAATATAATGAAAAAATAGGAAAACTTCAGAATAGATCAGTGAAAAAAATCTCGAAGTTAAACCCAATGTAGGAAGTGTTGATTCTAATCAGATATTTTATGAAGAAGAGATTTATAAAATATAAAAAAACTAATAATGGTTGATGAAACTTGTAAAAAATTAAATATCATTGGAGAACATTATATACCTATAATAAGTAGAAGAAATATGTGATATGATGAGTGAACAATAGATCTAAATAGAAAAAGTTTGTGATTTGAAAACCATGCATAATTTCTCTCTAGAATTGGGCTTAAATCAATAATATAAGACTTTGAACATGAAGAGTTTATTGAGTCTATGAATGAAGAGCTGAGTCAAATTTAAATTAATTCCATATGGGTTTTTATTTCAAGACCTAATGATTAAAATGATATTAGAACCAAGTGGGTATTTATAAATAAGATAAATAAAAAAGGAAAGGTTGTCAGAAATAAATCCAAAATAGTATGTAAGAGATACTCTCAAGTAGAAGATTTTGATTTTGAAGAGGAATTTTCTCTAGTTTCATGGTTGGAAACTATTATAAAGTTAAATTCTATTGTAGGATATATGACATATAACATCTACCATAGGGATGTCAAATCATAAATCTTAAATGGATAAATTGAAGAAGAGGTGTATATTAAGAAAACTGATTGGTTTTTCCTTGATAGCATTGACACGATGATGTGTAAATTGAAGAAAGATATTCATGGATCAAATTAGTCCCAAGGACCAAGTATTCTAAAATGGATAACTTCTTGAAGGAGTTAAAATTTATTTATGGAAAATTAGATAGAAACCTATATATAAAATAAATAAATAATGGTATTCTAATTATAGTTGTATATGTTGATTATTCCATTTATATAGGTGATCATGAAAATTATTTTAGATATTTTCAAACAAAATTAAACAATAATTTTAGATTTCCATACTTGGTGAGATGTGATACTTCTTGGGGTATCAAATCATTCAAAAATAAAATTTTACTTTCTTATCTCAAGAAATTTGAAATAGAAAAATCAAATCTAGTGTCTCTACCCATTAAAGTGGATTGGAAGTTGTTAAAGGATGTAAATTTAGAAATTATTAATCAAATATATTTTTGAAGATTGAATGGGATTATAACTTATCTAAAAACTTATAGATTAGATATTTTATATGATATGATCTTATATACTAGATATTAGAGCAATCTAAAGGATTCATATCCTATGTATTCCAAAAGAGTTCACAGATATATCAAAGGTATTATGAACTTTAGGTTACTTTACAGAAAATAAACAACTTGAATTTTTATGATTTTATAGATGTTGATTGGGCAGGTGACTTTGATGGTTAAAGGGTCCCTCTTAGGTAGAATTTTTCTCTTAGGAGATAGTTTTATTAGTTGTCACTATAAAAAATAGAATTATGTCATACTAATCACTGTAATGGATAAATATTTTACTTAAACTAGTGACTGAAAAAAATTATTTAGATGAAGGAATAATTAGACGATTTAAGGGTGAAATTTGAAAAGATCTTAGAATTCATTATAATAATAAAAGTGCTATATATATTTCTAAAAATTTTATACAACATTCAAGATCAATAAATATTGATATCCTATTTCATTTTATTAAGTAGAAAGTGTAAAAATAATATATAAAGTTTTAATTTATTCCAAATCCAGATCAATTAGCAGATATCTTCACCAAAGCTATTCCTATAGATTTATTTGAGACAATATAGCTAAACATGAATTTTTAACCTCTGCTAAGACCTTAAAAACATTTATTTGAGATTCCCACAATACATTGGATTCTATTATCAAAGGGGTAGAAATTGAGTACTCATCATCCTCTAAGGAAAGTGGTTTGTGAATTTAATGTTTTGGTTACTATAAAAAGTGGGTGAAATGGTATTGAGAATTGATGTGGATATTCTAAGTCACTTGAAAAAACCTTCTTATCACCAAGAGATGTAATTCTATTTGAACACTACCTTATCCATCTATGTGGTGTCAAGACATTTCTCTTTGAGGAAGTCTATGATTTTATAACACTTATTGAGTACTATTGAAACTACCATATTGGTTGAAAACAAATCCAAAGTGAGATATTGAAGGGCCACTATATTTATTGTTTACATCTTATTTGTTGTCAACCAATAATTATGAGGCTACAAATTTAAGACCCCTACTAGGAAATTCTAGGAAAATTTGGAAAATTTAATTGTGAAATTTTTTTGATCTGATATTAATTATTGAAGACATGTAAAAAAGTAATTTTTAAGAAATAAAAAATTAATAAAATAATAGACACTACTGGAAATATGACTTTTACCAACAGTTTTGGCCAAACCGTTGGTATAGTTCATTAATTTGTACCTATACCAACGGTTTTGCCAAAATGTTGGTATAGGTCAATTATAGAGGACCTATACCAATGGTTTGGACGAAATCGTTGGTATAGGTCCATTATAGAGACCCTATTCCAATGGTTTGTCCAAACCGTTGGTATAGGTCCCCCATATACCAACATTTTGTCCAAAACCATTAGTATAGGTCCCAAAATCAAAGGACCAATACCAATGGTTCTCAAAACCCTTGGTAGAGGTCTATACCAATGGTTTTGAGAACCATTGGTATAGGTACATGTATTTTTAATGGAATATTCTTATAGAGAACATTAAATAAATCATAATTTAAAAGATTTATGATAACACACATATATATTTATGAAATTATGTTCACAAAAATCATGTTATGTTAGTGGTTAAGTTGTTCAATCATAAACTAGAGGTCCTGGGATCAAATCCCACAAGATGTTTTTTTTGAAATACATATACCAACAGTTTTATGGAACCGTTGGTATAGATTTTCATATTACTTATACCAACGGTTTTCAAAACCATTGGTATAGGTCTATACCAATGGTTTTCCCAAAACCGTTGGTATAGACCTATCCTCATGGCTTACTTGGCCACGGTCCTCCAAATCGTTGGTATAGGGTATTTTTCCAGTAGTGGGAATACCATCCCAAATATTTATTTTCATAAAGATAAGAAGAATAATTGATGTTGGAAATGTAAAAAGATATTCATATATTTTTTATGACCAGTATTAAATTACGGAGGACATAGATATTTTTATATAATTTCATAAATAATAATTCTTGATTTGACGTTTGGAATTTTATTTTTATGATTAAATTTCAACTTAAAAAAGTTTCCAACCATACAACATCACCTAAAAAACTTAATCATTTACATATGGGAGGCCTGATCAACCACACATGGGAGTCATCTTGGAAATCCCACATGGTGTAAGGTATGATTGGGATGTATGTAGGCCTATATGAGCATAAAAAGTGTATATATAGGTTGGTATTGGTTTCTAGTGGGACGGTGCTAGTGTGACACATCCCATGTGGCGTGCGATGAATGTGTGTGTGAGTCAATATCCACTGTTACTAGCTTGAATTAGTAGGGGGAACAACTGATTAATATGGGATCCCAAAATAACACTAAATATAGATGTGGGATAGGATGAACTTCTAAATTATTCCTCTATATTAGCACATAGAGAAATAAATTTGGTCAATATATGTGTTTGATCCAGATCATTTGATGAATCTCTCATTGTATTCTACATCTAATAATGTTCAAAGGCTATTGTTTTCTAGTGTTCTTCATGTAGGGGATACCATGGATCAAAACTGACAAATCACAAACTTTTCATGGTCATTACAATGGCTCATAAAAGTATCGACATCATGCATGAAACTATGCCTTTATTTTATGTAAATAATTCAAAGTTTTATCATTAAGTTGAATGAAAATGAAGTTGCAGAAGGATGATAATGACTAGATAAAAGAAGGATGTAATAATAATTGTATACACATGAGTAATTTATCACAAAAAATAAAAATAGAAGACTCCATGAATATTTATGTATCATTGAGAAAGCTTGAAAAAATCAATTTATTTAGGAAAGGTTGTACACATATTTTTTATGAGGATATAAAACGAGCCTTGACATGACATTATTCTAAGATAAAGTGTAGTGTGAGACAATAGTATTTTTCCTATAAATACGGATGCATAGAGCCAAGGAGTTATCATTTGATATATGATAAATATAACTTATTTTTCAAAAAAAATAGTGCAATGTGAAGCATATAATTACAAAAAAAGAAGGTCTCTCATGATAATATTTTGTGTAGGAGAAGAATCATTTGTAGGATTCCTGACTTTTGAATCACAAAATCAAAAGTTTCAGATAAATTTTTTTACACAACCTTTCTCTAGTTTTCATGATCACTTTTGATATATCATGTATATTATTACACGAAGATAAAAAATCTTGAATTGTGCTAGAATAGTTCAAAATATTTTCACGAAGGAGAAGAGTGTCTGTGATAGTGAGTATAAATTGCATGTATACATGCATATCATAATTCAGACTCACTTTAGTGATATATCTAGAGCTTTCATGATGGTTTTGTGAGATCCTATATTCACATATATTTATCTTATGTTAAGGGTAAGGACACTTTTTTACATGCATGAATTCTCTCAGGCTTATGAGTACTATCATGAAACATTGATAAAGCATCCAATAAGCTTGATATTAAATGTATATAATTCAAGAAGATGATATATTCTTTAATGAAAATATATCTATTTGTTTAGTGGTAAATCCTAAAAAGATAAAATGATCTTATTAATTATCAATATAAAATATATTCTTGATGAAATTATGGCCTCAGTATAAATAACACCAAAAATATTTTATAATAAGTGGATAATACCTTTCTGAAACATTATGTGAAAAATATTCTACAATTTTCATCTCTACAATTTATAGTGATAATAAAATCCATGAAAGAAACTTCTTTTAAATTTTGACTAGGATTAGGTCCTCTTATTTGGATCAAACCTTGTAAAAACATATCTTGTGTTATACTTTTCTTTCTTTTCTTACATATGAGTAAGCGAGAGAGATTAAAGAGTGAATCATTAATTTAATTAGTCCCAAAAATTTTATCTAAAATAAAAAATTCATAAAAATATAAAACATAGGAAATACTGATTCAAAACCTCTCAGTAGTACCCTTAATGACATGATATTAATAGATATTATGTTGGATATTATGTTATTGTTTTATTCAATACTTAGTGAGAGGGACTTGGTGAGTTTGGGAACTTATTATAAAAATTTTGGTGATGAGTTAGTTTCACATTTTCTTCACATGGATTTTTTAATGATTTATTTCTCTTTATCATGGGGGAATATAGGGATGATAATAATAAGTATAATATTTATGTTCACCCTATATATATATATTATTTTAGGAGCGTAGGAGATGGTTGATGATTGATATGTACTTAATAGTTTGTGGAGTTGTTCATGAGCTATTTGGGATTCTAGGTTACTTTCAATGATTTGATTTCAGTGCTTGTAGTTTTATTTTATATCTATTTTAGTGCATCTCACAATACATATATATATTTGAGATATATTTTCTTGAGCAAGAGTAGTATAATGGTTTTGTCTTATCTCCCCTTTCTCATGTTGTTTAGTGGGAAATGCCTCTCATTTGTGTGTATGATGTACCCTTGGTGATTTTTTCAAACCCATGGACTATTGAATGTGGGAATCATGCATTGTTACCTCCCTTTTGTCAATTACATTATAGGTTGGGTACCTTTTGGGGTAGGGTGTCATGATAGAGTGGTATCAAAGGTTCAAGTTGATGGATATGATGGATTTTGGAGGTGGAAATTGGTGAGGTCTACATTGGATGGTATGGTAATGTAATCAACTGAACTTATTAAGTGAGTTAAATTGTGGAGATCAACTAGTACACATGTATTCAAACCCCCCTTGGTCTGATGCACAATCCTTTAAGTTTACTGATCCTAATAAGAGAAACGATACAGGTTTTGGGTTATAAACCTAGAAAAGGATCCCGAATTCTTCTTATTTACACATGTGTTGGAAATGGATAAACATTGAGTTAATTTTAAACCTTAAATAATTAATTAATTATAAATATTTCATATTATTGGTTTATTACTTCGTAACCATTTTTTATTTTATAGGTATGTCTCCGGGTCTATACCCTCATTAGGTTTAAACCAAATATTTTTAGAAGGATATTCCAGAAGATCACTAAATGATCAAGGTCAATGAAGATGAAGCTTGATAGAGTACACGCTCAGTGTTTTGATTCTAGAGTTTGATGCAGTATGGGGGGTCCATTTGAGACTCATTGAATGTAGACTGGTTAGAAGAGGTAGAGATATCCTTCATTTTGATTTATTCTTGGAAGGAGCACTGAGTTTGGTTGGAAGTGAAAATTCTTTATGAAGAAGCAAGGAAGTTGTGGTTATTGTTCCCTAAGAATCATAAGGAGGAATATATCTCATGGAAGAAGTTCTAAGACTAGTATTTAGCTGAGTTTCCTTCTTCAACTGTAAGGGAAGCCAGTATCCAAGATCATATAACCATTCGGTAGGGGAGTTTTAGAATGTATGAGTTTGTGTTTTATTTCAGGACCCTTATCTAATATGTTTGGGCCTATTTTATGATTATGAGGTTAGGGAGAGTCATTTTGGGGAGGCTTTATTCATAGAAATCTAGTTCCAGGTCACCCATTTTATGCTGCTAATGTATCTTGGGTTGCTGGAGAGAGTATAAGTCATCAAGAAGATGATGGACAAGTTCATATTCTCCTAACAGTGGATTAATTAGGATTATATGTATAGAAGAGATATTTTTTGGGGTTCCCAATTGTTAATACAGAAGATATTTTAGATAAACTGTGCTAGGTTCCTTCCCTCACCATCTCGTTTCCTTAAGGGTGGTGGATCTTAGGCCTTTGGAAAGGGATCATATACATGTTTTTCATGTGGTGACCATGATTATCTGTAGTGAGAGTGACTTAACTTTTTATAGAGTTAATTTTTGTTAGGTTATCTACTTTAGTTTCCTCCATTTCAGTAGTTTCAATTGAGTAACCAGTGGAAGTGTTCTCTGGTCCATTGATTATTAGAGGAGAGCAGGGACTAGAAGAGGATAATCCCATGATATTCCCCACCATCGGGGGGATATAAGGGATATGGATAAAGTCATGGATTGTTTTATTCTCTATAATTTCCATATACAATAGAGTTAGAAATTTTTCAAGGTAACCATTTCTTGTTTTTGACTTTGGTGAATGCATTTTTTGATTTAGGATCTATGCACTCCTTCATATCCCCTACCCTAGTCTGTGCATTGGGACTTGAGCTAGAGAGACTTCCAGTTCCCTTATAATTGACTATTATAGTTATATGTTGAGCTTATCTATGAAATGTATGAATAGATTTTGAGCTAGTTTTCTAGTGGCACTGTTCTTGGCTATAATTCTCATCTTTGCAGATACATCTATATGACATCATACTTAAAATGGACTAACTGTATTCAGTGCATGCTAACATGGATTGCATAAAAAATATATTATGTTCTATGATGCTACTGGAGAGTCTACGATGTTCAATGGTGAGTGAGACCCTATGATGGTATGAGGTTTATTCTATCATTATCATTTTTGATGGGCGAGATGATGCTCAGTTTTTTTTAGGTTCAAGTGATGGTGGTTCTTATGGTAGTGGAAGATTACTCTAATATATTTTATAAGGAGGTTGAGGTGTTACCCCTTGATGGGAGATTTATTTCAATATATATATATATATATATATCTAAGTGCTTCTCTAATATGGATGTCTCTATATAGTATGGTGACTTCAAATCTACGAGAGCAACATATTCTGATCAATTATCTTTTTTAGGGAGGCTTTGTTCAGCCAAGTGTGTCACCTTGGGGTGAAACATTTCTATTTTTAAATAAGGCTAATTTAAGCATCCATATATGTATTGATTATCATTGATTAAATTAGGATATATTAAATAATATATTCCCTCATTCATGGATTGGGGAAATATTTAATAAGCTAAAATAATATTATTAGTTCTGAAAGATCTATATACAATGAGGATATCATTTTATGAAGATAAAGGATGAGGATTTACCAAAGGAAAATTTATGATTTCATTATGGGAATTAAAATTTCATTGTGATACCGTTAGGTGTGATGAAAACTATAGCTATGTCTATGGGTTTGATGAATATAGCATTATGAGAGTTCTTGGATCAATTTATTGTTGTTTTCATCGATGAAATCCTTGTGTAATCCACATTAGGGGAGAATAATGTGTAGAATATGTGAGGAGTTTTGGGATTTTTTCACCTTAAAAAATTATTTAGGAAGTTTTATAAGTGTATGTTTTGGGCCTTTAAAGTTCATTTCTTAGGGCGTATCATATCCCAACATTGTTTAGCTTTGCATATTTCAAAGATTGAGGTGGTTGTTTGAAGTTCCAAAGGATAAAATAACAATTGAGAGGGGGGGGGGGGTGGGTCCATCGGTTTTTGAATTTTTATAAGAATCAATATTTTACAAATATAACCCATAAAACCTTTTAAATTTCATTACCTTATCATATTTTAGTATAAAATCATGCATAAAAATTTAGGAAATAAAGTAAAGAACATGATATTTACAAGGTTCAACCTCAATGTGAGAAACTAAATCCTTTCAATATCCACTCCCATGGGTCTATGAAAATTCTCAATATTGAAGAATTTAATAAAACTTGTTACAAATCCCTTTAGACACATTCTATATCTATATATAAATGATTATAAATACCCTATAATTTTACAATTTTTTTCAAAAAAAAATGTTATAGGATAAAATTATAAAGACTTTAATCAGCTCCACAAAAGTTACTGGGTCTAATGATCATGAGTCTGATGGCCCTCATACCAATGAACAATGTATGATAGACTCAATGTAATAGATTTATTCTGATACACTCATTCCAATTCTTCATTTCTTAATCTACACCTGAAAAAACTTTCTATTCTATTAATAAAAAACCTTTTCTATAAAAAATCTACTCAACTACCTAGACCAATCTTCCTTAGTCTGATATTCCTCATCCTAGTAAACAAAACATTCAGATATCTGATCTTCTAATGAGATATCATTTAGGTAAAAATCACTAACACAAACTCTACAACACTTCTAATTTTTTCACATATGAATATTATTGAAGTATGATGTACTTTTCTTTCTATTTATAGGTGCACTATAATAGGAAATTAAAGAAGCTGATAAGATTTTTCAAGTCACTCAAATTCCAAAAACTCTGAATTTCATGTCCATTTGAACATTACCTTTGATTGGAACAAACCATATCAATTTGTCTAGTATTTTCTAGAAACCTATTGAATTACACATGAATTCTTATTGATTTCTCAGAAAAATATTAGAAACTAATTTTCATAAAACTCAGTTTGTTAGAACTTCTCAGTCCAATTTTAAATTTTAAAATAAACTCAATCTGATTTGAAATTATAATAGAAAACAAATATAATTTTATTTTCTAATTGAAACTCAGTAAAATTTTATTTTTTAACTAAAAATTATTAAAATTTTACTTTCTTAATGAAACCCTTTATGATTTGAGTTTCTAATAGGAAATTATTCTGATTTTATTTTCAAATTAACACCCACTGTAATATTATTTTCTAACTAAAACTCATCCTGGAATGACTTTATAATTTAAACTTAGTATCATTTAACTTTTTAATAGAAACTCGGTCTTATTTTAATTTTGAATTGAAACTGTGTCCAATTTGACTTTCTTCTTCACCTTAGTCCAATCTAACTTTCTTCCTCAGCTCATTCCAATTTGACATTCTTCCTCATCTCACATGAATTGGAATTTCATCCTAAAATTTAGTCCAGTTTCCTTTCTTCCTCGCATTCAGTAAAATTGAATTTCCTCCTCACATTCAATATAATTTTACTTTTGTCCTCAGATTCAGTCTAATGTAAAGGCATTATAATCCTTCTAATGTACTGGAATAGGAAAATTATTCTACCAACTTTTTTTATATCATGAATTCTTTATCATATTTCATAAAGTTGAAAAAAATCTAAAATCATTATCATATTTTTTTTTGGAAAGTTTACAACTTCCCAAAATTCAAGACACCAGAAATTTAAAACCAACTTCTTTTTCAGATACTCATCAAATTTTGTTTTTATAAGAAAAAAATTTTATGATTATATCTTTCCAATAACCAAATTAAATAAACATTATACTTCTATCTTCATGAAAAATTTAGAATCCAGTAGACCTTGGTCTGAAAACATGTGTTCGAAAAATAAACTTTTACCTAATTTATAAAACATTATTTTACAAAAATATTATTTTTCAAAAATTAAAACGAAATTTAAAAAAAATACATCATAAAAAGATATTAATTTTTTCAGGGGTATCCCCCATTTATGTTGCAAAAGTGAAGAGTTTTCATGGTTTTATAGGCTACTATAGAAGGTTCATACTCTATATCTCTCATTTTGTGACTCTTATGAAAGCCTTGAATAAATGATTATACATTATTTTGGACTGACAAGTGTCAGGTATCTTTCAAGTATCTGAAGGAGAATTTGTTCAAAGATCTAGTTCTTTATTTTTCAACAGAGGGTGTTCAATTTGATATTTTTTATGACACTTTATATACTGTCTTGGGAAGTTTCTCAATGTTGTAGGGATATGGTATTTCTTATGGGTCTCAAAAATTACATCCCCATGAACATAACTATTCCAACTATGATCTGTAGTTAGAATTAGATGCATTTATCCTGAAATTTTTGTTATATTAATTCATTGGTGAGCACTTTATGGTATTCACCAATATAACGATCCTAGGTTTTTCTACTCCCAGTGTGAACTGAACTTGAAAAAATGATGGTGGATAAAATTATTGCAGTAAAATGACTTAGATATTTCCTATACACATGGATAGGTAAATATTGTTTCTAATTTTCTAATCTTGAATACAGTCAAAGATTACATGTGTTAATATGGGGATTCTTAAAGAGTTATAGAAGATCTATCTAAAATTATTCTTGATATGGGAGAGGTTGGTGGTATAGGATTCCATTTTCAAATGATATTTTTGTCATCATTAGTGCATAAGGGGTAGGATTCCTAGCTAGGGAACTCTGAGATGTAGGTATGGTGAATCTGAGTTGTCTATAGTGATTCCCATGATGGATGGTCTAAGGATGATTGACATTGGGTGTTGTTCTAAGGGAGGATTTATGTTTCTTCAGTGATGTGTGAGATGGTTCTTCAAGTGTTCCCCAACTTACCCTTAGTGTTACATATTTTTAAGAAAAAGATATACCATTCCCCAAGTGGATAGTTTTGGTGTCCTATATTGAAGAATTCAGTTGCTGAGTTTGTATCATTATGTTTTTTTTAGAAAGTGGAGGGTGAACATAGTGTTCCTGATGGTCTTCTATAACAACAATATATTCTTCAGTGGAATTTGGAGGACATATCAATGGACTTCATCACCAATTTACATCAATATCTGGGAGTTCATGATGCTATATGGGTGATAATATCCAATTTTATGAAATAAGATAACATTTTATCTATCCAGGAGTCAAAATCATTTGAGGTTTTGTCAAGTTAGTATCTGGAGAAGGGGGTGAGGTGCCACATAATCTTGATAACAATCATCAATTATTAGGATACTTGTTTTATCTGTATACTGTGGAGAGTTCTCCAGTATAATTTTGGATCTGATTTTTTATTAGATATAACATTTATCCATATATGGATGATCAAAATGAATAGACTATATAGACTCTTGAGGAAATATTATGTTCTTATATCCTATATTTTATAGGTTTATTGATGTGACGCCTTCCCCCAGTTCATTTATCATACAAAAATAGTTTTCAATTTACTATTTTTATACTACCATTTGAATATTTTTATGGATAACATTTAAAATATTCATCTTTTTGTAATGAGGTCATATAAATAATAATTCATCAGATAGAACTAGTTTAGATCATGATAAATATGGTTAATGTGATTCATAAGAGGTTAAAGGAACAACATGATCACCAAATATCATATAAAAACCTTAGGAGGAGACCTATAGAGCTTGGAATTGGAGATCATATGTTCGTGAAGGTGAATCTTTGTCTATGGTAGTGAAGGTTTGGTAGGGTAAATAAGCTTTCTTCCAAAATTTTTGGACCTTTTTAGGCATTGTATAATGTTAAATATGTTGTGTTTTAGATAGAACTTCCCCCCTCAGATGAGTCAGATTCATGATTTCTTTCATGTGTTGTAACTTCATAGATATATTTTTAATGATTCTAATATCATATATTGGCGAGATATTGATGTTGATGATGATGCAACCTTGAAAGAGTGGCCTATAGAGATCCTGGACCGCCATGAGAAGGTGTTATGTAGTGTGCTATTACCTAGGTTTTGACTTGTAGAGACACAATGGCCTAAAGGAGTGAACATGGGAACATGATTCATAGATATAAAATCAGTATCTGATGTTTATAATGTTTATATCGTCCTTTATATCAATATTTTTATGATGTAGAACTTTATCTATCTTATGATATGAGTTTCTATTACTTGATGCATTATTTGAGGCATTTTTCCAATTTGAGAGGTATATACCCCAATATATTTTTTGGGATCTCATTGTGAGTGTTTAATACTTTACACCATATTCCTATAAGTGAGGTGTTTATGCTCACGTGATTGTGGGATTCTTGATAGATATCTCAAGGGGTGGTTACTCATGGAACACTTTTTTAATTTTCTTCTATTTAAGTTTGGATCTAAATTATATTCAGAAATACTTCATTGAGAGGTATCTAATATATGTTCTTAGATCCTTCTATTCCACTCCAACACATGTTTCCAAGATTTATGGTTCTTTGAGTATGATTAGAGTAGGTTCAGTGGGGTTTAGAAGATAGAATAATAAAGGAGGATGAGTTCATGATATCAATTTTAGTTCACAACTTGAGGGAATAGTTTAAGGTCTAAATAGGAATTCATGGACTAAGAGGGGTGGTTTTCAGGGTGTGATTTAGGATTTAAATTAGGGGTTCACAAAATGAAATGGGGAAGTCATAAATTTGATCATTTTTTACTTTAAAACTCATGACATTAACATAATGTTCATGATGTGAATTGATTTAAGTTTATTTGATTGAGCCACCACATCTTTCTATGGGATTTAAAACATAATCCATTCATGATGTGAATGATCCATTCATGCCTTGAATCTATGACTAGAAATGTGCCAATATATCTCATTAAAAAATCATATATTCTAAAACCCTATAACTCTAGAAAGCCATAGGATTTCTCTCAATTAATTTTAAATCCCATTATAATGATATTGATCCCTGTTTTCCCATGTTCAATCTATGGTAAACTGAGGATAGTTCCCCTCTTTCTCTTGTGATTTATTCTATATTCCATATAATTTCCTCCCATTCTATATTTAAATAATATATAGGTTGATTTAATTTGTTGTTATGGAGTTCTTTTGATGTTTGTTTTTATGGTTGTAGGGTGGAATCATTTTAGGGTTTTAATTTCCTTTTAGGAGAGGTGATCAATGATTTGTATTAGCTGTTTCATTCTCAATAAATATTTAAAGCCCTATATTGTGAGATTAATTGATTCCCTTATTATTTTTATGTGAAATAATAATTTTATCATTCATTATCTATTTGGGTAACAATTTTAATTAAACTTACAAAATAATAAACTCAATTAAGGAATGAATCTTGGTTTAGGTTGTATCAATCACATGTGTTTCCACCCTGATAATAGTTCACCTATTATTTTTATAGTTAAAGAATTAACAATGTTTATTCCATTTTTATTATTTTTTATTATGTTATGGATTATAATTATTTATATGAAGAAAATGGTTATATAATATTAAGCCAATAATTCTTGTTGGCGAAATAATTAAAGAGGCATTTTTAAATAAATTTTTATTTCTTATGATTTGATGGAAATCAAAGTGAATCTTAATTCATGTTTAGTTGAAACTTTTCTTTATTATGTGAATTTAATTTTATAAATAAAACAATTATGGTAATTCATGTTTGATAAATAATAAATAACATAGTAATGAAGGATGTTTATAAGGAACAAAGAGGCATGTTAATTAGATTATTTCTTACTTATAGTTTAATGAAATAAGAAGTTATTATTGAAAGAATGAACAAATAATTCATAGATATTTATATATTATGCCTTAGGTTACCTATGGTTGTAACCTTTAATAAATTAATAGGTAAATTCAAGATGGTAATGAACCAATTTTTTTTATAAAGATAAATGTGTGGGGATGTGCGAGCTCATTTACTTATGATCGATGGATGCCTTGGTTATATGGCCTAGATTCCCTATTGATTATTTTTTATTTTATTATTTCCTTGTTCACTTCTATATATGATGATCCTGGTGATTTTATGTGATGTGATCATAGGATGGATGATGGTTTGGTGATATATGGGTTAGGATTCCTAGTATTTTTGGAAGTAGCTGGTACCCGTGATGGTGGGATGCAATGTGACATGCAAGGTGGAGTTGTGGATGGAACTGAGACCAATGGATTTAGATTATTATTGGCATTAACATTGTTGTTGCATTTAAATATGTGATTTTTGTTTGATAATGAATCTTCTTAATGGCCATACGGTTAAGTTTCTTATTTATACATTCTTTTCCCCACTTCTTGAAGAAGCTATTTGTGTAGTGTCTATACATCTATTTTTTGGTTGTTGAGGTTGATTCCTAGAGTAATAGTAATTATGGAATGATAATTAGTTATAATTTATTTAAACCATGGGGTTGGTGACTTGTTGGAATGATAATGATGAAATTTTTTTACAAACTGTGGGATTGATTGGATTGTGCATAAAGGGAATGAAAATTTCTTGATGATCATGAAAATGTAAATAAAAATTCTATGTGATTTTTAATGGTTAAATGAATATTTAATTAAGTTAAAATTTTCTTGAATGTTTTTGTTCTTATAAGATATCCAGTTCTTATCCATGGTGGTTAGGTGTTTGATTCACAATAGCTACAGTTGGGCCTAAGACTAGGTTAATGCCCATAGTGTGTTTGTGAGCTATATCCTACATGTTAGGTGATTTCATATGATACCATACCCTTATAATTATGGAAATGGAAACATAATAGACTTTAAGAGGGTTTTCCCCATCATCTAGGTTGGAAAGTAATGATTGATTGACTACCTGCTCTTTCATCACTAACTTCTCTTGGCCGTATTATGTGATGGAATGCTTGGTGGTTACCATTCCCATATATGTGTTCATATGGCCATAATGGATTGTGGTAATTTTACAAACATGTATATTAAGATATTGCATCCTATTGATTATTATAGGTGTGATATGTATGGATTGTGATGGATTGAGGTATAATACATGACATAAATGATGTAGTGGATCTCATAAACTATTCAGTTACCATCTAGAGATGTGGCATGGGATGATGTGATGATGTGATGGATAGGGTGTATAGTATGTGATTATGAGATGATGTGATTAACTGGTTTCATGATATGATATAGTATTATATATTTCTTTGAGTTTGTTTAAATTTATAGAGAGATGGATTAGGATGTGTGACATTAGGGAAGAGTGGAAATCCAATGAGGAACTAGTAGTAGTGGTACCATCATTGATATTATATTAAATATTATATTATTATTTCATGTAGTACCTAGTTAGAGATTCTTGCTGAGGATAAGATCATAGAATACCTAATTAAGTGATGAGTTGGTTTCATATATTATTCACTAGGATTTATTATTATTTATTCACATTTTTTATGAGAGGATCTAGGGACGATCATACTGATTATACCTGGTATGCGTACCATATAAATATAAACTATTTTAAGGACCTCAAGAGTTGGTCGGTGATCAGGTTGGTCATTAATATCATGTTGAGTTTCTTTGGAGCTTCTTGGGTTTCTAGGTATCTTTTGAGGTTTTACTTTTGGTACTTATAGTTTTCCTTTAAATTTTTTTTCTATTTTAAATTACATTCATTATTTTGGTATCTATTATATTTAGTATGAGTTTTTAATGGATCTACTTATCTATATTTTGATATATTTTTAGTGATAAATGGATCTTATTTTTGTGTATGATATACCATTGATTCATGTTGTTAATCCTTGGCCAATATGATGTGGGATTCGAATACCATTATCCCCCTTCTCTCATAATCGGCCCTGAAGGGGTACCTTTGGTGGGAGGGGGTCATGAAAAGTATAAGTAACAATACATTCATGAGACACAATATATATTCTCATGATTATGTTAAATAGAAACATACCCAAAAATAATTATCTCATGATATATAAATCTTCAACCAATACACTGAAGGGTGATATAAGACACCACATGTTATGCATCCATACCTATGTGTGCCACTTGAAATCAATTATTCTTCATATCATGAAGAACCCAGTGGATAAAAAATGGGTATTATCGCTCAAATTAAAAATAACTCATGTAAAAAAATGGGTTTCATTCATCACATTATAAAGAACACATTGGAAAAAAATTGGGATTTATTCATCACATCAAAAAGAACCCATGGAAAGAAAAAGGGTTTCATTTATCACATCATAAATAATCCAATGATTAAAAAATGATTAATAATCCCTTTAAAATGGATACACATAAAGAAATAAATATAATTATATCAATAATCATAAAATGATAAACCCAAAGAAAATTAATGGGTATCAAATGATATTTAGTAACTATCCCTGTACATACCCCTAAATCAATATAATGTAGAATATTGTATTTTCACTATAGAGACAAAGGATGTTCGTTTAAGTCAATAATTTACTAAATAAATTGATGTATGATATCTAAGTGAATACCATCCAATAAATGGAAGTAAATATATTGTGTTCATATAGGAAATCCATTGGATGAAAAATTATGGTTATACATTGAGGGTGATTAGGTATGATAATGGAAATGATGGATCACTCATTTTAAAGAAAAATAAATTTAATAAAAACATTTAGATGGTGGTTTAGGAGAATTAATTTCCAAATAAAAAATAACACTAGAGATAATGAGGAAAATGGTATTGAAATCATAAAATAGTTTTCAAATAACACATTTTACTTTAATTTAAGTGATGAAGTTGTGGGTCACTTTGAGATGTCATTTTTTGATATGTCACTTTTCTGAATTTAAAAGGAAGGAATTTTTAAAATCAATATTTACAAACAAATATTAATAATGTAGCCTTGAAAAAACAAAAAGGCGTATAAAACTTGAAATTAAATTATTTAATATTAAAAAATAATCTTTAATAATAGATCCTTGAAATAAAAAAAAGGTTAAAAATAAATGTGTAGTGGAAGAGAAAAAAATTTATTTGAAAAGGAGGGAAAACATTTTTTTATATTTTGGAAAACCTTTTTTGAAAACCCAAATCCTAAAAGAATATAACAAAACATACTTTTGGAAAGTGGAAAAAATAAATATGAATTTCACATATGAAAATACATAATTCAATTTCAAAATATAATGGAGAACATTGGTTGGAAGGAAAATATAGACAGAGAGAGAAACTATCTTGAAAGAGGGTGAGAATATTCTCACTAATGATATACCTTTTAAAGAAGAAATTAAAGAGTATAAAATATTTTAATTAAAAAGTAGTTATATCTAGATCATAAAAAATATACCATGAACTAAAATATTTTTAGTGGAAGAAACTAATCATGGAAGAAATAAGTCCAAGAATAAGCATTATAACTTAACAAAGGGAGTTGAGTTAATAAATACCATTTAAACTTTAGTAGTATCTTTTGAATTTAAATCCATTTAAATGATAATAATATATTTCTCTTAAATATAACATGAATATGGTAGAAGGAATTTATTAGGTATTAATCACACCATACTAAATATATCAACGTGCACATTTAGAAATATATCTCATGAAAATAAATTTTACTCACATAACCCCTTACTCAAATTACCATCATCCACAAAAATGATTGAATCTATTTTTTAAAATAATATCATAATATCATATTTTAGAACCTGTTTAATATATATAACATTTTTAATACTTCATTAGATAGTTCTTATTTATTTTTAATATCGGTTGTGATCAGTCTTAATTGGTTTTAACTAGTTTCGTAATAATGAGATTGATATTAATTCTTCCCCTAAATATTATCATTCACAGATAATTCACGGTATATTAAATGATGAATTAAAATTATTTTTATAGTTATAATTTCATTATATGGTTGTTTTGGTAATGGTTCTTATAGAGGAAATTGGTGACAAGAATGTTTCAATTATTTTTAACAAAAAAATAGTGGTAACTTTATTAATAATATTAATAATAATTTTTCCATTACAAAACAAAAATAAAATATTAATTTAATTATTTATGTCAAATATTATTAATAAATCTATTTTCATAGTCATCGATGGTAATATTTTACATCATTGTTCATGTAGGTGGTTAGACTGACCCAAACATGAATAAACCATAAATAATTAATGAGTATGATTAAGAAAGTGGTTTCTTTTGGGAATAATATCAATAATATATAATAATAATGATATTATTTGGATACTTTTAATGAGTTTAATAATATTTTAATATACTTTAATAAATAATAAAATACATGAAAAATGAGACACTTTACTTCATGAAGGCGGTAGTCTGCACAACACATAGTTAACATTTTCATTTCTTGATGAATGAGAGGTAAAGATAGTGGATTATAATTTTTATCTTAATAATTATAATTAATTATATATTTCATATATAGTCTTCAATTTCACCCTAATACAATGCATGTTTCTTGGATGCGGTAGCCTGTACAATGCACGATTTATAGTTTCATTTTTCATAATAGAAAATGGTAAATGTGGTTAATAAATTTTTCCATTAGCATAATAAAATAAAAAATCCATAAAAAATCATTTTAATAATATTTTTATTATAAAATTATATTTTGGAAAGTAATAATGAAAATAAAAGATGTTAGGAAATTGTAGTACTCACATTGAGGACTTGGGCATTCCCTTAGAAGACTCCTTAGAAATTGAGCTCGTAAACCAATTTTTATTGTTTATAGGATCATGGGCATATAATATTATTATAGAGGGATAGTGTAGGGTAGTGATTCAAGATGAGATTTTTTTTATAGTGGACGTAATTGGGTGGTGAGAGGCCCTATTTATAAGTAGAGAGAATGTCATTTTTTAAATATAATAACTTAATATAAAGGTAGTACATGTTAAACATGTGACCTAGACCCAAAAATAAGCAATAATGGAGATTTAAAGAAGATAAGTTTTATAATAACCAAATAATTCATTTTCACACATGGTTTAATCATTTTTATAAGTCCATTACTCTAAGAATTTTCACTTTTACCTTTTATGTTTTTATCGTGGTAACTAGTTTTTTACCAATGTAATTGAATTTTAATGCATAAAAAATGCACCTTAGTTTATATTTTTATACCTAATTATTATAAATATAAAATCAATTTTATTAGATAAAATATCCATGTGTAATAAAAATAAATTTTATAATTGAGCATAAAACCATTTTTTAGTAAAATTGGATTTATGTGGTTAAAAATTATGTTTATGTAAAAAATTTAAAGGACTTTTATTTTCATGATATATGTTACTTTTATAAAAAATAAATGTCATTTTGATTTCAATTAATTAAAAAACAAAATTTTAATTATATAATGTTAATTTAAAAGAAAATACCAAACAAAATTTTGAATGAAAAATATTACTTAAGTTCTTTAAATGCTAATCATAGGATTCTTAAATTAAAATTATTGTTTTTAAAATTCATAGTTTAAATTATTAAACACATATTTGACCAATTAAAACGTTTTTAATCTTATAGGTCTTTATTATATAATTATAAATGTATAATTTTCTCAAGAACTTTATTTTCATTATTCACCTAAAAATAAATTATTTCATAAAAATACCAAAAATTTATCCGTATATAATATTTTTATTCTATGTATAAAAATGAAATATTATTTTAAATTATATTTTAATTGAAATCACAAAATAAAAATAAAAAATGTTTTTATTGAAAAATCATGTTTTTTAAAAAGTAAGTGCTCTTAATAAAATTTCATATCAATGTACAATTTAAATAACATTAATACATTAGTTAATACATTACTATATTTTAAAAGTGGTCAATTTAAATTATTGGGGTAAAATATTATACAATTAATAAAATGATACTTTTGAAAAAATATTTCTTTGATACTAAATATGCTTTAACAAAATACGATTAATTATATTTATTTATATATTAAATTTTAATTTTACATATACATTGATATTAAAATCATTATTTGAATTTTATAAATACATCACATCGAAATTTAACAATATTTTTATTAATATTAATACGTAACACATATATTTATAATATCTCAATATTATAATTGTATTTCATTCGAATTTATCCTATTCTAAATTTACTACTAACAATATGCAACTTTAGTATACCTATTGGATACATGTAGATCCAATGAACAAATTACCAAAATCTATATTTACATTTACCACATTTCCAAAATCCATATTTATAATGAATAGATTTTGTTCGAATATATAGAAATTATAAAATAATGAGTTCAATTCTCACTTCTTAAGTCACACATATCATCTTTATAGTTTTTAGTTTAGATCTCACAAAATCATTTCTCCTTTCATGGTGTTATTCCTCATTATATGGTTTCCTTAGATACTATAAACCTTCATGGTTATTGTTGATCTATGGAGTCTCCTAGCGTTAAAGGTTTGTCTCTCTATTTATTTTAAACTTTTATTTTTCTCACTACAAAAGGATAAAATAATCCATGATGATAAATTCTTGGTTTCTTATGGATTTTTTGTAACATTTTACTATGAAGTAATAAAGAATTTTATTTTCAATTCCAATATTGTATGCCTTATTACCTAATCAATTTAATCCACTTTGATCAAAAAAATTATTTAATATTATAAAAATATAGTTTATGAATATAATTTTATTTTTAAAAACTTTGCATTTAGCATAAATCATTACCAAATCCATTGGAGTGAAATATCCTACTCCTACCCATCAACACATATAATTTCGAAGAGCTATTAGATGATTAAAAAATATAAAATATTCTAATTTTTATTATAATAATCATTTGAAACCATAATCTAATAACATTAAAACATCTCTAAAAAATAAATTATTATGCTATTTTAATTTTATAAGAATTTTAGAAGAAATATTTTATCAAAATAATAGTAACTGAATTTAATTTGGAAAACCCTGAAAATAAGATAAGGATGCATTATAATGGAGAAAAATAATGATGGTGGGAAATGATATCCATGCAGTAAATGTGAAAAAATTATTCTCTTCCATACTATTTTATGAAAGTAAAAAATTACATGAATGGAAAATGTTAAACTGATTCATTTTTGAGCCAGTTTAAATAAATTCATAGATTGTAGAAAATAAATTTGAAAAACAAATTTTTTATAATTATTAACCTTCTTAAAAAATTTAAATATTATGTACATGCGTGAATTAGATTTTAAAACAAACAAAACCTTGTTTTAATGAAAAATCCTTTACATCGAGTGTTCACTCACCACATACATATTTATATTTATAGAATAATAAACATATATTATTTATTCACATTCATAAATTTTTTAATGATTAATCCTTTTAATTCATTTATTAAAATATTTAATTTCTTCACTAAATTTTTTACATTCACATCGAACGCTTTATGTCCATTCAGTTCAAAATTTTAAAAAACACTTTCGCAGATTGGGATTATAAATAGGGTCAATTTTCCATCATCACCAGAATCATAATAATTATGTATATAAGTTAAATATTATTTTATAACCAACTATGCATGTTAGTTATTATTATGAAAAAAGGGGCTTAGACTCCTTGAGGGGGGGGGGGGGGGTGAATCAAGGCGTGGTCATTATTTCAAAAAATTTCCTGCCCCATTGGATCTTGACATCTCTATTATAAAGGTAACTTTATTTTATATTTAGTTATTATAATGATAGTATTATTTATATCTTTATCTGATTATGGTGATTTGAAAGTAAAACAGGAGAGTGATAAATAGGGCACACAATTTTTTACTTGGTTCACCCTCACTGGGCTGCATCCATGGGGAATACAACAAAAATGTACCGATGCACCAAATCCACTAAGGTTCAGTTCCTAATTGATGTTTTGGATATATCAATTATATACCTATGAAAATTACCTTTACAATGTTTTTTGACAGACCAATTCTTCACAAGGTTCACTCCCTAAATATTTCATTATATTGATAGTTTTCGGTGGAAAGAGTCACCTTCTTCCTCTTCCTATACTCACTGCTCTAGAATGGATTCACACACAGTTTATGGACATGTATGTCTCTTAATTAGATATAATGAATACATCTTAAACGATAGGTAGATTATTTATTAATGGTATACTTTCATCCATTGGATGAGTACCACATTACCATAGAGTTACTATGAAAACCCTTTTTAATACTTTTTAGATGATCACTGCCTTCATGAAGCTCACACAACCTTCCTGAATCTTCTCAATTATTCACAGGTATATATTGCCTTGATGAACCCCACAAACTTTGTAGATCTCACCTCTTTCCCAAATCTCAACCAACCTTCATGATTAAAAATACTTTTTTGAAGCTCAAACACTTTTACGAGGCTCAATTATCCTTCATGAAGCTCACAACATTCAGTTGTATTTTTATAGACTTCGTGAACATAAATGATTTTCTGATGCTTAAAACTTTTGGTAAACTCTTTATAGCCTTAATTAAGTGTTTTTATATTTTTATTAGGTGTATATAGGATTATTTATATCCTTTTTCTCCCATTACAAAAGCTTCTGTCCTCTCATTAACTTTTCATGAAGCACTCCAAACCTGTTTGCGAACCTCCATGTCATTATAAAGAAATAGATATATTTTCCCATTCATTAAGCTTCTCATAATCATGAAGAATCACTATCCTTCCATCATGCATTCATGATGTGAAGAATATCATAGTCCCAGAGAGTTACCAAATTTCTATCACATATTCATGATTCTATATACCTTTACTAAACCCATCCTTCATGAAACTGAATGCCTTTGTAAAGATATATACCATTTAAAACACTAAACTTTCCAAAACTTATGACTTTACCATATTTTTATAAGGTATATAGGAAAATGAAAACTTGTGATGATTGATCCAACATACAATTTTTTTCCAAAAAATTTTGAAAACACTAGGAAATGAAACCACCTTACTTAATCACTTTTTTGTACTGCCTCCAGATCTTCCATTACTTTTGTAATGTCCCGTGTTTCTTCCAAAGGATTTTGATTTTTTTTTTCATTTATTATATGGGATATTTTTAAAACCGAGTTTTGGAAATTGATTCTGAGGGTTTGAGCATCACAAAGTGTTTTTTAAGAAAATAAAATATTTAAATTTAAATTAAAATAAAAATACATTAAATTATATTTAAATGAATAAATGTTCTAATAATAATAAAAATATTATTATTGTAATAATAATAATTATTATTTTTATTATTATTATTTTAATTTAAGTTTTAAGACACCCCAAAGGGGATAACTTTCTCCCCTACTTGCATGACACCCTGGCCGAACCCCCTTTGGTGCACAACCCCCTCTCCATCTTTCTCTATGGCCCACACGAAGTTGACCCACAACCTTCTCCTTTATTTTCCATGTTTCCTATTTTTTCTTCAAGAATCTCTTCGATCCCTAAAGGTATGCTTTATTTTCCCTTATCTCCTCCATTTTGGGATGATATTTGGTCTCCCTATTGCCCAGTGTAGTTCAACTGAAACCCTAGGTCGAGGGTTAACCCCGATTTTGGTTTTATTCCAGTGTAATGTTGTGATAAAGGCTTCTCAGGACTCCTTTGGTCATATTACGACATCCTCCATTGAAGGAGAAGAAAATTGGGTGAATTTGGTCTACCACTTCCATACGAGGTGAGGTTCTTTTTCGCTGCTTGGTTGCACACCTTCTATTTTTAGGGTCTTCATGTGTTTTGAGTCGTGTGTATTTTCTACAGTGGGTTTTAAATTACTTTGTAGGAATAAACACACATACATAGGTATGTATATATATATATATCACCTCATACATATTACCTCATGGTGAGGGGAATATGTATTTTGGATTAAAGGATATATATATATATATGTATATATATATATATATATAAGAATGTATGTGTGTGTGAGTATGGGGTGATTTCAAGTGGTCTCTGCCAAACCAGACAAGTTCCAAGTGCCCACTTGGTCTAATTTTTGAGGTAGGATCCTTTTCCTTTCCCCTTTAATTAAATAATTCATTAATTACTTGATTTTCTCACTTCTTTTGGATACTGATTTATACTGCTTTATTTTAGAATAAATTTTTAAATATGATAATTTATTTCTTTAATAAATAAATTCATGATTTTATAATAAAACCCCTCTAATGGAGGTACACTCTCTCTGAAAACTCAAAATGATAATTTATGTTTACAAAGCTTTATTGGCCTACCTCTTGAGTTAGGGTCCCATTCCTTTTCCCTGTTTTAAATTAGAGTATTATTTAGTTAATGAATTACGCACATTCCTTCCTTTAAATTAGCATTTAATGAGGTTTAGAATAAATTTTAAATTTAATTAAATACATTTTTTGATAAATAAGAGACTTATTTTTATAGTAAAACCCCTCTATTGTAGGTGCGTTTTCTTCTAAACCAAAAACCAGTGATAGTTATTTATATCTTGCTTAGTTACAATATGAGTTTTCCATATTTTTTATTGTTGATACTAGTTTTGTGGAAAGTTAGTAATTTCCCCCTTTAAATAATATGAATGGACAGGTCATGGTCAATTTTTTAAATGAAATGTTTAGGACTTTGGTTTATTTTATAAACTAAATATCATTACTTATAAATAGATATTACCTGTGTTGGGAGTCTACCCTCTCCCCTGTTTTTTACTTATTTCATGTCACACCATTCTACTTCTCACCAAAACCTTATGACGATGCCTTATTATCGTGTATTAAATTATTTGGTTTGTATTTTCATGTCTGTTGTGACCTTTTGTTGTGGAGAAACCTAACCAAGAGGGTTTTACTTGCCTCTTTGCCACCCCTTTGGGTGTTTCCAACTTAAATGGACTATTTTTCTAATTCCTTGAGTTGCGTTTCACCTTGGGTGATTGTGTTGTACCATGGATAAATGTTCAAAATTGATAACATTATTTTAAATTGGAATTGAACTATGGATTGGGGCCTTTGAAAATGAATATTCCTAGTTCTTATTATTTTTACTTATGCATATTCTTATGTATGTATGTTCTTTATTTCAAAGTGTTTTTTCTTGGTTATATAAAATATTGAGTCATGATTTATAGATTGATAACTTGAGATGTCAATGATGACATACGGTTAAAGGCATTCTAATTCCACGTGTCTATGGATGTATTTCATTATTAGGTCTTATGAATTATAGCTAAGTCTCTTTCTTTAACCTTGCTTATGTTTATTTCTTATTGACTAGTGATCTGGCTTAGATCCTAGAGTTGCTTTCATGCTAAATGCCTTATACCATATTGATGGGTTGGATTGTTTTACTTGAAAAATTGAATAGCATGTGGTTCATGGGCCTTGTTTGATATCTTTATTTATATATATTCTTACTATGTGGTACATGTATTGATGTTTTCCTAACAATGTGCCTTGGGGACGTGTTTCACTTGGTGTGGGACATGTGAGAATGTGGGTTACACATTAAGGGCTCATGTATGGACTCTCATGCTATGGTGGTTATACCATGATGCGCAGAAGGTGATACTTTGGCTTTATAGGCAAGGGATTCACATGTTGTTTAATATACTCCTGAGTGATACCAGTTCCCCAGGGCAGCAACCGTGGATAGACCCATTGGAAATATGTCCATGCCATACCATTGGTGATACTTGGTTTTCTAGTGAGATACATGGAACAGAATTAGAGTCCCTATTCCTAGAGTGATATTTGGGATTTTGAAAGGATTGAATTGGAAGAACTCGGTGGTATTGGGTTATATTGGATGCACCATATTGATACATGGGATTCTTCTTAGATCACTGGGGATGGTCTCAAAATCCTCCTCTATATTTGATAGTTTGATTTTTTAAATATGAGATGAATCCTTTATTATTTCTATGAGCGACCTATGCACATGCAATATTTATTTTTTCTTATTTAGCAACCTTTAATAATGACTAAGAAGTGATAAATCCAAGCTAAAGCACATGATTGAGGTTATCTTCTTCTGTTACATTGTTTGGTTTATCAATACTTTCCTTGTGTACATATTATGCCTCACACATGTACTTCTTTTAGAATTATGTATTGGTTCGAAGTAGGTGATATGGGATATGTGATCATTAGGAAACCTAGACCAAGTTTTTATTATTTAATTTTTTTATTTCACTACTTTTATTTATGTTTGGATCACTATAAATTTTTATTGCACAGTATAGATTGGGATAGACACCGTGGGTATCAAACTATAGAGATTTTTATCTCACACCCTGCTTGGGTATCACTGGTAGTCGAGTAGACCTTATATTTGCAGGACCTAGGTTGATTGCTTATGCTATTTGATTGTACCTAAGAGTTAAGGGAATAAGATTCTCATGGATTTTTCCTTTGATATTTTATTCTATTTATTTTATTATTTCATGTGATGCACTATATCATTTACTATTACACATATTTTGTTTTAGATTATGTATAATCTTTGGTACATGCATGCATGTATTGTATAAACTAGATTTTCCACCTTTTATATTCAGTAATTATGTTAATCTTCCACTGCTTGTTAATTATTTTCATCTTATACTATTTTTTTCTATTTATATTTTGTTATGCCGCTATGAGACTCTGGAATATGAGGGTATATCCTCCCCACCAAATCATATTTATATCCTCGCTACTATTCATAATCCTATAGCATACAGAGAGGAATGTTTGAGGCCATGCGACCCACTGGCCCGACTACTAGTTTCGATGGTAAGTTGAGTCACAACATTAAACCTTTGTCTTGGATATTTTTCAATATACCATGTCAAAAAATATGTTTAGAGCTCCATAACTTAACTCAGAAACCCTCTTTTTTAATAAACACAATCATCCCAAAAACACTACAATGTTACCTTGAGAGATTTTTCCCAACTACCCCACTTTGGTTTTGTTGACAACTATTAAAATTTCGATATCTTGTAAAACATTCTTCTATATTCTACCAAAATTTACTACTATCAGTTCATATAGTGATCAGATATTTAATAAACAAAAACATTGAGCCCATATGATTCATTCTCAGCATGAGAAACAAAATTAGTATGAAAATTTCATAAATAAATCACTTCATTCTATAACTAGTCAACTTATTTCATTAGGAACCCTTTCTATAATGATATATAGCCTTTGATCAATCATCTATAGCATAATCAGATTTAAAAAACCCCTTATTCACTGCTCCCACTACCAGATTCTCCCTTATATTAACTAAAACATTTCTCACCCTTTTATAGCCACAAATTCTCCCCCTTCATCAATGAACCTAAAGGTCACTTATTTTCGGTCTACCATAGGGTAATGAACACATATCAACACATTAGTAAAAAAACACACCATTCCTTAGAGATATGGGGTCCCACATCCACACTCTTTTAGGTGTGGGGAGTCAACTAAAATCCAAGATCAAGTCAATGACATTCAAACAATTATTCCAGTAAGGACTTCATCATAATGTTCATAACCTATAGTTCTATAGGAACATACTAAAACTTCAGAAGCCCTTGCTCTACCTTATCCATGATAAAATGATACTTGATTTCAATGTGAGTTTTTCTCAAGTGATGAACCAGATTTTTTCTAAGATTTATAGAACATTAATTATCACAATAGATTCTATTGGATACTTTACTTCAACTCCCATATCATCATGCCGCTTCTTCATCCATTATAACCACATGTACGCTTGATTAGCTGCAATATATCTAGATTATGTGATGTTCAACGAAATATAATCATGATTCTTACTTTATCAAGAAATATAGAATCCACCAAGATAGAATGTACCACATGAAATTGATTTTATATCATCTGTTGATATGGTCCAATATGCATCTATATAGACTAATAACTATTGGTGATATTTTTCAATGCAAAAAAACTGAAATACATTATTCCCTTAATATACTAAAGAATTATTTTCACTACAATCAACCAGATTTCCTTGGGAATGCATTGATATTTGGATACTTTTAATTTGGAAAAAATAATATCTGGTCTAGTTGCTGTCAAGTACAATAGACTTCCAATGATCTGCCTATATTCTGTGACATTAACTATATTTCCTTCATCATTCCATGATAGTTTCATTTGATTATCCACTAGAGTAATCATATATTTTTAATTATTGATTCCAAATATTCTCAAAACGTCCTTAGAATATTTATATTTTGAAATGAATGTTCAATTATTTCTTTATGTCACCTATAAACCAAGGAAAAACGTCAGTTCACCAATCATTGACATTTTGAATCCACTTTTCCTGAATTTTTATAACTTTTTTCTCTATTATTCATTTGATTCACCAAATACTATGTCATCGATATACACCAGCACCACCATACTTTTATTATTTTCATTGTTGACATAGATATTGAAATAAAATCCACCATAATGAAAAATGATCTTCTTCAAAAGCTGATCCATTCTTGAATACTATGCTTTTGGTGATTAATTAAACCCATATAGAACCTTATTTAACTGATTTTTTCCTAATCATAATGAATGATAAAACCATTTTCTTTCTCAATATAAAATTCTTCTTCTAGAACCCCATTTATAAATGATGACTTGATATCCTTCTTGAAAACTCTGAACCTTCTTTGCACTACTATGTCTAAGAATAATTTGATTGTATATAGCCTCGAAACATGTGAAAATATTTAATCAACATCAAAAATCTCTTTTTGGGATTACCCTTTTTACACCAATCATGCATTTTTTCCAATCACTATTACATCTTCATTTATCTTGTTGTGAAAGACCCATTTGGTCCCAATAATATTCTTATATGTTGGTCTTGAAACATTCTCTCATGTATTATCCTTTTCAATTTGGTCAAGATATTCATTAAAAGCCTAAACCCAATTCATATCTCCAACTAAGTCATCAAAACATTTAGGCACTACCTAATATGGGATGAATTCCTACTGTAATGCCTTTATTTTTCATGTTTTAACTCACACTGCCTCGTCACAAATGATGTTATGTCTATCAATTTCTTCTTGAATCTTCAGTCTCTGTATAGATACATGTTAATATTCATTATTTTTTTATTTTATGAATCATATTATGAATCTGACTATGGTACTGGAACTCCCTAGAGCTAATTATCTTTTTATCCCTATCCTCTAGAAATAATTCATTCTTTTACTGATGATTTTTCTCATTTTAAATCACAACCACATCATTAATTTCTAAAGATTTTCCCGATTGCTAGATGAACTTATCTCCCAAATTAATAGTGTCTTGAAAACATTCAACTGATACCGTATTTTTAGAAACAAAAAGTTAATCATGAAATAAATGGATTTTCTTTCTTCTCCTCTAATTGGTCTAATATCGGTGAAAAATGACACTTGAAATGAGGCATGATACTAATGGTTGAATATAAAATGTGACTCAAAACCACTAAATCCTTTAGGTATAGCTTTGATATATCTTCAGTTTCATATTATACTCTTTATCATATAATCTATCTTTTCCACAACGCACAACTTTCATATACAAATTTTAAAAATAGAGTTTTTTTGTAACTAAACTTGTTGAATCTGATACCATATTTGGATTTAAAAGGTTTTGATTCTTCTTATTTCATGTATATCCATTCAAATTGATGTAACTTTTTCCTTTCATCACACACACCCCATGGATTGTATCTCCCACTTAGTCTTTCAGAACTTCTAGAAGATATTAGAATCATTTATCCAATATGGAGAGGGATAAATATAGAATCATAAAGAGTAGGATTTTAGTTGATCCTGATGGACTAAACCTTTGATACTTTCTTGCAAATCACTGTACTCTTTTTTCAGCTTGTTCCAATTTCCCATCAAACATTAATAGCTCTGGATATATAAATTGGCATTCTTTACCAACATGATCAGTCTTCTTATGATATTTAGATTATATAGGGTTAATATTTTTTCACAATTTTTGGTTTAATCCCACTAGTAATTTTTTTTAATTTATGATCCACAAAATTTCTATTTTTCATTATTCTTTATATGATCATAAATATCTCCATTGGTCATATTCTCTTGTTTCTTTCTTTATTTTAGGTATCTTTCTATTTCTTTTACTTCATGCCTTATGGAATGACATGCGAATTTTTCGATACATTCTTTATTCATTTCTATTTTATCAGTTATCCAAGTCACCACACTATTTCTTGTTGATGGTGAGTCCTTAACCGAACATACAATATTCTTACACCCCAATAGATTAGATACTCCCTTTTTATTCCTGATTTTTTCACATTTTTTCCAAGAGATCATTTGCGAGTGTAACAGAGAAGGTTTTCGATACACCTTTCATTGATATCTTTGTGTTTTCTATGAGAATTTATACATATTTTTCAACTTATCATTTTGTCTTCTAGTATTGGATTTATCGATATAAATCAATGGAGTTGGGGATCTCCTTTCATGTTCCTTTTCCATTCTTTCTTCTAGCTGCAATATCTTTCCAAATTCCCATGATTATAACATATAAGGAATCTCCTGTTAAAAACATACCTCGTATCATCATTTATCAACTGAGATATTGATACATCCAGATTTATTCTTCTTATTATAACATTGATCCCTCATGCTTCTCTAAACATACTCATGGTGCGTACCTATCTTCAATAATAATAACATCTGATGAGTGATTTCTTCTCAAAGATGTTCCTTTCATACTTTTCAATAATATTCTCCTTATTCTTAGATTTAACAATATTTATTTCTTCAAAATATGAAATATATTCCAAATATTCAAAACAAAAACTTGAATTATGAAAATTCATCCCATAGAAATTTCACATTTTTGTCATCAATTTTTGTATAGGTATTTTTAGGTATTTTTATATCACCTAAAGGAATTTTCCTATTTTGGAACTATTCATGGCTCTTTTCTTCTATTGCATGGGAGTGGGTTTATCATATCCAATACCTGATTTTCCCAAACTACATGTCCTTTGTGATGAAGAAATCCTATCATATTTATCCTCAAAAATAGAATATTTTCTTTTTCATTTCATAATTACCTTATAAAGGATAGTAAAATTGTAAATGAAAAGCATCCTTCAATTTAGGATTTCTATTGGAATTATATTTCCCCACTTCTTTCTCAATTTATTCTAAATGTTGTCCCAATTTTTGAATCTTATTATCCCTAGAATAAATTTGAGCATTATATTCTATTACAAGAGTATTCCCATTGGTTATATTATTTTTCAAATTATCTAGAAATCTTATAAATCTTTTTTTATTTCTCATTTGTTTTATAATTTTTCTAAACATCATAATCATTACATAATGAATTCTCCTACTATAGCATTTGGTTCCCCAGAACCATTTTAGATATCTATGTAGCAAGATCATCATTTCTAGATTCCATATTCTGAACTTCTTCTATGTTTGGATTCTTTCCTATGTCATCATCTTTGATTTTTCTATATTTGTAGACATTTTTTGTAGTTATTCATCTTGGGAATCATTCTTTTTCCCCAGATCAATAGCCACATCAATAATCCTTCTACTTAAACCTTTTCCCTTGTTAACATAAATTTCTTGTACTTGGATCTAAATATCATGAGACTTATTTTCCTCTATTAATTTATAATCCAATTCCTTTTTTATGTCAAAAAAATATATTACTTCCCTTCCATTAATTTCTTCATTATCAATTCTTCCAACATCACTTGGTATGTTGGGTTATTCATTTATTACAACAGTATCACTAAATAAATAAATAGACTCATAGTTTGATAAATTGTTGGTTTCCTTCAACAAAATCACACTCTTTCCATAGAAACTTCCACACCAAGAAATTCAAGTAGGATTCTACTTCTCTTTTGATTTCATTCCTTTTTTCCACGGAAAAAATAGATAATAGAAAAATAAATCATTAATTTCAACAATATAATGAACCATGTTAGAGAAAATAAATATGATAAAATAAACCAATTGCTCTTATACCAATTGTTAGTCCCCAAAGGGGCTTAAATACCTTGAGGGGGGGGGGGGATCAGGGTGTGGATATTCATTTTAAAATTCATTCTATCCCACCAGATATTAACCTATTTATTATAAGGGCCACTTTATGTTAAATTAAGTTATTATAATGATATTATTTATTACTTATTTATCTAAGGATGAATTGAAATTAAAGAGGGAGAGAAAGAACAAGGGCACACAAATTTTTACTTGGTTCACCCTAACAGAGCTAAGTACAAGGATCATACAATGAAAATGTATCGATATACCAAATCAAATAAGTATAGCCACTAAAATGTGGTTTGGGATAGATCACTTCAATTCACAAGCTCACTACCTTTACAATATTTACAGATAGCTCACTGCGTCTCAAGGGTCACTCCCTTTGTCTTTCCTTATATGGATAACTACGAGTTGAGAGAATCACCTTTTTACTCTTCTTTTGCTAACATATCTGGAAAGGATTCACACACAGTTTATGGATATGGATGTACCTTCATTAGATATAGTGAATACATCCTCAATTTTAAGAATATTTTTTTTGGGTTTTCTTTCATCCACTAGATGAATAAATATTTACCATAGAGTTACTATGAAATCCTTTTTTAATACTTTCACGATGATCACTTCATTTTCAAAGCTCAAACAACCTTTAAACAACTTCAAAATTCTTCGAAAGTATACACTTACTTAATGAATCCCACAACTTTAATGAATCCCACCACTTTCATGAAGCTCACTTAGCCTTCATGAAGATCGCAAATTTAAATTGAATTTTTATAGACTTCAAGAAAATAAATATTTGTTTCAATGATGAAAAAATTTGGCCATATTTTTATATCCTTATTTAAGTCTTTTTCTATTTTTATGAGGTTGGTAAATTCTTATTTACAGGAATTTATTCCCATTCCATAAGCTTCCATCCTCATCATCACTTTTTTAAGAAGCTCTCTAAACTTTTTTGTTAACCTTGATGTCTTTGTGAAGCACTAGGGAAATTTTACCATTCAAGAAGCATATCGTAGTCACAAAGAATCAATATAATTTCATCATGCCTTCATGATGTTAATATTATCATAGTATTTAAGAGTTACCATCTTTCCATCACTCTTTTTCGATTCTACAAACCTTCACAAAACCAAACCTTTGTGACACCAAATGACTATGTAAATATCCTCACCTTCCTGAAACTATAATATTCATGAAACTCATGAATTGGCCATATTTTATAGGATATATTTTGAAATACAAATTTCTTAATGATTGATCCAACCTCCAAATTTAGGACCCTCACAATTTTTCAAACACTATGAAACTTCTCCACCTTCCATACATAATTTTTTATATCGACCCCATAACATCCATTCATTTGTCTTGTAACTTTTTTAATAGACCATGTCAACAATACTTTTGGAAATCACAAACTAACCTTATAAACATACTTTTTAAACAAACTCAATCAACCTAAATACACTATAATGTTACCTTGAGGTATTTTCTCACAACAATTATGAAAAATTAAATTCATTGTTTCATAGAGGATGTAATTCACATGTACACATGAGTGATGTTTCAATTTTCCAACTGATGGGATGGAAAGAATTTAAATAATATTTTTTTACAAAATATAACTATTTTAAAAATATAATATATATTTTTTAAATCTATGGTTATAAAAAATCATGTTAGGTGGTGATGAAGAATTAAATATGTCACTTCATGGAGGTGGTAGACTGCATGTACAAACGAGAAATTTTTTATTTTAACTAGATGAAATGGGAATAGAAAATAGTTGATACATCATAATAATAAAATTATGCTTTATCAGTGATACTTATTTAATTATATTTTTATGGTTATAATATATTTTAAGGATGTGGAACTTGAAAGGCTTTGGTTACATGAATACCTATTCATTGGGTATCCTCTTATAAATATTTCATTATGCCTTCTTAGATTATTCTTTATAGAAGAAAAATACCTCTAGGATGTGTGAAATATGTTTGGTATGTTATTTAGTAATATAATGGTAAATCTAACGTGATTAATATGTGTAGAGAAGTTATTGATGAAGGGGTCCTTTTATAAATTAGGGGAGCTTCACTCATGTAAAAAATCAATTTTTAAAATAATATTTTTGTCTCATTCAAAGAAATGATTTCCAAAAATAGAAATATTTATTGGATTAGACTTGTTTCATTAAAATCTAATCATAGAATAGGATTAGAGATAATATTTTGGGACTCTATCGCATAATTTTAACCCTTTTCCTCATTTAATACTACACTAAGGTGATTCAATTTTTAACACGGTAACTTATTTTTATGTTCAAAATATAAATTGAAATCATTAATCAATTTGAAACTTATGATTAAAAATATTAAAATCATTAAAAAAATATTAAATTTCCAAATTATGAAAAAATATAATTTTAATGTAAATACATAAAACACAGAGAAAAACACTTTATAGAAATATGGATTTTAAATCAAAAAATTGAATTTTCTATAAAATATTATATAGAATTAATAATCAAGAAATTTATTGGTTTATAGAAAAAAATTAGGTTTATCCAACATTGACAATAATCCATAAATTATTGGAATAATTTAATTAATAATTAAAATAAAATAATCATAAATAATTTTTATTAGAAATAAAACATTACTTAGATATTAAAATGATAAATTTGGTTTATAAATTCAACCTAATATTTTAAATGATTTATTTCAAATATTAAAAATATATTTAGTCTAGAAAATAGGTTTAGGTCATTTATATATCATTCTTGTTCAAGGAATTCTCTAAATTTATGAAATCGTTAATTTTCCCCATTCATCCAAAAAGTGAATCATTCTAAAAAATCCAAAAAATGTAACCTAAAATATTTTTTCTTGATAAACATATGAATTAATCCTATTTTATCAAAGTCACATTCTAAAATATGGATATTTTTCATTGAAATAAAACCATAAAATTCAATAAAATCAATTTAGTTACAATAAAACTATTTATTTTATATTAAAAAAATATATAAAATTTTTACATCAAATTTTAATGCATAAAAACTAATTATAAACAATAAAAATTAATGAAATTTATTTACTATTAAAATTTTCTAGAATTTTGGATTCTTACCCCTTATTTAATTAGTTTCATCAAAATTTTTATTCATTAATAAATGTGTGAGGATATTTTTATATCATAACATTTTAGAATTCCCATGTTTCATATTTAATCATATGGTTTTCTATAAAATATTACATAGTTGATTCTCTTTATTCCACATCTCTCTAAAATATAGAATCAAATGTGGATTTTCCACTTAATAAATATTTTCCTTTAATTGAACAACTTCATGGATCAAAACATTAGATGAATCAAGTGAATATTTATATAATAATTAAATTTGAAACACATCATGAACTTTAGATAAATTCAATGGTATAGGAACCTAATAAAAATTCAATCCATCTTTCTCTAGAAGTTAATATGGACTAATAAACTATCAATATAATTTTCTACATCTTAAAAAAATAATCGCACCATTCCATTGATATATTTAAAGATAATTAGGATATATCACCTCAAACAAGACATGTTTCCTCCAGTTATATCTATAGATCTTCTTCCTATTATAAGAACCCCTCATATAATAATGAATCATCTTTACTGTTTCAACTGTCTCCTCTACCAATTTAGGTCACAAAATATTATATCCTTGAATTTTTTCAATCAAAATTTATTCCTACACCTCTTGAAATATAATTCCTCAAATGGTGAACTATATATAAAACAATTAGAATTATCATTACAATAAAATTCCACCAATGAAAGATAATGAACCCAACATTCATGAAAATAAAATCTATAATCCTATAGAATAAAAACTATTTTATGAATTCATCTTTATGATTATCAACCAGATTGAGTATGAAAATCTATACTAAGACATAACTTTGTACCCCAAAAATTCTGAATTATTTTTTGAAAATTTTATTTTAATTTTCTATCATGACCAGATATAATATAGAGGGGATCTCTATGTAACTTGAATATCTCTTTTAGGTTGAGTATAGAAAACTGATCCAAATAAATATTAAATCAAATATTAATAACATGTGTATATTTAGTCAAATAATCATCAATTACCTAAATCACATTATTTGATCATGATGTATTTTATAATACCATGTAAAAATATATAAAAAAGTTGTCATATTTTAATTCAATAACATGAAATAGCTAATGAATATTATCTACATCATTTTTCATTCAACTTTATCCTGTCAAAAATTCACAAATTTAAATATAAAACAATAATTTTATTTATTCATTCCTTTTAACAAATACGATGATAAAAGGTATTTATTCATCCTAGTTATTTAAAAATGAACAAAAATATAGAGTTTTGAGATTTATCCAACAATTTTTTTTTCAACTAAAAATCAGTTTTTACACAATGCATATTTCCAGATATTTTCAAACTTTTTTTCAATTTTAAAATTAAATTACATTAATTTCTATAAGTAATTTATTTCTTTATTACAAACTATGATCTTATTTTTGAGACTTTATAATAATTTTCGATAAGAATGATGTATTGATACATGAGCCAAAAGAGAAATGTTTTTCAAATATATAACATCTAAAAATGGATTCATTATGTCATCACATGATAGATATTATTTCAAAAATAGAATTTTTAATGATGCATTACCCATTAGACTCTTGGAATCTATTACCATGTTTTCTTTTCCTAGATAATAAAAACCATAAAATCATAACCTTTTATTAGATTAAACTATCTTCTCTATCTAATTTTCAACTCTTTTTGATAAAATATAAATTTTACGATTTTATGATGCTTTTATATATCACTTTTCTCACCATATAGAAAACCCCTAAAAATTTATAATCCAAAATCTATCACTAAATGCTCACAAACATGATTAGGATATTTATTCTCATGGGGTTTAAAATATCATGATTCATATGAAATCATCCAATCATCTTGTATCAAATCACATCCCTTCCCCTTGATAAAAGAAAAATTAAAAATACCAAATTCATCATTTATTTATTATATGTCTAGTATAGTTATATTAAAAAAATCATATTTTTAATTCTTAAATAGATTCATCACACTTTATTTTACAAATAAATGTGTTTCAATTTTGAGTTAACTTTGTTAGTGGGTTAGTTTCTCAAGAAATATTTTCAAAAAACCATAAAAAATAACCCAATATTCAAAGAACACTATGAATATCATTTACATTAGTAGTACATTTATATTTTTTAATTATTTTTAACAGGATAAACCATTATTCCATATTTAGTTATAATATATCAAAGGACCGAAATGTAATATAAAAAAACTATCATTTGAAATTTTTTCTATACAATGTATTTTAATTTATGGTATATAGAGTACTTCTTTAAAATTCATCATGATTATCATAACATTTATAATAAAAAATAATATCATTAATAAATACTAACATATATTAATCCAAATACAAATAGAAAACTCCATTTATAAGATCTATAAATTCAATAGGTGAATTAGTCAAAAAAAATAGAATAAATGCAAACTCATAGTGGCCATACATAGTAAAAAATGTTTTCCTTTTAATTATATCAATATTAAATTTCAATTTAATATATCACACCATAGATAAATATTTAAAAAATACTGCCCCCCTTGGAGATAACCACATAATTTATTAATTTGAGAAAAATGATACTTGTTATTAAAATTAATATAATTTAGTTATCTATAATAAATAAAATTAATAATATATGTGATAAGACACATTATTATGAATCTTTAATTTTGGAGGGAAATTTATTTTTTTGTCTAGTGGACGGCTCGGTCAGGGAACCAAGTGTTAAACCAAGGTGATTCTTTTTTGAACACCCTTAGGTGTTGGTTGTAGACTTGAATTATAATAGATCTTACTTTATATATATATATATGTTACTTCAAAATTAAATAATATTCATTAAAAAACATTACAAAACCATGCTAGGACCCTATAGGTTTAGTGTCTTTAGAAACTGAGAAACATAAACAACCAGTTCATAAGACATCTACATTGTCTCCAGCTTATTTCCTCATAACTAGACCCCTTTTAGACATATCTTACTTAATACCCTCCTTCATGACCTGTGGAAAAGAAACATAAGAAAGGGTGAGATTAGATGCTCAGTAAGGGTAAAAAAGATAGATATCAATCATACCATAATCATAGGACATAAGAAAATAATATTTGAAAATCTTATCATATATATAAAAGATCATGATATAATATCATTGGGTAAATCATGAAAGTTCATAAGAATCAATGAACATAATCACAAATGTACTAACATAAGACATGAAATTTTTTGGAATATATTTAAGCATATAAAATTATTTCATATTAGTCAAGGCTTATTTCCAAGACCATCATAACATACAAAGTCCATTACTGAACTGAGTTCACTCTTCATTGCAGCACTATATTACTGAACCATGATCATTTACGATTCAATACCTATCTATCTCATGAGATATAAATCTTTACCCAATGAATTGAAGGGATATATAGGCCCCACCCATATCATAATGAAATCATTCTTATGTGTGACACAAAAACATAAATCATTCATCATAGAAAAACCCAAAGAATAAAATGGGTTTCTTAAACATCATTCCATCATAACATAAATCCATGTAAAACAAATTGATTTCATCAATATAATTCCACAATAAAAATAATAAAATAATAGGAACAATAGGAATAGTATACTTGAAACATAACCCTATTAAATAATTCCATATTATATAGAAAATAATTTTTAAGAACACTTTAAATTAATTCTTGGGGACAATATCATTTATTCTTCAATAATGTTTTATTCTCTCAAAATGCTGTAAATTTTTAAAAGCATAGAATTTATTTGAAAATAAAATTTAAATATTATAAATTATAATGGTAATAAATAATTATGAAAACCTAAAAATCTATTCATGTGTATAAGTTAAGAGAAAACATTCTTCACATACTTTTGTCAGAAAGTCAAAAAAGTACCTTGTATCGAAAACGATAAATGATTGCTTTCATACCGTTTAATAAAAATTAACCAATTGGTAAAATTGGATTTAAAAATTTTTATATGGATAAAAAGAATATTTTCGAATACATATTTAGAAAACATGGACATGTAGGATAAATATACCGCATTATATACATATGCATAAACAATCTTGGATAATTATGAGATTGAAAAATTATCCCATACCTTAAGTCCGATATCCATTTTATGTATCCAAACCTCCTGTATAACGATTTTAATATTTTCATTTAATTATTAGAGAATAATTTTCATTTTTATGATATCATATATGATCATTTTAACATATTTTTGTTAATAAAATTTCATTATTACTTATTATTCATGTATTAATGGATTTGTTTTCTTATGCATGTTTTCTCGAATAAGTTCTGGTTCTACTTCTTAGGTCATAGTTATACCATTAAAAATGATATTAACATAATATATACCATATTTATTCATTACATACATTTATATAATCATGATTTAATGGAAATCATGTAGAATGAATGACATCGCATCATGGAGATAGTATGACGTACGTACGCACGAGCGACGATATCATTCCCATAATTGTGAAATGGTATGGATTTAGATGGTATATATATATTTTTCTCGAATAAATATCATGTTATAATAATCACATGTAGATATTATTTCCATCATTATATCAATCCAATTAAGGTGGTGGTGAAAAACAGATTACACCACGACGTGGAGATGGTAAGCCGTATGTACGAATGCATGGTGATTTTATTTTTCATAGGATGGATAAAAGGTGGAATACAATCGTTAAATAATCATAATTACATCTTAGTATATATATGATAATGTATTTATTACTTTATAATGGAACCAACTCATGAATAGGAAGTATAAGAATAAATAATTTTTAAACAATCGATAGAGGAGATTACCTCTTCTTCGGTGAGCTCCCTCTACATCACCTCTTAATGCACTAGGGTTGGTCTTTGAGGAAGAAATGAACCTCTATAATTTGAATAGGAAAGTTTAAAATAGAAATTTCAAGGGTATAAATGATCTTGAAGGATCATAATCAAGTGAATAAGTGAGGGATGAGGTTCCCTTTTATAATTACGATGAGGGTCACTTATGGAATCTCCAAAAATATTAATTTATAATAAAATAAAAACACCACCAAAACCCTCCAAAATGTCAGAGTTTAGAAGATGATATGATATTAGGTTTTAATATAATAATAAATAATCTGTATACATGTTTTTTATATCCATTTAAACCTTATCATTTTAATTTAGCACTAAGATATTCTATTTAATTTTAACTAAGGTAACAAATATTTCAATATTAAAAGGGTGAAATATTTAATTATTTGATTTCAATTAGTCCATAAATGAATAATTAAGAACATTTTATTCCATATAATTATTACATATTTTTAAAAAATGTTTTATGATTTTTAAATAATTTAATAATACAATATTCTAATAAACAATCAATAATGTCAATTTTGACACTATACAATTAATTGATTTCTAAAAATATAAAGATAACAAGTTAACTTCAAACTAAATATTTTATTTCATTTTTAATAGGTCAAGGTCATCTAATTTGTTTTATATATTATTTATCCCAAATTATATTTACTTTAATATTTTTAATCACATTTATTTGTTATCTTCATTAATAAAATAATAACTACATCAATATTGTGTAGTAATTTCATATACTTATTTGTTGAATAAAAAATAAAAATAAAATACTAAGAGAAATATAAATCACTCAGATTTTAGAATAATACTTTTAGTATAATAGATATTCTAGAAAATATAAAATATAAAATGTTATATTTAATATAACATGAATCTGACAATTTTAACATCACTTTCAATAAAATATTATAAGTGTCATAATCTTTTCCATATGGATCCAAATGGTTAATAACTCGAATTGTGGATGATTATGGTCAATATATACTTGAAAAATAATATTTTTTCAACTTTTTAGGTCTTTTAATGGTTATTATAATTTTAATAGAAATTATTTTACTGATTTCTCATCAATTAAATAATTTCTACATTATAAACGTATAATATTTTAGGGTAATTATTTTTTTACTAAAAAATAAAAATAAACTACCATGATAAATAAAAACATTTTATATTTAAAAATAGTATTTATAATTGAATTTATCTTATGTATAACTTTATATTAAAAATTATATAGTCATTAAAATTTGAGTTACTCATATTTAACTTTTATTTAAATAAAATAAATTAAATGTACTTATATAATCCAAGTGGATTTCAAAGGATACCATTTTGAACCAAGGAAGATTAATTTTGAAACAAACTCATCCAATTATTTTAGGATAAATGTTATAGTAAATTTCTAATATTGTTTTTACCCTTAATTACCTGATTTACCCTTCTACCTTATTAAAAAAATTACCGAAGTTACTTTTCATAATGCCCAAAAATAAAAGAAAGATATTTAAATTATATAAAATTAATGATTCAAAATATGGAATCCATTTTTAAAAATTCAAAAACAGAATTTTTCGTAATTAATTTAAAATTAATCACATCGTTAGAATGGGAAAATGATTTTGAAAAGTTAAAACGTTGTAAAAGATTGAAATGTTTTTACATCTGAATTCAATGTAAAACTAATGACAATGACCTAAATTATATTAAATGATAAAAATATATTTATTTATATTTTAAAACCATTCAATAATAGAAATTAACCATAATTTTTTTTTGATGTAAAAAGTTATTTTGAATTATAATTTATTATATTTTAACTATTAATCAAAACATGAATGTTGTCCAAAAAATATCAAAAATTAATTCAAAGTAAATTTTTATATCCCAATTCCAATGTAGATGTTTTTTTCATATAAAAATTATTAATGTGTAAAAAATTTAATTTAAAATTGTTTTATCATTGAAAGGACGTAAAATTACCCTTTTTAACAATATAGGGTTTTATACATCAAATAGGGTTTATTCATACCCTATGACTAAAATATCTATTGGATAAATATAAAAAATATTTTATTAAATATATAAAATATATACTTCATTAATTTCATTTATTAATTTTAATTCACTTAATTTATTAATACAAAATAAAAATAATTCATTTATAGTTAATTGGTTTATATTTTCCCCAAATAATTGGTTGCAAAATAATTCACCATACATTTTCATATGTTAGTTATATTTATTCCCACTAAAATAATGACTAGGTTATAATGCTCATTTTTTACCAATGGAATCTTAAATTTCTTTTAAACTCACGATTGCATGTAATGAAAGCTATTGATGAATTAAAATTATTTAAAGAAAATATTTCATATAAAGATCCGAGTATTACATTATACCCTCATTAAACTGAATTTCACCCTCAAAATTCTTCGCTTAGATACAAGCATATGAGAATAACTCTACCTCATCAGAACCTAAAATCTTCTTATAGCTTCCAAAAATTTGTGGTTCAACCATAAAACATCAACCAAGAGAGTGATCTTGTTTCCCAGAACCTTTTTTCTATGATCTAGAATCTCTATCGGTTGTTCTTCATAAGAAAGATCTTGATCCAGCAGTACAAATTCTAAGTTTAGTACATCTGAAGGATTAGGTATGTCGTTTATCAATAGAGATACATGGAAAACATCATGATCTTTAGATAGATTCATTGGTAGATCCAATTGATAAGCTACTATCCCAACACGATCCATAATTTCTAACAGACCGATATACCTAGGGATTAACTTTTCCTTCTTTCAAAATCTCATTACTCTCTTCCAAGGAGATATTTGTTGAAACACCTTGTCACCCACTTCAAACTGTAATTATTTTCATTAGTTTTCATCAATACATTTTTACGGAATCTTAGCTACTCTTATGTATTGTTTAATAGATATGACCTTATTTATTATTTCGTCAATAAGATATTGTCCTAATAGATTTATTTAACCAACTTATTCCCAACAAGTTGGATTTATTCACCTCTTTCCCTAGAGGGATTCATAAGGAGCCATCTGAATAGTGTAGTGAAAGCTTTATTGTTAGAAAAATCCAAAAAAGGCAGGTGTTGATCCCAACCACCTTTGAAATCCAAAGAGAAAGCTCTCAACATGACTTCTAGAGTTTTAATTTTCCTCTCAGACTGACCATCTATCCAAGGATGATAAACAGTTCTGAAACTTAACTCTATATCTATAGCCTACTGAAGACTTTACCAGAACTTCGACGTAACCTTGGATCCTGATCATATATAATGTAAATAGGTGCCTCATGAAATATTACCAATTTATTTATATATGTCCTGGAAATGTGATCAAGAGATAAAACCTATCTAATAGTAATGAAGTGTGCTAACTTTATAAGGAGATTGATTATAACCCATATAGAATTATGGAATTTAGATGTTTTGGGTAGTTCGATGATGAAGTCCATAGTGATGTTTTACCATTTCAATTATGGTATGAGTAATGGTTGCAACAACCCTTTATAATTCTGTCTCTGAGCCTTAACTTGCTAAAAAACCAAGCACCGAGAGTCATATTCAAAAAATTTTCTTTCCTAGTCATCCCACCAAAAATACTCATTCGGGTCCCTTTATATCTTTTTGATTCAAGAATGAATAGAGAATGAATAATTTTGAGCCTCATAAAAAATATCATTTGTTAATTATGGTAATGGAGAAATACAAACCTAGTTCTCAGTCCTTAGTATTCCTTCATAATTATGGTTGAATTCAGGAAAATTTCTCACATTCTTTTGTTTCTCTATTTCTAGTTTATGCGCCTCCTTAATCTTGACTTCTATAGATAGATGAACATTCACTTGAGAAAGATAATATTTCTCCCCTTCCTTTAAAATTTCAAGATCCATCATTCGTAAATCCATAAATATTTCACATTTTTTTATCCTTATCATGAAGAGGATAACATTTTCCTTTCAACTCAAAGAATTTTCCACCTTGTTCACTTTCCTAGGGTTGTAGTGAATAGAGAATTCATAATCTTTAATTAACTCCAACCATCTTCTTTGGTTCATATTCATAAACTTTTGTGTGAAAAAATAATTTAGAATTTTATGATCAGTATAACTATCAAACCTTTTATCCATAAAGATAATGAATTCATATATTTAAAAAAAATATTACCACAACTAACTTCAAATCATGAGTTGGTTAATTTTACTCATGGATTTTCAATTGTCATGAGATATAAGCTGTCATGATATCATTTTTCATGAGAACACATCCCAAACCCTTCTTGGATACATCATTATAGATCACAAACCTTTCTCCACTACAAGGCAGTGTGAGCATAAGTGCGCTGGCTAACCTTCTTTTTAGCTCTTTGAAATTATCTTCACATTCCTCCATCCACACAAACATAACTCCCCTCTATTGAGATTATATGACCCAAAAATGAATCTTTTTGAAGATAAAATTCACACTTGGTAAATTTTTCATAAAGATTCTCTTTTGTTAGGGTATTCAGTAAAATTATCAAGTGATTTTCATTATATTTTTGGTCTTTGAATATACAAGAGTATTGCATATAAAGACAACCACAGACTAATCAAGATAGTCTATAAATACTCTATTCATTAGATCCATGGAGATAGTTGGAGAATAAGTAAGACCAAAATGCATCACTATAAATTCATAGTGTTCATAACTTGTACAGAATGCCATCTTTGGTATATAATGCTTCTTGACCATTAATTTATGATATCCGGAAAGGAGATCAATCTTGGAAAATTATAAAGTTCCTCATAGTTTATTGAATAAGTCATCAATGCAGGGAAGAGGATATTTGTTCTTGATAGTGATATTGTTATGTTATCTATAATCAATGTAGAGTATCATTGATCTATCTTTCTTCTTAAAAAATATAACAGGTGAAACTCAAGGTGATGTACTATATAATTTGAATCCCTTTTCAATATTCTTTTGTATTTTCTTCTTCAATTCATACAACTCAATTGGGTAAATTCTATAAGGTGTATTTGAAATAGGCATATCACCCATTATTAGTTCTATTGAAAAATCAACTTCATGATTTGTTAGAAGACCTAGAAAATATTCTAGAAAGGCATCAACAAATTCCCGTATAATAGGTGTATTCATAATGGTGAATTTCTACCAAACCATTTGAGATATATATCCTTCATTTATAGAAATCAAGACCCATAAGATGGAAGCGATTTCCATTGGAAGTTCATATTAATCCTCTCACTGATAGATGATCATAGATTGATCCAGAATATGAAATGTGACTTCCCATACTTGGAATTTGATATGATATATATAAAGAAAAATCAAATCCATTCCAAGAATCGGATAAAATTACACTAAATGAAGGATCACAAGATTTTTAGGAAGCAATTTCCCACAAACTTTAACTAGAGAAGAATTATATGCTTATGATGTGACCATTGTGCCATTATGAGTTCTCACAACTAACTCAATATCTGATTGTTGAGGTAATATGGTGGTAACCTTAGAAAATTCTAAACAAATAAAAGAGTGGGTGGATTTAGAATCAAATAAAACATTTTCTACTTTAGAGTGGATAGTAAGTTTACCTTTCACCACTTCATTATCATACTCCTCATCAATGATTGTGATCACATGTGATTGTCCTTTTTCTTTGGCGCTAAGATTTTTTTCATCGATCATCATCGATAAACCTTGGATTAGGGCATTGGTTGGAATAATTCCCCATTTCCATGCACTTATTGCATTGAAGTGTAGGAGGCCTATTCTGTGTAGCAATTTCTCTATTAACATCATTAGACACCTATTTCCCATCACTTGGGCATTAAACATCTTGACGACATTCTATCCCACACTTAAAAAAATTTCTTGTCCCATTAAAACAATTTCTTCCATATTTATTTCCACACTTTGAGCATAAGAAAAAACTCAACTTATTTTTATTGTGGTCTTTATATTTTCTATTGAATTCCATTTTTCTATACTTATTGAACCCATAGGACTATTGGGTTACTCCAATCTCTATATCAACCTAGATAGCACACTGAACAATTTCCTCATAGTTATTGAAGTCGCTTATGGATAATTCCCTTCAGAAACTTGGTTTTAAGCTACAAAATAATCGCTCAATTTTACAATGTGGTCGGATAATAATAATATAGAAGTATACCTTTAAAGTCTTGTAAAATTTTATTTTTAGGTACCAATGGACTCATCTTCCTTTTTCTTATTCTCAATAAAATACTCTATATTTGTTCTAAGAATATGAGGTAGGTACTTACTAAAAAATAAGTTCTTGAACTCATCACATTCCATAGAGTCAATTTCACCCCTTTGCCTCATATTCTTAAAAAAATTACATGATTGATCAACCTCACCTTCCAAATGATAAAATTAAAATATGAATTTATCATTCTATAAAAATTAGAGAACTGAAAATATCTTTTCAATGGTATTAATCCATTGCTCATCCACTAGTGGATTAGAAGACCCACTGAAAAAAGGTGGATGTTGCCTCATGAAGGACTAAAAATAATGTTGCTCCCTCATTTTCTCATTTATATGTCATGTATGATTCATAGCTTGAGAAAGGTTTACGAGAATATCTATAATATTTTTCATTCCATCTCCCATAAAATTTGTTTTACAAGTGGAAAATCATTGCATTTCCCCTCACTTTTAGCATTATGGAAATTAATTCGGGTTCCAACCATTGACTAAAAAAAGAAACATATTGTGAGAAACACTAATAAAAATGGGGAAACCACATAATAAAGAATAAAATTTCATTTTAAATCACTTTAGGTTTTATCTTAGGTTATTTATGATCATTTCTAAAACACTAGGATTGTAACCTATACTTCTACATATCCTTATGGTTACTACTATGATTTTATCATCCTAGTTTCGAAAGGTTAACTACAAATTTTCTCTGAAAAAAACTATAACGGATCATAATTTACATACATAGATATTACATAAAAATTGGAGAATGTTCATTACAGGGCATAAAAAAACCACACTAGGACTGTATAGGTTTAGTATATTTAGAAACTGGAAAACATAAAAAACTGTTTCATAATACCTCTAAATTGTCTCCTGCTTATTTCTTCAAAACTTGACCCCTTTTAGACATATCTTACTTAATACCCATCTTCATGACCTGGGGAAAAGAAACATAAGAAAGGAAGATCTCCAATGATTAGTAGGGGTAAACAAGGGAGATATCAATCATATCATAATCATAAGACATAATAACATAACATTTGAAAATATTATCTTGTATATGAAAGATAATGATATCATTTCATGGGATAAATCATAAACGTTTCTAAGAATCAATGAACATAATTAAAAAAATTCCTAACATAAGACATGATTTTTTTGGCATACACTTATGAATATAAAATCATTTCATATTAGTGAAGGCTCATTGTGAAGACCATCATAGCTGACAAAGTCCATTACTGAACCGAGTTCACTCCTTGTTCAAGTCCTGTATTACTGAACCGAGTTCCTTTATCATTCCAACCTTAACTATATCATGAGATAAATATCTTTAACCAATGTTTGGAAGGGAAATATAGGTCCCACCTATATCATAATGAAATAATTCTAATATGTACCTTAAAAATATAAACCATTCATCATAAAATAACCCAAAGAATAAAATGGGTTTCTTAGACATCATTCAATCATAACATAAATCCATGTAAAACAAATTGATTACATAAATATCATTCCATTATATGCATAATCAAATAATGGAAAAATAGGTATAGTATACTTAAATCATAACCCTATTAAATAATTTCTTCTTATATGGAAAATAATTTTGATAGAACACTTGAAATTAATTATTAATGAAAATATCCTTTCTTATTCAATAACATTTTATTTTCTCAAAAATACCGCACAATTTTAAAATAAATGAATTTATTTGAAAATAAACTTGAAATATTATAAAAATATATTCATGGAAATAAGGTGTTATGAAAATGTAAAAATCCATTAATTTTGTAGAAGTTAAAATAAAAAATTCTTCTTGTACTTTTGTGAGAATGTCAAAAAATACCTCGTATCAAAAATGACAAAAGATTCCTTTCATACCATTTAATAAAAATTAACAAATGGGTAAAATTAATATTAAATTTATTTATAAGAATAGAAAAAATATTTTTATAATATATATTTAGGAAACAAGGACATGGATGATAAATATAACCGTGTATATACTTACGTATAAACAATCTCAGATAATAATATGATTGAAAAATTATCCCATACCTTAGGTATGATATCATTTTTATGTACCTGAACCTTATATATAATGATTTAGATAATGTCATTGAATTATTCCAGAATCATCGTGATTTTTATGTTATCATATATGATCATATTAACATCGGTTTCTTAATAACATTTCATTATTACTCATTGTTTGGGTATTAATGGCTTCATTTCTTATGCATGTTTTGTAAAATAAGTTTCAATTATACTTTATAGGTCATATTTATATCTTTCAAAAATGATATTAACATAATATATAATAAATATATTCATTTTATACAATTATATAAGCATGATTTAAGGGATATCATGTAGAATTAATGACATCGCATTGTGAAGATGGAAAGCCATACGTACGCACGAGTGACGATATCATTCACATAATTGTGAAATGATATGGATGTATATGGTATATATTTTGTTATAGAATCCATAAAATATTATAATAATAAAATATAGTTATTATTTACATAATTATATCCATCCAAGTAAGGTAGTGGTGAAAAATAGATTACACCATGACGTGGAGACAATAAGTTGTACATTCAAACGCGTGGTGATTTTTTTTTCATACGATGGATAGAAGGTGGAATATAGTTGTTCCATAATCATAATAAAATATAATAATATAAGTGATACTATATTTATTACTTTATAATTTAATCAACCCATGAATAATAATTATAAGAAGAAATAAATTTGAAAGAATCAGCAGAGGAGATTACCTCTTCTTCGACGAGCTCCCTCTAGATCACCCCTTAAAGCACTGAGGTTGGTCATTGGATAAGAAAAGAACATATATAATGTGAATAGGAAAGTTGATAAAGGAAATTTTAAGGGTATGAATTCGCTTGAAGGTTTATAATGAAGTGAACAAGTAAGGGAGGAGGTTCCCTTTTATAATTGAGGGGAAGGGAACTTGTGGAATCTCAAAAAATATTAATTTATAATAAAATAAAACCACCTAAAAAAACATAAAAAATATAATAGTTCAGAATATGATACGAGTTATTATTGTTATCTCATCAAAAAATAATTTTAGACTATATTTTATGTCCATTTAAGCCTTATCATTTTAATTCAACACTTAGTTATTCTATTTAATTTTAACAATGGTAATAAGTATTTCAGTATTAAAAGGGTGAAATATTTACTTATTTTATGTTAATTAGACCATATATGAGTACTTTAGAAAATTTTAGACCATATCATAATTATTAAATATTTTCAAAAATATTTATATTATTTTTAAATAATTTAATAATAAATTATTTTGATTAATAATCATTTGTGTCAATTTTGACACTATTCAATTCATTGTCTTTTAAAAATATGAAGATAACAAGTTAACATTGAGAAAATATTTTATTATATTAATATTATGTTAAGGTCATATAAAAAGTTTGTTTTGTATATTAATTATCCCAAATTATATTTATTTTAATATTTTTAATCACATTTATTTGTTATCTCCATTTATAAAATACTTACAACATCAATTTTTTTGTAAATATTTAATATACTTATTTATTAAATAAAAATTAAAAATAAAATACCAAGATGAAGATATATCTTCTAGATTTTATAAGAATACTTTTAGTTGAATTTATATTCTGAAAAATACAACATAAAAAATATTATATTTATTAAAACATGAATGCGAAAACTTTAACATCAATTCAAATAAAATATTATAAGTGTCATAATATTTTCTATATGGCTCTAAATGGTCAATAAATCGAACCATAGATTCTTATTATCATGATATACCTAACCAATAAGATTTGGTCCAGTTTTTTATTCTTTTAATGGTTATTATAATTTTAATAAAAATTATTTTATTGATTTATCATCAATTAAATAATTTCTACATTATAAAAGTATAATCCATTAAGATAATTATTTATTTTATAAAAACTAAAAATAACTTAACATGATAAATAAAAAAATTTAACTTTAAAAAGAGTATTTATAATCTAATTTTTCTTATATATAAAATTATATTAAAAATGATATAGTTATTATCATTTGTGTAAGACATATTTAACTTTTCTTCAAATAAAATAAATTTAATATCCTAATCTCATAAAAGTGGCTTTAAAAGGAAAATATTTATACCCAAAGATGATTTAGGTTGAAAAAAACTCATCCAATGATTTTAGGACAAGTGTTCAAATAAGTTTATTATATTTTTTTTACCTTTAATTACTTAATTTACCCTTTTACCATATTAACAAAAATTAGCAAAGTTACTATTCATAATGCCCAAAAATAAAAAAAAAAGATATTTAGATTATTTGGACCTACTAATTAAAAAAATGGAATCCATTTTTCAAAATTAAAAACATATATATTGTAGTAATTAATTTAAAATGAATTCTGTTGTTGGAATGATAAAACGTGTTTTAAATGTTAAAACATTGCAAAGGATTAAAATATTTTTACATCGAAATTCAAAAATAAAGTTAATGACAATGACCTAAATTATATTAATTGATAAAAACAAATTTTATTTTTACTTAAAAAAATTAAATAATATATTTTAACAATAAAAATTACTTTGATGAAAATGTTTGTTTTCAATTAAAATTTTGTATATTTTTATTATTCATCAATATTTGAAAGTTATCAAAAAAATATCAAAAATTAATCCATGGTAAATTTTTATATCCTTATTCCAAATAATAAGTTTATTTTTTCATATAGAAATTATTAATGCGTAAATTTTTTAATTTAAAATGGGTTCACTATTAAAATGACGTAAAATTACCCTTCTAAAAAATATTGTTTTTATACATCAAATAGGGTTTATTCATACCCTATGACTAAAATATATATTTAATAAATATAAAAACATTTTATCAAATATTATAAATATATATTTCATTAATTTTTTTACTGATTGTAATTCACTTAATTTTGTAATACAAAAATACAAATATTTCCTATACATTTAACTGGTTAATATTTTCCATAAATAATTGGTAGCCAAATAATTCACTATAAATTTTCATATTTTAGTTATATTTATTCTTTGTAACATAAAATCTAGGTTATAATGGTCATTTTATACCAAAGTAATATCACGTTTCATTTAAAATCACAATTGTGTGCTATGAATTTTATTTATTAATTAAAATTATTTAAAGAAAATATTTCATAAAAACATTCAGGTATTACATGAATGAAGGATTAAGAGTCAAAACAAACCTTGGTTTTTATTGAATATGGATAGGAAAACTTGAAATCATTAGTGGTAATAGATATATGAAATCCCCCACTAGCTAGCCGATATGGTTAAAAGTAGTCCAGTTTCCCAACAAGTCTCACCATCCAGCTAGTGAGCCTACATAGGGTATCTAGTGGGGTTTACTGGGGAGGGGGTCAAGTGATTTATTTATGTTAATTTATCACAAGAACCCCCATTGGTTTTTTTGGGATGGCTCATCTATTTTAGGTCTATTTAGCTATGGACTCCTATAATCCTCCCTCAAAGAACTACCTTCAATATGGGCTGTATCTGGATGAAAACTATTGAAAAATTTGAGTGAGATCCTTCATTATTCATTTATTTTGGAATCCTTATTTCTCATGTGGTGGAGGATCAACTTGAAGTTTTTCATGGATGATCTGTATGGTTTGTTTAAATCCTTAAGATCTTTTTTTTTCTGATTCTCAAAGAATCATATTCTCCTTGATCATTTGGTCATCTTCTTTTATTTTTCTTGATTTAGATTAGATAATTGGATGAAAATTTCATCAGATATTAAAGGAATTATATAATAAATGTAGGTATTTGGATCAAAATGGAAATAAGATGTCCCATGAGTATGATTTCAATCCTTGGATGGGTGTTTAGATGGAGGTATTTCCCTTAGAGATCTATTCTACGGCTTTTGGTCTAATTGAGCTAAATTTACAATTACAACATGAGTTTAATTTAGGGATTCTCCTTATACTGGAACTGAGAGTGTTCTAGGATTTAGTAAAACTCCATTGGATGGTGTTATGGATAAGGTACATCACTTGGTTGGTTTTCATCAAATGGTTCTAATTTAATTATATTAAATTTTATTTTATATTTTTTGCTACACCATAGGGTTGTTTTATTGTTTGATGTTAGATAAATGTGACAGAAATTCCATGTATGGTTGGTCGAGGTTATGAATAAACTGTTATATCAAGAAATCTTGGATATCAATGGAGTCTGAGTGGACTTGGATGACTCAAATAAATATAAAAATATTTTATTAGATGTAGTTTCTCTGATTGAGTTACGTTGTTCTATGTAGTTGAACCAATAGTTAATTATTAGTTTATTTACTTATATTATATGGTCATGCCACTCTTGGGTGGTTGACCTTGAGATTCATGTATGATTTGGAAAACTAAATGGAACACCAATCATGGAATTTTAATTTACTATCGTAGTTAATAATATAAGAGTCCAAGTGATTTCATAATTATTTAATGAATGAAATTTCTTAAATAATTAAAAGAATATACATATTGAATTTACAAGGTGTCAAGTTCCATGTTGGACCATGTGTGATTTATTGTTTCCTACCCACATATGGCTAGAGTTAGAATAGTTGTGTATTTCAGATATAGTTTTACTATTAAGAATATATTGATGTTTGCTGACATGGTATGTGTGTGTGTGTCTGTAGCCCCATGATACCTATGCTTGATTTATTGTATTTGGTGAATGTGTATAGCCCTGTGAAACCTATGTTCAATGTTTTCTCGCATATGTTTTGTTATGGGTGTGATCCTTTCCTATTATAATGTGATTTTGGACTTATCAACCTGTATAATTTTTTTTTCACATACTGTTCCCTTGTCTCATGCAGTTAGTGCATGATGGTCCATATGTAGTACCCCACCTGAGAGGGATATGTAAGATATTGATTGGCATGTACATGGGATATCCATTATAGAGTGATGTTTCAAACATATTTTTCAAACTATCCCATCAAGGAGGGTGATGTGTCAGACATGGATTTTTGATGCTATTTACGACATGAAGTCAAAGTAGGAATGACCAGGGTTCATAGTGTCTTAGTGAGTTCACAACAGCTCAACACATGGGTGTTTGTTGGTTACTTGTGCACTAATGATTATATGTTATTCTTGTGTTACTTATGTATAATTTTTTTTTCAAATATTACCAAATGGATATACAATGAATTCACGAGTTGGGTCCTCAGCAATATTGGTGGTGTCCTATTGAGTTATACTCACACCCTAATTGAGATACCATGACACTTGTGTATCCAAGATTCCCTCACTTTTATTCACATACAGGTTGGGTAAAGTACTTGGTATGATCATCTAGTGGGATAACGTTCTATGAGTTTAGAGACTAGGGATAGATGTGGAATAGAGTTGGGTGTAAAAAATATTATACAAATTTCATTTTATTTATTTGTTTATGAGTTTTTGGTATGATGTGGGACCAATGTTCCAATTTTTAGTTATGACTGTTGAGTATGATGTTTTCACATTTATTCATAATGTTGGTTTGTTACTAGTTTCCAATTACTATGATTGTATACTATCTACAGACTTATTTATTTATTATTATTATGTACTCTTATTGAGTGTATGGTATCCAAACTAATTTACTTAGATGATCACTTCTAGTTAGAAGCCTTTGGAATATAGAGATTCACGATTGAGTTTATGTGGCACTCCTTCTTAGGAATTTAAATTTAGGTCGTGGTGTTATAAAATGGTGAAAAATAAAAAACATTCTTATTTTTCATATTTTAGGGATTTGGTAGGCAAAAAACATAGGAATGTATATGATCTTATGACTAAACTCATTTTTTTGCATCAAAAACACTATTTATGAGGGAAGTCTAGGTTACTAGGGAATGTGATTGATGTTCTTGAATTTCATTGTTATGCAGATATGTTTTCATCTCATGTGACACACATGGATTTTTAGGTTGTGATTTTCTATGGGGTTGAATCTTTTTCATATCTAAGAAAGGATTTACATATATCATAATTTTTATATAGATTCCACATGACATTTATGCTTCTTGCATGTGATTGTACCAATGATGGAGGAAGCTATGGATTAGTATCAATAACATGTGTTGTGTTTTTATATATGAGTTATTAGTGACATTCTATTCAGTTGAACTCTTATAAAAGTGTAATTTTGATAGAATTTCATTTGAGACTATTTTGTGGTGGACCTAGGTGATGATGGTGGAACTAACAATAATGAAACTGATGTAGTCCCTATTGGAACAAGCAGTGTAGTGATCCTACTTAGGATACATATGTAAGAAAATTGTTTGAGTATAAATTTGATATGTATGGTTAATTAAGTCGTTATTTGTAGTCTATTTGGAGTGACCCAAACAACCCAACTGAATTATGTTTAACTAAAACATGAATCTATGGCCTCTCAATGTGGTTATTCTAATAGATAAGTCATATTGGAATATCTGAATACATGTTTCCAAATTAAGTTCAGTGGGTTTTAACCCTTATTTAAACCTTTTTGGTTATGTTTAAGGCCTTTTGAACATAGTAATGAAACTCTAGTTACTAGGAATCCGATGTCACATAAAGTGTAAGGTAACCAGAGTATAGATAATGTGTGTGAAGGGATAGTAAAGGTAAATGGATTAAGGGATATTTTCATTAATGAAAATGAATTTGAATGGAGAGTAAGCTTTGAAATGATTTAATGATAGTCTTCCAAGATTACTTGTAACCGTAGAGTATAAATCACCTTGAGTTTGAGTACTTATGATAAAAATTTGGGGTTTGAATCATTTTTACATTTCAACATTGAGGGAAGGACTATGGGATTCTAGAACCATTAGTTTAGATCACATTAGATGTCAAGTGAAAATACCAGTCGGTTGGACCAAGGAGGGTTAGAGAATTGGTGTATGCTTAGAGTATTGAAATAACACCATGTGTCAGGTGGTGTGATGTGAATCCCAGTAGTAAGGATATTTTAGTTTTCCAGAAGAGAACTTGGAGTGATTGGGTTTGGTGATATAGTTCCTTATTATGAAGAAAACTGAAAAAGGTGTGTTATATGAGGATCGAAGGTCTGTAAATCCTGGGGTAATAAATATAAGTTGAGAAATGAGTGGTGTTAACATGAATTTCTATTAAAACCCTGGTGTGTGAGTGTTCATGCATGTGTTTTCAAGTGGAGTTAGTCAAACCAGAAGATGTGTTGTTGTAATAGGGATACTCCTATTTTTGGGAGCATCGAACATGGTCAAATGTGAGATGTCATATGTTATGGGAAGGGTCACAGTATTGTATAAGACTGATTGTTGAATGATTATGGTGTCTCTAGAAGACTTGTGTATAGTGTACCTAGGAGTATAAAGTTCCATAATGATTTCCCAAATGTTAATTCAAATATAGAATTGGTTGAATAATTGATGTAATATTTGGACTTAGGAATTTTTTTGGAGTAAACCCAGTGTAAGTAAGATAATTGCTATATTAGCACACAGTTGGAAGCCTTGTGTCTAGTTCAAGAGGTTAAGGAATAAACCAAGGATACTAATTCATCGTTAGATTAGTCATTGGTTATGATGTTGGAATCATTTAATGATTCCCCTAAGTTTTAATTCATCAATATTATTGTCTTCATGGAGTGTCAACTTTTAGAATAGTTAACACTGCAGAAACAAAACTACAAAAGTAACAACTAATGTATCCATGTGAAGCTAAATATGGTGGGTCATAACTACATTGATCTCATCGTATTAGGTATGAAAATAGTGTTAAAATTTATCAAGGTCCTTTTAAAAAGTTTTGTGTGTTTAGGTTAGTTTGGTTGGTAAATACTTATAGGTTTTACTAAGAACCAATAATGAGGTTTTTTATTGAATTTTAACCCATGCATTACATTGAATTGAGCACGATGGAATTGAACATCACTAAGTGTGTTGTTAGTCCAAATGAATCTTATTTCATATTCACATTCCTATAGTGGGGAGTAACATGATTCTTTATAAGGAATCAAATGAAGATAACATGGTGTGTTGAGTTCAATAGATATGGTGACCACAATATTGATGTTAGATGACAACAATATTTTGGCATGGATTATAGAGTACATCTTTGGAGGTGTGTAGTGGAGTCATGATTATCAATATTTTTAATAATTACCTTGAGTTAGTGAGTACACATTTTGGGTTGGAATGTAGATAAATTTGTGCGAATGATGATCATGGTAGAAGAGGAATCATGTTTCACATGTTTCCTTAACTTTTTTAGGATGATAAGTGATATGGGATGGAGATTTTGACAACCCTCATTGTTACAAATATTGAATTTATAGGTAAATTGAGTTTTATATCTATTGGATGACTCATTTTGAGAATCATGTTTCAAACCAGGGTTATTATTGTCTAAAAAACCTTAGGGGTTGTTTTTGGACATGAATAAAATCTTGGGAGTTGTACCAAACCATGGATTTTTTAGAAGAGAAGGACAATATAGATAACTAGTAGCAACAACACTGGATATCTAGTGGGGTGGGTAGTAGCCTAGTTTTCTAATAGGTTTCACTGGCTAGTTGGTTCACTTGCACTGGGTAGCCAGTGGGGCGCACAAGGTGGTTGTCATGTGAATCCTATTTGGTTATTTTGTACACCAAGACTCCTTTCATTTTAGAAGGGTTGGTCCCAAATTTTGAGGGTCCTTTGTTAGTAGAGTCCCCTCCTCCTCCCTCTAATAGACCTTTGATATATGTTGAATCTTGATGTGAACTGATGATGAATCTAGGTGTAATCATTCATTAATCATAAATTATGGACTCTTTTTTCCTTGTGTGGTTACATATCACCTCATAATTCTATGCGGATGATCCTTGTGGTATGTTTGAAACATTATGATCATTTTTTTCTAATTTTATTCTAACACTCTTCTACTTAATCATATGGTTTGTCATATTTCCTTCGGATAGATTTAAATTAAATAATTAGATGAAAATTCCATTATATCTTGATGGAATTGTTTGAGAATGATGGGTATTTGGATTAGAATGTCTAGAGGATGTCCTATGAGGATAAATATGTGTCCTATATGAGAATTGTGATGAATTTATGTCCCTTTCAAATCTATTTTATGGTTTTTGGTATAATGGAGTCAACTTGGCCATTAGAACATGATATAAATTTGGGTATTTTTCCCATCTTAGAATAGATAGTGTTATGGGAGTGGATTGAAATCCATTGGATGAATTTATGGATAAAGTAGGTGACTCAGTTGGTTTTCTTCAAAAGTATCCAATTTAATTATATTAAATTGTATTTTTTCTTGTTGTTGTGAGGTAGATATTTTCAAAGATTTTATATTGAATAAATGTGAAAGAATTTACTATAACAATATATTGATGTTCCAGATAAGTGGTGATATCCTGGGATAGAAAAATTATAATCATTGATCAGATATAACAACCTTCATTGGTTTATATTAATCTCATTTTGTGTGACTATATAACTAAGGATTCTATGACCCACATATATGTCACAATTTTCTATGTAGAGTTAATTATACCATATCTTCAATGCCAAGATCATTATAAGAAATTATAAATGATGATTTAGGTAGTTGCACTCATGGATATTTAATTTGTGGGTAGCATAGGATATCCCTTTTTCAGCTTGAATGAGTACACAACCTAATACATTTTTTGATGCATCAATGTAGATCAAAAATCTTTCCTCACTGGTGGGTAATGTTAGAAAAGGTGTTGTGACTAGACTATTATTTAGCTCCATAAATCTTTCTTAACATTCATTAGTCCAGAAAAACATGAATCCTTTATGAGATATCTTGATTATTGGTCTTGATAATAATGATAAATATCTCATAAATCAATGATTGTATTCTACCCATCCAAGGAAACATTATATCTCTACCACATATTTTTTTGGGACATCCTTAAATTGACTCATTTTTAAGTATCCAGAGATATCCCTTTGTTGTTAGTAACATGCCCCAAGAAAGTTACTTCCTATAAACAAAAGTCACATTTACGATAAATTTCACATAACATTTTCTACTGTAAGGTCTTTTGTATAATATGTAAATTCTCTTCATATCCCTCCTTGCTTTTTGAGTAGATAATAATATCATAAATGAAGACTATCACAATTTTTTAAGGTAATATCTATTGACTCTATTCATTAATCCATGGGTATTTATGAATATTTAGTGAGTCTAAATTGCATCACTAGGTCCTTGTAGTGCCTATAACATGCATGAAAAGTAGTCTTGGGGATATAATATTTCTTTACCTTTACTTGATAATATCCCAATCGAAGGTATAACTTAGAGAAGTATTGGGTCCCTCATAGGTGATTTAGAAATCAAACAATCCAAGTTAGAGGATACTTTTTCTTTATCAAGATATTGTTGAGATCACAATAATCAATAAAGAGGTGAATTGACTCATCCTTCTTGAAAAAGAGGACCGTTTCACCCCAAGGTGAAACACATGAGAATATAAACCATTTATCAGTATTTTCATATAATTTGTATTTATATCATCAAGTATAATAACAACCATTATATATGTTGTCTTGGATATTGGAAAAGCTTCGGTATAAGCTTGATTTAGAACTCAACATCACATCTTGTAGGAAGAACAAAAAATTATTCAGGAAATACATCAAAAAATTCCTATGTAATTTTATGTTATCGAGTATGATATTTTTCTTATTCTTAATCATTAGAGATAGATACACTTTCTCACAAGGCAATAATATTCATTCTTGTGATTATTATACCAAAATATATTAATCCTCCTCCTTACATGATTATAGAATTAGAGGTTGATTTTTGATACAGAGGGTTAATTTTTTCTCCCAAAAATTTATTTTATCACTATATAAGGATAGGTATTCTATAAAAAAATAATAAAATTCCACTAAATGGAGAATGATAAAATTTTCAAGAAGATTCCCCTAATATTCAACTTGTATTACAATAATCACAGATGGGTTTTCCCGATGATATCAAATCATTTAGGGTGGTGACTGGATGTTATTATAAAACTTACAGGATATTTCAATATGGTATGAATTAAAATTAAATATGAAAAAAAAACTCTAGAGTAAAGATTACATGTACTTCAGTCATCATGATCCATCTTAACATAGGACTTTCGTTTTTCCCTTAGTATTAGAGATTATTGGATATCATCATGCCTATAATCCATTAGAATTAATAACTAGTTTTTATAATTCCCAAATTCTCCACATTTATGAAATAGAAATACTAATGTTAATTGAAATTGAACATTATTTCTTACCATTATGTTAACTAAAATCTTAATTTTTATAAAAAAATTAGCTATTTTATTTCCTATTTTTTCACACTTAAAACATCCTCAAGTTTTATCATGGAATTTCCCTCAGTGACTCTTTCAAAATTTCTGACACAAGTATATTGAATCTTATTTCCTTTATCACCTTTATTAGAAAAACATAATTAATACATTTTCCTCATCATCTATTTTTTTTTCAGAAATTCAACTGTGTGTTAGTTGTTAATTATGATTTGTGATATCTAGTTTGGCATAATCACAAGACATTTCACCTTATCTCTCTTAATATTAGGAATCTCATTTGGGAATCCATCACATTGACCCTCACATTGGATGTTGTATCAAATTATACTATTTCCATTAATTGAAAAAAATAAAGGATAATTTAGAGAGGAGATTTTTAAAATTATTATACACATAAAATGGAAACTATAGACATTGAAGGGATAACTTATAAATGACATATATCCTTTAACCTTTGAATTTATAGGTTTCAATATTAGTTATCCACGATATATTTATTAATATAAAATCTTATGGTCATTTTCCCCCATAATAATGGTTCATAAGGAACTTTTGAATCTTCCAATTGATATCCCCATGAGTATCAAACTAGGTGTGCAATAAGCCCCATTTGTTTCACCAGGTAACGGTCGAGCCCAGCTGAATGTCCCTTTTTTGGGGTTATTACTCCTTTATACATCTGTGCTAGACCCATATTTACTTGTAGTATCTAGAAAGAGATTTTTTTTATTAAAAATAACTTACTATATAATTTAATAAAATTTTGTGAAGTGTTCTTATGTTTTTATTATAACTAAGGATTTTACTAGAGTTTTTTTTAAATAATTAGGCTTTTCTCTGATACCAACTATGACAACCAATATTTTAATAGAATTTAATTTATGATTTATTACATAAAGTTGCACATAATAAAATCATAAAATATCATGAAGCCTAGTGTTTTTAAGAAATTATGTATATTGAAAATGAACATTCAATAGGAATAATGTGACATTATTGAAAATTTCATTAACATGCTTCTAAAATTCCAGTGTTCTTATATAAATTCCTAAGATAACCTAAGGATGTACATATGATATGGTAGATATATAAATCATAGTAATGGAATAAAAACGAAAAACATAAGATAAAATTGTACATGTAAGACATGGGTCATATCAAGCTAACATAAGAGTATTGAAAATCATAATCTTGATCAATGAAGCATGATATTACATAATAACAGAGAAGAAACATGAGAATGTGTAAACAACATAAAACATGAAAATTTAAATATAATTCAAGGTAAAAAACTAAGAAAATATAAAATGGTGTTCTTAAGAAAACCTACCATGAACCATACAAGAAACATTATGAGATGAAACCATTACCCAAAGCATTAGAGGGATAAGTAATTCTAGGTGCATGCATCACTTTCAAATCATGTACATGCATAAGTGTTCCACATAGATCATAAAAAATAAAGACGTATTTCAAAAAATTTAATCACATGATTAAGGAGTGTGATATAAATACATGTAATTCCCCAGTCAATAAAAGATATGTACATCTAGGTGAATACCCTTGAGTGGAAATGGGGATTGGTATTCACTGTAAAATTTTGTGGGATGAAAAATCCCAAGAAAATATTCGCAGCATAATGGAAGTAAATAATGATTCATATAGGGGATTAATGGGAGTTAAATTGGTATATAATCACTTTTATGTCATAAGTACAGAAATAGGGTTATGTAGTAACACAATCTAACCCTAAAAATTAGAAATTAATGGTTATAATAAAAAGGGTGTTTCAATAAAGAGAAGTAATGGATCCTTTACCTTAAGGGGGGGGGGATTTCTAAAATATTGGGAGGAGATTATGAAGAGATTTTGGGATCCTTTATAGGATTATAAATAGAAAAGGTAAGATTAATTTCATAATACAATGGTTTTTAGTGAAGATTAATGTTATTTTGGGTGAGTTTATATATCCAAAGGGAGGAGAATTATTTATTAATTTCTAATGTTAGGTTTTGGATTCTATATTACAAGGTAATAAAAACTAGAAAACTTACAATAAATTTTCCCATGGTTTATACCAAAGAGGATTTTTTCAGTATTTCATAAGTCTAAGAACCGAACACATTAAAATAACCCCTTTGTGATGTTGAAGTGATTCAATTTCCAAAAGAATTTATTTTAAAAACCTAAAATATTATAATGATTTTATAGGATTCATTAAAGCATTATAAAATCAATAAAATAACATAAAAATAAAATTTTTTAAGGGGAAATACATATTTGGTCATATATACCTTTTATGGCATATATTACATGACTTTTGGGTTATTACGATGTCATAATAGATTTAGTTTAATTATAATGTATTTATATTTTACCCAAAAAGTAAAATATCTCAGAAAATTATAAAAAAATAATTGGATAATTTATATGTGATTATTTCAAAAATAATAATTATTTTATAAAAATAATTATATAAATTTTATAATTTACCCTTTTAAAAAAAATACCGATTTGTTGAAAAATATTGTTTTTTTACAACAACTATTTTTATAAACTGAATAAAAATTACACCTAACTTCATACAATTATATTATAATTTATATTTAATAAAAATTATATAATATTAATATTTTTAAAAAAATTATTGTTTTTAATTTTTTTTGACTTCATTAAAAGGAGTTTCTTAATTTAAACTTTATATTTTCTAAAAATACAATTTTTGTTTCATCATATCAAAATCCATTTATATCATACTTTTTATTTAATCATTACATAATGAAATCTTTAAATTTGATAAATTTATTCATTTTTTAGTTAAAATAAATTACGAAAATTCGTACTATTAGGTTCTAGATACATATCCCTTTATTAAACTAGAAAATTCTCTAAGGGTAATGTGTGCGATGGTGAAGTTTTTTGGGGGTGGTTTTACATACATGGTTTAGGCCTTGATCTAGAAGATATTGAGATTATACCATAAAAGTTTTTGTTCATGATTTAGTTATTGAATATCATCATGATATTCATCAAGAGGAAATACCAATGACGCTATCTCCCTTAGAATCTATAATAAATGGGCTTCATAGGGTACAATTCTACTGGTCAAGGCCATCACTTCCTTTGTCCGTGTCAATTAGACTTTATCATAACCCTTAAAATATACTAATAATAATATCATTGTATAAATACTATAATATTAATGGTTATGATTCTTAATATCATTTTTAATCCAACAAATCATATAATGGTCCAAAATTTCCAAAGTAGTGAATGTATTTTCTATATCTAAATTAAATAATAATTCATTTCTTAATTAAAAAAAGGAATTTTATTTATAAATTTTTAGATCATTTAATTAACTATATCCATGAATATGGGTTAGTGGTAGATATTATTATAGGATAACTCAACCAAAGTAAAGTTATTCTCCCACAACCCGATGAACTCTAGGGAATAGTCCCATAACATATCCTCTAGAGTCTAGATGGTTCGCTCTCACTGACCATATATATGAGGGGGGAAATAAAAATAAGGTATAATTGAGATCCAAAAGAATTATGCAATCCTCTCCATACATGTGAGGTATAAAAATAATCTTAGTCTAAGATGATGGTATGTGGAACTCCATGTAGCTGCACAACCTCATCCAGATACCTAATTTCTAGAAAATCCCTAATGATAAACTCTGTAATTATTAAAATGTGAGACAAATTCATCAATCGATAGATGAATTACCTAATATAATCATATTCTCCTGGATTAAATGTTAATTATTTAATGAATTACATCAATATTTCCTACCACTTCCACTTAGGGGAATCTAAAATTTGTACCAAACCACTAGGGAAATGAAATTCCTTCACCTACTGGATAACTGAACACCACACTAGGAACTCCTTTACTAACCATTTTATGCCTAAAATGCATAAATTCATTTTCAAAATTTGGTATATATTTGATACTTATATTTTCACCTATAAAGGTAAGCTATGAAACTCAAGAAGGACTACCACACACATCACCATTTGGACGAATATCCTCATCTGAATCATTAGTTGATATTATTTATCCTCTGACCATCCTTCATGGGAATTACCCTAAATAACTCAATCCCATATCATGTTTACCTATGAGTATCCCCAATGAGGCTCCTCTACATACTATATCAATTAAGGATACAATTTAATCTAAAACAAGAAATTACATCCATTAACCATTACTTTATCTAGGTGTAGGGATTCCAACTCCTTCATTACCCTTGAAGGATCCCTAGACTGCAAGAAACATCCTTCAAGGAAGGATAAAACCACTCATGATTAAAACTAGATAATGAAAATAAAAATTATATAATGTGACTCTCCTATGAAAGAAATTGATATCTTTTTGTAATAAAGATAACCAATCCATAAAAGGATGATTTTTTACAGATTTATTTTTAGAAAGAAGAAATTAAAAGATGAATGATGCTTCCCCATCATTAGTCTACACACCTAAAACATATTAAACAAGCATGTTTAACCTATTACTAAAATTTCCAACACCATAGGTATGGTAAAACCCCCCACATATTATCATAACTCACTAACTAAGGTAGATGTTATAATGGAGTGTGAGGATCCTAAATTAAAAAATGTAGAAACAAAAGTGGAAAATAATCTAATCGTACCTTTGCCAATATCTATCCCTTGGTGTTGGAATCACCATTGAATGAAACTATCCATGACTAGATCAACTTCTACACTACCTTCAACCACATATATATAAACACTGAATTTATGGTTCTTGAAGGCAAGTAATATCCAAATGTTGGAACCAATCTACCACATATCCCCTCGGCAATGTATACGCCTAGTACCCCTATGGTTGATATAGCCTTTTTGGTAATTGCCACTATTGCTAATATTTAACATGACTACCACCACCATACAAAACTATAAGGAAAATGAGAAAATAATATTGGATATTTCCACAACCCTTATAGACATAGAACATTGATCTGAAGACCTTAGGGAAATCATGGGAGATGTTGGCACTATAGGGTAAGAAAGGGAACTATTGAGGGTGTCTTCCTTTTAGATGAAATAATGAAGTCCCTAGCATCTAATATCTACTACTAATGGCTCTTCTAGTCAAGGAACCTTACTATATTACCCCATGAAATATTAATACTTATAATTTCATATGATCAATATCCTATATATACTTTTGTACCTCCAAATAAATTGGAAATGTAAATCGAGTATCCTCATACTAGATAGATAGGAAGATCAAATTCCAAAGGAATTGTGTGTAAGTCTAATCATTATCATAAAAATTAAAAAAACCTAAAATTACATTAAACCTAACCCCAATATCTTACATAGTTATAATCCTGAGGTGAATAGAATGAATATACCACATATTTCTTTCCATCATTTTCAATGAAAGGTATTCTTCCCAAAAATACTTTTAGAAATATACCCATGGAATATCAGTCAATTTTCTCTCACAGAGATAAAATTTCCACTACTAAACCACTTCACCAGTCATATAACTAACTGATATAGGAACCTAGTACTTATCCTAGGCGTAAATCAAATTGGAATAAATATATAGATCCTACATTAAGTTTTCTATCTCCAAATCAGATGATATTCCCTCATACATCACCAAATCTAGCCGACGAAAATCATCAAACTTTATCTACCACTACTCATCCACCTCATCCAGGTCGAACCTTTAGTGGTTAACTGAGTCAGCCTAAAAAACCTCACAACGATAAAAAAACATGAGGATGGAATCCCTGATCCCTATATGAAAGTGGTAACAAAGATTTTCTAAGCCTAGTAGAATGGAACATTTAGTTAATTTAATTAAATTACTTTTAAATGACTAAATTAAAACCACTGAATCACAAGTAAAAACATTAAGATGAATATATCATTCCTAGGTATCTATCGCATAAGTATCATAAATTCACATAGAATACCCACTAATCTTAATGTCCTTTTGTTAGATCTAAGGGGGGCCTAAAATCTTATGCACTTAATAATCTCCCTTAGTTACGTCACATGCTAGGTTTCCAAAAAAATATTACATACTAAACTCTTGGAGTTCATATAGTGTCTAACTCCAAATTCCATCTAATATATCAAACACCCCTTTGATACCACTCCATCATGTTCCCCTCTCTCTAAAGGTGACCCTCCTATACTGAAAATGAAGGATGAGATATGTTGACCCCCAGGTCCTACCTACAGTAGCCCAAGGATAGAGACTAACACCAAGGGAGTAAAGAGTTCCACATATATGTAAGGTATTACCCTCAATAAAAAAAATCGATCATGGGATATGATATCAAGCACAAAATACTCTATAATTTAAAAAGGGAAAATGCCAAAATATACCACCATTCATGTAATGTCATAAAAATAAAAATAAAAGTCTCCCAAAAAAGTAAAAATAGATAGTCCTATAATAGTAACTCAACATTGCCAAGATATAATATTGAAATGTCTAGAACAATATCTAGCTCCCTCCTCATAACTTTGAAATAGTTTATATATACATATCTAGGTGAGCATAAAATTTATACTCAATAGAATCATACCCATTGACTCATGTGAAAATATGTGAAGATCATACTAACTCCCCTTAAAAAATAAATAAATAATCAATAAGAACATATTTGGTCAACTAGTACCCACATAAATAAGGCTATCTACCCAAATATAACATTAATTCATAATACTATATGAAGAAGAATATTAAAAAGCGTACCCACACTATATCCCAATTGATTTTATTCTCTCACCCCAAAAAATCATACTTCTTGGGAATATCATCCCTTTTATATCCAACACCATTATATCACCAAAAGGCTCATAATAATTAGGATTCCCCAACTCTCAACCCAAGACATGAGCATTACATCCTGATCATCCTATAACCACTTCCATGAAACCAGGATAGTAGGGTATCGAGAACATACAAGAAATCAACATTTAACCCCCATACAAGAATGAATGACCCCCACCCCGAACCACCTCATCCTCTTTATAATCATCAGAAAAAGTGAACTATATCTTCATTCAATCAAAACATTTTCATTACAACCTTTATAAGAATTTAAAAGGGGTAGTGATCCATCATACCACTCTAAAATGAGTAATTTAGAAAGACACTTGGAACCCCAAACCATTGGGTGTCAGGGTAAATTCATGACTTGGGTGTGGTGAATATATAGATCACTTAGAAAATACATTATATATTGGTCACACACAAGCCCAGTCTTTGAGTTTATAGAATTAAAACTGCCCAACTACCACATCCTCCGCATCACCATTCTCATGCACCAACATAACTACCATAATACAGACAACCAATTTTGACCTACTTACTATACAAAAAATCACACATCAATTTTATATTTCCCATTAAACTATATCAATTACTAAGAAATTATATATATAATTTTATCATATTTAAAAATTTAAATTAAATATAATTAACCCATTTACCATTCCATTATTCATTTATTTCCATCCCCATACCATTTAGTGCGTCCCAAGTTCATTTAATTAGAACATACCACTTTTCAAGTATTCAGTAACTACTTGGAAGCTACTATGCCAATACACAACACCATCAACCACCCAATGATATATCCCACACATTCTACATTGTACAACATCACCTCAACCCCATAAGTCAATCACAGTAATAAACCATTCCCATAATCCCATCCATCACACAAATCAACACATCAAGTAAAATTCATAAGAAAAGGGTCAAATTAAAATGTCCTTATTTACACATTGACCATTCGATTTACATCATTATGGGAATAAAAACTTTATTTGGAGGTGATTCCCACTAATATATTTTAGAAATTAATAAAAAATCTATAATAACCAGAACTTTTCATATTGACTAAAAATCTACACACATGTATGGAAATAAAATATTAGGAAGAAAAGTAAGGCACATATGATTTATCACCCTCAAACATCAATTTCATTTGAATTTGGATTCGTATCATCATTATTCCAACACAAACCATTCACCCAAATAGAAAAAAACATGATGATATAACATATTCCCAAAAATAAAAAGATAACTTGAATCCCTTACCTATATTGTCACATTAAAAACATCCAATACCATAATATAATAATTAAGAGATCAAAATAAACTATGATTAAAGGGAATCCTACTTGAATATTTATATTATAATCCATTTCCAAGACACACTCACAATTCATCCTAACACGACAGGTATCACTAAAATAAAGATCTAGAAAAAAGGGGAGAATACAAGAGTCAAAGGGGAGTAGAAGGTAAATTTATTCAAGGGAACACAATTATCCATGATCCATGAGTATGGAATCCATATAAGAGACGATAAAATGGTTCTAAGGGGGTATGGATTTATCTAATACACTGAGGAAAAAGAAGGGAATCAAGAAAAGGGTGGTTAGTCCCCCTATTTATATAGGAATCTAGAATGGCCTCATCAATGTATAGATATAGCTTGCTACACCATGTATTCCTTCAATCAAAAGATATGTGAATCTCCCATTATTGTTTCCCCCTTTAACTCATGTTTTAAAAACCTAGTTTACCATTACAATATCCTAGTAAATGGAATGTTCCATGATTTTTTGGATCCTCTAAAAACCTCCATGACAAGACACTATGTCATAGAATAAAAGGATTGGAATATTTATCTAAACAATGACTAGGACTATAAATGGTGAGAAAAATATCCCATTTTAACATAGGTGTTCTCCCAAATCACCACACATAGTGTCACACATTTCTATAGGAATATACACACTTCCTATTTCATACAGCGTATCCACCCATGCACCACACCAAACATCATGACCATACATGATGTTTCAATTGCTATGGTGCATCATAACACCACACATCCACCTCCATGGAATGCCTCCAATAATACAAGAAAGGCCATCACAATTCCCCCCACTATAGTATAGTGGAAATATGAATGGTTATAACACATTCCAAACCTATATAGAACATCTAAACTCTTTCTCAGTACCACCAACACCTAGAAAAACATAAATGGAGGGTTTTAGGAATCATGTTCCTCATATGAAAATAGAAAAATATCTAGTAGCTGACCATAAAAATAATAAATCCCTCATGGGATTTGACTAGTGTATTCTAGAATAAAATTAATATTCTAATATAGATGTTTTTTCCTTCAAGGATAATATAAAAACAACTTGGATAAAGGGTTTTTTATAAATAAAAAATGAAATAAAAAACCCCAATTTTTATGTAACTATACTATTCATTTTCATTGTTTAAAATAGTTCATATGTTTTAACATTGATAATTTTTTTGATAACATTATATTCCCATGAGACTATTATTATCAATTCAGGTATGACATGACTCTATCATATTTTATAGGTGGAAAACGACTTTATAACCTATGTTATGGATAATTCACCATGGATGAGTGGTTGGCTCATCCCTTATGGGGATAATTTCCTAATCTTGGACACTTTTATAGATTTAAGACATGTTTGTGAGATCCATCCCTATAAAAATGTTGGATACCATTTATATAGAACCAATTTTACACAATATTAGAGTCTTATATGAGTGGGTAGAATTTTAAAACACTATATAGTTTATAGATGTTGGTTCTTATAATATTTACATGAGAATCCCTCCATGAAGAAACTATTTGGGCACTATTCAACTAGAATATTATGTTGTAGGAACTATGAATTTTTATGTGTGTATGGAATTACCAACAAAATATTACGTGGTTACCTACCCCATACCTCTATATTAGATGTGGATGTTACATTAGAGAATACACTGATGGATTATAATAAAAGGATAGTACACAAATAGGGGAATTCATCTCTTGATCTTCATTTCATTGATACCCCTACCCTTTTAATGTGCCAAAAATGTTATTTTTAGGGTAGTATCATATATAAATCCATTGATATATTCTTTATAATATTTTGAGCATGATTTCTATACCCTTCTTAATTTTTTTGGGGCATCCTCTGATTTTATGGAAGATTGCGATATTTTGAGTAGATTTGAATGTTATTTGGATAAATTTTGGTTCAAAACAATCAACAAAACAACCATGGTTGAAGACATTTTTAGTCTCTGGTGATCCTTGGTGTAAAATCGGCAAGGTAAATTGATGGGTGACCGAGTGGTATTGGTGAGGAGCCCTGGGGGATATTTTTTAGACCATGAAAACATCACCATGAACTTTGTGTAATAAATTTTATTTTTTTTATAAAACAACCCTATGGTGGGTCACATTTATTTTTAGTCTGTTTAAGGACATTGGAATCATACTGGAGAAAGTGGTGGAGGTCACGCAGGTCATAGAAAGAGTTAAAATAACTAAAATATGTTGTGGATCTTGAGAGATCAAAGGCGAAAATTCTTTGATATTTCTGAGGGGTATTGAATGAAATTTTAATTCATTTTCCATATGTTAATCAAATAGTCCTTTAATCCATGATACTTACTTAATCAAGATTATTTTCTTTATTCCCTTTGAATGAATCTAGGGAGAGTTGGTTGACCCTTCTTACATTGAGGTTTCTTATTTGGATAGTATGGATCCTCTCAATCTTACTTGATCATCCTTGTAGGAAGAATTAAAAAATAGAATACATTGTCTATTATTATTGAATAATAACCATGGTATAATTACCACTTCTCCTTTTTTCTATTACTTCTATTGAATATATATCCTTCTATACCTGGACTCAAATTCTTCCATTGATAGTGTGTAGTGTTGGGAGTTTAATGCATGAAATCTTGTTTTGGTTGGTGTGAGAACATGGGTTAGGTGAAAAAAATCTTTAAGTATCAATTCATTGACATAAAAACACTTGATGAAGGAAGTTACATACCATATAGAGGCTTTGTATATGTTTATATCATGATATGGAATTATGTGAATATATTATTAGACCATGTTATATGTTTTTTACATGAGTATGTCTGTGTATCCATGGGACCCATTTCTAATTATGATCACATATGTGTGTATATTGATAAATATATACATGATTGCAATAATTTTTGTTCATATATGTTATATCACTATTTTTTATTATGTGGCCTTTGGAGGTTTCACTTATGGTATCAAATTATAGGTGAACCCTCATGAAATAGTTATCCCTCATAGGGGGAGCATTTTGACATGAAATGATGAAGAAGATGGACTAAAACATATGGAAGGAGTATGAAAACCATGAGGCCTAAACCAAGGCAGTCTTTCAATATGATGGAAATGTGTAATGACTCAAGTTATATATGAGATATGGTGCCAATGTGGTATTACCTGTGACTTTGTTTGGGCTTGAAATCCTTATGGATTGACCCATGGATCAATATCCTTGTAGATATTGATAGTAATTATCCTTGTGGATGATATAGGATATATATGGTGAAATTATAGTTAATTATAGTTGATTACTTACATTATATTATTTCCTTCAGGCATGGGGATGAAATGGTTATAGCTAGGGGTTGTGGTGGATTGATATATGCATGACCGCTCATTACATGATTTTTTTTCATGTGTGTTTATTTATTATCATGATATAAAATCTTATGCATATTCAATCATGTTATGGTTTCATTGGTGGTATCCTATTGGGGTAATACTAACACCCTACATGGGAATCGTGATGAACGCAAAGACTTCATGATCATGGATATAGTAAATGAAATGGTCCCAATGATAGGGAGATATGTGACAGATCATGGTGCATAGAGGTGGTACTGGGATAACCTCTAGAGTGATGATGTAGTATTTTATTTACTTACATGTATTTCTAATACTCTTTTTTGAATTTATACTTTAGGGGTCCTTGGTTTATTATTTCCTTATGAATTTAGATACATGATATTAAATTTTTCATAGCATTTCTATTTATTCTTATTTATTTTTATATGTTATTTTTTATACTAGTATTTTATGATACTGAGTGTATAGTTTCCCAGTGAAGATGTTCAAACCCTCACTTATAGTTATAAAACTCTTATGTATTGGGGGTCTATATAAGGACTTTCTGAACATCAGATCAGATCCAATGATTCATGTTGGGGTGTCAAAAAGTGGAACCAATAGCCTACAGTTCCTTTCTTAATTTTATTTTCGGATTATGTTAGAAAGGTGATAGGATTAAAAAAATAGATTTGGGAAATTATCATGTTCCTAAACTACCCATATGTAAAAAACTCCAAGTTACTGGTGATGTAATTTTTGATATAGTTTTATGGTATTTGTGTGCATTCATTCATCATGTGTAGGAACATAAGATCTCATTACACACACACATATCCGTTTTGTGATGAATACTAGTTATTTAGTTCAATTCATTGATTTTTACTAATTACTGAGTGATATATATGAATTCTCTTCTACTATGATATATCTTAACTAGTATTAGTTTTTAAAACTTTAGCATGCAATTAAGTTATTTATATAGAAGATTATGACTAAAATGTTGGTATGAAGGACTAGGATCGAGCCACATGTATAAATAGAAGTGTTATAACTTGTGTATGGATATATTCAAGGATAGGTCTTCCAAAAAATATCACCCATGTGTTCCTTAAAATTTCTTATATTTCTATATTAAGAAATTGTTTTATCCATTTTATAGATTTTTTAAAAATCTAAAAAAATGTTACCTTAGAGATACTTGAGTGGACCACTTGGTGAAGCAATCCAGAATGCTCCCATATGAGAGGATGTTCTGCTTCTACCACTATACATGAAAGAGAATGCTCTTGTATCCTCCCTGAGGGTTCATGTGGAAATACCAATTCAACCATGACTCTTCTACTTATTATTTGTTAATGTTAGGGGATTTTCGAAGACTATAGCTGATAGTCCTCAATAATTTCATATCAAGTACCCTCCATCCTTCCAAGGAACTAGAGTCCCTCAGGATGTTGAGGACTTGATTGACATCATCAAGGGGATATTTAATTTATTAGATACTCTAAAGGATCGATGGGTAATTTATGATTATTTCATGATTCAGGAACCAAGTAAAAGGTGGTGGGGCATTATGAATTTGGCTTGAAGATGTGAATGTATGACTGGGATGACCCTAAAATATATTTTATTCAATGAGTTTTTTCTGAGAACACTAAAGATAGACCACACTTTGGTGTTCATGGATATTTAGTATGGAACAATGATAATGTCTTCTTACTCAAAATGTTTCACATAGTTACTATTATTTTCTGCCCTCTTGGATATGAAAAATACACAAAAGGCTAAGAATATGTATATGGGAATTAAACCATATTTGAAGCCTCTGGTCAATATCTTGGACCTAACAACATATATATATGTGATACTAAAATACTTAATGATTGAGAACAGTCTAGAGGAGGACATATCCATGGTTCTTCCTTCATTGTTAAATAACATTCTTTTTGATACTTTCCATAGTAAGAATAAGAAGGTAGACTATTTTTACTACATATGTGTATGATATGTAGAGAAGATTAGAGGTTATTTAACACCTTATATGGGAGGTGGTTTCCCTCAGTGTTTCAACTATGGACATATTGGGAATTATGGATTTTCTCCCCAAAATCACAGAACAAGTATTTTAAGTTTGAAAAATGGTGCATCTTCACATGTTTTATGCCAAGGTATCTCATACAGGTTCTTATAGAATAGACATGATTTATGACCCTAGGGTCTACCCAAGTTTCTCATTTGTAGCTTCATACTCCACTATATTTGGAAACTTAGGCGAGTCACATATTACAGGGGAAAGGCCATGGCCTAGATAAAAGTAAGTTATATGTAGTAGACCAGGTTATATCTAATGGTTATGATGGACCATCAACATTGAGAGGTATGATCATGATTACAAATATTCTTTATATTATCATTTTAATACTAGTTCATTCTATTCATTTATATTTGTGTATGTTGTTTCTAGAATTGACTTACTAGTCATGTTATCTTTTTAGTTATTGTATCCTGATAAAACATTTTGGAAAATGAGAATCGTCTTTAAAAATATGTCTAGGATTCCCTATAGTAGTTTCTAGATGTGAATATTTATAGTATTTCTTGATACTTTCTATGAATTTCTTTGATGTGATATTCAACATGGGATGGTTAAATAGTTACCAGGCACACATCAATTACAAAATGAGACTTCGATTATTTACTACACAAAAGGGGGATATGTTTTTAATGATAAGTGGATGAGATGTTTGTACCGGCAGAATGAAACTATACCTGATCAATATTGGATCTATTATAGTGTGGATTTTTGGAATGGTTGTTATGGAAGATCCAACAATATGATTCTCTTTTCCTCTTATAGTGGAACTCTACTAGGATTTATTCCCTGAAGACTTCTCTAGAATTCCTCTTGATAGAGGGGTTACCATTGAGATTGAACTAAATACATGATAGAATCTTATATAAATTTATCCATATATAATGATGTAACAACCCTAGATTTTTAAAAACAAAGTTATGTTTGATAGCGTATAAAACACACAATAACGATCCTAAACAAAGCAAAAAATAGTATTATTTAAATAGTACCATTATAACATAGACATTAAATTTCTTTGTTTGAATATAATTAAATGATTTACGAAATATATATACAGATCCTATTCAATATTGATAACTTCTTATTAAATAATCACTCAATTTTTTTATGGTCGTTTTATTAATCAAAAATAGGTTTTCTTCAAAAATGGTTTCTATTGATTTTGAGGTGAAAATCATATATTTAATTTTTGAAAATTTTAGAAATATTATTTGAAAAAAATATCATTTTTTTAATAATCATATCAAAATTATCTTATGGTGAAATTGTGATATTATTCTAAAAAAACTATTTTTCAAATAATAGAGAAAAATACAAATTATTATTAAAAAGTGTATTTAGTTTTCAAGTATTTACAGAGTAAAAGAATATTTTTGATTAGTTTAAAATTTAATAATTTAATTTTAATTAAACATAAATTAATTATTTTCTATTAAATGAATTTTATATTTGTATATAGTATAAAAAAATTATACATAAAAAGACATTTTTCAAAAAAACCATTTTTCATCAGGTGTCATGATTTGAATTTTAAATTAAATTAACTAAATTATTTGAATTGAATAAAAGAGTGGATTCCTTATTTGGAATAAATAAATAAAAATTCAGTAAGTATTCCCATGTTATTTTTAACCATTTTGAATAGTAACTACAATAAATAATTATTACCATTATAAGAGTAAATTGGGTAATTAAAGTTAAAAATAATATGATAAGGATAAGAAATTAACCCAAAAAACTTTATTTATCAAATTTCATGAGTGGATTCCATTCATGAAAATATAATTATATAATATATATCCACATGGTTCTATATTTCATCAAATTTAACCATTAAAATATTTAAGTAAAAGATATAGAAAAGAATGTCACTTTCTTGCTTAAAATAACTATAATATTTATTTAAAATGAAAAAAATTATTTTATTTTATAAATATTACTTCAAAATATAAATTTTTTATCATTTTACCATTTTTAATAATTTTTACTAATGAAATAATTACTTAAAATTCCAACGCAACACTGGTATAATGTTTATTTAATTAATGGAAAAATAAAATAAATGATTTTAAAAAATATTAAAAGTAGTATAAGTTGAATTAATTATTATTTTACATGAATTTTATAGATAAAAAGAACATTTTTTTGACATGTTAAAGAATTATATTCTAATTATATTTCATTCATGTTATTTTCAATGTTAAATTAAATGAGTAGTTCCAAAATGACATTAATGACTTTTTATAATAAATAATATTTTACTATAATATTGAATATTAATAAAATAATATACTAATCCAAGTGATTTATATATATTTATAAATATAAAATATAGTCCAATAATGTACCCATTTACCATTTAGTGTAAATATATTTACCTTAAACAAGTAAAAAACTTTGTTATCGTGATAATTATAAAAAAGGGTTAATACAAGTTAAAAGACAGAGATAAGTGTAAGAAAATAATCTAAACTTGTATTGATTTCATTGGATGATATTATTTAAACCAATATTAATACTATTTTTAATTATATCAGTTTGGATCCTTTTTTCTATAAAAATTAATTTCTATTAATTTAATATTTTAATAAATTCCAAGAGTGCCTCTCCCCTCTCTTATAAAAGGGAACCTCCTATCCTCCTTTTTTTACAGTCAAAATTCCTTTTTTATTTGGACCAAAAAATTTACAAATATATTCCTAACATACTTCAAGATGTTCTAAAGGCATTTTTTTTGGGATGAATACCAACCTTATAAGGTTTAATGTGCAAATCAAAGGAAGTTTTCCTAATAAGTGCTATAGTCTTTAAATGAAGGTTTTAGTTTTATTTATTCTTCCTCATCCATAAATTTTATTCAACCACGATGATATAATAAAAAAAATATCACTAATATAATGAGATGTTATTATGTTAATGTAACAACCTACATCTATATCCTCTTTCATTAAATGTTAATCAAAACCATCATTCATGTGTACAATATATTAACACCTTGCGAACCAATCTCATTTTTTCCCATAATCACCTTACATGGAGGTTTATGATGATGTATTTAATGTATATAAAATATATTCATGAAATTTATTACATTATATAAAATTAATATATCCCATATTTTATTACCTTTCCATTCATTGGTATATGATAACATTGTTCGTGTATATGTGTGGATTACAACCACTATAAAGAAATGTGATACATTTTTTATCATCGCATCATGTGGATGGTATATATAAGTGTATTAAATGAAATAATATTATATTAATTATATAATTATAATTTTTATAATATAAAATAATCATTACCTTATTTCCATCATGATCTTTGAAAAATTGAAAAGTTACTCAGGCGTACGTACGACCTACCATCTCAATGATTATAATGTAGTTCATTTTTCATAACCATCTTTCATGGTTTGTATTAAAATTATAACTAATGTATATAAATGATGATTATTACCAGATTATTATTACATATATGATTTAATAATTACATATTTGACCATATTTAACCAATAAAAATCATTTTGGATATATCTTTCAAATATCATCAAAATATTTAAAATGAACTTAATTGATTAAATAATTGTATATAACATGGTAATAAGTGAAATAAAAGGAGTAATATACTAGAATAAGGTTCTTAAGTAAATAATTAATATATGATTATTATTTAGGACTATAAAAATTTCACATTACGATTTAGGTAAGGGACATTGTTTTTAAAAACCCCCTTTTAATGTCTCCCTTCCATATTTGTTTCTTCCAAGTCCATATTATTCTAAATGTTTCAATAACGTTTATATTTATACTTAAAAATATTCAAAATGTAATTTTTTTTTACCATTTTTACTTTATTTATACTGTATTTAAAAAATAATATTTTAAGGTTTTTTTGTAATGGGAACTTCACTTAAAAAACCTCATTTTAAATCTTTTAATGATGTATTTTCCAAATATTATTTTCCATGTTCATATTTTTAATATTATATTATTAATATATTGATATGTAAAGAAATGAATAATAAATGTAATTTTATTTATATTTTATCTTTATTTAATTTTTTTCAAAAGGAATATTTTTAAGTATTTTATACAGAACATTTTTATTGTCTTTATAAAAGAGAAAAATAATTTTTTATTTTAACATATATAGAGTCAATGGATTTTCCTTCATCCAAAAAAATTATTTTTTATTTGTATTTAATTATAATGTTTATTTTATTATTCAAATAAAATTTTTTTTACATTTTTTATGTATTTTAAAAAATTATTTAAAATGGACTGGATATTGTGAAATCTGATAATGTTTTTCTTATGGGTGTAAGGGATCTATCTAAACCTCAATTTTATCAGGGTTATAAAAATTATCCCTATAAATTAATTTATCTCTCTTTAATCTTTTATAATGATTCAAAATTATGCATATATGTGTCTCACATATATACCTATCTTATTTTTACTTCCTTTGATGGGTTAATATGTTCCTTATGATAATTTTTGAGATTCCTTCTTTAAGAAAACTATTTTTATGATGATATGAGGAAATATTATGCAACCCATTTCTCTCTATGAGTAATTTATATATTTATTCCTTATTATTGATTTCAATTTGTGGAATACATAATCCTGAACATGTAATGATGGGTTTAACCATATATTTCTCTAACGCATTTGGTGAATACTTTTTTCTCATGAGATTATATTTTTGAGATTAGGGAGTAAATATAATCAACTATGGGACTCTATCCACCATGTGATGTTTTCTTGAAAGTTATATTTATATTATACTTATGTCATTATTTGTCTTGTACCCAAATTTTCTTTTTTTACATGATCTTATGATACCTTGTTATTTATAATATTCTCACATGTGATTACTCATGATATTTTCTTTAGAGGAAAGTATATGCTACTTCATAAGGGTGAAATACATATTTTTTTTAAAAAACTAATATATTTTTCTTGATTGTAAATAAACATTTATTATTTTTATTTTACATTTCATATTTATTATGAATTTTTTTATGAATATATTTGGGTAGAAAATTTGTTTTCTTGGGTAATAAATTTTTTATTTTGATCCCACTCTTTAATTGTGGAAAAAATATTTTATTAGAATTATGAAACTAATAAGTTTATTTATATCCTTTTATATTTCCCTGACTGATCTCATTATGATAATTTCATGATTTAAATGTCTTTTCATAGGGTTTTAAGCATAATTAGAGAAAATGATGAGGTCAATATGAAAATTTGGAAGATATTTAATGAAAAGAAAAATAATTATATCATTAAAGTTTTATTTTGTGGAAAAAATGAATACTAAGTTGAAGTTCCCACTAAGTGATGTAATATTTATTTATATAAAGGGTATATACTAATTATCTAAAACTCTAAACCGTAAATATCATCAAATTAATAAAATTAAATTCAATATTTAAAACTCAAGATTTTTTAATGTTTAATACTGGCACTTATAATTAGTAACTGAGGAAAGGTTTAGTTAACATTGAATATTATGATATTTTTACGTGAAGTTAACTTAAATGTTATGTATATAATTACAGGTTTATGAGATTATGTTTTACCATTTTTTAAAAGTCTTAGATGTACCTATAGATGTTTTAAGTTGTAGTATTTTAGTGTTATTAATGACATTTTGGAAGACGTTTTATTGGTTTGAGGTATATGTAAACCTTAGGTTCAACGCGAAGTATTAATTGACGAATACCAATCTTTTAATAAGTTTAAAGGAATTGATAACCTTTAGGTTATATAATATATCTGATGATTAAAGTAATTTTAAGGATGAAAATAATATTTATCAGGATTTTATAAGAAATATATTAATATAGTTTCAGTAAAAAGGATAATATGTTACATATAGGTATCCATGGGGCTTAAAACTACAATTGAAGGGTGACAAGGATGAAATTCATACCACTATCCTAAGTGATTCATTGGTTATTATTAAATTTATTTATTTCAAATAAAATTTGTGATAAATAAATAATAAGTTTAATTTGGGAATATTTTCTTTATCTTAGAGACATACATGGGATTGATAAGTGATTTTTTGATTAGGTGGTTAATGTTATTTCTAAAGGAGTTCACTATTTTGGGAACCTTATATGATTAAGGAAAAGAAAACATTATGGGATTATATTTTAGGAATAAATGTTTTATTATATTTTATAGGAATATATCATTTTAATATGTCTTTATAGTGATTTAGGTTATTTATGGAAATGGTTATCATATATTGGTGATTATTTTATTATGATATAGGCATTTTTTAGATGTGAGATTAAGAGTGATCAATTTTATTTAGAGATAAATATTAAATTTATCTTGGAATAATATGTTATCAAATCATTGTTATATTTTGGTTTCAATCTTTGTTTGGAATATTTTTATGAATTATAAAGTTATTAATTTTTCAAATGATATAATTTGAACCTTGGGTGTTATTAGTAAGGCTTCAGTGATTAATGTTGTATTTATTCATATAATGGTTTATTCACCTTGATAATTATATTATACTAACCATTTTATTTTGGGTTAATATCTAAAGATATTAAGAACATCTTGGTATCATTTTTTTGGATTATGTGATATGTTAGAAGATGATTTTAGTACTTTAGGAATGTGAAATTCAACACGAATACTCAATGTTTGGAGAAAAATATGAGATTGTGGAGGAAATTGTTAAAGGATTAAATTCTTAATACCAAGTAAGTATATTTACTTATGTTATTCATCTAGATGGTAAAATAATTTCTCAACTCTAGTAAAAGGATGTGTAAAAAAATGTTATCACATTACCTTCATTTATGATGAATTAATTGGCTTTTTGACACCTCATCAGTTTTGGGTTTTTTGATCATTAACTTTCTATTGAACATTGAATTTCATATGATCAACAACATATATCACCCAAAATAATTATTTGTACATTATTGGTTTTCTAAATGTCTATATTTTCTCTTCCCACTAATTTTATCTAATTTAGAAACGTTTTTATGGGATAAAATTCATATTTCCTTTTCCCAAATTTTAAGAGGAAGATTTATCAACCCTTTTTATGATGTGGAATTTCAGAAATGGTATTTTTAGATATAAAACAATTTCTTACTGATTCTGAGTTTAAATTTTGAGGGAAAAAATTAATAATGGGAAGGGGGGGTGTAATTTAACACCCTAAGATTTTAAAAAATAAAGCTATGTTTGATAGAGTATATGACACACAACACAGAGCCTAAACAAATAATGGAAAGTTATTATTCAAATACAGCTATTATAATATATCTATTAAATTTTTTGGGTATGAATAGGATTAATATTTTTAAGAAATATATATAAATTTAAAATTCAATATTGATAACTTCTAAGCACTAATTTTTTTGTAAGGTTCTTTATTCCTTCAAAGATATGTTTTCTTCCTAAATAGTTTTTATTTCTTTTTTTGAGGGAATTTATAATTATTTTATATAAATTTTTAAAATTTTATTTTACAAAAAAATATCATTTTTGAAATAGTTATATCAAAATTAGATTCTGGTGAAATTTTGAGATTTTTCTAAATTTTTTTATTTTTTAATAGATAGTGTAAAATACTGATTTTTAATGAAAAATGTATTTTCTTTTCAAAAAATTTCAAAGTAAAATAATATTTTGGATTAGTTTTAAAATTTAATTGGTTATTTTTTATTAAAAATAAATTAATTATGGTCTTTGAAATTTAGTTTATACATGGATATAATATAAAAACATTTTATAACTAAAAGGAATTTTTCTGAAAAACTATTTTTCATAGACTCTAATGGGTATAATTTTAAATTAAATTCTATAACTTACCTGAATTTAACCATGGAAAATAGATTCCATATTTGGAATCGGGGAGTCTATTTTTTTTAAATAATTCTATTTTATTTTTAGCCACTGTGAATAGAAACTATAGAAAACAATTATCACCATAGTATGGGTAAATCAGGTAATTAAGGTTAAAATAATATGATGAGGACTATAAATTTACTATAAAACTTTCATATATCCTATTTTATGATTTTATTTTGTACATTTACAGAAAATACCCAAATATAATTCCACTTGGTACCGTATTTCTTTGATTTTAACCTCTATAATATTTAAGTAAAAGATAATGAAAAAATATCACTTTATTGCTTTTTATAACTATAATATATTTGTTACATGGATAAAAATAACATATGTTATCTTTTAAAAATTAAATTGAAAGATAAATTAGTTTTTTATCATTTTAATCTATTTCTAATTTTAATTAAAGAAATAATTTTCTTAAATTCTTACACAATGCCAATATAGTATTTATTCCATTAATATAAAAATAAAATAAATGATTATAAAAAATATTAAAAATAATATAATATGAATGAATTATTATGTTATAATAATTTCTTAGATAAATATAAAATTTTTATGTAAATAGAATTTATTTTGATGTGTGAGAGGATTATATTTTAATTCCAATGTTTTCACACTGTTTTAAAAGTAAAATTAAAAAAATATTTCCAGAAATGACATTAATGATGTTTTATAAAAAATAATATTTTATAAAATTATTTAAAATTTCTAAAAATTTTATGATTATAAAATTCATTTTCATTTATTTAAAAATATCAAATAAGGTCCATTTATAGAAAAATTTTCCTTTTATATTAAATATATGGACCCTAAGGAGTAAAACAATTCATTATCACAGTAATTATCATAAAGGGTTAATGTGGGTTAATGAACTATATAAGGGTAAAAACCTAATATAAACCTATTAAAATTTATATTATAATGTTATTTAGAACTATATTCATCATATATTTGAAATATATTAATTTATATCCATTTTCTATAAAAATTAATTTTTATTAATTTAATTTTTACGCAATTGCAAGAGTTCCCCTCCCCTCTCTTAGAAAATGGAACCTCCTCTACTTCTTTTTCATCACATATAAAAAGAAATTTATTTTAGTGAATAACTTCCAAAATCCCTTCCTAACATTCTTCCCCACATTCTAGAGTTATCTTTTGGGAATAATAAGAACCTTATAGGGTTTATGGTGTAAAGTAAAAGAAGATTTTTGAAGAAGAGGTATGATATTTAACTAAATGTTTTAGATTTATATTATCTTCCACTTCCATCAAATATTAATAAACTACTATGATAAAATAAAATCATTATCTCCCATATGATTATAAATTTTTATGATAATTTCATAACCTGCATCCATATACTCTTCTATAAAATGGTAAACGAAACCATCATTCATGTGTATGACTAACTACCACCTCACGAACATATGTAATTTTTTATCCATAATCACCAATAACTATGGTTTATGATGATTTATTTAAAGTTAATATATATATATATGATATTCATGAATTATTTATCCTTTTTTAAAATTAATATTGCATATATTTTCTTACCATTCCATTCAATTAATGATTATAACACCATTCGTGTATATGAGTGGATAACCACCCATTCGAAGTGATGTGATACATTTTTATTTTTTGAATCAAATTATTGAAACACCCCAAGATTACACGATACACTTCACAGTGAATAAAATAGTAGCGTGTGTTGTACGCAACTTCGAGTTATAACACACCACAACCAATCAAACTAGCTGTTATGAATAGTAATACCCACTTTTTGTAATTTTATAAAGTTTATCTTTCAAAATGAACTTCAGTTTTGGATTCATAATATCGAAATTAGCTTAGGGTGAAATTTTGGTGCTTTTCAGATAACTTTCATATTTTGATGAATACTGAAAATTACTAAATTTTCATTAAAAACAACTTTTTTAATCAAAATAATTAATCATGATAAATTATGAATTTGAGTGGTTTTAAAGTATATTTAGAATATATTTTTACCATTTCATAAAATTTTGTTCATTGGACATAATTTGACATTTAAACCGAACATAAACAACTGTCAATCTTTTGATAGTTATTATCTCTTAAAAACACGGTTTTTGTTTTAACAACGAGAAATAATTTTACATTAATTTCTTCCACTTCTGTGTTTTGAATTTAGAAAAATGGATTCCATATTTGGAATCAGGATGTAAAAATTTTGTAAATAGTTAACTTTTATTTTTAGACATTTTGAATAATTACTTCAGTAAATATTTTATTTACCATGGTTAAAGGGTAAATCTGCTAAATAAGGGTAAACAAATAATATTATAATAATAATAAATTACCCTAAAACGTGTTATAACCTTATTTGTTGATACATGTCCGGCCAGGGACATATTAGGGTCGATTTTGGGACCCCATGGATCCACATGTAAGTGATAAGGACACTTTATATTAAATAAGTTAAAATAAATACAAAAATGACATAAGCATATATCTTTTAGAAAATTTTTTTTTACATATGGTTATATATGTTGGATTTTAAACTATAAATATTAATTAGAAATATAAAAAAATTTCCTACATAATGGTATTTTATTTATAATTTTTAGACATTTAATAATTAATATTATTGATGACACAATAATGATGCAGTATTTTCTTTATTAATGAAAGAATCAAATAATTGGTATTATAAATGTTAAAATAAATATAATTTGAAAGTTTTGATGACATCCATGATTTTTTTTGGTTAATATGACATTATAGGATTCCTTAAATAATATGGTTTTTAATTAAAAAAAAGTTTTTAATACTTTAACAAAAATCAATTACTGAATAGTTTCAAACTTCACATAAATGAGTTTTTAAAATAAATATTATATTATTAATTGATATTATATTCCTAAAAATCTATGTTTCGTCCAAGAGACTTATATCATGATAGTTTTATCATTAATGGACCACTTGGGGGTCTCTTGGATGTATATAGTAAGTTTATTAACTATATAATATAAAATACAAAGTGGCATGGTAAATGTCAAACTAATTAACTAAGAGTTAAAAAAAACAATATGGTTAATATAATGACCCAAACCTGTATAAATTCTATTGCTTGAAATTATTTCTACCCATACACACATTATAATTTTAATAATACAATTTTGAGCCATTAGAAACTGAATATGAATTTATTATAAAATAATATTTCTAGCTTTTCCAAAGGTTCCCCTCACCCCTCTTATAAAAGGGCACTCCCCTTCTCACTAATTCACACATTCAAAGACTTTTGTCTCGGCTAAACCATTCCCAAATACTCTCTAAACTTCCCTAACTTCAACCTAGAGGCCTTATTTTTATCAGAAATCCATCCTAAGGAGCCCTTTTGATAAAATCAAAAGGAAGAACCCGAAGAAGAGGTAATGTTTTCACCACCCTCTTTCAAGTTCCTTTTTTCTTCCACTTCTTCTTTCTTTGTTATTACTATTATAAAATAATAACTTCATTATATTATATATAATTTGATGTTATTATAAACATGGTACAACCATATTCATTATTATATCCATCCTTTGAATGACATGTCACCATACGTGCGTATGTATGGATTACCGTCTCCACGTCGTGGTGTCATTGTTATTCAAAACATTATTATTTGGATGGGTATAATAATGATGTATAATTCATGTAAATAATAAATATTACATGATAATGATTCTGTATATATGATATACTATCCAATTTTATATTATTTTAATATCAAAAGGGTGATATTGTCGCTCGTGCGTACGTACGGACTACCATCTCCACGAACGCGATGAGATTCATTCCCCATCGTATCCATTCAAGTCTAATTATCATTTTATGATTAAAAATAATGTTTAAGGACTTGATATCATTCTGGATATGAATAATATACAACATATCCATAAAAAACACGGCTTATGTTACAAAACATATAAAAGAAAACGAGTAAGTTAGCACCCGAAACGACAATAATAATAAAATATTATTAACAAAGCATTATTAGAAGATCATATATGTTATCATAATTATGTATATGGTTCTTGTATAATTTAATAATAATGTTTTAACTATTATATATGATTTTAACATACCATCGACTAAGGAAAAGTACAAGGTATGGGTTTACTTCTGTAGAGACCCGAAGCCTAACGTACATGGACATTACATTACTTTTGCGGAATACTTAATACATAACAAAAACACACACACAAGGATCGTAATAGTTTAGTGTCTTTGGAAACTCGGAACGTAATCTTCTAATCCTGGTGAAAGATCTTCAACATCTCCAATAAAGATCTTCCTTTTTTTTACCTAAAACCTTTCTTTATGTCCTGGGGAAAATAAAACATAAAAGGGTGAGCTCAAATGCTCAGTAAGGGTAAACAAAAGAAATATCAATCACATAATTTTCATAAGAACATAACATTTTTGGAAATCTTAACCTGAAAAAGAGAGCATAATTTCATAACATGGGATAAATCATAGTAGTGAAATGAAATCATAACTTAAAACATTACTCATTGTGGCATACACACATAATCATAGAGAATCATTTCTTGTTAGTCAAGACTCATTGCCAAGACTATCTTAGTGGACAAAGTCCCTTTCTGAATCGAGTAATCCTCATTTCAGTCCTGTTTCACTGAACCGGTATAACCTACCATTCCAGCCATGTCTATCTCATGAGATATAAAATCTTTACCCAATGCATTGGAGGGAGATATAGGTCCCACCCATCTCTTAATGAATCCTTTCTTATGTGTGACACAAAATCATAAATCATACATCATTGCATAACCCATGTAATAAAAATGGGATTCTTAAACAACATGACATCATAAAACCATTCATATAAGATAAAGGAATTCATAAACATAATTCCATCACAACATAGTCAAATCAATGTAAAAATATGGATAGAAACAGAACCCTTTATTATCTTATATGGAAAATAATTTTGATAAAACACTTGAATTGAATTCTTGAGGAAAATATCCTTTCTTCTTCAAAATCAATTTCTTTTCACAAAACATCATGAAATTTTAAAAGAAAGAGATTTTATTGAAAATAGTCATGAAATCTTTTAGAGGAAGCTTCATGAAAATAAGTCTTTATAAAACAGTAGAAATCCGTTCGTGCCGTATAAGTTAAAAAAAACATTTTTCGTACTTTTGTCGGAAAAGTCAAAAAGTACCTCGTACGAAAAACGACAAAAGATTCCTTTCATACGTATTACTAAAAACTCACCGAAGGGTAAAAATGGATTTAAACAATTTTAGGTGGATGGAAATAATATTACATATTGAGTAAACATGGATGTGGATGATAAAATACACCCCAGTAAATACTTACGAATAAACAATCTCGGAAAAAAATGAGATTGTGATATTTCCCTTACCTTATGTCCGACTTGCTTTGTAAGTGTCCAAACCTCCTGTATAATGATTTAAATCATGTTATTGACTTATTCCAGAATCATATTCATTGTTATGATATCATATATGGTTCACTTATGACATTATATTACCCGTTCTTTTGTAAATTCCATGTTAAAGAAGCGTTTTGGGTAAAATCGTTTCATTTATCTTAGGTGTTTTGAATTGTTGTTCTTGACATCACTATTACTTATATCATGATTTACTTACTTCCAGAATATAAAATATGATTTATATATCATATATATTCAGTATATATATATATATAATAGATAGATAAATAAAATGAAAAACACCGTTCATGGAGACGGTAGTCCGTACGTACGCATGAACGCTGTTTTACTTTCCTTATTGTCTTGAAATGGAAGTAAGTAGATGACATACATATATATATACATAAATCCAGTAGCTTTATAATGTCATATATTTCATTATTATTTCTTATATATACTTTATAATCATTCTTAAATGGTTAACACGGAGAATGAATCTCATCGCGTCGTGGAGACGGTAGTCCGTACGTACGCACGAGCGATGATATCATTTCCATAAATATTGAACTGAATTGGAGTGGATTATACAATATATCAGAATCAATATGATGTTGTAATAACTATGTATAGTTATTCTTTACACCATTATACCCATCCGTGTAAGGTGGTGGTGGAAAATAGATTACACCACGGCGTGGAGACGGTATTCCGTACGTACGCACACGCGGTGATTTCATTTTTCCATAGGATTGATAGAAGGTGAATTAGGGTTGTTTCATATTTATAATAACATATCAGTATGTAATTAATACTGATGTTATTACTTTATCATGAAACAACTAAAGAAGAAGAAGTTGAAGAAGAAAGAAATTGAAAAGATCGGTAATGGATATTACCTCTTCTTTGGAACGCCTCTTTGAATCCTCCACTTAAGGAACTAAGATTGGTCTTTGGAGAAGACCAGGACCTCTAGGATTATTCTAGGGAAGTGGAGAGGAGAAAATTTCAGGGGTTGGCCGAGCTTGAGTGCTCAAATTGGTGTGAGGAGGAGGGGGAGGAGGTGCCCTTTTATAAGGGAGGAGAGGGGCACCTTAGGAATATCTCAAAATATTATTTTATATTAAAGTCAAAATCGGTTTATAATGGTTCCAAAGGGTCTTATTTCGAAGATAATGTGGGGATGGGTCGCAATCCTATCAACCAATAAGATTTAGACAAGTTTAGTGTATTATTTTAACCTTATCAATTAGATTTAACTCTAAGTTAATTAATTTAACTTTTACCGTGTCTTTTTGTTTTCTTTCACTATATGGTAAATACACTTACTATAACATGCCAAACGAATCCCAAATTGTTTATTATTAATATATATATCCTTATCTAAGTCATTTGGCCGAACCTTAGATTTTTAGGAATAAAATAACAATTAATAATATAATATTTGATTTAAAAACTATTTTGTGTCAATTTTGACACTATTTGATATATGATTTTTGTGAAAGTCATAACAGAATTATATGTTCGAACCAAGTTGCTTAAATCAACATTAATATATCATAGTAACCTAGAAAATTAGTGGAATTCATAAAAAGTCTTAAATTACATTTATTTTGGTATTTATATTATCAATTATGTCAATATTTCATTAATAAGATAATTACTGCATCATTTTTGTGTCATAAATAAATTATATTATTTGATGTCTAAAAATTACAAATAAAATACCATCATGTAGGAAATCTTTTTAGATTTCTAATGAATATTTATAGTCGAATTTATCTTATGTATAACCCCATATTAAAAATTATTTACTTATTAAACTTTGATTTTAACTATTTTAACCCTTCTTTAAATAAATTAATAATAAATGTCCTAATCTAATCCAAGTGGGCCTAAATGGTCATATTTTATTCCTAAGTTTTTTTTTGGTCGAATTACACTTTTCCAATAGAATTAGGACATGTGTTAGGGTAATATTAATATCATATTTACCCTTAGTTACCCTATTTACTATTAACCGTGGTAAAAAAAAGTAAAAAGTTACTATTCACCAAAAAATTATTTTCATCTCATTGAAGCACATTTTAGTCCTTGATATTAACCGTGTCTCTCGGATTTTCGAAATTCCATTCACAGAAGCGGTAAAATTAAGTTTTATGCAAAATTCAGTTTTTAACCTACCACTTAGTAGTTTCACTATTCATCAAAATTTGATGTTTTTCAGAACAATGCCAAAATTTCATCCCAAGCTATATTTCATATTCCGAATTCAAAAATGAAGTCTATTTTACCAAATTCATAACATAAAAGTTGCATTAATTAATTTTATAATTAAATCCCGCTGTTAAAACAAATAGCGTGTTTTTAAGAAACAATATCTATCAAAAGATTGACACTTGTTTATGTCTAGTTTAAATGTGAAATTACATCCAATGACCAACATTGTATTAAATTGTAAAAATATATTCTAAATATACTTTAAAACCACTCAAATTAATGATTTATCACTATTAATTATTTCTATTAAAAAAGTTGTTTTTAATTATAATTTAGTAATTTTCACTATTCATCAAAATATGAAAGTTATCCGAAAATCACCAAAATTTCAACCTAAGCTAATTTCGATAATCCGAATCCAAAAATGAAGTTCATTTTGAAAAATAAGATTTATAGAATTTTAAAAAGTGGTTATTACTATTCATAACGGCTAGTTTTAATAATATTTTAATAACATATCGTTGTTTAATGAAACTCAGTATTGCGTATTACGCACGCTATCGAGGAAGGTCGCGATTGCGTGTAATGAAAGGCAAGTCAAGGATGTGTGTTGTGCAAGCTCCCTTTGGTGTAGCGTACAACACAAGACATTAATAAAATTAAAAAGAATATAAAATCTTAGGCTGTTACATTCTACCCCCCTTAAAATGAATTTCGCCCTCGAAATTCGTCGGGGTTATAAATGGTTTACTATTCAAAAGTTTCTTTAATAGAAACCCACATCGTAAAAAGGAATATCAAAACCAATCTTTAAAAACAAAAGTATGAAACGCAACGGTTACCCAAATAAACTAATCACTGGGTTTCCACATAGGTGAAAATATGGATATGGAAGAAAAATATAACCATCATGTTCTGATGGAGAGTGGTAGAGAACATGGCTATGGAAAATCCAACAATCACAAATCCATAAATTTGTGACGATCTAAGGTACCATCCAATTCATCAGGTATAAGAGAACTAGGACAACATTTTTGGTTTTCAAGATCATTTCCCTAAAGTTAAAGAATTTGAATTAGAATAAATACTTACTTTATTTTGGTACAATCTCACTTTTATTCGTGCCTTGAACAATTTCTACTTCATCTCTTAAATAAATGAAGTTGAATTTGTTATTTGTGAAGTGTTAGAAGATTATGTGATAGAATGATGGGTCATTCCATCTGTCTCAATCAAAAGGTTAGAAAAAGTTATTAAATATACATAAGTCATTCTATAGTGAGATTAATCACATATGGTTCCTAAAATGGACTTATACTTCATATATCATACTGTTTAATATAATAAAACTAGTTTCTACTAAACAGGGACTTCCTGTAGGCTAGTGGTAGGCGATAAAGGCCAGTCGCACTTCGGTTGTGGGTTCGATTCCTACAGCCTTGTCCGAAGCGATGGGCTGTCGCCCGTCCTGCAGGTTGTCCCTTTTTCTAAAACTACGTTACTATAACATCCCATCAATAATATCGAAAATCTTCTATCCTTAAACAATACTAACTTATGTCCAACATAATCCAGTCTAATCTTTAGGCTTATACATAATACTGCAGTCCACTCTCATAATATAGTGACAACGATTACCAGAGATTTAATACTGTCGTTGATCCCCACATATCATAAGATATGTCTTGTTGGTCACATTCCAAACACTCAAAGTCCTTAATCGTGTATTCTCTTGAATACTTTAGTGAAAACATGAGTGCAGTTAAAAGTTAACACTTTCCACATACCAAAATCCTCAAAATTCTATATACTCAAACCATGATATCACTTAGTCCTTATATCAATCATGAGCTCATGAATACTATTAAACATTTCATTTTCTCGTCTTCATTATACGCATATCATCTTATTTCCACTTTGAATACCACATCAATAAATATTGCAATACTCAATGATACAACATTATTTTGGAATCCCATTACATAAACACTTAATCATTCCACCACATCGTTGTCATATTCAACATTGCCAATAGTGATCGCATGTGATTTCCCTTTTTCCTTTGCCTTCAGTGGTTGCTCATGTTGATCATCACTAACCCTTGGATTAGGGCAATTATTAGCATAATGCCCCATTTCCTTGCACTTGAAGCATTGAAGTCTTGGCGGTGCGTTCTCTGCAGTGTTTGCTTTATTCAAATCATTAGAAACCCTTTTTCCATTACTTCGACACTCAGCTGCTCGATGACCTTCTTTTCCACACTTAAAACATTTTCTAGTCCCTTTAAGACAATCTCCACCATGCTTCTTTCCACACTTTGTGCATAAGGAAACATTCATCTTCTTTTCACCATTATTCTGAGATTTCTCCTTGAACTCCATCTTTCGTTTCTTGTCAAAACCATGAGATGAATATGTAACACCAACTTCCATTTCTACCTTGATAGCACAACGCACAATTTCTTCATAGCTACTGAAGTCTCTTATAGCTAATGCCCTTCGAAGACTTGGTTTTAAACCACTGAAAAATCGATCAACTTTACTTTCAGGTTGGATGATAATTCCAGAAGCATACCTTGCAAGTCTTGTAAAATTTGCTTCATAGGTACCAACAGATTCATCATCCCTTTGCTTCAGTTCAAGAAACTCTTTCTCCATCTTTGTTCGAAGAATACGAGGGAAGTACTTACTGAAAAACAAGTTCTTGAACTCGTCCCATTCCATAGACTCAATTTCATCCCTTTGCCTTGTATTCTTAATAAGATTCCACCATTGATCAGCATCTCCTTCCAAATGATACACTGCTAGGATGACTTTATCATGTTCAGAACATTGAAGAACTGAAAATATCTTTTCAGTAGTACTAATCCATTGTTCAGCAACTAATGGATCAGTAGACCCACTGAAAGAAGGTGGACGCTGCCTCATGAAGGAGTCAACAGAATGTTGCTCCTTCCTTTGCTCGTTTGGAAGTCCTGCATGATTCATAGCTTGAGAAAGTTGTGTGAGCATGGCTACAAGATTTTTCATTCCAGCCCCTATATCGTTTGGTTGCTCAGGGGAACAATCATTGCATTGCCCATCACATTCCGCATTAACACGGTTCCTTCGGGTTCCAGCCATCGTCTAAAACCCCAAAAGAATAGTGTGAGAGGAAAAAATCATAATAAAGGGGGAGTAACTTAAATATCTATCATCTTTGGTTTAATCTAATATCGTTACCATAGTTCTAGAACTATATCCTATATGTATACTTATCCTTAGGGGCATCCCTAGACATACCTTAGAAATATCTCTAGGGATCTCACTAACGTTTTCGCATCCTAGTTTCCAAAGGTTGACTAAACCTTTCCTCTGATACCAACTGTAGAGACCCGAAGCCTAACGTACATGGACATTACATTACTTTTGCGGAATACTTAATACATAACAAAAACACACACACAAGGATCGTAATAGTTTAGTGTCTTTGAAAACTCGGAACGTAATCTTCTAATCCTGGTGAAAGATCTTCAACATCTCCCATAAAGATCTTCCTTTTTTTTACCTAAAACCTTTCTTTATGTCCTGGGGAAAATAAAACATAAAAGGGTGAGCTCAAATGCTCATTAAGGGTAAACAAAAGAAATATCAATCACATAATTTTCATAAGAACATAACATTTTTGGAAATCTTAACCTGCAAAAGAGAGCATAATTTCATAACATGGGATAAATAATAGTAGTGAAATTAAATCATAACTTAAAACATTACTCATTGTGGCATACACACATAATCATAGAGAATCATTTCTTTTTAGTCAAGACTCATTGCCAAGACTATCTTAGTGAACAAAGTCCCTTTCTGAATCGAGTAATCCTCGTTTCAGTCCTGTTTCACTGAACCGGTATAACCTACCATTCCAGCCATGTCTATCTCAGGAGATATAAAATCTTTACCCAATGCATTGGAGGGAGATATAGGTCCCACCCATCTCTTAATGAATCCTTTCTTATGTGTGACACAAAATCATAAATCATACATCATTGCATAACCCATGTAATAAAAATGGGATTCTTAAACAACATGACATCATAAAACCATTCATATAAGATAAAGGAATTCATAAACATAATTCCATCACAACATAGTCAAATAAATGTAAAAATATGGATAGAAACAGAACCCTTTATTATCTTATATGGAAAATAATTTTGATAAAACACATGAATTGAATTCTTTAGGAAAATATCCTTTCTTCTTCAAAATCAATTTCTTTTCAAAAAACATCATGCAATTTTAAAAGAAAGAGATTTTATTGAAAATAGTCATGAAATCTTTTAGAGGAAGCTTCATGAAAATAAGTCTTTATAAAACAGTAGAAATCCGTTCGTGCCGTATAAGTTAAAAAAAAACATTTTTCGTACTTTTGTCGGAAAAGTCAAAAAGTACCTCGTACGAAAAACGACAAAAGATTCCTTTCATACGTATTACTAAAAACTCACCGAAGGGTAAAAATGGATTTAAACAATTTTAGGTGGATGGAAATAATATTACATATTGAGTAAACATGGATGTGGATGATAAAATACACCCCAGTAAATACTTACGAATAAACAATCTCGGATAAAAATGAGATTGTGATATTTCCCTTACCTTATGTCCGACTTGCTTTGTAAGTGTCCAAACCTCCTATATAATGATTTAAATCATGTTATTGACTTATTCCAGAATCATATTCATTGTTATGATATCATATATGGTTCACTTATGACAATATATTACCAGTTCTTTTGTAAATTCCATGTTAAAGAAGCGTTTTGGGTAAAATCGTTTCATTTATCTTAGGTGTTTTGACTTGTTGTTCTTGACATAACTATTACTTATATCATGATTTACTTACTTCCAGAATATAAAATATGATTTATATATCATATATATTCAGTATATATATATATATAATAGATAGATAAATAAAATGAAAAACACCGTTCATGGAGACGGTAGTCCGTACGTACGCATGAACGCTGTTTTACTTTCCTTATTGTCTTGAAATGGAAGTAAGTAGATGACATACATATATATATACATAAATCCAGTAGCTTTATAATGTCATATATTTCATTATTATTTCTTATATATACTTTATAATCATTCTTAAATGGTTAACACGGAGAATGAATCTCATCGCGTCGTGGAGACGGTAGTCCGTACGTACGCATGAGCGATGATATCATTTCCATAAATATTGAACTGAATTGGAGTGGATTATAAAATATATCAGAATCAATATGATGTTGTAATAACTATGTATAGTTATTCTTTACACCATTATACCCATCCGTGTAAGGTGGTGGTGGAAAATAGATTACACCACGGCGTGGAGACGGTATTCCGTACGTACGCACGTGCGGTGATTTCATTTTTCCGTAGGATGGATAGAAGGTGAATTAGGGTTGTTTCATATTTATAATAACATATCAGTATGTAAGTAATACTGATGTTATTACTTTATCATGAAACAACTAAAGAAGAATAAGTTGAAGAAGAAAGAAATTGAAAAGATCGGTAATGGATATTACCTCTTCTTTGGAACGCCTCTTTGAATCCTCCACTTAAGGAACTAAGATTGGTCTTTGGAGAATACCAGGACCTCTAGGATTATTCTAGGGAAGTGTAGAGGAGAAAATGGCAGGGTTTGGCCGAGCTTGAGTGCTCAAATTGGTGTGAGGAGGAGGGGGAGGAGGTGCCCTTTTATAAGGGAGGAGAGGGGCACCTTAGGAATATCTCAAAATATTATTTTATATTAAAGTCAAAATCGGTTTATAATGGTTCCAAAGGGTCTTATTTCGAAGATAAGGTGGGGATGGGTCGAAATACTATCAACCAATAAGATTTAGACAAGTTTAGGGTATTATTTTAACCTTATCAATTAGATTTAACTCTAAGTTAATTAATTTAACTTTTACCGTGTCTTTTTGTTTTCTTTCACTATATGGTAAATACACTTACTATAACATGCCAAACGAACCCCAAATTGTTTACTATTAATATATATATCCTTATCTAAGTCATTTGGCCGAACCTTAGATTTTTAGGAATAAAATAACAATTAATAATATAATACTTGATTTAAAAACTATTTTGTGTCAATTTTGACACTATTTGATATATGATTTTTGTGAAAGTCATAACAAAATTATATGTTCGAACCAAGTTGATTAAATCAACATTAATATATCATAGTAACCTAGAAAATTAGTGGAATTCATAAAAAGTCTTAAATTACATTTATTTTGGTATTTATATTATCAATTATGTCAATATTTCATTAATAAGATAATTACTGCATCATTTCTGTGTCATAAATAAATTATATTATTTGATGTCTAAAAATTACAAATAAAATACCATCATGTAGGAAATCTTTTTATCTTTCTAATTAATATTTATAGTCGAATTTATCTTATGTATAACCCCATATTAAAAATGATTTACTTATTAAACTTTGATTTTAACTATTTTAACCCTTCTTTAAATAAATTAATAATAAATGTCCTAATCTAATCCAAGTGGGCCTAAATGGTCATATTTTATTCATAAGTTTTTTTTGGTCGAATTACACTTGTCCAATAGAATTAGGACATGTGTTAGGGTAATATTAATATCATATTTACCCTTAGTTACCCTATTTACTATTAACCGTGGTAAAAAAAAGTAAAAAGTTACTATTCACCAAAAAATTATTTTCATCTCATTGAAGCAAATTTTAGTCCTTGATATTAACCGTGTCTCTCGGATTTTCGAAATTCCATTCACAGAAGCGGTAAAATTAAGTTTTATGCAAAATTCAGTTTTTAACCTACCACTTAGTAGTTTCACTATTCATCAAAATTTGATGTTTTTCAGAACAATGCCAAAATTTCATCCCAAGCTATATTTCATATTCCGAATTCAAAAATGAAGTCTATTTTAACAAATTCATAACATAAAAGTTGCATTAATTAATTTTATAATTAAATCCCGCTGTTAAAACAAATAGCGTGTTTTTAAGAAACAATATCTATCAAAAGATTGACACTTGTTTATGTCTAGTTTAAAAGTGAAATTACATCCAATGAACAACATTGTATTAAATTGTAAAAATATATTCTAAATATACTTTAAAACCACTCAAATTAATGATTTATCACTATTAATTATTTCGATTAAAAAAGTTGTTTTTAATTATAATTTAGTAATTTTCACTATTCATCAAAATATGAAAGTTATCCGAAAATCACCAAAATTTCAACCTAAGCTAATTTCGATATTCCGAATCCAAAAATGAAGTTCATTTTGAAAAATAAGATTTATAGAATTTTAAAAAGTGGTTATTACTATTCATAACGGCTAGTTTTAATAATATTTTAATAGCATATCGTTGTTTAATGAAACTCAGTATTGCGTATTACGCACGCTATCGAGGAAGGTCGCGATTGCGTGTAATGCAAGGCAAGTCAAGGATGTGTGTTGTGCAAGCTCCTTTTGGTGTAGCGTACAACACAAGACATTAATAAAATTAAAAAGAATATAAAATCTTGGGCTGTTACAACTTCACAATCTCTTCATTATCTGAGGTTGTTTATACGTAATTATCTACTGGGACCTCTTTATTATCCACATCCATGTTTCTTAAAAATGTATTTCAAATCATTCTTACTATTTTATAGACTATGGGTTAAATTCATTTATACCCTTGTTTACTTTTTATAAGAATTTTATAAAAGAATCTTTCTGTCATTTTCTAAACAAGGTCCTTTTTAACATTTTCGACAAAATTAAGGTAAGAATGTCTTTTTTTAACTTATACGGCGGGTGCAGCTATTTACCGCCGTTATAAAATCTTCAAATCTTCCCTTAAAAGCTTATAGGAATATTTTCAATGTAAAAGTTTTATTTTATTATTTTTTGACTTTTAAATGATTTCAAAAAAGAGATATTTCTATCAAATAGTTTTGATTTCATCTATATCAACATCCTTTAATGTATTTTATGCTTATTTGAAGTTTATTTATTATGATACAAAACTTCCATATTGTATTGAAGGTTTTGTGATATGTTTGAATGTTGATGTGTTATTTTTATACCATTCATGGTTTATGGAGAATGTATTGGCATTTTGTATGCTAGTTTTAATACGAATGTTTATGTTATGTTTAAACCTGTTCATATGAGGAATGCGTTGGACTTAATAACTGACGGGTGGAGCCTGCTATAGCTCCTCGATGCATCGTTAGGTCTCATGAGACAAACTAGTGTCTTGGAATAAGGCCTTGAAAAAATCTTATTTATAGTCTTGGCACGAGGCCTTGGCTATGTGGTTATGATAGTATGACATTATGCATTCCATCGTTATGAAAGTGGTTATTGATATTGAATGTGATTATTCGACTAGTAGAATATCCATGTGAATAATTAAATGGAATTATTTCATTTAATCTTTTCCATATTATGAGGATGTTCATGTTTAAAAGGCTTTTGTTTTAGTTATACATTTCCTTAAATGTTATGTTTATTTATGAAGGTTTCCGCTATATTATTATCCTTACTGAGCATCTGAGTTCACCCCTTCCTATGTTTTATTTTTCCCCAGGATTCCAAAAAGTGTATTGTGATTGATATGTAGGGTTAAGAAAAGGGAATAATGTAATTCATGAAGGATTATTTATGTTGTTTTGTATGTTATGAAGTGTAATGTAACATTCATGTATGTAATCTATTTTCCAAGACTGCTAAACCGATTGGTCCTTCGAGACTTGATTCCTTGTAATCATGCCAAGGTATTAAAATAATGCACCGACTTTGGGTAACTGGGGTCGAGGCGTTACATTTAGTATCAGAGGAAGTTTAGTAATAACCTTGGAAGCTAGATTTAGATAAAATCTGATTAGATCACATAGCCCTAAGATAGACTTTGAGGATTAGTAGATAAGAACTTCCTAGAATTTTGATATTGTAGAGATTTTGTGAGTTTTCTGAGCAATACATCCCTGTCTAGATACGAGCAGGTAGAGGCGGCTTTGGCACAGATGTACCTAGAGGTAAAACTTGAAAACACCGCTTTGAGCTAGACTCAAACAGGAAATGATGCACGACAACGAGCCTTGCTGAACTCTTGGTTACGACACCCCTGGGGGATATTCTTAGGATAATTCACATTTTCTTTACAAACCATTATGAAGGGTTTATGAGTATATACTTCCTCAAAGAAGACATTTTTATGATTATGGATTATATCCTTAAACTATTTAATTTATGTTAAGTGTTTTAAAAGTTTGGGATTAGGTATTTCTATTTACAAACTAATCTAGTGTATGCCATTATTTAGAAATGGCACCCAGTAGAAGGAATGAGAACTCTAGCAATACACAAGATCCAAAGAGTAAGAAAGATCATATATTTCATGGTCTTAAACCATAATTTTGAAGGGAAATAGTCTCCCACATGTTATCATCATATTAAGAAATAGTATCATGTGTTGATAAGATAAGTAAATAATTCTAGGAGTCCTATGACTCTGAAGGGAAGCCAGAGAAAGAAAGGATAGTAGAGAGAAGGAAAGATAAAGGGAATAACGTAAAGAAGGATTTTCCCATATGTGATAAGTATAAAAAGAATCACCTTGGAAAATTCTTGAAGGTAATGGGAGTATGTTATAAGTGTGGAGAAAAGGAAACCAAGTACGTGACTGCAAGGGTAAGAAAAATATTTCAAATGTACAATGCTTCATCTGCAAGGAGTTTGGACACTACGCGAACCAATGTCTTAGTCATCAGACTATGACAAAAATGATGCTATTGGATAATAATAAAGTTATGATACTACCACAGATGAAGAGGAATGACTAGTGTTCTTTTTTTTGTTATTTCTTAATTATTTCATTGAAGTGTCGTATCAATGATGTACTGGAAATAAATAAGGATTGTACTGTAGTACTATTTCATTAAGGATTTCAGAAATTATGGTACTATGAAAAGTGACTCAACATCAAGTTAAACTTTTTTTTGAAAATACATGGTTGAAGGAAAGGCAATCCTTAATATGGTTTTGATACTAAGGTAGTAATTTTGGAATAATAGATGGTTGATTTGGATGAATTATATTGGATATTCTTGACTACCTTGGCACTGATTAATGGTTTGTTTATTTCAGTATTGTTGGAATATTCAAAGTTATTTTATATAAGGAATATATCTAATATTCTATAAGGAATAAGGGAGTATGAGTGTAATAAATAATGTTTTATTGTAATTCTGGGTGTTACCATATTTTAAAAGAATACATGATGAATGTGTTCACATGTTATTATGTGAAAAAAAGGATCTTCATTGTGTTTAACTACCTTATAAATTTTGGACTGTGAGTTTGGGCCGAAGTAATTTGGATAAGTCTAGTTTGATATTTTTTTTGGATTTCCATAAAAAGGACAACCCAGAGGTTGGGCAGCAACCCGTCACATCCGGAAAGGCCTCAAGACTTGAACCCACAACCGAAGGGAGACAAGGGTGTATCACCTACCACTAGCCCACGTGATGTCCTGGATTGAATAATGTAGTTTTTTCAAAGGGTCTGATATGTGAATTATAAATTCGTTATTTTTGGAACCCAATATGATTAGGATAAATATAATATATATATATATTTTAAATCTTTTAGAGTGAAAGATGAGTTTTTAGTAGGAATTAGTTGAATGATAAAACTATACTTGTCAAGTATGTATATATATATATATATATATATATTTCCTCTGATTTTATGGATAAATTGATTATTAAACTTTAGGGAAGGGACCTTAAAACTAAAAATGTGTTATCCTAATACCTTACATTTTGTTGAACCGATGGTATTTTAAATCATCATAAATTGGTGGCTTTGAGGACCACAATTCTACAATTGTTTGTGATTGATGAACTCAATCAATCCCTATAAATATTTATGTTTTTTCTCCGATTATGTTTCTCTAATTTCCCCTAATGTTCTCCTAATCTAGATCATAATTTGGTGGTGACCCTTCCATTTCTCTTTTCTACTTATTAAGACTAAATTTTATTAACCCAATTTCCGATGTGGGTTTTTCCACAAAGATATTTTCTATTTTCAACCTTTAATTTTCGAAGAACAATTTCAAATTGAGAGGATGCAATTTATTAAAGTAGGGGAGAATGTAACACCCCAAGCTTCCACGGTACACTTCACTTTGAATAATACAGTAGCGTGTGTTGTATGCAACTTCGAGTTATAACACACCACAACCAATCAAACTGGCCATTATGAATAGTAATACCCACTTTTTGAAATTTTATAAATTTTATCTTTCAAAATGGACTTCATTTTTGGATTCAGAATATCGAAATTAGCTTAGGGTGAAATTTTGGTGCTTTTCGGATAACTTTCATATTTTAATGAATAGTGAAAATTACTAAATTTTCATTAAAAACAACCTTTTTAATCAAAATAATTAATCATGATAAGTTATGAATTTGAGTGGTTTTACAGTATATTTAGAATATATATTTACCATTTAATAAAATTTTGGTCATTGTACATAATTTCACATTTAAACCGGACATAAACAACTGTCAATCTTTTGATAGTTATTATCTCTTAAAAACACGCTTTTTGTTTTAATAACGGGAAATAATTTTAAATTAATTTCTACCACTTCTGTGTTTTGAATTTAGAAAAATGGATTACATATTTGGAATCATTATATCCAAATTTTGTAAATAGTTAACTTTTATTTTTATACATTTTTATTAATTACTTCGGTAAATATTTTATTTACCATGGTTAAAGGGTAAATCTGGTAAATAAGGGTAAACAAATAATATTATAATAATAATAAATTACCCTAAAATGTGTCTTAACCTTATTGGTTGATACATTTCTTACCATAGGCATCTTTGGGTCGATTTTGGGACCCCATGGATCCCCATGTAAGTGATAAGGACACTTTATATTAAATAAGTTAAAATAAATACAAAAAATGACATAAGCATATATCTTTTAGAAAACCAATTTTTACATAGGGTTATATATTTTGGATTTTATACTATAAATGTTAATTAGAAATATAAAAATATTTCCTACATAATGGTATTTTATTTATAATTTTTAGACATTTAATAATTAATATTATTTATGACACAATAATGATGCAGTATTTTCTTTATTACTGAAAGAATCAAATAATTGGTATTATAAATGTTAAAATAAAAATAATTTGAAAGTTTAGATGACATCCATGAATTTTATTGGTTAATATGACATTATAGTATTTCTTAAATAAGATTGGTTCGAATTAATAAAGTTGTTAAGACTTTAACAGAAATAAATTATTGAATAGTTTTAAAATTGACATAAATGAGTTTTTAAAATAAATGTTATATTATTAATTGATATTCTATTCCTAAAAATCTAAGGTTCATCCAAGAGACTTATATAATGATAGGTGTATCATTAATGTACCACTTGGGGGTCGCTTGGATGTATATAGTAAGTTTATTAACTATATAATATAAAATACAAAGTGACATGGTAAATGTCAAACTAATTAACTAAGAGTTAAAACTAAAAGATATGGTTAATATAATAACCCAAACCTATCTAAATTCTATTGGTTGAAATAATTTCGACTCATAACCACCTTATAATTTTAATAATACACTTTAAAGCAATTATAAACTTAATATGAATTTATTATAAAATAATATTTCTAGCTTTTCCAAAGGTTCCCCTCACCCCTCTTATAAAAGGTCACTCTCACTTCTCACTAATTCACATATTCAAATCCTTTTGGATCGGATAAACCCTGCCCAAATACTCTCTAAACTTCCCTCACATCATTCTATAGGCCTTAGTTTGATCAAAAAGTCAACCTAAGGATCCCTTTTGATAAAATCAAAAGGAAGAACCCGAAGAAGAGATAATGTTTTCACCACCCTCTTTCAAGTTCCTTTCTTCTTCCACTTCTTCTTTATTTGTTATTACAATTCTAAAATAATAACTCCAATATCTTATATATAATTTTATGTTATTATAAACATGATACAACCTTATTAATTATTCTATCCATCCTTTTAATGACATGTCACCATACGTGCGTACGTACGACTTACCGTCTCCACGTCGTGGTGTAATTGTTATTCAAAACATTATTATTTGGATGGGTATAATAATGATGTGTAATTCATGTAAATAATAAATATAACATTATAATTATTCTGTATATATTATATACTATCCAATTATATATTATTTTAATATCAAAATAGTGATATTGTCGCTCGTGCATACGTACGGACTACCGTCTCCACGAACGCGATGAGATTCATTCCCAATCATATCCATTCAAGTCTAATTATCATTTTATGATTAAAAATAATGATTAATGACTTGATATAATTCTGGATATGAATAAGATACAAACTATCCATAACAAACATGACTTATGTAAAAAAACATATAAAAGAAAACGAGTAAGTTAACACCCAAAATGACGATAATACTAAAATACTATTAACAAAGCATTATTAGAAGATCATATATGATATCATAATTATATATATGGTTCTTTTATAATTTAATAAAAAGTTTTAACTATTATAAAGGAGTTTTACATACCATATAATAAGGAAAAGTACAAGGTAAGGGTTTATTTCACAATCTGTTCATTATCCGAGGTTGTTTATATGTAATTATCTACTGGGACATCTTTATCATCCACATCCATGTTTCTTAAAAATGTATTTCAAATCATTCTTACTATTTTAAAGACTGTGGGTTAAAGTAATTTATACCCTTTTTGACTTTTTATAAGAAGTTTATGAAATAATCTTTCTGTCGTTTTCCAAACAAGGTCCTTTTTAACTTTTTCAACAGAATTAAGGTAAGAATGTCTTTTTTTAACTTATACGGCTGGTGCAACTATTTTCCACCGTTATAAAATCTTCGATGCTTCCCTTACAGGCTTATAATAATATTTTCAAAATAAAAGTTTTATTTTATTATTTTGTGACTTTTAAATTATTTCAAAAAGGAGACATTTCTATCAAATAGTTTTGATTTCATCTATGTCAACATCCTTTAATGGATTTTAAGATTATTTGAAGTTTGTCTGTTATGATACAAAACTTCCATATTGTATTTAAGGTTTTGTGATATGTTTGATCGTGGATGTGTTATTTTAATACCATTAATGTTTTATGGAGAAAGTATTGACATTTCGTATGCTAGTTTTAATATGAATGTTTATGATATGTTTAAACCTGTTCATATGAGGAATGCATTGGACTTAATGAGTGACGGGTGGAGCCCGCTATAACTCCTCAATGCATCGGTAGGTATCATGAGACAAAATAGTGTCTTGGAACTAGGCCTTGACAAAATCTTATTTATAGTCTTGGCACGAGGCCTTGGCTATGTGGTTTTGATAGTCTGGCATTATGCATTCCATCATTATGAAAGTGGTTATTGATATTCCATGTGATTATTAGACTAGTAGAATATCCATGTGAATAATTAAATGACATTATTTCATTTTATCTTTGCCATATTATGCTTAATTTCAAGTTTAAAAGGATTTTGTTTTATTTATAGATTTCCTTAAATGTTTATGTTTATTTATAAAGGTTTCCGCTATATTATTATCCTTACCGAGCATCTAAGACCACCCCTTCCTATGTTTTATTTTTCCCCAGGATTACAAGAAGTGTATTGTGATTGATATACAGGGTTAAGACAAGGTAATAATGGAATTCATAAAGGATTATTTATGTTGTTTTGTATGTTATGAAGTGTAATGTAACATTCATATATGTAATATATTTTCCAAGACTGCTAAACTGATCAGTCCTTCAGGACTTGATTCCTTGTAATCATGCCAATGTATTAAAATAATGCACCAACTCTGGGTAACTGGGGTCGGGGCGTTACATTTATGGTATATATAAGTGTATTAAAATAAATAATATTATATCTTTGATATAATGATTATTTTATAAAGTTAAAATAATTACCTTCTTGCTATCATGATTGTTGAAAATTTGAAATGTTACTCATGAGTACGTACGACCTACAATCCCTACGATTATAACATATAAATTTTTTTTAACCATATTTCATGGAAGGTCTTAAAATTATAAGATATGTATAAAATGGATAATTATTCCAAAATTATCATTTTATAGATTATGTAATAATTACCAATTTTCCCACAGTCAACCTTCCAAATTCATTTTGGACAAATGAGCTGAATATAATTAGAACATCCAATGTGAACATAATTAATAAATTAATTGTATATAACATGGTAATAAGTGAAATAAAATGAATAATAACTTGAAAAATATTTTGAAGAAATTAAATAATTAAAATAATTTTATTATTTAGGATGATAATGAATGAATATGATGAGTCAGGCTAGTGGTATGTGACTTTCATTCAAAAACCCTACTTTTAACGATCCCCTTCCATCTCTTTTTCTTCCATGTCTATGTTTTTCTAAATATTTCAAAAAAATATATATTTATTTTTTAATGGATGAAATAGGTCCTTCTTTCCATTTTTTTTTACTTTCTTTAAATTGTTTTAGAAAATAACTTGTTTAGGTTTGATATAAGTGATACATTAAGTTAAAAACCTCATTTTAAATGTTTTAAAGATTTTTCTTTAAATACTTCCCTTCCATGTACATGTTACTAATATTATTATATATATATATTTATATTGAACTAAATTAATTATAAAGTACATTTTATGCCTCTTTTTTCTTTCATTAAAAGGGTTTAAAAAGGAATATTTTTATATATTTTATATGGAATGATTTGAATTTATTTAAAAAATAAAAAAAATTATTTTAACTTAACATATATGGTTCCAACATATTTTACCTACATCAAAACCATTATTTAATTTTTTTTATTTCTTTATATTACTTATTTTCATTAAAGAAAAATCCACTTTCCCTTTGTTTCAATTATTTTCAAAAATGGTTTTAAATGGAATTGATATTTTGATATCTAATTGTTTTTCTTATGGGTTTATGGTGTCTCTTAGAACAATCCTTTTCTTCAGGTTATGACTATTCTCTCTCTAACTCACTTTTTATTTCTCTTTAATTTTATGTAATTCTTAAATATTAAAATATATATCTCTCAATTTTATACCTAGGTTATTCTACCATCCTTTTATAGGGTAATACAAGCCTTATGATCATTTATCAAATTCATTATTTAAGAAATATATTTTTATTATGATATTAGGAAAGATTATATATCCCATTCATTTCTATAGGGAATTATTATTTTTATGCATTATGATTTATTTCCCTTTTTGAAACACATAATCATGATCATGTTATATTGGGTGTGACCATATATTAATCCATTTAATTAGGTAATTATTTTTACTCATGAGATATTATTTATGGGATTAGGGAGTAAACCTAATCCACTACGAAACATTGTCCACAATGTGATGTCTCCTTTGTAGTTATACTTGGATAATTATTATTTCATGTTTTTTGTTTTTTTTCAAATTTCATATTTTTTCAAGACATTATGATACAATGTTCTTCATTTCATTCTCACAGATGATTAATCACGAGATTAAGTTTAAATGAAATTACATGTTACTTCACAAGGTTGAAATGTATATATTTTTTGAAAATGGTTTTATATGTTTTTTATGATCATAAGGGGACCGTCATGATTATTATTTTTCATTTTATATTTAGTATGAAATTATTAATGAAAATATAAGGGAAAAAATATGTTTTTCCTAGGTAATAAAATGATTATTTTGAGTCAAAAGTTTTATTAAGAAAAAAATGTACCGTCCCAACCCTAGTGCCCCTAAAATTGTGCCTTGAGTTGGTTCTCCACTGAGACTCAAGTGCGCCTCCGAATATGCCAAAGGATTCCTCCTAGAAGTGATGGTACAATGGTGGGAAAGTGGAGATATTATACCCTATTTATTAGTAATAACATACAGATGAAGCATAAATTTAAAATGGTAGTGGGAGATGATAATAATTGCATAACATGGCCAACCCAAAATAAAATACAACCTTGCATGAATATGTTATGTCATAGATAAAAGACAGGATAAAATTCGTTAGGTAAAAAACCCAGAGGATTAGAAAAATATAGAATAAAAAAAAGAAAAAAATACCAAACTCTTGTAGGAAACTTGAGTAAGAGATTAACCCCCCAACTCCATATCATGTTCCAGTCCATAAGGTACAATCCACAAAGTGGAATAAGAAAATTCCAAAACAATAGTCATAAGATCTATCTGGGTACTAACAGGTGGACCAAACATGGTGTGAGATAAACTTAGTAGGGCACCACCAATGAAGTTTATTTCAATATAGTCCATTTGTATAATATAAATTAGTGTACTGGTATAATAAGTATGGTAGTAAAGAATGGTTCATAAATAACTATGTTAGACTCATATTCCTCATGTAACACCTAACCATCCATACCTACTTAAGCCCATGTCGGATGCCTCTAACCACGATAACAATAATGTTTTCAAATAAGAACCATGGATACAATCCTAGGTGTCCATGTATAGAATTATTCATTTGGGACATAAAGAGAAACCAATTCATTAGGAGTTAAAATTTAATGTAATGAAAATAGTAAAGAAAGAAAAACATAATTTCATTTAACCTATGAGCTCGTCCATGCAATTCTAAATAGTGGACCCAAGTGTCACTCCAAGAATAACATAATTCAGTCACCCAATGATCTCATCCAAGGAATTATATATAAGGAACCCAAGTTTATATCATGCCATATTACCAATCATTTATCCTCTATGATCATCTAAGGAATCCCATGTAAAGAATCGAGGAATCATATAAGGTGTAATATCAATCAACTGACATATAATCCCATATAAGTCATTTCATATTAGGAATCCAAGTTTCACTCACGGGATCACATAATTCATTAAACCTAGGAACCTTTCCATGGAATTCTGTATCAGGAACATGAATATCACTCAAGAAATAGTATAAATAGTGGTCAAATGCTAAGTAATATGGTTGTACCATTCAAATTTTATTTAATTTATTTAATCCCAATACATTTATAAAATATATGACAAACCCACTTAGAGGGTGGACTGGTCACATAAACAATATACATCACTCACTCAAAAGTTATAACATAGGCCATGTGCAAATAACCATTCCAGTCACAATTCATCAAGTTTTATTACATTTTTTAATTCACATACATGTGATTAAGATGACCTGTGTGAGTATACATGACATATTAAAATTAAATTCATTTAAACACAACTTGGGAGTTCCTTTTAACAATTTCAATAAACACACCAATACTTAAATTAGAATAACACCTGTTGCTAATATTTTGAGCAATTATAGTTCATAATAAATCAAGTGGTCTTGGGAAACCAATCCACATGAAAATTCATTATTTTTATTTTAAACATTCATTATATAGTGATGAAGAAGAACCAATTATTTTATACAATTAATTTAACAATTCATATATACTATTTATCATTTAGTAACTTTATTAAATCAAGGAAAATCATAAAAAACCTTAGTGGTATTTTGGTCATAAGGAAATATGGGTGTTAAGTCATAAGATAAAAACCACCCATGGAGTGGTTTAAGTTGAGGTCATCAACCTTGAAAAATGTATAAGAGTGTCTTAGTATTTATAAAAAACTTATGGGGGATCAATTGAAGCTATTTTCTATTTTATGAGAAACACATGAATGTTATGGAATGTGGCATAATGATGAATTTTATAAATGGTGAGACATTAATGGAGAAACAATTAGAAAAACAACCTCATACTAAAGAATATTCACTTGTATCTTATCAGGATTCTATTCAAGCCAGAATGAGAAAAATCAAATAAATTGATGGACAACCTAAAAATAGGGCATATGACATCACACAATAGTGCCAAAAAAATCATGAATAGAGACCAAGAAAATAGGTCAGGGGTATCCTAGACTAACCAAGTGTAATATAATAAAGAATAAGATGATTGATTTTGATTACGAACAAGTGAGATCTAACCATGACTTATAGGAGATCCAAGGGAGTCTTGAGTAGTCTATTGTGAGTGAGAAGTAAGGGAGAAGAGGAAAATATAGATTAAAATGAGTTTAAAAATGGTAATTTCCAAGGCCTTTAAATGGAACACTCTTTGGCTGCACATTTGGGAAAATCATGCTCCAACATTGTGGTGCCACTATCCATGAACCCTACCAAGATTCAAGTTTGGGTCACATGTTTTACCAACTATGTGAACTTCTTTGATTTTTTTTGTAGATATCTCACATAACTATGAAACCCCAGTTTATTGGTTTATCAAACCATGTGTCACCCATATAGGGGCTGCATGGTTAAGGTGAATGGTTTTCATTAACCATGCTCTAACAATGTTCCTCTCCCCATCATTCCAGAAACTAGACCTATAATTCCTAATTTTCCATAACACATTTGGAAACCCAAGACACCTCTATTACCTTAAAATAAATATAAAACAACACTTTCATTTTTTCCAAAACTCATATTTATATTCTAAATCTCAATATAAATGTTACCCCTTCCAAAAAATAAAAATTCTTGATCCTTTATAAATTTTATTCTAGTCTAGGATGTTATAGCCTCCCCACCATAGAACTTTTCATCCTTGAGAAGCCTTGGGGAACAATGAAACATCACCCAATATACATAATTTGTGAACATCCATTCAGATAACAATATTGGTTTATCGAACACCCAACACACTTATAAGGACTACTTAAAAACATTCGGTATATAATCCATCAAAACATAATCCAACACATGTATCCAAACATTAAATATCAAGACGACACTTACATGAGCCCATATAACCCAAGACAAAATCACTTAATCATATCTTGCATCAACCATCCCATGGTTCTCTCCAACATAGGTTCTTGAATTGAATCATCTACTTCTTATTAAATTTACTCATACTACTGGAATTTACTATTTACACATTCCCTTAGTTACCTAGCTTCGGTCCTCAGTTTATTTGAACTGGTTGAACACCAATCAACCATGCTCATACTATTTATAATATATTTTACTTGAAAATATACAATCAAACATTAAAATGAACTCATCCCATCCCAACATCATGGTAAAAATTGTTCCTTGTAGATAACATCAAGCTAAAATAGAAAAATAAAATTGAATCACCCATGGTTAACTATTTTTGAAAATGACCATCCTCTATTAATGACACTTCATCCAAAAATAGATTTTAAATATTTTTTATCCTAAGGGGTACCAAGCTCATTTCAATAATACTCACCAAATCCCATAAATGACTTCCAATTATGTCTCCTAACCAAACTATCTCCTATATATTTCTTCCACTGGTTCATAACACTATCACCAATGCACTCCTGATCCAACTGAATTGGGTTATCACAACTAGAAATAAAATGAGATTAAATAAAATTCTAGAGTAAACATAGAATTAAACTAATAGATTACAAGTATCTCATAAAGGTTATTCCACAATCTCGATTTTATAAGTGAAATGTAGGTATATAGTAATGATGTACACACATCAAAATAATAATTGAGATGAAAGGTGATATTTCACCTGGAAATTAATCAGTCAGTGTTCATGAGTCTGTGTAAGGACTTCCTACTCAAGAATCCATTGTTACATAGATTTTTTTTTCTAAAAACAGACTTCAAGTACATGACTATAGTAAATTATAAACCAACCTGTAGATTACATGTAATTTTCTAAATAATGGAAATTTTATTATTTATCAAATTTATTACAAGATCCAAAATGACCACGCAATAGCTGTTCTTGCACTATCTCAAATATTCCCTACATGAGGGTCATCAAAATGAAACAAAAATACCACTCCCCATCTTAGGATCAAACCCAAAATTAAATAAATTAATAGATTTATAATAAATAAAATCCACGATCTGTACATATTAAGATATAATAAATATCATTACTAAGAATCTTCACAATACTGATCACTAAAGTTACATCACCAATTACCTATTTCAACCCTCTAAGATTATTTTTCGTGTTTTTTTCTAAAATAAAAATCAAAATGAGGATTACTAACCTCAAAATTCCAAATATATACTCCCAAATTGTGGAATACCTTATACCAATCCTCGAGAACAACTCACAAGGAGTCCATCCATGAACCATAAAAGGCATTTAATTTAATTTAAATCCATTAGCTCAGTGTATAACCAATTCTCTCCCAATGAACTCAGGATAATGATAATATATTAGGAAATATCATATCCAAATAGGATAGTGATAATAGGCTATATCAATTATTTTTTTTCTACAGGTTTGTATAACTCTCTTTAATCCACACTCCTAATATAATATTTACTTGCCATTATCCAACCCTAGATGTCACGTATCTTGAAAATATCTGTCTAGGTCCAACCATGGACAACCATTTATAAGCACGCAGTTCATTTCCATGTAATCCCTCTTCATAGGGTAAGTTATATTATTTTACCCAAATATCTGAGTCACCATGCCCACAATAATTAATTCTATAAAGCCATTGGACATTGGATCACACCTATCTACTCACCTATGTTCAATTATAAACAGATCCCACACATATATGACATGACTATTTTTTTTTTCATAAATAGAGAGTGTGAATATCATACCACCTAATTCAAGACCAAAATTATGCTACACCATGTTATCCATCAAAAAGAAAAAACTGATTGTGGTACATGAAATTATAGTCCTTTACATTCTTTGAGCTCCCTTGGAATCCCTCTTTGAAATAAGGCACCTCCCCTATTCCATGAATTATAGAGTGGCCGCCCATCGAACCTTTTTGTTTTAGAAATTAATGTATCAATGCACAACCATTTGTTAATAGGTCCAGGTACACGAATAGTCATGCCCATCGAATCTAGTCTTAATATTTAATCTTATATGTGATATTAATAAAACCAAAGGCATCACCATGTACATATCATAAATCCTAATCACCTACAACACATCAGCATTGAACAAGTGAAAAAAATATCAGCACCTTAAAAAGAATCCATAAACCCATGCCAACTCTTATCATAGGTTTCCATTGATCAAACAAACACCAATTACCCTTTCGGATATGATTAAAAACTAAGGGCCCTAATCATTCCCACCAATTCCTAAGGTATATAGCACGGGAAACACATCCCCCTGATGGGACTCTATTATATGAAATCTATCATTCCTATAAACTCCTTATAAAAGAGGTAAATGAATCATCAACTTATGAGGGTCAAAACTAAAAACTTGGGTGTACGACATCACATTCCGAGCATCATCCTATCAAGCTATAATTATCCCTAAGAGGGTCACCATGCATGCATAAAAGGATAAGGATATGAATCTAAACAAGTATCCATATAAAGTAATATTCTAAGAGGGATTATTTAAAAAAACCACATGTCTACCCCGATGATTTCTTTTCATTAACTAAGAGTCATACCCAACTCAAATTGTAAAAACGAAAACACTTACTATTCATAGAAAATCGGCTCAAAAGGCTTCCTATTTTTCATCACCAATGGAACCACTAAAATAAATAACCCCTTATATACACCTAAGGAGTCTAATTTTAAACCAGAGTCACACATAAAAGATCACATGGATCTACGTTTTATCCTTTAAATTCAGACAATAGAAGAAAATAAGACAAATGAGATATATAGGAAACACTCACTCTCCCATTAATATAATCTCTTGAGGTAAACCATGATAACCATTACATGAGATTTCATCATATAATAACCTAATGGTATCATTTTTAAGCATAAAATAAATTCTCATTTATCACAACATTAAACAAATCGTAAAAAAATATATCAAGTATAAGTTAGAAAAGGAAACTATACAAAAATATTTTAATTATCTTGTCATACAATATTAGGAAAATTATCTCACAATTGTAATTTAACTATTTATTTATACAAAATTATTGAAATTGGGCTTAGTTAAAAAAAATAACCCTCAAGCTATAATGGAAAAAACATTTAGTTTTAACTATCATTTTAATTAACTAAATCCTCACATTAATAAATATCAAAAAAGGTAAATCATATTTTATCAATTTAAAGGGGATTGGTTAAGCAGGATCCCATCATACATTTATCAGAGAATCATGTATGTGGATACAAACACATTAAATGACCACCCCATAAGAATAACAATCATAAACCCTTGATTTTAAGCACTAATTCATAAATGATAAAGATGACCTACAAGGGTCCAATCATTACAACATAGATCCATTTAAATAAAAAACAATAACAATAGTTATTTTTATGATCAAAAACACCCATAGTGGGTTTAATATATAATCATATCATGTCAATACCAATTTACTTTGGTCAATTCTTGTTTATCGCATACACATAAAACACTATGACCGACCTACTCATTTCGAGTAATTTCTATGATTCATAAGAAACCGAATAATTTTATGAGTCATATTTTAAATTATTTAGTATTTATATAATGCTTTAGTTAAATTAATTTTCATTATCAATTTATAAATGAAAAATCTTTCATATGTTTCAATTGGACTTCATGTAACTACAACCTGGTTCCTACATTCATCTTAACAAGGCAGCCACAACATATATAGTGGTTCGATTATATGGGTCACAATTTACAATTTCATAGAGTGCTCATAAAAAATATATATTTACATTGGAACCATTAATTCAAAACAAATAATGTTTGATTTCATGAAACTGATGTCTATGGCTCAAACATGTCTTCATTGAATAAATAAGGTTCCACTATAAAGCTATCTGGGAAAACATAATTTCCATTGATAAAGAAAATTTAATAACCACTTATTTTATCATAATTATAACAAGGAATGCTATCCTAGAGAAATAATTACATGAAAACATGAAAATAATCACCCATTAATGGTATAAAAATTAGAATTATACTAATTGACACAAGCATGTAATACAGAAAAGCATGCTGGATAATCAAGAAAGACACATCCCATAGGTATTAAGTAGTTAAGAAATACACTTTACATGGAATGATATATTCATGGAATGTGAATATATATGTTCCTATAATTATAAATTCAATAATACTTCCTTTACATACTAGGATAATGGTAAAAATAAAAAAATTATTATGTAGTGGAAATACATCAACTACTCATGTGGAAATAATAATAAATTGTAATAATAAAAAACATGAACATAAAAACCATCCCTGAAAACATGATCTTCACCCATATGTGTGTCATCTAGACCTAGGTATGAGATATTTACCAAGTTACAACACATTCATAGTCTTTCATATACCAGACCCAAATAGTAAGATAAAGAAAAAGAAGGATCTGAAACCAATTTCTACTCAAGCCTTGTGTCACTAAAACTGCACCTTGAGTTGGTTCACCATTGATCCCCAAGAATGAATTCCCATATTACGGAGTCCTATAATAAGTAGTGAGGGAATAAATGTGATACCATTGGGTAGAATATACCCTCTCTTTTAGTAATAACATACATTTCAAGCTTAAATATTGAATGGTAGTATGAGATAATAATAACTGCATAACCTGGACAACACCAAATAAAATACAACCATGAATAAATATTTCATGTCATAAATAAAATTTGGGAAAACATGAATTGGGTGATACTACCCATAAGACTATATGGATAAGGAATTAATAATTTACAAATTGAGACTCCTATTGGAAAATCTAGTAAAATATTGGTTTCAAATCCTTGCCCATTACTAGTTTAGAATGTATAATATGTAAAGTAGAAGAGGCCAAGTCCTAACCTGTAGTTAGGAGATCTTTTTGGGTATGAATGGGTGACATAAAAAGGGTGTGAGATAAACTCAATAGGCTACCTAAAATCTCTTCTAATTCAATTTAGTTTGTCATTATAAGGTAAAGTAATGTATAGGTATAATAATTAATGAATTAAATCATGATGCATAAATAAAAATGTTAGGCTCAGATTCCTCATGGGACACCAGACCAACCATGTCTTCTTTAGTCCATACTATATGTATATGAATATAAGTATACAAAAGTAGATTAATAGGACCCATGGATATAATCCCAGGTCTCCATGTGTATCAAACGTCATGTGGTTCATAGGAAGAATACAAGGCATTATTTTTTAGAATTTAAGGAAATGAAAATAGTAATTGAAAAAAAATTGAAGGAAATGTTTGGTTTAAAGTTGAATCTTAGAGGTTTTGAGCAGCTAATAAATTCCATTCAAAGAGCAGGTTTCAGTGATTAGGTACAAGACCTCTTAATTTCCACTATAGCCATAATCGTAGAATTTATTTGGAGGGCTTGGAATGAACATGAATTTGAGAACCAAACCATCATAAAAAATTATAAAATTAGTGGAATAAACTGTGGTGTTATGCTTATAGAAAGAATCCAAAATGGTGCTATGAGAAATGATTTATCTGACCTTATTATTCTGAGATCTCTTGGTGTAACTATAAAGTGTAAAAATCCATTAATGGATAAGTTTATAAGATGGATACATCCAATTTCTGAATGGCTAAAAATAAATATCAATGGGAAGAGTTCAGGTGTTCTGGAACCCTCAGGTTATGGTGGTATCTTCCACACTCATAGGGGAATCATTAAGGGATGATTCTTCCACTTCATTGGCAGTGAATATTCGATTGAAGATGAGTTATGGTATATGGTTAAGGCAATCTAGTATGCTGTTTATCATGGATGGAGGGATATGTGGATGGAATATGATTCAACCATGGGAGTTGGAATTCTTATAAGAAGTTCAATAAATGTTCGATGGAAGATATTTCCATCTTTGATTGAATGTCTTAGGCTTGTGGATAAACTTTATATTATTTTGACACATGTCTATAAAGAAGAAAATGAGGCTGCTAATGATATTTTCAAGAGATATATTGAAGTGTCCAACTATATGTGGTCCTTTGTGACGCCAAATTTTTTTAGTGAGTTGGTTAATGTGGATTCACGTGGTGATGTGTACACTCATATTTGTAAATTCCCATTTGTAATGCTCCTTTTGATTCCACTATTTTTAATAAAATCTTTTAATTCTAGGATTTATTACCTCCTGAGCCTTATGATTAATAAAAAATAATTTAATTTTACTTATGAGCCCATTTAGGGCATTACATATAAGGAACCTAATCATTTCTCTAGGAATAATATAATTCACTCACAATCTGAGCTCATCCTAGGCATTCCATATATGGATCCCAAGTATTTCTCATGGAATATTACTAATGATTTAACATATGTGCCATATAAGGCATTCCATATGAGTATTTTTGGCGTTTCACAAGGTGTAATATCAATCATTTTACCTCTAAGCCCATCTAAGTAATTTCATATAAGGAACCCAAGTATCCATCAAGGTATCACATAATTAATTCAACCTATGATCCCATCCAAGGAATTCCATAATAGGAACCTGAGTATTGATCAATGAATAATATGAATAGTCTTCAAATTATTAGTCATATGGTCATACCATTCAAATTACATTTAATTTATTTAAACATATTTAATTTATAGAAGAAAATAAAAACCCGCTCAGAAGGTGGTTTGGTCACATAAGAAGTAGAAAAATCTCACCCAAAAGTTATATCATAGTCTATATTTAAATAACCATGCAAATCACAATTCATCAATGTTCATTAATTTTGATAATTCACATAAAAGTGATTATGTTGGGCCATATGAGTACAAATTGCATATTTAAATTCAATTCATTTAAACTCTACTAGGATATTACATTTATCAATGAGAAACCACACACAATTACTTAAATTATATTAACACTCAACACTCAAGCTGGAATCCATTAGAATTCATAATAATTCAAGTGGTCTAAGAAAACCATACCACATGAAAATTCATTATCCCAATTTTTGACATTCTCTCTCATATGATGAAGATAGACCAATTATTTTATACTATACATTTCTCAATTCATCCCCAATTTAAATATTTTATTCAATCACTTCATTTAATTAAGGAAAATCCCAACATGCCTTAGTGTTTTTTTGGATATAAGATAAAATGAGCAATAAAGAATAATATTTAATTCACCCATGGAGTGGTTCGAGTACATGTCCTCAATCACTAACTATGTATAGAAGTGTCATTTCATGTCTACAAAATGTCTAGGTGATCAATTTAAGGTATTACATATATTAGGAGTAATTTATGGAATTTCTAGTGTGCAACACAATAACACATTTTAAAAATGATGATATTTTAATGGAAAAACCTATAGAGATGATAAATTAAACCAAATAAGCTTAAATAATCCTTTATTGGGCATGGATTAAAATTGGAATGAGAGAAATCAATGAAAAATATGAACTCCCTAAAAATAGGGTATAAGAGATATCATAATGATCACACCAAAATTAAGAATATTAACTGAGAAAAGAGTTAATACGAATTATAAAATAACCAAGGGCTATCAAACATAGACAACAATGATCAATTATAAGTCTAAATAGTGGAGATCTCACCATGCCTAGGGGTAGAGAATAGAGAATCTTGAGTGGCCTTATTTTCATGAGAAGTTAGGGGGGGGGGGAGAAAAAAGGATGGATTAAAAAAGAGTTTAGAAATTGAAGTTTATGTGGCCTTAAAATAACCAAAAGGTTTGAACACACAGTTTGGAAAACGATGGAACAACCATACGACACCAATATCTAAGAACACTACCAAGTCACATGGTTTACCAACCATGCACCAACCATGTTAACCCCTATGCAATTTTATGGAGTCACCACACATGTTCGTGCAACACAAAGTGTACAGTTTATCAAACTACATGGAACCCTTATAAGGACCTCATGTTTTAGGTTCATGGTTAGCACTAAACATGTGTCTCCCCTATCTTTTCAAAAACTATGATTCTAAATCCCAGTGCTTTTAAAACTCATTTTGACACTTGAGACACCTCTTGGGACTTAAACAATGTGTAAAAAAACAGTTTCATGTTTTCTAAATCTCATATTTACATTCTAAATCTTGGTCAATAAGTTATACCATCCATAGAATAAAAATTAAAATTCCTTTATAAATTACCACCTTATATAAAACATGGGATGTCAAGAAATAAAATTATTTTATAAGTATTTTTGAAATAATATTTTTCTTTTTATCTTTTTATATGTCCCCTAATAATATTTTTTATGATCATCCAATTTTTTTAAAAAAATTCATTTGGTTTTATGGATTTGTAGGTACAATGATGAGGTCAAGATGAAAATAATGAATATATTTAACAAAATTAAAAAATGTTATAGTATTAATGTTTTTTGTCAGAAAAATGGATACTAAGTGGAAGTTTCCACTTCATGATGTAATAATTATTTAAGTAATGGTGGGGGAATAATTCTTTAAAAATAAAAAAATTAAATATCCTTAAATTTTTGAAAATTTATTCTTTACTTAAAACTCCAAATTTTGTAATGTTTAAGGAAGGGTCCTTTACATGTGACATCAACTGAGTTAAAGGAACTAAAAGTGAAACTTAGGGATTTATAGGAGAATGGTTTTATCATACAAAACAAATACCTTTATGGTTATCCAATATTGTTTGAAAAGATGGTGATAATGGTCTTTTTTGAGCCATAAGAAGATAAAATAGGTGACCATGATGAATTAATACTCATTTCCTTGGATTAATGAACTGTTTGACTTATTGTAGGGAGCCTGGTGGTTCTCTCCGATTGATATATGACTAGGTTACCAAATTCTTCTAGAAATACAGAATTATATTTCTAAGATAGTGTCTAGGAGTAGATACAAACTAAATATGTATATTTTCATAGCTTTTGGGCGAAAAAAATGAACCATTGGTGATCATTAATCTCATGAAATGGAACTTCACCACTAGAAATCCTACCTATACCAACACATCTATACCAGCGGTTTGTAAAAACCATTGGTATAGGTACCCTTTCCCAATAGTTTTTCTAAACCATTGGGAAAATACCACTTTGAGACCACATTTTCCAACAATTTGGAAAACCCGTTGGGAAAGGGTATGGATTTTCCAATGGTTTTTCCAAACCATTGGGAAAAGACCACTTTTCCCAACGGTTTGGAAAAAACATTGGGAAAAGACAACTTTTAGACCACTTCTCCCAACTATTTGGAAAAACCATTGGGAAAGGGTATGGATTCCCCGACAGTTTTGAAAAACCATTGGGAAAATCCCACATTGATACCACATTTCCCAAAGGTTTCGAAAAACTGCTGAAAAATCCATACCCTTTTCCAAATGTTTTTTCCAAACCATTGGGAAAATCCCACATTGAGACCACCTTTCCCAATAGTTTTTCCAAACCATTGGGAGAAGCCCACTTTGATACCAATTTTCCCAAAGGTTTTTCCAAACAATTCGGAAAAACCCACTTTTATACCAATTTTCCCAATAGTTTGGAAAAGTTGTTGGGAAAGGGTTGGTACCTATCCCAATGGTTTTTAGAACCGTTGGGATATGTATCGTTATTTTTTATGAATTCTTTTGTTGAATATCATAAAATAAATCAATTTATAAATTATATATAAATATATATATCCATATAAATTCACAAAGTAATTGTAGGATAGTGGTAAAGTGTTTGATATATAACCCACATGTTGTGGGTTCTAACATCCACTGAATATTTATTTTAATTTAACTATACCAATAGTTTGGGCAGCTGTTGAGTGATTTGATGTGGAGATAGACCTATCCCAACGGTTTGGGGAAAATTATCGGGAAAGACCTATCCCAATGGTTTTCCCCAAACCATTGCGATAGGTCTATCCCCATGCCAAATCACCCAATGGCTTCCCAAACCATTGGTATAGGCTATACCAATGGTTTGGGGACCTATACCAATGGTTCCAAACCATTTTTATAGGTAACTTTTCCATTTGTGAATTTATCCTTATCTAAACAAATTATTTATGGTATTTTTTGATTATATCTTTATATACCCACAGGCCTTAAAAATAGAAGCTAAAAACCTATAGTTTGTAATGATGACACTTCAAGCACATCTTATTTATGAAAAAATTTCAATGTGTCACTTATAGATCAAATAGGTTCATTTTCTTGGTCATTTTAACTCTAATTCATGAATTTCAATAAACCCAAATAAGGTTGTTTTAATGATGACTTGGCATATCCTAAGTAATGGGTTTGATATAATGAGTTTCCTTGAGTTGGATGGATACTAAATATAGTTTATATAGTAATTCTACCATTTTGAAACACCTATGTGAGGGATTAATAAGAAATGAGAAACATTTGAGTGGATAAATATTTTTGAAGATTCCATCCCAGAGTTGAAGATAAGATTGAAGACAACCCCAATTTTGACCCTCCTTGAGCCTGAGATTAGATATATAATGTATAATGATGCCTCAAGTGTTATCCTAAGAGATGTCTTGATATAGATATATAAAGTGGTTACTTATGGGTCATGATAACTATGACCCAATTAGCATAATTACCCAAGCATTACCTAGATTTGGAATCTGTGGTCTAGGTATTGAACTGTTAGTGACATTATCACTTCAGTGAGAGATTTTTTGTTTACACATACTGTATGATCCTCAGATATATATTCTCACAGTGGGATCTCAACATGATTTAGATATTTTAGGTGGATTATCTAGAAACATTATACATTGATATGGTACACACTATAGAGAAAGGAAATTTCATTACAAATTATCTTTGTTGGAAAATTCCATAGATACAAGTTCTTGGTGAGTGGCCTTAAAATGGGGAATAAAATTTTATGAGTTTGATATATGAGTTGATAGTTAATACATAAAATGGTGATGAATTTATGATATTTTGTCCCCTCAAATATCAAGTATTATTTAGTGAACTGATTAAAGGCCACCCAAGTTGTGATGTGTGAATGCTTGGTATTTGATGATTCAGTCTTACGGTGGTCTCTAGATGATGATGATGTGATATAAATTCTTGAGTTTTTTGTATCGAAAGTTTCTTTAATAGAGATATTTTTTGGATAATCTCTTGATTAAAATAAATTAGTGTATCTTCATTTTTTTGTATTACGTTTTGAAAAAATAGAAAGGAGAGTCATCTGATAGATCATCGAATTATTATTGGGTCGAGCTAGATTCGAAGCATTGTAGACTATTGATAACGAATTTACAGTCCGTCCCTATTAACATCTCGGGCATAGACCCATAAGGAATAATCAATATTTTTTAGTCTTATAAACCTACGATGAATTATTTTATATAAAGATGTACCATGATATCATATGTCAGTTTCGGTGGCCATGTTTGAAGGGAGAATTTTCTATTTTTGTTTCAATATTCCTTTAAAACTAAAGTATAAAGGATGATAATTATAATCCTAGTGGTTTGGTCCATATAACACTGATTCTTATATGTAAGTGGGATGATGTTATGATACACATTGTGACTTGGTTACCGCAAACACTGGGGAGTAATGATTCTATGTGGGTGATAATCTATCAACTAACAAACATAGTACACTTATTGATGATATGATAGATTAACTCCATGGATGAGTTAGGTATGTATTATTTCTGGGAGATTATATGACTATAGGGGCTGCTATCTAGTATTGTAGTAGATAAGGACACATGTATTACACCATGGTTTTAGAAAAGACTTCATAAGGATTTGGGAACTTAGTTGATAGTAAATAAATAATATTCTGTGAATATTGATTGTTATTCAGATAGGAAGTTAAATATCATGTGATTTATGAGTATGAAATGTGTCTTAGAGTTATATGGAGTATGATATGAGCACCTAACCATGGTATAGTTTTGGTAAAATAGTAGTTTTTATACTTTAATTCATATGTAACCTTTTAAGGATCTCTATGGATGACCATGGCCCTTACCACTATGATAAAATAGGGTAGTTGAGTATCATTTTTAGGGATGTTTATGGTGTAGGATACCTCTAAGAGAGAGTAGTTGATTATGTTGGGGTTGGTTACTGATAAGAGAAGGCATCAACTGTAAGTTTATTGTAGGAGATGAAATTTAGTGTTCACTGTTAAAAACTGTGTTCTCTTATGGGTGTCACCTCTGTTTGAGAAGAATAATTTATGTAAGTAGGGGAATATGGAATAATAGTTTGTGGGACCATTTTAGATCACCAAACTTATTTTAGTATTGGATTCTCACTAGACGTTCTTCCACATTATCAAGGGATGCATGATTTTTTCCAAATTTATTAGCTTTGGAGGTACATACATGATCCTAAACATGTATCCAAGTACAAGTATATTTATTTGGAACTAGAAAAATCTCTAATGGAGTGACCAATGAAGATCATTGACCAGAGAAACATGGTATTGAGGGGGAATACAGTTCCACTTACACAATTCTTATATAAGCATGGGCTAATCCCTGATGAAATGTGGGAGTGGTATTATGATTTTCAGGCTCAGTGGATTGTGTTGTTTGAATATGAATTCTAGAGATTCTTCTAAAGGATAATAATCCCCATAGGGGGATATTGTAAAGGATTATAATTTTTTTCAATATGTTAGTACTTTTTCAATTTTCTCCTTTAAGTTTTTTTGTTAATCAATTCTTGGGTGGAACCTATTACATTTTTTAGTTGCATTGAATATGTTTTGGATACCTTTTGGTTAAAAATAGATGACACCACACAGGTGGTAAAATCTAATTTTTGTCTTTGGTGATACCATATGTAAAATGAGAATGGAAAATTAATAGGAATGTTAGTGGTCATAGAGAGGAGTTTTGGGTAAGCTTTTGTGGAATATGGCCACCTCAGCATGTCCGTGGCGAGGGAAAAGGCATTGTTTTCATCACATATACATGGTGGGTCACCATGTTTTTTTTGTGTTTAAGGACACAAAATAAGTGGTATATTTCATGGTGGGGGTCACATGGGTCTTTGAAATATTTGAAGCAACTACCAAACATTGTAGATCATGAAATTTTAAAGGTAGAATTCTATCTAACCATTATGAGGAGTCTGGAATGAAATTTATATTAATTTTTCCATATATTAATAAAAAATGTAACATCCCATGTAAGTAATGAATAATACATTTTTTTATCTATGTCTATTAATGAATTAGATAGTGTTTTAGAGGCTTAAAATGAAAATAAATCCAATCATAAGCATGGAATACACTAAAATTTTTAAAAGATTGTTTTACTGCCTTTTGATGGAAAACCATTTTTAAATCTATCTTTTGAAAATTTTATAAGCTATGTTTTTCAAAATAAACTTATTCTTTATTATTGGGACATCAAAATTTACTGTGTGTGAATTTTTGATATTTTTCGGACAATGTTCATTTTTTAATGAATAGTGAAAAATACTGCATTTTACATCAAAACTGCTTTTTAATATAATTTATTTATATTATTAGATTATCTTTTGAATTGATTTTGATGTGAAATTAGAATATATTTTTACCATTTAATCCAATGATGGTCATTGGAATCAATTTCACTTTTAAATTGGACTTAAACTGGTGTCAATCTTTTGATACTTATTGTTTCATAAAAACACGCTATTTGTCATGACAACGGGAATTAATTATTAAATTAATTAATGTGACTTATATGTTTTGAATTTTTTAAAATATACTTCATTTTTGAATTCGGAATATCAAATATAGCTTAGGGGGAATTTTTGGTATTTTTCTGAAAAACTTCAATTTTTGATGAATAGTGAAACCACTAAGTGGTACTTATAAAAACTGATTTTTCGTTTAAATGAAAATTCACCACTTCTATGTTTTGAATTTCAAAAATCCGACATACATGGTTTTCATTAAGAAGTAAAATGTGGTTCAATGAGATTAAAATAATTTTTTGGTGAATAGTAACTCTTAAGTTCTTAATCACGATTAGAGGTAATTAGTGTAGTTTAAGGTAAAAACAATGCTTTAATAAAATGAGATGAGCATGACACATGTCCTACCCTCATTGGATGTGTCGTGGCCGACCAATAAAATCCATGGGTCAACTTGGGTACCCCATGGAGCCACTTTGGTTGGGATATGACATAAATAACTTTTTATTTAATGTAAAAGTAAAAATGACACAAACATGAGATGTTTTACTAAAACAATTTTTACATGGGGTTATAAAGATCAGAATTTTGATTATAAATAGTCCTTGGAAAGATAAAAAGATTTCCTACATCATAGTATTTTTTTTATAATTTTTAGACTTTAAATAAATAAAATTATTTATGACATCATGATGATGCGGTGATGACCTCATTATTTGACGATTTAAATAAAATGGAATGATAATGTAAAATCTAAGACCTACACATGGAAAAAACCTATTGGATGGGTGGATTTCGAACCATTATCACCTTATCCTAGAAAAACATCAATGTGGTACCTCTTAAATCAGAATACCATTTTAAAATAAAGTGACTTTTCGTTACCTTCCAAGAGTGCCCCTCCTCTCCTCTTATAAAAGGCCCCCACCTCTAACTCCTTACCCACACTCCCAAAGCCTTTGGCTAGGCCAACCCCTACCCATTTTGTCTATCCACATCCCTCTATTACTCTTTTAAGGCTCACTTTGGTCAGAAGTCTTCCCAAGGAAGCTTTTGAGCTCAAACCAAAGGGAGTTACCCGATTTTAAGGTAATATCTTCTTTAGAGTCCTTTTGTTTGATTTTGCTTCTCCAACCCCCTAAACTCTTTTTATTCTTTTCTTTTGTAAAAAATACAGTATCCTAAATATACTAGTATGTTTTTATAAGAAGGATTCATTCTACACTTACACACACCTACATCTAATGGTTAATAGACATACTGTTTCCGTGGATGGTGAATTTATACCTCCCGAAACGATGATTGTTCAACATTCTTCTAACACAATCAAAGGTGGCCATTAAGATGTCACTATATTTATATATGATATATAATATGTTTATGTTTTCCTTAAGCTTCTGTATTTTTCATTTTGGGCATACCTTTATGGTTTCCATTATGGGTAAACGCGATATCTTCATTTAAGGAAGTGCGGACTACCGCCCCCTCAAAGTGATTTGATTCATTAAATACCATATGTGGGACGTATAAAGGATGGAAATATGATATTATATATGATATTATACTTTAATTATAATATACCTTTATATCATTATGATTCCATTCTATAAAATACGAAATATAAATGAAAGTAGCGTTCATGCGTACGTACGGCTTACCGTCTCCATGAACGGTGCATTTCATTTCTTTCTTCTAAATGATTATGTAATATTATAAATGCATGAATGTAATGGATATATATGACATATATGATATCTACATCATGAATACCATTCTGGATATAATGGATACATGAAAAAATTGTAATTATAAATGGCTTATTTTTTACTCAAGTACCAATGATCGTTAAAACGACCGTTATTAACTTAAATATTTACATAGTGTTCATGACATGGCAAGAAGTTATATAAAAGGAATAATGAACTTGAAAAAGGTTCTTAAACAAGTAGAAATTAACTCAAGTTTATTATTCAGGAGATTAAAGAACGACCGAGTCAAGTCGGACCCGAGGTATGGGACTTCGTCTCAATCTCCTTTCCCTGAGGCATATTTTGTTTTATACACAACCTTCTTTTATACGGTGTATAAAACCCTTTGACTTTTAAGTTTATTGAAAGGGAATATTTTTTATATGAAGAGTTTTACTAAACGACAAAAGTGAATGTTTTTGTCGTACGTATGCGGCGGCAACGACTTCTCCGCCGCCGTGACCGTTATTTGAGTTTCAGCTTCCTCTACAAGCCATGATTTTTTTTAAAAGAAAAATAAATACCATGTTTTACCTTTCTTTTTTTTCGGTATTGAAAATGGTTTTCCTAATGTTTTTATTATATAAATGTGTTGTATTGATATCTTGTGATTGAAATGTGGAAATGTTATGTTTCCTTTATCATGTTTTATATGATACGATTATGTCATGGTTCTTGGGAATTATTATGAAGACAGGTGGTTCCGTGATAAACTAAGGGCGGGTGAGCCCAATATAGCTCTCCAATGCATTGGGTAACGCAAAGGAGTGTAACATTATGGTTTCTCCGAATAGATTTAGGGAATATACTGTGATGGGTATTCCAAACGTAACCAAGAGGGTTACTCCCTACGTAAGAATGTTATGAATGCCTCAAGTTACCGTTATGTCTTATGATTTCTATGATTTATTCATGATTTGATGAGGTATGTTGAAGTGCTTATGTTTTATGGGTAAAGTATGATTCATTATTATGTATATATGTACCCATGCTTCCTTTCCATATATTTTTATATCCCTTACTGAGCTTTTTATGCTCATCCCAAGTTTTTTTTGAAATGTTTTTCACAGGTCAAGGGAAAGGTACATGATATGATGATAGTGTCAAGGAAGTGTCAAGAAAGAATCAATGTTTTATTTTAAATATGTTTCCATTGATGGGAAAGAAGAATACTATCTTTATGTAACCACTTTGTTTATATGTGGAATATAATGCAAGTTTTATGATCTAATTCTCTAAAACTATAAACCCGAAAAGATCCTCAAAGTGTATTCTTGTAATAACTCAAGATTAAGTAAGGTTTAAGGCTGGGGCCTTATAATTGGTATCAGAGGTTGGTTTAGATAACTTTAGGAGTTAGAATTCTATTAAATGATTATCCAAAAATATTTTTTTATGGTCAGATTGAAGCGATATAGTATTTGAAGATTACCATGTTGCTTCATCTAAGACATGTTTGTTCAGAATGGTTTTCGGCAGAGGAAACATGGAATCAGTTCTAGGACAACATGAAGAAGGAAATAACCTTCCGAATCAGCATCCTGAGATGGTCGGAATTGGAACTGAACAGTTTGTTGTAGTAATGGCGTAGTTGACTCAAGCGATAAATGGCGGTGGTATCCATACACGAGATCAGCCAGATCAACCGTAGAGGAACATGTCTGTGGTAGAACATTTCATGAGGCAACATCCCCCATCATTCAGAGGATCATCTGACCCTGTGCTAGCTGAAGGGTGGATTAAATCACTGGAGAAGATTTTTGATGTCATGGGGTGTTCAGACAATCAAAAGGTTAGTCTTGCTATTTATCGTTTGGAGGGTGAAGCAGATCAGTGGTGGTTGATGGTTAAAAATATCAGGGACGCCGATGAGAATGATGCTCTTGACTGGGATGAATTCAAAGGTATGTTTCTTGAGAAGTATTTTCCTAAGGTTGTTCGACTTAGGATGGAAAAGAAATTCTTGGAATTGAGGCAAGGGGAAGACTCAGTGGATGCCTATGAAGAAAGGTTCACTCGATTGGAAAGGTATGATCCAAATTTTATCCGAGACCTTGATAGTAAAATCAATCGTTTTTACTCAGGATTGAAGCCAAAATATCGAAGGGCATTATCTTCTCGTGAGTTTAAAAGTTATGAAAAGCTTGTTCAATGTGTTGAGAAGGTGGAAATGGAGTTTTCCGATGATCAAGTGTTCTATAACAACCAACAGAAGAAGAGACCGAGGTGGCAGGATAAAGGTAAGAATTCTTCAAAAAAGTCTGACGGTAAGAAAACTAAGTTTCCAGTTTGTGATAAATGTGGAAAAAGTTATGCTGGGGAATGTCTTCTGAATTCTGGAAAGTGCTACCGATGTGGTAAAATGGGACATAAGGCTTGTGATTGCACTGGAAAAGATCAGGGTGATGGTAAGACCAAATTTGATTTACAGTTAGTGAAATGTTATAAGTGCAATGAGATGGGTCAATATGCAATCAAGTGTCCGACAAAGAGCTTGGGTGATGGGAATCAGTTAGACTACAAGCAGAAAGGGGTGGTGAAATCCTTTGCAACTACTTCAGCAGATGCCGGGCCATCAAATGAAGTTGTATCAGGTACTTTGTTTGTTTTTGCAGATTATGCCAGTGTGTTGTTTGATTCGGGGTCTACACATTCTTTCATCTCTAAAACCTTTTCTAGTAAAATGGGAATACCATCTCAAGAAATGACTCCTGACCTTTTGGTAAAAACTCCTGGGGGGAAATGTTGAGGCAAAAAGAATTTATAAGAATCTTTCTATACTTATCTGTGGAAAGAACCTACTTTCAAACCTTATTGTTCTACCTCTAGTAGAGTTTGATGTTATCCTGGGTATGGATTGGCTCTCTATTTACCATGCTAAGATTAAATATAGAGCTAAAGAAGTTTCTTTTCAGAAGGACTTTCAGTTTGTGTACAAGAATGAACCCTTACTGTTGATAACTTATCAAGAGGCCAAGAAACTTGTAAAAGATGGAAATGAATGTTACCTTGCACACATCGTTGAAAATAAAGGAACTGTTCAGATTAATGATGTGCCAGTGGTAAATGAGTATCCTGATGTTTTTCCTGATGAGTTGCCTGGAATAATACCAGAACGGGAAGTTGAGTTTACTGTTGACTTAGTTCCTAATGCTAAGCCAATTTCAAAACCCCCTTATCGAATGGCTCAAATTGAACTTTTAGAGTTGAAGGAGCAATTGAAAGATTTTTTAGAGAAAGGTTTCATTTGACCTAGAACATCACCATGGGGTGCTCCTGTTTTATTTGTTAAAAAGAAAGATGGTTCTATGAGACTTTTCATTGATTATAGGGCCTTGAATAATATCACTATTAAGAACAAATATCCTTTTCCTCATATCGATGATTTGTTTGATCAGCTCTAGGGAGCTCAGTATTTTTCAAAGATTGACTTGAGATCGGGGTACCATCAGCTAAAGGTAAAGGAAGCAGATGTTCCGAAGACTATGTTTCTTACAAGATATGGCCATTATGAATTTGTAGTAATGCCTTTTAGGCTAACCAATGCACCTGCTGTATTCATGGAATTAATGAATAGAATTTTCCATGAGTTCTTGGATAAGTTTTTGGTGGTTTTCATTGGTGATATTTTGGTGTTTTCTAAAAGTAAAGAGGAGCATGAAAGACATTTAAGGGTTATCTTGCAAACCTTAAAAGAAAAGAAACTGTATGGAAAATTCAGCAAGTGTGAGTTTTGGTTGCAACAAATTTCTTTCCTTGGTCATATTGTTTCTAAATATGGTATAACTGTTGATCCTGCAAAAACAAAGGTTGTTGAAGAATGGCCAAGACCCACAAATGCAACTGAGATTCGTATATTCCTTGGTTTGGCAGGCTATTACCGAAGGTTTGTTAGAAATTTTTCCCGGTTATCTAGTCCAATGACTAAGCTAACTCGGAAGGGTGTTAATTTTATCTGGATAAAATGTTGTGATGATTGTTTTCAGGAATTGAAAAGAATATTGGTGAATGCTCCAGTTTTGGCACTACCTTCCAGGAATGGTGAGTTTGTTATATACAGTGATGCTTCATTGAAAGGACTTGGTTGCGTCCTAATGCAGAATGATCAGGTAACTACTTATGCTTCACGAAAGTTGAAAACTCATGAGGTAAATTACCCTACACATGATTTGGAATTATCTGTTATTGTTTTCACTTTAAAAATTTGGAGGCATCATTTGTATGAAGTAAAGTGTGAAATATATACTGATCACAAAAGTTTAAAGTATATATTCACTCAGAAAGAGTTAAACATGAGACAGAGGAGATGGATGGAATTAATCAAGGATTATTATTGTACAATTCATTACCATCCGGGAAAAGAAAATAAAGTGGATGATGCTTGAGTCGAAAAAGTAATGCTTCATTAGCAATATTGCGCTTGGAACGTGATCCTTTGGTTAAGGATTTGATGAAATTTGGCATTGAAGTTGTTGGTGCAGGAAGTTCTTCTGTTTTGTTTCAGGTATCAGTGAGATCATCTCTATCAGATAGAATCAAGCAAGCACAGAAGCAAGACAGCGAGTTGCAGAAAAAGGTAGAGCTGGTTCAGAAAGGTAAGTTGCCTGAATTCAACATTGATAATGATTGTGTTTTGAGATTTGGGAAGAGATTGTGTGTGCCTTGTGATTCACAATTGAAGAGAGAGTTGTTACGTGAAGCTCATAGTTCTCCGTTTTCAGTTCATCCTGGAAGTACTAAGATGTACAAAGATCCGCAGGAGTATTACTGGTGGGAAAGAATGAAAAGAGATATTACTGATTTTACTGTGAAGTGTTTGACAAGTCAACAGGTTAAAGCAGAGCGGTAGTTACCGAAAGGGATTCTTCAGCCTCTACCAGTGCCAGAGTGGAAATAGGAGAATATATCTATGGACTTTGTTGTGGGATTACCGAAGACATCTCGAGGTAATAATGCAATCTGGGTTATTGTTGATCGCTTGACTAAATCTGCTCATTTCCTTGCTATACGAGATACTTTTTCCCTAGATCAACTTTCCCGTTTGTATCTTAAAGAGACAGTCAGGTTACATGGTGTTCCCCTCTCCATTGTATCTAATCGTGATCCCAGGTTCACTTCTAACTTTTGGAAAGGCCTTCAGAAGTCATTGGGTACTGAATTAAATTTCAGTAAAACTTTTCATCCTCAATCAGATGGGCAGTTAGAATGAACAATTCCGACCTTGGAGGATATGCTACGTTCTTACTCTATGGATTATCAGGGAAGTTGGGACCAATATCTTTCTTTGGTTTAATTTTAATATAATAACAGTTTTTATTCCAGTATACAGATGGCACCATTTAAGGCATTATATGGGAAGCGGTGTCAAACTCCAGCTTTCTGGGATGAAGTGGGTGAAAGGAAGTTGATGGGACTAGAATTGGTAGAAGAAATGGCAGAAAAAGTTCAGCTGATTCATAAGCACATGAGAACAGCTCAGAGCAGGCAGAAGAGTTATGCAGATAACCGGAGGAAGGATCTATCTTTCGAGGTAGTTGATCATGTTTTTCTCAAGGTTTCTCCTTGAAAAAGTGTGATGAGATATGGTAAGAAAGGAAAGTTGAGTCCAAGGTTCATTGGACCATATGAAATTATGGAGAGAGTTGGATCAGTTGCATACCGGGTGGCTTTACCTCCGAGTTTATCTCAGGTACACAATGTTTTTCACATTTCGATGTTGAGAAAGTACATGCCAGATCCATCTCATGTTTTGAGTCCAGTGGTAGTTCAGCTGGAAGAGAACCTATCTTATGAGGAACAACCGGTCCAGATTTTTGACCACAGGGAGCAAGTGTTACGAAATAAGGTGATTAATCAGGTAAAGGTTTTGTGAAAAAACCACACGATGGAAGAGACACCATGAGAATTTGAAAATGCAATGTGGGATAAGTACCCCCATTTATTCGATAAGTAAATAAATTGCGGGGACACAATTTTCAAAAGGGGGGAAGGATGTAACATCCCAAGTAAGTAATGAATAATAGATATTTTTATCTATGTCTATTAATTAATTAGAGAGTGTTTTAGAGGCTTAAAATGAAAATAAATACAATCTTAAGCATGGAATACACTAATATTTTTAAAAGATTATTTTACTGCCTTTTAATGGAAAACCATTTTTAAATCTATATTTTGACAATTTTATAAGCTATGTTTGTCAAAATAAACTTATTCTTTATGATTGGGACATCAAAATTTACTTTGTGTGAATTTTTGGTATTTTTCGGACAATGTTCATTTTTTTAATGAATAGTGAAAAATACTGCATTTTACATCAAAACTGCTTTTTAATATAATTTATTTATATGATTAGATTATCTTTTTAATTGGTTTTGAAGTGAAATTATAATATATTTTTACCATTTAATCCAATGATGGTCATTGGAATCAATTTCACTTTGAAATTGGACTTAAACTGGTGTCAATCTTTTGATACTTATTGTTTCATAAAAACACGCTATTTGTCATGACAACGGGAATTAATTATTAAATTAATTAATGTGACTTATATGTTTTTAATTTTGTAAAATATACTTCATTTTTGAATTCGGAACATCAAATATATCTTAGGGTGAATTTTTGGTATTTTTCTAAAAAACTTCAATTTTTGATGAATAGTGAAACCACGAAGTGGTACTTATAAAAACCGATTTTTCGTTTAAATGAAATTTTACCACTTTTGTGTTTTGAATTTCAGAAATAAAACAAAAATGGTTGTCATTAATAATTAAAATGTGGTTTAATGAGATTAAAATATTTTTTTTGGTGAATAGTAACTCTTAAGTTCTTAATCGCGATTAGAGGTAATTAGTGTAGTTTAAGGTAAAAATAATGCTTTAATAAAATGATATGAGCTTGAGACATGTCCTACCCTAATTTTATGTGTCATGGCCGACCAATAAAATCCATGGGTCAACTTGGGGACCCCATGGAGCCACTTTGGTTGCGAAATGACATAAATAACTTTTTATTTAATGTAAAAGTAAAAATGACACAAACATGAGATGTTTTACTAAAACAATTTTTACCTGGGGTTATAAAGATCAGATTTTTTATTATAAATATCAATTGGAAATATAAAAATATTTCCTACATCATAGTATTTTTTAATAATTTTTAGACATTAAATAAATTAAATTATTTATGACATCATGATGATGCATCGATGACCTCATTATTTAACGATTTAAATAAAATGGAATGATAATGTAAAATCTAAAACCTACACGTGGCCAAAACCTATTGTATGGGTGGATTTCGAACCCTTATCACCTTATACTCGAAACTCATTAATGTGGGACCTCTTAAATCTGAATACCATTTTAAAATAAAGTGACTTTACTTTACCTTCCAAGAGTGCCCTTCCTCTCCTCTTATAAAACGCCCCCACCTCTACCTCCTTACCCACACTCCCAAAGACTTTGGCTTGGACAACCCCTTCCCAGTTTGGCTCTCCACATCCCTCTCTTACTCCTTGAAGCCTCACTTTGGGCAGAATTCTTCCCAAGGAAGCCTTTGAGCTCAAAGCAAAGGGAGTTACCCAATTTTAAGGTAATGTCTTCTTTTGAGTACTTTTGTTTGATTTTGCTTTTCCAACCCCCTAAACTCTTTTTATTCTTTTCTTTTGTAACAAATACAGTATCCTAAATATACTAGGATGTTTTTATAAGAAGGATTCGAGCTACACTTACGCACACCTACATCAAATGGTTAAAGGACACACTGTTTCCGTGGATGGTGAATTTATGCCTCCCGAAACGATGATTGTTCAAAATTATTTTAACAGCTTAAAAGGTGGCCATTAATATGTAAGTATATTGATATATGATATATAATATGTGTATGTTTTACTTAAGCTTATGTATTTTTCATTTTGGGAATACCTTTATGGTTTCCATTATGGGTAAACGCGATATCTTCATTTAAGGAAGTGCAGACTACCGCCCCCTCAAAGTGATTTGATTCGTTAAATACCATATGTGAGACGTATAAAGGATGGAACTATGATATTATATATTATATTATACTGGAATTATAATATACCTTTATATCATTATGATTCCATTCTATAAAATATGAAATAGAAATGAAAGTAGCGTTCATGCGTATGTACGGCTTACCGTCTCCATGAACGGTGCATTTCATTTCATTCCTCTAAATGATTATGTAATATTATAAATGCATGAATGTAGTAGATATATATTACATATATGATATCTACATCATGAATACCATTCTGGATATAATGGATACATGAACAAATTGTAATTATAAAGGGCTTATTTTTGACTCAAGTACCAATGATCGTTAAAACGACCGTTATTAACTTAAATAATTACATAGTGTTCATGACATGGCAATAAGTGATATAAAAGTAATAATTAACTTAAAAAAGGTTCTTAAACAAGTATAAATTAACTCATGTTTATTATTCAAGAGATTAAAGAATGACCGAGTCAAGTCGGACCCAAGGTATGGGACTTCGTCTCAATCTTCTTTCACTTAGGCATATTTTGTTTTATACACAACCTTATTTTATACGGTGTATAAACCCCTTTGAATTTTACATTTATCCAAAAGGAATATTTTTTATACGAAGCATTTTACTAAATGACAAAAGGGAATGTTTTTGTCATACGTATGCAGCGACAACGACTTCTCCGCCGCTGTGACCTTTATTTGAGTTTCAGCTTCCTCTACAAGCCATACTTTTTTTAATGAAAAATAAATACCATGTTTTACTTTTCTTTTATTTTGGTATTGAAAATGGTTTTCATAATGTTTTTATTATATCAATGTTTTGTATTGATATCTTGTGATTGAAATGTGGAAATGTTATGTTTCCTTTATGCATGTTTTATGTGATATTATTATGTTATGGTTCTTGGGCATTATTATGAAGACGGGTGGTTCCATGATAAACTAAGGGTGGGTGAGCCCGATATAGCTCTCCAATGCATTGGGTAACGTAAAGGAGTGTAACATTAAGGTTTCTCTGAAGAGATTTTGGGAATATACTGTGATGGGTATTCCAAACGTAACCAAGAGGGTTACTCCCTACGTAAGAATGTTATGAATACCTCAAGTTACCTTTATGTCTTATGATTTCTATAATTTATTCATGATTTGATGAGGTATGTTGAATTTCTTATGTTTTATGGGTAAAGTATGATTTCATTCTTATGTATATATGTACCCATGTTTCCTTTCCATATATTTTTATGTCCCTTACTGAGATTTTTATGCTCATCCGAAGTTTTTTTTGAAATGTTTTTCACAGGTCAAGGGAAAGGTACATGATATGATGATAGTGTCAAGGAAGTGTCAAGAGAGAATCCATGTTTTATTTTAAATATGTTTCCATTTATGGGAAAGAAGAATACTATCTTTATGTAACCACTTTGTTTATATGTGGAATGTAATGCAAGTTTTATGATCTAATTCTCTAAAACTCTAAACCTGAAAAGATCCTCAAAGTGTATTCTTGTAATAACTCAAGATTAAGTAAGGTTTAAGGCTGGGGACATATAAAAACCATCCTCTCATTGATGATTCATTAATCTAAATAATTTTCTGTATGATATTCAGATGATTCTATGGTGGGTTAGTTGACACTTTTTGAATTGAGGATACTTATTTGGATAGTCTCGATCCTGTCAACACTAATCACTAGACCTCAATAGAAGAACCAAACCTTGAAAGATTAATGATATTATTGTAGAACAATGTATGTGGTATCCAATCCTCTTATCCATTATTTTTTTATTCCTCATGATATATATTTCTCCTTCCACAACCAGACTAGAAATGTACCGTTAATGGTGTTAAATGTTGGGAGTTCTTGGTTTGGAAGCTTATTCTAGTTGGTGTGTGCACAAGGTTCATGTGATGAAACTATTGATGTGTTGAGGTGTTTATGAAGCCTAGACTATTTTCACCTATCAACCAATAAAATTTCCACTACTCATCTAAAATTTTTATAACGACACTCAGTTTGAATCCTTGGCGATGGTACTATTTTTTAGAGTTGATTATTTTTAATTTTTCTTTTAAATGGGGGGTTTGTTTGTAGAGAATAATTAAATTTAAATATTTATGATTCTATAATTAAAAACATGATAAATATTAAGGTGATTTTATTATTGGGTATTTAATATTATGATATCCTGGAGATTTTTATTATATTTATTTTTAAATTAACAACCACTTCACATGACAATTTTGATCAGAATTACCCTATGTTGAGGCTTTAATCCAAACCTTAACAAAGGTTATAGTTTTAATCAATAATAATTTATGATATAGTATCTATGGTTCCAATAATCCATGGTATCAAAATATTAAACAAAACATTTAATTAATACCTGATATGTTATGTTTAACATACATAATGTGAACCTAATGAATATTTAACGAACAAATGCTCTCAATAACTTGAAATCCTTAAATTATGACTTAAGAAATGGATGATTTACTCATCCATTGATTTGGATAGTAATTATTTTTATTATATTTAGGGTGATGAGTTAAAAAGTGAAGAAAAATAAAGGTACAAGATAAGAGTAATTCATCGTAACATCCACGAACGATGAAGAAAATCAAACATGAAATTGGATTGAATGAGAAAGAGAAATAAGAAAGGGTTTTTTTATTTATTTAATATATTTGAATAACTTTAATTTTAGATAAAATATGGATTATGAGAATAATATATTATTATAATAAAAATTAATAAAAATTAAATTTAAATGAAAAAACCTTTTACAATTATAATTGAAAAAAACTGAAATAAACCTAAAATTGAACGTGGAGGAGAGGGTTATCTTGTGAAAAAAGAGTATGAAAATTCATCCTAAACCCTTGTAAAGTCTATGTCCATTTTAATTATACTTATTATGTTATGAAATGATAACCTATTACAAGAATAATAGGGGAGTGTATTTATGTATCAAGGTGTTGGGTTTTTTGCATTCAAAAAATTCCCCACAACTTGGAAAATCCTTTTGACTATTTGTAAATCAAAATACTGAGATATATTCTACTGAAAAATTTTATATATGGATGTATAAATTCCACACACAAAATTTTGTATCCATTGGGAAGTTGGATCCAATTTTACAAATTATTTCATAAATAATGTGTTGTTGACTATTTTTTTCATTGATTTTTATAATTCAAAAATATGAATGGGGTTTAAGAAAGGAATATTAATTAATCTGTTTCTTCTAAAAATTAAAGAACAAAACTCTTTAATTTCATACCACAAAATTTCATCTCAATTAGGAAATTTTATTTGGATAAAAGTTAATAATTTTGAGCTATTTTGAAATACAAAATAGAATTTTGGTATAGATTTAATGAATCAATTCAGACCATTGTTTTTGGAGTTGGTCCCTAAAATTTTATCCAACATGTTTATGGATATTCTAGAGAAAAGTTTCAAGTTTTACTAAATTTGGGCTTCTGGATTGAGCCGAAAAAATTCAATCTTCAGGGATGGTCTAGTTTTATCCATATATTCATTGGGCCTTCTTGTGTGGTCTATAAGACCATTTATGTGGCCAAATTAGACAAAGGTCCAATTGAATGAATTGTATTAAATTAAATTATAAGAAATAAAAAATGATTATCACATAATTTAGATTAGTATATTAAAATATATGATCAAAACAATAAACTAAAGTGTAATTGAATGAATTTGAATAATTTTCTTTATAGATGTTTATGATCAAAACATGAAAATTGAATAAAAATTAATAATTTTTTAGTAAAAAATAAATTATTAGAGTAATGTAAAATAATGAATTAATATGTAATATCAACTCCTCTACCATGAAGACAATGCATGTACCAAAAAAACAATAACACAATAAAATCATTTACACTCAAAAACATATATTAAAATTTTATTTTCTCTAATAAGAGGGGTATATACTAGTTCCTTCATCCCTAAATAATTATACAATAAAATTTTAATGTATTCATGTTTCAAAAATAATTAATTTCTCATGTTAAAATTTTGAATTTGAAATTGCGTGCACTAAAAACTCACTACTCTCAAGATGATACAAATTTATTTGTGGAGGTTCACTCATTCACCAACCAAATGTGAAAATAATAAAGTAGAAAATAGATATAATTATATATTCTCTATTATAATGTGAACAAGAATAAAGATATATTTATTTGGGTATTTTTTATCTCTAAATAATGGGAGGTATATAATTTCCAAAAGAGAAGAAAAGTTGGGGAACATAATAACATGGAAAAAATGATTTTTTTTAAATGAGACATGGAAGGTTATGTGAAAAAATATTTACAAGGGAATGAATGTGTGAAGTAAGACAAAAAATATAAATAAATTATAAGAGTATGGAAAGTTGAAATATGTTCAAAATTCATGAGATCTCCCAAGGACATAAGAAAAGATGATGCAAGTGTTATTTCTTATATTTTTCATTTTATTTTTTATTTTTTATTATGAGAATTTGATCATTGAAAACATATCACACTTATCTCTAAACCATTGTTTTATCTCTCCACGAAACTAATTTTAATAGCTATAATAATATCAAAGGTTTAGGAAGATTTATTTTTGACCCACCCAAAACACAACCCATTCTATTATTCATTTTTTTTAAAAAAATTCAATAAAAATTATAAAAATTGTAATAAATGTGATTCCATTCCCAAAACACATTGAATGTAAACCTCTCCCCCACACTTAAATGTATTCTTTCCATCATGTATATGATTACATATTTATAATCAAGGAAATGATACCCAAAATGAAATCCATTCCCCCACACATAAATCTCAAAAAATTATTCAATGAAAATACATGTATATGTTAGGTGGTATAAGATTTTAGGCTTCTAATGTGGCTATATAGAAAGTATTTTCATAGGATCAAAGGAAATTTTAAAAGGAGGATCAATGTAAGGTTAATCGGAGGATATTTGGGTATTTTTATTCTCATGTGGTTCAGAAAATGAATTTATCATATTAATGTATACTAATGTAGAAAATTCAACTTGAAGGTCCATAAACTAAAGACTCACAATCATGTGTGAAAGACACAAAATATAATAATATTTACATAGGTGACCTTACCATGAAAGATGACATTTTACCTCAAGTTATGTGAAAAACATTTTCTAATTAAAAATTTGTTATTCAAAACTTATTGTATTTAATGCAGAATTATTCATCCAAATTTAGGATGAAAATAAAAAAACTTGGTATGAAAAAAGCCTTTGTACTACCCAAAATGGTTGGACAAAATATCTAAATTTAATGGAGGGTAATTGTGACTTTTTTTAGTTTATATATTTTTTTTATTTTTTTTGGTTTTTTTAAATTGTGTCCACAAAAAAGAAATAAATACTAAATGAATAAAGTGGTAAAAGCATGAGAGAGATTTTGACAAGGAGAAATGAATAATAAGTAAGAAATATAAGGATATAAAAATAGAAGGAAGAAGAAGAGAGGGATATAGAGTGAAAGGGAAATAGGTTCCCATAGTTTGGATCTTGTGGGTCTCCATCTCCTTTAAATGGTTAGCTGAATTCAATGATTGGGGATTCAGAAGAAGTTGATGTGGTTCTAGGGGTGATCATCGACTCATGGTGATGATTTAACTGATTTCTATTAACTAGGAATATCCTATTGGAAGAGGGGTCTTTTAATTGCACAGAACCACATGGTTAATCATTTTCAATAATAAAAATACCATCCCAATGAGATTTAAGCTTACCCATGTAAATTTGAAACTGATAATTGAATAGAATTATATTATCACCTTAATGAAATAACTTTAGAAGGATTTGTTTGTCATGGATTTAATTATCATTTTCTTTGTATATTTTAAAATTATCATATGAATCAATTTGATTCACCTCTTATACATTCAACTAAATAATTCTCCCTTTAATAAATTTTTCACAGCCAAAATTACATGATTTCAAAAAAAAAAGACTTATATTGGTTTTGAACTAGTAAATCGCATGTTATAACAAAAACTATTCAAAAAGCATAGGTCTCAATGGGTGATTTATAGGTAGTTTTATAATACCAAAGAGCTTCAACAAGTATTTCAAAACAATCTTTTATTGTGGGCTTACCAATTCTCTCAATAACTATTTTTTTCTTTTCCATTAAAAAGTTCAGTCATGTCATTTTTTTGGGGGAAATATATAGTTGATTTTTTATATAAAACCCCATTATTTTGAAAAACATATTTTTTGGTATGATTATAGAAATGGGTTCCTAATTTACGTACCAAGGCATGTATAATTCCAAATTGACAGAATATGTGGGTTTTGAAGAACTCACTAAGAGTAGGTGAATAATCATGTATAGTGGGTCTAGTCTCAACCTACCTAAGAAAATATTCATCCTTAAGAAGAATATAGGAGAATCTAATAAAATGGGGTAAGGGTCCCTTGAAATTGATTCCCTTGACATTGAAGATCTCATAGAATATTATAATTTTTGTGGAATTTAATTTCTATTGAAAATTGTACAAATGTTTTTGCATGTAGAAGATGATTTATAGAACACATGTGAGTCCTTGACGAGTTAAGGATAGATGAATATAGAGTCATGGACCATTAGATTGATCCTTTTTGGTTCAAAGTGGAAACTTAAAGGAATTAATTGGAAAAGTTCCAAGATTATGTAATGTTCTTCTTCATCAAAAAGACTCCTAATTACTATGTCACCCCCAATTTCCCAATGTTTTTATCATCAGAAAAATAAAATTTTGAATCAATTTTCAACTATATTTTTTTTCTTCTCAAAAATTTTCATGAAAATTGCTAGGAAGAAATTAATTTACAATTAAGGTATACCATGGTACCTCTATAGTGGTAGAGTATAGGTATCTAGTGGTAAATTTATGATCAATGATTTTAAAATGAGAATAATAAGAAATTATACTTCTGTGACTAGACACTAGGTTTTGTTTTCTAGATCTATCATTAATCTCAAGGATAGACTCTTATAGCATTAAGATTCTTATTATTCACCTCTTTTTTCTTTATTAGGAACATTAAATCTGAATGGTCTATGAATATTATTATTTTGTAACCTAATAGGTGAGGCTAAAATTTATGCATGGAAAAACCCACTGGTAAAATAGAATTATTAGAAAAAGTTTAATGATATTGAGTATCATAATTTTATTCTAATTCATGATGGATGACATACGTAATTTTTTCCATTATTTGAAAAGGAACAACCCCAATGGTCATATCAAAATAATCAAACATAAATTTAATTGGTAATGAATAATATAGGGGTTGGATTATCAAGGTAGGTGTAAGAATATATTGAATTTCAATGAAGGATCTCTTTCAAGCCTCATCAAAATAGAATGTAACATAATTATTGAGTATACGAGTGGGTGGGAGGGAAATATTTCTAAATTTATGGATGAATTTCAAAAAGAAAATGGAATGGACAATTAATGGTTAGGAACTTTGAACTTATGTGAGTTTAGAGAGTGATTGGATTACCTTAGATTTTCAGGATCGACTTAAATACGCTATTAAGAAATTACGTGTTCAAGAATAATTTGATTTGAAACCATGAAATGAATTTTTTAAAAATTCAACAAAAAGTTACATTTGAAACACATTTTTTGAATTATATAAAGTGATTGAAAGAAAGATTCAAATGGATCAACATAAATGGTAATTTTATCTAGGAATAACACCATTAAATGCTCAATTAATGTATAGATGATACTCATCATACACCTCTGGAATGTTTTAGGAGTATTTAAAAGGATAAAATTCATTATAATACACGAATATATTCCAAATGTAAAATTGAATGTAGTATTTTCTAATCCCTAATGTGTGATTGGGATTTGGAAGTATTTATTTTATCCATCAAGAAAGAACAAATGGTACTTTATAGCTATTATTTATATAATTTTATCATGGAAAGGAAGAAGGTTGTGATTTTTTCTGTGTTTCATAAATCAATTTCCAATAATCGATGAAAAACTCCATTTATTTTTCACTCATGTTGTGACCACCTCTCCATGTTCATTTGTGACAATATTTATCCCACCATTATTAAGTACCACTTGAACCAAACTAACATATTCACTATCAAAAATTGTTTAGATAATACTATATTGAAAAATATTGGTGATATCTTCCCTAACTACATAATGTATGAGTGAATTGGGTATTCTTGGAGATTTTACACTTGGGTTAGATTATTATTCTAGATGGATGTGATGTAGGAAAATTTCAGGTTTGATGTTCTGTATTTCATATCAGGTCTAACCTAAGGAATTTCTTCCTATTCCACCAGAAGAAGTTTGGAATCCTTAGTTTTAGTAATTGAATCATAGATAATGATAGGAAAATAGTGATCATGGAAATGGAATTCATAATTTAGGTGTGAAGGAAGAGGTTTTATATTAATTTCATCCTTTATTTCTGGACCAGACAACTTAAGAACAGAGGAAGGGATTCCTTTTGGTTTTGATTCATCATCATCATTAGTGTCGAAGTTATAACATTAGAGATAATAGGTGAGATGGGATTCCAAATAATTTTCAAGATCATTTGAATTTAAATATTCAATAAATGAAAGGTCAATATAATCATATCTATTTATGACATGGTTGATCTTGGTGAAAATTTTATGAAATCCATTCTCATTAAAATAAGAATGACCTACTAGAACACAATTTAATAGAGTCTCATAGGTTTCTTAATATTTGTGGATAAATAATTTAGTGTGATAATTTCAGGGGTATCATATGGATTGAATTTTTTTGAATGGGACCAGTTGGTTAATAAATTCCATGGATAAGATGCCCGCTTGGACACAAATTTTAGTTTCTATCTTTCACAGGGAATTGTATACTAATAATAAGGGGAGATCGAGAAGAACATGTTTCACCTTACATATTAAGGATATAAAAATGACGTGGGAATATAAAATCATTGACTCCGACATGGATATCCCAAATTATTCTCTTAGGAAAAATATTTATCTGATTCGATAATTAGATGAAAATAATAATTGGGTATAAGGGACCTAGACCATTGTTAGAAAAGATTAATTCAACAATGAAATTTTGGAATGCTCTTAGGTATATGAGTACATAATAAAATACAGAAATCCTTATTTGGAATGGAACAATGAAGGTCCATGGATCTTTTCACTTCATGGGAACATACTATTGGGTTGAATCATTTACAATGGGTTTATATTGAATTTTATGGGTGCTTAATTTTTCAATAAAATTTTCATAGTTAAGGATTTATTTTATGGCCTCTAAGAGGGTAATGTTTACATCAACATGTTTAAACACGTTAAGAATTTTATAATTAGGATCAAAGGGATTATTTGTCTTAGAGATGACCTTAGGAAACAAAACTTGGTTCCATAGAGGAATGGAAGGAGTTGAGGGAGTTGCTTCAGGTTATTTTTATGGACTTTTTCCTTTTATATTTACAAATAATATTTATAGGTGATATAGATAATTCACTATGAGGTATATATTTTTTTCCATATTGAATTGAAATATCTTTTACATTACCCTTGGGGTTGGAAAATGGTTGAGTTAGTAGTTATAAAGAATTGGATTGTTTTTGATAACTTAGGTGGGATACAAGTTGATTTTTTTTGTTTTTAATGTTTTTATGTCTAGAATGGGTGAAGGAGGAAAGATATTTCACAAAAATTACCCATGGATTCTAAAAGAAGAGTCATGTACTAAATGTGATTTCCTCAAATTGGGTTCTAGGGAAAGTGCTTATATTGGGTTGGGAATTAGAAAATCTCACTAGAATAGTGGAAACCTAAGGGATCATGAGTAATTTTTCTCCATTGATGTAGAGGGACAAAAGGATATGGTTTTTTGAAGTTACCACCACCTCAAACATTTTATAAATGGTTTTTTAGGATTGAATCCAGTGAGATGAGATATGGTATTAACATAGGTCAAGATTATGTTGTAAGTAAAATAAATGGGATAAGTGTGGGGTATTTTGGTGTTTCAAATAAACATATATGATTGTTTTTGGTGGTATTAAAATAATGATATACTATTTTGAGCTCTATTTTACCAAAAAAATATGATGCATCATCTTGTAGTTGTGGACATGTGTCAGTTGGGTGAACCCGTGAGCTGAAAATTCCACAGTTTTTAATAGGTATAGGGGGAAAACTATAGAGAATATGAGTTTGGGGATTTAGAAGCAACAAAAAGTTTTCTTATAAGGGATTAAGGTTTTATCATTTACTCAGTCATCTTGTTGGTATCTATGGATTGATTTTATTGGACTTATTTGACTTGAGTATGTTCCCAAGTATAGAAATGTTTCTTGTTTTCATCCATGTTGCTTATGATATTTCATATAGCTGCACGTGTTTTCTAAACAATAGAACCACTAAATGCGGTGTTGATGAGAGTTAACTCCATAGCCAATAACCCCTTATAGAAATATTGGATCAATATTTATCTAGGGATTTAGTGGTGTGGGAAAGTTTCCACAATATTTTTAAACAAATCCTAGAACTCATGGAGTGATACATTAGGGAATTGACGAATACCAAGAATTTACATACGGATAGAATCCATTTGAGAAGAGTGGAATAATTTCTCAAAGAATAGAATATTTATTTAAATCCATGTTTTTTTAGAACCAAGAGGTATTTAATAGTTCCATGAATAGTTTTATTTGTATAGGGAGAAAGGGAATGTTAGATGTTTGATTTTTCTTCAAAAACCCCTTGAGTCTTTATAGTAGAGCACAAAAATTGAAACTCTTTGAGGTAAAGATAAAGATCCTCACCGGATAACCCGTTTAAATGATGAAAAATTTGAATCAAAATATATTTGAGTTTGAAATATTCCTAGATGATTGAATATTAAATACCAAGGTGTTGGAAATTCATACTAGGGAAATTAGGGTCTTTAAGGGTTTGTTACATAGGATTGGACATATCTAGATCAATTAAATGACCAATATATGGGTATTAATTGATTTTATTATCCCTATTGTTACCTCTAAATATGTTAATATTTTATTTTATTCTTGAGATAAAAAAATATGTTAGATTTTTTTGGGAGGCTATGGGGAATTTATAGAAAATTTTAATGGACGAGGAATGCATGTTTTTCTTTGTGTTTTTTTCATAATGTTTTCTATTTTTTTATAATTTATTTTACCTTAATAAAAAATAATCAACAACTAGTTTCACTATACATATATAAAATTATATTTTAATGACAACAAATTTTCAATTATCGACCATTCAAAGGTTTACTTCTCTGCTAAAATGTGAATAGCGGCACTCTAGTCGAATCATCGGTGATGGTTGTAATTTTTGGTGTCGATTGTTTTTATTTTTCTCTTAAATAGGGGTTCTATTTTAATAGAATAATTAAATTTATTTTTGGATGAATTTTTATTTAAAAACATGCTAATGATTTGGGTGAGTTCATTATTCACGATTTAATCTTATGTTATCCTTGAGATTTGCGTTATATTTCATTAAATTAAAACCCACTTAACCAAATGATTTTGATCAGTTTCCCCTTGTTTTGATGATTTAATCAAAGCCTTAAATCGATTTATAATATCAATAAATACTTGGTAATATTAGTTTATTTATTTTTCTAATAATCCATTTATCAACATATTAAACAAAACATGTCATGAATCCATTACATTTAATGATTTGAATACCCAATGATAACCTAAAGAATAATTAACAAATAAAATATCTCAATCATGTGACATTAAATTTTTTTGAATCATACCAATTGATTATTTACTCATCTCCATTAATATTCTTAGTAATTCAGTATATGATTTTCAGGGTGATGAGTAAAAAATATAAGAAAAATAATGGGACATAATAAGGGTAGTGCGCCAAACACAGAAATGAATGGTGAAGAAAATTAAATATGAACATTAGATTGAATGAGAAAGAAAAATAGTAAAGGGGTTTCATATTGATTTAAAATATTTAAAAACATTTAATATTATAAAACAAAAAGTTCATGATAATAAGATATTATCATGATATAACATTCATTAAAAATCAATTGAAATGAAAACAAAACTTATTCAATTACAATTGAAAATAACGGAAATAAACATGAATTAGAAAGTGGAGGAGATGTTTATATTGTTTAAAAAATAGTTTTTAAAGTCCCCTTAGTCCATAGTTAGGTATATTTAAGTGAAAATTCACCTCATAATGTTATAAAATCCCAAACTATTGGAAGGTTAAGAGGGGAGTCTATTTATATCCCAAGGTGGCAGACTGTTTTAATTCTAAAACTAACCCTCAACATGGCTAGAACATTTAACTATTTAGATATAATAATATTGAGATATATTATTCTTAAAGTTTTTATATATTTATGTAGAATTTTAACCCATCAATTTTTTATACCATTTAAATTATGTAGCCAAAGTTATGGTTGTTTTCCTAAACATTGTTCTACCATCATGTTTTATCCTATATTTTTCAAATATCTCAATGTGGATAGATTTTACAAAAGGAATATTTATTAATCTCTAAATAATTTCCTATAAAATGTTGGTTTCTTAATTATTTAATTTACACCCAAAAAAATTAATCTCAATTGGGTGCTTGAATCATTAGAAAACAAAATAATTGTGGGATTTTTTCAAATCATGGATAGAAGTATGGGAAGGATTTTAATGTATAAATTGGGCCTTTATTAGGTTGATATGGTTTTTAAAATTTTCATTCAATATTTTTCTAAATATCACTATACAAATTTTCAAGTTCCATAAAATTTGTAATATATTTAATTGGGGGAACTAAAAAATAATAATAACATAATTTGGGTATTATGTTAAAATATAGGTTCAACATAATAAACTAATGTGTAATTGAATGAATTCAAACAATGCTCTTTATAGTTTTTTATGATAAAAATAAGAACATTGAATATAAATTAATCATATTTTAGAAGAAAAATATGTTATGTGAGTAATTTAAAATCATGATTTAAATTTTAATATAAACACTACTATATTTAAGATAGTGTATGTCCCTAGGAATACAAAACACAAGCACACAACAAAATAATTTTCACTCACCAAAGAATATTAAAATTGTGTTTTCACTAATTTGGAGGGGGGGGTCTAGAATAGTTCAATAATCCATAAATAATTCCACCAAAAAATTTTACTTCAATAATGTGTCAAAAATATTATTTTTTATGTTCAAATTTTTAATTGGAAAATGCGGGAACTCAAAACTCACTCATATCAAGAAGATACAAATTTATTCATGGAGGTTCACTCATTGAACAATGAAAAGTTAAAATCCTAGAGTTTGAAAGAGATATCATATTTCATTCATTATTTTAAAGTGGGAAATAATCAAGAGGTATTTTTTTTGGATTTTTCAATGGGTAAATTATGTTTGGAAAATAATTCTTAAAAAAGAGGGAAAGAAGGATAAAACACAAACTAGAGAAAACAATGCACATTTTTTTTGAAATGAGACATGGATGGTTATGGAAACACCTATTTACATGGGAAAAAATGTGTGAAGGAATAAAAAAAGAGAGAGAAAATTGATATAGAATGAAAATATGAAATATGTAAAAAACTCAAAAATTTCCCAATGACACAAGAAAATATTATGCAAATATTATTTATTTTTATATTTTACATTTTTCTTATTTTTTAGAATTTAAACTTAGATGGAATCTCACACTCATCTCAAAACCCTTGTTTGATATCCTCATGTGACTAATTCTAGTATTAATAACAAGATAAAAGGTTGAGGAAATGTTATTTTTGACTTTCTTAAGATAAAACCCATTCTTTTTTTTGTTTTTTTGTTTTAAACACTTTTCAATAAAACATTACCAAATTTAAATAAACATGAATCCATTAGTAAAATCCCCTAAATGAAAAAAATATTCCCCACACTTTATTTCCATAAAGGCTTTTACAAAACATTTAAAACCATGGAAATGTTTCCCAAAATAAAATCCATTCCTCCAAAATTAATGTTTAAGAATTTATGTAATGAAAATACATATATACATTTGTTGGTACAATGTTTTTGGATTGTGATGTGGATATCAAAAAATGGTTTTCATAGGCTAGAATGGTATTTCAAAATAAAGATCAATGTAAGGTTAATGAGAGTCTATTGGGATATTTTCATACAAATGTGGTTCAAAAAATTTATCTGTTATACTAATGTATGATAGAATAGTAATTTTTTCTCAAAGGTCTAAAAAAATAAAGTCTCTTCATCAGGGGTGGGAAAACCACAATATGAAATTATTTCCATAGGTATACTTATCATGAAGGATGAAGTTTTTTTAATATAGGGGAAAACATTATCCAGTAAAAAAATTGGGCATAAAAAACATATTGGTCTTAACAAAAAAAATTTATCCAATTTTATGATGAAATAATAATAAATTTTGAGATAAAAAAAATGTCTTTAGAATACCAAAAAATATTGTAAAAAATTTTAAATTTTAATGGTGAGTAATTGTGACTATTTTTTCAGTTTTTTAATTTTTTAATTTTGCTTTTTTTTGCTTTTATTTTTTAAAAACAACCAAACAAAATTCTGAATGAAGAAAGTAGTAAAAAAATTAGAGTGTTGGTGAGAAGTAGAAAGGAATAAGAAGAAGAAAGTGAGAGAAGGAGAGTGAAAGGGAAGGACGAGGAAGAGATGGAGAATGAGTTAGAGGGAATGAGGATCCCCAAGTTTAGATATGGTGGCTCACCGTCATCATTCAATGGTGGTTCGACTTCAACAGTTGGGTATTCAATATAATTCTATGTGGAAATATGGGTTTGTGTCCTCTCATGTAGATCCTTTAACCAATTTCCATTAATCATGAATTTGATTTAGGAAGAGGAGTCTCCAAATTTCACTGAAAAAAATGGTTAAACATTAGTTACAATAAAAGAAACTTCCCAACTAGAATTAAACTTAACTTGGTGAAGAGGAAATTGATAACTGAAGAGAATTACATTTTCACCTTCATGAAATAAAGTTCATTGGAAATTTTTTTTGTTATTGAGTGCCTTAGAATTTTATTTTTAGAGATTTTAATTCTCATAGGAATAAATTATAAGCTCCTCCTATTCATGGAACCAAAATAATTTATCTTCACCATATTTTTCACAATCAAACATACAAGTTTTCAGAGTCTAAATGAGTTATGTTGGATTAAAATTAGTAAAAAATATTCTTTACCAAAAACTAATATAGAATGAGACATCCCTGTGGTTTTTTTATATCAAGTTCGAAAATCCCAAAGAACTTTACTTTTTCTTCTAGATGAGTCTTTTATTATGGGATTAAAAATTCTCTCAAGAACACTTGTTAACTTATCTTTTAGAAAGTTCATCCTTCTATTTTATTGGGGGTTATATGTTGTTTATTTTTTATTTACAATCCTATTTTTTTCAAAAGAGATTCCATGTTAAGATTATAGAAATGGGTTCCTAAGTCACATATCATGGAACATAGATTTCCAAATTGATAGAATATTTGTGTTTTTATAAACCCAATAACAGTATGTGAATCATCCTTTCTAGTGGAATTGGCCTTGAACAAACTAGAATCATATTCTTTGATATGAAGAATGTAGGAGAATCCATTAGAAGGGGGGAGGGTTCCATGAAATAGATTCCACAAACATCGATAATCTCACATTATACTAAAGGATTTTGGACCATTAAATTTATTTTATAAATTATGAAACACATTTTCAATTTGAAAATGATTGATAAAACTCATTTAATTTAACGAAGAGTGGAGGCCCAAATAATCTAGGGTAAAGAAACTTCCAGGGGGGTCCTTTTTCGTCTAAAGTGTCAACCAACAGTCATTGAGTGGAAAAACTCAATGGTGGAGGATTTTTCATGTTCATCAAAGCTTATCCTTATCACTATATCAGCCCCATATTTCCAAATTTTATTATCATTCCAAAAATATTATTTTTAATATCATTTCAATTTTTCTATTTTTAATTATGAATTTTTTTTAGGAGAATCCCCAGAAACCATGTAATTTATAGTTGGGACATACCATAGTAACTTTGGAGTGAGAGATGAGAGATCTTCAATGGGAAATTTAGGATCAGTTATTTCAAAATGAGGAGAATCAGAAATTATTCTCAGGTTATCATATATAGAGTTTTTTTCTAGATCTATCTTTGATCTCTAAGTAAAAATCTTAAATCATTAGGATTCATCTTATTATCCCAAATTTTGAATAATGTTTCTTGTTTAAGAACTTTAAATATAAATAGTCTTTTAAAATTTTTATTTTGTTTCCTAAAAGATAGGTCCAAAATTTATCAAAGGAAAAAACCACAGAAAAAATTTACTTTTTAGTGATAGTGTAAGGATATTGAGTTTAATCTAGTGTTTTTTAGTAATAATAGATGAAATAAGGGATTTTTTTCTCTTCATTGACAATAAATATTCACAATGGACCTATCAAATGAATAAAACATAAATTTTAAGGGTAAGGAACATTCTGGGGGCTATATTATCTGGGAAGATGAAAGAAAAACATTGAGTTCAATGAAGGATATCCTACAACCCTTATCAAAATGGATTGTAAAATTATTTTGGAATATAATATTGAGTGGGAAGAAAATACTAATGATGTTATAGAGTAATCACCAATAGAAACTAGTATTAATAAGGAAGGATCAGATGTCTCAAACTGATGCGGGTTTAAGAGGTGATTAGACTCTCAATTTTGGAAGGATATACTTGAATAAAATCTAGAGAAATTATTTGTCCAAGAATAATCCCATTTGAAACTATTTAGTGACATTTTTTGAAATTCAGAACATGATTACATTTGACACAATTCTTTAGAACTAAATAGTGTGAATGAAAGAAGAATTCAAATAACTCACCTTAAATGTTAATGTCATCAATGAATACCTTCATTAATTACACAATTAATTCCAAAATTAAACTCATAATACACATTTAGAATGTTATATGAGCATTTAAAATTCAAAAATTAATTCTCCTATATGCATATGTTCTAAATTAGAATGTTAATGTAGTCTTTTCTTGGTCTTGAGGTGTGATTGGGATTTGGAAGGAGCCAGTGTATCCACCTGAAAATCAATAATGCTACTTTTTGTCTAATATTTATAGAATTTGGTCAAGGAAAGGAAGAGTGTAGTGATATTTTTGTGTTTTATCAATCAATTTTTGACAATCAATCCACACATATGATTTTTTTTCACTCGAGTTGTGGCCACCTCTCCCTGTTCATTTGTGACTATAGTTATCCCAACCTTATTAAGTACCACATAAATCATATTAAATAATTAACTCTTATAAATTCTCTAGGTAATACCATCTTGAATAATCTTATCAATCTATTCCCTAACTACCTCAAGTATGAGTGTATTGAGTATTTATTGTAGTTTTCTGATTGGTTTGATTGATTATTCAAGATGGATTTGATGCACGAAAAGTGTATTGTTGATGTGAGGTATTCCATCTATGTTCCGACCTAAGGAATTTTTGTATTACTTTAACACTTGAACAAGTTTTCAATCCTTATTTTCAGTAGTTTTAGTGGAGATAATGATAGGAAAAGAGGGATCATGGAAGTAGAATTCATACTTAAGGTGTAATGAAGTGGGTTTTAGATCAATTTCATCCTTCATTCGTGCGATTGAAAACTAAATAATAGAGGAAGGGATTATAGTTTTTTTGATTCATTTTCCTCATTATTTTCCAAGGTGTAACAGTAGAGATCATAGGTGAGATATTATTCCAAAGAGTTTTCAAGATTCTTTAGATTGATGGAGTCTATAAATGAAAGTTCAATATCAACTTCTCTATTTTTTACATAGATAATCCTAGTAAAAATTTTAAAAACTCCAATCTAATTAGAATAATAATAACATGAGGGAAAAATATTCTATGTAATCTTAGATATTTCTTTATAAGTGTGGATATATAGTGAATATTGAACCTATTATGGACATATCATGTATTAAAAACTATTGATATTGACCAGTTGTTTACCATATTCCAAGGATAATATTCCCACATGGACATAAATTCTAGTTCTAGTTGTAATGAGGAATGGCCTTTATAGAATAGGGGGAGATCTAAAAGAAGAAGTTTCACCTTTTATGTAATGAAAATAGAAATTAGCAGGGAAGATAATACCATTGAACTGAATAAGGACATCCTCGATTATTCCATCAAGACATGCAGTTCTTTGATTAGATAACTATATTTAAACACTCATTGGTTGATAGAGACCTTGACCAAGGATAGAGAAGATATATTTGGGAATGAATATTATTAAGGATCCTACGTATATGAGGGAATCATAAAAGTTGTAACTCCCTATTTTTTTATGGAAACATAATGGTATAGGTATATTTTCACTTCATGGGAATATAATATTAGGTTGAAACATTTTCAATTTCCCCATGTAGTCTTATATGGGTTCACACTTACAGAAGAACATTTTCATACATATGGATTTTTTGATGTCATATAAGAGGGTAATGATGATTTCAACATGTCTAAACATTTCAATTATTTTATAATCAACCTCAAAGGGATTTTTAGGATTAGCTATTGTTTGAGGAAAAGGGATTGGGTTCTTTAGAAGAATTGAGGAGGTGAGGGATTGGATTTAAGTTCATTTTATGAATTTTTCTAATATATGTTTCCAGATCAACATTTCAAATGGATTTATAGGATTCAACATGATGAATATTAATTTTAATTCTATATCAAAGATCAATTTCACTTAAATTACCCTTGGGGTTCTATAATGGTTGATTGGGGAGTTGAAGATAATTTAATTATTATTGCTGACATAGATGGGATGCAAGTTAACTAATTGTTTTCAATTTTTTTAGACTATAAAGGGTGAAATAGGAAATATTCTTTATAAAGCATTCCCATGGATTCATAGAATAATATAATTTTACCAATTCGGATTACTTTTATTTTCATTCTTGGGAATTTTCATATATTGGGTTGGGAATTGGGAAGGATTACTAGGATTTTGAAAACTATGAGGATAAGAAGGATTATTTCTCATTTTATGTTTAGGAACATAAAGTTAAAGTTGTTGGATGTTACCACCCCCATGATCATATTGGAATTAGTTTTGGATTTTGAGGAGGAAACTAAGGGTGATGAGAGGTAAAATTACCATACCTCAATCACAAGTTATATATAGAAGAAAAGGGATCAGAGTAGGGTTGGGTGACGTTTCTAATAAGCTAACTTGATTGTTGATGGTTGGTGTTTCACATAGAATATACTGGGTTGATGATGTGGCGTTAAAAACACATTTTTTTCACATCTTTTTAATTAACTTTTATCAATTTAATTACTAATTTTAACACTTATTAATAAATAATGGAACTTTTGTATTTATATTATTAAATCTTTTATTTAATCAATTTTTATAATTAATTGTCTATTTTAATCATTAAAGTAATTTATTTATACCTTACTTATATTTTATAGTTAAATAACTTTTTTATCTTGGTATTTATGTCTAAATATTTAATGATTTAACATTTATTATTTAATTTATTAGTTTTCTTTTGAACATAAATTATTTTGCCTTAATCTAACATTTCATGTATTAATAATTAATTAATTTAATAAAAAATAATTATTAGATGACTTATAATAATTCATTTTTTACTAATTTAAGTTTTTGAAACAAATTAAATTTATTCAAACTTTATAATTTTAAGTTTTAACTTAATTCAATTATTCAATAATATGGAAATTAATTGTCTACTTTAATTAATTTAGTTTGTTAAAGTAGCTATAATTTAACTTTGTTTGTCATTAACTTAAATTAAATCATTTTTTAGAAGATAATAATAATTTAACTTATGTTTAATAGGTTTCATAAATTTGTTAATGTTTATGTTGTATTTAAATTTTCAATTGTTTTAATTAAGTTTTTGTTTTTATTAATTATTTTGTTCACATTTTATTTATGTTTTAATTTACTTGGTTTTACTCTGTTTATTTTGCAGGTTCACGGTTTCAACCTTGTCACGATGCATCAACTTTCTCTCTTTTAGGGTGAAACTGCAATTCCTCCTTTTTACTATCTTACCATAACGTTTTCCACCACGCATTGTGTCATTTCATACCTTTACTGTCTCACCGTCTAACCCGTGCCACCGTGACTCCCACACACAGTTTCATTTCCCCTACCACCATTCTTTTTTACGGTCTCACCGTAACCGTATTCCCCTTTACAGTGCCTCTTTCCACCGTAACTTGCAATAATTTTTGTCCACTGTATTCCCTTCCACTGTTTCCTCTTATCACCGATGCACCCATCATTTTCACTATCTCTCACAACCTTCACATTTCACCACCATTTATCTTGTTTCACCAAATCCATAACTCCTTATTGTTATGGATGATCCACACACCAGTCCGAGAAGTCTGAGTTTCATCGCCTATCTCTTGAACTCAAACCAAGGAGCTGTTATCTGAGGAGAAGTCATCTTAGAGACCTCGAGATGCCTGAAGCCGAAGCATGACCACCACACGCCGCTGGTGTTCACCTGGAGGAGGGCCAGATGGACCAGGAAAACCACTAGAAAACCAGAATGCCGCCTTGGAATCTTCTGCGACCTGCTGTTGTGGAGATCTGATGTTACTTCGTGAAGAGATCTGAGGAGTTCTAGCTTTTCCAAATACAGTCTCACCTCTACTCGATGGAGCTCAATTTGCGCCACTGTCATTTCTCAAGCAAAGGATAAAGTCAGAATTACTGCATTGGAAGGAGTCTAGTTCGAAGGCTCATGTGCCATTATGAGCAGAGGATCCGAGACCGAGCCGTTGTGTCACCGGACTGCAACACCACTGAGGGAGAACCACATGCCATTTCGTCACTACATTTCAAGGAAGAATCCACCTCCTCCAAGCCTCTAAGATTGAAGGAGATAGACCTCTGTCCGGGATGAATTCCGCTTCATGATTTTTTTCTGAGAAGACCACTAGAGGGAGGAGCTCGAGATGCTGCACCATTTGCTGAAGTGCGCTGGAGTCACTGTGGAGATGGGAGGCGGAGTAGGAGGGTTTGGGGAAGAAGACCGAAAAAAAGAAGAATAAGTAAACTTAATAAAAATAAACAAATAAAAATAGAATAACAATAAAATAAACAAATAATAATAAAGACTTAGAACATAATAAATAAATAACTAATAATATTATATAAATAATTATAATTTAAAATTAATTAAAATAAAAAATATTAAAGTAAAATATTAATGATAAACTTATTAATAAAATTAATATAATTAAATTTAATAATTTAATGAATATAATATTTATATATTTACTTCTTTATAAATAAAATAATTATAAAATATAATATTTAAAATAAAACTATTTATTATGATAAACTTAAATAATAATTTTTTTAGAAAATAAATCATAAAAAATTAAATACTAATATTATTAATTTAATTATTTAATCATTACTTAATTTTAATTTAAATTAATTATTATTTAATCATATTTATAATTAAATAAATTAACAAATAATAACATATAACTCATAATATCAATTAACAATAATAAATAAAATAATAACTGATAAATATTTAATTTTAAATTTACCATTTGTTGATAAAAGTTAAATTTTTAACATTGAAATATTTAGTTACATTTCTGTTCTAAACTGTGCAGGTTAATTTGAGAGATGGGATTACGTCCATATTCACTTAACTAACTCACTCAGAGTTAGTTATGTGAAAAAAGATAGTGCGACGTGCCAGTCGTGAAAAGACGCATGTGTGCAGTGAAACGGAAAAAGTCGAGTTCAAGTAAATGAAAATCGAGCGGTGACATGCAGAAGATGACAGATGATATAAAAACTGAGGAGAAAGCAGATACACAAGGGACATGGTGGGGGAAATTCATTCAATATTTCTCTTCGAAGCAGAGCGAGAACTGGAGGTGAATCCTTGAGCACTTCTCGGAGAACCTTTTCCTGGAGATCCAACGTCCAATAGCCGCAGAAATTCATGCTAGTAGAGGGAGTTTTCTTCCTCTATTTTATTTCAATTCTCTTCCTTTGTAATTGAATGATTTTATTATATGTAATTGAGACAATTTTAGGCTAAATACTTTCAGTTCGGGGTAAAAATCGAGTCTACTGGTCATCTTCCTTTTCTCTTCTCACTATCATTTGTATGTGATTGGAATTGATCAACGAGATCAGTTATGATTGCATTTAGTTTCAACATACTACCTGCACTTAAGCTCATAATTCCACATTCATATGGTAATATTGATTTTGGATTAATTTTCTTTTTCATTTAAATTGAAATAAAAGGCTGCAGGAAATACAATGATCTTGTTCTGTAATCCGTATCAAACCATAACTCTCAAGTTGATTGACCTAGGAGTGGCGAACTCCAAGATTTGTTGTCTTGAGTGATTTATCTCCTAGAAAGGTAAATAAATCACTCCTTTTTAGTGGTATTAGTTGTAATCACTTTTGTGAGAAGGAATGTTTCCAAAACCAGTAGAGCTGATATTTTCCTCGGACACATTTCTCTAGATTATTCACTTATCAGCATATTATTTATCTGTTACTTACTATTTTTATCCTGTTTCTTGCTTCGATATTGTTAAGAAAAAAAACTCAAAAATATTGTGATATTTCATTTGTTCCTTATAATAAACAAAATAAAAAAAGTGGAAAGATATAAACTCAACCCCACTGCTGACAACAGTGGAGTCTTTTTGTTAGTCTTTTAGAAGAATAATGGTAAAAATTGCCTTCTCTGTGGGTTCAAACCTGCTTTCCACATATACTGAAGTTAGTAGGATTATAAATTTTAATCATTGACCAACTTTAATGATGTTTTAAGTCAGTTGAGATCTAATTGACTAGATGAATCCGATGGATAATCTTGTAGTTGTAGAAATATGTCAGTTGGGTGAGATGGTGAGCTAAATATTGCATAGTATTTTATAGGTCCACTGAATAATGATTTTGGAGATGATGAGGTTTAGGCTTTGGAAACAATATATTTTTTCCCCACAATACCTGTAAGTTCACTCATCTACTCGGTCATCTTGTTGGGCTCTATGGAATGATTTTTTTTGGATATTTTTGACTTGACCACGTGATTGATTATGGAACTGATGTGTGTTTTCATCCACGTTTCTTATGAGATCTTATGCAACTTAAGGTGTTTTTTCAACAAGTACAAAACCACTTATTACATGATTGAGAGTTATCTACATATCCAAAAACCAATCATAAAATTATTAGATAAATATGTTATAGGGATTTAGTGATTTTGGAAGGTTTGAAGAAGGTTTTTGAACCTCTCCCAGTACTCAGGGAGTGATTCATTTGGAAATTGACGAATACAACTAATTTTATTCAGAAACAATTGGTTCGAGTTGTGGGGGATTATTTATGTACAAATAGTCACTTCATGCCATTCCATGTGTTTATAGAACTATAAGGGAGGTAGTAAATTCATGACTTAGCATACTCAGTTAGGGAGAAGGGGAACACTCGTTGTTTGATTTGTTCTTCTGAAACCCCTTGAGGATTCATAGTAGAGAACATAACTTGAAACTCGTTGTGGTGAAGATAGGGATCCTCATTAGATATCCCATGTAAATGTGGTAAAATATTAATCATTGCCAGGTTGATTTCAAAATCAACCTATATGTTTAAATACTTAATACCAATGGGTTTATAATTCATAATAGGCATTCCAAGTTCTTTAAGGGTTTGTTCTATAGGGTTGGTCATATCTAAATCAATTGGATGGACAATGAAGTGTCTTGGGGTGATTTTATTATCTCTATTATTCCTCCTAAGTTAGTGAAGGTTTCTCTTGATTTTAATTTCAAAAAATGTAATGTATTATTTGGGAGTCTATGGGGTGTTATGATAAGTTTTAAATAAATGTGCAAAGAAGGTTTTTAGTTTTATATTTTTATCATATATTTTTTTCGGTTTTTGAATTCTTTTTTGTTTTTTAAAAGATAAGATTATTCGATCTACTAATTTTCCAATCCCTATAAATAAAAAAATTTTAAGCATGTATAATTTTTTTATATTTACCATTCATAGGTCCGATATTTTACTAAAATGTTTATAAAGACACTCAGATCGAATCCTTAGTGATGGTGCTATTTTTTGGAGTGAATTGGTTTTTATTTTTCATTTAAATGGGGGGGGGGGTTACTTAAAGAGAATAATTAAATTGATTTATTTTTTATTTTTTATTTAAAAACATGATAATCATTTGGGATAGTTCACTATTTGGGATTTAATATTTTAGAATCCCCAAGCTCTACATTATATTGAATTAAATTAACACCCACTTAAAAAGATAATTTTATCAGAATTATTATGAGTTGAGGATTTAATAAAAGAAAAAACCAGAGTTATAATATAAATAAATTAATGTTTATGGTAGTGTATTTATGATTCCAATAATCAATGGAATCCATATGTTAAACTAAACATGTCATTAATCTATGACATTTTAATTTCTGCATACACAATGTTAACCTAGAGAATATTTGATGAACAAAAGCTTTCAATTACATGACATTACTAAATTATTTATCATCCTAATGGATAATTTAATCATAATGTGAGATAGTTATTAATCAGTTTTAGGAAGCTTAGGATGACTATTTAAAAAATAGAATAAAAGAATGGGACAAGATGTGAGTTGTGCGCTGAACACACACAAAAACAGTGAAAACAATTAAACATGAACTTTGGATTGAATCATAAATTAAAAGGGTATAGTTTTATTTGATTGATTTAAACCATTTTAAGACATTTAATATTATATAATATATTTTTTATGAGAATAATATATTTTTATGATGTACATGCATTAAAATTAAATTGAAATGAAAAAAATTACAAGATTATAATTGAAAAAAAATGAAAATAAAAATGGAATTCAAAGTGGAGGAGAAGTTTATCATGTTTAAATAAGAGTATTTAATGTAATTCTAGACACTTTTTAGTATATTTATAATAAAAGTATTTTCCTTGTGTTATGAAATGTAAATCTCTTGGAAAGAGAAGAGGGGATTGTATTTATATCCTAAGGTGGTGGGCAGTTTAAATTCCAAAAAATAACCTCAAATTGGATCGAATATTAGAATATTTAGAAACAATATATAGATATAGTCATATTAAATGTTTTATATATGTATGTGGTATGTTCATCCTCTAAATTTGGTGGCCATTGGTCTTTTGGATTCGAAGTTATGTTTATTTTCCAAAACAATGTGTTGTTTCCAAGTTTTATCATGGAATTTCAAAATTTTATAATGTGAATGGGTTTTATTAAAGGAATATGCCTTAATATCCAATAAATTTATTTTAAAAATATGGGTTCTTCAATATTTAATTTATTCATAATAAATTTATTCCCAATTGGGAGATTATATTGGGAATAAATTTAATTATTATGGGAACTTTTCAAATCCCAGATAGAATTATGGGTCAGAATGTAATGCATAAATTTGACTAGCCTGGGAACCCTAGTAGCGCGTTAACCAAGACAGTCATAACATATTCTTAAGGTAATTCCTGATCCCCATAGGTTGGTGACTAGAACTTGGCATCATACAACATGCAAGTGGGAATGAATTTTCCACAAAACATAGCAGATGAAAGAAAAGCAAGTCAATATGCATACAAAAGAAACTCCATTGGGAGTAAAGTACAATCATACAACAAGGAATAAAATCCCAAATTACTACAACCCGAGTACTAAAATAGGTAAGAAACACCAAGAAAGTTTATCAGGACCAAACTCACCAAGACCACAGTTCCACACCAGGATCCTCCTCTAAGTGATCCTTTTCTCTTTCTCGAACCTGGAAGGAGAATGTCTAAAAACACCCAAAAGAAAAAGTGTGTTGTGAGCCTATTCTCAGTAGGATACCACCAAATATTCCATAATAGATTCCAAATATAGATTATCTAAATAGAGGCTTTCGATTTTTAAAATAAACAGGTTTATCAATTTAAAATAATACTTAAACAAAACATGCTATATATTTTTAAAATGGTGGAAAATAATTTAAAAGCATAGTTTTTTACTTTAAAATAGATGGAATATCAATAAAAATGGCTTAAATAAAATAGTTTATGTAAATTTATCTAAGTATGTAAAGAAGTTTTACAACATTGGCATAAATTTATATCTCAAATATAAAAAAACAAGAAAGAAACATGGTCATCTACAAAAAGGTATGATAGTATTAACCAACTATAGGATTCCATACTCTCAAAGTGATCACATAAAAATGATTATACTCATGTCCCCTTGACACTAGCTAGAGGAAAATCAGCACCCTCTCGTCGTGGATGTGACCCACCGTAGGTATGTTTTAGAACATTGTAATAAGATAGAGTGTATACAAATAACTCACCAACTACCTAAGGTTTTCATGTTCCCTTTTTTGGTGGGAAATTTATTTTAAGACTACTTCAAATAAAAATAAACACCATTATTACATTTCAAAATTCAAATTATTTCATTTAAAATTACAACAAGTTTAAAAAAACATATCCTTTTCACAAGATAAAACAACTAGGTTTCTATCAAATCATTTTATTCCATTTTCTCAAGTTTGAAATCCATTAAAAACAAATTACATATTTTTCACAATTCATTTCCACAATTAATTTCATCAATTTATTTGAAATAATTTCTATCCAATCAACAATTTAAATTAACTAATTTCTATAAAACACATCCCAATTCAATGGAATTGGTGGTTTTCCAAATTTTCATTCCAAAACCATTTCAAATATACTGATTCCATAAACTCAGGTTTTTATCAATTTAATTGAACAAAAATTTGCGCAATTCAATTAAAATAAACAATTGAAATAAATTAATCAATACAAGGATAATCAATTTGGCTAATAGGGATGGAAACACCCACTGTTTCCTGAAACCTAAAACTCACAACAACACACGTCAACGAGAACGAAGGCATAAAAGATATCAAAACTCAACCTAGAAGTGAGATCCAACATCATGGGGTATATATATATTAATTTTAGTATGATCCATTAAAATCCTAAAAGAGGAGAATGAGAGATAGATGAAGAAGGATTAATAATTCTTACTCGAATATCACCCGCCAAAGCAATCAAAATCAAATGCCAAAGAAATGGATATGGTAGGATTTTAAGGCTCCTAAATCACCTGGGTAAGGATTTGTATTGAGAGAGAGGAAATTGAAGAAGAGGGTGAGAGAAAATTCAATCATACTGCTACTTTTATAGGTGTCTGTTGGGGTATTACATGACATTTCATATATTACACATTATGAAATCCTTATGTAACACACCCAAAGGAAGAAAATGTGTTTCCATGCATTAAAGTCCAACACGTGAGTCATAGGAGTGATCTAGAACTTTTTACCAATTTGTAAACATGGTTCACAATGTGAAAGGACTCACAGTATTAATTCCTCTTTCATATATTTCACACTACGACAACTTACACGTCATGTAACCCCAGTTCATGATGTGTAATTCCATGTAACCTATAGTTAAAGAAAAATAGAAATTGAGAGTCCAACCAAACTTTTACTTCACCATAAAAAACATCCTCTCAACTCAAACTCAAACCTACTCCATTAAAAAAGGGAAAAACTACAACAAGGATACAGATGTACCTATTAGATCAGTAATCAGATGTTACAACTAACTTCCATCCAGCTAACACTATCTCATTACACAATACATTAGATGGATATAAAGGACCCACTCATCATTAGATTATAACAATACCAACCATCCCTGGTTTATAATATAACCACCCATAAACCATCCATGAATATGTAAAAGTACCATACAATTAACAAAGCATTTAGATTTTTTCACCTTTCAATGTAACGCTATTAAAAACAACCATCATTACTTTTTATATATACTAACTCGTAGAAAAAAATGGATTTCCTAAAAATATATTTAAAAAATAATTATAAACATTTCATAGAATTGATATGAAATTAATAATAAGATCATATCCACAAATAAATATAGGAATCATTAAGTGATATTGATATAGATGAAAAATAAATATTTCTAGAATATAGAGAAAAGTTCCCTTTTCTTTCCCTACCTTTAAAAAGTAAAAATTTACACAATATTGAAAAAATGATTTTCATTGAAAATAATCACAGATAATTTTAAATGAAGCTTCAAAATAATGAATAATTATTATGGTGAAAAAATATGTTCATGTCATAAATGTTATAAATAATAATTATTTTCAAACATTTGTAAAGAGATATATAAAGCATTAAGAAATTTCATTTTTTATACATTTTAAATGAATCTCACAGATCATATAAAATAATTTTAGAAGATCATTTATTTTTTAAAAATAAAATTTTGGAAATTTGATAAAGGAAATGGAGGACTAGTTTTTTTTAGATGTCTATAAAACCGTTGAATAATTTTTTTTATCAAAAACTCATTTGTGGACAATTAAAACCAAAAACACATTGAATAAAAGAACACAGGAAGGAAAAAAAATAAAATGAGTATAAATAGAGTCATGATATTATATACCACGATTATTTATATCTATCATGACCCGACCCATGTTGGGGCTCGATCCGCAACTACCCCAAGCACACCTCTATAAGTCAGGGGTAGCTACAAGCACAGAATGAACTACTAAACTCATGGAGGTCATTTCCTAAGTACCTGTATGAACACATATAACCATATCAATGAAATTTTCATAGGGAATACAAAAAAATATGAAACATTTTTATAACTAAAACATATATGCATGGACCACTAAATTGAATGAATTACAGTAGTGGAAATTTAAAAAAGATAAAAATACATGCGCACCCAAAAATATGTACCATCCTAAAAAACTGGAATAGAGTAAACAACTGAGAGCCCAACTCATGTATACCAAGTTTTTACCACCATACGCAGTCCAAGAAGTCTGTATCCCTAAGCTCATATGAAGTCATGATTGACCTATCCTCCATCTACAAAAGACACAAAATGTGTGGGAAAAAATCAATGCAGGGGTGAGTATATACATTCCTAGTATAATTCTTTAAAAAGGTGAAGGGGGAGAAGTAAGAGATACAACTAAAGAGGAAATCAGTAGATAAAACAAGACACTTTAAAAGATTAGATATCACCTAACAAGAGAGTGAAAGTAAACTCATCTAAACACAAGTATCATTAAGTGATGAGAATATTAACTTCTCATCGAGTCTTTTTTACCGATATTAGGATAGTAGACTCATCCAACCATGAAAATTTAGACATAGAAAGCATGTGGCATACCCCACACATCTCTTCATCTCAAGGAATGAGAGTAACCAAAACCCAAGTAGTGGGAACTGAAACAAGATATATATATATATATATATATATATATATATATATATATTCTTAATTAAAGAATCCCAAATGAGAGAGTAAGGGGATTTTTATCTCACATATCATCCCAAGAAGAAGAGTAGCCAATAGTTCCAAGAGAATCCATCAATTATGCCCAACATCCCAAACATATTCCCTAAACACGCAAGTCAAAGGGACTTAATCACCACACCATGATACTATCCTATTTGGATTGAGCTAACTCACCTGTATGGTTTTATGTCTTGTCACAAGAACACGTCTTGGTGGGGAAAGTTCCCTTCTTCCTTGTGAGTCCAATGTTATGTCAAACCATATGTTTTTATTATGCCACACAATTGAGAGGTTGTGTGTCAAGGTTGAGGACCCATGCCCAGCCTAATTGTAGGGTTCCACTCTATTGTCGTCAAGGACCCATGCCTAGCCTTATTGAAGGTTTCCACTTAGAATAGGTTATATAACCATCACCAGCCTGGATAGAGGGTGCCACTCTAGTGTCCTCGAGGAACCATGCCTAGCTCGGATGGAAGGTTCCACTCAGAATAGGTTGAGGACCCATGTCTAGCCTGAATGGAGGGTGAAGCTCTAGGGTCGCCGAGGATCCATGCCATGCTCGACTAGAGGGTTCCAATCAAAAATCACTAGTATGACTTCTTGATCATTACTGTTGTTGTACACTTCCAGAATAAGAATCACACTTGGAATTCTTCACATCATATCTTGAAAGTCGCATTGAAGGGAACCATCATGTAAACTTGTAGGATAGGCTATTTACATTCCCAAACCGGTCAAATAGTGTGAAAGTTACATTTCATAGTAAAAAACTCAAAGGTTACTTCATAGTCTCTACCAATGAATTCAAAAAAATACCTAACACTGCTTCGGAAATGTACGCCACATCATTAGGGACTTGGTGCCGCAGACAGTACATCATTCTATCACTCAATGTGGAAGCTATGAAAGGTCAAATATTTAATGATATTATAAAATCAATTACTTCTAGTGTGTTTCATGGGCCTAAGTCATGGGATGAGGAAAATTATACAAAAATTTCTTAAAATGAATATATCGTAAATGGAGTCAAGCCACCATAGATGGTCCATTAATCAGACTCTCCAAATTGGAGTTACGGGGCTTAAAATATGTTAATAATAATAATAATAATAATATTTTCTTTTCATTTTTCTATTTTCCCCTACCCCTTTCCCCTTCCAAGAAAAACGCTTTCTTGATGCAGTGTCCACCCGGAATTCACCACCTCCGTGTTCTCCCCATGATTGTCACCACCATGTCTGATTACCATCGTCCTTTCCTATCATCACCACCATGCTCGGTAGTAGCTTCCTCCTTATTAGCCACTTTCTCCACTGGCCTCATCACATGAAGTTACGTAGAACTGTCGTTGTACACCCCCTGTACTGGGAGCCTCCTTCCGGACCACCATCTTGGCCACCTTGCACGCCCCCCATGGATCACCACCGCCTTCTACTCACACCCACAAGGTCAATCAAACCCAAAATGAGAAACAATAATAGATCTTCATTCCTACCACCCAAATATACCCTGATCCATGCCCCACTCAATGATTTTTTTGTCATTTTGATGCATCCAAAATTATCATAGTCATTCGTTGCATCACCATCGAAATAAATATATTGATGATGATGGAGCGATTAATAGGGAAAGAGAACAAATATGAAATCCAAGAATTGATCAATTGATGTCCATGTTGGTTTGGCCATCAACGTTGATGTTCAAGGAAGAGTAAATTAACATAATTAATATATTCATATTCCAAGAAAATTCAATTAAGGATAAGAAATCAAAAGAGAAAAGTCCTACATGGATTTTGATCTATTCTTCATCGATGAACATTCCCACAAAAAGATCATTGTGTTTTCTACACTTCGATATTCTCGGATCTGCAATGACCTCGTGATCCATCAAATTTTCATCATTGATTCTCCAAAGGGATGTGGAATGAGAGATTTACTGGTGTATTAATGTAATAATGATCCAAACCTGTACAAAATCACATAGATACTAATTTATAACCAAGAATCAGGTTATAATAATTTAAGTGATTAATTTATTAATTAAATAATTAATTCAGTTAAGCGTATCCCCAATGATTGAGGGATTAAAACATCCTACCTCGACTCATTTTATGTCATGCCTAGGTTAAACACTGTGTTTCAGACCCAAAGATGGTCTCATATTTTTGTTTTGATTAAACATTTGAGAGTTATCCTATTTTCATTAATTAACAAAGTGTGTACTATATAAATTATATTTAATATTTTTATAAAATTAATTCTTGGAGCACTGAGCCTCGTAATCGCACTCCGTCTTATTACCTAGCTCTAGAAATGTATATATAAATATTTTAATGTCTTACTAGGAAAAAACCGGGTCTCTACATCATTCCCTCCTTCAATAATTTTTTCCCTGAAAAGAAAAACTATGAAAAGAACTCAGGATACTGAGCCCATACATGGCTATCCCACTCTAAATAACTCTTCTACATATTTCAATTCTTCTGAATCATGTGAACCAAAGTGATGGTCCATCCTCTTATGGTCCACTTATGTCGATCCTCAATCACCATCGGGTGTTCTATAATGGTGGACCCATCTTTAATGTACATATCTCCCCAGTCAATGATGTGCATAAGATCATACATGTATTTCATCTACTATGACATGTGGAAGACATCATTCACTCGATCCAGCTGTGGGGGTAGAGTGAGGTGGTAGGCTACCACATCAAACCTACAAATGATCTCAAATGGCCCAATGAACCATGGGTATAGATTGATTCCCTATCCAAACCTATGCATTAATTTTCATGGGGAGACTCTAAAGAACACATGGTCTCCCTTCTCGAACTCCAATGGCATATGACACCAATTTGCATAGGATTTTTATCTACTTTGATCCATCTCCATCCATTCATTGATGACCAACACTTTCTCCATCATAGCCTTCACCATCTTTAGGCCCACGAGGGACAACTCTCCATCCTCTATCCAGCACAAGGGTGACTTGCATGGTCTCCTATATAGGGCCTCAAAAAGTTCTATGCTGATGGTAGAGTGGTAAATTCTATTGTATGTAAACTTTACCAAAGTAAGGTGATCCTCCAAGATCCGGCCAAAATTCAAAATGCAAGACCTCATCATATCCTCCAACACCAAGATAGTTTTCTTGGTCTGCCCATAGATTTAAAGGTGAAAGGCTAAACTCATCTCCAGTAGGTTCATGAATTCATCCTGCATGCCTCTCCATAATCAGGATGTAAAATGAGCATCACGATCGGAGATAATTTTCGAGGGTACCCTATGAAGAAGGATGATCTCATGTACGTACAACTTCCCTAAACTCTAAACCAAACTCTGCTCCTTGATAGAAAGGAAGTGTACCGTCCTCTTGATTTGGTCTAATATCACCCAGATTGTGTCAGGGACATTCATTGTGCTCCGAAGACCTATGATGTAGTCCATGGATATGGGATCACATTTCCACTACGGGATCTCAAGAGGCTGTAACAAAACCCACCATAACCTGGTTCTTAGCCTTTAACTACTGACAAACGAGACATCGTGATACAAACTCAGCTATACTTTATCTCATTCCCGACAACCAAAACTATTGTTAAATATTTATGTACATCTTCCCCACACCTGGATGCACAAATAAGGGAGAAGTGTGGAACTCTCACATCACCTCCTCCCACATCACCAATGGAACTATTTTCACCTCTGGAACAAGATCTAATGATTTACTCTATTAGAATATCGATTTGGGGTGTCATATATGGATATCTAATCATGAATAATCCTATATTTTTTTGTATCCAAATGGGAAATATTTCACATGCTCAAGGAACGAAGGAGTCAACACTATTTACTATAGAAAACTTTTACCCTACTGCTCTACTAAGATTAGTTGTAGGGAAGCTAACTGCTCTGAATCTTTATATACTAGGTGAGCATGGGACTTCTAGATAAGGGAATATATTACAATGTTTCCCTTTCCTGGAGTATAGGCTATCTAGAAGTCATAGTTCTCTAGGAACTCGAAAGAGATTAACTGCCTCAGGTTTAGGTCTCTTTATGTGAATATGTACCTAAGGCTCTGGTGGTCATAGTAAATCACAAATATCTATCCTAGAAGGTAGTGTCTTCACATCGTCAAGGTAGAGACTACCAATTTCAGCTTTAAGTCATGAGTAACATAGTTCTAATCATTGTGTCTCAACTACCTCAACCCATATGTGATGACTTCCTTTAGTTCCATCAACATGAAACTGGTCCCAACTCATGAGGCATTGTAATACACCACGAACTTGACATCTTTCTCTAGTAGTCTCAAAATCAGAGCACTCATCATCCTCTACCTCAAATCCTTGAAGGAATTTTTAATTTCTTAGACAAGCTAAATAGATATCCCTTCCATGTCAGAGTGGTCAAAGGGGCTATGATTTTTGAGATGTATACCACCAATCTAAGATATATTTGCACCTATGACACATTATTGGGTGAATCCCAAGTGAGTATAACTCAGATATTTATTGTATCCATGGACAAAGCTTTTTCATAAATTACATACCCTATAAATTGGACATCATGTATCCATAACTACAAATTATAGAGCATTCTGTAAATCTGGGGTTCTTGAAGTAAATCAATAACCATCCTAAAGTACTTTGTATGCTAATCCTCTATTGCAGAGTAAATGAGTATGTCATCGATGAAGACAACAAAAAACTGGTCCAAGTATGTATTGAATACATAGTTCATCAGATCCATAAATATGGTGGGGGAATTTGTCACACCAAAGGGAATCACATGGAACTCATAGTGTCCATATCAAAATCGAAAATCCAACTTCAGGATATCTACCTTGAGAACCCAGAACTTATGGTAGACAGACTTGAGATTGATCTTAGAGAACCATCTCACACCTTGAAATTGATCAAAGAGGTCATCAATCCTTAGAAATGGGTACTTTTCCTTTATCATGACCTTGTTTAGGTGACGATAATCCCTAAAAATCCATAATATCCCATCTTCATTCTACATGAGAAGAACCGAAGCTTCCCAAGGAGACACACTAGGTCTGATAAAGCCTTTATCCCAAAGGTACTCAAACTATAACCATATCTATCAGAACTTAGTGTGTGCCATTCGATATGCCGTAGAAGTTATTAGGGTAGTACCTAGATTCAAGTCAATGAAAAAAGCCAACTCCCACCTCAGAGGTAGTCTTGGAATGTCTTTGGGGATGACATCCACATAATCCTCCAAAAATTAAGGAACCTAGATGCTAGAATAATCTGATACACAAAGGGATACACACACACTAAATGATGGGTAACAGGCTACAACCTCCAACTTACAGTATCTTCTTGCCCTGCTATGAGGTATATGTCATTGATAAAGGAGAACCTCATACTATCAGTGCACATGCATCTGACTAGTATGTAGTGACAATCAATTTGGGCTCGAACAATGTAAATACATTCCATTCCCAATATAGAGTCATAGGGTTCCATCCTCACAACCAATAGGTCCCACATAAACCTCTCTCATCCAAATGATATCACACACTATTGGTAGATGGAAGACACAAAAGCAGCATTCCCTGTAGGAACCATGAGACAAAGTTGTTATGCTAGAATCTCTTCTAGGAGATCTAACTCTCGTACTAGGAGAAATGAGATAAAATAATGACTGGAACCTATTTCTACTAAAACAAAGGATATATTAGAATAACCATAGTTCATACCTTGAATCATCTCTTGAGGTACAGAATCATAGACATCCAAATCTTATAGCTGTCCGTGGCCTTGAATGCTAGTTCCCTATGTCAGACATGGGACACCCAATGGAGGTGGTGAAAGAACCTCATAGATTCACCCCCCACATGCAGATCATCCTACTCCTCTACTAGCACCACCTCCCTAGGGACCAACTTCTTCCTACCTGGGAGATCTCTGATCACGACATTGTATCTGCCGTGGGGGTCCATCAGATATCTGACTAGCATTATTAGTACAACTAGCTGGGAAATCTAGTTTCATGTGACCTCTCCTCATATATATTCATTAAATATGTATTTAGAGTAATCCATAACATTCGATGATAAGAAATGAAATACACTATTCATAGAGATGGTTGGTCGTACATATGCATGAATGCGGTTTCCATTTTATTTTCATATTGAAAGAATGAAAATTAAATGATGTATATGTATATTTTCATTAAATTATATTTTTTATATCATATATATCATATATTTTTGTTAAACTCATCTTTAATACATTCTATGTAATGTGTGAATGAATCATTTCCCTTCGCGATCGGTAGTCCGTTGTACACACGAACGACATTATCGTATCACCATAAAATGAAAAGCACGAAGGTATGTGTGATATAATAATTAAAAAATCATAATAAAATCATAAATATCACATATATCATATATAAAATATAAATCCATTATTATTACAAACCTTGAATGGTGGTGACGAAAAAATGAATGACATCAGTTCACAAGGTAGTAGTTTTTTGCACACACGAATAATGATTTAACAAACTATTTGATGGAAGTGTGTGATGTTTTAAGTCATACAAGTTTCAAAATATCATATCAGTATATTTAATATACTAAGGTTATTATATAATCTTGGTATAATATGAATTGAAGGAGGTGGGGAAGGAAACAAAATAAGAACACTTTTAAGAAAACATTACCTCTTCCTCGGGTTTCTTATAAAGGTTTGAAATAAAACCTTTAAAGGTTTTATATATGAAAAAATAAGGATTATAGGATTTGGGGAGAAAAAAAGGGGATTTATTTGTGTAATGTCTAGGTTTTGAGTGCCACTGAATAGTGCATCATACCCGGTTGGTTACATGAAATCAAATGCATTTCCCCAAACACCAGAGGTTGCCGACTAGCAGCGAGGGACATGGTCTGATAGTGGGGAAACTATTCCCTCATAGGAATCATATATGTAGCAGAATAAAAAATAATAAATAATAGGGAAAGCAATAATACCATATAAAAAATCAAATAGCGGAATACTGATAGTAAATAAACAACTGGAGAACATATATAAATGATGCATGTCACATATGTCTAGGAAAGTATCCAAACAAGTCACAATGATGGAAATAGAATACTGAAATGAAATTATTGAAAATAGTAACTCCAAAAGAATCGTAAGCCTCATCTTGGTCCCATGCTCTCCAACTCCAATCAGTAATCAAGTACCTGATGTAGAAGGGTGCTTTCCCTTATCTATACATGCAATCATATAATCTGTTTGGGTCTAAAATCATGATTCAAATATGGCGTGAGATGAATCCCAGAAGGCAACAAACAAAAGATCTGTTCCTAACAGTCAGGTAATATATATAGTAGGTAATCTGCAGAAATAATGTAATAAAGAAGGAAGTACTCAAAAGTAAAAAATCATATAGTTGATTAGTTACATTCATTTTCATTTATAAATTATTCATTCCATCAAATAATGTAACATCAAGACCTAGACTAATCTCTACATCCCCCTATAAAATAATAACACACATAAACATCTCAAAATACCATCTAAACAACCAAGTAAGACTGAGTCCATGTTTGTTCATTGGCTTGGTAGACTCGTAATAGAAAACAATCAATCATTCATAACAACCCTCTAGGAAAGCTCTCACAGTCTAACCACTTTTTTTTAACATAGAACTAATCAATTTCAAACGACTTCGTTGGAAGCTCTCACGGTCAATACCCATGGGTCCACATGGTATCAAAAATTTATATACTACTTCTAGGTAGCTCTCATGATCAATAAACCCTGGGTCGACATAGTATAAATAATCATAAACGACCTTCGAGTAGATCTTATAGTCAATAACCCCTAGGAAAAAATCTACACCAAGGCTATCACGGTCCTGTGTAAATAAACATGGAAACCCCCACAATTTTATTAGTCCAAGGTTCTCACAGTCCGCATGCATAAAACATTTATTAAAGGCTCTACATGAAATCCAAACTATTACATGGATGAAATTTAATCAAAGCATATCAACATGCATCACATGTAAACAATCTACTCCATCCTAAACAACTCAAGGCATGGAAAACATGGTATGCCTCATAGGAAACATAGGCCAAAGGGCCAATAATATCTAAACAAGGGAACACACCCATGGGTTGTCCCATAAACAAGGGTATCAAACCTTACGAATATGCTACAACCCCTTCTGAATCAATTAAACAATAGCTGGAAGATAATAGGGCTAAAATAAAAAACACGCAATACCAAAAACATGGTTATTAATCACTTTAAGCACATATAATCCAAAGACAATCAAATAAAGGAAGAAACCACCTACCTTGATGTTGTACGATGAACACTCTTGAAAGATGACCCTTTAATTATCCTAGAATTTCAAAGATCTATAAAAAGGTAAAAATTGTTCAATCTTGAATAACTCATGAGAGAGGATAAATCAGGAAGATATGATTGAGGGGAAGACATAAATCACTAGCAGGAATCCAACGCACCTAGCGGTGTCTCAATTGGAGCTTGGATGGAGGAACGATAGGGGTCAGATGTTCTTGGTCATCACGTTGGTCTCCTATATGAAACACGTGAAGAAGAATAGGTTTCTGGAGATAAGACATGACCCCGATCCAATTAATCAATTTAAAAAAATAGTACATGGCATGTTGATTTAATGTACACACTATGTACTAGCCTCAATTTTCCCCTTCATTAGGCTGTCTATCATGTCACCCACACAGCCATGTACTCGGCCGTTACACATCCACTACACAGCTACCTGAGGCAACTGGATACACGACGTGTACTTAAAAGTAAATGACATGTACATAAAAAACACTAATTTCTTCCTTTTCCCTAAAACAACATGAAATCAAGATCCATACCAGAAAATGGAGATCCATGTACTTAAAAACTTCCCCCCTTAAATCATTTTGTCCCCGAATTACCCTTCCAAGGGTTAAAAAGAAGAAACTTCAAATAACCCACCCACTGGGATCGTACACCAGCCTCCCTCTCCCAAGTCTTGTTCTATACTCACTCATACTACCATAGCACCCGTACTAGAGGAAAAAACTAGCCACAAAGAACCTTCGTACTGTGATCCACAATCTAAATAGGGGGATCCTCGAAGGATGAATCCACCTCCAAATCAACCTCCTCAGGTTGAAAAACATGTGATGGGTTCGAAAAGTAACATCATAGCTGAGAAACATGAAAGACTTTGTGCATATCTTGGTACCCTTGAGGTAACTACAACCGATTAAAAACCAGCTCGAATCTCTACAATACCTCAAATGGCCTGACACAACTCGGTGAAATCTTTCCATGTCTCCTAATACTTCTATTTCCCAACCTTGGTGTGACACCTAAGAAAACCTGATCTCCAACCTCAAACTCTAGAGGTTGTCTCCATCGATTAGTATAAGATTTCTAGCGAGACTATGCAGTAGGTACCCTCTTTCGAATCAACTCCACCTGCCCAGTGGTCTCCTAGAAAAGATGAGGTCCCATCATAGTAGTCTATCCTACCTCCAACCAACATAGGTGTGATCAACATGTCCTACCGTAAAGAGCCTCATAAGTTTCCATCTAAATCGTTGCCTGTAAAATATTATTGTAAAAAAATTCCACGAGGGGTATGTGTCTCCCCCAAGAACCCCAAAATCTAGGATGCATGCTAGGAGCATGTCCTCCAAAACCTGAGTTGTGCGCTCAGACTGGTCATCTGTTTGGGGATGGTAAGCTATACTCAAAAGTACCTATATACCCAAATCCATATGTAGTCCCTTCCAGACAAGAGAAGTAAAATGCGCATCCCTGTATGAAATGATAGAGTGTGGAACCCCATAAAAAAGTAAAATCTCTCAGTTTTACAACTTTCATAGCTCATTAACACCGAAGGTTTCCTTAATCTATAAGAAGTGTGAAACTTTAATGAGTCTATCAACAAAAAACCCAAAAAAATGATTCCCTAGAGGAGACCTCGGTAAAACCATCATGAAATCCATCGAAACATCATTCCACTTCAACATGGGAATGGGTAACTGCTGAAAAATCACTGCTAGTCACTGATGCTTCACCTTCACCTACCGACAGGTAGAACATCTCATAACAAAACCAAAAACATCCCTCTTCATATCTGACTAATAATATCAATGGTGTAGATCTTGATACATCTTGGTGACACCAGAATGAACTACCCAAAATGAGGAATGAGAATCTTTAATCAACTCCTCGGGTATGTATGCTGACACCCATATGCATCCATGAAAATATAAGACCTCGTCAATGTCTACAGTCAACCTAGGATTATGTTTCTATCCTGACACACTCTCCCATAGGACTAGTCCTTTAGAAACATGATATTTTCCTCATTTGAACTTTATCTATTAGAGTATTGGTAATAGATATAGAAGAAATTAACCTCTTCCCCTATCTATCGTGCACCTCCAAATGCGTCTCTGAGAAAAGATCCATAAGTTGTCACTCACTGTTGGAATGTTTAATAGCTTGTATCTGAGTCCTCCTGCTCAACGCATTAGTCACTATGTTTCCTTTACTAGGAGTATAGTCAAGCTCAAAGTCAAAAGACTGAACGTACTGAACCCACCTTCGTTGTCTCAAATTTAGATCATGTTCAGTAAATATACACTTGAGACTTTTTGGTTCAGTGTATACCAAAAAATGATATCCCAAAAGATAATGTTTCCAAGAACATAAAACATGAAAAACTGTAGCTAACTCTAGATCATGTGTCGGGTAGTTCCTCTCATGTGGCCTCAACTGCCGAGACCCGTACGCAACAACTCCTTCTCCCTGTTTAAGCAATGCTTCCAGTTTGATACCTGATGCATCACAATAAATAGTGTAACTCTTTCCCATCTCTTGAAAAAAAATATCGGTGCTAAATTCAATTTCCCTTTCAACTACTAAAAAGAAGAATCATAAAAATCTATCCGCAATTATATTTCACCCTTCTTAGTCAGGCCTGTCAGTGGCGCTTCAAAGCATGAAAAGTCCTGTATAAAGCACCTATAGTAACCACCCTTCTTACAAGGCATGTAGAACCACTACACAATGTGTTCCCTTTAGTTTCAATATGTTACTATACCTCTACCAAACCTGGTCATGCGACACCCCAACACATGACATGTTCCTCCTATGACACATTGTGTACTTGAATCTTCCCTCCTGCATAAGTACTTATACATGACTATAACTACATGGTTCCATCCTGGGTAACACTTCATAGCATATTCACCCTACACACGATGTGTAGTACTTATTTTCTAACCACCCATGTCACTAGTCACATGGACGGATACACGGTCAAATCCACACGATGTCCATAAACAGGACATGATGTGTACAACCTCAGTTTCGTCCACTCGTGTCATTCTTCACACGACCGGATACACAGTTCTTTTCAACATGGTGTGTACAATCTAGACATGGTGTGTTCTAATTTTTTTTCACCTTTGTGTTACTACTTACACAACCAGTCACATAGTTAAAGACTACACGACATGTACTTCCAGTACACGATGTGTACTTAAGAGAAGATGTTTCATCCAGAAAAGAAGAAAACAGAGTGTGTGTTCATAACTTCAGATGCCTTGTTGGATGAGTTTCCAGACAATATGCCCCAGAAACATATTTTTAACCCTTAAGATCTTAAAATTTTGTCCAAGACATGACAAATTCTGACCCGTGAGAGCCCATACTCCCACACATTAATGTTTGGCATCCTTTTCCACATCTAAACTTGACAAAATTCAACTAAAGTTCCCACATGACCCACCAAATTCTGAACTAAGAGGGCCCATAACACATCATGGATTAGAGTTTTATATCCATACAAATGAAACTTTACATATTCTAATACCCTATCAAAATAAGAGGTTCTCTATCACGTTATCTATCACAACGACATACATATCTAGCACAACATCACGAAATCAATAATTCACACTAAATGGCATGATAAGAATGCATGACATGTGATATCTAAAAAGTGCCTATATGATGCATGACATGGGATACCTTCATCTCATTGGGTTTCAACCTAAATATAACCTCAATAATATCAATGATAACATCACAAAACAAGTGAATCACATAACGGTGAAATCAAATCAACTGTAACAATTGAAAAACCAGAAAAATTGTAATATTTGAGGTAACTTGGATTTTCCCTGTACATGGGTTAGCTACTCCAGGGCCCAACTTATTACCAACTACCCATTCCATCATATCCATGTCTATAGTCTCCAAACAGTAAGATAAAGTAGAAAATAAACTCCTTTGATACCACTTTGTAATATCCTGATTCCAGGTGCCGGCCAAGGGTGCCCCGTACCCAGTTGGTCACATGACCTCAAGCACATTTCCCCAAACACTAGAGGCTACCAACTAGAAGTGAGGTCCATGGTTTGATAGTGGAAAAATGATTCCCTCATAGACAGATTATACACATCAGAATAACAAATAATGAACAATAGAGGAAGTAGTAATACCATATAACAAAAGTAAACAGCAGAATACTGATAGTAAATAAACAACTGGAGCATATATATATAAATGATGCCTATCACATATATCTAGGAAAGAATCCGAAAAATTCACAATTCTAGAAATAAAATACTGAAACCAAAGTACATAAAATGGTACTCCGATAGCATCGCATGCCTCACCTTGAACCCATTATCTCTAACTCTAATCAGTAATCAAGTACCTGATGTAGAAGGGCACTTTTCCTTATCTATACTTATAACCATATAATCTATTTGGGTACAAAATGATGAACCAAACAAGGTGTGAGATGAATACCAATAGAAAACCACCAAAAATATGTGCCTAGCTGTCGGTGAATATATATAGCAGGTAATATGTATAAATAAAGCAATAAACTATGAAGTACTCAAAAGTAAAAAATCGTACAGTTTTTCAATTAAATTCATTTTCATTTATAAAATATTCAATCCGTTGAATAATGTAACATCAGGATCTAACATAAGATATGTATCCCACTGTATAATAATAACACAGATATATGCCTCAAAAGACCATCTAAACAACCAACTAAGACTTATTCCATGATTGTGATTTTTCTTGGAAGACTCATCAGAGACAATAATCAATCATTCATAACAACCCTCTGGGAAATCTCTCACAATCTAACCCATTTAGTTTAACATATCACTAGTCAATTTCAAATGACCACCTGGGAATATCTCACGGTAAATACCCTTGGGTCCACATGGTATCAAAAATTTAAACATGGCCTCCATGTAGCTCTCACAGTCAACACCCCCTGGGTCAAATTATAATAAATAATCATAAAATTCATTCTGGTAGCTCTCATGGTCAATACCCCTGGGTCAAAATCTACACCAAGGTTCTCACAGTCCTATGTAAATAAACAAGGAAACCCCCTCAGTTTTCTTGGTCCAAGGCTCTCACGATCCATTGGAATATTATAACGTATACAACATTTATTAAAGGATCTACATGATATCTAAACTATTAGATGGATAAAATTTAATCAAATCATAACAATAGGAATCACATGTAACCAATAAACTCAATCCTAAACAACTCAAGGAATGAAAAACATAGTATTCCTCATAGGAATCCTCATAAAAATGTCCAATATTAGTCAAACACGGGAATGCACCCATGGGGTGTCCCATAAACAAGGGTATAAAACCTTACTCATATTATATAACCCCTTCTCAAACAATTAAATCCTAACATATAGATAATATGGATAAAATCCAAAACATGCAATACCCCAAACATCGATATTAATCAGTTTAAGCACATATAATCCAAATATTATCAAATAAAGGAACAAAACACCCACCTTGATGTTTTAGGATGACCAATATTGAATTCCAACCATTTAATTGGCCTAGAAAATTGTAGATCTACAAAAACGTAAAAATTGTTCAACCTTGAATAACTCATGAGAGAGGAGAAATCAGGAAGATATGATCTAGGGGAAGATATAAGTCACCAACGAGAATCCAACACACCCAACGATGTCTCAATCGAAGCTCAGATAGAGGAATGGTAGGGGTTCGAAGTTCTCGATCGTCTTGTTGCTCTCTTGTACAAAACATGGGAAGAATACGAAGTTTCTGGAGATGATATGTTACCCCGCTCTAATTAATCAATTTTAAATAAAAGTTCATGTAAATTTTATTTAATTTATACGATGTGTACTAGCCTCAATCGGCCCCCGCTTTAGGCGGTCTTCTAGATCACACACACAGCCATGTTCTTGGCCGTTATAGAGCCATTTCACAGTTTCCCATGCAGACCGGGTACATGGAATGTACTCAAAGTACAAGGTGTGTACTTAGAAAAACATAATTAATTTCTTTTTCTCTAAAAATACCCGAAATCAATATGCATATCTGTAAATGGCGATCTAGGTTCTTACAATTTGGGTAGATCATGGATTATTCAAATGGAGTTAGAGGTGTGAATAATTCGGGGGAGTGAGTGCCTTTTTATAGTTGAAGAGAAGTGACATTCTTGAAAATATTCAAAAGTATTTACTATTCGGAGGTCAATATTACCTCAATTAGATCCAATATTGATAATTAATGGGTTTTGGGGATGATTTGGTTGAACCAAAACTCAACAAATTAATATAACAGATGTTTTAATCATCTTTTCTTTAAGTCCTAAGTTTATTTAGTTTATCATTTTGGTTTCTCATTGTGGTAACTAGTTTTATAACCTAAAAATTTTATCAATTACGACAAAAATAAAATTATAAATTCTATACAATTTTTACCCACTGATTATAAATATTATATATAATTTATATAATAAAAACTCTATTGATTGGAAATTAATATTTACATAAGTGCAAGTAACATGAAAAAACACTGCTTAAACTGTAACCATGCTAACCGTGTTTTTTACTATTTAACAGTCAATATGATTATTATAATATAAAAATTGGTCCATTAATAGAAAATATTTTATATTTATTAATATTTAAAAATAAATTTATAGGATATAGGATATTAAGTAATTTTAAATCAACTAATAAAATATCATTTATTATAAAATAACATTAATTCCAATTTTGAGATTATTAATTTAATTTGAATTTAAAAATACCAAGAAAATTATTGAATTAAAATATATTAAGTTAAAATATATGTCACATGATATATTCATATACAAAAATTTCACAAAATAATCCATTCAATTTACTTCACTTCTAATATTTTTAGTACCATTTATTTTATTAAATTGTTAACTAAATAATTAATGTGTAGGCATTTCATAAGAATTTTATGTTACAAATTAATCTATAAATAATAAATATAAATTATTATGATGGAAAATATTACTAATATTTAAAAAGAATGTTTATAAACAATCCTATGTAGTTTTTCTCCATTTTACAAAGTATTATAGAAATTAAAATCAAGAAAAGAATCTTTTTTGTATTTTACTTTACTTAACTTATTATATGGGTAAATTTCAGGTAAACATGTCCAAAAAAGTAATATATTTATATAATAACATCATAATAGTCCAAAAATTTCTATAAAATGTGTATTGGACATGTTTTGGTAAATTTATATACCTTCTATTCTAAGTTTAATCACTAAGTAAACTCATTTTCTCCTTAATCGTGGTAATTGATTTTATCTATTTTAACTAATAATCTTGGTCAAAAATTAAGTTGAACTAATTAGACAGTATAAATTACCCTGATTAGAAATATGGAATCCATTTTTACAAGTTCAATTTATATAAGTATCCTAATTTAATTTAAAATTGATTCCATATAGGTGATGAGAAAGTGGGTTTTTAAAGTGAAAATGTTAAAAAATTTATTATGTTTTTATATCTAAATTAAATATAAAAACGATAAAAATGAACTAAATTGTATTAATATATGTATAATTGACTATTTTTATTTTCAAACCAATTAATAACATAATTTAACATTATAAATTATTTAAATGAAAAGGAAATTTTCAATTAAAATTCAGTATTTTTCACTATTCATCAAAAAATGAAACTTCCTAGAAAAATACCAAACATTAAATATAAGATAATTTCAAAATTAATAATTAAAAAATATATTTCATTTTAAAAAAATAGTAATAGTTTCAAAATTTAGGTTTAAAATAAATGCGCTATTAAAAGGTGACAAAACTACCTTTAGAAAAACACACCGTTTTATGCATAAAATTAGATTTGTTCTTATCTTATGCCAATAAAATATATTGGATGAATATAATTTTTTTATTTAATATATAATATTTATATTTAATTATGTTCATCCACTATGTTAATTTATTAAGATAAAATATTTTGGCCCATAAAATAGTTTTTTATGAAATATTTCCTTTATATTCAATTGGTTTTCATATTCATTTATAATTAATTGGTAATAAATGAATTCAGCCATATATTTTCATAATTTATCTAATACTATACATAACCACCAATTTAATGTCTAAGAGATAGTTTTCATTTTAAATAATAATATTAACAATATTTGGTAAAACATGGACTTATGTGTAATGAAAGATATTGAAGAATGTCATTATTATGTGTAATGTAAGATGACTGAGTATTGCATGAATTACAAGATATAGAATGTATTGAATTTATTTTAAATAGTAAATACATCCTAAAATCTTGGGCTGTTATATTCCTTTCTATGCTTGGTGTTATGTGTCACTACTGGAAATAGAGGATTTCCCAACAGTTTAGTACTGTTGGGAAAGGTTGCAGAACCGTTGGTATATGTTATACCAACGGTTCTGCTAACCGTAGGGAAGTAAGCTGTTGGGAAAAGTTATTCCCAACGGTTTACAGTGAACCGTTGGGATAGGGTGCTGAAAAATTACCCTATCCCAACGGTTCTAGAAAACCGTTGGGATACGGTGCACAAAATTATCATGTTTTTCCCAACAGTTTGGAAAACCATTAGGAAAAACCCAACATATCCTCTTTCCCAATGGTTTATAATCGTTGGTAAAACAAGACCTACACATTCTATGCCAATGGTTTTGAACCGTTGGCATAGCCTCTGCTGGGAAAATTGCACAGAAACTATGCAATTTACCCAGCAGCTCTCCAATTTGACCACCAGATCTCCAATTTGCCCACCAGGTCTCATTTTGTGGGTTCCCGCTCATTTTCAATCCAATTATTATACCGGAAATAAACTAACACATACATATACAATTATTTTACATGTAATAACCAACTAACACTTACATATAGAGAAAAAATTCATACACATTTAACATATAATGGTGGAACTATACACATCCATAATTAAATTAGAATTCATAACATAATTATAAAAATACATAATTCATTTAGAATTCAATTTAAATTTAGATGACAATTATATGTGGAGTTCGGAAGTCAATTCATAATTTGATCAGTTTTTTGTATACCATATATTTTTACTTGAAATAATGTCCATTTTAAACATAATACATACACCTGGAGAGCTACCGGCCACACCGTGCCTTAGATTGAGGCGAGATTGACTCGTACACGTCACATATGACCCATGGATCGTTGTGCTAATGTATCGACACAATCCGAATGCGTTTGGTCGGTTTTCCATATGCCAGTTGATGTTTTTCAATTAAAATAACGTACTTTTGAAACAAAAGGCAGACACTTTGAGTGGTTCCGGCCACACCGCACCTCGGATTGAGGCAGAGTTGACTCGTACACGTCACATATGACCCATGGATCGTTTTCCTAAAGTTTCAATGGAAACCGAATGCGTTTGGTCGGTTTTCCGTATGTACTTATATTGTTGACCATTTTAAGCAAAAGATAGACACTTTGAGTGGTGGCTCCCACACCGCGCCTCGGATTGAGGTGGGGTTGACTCTTACACATCACATATGACCCATGGATCATTCTTCTAAAGTATGGACACAATCCGAATGCGTTTGGTCAGATTTCCGTATGCCAGTTGATGTATTTCACATCAAATGACGACCTTTTGAAACAGAAGACAGACACTTTGAGTGGTGGTGGCCACACCATGCCTCATATTGAGGCGGGGTTGACTATTACACATCACATATGACCCATGAATCATTGTTCTAATGTATCGACACAATCTGAATGTGTTTAGTCAGTTTTCCGTATGCTATTTGATGTTTTTCAATTAAAATGACGTACTTTTAAAACAAAAGGTAGGAACTTTGAGTGGTGCTGGACACACTGTGCCTCGGATTGAGGCAGCGTTGACTCGTACATGTCACATATGACCCATGGATCGTTCTCCTAAAGTTTCAATATAAACCGAATGTGTTTGGTTGGTTTTCTATATGTACTTAAATTGTTGTCCATTTTAAGCAAAAGACAGACACTTTTAGTGGTGGCGGCCACACCGCGCCTTAGATTGTGGCGGGGTTGACTCGTACACGTCACATATTACCCATGGATCGTTGTGCTAAAGTATCGACACAATCCGAATGTGTTTGGTCGGTTTTTCGTATGCCAGTTGATGTATTTCACTTCAAATTATGTCCTTTTGAAACAGAAGACAGACACTTTGAGTGGTGGCGGCCACACCGCGCCTCAAATTGATGCGGGGTTGACTCGGACATGTCACATATGACCCATGAATCATTGTGCTAATGTATCGACACAATCCGAATGCATTTGGTCGGTTTTCCGTATGCCAGTTGATGTTTTTCAATTAAAATGATGTACTTTTGAAACAGAAGGAAGACACTTTGAGTGGTTCTAGCCACACCACACCTCAGATTGAGGCGTAATTAACTCGTACACGTCACATATGACGCATGGATTGTTCTCGTAAAGTTTCAATGAAAACCGAATGTGTTTGGTCAGTTTTCCGTATGTACTTAAATTATTGTCCATTTTAAGTAAAAGAGAGCCACATAGAGTGATTCTGGCCAAACCGTTCCTCATATTCAGGTGAGGTTGACTCGTACACGTCACATATGACCGATGGATCATTGTGCTAAAGTATCGACACAATCCGAATGCATTTGGTCGGTTTTCCATATGCCAGTTGATGTTTTTCACTTCAAATGACGTCCTTTTGAAACAAAAGACAGACACTTTGAGTGGTGGCGGACACACCGCACCTCGGATTGAGTCATGGTTGACTCGTACACATCACATATGACCCATGGATCATTGTTCTAATGTATCGACACAATAAGAATGCGTTTGGTCGGTTTTCTGTATGCCAGTTGATGTTTTTCAATTAAAATGACGTACTTTTGAAGCAAAAGGAAGATACTTTGAGTGGTGTCCGCCACACCACGCCTCAGATTGAGGCGGCGTTGATTCATACACGTCACATATGACCCATGGATCGTTCTCCTAATGTTTCAATGGAAACCGAATGCGTTTGGGTGGTTTTCTGTATGTACTTAAATTGTTGTCCATTTTACGAAAAAGACAGACACTTTGAGCGGTGGCGGCCACACCACACCTCGTATTGAGGCGGGGTTGACTCGTACACGTCACATATGACCCATGGATCTTTGTGCTAAAGTATCGACACAATCCGAATGCATTTGGTCGGTTTTCTGTATGCCAGTTGATGTATTTCTCTTCAAAATATGTCCTTTTGAAACAGAAGACAGACACTTTGAGTGGTGGTGGCCACACCACACCTTGGATTGAGGCGGGTCTGACTCGTACACATCACATATGACCCATGGATCATTGTACTAATGTATTGACACAATCCAAATGTGTTTGGTTGGTTTTCCATATTCCAGTTGATGTTTTTCAATTAAAATGACGTACTTTTGAAACAAAAGGCAGACACTTTGAGTGGTTCCGGCCACACCGCACCTTGGATTGAGGCGAAGTTGACTCGTACATGTGACATATGACCAATGGATCGTTCTCCTAAAGTTTCAATGGAAACCGAATGCGTTTGGTCGGTTTTTCGTATGTACTTAAATTTTTGTCCATTTTAAGAAAAAGACAGACACTTTGAGTGGTGGCGGCCACACCGCGCCTCGGATTGAGGAGAGGTTGACTCATACACGTCACATATGACCCATTGATCGTTGTTCTAAAGTATCGACACAATCCAAATGTGTTTGGCCGGTTTTCTATATGCCAGTTGATGTATTTCACTTCAAATTATGTTCTTTTGAAATAGAAGACAGACACTTTGAGTGGTGGCAGCCACACCACTCCTCAGATTGAAGCGGGGTTGACTCATACAGGTCACATATGACCCATGGATCATTGTGCTAATGTATTGACACAATCCGAATGCGTTTGGTCGGTTTTCCGTATGCCAGTTGATGTTTTTCAATTAAAATGACGTACTTTTGAAACAAAAGGCAGACACCTTGAGTGGTTCTGGCCACACAGCGCCTCGGATTGAGGCGGCGTTGACTCGTACACGTCACATATGACCCATGGATCATTCTCCTAAAGATTAAATGGAAACCGTATGAGTTTGGTTGGTTTTCCGTATGTACTTAAATTTTTGTCCATTTTAAGAAAAAGACAGACACTTTGAGTGGTGGCGGCCACACTGTGCCTCGGATTGAGGTGGGGTTGACTTGTACACGTCACATATGACCCGCGGATAATTGTACTAAAGTATAGACACAATCCGAATGCATTTGGTCGGTTTTCCGTATGCCGGTTGATGTATTTCACTTCAAATTATGTACTTTTGAAATAGAAGACAGACACTTTGAGTGGTGGCGGCCACGCCATGCCTCGGATTGAGGTGGGGTTGACTCGTACACATCACATATGACCCATGGATCGTTTTTCTAATGTATCGACATAATCCTAAGGCATTTGGTCTGTTTTCCGTATGCCAGTTGATGTTTTTCAATTAAAATGACGTACTTTTGAAACAGAAGGCAGACACTTTGAGTGGTGTCGGCCACACCGCGCCTCGGAATGAGGCGGCATTGACTCATACACGTCACATATGACTCATGGATCGTTCTCCTAATGTTTCAATGGAAACCGAATGCGTTTGGTTGGTTCTCCGTATGTACTTAAATTGTTGTCCATTTTAAACAAAAGAGAGGCACTTGGAGTGATTTTGGCCACACTGTGCCTCAGATTCAGGAGGGGTTGACTCATACTCATCACATATGACCCATGGATTGTTGTTCTAAAGTATCGACACAATCCGAATGCGTTTGGTAGGTTTTCCGTATGCCAGTTGATGTTTTTCACTTCAAATGACGTCCTTTTGAAACAAAAGACATACACTTTGAGTGGTGCCGGCCCCACCGCGCCTCGGATTGAGGCGGGGTTGACTTGTACACATCACATATGACCCATGGATCGTTGTTCTAATGTATCGACACAATCCGAATGCGTTTGGTCAGTTTTCCGTATGCCATTTGATGTTTTTCAATTAAAATGGCGTACTTTTGAAACAAAAGGCAGACACATTGAGTGGTGCCGGCCACACCGCGCCTCGGATTGAGGCGGCGTTGACTCGTACACGTCACATATGACCCATGGATCATTCGCCTAAAGTTTAAATGGAAACCGAATGCGTTTGGTCAGTTCTCCGTATGTAATTAAATTTTTTGTCCATTTTAAGAAAAAGAGAGCCACATAGAGTGATTTCGGCCACACTGTGCCTCAGATTCAGGCAGGGTTGACTCGTACACATCACATATGACCCATGGATCGTTGTTCTAAAGTATCGACACAATCCGAATGTTTTTGGTTGGTTTTCTGTATGCCAGTTGATGTTTTTCACTTCAAATGACGTCCTTTTGAAACAAAAGATAAACACTTTGAGTGGTGGCGGCCACACCGCGCCTCGGATTGAGGCGGGGTTGACTCGTACACGTCACATATGACCCATGGATCGTTGTAATAATGTATCAACACAATTTGAATGCATTTGGTTGGTTTTCCGTATGCCAGTTAATGTTTTTCAATTAAAATGGCGTCCTTTTGAAACAAAAGGCAGACACTTTGAGTGGTGGCGGCCACACCGCACCTCAGATTGAGGTGGGGTTGACTCGTACACGTCACATATGAACCATGGATCGTTGTTCTAATGTATCGACACAATCAGAATGCGTTTGGTCGGTTTTACGTATGTACTTAAAATGTTGTCCATTTTATGAGAATCCTCTCTGCGGGGGGGGGGGGGGGGGGGGGTTGTTCGGGGTCCAAGGAAGAGGGTGGGTGGCTGTCCGGGGGGCTGTCTGGGGGGCTGTCTGGGGGGCTGTCCGGGGGGCTATCTGGGGTCCAGGGAGGAGGGTGAGGGGATGTCCGTGGGGTGTTCAGGGAGTTTTCCGGGGTCCAAGGAGGAGGGTGGGGGGGCTGTCCGAGGGCTGTCCGGGGGGCTATTCGGGGGGCTGTCTGGGGTCCAGGGAGGAGGGTGGGGGGGCTCTCCGGGGGTCTATTCGGTGGACTTTCTGGGGGATATCTGGAGCTGGTCGGGGGGTTGTCCAGGGTCCAAGGAAGAGGGTGGGGGGGGGGGGCTTTCTGGGGGGTTGTCCGGGGGGCTGTCTTGGGGGTTGTTCGGCGGGGCTGTCCGAGGTCCAGGGAGGAGGGTGGGGGGTTGTCCAGGGTCCAGGAAGGAGGGGGGTTCCCAAACACACAACCACTAAAAGACAACAACATCCATAAAAACATATAATATATAAAAATAACTCAACTCCAATACTATACTACGAGTCTAAATAAAACCAACAACTAGAATAGATTAAATATCAAATCTCAGTAATATCAGTTAAAAATGTAATGGATCAACTTGTCCCACATCACCATCACCATCATTACCATCATCATCATCACCCTCGTCCTTGTCCCCATCATCTTCCTCCCCCTCGCCCTCCTCCTCATCCTCGCCCTCCTCCTCGCCCTCTCCACCCGCCTTGCCCTCCTCCTCTCCCTCCTCTTCCGCATCAGACTCCTCACCATCATCATCGTCAAGCTGTACATCATCATGACCACCACTATAATGGCCACCTGGTGCACCGTATATAGAACGTATCGATGACATATACTCATCAAAAGATGGGTCGTCCTCTGCTGGAAGTGTAGGACGTAGAACTTTAATAAATTTCATAAACGCACTGTTTTCCCTAGCAGACTGTTCTGCCATCTCTGTGGACCTTTTCTCAGCCTGTTCTGCCTGTTCCCTAACTTGCTGCAGTTCGGTGGCACTACAGCTCATACCTGAGGAGGGCCAATACCTCGTCGGGGCTATCCTAGGTCGACAGCGTACTCTGCCAGAATGATCCTCTCCCAACACCTGATGTAAGTGATCTGTTGGCCCAAAATTGTCTTGTTCTTGGGCATTGAGGGCCTCTAAAGCAGCATGTTGCAAATATAAATATATCATTAAGTTACAAAATATATATTAAAAAATAAATTCAACAGATTAAAACTTACAATCTGCTGCTGAGTCGCTTCGTTGACGGCACTTCCATCCTTTTTCTGTCTACTCGAGAAAAACAGTTTTGCTCGAGGCACGCGTCCTTCAATATTTTGTATTTTCCTCTAAAATGACATTGAAAACTAAAGTTATATGAAAACTTTTTCAAACTATTAAATAATTGAAGAAACAAAACAAAGTGTAAGTCATAAAGAAAACTTATAAACAATTTTTATACCTGCTTCCTCTCATGATCAGGCATCGTTGTGCGTCCCAGTGTGTGGAGGAATTTTTTTGCATCAATGTTCTTTTTATTTTTTCCAGATGATTCCTAAATAAAATTCTAAAATTCAATGGATAGTATTAATGAAAAACATGAAAGTTATTATTTAAATACCTCAAATGTTATTAATACCTTAAACTGGGTACTCATCCAATGAGTAATCATCTGACGATACTGCTCTATAGGACAATCACCCACCACTGGTACCGCCTCTAACTCAGTGCCAACTCTAACAACCTAGCCAATATACAACTCATTCTTGTAGGCTCTCCATATCTCGCATAAATCCTTTAGACGTTCCGATCATGCACCCTCACCATCGGGAAAATTAAATCGAAGATGAAATCAAAATATTAATTCATATAAATACAAAAATAATTCATGGCATTAAATAAAACTGATTTTTTTACCCATATCTCTGCCCAAGCTCTATCCTTAACCTCATGTGGCAAATGTCTCCATGATAGCGGGCTGACGGGAATGATGTCGAAGTATTTGGAAAACGTCACCAAAAAACTCCGACATTGCCGCCCTGTTTCCTCAACCATTTGGTTGTCTTCATTATAATCCACCAAAACCTGTATGCGGCGGTTCAACACCGAACGCATGCGTGTACGCCCCCACCCACGCCTCCTGTCAGTAGATGTATCTGTCATGGAAGAAAAACAAATATTTTATCAAAAAATGTTATAATGAAAATAAATATTTCTATAAAAATTTGTTAGGGTTCTATATATATACCTGTGCCGGTCTGATCGCTGAGTGCCGCTAGATCCACAAAAACTGATGGAACACCCTGTGGTGGAACAAGAGTCGAAGACGATGGAATATAGAAGCTCGGAGAGACATAAGTAGAAGGAAAAGAAGACGGGACAACTGTCTGAACGGATGCTGACTGAGGAGTGGGAATTATAATGGGATATGAAAATGATGGGCCAGAAGATGCAGAAGGTAGAGAAAACATGGGAGGCCTAAATATCCCATGTGTCTCAAACGACACACCGGGATCAGAATGTGGGAAGGTTGAAATGTTAGTGGGAGGGTCAGGGTCTAGTCGGGTACGCGCAGCTGCTCGTCCACCTCTTGTACGAACCCTCCTCGTACTACTGGCCTGATTACTAGGACCAATACTAGGCTCCTCGTCGAATAAATGTCGACGTATAGGTGGATCCTACAAAAATGTTTACAAAAAAATTAATCACAAGACATTATATATTCTTTAAATATATCAATTTGAAATAATGTACTCATTGTAGGCACTAATGGTGGAACGCCCATCTCCGTCACTCGACGATTGTTCTACATCATTTTTTTCCTTCGTCTCTCTTCAATTGGCTTCATTTCCTGATTTTGAAAACAAATATATAATTAATTAGAAAAAGAAAACTAATTTGTAACCCAAAAAACTAAATATATGAGGGAATAGGGGATTCATAGGTAATTTAGCTATCAATTGTTTTAGAATATCTTGAATGGATTTAATAAATCATACAAGTTGTAATGTTCACCAAGTTAGAAATATTGTTTGACTATGTTTGAATGCAGTTCAATTCCAATTTAGAAAATGCAATTCAAATAAAACTGCAACCAATAAACATTGAAAATTCATATAACGGTCAATTAAGCTATCAATTGTTTTAGAAGATCTTGAATGGATTTAATAAATCATACAAGTTGTAATGTTCACCAAGTTAGAAATATTGTTTGACTATGTTTGAATACAGTTCAATTCCAAATTAGAAAATGCAATTCAAATAAAACTGCAACCAATAAACATTGAAAATTCACATAACGGTCAATTGAGTTAAAACATATTTGTGATCAATACTAAATCAATTTGAATATTACCAACCTTAACAACCCAACTCGAGGTAAACCAAAAAATTGAAAACATAGATGAATGATTCTATATATTTTCAACCACAACTTCAGGTTCACAATCAACTCTAACAATTGAGCTATTTGAGTCATCAAAATAAATAAATGGATTGGTTCTAATGGAACTAGGGACAATTTCAATTCCATCATCACCATCATCAAAAATATGTCTTGGAATTACTTCAACTATGACACCAAATTCAGGTCGAAGTTGGTCTTTGACATAAAAAACTTGTTTAGCCATTGATGCCAACACATATGGTTCTTCGGTAGCAAGAGTGTGAGTTATATTAATTACTCTAAATCCACTATCATCAATAAATGTTCCATGTCTCGCCATTGAATCAAAACAATGGCATTTCATCATTGTGACTCGTCCATGAGAGTAATAATCCAATATTATTATCTTCTCAACAACTCCATAATAAACCACATTTTCAAATCGCGGTAAACTATCTGATGCACTGGCATAACAATCTATTGTGGCAGTAACCATAACACCATCATGTTGTGTTCTCATGTTCTTTGCTCGTTCAGTGACAATAAATTTTTACCCATTGATAACAATTGATTTACAGTCACGAACCACGGTAATAGGACCAAAAGACAAAGCTCCTATTTCCTCAGAGACAGAGTTAGTAGACAAACTCAATACCTTCAATATAAATGACTATTAAATTTAATTAAATATTGATATAATTTTTTTAAACATTAATTTTTTTATACCTTCAATTTTAACCAAGCAGAAAACTCTTTGCTATGCAAAGTCTCTCTCTTTCTCAAAGATAAAGAATGATGCTTCCTATTTATCATTGTTTTATATTCCCTGTAGATAAAAAATATTAATATTTTAATAGATATATATGTAAGATATACATAATCAATTTAGTTACCTGATATAGTCATAAAAAAACATAGTTGAACAAAACTGTGCGATGTGCCATCTCCCGCTCTTCATGGCTTAATGTCTTCAATGTATATGATCCAGGAATTCCTCCTGTTTGAGGAAGTGATGGAAAACTGGGTTCAATTTTCTCATACTATTCTTCTTTATTTCTCATTGGTCAATTAAATCTTGTAGTAAGATCAGAAAAATACATCGAGAAGAAATCCATACATTCTTGAGCCAAGTAACCGTTCACGATAGAACCTTCGGGATGATTTCTGGTTCGGACATAAGACTTTAATGTGAACATATTTCTTTTAGTTGGATACATCCAACGAAAAGAAACAGGTCCTCCGAGAAGTATTTCAATGGGAATATGGAAAATCAGATACATCATGCATGTGAAAAATGATGGAGGAAATATTTTCTCGAACTCACACAAAATTAATGGGGCATCTGTCAACATTTTTTTCAAGAACAACTTGGACAACTTCTTAGCACAATGATCTCTAAAAAAATGGCACAACCAAATAACAACCACCCTTAAATTATTGAACAAAAGAGGAAGTATTTCTATTGGAAGCAACTCAAGCAGTAGAACGTGATAATCATGAGTCTTCAAAGATTTTACCTTCAACTCTCTTCTGTTGACCCGTTTAGATATGTTGCTCGAATAGCCATCAGGAACTATAATAGTCTCTAATACTTCTGGAAATTGTTTTTTCCGCAGGTGTCATCACATATGAAGCACATGGAAGTTTCCATTTATTTTCACTGATACGCACAGGATGCAATTCTGTTCTGGTGCCCCACTCCACCAAGTCACGCCGAGATCGTAAATCATCTTTTGTCTTCCCCTTGACATTTAGAAGAACCGAAAGCAACATTTCACATATATTCTTTTCAATATGAATTATGTCTATGAAATGATGTAACAAATTGGTTGACTAATAAGGAAAATAAAAAAAGATACTCTTCTTCCTCCAATTGTAACAGGTTTCAGTGGAAACATTCATTCTCTTTACAGATTTTATTTGACTCTTCCTGAACAAAAAACTGAAATCTTTCAATTCATTAAGCACATCAGTCCTAGACATACATTGAGGTGGATCATCGGTCTCTACGGTATTATCAAATCTTCGAAGATTCATTCTATATGGATGATCCTTTGGCAAGAATCGTCGATGTCCCATAAAACTGAAACTACAACAATGTTTCAGTCGTCTGGATTGTGTATTCTTCATACAAACTGGACATGATAGTTTTCCCTTCGTGCTCCATCCAGACATCATTTCATAAGCCGGAAAATCATTGATCGTCCACATAAGCGCAACATGTATCTGAAATATGTCATTCGAACAAGCATCGTATGTGCACACACCCACATCCCAAAGAAGTTTCAACTCTTTTATTAAAGGTTGTATGTATACATCAATATCAATGCTGGGATCAGAAGGACCAAATATGAGTATACTCATGAAAGTGAAAGGTTTTTTCAAACACAACCATGGGGGAAGATTATAAATGTGTATAAAAACTGGCCATGTGCTGTACGAAGTAAGCATCTGCCCAAACGGATTAAAACCGTCGCATGAAAGGCCCAGCCTCACATTACGCACGTCAACTGCAAAATCAGGATGTCAAGCATCAAATCTATTCCATGCAAATACATCTGCAGGATGAACCAACTCATCATTAGTCTTCTTTCTCTCGGTATCATGCCATCTCATTTTTATTGATATGTCATCAGACATAAAAATATTCTGAAGTCTGGGGATCAATGGAAAGTGCCACATTACTTTTTGTGGAACGCGAGATGGTGTTCCATAAGATTTTGACTTCCAGTGGGATGTTCCACATTTTATACAATCATTTCGTTCAGAGGTTTCCTCCTAGAATAAACTGAAATCTTTTGGGAAAACATGAATTTTGTTTCTTGAAAATCCAAGTTCCTCAACTAACTTCCATGCCATATAGTGTTTTGAGGGAATATCAGCATCATCTGGAAGTAAATCCTTCAAGAGGGTAAGAATGTAGTCAATTGCTGTATTAGAAATTCCATACATAGTTTTCCCATGAAACAATCAGATTAAAAATTACATCTTTTTCATTTTATCGCATTGTCGATATACTGGATTCGGGGCAACATCATTCAATTTTTTCACCCTAACAATATCATGATTTTCACTAGATGCATCAGTTGTCCTCATATCGAAATCTTCTTGATTCGAAATCCTTTCCTTTTCATGATGACAAATAAACGGAAACCGATCATCTAAAAAATTCTCCATTCCAGTCCTTTCATTTCGATAATCACCAATTTGAGATTTCATTTTCTTCCCACTGTGATACCACACAAAGTAGTTTTCTTGAAAACCATTTTTTGTTATGTGGTAGCTGACTTCTTCACGGATCAACCAAGGTCTACCAACACAATTGGAACATGGGCAGTGTATGCAACCACTATCTGAAGCATTATGAAATGAAATATCTATAAAGATCTCCAAATTGTTTTGAAAATCTCTTGAGATCCGATCAGTTTCATACATCCAACTTTTGTCCATTATGTAAAAAGAATTTATATAAGTCATTTTGTCATAAAAAATTCAATAGGATTGAACTTTAAAATAAAATACATTTAAGTAAACGATAAAGGAAGAAAATAATCAAGGTATCAACTACACATGTGAAAAAAACATACAAATGTGTTATTGAAAAAATGTAAAACCAACAAGAACTTAATGTGTTATATCACATCACAACATGCCTCACCCCATAACCATATTGGTAGGGTATCATGGACATGAATAACATCAACCTTGTGCCATCCTCCTACCCTACATGACCCCAACCACATGCCACTACTTATTATAGCCTTATCACATCACACCTCACCGGAAAACACTAGGGAAATCATAGTACATCTCACCTGAAGACACATGGACAATCACATCACATCTTGCCTAAAAACACATGGTCAATCACTTTTAAATGAAGAGTAGGGAAGAAATGGTAGCTATCCAACCATATAACCACCATCCAAGATATTAGAAAAAATACCCATAACTCAAAACCTCTGATCATTGGTAAGTTTATCCAACTCTGGTTGAGAATGTGTAGAAATAACATAAAAATACATGATATATAGATAACACAAAATACTCAAACTATGGGTTAAAATTAACTACATAATAACACACTTCACTACTACCATAAAACACATAAACCACACCACCACCACACAAGATGCATAACATTTCTCACTTTCATTTATAAGCCACTTAATTCACACTTACATTCCCCATTTATTTAATGTTAAATTAATTAAATCCATTTACCACACATCCATTTCTATTCCATATCATTTATTTAATATGTTTTTTTTGTTTTAACAGCATAATTTATTCCATATATAACCAAGAAACTAATAAAACCCCCACACAATAACTCACCATCTCACAATAACCATCGACGCCATGTTACATCGACCAAACATCTCACCAAAACAACCACATATCACAACAAAAATATTTCACATCAGAAACCACCGCACAACCAAAACCACCTCACCACATCATACACCACAAATTCATCACACAACACCTCCACATGACACAACACCACCACACATCAGCAGTATCATACAACTTCACATGTCACATCCATTCCCACTAACCATCACATTACAACCCCACATATCACAAAGCCCAACTGGTCACCTCAATCTCTATAAAACAGCCTACAACATACAATGAAACATAACAAAAAAACTCTCATAGAGGAAACATACCCCAAATTCCACAATTTATTTATTCAAGGTCTTTTATTACATTACCCCTTTATTTAGCATGGACATTATAACACAACTGATATTCCAGGGGATACTAATTAATTAACAAAATATTCATTCATTTCCCTATTTTTCACGGTGAAATCACATCAAAATCCAAAATTAAAACTAAAATATTAGATCAATAACAATAAAAATAAGGTACCATATGTGTATAAAGAATAAAATACCTGATTTGAGATGATTCAGATGGGTTTTCACCTATTCAGATGGGGGAGTTCGAGAGTAGCAGAGAGCTGGAGCTGGATTGATAACCTAAAACTAAAATATTAGATCAATAACAATAAAAATAAGGTAGTATATGTGTATAAAGGAAAAAATACCTGATTTCAGATAGGATTTCACCTCTTTGTATGGGGGAGTTCGCGAGAGGAGCAGGGCGCTGGAGCAGGAATGAATTTAGGATTCTGTCGCGAATGGGGGAGAGCAGCACCATGGCTGTATTTGGGGGAAATCTTTCCCAACGGTTTTTAAAATCCATTGGGAAAGAGATGTTCAGGGTACCCTTTCCCAATGGTTCTATAGAACCATTGGAAAATGAGTACCCTTTCCCAACTGTTCTATTGAACCGTTGACAAAAGGGAACCTAAAACATGAATTTTCCTAACGGTTTCAGTGAACCATTGGGAATGGCTTCCTTGAACATTTCTTTACCAATGGTTTTATGAAACCGTTGGTAAAGAGTTCTCTAATACTTCAACACCAACGATTTAAGCAAACCATTGGTAAACACCTGTAGGTAAAAACCAGAATTCCAGTAGTGTGTCATACACACTATTTAATAAAAGGTTATTCCCTTATAATTTTTTGGGAGTTACATTCTCCCCACCTTAAATAAATTGTGTCCTTGTAATTTAAACTTGATCTCAGTAATCCAGGGTTTGATATTTAAAAATTCCTTAATTTAAAATCCCACCACATCATAGGTTTAATAAAAATAACATCTTAATAATATAGGAAAGGTATTATAAAGGTCATCTTGAATAATCACATAAATGGGTTTCCACATAGGATAACATAGGTTGGAAATGAAAACATGGACATGAAAGAGAATAATAAAACTCAAAGATTGATGGAGAGTGATATAGAACATTTTTCATAAGAATGCGAGTGATCCAGATAAGGTTAATGATCCCAAACCCTTAATATAAATAAATAGGTATAAAAAAGAGAATTCATATCCTCAAAAATGATAGTAGTTAGATAAAATTTTATTTTAAGATCCTTTTTTCCTAAAGTTGATGAAATTTCATGAGAAGATATGCTTAATTGATTCAATTCCATTTTATATCAACAATTTCGTCCTTTATTTGTTCCTTAATCAATTCTCATTTCATATCATACTCCAAGAAATGAAGATGAATTTGTTATACCTGGTGTGCTAACAAATAACAAGATTTTAGTGATTCATTTGATATCCAGTTGTCATTACAACATAATAGTTAGCACATGTTATCCAATATGCATAAATATTCATATAGTGAATAAATACATTAATATTTAAAATCCCATCCAAAGTTCAACTTAAAACTTTTCATAAATTGTTAACCTTATGAACCTCCAAAAGATTAAGATCCCTATTTTAGAAAGAAGGTTATTGGATTTCCAAAATGAACGTATCAATAATTAGTTCCAAGGTTGTCAGAAATATCCAATTTACTTTATCCATATCAATAATCCCTTTGTATCAAAATCATTAAATAAACACTAGGAACATATTAAGTGTTATATTTCCATTAGTCATGTGTTTTCCAAGAAGTTCAACTTTCCACTGAATCATTTTTCTTATTCATTAGTACCATTCAACATATTCTCTCAAATCCTTAATGAAACATTACTGTAGTATAATAATTATATTTCTCATAGTTCTTGTGATGAGGATATCATCAATAAAATAATTTTAGAACATTTTTCTTGGATCTAAATAGATAAAAATTGTAATTATTCAACATCAGTTGTATTAATAAAATAAACTCGACTTTGATCCTTTAGCTTATTTAGAGGTATATTCCCTTTAATATTGGGGAATTAATTTGTATAGGGACCTATCTCCTTATAGTGGAAGCATTGAGCATTGGAATTTTATTTCTTTGCCTTTAAATCATGAGCTTAGTGTCCTTTTTCTCTACACTTATTACAAAATCCCATTCCCTTCAAGAAAGTACCGTGGTTTTTATTTCCACAATCACTATGTGTGGCAAAATAATTCTTTCTCTTATTCTACTTATAAATTTTTAATATGCCTTCCACTTATTCTTTTTGTTAGCTTTGAAGCCATAATAATTAAATAATATAGAAACATAGGTTTTAACCTGTAATACTTTGGAGTATTTTCAAGAATATTTATGAAACCAGGAAATGAGTCATCATAGGAATCTGGGGCCCATAGAGCCTCAACGTTGTGATTTTAAAAATATTAAATAGATTTTATCACTCTTAAATATTTTCTATTGAAAAAGAGTAATAACTTCAGTATGGAGTCTCAGATAGGATTTTTGAGGCCACAGTTGAGTCTATAATGTTTTTTTACCCTAGGCGTGACATAAAGTTAACCACTCCAAGAGTTTTGGATGGGGTGTTAAATGGTTGATTAGTTAATTAAATTATAATTTAATTAATTTATTAAAAAACCTAACTTAATACTCACCCATCCCCTCACATTAGTTCACACAACGTTAAATGAGCCACACCACTCATTCTCCCATCTTCTCCCATTTGGAGGAAAACAAAACCAATACTAAATCATTAATCCAAGGTGTCATCGACCTCTGTTTCCAAAGTAGATCCTCACCAGATCAATAACCAAAGTGATTCGGGCACTGTTCTTTAACAAAATAATTGGAATTATTCCCTTGAGGTCGGTGGTTCTGATTTTTAGTCATAATTTCATTTGTCTTTCATTTTTATAAAGTTATAGAGCCCTATTTCAATTTTTTATGATCCCTACTAGGCAGATATATGATTTTTTGGTCGAATCGAGGTGAATCAAGTGTTTTTGTAGGTGATTCTTGACTAGAATTACTGTATACACAGTGTTTAGTTCAGTGAAACATGATATGAAACCCTTCTTTTTTAGGGATGATGAACTTTGGGGAGTACAATCCATGTACTGGGGTAGCATTCCATGTAGTTCTGTAATCCATGTGTCTTTGGAACATGGCTTGGGAAGCCACGTGAAAACACATGGCTGTGTCCCTCTGTCATGACCCGACCAAAGTCGGGGATCAAGATGCGACTAACCCAAACCCACCTCCATAGGCCAGGGGTTCGAAACAAGCACCTAATGCATAACTAAACTAATGGAGACCTTTTCCTAAAGTACATGTATGAATGTACCCACAAACATTTTGATGTAATAGTCCGGAGATATAAAAACTTGAAACTAAAATTCATGCATAAATCTATCCCAAACCAAAGTACAACATAAGTACAAAAGTAAAAAAGGAAAAAACAAGCACCCACTAAAAGAAAATTGTAAAAGAATATCAACTTCTCAGAAGGAGGGGATAACTACAAAAATTAACTGACAGAAAGATCCTCGGCCCAACTTTGGTAAACACCTCAGTCAATCAAGATATCTAAGATCCACCAACCATGGGTCCTCCGTGGACTCGGTCAAAAGGTATTTGGTATGCACAAGACACAAAACATGTGTTGGAAAAGCCCGTTCAGGGCTGAGTATATGAATAATAATTAGATTACCCAAAAACCCAAAAGAAAAGGGAGAGACTGAAAGGAGAAAGTCCACTCGACTTTTCTAGAGGGAACCTCATCGAGAGAGAAATTCCATCTTGAATCAACCTCATCTATACAAGAATAGTCAGCTAAGTCAAAGAAGATGTCCCAATAAGAGAGTGAAATAAAAATTGTTCAAACACAAGGATATTGACATGGTGAGAAGATGAACTTCTCACGGAGTCTTCACTACCTATATAAGAAAATTATACTCATCCAACCATCAGAAACTAAACACATAAAGCACGTGGCATACCTCATGTGTCTTCACCTCCCATGGAAGGTGAGTAACCAAATGTAAGGTATAGGAAATGAAGTGGTAAGTATACTCAACCCTCAATGGGAGTTAACCTGTAATGTGAAAACACCACAAGGGATCCCAAATATCACTCAGATATACTGGTATCAAACTCCAAGTCTCATGAGGTTCTGACCTCATATCCTGAATCATGATTATATTCTAGGCTCTAAAGGTAAACACAAAACCATAAGAACACACTCCACATGATCAACCATCTCATATGGAACCCATCTGAGAGATACAATCCATCTATAATAGATTTATCATTCCAAATGGTATGTCTGAGAGAACATTATCAATCAAAAACAATCTATACGATCTAACTTCAATGACCAGCACCATAGGTTCTTCCATCACTAACCTATACCCTGTGCAAGTCTAAAGAAAACAAGTGGAGAGGCCCACTCATCACCATTACTTTGTAGTTGATGGAGAACTAATCTAAACCATGAATTGTGTTCATCCTCTCTATGAGAGGGAACAAAGGGATGCATACCTCAACACATCCCCATAGTCCAGGGTGTACTAGTTCATAACTAACCCATGAAACCTATATCACTCCTATATAGAGTGTCCTGCACCTCAGTCCATCGAGGGAGCACTAAATACATATCAGGTATCATAATTCTCGAGTGGAGGGGCCCACTCCTTATTACTATACTCAAAATACAAGGGAAATCAAACTCCAATAGAGGAACCTCTCCCTGGTGAAACTCAACAATGGGGGAGTATTACTCCGTAGGTGAGGACCCACACCCTAAAACGACAGAGGAGTACTAGTCAATGGAAGGAGGACCCTCACCCTGGTAAACCAGGAGAGGAAAAATCCATAGATTTAAGAACCACACCCTAACATGGTAGGGGGTACCAATCTATGGCTAGAGGGCCTATACCCTGGTATTACAGGTGAGTGCTGACTATTATATATAGTTTACTATGGGGGACCAAGACCCTAGTATGATAGGTGAGTACAAGCCCCAGGATAGAGGACCTTCTCCCTCACACTACCGGAGAGTACCAAATATTCTAGAACATCACATATGGAGGACCCACACCCTAGAATGACAGAGGAGTTCTGAATCCAATTATAGAGGAGCCACACCCTATCCTGGTTGGGGAGTACTCACTCTACCTATACCTAACATATGGAGGAACCACACCCTGAAAAAGAAGGGGAGTATCGACTCTACGGATAGAGGACCCACAACCTAGTACAATAGAGGAGTTCCTACTCAATTTATACAAAAATTATAGTGGTCCCATGTTCTATCATGATAGGGTAGCACTTTCAAACATTACAAACGATACGAGGAACCTGCACCCTAAACCATTAGGGGGGTACCAATAGTTCGGACATTCAATCCAATCTGCCCAACATCTCATGTGTCTACCATGAACACACAAGTATAAGGAAATCAATCACCACATATTGATACTATCTTCTTTGGTCATCAATGACTCACCCACACATTTTTAGGTCTCATCACAAGGATGCTTCTTGGTAGGGAAAGTGTTCCTATTTCTTGTGAGTCCAAGGATATACCAAACCACATCTCATCCCAAGGAACTACCCATAGGTAAAATAATCCATGCCCATGATATGTGGAGTCCCGTATATACTAAATAAAATAGGTATGGGAAACCCATACCTTGATTCCATAGGGGAGTACCAGTCTCAACGTCTCTCTTCAATAACCATACCAATATCCATCATCAGTCAAGCCCCACTGAGAGAAGTGTCACACTTATCACAATTCATGTAGTAACACCACCATGAGTAGGGTAACTCCAACCTATTCTAATAATGTAGTGTCACTCTACCAGTCTATAGAGTATAGGGTACCCACATCCTAAAGTCAAATGGAAAGGTATTGACCCTGAAATCCACCTAGTGATTCACACTGATCACTACCCAAGATTTGCACCACTACACAAGTTTCTTGATCGAAACATGCCAACTCATACATCATATGCTGAAACAGATTCCACCATCATGCTCTATGAGATAAAATACTCTGGATAGGCTGATCACAAGACTAAATATGAGTCCCATAGAAGGAGATACGAAAGGCGAAAGATCTCAAGGAGATCCACTAGGAGTACACGACGTACATAAGGAAGCACATGATGCATGAACCCACCCAAGTACATGACTGTGTCTCCAGTCCACACAGCTTCCAACCCATGTAAGAGTACATGGAATGTAAATGGGGTACACGATGTTTTATTCTTTACTTGACACCTGAACATTTAGTTTACATATGTTCATGTACCGAACCCCGGTTCCGTTTACTTTGGCTATGTGTTAGTACATAGCCATGTGTTTTCACACAGATTCCCAAGCCATGTTCCATAGCCATATGGATTGGGGAACTACACGAAGTGTAACCTTAGTACACGATGTGTAGTCCCCAATGTTTATCTTCACTAAAAAAGATGGGCTACACAACACGTTTCACTGAACTATATGCTATGTAGACAGTAATTCCTATCAGGAATCACCTACAAAAACACATGATTCCCATCGATTAGACCCAAAACCCATAAATGTACCTACTAGGGATCATAAAAAATTGCAATAGGGCTCTAAAACTTTATAAAAATGAAAAAAGGGATCAGGACTTAAAATGAAAACCACCTACCTCGAGGGAGAAATGATGAAGCTTTGATTGAAGAATGGTCCCCTGGTCACTATAGATATTTATCCAGTGATGATATGGTTCAGAAATGGAGACCGGTGACATGTTTCTTTGATGATTCGACAACAATTTTGTTCATCTAAAAAGGGTAGAAGAGGCAAGAATGAGAGGTGCAGATCCTTTGGGTTTGGGCACACTAATGTGAGGGGAGGGGTGAGTTTTAGGTTAGTGTTTTAATCAATTAATTAAACCACCATTTAATGCCCCATCCAGAACTCCTAGTGTAGAAAACATTATGTCACTCCTAGGGTAAACATAGAGTTATAGACTCAATTTAAGCCTTTGAAATCCTATTTTGAGACCCTAATAATGAGTTATTCCTCTTTTCAAGTGAAACTACATGCGCATGATAAAATATATTTAATATTTTTAAAATAACCATGTCGAGGATCTATGGGCCCCTGATTCCTATACAAACATGGTGCCTAGATTAAAAAATATTCTTGAAAATATTCCAAATTTTTACAGGAAAAAACCCAGGTCTCTACATCACTACCTACTTCAAAGATTTTCATCCTCGAAAAGAAAATAGTCTAGGTATAGGGAAAACTCAACTGAACTCTACACTGGAACTCACACCAGAGAGCTCAACAAGGGTTCCCATTCTTCTTCCAACAACTCACTCAGGGAAACACCAAGTAAAAACCACTATTAAGTCCAGATTATATCCGAACAACATCATGAAATAAACGGGAACATGTTCCCTCAGCTGAGATAGGTGGGAAAGAACCAAACACCATGATCCATCTGCATTCATGGGGTATAGCAGTAAACCAAATCACTAACCTGATTCATATACTAATGAACCCCATTGTTTTCATCCACACATAGATAAAATATCTCACAACCTCCTCAATCGTCTTGTGTTTATGGTTGATGCCATGCACATGAGGGTACCAAAGAACAAGAGGGGGGGGGGGTAGTCTCATCCAAACTTGAGAAGCTAGACACAGAAAGTACGTATAATACCATGAATGTATTTTCGCTTCTTAGAAAGAGAGTGAACCAAACCAAAAAACACTACCACACCCATAAGTGGTATACCGAAAAAGTACGGATGGTAGGGAATCCATCTGTATTATGAAAACGTTGCAAGGTAAAACTCTACCACTACAGAATGATTCTATGAAAGGCTATCTATTTATCAACCTTTCCCTGAACACACAAGTCAAAGGGACTCATCCAGTGCACCTCAATACTATTTTCTTTGGGCGACACTGACTCTCGTACATGATTTTAGCCTCATCACATTAATTCATCTTGGTGGGAAAAGTACCTATCTTTCTTGTGAATTTGAAGCTACATCAAAAAACACCAACAAAGGGTTATTTTAACACACTGTGTCCCCCTGATTTATACATTGATCAATAATTAGAAGGAAAAGAGTATGCATAAAAATGTATAGCAATTACAACTATGGAAAGTAGAAAGGACGCAAGGCGTGCCTCTATTCATCCTCAGAGATTCTGGTTCGAAGGCCTCTATGGCCTAAAATTTTCCTCAACCATGTCCCCCCAACTCCTCCACCTAGTCTTACATATTGTGTAACTCCCTAGTCCAAATCCTACCTCTACTAAGGTGTCATGTCGGCCGACTCTCTCTCAGCAGCACGATGGGTCAGACAATCTCTAGCAATATGTCCCTGGCCATCGTAAGAATAACACCACCTCTCCTGTGGTTGACCTAATCCTCAACAATGCTACTATGATATAGGCCCACATGATTGAGTATGGGCCTGGGTATGCCTCTTACAAAATGATCCTCTCACCTGTCATCTACCATCTGTTACAGACACCTCAACCTCATGTCTACCACCTTGGGCCACATCCACCTATTCCTTCGACATGAAGCTCTATACTACCAGAGCTCACTCTAGTACTCCAACATAGGTGGGAATTCATAGTGGAATCACAAAAACTCTGATATCTTGGTGCAATCCCTACTCGAAGGTCTATTCTATGAAGAAAATATCCCAAACCATATCTAGCGAGTATCACAATAGGTCTATAAACCTTGCGGAAAACTCAGATACAATCACGTTTCCCTGCCAAAGTTGCAAAATATCATTGATACATACTGATCTAAGTGTGGTTGGGTATTTCTTCCCTTACGAGTCACTCTAAGTCTACATAAGTGTGTGTCTCCTCATTGTAGGACTACGCCACCAAACTCAACTATCACTTGGATTAACCGTGTATAAAGCTCACCGCTAGGACCACCATCTGATTGGGAGGTGTACCAATTTAGTGGAAAAATTTCATGACTACCTCGATCCATTCATCTACTACCTAGGGGTCTGGATCACCCAGATACCTTAGAGGTCACTTCCTCTTGAACTCATGCAATGCACTCAGCCTACGCGCATCCTCATACTAAACTACCGGCACAACCAACTTCTCAACATGTGGTAACTTATCTGGTTGAACCCTAAAGGAACGCCTCAGAACCAATTCCCTACACCAAAGCCTCGTAATGGGGTATATTTTCATCACAATCATGTCATAGAATCCTATCTAGATGTTTTAATGGAGGCATCCAAAAATTAAATCAATATGTACCATGGTTAATGATTATATCTAGGGAGATGAGTTAAGAAGGAAAAGGAAAGAAAATCAAAAACTCAGTCCTATATGATACATGTACCATTTATTTCCCCTGAGAGCAATGCTCTAATGTAATGAGTTGAAACATATGTTATCTGATTCCTAGTGAATGGATATGTTGGCTACCGCACCAACACTAGAACATTTGGCCGGATATTAGAACTCAAAACATCCTAACACTGTTGCTATGCAACCCAACCAAAACCTTTTATTGGGGAAAAGTTTGAACTACATACCAAGGAAAGAATTACCTGGATCTGATAACACTCCACCTCGAGGGAGAAATGAAGTAGGTTTGGATGAAGAATGGTGATCAGATCACTATGTTTCTTAATCTTGTGATGATCTACTTCATAAATAGAGATCGAAAACACCTTGATTCGATGATTCAATATTAGTTTCATTCGTCGCAAAACTGGGGAAGAGGGGAGAATGAGAGGTGCAGATCCATTGGGTTTGGGCACACCAACTTGAGGGGATATGTGAGTATTAGTTTAGGTTAATTAATTAATTAATTAAATTATAATTTTATTAATAAAACCACCATTTAATTCTCCATCCAAAAAACATGGTGTAGAAAAATTTATGTTGCGCCTTGGGTATACATAATGTTCTAGATGAAGCCACTGCCTATAAAATCCGATCTAAGAATCTGTGAGGGATTTTTTAATATTTTCAAGTGAAAATATGAATTCTTAACAAAATATATTTAGTATTTTTAAAATTTCCACGTTGATGCTCTCCGGGCCCTAGATTCCTATTCCCACTCAACTCCTAGATTTAGAAATATTCTTGAAAATATTCCAAAGTCCTATAGGTAAAAACTTGGGTCTCTACAGATAATTATTTCTTTGTCTTGATAGAACATTAAACTATTTCATCATATGATGAAAAAGTTTGAGATTCTAGTTCCCCTCTAAGACATTCCTTAATCCCATAAAAGAAAGGGTCAATATTGTTCTCTATGTTGTGTATGTAATCCATAACTACCTAGATAACCTTATAAAGTTATATTCATACTCCATAATAATTTATTCCTCCCTTTTCTTTAATCTAAGGATCTTTCTCTTCATTTTAGTTTATTGATCATGAGGGAAATATTTTGAAATGATTGTATCCTTATAATATTTTCATTCTATGAGTTCTATTTCCTCTTCATCCCTAATATTCTAGATCAAAAACCTCCACTGATCAACATCAACATTGAGATAATACACTGTAAGTGTAACCTTTTCCTTTTCAACACATCCCAATTCCATAAATATCTCCTCTAAAGACTTAATTAATTTCTCTTCTACAACTATATTAGAAATACAACTAAATGATGGTGTATTATATCTCATAAAGTGATCAAATATAGGATAATATCGATGTGGAATAGGTTGCTCCATCCAGAAAAGGTTATTTTTCATAACTTGATTATGCTTCCCTAATATATCCATAATTTGATCAGTTTTAATACCAACTATACTAGATTTCTATGTAGGGAAATATCTTCCATGTCCATGAGTAGTGATACCCTTTTTACATATAGACTTCATTTCTAAAAAATGGCATATACTAGATCAACTCAATAATTTTTAATTTTTGATCATAATGTATTATTCTTAATTTGGTGTAAGAGTTAGCATAAATTAAAATATTTGCATTGTTAGTCTCAAAATCCAAAAAAATGGATCCTTCAGGGATATCTATGTTTTAAAATCCATCATAAGGGGTTTTAAAGAAAATGTGAAGTATCTTAAGCATATCCCCCAATAGTGTCAAACTAGGTGTGCAGTAAGGCCTGTTTTCATGTACCAAGTTACGCTCGAGTCAAGCCTAATACACCCTTTTTAGAGTTATTTCCCCTAGCTACATATTTTCTAAAACCATTTCTACTTGTAGTATCTATATATAGATGTATTACATGGAAGAAACTCATAATCCTTACCTTAACAAAACATTAAGATGTTCTTCTATACTTATTCTCAAATTCTATCATAATGTTATGTTCCCTAATATCTGTTTTCCTAAATCTAGTTTTGAAGGTTGATACTAAAATTTATCTGATACCAACTGCAGTGAAATCTACCCCAATAGCCCATAGTCACTTCCAACTACCATTTTGTTAACATAAGATAGATGGAATCACATCCCAAAGGATCAAAAAGTATAGTAGTATTAGTAATATGGATACATACATGAGTCTTATATTACAATTGATTACACAAATTAAAAAATATTTTTTTTTCAAGAAAAAAATTATTCCATATAGCATATACTTGAATATAAGACATATTAAACTTTATGGAATCATATGGAAAGGAAACAAAATAAGGGTGGGATCAAATACTTATAAGGGATTAAGTACAACAGAAACTATCATGAATCAATAATGAATAATCAATATGGAAAGGTAAATATCTAAAAACAAATTAAATTTAAATAAATGTATATGAAATAATCAATATGGAAAATTAAATAACTAAAAACACATTCCATTTAATCAATAAAATGAGAATGAATTTCATCTATTGATTTTTTTCATAGTGAAAATATAATGTATAATTATAACTGAATCTGAATAAAGGAAATTATTATTTATCATACATTATTTTTCCCAGATACATGATACATTTACCATTAAGACCTTTCACAAGATGGTTTAAAAAATACTTGGTATTAACCAATTTGGTATGTCCAACCATATCCTTACTGTCAAGACCTTTCACAAGACAGTTTAAAATATACTAGTTACAAACACCTAGGTTTTTTTTCAAATAATTTCATCTCATGATACTACTAATTCATTGAGAGGATTACTTTAAATGGTCCCAAACCCGTGTTGTACCAGTCTAAATCATTCATTATATATCTAATAATCTATTTAATTCAGAAACAATGTTCATTATCAAATATTCGTATTGAGTAAAGTGTATGTATTTATCAATATTTTTATAGTTAATGAAATAACTTTCAAATTAAACATTTAATGTAAAAATAGTATTAAGTGTAACATCCCAAATTTAAAATTAATGAGTTATTTATTCTATTAGTATTTTTAATTAAAAATTAATTCAGTGTTGGTAATAATAATATTAATAACAAATTGATAATGAATATTTAATTATCAATTAAGAAAATAAATAAATTATAATGGTAATATATTAAATATTATTTTTAATTTTATCGAATAATTACATCGAATTACTCGACAAGTTGACAAAAATTTAAAAATGTTTTAATTGAACTTAATTAATTACTAAACTATTGACATGAAAAAATATATTTTAATTATAGGAATCATAAATAAAAATATTTCGAGTTATAAATACTTGGTTTTATTAAATAATTTTGTAATTAAAATTTTATACTTATATATATATAATATTTTAAAACATTGGTAATGTTATAAAACACATAAATGATAAGGATAATTAATGATAACTTAGTTTATAAAAATATATAAAAAATTATACATATATATATATATGAGTACTATTTTAGATTATACAAAAATTTAATATATTATATTATAAATAAATTATGAATTACAACTATTATATATATATATGATTGTTTTAAACAATGTATTATTTTTATAAAATGTGTCAACCAAAATGAATAAAAATTTATAAAAGTTATTAAATTAAATAAATGATAATAAATAATAATAATCATAAAAAATAAAAAAAATATGAAAATGAATTGATAAAAATATATAGAGGACTCAAAATCGGGGGTCCTGATTTTGGAGAAATCGAGCAGATGAATGAGGGATTCAGGTTGAGGTCAAGGCTGATGTAGGGGGAGTTTGGATCACCATCATAGTGGTCAAGGCCGATGGATTCAGAGGAGTCTCCAGAGTGCAGATTGATTTTCAGTTGAGCTTTGATCCTACTGTGCTGGAGACCAAACACTAGTGAGGGTTCAATTCAAGACTTAAAATTTTGGTTTCCAAAGAAAGTGGACTCTGATCCATGTCGACTATTTGAACTGAGCTTATGGTTTCAATTTCAATTTTTATTCAACCTAAAATATGTAGTAGTTTGCTTGTTTTTGTTTTTAGGTATCTGAATCTCATTTTTTCTAGTTTTATTTGTATAATCACTATCCTCATGTTTTCTTTTTTTGTGACTCTCTTTTGAAATGGAGATATTAATTTGAACAAAATAAATTTTATTTTTGGTTCGTAGATGTTTTTTTGTACCTATAATAATTTTATATCAAATCTTTCAATGTTTTTGAGTTGTTTTTGTCAATGTTTTGTGATTTTTTCCTCGTATTATTTCCTTTAAAGACAATGTATAAATAAATATAAATGAAAAATCGAATTATTTTTATTAATATTTATTCGCATCTTACACTACAAGATTGAATATTTATATGATTTGAGATCCTCTTTTGCGTATTCTTCTCACATGTGTTATCTCAGTTTACACAAAAAGTTGATCCATACATTAAAATTTCATAGCATGTAGAAATAAAATAATCACATATCATGCATTTTTGAGTCTATAAATATGAATTCAGTTCCACTTTTCTTCAGTTATACATTACTTCAAACCATGTTTAAGGTTCTGGATGTTCTGCACGTCCTACACACACACACACACTACATGAGATAAAGAGTGTGAATGAGTTATCTATCATGAAGAAAAAGATATTTTCTAAAAATAATAGGCAATGGAAACATATTTTAGTAATTTATTAAAACATTTGTTTGTTTTTTATTTCAAAATCAAACAATTATTTTTTTGTTTACTTTCAAACATTTATTGTATATAATATTTATTTATTTAAACTCATTTATTTTTTTCAACTTTACATATTTTTTTTATGTTGAAGTTTATTTTCAAGGTGGAATTTATTTCTAAAATCTCTTATATAGAAGTATATGAAATTTTATGTTTTATACAGATGTGATCTCCAAGTTATGTTTTTAATTTATTATTTATGTATATATATGTAATTTTTTGAATTTTATTCTTGACATATATATAAATAATTATTATTTTTCGTAATCCATTATTATTTATTTCAAGGTCATGTAATCATTTTTTATGGGAGTAATATATTTTTTGTATTTATTATCTATTTGTGTTCATAAGATAATGTTTATTTTCAAAAATGTTACCTTGTTAATTTTATGTGTGACAAATAATTATTTATTAATTTTGATTATTTTAAGAAGATAGTATTATATATATCTAATATTTATGTGAATAGTAATTTAATATTGACATGTGAAGGTTTTATACAGTCCTGTCATTATTTTGTAATTATAATTAATTAATAAAATTTGTCTTTAATATTCTTATTCAACATTGAGATTTAAAGGATAAAAGTTATCACTTTATATAAAATGTATTTCATGAAATGATGAAAGAAATTTTGAATACATGGATAGTTCATGCAAAGGCTAAATGTCATGATTTTGGGTTGTATCAAAACTTTCAAGTGTTTTTCAATGAAATTCATATTTATAAATTTGGTTGTATATAAATAAGTGTGTGAATGTGTATTTAATGCACAAACATGTTTTTAAATAAAAAAACACCGATGAAAAATGTATATATATATATATATATGTCAAGCTCCAAATGTTTTTATAAAATTGGTACTTTTACTTTGTATATATGGAAGGTAATTTTGGAGTGAACTCATCCCTCAATAAGTGGGTATGTCATGAACCATCCCCCGGGGCCCGTACCGTGACTACCCCAAACCCGCCTTCCGTAGGCCAGGGGCTGGCGACTAGCACCGAAAGGCGTATTCCCTAAAACTGGGAAGGAATTTCCTTTATAACATATAAACTCACACAAACTAAGCACACAAAAATATATGAACACAAGAAAACTGTATAGTAAAAGGAGGGCGTACAGTAAGCAAAAGGGGCCAGAATACAAGCCCAATTGGAAAGTTCAAGGAAAACTGGAAAGTACAAGTAAACTCAACAACTCATGTGAACACCCACCAAGGATCCTACATGAAGGGTAGGTATAGCTCTCAAATGGTCGTCTCTGCGGTAATCCTCGTCTTGGTCCACCTCCGAGCTACCTCTAGTCCTGGTACCCTTTTCCTCAGTCAACACTATCCTTCATCTGCACCAAACACAATAAGGTGCAGGCATATGCCGTGTAGGGGTGAGCATAATGATACTCAGTAGGGACCCTGATACCCTCAAGCTCTCTCAAAATACACAAAGGATAAACCACACAACAAGAATTCAACTGAAAACCCTACCTAGGTATATTACCATACAAATAACTAAGTTATCAGTTAAACCCATCTCAATGATGAGGAAACATAATGTACAACTCAAAAGACCAAATCTCAACTGTTCCACAAAGGATGGAATACCATGAAGGTAAGTACCTTACAGGTACACCACACAAAAGAATACCACCAAGGTATTAACATGAATAAAGTACCACACCAGTACACCACATAGAAGAATACCACCAAGGTATCACCACGAAGGTATAGACTGCAAAGGTATAGAATCAGCTCACACCAGGTATATCATAGGTACAATTGCAGAGATGATTAGATGTAACTACCAATTCAACTTACTCTATTAAGAGGTAGACCCGTGTGGGATCCTAAATCATCACTAGACCCACACATGATCCTTGTACATCATTAGACCCACCCAGGATCCTAGTATATCATCAGACCCACACATGATCCTTGTACATCATCAGACCCACAAAGGATCCTAGTACATCATCAAACCCACATAGGATCCTTGTACATCATCAGACCCACAGAGGATACTAGTACATAATCAGACCAACACAGGATCCTAGTACATCATTAGACCCACAAAGGATCCCCTTATAATGTTATAAATAGCTATAGGTTTCCCACATTAAGATTTCTCATCTCTAGGAGGGTCCGCTCCTCGAGCCACTAGTTGATAATCCAACTGCCATTAAGTCCCACAAATAATTATCCCAAAGGACCTCCATGTAATAGGGGTCCCAATGCAACCGACAATGCATCAAACAGACGTCCGGTCTGTATGTTATTGGCCTTTTAGTCCTGAGGCCCCGGTTAGATTCATGCTCGATCCAACCTAACTGTACCCTAACTTTATCCAAAACTGAATTGGGGTGTTCCAAATGATCCGTCTCTCTCTAAGGATTCCGGTTCCGTAGACAGTTCTTCAAACAGACACTCGGTGCCAAAGTTATGGTCAAAAGTGTGGAATGGGTCAAAACTGGTCCGGGTCCGGTCCGACTTGGTCGAACCGACCTGCCCTGACCCGACCTGGGCTAACCCGACTCGGACCGCTGGGTCCATCCCAGCCCACTGGTTCTAGCCCGGCCCGCCGGCGCATCCCGACCCCCTGGGTCCAGCCCTACCTGCTGGGTCCGGCCCGGCCCGCACTGGGTGGCCCAGCCTGGCCGCATGCAGGGGGGAGTCGCATGCCCCCCGCCTTTACTCACCAAATGGCCAAATCCATTAGGTCACCAGCCAACATGCGGGACCCACATATCCCGCTTGGTTCAATTCGGAAGGCCAAAACGTACGACCTCTTCCTCCCAGCGGCGCGTTGTGCGCCGCCATTCAGCGGTCGGCCGAACACCGACCGCCTTCCCTTCGCTGATGCGACACTAGTCGCGACCCTTGCTCATCGGGCGGCGCAGGCGCACGCCGCCACCCTGTCATGCAGCCGGCCACCACCTTTTCTCTGCCATGGCCGACGGGCTGTGACCCTTCTCCAGTGGCACGATCGCACCACCGACTTCTTTGTGGCCGTCCGTAGTGTCGGTCGCCACTCTAGAGTCCCATCAGTTCCAATCACCAGCACCGTTCACCGTCCTCCTTCATCTCAAAGAACACAACAAATATTACACAAAGATTTTCTGAGTGGTCGGGCCATGTTCGTTTGACCTGCACCCTCCACATTAGAGCGGTAGCAAGAAACTCAATTATTTATTGAATCATAAAGAATTGTCAAGAATGGGTAAGGGGGAAATTCAAAACAAAAGTCCCTACATCAAACTCCAATATTTATTCCCCAACCCGCAAGAAGAAAACATCTACGGATCAACTAGTTAGTGAGTTGATCAGTTCTCTTCATTTATAAGAGAAGAACATGGGAAACAATAATCACACAAGATTAAACCCCTACCTCAAAGGTTCATTTATGTGTCGCGAGATGAAAACGGTGAAGGTGAAGAGGGTGCCAACAATCGTCGCTTCCACAATCACGCTTCCAAAGTTAGGCTCGTGAATTGTCCTCTTACTTGATTCTAATGAATGTTCTTCGATGGAGATGACCTTATTCATTTGGAGGAGAAGTTATTCATTAGAGATGGAATGGTTTCTCCATAGCTTTCTCCCAATTATCCACACTTCACCGACCAATCATATCAAAATAAAGAGGTTCCAAAATAAATTAAATTAAGAAGATTAATTTATGTTGGCACAATTAAATGTTAATTCATTTAATTAATTTAATTTGGCTGTAAGAATTAAAAGGGGAGTTGAATGGGTTTATACCATTAAAAAGGGTTCAGGTGGTCCATGCCTTTAATTTCAAAAAGTGGGTTTTAGTTCAGGTGGTCCACACCTCCATAACCCCAAAGAAGGTTATAAGAAAAATAAAAATGTTAAGTATTTTTATTTTTCTATTCCTATACAAAAAATTAAAAAAATAACTTCTACTCTCAACCTTCTACAGTCGAGGTGAAGGTCTCCTTAAGAGAATACCTACACTGCAAGTTCAACGGTGTCCTCGTATTTCAATTCCGAGCACCAGTTTAAAAGTTACAAAAACCCGCTGGCACGTTTACTAAATGTACCCGAAAAAAAATTCAATAATTAATTCCAAGCACACTGGGACTCGGAATCACATGACGTCAATTTTCGTGGACTTGTAAAGTTACCATATAATAATAAAAATTACATGGAAAATTTAGGTCTTTACATTCTCCCCACCTCAGGGCTTTGTATCCCTGTAAGCCATAAGTCAAACTAAGGGAAGAAGTGGGGGTACTGAGCACGTATCTAGGCCTCCCTCTCCCATGTGCCCTCCTGGAGGTTCCAGTGCTTCCATAGAATGCACACTAGAGGTATCGACCACCCATGAAGGACCCGCTCCTCTCAATCCTCAATCTCTAATGGAACCTCCGAAAACGTCTCCCGATCATCGATGTCTAGATAACCGTGTTTGATGACGTGAGATGGGTCGTGCACGTATCTCCTAAGGTGAGATACTGAGAAGACGTAGTTCAACCGGTGAAACTAATGTGGAAGAGATAAGCAGTAAGCCACCTCGCCAACTCTGTTGAGGACCTGTAAGGGTCCAATTATCCTCAAAGATAACTTGTCGCCCCTACCAAATCTCTGCAAACCTCGTCGTGGTGAGACCCGTATAAAGACGTGGTCACCATCCCTGAACTCCAGAGGTCTCCGTAACCTATCTGCATAAGACTTCTGCCTGCTCTGTGCAGTCTTTATCTACTCCTGGATGATCTGCACTTTCTATATGGTTGCCCGTACCATCTCTGGTCTCATGAGTCATTACTCCCTTGGGTCAGTCCATCACAAAGGTGATCTACAAGTTCGCTCGTACAATGACTCAAAAGGTGTCATCCCAATGGTGGAGTGATAGCTATTGTTGTATGCAAACTCCACAAAATGCAAGTGATCCTCCCAACTGCGACCGAAGTCGAGGACGGAAGCACACAACATGTCCCCAAGGGTATGAATGGTCCGATCAGTCTGGCCATCCATTTTAGGATGCAAGGCAGTGCTCAAATGAAGCTGCGTCCTGAAATCCTCCTGCAACCCCTTCCATAGGAGGGAAGTAAAATTTTCATCACGATCGAAGACAATTGCCGAGGGTACTCCATGTAGCCGCACAATCTCCTGCACATAATGACATCCCAAGCTCTCTACTGAACCATGCTCTCTGATCGGTAGGAAGTGGGATGACATGGTAAGTCAGTCAATGATCACCTAGATATAATCATAACCTCTTGATGTACGTTGACGTAATATCACAAATTCCATGGATATCCCATCCAAATTCCACTCTAGGACATCTAAAGGCTGAACCAAGCCTGATGGTACCAGATGCTACACCTTCACTTGTTGACAAGTGAGGAACTGAGAGACAAACTCTACTACTACTTTCTTCATTCCCAGCCACCAGTGTTGTTGTTGTATATCCTGGAAGATCTTCTCCACTATTGGATGTACCACTAGAGGGGATGTGTGGAACTCCCTCAACACTTCCTACCAAAGTGACACTGGTACCATGGTACGTCCTTTGAAAAGGATGATGTGCTCCCCACCTTTAGAAAATCCATCTGGTGCCTGTCATGTGAATATATTAGAACATCAAGCCTCGCAATCAGTGTCCCTACACTACGCCTCCCTGACTCACTGAAGAAGTGGGGGAGTGACTATAAAATACTGAAGATAAACTGCTCCATCTCAATCCAAAAAGGATATATGAAAAGCTTCAAGCTGATTCATCTCCTCACCTAGCAGTTTTATACTAGATCTCTTGTTGAGAGCATCTGCTACAAAGTTTCCCTTCCCAGGAGTATAGACTATCTCATAGTCACAGTCTTGGAGGAACTCAAGCCAACGTCGATGTCTCAGGTGCAGGTCCTTTTGAGAGAATATATACCTGAGACTCTTGTGATCTAAGTAGACTGTAAAACGCTCAACCTTCAAGTAATATCACCACATATTCAAGGAAAAAACCACTACTGCTGACACCAGGTCATGGGTAGTGTAGTTTTTCCCATGCTGTCTCAACTATCGAGAACTATAGGCGATAATTGTTTGCTCATGCATCAGGGCACATCCGAGCCCTGTCCTTGATGCATCACAGTATACTACATACCCTACTCCCTCCTTCGGTAGCCTCAAGATGAGGGAACTAGTTAGCCTCTGCCTCAGCTCTTGAAAACTCCACTGGAATCTCTCCGAACAAACAAAGGGTTACCCCTGCGTTGTCAATGCTGATAAAGGTGCTGAAACTCTAGATAAATCTTGCACAAATCTCTGATAGTATCTAGCCAAATCCAGGAAACTCCATACCTCCATCACACTCTTGGGTTACTCCCAAGAAAGTATGCCTCAATCTTCACTAGATCCACTACAAATCTAGCCTCCAAGATGACATGTCCCAGAAAGTGAACCTCTTGGATCCACAACTGGCACTTCGAGAGCTTACCATAAATCTGGTGCTCTCAGAGTGTGTCTATAACTATCTGCAAATGATAGGCATGATCCTCCTCGGTAGCTGACTAGATCAAAATGTTGTCGACGAAGACGACCAAAAAGTGATAAAGGTATGGATGAAAGATCATGTTCATGAGTCCCATGAACACTTCTGGGTCGTTGGTCATGCTGAAAGGCATAACCAAAAACTCATAATGGCCGTACCGACATCTGAAAGCTGTCTTCTAGACATCCTCATCTCAAACTCTGAGCTGGTGATAGCCTAATTTGAGGTCTATCTTCGAGAACCATCATGCTCCCTTCAACTGATCAAAGTGGTTGTCAATCCTTGGGAGTGGATACTTTTTCTTCATGGTCACCTAGTTCAGGTGCCGATAGTCAACACAAATCCTCAAGCTCTCATCCACCTTCTTAGCGAACAAAATTAGGTCTTCCCAAGGAGAAAAACTGGGACGAATGAACCCTTTACCCTGTAAGTCCTCCATATGTACCCGCATCTCACGAAGCTCCACAAGAGCCATCCTATATGCTGGTGTAGATATCAGTGTCGTCCCGGGGTACAAGTCAATGTGAAATTCCACCTCTCTGTGAGGAGGTAGACCTAGAACATCATTATGGAGGACATCTGTGTACTGGTCCACCACTATAGGATAGCTCAGTCTCTCCACATCAACTGCTCTGAGGGTAAGGCTAGCCAAATGATGAGTGATTGGCTACAATCTCCTCCGGGTAAGTCCATCCTGTGCTAAAAAGAATCCCTTCTCGCTGGTAAAAGTAAACCTAGTCCCATCCGTGTGGACACACCAACTTTTCACCTAATACAGTCAATCTGAGCATGGAATATAGATAACCAGTCTACACCCAAGATGACATCGTAAGGCCTCGACGCTGCTACTAGGAGATCCCAGCAAAAGCTCTCTCCTCCTATAGTAAGCTCACACTACTGAAACCAGTGCATAATCGTCAAATCCTCTCCCGTAGAAGTATCTATCAATAAGGATTGAAAAAATGGCTCCATAGGAATCTCCGAGCTCCAAATGAGGGTAGTGGAAATAAAAGAATGACTAGAACATGTGTCTATAAGTACTGAAGCTAAGGTGTAATAGCCATAGATCACACCTCGTATCATCTCCGGTGCGCTATGGTCGTAGGCCTCAACTGCTTGGAGATGAGCTTGACCCTATCCTCCTACTCCCTGTGGTTGGGGTGGACCACCTGGTGGTGGTGGAAGTAACATCTTGAATGGTCACCCACCGCCAGCTACCCGTTCAGCTCATCTTCCACGTCCACCTACTCCCTACGGACCTCCTCGGTCGAACCTTTGTCTCTACCAGGGCGGTCACTCGACCGTCTCCTGATCATCATTACGACAGGTCAGGAACTCACGAGCCATGTGACCCTGCCATCCGCATGTGAAACACTTCCTGCCCCTCGAATGTATGGATCTGTCTCATATGACCCGCACAACTGACCCCAAATCCTGCGGTCGTCCCCCCATATGTCTTGTCCTCTTGGACCTCTACAAAATCTGTCTACTGCCAGCTATAGAAGATTCTTCTAACTGATGCTCGGTGGTGGGTCTCTCTACTAGTGACTTCTCAGCAAGAAAAATCTCCACTAATAGGGCTCTCTCTAACACCCCCTCTTGCGTCGGGATGCTAAGAGAAATCATCAAAGCCTTGATCTCCTACCTGAGTCCCTGGTCAATGGTCTGGGCACTGAGGAATGGGTCTTGCACCATATCAGTTGAGTAGTGTGAGAGGTTGGTGAACCTCCCTTAGTACTAATCCATAATCATGACACCCTACTACAGATGAAGAATCTATTGTATGCGCACAGCACAAAAGAGTCACTAGGACAAAATCTACTCGAAACAAGATCTCGAAGTCTTCCTAGAGAAGCGTCACCTCATCGTGAATCTAGAGCATCAAGATCCACCATCTGCCTACTGCTTCCTATAGAATACTGGTGGAAAGGATCACCATGAGATCAGCTAGTGTCCCTACCAGTCAGAATACTCTAACCATGGACTCCAACTAATCCTCAGCCACCTGTGGGTCCGTCTCACTCCTGAACCTGGGTGGCCTCTGGTGATGGAACTCATACAACGTTCTCAAGAGGCATGCACTCTCTGCTGCTGGGGATGGTGTAATTGGTGGCCCAATAGGTAATGGTACTGTTGGTGCCTCCGCTGATAGAGAGCCCTGCATCGAGGCCTCATCCCTCGGTGGGCTATTAGTGTGTACTATACCCGGAACCCTAGATGGATGTATGCGTGTAGGCATCCTGAAAAGAAACAGGTGCACCATTATCAATAAGATATACTTGGTGAGCTGACTTCAAGAGATCACAGAGAAAACTCTTCAAATCACACACACAATCAGTGTTTTCGTGTACTGAGTCAGAAATCAAAAGTCAGGGTCTTGGTGTATGGATACGTCGACTGCCGCACCAACATTGGATTCCCTAAACAAAAAAACACAGTAAATACACTCAACACTATTGTCGTTAAGAATATCAGAGTCTTATGATCTACTATAGAACCTATATTTGATACCAATTTGTCACGAACCATCCCCCGAGGCTCATATCGTGACTACCCCAAGCCCGTCTTCCATAGGCCAGAGGCTGACGACTAGTACCGAAAGGCTAATTCCATAAAACTAGGAAGGCATTTCCTTTATAACCTGTAAACTCACACAAACCAAGAAAAAAGAAATATATAAACACAAGAAAACTGTATAGTAAAAGGAGTGCATACAGTAAGTAAAAGGGGACAGAATACAAGCCCAACTGGAAGGTACAAGGAAAACTCGAAAGTACAAGTAAACTGAACAACTCTTGTGAACACCTGCCAAGGATCCAACCTGAAGGGTAGGTACAACTCTTGAATGGTCATCTCTGAGGTACACCTCATCTAGGCCCACCTCATAGCTACCTCAAGTCCCGGTACCCTCATCCTTAGTTAGCAATGTCCGTTGTTTGCACAAAACACAATAATGTGCGGACATAGCCTGTGAAGGGGTGAGTATAATGATACTCAGTAGGGACCCTGAGAACCTCAAGGTCTCTCAAAATCCACAAAGGATAAACCACATAGTAATAATTCAACTGACAACCATAATTAGGTATATTCCCATACATATACCTAAGTTATCAAGTAAACCCATCTCAATCATGAGGAAACACAAGGTCCAGCTCAAAAGCAAAAAGCTCAACTGTTCCACAAAGGAAGGAATACCACGAAGGTAAGTACCTCGCATGTACTCCACATAGAAGAATACCACCAAGGTATTACCACAAAGGAAAGTACCACACATGTATGCCACATAGAAGAATACCACCAAGGTATCACCATGAAGGTATATACCACAAAGGTATAGACTCAGATAACACCAGGGATATCTTAGGTATTGTAGTAGAGATGATTAGATGTAACTACTAATTCATCTTACTCTGTTAAGAGTCAGAACCATGTAAGACCCTAAATCATCACTAGACCCAGATATGATCGTAGTTCATCGTCAGACCCACACAAGATCTTAGTTTATCACCAGACCCACAAAGGATCCTAGTACATCATCATACCCACACATGATCCTAGTACATCATCAGACCCACACAGGATCCTAGTACACAATCAGACCAACACCGGTTCCTAGTACACCACCAGACCAACACAAGATCCTAGTACATCATCAGACCCAAAAGGGATCATCTTCTCATGTTACAAACAGCTATAGGGTTCCCGCACTAAGCTTTATCATCTCCAAGAGGGTCCACTCCTCAAGCCATTGGTCGATACTCGAACTGCAAATAAGTCCCATGAATAAGTATCCAAATGAAATTCCATGTAATAGGGGTCTGAATTCAATAGACGGTGTGTCGAACAGACTCCCGGTCTATAAGTTATTGGCCTTTTAGTCCTAAGGGCCCTGTTAGATTCGTGCTCGATCCAACTTGACTATACCCCAACTTTATCCAAAACTCAATTGGGATGTACCAAAAGGCCGGTCTTGCTCCAAGGTTTCCAGTGTTGTAGATTGTTCTTCAAAAGGATTCCTGATGCCAAATTTATGGCCAAAAGTGTGTAATGGGTCGAAACTGGTTCGGGTCTGTTCCGACTCGGTCAGATCGACCCAGCCTGACCCGGCCTGGGCCGACCCGGCCCGAGATGTGCGTTCTGGCCTAGCGGCCCAACCATGCTGCATACTAGGGGGAGTCGCACGCCCCCCACCTTTACTCACAAAATGACCAAAGATGTTCGGTTTCCAGCCAGCACGCGGGATCCGCGTGTCCCGCTTGGTTCAATTCGGCTGGCCAAAATGGTAGGCCACTTCCTCCCGGCGGCCCGTCGTGTGCCGCCCCTCCATGGCCGGCTAAATGTCGGCCACCTTCCCTTCACCCCCACGACAATAGTTGTAACCCTTGTTTTCCGGGTGGTGCGGATGAGCGCTGCCGCTCCATCGTGCGACCGGCCGCCACTGGCCGATGGGCTGCGACCCTTCTCCAGTGGTGCAGTCACGTCGCCGCCTTCGTCGTGGCTAGCCAGGGTGCTGGTTGCTGCTCTCAAGTCCCACCGGTTCCATTATTCTGCACTGATCGTCGTCCTCATTCATCTCAAAGAACAAAAAAATATTACACAAATATTTGCAGATTAGTCGGGTTATGTTCATTTAGCTTGCACCCTCACCATTAGAGAAATAGCGAGCAGGTCAATTATTTCTTGAATCACGAAGAATTTTCAAGAATGGGTGAAGGTAATGTTCAAAAAAACAATCCCTATACAAACCTGCAATATTTATTCCCAAACCTGGAAGAAGAAAACATTTGCAGATCAACTAGTTAGTGAGTTGATCCACATTCTTCATTTAAAATAGAAGAACATGGGAAAAAATAATCACAAAAAATTAAACCCCTACCTTGAAGGTTTGTTGATGTGTCACGAGATGAAAATGGTGAATGCGAAGAGGGTTCCAAGGATCGTCTCTTCCGCAATCACGTTTCCAAAGTCAGGCTTGTGGGTCGTCCCCTTCATTGTTTCTGAAGAATGTTTTTCGATGGAGATGGAATTCTTCATTTGGAAGAGAAGTTATTCGTTGGAGATGGAAGGTTTTCTCCACAACATTCTCCCAATTCATCACACTTCGCCAACCAATCCTCTAAAAATAAAGTGGTGGCAAATTAAATTAAATTAAGTAGATTAATTTGTGTTGGCACAATTAAATGTTGACACATTTAGTTAATTTATGTTGGATCCAACAATTAAATGGGGAGTTGAAAGGCTTTATCCCATTAATGAGGGTTTGGGTGGTCCCTGCCTTTAATTTCAAAAAGGGGGTTTTAGTTCAGGTGGTCCCCACCTCCATAATCCCAATGAAGTTTACAAGAAAAATAAAAATGATAAGTATTTTTATTTTTCTATTCATGTACAAAAAAGTGAAGAACTATCTTCTACCCTAGACCTACTACAGTCGAGGTGAATATCTCCTTAAGAGAATATCAGTGCTTTGAGTTCAACGGTGTCCTCATATTTCAATTCCGAGCACCAGTTTAAAAGTGACAAAAACCCACTCACACATTTACTGAACGTACCCAAAAGAAATTCTGAAATTCATTCCGGGCACAATAGGGCTTGGAATCACATGTCGTCAATTTTCAAAGACTCATAAAGTTCACATATAATACAAAAATTTAATGGAAAATTTGGGTCTTTACAAGATAGGCCCAATATAGCCTTCAATGTTTCAAGTGACCTCTTGGTTTTGTTTTTAAATTCTTGTTTAATTGTTTTTCCAAAAAATAATTAGATCATTTTTAAGAAATCTTCAAATTTTAATTATGTAAAAAGTAATATAATATTTTATAAATATATTTCACATGGTATTATCACTAAACATTTATAAAACCCCTTACTAGGAAAAATAATTGCTCACCATATGTTTAAAATTTATTTTACATAGCTTGGGAAGAATTTATTTGAGGAAGTGGCGTACCTGAATACTTTTATTTTAATTTATTTTATTTTGTAAAATGTTGTTAATTTGTTATAAATTTATCTATTTCTACATAACCTAGACTGAAAAATTTCTTGGAATGTGATAAATACTGTGCATTTTTTCAGTTTCTTTAATTTAAAAAAAAATACCCAATATTTATATGAGATAAACCCAGATGAACGGGTTCAGGTATTTACATACGGTATAGTAAATAATACTATCCATTAAAAAAGAATATGGATGTTTAATATAAATGTAATTTCCAATGAAAAATTATTATAATAAAGTGATTGTTTTAATATAAAGTTGATAATCACAAAAGAAAGTGAGACTGAACAATAATTTTTTATCATTTGGTAAATTTTAATTCAAATCCCCTTAGATGAGATAATTAAAATTTAAACTTAAAATTACACGAATAATGATATTAAATGTAAAATTAGTTATATATACACCACATTAATGTTAATTGGTTCATAATAACAATTAAGTCTTAGTTAAATGTAAATTAAGACAAAATCTCTTACCACACACTTTCCCTTAGTCGAATGTGATTTAACCTCATGTATAATGTTTTTAATCATGATATTAACTTATTCAAGAACCATATTAATATTTATTATTTCATATATTATCCTTTTATAACATCCCATCACCCATTATTTAATAACCTTTCATTATTTTTATCTTTTTAAGTGTTAATTTCTTTGTTTTTCGAGTATGTTTGGATTTGTTATTTTGTGTCCCTCTAAATTAAATTAATATTTTATCATATACAGAATTTAAATAATGATATAAATATCATATATATTCAGTATATTTTTATTTATATTAATCCATAAATTTTGGTGATATGAAATGAAATACACTATTCTTGGAGATGGTGGGCTATACGTACGCATGAACACTGTTGTCACTTTCTTGTTGCATTGAAAGAAATAAAAGTAAATGATATATATGTATATTATCATTATAGTAACATTATTATTTAATATATATCATATATTTTCATTAAACCCATACTTAATACATTCCATGTATAGCGTGAATGAATCCCATCGCTTCACAAGGCGATAATCTTCTATGCACAAGAATGACATTATCGTATTCCCAAAAAATGGAAAGCACAAAGGTATGTGGGATATAATAATTAAAGAAGAAAAATAACATAAAATATATCATATATATCATATAAAAATTTTAAATTCATCATTATTCACAACATTTAAAGGTGGTGATGGAAAAAGGAAAGACATCGGTTCGTGAGGTGGTAGTCCATCGTACACACGAATGGTGATTTTGTAACCCATTTGATGAAAGTGTGTGAATTTTTAGGTCATATAATTTTCCCAAAAAAATCTATGTATATTTAATATACTAAATTTATTATATAATCATGGTATAATATGAATACAATGAGGTGGATAGGAAAATAAAATAAGACTGATTTTAGAAGAACATTGCCTCTTCTTTGGGTTTCCTCCTTAGGTTTGCACTAAAACCATAAAAGGTTTTATTTATGACCAAACAAAGGCTTATAGGATAAGGTTGAGAGAATTGGGGATTTATTTAGGTATATATCTTTCGATCCAAATGGCTTGATAGGTGTGAATAATTGAGGGTGTGAGTGCCTTTTTATCATTGAGGAGGAGTGACATTCTTGCAAATACTCAAAAGCATTTACTATTGGGAGGTCAATCTTACCTCAAGTTGATCCATGATTGATAATTTATGGGGTTCATGGATTATGTGTTCTACAAAACCTCAATAACACAATATAACACATGTTTTAAGCATCTTGTTCCTTAAAACCTAAGTTTCATTATCTTGTCATTTTTATTTTTCATTATTGTAACTAGTTTTATAACCTAATAATTTTATCTATTAAGACTAAAAAAATGATTCTTAATATATAATTTGAGACCCATGATTCTAAATATTATATATAATTTATATAATAAAAATCCAATGTCTGTTTACAATTAATTTTATCACAAACTCAAGTAATGTGAAAAAACATCGCTTAAATCGTGACCATGCTAACCGAGTTTTTTACTATTCAATGGTCAATACGATTATTCTAATAGAAAAATTGGTCTATTAATTTGTTATAATTTTTATTTATTAACTTTTAAAAATTAATAGACAGAATATAGAATTTTTAGTAATTTTAAATCAATTAATGAAATATCATTTATTATAAAATAACATTAATGTCATTTTGACACTATTAATTTCATTTGAATTTAAAAATTTAAAGAGAATTATTGAGTTAAAATATAATAATTTAAAATATATGTAACATGATATATTCATCTAAACAAATAATTTAACATAATAATTCATTCAATTTACTTCACTTATAATATTTTTAGTATCATTTTTTTTATTTTATTGTTAACTAAAGACATGGATCCATTATCTCCCGGCAAGCTCCCTTGAGAACTATATTACTTAAACTTGGGTTTCCTCCCCCTGGTGAGGAAGCGCCATCCTATGAAATCCACTAATTTCTTCTCTCTTTTCCTTTGATTATGATTCCTTTGTACATATCTCTCTCCTTCGACGAACTCAGTTTTTTGTGTTATTCTTCGATGGTGAGTAGACCTCCTACTATATCTTCCCTTTATTATAACCCTGGGGTTTCTCCAATCATTATATATTTTCCTAGTATTATGACTATTGTTTTTGGGCCTTTGATTACGAACCATCACGGCTATACCGACTAGATCTGCCATACTATATTCCATTTTTGGTCATGTTCGGTGTTCTTCTCAGTAATTTTGGATGTGATGGTGGCTTTTGGTTATGGTTCGATGCTATGGGACTTGCCTATATCTTCTGATATATCCATGTTTCAGTTTGGTGGTTCATTTTTTTCAACCTCTAAATTGACATCTTCGATTGGTGATTGTGTTTTTTTAAGGTAGTAGAGTTTTTTTAATGGTTATATTTATTTTGGATGGATTTTTTTGGTTTTCTATTCCTGTAAAGTGTGGATCACTATGGAGTTCTCCATCAACTTTACTATGCCTTGGAATCAAGGTTTGGTGCTCTCATATTATTTGGTATGGTTTGTTGGTTCTAAAGAAGTATTTGTGAGTAATTTTTTTAGAAAACCATTATAAAAACCCATGATTGATGTACATGGACATTAAATTAATTTTTTTGGAATACTTAAACATTACAAAAATAGACACCCAAATACCATATTAGTTTAGTGTCTTTGGAAACATGGAACACATTATTCTAACTCGGTGAAAGATCTTCATCATCTCCCATAAAGATATACCCCTTTAGTTTTCCTACCTAAAACCTTTCTTTATATCATGGGGAAAATAAAACATTAAAATGGTGATCTAAAATGCTCAGTAAGGGTAACCATGGAGAACATAAAAAATATAAACATGAGAATGTAAAAACATGACCATAAATTTTAAATATCAAAATCTTGAGTCATGAAATAAATCTTGGTATTATGTAAGAAATAAATCATAAAGAAATAAGAACCATGATAAAATATAATTGGCATAAAATATGGAATTCTTGAAAACAAATAAGCCGAGAAAATCATTTTCATATTATCCAAGGCTCATTTATAAGACCATCATAGCGGACAATGTCCATTACTGAGCCATATTTACTTACTGTTCCAACCCTATATTAATGAACAATAAGAACATAGTAATAATAGGGATAGAAACATAACCCTATTAAATAATTTCATCTTATATGGAAAATAATTTTGATAAAACCCTTGATATTAATTCTTATGGAAAATATACTTTCTTCTTCAAAAATGTTTTTTTTCCCAAAATGTCACGAAATTTTAAAATAATGAAATTTATTTGAAAATAAACATGATATTTTATAAAGTAATCTTCATGGAAATAAGGAATTATGAATGTGTAAAAATCCACTCATGCCGTATAAGTTAAAAAACATTCTTCTTGTTCTTTTGTCAGAAAAGTCAAAAAGTACATCATACCAAAAATAGAAAAATATTTATTTCATATCACTTAATAAAAATTCAAAAATGGGAACCATTTAATTTAAAAAAATTTAGAAATAAAATTTTGGAATAATTATTTTGGAAACATGGACGTGGTTGATAAATATACCCCAGTAAATACTTACGAACAAACAAACTTGGATAACAATGAGATTGAAAATTTATCCCTTACCTTAGGTATGATATGCTTCATATGTATCCAATCCTCCTGTATAATGATTTAATTAATTTTAATGATTTATTCAAGAATCATAGTCATTTTTATTATATCATATATGATCATATTTTCATCTGTTTGTTAGTAACATCTCATTATTACTCGTTATTCGAGTATTAACTCCTTTATGTTCTTATGCATGTTTGGTCGATTGAGTTTCAGTTATCCTTATATTTTCATATTTATATCATTAAAAAATTATTTTTATATAATATATATCATATTTATGTATTATTTACATTTATATAATCATGCATTAATGGATATCATTTAGAGAAAATCACATCACATCGTGGAGATGGTAGGGTGTACGCATGTACGAGAGATGATAACATTACTTTAATTATGAAATGATATTGAATTAGATGGTATAATTTTTATTAAAAAATAAATAAATTGTCATAATAATCATATATAATAATTATTTCCATCATTATACCCATCCATGTCAAGTTGTGGTGAAAAATAGATTACACCTGGGCATGGATACAATAAGCCGTACATACCCATGCATGGGGATTTTATTTTTCATAGGATGAATAAGAGGTGGAATATGGTTGTTTCATAATTATAATAAAATATCAGTATATATTTTATACTTGAGTTATTACTTTATAATTAAACAACTCATGAATAGTAAGTAGAAGAATAAAGAAGTTCGAAAGAATTGATAGATGAGATTACCTCTTCTTCGATATGCTTCCTCTAAATACCCTCTTAGAGCACTAGAGTTGGTCTTTTAAGAAGACAATAACCTCGAGAATGTTATTAGGGATGGTGATAAGGAAAATGTAAGGGGATTATAGGGTTTTAAGTATATAATAAATGTGAATAAGTGAGGGAGGATGTGCTCTTTCATAATTGATGTGAGAGGCACTTTTGAAATCCTCAAAAATATTAATTTATAATAAAACCAACACCCATCCAAAACCTAAAAAATGACCCATATTAAAATATTATATTAAATAATGTTGAAATATAATAATAAAATAATATTTTTACCAGAATATATGTCAATTTAAACATTATAGTTTTAATTAACACTTAGTTATTGTATTTAATTTTTAAATAGGGTTAGAGATACTTAAATATTAAGAGGGTGAAATATTTATTTATTTAATTCTAATTTGAACATAAATAAGTAAATTAAATAGTTTTATACCATATAATAATAATAATATATTTTTCATAAAAAAATTATGATTTTTATATAATTTAATAAAACATTGTTCTCGCAAACAACAATAGTGTCGATTTTGATACTATTCAATTCATTAATTTTTAAAAACATGAAAATAAGATGTTATAATCTAAAAAATTAGGTTATTATATCCCTATGTGGTATAGGTAATATATAAAAATTATTGGACATATTAATTAGCTAAAATTATATTTATTTTAATATTTGTAATAACATTAATTTGATATTTCTATTAATAAAATAATTACTAAATCAGTTTTGTATAATTATTTAATATACTTATTTTTAAATTAAAAATTAAAAATAAAATACTATTATGCATATAAATATACTATATTTCAGAATAATATATGTAGTCGAATATATCTTCTAAAAAAGCCAATATTAAAAATGTTATACATATTAAATTATGAATTGACAAGTTTAACATCACTTCAAATAAAATAATATAAGTGTCATAATCTATTCTATAAGGATCCAAATGATTAAAAACAAGACCATTGGATTATAATGGTCTTTATATACTCTAAAAATAATATTTTGTCAAGTTTTTTGGTATTTTAATATTTTTTTTATCATTTTAATGAAATTATTTTATTGAGTTTTCATCAATTAAATAATTTATACATCATCAATTTATAAGCCTTTAAGATAATTTTTAATTTCTTAAAAATTAAAAATAAATTACATTGAACAATAAAAATATTTTATCTTTAAAATTAGTATTTATAGTCTAATATATCTTATTTATAGCCTTATTTTAAAAATGATATATTATTTAATACATGAATGCGGCACCTTTAAACAATCATTAAATAAAATATTATAAATACCATTATATCTCCCAAATGACCCCAAAACATCAAAAAGAAATTTATATTATAGAAATATGTTTATTAAGTTAAATGTTACCACTTATATTCATTGATACCACTCATTTTTCTATATGTAGACACATAATATATATTAAAGACAAAGAAAATGACACTTGTGTCTTTCTTTGATTTAAATATTATTTATATCATTTTCATGGACAATTGTCTATTAAATGAAATAATTTTGATCCTTAAGTGTTTAAGGTAGAATTAAATTCATCAAATATTTTTTTTCATCTGTTTTGGTTATTTTATAGTCATTATAATTTTATTTTTAACCTAAATTACATAAATCACCATTTACCGTGGTAACAAAATTCACCGTGGTTACTATTCATATTGGTCAAAAATAAAAGAAAACTACTTAAAAAATTTGGACTTCCTGAATAAAAATTTGAAATCCAATATTACAAATTCAAAACACATAATATTCAAAATTAAATTTAAAATAAAACTGGTAAAATGTTATGAAAAATATTTTTTTTTTGGAAAAATTCCCCTTTTAAATGGACAATTTTTTGTACAAATTAATATATAAAATTATTTTAAAAACACATAATTGGATAAAAATGGAATAATTAAATTTTAAAACTAATGAGAAACAAAATTTTACTATGTAATGAATTTAAAATAAAATAAAGTTTTCAATAAAAATCAGTATTTTCACTATTCATAAAAAAATGAAACTTATCAAAAAAATACCAAAAAATCAACTTATGTAAATTTTTATGTTTATCATTAAAAGAAGAAGTTTATTTTATCAAATTGAATATAATTTTGTTTTAAAAAAATAGATTTAAATTGGGTGCTCCATTAAAATGTGGCAAAACTGCATTTTTTTTGAAAAATACTTCTTTTATTCAAAAAATTAAATTTGTTCTTATATAATATCTAAAAAACATATATGCTGAGTTTTAAACATTAGATTCAATACATAAAGAGTGATTTTATTATTTTATAGACTCACTTATTTTCATTTAAATAGTTTTTAGAAGGATTTTAATACTATTCGTACCCGCTATTATAATGATTAGGTTATAATATTATTTGTTCAATTATACGGGGTCTTGGGTAAAATTAATTCTATAAAAAGAATTTGGAATTGTTTGTAACACAATCCAAGAATATTGTTTCATACACTGCAAGATAATACAGTGTTGTGTATAGTGAAATCTAATCTTGGTGCAGCGTACAACACAAGGCATCAAAGAAATTAAAAAGAATATATCTCATAAAATCTTGGGATGTTACACCCATGCCATTCTATGAGGTGCTCAGGCATGGTATTTTCTTCTTCATCTCTCAATTAATTGACATATTGTAAGTGTAAATGTTGGGTTCCTGATGATTCGATGCAATTTGTGCATTTCTCGATGATGATATTGGTGCTCAACATTGATGAAGACGGATCCCAGACACTTCCCCACCAATGATATGTGACGGGTGGTGATGATGATGGTGAATTATTGTAACATCCCAAGAAACTCAAATAATATTTTTGTAAATTAATTTTTTTTTCTGAAATATATGGTTCTTTATTAAATATTTAAAAGTTTTGAATATAATCTATTATTTTAAGAAAAAATATTTAAAAGTAATTTTGAGATTATAATTTGAATGAAAATATTTAATTTCATCTTTAAACAAATTATTTATATTGTAATGATAAAAATAATATTAGTAAAATATATTAATATTTTACTAAAACAATACATTAGTAGATGTACTGAAACATCACTTTGAGATATTTTTTTAATAAAACATACTTTTCTTAATAAATACATGTGTTTATTTAGAAATACATTTACTTACAGTTTAACAGAATTTGTGTACTTTAAATAAATTATTATTTTCATGTATTATAAGATATAATATTAAAATTTCAAATGATTTATGTAGAATTATTTTCATCTAATGTAGGTATTATAAGTTCAATTTTTTTAAAAGTTCTTTATAAACATTTAAATAGTAATAAAAAAATTGAGGTGATATAATTTAAAATAAAATAAATATTCATATTAAGGTAATATATTTCATTATAAAATATAAATTATGATATTTTTAAAAATAAATGGTTTATTATAATACAAATATTATTTTTATAAAATTGGATTATAATTTTTTAGAATTTGTTTTGAAAAATTATGAATTCAAATCAATTGTTATTAAAGAAATGAAATAAAAATAAAAAATAAAAATAAATATGAATTGAGAAATTGGGTTGGGGGTTCTTGTTTCATAAAATCTCAAAGAAAATAGGTGATCGAGTATTGAGGGGAAGGCTAAGTGAGGAATGAGGGAAATGATGAAGAAACTATACTTCATTTGGGGATTAACCCAGGTGAGGAGTCGTGAACCTAGAGATCGAGCGGTGATATCAGGCTGGAGGGAAAGGTCGGCCACCAATGAACCAGGGGATGTTGATGAAGATATGAGAAAGATAGGGTTCATTTCCATCCAAGATCCGTATGGATTAATTTTTGATTTCAGTTTTTCTTCAACCTAAAAGAGGCAGGAGTTTAACTGTTTTGGTTTTTAAGAATTCGAATCTTTCTGTTTTTTATTTTTCTTATTCTAATCACTCTCCTCAAGTTATTTTGTATCTCGTTTTTGAATCAGAGAACTGAAAATGAGAAGAAGTATTTTATTATGGGTTTTAGATGTATATTCGACTAATTCAGATCTCTTTTTAATGTTAGTTTAAATTATTTGGATAATTTTTCTTTGGATATCTATGTAGACATAATTTTAAATCATTTTTTTTTTCTATTTTTCTATCAATGTTTTGGGATTGTTTTTATTTAGATATATACATAATCTTGCTTTGAAAGCTTTTTGATGACTCTATTTTGAAATTTTAAATAAACCCCTTTGTTCGGCAGCTTATCAATTATTTATCAATTCATATCACTACACAATAGAGGATATAGATATGAATTACTTATACCTTTGTGAAATTGTAAACTGAAAGACCATTTTGTTAGTCTAGAGAGAGTGAGAGTTTTTTCAAAGCTACCAAAATAGAAGAGTCTTCGCATGTGTTTGGATAATAGGTAAGTGATTTATTTTAAACCTGTCAAAGTTATTTTTAATTTTAATTTATTTTAATTCTGTTATAAGTTATTTTATTTAGTTTATTGAAAAATATTTGTGAATGAAAACTAAAATTTTTGATATAGGTATCCCATTTAATATCATATTAGTGAGGGATTGATTTTATTTTAAATTTATGAATTTTTATGGGTTCTATACTTCATAAAATTTATTTATTTTCTCTTAATTGTGATATTTTGTTTTGGAGAACCCTTAGAAAGGGATTAAATTAAATTTCATAAAAAATTAGGATTAAATTTGAATTTGTTCTTTTGAAAGGGATTTTATTTTAATGATTTTATTTTAACAGTTATATTTCATATGTATTTTAAAATTTCAAGATATTTTCATTTATCAAATTAATGTTTTATTTTTTATTTTGTGTTAAATATACTGTAATGGTTATTCTTGTTTTTCAATTTATCATATATGGTTTTGTAAGGGATAAATATGTATTTATCAAAGTTTTTTTTTTGAATTTGAATTCATTATGTTTATATGTTAAAAATTTCATGTTGTATATATATAGGTAAATTTATTTTTATTCAAACAGATATATATAAATATCAAGTTCATAACTATTATTTAACTAATTATTGATGATTATTTATATAAGTGAAATCATGTATTATTTATTTAAGAAAACAAAAGGTTAAGAATTTAAAAAATTTAAGAAATGGAACCATGTCATATGAATTTCATTCATAAATCATGATTATGGCCATACATCATTGATTTTACATGAAATTTCATACATTAATATATGTAAATATATATTTATATACATATAAGAATGTACATTGAATAAATTTTTTTATTTATCAAAACTGCCTACAAAAAATAATTTTTATGAGATTATGAATGAAATTTTAATTACATGGATGTTAATTAACCTTCCATATAAATATTTAAAGTCTAAGTATCAAGAGATTTGATCTTTTCAAGTCTAAAAAGTGATTTTCCATGAAGGTTTATATTTATACATTTATATATAAATCTAAGTGCATATGTATTTAATGCTTGTTTATATTTTAAAAAAAACACCAGTGGAAAACATATATATAATAGTAAGAAAATATGAATTTTTTTATAAAATTAACACGTGAACATTATAAATATGATAGAGAATGAGGATTGAACCCATCCCTCAAGAAAGTTGGTAGGTCGAGACAAACTTTAATGTTTCAAGTGGCCTCATGGTTTTTGTTTTCAGAGGCTTTCTTAATATTTTTCAAAAATCACTAGATTATTTTTAAGTCACTTTCAATAAAGAATTACTTTCAATGTGTTATTATATTTTAGAAAGGTATTTTACAATTTATTTATCACTGAACATTTAGAAAACCCCTTATTGGGAAATTTAATGCCCACCCCATGTTTAAAAATTATTTTTGAAGGTTAATTAGAAGTTCAAAGTCAGGAAGATTCGTTAAAGATTTAGTGCACATGAACTAAATTAGATATTTTTTTCATTACTTTTTTACAAATCTAATAAAAATGTAACTTTTGTTTAATCGTATAAAACCTAGACCAGTAAAGTTTATGGTATGTATTAAATTTTTTGTATTTGTTCAGTTTCTTTAATTTGTAAAAAATGACACAACTGTTTTATGTATTGAAACCGAAATAATAGGTTCGGGTCTTTACTGTTTATATCATAGAAACAATCTAAAGAAAATTGTAGATTATAGTTTTTCTCAGCGGTATATTTTATAAGTTTAGTAGTTATAAATTTTCTTAATTTTGAAGATAGAAATTTAGAATTTCCATCTTCCAATGAATGAATTGCAAGGGAACAATTCTTTTAAGGGGGGATAATGTAACATCCCTAGAAATTAAAATAGCCTTTTTATAAATTAATTTATTATGAAATATATGGTTCTTCAAATAATATTTAAATTTTTTGAATATATTCTTTTATTTTAAGTAAAACTATTTAAAAGTAATTTTTAAAATTATAATTTGAAAGAAAGTATTCAATTTTTTATTTAAAAAAATTATTTATTTTCCAATGAAAAAATTAATATTAGTATAATATATTAATATATTACAAATAAATTACACAAGTAGATTTAATAAAAACAAATTTCTGTTGTTCTGTCAATTTTTTGTGTTTGTTTTTATTCAGATGTCTGCATCAGCTTGCTTCATAAGCTTGTTGATGACTCTATTTTGAAATGTCAAAGAAACACATCTAGTTAGAATCTTAGCCTTTGTTTATAAACTCTTATAATTGGATAGCATAGGATATGGATATAAATTTCTTCTAATTTAGTGAAATTTCAAGCAGGAAAACTATTTTTTCAGTCCGGGGAGTGTGAGAGTGTGTGAAAAGTAGCATCAGCAAAAGAGTCATCACATGTGTTTGAAAAACAAGTAAGGGATTTATTTTAGACCTATAAAATGTATGTGTTAATTTGAATTTATTTTTAATTTTTTGATAAGTAATTTAATTCAATTTGTTTAAAAATATTTTTGAATGAAAACTAAATTTTTTGATATTGGCATTAAATTTAATTTCATATTAGTAAGGGATTGATTTTATTTTCAACTTATGAATATTTACAGAATATATACTTCTAAAAATTTATTTAATTTCTCTTAATTATGTTAATTTATTTTGGATAACCCTTAGTAAGGGATTATATTAATTTTCACCAAAAATTATGTTTAAATGTGAATTTTTTCTGATAAAAGGGAGTTTATTTTTATTGAAATTTTTTATTTTAATTATTTTATTTTTAAAATTATTATTTTTAAATATTTTAATTTTGTAAGAGATTTTCATTTGTAACAACAATGTTTTATTTTATAATTCATGTTAAATCTACTAAAATGTATATTTTTGTGTTGAAATTTATAATATATGTTTTTGTAAGCGATAAATATATATTTATTAATGTTTTTGTATGTATTTGAATTAATTTTCCTAATACGTTATAAATTCCATATTATATATATATATATATGTAAATTTATTTTAATTAGAACACACAAACATATATATATATATGTGTGTGTGTGTGTGTGTTGTTATCAAGTTCATAACTATTTTTTAACAAATTCTTGATGATTATTTATATATGTGAAATCATATATTTTTTATTTAAGAAAATAAACGTTCAGAATTTATGATTTTTATTAAATGGAATCATGTCATATTCATATCATTCATAAATCATGATTATGGTCATATATCATTTATTATCCATGAAATTTCATGCATTAATATAAGTAAATATATATTTATATACATATAAACATGTGCATTGAATAAATTTTTTCTTTTTTCAAAACGACCAAAAAATGGATTTTTATGATATTATGAATAAATTTTTAAGTACATGGATATTAATCAACCTTAAATGTAAATATCCAAAGTCTAATTATCAAGATATTTAGTTGTTCCAAGTCTAAAAGTGATTTTCCATGAAGGTTTATATTTATACATTTATATATAAATATAAGTGTTTGTGTATTTAATGTATGTTTATATTTTCAAAACAAAAAATTTAGTGGAAAAGTATATATATAAGTAAGGTAAGTTGAATTTTATTTTTCTTATAAAATTGGTACTTTTACATTGTAAACATGATAGGGAATAGAGAGTGAACTCGTACTTCAAGAAAGTGGGTAGGCCTAGAGAAACATTAATGTTTCAAGTGACCTCATGGTTTTGTTTTCAGAATCCTTATTAATACTTTCCAAAATAACTAGATTATTTTTAAGGTACATTTAAAGAATAATTACTTTAAAATAATTATAATTTTTTATAATGGTATTTTATATGGTATTTTTAACAAACATTTTAGAAAACCCATTACTGGGATATTTAAAGCTCATACATTATTTTAAAACTATTTTCACAGGTCCATTAGAAGTTATAATCTGGGAAGATTTGTTAAATAGTTATCGCACATGAAATAGATTAGATATTTTATTTTTTCCTTTACTTTTGTATAGTTTTATAAAAATTAAAAGTTTGAATAATCCTAAAAAACCTACACAGTTAATGTTCATATTATTTATTAAACATTGTGTATTTTTTCAGTTTATTTTATTTTAAAAAAAATCACAACATTTTTATGTTCTGAACCCAAAAGCGTGGGTTTGGGTCTTTATAATTACCAACATTGATGATGTATATTGGCAAGTGACACGATCCCCACTCAAACGAACAACTCAAGGATTAAGGAATCAAAGCATTAAGTTTTGTGTTTGTGTTTTGAATTTCAAATTTGGAATATGGTTATTGTTACTTTGGAATCCCTCATGTGGTTTGTGGTTACCACTCAACCTTAAATCAACTTTTTTGAAAATAATAAAAAATGAATTCTCAGTCAATCAATTATTCAGTAAATATTTATTGTTTTTTCGTTTCATAAGAATTTTAAATAACTAATTCATCTCTAAAAATTAAAGATAAAATTTTATGATGTAAATAACATATTTATATTTAAAAATAATATTTATAATTGAACCAATGTAGTTTTTCTCCCTTTTCCAAAGTATTATAGAAATTTAAAGTAAGAAAGAAATATTTTTTATATTCTTCTTTACCTAACATGTTATATAGGTAACATTCATTGAAAAGTGTCCTAAAAACTCATATATTTTTAGCCTAGAGTCATAAGAGTAAAAATATAATTTAACATTATAAACTATTTAAATTAAAAGTCGGTTTTCAATTAAAATTTATTTTTTTCACTATTCATCAAAAAATGAAACTTCTCAGAAAAATACCAAATATTTAATCTATTATAATTATTACCATATGATTTTTAAAATTAATTTTAGTTTTTAAAATTAAATTTATAAAAGTGTCAAAATTAAGTTTTTAAAAAAGTTATCCATTAAATGGAAACAAAACCGCCTTTTAAAAAATACATTTTTATGAGTAAAATTGGTTTTCTTTTTATCTTATTCCCATAAAATCTATTGGATGAATTTAGAAAAATACTATATATATAATATTTAAATATCATTAAGATCATCCACTAATTTAATTTATTAAGATAAAATGCCTTCGGCGGATAAAAATAGTTTTTTATAAAAACATTTCTATTATATTAAATTGGTTTTCATTTTCATTTATAATTAATTTTTAACCATTAAATTCAACTATATATTTTCATAAGTTATTTAATACTATACTTAACTACAAATTTAATTTCTAGTATATAATTATCATTTTTGATAATAAAATTAATAGTATTTGGTAAAACATGGTCTTGTATGGAACACAAGCTATCGAAGAATGTTGTTGTTGCATGTAACACAAGCTAACTCAGTATTATATACATTAAAATATAAAGAATGTATTATATTTTTTTAAAATAGTAAATATATTATAAATCCTCAAGATTTTATATTCCGTTCTACGTTTTGTGTTACATGTCATAAATGCTCATGAATAAAAGTTTTTTCTATTATAATTTTTAAGGTGTTACAATATCAGCAGATAAGATGGTGTTTTTAATGTTTCAGATGTAAAATTATATTTATATAAAGAACCCATGTATACATCATGTTTTATTAAGGAAAATATGATGTGAAACCTGCGTTCTAGGGTTTCATAATGAGTTAAATATCACACGGTTGTGTGGAAGGCCTGCACACCATGTAACCTTACCTGGCCAGTCCATCCATGTATAGGGAGTATATACATGGGAACCTGGATGGTCCCAAACACCATGTTACTCAAGATACATTCCATTCACATGATTTCTAAATGATATGTCAGGATGCAGGACATGTCTAGGAATGAAATTAAGAGTAAACCCCGTGCACACTAAGGGACACATTGTGTACATTTCTTTGAATGTTCTACCTATTTTATATCATTATCAAAGACTCATAATTGAACCCATGAGGATTCCTTCTTATGTATAATACCATATAGGATTATATGGTGGAATTTGTTTTTGACATTATAGATTTATCGTGAGGTAGTGAAAGCGGTTTGCTTCTTTTATGCTGAGTTACTGACATTGATACTAAAGAGTGATATTCAGATTGAGATAAAGGTTAAAAACTCTCTCTGACAGCATGAGTAGGTTAGGTAATGGGTCCCCCATTTCCTATACTGGTATGTTTGGGAACCCCCTTTCACTCAATCTAGGGAATGGGTCTTATATCTACAAAGTGGAACCCCTTCTTCATCGAGTGTAAAAGAGGTGTGGGTTCCCCAACCTTTGGGGATCAACACCCCTCAATTGTGTCATTCCATCAGAGAGGTGTGGGTTCCCCATAGCTAATCCTGAGTGATTTTTGATAGGATACTATAATTAGTTCAACACAGAATCCTAGACCTGCAAACAGACTCACCATCCTTATCTATATATAAATATGAGATATGAATCTCTCTCTCTCTCTCCATTTCAGTTACTTCTTTGAGTATAAATATTTATTGGATTTCTTCTCTATTCTTATGGGTTGAGGTTACTATGTTATCATGTTTTCCCTATTTTGTTTTTGATGTTTCCTACTGGGTATGTATATAATATCCAAAGTATGGGATTTTCCTGTATATCTCATGTCTTATGCAGATGATAGACAGTAAGATGGTGAACTTGGCGGGCCTGGTATTGTTGGTTCTTAACAGTGCTCGGTTATTGTGATATCTAGTGGTGGTCATTTTTAGTGTTTGTGAGTAAGTAATTCTTCATCAATTTTTAGGTTTGGAATCCCTTTATTTCTAGTTAAATGTGTATTTTATCCTTCATTATGGATGTATTTAGTACTATAATTATTTGTTCTTAGAGGTTATTATATGGATTGTTTCCTCTTGGTTTATAATAATTTATTTATCTTGTATGATTGTGTTGTACATGGAGGTGTTAATGTGTATTGGTTCATTAGGATAAGGCCTCCCATATGTGTGATATGCTTACTCAGTGCTACTCGCTAATCCTGAGCCTATTGAAGGCAGTCTTGAGGTGTCACTCTCAGCTTACCGCCGATCCAGGTGGGGATCTGGTGGGTCAGGTTGTGACAAATATGGATTCGATCCATGAATATTTCCATATATCACATATTTTTCGGTAACTTTATGATGAATCCCCTATCATTGAATGGGGTGATTTTCAGATTAATATTGATATTATGTTTGAGGAACAATATGTTTAGATTAAATCTTGTTAAGAGAAGGCATTACATGGGTGTGGTATTCCATTTGTTCGTTTCCTATTGAGGAACAGTAGATTAGAAGAGTTTACTTAGAAACACAATTCACAGATTCAGGATCAATATCCCAAGTTTTTTTATGATTGATTTTATTGAGATGATATATATAACCTTGTATTGATTGATGGGATGCTGATGATGTTGTGTATTTTATGTATTTCCCTATAATGATTTTCATGTTCCCTTATTTTAGAGATATTCAAATTTGAGTTTTATATAATGTGGTATTTTGTTTTTGACCCCTTCATATTTTAATTCTCGAGTTTGGTTTTGATTCTCTGGGATAAGAATCATTTGAGTGGTATATGAAGGAAGGGTTTCGAATAATCTGTGTCTTTACATTACATACCTCTCAAGTTATTCTCATCCTCAATAATTAAAACCAAATATGAGAAGGAAAATATAAAGTGATCATAAAGAAACACCTCATGATATACATCTCAAACAAGGATCTTTCTAAAATAATAGCATAACCAACTCATTACAGGGAAAGGTATAAAATCACACAACATTATTAATAACACATCAATCAAGCCAATGTCATATATATCATCTCAATAAAATAAATCATCAAACAACTTGGGAAATTGAGCATGAATTTATGGCTCATGTTCCCAAGTAATATCTTTTAAGACACTAGGATTCCACAAAATATAAACCAAGGGAATAGAATAATTTTTCTATGCCTCCTCTTGATGGTCCTGAATCTCAACATGCCATTCCTCAAATGTCACATAATATTTAATATCCAAATCACCCCATTCATTTACTTGGGAGTCATCACAAAGATACCAAATAAGTTGTGACACATATAAAACCTCATATATTCAATCCATCCATGCGGGGAGTTCCAATCAATATACAACATTACCAACACATTCCAAAACCTTGAAAGGCCCAAAAAATATGGGATAAATCTTACTCCCATATTTGAATATCTACTTCTCATGGTGGTGATATACCTTGAAGAAAACATAAAATATAATTTCTAACACCAGAGGCCACCTTTGATGATAAATATAAGACCTACAATGACCATGAGATATCTTTATTAGCACTTAAATTGCCTTCACCTTCTTAGTTGTGCTCTTCACCAATTATGATTTGATAAATACTAACTCTCCATACTAGGTCCATAAAAATGGGGAAATGAAAGGTTATCCACAAAAATATTTAAATATAGCCCTAAAAATGTTGGAGTGATAACTATTATTATATAAAAACTCAACCATGGGATGGCACTTCATCGATGAACCTCCAAAATCCAAAACACATGCACACGATATGTCTTCCAAAGTATAAATTGTCCTCTTTTTCTGATCTTCCATATGCTTATAAAATTTTGAACTAAGGCATATTTAAGATCCAAAATAAGGTTGGATACTTATCTATACTTAGATGAAAAAATGGAGATTATGATCAGTGATAATCAACATCATAACCTCATAGAGTCTTACAATCATCTCAAAATACTACCTTGATAGAATATCAATTATAAACTCTTTAATAACCAAGAGGTTAGAAGAATCCATAAAACATTATATAATCACCCATATCACATCAAATCCACACTGATCTTAAGGTAAAATAGTCACAAAATCCATAGAGATCTCCCCCCACTTCCCCTGAGGGACATCTATGGGAAGAAGAAACTCATCAGGAACATGATGTCAGACCTTCATCATATGAAAGACCAACCATCGAGTTAGAACACCATGAACAATCTATTTATCCCTAAACACCATAACTGAATCCTCAACGAACAATAAATCTTATCCACACTAGGATTTACTACCAATGGTTAGCTATGTAACTCATAAAGAAGAACCACACACATAATTGGTGGAATTAAGTTCCTTCACTAGAACAATACCCGATTTTGATTATCCTCACACCACCCCTTAGGGGAATATCCACAAACAACATAATACCACCAAATTTAAACCTTTAAATCCACCAATTGATATGATATTATTTATTGAACCAAGTATGACTCCACTTTAATTTGGTAAAACACCCTATACGAGCAACTTCTTCTATATCAAGGATCATCACTATAAGATCCTCCATCACTCTCTAAGCTTCCTAGACTCATGAATAACATCACCACATGACTTCATACTCAACACATCGGTAATAACATTACACTTCCCCGATGTATAAGAAATCTAAGTCATAATATTTAAATAATTCCATCCCCTATTTCCATCAAAAGTTAAAATATCACCAAGGGAAGATATATCACAAGTTCTTATGATTCATGCAGACCATAAAGCGCTCACTGATGAGATAGTGTCTCCACAACTTCAAGGAAAACATGATTGTGAAAAGCTCAAGATCATGGGAAGTGTAGTTACATTCATGGTATCATAAATATTTTGAGAAATAGGAGATAACTACTCTCTACAACATCAAAACACAACCCATGAAAAGGTAAGAATCATAAAAAAAATCATAAAATAAATCCATCCTATGTAAAATTAAGAATAATAGCATTGGATATATTATTCTTCAAATACATCAAATCTACTAGAAACTGGACAATCCATATGAAATCTTGATCCTTTAAGTTCACGGTCATTAGAGGAGTCATAATACAAGGGATGTTCAGAACAAATACCATGTAATGGCCTATTATTCTAGGGAAAATTTGAAGATCTTCAAAATTATTGGGGGATACCCAAGAAATAACCTCCTTGATCTTTAAAGGATCAAAAACAACACCTCATTGAGATACAAAGTTCCCTGATAAATAAAACATAGGGGCTCAAAACATACACTTAGATATTTTTATAAATATTTAATGACAATGAAGAAACTAAAAATGACTCAAAGACGATCAGCATGCTCTTCCTTAGACTTAGAATACACAACCATGTCATCAATAAACACCATGAAAACTTGGTTGAGAAAATCACAGAACACATAGTTCACCAGTCCTATAAATATGAATGGTGTATTCATGAAACTGAATGAACATAACAAAAACCTAGAGTTATCATAATGAAACATGAAGGAAATCTTCAGAATATCCTCTTCTTTTACATGCATCAGATGATACCATAAACACAAATTGATCTTCAAGAACTAACAGGATCTATTAAGATAATCGAATAAATCATTAATTTTTGGAAGAGGGTAATGTTTATTCACTGTCACCTAATTTATGTTGTGGCAATCAATACTCAATCATATACTTCCACCATCTTTCTTCACAAACAAGACTAGTGAACCATAAGGTGAAACACTATGTCAAATAAAACATCTATGTAGAGGATCATCTATCTGAATCCATAGATCCCATAACTAAGAAGTTTATATCCTATATAGAGACATCAATATTATATAAAACACTAGTTTAAATTATATCCCAAATTTGATTTCACATCTAGGGGGTAGCGTTACAATCTCTTCAATGAAAATATCAGGCTACTATTCGATGACCCTAAAAAACCACTGTTTGAACCTTTTCCAAGATTAAAACTAGCTCGATCATCATAGAAGATAAGGGCTCAACATGTATCTATCCCATTTGATGATCCCTCTCACTGATGAACATGACATGATCACTATGAGTATCAAATAATATAACCCTCCTTCTAAAGCAACCAACAATGGTGTGCACCAAATATAACCAGTACATGTCGAGGATGACATAATATAGATATATATAAAATCATATGAAGTATATCAAAGACTTATGTTTCCCTAATAGTAGATCAAACTATATACATACATCAAACAAGATAAATTGACCTTCAACTAGAATAATAAATAATATGGTAAATGGAAGACTCTCAAACATAGGTCTGAGCACCTCGATGAGAGTGGGTACAACGAATATGTGCGTAGATCCTGAATTAAAAAAATCATAAACTTGGGTATAATATAGATAGATGGTACCTTGAATAATCTATATATTTCTAGTAACTGAAAACTCGATGACATGCATCTAATTTCATCCTGAATCATGACTTATTAGGCCCTGATGTCAACCTCATACATGGCCTCAATATTCTCAATGTCTTTCATGATGAAGGGTTTCATGGGGATATAATCATACCAATCCTTCTCCTAACTGCTAACCAATATATAGAGTGAATTGGTGCAGTATTTATTTTCTTAGAAGATACTACTGATGGTCATGACCTAAACAAGGAAAAATAACAATGAATGATCTCCCTATAGGGATATAAGAATTTGCAGTTTCTATGGAATGAGATGAAGGAGGATAAATATGACTCCTTCTATCTAAAACTTTGACTGAATTGGGATACTATAACCTCTACTCAAAACCATTATCCACTCTATGTCCCCAAAACTCTCCTCCCATGATAATTTTGTGCGATCCAACATCTTCTCGATAACTTATCCCTTTATTAACACCTCAAGGAACATTGGAAACATGAATCGGGTGAACTAGAATTGTATCTTTGGATAAAACTCATTAAAATTACATTCCCTATTGTAAGAGGTTTTAGGTATAAAATTTGAGGTTTTAAAACTAAATATTGAAATCCTACACCATAAATCCCCTAGTGAAGAGAGATTATCTCCCAATGATGTGCCAAATTCAGGATTGAAGAAAGGAACTTGTTCTAGAAATGATCACATAACTTCTCCCATGAGACTTATGACTCAATTAAATCATTAAGGAATTAAATCCAACATTTATGAGTAGATCCTGGTCACATATTAATAGAAATAAAAATCTATTGCACCTTTTTATCATAGATCAAACTGAAATAGATTTATACCTCCTCAAAAAATGCCTTGGCATCCTAATTAGAAATAGATCCATCATACCTATGTAGTCCTAGACACTAAAACATGTGAAGTTTCTTCCTCTGATCATTACATTAATCCACCTCAAAACTTCAATGATCTAATAGAACATTTTATTGAAATTCACCAACATGAGATTGATGGTTATGACAACTTGGATCCATACCTACAAAATAAAAAAAATTAGGGAATGCCTAACATAAAAATGTGGAATCTTTAATATTAATTAATTAAGACTCATTATAATTTTCTACATCCAACCAATTCAATCATAGGTGTAGAAAATCAAGATGCATGATCCTAACCTAGGTCTCTACCCCTCATGAAACATCAATTCCCCTAGTGTATTCAATAAAATTAGGGTCTTTTTATAAGATCATTTGTGGACCTAATCAAATATATCCTATCTAGTCTTCCATGATTATATCATGCACTAAGTTTAACCCATACTTTTTCATCTCCAACCCATACAATCGCCACTAGTGCCCATCCAAAATATTCATCCTATCTCTCAACCAAAATCTCTGATACCAATTTTTTCATGACCTATCCCCAAAAATACCACTCCTAGGCTACAAGTGAAGATGAGAGTGACCCCTAATCCACCCTATAATAGGCCATTATTTGGAAACTAGCACGAATGGTATAAAACACAAACATATGGGAGGCATTACCATCATAATTCCTTGAAAATTATAAAAAATACACTGATTAACTCCATGAAAATAAATAAGAAAATACCAATACATGTAATGTCATATAACACAAGACAAAAAAAAATGTAATATACAACAAAAACACCCATGGAAGGGACTATGATATCCAAAAACCATCGAACAACCTCTATAAGCTATTAAGGCCCAGCTCAATCACGAACTCCCACTTGTGGACCAAAAAAAATATTTGTATATATATAGGGGTGAGAATATAAGTATACTCAGTAGGGTCCTCCCCAAAACCTCTCATTAAAATTTGGATGAATCATAATAAATCCTTAGAGAATAAATAATGAAATCAATTCATTTCCTACATCAGTTTAATTATATTTCCAACTTTACTAAGGCTCGCTCACCAAGTAAAACATACAAGTTAGTAACATAATATCAAAGGTATATATAAATTAAATATAACCCACTACTACTTTCCCAATATACCATTTACCCTATACCACAATGTCTTACATCTTGGTGATCCCATCCCCTTTAAAATTCATATCTCACATATATGCCAACACATCACAACCACATGCATACAATCATATCCAAAACCACATATCAAAACCACATCAGTTTCGCATTATTATAATCAAATATTAATACCGAGAGTTATTATAACCTTTCTTGATATCCACTATATCTATATCAATCATAAAACATGTTTATATGAACATGTAGAAATTATAATCCATTATATTTTGGAAAAAAGTATATGCCAAGTTCTTATGATTCCACAACCTACATATACATATACATATATATATTATATAACTATGAGCCACTAAAACTTGTATGAGTACATATCAGATAACTATAAGACACCATATCCCGAATATGTACACACATGCCATGTCTAGAAGAGAGAAAAGGGGTATGGGGAGTAGTTAGCCTTCTAAATCGTTGATAACCTATATGTTATAATAAAACAAGTAACCCAAGGCCAAATATGATCATAGGTGGTGATATGAAACTTAGGTGTTGTAGCATATGATATAAAAATAACAATTAATATTATAATAAAAAATCATTCTAATAGAAACTATACTATATAAGGATCGAACTATAAGTAGTGTCCTATATGAAAACCCTATTTCCATCATTGAGGACTGGGAAACTAATAATTTTTCTAATCACACCATATTTATGGTTCAATATTAACTTTATATGCTTATTATCAATCAATTACCAATCATTAAATAATATCCCAACATCAAATCTAGATTAATATTCACATTAACCATTTGAATCCAAGTTTATTTTATTCATTATTATAATTATACATTTTATATCCATGCACATTTAGTAATTTAATCAGTCCATATATTTTATTAATTAACACATACCACTTCATTAATCATTAAATATTTATGAACCATCTTCCCCTTAATCAATTCATCAATTATTAACATTCATGGTCCTGTGAAATAATACACAACTATATTTAAGTAAACAGATTATATAACTGAAATAGAATAAGTAATAAAAAATAATAAATAAAAATATAACAATCAAGTATAGATCCCAACCTCATCCAACCATCCTAACATCATACCCAACACCTTTCCACACCATTAAAATTATTCATCCATCAACCGCATTAAGATTCTAATACAAAAATACCAACACAACTCAACCATTTCCATATCAACCAACCATAATGTGATTCTATTTAAATCACAAAAAGGGATCTATGTCTTCACATATATAAACAGTAAAAAATCATAATTGCACAAAAGATAGCAATAAATCAATAATGCTTCAAACAATACATGAAAGTTTATAGAAAACACGGTCCAAATATAGTTTACCATTAGAATTAATTCCAACAATTATCATTATTATTTAACATCTTAATTAATCAATTCATTATGATCATATTTCAGCAATCAACGAAACGTAAAACAACTATCATCTATAAGTTGTGATGATTATCAAAAAAATATGATCAAGGAAATTCCTTATGACCGTAAACATTTTTAAGGAATAATGATAATCTAAATGAATCCCTCATTTATTACCTTTCATGAATTACCATCATTAAGTTGATTAAAATGTTTTTGGCATGAAAAACAATGTAGGTAATCAAATTTAATCATATCAATAGTATATCAAATTATCTAAAAAATATCACAAGGAAAAATCATAAAGAATAATTATAATTTCATAGAAACCAACAGTATCATCTCTTCAATTATTTAATTATATATTATTATATTATTTAGTTTATTATTAGTTATTTACCCCATGGGATCCCAAGAATCTTAATTCAACATTTTTTCATATTTAAATAGGATAATTATTGAATCCCTTACCCTGATATATAACTTAAATGATCACCAAACTAAAATGGAAAGGTATAAGAATATCACTAACATGAACGCTCATAATGAACCCATGATTCCTAGAGACCTCATCCTATAAGGAATCATTTTTCAACCATTTATAATAAAAACATATAAATTTAAGTAATAGAAACTAATATGACTTACAAAGAATGAATGAGACATCAATGAATAAGGGAAGAGGTAGAGAGTGATACCTTGGATTGAAGGTGGTATTTTTATAAATAAAATTCCCAAGGATAAATAAAAGAGGTCGGGGATTGTTCAAAATTCTTCCATAGCTACCTAGGGTTTGAGGGAAGGAGGAAATATGATGAATTTAGGAGGCACCCTAATTTTTGAGAAAAGACAAGAAATATCTACATCATGGTATGATAGAGATTTTTCATGATGTGATGGACCTAGATATGAAAATCATGGAGTGATATTCCCACTCGGATCACCCTTTTACCCATAGTCAATGACCACTTATTATATGGAAATAAGGAGTTTAATGACATGGCTAAGGGTGTTATTCCATAATTTTCAACCCCATCAGAAATCAGGGAATGACTCTTATCCCTTCTTTATAGAATCAATGAATACCACATCAAAACCATGGTGTGTCCTATACACCACAACCTAATGATTTATAAAAAATTAGAACCAAGGGATTCAACCTTTAGGTCTTCACAACAAAATAGGAGAACCTCACATCATGACTAGAAAAGTTGAAATGGAAATACATAGGTGAGAATCCATGCATAAGGGTTTTCCTCTAATATATATAAGGTTTTATCCTTTGATACATATGGGTTTCACCCTTTGAAAGAATTATCCTCAAGAATCTACACGTCTCAACCGAAGTCAGTCATACCAAAACTAGGTTCCTAACATGAAACACCACAAAACTAGACTTTCATTGATTTCACCACTAATTTATGACACATTTTCATGTTGTGACACTAACCATCACACCAAAATCCAACCTTCATGGTGAGATTCCTAGGAACACAAACCAAACATCCCTCACTCTCAAGGATACTAGAAAACATACTTTATCCCCCTTAAAACCTAAGAAATGGTAAAGGAAGGGTTTATGAAATCTCTAACCCTTATAAACCCCATTTAATAAATTCATAAATTCAACACAATTAAAACGTAATGAAATATTATAACACAACCCAAAACAACCTATCTCAACACCACATCAACCAACACAAAAATATCATGCCTATACCCACAATAACAACATCACCACTGCCACAAAATCACCATATTTGCTTTACTACGTCAAATATTCTAACCATCTCCAGAAAAACATCACCCAAAACAAGCCACACCAACACACTGACAAACGAATATAATAATGAAAATGATAAACACATAAATATATAAATAAAAAATAATAATTTTAGAAACAAAGCACATTATGTTTTAGTAGTTAACTCCAAAAATTCCTATCATAATCACTCCTATACTAGTTTAACACTTCATGATTAAAAAACACAAATTATTAATTAAAACATTTTTTATCTCCCATTTTGTTACCATATTTAAGTTTTTAACCAATTATAATAGTGATAAGGAACATCATCAATAGGAAACAAGGGTAACCATAACCATATATATCAATCAACTAAATAATAATATAAATTAAATAACCTAGAAATTCATAAAACATATGAAAATTTCATTTTCCATTCCAATTCCATTAATTCCATTAATTATATTTAGTATTTTATTTATAATTATCTACACATTGAAAACATCATAATGATAATTACAAATTCTAACATAAATAAAATAAGAGATATCTTAAATCCCCTACCTGAATTAGAGATTTAAAAATCTACACATGATAACAAGGATAGAAATATGGTCACACCACTAAAACATCTTAGAGGAAATTCTCAACACCCTAAGACAAAATAACCCACATCAAGAACATGAAACAACTTCAATAAAACAAAAAAAAACCATTTACAAGAAATAACAAGGAATAAAGGATATAAAAAGAGAACCACACCACGAATTTAAATATCTCTATCATATGAAACCAAGGATCAAGAGGCACCATAGGATGACCAAATAAAACCCAAGATGAGCCATTGGATGCACATGTATTGAATAAGTTCAAAGGAATTAAAGATAATTTTAGGGAGTGGAAAATTTTATATTAATAAATAAAAAAACTAAGATCATGGTGTGAAAATCATGGTCACATTTCAATATAATCTTGATTGGAAATACATATCTTGATTCCATTAAAATTCAAGGAGTAATTTTTTTTAAATTCAATATGATAAAAGAGAGACATGGTATAATGGTGTACGTCACACTAAAATTCTTGAACACCCTAGATTCATGGTGCAATACTCACCATCAACTTTAAACCCAACAACCCTCTGAACCAAGATCATTACACAACACAACCATCTCGAAAAAATGTTACAAAAATGGAATTATTGATGATTTTTTTCCCAATGTCTCCGCAACATAATACCCATCATCATGGAACTCAAGGGAATATAACCTTAAACCATGTGATATCATATAGTATTATATGGTATATCATTGTGTATGACATAAATATGGTAAAATGTTTATATTTTATCATTTAAGTATATAATATATTTTGATATAAGGATATACTATATAAACTGCCTAGGAAAGTCATATTTTAAGACATGTGTAAATTATAGTGACATGACCCAAGCTGATCCACCCTTGATCTAGGCACCTAGGTCAACCTGTTTTAAGTCCTGAAGGGTGTTCTAGATCCCCATAGGCTAGAAAATAGTTTTTGGGAATCATGGAAACACACTTGGGAATGGGTTCACCTAATAGCCATTAATAATCATGGAGACTCTAACCAAATGTTTGGAATGACCATTCTGTAAGTAAGATGATCACAATTACAAAATAATAAATTCTAGAAATAATCAAAACCAAAAAAAGAATAACACGACACATATCCAAAAATATCAGTATAAAAAATCCAATTTCCAACATTAAGACTAAAAATGAAACCACCCCAAGGGATAACAGACAAGAAGAATAAAATATTAAAATCAAACAAAGACTATTGCTCACCCAACTCTATGTGTTAAGAAAAATACTTCTGTACATGGAACAAACATAATGCTCGAATTAGAAACATGATACCAACAATTTGAACCAAAAGAGAACTTAGTAAAACATTATATATATAGGTGTGAGATAAAATCCCAGTAGGTATCCTCCCCACACCTCTTTTATAATCTTTAAAAGTAAATCTTTTCCTAGATAGTTTGATATATAAATTAAAAGTAATATTTTATTTCATTTATTAGAGAATTAAAATTATTTTATTATACAAATCCATTTTCGTTTAAAGTAAACAATTCACCTTTTTAATAAAAACTAATCATTTGAAACATTCTTATAAAGTATTAATTTTAAAGTAAATGGATCAGTTACGAACAATTATTTCTCAATATACCCACATTTTATAGGTAATGTAAAATAACTTTCTCTTTAAATTCCCATTTAAAATCACTATAAGAATGAAACTTAATAGTACATACATTATTTTATAATAAAAAAACCCCAAGACCAATAAAATATAACTTAACAATACCAACCAAACCAATATAAAATGATTCATAAGATAAAAAAAAGTCAAAATAAGGAAATAAATATAAGAAACAATAACACCAACTTAAATAAAAAATTAATGAGTAAATATAATTATCAATAACACCCACTCAAGATGAAAAGTAAATATATGAATGTTATAAGTAATGATATATAAAATAATAAATTAAGATAACTTAATGTACACAACATTATGGGAGTGTCCTTAGGGAAACTAAGGGTAAGGTAACCTTGGATCCTCATACTATCTTTTTTATCAAACCAATCCATATCATACTATATATATTCTTGTGCATGAGTCACTAGATATAACTACATAAATTCCTAGAATTAATTACATCTATATCATGATAATATTTGGTTAGTGTTGTGGTTTAATCCAAAGGTTAGGGAGAACACAATCACTACAAAATAGTAGTAGTCCTAAGCAAAAAACAAAGTACTCGAGGTTCCCATGACCAACTAGATGAAGTTGAGTAATATCAATGTTGAATTAAAACACATAAAAAATCAATAACATGGAATAAATATAACAACCAAGCATAAAAATACTCCCTCACCTCCAAGCACCATTCATATAAGCAACCCCTTCCCCATCAAGGATAAAATATACCATCACATCTCCTACCAAGGATAATCTGATCAGTATACATAATATTAAATTTCCATTAGTTTTGAAACAAAACAAAGCGGTATGATTAAAGGAAATTATTATATCAATAATACCCTTTTTAAATGTACCAAATAGGCATTTGGAACCAATTTTTAGAAAACTGACTTATAATACCGTCTCTTGAAAAATAAATCCATAAATAAATATTTTCGAAAATCTTATAAAAACATTAAATCCTTTTATAAACATCACCCAACCACATTTAAGTCTAAATATCAATAGAAAACCAAAAAAACATTTCAACAATAATCAAACACAAAATAAACCAAGAAATAGACAATCTCATTATTGGTTTATAACACCTTTTTATAAAAAAATTATTTTACTGCCTTTAAATATTTAAGGATGAAACAACCCCTTATTATTACAAATTTTCCTTTAAAAGAGAAATGAATTAATTTTTAACAAAAACTACTAGATTTATATCATTTCTTTTTTTCATTAATAAGTTAAAACCATGGATTAAAAATAGGAAAGAAATCAAAGCATTGTATTTAAAATGTTATGAGTTAATCTCTATACCTAAATCAATGACCCGCACATTGATAATACAATCATATTAACCTCATTATGACCCATAGGCATCTAAATCAACAATAAAAACCCTTAAATTAATAAAATGGACAATTGAAACCAAAATCCCATAATGAAATAATAAGATCCAGACTCACCGAATAACACAATGATGCTAAAACAATGAGCCACAATGTGTGGTTAACTATCAAAAAAATCTTGGTAATAAGACACAAAAAATCCAAAATAATTACACCTAATTCTTTGAAAAATTTCACCAATAATTATCAAAACCATAAATAAAATCAAAGGAATCCTTACCTTAAGTAAAAAAGATGAATTAGAGACTGAACATACCCTTATAAGAACTCCTCTACAAGCTAAAACCAAAATCCCGTTGATGAGAAATAGTTTCAACTACCTTGGTGGAGTCTCATAACCAAAACCTTACCCAAATAAACAAAATCATAAAATAAACCAATGAGAAGAACATCTAAGAGGAGTGGAGGAGGGATTACCAAAAAGCGACATGAAAAACTACTCCAAAAGACCCTAATAAAATAGAGATAAGGGGACGGTATTAGAGAGAAAAGGGGGATCCTCCCTCTTCAACCACATGAATGAGGTCTATAGAACCTTAGGGGTTCTAAATAATAATCACAAGAAATGGATAAAAATCCACAAAAACATTGTATGGCATGAATTCCATGATGGGGCCTCCACCTTTACATTGTAACACCCCCCCATAGCCTTCGTCAAACGTAACCTAGACGCACTATGGCATGGTCCATGTATCGGGGATCAAGAACCTACTAGGTGGTATAAGGGTTGATCTACCCATTGAAACCCTTGTAACATGGCTCTTTTGGTGGGACATAAGGGATACCCCTCAAAGAATCCCTATGACACAACTAATATCATTGTTTTATTAACTTCTCTAATTCCAGACCACCACAACATAGTCACTAGTGGATACACTATAGATCCCATCCAACTATAGATTTCAACCTACAACACTACCTGATACTTTCTATGGGTATTAGTACACCAAACCAATTCTCCTAAAATATCACAAAAACAATGTTGAGACCCACTTTGAGACCCGAATCTAAAAATTAAAATTCTCTAGGAATTTCACTAGCCTATAAAAACATGATTCATTACAACCTATAAAACATAGAAACTTTAGTTCCCCAAAAGTCTCATGAACGTTTAATAGAGTAAAAACACCCTGCTGACAAGATAATGATTTTAAATACCAAATAATTTTGCACTGACAACATAAAATTATTCATCAAAATCTCAAATACAAGTAGATTTATCTCCACCATAAAAAGAAGAATTATTTTCTCCGGAAACAAATCAATAAAAACTCATAAATATATTGATGAAAGAAAATAAAATTATATCAAGAAAGAGGAACCCAATCACAAATTAATTAAGTCAAACAACCAAATTATCTTAAGACAAATACATCCTAAAAGAAACATACTCATGAGAACATTAAACCATTTTCATGATATAAGGAAACTTTTGATACAAATAAAAACACAAGAGTATAAAATAGAATAAATTACCTACAAAATAATAGTGTTTACTCAATTTAAAAACAAAACTAGAACAACCTGCAAAAAGAACTTTAAAACCACAATATTCACTTTTACCTCACACAAACAAAGGTTAAAATTTCCAATATTATAAATAAAATTCACTTTTAAATGCTCAATAAAAAATTTATTTAAATATATACACCAAAATGAACCATTTTAATCCACATGGTTATTCATTATTAACATAGCCAAAACGTTTTTCTAAAAAAAATATTTACAAAGTTCAGGCTTGTACTTAACCACATAAGTATTGTTACCCATTTAAGGAGACCATAAATGAGAAGAAAAGAAAACTATAAATTTCAACACACCCATAAGCTAAAAATATATAATAACCAAGGTTTTAAAACACACCCATATATAAAATGAACTAGTATCCCTATACTAATTTTTTGAAACAAAAATGCTTCGTTTATCTCAAGATTTGTCGATAATTTAGTGAAATTTAAATTTATGTAAGCCCCATTTAATTTTATATATTATCACCATTAACAAATATTTTAGTTTTTTAACCCAACACTAAAGGCCACCATTTATAAAGTGTAATTATTATAAGTAAAAAATACCTTTAGTGAAGTAAACTCATGCTTAAATTGTTTTATGGATTTATTTAAAATTTTTACACCACATTCAAAATGGTTTAATTTTCAAAACACTACAACCACATCAATTTAAGGTTCCAATTTTTATTAATAATAAAATTTCTCCCTTAAAATAATTATTACATTCTAAAACAATTCAAAAAAAGGGATATAATAAATTTTAAACATATTCATAATATAAAATTTACCCCATTTTCTTTATTGAAACCACTTAAATTTTCTAGAGGTCTTTACCAAAAAATGAAACTTTAAAAAACAAGTACCAAAGGTCATATCATAAAAATTAGATCTCTACAAAATCAAGAAAAAACAATACCCAAAGAAAATAATTCCATTCCTTATTAAATTAAAATTTACTATTGAAAAATTAATCTAAAATCATATAAATATTCTCAATATCAATAAAAACCAATCCAAAAATCAATAGAAAACATGATGAAAAGGAAATCATGAAAAAAACACAACCTTTTGGAACACGTGACCTATGTGCATAGTCTGTAACATGTGAACCTTGACCATTCAACTCATTGGTTTCACTCACAACATAATTCAAATATGTAATTGTACCCATAATGTAGGATCAATCAAACTAAAAACTAGTGTTAAAAATTCCCAACTTCAAGTGGAAACCAAAGGTTTGGTATGAAAGGAGGAGAACAAGAACTTACTCATGACCTACCTCCTATGTTACAATAGTTATACACCATGTATACCATTACTACTCAAATAAAATAAAATAAAACTTGGATATAATACTATCTTTTCACAAACCAACCTAGGGCCACCCCTGATCTGGGCACCTGAGCTGGCTTGTGGCATTGCCCAAAGGGTGTTCCCAATATCCACAGGCTGAAAACTAGTGTCTAGGAATTAAATAAACACTCTTAGGAATATTTTTACCCAATAAACATGAATAATCATGGATAATCCATCTAAAAGTATGACATAACCATTTTATAATTCAGACGACCACATATATAAAATAAGTAGTTTAAAAAATAATCAAAACCAAAAAAAGAAAAATATGTGGAATAATCACAACATATTAATATAAAAAATACAATTTATAATATAAATACTAAAAATGAAACCATCATAAATCCATAACACAAAAAAGAAATAAAATACCAAAATCAAACAAAGATTAATGCTTTCCAACTCTATGTTTCAATCAAAGTACCACTGTTCTTGGAATTGTCACTTTTCCAGAGTAAGAAACCCAAGATCAACCACCACATAAAAGTGAGAGCAAATAATAACCTAAAATAAATAGGCATAATATAAAATCCCAGTAGGTATTTTAACATCCCATGTAAATAAAGAATAAGAAAATTTCATATTTATTAATATTTTTGGATTTAATATTAATTTACTTTAAAGGGGTTGCTAAGTTCTATGGCGTACCAGATACGTAACAAAAGGATTATTTGAAACCATACATTGAACACTAATAAATGAACTCATAAAATATAGAAATGAATGTTACCTTGAATATATTGTTGAAAACAAAGGAACTATTCAAATTAATGATGTGCTAGTGGTAAATGAGTATCTTGATGTTTTTCCTGATTAGTTTCCTGGTATTATACATGATTGTGAAGTTGAATTTACTGTTGACATATTTCCTGATTCTAAACCAATTTCAAAACCCCCTTATCGAATGGCTCAAATTTAACTTTTAGAGTTAAATAAGCAATTACAAGAGTTATTAGATAAAGGTTTCATTCGACCTAGCACATCACCATGGGGTTATCCTGTCTTGTTTATTAAAAAGAAAGATGGTTCAATGAGACTTTGCATTGATTATAGATCATTGAATAAACATCACTGTTAAGTGCAAGAATCCTTTGCCTCATATCGATGATTTGTTTGATCAACTTCAGGGAGCTCAGTATTTTTCAAAGATTGGCTTGAGGTTGGGGTACCATCAGTTGAAAGTAAAAGAAGAAGACGTTATGAAGACTACATTTTGTACTAGATATGGCCATTATGAATTTGTAGTTATGACTTTTGGGTTAACCAATAAACCTCCTATATTCGTGGATCTAATGAATAGAATTTTCCAGGAGTTCTTGGATAAGTTTGTGGTTTTGTTCATTGATGATATTTTGGTTTTTTCTAAAAGTAAAGAGGAACATTAAAGTAATTTAAGAGTTATCTTGAAAAACTTAAAAGAAAAGAAACTTTATGGAAAATTCATCAACTGTGAGTTTTAGTTACAATAAATTTCTTTCCTTGGTCACATTGTTTCAAAAAATGGCATAAATGTTGATCCTACTAAAACAAAAGTTGTTGAAGAATGGCCAAGAACCACAAATATAACTGAGATTCATATTTTTCTTGGTTTGGTAGGTTATTATAGGAGGTTTGTTGAAAATTTTTCACGGTTATATATTCCAATAACCAAGATAACTCAAAAAGGTTTTAAGTTCATTTGGACAAAAGAATGTGATTATTGTTTTCAGGAATTGAAAAGAAGATTGGTGAATGCTCCAGTTTTGGCACTGCCTTCCAGAAATGGTGAGTTTGTTATCTACAGTGATGCTTCGTTGAAAGGACTTTGTTTTTTCCTTATGCAGAATGATTAGGTAATTGCTTATGCTTCAGGTTAGTTTAAAAATCATGAGTTAAATTACCCTACACATGATTTGGAATTAGATAATGTTGTTTATGCTTTAAAAATTTCGAGGCATCATTTGTATGGAGTAAAGTGTGAAATATATATCGATCAAAAAAGTTTAAAGTATATATTCACTCAGAAATAATTGAACATGAGATAGAGGTGATGGCTAGAATCAATCAAGGATTACAATTGTATAATTCATTACCATCTGGGAAAAGAAAATAAAGTGGTTGATGCCTTGAGTCGAAAAAGTAATTCTTTATTAACCATGATACATTTGGAACGAGATCATTTGGTTTTTGATTTGATGAACTTTGGAATAGATGTTTTTGGTGCAGGAAGTTATTCTGTTTTGTTTCAGGTGTTAGTGAGATCATCTCTATCAGACAGAATTATGCAAGCATAGATGAAAGACAGTGAGTTACAGAAAAAGGTAGAGCTAGTTCAGAAGGGTATGTTTTCTGAATTTAACATTGATAATGATTGTGTTTTGAGGTTTGGGAAGAGATTATGTGTGCCTTGTGGTTCACAGTTGAAGAATGAGTTGTTATGTGAGGCTCATAGTTACCCGTTTTCAGTTCATCCTATCAGTACAAAGATGTACAATGATCTGCGGGAGTATTACTGGTGGGATGGAATGAAAAGAGATATTGCTGATTTTAATGTGAAGTGTTTGACTTGTCAGCAGGTTAAAGCAGAATGGCAGTTACCGAAAGGGTTACTTCAGTATTTACCGGTTCCAGAGTGGAAATGAGAAAATATATCCGCTGACTTCTTTCTGGGATTACCAAAGACATATCGAGGTAATAATGCAATCTGGGTTATTGTTGATTGATTGACTAAATATGGTAATTTCCTTCCTATTCGAGATACATTCTCTCTAGATCAACTTTCTCAGTTGTATGTTAAATAGATAGTCAAGTTACATGGAGTTCCTCTCTTCATTTTATATGATCGTGATCCCATGTTTACTTCAAACTTTTGGAAAGGCCTTCAGATGTCATTGGGTACAAGATTAAATTTTAGTATAGCTTTTCATCCGAATCAGATGGGAAGTCAGAATGAAAAATTCATACCTTGGAGGATATGTTACGTGCTTACACGATGGATTACCAGGGAAGTTGGGACCAACATATTTCTTTGGTTAATTTTATTATAATAATAGTTTTCATTCTAGTATACAGATGGCTCCGTTTGAGGCATTATATGGTAAATGGTGTCAAACTCCAGCTTTTTTGGATGAAGTAGGGGAATGGAAGCTGATCGGACCGGAATTGGTAGAAGAGATGGCAGAAAAAGTTCAGTTGATTTAGAAGAACATGAGAATAGCTCAGAGTCAACAAAAACGTTATGCAGATAATAGGAGAAAGGATATTTCTTTTGAGGTAGGTGATCATGTTTTTCTCAAAGTTTCACCATGGAAAAGTGTGATGCATTTTGGAAATAAAGGTAAGCTGAGTCTGAGGTTCATTAGACCTTATGAAATCCTAGTGAAAGTTGGATTAGTTGCATACATAGTGGAATTACCTCCAAGTTTATCCCAGGTACACATTGTTTTTCATGTTTCGATGTTGAGAAAGTATATACCAGATCCATCTCATGTTTTGATCCCAGATGTAGTTCAGTTGGAAGAGAATCTCTCTTATGAGGAACAACCAGTCCAGATTCTTAACCATATAGAGCAAGTGTTGCGAATGAAGGTAATTCATCAGGTGAAGGTTTTGTGAAAAAACCATATGGTTGAAGAGGCAACATGGGAATCTGAAAATGCTATGAGGGATAAGTACCCCCATTTATTTGATAAGTGAATAAAATTGCGAGGACACAATTACCAAAATGGGGGAAGGATGTAAAATCCCAGGTAAATAAAGAATAAGATATTTTAATATGTATTAATATTTTTGGATAAAATATTAATTTTACTTTAAAGGGGTTTCTATGTTCGATGGCATACTTGATATGCAACAATGAGTTTCATTGAAACCTTACTTTGCACAATAATAATATAATAATATTATTTTATATGGTATTTAACACCTAGAAGTTATATAGGAATTAATTAATATAAATAACTAAAATAATATTATATATGTTTGTTAAATATTTTTACATTTATCCAATAAAATATAAAGGCTTAAAATAAGAAAAGAATTCAATTTTAGGCATAAATACTCTAATATTCACTGAAAAGACGATTTATCATCATTTGATGGTGAACCCTCTTTAAAAATAGTTTTGGTCACTCCTATACATTCTATTGGACCAAAAAATCCTTCTTTAGAATTGGGACATCTAATTTTTATTTGTGTATGTTTTTGTTATTTTTCCGATAAAGTTCATTTTTAATGAATAGTGAAAAATGTTGTATTTTAATTCAAAACCTCATTGTAATATAATTTATTTATATGGTTATATTATATTTTTAATTGTTTTTAAAGTTCAATTATAATATATTGTTACCATTTAATCCAATGGTGGACATTGGAATTAATTTCACTTTGAAATTGGACATAAACAAGTGTCAATCTTTTGATAAATATTGTTTCTTAAAAACAAGCTATTTGATTTAACAATGGGAATTAATTATAAAATTAATTAATGAAAATTGTATGTTTTGAATTTTATAAAATAGGAATCATTTTTGAATTTTGAATATCAAGTATATCTTAGGGTTAATGTTTTGTATTTTAATGAAAAACATCAATTTTTGATGAATAGTGAAGCCACTAAGTAGTAGTTAAAAAAATTGAATTTTTTGTTTAAAAGAAACATTACCGCTTCTATGAATTTAATTTCAAAAATCCAACATACATGGTTGTCATTATAAAGTAAAATGTGGTTCAATGGGATGAAAATAATTTTTGGTGAATAGTAACTTTTGAGTTTTATTAACCGCGGTTAAAGGTAATTAGGGTAATTTAATGTAAAAATAATATTATAAAAATATAAAAATACCTTGACACATGTACTAACATTATTTGATGAGTCATGTAAGACCAAGACAATCCATGTGTCAATTTTGGGACCCCATGGAGCCACTTGGGTATGATAATGACATTAATACCTTTTTATTTAAAGTAAAAATAAAAATTTCACCAACATGTATTGTTTTACTAAAAACATTTTGACATGGGGTTATATAATTGATATATATGACTATAAATATTCATTGGAAATCTAAAAATATTTCCTACATCATCGTAATTTATTTATAATTTTTATACATCAAATAAATAAAATTATTTATGACACAATGATGATGCAATTTTACGTCATTATTGAATAATTTAAATAAATAAGAAGATAAAGTTTAAAAAAAATATCCAAAACTTGTCCAATTCTTAATGTATGATTTTATTTCAAACACGGGACACCTTATATTTTACATTAATGATTTTTGGACCTTTATAAATCGAAAGGAATTATATAATAAAATAATATTTTCAAGCTTTCCAAAAGAGCCCCTCCTCTCCCTTATAAAAAGACCCCACTTCCTACCCATTTACCACACATATCAAGCCATTTGGAACGTCCAAATTCCAATACAATAAGCTCCCAATATACCTATTTTTATACTAGAAGCCTTACCTTAGGCATAAAGCACTTAAAAAAACCCTTTTGGTTCAAACCAAGAAGAGTTACCCGATTTAAAGGTAACGTCTTCTCTTATGTTCTTTTGTTTTATTTTGCTTCTCCAACCCCCTAAACTCCTTTTATTACTTTATTTTGTAACAAAAACAGTAAAATAAATATACTAGGATGTTTTTATGAGAATTATTAGAGTGACACTTACACACACAGCCATCTAATGGGTGAAGAACATACTGTTTCTGTGGATGGAGAACTACTGCCTCACGAAACGATGATTGTTCAAATATCTCCTTATGCCTCTCATGGTGTCCATTAAGATGTCACTATATTTATATACGATATGTATTATTTTTATGTTATCCTTATGCTTCTGTATTTTTTATTTATGGCATACCTTTATGGTTTCCATAATGGATAAACAAGATAATTTCGTTTTAGGAAGTGCGGACTACCGCCCCCTCAAAGTGATTTCAATCGTTAATGACATATGTGGGATTTATAAAGGATGGAGTTAATGATATTATATATGATATTATATTGTAATTATAATATACCTCTATATCATAATGTTTTCATTCCATTTAATTCAAAATAGTAATGAAAGTAGCATTAATGCATACGTACAGCTTACCGTCTCCATGAATGGTGCATTTCATTTCTTTCCTCTAAATGTTATGTAATATTATAAATTCATGTATATAATGGATATATATGATATATATGATATCTAAATCATGAAAATAATTCCGGTGATAATGGATATTTTACCCCATGAACAACTCATAATTATAAGAAATTTATTTTTGACTCAAGTACCAAATATCGACAAAACGACCGTTATTAACATAAATGATTACATAATGTCCATAAAATGGTAATAAGTGATATAAAAGGGATAATGAACATGAAAAAGGTTCTTATCCAAGTAAAAATTAACTTTAGTTTATTATTCAGGAGATTACAGAACGATCGAGTCAAGTTAAACACGAGGTAAGGGACTTCGTCTCAATCTCCTTTCATTGAGGCATATTTTGTTTTAATACAAGACTTTTTTATACACTATATAAACACCTTTTGACTTTTAATTTCATTCAATGGGAATCTTTTTCTACAAAGAGTTTTACTAAATGACAAAAAGTAATGTATCTTTTAACGTACACGGTGACAATGAACTTTCCGCCGTCGCGATTATTACTTGACCTTTGGCTTCCATAACAAGCCGTAATGTTTTTAAAAGGAAAATAAACACCATATACTCTATTATGTATTTTGATATTGAAAATGGTTTTGATAATGGATTTTTTATGTTAATATATTGTGATTGAAATGTGTAAATGTTTTATTTGCTTTATATTTGATGTATGTGTTATGATTTTATATTGGTACTTGGACATTTGACGGGTGGTTACGTGATAAACCAAATGACGGGTGGTGCCATGATAAACAAGGATGAGTGGTTACATTATAACATCTAATTCATTAGGTATGAAAGTCAGCCGTATGCCTATTCCATTTAGTGACATGTGTGGAAGTCGACCGTATGGTTATTCCATTTAAGTTTGTTTATGTTCCAAGTTAACTTTATATGTTATGTGTTCTTTATATGGGTTTTATGGTGATATTTTGGTTACAAAAGGGTAATAAATGATATTTTATTCAGTGAAGAGTATTTACTACTTCATATAGGTGAAAATTATTACTTATGATTAGGTATTCATGGTTTACGTGTTGTTTTGAAAAAAATAACAGTTTCATTCTTTGTGTATTATTTACTGAGATTTTTAACTTCATCCCAAGTTTTTGAAATTTTTTTCAGAGGACATAAAGTGGAATAGGGTCAAGGATGTGATAAAGGAAAGTTATGCTGTCTAAAATATAGAACTGGACATGACTCTTTTTTTTCAAGAGTTTTTATTTTATGAAAAAAATAGAAATAGAGTAGAAGTGTTTACTTTGTAACTTTTGAGATGTAATAGTTATGGCCTAATCCTCTAAATCTCTAAAACTAAAAACATCCTCAATGTGAATTATTCATTTAATTCATGATTATGTAATGATTTAAGGCGGGGTCCTTATAGTTGGTATCGGAGGTCCGTTTAGACAACTTTAGGAGTTATAATATTGTTAAATCCATGTCCATAAATTAATTTATGGTATGATTCAAATGATATATCATTTAAAGATTACCATGTTGCTTCACCAAAGATACTTTTTTGTTCAGAATGGTTTTTGACAGAGGAAAAATGGAATCTATGTTGGGAAACATCAGGAGGAAAAAAACCTTCCAAATTAGTAACCTAAGACGGTCAGAATCGGAACTGAATAGTTTGTTGCAGTGATGGCATAGTTGACTCAGGCTATAAATGGTGGTGGTATCCATACACAAGATCATCTAGATCAACCACAGAGGAACAAGTCAGTAGTGGAGCATTTTATGAGGCAAAATCCCCCATCATTCAAAGGATCATCTGACCTTGTTCTAGAATAAGGGTGTATTAAATCAATGGAGAATATTTTTGATGTCTTGGGGTGTTCAGAACATAAAGAGGTTAGTCTCGCTATTTACCATTTTGATGGTGAAGCTGATCAATGGTGGTCAATAGTGAAAAATATCAGGGATAGTGAGGAGATTGATGGTCATGACTGGGATGAATTTAAAGGTATCATTCTTGAGAAATATTATCCTAAGGTGGTTCGTATTAGGATGGAAAACCAATTCCTAGAATTGAGGCTGGAGGATGACTCAATGGCTGCTTATGAAGCAAAGTTCACTCAACTGGCAAGGTATGCTCTAACTTTTATACGAGATCTTGATAGTAAAATCAACCCTTTTTAATTAGGGTTAAAGAAAACGTGTCTAAGGTCTTTAGCTTCTCACTAGTTCAAATGTTATGAAAAACTTGTTCGATGTGCGGAGAAGGTGGAAATGGAGTTTTCTGATGATCAGGTGTTCTTTGACAAACAACAGAATGAGAGGTCCAATTTCAGGAAAAGGGAAATAATTCATCAAATAATCCTAGAGGTAAGAAAAAAATACCCATACTATGATAAGTGTGGTAAAATACATCCTGGAGAATGCTTATCCAACTCTAGAAAGTTCTTTCTGTCTGGTAAGTCTGGTCATATTGCTCGTAACTGTAAGGAAGATGGTTAAGAAGGCAATGAAAAGCCAGCAGTAAGATGTTTTAAGTGTAATGAAATGGGTCATTATGCAAATGAGTGTCTAACGAAGAACTCAAATGAGGTAAATCAGCCATACTACAAGCAGAAAGGGGTGGTAAAATCCTTTTCAACTACTTCATAAGGCGTTGGTCCATCGAATGGAGTAGTATCAGGTACACTGTTTGTTTGTTCAGATTATGCCAATGTACTGTTTGATTCAGGGTGTACACATTCTTTCATTTTTGATATGTTTTCTAGTAAATTTGGAATTCCATCTCAGGATATTAATCTTGAACTTATGGTAAAAACACCAGGGGAAATATTGAGACAAAAAGAAATTATAAGAACCTTCTTATCCTTGTGTGTGGAAAGAATCTACCAGACAACCTTATTGTTTTTCCTCTGGTAGAGTTTGATGTTATTTTAGGCATGGATTGGATTTATTTTAATCATTCTAAGATTGACTACAAAGCTAAAGAGGTTTCTTTTCAGAAAGATTTTCAATTTGTGTACAAGAATGAACCCTTGATTTTGATAACATATCAGGAAAATTTAGATACTAGTAAAATATGGAAATGAATTTTACCTTGCACATATTGTTGAAAATAAAGGAACTGTTCAGATTAATGATGTGCCAATGGTAAATGAGTATCTTAATGTTTTTTCAATGAGTTTCCTGGTATTATGCATTATCGGGAAGTTGAATTTACTGTTGACTTAGTTCATGATTCTAAGCCAATTTCCAAACCCCCTTATCAAATGGCTCAAATTGAACTTTTAGAGTTAAAGAAGCAATTTCAAGAGTTATTAGATAAATGTTTCATTCGACCTAGAATATCACCATGGGGTGGTCCTATCTTGTCTGTTAAAAAGAAATATGGTTTAATGAGAGTTTGCATTGATTATAAAGTGTGGAATAACATCACTGTTAAGAAAAAATATCCTTTGCCTCATATCGATGATTTGTTTGATCAGCTCCAGGGATCTCAATATTTTTCGAAGATTGACTTGAGGTCGGGGTACCATCAGTTGAAATTAAAAGAAGAAGACATTCTAAAGACGACGTTTCATACTAGATATGTCCATTATGAATTTTTAGTTATGCCTTTTGGGTTAACCAATGCACCTGCTGTATTCATGGATATAATGAATAGAATTTTCTATGAGTTATTGGATAAGTTTGTAGTTGTGTTCATTGATGATATTTTGGTTTATTCCAAAAATAAAGAGGAACATGAAAGTCATTTAAGGGTTATCTTGAAAACCTCAGAAGAAAAGAAACTGTATGGAAAATTCAGAAAGTGTGAGTTTTGGTTACAAAAAATTTATTTCCTTGATCACATTGTTTCAAAAAATGGCATAACTATTGATCCTGCTAAAACAAAAGTTTTTGAAGAATGTCCTAGAACCCCAAATATAACCGAGATCCATAGTTTTCTTGTTTTAGAAGGTTATTACTGGAGGTTTGTTGAAAAAGTTTCATGGTTATCTAGTCCAATGACTAAGTTAACTCAAAAAGGTGTTAAGTTCATTGGGACAAAAGAATGTGATGAATGTTTTCAGGAATTGAAAAGAAGATTGGTGAATGCTCCAGTTTTGGCACTACCTTCCAGAAATGGTGAGTTTGTTATCTATATTGATGCTTTATTGAAAAGACTTGGTTGTGTACTTATGCAGAATGATTAGGTAATTGCGTATGCTTCACGTCATTTGAAAACTAATGAGTTAAATTACCCTACACATGATTTGGAATTAGCTGTTGTTGTTTTTGCTTTAAAAATTTGGTGGCATCATTTTTATGGAATAAAGTGAGAAATATATACTGATGAGAAAAGTTTTAAGTATATATTCACTCAGAAAGAATTTAACATGAGATAGAGGAGATGGCTGTAATTAATCAAGGATTACAATTATATAATTCATTACCATTCGAGAAAAGGAAATAATGTGGCTGATGCTTTCAGTCGAAAAAGTAATGCTTCATTAACCATGCTGCGTTTGGAATGAGATCCTTTTGTTTTTGATTTGATGAATTTTTTCATAGAACTTTTTGGTGCAGGAAGTTCTCTTGTTTTGTTTTAGGTGTCAGTGATATCATCTCTATCAGACATAATTAATCAAGCATAGAATAAAGATAGTAAGTTGCAGAAAAAGGTAGAGCTGGTTCGGAAGGATAAGTTTCCTGAATTTAACATTGATAATGATTGTGTTTTGAGGTTTGGGAAGAGATTATGTGTTTCTTGTGATTCATAGTTGAAGAATGAGTTGTTATGTGAGGCTCATAGTTCCCCGTTTTCAGTTCATCCTGGCAGTACTAAGATGTACAGAGATATACGGGAGTATTACTGGTGGGATGGAATTAAAAGAGATATTGCTGATTTTAATGTGAAGTGTTTGACTTGTCAGTAGGTTAAAGTAGAGTGGCAGTTACCGATAGGGATGCTACAGTCTTTAATAGTTCCAGAGTGTAAATGGAAAAATATATCCATGGACTTCATTTTGAGATTACCAAAGACATCTCGTGGTAATAATGGAATCTAGGTTATTATTGATTGATTGACTAAATTTGCTCATTTACTTCCTATTCAAGATACATTCTCTCTAGATCAACTTTCTCAATTGTATGTTAAAGAGATAGTCAAATTACATGGAGTTCCCCTTTCCATTGTATCTAATAGTGATCCCGGGTTTACTACTAAATTTTGTAAAGGCTTTCAGAAGTCTTTGGGTTCTGAATTAAATTTTAGTATAACTTTTCATCTGCAATTACATGGGAAGTCAGAATGAACAATTCAGAACTTGGTGGACATGTTACATTCTTGGACGATGGAATATCAGGGAATTTGGGACCAACATCTTTCTTTGGTTAAATTTTCTTATAATAACAGTTTTAATTTCAGTATACATATGGCTCCGTTTGAGACATTATATGGTAAATGGTGTCGAACTCTAGCTTTTTGCGATGATGTAGGGGAAAGAAAGCTAATCAGATCTGAATTGGTAGAAGATATGGAAAAAAGTTTAGTTGATTCAGAAGAACATGAGAACAACTCAGAGTTGGCAGAAAAGTTATGCGGATAATTGGAGGAAGGATCTTCCTTTTGAAGTTGGTGATAATGTTTTTCTAAAAGTTTCTCCATGGAAAAGTGTGATGTGTTTTGGCAAGAAAGATAAGCTGAGTCTGAGGTTCATTGGACCTTATGAAATCCTAGAGAAAGTTGGATCAGTTGCATACAGAGTGGAATTACCTCCATGTTTATACTAGGTACCCAATGTTTTTCATGTTTCGATGTGGAGAAAGTATATACCAGATGCATCTCATGTTTTGAGCCCCGACGTAGTTCAGTTGGAAGAGAATCTATCTTATGAGGAATAACCAGTCCAGATTCTTGACCATAGAGAACGAGTGTTGCAGAATAAGTTAATTCATTAGGATAAGGTTTTGTGGAAAAACCATATGGTTGAAGAGGCAATGTGGGAATCTAAAAATGCTACAAGGGATAAATAACCCTATTTATTTGATAAGTGAATAAAATTGTGAGGACGCAATTTCCAAAAGGGGGGAAGGATGTAACATCCCAGGTAAATAAAGAATAAAACATTTTCATATTTATTAATATTTTTGGATTAAATATTAATTTTACTTTAAAGGGGTTTCTATTTTCGATGGCGCACCTGATACGTAAGAACGAGTTTCTTTGAAACCCTACGTTGCACACTAATAATATAATAATATTATTTTAAATGGTAGTGAAAACCTAGCCATTATATTGGTGGGAATGAATAGAAATATATAAAATATGATTATTTATGTTTGTTAAATATTTTTACATTTATCCAATAAATGATAAAGTCTTAAAATAAGAAAAGAATTAAATTTTAGGAAAAAATACTGTAATATTCACTAAAAGGACGATTTATCACCTTTTGATGGAGAACCCTTTTTTAAAACTAGTTTTGGTAACTCTTGTACATTTTGTTGGACCAAATAAAATCCTTCTTTAGAATCAGGACATCAAAATTTACGTTGTGTATGTTTTTGTTATTTTTCTGATAAAGTTCATTTTTAATGAATAGTGAAAATGTTTTATTTTAATTCAAAACCTCATTTTAATCTAATTTATTTATATGGTTATATTATCTTTTTAATTGGTTTTAATGTTCAATTAGGATATATATTTTTTCCATTTAATCTAATGGTGGACATTGGAATTAATTTCACTTTGAAATTGGACTTAAACAAGTGTCAATCTTTTGATAAATATCATTTCTTAAAAACACGCTATTTGATTTGACAATGGGAATTGATTATAAAATTAATTAACGCAACTTATATGTTTTGAATTTTGTAAAATAGACATAATTTTTTAATTTGGAATATCATGTATAGCTTAGGGTGAATGTTTGGTATTTTTCTGAAAAAGTTCAATTTTTGATGAATAGTGAAACCACTAAGTGGTAGTTAAAAAAACTGAATTTTTCATTTAAACGAAACTTTACCGCTTCTGTGAATTGGATTTCCAAAATACAACATACATTGTTGTCATTATAAAGTAAAATGTGGTTCAATGGGATGAAAATAATTTTTGGTGAATAGTAACTTTTTAGTTTTATTAACCGCGATTAACTGCAATTAGGGTAATTTAAAGTAAAAATAATATTATAAAAATATAAAAATACCATGACAGATGTCCTAACCTTATTGGATGAGTCATGGACAACCAAGAAAATCCATGGTCAATTTTGAGACCCCATGGAGCCACTTGGGTAATATAATAAAATTAATACCTTTTTATTTAAGGTAAAAATAAAAATGTCACAAACATGTATTTTTTTACTAAAAAATTTTTTACATGGGGTAATATAATTAATATATTTGACTATAAATATTAATTAGAAATATCATACGATTTCCTACATCATGGAAATTTTTTTAATAATTTTTAGACATCAAATAAATAACATTATTTATGACACAATGATGATGCAGTGTTTACGTCATTACTGAATAATTTAAATAAATAAGAAGATAAAGTTTAATACAATTTTAAAAACATTTCAAATTTTTATTGGATGATTTTATTTATAACATGGGAAACATTATCTTCTACTCTAATGATTATTGGACATTTATAAACCAAAAATCATTATATAATAAAATAATATTTTCAAGCTTTCCAAAAGAGTCCCTCCTCTCCCTTATAAAAAGACCCCACTTCAAACCCATTTCTCACACATCTCAAGCCCTTTGGGTCCTCTAAACTCTACTCAAATAATCTCCAAATATCCCTATTTTAATCCTAGAAGCCTTACCTTAGGTAGAAAGCATTTCAGGAAACCCTTTTGGTTCAAACCAAGGGGAGTTACCTGATTTAAAGGTAACGTCTTCTCTTATGTTCTTTTGTTTTATTTTTCTTCTCAAACCCCCTAAAATATTTTTATTACTTTATTTTTTAACAACAACAGTATCATAAATATATTATAATGTTGTTATGAGAATTATTTGAGCTACACTTACACACACCTCCATCTAATGGGTGAAGAACATACTTTTTCTGTGGATGGAGAACTACTGCCTCACGAAACGATGATTGTTCAAATATCTCCTATCGCCTCTCATGGTGGACATTAGATGTCACTATATTTATATATGATATATATTATGTATATTTTTTTCTTTATTCATCTATATTTTTCATTTATGGCATACCTTTATGGTTTCCATAATGGATAAACGCGATAATTTCATTTTAGGAAGTGCGGACTACCACCCCCTCAAAGTGATTTGAATCGTTAATTCCATATGTGGGATTTATAAAGGATGGAGTTAATGATATTATATATTATATTATACTGGAATTATAATATACCTTTATATAATAATGTTTTCATTCCATTAAATGCGAAATATAAATGAAAGTAGCATTAATGTGTATGTACGGCTTACCGTCTCCATGAACGATGCATTTCATTTCTTACCTATAAATGTTATGTAATACTATAAATTCATGTTTATACTTGATATATATGATATATATGATATCTAAAACATGAATATAATTTTGTAGATAATGGATATTTTACCCCATGAACAACTTGTAATTATAAGAAGTTTATTTTTGACTCAAATACCAAATATCGACAAAACGACCCTTATTAACTTAAATGGTTACATAATGTTCATAACATGGTAATAAGTGATATAAAAGGGATAATGAACATGAAAAATGTTCTTAATCAAGTAGAAATTAATTTTATTTTATTATTCAGGAGATTAAAGAATGATTGAGTCAAGTGAGACACGAGGTAAGGGACTTCGTCTCAATCTCCTTTCCCTGAGGCATATTTTGTTTTAATACAAGAATTTTTTTATACACTGTATAAACAGATTTGATTTTTCATTTCATTCAAAGGGAATATTTTACTAAAAAGGGTATTAATAAATGAAAAAAATTAATATTTAATTTAACATATGCGGTGAAAATAACCTTTCCGCCGCCGCGGGTATTACTTGACCTTTGGCTTCCTTAACAAGTCTTAATGTTTTTAAAAGGAAAATAAAAACCATATACACATTAATGTATTTTGGTATTGAAAATGGTTTTGATAATGGATTTTTTATGTCAATATATTGTGATTAAAATGTATAAATGTTTTATTTCCTTTATATTTGTTGTATTGTTATGATTTTATAATGGTACTTGGACATTTGACGGGTGGTTATTTGATAAACCAAATGACGGGTGGTGTCATGATAAACCAGGACAGGTGTTTACATTATAAACTCCAATGCATTGGGTATGGAAGTTATCCATATGGATATTCCATTTAGTTACATGTGTGGAAGTCGACCATATGGTTATTCCATTTAAGTATGTTTATGTACCATGTTACCTTTATATGTTATGTGTTCTTTATATGGGATTTATGGTGATATTTTGGTTATAAAAGGGTAAGCAATGATATTTTATTCAGTGAAGAGTATTTACTACTTCATATATGTGAAAAGTATTACTTATGATTAGGTATTCATGGTAAACTTGTTGGTTTTAAAAAACTAATAGTTTCCATCTTTGTGTATTCCTTACTAAGATTTTTAAGCTCATCACAAGTTTTTGAAATGTTTTTCATAGGACATAAAGTAGAATAGGGTCAAGGATGGGATCAAGGAAAGTCACGCTGTCTAAAACATGGAACTGGACATGACACTTTTTTTCAAGAATTTTTATTTTATGAAAAAATGGAAACTGAGTAGAAGTGTCTACTTTGTAACTTTTGAGATGTAATAGTTATGGACCAATTCTATAAATCTCTAAACCTGAAAAGATCCTCAATGTGAATTATTCATTTAATTCAAGATTATGTAATGTTTTAAGGACATGTCCTTATAGGTATCATCCCCACTCCCCATTCAAAACAATTAAAAGTAAATCATTTTCATACTAGTTTTGAAATATTATTATAAAATCATGCTTTTGTTTTATTTATTAGAAATGTCACATTAGTCTATTATATAAATCCATTTTCATTTAAAGTAAACAATTGATAGGGTATTGAATGTATTTATAAGGATTTAAAAAGGGTTTTAAATATATTTTTATGTGTGTTAAAAGGGGATGAAAGATTTTTTTGGGATTTAAAAGGGTTTTTAGGGATATTGATGTTAAAGATAAAATGATCAGTTTCAATCCATGTTTTTTAAATGTAACGACATTTTATAGGTAAAGGAAAATAATTTTCTCTTTAATTTCCATTTTAAAATCTCTATAAGAATGTAATGGAATAGTAAATACATTATTTTAGAATAATAAAAATACCCAATATTAATAAACACTCTCTTAATGACCCCAATTAAAATGAAATCAAAATATACATAAGAAAAAAAATCACTACTTGGGAACAAATGTAAGAAATAATATCATCCACTCAAATAATGTTGAATGAATAAAAATAATAAAAAATATCATATACTCAAGGTGAAAATAAATTTTTAAATATAAGTAGTTTTGATATCCAAAACAATACGGGAAGATAACTAAAAGTAAAAAACATCATCAGACTTGACCATGTGAAATTAATGTCAAGGCAACCTATGATCCTTTTATTATCTTAGAAATTGAACATATTCTTATCAAACCATATTTAATAAATAAAAACCACTCTGATATGGATGTGATTACCACTAAGGCCTGAAATGCATCATATCAACTAATGGAGGTGAGTAATATAAATAATCAATTTAAATGCATTAGATATTAAAAAGATAAAAATATATATATCAAGCACAAATAAAAACACTCATCTACCTTCGATAACCCTTCATAGAAGCATCACCTTCCTCATTGAGAATAAAATATAACATCACATACCTTACATAGAATAATATCATTAATCTATATAATATCAAAATTCCTTTAATTTTATTACAAATAACACAAAGGGTCCCACTTTAAAGAAATTAATGTATCAAGAATTCCATTTTTAAGAGCCAAATGGGACTCTAGATCCAATTTTTAGTTAAATGACATATAACCCCCCCTCTTGAAAAAAATCCAAAAAAATATTTCAGAAAATACTCTAAAAACATTAAATGCTTTCATAAAAATCACCCAACAAAATTTAAGTTCAAATATCAAGAAAACCTTAGAAAAATCCTAAAAATCGTCTAACATAAATAAACCTTAGAAATTATTAAACTCATTTTTAGTTTATAAAAACTTTTTATAAAAATATTTTCTTTCTCCGTTTAAATCATTGAGAAACAAACACCCCCTTCTTAGTACCAAATTCCCTTTAAAATATCTCTTGGTTTTTTAACAAACACTACTTGATGTATTTGATATCATTTTTCTTTAATTAGTTCAAATCATGAATTAAAAATAGGCACACAATCAATGATTTAAATTTTAAAAGTTACGTATATAACCACCTACCTAAACTGATGAAATTTAAATAGACCCCACACTCATACAGACTTTAATTGGGTTTATGGGCACCAAACTCAACATAAACTCCATTACATATATAAATTGAACAATTAAAACAAAAATTACCCTATAACATGATCAAATCAAAACTCACTAAATGACATAATGGTACAAAAACAAAGATCCACAAGGTGTGGTAAAATACCACCATAAAAAATCGAAAAGAATTACACTCAAGATGGTCGATAATTTCACCTAAAATCATAAAAACTCTAAATAAAATCATAAGAATACATATCTTTAGGAAACAATGAACGAAGACATGAAAATCCCTTTCCAAGACCTCCACTTCAAGTCACAACCAAATTCCATTTGACATGGAACAATTCCACCACACTAGTGTATTATCAGCTACCCAAAACCCTATCTAGGAAAACAAAATCAAAAATAAATCATTGAGAATAACAACGAAGTGGAGAGGAGTAAGTATTACTATGAAGTGATACGATGAAACTTTTCTGAAATATACTATTCAAAGGAAGACAAGGGGAAGGGATGAGACATCCAAATATGGATTCTTCCTCTTCCCCCTACATAATTGAGTTTGATGGAACCCAAGGTGATACAAATAGAAACCTAATTAAAATACTAGAAATCATATAACAATTTTAACAACACAAATTCCATGGTGTTTCCCAGCCATTTACATTGTAACACACCTACCCTAAAACACTAACCAAACTCAACCCATGTACACTAAGGCATGGTCCATGGACATTGGTGAAAGTGACTACTTAGAGGTAGAGGGGTTGATCTCCACCTAGACAACCATACAACATGGCTATACTTATTTATAGAAAAGCAATCACCTCAAGTAATCCCTAAGATGCAACAACTATCACTTTGTTCTGGGCTTCCCCAATCCCATACCACTATGTAAAAGTTCACAGTGGCCACATTGTGGTTCCTTTCCACCTATAAATTGAAACATATAACACACCGAGACTAATACTAGGTGTTCTTATAACAGACTAATGTTTCCAAAACATCCCAAAAACTGACACATTTGAGACTCCCACTCTGTGACCCAAATCTACAAATTCAAATTCCCCCAAACATTCACTAGCCCATAACAACCCAATTCATTACATGTGGTACCATGAATTGTATTGTGTGATTTATTTCGCATTACTATGATTCATTTTAGAAGTTTAATGTTATGATTTTTACATTTTAATCTCTCTAATTCACTATATATTACTGATTAAACATAACACATGGGATATTTCATGGTTATGGGGTACATGAGACGTAACTTTCAACAACCCGAGATTATGGATCCTTTACAAGACATACTATGTTCTATAAATTCTGTCATATGCTACACCCAACATAAGAAAACCAAAAAATATTAATAAGACATTATTAATAAATATATAATAAATAATAATATGGTAAAACAGTAATAGGTATTACCTTTATTAGGTAAATAATTAATATGAGTTAATATTAAAAAGGTTATTTATAATAAAAACAATATTATTTATATTATAATTTTTATTTTAAGAAGATAAATTATAAAATTATAAAATTTAAATTTGATAAATTAAAATTAATGTTTTAATTCCTCACAATTAAATTATCTTAGGATATTTTTTAAATTTTTTTCTAAAATAATCGATTTTTAGGAGAATAGTGAAACTGCCAAATAATGTCACCATTTTTATGAAATTATTTTATTATATAAATAAATTAGAAATTTTTTAAACCTTTTGCATATAATACTATATATTATAAATTATATTAAATTATTTTAAAATAATATTTTGAATTTATAGCCTCATGCTCATCATTTTGAAAATTTATGTACCGTTTTAATGAATGTTATGTTTTGACTATTTGTTTAATTAATTATAACATGATGAAATTAATTTTTCAATTAATTTTACTATTAAATAAATATTAATTAATTTATAATTATTATTTTAAATCCATTTTAATCAATTTAATTTAAAAATCTATCCTAATCACACATCGTTTTTCTTAAAAATAAACTTTTTCAAAAAAATAGATTTTCACACAATGCATGCGCTAATGTTATGATTAATTTCCCTTCACTTTGAAACTTTATTTTATCAAATTATTCTAATTTTACTTTATTTTAATACTATTTAATATATCCAATTTTATTTTTGGGTTTAAATTTAGATTGTTAGGATTAATGTTTATTACCACGATTACAGTGAAACAAATATTTTTAAATTATTGTTTTCACTAATATAAAGGAATTTATATTGAGTCAATTAAATTGAACTAATTTAAAAAATTAATATAATATTATTTATAAAAACATAAATAAATATATTATCACTCATTTAATTTTTAATCAATACTTAATAATATTAAGAATCAATAATGGTCAAAATGTCACTCTTATAAAAAAATAGTTTTTCAACACATTATCTTTTTTTATTTTAAAGTTAATTTTATAAAATTTAGAATTTTAATTTAATTAAATATATGTTAAATTTAGTTTTATAAAACCCAATTTATTTATATTGGTTATTTTATATGTTTAATATAACATTAAACCACATAGTTAAAAACTAGTGACCAAATTTAAAAGTAAAACTGTAAAATGTAAAAACATAATGGTGAAAGAAAAATAAAAAGTTTAAATCGTGTTAGTAAAGCCATTTTTGAGTTTTTATCGACCCAAATACACTAAAAAATAAATAATTTTGAAAATTTTTAGCCATTTACAATGTAATAATATCATGACATTTTTAAAATAAATGGGGCGTTTCCAAAAGTTACCTTTACATCTCTTATAAAAGGGGATCAATTATACCCTTTTAAACACACATAAATTTTGAATTAATCTTTTAAACTATTATATTTAAATATAAAAAAACCCTACACTAAAAACATAATACCATGCTAACTCATAGTTTTCTTAATCCCTCCAATTTCAGTGGAACTACCATGGGAAAAATCAAGTCTCCAACTTAAGTGTTATATCCTCTTAAGATTTTGTTCTTATTATTAATCTTAAAAATATCTCATAAATAAAATAATAAGATGAATTAAGTATCATTTTTATACTAATATGTTGTTATATTACTATTATTCCCCTTATTTATTCTTTTTCATCCACTTAAAAAAATACAAGTTCATCGTTAGTTTGTTGCGCGGACTACCCCCTCAACGAAGCGAAGTCATATTTTTATTCATTACCAATTTTCATGGATATTATTAATACTGGTAATGATGAATAAATATGATATACCTAATATAATTATGATCTTTAAGTTTAAATTTAATATCCACCTTCACCCCCTCTCACACACTGAGAAACAAGAATGTTAATTGTGTGTACGTGCAAATTATCTCCATCACGATGAAGCATTTTTTTTTGTTTTTTATATATATTTTCATAAGTTATCTAAACATATTAAAATATAGTTAAAAAAATTAAATTAATAACTTTATGATTTTATTATAGTTATTTTATTTCAAAATAAACACCACCTTAACCATACTCACCAATCGAGTTAAAGTGTGTTCAAGTCTGGGTCGGTATAACCACCTATATGAAAAATGATTTAAAATCCAATTATGGATGACTATGGAAACATAGAAAATAATAATATTATAATATATTAAAAAAATAATGATTATCATATGGTTTTATAAATATTATATTAAGTATTTAACTTTATTAAAGTAATATTTTTGTTCGCTAAAATTATCGAAATAAGTCGCAATCAATTCACCTTTTACATAACTAAACCAAAAAACATATGGAATGAAATAAGAAAATTTTAAATAAATATACTTTATATATTAAATAATTTTATATGATATATAAATAAATAAATTTATATCAAATTATGGGTAATGATATCCAAATTATCAAACATTTGAAAAACAATTAAAGTTATTAATACCCAGTGGCCACAATACATTATAACTAATTAATAAAATATTGATAAATAATTACAATAAGGATTATAAAATGGTAATATTTATGATTGAATTTACTAAATAGGATATAAATTTAGCTATTTATGTTTTACATGAGGTTAGAGTGTAATCATCTAAGAAAGGAAACAAGGTAAGTTTTTTTCATCTCAAATTCTCTTCCTTGAGACATGTTTTGTTGTTATGAAAAAATTCCATATTTATATGGGGTATATTCAAAACAATAATTTTTTTTTGAAATAATTTTGTTTTAATTCATTGTATTTATAGAAATATTTTATTTTCAAGCTTCTAATGACCATTTATTTAAAAATTACTAAATTCGTAAGGGGTTTTCATGACTCAAATATCTTCCTTGGGTCATATCAACTCTTATTTTTATATTATATTTCAAGAATTATATATTATAACCTATTAGGTGTTTATTTTTTATATCCACATTATTTTATAATAAAATCATGTTTCACCCCAATGTATTCTTCCATGATGATTCTAATTTTTCATTAAAATTTAGTTTGTTAATAAAAATTTTCATTACTTTTATTGGATTTTTCTTTTATATCCATGTTTTTTACTTTATAATAATGTTCTAATTTCCATAATGGAATATAATTTTTTTTATCTCTAATTATCATTTTCCCCATAATTCATTTTAAATTTTTTTTATCTTTTTAATGATGTGGTTTTTCATATAAAATATAATACAAAATGATAACATGTTTTTTAAATCCTTTAAAAATAAATATGTTTTATAATCCATTCCACTTTTTTATTTTGATAAATTTTATGTATTTTTCAAGTTTCCATTATTAAATATTATTTCTGAAATTATAAAATTTCAATGTATTTCCACTTCTTTTATTGATAACTTTATGTATTTCTCAAGTTTCTATTATTAAATATTATTTTTTAAAAGTAAAAGTCATCAAAGTAATTTAAATTAATTTATTAAAAACTTTGTGTCCTTTTTAAGTTTCCATTATTAAATATTATTTTAAAATTAAAATTTTTCAATGTATTAACACTTATTTTATTTTCATTTCAAGTATCTGTTATCAAATATTCTTTTTAAGAGTATTTTTTCGTTGTTTTTTATTGAAAAACGTATGTCCTTTTTAAGTTTCACTTATTAAAGATTCTTCCTAAAAGTAAAAATATTCAAATTATTTTTAATTATATTATTTGAAAACTTTATATATTTTCATGGTTTTTATTAAAAATTATTTATAATAAGATTTTTGAAAGTATTCTTTTTCACTTCACAAAAATGTTTTTGAATGTAATTTTCACATTAATGTTTTAAAAGGTTTTGTGAAGAATTTTTTTATTTTACTGTATATTTACACTCCAAGGTTTATCATTCATAAAGTGATGTTTTGATCACCCAATATTTGTTATTATGTCATCATTAAATTTTAAAAAAATGATATTTTTTTAATCTAATGATTACTCAAGTTCATGATATGGGATGTTTTTGAACAGTTTATTAAACCCATTATTTATTCCATGGGATATTCATATGATGATTTGGAAAGGACAAGAAGCCCAATTTATTTATATGGGTTATTTTATGATGTGATGATTTTTTCCAGTGGCACAAACATGTAAGGATTATGAGATATGTGGTAAATATACCTTCCAATAATGAATTGGGTAAATGATTATATCTTATAAGAGAGAAATTTTATATGAACAAGTTAGTAAGTCAGTACTTCACAAAGGGTGAGAGTGATGGTGTTAATATATAATCAAATTTTTTTGTGTCAATAAGTCACTAAGTTTCTAGGTTCAAAAAGTTTGAGCATGATAGAATTAATCCCAACTCACAATTGTACATTTAATAGGTTAGCAAGTCGCTATGTTCACAAAGGGAGAGTGTGATGTCATTAATATCTACTCACAATTTTATTTGTGAACATGTTAGTAAGTCACTTGTTTAAAAAATGGTGAGTGTGATGGAATTAAGCTATACTCACAATTTTAATTGTGAACATGTTATAAAGTCACTAGGTTTACAAAGGGTGAGTATGGTGGAGTTAATCTCTACTCACAATTTTACACGTGAACAAGTTAGTAATTTTATAGTTTCACAATGTGTGAGTATGAAGATGCTAATATATAGAAATTTTTTTACGTGTGAACAGGTCAGTGAGTAGTCAGGTACACAAGGATAAGAAATCCAATGTTTATTATTTTCCACTTTTCAAGTGTTTTATCATGTTATTCCATGTTTTTATGATTATGCCTTATTTTTAAATTATTCAACACTTTTATATCATGATCACATGTTTTGTGATTATTAGTGTTTTTCAAGTTAAGTAATTTATTTTATGTTTCCTTAACTATCTTATTATGATCTTATGTCACTGTATCAATTTTTATGAATATTATCCATGTTTTGTTTGATATTTTTGATATTATTTATATCTTCCTCATATTAAACTTTATGTTTATGATCTAATCCACTATGACATGTATTTTCCATTACTAGGAATTTTATCTCAACCCTTTATTATATTTAAAATCCCCATGTTACGAAGACGATTGTGTCATGTGTGATGTCTTTTATCACGACCCGTCCCCTAGGGCCCATGCCGTGACTACCCGAAGCCCGCCTTCCATAGGCCAAGGGCTGGCGACTAGCACCGAAATTCATATCCATAAAATGGGAAGGAATTCCCTTTAAACCTGTACAAACTAACAGAGTAGAACAAAACAAGAGGCATCCCCACAGACTAGAACACAACAAAAGAAACTGTGAAGTAAAATCCTGTAGTAAAGAGTGCTGAAAATAAAGGGGGCTGGAATACAAGCCCAACAGGAAAAGTTCAAGTACAAAAAAAAGTACAAAACAACTGAAAAGTGAAATTCAGCTCCAGATAATCCACCACATATCCTACCTTAAGTGTAGTCACATCTCACAATCTGAATTCCATGCATCACATCACGTCAACAAAAAGTCCATCTCTAAGAACCACCTAGTCCAAGCTCCCTCATCCTCGATCAGCATTGTACATTGTCTACACCAGACAAAACAAGGTGTGTGTGAAGCCCATGCAGGTGTGATTATGATGATACTCAGTAGGGACCCTGAGACACCAATAGTTCTTCTATACGTCTACAAAGGATAAACCATAAAGCATGAAGAAATGTACACAACTTAAGTCATCTCACACAAGGTATCACTTTAGGTCAAGGACGAAAGGGTTATCACATCATCGAACTCCTCGGCTGCTGGAGAACTCCTCCTCGACCGAGTATAGTGGGCCTTCCGTGTCACACAGAGTCACTTCCCACTAACCTTTAAATGTTGTGGTACCCATCCCGGATGGGTACCATGGGCATGTTGGGTTACATAGAACCTCTTCCCACCATGGGCATGCCGAGTCATACAGAGCCGCTTCCCACCTTGGTCGAACTGTGGTACTCCTCCTGTCAAGTATCATAGTTCTTCTGGGTCACATAGAGCTACTCCCCACCAGGGACCTACTGGGTAACACATAGCTGCTTCCCACGGGGCCAATCATCAAGAAATGTTCAGGTCTCAACCAACCGTAGGGTTCCATACGTAGTCTTCTTGGGAGAACCACTACTCAATCCAATAACTACATATTGATATACATGGAAGTCACCAAGATGTATGCTAAAAGATCCTTATCCTCAAGAGAGTCCCCAATCCGCAAACGGCTTGTCAATCAGATGCATGGTTTGCGAGATACAAGCATTTTAGTGCCGAGGGCCCGATTGAATTCATATTAGATCCAACCCAGTCATGCCCCGACATTCTCCAAAACTCAGGTGGAGCATCCCTAAAGGACCAGCTCTTCCTAGGGATCCCTATGCCATATACGGTTCATCAAATAGATGTCCGTTTTATGAGTTAGGGCCTGTTTTCTGTAACAAGTCGGTATTGGGTCCGGGTCCAGTCCGCCACAGTCAGACCGGCTCGGCCCGGCTCGGCATGGGCTGATCCGGTTTGACCTCGGTCGACCCGTCCTAACTCGGGTCCGACCCGACTTAGGTCAAGAAAGACCGCTGGGCCCGACCCAACCCGGCTGGACTGCAGGTGGGGCTGCTGGGCCGCAGGTCGGCCTATGGGTCAGCCAGCTGGACCGGCCCAGCGGTGCAACCCGCCAGGTGGTGCAGGCTGCCAGGGACACCCAGACGCGATGCGTCTGAGTAGGGATAACAAGGCGTGGGGCCATGTCAGTGGTTCATACCCTTGGGGTTTGACCCGACGCGGTGCCTTGTGGCACCGCGGGTCTTCCACACAGTGGCTGACAGGTTGTGGTTCCTCCGTATTGCGACCGATGGGCTGTGGATTCCTCTTCACCATGGCCAACAGGCCGCAGGTTGCTCCGTACCGTGGCCGTGGGTCCTCTGTCGGGTGCGCCGCTGGCGTGTACCCCTTCCACAGGCCGCCGGTAGTATTGATAGCCCTTTTTCCCTACCGCAACCATCGTAGGGCGTGACCCTACTGTCACGTGGGCATGCCGCCAGGGGCACGCCCCTCCTCTTATCTACCATCGCTCGGGGCGGTGACCGGTCTTCCACCGGACACGCATCCGGTGCCACCGTGTGCCATTATCGTGCCATTGTGCACCCTTGCCAGCGCCGATGTCGGAAATAGGGTGTTTGTCAGGCCTCCGATCGCGCACTGGTGGCCCACTTTCCTGTACCTTCAGTGTTTTTAGTTTCATGGGATTGCTCTCTTTGCTGGGGAAGGCCCTGCTTCGGGTTGTTGCCAACTTTCAAGAAAAAGGCGATCACAAATAACACACGAACGGTGGGGCTTAGGCCTTTTTCATGTTGTCCCGCACCCTCCACGTTTGAGATATTCCCAGGGGAGTTTCAGGGAAAAGTTTAGCTAATTTTCATGCCTCAGTTTCAATTCCCAACCCGAATGATAAAGCACACCCTCCCGCATATCAAAAAAAACAAATGTTCAACTTGTTTATGAGTTGATATGTTCTTATATTTTTTTAGAAAGTGAAGTTGGGAAAACCAAAATCAACGCATCCCTTACCAAGAAATGTTGGAGAGCACTCGCGGTTGATGGAGTCTTATTGTTCGCCATCCCCGCAACAAGCCTCCCTTGCCGCCGCTTGAACATCAAACTTAGGTTCGGGTTTCGGTGTTTCACTTCACCCCCTACTGGGGTCGGCTCTGTCCTCTAAGGGCTCGAAGTTACGACACTCACATAGTACTTTGATTCTTGGTGAAGCTTGTCTAATACCCCTCCCCGAAGCTCTATATTTATAAAGATGGGGTGAGTAAGTAACGACACGGTGAGTTATTGGGGGTAATTAAATGGAAGCTTCCTAATTTCCCCCAATGTTGATGTTACTTATATTGGAGGGTCAAGCCATTTATTGACTTGATACCTCGTCGATGCGACCTTACCTCTTTTCCATTGGGGGAATAGAAGAAAATAAAATAATAATGTTATTTTATTTATTCTATTAAAAGTTACAAAAACTAAATTTTTCTCTAGAACTACTGCGGTTGAAGTGAAGCCACCCATACGTGAATCCCGACACAAAAGATTCAATGGTGCCCACAAAATTTTAATATGAGAAATGGTTCAAAAGTTATAAAACACCGCTCACACATTTACTAAACATACCTAAAAAAAGTTCAGAAAATCATTCCAGGCACTCCGGGCCTCGGAATCACGCTCCGTCAATTTTCAAAGACTCGAAAAAATCTATTTAATTAAAATAAATTACATGGAAAATCTAGGTCTTTACTTATATAAAGGGTTTATAGGAGCATTATTATGTATAAAAGTTTGTAAGGGTTGTAAAATAAGTTATTTATATAGCTAGTCTCCAAGTAACTATGCCTTTGGGTCCTTGGGTTGTGAGACTTTTTTTGGATGTATTATTTAAATCATAATATTAATGTAATATTTAAGTTATTTTTTTCTTAGATCACTTAGGTTGGTATTATATAAAAATTTAGTTATTTTGGATATTATTTTAAATATATAGAGACTAGTTAAGTCACCTTTGGTGTTAGGGTTATAGAACCCTAGTAAAAAACTTAGAGTTGAGAGTAATTATATGATGATATCCTTAAATATGGGTAAAGTCTTGCATAAGTGGTTTTCCAAGAAATAAACATCAATCAAGATATTGGAAAGTGGATGAAGCTACAAAATAGATTCAACTAGGGGTAATCACACCAAAAATGGTTGGCTGATCATTTATTTGGTCATCACCCTGATACACGATGAGTGGTCCTAAGACTGCACACACGGATAGACACTAATGGGTGATATTATTTGGATGATCATATGATTTTTATGAAAAACCATGAAGGATTTATTTCCAATTTAATTTCAGAAATTAGGTTTAGAAGCACAAGATATCCCAACTAAATGTATCCTAGGTAGAACTAATAATGTTATAGGATTAACCAAGTATGAAATAGTTGAAATAAAAGTATCATAAGTTGAAATAAAGGTATCACTAGAGAATATATATTAGGATTTAAATTTAATATTCACACAATTAAATTATTTTGGACATTACCATAACATTTTTGGTTTTAGTATTTGGTTGAATCATGATCAAGGAAATGATATTGTGAAAGGTATGTCCCTAGGAAATCTTAATAAGTATATTTGGGATATTTAGTTTCCTAGTATTACAAAGGATAATTATCTGGCTATATTAGTAGAATAAATATTTTGATTTTATCATGGATCTATTATCTTGTTCCTTTAGTGATTGATAATTAAAATTGAATGTATGAAATTTATTTAATGGGGATATGATTTAACAACCCAAGATTTTAGTTCCTTTAAAAGACGTACTATGTTCTATAACATATGTCACATGCTACAACCTACATTAAAAAACAACAACATATTAATAATAAATTATCAATAAATCAATAATAAACAATAATTTGGTAAATAATTAATATTTATTTCCTTTATAAGGTAAATAATTAACACAAGTTAAAATTAAAATGGTTATTTCTAATAAAGATGGTTTTATTTATGTTATTCATTTTTTTAAAAAGTAAAATTTAAAAAATTTAGATTTCTAGTTTGATAAATTAAAATTATTTTTTTAATTACTCATAAAAAAATTATATTAGCATGGTTTTTTGAGTTTCTTCAAAAATAATTGATTTTCAATTGAATAGTGAAAATACTAACTAATGTCAGAAATTTTATGAAATTATTTTATTATTTGGATACATTTAATGTTTTTGAAACATTTTTACTCTAAAATTATATATTATAAATTATAATTAATCATTTTAAAATACTTTTTTAATTTATAAACCCATGATCAAAATTTTAAAAATTTATATAGCATTATAATGAAAACAATTTTTTGACTGTTTTGTTTAATTAATTTTTACATGATGAAATAAAGACTTAGATTTATTATATTTTTAAATAAAAAATATTTAATGGTAATAATTATTTTAAATTCATTCAAATAAATTTAATTTTTAATTTTATCCTAATCATAAATATATTTTCTTAAAAATAAATTTTTTCAAAAAATGGGTTTTCACGCGATACATGTGCTAACATTAAGAATAATTTCCCTACACATAAAGAGTTTATTTTATAAAAAAATTATTATATTTGATATAATAATCTCAATATTATTTCATCGGTATAATTTCATTTTTGGGTATAAATTTAGATTGCTAGGATTAATGTTATTTAGCACAATAATGGTGAAATAATAATGTTTAAATTAATGTTTTATTAAGATCAATGAATTTTTATCAGATTAATTAAAATTAACTCATTTACATAATGAATATAATATTATTTATAAACAAAAAAATAAAAAAAATAAAAAAATAAAAAATAAAAAATAAAATATATATATATATATAGTAATTTAATTTTTAATCAATATTGAATAATATTAAGAATCTATAATTGTCAAAATGTTATTTTTCAAATAAAATAGTTTTTCCACACATTATTTATTTTAATTTAAAAATTAATTTTATAATATTTTGAAATTAAATTATATTAAATATATGTTACATTTAGTTACATTAATCCCAAATTTTGTTATAATGGTTATGTTATATGTTTAATAAAACATAACATCACTTAGTTAAAAACTAGTCACCCTGTTTAAAAGCGAAAGTGTAAAATTAAAGAAATAATTGTAAAATCCTTATAACATGTTTAAAAAATTTGTGTAAATTATTGAGTATTTATAGACCCAAATTTACCCCAAAATAAATAATTTCTGCACTTTTTATCCATTTAACATGGAATAGTGTCATGAAATTATTAAAATATAAGGGGTATTTCCAAAAGTTCCATTTTCCTCTCTTATAAAAGGGGATCAATTACACCCTTTCAAACACACACCTAAATTTAGAATTAATCCTTAAAACTCTTCAATTTTTCTTTTCCTATAACCCTATACCAAAAAAATATCCTTATCACTCATATTTGGTCGAAGTCCTTCAATTTCAAGGGGACTTCTAAGGGAAAAATCATGTCTCCAACGTAAGTGGTATCTCTTCTTAAGCTTTTCTTCTTAATCTTACTCTTACAAATATATTATCAACATAATAATATAATGACTTAAGTAGAATTTTTATACTTAAATGTTCTTATATTAGTGGTAAACCCCTTATTTATTCATTTTTATCAACTTAGAAAAAAATAACATTTTTAGTGCGTTGTGTGGACTACCTCTTGGACGAAGCGACATCATTTGTTCTTCGTTACAAATTTTCAGGGAGTTTATTAAAAGTTTTAATTATACATAAATATCATATAAATCATATAATTATGATCTTGAAATTTCAATTTAATATCCACCTTCACCCCCTCTCACATGTTGAGAAACATGAATGCTAATCGTGTGTACGTGTTAATTACCGTCACCATGATGAAACATTTTTCATTTAGATTTTTATACATTATATAAACATGTAAAAATATATCTAAAAATAAAAAAATAAAAAAATATCATTATTTATCTTTTATAATGATATTATTTCCAAATAAAAACTTCCATTACCTTACTCCCCAATAGTGATAATGTGTATTCAAGCTTGGATTGGTTTAACCACCTACGTGAACAATGCTTTAAAATATGATTATGGATGAATATGGGAACAAAGAAAAAAAATGTTATAATATATTAATAAAATAATTATTGGAATATAGTAATGGAAATATTATGTTAAGTATTTAAATTATTATTAAAGTAACATTTTTGTAAGCAAAAATTACCAAAATAAGCCGTTATCAATTCAATTTTCACATAACGTAACCAAAACACATACGGAATTAAATAAGAACATTTTAAATAAATATAATTTATATATTAAAAAACATTATATGATATATAAATACATTTTTATCAACTTAAGGTTAATGATATCAAAATTATTAAACATGCACAAAATAATTAATGTTATTAACAAATGATGGTCATAATACGCTATAACTAATTGACGTACTCATGATAAATAAATATAATAAGGATTATTAAATGGTAATATTTATGAGTATGGTTATCAAATAGTATATTAATTAATATGTTTATGTTTTATATAAGGTTATATTGTTATTAACTAAGCAAGGAAACTAGGTAAGTGTTTTTTGTCTCAACTTCTCTTCATTGAGAAATGTTTTATTGTTCTGTAAAAATTTCATATTTCTATGGTTTATATTCATAAAATTAATTTATTTTGAAACAATACATTATTTAGTTAATTGTATTTATATAACAATATAATTTTCAAGCCTCCATTGACTTTCTATTTAAAAATTTCTAATTCTATAAGGGGTTTTCCTGACTCAAATATCTTCCTTGAGTCATATTAACTATTATTTCTCTATTATATTTAAATATTGATATACTATAACCTATAATGAATTTATTTTGTATTTAAACTTTATTTTATTGGTAAATAATATGTCAAAACAAAGTATTCTTTCTTGATGATTTTATTTTTTTCATTAAAACACATTATGTTAAGAATAAATTATATTATATTTATTGGATTTTTTTCCTTATCCAAATTTTTACATCATGAAAATGTTCCACTTTACCGAATGGAAAATCAATTTTTTTATATGAAATGATCATTTTTTCCATTAATTAATTTTAAATCAAAGGTTTTTTATCCTCTTATTGATGTGTGTTTTAATGTAAAAGCTATTTCCAAATGACCAAAAGGTTTTTTCCATACATAAACTAGTTTTATAATCCATTATACATTTTCTTTTGAAAAAATGTATGTATTTTAAACTATAAATTATTAAATATTATTTTTTGAAGTAAATATTTTCAAATTATTTCTAGTTATTTTTATTGAAAATTTTATAGCACTTTTAAGTTCCCATTATTTAAGATTCTTTTTATTATTGAATGTAATCAAATTATTTTCACTTATTTTATGGAATAATTTATGTATTTTTCAAGTTTCTATTATTAAATATTTTTTAAAGTAAAAATTTTCAAATCATTTTGACTTATTTTATTTCCATTTCATGTTTCCATTATTAAATATTACTTTTAAAGTAAAATATTTCAAAATATTTTCTAATTTTTTATTGAAAACATTATCTCGCTTTTAAGTTTATATTATTCAGAAATATCATTAAAAGTTAACGATTTCAATGTATTTTCATCTATCCACTTTGAAACACTATATTTTTTAGGGACTATTTATTAGGAACTCTCTATAATAAAGTTTTCAAAAGTCTTATATTTCCCATCACAATTGTTTTTAAATTAATTTTATATTAATGTTTTAAAAGGTGTTGTAAATAGTTTTTTATTTTCATGTCTATTTACCCTCCATGTTTTTCATTCATTAAGTAATTTTTTGATCACCATATATAGTTTATTATGTAATGATTCCTTCTGAAAATAAGTTTTTTTATAAATAATTATTTCTTAAGATCATTATTTGGAATGTTTTTTAATGGATTAATAAGACCACCATTTTTTCATGGGTCCTTTATATGATGATTTATAAATTTCATGAAAACCAATTTCTTCTATGTGTTAATTGAGGATGTGATGATCATTTTTAAAGTGGTACATAGATGTGTGGATTATGAGGGAACTCTGTAACAACCTAGAATTTTATCGATGGAAAATCCTTTGTTATAATTATTTCATATACTATAAATCACATAAAATAACATATAGAACATAATAAAAACTTTATAAACAAAGAATGAATGGAATAAAAGGTATATCTAGAAATTATGGAACCTATATTGATGGAATAGTAACTTAAAAATAAGAGTAGTAATATGGCCAATGGAATAGTAACCCCACTATTTAATGTATAAATAAAATTTCTATATCATATAAATGAAAATATGTTATATTTATATTTCAGAATAAGTAAATAAATGTATTAAAAATGATAAATTAAGTGTTGGTATTTTTGTAAAATTTAAATATTTATTTATAATTCTATAAATAATAAAATGATATAAAAGAAAATCTATTTTCCTAAAATAGATTTATAAATTAATATCTTATTTTATTATTATTATATGATAAGTTTGTAGGACCTTAATTAATTTTTCAAAGTGTTATAAAACCAGTTATAATTTTAAAATAGGTATATTTTGAATAAATGAGGATTTTAATTAAAAATTTAATTTATCATATTTATAAAATTATTTTCATAGAGTTTATTTTATCTTTAAAATTAACACATAAAAAATAGGGTTTTTTTTGTTTTTTATAAAATAGTGAATTTTTTTTTGTGAATAGTGAAATATAGTAATTTACGATATAAGATAAATACATGAATTATTGAGTCATCCATGATGTATGGATGATGTAAGCACCGTTAGTTATTTCTAAAATGTAGTAGTTACTATAATTAGTCATAATAATCTGCACTATTGATAGTTTTGATCCAAAAATAATAAACAAATGAACAAAATAAAAAAAACTCCAATCTACTCCAATATAAATACCACTCCCCACCACCTCTTCTCATAAGACCTTATAAGCCTTGAATCTTGTCCAAATTCTACCCAATAATCTTTAAAAGCCTCTCACCCCATTACTTGGAGCATTTTGTCTCAAAAAAAGACCATACCCAATTTCCCTAAGGAGGTTCCCATGGAGAATAAGTTCAAGTGGTAAAATCCTCTTTTGTTTTCTTTTATTTTCATTTCAATTTATTTTCTTTTATATTCCTATTCTAACCTACCTATCCCAAATTAGAATGATAACACCAATATATTTTATATAATAATTTTTGTGTGTTAATAGAATAATCCATCATCAAGTATCTTCCCTCTTCCTTTTTTCCTAATAATGAAAACATCGTCCGTGATGTGTCGATTTACTATTATCGGGGATGATGTGTTTTAATTTTCCATTAACACATTCAAGTCTAGTATTAAAATACTTTTTATTGTTAAAAATGATTATAATATATTTATTATAACATATTAATCTTTCTGTAACCTTTATATAAACATATTATAAAATAAAACAATAATAAATAACGATGGTCGTAAAAACCATCAAAATAAACTAATCATTTTCCATCAATGTTCTATAAAATTAACCATCCTCATGTAAAAAAAGAAATTGATATACAAAACCATTTAAATTTATTGAATTTATTTAATACCATATAATTTCACTTATAGATAGTTATTATAATTTGACAAGAACATCCATAATAAATCTCAAGGGAAACGATCATGAAATCCATGAAACGAACGCCCCCTGGAACGAAAAATTATACACTATAACTCAAAAAATGGCCATAAATAAACCCAATAAAATTATAATAAATAGAATATATGATGAATAGTTTATGAATTAAATTATTAATTAACCTAATTTTATTATCCATGAAATTATGTTCAACTGAAGTACACTTTCAGACATAAGGTAACAGATTCTATCTCAACCTTCATTTTTTCCTTCGGGTTATGTTTTATGTCTCTTTTCTCTAATTAAATTATTAACTATTCATATTTACTCCCCATAAATTATTTTTTTATGTTCCAAACATTTATACCTATCCCAATTTTTCTTTCTTTGATGTAAAAATACATATTTTATAAAGTTTCCTTCTCAATTCCTTCCAATAAGCAGCCTGATTAAAGGTAACTTCCCGATTTCTTACCCATTTTCAAGTGTCATCCATAATATATTTAAGAAACCACAATTTTTTCAAAAATAACTCAATTTCAATGAAATAATATCATTGTGTAGTTATTTTTTTATATAATTTTTTACCTTTCCCTATTTAAATTATTTTTTATATTTTCCCTTAAACTACACAAAATCGGCACATTTATAAAGTTTCCTAAATATTATTTGGACATGATTTCAATTCAATTGAACATAATTTATCATGATATATGCCTATGTTTTCTTATTAATGTTAATGTATTATTTAATTCTATTCTTTCATGGACACCATTATGATATCCCCTTTGGTTATGCTTTATGACATGATTATGAAACTCATTTCCTTTTATGGGTGACCATTATGCTTATTCCTTTTGTATGATTCTTCATATGGAACACATATGAATGAACATTTTATTATGGGTGCACCTAGATAGTTCTCCAATGAATTGTGAAATGTTTAGTCTCATGATATGTCATGTTGGGCCAGGGAGTGAACTCGATTCCTTTATGGGACTATGTTGACAGTGTGCAATAGTTTTGTATGTTATACTTGAATAATAACTATGTAATGATGTATATTGTTCACACAATTCTATTATTCCATGATCCCATGGTCTAAATTTTCTGCTTTATTATGTTTATTCATGTTCTATTCTTTTTTACGTTATCATGTTATGCCTTTTAACCCATGAATTATGATTTATTCTTATGTTTGTTCCCTTTTTAGGATTTTTAGCTCATCAATTTTATTCATATATTCCCTAGGCTATCCTATGTAGATGTAAGAGCTCAAAATAATTTAGGATCACATTATAGAGATTAAATAAAATAATTTTTATTTTTATTTTCATGCTTTCTAATTATGTACCTAATCTTCCAAAGATAGTATAATGTTTTATCCTTATTTTGTAATTAATGGTTAATTATGCATAAAATCATGTAATAATATGTGTAAAAGGCTAGGGCCTCTATAGTTGGCATCATACCCTATTCTTGTTATTTTTGGATATTAGGACCATAAAATTTTATTAAAAACCCTAGGGATAATTATATCACTCTAGATAACCTAGATTGAAACACAGGGAATCAAAAGTTAGGATGTAATTTTCATTTTCAAGTTTATCCTTATATGTTAAATCTTTCCTTTTATATAATTATTAGCTAAGTATTCAAGCCCCCCTAATTGTAATTTTTATTCTTAGTTAATGGATTTAAATAGGAGAACATATTCCAATAATCAATGTGATAGGAAATGTGATGGTTGACCAAATGAAATACTAAATATTATGGGAACATGCACTCAAAAATTCATAGAAGTGCTTTCTCAACCGGATCAAGTTATGAATAATAACTTGAATCAGTTGGAATTCCATCCTCCTAAGAAAGAGAAAGTTATGTTTGAATCATTAATGCATCAAAGGCCCCATATATTTAGTGGATATCCTAATCCCCTCATCATATAACAAAGTATTGACTCCATTAAGAAGGTATTCTATGTCATCTGGTTCTTAGGAGAAGAGAAATTTGTGTTGGTGTTCTGTTGTTTTGATGGGGAAGCTAATCATTGGTAGAAACAGATCAAGAACATGAAGTCCAAGGAGAAACTTTATTCAATTGAATAAGAATAATTCAAGATTTTTTTTTTGATAAATATTTTTTCCAAAAACTCCATCTTAAGATGGTAAGGGAGTTCCTATAACTATATAAAAAGGAAGATGAGTCTATCAGGGTGTACGAGGAAATATTTACAATGATTTCAAGATTCTCCTCTGTATTTTTCATGAAAATAGAAAGCAAGGTGGATCAATTATTTAGAAGACTAATTCTAAGTATAAAAAAAGTAGTGGAGACTCAAGAATTTGATAACTATGAGGATATTTTTCATTATTCCTTTAAGGATGAAATGGAGATTAGAGACTCTCTGTGGCTCATGGGCCTGAAGATAAAAAGAGGAAAATAGAGTTTAATATGGGAGGATCAATAGATAAATCCATTTATGGAAGGAATACCCAACATCCCACATGTAAAAAGTGTGGGAAGAAGTATCCTGGAAATTAACTAATTGGAATTAAAAGATGCTTAAAATGTGTAAGATAGGGAAATCTAGCTAATATCATCCAAAGGGATATGAATAATCCCACTAATGTAGAAGAATAAAGGAAGGTTTCGATCAAAAATACACCTATATTTTAGTGTTTGAACTGCAAGGAACATGATAATTATGTGATCTATTTATATAAGGCTAGGTTTGTTGGAGGAAATGAACAATAAAAGCCTCCATGGTAGTAAGGAAGGAAATATGTAATCACTACTGCTAAGGTGGATATGAAAATGATGTGATGATAGGTACGCAAGTTATTAATTCAATAATTGTAACCGTACTATTTTATTCTGGTTCTACACATTCTTTAATATATTTCAAGTTCAGTATAACTATTCAAACACCACCTCAACATATGGAGGTTGAGTTATTTGTAAGAACAAATAATGGAGAAATAATTACATCCAATGTAGGAAAATCCTCCCAAGTAAATTTTTATGGACTGAACCTCCAAATGAAATCACATATTACTTACTTTAATATACTTTGATTATATATTTAGAATGGATTGGATATCTTAATGTAAATCCAACATTTACTATTGATAATGGTATATCACTCTTCACATCCCTAAGCATCCTCCAATTTTGAATAAGTATAACGAGGAAGATGAATCTTACTCAGAATTATTATCTCAATTGTGGATATTATATCCTTATGATCAATCACATTTAAGTCAAATGATTGAGAAAAAGGAGAGGACCATACTTGAAGACATTACCATTTTTAGGGACAACACTAATGTGTTCCCTAGAAAATTTTATGGTCTTCCTCCTGACTGATAGGTTGAGATCTCAATTGAAATTATACATGGATATCTTCCAATATCAAAGTAACATTATAGGATGGCCACCATTGAGTTGGAATAACTGAAGAAGAAGTTATAAGATAATCTGGAAAAAGATTTCATATGTCTGAGTGCTGCACTATGGGGTGCACCAATCCTCTTCATCAAGAAGAAGGATGGATAAATGAACCTATATATTGATTATCATGAGCTCAAAAAAATCAAGATAAATAAAAAACATCCCATTATATGGATATATGACTTGTTATAGGAAATACATGGGGCCAATTATTTCTCTAAGATGGTCCTTAAGTACAGATATCACCAATTAAAGGTGAAGAAGGAAGATATTACCAAGAATTACTTTTGAATAAGGTATGGACACTATGAGTTCATAGTGATTCCCTTATGAATCCCTAATTCTCTAGAAACTTTCATGGATTTAATTGGTAAAGTATTTAGATATTACCTCAACAATTTTTTGGTAGTATTTATTGATGATATTCTAATATACTCTAGGAGAAAGTTAGAGAACAAGGATCATTTGAATATTGTTCTAAATACATTATTAAGGGAGAAATTATATGAAAAGTAAGGTAAATGTGATTTCTAGATGGAGTAAGTGTCATTATTGTGGCATGTCATCACCAGAAAAATAATATATGTGGACCCTTATAAAGAAAAGGCTATTGAAGAGTGGCCCAGACTAGCATCTGTAATGGAGATCTGCAGTTTCCTTGGTCCATCTAGGTATTGCTGATGATTTCTGAATAAATTCTCAGGATTTTAAAACCCACTAACAAAGATTACTTTTAATGGAGTAAATTTAATCTGGACCAGTGAATGTGAATATTGCTTCCAAGAGTTAAAAATGGCTTATCACTGCACCCATACTCACACTCCCAACAAGAAGGGAACTATTTGGGGTATATAATGATTCTTTAAATATGATATTAGGCTACGTACGGATGAAAAATTATATATTGATAGAATATTAATCAACTAAGTTGAAAAATCATTAGAAAAAATATCATGTGCCTAATATGGAGTTTGCAGCTATGATCTTCACATAGAAAATCTTGTAGAATTATATTTATGGAGAAAATTGTGAGATATATACTGATAATAAAAACCTAAAATATATATTCACATATAAGGATCATAATATGCGCCAATGAAGATGGTTGGAGATCATCATGAATTACGACTACAGAATCCACTATCATCTTGATAAAGAAAATAAAGTGGTAGATGCTTTGAGTAGAAATGATCTTGAAACTTTATCATTGATGAGAATTGAGAAGGATCCAATATTTTTATAATTACATAGGATTAAGATGGGAATAATTAAGGAAGTAACATCATCAATTTTTTATCAAATTATTGATTAACCATACCTTATGAAAAAAATAAAGGATGCTAAAAGAAACGATGAAGAAATTTAGAAAAGGGTTGATGATATCAAAAATGGTAAATCATCAGAGTTCAAAATTGATGAAGAAGGAGTCATAAGATTTTGGTCAAAATTAAGTACCATCTAATAAAGAGATAACTAAAGAGATTAAGAATGACACACATAGCTCAAATTTCCCTATTCACTCAGGAAGTATAAAGATGTTTCAAGATCTCTAATAGCACTATTGTTGGGACAATATGAAGAAGGAGATCACATAATATACATCAAAGTGAATGGTATGTCATCAAGTGAAGGATGAATGGAAAAATTATAAGGGGTGATTCAACCATTACCCATACAAACATGGAAACGGGAAAACATCAACATGGATATTCTTATTGTACTTCCAAAGACATCAAGAGGAAAAAATGCAGTATGAGTCATTTTGGATCATCTAACAAAGATATATCACATTATCATAATTCAAGAGGTATTATATCTTGATCAACTTGTATGAATATACATAAAATAATCATTGAGGATATATTGTGTACCATAATTGATTGTATCCAATCAAGATCCAAGATTTACATCTATTTTTTGGAAAAGTATCCAACATGATATAAATAATGAGTTGAACTTCAATATGGATTATCATCCTCAAACTGATGGACAATATGAGTGGACTATTTAGACACTAGAATACATTTAGAGGATGTTCTATGGACATCGAGGGAAGATAAAACCAACATCTACCTCTGACAGAGTACTCTTACAATAATAGTTTCCAGTCAGGAATCTAAATGGATCCATATGAATCCCTTTATGGGACGAGATGTAGAATAACATCATCCTAGGATGAAGTCGGTGAACTTAAGTTTCTAGGACCTGAAATGGTTGAAGAAATGGTAGAAAAGTTAAAAACAATTCAGTAGCACATCCAGACATCCCAAAGTCGAATAAAGATCTATGTAGATAATCATTGATGGGACCTAGAGTTTAAGGATGGAGAAATGGTATTCCTCTACAAATATCTTGGGAATAGTTTCATGATATTTGGGAAGAAAGGAAAGCTAAGTCCTAGGTACATCGCCCCCTTCTATATTCTTGATCATATCGAAGCTGTGGCATATCGACTAACATGTCCACTACCATATCTCAAGTATATGATGTATTTTACGTATCCCACTTGAAAAATACATACCATATCCCTCACTTGCATTGAATTCATAGGTGGTATAGTTGGAAAATGATCTCTCTTACGTGGAGGAGTTGGGAAAGATCTTGGACCGTAGAGATAAATTTCTACAAACCAATACTAATAACCTGGTCAATGTACTGTGGTGGAACCATAAGTAAAAAAGAGTTAATAGGGAAACTAGAGGAAGCAATGAAGGAGAAACACCCTCACCTATTTATACCTTAGTATTTAAAATGAAATTGAAAGGGAAAAATTTCATAAGGGGGGAAGAATGTAACGACCCAAAATTTTATCAATAGAAAGTCCCTTCTTATAATTATTTCATACATTATAAGTCATATAAAATCATATAAAAAACACAATACAATCTAAATAAATGAAAAATGAATGGAATAAGTGGTATTTATATAAATTAAGGAACCTATACCGATGGAATAGTAACTTGACCGTTGGAATAGTAATATGACCATTAGGAATAGTAGTCCAACCAATAAAATAGAAAAATTACCTATTAAAGTATAAATAAAATTTATTAGTCTTATAAATGAAAATATTATATATTTATATCTTGTAATAAGTAAATAAATGTTTTTAAAATGATAAGTTAAGTGTTGGTATTTATGTAAAATGTAAATTTTTATTTAGAATTTTATAATAAATATTACGATTTAAAAGAAAATTTATTTTCTAAATATATATTCATAAATTTATATTTTATTGTCATATGATTATTGGATATTTTTATGAGACCTTTATTAATTTTTCAAAGTGTTATAAAATTAGTTATAATATTAAAATGGAATTGTTAAAAAAATGATGATTTTAATTACAAATTAAAATTATAATATTTAAAAAATGATGTTCATAAAATGGATTTAATTTTTGAAATATAAACATTGAAAAATTATTAGGGTTAATTTTTAGTATTTTTCTAAAATAGTTTATTTTATTGTGAATAGTGAAATACGGTAATTTATGGTATAAACTAAATACATGAATTTTTTATTTATATATGATGTATGGATGATTTAAGAACCATTAGTTTAAAGTCACATAAACTAGTTACTATAATTAGTCACAATAATCTATATTATTGATAGTTTTGATCCAAATTAATAAACAAATGAATAAAATAATCAAAAAACACCCCTCTCCTACACTATAAATACCACCCTCACCACCTCTTCTCCTCACACATTCTATGATTAAGCTTGTAAAAATTTTTCCCAATACACTTTAAAATCCTCCCTTCCAAAATCTATGAGCCTTTGGTCTCAAAAAAATACCGAACTCAATTTTCCTAATGAATTTCTCAAGGAGAAGAAGTTGAAGAGGTCAAATCCACTTTAATTTTATTTTATTTTTAATTTCTTTTATTTTATTATCCTCTCCTAAAATACCTATCCCAAAGTGGAATGATAAATATGTTAACTTTTATATAAATATTTTTTTTAATGGAATAATCCATCATCAAATATTTCTCTTCTTCCATTTTTTCTAAAAATGAAAACATCATCTATGTTGTTTTGATTTACCACCCTCGTGGACGATGCCTTTTAAATTTGGATTACCATCTTCAAGGATAGTCATAAAACAATTTTTATGGTTAAAGAGGACTATAATATGTGAATTAAAACCGATTTAATGTTATGAAACTAGTATATAAACATATTAATAAATAAGATCATACTAAATCACGATGGTCGTAAAAACTGTCAAAATAAAATAATCATTTTCCAAAAATTATTTATCTAGTGAATAATTCTCATGTAAGAAATTAAAAATGATATATGGAACCATTTATATTTTTGTAATTTAATTAATACCTTATAATTTCACTTTGTAAGATTTTTTAAAATTTGACAAGAACATCCATAATAAAACTCAATGGAACCGATCATGAAAACCATGAAATGAACCCTCCCAGAATGACAAAATTAAACACTATAGCTCAGAAAAATGGTCGTAAATGAACCTAATATAACTATAATAAATAAAATATATGATGAATAGGTTATTAATTAAATTAATAATGAATCTAATTTAATTATCCTGGACATTAATTTCAAGTTAAGAACACTTTTGGACGTAAGGTAAGGGATACTCTCCGAACCTTCATTTTTTCCATCAGGTTACACTTTCTATATCTTTAACCCAAATAAATATTTAATTATTATTATGTAATCATGATAAATTATGTTTTTATATTAAAAACGTATATACCTATCCTATTTCTTCATTATTTTATAGGAAAATACATATTTTATAACGTTTCCTTCTCAATTTCATCCAATAAGTATGCCCAATTAATGGGAACCTCCCAATTTCTTACACATTTTCAAGTACCATCCAAAATATGTTTAGGCCACCATTTTTTATAAAATAAATAATTTTATCATTAAATACTATATTATCTAATTTTTAGTTTTTTAGAAATATTTTTCCCTTAAACTCTGTAAATATTTTTTAATATTTTCCCTTAAACTGCACTAAAGTATCTCATTTCTAACGTTTCATAAACATTATTTTAACATGATTTCACTATAGTTATACATAATTTATCATTCAATATGACCATTTTTTTCTTATGAATTTCCATTTATCATATAAATCTATTCTTTCTTGGATAAAATTATGATATTCCCTTTGGTTATGCTTTATGACATGATTATAATACCCATTTCATTCCATGGGTAACCCTTATTCTTTATGTACAATTCTTCATGTGGAAAACATATTCATGAACATGTTATGATAGGTGTGACTATATGGTTCTCTAATGAATTGGGTAATTTTTAGTCTCATGAGATGTCATGTTGGGACATGGAGTAAACCCTATTCCTTTTTGGGAATTTTTCCTCCATGTGCAATAGTCTTGGAAGATAGCATGGACTCATGCTTATGTCATGATGTATGTTGTTTCCACATTTGTATGATTCCGTGTTTTCATAATCCCATTAATTACTTGTTATTATTAATTATATTTATTCATGTTTCATGCCTTTTTATGTCATCATTTTATGCCATCTAACCTAGGTTTTATGATTTATTCCTTTGTTTATTCCCTTATTGAGCTTTTTAGATCACCCCTTTTGTTCATGTATTCCCCAGGTTATCCTATATAGATGTTAGAGCTCAAATGAAGTTAGGAGATCATTATGGAGATTAAATGAAAGATATTTTTTATTTTGGTTTTCATGATTTCTAATTATATACCTAATCTTCAAAAGATAGTAGACATTACGATCCATCGCTTGTAATTGATGGTTAATTATGCTTAAAATTATGTAGTACTATGTGTAAAAAGATTAGGTCACTATAAAAAATATCTTCTTCCAATTCATTAGGTAAAGGGTATTATCTCATGAGATTGAAATGTTATGTGAATATTTTATAAAGTTAAAAGGTTCACAAAGGGGGGTTATGATGGCCTTAAGACCTACTCATAATTTTACATTTAAATAGGTTAAAAAGTAACTAGGTTCAAAAAGGGTGAGTGTGATGGCGTTAATATCTACTAAAACTTTTACATGTCTAAAGGTTAGTAGGTCATTAAGATCCGAAAGGGTGAGTGTGATGGTGTTAATATCTACTCACATTTTATTTATGAACATCTTAGAAAGTCAAGAGGTTCACAAAGGGTGAGTGTGATGGAATTAAGCTATACTCATAATTTTAAATGTAAATACGTTAGAATGTATCTAGGTTCACTAAGGGTGATTGTGATGGTGTTAATATGTACTCATAATTTTATATCTGAATAGGTTAGAAAGTTTTTTGGTTCAAAATTAGTGATTGGGAAGGCAATAAGCTCTACTAACAATTTTACATGAGATTATGTTGATGAGTTTCCAAGTTTACATGGATAAGAAATACTATGTTTATGATTATTCCTCCTTTTCAAGTTGTTTATCATGGTTTTTAATGTTTTGATGATTATGAATTATTTTTAAAGTATTCTAAACTTTTATGTCATGGTCACATGTTTCATGATTATTGATATTTGTTTTTAAGCCATGTAATTTTTTTATGGTTCATTAATGGTCTTCTTATGATCTTATATAGGTTCATCAGGTTTTATGATTATCATACATAGTATTTTGATATTTTATTATGTTATTAATATCTTTCTCATATTCTCATTCATTTCAATGATCTAATACTTTATGACATGTCTTTTCCCTTACTGTTCATTTGATCTAACCCCATTCTTATGTTTCCAATCCTTGGGTAATGAAGATGATTGTATCATGTGAGATGTCCAGAAAGGATCCAAAATAACCAGATTATGGATAAAAGTTTTCAAGTGTTGTAAAATAAGTTATTTATATAGCTAATATCTGATACACTAAACCTTTAGGTCCTTGTGTTATGTGACTGTTGTGATATGTATTATTTAAACCAATGGGACTCTACTACAAAACAAGACTTTTAACAACGCTGACCTTTATCAGCGCTAAAAAACCGATAAAGTTACCCTTTATCAGTGCTAAAAAAGCACTTATAATAGATACCATTTATCAACATTTTGTTAGCACTGATAAAGGGTGACCTTTATCAACACTTTTCTTTAGTTCTCATAAAATGTTCCATTTATCAGTGCTTTATTTTTAGCACTGATAAATAGTACTCCTTATCAACACTTTATTTTTTGCACTCAAAAAGTTCCCAAATATAATGAAATAATTAAACAAATAAAAATTAAAAATGATTAAATTAAAAATATTAAAAATTAAATTAATTAAATAATTATTGATAAAAATGAATAAATTTATTATATATATATAAATTATAAATACTAATAAATAGTATATTTTAAATATATAGATATGTAAACTGAATAAAATAAAATAATTAATCAAAAAAAATTAAAAATGAGTAAATTAAGAAAAATATTAAATATTTTATTTGTTAAATAATTATTGATAAAAATGAATAAATTTAATATAGAAATCTATTAATTATAAATTTTAATAAATAGTATATATTAAATATAGATATATAAAATGAATAAATTGTAATAATTAAACAAAAAATAAATAATGAATAAATTTAGATAATTAAAGAAAAAAGAAAAAATAAATAAATTTTAATAATTAAGAAAAAAATTAAAAATGAATTAATTAAAATAATTAAAATAATTCTTAATGAAACAATTATTAATAAAAATGAATATGTTTAATATATATTAATTAAAAATAGTAATAAATAATATATATTAAATATAAATATAGAAATTCAATAAAATGTAATAGTTTAAAACAAATTAACGTCTTATTAATTTTTAATGGGTTTTAAATATAATTATTTATTAATACATTTAATATAGAAATATATTCATATATATATATATATATATGAATGTAAATAATATTTCATAAAATATGATTTATATAACACAAAAGATTTGTGATTTACATTAAATAAGTCATATATTTAGTGAAGAATGGTTTATAATTAAAAATTAATATTAATTAAAAATACTAACTAATTGTATCAAGTAATGGACAAAATTGAATGTTGTTTGAATTTTCAATTTAACATATATCAAATGCGTGTTACATTTATTTCACACATACACCCAATTAATGCATTTTTATCTACAATGCACACATAGAAATATTTACGTAATTAATAAAATATTATATAGAAACAAATACACTAATATTTCTGTAATTTATTCAAATTTTAGTATTCTTTTTAGAATTTCATTATAACATGATACATTTAATATCATATGTCTTTAATAAGTAAATATTATTTATTTATTTTTAATATTGTCACCATTAGGTATTAATTCATTTTTAATATTTTTTTTATTTTCATGGGAATTTTATCATTTTTAATTATTTATTTATATTTATTTATTTACTATGTTTTAATATTTTCAATATGTATTCATCTTTATTTCAATGTATATCCTTATTTTTTAAATAATTTATATTTAATTAGTAAAACTTATCCATTTTTTCAAAAAATTTAATGTGTATTCCTTTCTAATTATTCAATTTCACTCATTTTTAACATAAGTGAATTTAAGATTATATATTTATAAATGTACATTTACTATATTTATAAATTTAAAAATTAATAATTATAAATAAATAAATACTATCTTTTAAAAAAGTATTTATATATTTATAAATATATAATTTTATATATTTAAATAATTATAAATTTATAATAAATTTATATAAATAATGAATATATTTACTATATATATATATTAAATATTTATATATATAATTATATAAATATATATAATGATATAAATATATTAATATATAAATATAATTTTTTTAAACATTATTTATATAATTATAAATAACTAATTATATATTTATATAATTATGAAATTTTAATAAATATATTTAAATAATGAATATATTTATTATATTTATATCTATATTTATTAATATTTATTAAATATATATAATTATATAAATATATATAATGATATAAATATATTTATAATTACAAAATTATAATGAATATATTTACTATATTTATATTTACATTTATTTATTAAATATATATATACGTATAATTATATAAATATATAATGATATAAATATATTAATAATTATAAATTAATAACTATAAATATATTTAAAAATATATTTTTAAATGTATATTTTCTATATTTGTAAAATTATATATTTATAATTATAAATAAAAAATATATTTTTTTAAAAAGTATTTATATAATTATAAATAAATATTAATGTATTTAAATAATTATAAAATTATAATAAATATTTTTTTTATAATTATATTTATAAATCCTTTATCTATGCTAAAGTTTTAGCACTGATAAATATGCCTTTTATCAACACTAAAACTTTTTCACTAATAAAGATGACTTATCAATGCTTATTAATTTCATGCTAATAAATGTTTCTCCAATCTATTTAAAGAACCCTAACCTGTCATGAATCAGTCACGATATCTGAAGCATTCCACACAAGCCACTTACTGCTGGCACCCCTCCTCGTCGAATCCAAGTTCGAATAATGGATTTAATCAAGGCTCGAAAAAATCCAAGGATCAAATTAATAAAAATCATATGTATTCAAGGCTTGAACGAATCCAAGCTTTTATGATGTCTCTACTTTCTCTCTGATGAATCAATGCTTCAATCAAAGGTATGTTATTTACTCCTCCTCACATGTTGATTTCTTGTTTGGAGATATCTTTTTGCCTTTTTGTTCATTATCTCTTTTGATTCCTAATCCATCACTTCTCTCCCTTCTAGAATGAATTTATAATTGGGTGTTTCTATGATTTTTGGTTTGTATTTACCATTTAAGGATTTTTCTAGCTTCATTATATGTATTAAGACTCCCACACACTGATTTCATCCATTTTGGTATCTGGCTCTATTCACTTTCCTTTAAACGTGGAACCATGAATGATTGATTTTTTTAAATCCATGATTTTTTCTAAAGTAAATTCTATTATAATTATCTATTATGGGGTTATGGATTTATCAGATTTTTTCTTGAATTTTTATTAACATCAATGTATTTTTTTCTTATGTTTAAATCTTTTGAACTTCCATGGAATTAATGCACATGATGTGTTTATTAAAATGCCACCCATTGTTTTTTTTGATAAATCAAAATAGATTTCATGTAGAGATTTATTATGAATTATAATGAATCTCAATTATCTTTTGATCAACAATCTCTATGAATTAAACCATGTTTGGATATTTTTCAAGATGCTTTTTACATTAGCAAATAAAATGGTAGTATTGTTTCCTTTCATTATTTTAAATGTTTTGGCTGGGTTTCAAATGGAAAGTTTGATGTCTTTTATCATATTTTCAAAGGTAGTAGAATATGTTTTATATGTTTTCCCAATTATATTAATATTTTTTGTTATATACACCTCTGAAGTTAAGCCCCTTGTTGATTATTAAGTGAAAAATTGTTTTTTATTTTACCACGGATTGATCAGGGGTCATTAATATCGTTATATTGTTTATGTTATTATTAAGGGGGTTGTTCATTAAATGGTTTTCAGATCTGTGAGTGAGTTTAAGTTTGCTTACCTATTTTAATATTTTTTTTATTGTTTTGATATGTGTTATATTGTATTATTCCCCTCCACTTACATGTCATGGGAAACCTTGGGTAGCTTGGTGAAAGATATAGGGATGAGTATTGCACTAGTGTATAATCACGCTTTGGCTAGATCGAATGAACATTGAGCCATAAAGTGCCTGAACAATAACCAAATTTTAATGGTGCACCGTGTTATGCACTATGTTGTGACATGGTTTAGCATGGTGTTTCACGCACCATTACGCTATCTTAAATTTTGTTTTGTGTTTTTTAACCTATTTTAACAATAAAAACGTAACCTTATTAAATTAATTTATTAAAACACTTTTTTTCGTGGTAATCGATATACCTCCTCCCCTTAGTTTGTGTTACACATCAATCGAGTGCCACAACTGAGCATAACCATCTACCCTTCCACCTTCTCGACACCCCTCTCATAATAAAATTACAATGATTTGTTATTTTAATGACTTAAGTTTATTTATTTATTTCATTTTAGTTACATTTCATTATAATTGTTTTTCTTCATAGTTACATTTATTTTAAAAAAAATCAAAAATGATTTTTTAAATGCGCTTATTTAATAAATAAGGGACGAGCCAAGTAAAATTATTTTCAAGTGATGTAACATAACCCAAACATATGATAATTACATTTATTTATGGATCTTAAAATGATTTTAGGATTCTATAATTTAAAATAATGAACGTATATAAATGAAATAATGTATATAATTAATGAAAACAAGTCCAAAATTTAATTTCATAGAATAAATAATTTCAAAAAAATTAAAAAATTTTAACAGACTTTACACCATAAACTAAGTATACATATATGATGCGAACAACATGCATGATGTAGTTTCCTTCCCACCCACCCAATATCATGAAAAAACACTATTTGATCCTCATATGGATAAATTTTAACTGAAAATGATCATTTTCACCCATCGATGCGCTATCTCTTTACTTTTTCATGATTCTTAATCAATTGAAATCCTCACATGATCTTCTAAGAATGAACAATAATGTACAAACTTTCATCTTTGTGTAACTTCAAAGTTGGTGTCTTTCCAAACAAAAATAAAATTCACTATCATTTTCTTACCCTAGGTACTAGAGCACCTCAAATTTGACTCACACTCCGATAAATTCAAATCATACCTATGATTGATATCACATAGAAATTTTATCTAACACCTCATGATATTTTGGAAAATAGTTTTAAATTTCATGAATATTTGTAAAACCCTCTTTATGTTTGACACATTCATATTGTGGGGTGTGGAAAAAACAATTTGATCCTATGTTAAAATGTAGTAAAGTTGTTAACCTATGTCATCTTCAGAGAGGTGTGCAAAAAAATCACGTTTGTCACTTTAAATTTGAGAATGAATTGGAGGTTGTTTTTAATTGGTTTTGTTTTGAAAAAAAAATTGATGAAACAAAAGAAATAAGGAAATTAAAATATTTAAACCAAATTTAAAAATAACAAGATTAAAAATAGTGATAATAATTGGGTGATTTGGTTGGGGTTGGTTTTGTAATTGCAATGTTATTATAGTTCCAATTTTATTCAATCCTCTTCTACTAAGTTGGATTAAGTGATATTTCATAATCACTTCCTATAAATACCTTGGTAAATAGTGATGGTGAGAGTAAACCTTAAAAATATCTAACATAGGTCTAATATCATTCCTATGTGGAAAAAAGATGTAGCGAATACCCTCAACTGAGTTAGTTAATTCCTGATCGGATCTTGCTAATCCAAAACAATCAGGAATAAGAACTACACCTCTCACACTTACTAATGATTACCGAGTACTTCACCACTAAGAACTAATATATTATATTGCATATATACTAGAATCTAGTTTATGGAGAGAATTATCATTTACCAAAGCAATAATAACAATAGAATGGAAAACAAAAAACAATCTCATAAGATAATAAAAACCGTTTTTAGATTTTGAAACCAACATTGTAAAAGAGAGAGAGTTTTTATTCAATAAAATACAAGTACTCTAACATTATAAAATATTAAACCCAACCTTAACTAATCAATAAAAAAATTTACCCTTCCATGGTAAGGGTAATTGGGAATAAGGGGACAGAATAATACACTACAAAACTAAAAATAAAGAAAAGTGTGAAAAAGAAGAACATGAAAATTTATTCTAGAATTTTCCCTTCAGAAGTGTGCTTCTATTATGACCAAAATATGGTTGAATCATGACAAGGTAACTTCTTATAAGATGTGTGTAATGGAGTTTTTCATCTACTCTTGAATGTTTAGAGCATTTGTATTTGTGTTTAATTAGTTATGTCCAAATTAATGGACCTGAATTTTTCAGGATGACAATCACTATTACACCAACCCCACTTTGACCGGTTTAAGGGTGGCCTTAATAAAATCATTGATCCATGAGATTTAATATGTATATTAAAATTTTAGTTTTATTTATAACCAATTTACAATAATATCATTTGATTGTGGGTATCCCATGATATGCCTCTTTGATTGAGGTATGGTCCATTCTGCCGACCAGAATAAGTCTTCAACTTAGTCTAATTATTTGGGTATGTGGGAGTTCAAAATGGATCTTGTTACAGAAGAATCAGTTGTGTACCAAGAACATAAAAATCCAAAAAAGGTAATCAAATGAATTTTATCACAATTTTAGGAGTTATTCTTGAAGTACAATGTCAAAAGAAAACTACAAAATGCCCAGAATTTACCAATTTTGACACTTAAGCTCAAAACTCACTAAAAATCATAAAATGATACAAATAAAAACGCATTGATTAATTTTTAGTGATTAAATAATTTAAAAAATATTTATAATTATTAAAATATTATCTCCATCAATTCCTTCATACTTAGAACCTATACTCTTGGACAAGTAAACAACAAAATCATGTCAAAGTAGATTTTAAAACACATATCCTTGAGACCCAATAATTCCACACTAAGGAAAAAATGATATCATGCCTCATTAATTTTTTTTAAAGTTCTAAAGCCATATAATTAAATATATTTCATCTTCATTTACTCCCTACCCCATGCACATAGAACACTTACATCACTTTCATTTTCTCTTATCACACCAATGTCAACTTTTCGACAATGTCTTTCTCATACAAACTCATACAAGGGACACCATAGGTTTGACAAATTCCTAAATCTCCACCTGATGTGAGTCAAGGACATATGTTCATCATGAATAATTTTCATGGTTGTTCTATGGATTTTGGTTGGTAGGATTTAGATGTGAATAATTATGAGGATGAATAAGGAGGTCTCGACTCTTTTTGAAGAAAAATTGAATTATTCTAATTTTTACTCTAGTATGGTCTCTTAATCACTTCCCTTAGTAGAAAATAAGATTTTTCATCAAGAAAACTGAATTAATTTTCAAACACTCTATCATTTCAGCATCAAACATTTCAATATTCTAAAACATAATTTATCTTGAAAGACCCACATAGGCACAACTTTTTTTCTCTTTGGAAGCACTAGAAAGGCACAACTTCTCATACATGAAAGATCTAGAAAAGGGAAAAACTTTCGACAGAATGATTTTTTTTGAAAAAAACACACCTCTTTAACTTTTCATTTTCCTCCCAAATTATCACCAAATTTTTTAGCCCAATACAAGATATCTTCCCCCACACAGAAGTTTAACTAGATTATAAAATTTCACTTCAAGCGCGGGATGGATGGGGAAAATTGGATTTTAATGTGGAAAACCTTACATGTTATTCATGGATTATAAGGGATAAAAGGATTAAAATTTGTAAGTTTGGCCATTATACAAAGGATTATCTTGAAAAGGGGGCTTTAAAACCAAATAAATTCCTCAATAATTTAAAACACATGTACCTAAAGCCGTCAAGTTTTGATATAAATAAATAAAATTCTAGTTAAATCAAGAATGATATGGTTCTCTCAAGAAGTGAGGTGATTTAAAAGAATATGAAAACAAAGGTTCAGAAGCCTCATAAGAAAGAGATTTCAAATATAAAGATAATGAGATGTGACATGGGATTCAAAATTCAGAGTACCTTTCATGAAATTTCCAAATATTTATACTTGAAAGAAAGTCATTTTCAGCATTTATTAGTTTAATTGGAAGAATTTTTTCACACATTGAAATTATTTTAAAAGGTTTCAATTATAATCATTTAAAATCAAATGTTTTAGAAAAAAAATTAAAAAACAATCAATTTGTTTTTTAAAAATAGAAAAAGAATTAAAATTAATAAACTATAAAGGTCCCCTCCTCCATGCTTAAATGATATAGTATCTGCAATGAATTCAATTGGATTTAACTTTTAAGAATATTTTAAAAATAAATTATAGAAATAATGAAAGTATAAAGGAAATATAAAACCAGACTTATTTGTAGTGTAGCACTGAGTTATTCTCTTAAGTTCTACAGAAATAAAAACCTAAAACCAACAGTAAATAAAATAACATAAGAAATATGTTAAAATAAAATTAAAATAGAAATAGAGTATGAAAAGAAGGATATATAGTGGTATAGTCCCCAAAGTGGGCCTTGGGTTTTGACTACCTCCAGATGGACAATTTTAGTTGGTTATCCCCAATCTGGCGATGGGTGAAGTTTCTTGCTCATGAACCACCAACACTTGTTCTTTCAATTTTGAACCTCATATTTTTTATGGAGGACTATATAGACATAGAATATAATATAGATCCCTATGAAAAAGATATTAGTCTTGTATGGTGGGGAGAGGAAAAATATTGAGTCCTAATATTTCTTGGTTTTCACTTTCACAACCTCCTTTTTTTCTCCATTGGTTGCTCAATGTATACTGCATCAAAATAACAGCCAAATGGAAAGTCAGAGTGTAATTATATTTAAATAAAATTAAAGCATGATGAATCAATATTTAATTCTTACCTTTCAAAGTAATAAGATTGTGTCTCTTTTTCCTTAGGCAATGCCACTTTTTTCTCCTCTTTAACTCCATCCAATAAGTGTTCAGCATGTTCCATGACCTATATATGTTACTCTTCATCAGGTGCATATTATTTTTATTCCACATCCACCAAGGAAATGAAGGTTTTGTATGAATCTGAAATTTTCATTCAAAGTGAGGTGATAATCAATTCAAATTAAATAAAATAATATGATAATGAGTTCATAAAAACATGATCTACTTGAGTTTGTTCAGCTTCAATTACTTCTTCAGTGGAAAGAACCTCTTAGACTTATGTAGTAGCAGATTGAGGTAGGTAGTTAGGCTCCAACAATTCCTATATATTAGAAAATTATAAAATTCTAGGAATTAATGGGAGAAATCAGTTAGTTCCCAGACCACCACTTCAAAAAAATTCATTTTCATGTCCTCCCTTAGGCTAGCTATGAATTATTTGAATTCCTTTTCCACATTATTTGATTTCCAAAATAACCTCACCTGTCTAACAAAAACAGAAACACCATACTCCATAGAAAATTGAGAGATATTAATTGGTTCTTGAACTTGTGGGTAATTATTACATGAGTTAAATAAATAATCATTTGAAAAAAACCTCAATTTTTTTTAACTTTTCTAATGTCAAATATTTATAATTAGATTGTGGAACTACCTTCCTGAAAATGATACCTAGTTTTACACATACCTATCGTGGTGTGTGAAACAAATATCTCATATGTTACTATGTAGTATAGTGGTTGACTTAGGTTATCTCCAGAGTAGAGCACACTATAATCACATTTGTAACTTTAAATTTGAGAAAGAAGTGCAGGTCGTGTTGGAATTGGTTTGGTTTTTAGAACAAAGAGATGAAATAATAGAATGAAATAAAGTAAATGATTTAAAAAATTGAAAAATAATGTGATTAAAATTAGTGATAGTAATTAGGTGATCAGGTTAGGGTTGGTTTTTTAATTGCAATGTTATCATAGTTCAAATTTTATTCATTCCTCTTCTGTTAAGTTATTTTAAGTGATATTTCATGATCACTTCCTATAACTCTCTTATTAAATGGTGATGGTGAGATTAAAATTTATCAATATCTCATCTCAGTCTACTCTCCTTCTTATGTGTGAAACAGATGTAGAAAAAACTCTCAATTGAGTTAGGTAATTCCTGATCGGGTCTTGTTAATCCCAAACAATCTATAATAAGCATTATACCTCCTACACGTACCGTCGAACACTAAGTACTTCACCACTATGAATTTATATATTTCATATTATATATACTAGAACCCAGTGGATGAAGACAATTATCATTTACCAAATCAATAATAACAACAGAATATAAAATCAAATACAGTCAAATAAGATAATAAAAACATTTTTAGATTTTGAAACCAACATCACAAAAGAGAGAGTTTTTATTCAATCAAATACAAGATCTCAAACATTAAAATAGATAAAACCTAACCTTAACCAATCACTCAAAATATTTAACCCAGCATTTTAAGGGTAATTAAGAATAATGGGAAGGAAGACTACATTACAAAACTAAAAAGAAAAAATAGGGAAAAAAAGAACATAAAATTTTCTTCTAGAATCCATATTTCAGAAGTTTGCTTCTATTATTCCCACCATCCGATTTAATAATTCCAAGGTCCCATATTATAAACTACGAGGAATTGTGTTTTATATATACCCTTGAAATTACAAAAAATTTGGAGCCGTGTTGAATTTGTTATGGCCAATTTTCTAGACTAGACTTTTTCATAATGCCAATCACTATTCCACAAACCCCACTTTGACCGGTTCAAGGGAGACCATAATGAAATATTTTTTCAATGAAATTTAATGTGGATTTTTCAAATATATTTTTATTTCTATCCTAGCTAAAATAATACCATTTTATGGTTGGTAGCCGGAGATATGCCTCTTTGAATGAGGTATGATCTATTCTACTGACCAGAATAAGTCTTCAACTTAGTCAAATTATTTGGGCATGCAGGAGTAATAATTGGATATTTTTACAAAATAATTATTTGTATCCCATGAACATTAAAATCCTAAAAAATTAATCAAATGAATTGTATCATAATTTTATGAGTTATGCTTGAAATACATTGGAAATAGAAAATTGAAAAATGTCTAGAATTAACCAATTTTGAAGCTTGAGTTGAAAACTCGCCAAAAATAATAAAATGATACAAATAAGCACACATAAATTAATTTTTAGGGATTAAATCTTTTAAAAAGTTATTAATAATTATTAAAATATTATCTCTCTCAATGTTTATTATTGAGTAAATTGTATTTCATTTGAAATCTTGGATTAGTGACTTCTTGTGTGATATTTTATGAAATTGGTTTTTGATAAGTGAATAGTACCTTAATTGAATTTTGAAATAAACCCATGGGATCCTTAGTATTTATGCACCTATTAAAGGATAATAGTGTTAGAATTTAAATTTTTAATTTAATACTATCTTATGAAAAATGTTTTATTCATGTGAGCTTTTCTATTTTTTTATGAAATGTTTAATAATCATGATTTCCTTTAGAATGGGTTGTTGAATACTTATATTTTTTATGGTCATGAGTATTTTAAATTTTAGTTTTGAAAAATGAAACTTATTTTTAAAGGTTAAAGTTGGTTTTGAAATAAAAAGAATTGGTTTTACCTTTAAATGAACTAAAATGGATTCAGTGTTTTGGAACTCATAAAGTTATTTCAATGTGAACTTGTGAATTTTTAAACATTTCAAATTGTACATATTTCCTTGGAAACAATTTTAAAATTTTAATTTATTGTTAATGGTTTTTGAAAATGAATTTAAATTTTTTTACTTGATGGTAATAATTTTTATAGAAAAGGGTTTTCGTATCACATTAATTGTTTTGAAAAAAATTGGTCAATTTTCATTTGGAAATTAAAAAATGGATTTCAAGTAGGGTTTTACAAATTCAAAAAGCATCCCTTTTAATTTTGAAAGTGGGTTTGACATGATATTTGAAATTTTAAATTAAGATGTGTTAATTTAATAAGTTTTAAGGTGAAAAATATCATACTCATCGGCTTCATCTTCCAAATAGTTATAATTTAATTTTGTTTCTTGAGACTTATCCACCATCAATTCTATGCTTCCTGGACTACTATAAGAAGTAGTAATAAAAAATGATCACTGGTACCTAGTATTGGATGACTACTTCTTAGAGTAGTTTAATCATCATATGTGCATGTCGAGAAGAGACGTGGTATGAGTCTAAAAAAACAAAATCTGATAATAACTATTCAGGATATAAATATGATGAGGATGACAATTTTCTGTAACATTCACCATTAGATGAATTTAGGGGATAAAACCTACAATATTTTAGTAATTCATTTCATAAATTGAATTACCCATTTCATTAAAATCATACTAAAATTATTTGAAATAATCAAATGTTGGGTTCCCCTTATTATAATTATCTATAACTTTCACCTTTGATAATGAATAATTTATGTGTATTTTTTATTTTATATAAAAATAAACATTTTATGAACCTAATAGGATGGATATGAATCAAAAATGGATTCAAGCTAATCATTTGAAAAACGAGTTTGAAGACAAAGTTAAAATGTTCATATTGTTTTCAATAGTGATCTGAATCCATCTTGGGAACCTTTACATTTTACATAATAGTAAGATGTTGATCCATACATTGAAGCCCAAAAAGTAATTATTAGAGATCTGAATACATCAAGAGATAATGGATGGATATCAAATATAGATAATCGAAAGTTTATAGGATGGTTTTGATATCAAATTTATATAGAGTTATCTAAAAATACAAATTCAATCACTAAACGACTTTGATGTCTAGCCAGGGGACCAAATTCAAATGTTATATATTACACTGGTTTTGTAATTAATGGATGTAATTTATATATAAAAAACACCATGACTTAAGTATGATGAAAAATAGTGTAGTTATGCTTGTGATGTAAGTGTTGCACACATCTGGATCCAAGGATAGAAATATAATTTATGAAAATAAGATATATTTCAACAGTATCCAATAGATATATGAGTTGGATTATACAACATATAAAGTGAAATTTTTTAATTTCAAATGGGTTTACAATAAGAGTGTAGTGAAAGTTGATGAAATGGGTTTTGTGAATTTGAATTTTTGTGTGGAAGGGGAGAATGATGTGTCATTCATAATGGAATCACAAGTAGTGTAAGTATTTTATATCTCAGATCCAACAAACAAGAATTGGTCGATTTTCTAATTGGTGACTAAAACAACTATAGAGTCAGTTGAATTTTTTTTGATGATGACCCTTTCATTAGGAGATCCCAATATGTTCATTTCGGTCCTAATATTGGCAATGTCTAATAAGTTAGAGGGGTCCATGAAGAGGGGATTTGGATTCTTGATAAAGGATCTAAATCTCATCATCCTTAAAAAAAGAGAGTCCAATGAGAAGTTTATATTTTTTTTATTATACTATTATTATCTTTATAATATTTTCTTTTATCTAATGGATTAAAATAATCCAAGATAAAATTTTGACTAATCATGAAGACAATATCTTATAGACATGATGATATTATCAATTCTAGGGAAGAACAGACTATTGATATTGAAACTGAAAAATTATTAAGGGATAAAAAACATGTTGATGAAAAAAATAAGAACATAAAATCCTCATATTGTTGAATACAATTATCAAGGTAATAAGAAAGGGTATAGAATTTGAGGTTGGATGGAATCAAATCATCCAACCCAATGACCTCAATAAGTCAATATTCATTAGTTATGTTGGGGTCATAATGAGGATGAATATTCTGATTGATAGAGATTCATTGCCCACAACTAGCCTATAACAAAAGAACCCCTTTTGAAATATAAAATAGTAGTGGTTTGGTATAATTTATCAATTTTTCTGAATAATTATAGAAAGAAAATTTTATTTAATTTTCATTATTCCTTACAGAGTTAATTTATTTTAGAATATTTCCATAAGAAATATGTCTTAATGGATACTAGAAAATCACATAGATTCTTTCTAACTCTTCTTACTAAGTTACATATTTGGGATTCCCATAGAAAAGTAAATAACCATCCAAAATTTACTTATTTACACATTATAAAACATGAAACATGTAATGATTTCACCAGTCAACACGATGAGAAATCATCTTAGGTTCATTGTAATAGATATTTTATTATTTGACTTTATTTATTTTATCTAATTTGATTTAAAAATTTTAATTTATGAAGTATAAAAAGAGTATTGAAAATAAATAATGTACATCAAAACCAATGTACCCCTATCGCAAATCAAGGATGAGGTATTCTTCACTTGAGAAGAAATTGGTATGTATTTTAAATCAACAATAAAATTTTTATGTGATAGGAAAAAACAAATGTTCCTTTGTTTCTATGCATATTTATGAATCAAAATTTGAACACACTTCTATCCCCCATCGCGTGATGTAGAATGAGGCTCGCATTAATAAGAAGGGTAAACTAGTTTATGAAAACAAAAAAAGTATGGTAAACATGTGTAAGCATTAAATAATAGTAATTTTTTATTCTTTATAATTGTATTACATAAAAATATCTATTTATTTTCATATGTTTTTTATATGGTTTAGAAATAAGAATCGAGATTGACCATAGAAAAACAAAAAACAAATTTTAGTAGCTTTGAAGTGGACGAAACAATATGGTCATGTTAGAGGATTAGTTTTTGGAGTGTCTCCTAGGAAATATTTTGAGAAGAAAAAACTAAAAGAATATGCATTTAATATGATGAAACAATTTCATAAAAAAGTAGATGATTTATAAGATATTATTGTTAGGTATGGGTTGGAAAACCAATATATGACAAGGGATCAAAGAGAATCGACGGCGGAACAAAGATCCGCACATGGAGAACAAAATGACCCTCCATGATTTGAGGCTAGTAATTCCCCTCAACTGCACACCTTACATAAGTTAATTATTTTTTTCATTACACATTCTCCTAAATGTGAATAAAAAAACTTCCAATAACTTTATATCACTAAAATTATGCATGGTAAAGTTGTATGTGATTTATATTTTGAAACACCCACGCATCACCTTGTTGTGAGGGGTAGGGTCTATAATATCCCAAGAGACAAGCTGCATAATAAATAACTCCCAAAATATCACATGAGAGTGGGGATTGAGGTATCTCAGGAGATGACCACTACGTTTGTTATTCCACTTGATGATCCAGATTTTACAACAATCAATGATGCTATTAGAACTTTCAAATCATGGACTTGTAATCTTATAAATATATATATGGTATGTATTTAAAAAAATTGTTATAAAAAACCAATAATATTTAATGAAAAAGGTGTTAAGTGAGTCATGGTATTGTAGATGGATAATTTAATGGGGAAATAGAAGGTCAAATAAATACAATATAGCGAATCAACCAAGAACTGATAAGAACTTTCTGTGTGTACCTTATCCTTTCCATTTATAGAGCAACATTTATTATCATTTAAACTTCATGAAAAGACAACATTAAAGGATAATGATATCTCCTACATTCCATTTGAAGAATAAATATGTTGATCTTTCATGACAAATTTAGTTTGTCCTAAGAGTATAAATGATATTCATAAGTTTGAATGGATGGGAGTCTCAATTGTGAATACATACATGAGGTAAATTTTCATATTACGTCTATACAAATAGGGATCTAATATGTTCATTAATGTTAATAACTATTCATATTTTATACACAAGTTATATCATTACTATATAAAGGAAAAAATTGGTTGAAGCATGATTTGGATTTATTAATCCCTATATCATTTCTACTTAAAAAAACTTCTTTTAAGTAGAAACAAAATGATAATAAGATAGATTATATATATGATGAATTCAAGAAAATAACAATAGAAATCAGACTCATTTTGATGCCTACAATGTAGGGGTATAACTCTATAATCTAATCACATAAAATATATTTTTATTTTTTCATTAACTAATTATTTTTATTTTTTAGGCAGCACGGAATGCTTATCACAATCAATCTGGATACCCCAAATATTATTTTTTGGATCCAATTCATGGATATCCAACAAAGATACCACACAAGATGTGTATTTTGAATTTTTAAAACAATTCAATACACATTTTATAGATAAACATCAAATTATATGTTTCATATTTTTTTTAACATGAATTTTGTATGATAGAGAAATATCTAAATATAGGCTATTTCCTGGCATGAAGTCAATGATTAAACATAAAAATACTGTGCATTACATCAAATAGAAATAGATTAAGTTATATATAGAAATATTTAACTATCAAAAAATATTTCAAATAAAAATATACTTATTTTGGTCAATATATCTACAATGTTTGAAGCAAGGTAATGACAATTATCATGGATAAAATGTTTGAAAATTTATGAGATATATCATAAACTATGAAAATACAAGCATCCCTAAAGAGGTAATTTACAAAGGTAATAAAAATTTCCTTAAAAATATTTCTTAATATTTTGTTTGTCTATATTTTCTTAGTACTATCAATATTTTCGACAACCTTCATACTCAAAATAGTTTGTAAATTTGTTTAGAGATTAGTGGGAAACATACATTGTGTCAGAATGTTTTTCTATAATAAATTCATGTTTTTACCTGCTATGTTTGTGATATATTATGTTCTATAACTGTAGAAATATATTTTGGGTGTGAAGCATTAATATCATAATTCTTATATATATATATATATATTTTGATCTTTTTCTCAAGGAGAAGTATAATGGAGGAAATCATTTTTTTTTGAAAAGTGTTGGCCTATAATTTTTTTTTGAGCAATGGAAGAGGTGGAGGTGGATTTGGAGACATAGGTGGAGTCAGAGACTGAGATATATGAGGAGGTATAGGCATATACTAAGGAGGAGGAGGATATGAAGCGTTGAACTACAAAGAATGAAATTGTTGGGCAATGGAATAGAATGGGGATCATACCAATGCATTGTTTGAGAAAAAATGATTAAATGTACACAAATTTTTTTACTTATTATAATATCAATTATGTAGGTATTTCAGATTTCTTATTGAATTTTTTTCCACCACTTATTTAATTGATTTTGTATATGGTTTTAAGTGGTCGAATTTTTTTCATAAACAAAACAAATAACATTAATTTTTTCAAACTAATTATTATAGGGTCAATTTTTATTAACACATTTCATGTACTATCAAATATTACTGAAGTGTGAAAGCAAATCCTCACCAATAGAAAACTAAACAAAAAAAATATGTAGTTCATTTCTCATGGATTATATACACTAAAAATAAAGGGTATTAGAAGCATACAATAACCAAAATAAGAACCCATTCAATATTATTATATATAAATTTCTACTAAGAACATAGGGATTCATAATATATAAATTAAATTATTGAGGTAAATTTGAAACAAAATTCAGAAATTATATAAGTGGAGTCATAGTAATAAAACACGGGAGAATGAATTCATGCATGTATACAAACAAAAATAAAAGGGAAGTTACTTACACCTTGTTAACAATCCTCTAATTTTCTTGAGGATAAATATCAATCACATGCATTAAAGAGCTTGCAATTTTCAGCTGTATAAGAGATAAATGTAAAGAAAACTAGTAATGCAACATTACAACTATAAGAAATTACAATATTTAACTTATAACTATCGTATAGAAAACAACCATATATTAAGTAGTGGATCCAATAGTAACTTGAGAGTCATACATCACCAATACAATATTTAAACAGGTACATAATCTAGCTCAAATGTTTTAATAAACATGTGTGTAATCAACCACCAAAGCCAGTAGGTGTGTGAGAGAACTATTGGAGGAAAACCATCATTGAGAGATCACAATCATCAAGGAGGTATGGTGTCAAAAGAAACATGGAATAAAATGAAAATAAATCACTTTAAGAATAAATCTGTGAAATTTAAAAACCCACTTAAAATGAAATCACAAAGAACCAAAAATTATAAATAATACCCCTTTGAAAAAGAATCTATTAGATTGATCCAAAACCTATAAAAAAATAAATATTTATAAAATTTCATCAAATGAATCATAAATTTTTAGAAAATAACAATACAATGGTTCCAATTTTGTGGGTGATGGAATTATTTGGGCTATTGAGTCATCAATGTGATGTATGACATAATATCACAAATTCTTGTGAAATATATAAAAGTAACACATAAAGTTTACAACCGTGAAATGGATTGGCTAAAAATGATTCTTTATAATGAAAATGATGTGTAATTAAATCATCCCACCATTATATCATATAAAATCTCCCTATCATTACATGAGTATAGGTGTTTAACCTATCCTTATTCTATATATGGATAATTGTTCACTAGATCTCCATTAGAAAATGTACCAGTTGGTTTATCATTAATATTCATGTGGACATTCATTATATAATTTGATCTATGTTAAAAACCGCTTTAATAAAAAACTCATCATCATTATCAATAAAAAATACAAGAGAATAGAGATATTACCATTTCAATTAATAAATAATGATGATGTTATGTTTGAGTTTATCATCACCTAGAATATTGAAAAGGATATACTAATCTATAGAAAAATCCAGGAAGGAATAATAAATACACTAGATTTTAGTGTCATTTGGATGATATAAAGGGAAATATTGATGTTAAATAATATAATAAAGTGTTAAAAAATTTATAATAGAGTTTATTTTATTTTAAAAATATATAATGGACCAGAATAATATTTTTTACATAAAACTTGGTTAATGGTTTATCAGGTATTTTTTAATCTCTATTATTATGAAAGGGAAAGATAGATTTTATCATTTTCTATACAAAATAAAATGTCAGAATTTATTCTAGATAAATTAATGAATTATAATAGGTTTACACTAATTTTTCATGTTTTATAGGAATAAATAAATGGATACACTAATGTTTAGTATAATCAAGGAATATATAATATGTTTTACTTTTTTATATAAAATAATAATAAAAATGTTTATATATGATTTTTAAAGAAACCAAAAGTGAAAAATGTTGTTATGGGAATTGTGTATATTATAAAGTAGTTAAATATATCATATTTTTGGGATTGTGATTCTAAAATATATTATTTTACATCCATGTATGATTGACTAAAATCCTTGTATTTTTGTTTCATATGATCAATAATAATTATATGATGCTTTAATGATATATAACCAGAAAAAATTTCCTTTTAGTTGATTTTATCATCATTTTATCTAATTTTTTTAGTTAATTCCCCCACCATTTGTATATATTAATTATTTTGTTAATTTTCAGTGAGATCATAAAGAAATAAATTTACCAACAAGGAAATGGGTCAATAATGTATACAGACCTCATGAAGAGGAGAATTATTAATACTTATTTAGTTAACCATTTCACTATTTTATCTACTATTTTGATGTTAATTTCCTTATCATTTTTATCTAGTAATTAATTAATTTTTTTCATAGATCATTTGGAAAGTCATATTTTCCCTTTAATCATACACAAAAATCTAGAAAATATAGAACATTTTTCTTTTATATGAGGTGTTTTAGGCATCATTGGGTTTCCTCTTTCTTCTAAATAAAAAATTTCTTTCTTCTCTGTCTTGGTGTAGACAGTTGAAATAAAAACACACATCACATACTCAATTATCCATAACTCAATACAATACAAATTTTTATGGGAATGAAATTAAAAATATGTTTTTAGTTTATAATTTACATTTTAATTCAAAACACACATCCCATACTAAAAAATGAGAAAACACATTCCCCATGATCTGAACTATAGTCATCTATTTCTATATTTTATCATATAAATTTATTAAGTTAAAATAAAACTTGGTTGGTTGGTTCTTTATGAATATTTAAAAAACATATCCTCTTGAATGGGATTTCTAATCTTTATTTTTTTATAGTAAAATCATTATCTATAAAAGTAATTTATTATTTCATATTTTTGTTTATTTTATTTCTTTTTAGTATTACTAACATAATAATTATTTTCTTATAAGGGTGTATTCCTTTGTTTTAGTTGGAGTTATTTCTTCTAATATTATCATTCTCGTGAGTTATTAGACTTAAAGGCTATAACTGAGATAATGACAATAAGAAAATGGGTCAATAATGTATACAACCATTATGAAAAAGTGAATTCCTACTACTTATTTAATTAATTTTTTCATAATTTTAAATATTATTTTTAAGTTAATTTCCTCAAAATTTTTGTCTAATACTTATTTTTAAAAAAAATTATTTTGGAAATTCATATTTTTCCTTCAAATATCTACTACAAAAAAAAAGAGAAAACATGTTCCTTTCTGACGGAAGAGGAAACCCCATGCTGCCTGAAATGTGAAATGTTTCCTGGATCATTGAGTTTCTATTATATTAGAGTATAACCTGATATATATTTTTTATATTTTTTCATATATTTTAAATAAAAAAAATATCATAGACTCATTCAGCTACACCTCAATCTGATACACAATGTGCTCGATATGACTAAGACTGTATTTTTTATTTAATAATTTACAATTTTGTTCAAAAACATATCACATTATAAAAATATAGAAAACTCATTAATATTTTTTTGATACTTTAGTTCCAAAATCCACAAGTCATTTTTGATTTGTATGAATCATCCGCACCTCAATCTGATACACAATGTTCCCGATAAGACTCAAAGTGAATGTTTCTAGTTTAAAATGAAATTTTACTTAAAAAATATAGGAGACACACTCAAAACAAAAAAAAAATTTACATTATTTTGATACATTATTAAAAAAATCCATAAGTAATTTTTATGTGTTGGAATCACCCTTGCCTTAATCTGATACACAATGTGATCGGTATGACTCCAAGTGAGTCTTTTTATTTAAAATTGGAAATAATTTTAGTAAAAAAGACAACTGACCTACTCAAAACTAAGAAAATTGATTCTTATTAATTTTGTACATTAGTAAAATGATTCTTTAGTAATTTGAGATGTTTAAGAATCCTCTTCACCTCAATCTGATAGACAATGTTCCTGGTATGACTCAAAGTGTCCGTTTTCATTTTTAAATTTGTATTTTAGTTCAAAAATCATCACTCCCTAAAAATCAAAAAAACATGATTAGATTATATTTATGATTTAGGAAAATAAATAATAATACATATTTTATTTATAGGAACTATTCTCATGAAAAACTAACACACGTTCTGACTGGTATGACTCAAAGTGCATGTTTCCAGTTTAAAATGACAATTTACTAAAAAAGACAAGTGGTGTACTCAAAACTGATCAAACAAATTCTTATTATTTTTATAATTACGTTAAATGATCAATAATTCATTTGGGACATTTAATAATCATCCAAACTTATTTCCAAAGCAATGTGTGACTAATATGACTCTATGTGCATTTTTTTATTTAAAATTGACATTAATTTTAGTAAAAATGACAACTGACCTACTCCAAACCAAGAAAAAACCCTCAGATTATTTTTTATAATTTAGGAAAATGATCTCTAAGTAATTTTAGATATGTAGGAATTATCCTCACCTAAATCTGAGACAAGATGTGCCCGGTATAACTTGAAGTGTCTGTTATCAGTTTAAAATTGATGTTTTAGTTCAAAAAGTGTCACTCATTGAAAATTGGGAAACCATGATAGGATTATATTGATAAATTATAAAAATGATTTATAATTCATTTGTGACATGTAGGAATTATTCTCACATAAAATTGACACATGATGTGACTGGTATGACTGAAATTTTATGTTTCTTGTTTAAAATGAAAATTCAGTAAAAAAGACAAGTGATGCACTCACAACTGAGAAAAAACATTAATATTATTTTGATACTTTATTAAAATGATAAATAATTAGTTTGGGATATTTATTAATCATACTAACCTCAATATGATACATTATGGGACTTGTATCACGCCAAGTGTTCCTTTTTATTTAAAATTCACATTAATTTTAGTAAAAAAGAAAAATGACCTACTCAAAATCAAGAAAACACATTCAGATTATTTTGTAACTTTAAGAAAATGATCCATAATTAATTTTATATTTTTTTAATCATATACACTTAAATACAATACAAAATGTTCCTAGTATTACTCAAATCCTCCTTAATCAGTTTAAAATGGATATTTTAGTTAAAAAAGTGTCACTCTATAAAAACCGAACAAACTCCATTGGAATATCTTGATAATTTAATACAATGATTAATGAGTAATTTTTGATTTTCAAGAATCATTCTCACATCAAACAAACACATTTAGTGACGAGTATGACTCAAAGAGCATGTTTCCTGTTTAAAATGAGAATTTGGTTAAAAAAGACAAGTGACATACTCAAAAATGAGAAAACACATTGGGGTTGTTTTAATACTTTAGTAAAATAAAAAATATGCCATTTGGAACATTTATGAATCATCCACATCTCAATAGGACACATGGTGTGGCTATTATGAATCTAAGTGGGTCCTTTTATTTAAAATTGACATTAATTTTAGATAAAAAGACAAATGACATACTATAAAAAGAGAAAACACATTAGAAATATTTTTATAATTTAGGAAAATGATACATGAGTAATTTGGTATTTCTAGGAATCAATTTCACCTCAATTAAATATAAGATGATCCCTGTATGAATCAATGTGTCTGTTATCAGTTAAAAATTGACATTTTAGTGCAAAACGTATTACTCACTGAAAACCAAGAAAACAAAACCAAATTATCTTGATAATTTATTAAAATGATTTATAGTTAATTTTTTATTTTTAGGAATTAGTCTCAAATAAAACTGACACACGATGTTACCAGTATGATTCAAAGTGCGTGTTTCTAGTTTAAAATGATAGTTTATTAAAAAACACTAGTGACATACTCAAAACTAAGAAAACTCAATTGTATTATTTTGATAATTTAGGAAAATGATAAATAAGAAATTTTATTACTTGTAGGAATTATCATAACCTCAATCTAATATAGGGATTGACCAATATGACCCCAAGTGCATCTATTTATTTAAAATTTACCTTAAATTTAATAAAAAAGACAATTGACATACTCAAAACAAAGAAAATGAAATCATATTATTTTGATACTTTAGAAAACTTATCCATAACTATTTTTCAATGTATTTGAATTATCACACCTAAATCTAATACATGATGTTCCATGTATGACTAAAAGAGTTTTTTATCTGTTTATAATTGACATTTTAGTTCAAAAACTTCCACTCATTGAAAATTGAAAAAATTCACTTGGATTGCCTTGATAATTTTGGAAAACTATTCATAAGTCATTTTTTACATGTATAAATTAGTCTCAGATCAAACCGATAGAGGATATGGCCGGTATGACTCAAAGTTCATGTTTCCAAATTAAAATGACATTTTAGTAAACAAACAAGTGACGTACTCAAAACTAAGAAAATATTTCCTACTTTTTTGATAATTTAATAAAATTATACATAATTCATTTGGTATGTGTAGTAATTATCCTCACCTAAATATAATGTATAGTGTGACTGGTATGACTCCAAGTGCATGTTTTCAGTATATAAGTGTTATTTTTGTTTAAAATGAGCATCATGTCGCCAAAACAAAGAAAATATGCCTAGATTTGTTTCTCATCACTATATATGATATTACATAGTTAATTTTCTTATAATATTCATCATATAATTATTTAGTTAATTTTTATAGAGATAATGATTAAAGATGAACAAGAAAGGGTGTGATGTGCAAGAATCAATCGTAACTCAATCTGATACACATTGTTCCTGTTCTGACTCAAAGTTTAGTTTTAAATTTAAAATTTCTATTTAAAATATTTATTTATTTTATTAATAACATAATAATTGTTTTCTTATAAGAGTTATTCTTTTTCTCGAGCTGGGGTGGTTTGTTCGGCAATGGAAAGAGTCGGGGTTTGGGGAAAAATAAAAAGGAACATTATCGTTTTTGAATGTATGTATGTAACGACCAAACTCTTTAGAAAAGGCTCAAAACATTATTTTTTCTATTTTAATGTATTATATGGTCCTAATAAATTCACCTAATCATGCTAAGGAGGTAACAAGAGCATTCAGGGAGTTTCGGGAGCCCAGATCTCTGAAAAGGAGAAAACAGGTTGGGCCGCATGGTTGGACTACAATAGTGCAACCCAGGCACACACTCGTGCAATACCCTTATACATGGTCTGTACATGGTTAATGAAATAATAATTAGAGTCCATGTGATTATCCCATAAACTTAGTGGGTTGTACATGGTTTTCATATAGTTTGACAAGCCGTGCCCAGGAACCGTGCTAGCCAGTTTTAAGGGTAAAATGACTATTTTATCCTCCTCCCTTTTCAGTTTTGTTTTCCATTTTTCTCCATTTAACGCAAAATATCCTTATGTTCTCCTCTTTGAGATTTTAAGAGCTCATATTCTTTAATAATCTGTTGTTCTTTCATTTGGCATCCAATCTTTAGTCTATCGCTGGCGTTGGATGCCTAGAGCTAAGGATAATCTCATGCTATCTTCTTTCTTCATTGAATTCTACCATCGGTTACTCTATTTAGTTGTAGGATCATTCAAAATATTTTTAGGTCATTGAACGTAAACTCATATCTACTCCAAACTACTCAAACTATGAGTCTGATACTTAGTGATTCATCATCTACGACCCCAAGGTAGGTGGTCACATAGTTTTCGATTTGCGTTTTGTCCATTTCATACTTAATCTCATTGGCCCGTGAGCCAGCCTTTACTGAGGTCCTTTATTGTGTTGGTTTATTCATATTTAATTGACCTTAGTGTGATTACATAGGTTTATTGACTCTTGTTTATGGGATTATAGATCACCCTTATGTTATATGGATGTCCAAGGGGCGTTCCACCCAAATTATCCATTTTAGGATAATTTTCCCAAAAATTCCAATTATGGGTTTTGACTCCATGTATGAGTTTATAATGATTTGGAAGGTTTTTCACGTGTACTTTGACCAACCTAAGATACCCCATGGGTCTTTAGATATCTTAGGCTTGAAATTTCCAACTTGGCCCTATGGCTATTTTGTTGTGACTCTTCCCTTGGCTAGTTCCCTTGTAGATTTATTTACATGATAGAAAAAAGGGATGGTCAACTTGAAGGGGTTGGATAGGATAAGATATCCTGAACCATTAAATTGAAATTCTTTAAATTAATGTTCTCAATGGATGGAAAGGTCATGCCCTTTCTATGGTTTCACAATAAATGAAATGAATCTTTAGTTCATTTGCTTCACTTTAAACAATGTATGATGGTTTGCATTACATTTTCTATAACATGTGATTGTCTATATCATGGACATGCTTGTGGATCTATATACATGTGGGCAACATATATATTTATCATGTTCCATTATTTCCATGTGGTTGGTAGGTATTATTGCCTCGTGCCATTATTTCTATGTGGGTTGTAGGTATATTTACCTCGTTCCATTATTTCCATATGGGAGGTAGGTATTATAGCCTCGTGCCCTTATTTCCATATTGGGAGTATGTATATTTACCCAGTTCCATTATTTCCATGTGGGAGGTAGGTATTATAGACTTGTGCCATTATTTCCATGTGGGCGGTAGGTATATTTACCTCGTGCCATTATTTCCAAGGGTGGCTGGAATTATTACCCTATGCTGACTATATATAAATATACTTATAGTGTCATGTTCATACATTCCAGTATTGAGCTAAAGAAGGTAGACCTGCCAGTTGTCCCTTCGAACTTTAGCTGGATGGTAATTGTTTAATTCTATAATGCTTTACTTTCCTACTTTTAGCATCACACTAATTACATACGAGAACCACTCGAATTACATGTATACACTGTTGGTGGTGGCCTACTAAGATTTATCTCACACCCTATTCAGTCCACCTTTGGCACTCCAGAATACTATTTTCCAGTAGGAATAGATAGAGGCAAACACCACTCTTCAGGTTGTTGACTCTTTGGTTTAGACGTAGTTTAGGTGCAGAAGACCCGCCTTAGGCTCGAGATTCTATAGAGCAGATTTTTCATTTTGTTTACCTTTTTTAGTTTTGTAATATGTATGTTTTTTTCCTACTTTTTTAACTTATTCTACTCGCATTCCATGAATACATACTTGTATCACAAACTGCCTATGAGGATTTTGTTTATATTGTTAGTCTTCCACTGTATTGGTTATCCAGTCTCCTGATGTTTACTTTATCTATATGATTGTTTATGCTTCCACTACTGTATGTTTCTATTACACCGTTATGTACTATAACATGGGTGGTAATGTCTCCCCACTTATTTTACCATTACACCCTCACTGATAGTCAGAATCCCCTGGCTTATGGGGAGACATGCTGGGGTAATGTGGCTAACTGGGCTTGAGAAATAGCTTACGTGGCAGCGAGGACTGGGATTTCCCAAAGTGGTATCAGATGTGGTTAGTTTCTTGCATTACATTTGGATATGATAGATTAGAGATTAGGAATTCCTTGAACTTGGTCACAATCCTTGCTAGGGCATTAAGAACCCATGTTTGGGGTAAGGACCTAGTTGCTTGAATTATTACTGTTATTGATTTTGTTATTACTATTGATATCATTTCAACATTGAGATATTCACATGTTTTTTTCTGTTATTGAATTTTTTGAGATTGGAAATTGTGATTTCATTATTCCACATGAGGAAATGCGGGTTATGTGTTAGAACAAGCATCACAATAGGCACAATATGTGTAGTACATGCATTTTTAGCGATCATTTATTGTTTCATATTTTTGTGCCTTGTTACATGGATATAATTTAATTGACATCTTTTTACAAGTATTGTATAATTATATGGTGTGAGTTTAGTGGGTGAAACTCTTTGATTCATAAGGTGTATGAGCCCTTATAGATCAGAAAATGTAATTCCAACTAGATCAACCATCTATGATATGATATAATCACAGGTCTAAGAAAAATTTCTAAATGAAAATAACAATTGAGTGAGTGTCATCTTTCAACTCATATGGTGTATGGGGACTTATGGGCCAAAATATTACACATGATTGGTTTAAACTGGTTAAAATGTCTTGTAACTTGGGAACGAACTTTTTACACATTCCTAACTTAGATGCTTGACTCGAACCCAACCTTAGTAGTGGGTAGGTGGTGTTCTTCATTCTTATGGACTATTAAGGTCGGTTTTAGCATCTAATCTTTGATTTAGAATTAGGAAGAGAGGTTTTTTTTCATTCTTATAGTAAGGATTTAGTACCTATACAAGTATCTTAAATGAAATAATTTTAATTTCTTAAATATATTTTGAGAATTTTGTTTGGAATTGTAGAATTATGCCTCTATGACATCCTCAAATCCTGCACCCCAAAGGAGGTGACAACCATGTTATTGAGGTGGTGGGTGCTATACCACTTGTTTTTCTTCAAGATGATTGACATTTTCCTTCTCTTATACCTGAATTGGATGATTATACACAATTTTACGATGTTTTCTTGCATACAATAAGGAATATGCAAGGTGCAGTGCGACCTGCCCCGAGAATGGTAGATTTTACTCATGAGTTTCAGTAGCAGTATCAACCCACTTTCTTAGGAGATGGGTGACCTTTTTCTATGGAGACCTAGATCGAGGTGATCCATTCTATCTTCGATAACCTAGAGGTGCCTCCAGATTGGAGGGTCAAGCTAGCTGCTTAAATGCTATGTGACTCACTGAAGAGGTGGTCAGATGTTATCGCCTTGAAATGCCAATATAGAGAGATGATTTATGATAACTTCCTGACAATGTTCTATGACTACATATTTCCCCAGCCTCGAAGGGTTGATTGAGTTGGAGTGTTCGTAAATCTAAAGAAGGGGACCATGTCATTCATGGACTACTCATCCTGGTTCACTAAGCTGTAGAGTTTCTCTCCTTCTCTATAAACTGATGACCTTATGGCTACTTGGAGATTCGAGGATGGGTTGTGTTGCACTGTCCAATCGAATGTTAATTTTTTCAGGCTGGAGACTATTTCTAAGACCATCAACAAGGTACTAATTACATAACAGAATCTGAGAGATTCTAAGTGTGCAAATAGTGTTTGTTCAGCACCGAAATATTATAGTGGATATTCTTCGATGGAAAAGAAACTTTTTGGGGAATCTCATGGGAGTGGTAGCGTTCAAGATCCTTCTGATGGAATTTTTCCAATCTCTCACTAGTTCAGGACACTAGGAATTATAAGGGTTAGTGCACATGAAATACAGTTGAGTGTAGTGAATGTGGAAGGATGGGCCACCTCTACCATTTCTGTAGACTTTATTCTCCAGCTCCTAGTGAGTAATGATCTTCACCTACACCTCAGTTAGGAGCGGGGTCAGTAGGATCTCAATAGGAAAGCAGCTGGAATAGCACTAGTCAATCAGGTTGAGGTGGTGGTTGAGGCAGAGGCAATCAAGTATATAATTCTCAGTGCTAGCAGAGTTGTCTAGCTCAGGGAAGTCAGGAAGTGACTCAAGGCTATAGTACATGACAGTTACATGACGTTTATTCTACACCGTAGGAGTAGAGCTCCGGAACATCTACTGTATAGGGTACTATTATGGTGTCCTCTACTATAGTATCTACTTTTTTGATATAGGCATGTCTCACTCATTCGTATATAAGGAAATCACTGAGATTCTAGGCCTCTATGTAGAGTATTATTGGGGAATTATGATGCTAGATACCCCCTTAGCCATCTATTCAAAGGGTTTTCACCACAATTAGAACTGTCCCCTTGAGATACATGGTTAAATTTTTGAATGGAACCTGCATGTTCATGATATGATAGGTTTTGATATAATCCTTGGAATAGACTAGTTAGTTCCCTATAGAGCCCATATTGAATGTTATGGGGTCATGTTTACATCACCATAGGGAATTATTCATGTGAATATTGGATAATTGAATATTTGAGAGAAACAAGAACGACCCAAGAAATAGAGGATGGGTAGTGTTATTTCATAGGTTTCCAATATTTATCTTGATGATCAAGGGTTTAAACACGCCATTTTTACTCCTATCATAAAGCATTTCAGAGAAATTTTTTCTGATGACTTATCTGATCTAACTCTGGTGCGAGATGTAGAGTTCACCATTACAATTGTTCCATGATTATCACCCGTGACCATTCCTCTATATAGGATAAAACCAAAGGAGCTTATGGAGCTCAAAAATTAGTCGGAGGATCTATAGGTGAAAGGTTTTATACGCCCCAGTACTTCTCCTTAGGGTTCACCTATACTCTTTTCCAAAAAAGAGGATAGTACCCTTAGTCTTTTCATAGATTTCCATTAGTTGAACCAACTAAATATCAAGAACCGATATCCTTTTCCTAAAATATACTACCCCTTTGACCAAATTCAAGGATAAAATTAGTTTTCAAAGATAGATATGAGGTTGGGCTATCATTAGGTATGTGCTAGGACTTCAGACATACCTTGAAAATCTTTCAGGAGTAGGTATGGTCTTTATGAGTACCTGGTTATACCATTTGGACTCATAAATGCACCTGATGTATTTATGGTTCTTATAAACAGGGTATTCCACCCGAATATAGATTAATTTGTGGTTGTCTTCATAGATGAAATCTTGGTGTATTCTTGTTTGAGACAGGACCATGAAACCCATCTTGATATCACAATAAATATACTAAGATAGAATCATATCTATGATAATCATAGTAAATGCTACTTTTGGATCGATAAAGTCCACTTTCTAGGTCATATCATCTCAAATTCATGAGTTTCAATTGACCCATAGAAAGTGAGGGCTGTGATTTCATTGGAGTATCCCATGAATGTCTTTTATATCTAAAGTTTCTTAAGGATTTCTGGATACTAGATATGATTCATTTATAATTTCTCATAAATTGAAACACCTCTTACTTGTATGATGAAAAAGGGTGTGAAATTCGAATGGTCAGAGGCTTGTGAAGTATCTTTTATAGAGTTGAAGGGATGAATTACTTTAGCACCGATACTGACTTTTATAGGGCCATTCATGGCGTATACATTTTATTGTGATGCATCTGGTATCAAGATTGGTGTAGTTATTATGTAGGATGAATGATTCATTGTGTATAGTTCCTGTCAGTTGAGGCCTCATGAGCATAATTACCCAAATCACGACCTCAATCTTGCTTATGTTATTCATGACTTACACTATTGGAGACACTATTTATTGGGAGAATGTTTTGTTGTTTTTACAGGACACAAGAAGATCAATTAAATATTCACACAATGAGATCTAAATATTAGGAAGCATATGTGGGTCGATTACCTGTAATCATTTGATTTTGAACTTGCATACACTCTAGGTAATGGAAATTCTGTAGCCAATGATCTGACCTGAAAGACTCGGACACATATAGTTTAGGAGTCCAGAAATGAATGGATGATTATAGTACTATTATTAGATATATATGGTGTGGTTCCAGAGGACCATGGTCATACTATCCACTTATCTTTATAGGAGACATATACACTTTTGGGATGGTTAAGGTCGAGACAACTATCTGATCCTGAAGGCATTGTCCTATGGGAGAGTGTCTTGGATGATGACACATAATCTGATTGGATGGTTAATAATGATGATACTATTCTATTCCATGGGATTTTATGGGACCCAAAAAATATCATAGAAGAGCTAATTAGGGATTTCCATGCCTTAGTATGGGCAGTTCACCCTAGTTTCATCAAAATGTACCGAGATCTACAACTTCAATATTGGTGGCCCAGCATGAAATGTGAGATAGAAAGTTTGATTATGTGATGTTCAGCCTGTCAATAGGTGAAGGTAGAACATCAACGCTATGAAGGGATTCTTCATTCATTGTCCATTACCAAATGGAAATGGGATGATGTTTTTTTGGACTTTGTAACCAGTCTACCTAGATCACGTTGTTGTAAAAAAATAGTGTGGGTTTTCATTGATCATTTGATGAAGGTATCACATTTCTTTCCTCTGCGATATACCTTTTCTGTGGATGATATGGTAAGACTATATGTTAAGTAGGTGATACATCTTTATGGAGCACCTCATTCTATTGTTTTTGATAGAGATTCTAGTTTTATGTCACAATTCTTGTATGGGATGCAGAAGGCCTTGGGTACACATATACTTTTGAGCATGACCTATCACCCCCAGACCGATAGGTAAATAGAGTGTACTATTCATGTTCTTAAGGATACAATCCATGCATGCATTCTTGACTTTGGGGGTTCTTGGGAGAAACATATTTCTATCGTCATATTTTCTTATAACAAAAACTTCTAGGCTACCATTGAAATGGATCCCTATGAAGCCATTTATGGTAATACATGTCACTATCCTCTATGTTGGTTAGAGGTAGGGGAATAAGCTATCCTTGGGCCTTATCTCGTGCAGGATACTTCAAAGCAGGTCATGTTGATTCAAAAGCGTATATTGACAGCTCAGTATAGAATGTAGTCTTAAGACGACAAGCACCGTCGACCTCTTGAATTTGAGGTTGGAGACCGATTCATCTTAAAATTATCACCTATGTTGGGGCATAGATGTATTCAGAAGCAGGTTAATCTATCCTCAAGATTTGTTGGATCCATCGAGGTTGTGAAGCAGATCGAACCAGTGGCTTACCAGTTGGAACTTCATCAGATATATCAGTCCATGAAAGATGTCATTCATTTTTTTTGAAGAGAATGAATGATTTCTTTCATGTATCTTAGCTTCGTCGATATTTTCCAGACCCATATCTTGTCTTTCATACTGATGAGGTTGAGCTAGATATGGATTCTTTCTTCAAGGAGTACCCAGTTCATATTTTTGATTAGACCGTGAAGACACTCCGAGGTAGGCCTATTTTTCTACTATGGGTTCTATAGAAACAATGCTGGGTATAGGATAATTCTTGGGAGTGGGAATCTGATATAAAATCACAATGGTTGGAACTCTTTGATGGAAGTACCTCTTTACCCTCAAAAGAACAACTCGTTGATGAGTTGCTATATGGAGGGGAGGTTTTAACAACCTGACTGTTTGGATAATGTTTATATCGTTAGTTTTTTTAATGTCTTATATGGTCCAAATAAAGTCACCTAATAAATATAAGGAGGTCATGGGAGCATCCATAGAGTTTTTGGAGCCCGGTTCTCCGAAAACTGAGAAAATAGGCTTGGATGTATAGTTTGACTACAACTGTGTGAACCAGGCGCATGACCGTGTGGCAGGTTATAGAGGGTTTCCAGAACCCATCTACATTGTCTGTGCACGGTTACAGAAACTATGTGCAGAGGCTATGCGATGTTCCTAGAGAAGCAGTGGGGTGTACACGGTTTGTGAACTCTTTGAAAAAATGTGGGTAGAAACCATGCGAGCCATTTTCAAGGAAAAATGACCATTTTCCATCCTCAATTTTAATTACTATTTTCCCTTTTATCCCTTTTTCACACAACATCCCTACATTATCCTATTTGAGAATCCAAGGGCTCATATGCTTAGATTGTCCTTTTCCCCTTTATCTAGAGTCTGATCTTCAGTATGTCAGTGGCGTTGGATTCCTAGAGGTAAATCTAACCTCATGCTCTCTTCTTTCCTCACCGAATTCTACCATCAGTTGAGCTATTTAGGTGAAATCTCATTCACCCTATTTTTGGGTAATTGAATATAAAATCATATCTAATCAAAACTACTCTGAATATGAGGCTAATAGTCAGTGAGTTATAATCTATGACCCTAATGTAGGTGTTCATGTAGTTTTCCATTTTAGTTTTGTCCATTTCATACTTAATCTCATTGTGTCGTTAGCCGACCTTTTCCAAGATCCTTTACTGTATTGATTTATTCTTTTATAATTGACGCTAGTGTGATGAAATGGTTTTATTGGCTCTTGTGTAGATTATTAGAGATGACCATTATGTTATATGGACACCCAATGAGTGTTCCACCCAAATTGGACATTTTAGGCCAATTTTCACAAAAAAAATGTCAATTGTGGTTTTGACATCTGGTATGAGTTTATAATTATTTGTCCCTCGTTCCATGTGTATTTTGATCAACCCAAGACACCCCATGGGTGTTTTTATGTCTTATTCTTAGAATTTCCAACTTGACCCTATGTCAATTTTGTGGTGACTTTTCCCAAAGTTAGTTCCCTTGTAGATTATTTTTCCATGTTAGGAAAATGGTTTGACTTATATTTTATATAACATGTGATTTCCTATATTAGGGCTATGATTATGGATGTATATACATGTGGGTAGTAGGTATATTTACCACGTGACATTATTTTAATATGGGAGGTTGGCATTATAGCCTCGTTCAATTATTTCCCTGTGGGCGGTAGCTATATTTACCCCATTCCATTTTTTCCATGTGGTCTGTAGAAATTATAGACCCATGCCATTATTTCCATGTGGTTGAGAGGTATATTTACCCTATTCCATTATTTAAGTTTGGGTGGTAGGCATTGTATCCTCGTTCCATTATTTCCATGTGGGTGGTAGGTATATTTACCCTGTGCTAGTATTTCTATGGGTGGGAGGAATTATTACCCCAGACAAACTATATATATATACTTATGGTGACTTTTTCAAACATGCATCCACTAGGATGAAGTAGGTAGACCTTCCAGGTGTCCCTTTAAACTTGAGCACGAGGGTAATTGTTTAATTTTGTAATGATTTACTTTCTTTCTTTTAGTTGCACTCTGATTACTTACAAGCGCCACTCAGATTCCACGTAGAAACCATTGGTGGTGGCCTACTGAGATTTACCTCACACCCTATTTGGCCTGACATTGGCACCCGAGCAGACTGTTTGCCTACCAGTACATATAGAGGCAAACACCACTCTTCAGGTTGTTGACTCTTTGGTTTAAATGGATCTTAGGAGCAAAGGACTGGGCTTAGGCACGAGGTGATATAGATCATCTTTTGGCTTTTGTTTCATATTTGTAGTTATGTAATATATATTCCTATTTACTGATTTCCCCCTTTTTTACTTGAATAACAGGCATGCATACTTGTGTGAGACCCTACCTATGAAGCTTTTGGTTATATTTTAGGTATTCTGCTATATTTTTTATCCAGTATTCCGCTATTTACTTTATCTGTCTTATTTTTTATGATTTCGCTATTATATGTTGCTATTACACCAATGTGTACTCTAACATAGGGGTAATGTCTCCCCACTGATTTTAGCATTAAACCACTACTACTAGTCAGTATCCCTTGGCTTATGGGGAGACGCGACATGGGTCATGGGGCCAACCGAGCTTGGTGCACCATTTACGTGGCAGCCGGGTCCGGGACATCACATTATAATTACTCATTTAATTGTATAATTTAGTGTTTGAAATGTATATAATAAGGTTTTTTTATTTTATTTGTGCTGTAAATTTAATTTAATTTATAATATTTAGTTGAACTTTATTTTTCTGATTTTGGGTGCTATTTTGTGTGTGGTGTTATTTCTAATGCCACAGTGCATTGTTACAACACACTATAGTATGCCCCTTTATCAATGATAATAAATTCATTGATAAAGTAATAATTTATTAGTGATTCTATAGGACTAATAAGATCCAAGCGATTATAATCACATTCAGTTAGTTATTTCTTTTCTAGTGCTGATAAAGGCCAATTTTGGTGCAATTAAAGACTTGTTTTGTAGTAGTGATATTAATGCAATATTTAATTTATATATAGCTTGGGTCAATTAGTAACTCTAAAAATTAATCATACATTTATAAAATATATGAGTAAATGCATTGGATCATGGAAAATCACCATAGCCTATATAAAGGTAGATTGTCCATGAGAAGTTATGTATGCACTACTCAAGCAAGCCTCTACCTCATACCCTCTCTCTCCTAAATCTCTCTTCCTCTTTCCTTCTAGCATCTTGAGATATAATCGTATAATGAAGGATGGATAATTCTCCAAAACTATTTAAGTGATTCGATTTAACTCATGGATACACATTATATAGAAGATCCTTTTGGTTGTTCATCAGTGATCATCATCTAGTACAAATCAAAGGAAACAATAATAGTGATCATCGATGTAAGGTAAATGTTCTTCATTTTATTGAATTTGGATTCATATTAAAGGCATGATGTTCTTTTGTTTTTAAGGATTCTAACTATTTTTTTATAATTGAATAATTATTAATATATCCTTAGAAACATTTTAATGATATCAAAACTATACCATGATTTTTGAGTCCTTAAATATTTCTAAAATTGAATGTTTTTGAAATCATAATACTAGTCATTTTATTTTTATTAGATAAAATTGAATAACTTGGTCTGTGGATAGTTTTTATGACTTTCTATGTCATTTACTCCAATTTAATCTTGGCTTATGATATGAGATTTCATAACCAATGAAACAAAAACAAATCCATCAATTTTTTCTTATTGTAGAAAACAACATCATAATATCATATTTGGTGATAGAATAGTGCCACGAATGAAAAATATATCATCATATTACCACAATAAAATTTATACGGATCATAAAATACAACTATCTAATGGTTTAATATCATGAAGATACTTATTTTAGTTTATAATTGCCAGGTTTAATGCAATGCAATCGATCGTTGGTAAAAATAAAGGTTATCATTCATAAAATATGATTAATAATGGTAAATGGTTTAACACTGCATGCCTTATCTATCATATTCTATGACAAGGGAATATCATAAAATATGATATATTTTAGGAAAAATTTCATTTCCTTATTATTCAATTATGAATTGAATTCAAAAATTTATAAAATGTTTACAAATTATGGAAATAGGTAAAATGGTGTATTTGTTAGTTTGTAAATGTTGTTTATAAATTAATGAATTATGAAATATTTATAATTAATTAATAAATTTTTATGAAACATTTATTAAATAAATATTTAAAAATATTAATTATTAATACTAAAATACCATTTCCAAATCATACGGAATACCTTATAATTTATAAATAATGATCTTATTTAGAAATTATTAGGTTAATTTATAAATTGTTTATAAATTATAAAAAAAGGAAAAAATATAGTAGAGTTTATATAAAAATTATGAATTGTTCATAATTTATTAATTTGAATTATTTAAACGATGTACATTATTTTTGAAATTATTTAAACTGTATCAAAATGATTTTTGATATATGATATGATCAAAGTTTAAAACAGTGTTAAAATATGTTATATTTAATTATTTAAAAGTGTTTATATTATAGAATTAGAATATAAATTATTTATATTTCACCCAATATTATATATTTAAATTAAATTTTATATAATGAATAATATGAAACAATTTATATTTGAAAAAATATAAAATATTTATTTTTATTTTAAATTATGGAATGTTCATAATACATAGAAATATTATAAAGTGTTTGTAATTACCTTTTATGAATTGTCCATAATTTTTAATCTCAGGCTTAGTTTTATAAAATTTTCAGTTGTTTATTTATTATCTACTTTATACATAGATATAGTTTTTATATTATGAATTATGATGTGTGTTATAATTTCAATAGTTAAACTACTTCTAATTTATTGTAGATGTATATAAGGAGTTACATACTAGGTTTTGATAATTGATTTAGTTTCCTTTTACCTTGTCTTTGGCCAATATTTAGTTTTGATCTTGAATTAAGAAGTTGATTATTTTTTATACATATTAGTTATTGGAGTAATGATGAAATTTATGTATCTCTTGACTAAATTATCTCTAGGTCGATGGATTTTGGGACAAACTTCTCACTAGCCTGGATACTTGTGCCTTATCTAGAAAATTTAGGGTTGGTTATCTTTAGATCTAGGTTTACTCATGTAGGGTTCAATGAATTAATATAATTATAATCATATACATGAAATGTTTCATGTTTCTTACAAATAATATACATTTGTATATGTATAAATATAGATTAATTTAGGTTAGTTACAAAATTTATGTGTTGTTTAAATAGTTACACATCAATATGGTATGAGCATATATATTTAGTGGAAATGGAATGGGATTACAAACTAAATAATTAAAAGCATATATACATGTAAAGGGAATAGATAAGATTAAATCCCCTTTAAAAATAATAATTGTTATATTCCTTCTAAATCAAGAACTTTTCAATACCTCGATCATTCAACTGGGTAGTCTCCTCCAAATTAGGGTGCCTATGAATTATATCATATTCAAGGAATGATGGGAATTACTAAACATGAGAGTTAAGTAGCCAAATATCACTATGAAATTTGAATGAAACTTAGCTGGGAAACCCTAAGAGGTAGGATACCATAGGAATAGAGTTGAGTTTATCCATATGATGGATTTCATCAAGAATTGTCCCTCAACTATACAAGAGTCATGTATGATATGATTGAGAAAATTCTCTACCTAAATAACTATGTAGTGAGAGGAACTCAAATTAGGAATCATTAATTTATGTAATATAGATCTTGGACCACTGATGAATATGATAAGTTTTTAAGGGGTTATCATTTTAATAGGAGTAAATTTTATAAAATTACTTATTAAATTAATATAAAACATGATAATAATATGATAAAATGTTTTTTGTAGATAATATAATCATCATCGTCATTCATCTTGACCATGAGATATATCTTAGAAAAGGAAAAAATAAATTATAGTAATTTACTTGATATATATCATAACTTAATAATATTTCATAAACAATAAGTTAAATTATATGTGTTAGAGAAAACCATTACCAATAAGATGACTGGTGACGTTATTCAACAAACAGATATAAATACTTATTATGAGAATCAAAAGGATTCAATATAAGTCTATAATATCATGCCTGTGACCATGGAAACCAAGTTGCAAAAGCAAAATGAGTACATAGATGAATATGAGATAAAAAAAATTAAAAGGATTTATTAGGAACATGATATACATGAGAGGTATAAGGTACTAAAGGATCTATTTGGATACAATATGGAAGAAGGAATATAAATATCTACACATATACTCAATATTATATGGTTAATCAATAACATAGATATATTGGGGTTACCTCTCAGGCATGACATGGTCATAAAATTCATTATACAATCACTAATATAAAGGTTTTGATGGTTTATTGTGAACTATATTATAAATTAGTCTAAAAAAAGTTTAACTGATATCTTTAGTATGTTGAGGATTGCTGGTAATGACATGGGAGGTCTAAGATAAAGTTCCTTGAGGATAGAACAAATAGATAAGAGTACGATTTTTATCTTTAAAGATACGAATATAGGTTATAGCGAGTCTATAATTCTTACTAAACCATATAAAATGAAGTAAGGAAGGTACCTTCACTGTAGAAAACCCAGATACTAGTTTTTCAATTATTTTTTCTATGAGAAACTATTGAGCACGTAAGTTCTTCATGCAATAAATATATCCATGTAGGTCCAACATGAAAATAGAACCCCAAAATTTCCTCTATGTCTTATTCTCTTTACTAGATGAGGAGATAAATGCCTTTTTTATAGAAAGAATCCCAATCCCCCATCAAAAAAATTTGATTCACACAACCATCCATAATTCTGTAAAATTAGTTTCCTCATGCTTACAAATGTCACTATGTTCATAAAACTTTAGTTATACACATTCATATGTTTTTTTCAAGAGTCTTATTGATTTTTTCAAGAATAATTCTTTTGATATAAATATATATGAAATTTTCATGAAAAAATTCAAATTTATAAGGATAATTTCCATCATGAATACCCCATGGTCTTATTTGCTATGTAATTTTTTCAAATTGAATTTCTAATAAACACATACCAAAATCCCCGAAATGAAAATTTGAAGTATTTTTTGCCAACAATATCCCCCTTTGGATTTGTTTAAAACACTTTAAACTCATTATCCATCTTGTTGAAATTTTTTTCACACATTCTGCTTAAAATATAATTCTCTATCTAAAACCTATGATATAAATCGAAGACACACAAAAAATATAATCTAAGCCCGCATGATTCAATATGAATATTAAAAACACGAGTAACATGAAAATATCATCAATGAATCACTTCATTCATCTCATGATACACAATTGGTGCTTGAAATCCATTTTATCCAGCTATAACTACTTCTCCCACACATCTTCTCCCAAGATTTAACAATAAAAAAATTTCCCTCTTTATCATATTTCCTTATATTTTCAACCCATTTTAAGGTTTAAGTAATTTGAGTAATCATCTCTCCTTGTTTCACAGAAATATTTCTCCCCTTTTTCAGTGAACCGAAAGGTCACTCATTTTTGGATTGAAAAAGGAGGTAAATTATTATCTTATTGGAAAATCCAAAATATTCCTCTAAGAGTGAGGGTCCAGAATCCACACTTATTTAAGTGTGGGGAGTCGAATGGACTCTGAAATACAATTAATTATTCTCAAAAGTTTCCTTGGGTAAGTCCTTTATCATGATATACATGAATTGAAGTTGGGTGGGAACATACTTCAATTTCATTAACCCATTACCAAATTTCATCTGTATGAAGTCATACTTGAATTCAATATGATTTTTCCTTGAGTGATGGATGATATTTTTTATATGGTTGGTAGAAATGGAATTATCAAAGTTGACTTAAAAAGGAGACTTTAATTTTAGTCACATGTCCTAAATATGTTTCTTCATCCAAAATAGTTGTGTGTAAGCTTTATTGGCTACAATATATTCATCTTCTATAGTTCTAACTGAAATATAATAATATTTCTTACTAAATAAAGAATTCCACAATCCTCTAAGATAGAATGCACCATATGATGTTGAATTTATATCATTTACTAAACTATCTTGATCCACATATATATGTCCCAACATTTCATACTCTCATATTGCATTATAAAGTAATCTTAAACCCTTCAATCCATTTATATATCTTAGTATTATCTTTACTTCATTCAAGTTAATTTCCTTGGGATCACTCTAGTTCCATAAATATTGATAAGTGGAAAACACTATATTAGCTCTTTTCACTATTAATAACAACAATATCTCATTTATTTTCCTATACTCTATAATATTAACATATTTTCTGATGTCGTCCCTTGAAAAATTCAATTTTGAAACATATAATGTTTTAATTTTCTTAGAATAATCCATTCAAAATATTTTTATAACCTTTTTATAATATTTTTTTAAGAAATTAATTTTCTATGATTTATTTGTATCACCTAAAAACCAATGAAAAATATCAACTCCCTAATCATTTAGTTTTCAAACTCATACCTCATGAATTCTAGAAAATTCTTAAAATGTGCTTCTTTTGATCCACCAATGATTATTTCATCAATATATATGAGAATAATCATCCTTTGATCATTCATCTTTTTATATAGAAATTATGATCAACTCCACCACATTGAAAATTGATAATTTTCAAGTATTGATCTAGTTTGGAATACCATGCTCTTAGTTCTTATTATATCATATAACGTTATATCTTCAATTGATATTTTTTTCACATATTAATGCAAAATAAATCCATTTTTATGCTCAATGTACACATCTTATTTCAATTAATTTATTTAAAAATTATAATTTGACATCCATATGGAATAAATTGAACCCAATCTACAATATTATAGCCCAGAATAATTGAATTTTCTCAAATATTACCATGTGATAAAATGTTTCATCTACATAAATTCATTTAATTTAGGATTATACCTTGTACACAAGGGGTGACTTATTCTGAATCACCATGTTGTATTCATTTAGTTTTTTATATAAAACCCATTTGGTTCTGATGAAATTATTATATATCATCCATGAAACAATCTCCCATGTTTTATACTTATCAATTTGTTCATGTTATTCATACATATAATTAATATAACTCTCATATTTAGTAGCATCTTGGAATCAATTTGGTTCTACCAAAGATAATAGTGGAGTTTTATATAGATACTATATTCTCCTAATTTTCATTGGATTTTGTTGGTCACAAATTATATTTTTCTCATTAATTTCACCCCTAATATTTGAATTATATCAAACCATTGATATAAATTCATTCTACTCATCATCAATTTCTTCTTGAGAATCAACTTCAGCAGCTTGTTCTCCCCCCAAGAAACCAAATTTCTCATCATTATCTTCCAGAATTTATTCACCATTTTTCTGAATATCCTACTCATTTTCTATAACAGTGATATCTTATTTTTCAATAATCTTTCTAATAAATTTTGGAAATACATTTAAACCTTTCTCTTGGATAATATTCCAAGTAAAATTCCTTCATCTCCACATGACACAAACTTCAGATTTTTCTTCTTATTTAGAATAATTCACTTATTTACAAAGATTTGAAAGTATTTCAGTTTTGGATTTATCTTGTACCACATATCATATAGAGTATTTTATTATCCTAGAAATAGTAATGATATATTACATATATAGTATTATTTAATTACTGATTTATTCAAAAACATATTTATTAATTATTTCTAAAAAAGAATAATTTTGGTCATGTCATTTATGATCTAGTTTCTTGTCTCAACTAGACCATTTTTAAATAATTATCACTGCTGAATTTTGGTGCCTTATCCCATTCTTATTTAGATAATAATCTACTCATATTTTTTTGACAATTATTCCATTTTTGTGAAGAGAAATTTATAATCATATGCCAAGTCATATTTTCATCCTTCGTCTAATACATAGTGATGAAATTTGACACCTCAAACTTGTGGGTCATGATCATCAAAATTTCTACACTATTTTAATTATTAATTAATAGTGAATAGTATATATCGCCATCAATTTATTTTGATGACATTCTTCCACAAAAATAAACATGCACTAACTCAATCAACCTCATTGAAAATTTATATTTTTTCTTGTATGTATTCTAAATAATCTTCTTTTTTTGGAAAACATCATATGTGTTTGTATTATCATGTTATTGTCTTGGGATATCATGAGCTCAATTATTATTCACCAAATATTTAAAGTAATATTTTATAATGTGGATAATACTTTTATTCCATGATCTATTTTCTTTTTCCTAGGATAATAAACATATCTTTTTTTTGATCGAATATGTAAATATTCCGCTCTTTGTGAATCTGTTTCATCATAACTATACCACTCTTCACATTTATGATATAATTATTATTTTAATATTTTATTGTATATTACAAGTTACAAATTATATTTATAGTTAGAATTTTTTTTACAAGATATTTAATAAAAACTACATCCAAACATCTCATATATCCCCCCCAAACTTGGATTAACCTACAGAAATTATATTTAATACTTTATTATTTATGAATCTAAGGATAACTACCTTATTGTACTTAATTACTATGATAATATCCTTATTTTATATAATATGGGAAGTTAATATTCAATAAAAATTCCAAAATATCATTTGATCCATCACTTTCAGGGAAATATCCAAAACCATTAACTTTTTATATATTTTATTTTTATCAATGTTTTTACATCATAACTGATGATGATTGGTGCACTTAATCTTCCTTGGAGTAGGATATAATAACTTCATCATGCAAAATACAAATTTATTTTGTGTTTTTATACCACATAATGATTCCTTGAGATATTGTGTAAGTCTAATTTTGGTCTCTATAGTCACACTCTTTTGTATTGTTGATGAGACATACTTGGCCATATGACCATATGCACAGAAAATAAAGAAGTTTCCATAAAAATAATACCTATAATGTAGAAATTTACTTGGATTATTTGCCTTCTCTCATTCCCTTTTGTACCTCTAAGATAAGGAACACATATTTTTAGAATTTATCATCTTTCTAGAATAATAGTACTTATTTTTGTGTACTCTTGTGTGTATTTTAAATAACATAAATGATATTTTGAGTTCTTTGACTGTTATAATTTTAAGCCACACCCAAATATACATTCAATATTGGAGTGTGAATTAATGGATTAGAATGAAACAAAACTATATTATTAACATGATCAATCCCTATACCAACTTTTTCATTTTTACATGTTTTTTAAGGGGAATCATATAACTATATTTTTGTACCTATTTTATTATCCTTTACCTTTTATATATATCATTAAATTTTATTTTCCAATATATTACCATGATTCAAGAATCTCTCCTAATGATTGATTTTTTATCACAGAATGATGATTTATTCCTGAATATATTTTATGTTTTTAATCAATATTTGACTATCTTAGTCAAATAATTAATAATCTAGGCCTAATATCCAATATCAATCTTCTACTTAACAACCATATATGATCTTCCAGTATGTTCTATTTGAACCTTTTAATTTCCACCTTCATCTTATACTTATCTACTTCATATTTCTTTATATATAGTTTGGGATCTTGAACCACTCCATTTTCATTCTTCATTTTGGATCTCCAAAAATATATCTCATCAAGTGTGGTGTCTAGCTCTAATTTGAGATAAATTCTCCCTTATAATTTTACTTCATTTTTTTCACTATTTGCCCATGTTTTTAGTATGTATACAAAATTGACCATAACATTTTCTTTGAGTTATTTATAGTCATCAATTTCTTCTACTTATATGTATTCAAAGATATTATCCTCTTGTGAAAGTAAGTTATTTTGGTTGAAGAAGTTTTTCATAGTACTCCTCCTATCTTTAACATTAGTTGAATATTTATTCATGTTTAATTCAATATCCTCGTCATCATATTGAAAATTCTTGGGACATTTCCAATAAGGTACTCAACCTTTCCACATCAATATCACATGAGTAGAAGTTTACTTTTGAACATTAATTTTCCCCTTTTCAAATTTGAGAAAAGGAATGACATAAATTTATCAGCCTATTCTTCTTCTAGATAATTCCCCATGGTAATCTTATTTAATTACATTCATGAAACTTCCTTATAATTACCTTTTACAATATCCTCACTATCATTGTTCCTTATCTCATATGAAATAAGAGTACTATGAAGACAATGCAATGTCAACTCATTTATATCTTTAACCTCAATCATAAATACTTTTGGATATAACAAAGGTGGAAACATTTCAAGATATTATTTATGATATTTATATCATAGAGGGTTTTTTATGAGTCTATGAATATCCTCTATAGTCACATTTACCTAACTAATGAATAAATAAACAGATTTATTCGGATGTATCCTTAATTCCTCATACTTATTCTATATAACATTTAATTTGTATTCTAATATATGTGAGTCAAATTTAAAGATATTAATAATATTTTCCCACATATCATGTGGGTATTTACACAATATCACCTTAATGTAAATTATATTGGCTAAATATCCCCCTAGCACATTGATTCATTTGGTGTTGGAATATAAACATTTGTGATCACTTTATGATAAGGATCCACTATTAATACTAACTAATATCCCATGAATAACATGTGTGTTAACATCCATTCCTAAAGATCAGAAATAATATAACACTTATTCATCCAATGATGAAAGTTATTTCCCTCAAAGAGTAGAATACCATTGTGATTTACTACTATCATGAATTACTGTTAAAGAATAATTACACTAACTTGAACATTTGATTCTGATATAGTTATTGTCCCAAATGAGTTAAATACACTAATGGAATTGGGGGGGGGAATACAGGTATGGAAAATTAAAATAATCATTCTTCTCATCATACATTGTCATGATACAAAACACTCTTCTATAATTTTCTTATAGAAATGTACAATATAAAAGAAATCAGGTAAGAGTAAAAATAGTTTTTACTTAGTTCACCCAAGCTAGGATAATATAAGGAGAATACAATGGCGATGTGATAATGTATCAAAATAACTATAGTGTACTAATATTTACAATGTTTGGAGTAGACTCAACATCACATTTGGTTTACAACCATTCAAAATTTGAGAAATTACTAGTCTACCAATTGAAGTGTACTCGCCATTCCTTCAAAATATTCCTCACTTGTACTGAATAAAATTTTTTTACACAAAAATATATGTTTTAGGAAGCCATCCTTTTATCAAATTGATGATTCCCAATTTACCATAGAAACTCTGTGAAATTTCTTTAAGGTTCATATAACCAATCTTTTGTGAGAAAATGATGTTCATATAAATAATGTTCACACAATAATTGCCTCATGCAAGATCATTTCTTTTCAAAAATGTTCATTTCATAAAATATTTATGAAATAAATATGTTTTTGTAAGTTTAATGTGAAAATATATCACTTTAATCACCTATAACTTGTATTCTCTCTACCATATAATGATATAATCTCCTTATTTAATGGAAAAAATCTCAATCCTCTATAAAAAAAATAATTTTAACAACTCAACATTTTTCCAAAAAATATATCACCCCATTCTTGTTAACATCATCGTGTTATCAAAAATTTAGTTCAACATATTCATCTAACTTGGGAGAGAGTTGGCCTAATTTTAATAAGGATCCTTACATTGATTCAAATCCCTGTGAAATATTATCAAATAGACTTAATACTCATACAGAGACTTTTCTTACACACTACACTATAGTATTATTAACTTTGGAACTTTTTCAACAAAATTTTTCAACAAACACAACCCAAAATATATGAAATTTTAACTTGAGTGATTTTTGCAACATAATTTATACATTGAGAACTTGGATGAAAAAAATTACTTCAAGATCAGATGAATTTAAAATAAAATATTCTTGTTTTAGATCTTATTATGTTCTCTATTGATATATTCATGTAAAAATTGTTTGTTTAATGGATAATATGAATTTTTTGATACACATGGTTTATGATTCATCCAATTCAGTAGCATGTTTGAAAATGAGACAAATATATAAATAGATTTATCCAGTATAAAGTTTTTCTCATATAATATGAAGGAATATGATTCCACCAGAAATAGTAGAATATTTAATAAAGTATTATTTTTATGAAATTTCCCGTAATACATATAAATAAAAATAATATATGGATATAACAGTTTTTTATATATCCCACTAAAGTAAATAAGTGTTATTTCCCAAGAAAAAATGAGATTTTGTATCTTTTCATGATATTCTGATAAGAATACAATAAATAAGAGGCTAGTGGGAGTTTTTTGACTTATAGAAGTTAATATTTAACAAATAAAATATTATACTAGTATAAAAAGTGATTTTCAATTTATATCTTAAGATATTTTTGGATCTGTAGGTAATGAGAAATGAAAATATTATTCTCATAAGGGAAAAAAAGTTTTGTTCCTTGGATGACCCATGAATTACACCACATAGAGTGTCATACACTATGTTTATAGTATAATAGGGGATTATGTTTTATATTGAATCCTCATACCTAATATTAGTTACATACCTATAATGAGATCCTTCACACTTTGATAAATTCCTTACACAATCCATTAGGCTTAGCAACTCAGGGGGTGGTTGGGTATGTTGTTGATTATGTCATCGGTTAAAGTTTAACCAAGATGGGATTTTTTTCTCTAGTAAAATGGGTGTGAAATTTTTCCCTTGATTTATATAGAATAAGGAAATGTATGGTTATACTTAGATAGTGCATATTATGTTTTTATCAATATAGGTAAGGGGAATGAGATATGCTCGATTATTAAGACTAATGACATGTGATGTATTCATCAACTTGGTTAGTCCATACTCAATGAATAAAGAATGTATGAAGTGGCAATAATGGATTGAAATACTCTATATACCATTATCACTAGTTATATTTTACAAAGGGACTATATGATTACACGTACCTATATATGATTTAGTTTGTGAACATAGGAATAGAGATACATTTTCTTAATGGATATCACTCGAGATCCCCTTGTAGATTGAGTTTCATTGATTTTCTATTATAGGATGAAATTTGCATATATTTTTGAATTTTAGAATTTATATTTGTTATTAATGCTACAAAGGTATGTCAGGTTCCATCAAATTTAACTCTCCAAAAACATCCTAATATTTTGGAGTTTGAAACCCCTTCCCATATGGATGCTCAAAAGGTTCCATTTGAATGATACAATAGAAGCTGCTGTTATATAAGAAATCCACAGAACATGATCTCAACATATCCTATAGAGTTTAAATGATTATATTAGACTTTCCATCCATCTAAGGGTGAAATGTACTATAAATTAAATCTATATCTAATTCTTGATAAAGGATTCTCTAAAACCTCAAGGTAAACTTTGGATCTTGATCCGATACAATGGAGAGTGGAACTCCATGTATTTTTACCACGTATGTTATATATATCTTGGTAATTTGGTTGAGATAGAAATATTCCTTGATATTAATGAAATGCATTTATTTCGTAAGGTGATAGACTACCTCCCAGATGCTGTTATTGACATTAAATTTCCTAAGGAGTCCTATTATGAAATCCATGGTTATGTTTTTCCATTTTTATACTAGTATGGGAAATGTTTTCATCATACACTTTGAATTATATCGTTAATACTTTGATTGTTTTCACAACAAGCATAGAGATACTAATTTTATAATCTTATTCTTTATGTTATCAAACCACAATTTTTTCTTTAGATCTCTATATATATTATTACATCCTAGATAAATTGAGAAGGATGTTCTATATTCATCATCAAAAAGTTACCTCTTCAGTTATTGTTTTTATGGGACACATACCTGGGTTCCAAACCATATAATTCCTTCCTTAACAAAGCATAACTCCCAAATATTCCGTACCATTTTCTATAACTCCAAATCACATTTATAGGCCTCCTTGATATTATCAAGAATAGATTGTTAAGCAGTTATTTAATAAATGTAGGAATAATATCCCTTTATTATTCCAATATCCACAATTTTCTTTTCATATATGATTGGTTCCCTTTTAATCCTCATCATAGATAGGGTTGTAGGATCCTTTCTTCTTAGAGCATCTTACACTTTGTTCAACATCTCATTATAGAAATGGATTGAATAGTAATAATCCTTTACCATCTTTAACCTCCTATGTTGGACCACATTGAGATACTTTTTTGTGAATACATACTTGATGATTTTATGAACCGAATATATTTCACACTTCTTCCCATAGAGATACGATTGAAAAATTTTAATGTGAAGGTAAATGCAACCAATTCTAGATTATGCGTTTGGTATTTATATCATGGAAATTTAATTGGATATAGGTATAGGATATCATGTTTTCATCTTAAATTGGTACACAACCCAAGACATTTTTGATGCATCACTGCACAACACAAATCCTTCCCCACTACCGAGTAACGTGATAAAAAGTGCAGTAATTATCCTCTTATATAAATATATAAAGATATATTAGCATTAAATATTCCATAAAATCATCAATACCTTCTGAGTTATCATGGTTAGTGGGCTAGAAAATCCTGATAAGTTTCTCACAAATCGATAATAGTACCTATCTAGTCCAAGGAAACTATTGATCTATTTCACATATGTTGGTCTTAGTCATCCTATAATTGCCTCTATTTTTGAAGGATCTATAGATATTTCTTTATTCGGGATAAAATGACCTAGGAATGTTATATTCTCCATCAAAAACTAACTTTTATTATTCTTCATGTATAAATTTTCCTTTCACAAATTCGTTAGTACAACATTTAAATGATCTTCATGTTCCTCCTTTATTATGGAGTAGAAAATATTATAATCTATTAATACTACCAAAAATTTATCAAGTTAATCCCTAAAGAATCTTTTCATTAAGTTTATAGATATAAATGGATCTTTAGTGAGTCCAAATGGAATCACTATGAACTCATAGTGCTCATATCTTGTAAGAAAAAAATGTCTTGGGGATATTCTTATTCTTCACCTTCACTTGATAATAACCTGAATAAAGATCCACCTTAGAGATTTTTATCCATGTAGCTGATAAAAAAAGTATTTTATCCATGGTAGAGGATACATATTCTTTATCTTGATTTTTTGAAATCACAATAATCAATGCATAAGTGGATTTACCCATCCTTCTTATTAACAAACAGAACTGACACACTCCATGGTGAAGCACTTGGGTGTATAAACCCTTTATCGAGATTATTATATAGTTTTTGATATTTATTCTCAAGTTTATCAATGACCATTATATATATATTCTTGTATATTGAAAAATATCTAAGTATAAATATGACTGAGAAATCAACCTCACATCTTGGAGGAAGACTATGAAATTCTTCAGGAAACACATCGGTATATTCCATTACAATGGGAATGTCATCAAGGATGATCATTTCTTTAGTATAAATCATTTGACATAAATATTCATATTCATAAGGTAACAATATCAATTCTTGAAATAATGATACCAAATGAAATTCATCTTCATCCTTAAACTTATATAGAAATAGATAATGATTTTTGATATGAGGGGTTTTTTCCTTATCTCAGTAATTTATGTTTTCACTATACAAGGAAATGCAATAAATACCCATAATAGAATCTAATTCCAATAAAGAGAGTATCCCAAGTTTTTTGGGATGTTCCGCTCACAAATATGTATATAAGAGGATTTATATACTTAGGATACAATAATTTCCACATTTTCAATTTTCATTGATAATGCGAATTCAATAGTTTTCAGTGGTTTTTGAATATTTATACTAAAATTTATTGACATGAAGGAATGATTAAAACCAAGGTGAAATTGTATATTTGATGTTTATAAATATATGAAAATCCTTCTTTTCACTATTTTATTTGGGTTATAATAATTTACTTAATCAAAAATAGTTGTAGGGATAATAATTTTCAAAATATTAAACACATAGAATTGAAACCATAATTATTTAAGGGATAAATAATCAATAAAATATATTAATTAATATATTAATTTTTAGGTTTAAATATAATTTATCCATGGTTTATTTCCTAACATAAAATTTTTGGGGAATTTCATCCCCTTTAAAATGGTTCATAAAGAGATTTTGAATTTACAAAATCATATCCCCAGGGAGTTTCAAAAAAGGTGTGTAAAAAGTACTCTTTTTTCATAAATTGAGTGATGATCAAGTTAATTTTAAATTCACCCCTTTTAAGGTTATTACCCCTAGATATAATTGTTTCCTAGCCACATCCAATTTTAGTATTGAGATATGGATTTTGTTTCTTGTAAAGAATATACTCTGTACTTTACCAAACTTTAGGGATGTTTTGTAACATAAATGAATTTTATTAAAGGTATTATTCATTTAATTTCCATTATTTCTTGGTTTTGGTGGTTTCCCATTCATTTTGGTTGAAATGGTGGGTTTTCAGAATTTAGGCCAAACCGTTAGCCCATTTTCAGATTTAAACATAAATTTCGTTTCTTTTATAACACTTTCATTTTAACCATCTTATACCCATTACAATTCCAAAATGGCCTAACCTAACCTAGTAAAACCACCATATCAATTTGGATCCTTTAGGAATCTATAATCACAGTGCATTTGGGTTTTAATTTAAGAAATTGGGTCATCCCGTAAGCCCATTTCTAGTTTTAAAAACAGATTTTGTTTATTTAATAAATTATTAATTTTTTTATTCTTTTTCAGTGATTCAATATCCCACTCGAATCCAAAATCCCAAGGCGCGACCCCATCTTTTCTTCTCCCTCTTTGGAGCTCATTTCCATTGTGGATTAGGGAAAATCTTCTCAAGATTTCTCAAAACATCCATATTTGAAGAGGTATTTTTTCTTTCATAACTTCTTTATTTGTCACTATTTTTCTCCAATTCCAATTTTTACATGACCTCCACATCCTTAATAGAACCTCAATTTCATTTTGTGTTATTTGGAAATTCAGATAGGGGTGGATTAGGGGAGAATTGTTCAAGTTCTCTCAAGTAATTGAGTTTCCATTCTTCATGCTCCAATTTTCATAGGGTTTCCTCCCTTATTATTGAAGTTCCTAATTTCCAGAAAGTAGGGTTTCGAAAACAGTGTTTGATCTTGTGTTTCATGGTCTGGAATTCCGGTTTTAGGCCTATTTTAACTCATTTGGGATGCAGAGGTGGTGTGGTTGAACTTTCTCACAAAGATTTGAGATTTTTGACACTTGTGGTAGGTGATTCCATGGGTATTAAATTCTATATTATTTGGATTTACTAAATTTATATTTTTAGCAAACCTTTACTTCATTATCCTTTCTATGAAATATAGTTTTGGTGACATTTGTCTAGGAAATGAGTTTTAGGTAACAATTTGGTGTTAAATTGGGTGTTTTGCAAGTCTATTTTATGTTATGCCAAATGGGGTTGTTTTATAACTCATGTAATGGGACTATAGAAATGTTTTGGATGCTTAAAATTATTTTTTTGGTGAATATGGGTATGCACATGGTGTTCAAAGTGGGGTTTTAAAGGGATTTTGTGTGAAAAAACATTGTTAAGTTTTGTGAATTTATTTTATTGAAATACTAAAGGTTTTATTGAGTGATGTAAGTTGTGAAAATCATGTGTAGATACTGTTTTGAGTTTATTATGACCATAACTGATATCTTTATGTGATAATGGAATTCTGTATCATGAGAAAATGGTTTGAGCATGAAGGGGGAAGCCCAGTTATCTAGGAGGGAAGATATGTACTAGTATGCTAGTGATCCGGATGTGTTTATCCTTGTTTCACTGTGAAAAATGGATAAATAAAACACAAAAAAAATATATTGATGATGATTTGGGACAAATAGGTTATGGGTAAATTCCCTACTAGTGGCTCTACATGATAAATGCTTTCACTATAGTTACATTACACCGAGGTACGAGGTACATGGGGCCTGAGATTAACTAGTTCTTAGGGGTGTTCTCGCGATTAGTGACCATTGAATATTTAGTAATTATATTTGGAATATGGGGGTTTTGCAAGAAAATACATTAGATTTCATGTTTTACGTAAATGTTCTCACTCATGGAAAATTCCCTTTTAAAACTTTTTACATTTAAAATTTCATTCTTCAGAAATTATTTCCACCATTTTCTACTTACAAAAACAAGCATGCTTTTTATCTTGTATTTTTTACTCTATGAAATATCTTGGTGGTATCCTATTGGGATTCTTGTAACACCCTACTTACACCTCTTGTTTGTAATTAGACTTGGTCATGTTTGAAAAAGGTAAAGTAAAGTCTTTGGGTGATAGTGGTTCGGGTTGTTAGTTCCCTTGCATGGTATGACGTTGTGGAGACGGCTTGTGGGTGATGACCCCTTATCATATGGAGTCCTTAGGGATACTTTTCTATTGTTTTTATGTTTACTTGGACCACTTGTATTATATTTTGACCTATGTATTCAGTTCTGGATTATGTTTAAATCTTGTTTGGTATGAATTTTTCAGATTCGGTTTATCAATTGGATTCAATGTTTCATGTTTACATATACTGGTAAATCATTCCCAAACCAAAATATATGATACCCAGACACTTGTTCCAGCCCTTTGGGATAGGGAACACCCTTTAGGACTTGTCACGGGCTAGGTTTGGCATCATTTTTTATGGTGACCAGATTTGGTTCATGACAAAATGGTATCAAATGATGATAATGTTTTTTGGTTATATTATTATTTTGGGATGATTTAGGCTAGACAGGATGTAATACTATTGGGTCATGGTGTTTTGGTCATGAGTAGGGTTCTTGTCTTGCACCTCTCTTGGAAGATGTCGAGTCACCATAGGGAATTCGAATTGTTGGTTTTACTTCACTTCCAGGTGATACGTGAGGGCTGCAGACTACATGCGGACATCAGGTGGGGGTGGGGTAGTTGTTTCTTTTATCATAGTAATATGTTTGGATTATTTATATTTGATGTCATTGATAAACATTTCAGAATTTTTGTACTTATTTTTTCTCTTGTGATTGTTTCCTTTTTGTAGCAACAATCCCATCTCGAAAGCTCTCATGCACCCACGGGATGAAGCTGAAGAGAGTTCTCCCTCATCGCATGATCAAAGGTTAGTAGAGGCTGTGTTTTGGGCTGTCCAGGCTCTAGGATATGGAACAACTCCTATTCCAGCTTCTATTAGTTAATATTAGATTGGACTTTTGAAGGAAAAGGCACAAAAGTTTCTGAAAAATAAGCATCCTAATTTTTGAGGTATCAGAGAACCCCAAGAAGCAGAGGAATGAATAGAAAAGATTGAGAACATGTTTGAGTTCTCGGATACACCCAAGGAGATCAAGGTGAAGTGTGACTCCTTTCTATTGGAGGGTCCTAGACATAGGTGGTGGGAATCAGTACTTCAAACTGGGAAGAATGAGCAGATGCACTGGGGAGATTTCAAGGACATCTTCAATGAACAATATTGCCCTAAAGTCTTGGCATATGATAGATCCTAAGAGTTCATGGATATTTATCAAGGGGATTTTTTTTGATGGAGTACACCAACCGTTTTAAGGATCTCATTCAGTATGCTCATGAAATCATCTCTAATGATCAATAGATGGACCAAAGGATTGAGAAATGCTTATGACCTAAGATATACTACTAGGTTTTCTTGTTTAAGTTGAGGACCTATGATGAGGTGTTTGACCAGGAATGTATGGTGGAGATTGATAAAAAATGTAGGGTTGGTTTCTCTAGGATAGTATGAATAGTGGGAAGTGGTATCTCTTTATAGAAGAAAATGAATGAGGAAGAGTAGGGGAATAAGGGAGGTGGTAGTTCAAGCCACTCTTCCATCCAATTTTCATTTTTGACATCTAATGTGAGATCAGTCATCTGCCACCATTGTGGGAGGTCGGGGGACATTCGACCAACATGCCCAATTCCTCTAGAGCCCTGCTATCGATTTTGAGGTATGGGTCACTTGAATCATTTTTTTAGGGTGGCACATCCACTTTAGAGTGAGCTAGGATCAGTGGCTTCAAGAGGAGTTCCGGCTCAATCAAAGCCGTCAAGGACAGGGGGATCTCGATTTGGTGACCATCATGGTAGGTATGGATCATATTTTGGGAAAACCCAATTTAGGGAATAGGAAAATACTAGCGGTCATCCTCAGGCAGAGACCAGACATCTCCATGCGTTGGATCAGGCATCATCCGGATCAGAGGCGGGACCGTCAACAGTTCGATGTACCGTTTTGATTACATCTTCTATAGATGCTGCTCTTTTTGATACGTGTTCCAATTTTTCATTCATTTCTACCCGTTTTGTGGACACAATGAATTTTCCAACTAAGTATTTTTCTTTTGCGATGGAGTTGGTGACGCCACAAGGAAAGAAGAAGGAGAAAGGTCTCAGGTTCCCGTCGTGTGTGGTTTCTATGTCAGGGGTTGAGATAGAGTGGGACCACATAGTCTTAGATATGGAATCTTTTGACATAATACATGTCATGGATTGTATAGTACACTTACATGCACACATAGATTGCTATAGGCAGGGGGTCAGTTTCATGGATCCTGATGGGAGTTGTCGTGTTTTTTGTTGGGAATGGGATCCTCTGTTGAGTTGTGTGGGACCTCTACTCCTAGATAAGGGAGATGTTGTTTTTCATATATCATTGCTCAATATAGAGGATGATGGTCATGCTCCTGAATGTGGACTACCTCATGTAGTTGATGAGTTTCTGGATATATTTCTGGATGATTTTTCATGTTTTCCCCTAGAGCGGTATGTGGAGTTCTCGATTGATCTGGCACTGGAAACACATCTAATATCTCTTCCCTATTATCATATAGCCGCCAAAAAGCTGAGGGAATTAAAGATACAATAGTACGACTCATAATAAAAAGGATTTATTATCCAGATAATCTCTCCTTGGGCCTATCCTATGTTTTTCGCGAAAAAGGATGACGGATCCCTCCAGTTGTGTATTTACTCCTGGAATATGAATAAGGTTAAAATCAAGAACAAACATCATTTGTCTTGAATATATTACTTGATTGATTAGTTGAAGGGGGGAGGTGATTTTCTAAAATCGACTAGGGTTGTTTCTATCATCAACTCAGGGTGAAAGAGGAAAATATCCCAAATACATCCTTCTGATGTAGGTATGACCACTTTGAGTACTTGGTCATGCCCTTCAGAATGACCAATGCTCCAGCGGTCTTTATGGTACTCATGAAAAGGGTGTTTCATCAGTATCTAGATTCTTTTTTCATTGTATTTTTGGATGACATCCTAGTTTATTCAGTATTTGTGGAGGAACTTGAGCATCACTTTTGGATAATTTTGGGAACTTTGCGAGATCATCACCTATAGTAAAATGTAAAGACCAGAAAAATTCCATATAATATTTTTTAAATTATTTCAGATTATTATGAGTCAGTGAAAATTTACGGTGCTTGATTATGAGGCCCGTTGAGACTGGAATGAATTTTTTAAATTTTTAAGGTACATTCAGTAAATGTGCAAGTGGAATTTTCTATCTTTTGAACCAGTGCTTTGATTAAAAATCTAAGGGCACTATTGAATCCATAACTCCAGGATTTGATCAAGGGAGGCTTAACTTCGACCGTAGTTGGTCGGATGAAAAAGTTATTTTTAGGACTTTTTAATGAAATAATAAAATAACATAGGAATTTTTATTTTATTTCTTTTTTCCCTACCCACTATTGAGCGGCGGTGGCAGGGACCACAGAGGTGGTCAGACTTTTAAATAAGGGACATTAATTTCCAGTTACACTTTGGTTTCGTAACTGCCCCTCGCATAATTAATGTGACACATTAATTATGTTAATTAATGAATCTAATTAATTTATCAGTGCATTACTCACCATTCCACCTTTTATTTAAATGGGGATTGGGGTAGAGTTTTTAGCATGGATTTTTCAACCGATGAACCTCTAGCGAAGTGAAGAAACACCTTCCATCGATGGAGACAAATGCTCGGGAATCATCCAACCAGGATCGACGAACATTGACGACTTATTCAAATGTGGAATCTTCTTCCGCCACCAAGATGTCTCCAATTAATCTAGAGGTAGGGGTTGTCTTTTAATTCATGAAATTCCCACTATTCTTCTCCTCATTCTTGAATTTGTGTGTGGTATTAGCGGGGGATTTGAACGGGGTTTATCATTATTTTATTGTGATGTATAAATTACTCCAACCTATTATAATGATGACGCAGAGGTCATGGGCCAAATGAACAAGGACCGGACCCTCTATAACTTGATTTTTATTGCATTATTCAGAGGAAGGTTGTTCCAACATGACAGAACCTTGAAACCGAGAGGTGCACAATTACAACGACATCCTGGGATGACCGTAGGCATGTCCGGAAAGAAGAACGGACCACCAGATCTCACCCAGTGGCCCATGGAAGATTAGCTGGCGTGGCACTGGTGCCAGAAGCAAAGGTGGCGACTAGAACTCTCCGGCCATGAAGTAGGGCAGCTGGTATGGGCCAGCAGCAGTGACAGCATGGCGGTGCACCATCGCACGCCATAGTGAGAAGGCCGTGACTACAAGGCTGTGGTGAAGGAAGGACCCTCTCCTTGCAGGTCCCGCAGGTGACGAGATGACACCACCTGGAACATCCAATGAAGAATCCGAATGGATTCTTTATGCCATTTGGTAGGCGGACCGCGTGACCCCCATGTGGGTCATGCCATCCAGTTGGTCGGACCGCCTGATGGGCCGCGCCCAGCTGGCGGGCCGGGTCGGTCCATAGACTAGCGGGCCGAGCCCGCTGTGGCCCCACCCAACCGGGATGGCCCATGAAAGATTAGGTCGGGTCGGGTAAGACCAAGACCGAGTCGGGACAGGTCAGTCTGATTGGGTTGGACCAGACCAGGACCCCTCTCGGGCCCTGATACGCTTAAAATGTCATATCTTGCGAACTGAACGTCCGTTTAACGAATAGTCTATGGTGTTGGGATACTTGGAGGGAGAAAATACTTTTGAGATACTTTGTGGGAGTTTTGGAGAATCTTAGAGTACGACCGAGTTGGATCAACTCCGAATCCAACCAGGTCCTCGATACTAAAATTCCAATAACTTACAAACTGGGATTCCAATTGATGCATCTTCTCATGCATTGGAACCCTTATGACGTGATGAATCCCTTGGTAAGTTCTATGTGGGACCTTTTCTAGTTGAAATACGACCAATGTATTGAGGAGTGGTTTCTCCTAGAGACATGCGTACTATGAACGGGAATCCTATGTCTGGATGAGACATGAAGAATGAAGAGATATTCTGTCCGAATCAATACCTAGATATTCGGTGTGAATCAGCACCCAACGATTCTTTGTGAATTAGCACTGAGCGATTCTTTGTGAATCAGCACCCAACGATTCTGTGTGAATCAGCACCCAGGGATTCTGTTTGAATCAACACCCATAGCTTCTATGTGAATCAGTAACCAAAAATTTTGTGTGAATTAGCACCCATTGATTCTGTATGAATCATCACCTAGTGATTATATGTGAATCATCACCCAACCATTCTGTGTGAATTAGCACCGAGCGATTCTGTGTGAATCATCACCCAACCATTCTGTGTGAATCATCACCCAATGATTCTGTGTGAATCATCACCTAGCCATTCTTTGTGAATCATCTCCCAACAATTCTATGTGAATCATCACCCACCCGTTCTATGTGAATCAGCACCCAAAAATTCTGTGCGAATCAGCACATAGTGATTCTGTGTCAATCAGCACACAATGATTCTGTGTGAATCAGCACCTATCGATCTTGTGTGGGTCTTTCAAGGGTTAGTAACTTTTGATCTTATGTGGGTCAGTAGCAGTGCCTCTTGACATAGTAATATGATCTATACTTACAATAATCATCTGTAATACTGTACTTTAGTTATACCTAGTTTGAGCTCTGTCTTTTGATTTGTGATTTGTGATTGAGATCATGCTTGTGGTTTTACTTTGTGGAATTCTGAGAGACCTTATGTGGTCTTGAGGTCCCTACTGGGTATTATTATACTCACCTTTTCATGGCCTTTGGCTGCACCTTGTTGTGTTTTGTGCAGACGACGAAAGACCTTGACTGAGACTTAGAGAGCAGGGTCTTGACAGTGGACAGAGGTGCCGATGATGGGTGACATGGAGAGATGAGGGGACGGGCTGTACCTAACCTTCAGGGAGGATCCACAGTGGATGATCTCAGGAGTTGTTTTTTTCTATATTCAATTATAGTTTTATCTTTTCATTTGGGGTTGTATTCTGACCACTTTACTTTCAGTAATAACTTTTACTACTATATTTTTATTTTGCAGTTTCATCATGTAATGTTCATGGGATGTGTGTTTGTACAGGTTTAAATTCAATGCCTTCTCGTTTTTAGGGATACGCCTTTCCAGTGCTAGTCTCCAACCCCTGGCCTATGGAAGGTGGGATTGGGTTAGTGATGACATGAGCCCTGGGGGACGGGTCATGACAAAGTGGTATCAAAAGAGTCATTTCTAACGAAGAACTAGGACTCTGATCTTTCCAATGGATTAATAGTGTCATGTGTTTTGAGTGTGGTTTTCAGTTCGGGGAGTCAAGTGTTGGTGAGGTGGCTGACATATCCATACACCAGAACCCCAAAATATTAGTTATGACTCGGTGAACAAAAACACTGATTGCATCTGTTTTGGAAATGTTTTTACTTTGATCTGTTTTTTGTCAGCTCACTAGTTATAACTTATTGACTGTAGAACACCTGTTTCTTTATAGGATTCTGCCACATAGACAGCTATCCAGGATTCCCAATAGAGTACATGATGAAGTCCCACTAAGAAAAAAGGCTTTCGTGCAGGGCCCTTTTACTGCATTGGAAACTTTGGGTGCTGTACCAGCAGCACCACCACTCAGAGGGCAGCAGTTTCCACCATCCCCACTATCGGATGGTGCATGCTGACTAAGCTTGTTGCACGAGTTCTAGCGGTAGAGGCCTATGATGTTTCGAGGTGAGACATATCCCTTGGCATCTGAGGACTGGCTAGAGGTTTTGGCTATTGTTTTCCACCAAGCTGGGACACCAGCGGAGCAGATGGTGATCCTAGCTACTAGTCTCTTCCTGGGAACGATAGGAAGATGGTGGAGTTTGACACTCTAGTTACATGATGATGTGAACCTCTCTGGGATAGACTTTGAGAACCTCTTCAGGGTGAAGTTATTCCCAGCGACACTATGCTCTATGCATATCCAAGAGTTTCTACACTTACAGATGGGTATCTTATCATTGGCCCATTACTCAGTGAGATTCACGGAACTCTCACACTACTCCACCGACATGGTGTGGGACCCATTCTTTAGGACCCAAACCTTTAATCAGGCTCTCTTGCAGGATATAATAGTGTCAATGATATCGTTTAATATCCCGATTAAGGCTGGAATGATCGAGTGAGCATTAATGGTGGAGAGTTTTTTAGCTGAGTAGGCATCGACGATGAGAGCCACCACCGGGAAAAAAATAGTCGAGTCATCTATAACAGGTAGTAGGTAGATGATGCAGAGTCCCAAGCAGTCCAGAACTTTCATAGGATGACCCTAGGACACTGGGTCGGAGGTGCAGAGCATGCGAGGAACAGGGGATTAGCTGGGAAGAAGAATGCGCTTCATGTGCGGTGGGTAGGGCCACATGGGTAATGATTTCCGGACCCTCCATATCGAATATCATTCGACCGTCGAGGAACCACCGAGGAAGCGGTCGAGTTTCGAGCGAGGAGGTCAACAGGGCAGTGAACATGGAATAGGATCAAGTCGGGCAGTAGGTGGTGGATGATGGGTTGATATTCTACCACCACCACCCCTAGGTGGTCCACCCCGACCACAGGGAGCAGGTGGACAGGGGTGAGATCAGCTACAGTCGGCAGAGGCCTACTACCATGGAGCTTGAGAGATGATCATAGTTATGATTTCTATCCAATCCGACCTATCTTCAGTACTTATAGACACAGGTGATAGACACTCTTTAATTTCCATGACACTTTTTCAGTTCTCAGATATTTCAATGGAGCAGCTGGCTCAATCCTTACAATTAGATACTTTTACGGTAGTGGATTCAATGATTTTCCACTGCGGTAGACAGTGTGATCTCACTCTAGGAGGAAAGAGCTTCTACTGGGATCTCCTAGTAGCAACGTTGAGGCCTTACAACGTCATCTTGGGTATATACTGGCTATCTACAGTTCATGATCAGATTGAGTGTTTTAGGCGCAAATTGAGGTTTGTCCGTGAGGATGGGATCTGGTTTACCTTCACCGGTGAGGAGAAAACCATTGAAGTATAGAATGAACTATCTCGGAGGAGGGTGTAGTCGATCACTCATCATTTGAATAGCCTCACCCTTAGATCAGTTGATGCAAGGAGTCTAACTTATCCTGTAGTGGTGGACCAGTATGATGATGTCTTCCCTGATGATGTTCTGTGACTACATCCTTACAGATATGTAGAATTTCCCATCAAAATGTACCCCGAGACGACCCCAATATCTACACCAGCATATCAGATGGCTGTTGTGGAGCTTAGTGAGCTGAGGGTGTAGTTGGAGGACTTGTAGAGAAAGGGGTTCATAAGGCCCAATGTTTTTCCATGGGAATCCCCGATCTTGTTTTCCAAGAAAGCATATGGGAGTCTATGTCTTTGTGTGGACTATCGGTGCCTGAATCAGGTGACCATGAAGAATAAGTATCCTCTACCAAGGATCTATGATCTCTTCCACTAGCTGAAGGGAGCACATTGGTTTTTCAAGATAGTCCCCAGATCAGGCTATTACCAGCTTAGGGTATAGGACAAGGACGTACCAAAGACAGCCATCAGATGTTAGTATGCCCATTAAGAGTTCTTGTTGTTGACTTTCATCATGACCAATGCTCCAGCAGTGTTCATGGGGCTCATGAACAGGATCTTCCAGCCATACCTCGATCACATCATGGTGGTATTCCTTGATGACATCTTGATATACTCGGCGTCAGAGGAGTATCATGACACACACCTGCAGATAGTTCTGAATACACTCTGAGAGAACTAACTTTATGGAAAGCTCTTGAAGTTATAGTTATGGATATGGGAAGTCCACTTTCTAGGGCATGTTATCTTGGAGGCTGGAGTCACAGTGGATCCAGTAAAGAGAGAGTTAGTTCTTTCTTGGGCTCCACCCAAGAGTGCGACTATGTTTCAGAGTTTCCAGGGATTGGCAGGGTACTATCGGAGGATCGTACCTGACTTCTCCAGAGTAGTGGAACCCATATCGGCCTTGATGAAGAAGGGGAATCCTTTCTTGTGGATAGAGAAGTTCCAGAAAAGTTTTCAGGAGTTGAGACTGATGAGTGCCCCCATCTTGAGGCTATCAGAAGAGGGAGTTGGGTATGTAGTCTACTGCGATGCATCAAGGACTAGACTAGGTTATGCCCTGATGTAGGAGAGAACAGTGATCATTTACGGCTCATGGTAGTTGAGACATCATGAGTAAAATTATGCTACCCATGACCTGGAGTTACCAGCAGTGGTCTTTGCACTAAAGATGTGGCAGAACTACTTGATGGGTGAATGTTTTATAATCTAATCTGATCACAAGAATATTAGGTATATATTCTCACAGAATTTCCTAAACATGAGATAGTTACAATGGCTAGAGTTCCTCTAAGACGATGACTTTGAGATAGTATATACTCCTGGGAAGGGGAACGTAGTAGAAAATGCACTCAGTAGGAGGTCTGGTCTACATCAGCAAAGTGAGGTGACAGAACAGCTATTCGAATTGCAGATATCCTTCATGGATAGATATGGAGCATCATACCACCAGTCTATGATTGTCACTCCCACACTTCTTTAGCGAGTTTGGAAGGCACATCTTGGGTACATTTACTACGAGGCCCAACATGCTCAAATATCAATAGGATGTGGTCCTGAGGGATTTTCTGATGGTGGGGATCACATTGCTCTCTTCAGAGGATGCACCATGGTACCAGTCGCGCTATGGGAGGAGGTGTTGAGGGAGATTTATACATTCCCTTAAGCGGTAAATCCTGGAGTGGCGAAGATGAACCATGACCTTTGGCATCAGTACTGGTGGCCAGGGATGAAGAATGAAGTCGTAGAGTTTGTATCTTGATGACTCACTTGTCAGCAAGTGAAGGTCGAGTATCAGGGACCAGCAGGCTTACCTCACCCAATTGAGGTACCAGACTGTAAGTGGGGTGGTATATCCATGGACATTGTGATAGGGATACCATATACGTCCAGGGGCCACGATTCCATCTCGGTGATCATTGACTGACTCACCAAGTCATCCCACATCCTACCCATTCGAGAGTAGGGATCAGTAGAGAGCTTGGTACATCTCTACGTATAAGAGATTGTATGAAAACCTGGGGTACCATCGATGATCATCTCATATCATGATGCTCATTTTAAATATCGCTTGTGAAAGGGATTGAAGGAGGAATTCAAGACTCAACTACACCCAAGCACCGCCTTCCATCCTCACACAGATGGTCAAATAGAGATGAACAAATAGACACTTGAGGACATTCTTCATGCTTGTGTCCTCGATTTTGGCTGTAGTTGGGGGACCACCTTCCCCTAGTGGAGTTCGCATACAACAACAATTATCACTCCACCATTGGCAAGGCTCCGTTTGAGGCTATTTATGGTAGATCATATAGATCACCTCTATATTGGAAATACCTAGGGGAGTCATCACTTATGGGTCCAGAGTTGGTATAGGCAACCATATAGAAGGTGTAAATCATTTAAGAGCAGATGAAGACTGCACAGAGTCGGAAGAAGTCTTATGCTAACATGAGACAGATACCTTTAGAGTTTGAGGAGGGAGACCATGTCTTCCTATGGATCTCAACCCAAAAAGGATTACAGAGGTTTGGACGGGTCGACAAGAAATCTCCGAGGTTCATCAGACTTTTCCAGATCCTAATCAGAGTAGGTGAGGTGGTGTACCATCTAGATCTTCCACCATAGATGCATTGGGTGCATAAAGTTTTCTACGGGTCACAACTGAGGAGATACATGCATGATCCATCACAATTTATCGGCTGGGGCGAGATGGACATCGACAATGGGGAGACCTTGGCGGTGTTCCTGGTGGAGATAGAGGATTGACAGGAGCGGGTCCTTCATGGGTGGTTGATTCCTCTAGTGCGAGTTCATTGGAAACATAAGAATATTTAGGAGGGAACATGGTAGAGGGAGGCTTAGATATGTTCTCATTACCCCCAATTGTTCCCCTAGTTTTTTTGTAGCTTTTGGGGACGAAAATCCGTAAGGTGGGGATAATTTAATGACCCGAAAAATTAAATGATTTTTTTTAAAATTATTTGGGATTATTATGAGTCTGAAAAAATTTATGGCGCTTTATTCTGAGGTGTAGTGTGCCCGAAATGATTTTTTGAACATTTTTTAAGGTATGTTAAAAAATGTGCACACGGCGTTTTATATCTTTTTAACCAGTGCTCGGATTAAAATTATTAGGGAACTGTTGAATCCGCAGCGCTGAGATTCACTTAAGGGATGCTTAACTTCGATCGGAGTTGGGCGGATGAAAAAGTTAGTTTTTAAATTTTTTATAGAAATAACAAAAGAACATATTAATTGCGATTTTATTTATTTTTTTCCTACCACCTGTTGAGAGGTGGGGTCAAGGACCACAGAGGTGGTAAAACTTTTAAATATGGGATATTAATTGTCGGTTACACTTTGGTTATGTAACCACCCTTCGCGTAATTAATTTGGCACATTAATTACGTTAATTAATGAACCTCATTAATTCCTCAGTGCGTTACTCACCTTTTTACCCTATATTTAATTCGGGCACATGGTAGAGTTTTTGACCCAACTTCTTCAAGAAGGAACCTCTAGTGATGTGACGCGTCACCTTCCTCCGACAGAGATGGAATCTCGGGTGACAACCAACTGTCATAGATGAATGACGTTGAATTCATCAAACACAGAATCTTCTTCCACCACTGTGATGTATCCAATGAATCTCGATGTAGGGTTTGTCTTTTAATTCAAGAAATTCCCAAGATTCTTCTCCTCATTCTTAAATTTGATGGTGGTCCTAGCGAGGGATTTTAATGGGGTTTATCCTTATTTTAATATGATGTATAAATTACTCCTACTTGTTATAATGCTAACATGGAGGGAGAGGGCCAAGCGAACAAGGAATGGAACCTCCGATGCTTGATTTACATTGCGTTCTTCAGATACAGGTTGTTCCAACTTGATGGAACCTTGAAACTGAGAGGCGCGAAATGATGGCGGAATTCCAAGAGGACCGTAGGCGCGTTCGGAAGGAAGCATGGACCACCGAAGCTCACCTAATGCCCCACGGAAGATTCTCTGGCACGGAACCAGCGACCGGTGCCAGCAGGGATGGCGGAGGTCGGCGCTTGCCAGCCACAGAGGAGGACGGTGCTGGGGCAGACCGAAGGGGTGGCCGGCATGGGTCGGCCACACCGACGGTGAGGCGGCGTGCCATCAGGCACCGCGGTGAGCAGGTCGTGGCTATGAAGACACGATGAAGGAGGGACCCACTCCTAGTGGGTCCCACAGGTGACGAGGCGATGCCACCTGGTTCCACGGATCAAGGATCCGAACTAATCATTTGAGATGTTCCGTAGGTGGATTGCGTGACCCCCCATATGGGTCGCACTGGCCAGCCGGTCGTACCACCCAGTAGGTTGCGCCCATCTAGTGGTTGGGCCGATCAGCAGAATAGTGGGCCGAGCCTACCATGGCCCAGCCCAACCAGGCCAGTCTAGACTAGTTCATGTCAAGCCTGGTCTGGCCCAAATTGTGTCAGTCCAATTTGGTCGGACCGGACCCGAACCCCTCTTTGGCCCTGATATGCTTAAAGGGCCATATCTTATGAACCAAATGACTGTTTGATGAACCTTCTTCAGCTTTAGGATCCCTGGAGTGCTACATTCCTTTTGAGAAAATTCATGAGAGGTTTGGAGGAATTCGGAGTATGTCTGGGTTGGACCAACCTTGAATCTAACCGGGCCCTCGACACTTAAATTCAAATAACATACAAACTGAGCATACAGTTGATACATCTTATGTTGCGTTGGGACCCTTATGACATGATAGATCATTAGGTAACTTCTATGTGGTACTTTGGTATAGTTGAAACATGAAAGATGGCTTGATGACCAGTTTCTCCCAGAGACAAGCGTACTATGGGCGGGAATCATGTGTCTGGCTGAGACGTGAAGAATGAAGAGCGATTCTGTGTGAATCAGCACCTAGAGATTTTGTGTGAATCAACACCAAATTATATTGTGTGAATCAACAATAATAAATTTTTTGTGAATTAGCACCCAGCGATTTTCTGTGAATCAGCACCCAGTGATTCTCTGTGAATCAACACCCATCGATTCGGTGTGAATCTGCACCCAGTGATTCTGTGTGAATCAGTACCCAATGATTCTATGTTAATCAATACCCAAAGATTATATAAGAATAAACACCTATCAATCATGTGTGGATCTTGTAGGGGTTAGTACCTATTGATCCTGTGTGGGTCAACCACAGTGCCTCTTAACAGAGTAAGATGACATATCCTTACAACTAATAATCTATACTACTGTACTTTCGTCATACCTAGTTTGACATGTGTATTTTTATTTGTGATTTGTGATTTAGATCATGATTTTGGTTTTCCTTTGTGGAATTATGAGAGAACTTCAGGGGTCTTGGGGTCCCTACTGGGTATTATTATACTCACCCCTACACGGGCTTCACCCGCAACTTGTTGTGTCTTGTGCAGATGACATGCATCCTTGATTGAGACTCGGGGACATAGGTCTTGATGTTGGACTGGGGTTCCGGTGATGGGTGATGTGGAGAGAATATGTGACAAGCTATACCTACCTTTTAGGTAGGATCCTTGATAGGTGAAATAAGGTTCTATTTTCTATTTTCAGTTGTAGTTGTACATTTTTAGTTGGTCTTGTATTCTGGACCCTTTACTTTCAGTACACACTTTTACTACTGTAGTTTTACTTTTTGGTTTCATCTTATTGTGTTATTGGGCATTGTGTTTGTATAGTTTTAAAGTTAATACCTTCCCATTTCTAGGTATACGCCTTTCCGGCACTAGTCATCAACCCTAGGAATATGGAAGGTGGGCATGGGGTAGTCACAGACTGGGCCCTAGGGGATGGGTTGTGATAGAAAAGTTGTCCAAATGAACATTATGGATTAAGGAAGTGAAATTTGTAGGGAATGTGATCTGAGAGTAGGGGGTTTCAGTGGACCCCAATAATACTAGTGCAGTTATGTCATGGGAGAAGCTGAAGAACATGTTCGAGATCAAGAGTTTCCTTGTCCGGGCTGGTTATTACAGGAAGTTTGTTTTGGATTTCTCTTAACTTGCTTCACGGATGACCGTGATTACCTATAAACGAGTTAAGTTTGTATGGGGCCCATATTGTCAGGCATCCTTCGATGATCTAAAGAGGTGGTTGAATACCTCCCCTGATCTGATTTTTCTAGAGGATGGAATGGGGTATGTGGTGTATTGTGATGCTTCAGTTATGGGTATTAGGTGCATGATTATGCAGGATGATCACATAGTGGCATATGGATCTCACCAACTCCGACCACATGAAAATAATTGACGGACCCATGAATTGGAGTTAGCAGTTGTGATGCACACTTTGAAGACTTGGCATAACTACCTCTTTTGGGAGAAGTTTGTGGTCTATACTGGCCATAAAATCTTGGCCTATATCTTCTCATAGAAATACCCCAACATGAGGCAGTGTCGTTGGATTGAGTACTTGTAGGGGTTAAAATATGAAATTGTATATACCCCAGGCATGGGTAACGTGGTGGCCGAAAAATTAAGAAGAAGATTCCCAGTGTAGGCTTTGAGTAAGTCCAATGATTAGTGGACTCTAATGAAACTCTTTGCTCAGATGCATGTAGAGATGAAGGAGTACAGTGGAGGTGAATTCTTGGTGAGCATTCAGTTGAGTCCTTCTCTCATGGAGTTGGTTCTGCAGGAACAACATATAGTTGAGTTTTTTTAGTGGATGAAGTAGTTTCTTCATGGTGGGGAGACATCCTCTGATTGGTCGTCATCTCATGAGGGCATCATGTGATTCATGGGCCGTTCAGTAGTGTTGTTATCTCTGAGGAATGTGGTGATGAAGGATAGCCACCAGTCTTACTGGGATGTCCATCTGGGTGCTACCAAAATGTATTATTATGTCATTTGGCAGTTCTGGTGGTTTGGTATGAGACAAGACATCGCAGAATTCGTGTCGAGATGCTACGCATGCCAGACAGTGAAAGCATAGCATCAAAGGCCCTCCAGTTTTCTCCAGCCATTACCCATTCCTACCTGGAAGTGGTATGATGTCACCAAGGACTTAATTGTTGGCTTTCATCATACACATCGGGGTAAGAATTCCATTTGGGGAGTGATTGACCATCTGAACCAATCAGCCCACTTCATTCCGATCAGAGATACTTCTAAAGTGGATGAGTTAGGCCATTTTCATATTTAGGAGGTAGTAAGGCTCCATGGTGTGTCGTCGGAAATTTTCTCAGATAGAGACCCCCATTTCAATTCTCAATTTCGGGAAGTCCTTAAAAAGGCCCTGGGGTCTCAGATTAAGATAAGAACGACATACCATCCTCAAATGGATGGTTAGACAGAGTGGGTGAATCGAATATTTGAGGACATGCTCCGTGCATGTGTTTTGGACTTTGGAGGATCTTGGGAAATCCATTTTGTATTGGTTGAGTTTTCTTATAAAAATAGTTACCAATCCTCAATTTGAATGGCTCCTTTTAAGGCGCTCTTTTGTTGGCCTTGTCGGTCCCCCCTATGTTGGCCTAAGGTAGGTGAGACCTCACTGTTGGGACTGATTTTGGTGCCGGAGATGTCTAAGATGGTCAAGTTGATCAGGAAGAACTTATTGATAGCTCAGAGTCTCCATAAATCATATGCTGACTAGAGGCATAAAGACCTAGAGTTTTCTGTGGGTAATAGGGGTTTCTTGAAAGTGGCCCCTCGTATGGGCCATCGTTGATTGGGAAAAAAAGGGAAGTTGGGGCTACAATATATTGTACCTTTTGATATCATAGATCATATTGGAAGGGTGGATTAAAGTTTGACCTTACATTTTAAGTTGATATCCATCCATGACGTCTTCTATGTCTCCCATTTTATGAAATACAACCCAGATCCATCCCATTTACTGAATTGGGAGGAGTTAGATATAGAGCCTAGGTTATCAATTTTTGAGTGGCCGGTGTGAATAGTAGACTTCGAAGAAAAGGTTCTTTGGGTAAAGTCTATTCCACTGGTTTGGGTTCTTTGGCAACATGGGAAGGATACACATGAGACATGGGAACAGAATTCATGGGTTGAGGAAGAGTACCCATTCTTTTTTTCTGATCAAACTTCAGGTTGACTTTCAGGGGAAGAAAGTCTTTCACAGTGGGGAGAATTATCAAATCCATGACTTATTTTAAAGTTATTTTTCATTTAATTTCCATTATTTCTTTGTTTTGGTGGTTTTCCATGCATTTTTGTGGAAATGGTGGGTTTTCAAAATTTGGGCCAAACTGTGAGCCCATTTTCAGATTTAAACATAAAGAATGTTTCGTTTATAAATCATTAATTTTTCATCATTTTTACTCATTCAACTTACAACATTTACTACCCTAACCAAGTATCACTACCACATCAATTTGGACCCATTAAGAATTCATAATCATAGTGAATTTGGGTTTTTATTTTAGGAATTGGGCCAACCTGTATGCCCATTTATAGTTCTAAAAAAAATTTGTTTATTAAATAACTTTTTAATTTTTTTACTCTTTTTCAATGATTCCAGCTCTCACTCTAATAAAACATCCCTAGGCGTGACCCCAGCTTTTCTTCTCCCTCTTTAGAGTTCATTTACATCGTGGATTAGGGAAAATATTCTCAAGCTTTCTCAAATCATCCAGATTTGAAGAGGTAATTTATTTCCTTCATAACTCTTTAATTTTTCACTCTTTTCCCCCATTCTAGTTTCTACATAATCTCCTCATCCTTATTTGAACCTCGCTCTAATTTTTGGTTATTTGGAAGTTCATATACTGGTGGATTTTTGGAGAATTATTCAAGATCCCTCAAGTAAGTGGGTTTCCTTCCTTCTTGCTCTCATTTTATTAGGGTTTCTTCCCTTATTCTTGAAGTTTCTAATGTCCATCAAGTAGGGTTTTGAAAATAGGGTTTTATCTTGTGTTTCATGGTGTGAAATTCTTGTTTTAGGTCTGTTTTAACTCTTTTGTGGTGAAGAGGTTGTGCAGTTGGACTTTCACATGTTAGGATTTGAGGTTTTTGTCACTTGTGGTAGGTGATTCCATGGATAATCAATTATAGATGAGTTATATTTTCTGAATTTATATTTTTATCGCATGTATCCTTCATTACCATTTCTGAGAAATTTTGTTTCGGAGATGTTTGTTTATAAAATGATTTTTAGGTACCAATTTGGTGTTAAATTGGGTGTTTTACAAGTCTATTTTTTGTTATGCCAAATGGGGTTGTTTATAACTCATGTAATGGGTTTATAGAAATGTTTTGGGTGCTAAAACTTCTATTTTAGTGAATATGGGTAAGCACTTGTTGTTCAATGTGGGGTTTTAAAGGGATTTTGTGTGCAAAACATTGTTCAGTTTTCTGAAGTTATTTTATTGAAATCCCAAAGGTTTTATTCAGTAGTGTAAATGGTGGAAAGCATGTGTAGATACTATTTTGAGTTGATTATGACCAGAAATAATTTTTTTATTTGATAATGTCTTTTGGTATTATAATATAATGGATTGATAATGAAGGGGGAATCCCAGGTATCTAGGAGGGCGGATATGTACTAGTACACTAGTGATCCAGATGGGCTTTATCATTGTTTCACTAAGAAAATTTGACATCGACAACACTAACAGAACTATGTTGATGATGATTTTAGATTACTATATTATGTGTATATTCCCTATTAGTGGATAGTGCATGATAATGGATTTCTCTATGGTTACATTACACTAAGGTAGGAGGTACATGAGGCCTGAGACTAACTAGTGCCTAGGGGTGTTCTCGAGATTAGTGCTCATTGTCTCTTTTGTAATTATCATTGACATATGGTGTTTTTTTCTAGAAAATAAAGTCGCTTACATGTTTTACATTAATGTTCTCACTCGTGTAAAATTACCTTACAAAACTATTTACATTTAAAATCTTCATTCATTAGAAATTATTTCCACCATTTTCTGTTTATCGAAATTAGTATTCTTTTTATCTTTTATTTTTTAATCTATGGAATCTATTTGTGTTATTCTATGGGCTTAAGATCACACCCTAATTACACACCTTTGGTGTAATTAGACTTGTTCATGTTTGAAATAGGTAATGGAAAGGATTTGGGTGATGGGGATTCGGGTTGTTAGTTCCCTTCCATGGTGTGGGGTTGTGAAGATGGATTGTGGGAGATGAACCCTTGTCATGTGGAGTCCTTGGGGATATTATTATAATTTTTTTATGTGTCCTTGGACCTATTTTATTATGTTTAGACCTATGTATTCAGTTCTGGATTTTTTAAATCTTTTTTGGTATAAATTTTTTAGATTCGGTTTATCGATTGGTTTTGGTGTTTTATGTGTCCATATATGGGTAAATCATTCAAAAACCAAAATATATGAAACCCAAGCACTTGTTACAGCCCCTGGGGATATGAAACTCCCTTCAAGACTTTTCACGGTATGGTCTTGGTGCTGGTTTTGATGGCAACAATATTTGGTTCTTGAAATGTTTTCTTATGTTTATTCTGATTCCTAAGGCTTTTATAAGGTTATCCAATCCTAAACCCCAAAATTAAATAAACCTTCCTATGAAACCAATTACAAAAAATCATATATTTAATACACATCACATCATGATTTATTATATAAATATACTCATAAATCAATCCCATAAGATCATGATGCCGAGTGTGTTTGGTAAATTAGGCACATAGAACATTTACTTGAAACATGGGTACAAAAATATTATTTAATGATTCTTAACATGATATTAAAATTCCATCGCTTTTCTAAAACTACACAGCATAACCTGGGGACATACATAAGAAAGTGGTGATATATAAATTCTTTTATGGGAATAACCAAAGCATTACATGATTAAAGTGGTACATGTTTTTCAAGAGGCATATTAAGGTAACGTAAAATGGGTGAGAATCATAAAAGTGATCATTGAAGTATGATATAAGAGACAACATCAAGGTAAAATACGAATGAAACAATAAAATAAAAAATTACCTCATAAGCATAAGTCAAGGATAGTCTCTAAGTCACCATAACATATTGTTCTTATGATAACCTCCCATTATCCATACATTTAATATAATGAGATAAAAAATTACCCAATCCATTGCAGGGCTATATAATTTCAAGCCCACCCATCACATTCATATTATATACATTTATTATAGTTCCACATATAACATACAACATAAGATTTCCTTTAATTAAATTTAATCCCATTATTAAGGAGTGTGGGATTAAATACAATAAAGTACCCAATCAATTAAGGATATGTACATCAAAGTGAATATACTTGATTGGGAATGGGGATGGGTATTCACTACAAAAATGTTTGACATGGAAAAATCAAAGGTTAATTTATGCAGTATAATAGGTTCACATAATGGTTGAAGATAGGGTTTAATGATATTGAAATGTGGAATATCCTTACCTGGGAATCATAATCATAGTAAATGGATGTTTATGAACACATTACAACATGAATAATTGGAAATAAAAAGGCTTAGTACAAATAAAGTACTTGAAATAAAAAGGAATAGGAGAAGATCACATACCTTCAGAGGGCACTTATAAAATATTAAGAGGAACTTATTATGATCTCGGGAACACCTTGGGAGGGATTTAGAGATTTATATTTAGAGTAACATCATTATCAATGGGTATTAATTATAGAGGAGTGGGATGATGGTGGGTATTTATAACAAAAGAGGGGGGAATTATTTTTAAATTTCTAAACATAGATTTTGGACTCTATATGATAAAATAATAAAAACTAAAAAATATACAATTTTCCCATGGTTTATACCAAAGAAGACTAATTTTAAGTATTTCATAAGTCAGCAAACTGAAAATATTAAAATATTACCCTTGGTGATGTGTAAGTGACTCTTGTTCACAAATAATTAATTTTAAAAACATAAAATATAATATAGGTTTTGGATGATTAATTAAGAGTTTATAAAATTAATCAAATAACATAATAATCACATTATATTAAAGGTGAAAAATATTTTTGGTCATTTATTCCTTTTATGGAATTTATTACATCACTTTTAGTCCATTATGATATTATAATAAAGACTATATTTATATATTATTTATATTTTACCCAAAAATTTGATTGTCTAAGAAAATTATGAAAAATTCAATATTAGAAAACTTTTAAAAGTGGAATTAAAAAATAATATTTATTTTATCAAAATATTTTTCGTAATATGATATTTTTCACTTTTATATAAAAAACCCTTTTTATTGAAAAATACTACTTTTTAGGTCATTAACCGCTTTCCAATCCATAAAAAAACTCAATGGACTTTATTAAATTTTATTATCATTTATATTTAAAAAAATATTTTCTAATAATAATATTTAATTAAAATATAATTTATTTTAAAAATTATTTAATTTATCAAAAAGGGCCTTAAATGAAACTATTTATTTTTAAAAAAATTATTTTTGATTTCTCAGCATCAAAATATAATTTCTATCAAAATAATTATATAATCATTGACAAATTAATAAAAAAGGATAAGTATAATCATTATTTTATTAAAATAAAAAATATAAAAATCAAAACTACTAGGTTCTGGATATATAACCCCTTATTACACTAGCGTATGACTTAAGGGCGTGGTGTGTGATGGTGGGTCATTATTTGGGTGGTCTTGGGAACAAGATTTTGGTTGTGATATCAATAAGATCGAAATTATCCTTTAAATGGTTTCGTTTATACTTCAATTGTCTAATTTCATATTGGGAATGGTCACATGAAAATCTTAGTGATTCTATCTCCCTAGGAATCTCTAATAAATGGGATTTTTAGGGTAAAATCATACTAGTTGAGGTCATCGCTTCTTTCATATGTAAAAATTAATGTTCATCCTGACCCTTAATATATAATTATCTTATCGATCACTATATAACAACTATATTATCAGTGGTTAATATTATTAATGGTTTTTTTAAACATGATAGACTATATTTTATAATTAGTGTAAAAAAACAAAGTAGTACATGTGTTTTCAATAATTATATTACCTAATAATTTTTTTTATTCAAAAAATTAATTTAATTTATAGAAGTTTTGGTCATTACAAATATTTTTGGATTATTTACTAAAATTGGAATGACCACATCATAGTCTATATATTAATCTATGATGGATTTCACATGATTTAGCGAATGTCAACATGTTATGGTGAATGTTCATACAATTATCATTTCATGAAATAGTGAACTGGTTTCTTTAGTCCTCCATATCAATAACTATCATATTCAATATTCATCATGTGATGGTAAATCAAATGTATCTGAACATTTCAAAATTCATTTAAGTGTTAAAAATTTTTATGGGGATCAAAATAAAATGTTTCAGTGTGTTGAAACATATGGAACATTTATAAAATGTTCATATTTATATTGGATGATCATTTGGGGTTCCTTAATGCCTATATAATCTATTATGATACTCATAAGTTATGTTCAATTTTTATTATTTATACTCCTAATAAAAACTCCTCAAGTTGATTCTCTCATTTTTCATATTATATCCCACTTTTAAATAAGGTTCTTACAGACTGTGGTGTTGAGAGTGATTTTACTAGAGTATCAAGTGATTCCCATGATCCAAGGATGGATATAGAGGAAGGGTCATTTTGGATTTTGAATTATGGTCTTGATCAAATTCTTAGGAAAATATTCGACAAGTTGAATCAACTAGTGTAAAGTATGTTAATTGTGTACTTATTTTTCTTATTCATTGCAAACATATAAATAGATTTTGATATAAAGTAGGTTTTTTATTTGTTATTCCATTAGTTTGTTATGTTATACACCCATCTTAAAATCTTAACATGTGAGGGTTATTCCTCTCATATCTGTGTCTTTATACCATTAAAGCTAGTCACTAACCCTTGACTTATTGGAGACAAGCTTCGATGGTCACTCTCATCTTCAAAACTAGATAGAGAGGGGTTTTAGTGGGGGTGGGCTATGACAGAGTGGTATTAGATCCAAATAAATCATATAACCATTCTCAATAAGTCTCATTAACGTAATAACACATCCAATAATAGTAACATGATATCAAAAAAATAAAGAAGGTACTCCAAAAACACTTCCCCAATATTCAAATAATCCTCACACCCTAATTCCATACATCTTGTTTTACCATCCCTTCTATATCCCAATAATAACACAACTATAAATAAATATACACAAGTAAATACTAATTTCCACTTCCACATCATACTAAGAACACCTCCACAACATACTCACATCATTATTACACATCGCATCCTCCTCATCATAGTTGAGTAATATAAATGTGAAGAACATACTCCTCATTCACTCTTCCTTCAATATACATTATTTCTATGAAACTAAATCACAAACCCATTATATACACTCTATACTCAAGCCATTACAACCCTTACATCATAACCTTAGGCCATCACTACCTATACTATGTATGGAAGAGATGAAAGAGAAGAGATAGTAGTCTGCCATTTGTGTCACCTCCATACTAGATATTTAGGAATGAATTTAGAACCCATGACCTTGTTTGAGAGTCAATAAGTTTAACTAACTTGGTTGTTGGTTTATATTAAATAACATAAAATTAAAATTTCATATAAAAGAACACATAAACCCAACCTAAGGGTCAAATATAAATGTATTTCATTTAGTATGATTACCTAAAATAGATACTTCTTCCCAACTATCACATATTAACAATATCTACCATACCTAACGAAACATAACCAACTTCCTCGATGCTATAAATATCCAACATAAATTAAAAGTTCCCATTTTATCACATGATTATCGATTTTTATATTTCTAATTTACCAGTATCATCAAATTCATTATCATAAATTTTATTGAAATTGTTAAAATTTTCATTTAACCACTTCAACTCCTTTATTTACATTATCATTAACATGCATCAATTACCCAAAAATTCTTTTACTAATTTCATCCATTTATTCATTTCATCATATACCATCTCCTTTAATAATTTCATAAATTTAGCACCATTCCACATTATCAGGTAATTATGACAATTCATAATAACCTATCTCAACACCACATCAATCACCACTGTATGTCATGAAAATGACCAGAATAATAACATTATCACTCCCACACTATCACCCTTCCCACATCAACTATGCTAATAACCACCACCACAACATCACCCCAAAATAGGATAAACAACACACTACCCAACCACTATAATCATGGAAAGATTAAATATAGTAAGATATCATAAAATAACAAAAAATATAACAGCAATCCACATAAAAATTTAACCAATTAACACAAAAAATTATTCTTTTAATCACTTTAATACTAGTTTAACACTTCATGGTTGAATAAAAAAACTATTAATTCCATGACCCCCATTTCATTAACATATTTAAGTGTATTAACCAATTCTGAATGTGATAAGGCACATTATCAATAATAAACAATGTTAATCAGAATAACAAATATCAATTAATTAAGTAATAGTGTAAAGTAAATAATATGGGAATTCATAAAACACATGAGAAACACTTATTTTCATTCTATTTATTTAATACAGTTCATTATATTTATAACATTAATTATAAATATCCACCTATTTAGAATATAGGCATGATAATTCCACATACACACATAAATAAAATAAGTGCGATATCAAATTACCTACCTCAACTGATGATTCAACAATTTTCATAAGAGGATGATGTGTGAAAGAAGATCACACCACCAAAAATCTTTGAGGACACCCTAAACATCCTTTGATACTTCAAACCCATCAATAACATAACCCAAATTCATAAAACATTGTCTAATAAAACTACCACAACCTTAAAAATAATAAATAACAAGGATTGAATGAGACATAAATAGAACCACACCTCAGATTGTATGATCTCAATCAGATGAAGCTAAGAATCAAGAACCACCAATGGATGAATAAATAGAACCCAAGATGAGAAAAAATATGCATAGGTTTTAAAGGATACCAAATCAATGGAATATAATATTATATATCACCATAATTTATATTAATAATTAGAAAACATAATATTAGGACCTGATGTGATGGTCACACTGCATTGGTGCCCCGATCCATAAAATAGTGTTTTTCCTTGAAAATTTTGGTAGTCAAACCATTTTGAATGTAATATAACCAAGAAGGGTTTATATATAATTGTAACCCTCATGCCATAATTATTGAAAACCTGAGAACCATAGTACAATCCATGACCTCAACCTAATAACCCCTCAAACCAAGATCATAGAGAAATAAAACCACCACTATGTTGGAGTTGGTGCCCTATAACTAACTATTTTCTACATTATATTACATGTATATTCATAAATTTAATATTAAATAAATAAATTATAAAATACTTATTTATATTTTTTGTTACTTTAATGTGATAATGTCAAAGAATATATGTTTCATTGAAAAGGTTATAAACAGTTCCCCATTATGATGAGATCCTTGAGATGCTACGAAAATATTTTTAAACTATATGTACTATGGTCATATAAAGTCATTTAATGTGACATTGATGATTCATACTATTAAGTGTGAGTACTCAAAAATTTATGAGTCTTCATCTCAAAAATTTGTTTACTTGGTAATCTGCAAGTTTGGATACTATGAGGGCATACCCACTCATAGGAATTGCACATGTTATGGTTCATTTGATATTTTCTAAAAACATGTGTAATGATCCATATACATTAATATTATTATTAATGTATATCATGATTCATAAACTTTTATGTATTGATAAATACCATGAAAACATATGCTCACGATGAGTTAAGATACATTGGGTGTATCTCAAGTGATATTCTATTAATGGGTATATAGATAAAGGGTGTATCCCTTCCATATTTATGGAAATTGATATCTCTTCCCTTCGATTGGAATGAAACCATTGAACTAAAATTCCATATCCAAGGTTTATGGATGAGTTTATTTCATGAATTCAACGAAATATGTATAAATCATATATGTTGATGAAACAAGAATGAAACCTTCTTGCTGATATGTTAGGAAAAAGGGATTATATTTCATAGTGATCATTTATATGTGGTTTTCATTATTGTGACATTAACTTCTTCCCCTTGGTTATATGTATGTATTGTTATATGATGATATTGTACTTTAATAATACCCACCTAATTCCACTAAGGAATAGGCATATAGGGTCAGACACTTAGTGTGTCTATTGATCTCAATTAAATTCTATTTAAATTTAATTATTGGAATAATTAATATTATCTAGAGTGAGGATTAATATTTATTTAGGATTTACTGATCACATATATTTAGTCTCTATTTTATGTGATTTTAATATTTAAAATAAATATTTAATCATAATACTCTGAATATTGGAAATTTTTATTTATTTAATGAGTAAATAATGTTTTTTATTCAAGGTTTGGTAAATATCAGGGAGGAAACACTGATTGAGTTATCAGGTCTAGTGGGAATAATATATTTAATACCATTTAATTAAATATTAATTTATTTATTAAGAGGAATTATTTTCATTTTATCCATGAGAAATTCACACATCAAGGAAATAATAATAATATTATTACTATTAGATGTAGGATTCTATAATGATTATGGGAATAATTAAGGGCCTGTGTGAAATTATTTATTCTTTAACATTGATCAATAAATACCTGGTTATATCATTTTCTAGGGTTAGATAATAGTTGTGAAATTCATTCATTGTGCATAAAATTATCATCCCTAGATAATTCATTTTCAACAAAGAACTCGTCCAGGGTCTTCTCTCATGCATAAGAAAATCTCTTCCACCTTAATCCTCTTCTAAAGAATGAGAGAACAGAAATCAATTATTCCACCCGAAAGGATTGGGTGACAATAAAATGGAGAAATGTAAGATGATTGGTACCATCACACTATAGCTCAACTTACTATCAATGACGTTTTGAGATCAATGGAGTTCATGTGGATGAATTCTAGATGGATTATACTTTGGATTATCTCAACATAATTATAATATAACCAAATAGATTTTCAGATGATGAATATCTACATAAAATAAAGATATGAATATCAAGCTGATGATATTTTTTATTAAATTAATTACAAATTAAACATGAAATATCTTCTCTCTTGGTTAGAGTAATATTTTTCAATTATCATTGGATAAATTATTTATTCATGATGTTCATATTCATTTACATTGCAGGTTACTCATTGAATCTAAAAATATCAATGTTGGGTTTATAACCATTAGGTGCTTACAATGTGCCTAAAACCTACAAGTGTTATAAAAGAATCCACATTTAAAATTTTAATAATTTATTAATCATTTATGTTTATATGAATTTTTAATTATTTTTTCATTTCTACAAATCCATTCTTTAAATATTAACATTGATATCTTTTCTTCTTCTTCTTCATTTCCCTTCATATAACCAAGATAAGGTTAACAATATATGAGGATTATCTAAATAAGACATCCAAAAGTGTTGAGGATTTTGGATTGATAACATAGGATTACATGGAATGTAGCCCAAATGGACATTCCATGTATCATAGTTCATTACACTAGGATGTTTCATGAATTCATTATGATATGTCATAGAATAAACAACATGTGATGTAATCACACAATATATAGAAATCATACACATTTTGTACCTCATAAATGTTCATTACTGACATATATTCTCAGTCCTTGGGTGTGTGTCACAGAAATGGGAATAATCCATTACATGATGTGTATCCCCTATACACATTGTGTAACCCATACTTGTCTACGTGAAGTACACACCAATCCCAGGTGAATACTGTGAAATTAATTTGACAATGGAATAAAATTATTTACACCATTAAACCTAATAAAAATATGTCTATGTTTCATTTTTTAATAGTACACATCATGTGATAGGGTATATAATATGTTAAATTCTTAATTAATTTTAGTGAAAAATTTGGAACTACACACCGTGTATGGTCCATACACAAAACACACTCCGCATTCATTCAAAGTAATACTCTCCATGTAATAAAACATGTGTTCATGTGTCATTTATTGGTATCACCCATCATGTAATTACATGATAGTATAAATATGATACATGTTGTGTGAGTTCACAATACATGATAAGGATCATGTTGAAAAATTCATATAGGTACATTCTATGTTGCCTTTATGTACATGGCATGCACTTAATTAATTTTTTTAAAAAATAAATTGTTTAATATGTTTAAAATTATAGTGGATTGGAATATACAGGAATTTCTGGAAGAATATTAATATAAATAATTAATTTAATTAAGATAATTATATTAAATTGATCATGTTTTATCTTAATCAAGAACAATTGAAATGAATAATAGTTTATTAAATGTGTCTTCATTTCATGTATGGATGATCACGAGTTTAGGACACCCAATGTATGCATTGGAATTATTTTAGTTTAATTACAAGGGTTTTTATTAAATTAAAATTATGGAATGCATGTTATCCCTCTATTATTATGGATTTTTTATCACAATCAAATAAATTAATAAATTTACAATCATATAAGATGAAATTAAAATAAATTGTATTATGTGTAAAATTTAATTTTATAAAAAACATGGTTAATTGATTATGTAAAATACATGAAATATTAACAATACATGTTTACAAATGTTAAACAAAAAATCTATAAAATAAATATTATGTTATGAAAACTTTCCGTTGCTTATGTTATGAATAAAACCTCAGTTAAGGTACTTGTATGCAAAAATTTAGTGTGTTTTTTAATTATCAGGGAGTTCTAACTAATGTTTTTCATCAACTGAACTTAGTTATTATCAAATATTGGCAGCCAAAGTAGGAATTGGTATAACTTATATTCAATTCTTGAGTTAATAAAAAATAATATTTCAGTATTAGAGAATCCAATCAATGGATCAAGGAGCTGCTTTTAAGAAATTATTAAGACAACCTACCAAAATACCTTCAAATGGTTTGTTAAGCCAAAGTTTGGGTTATGAAAAAGAAATTGTGTGTCTTTGACATAAGAATTAACACATGATAGGAAATCAGAATCCATTAGTAAGGGATGTTCGGAAATAAAAAATATCAACAGAGTAATAATAAAATTAAATTATTTTGTCTTGCATATTTTTGGTAATCTAGATAAAGTACATATGTCTGATTTTATATTATTATAGTAAAATGAAAATATCATTAACCATGCTATCCCTTTGATAAATTATAGATAATGACTATCTTTTAAATTTTAGTAACTTTTAGAAATTTCTTAGGTTCTTGTGTATTGAATTACACCCTGAATGAAAGCTTTACATGCTATAATAACCAATTCATGATCCACCTACTAAGGAGGTCAATGATAAAGTGATTATTTTCTAAGAAAAATACTTGTTTGATGTTCTAGATTTCAAATTCATGATGTCATGATCCATGTACTATCAACAAATGGACTCTCATTAGAACATGGATACATATAACATGATTAAGAATATTTATGATCATTATTAGGAGATATTTAGATAGAAGTGGTTTGAGATAACCAAGGAACTATTTATAAAAAAATTAGATAAGGTTCACCATACATGCCTCGTGTAGTCAATATTATTATATACAATGATCATATAGATATTACAAGGTCTAAACTACCTAATTAATTTCCCCCAATCTCACTCTTTTTTTACTCAATCAGATATTCTATAGGTTTTTTTTGAATTTTTACATGAACTAAATTGAGAAGTATCTCCCAGATCTCTTCACTCCGCTTCACTAGGTAGATAAGGAAATAAATAGGGAAAATAGTTTAGTTATTATGGTGAATAAATGCAATTAAAAGTCAAAAGTCCCAAAAACTAACACCAAGCTGAAGGCCTCTTTACAACGTTATACCAAGATAAAGAATATCACGGGGAAAGCAAGGGAACTTGATGTTGTTTATTCTACCTATGGAAATAAGGGTCACTAGAATAAGAACCTCACTATCAAAAATAAAAAATGGGATGATTTAGGTGTGTTCATTATCAAGTGAAATATATACATTTCTAAAAATTAGGTACTATATAAATCTTTTAGTTCTCATATTTTTATCCAATGGAAAGAACTAATTAGATTCAGATGAGTTTCAATAAGTAAGGATGATATATGAATTTCTAATGGATCCAATCTCACTATATTATCTATTTGACACTACCACATTATATTTATGATTGGAATAATCTTGGTTATAAATAATTTTTACTATGTCCCATCAATCACCAAAAAATTATTATTTTTTACATCCCTAATTCAGACGGATTTATTTTATGATTTGGGAAAAAATGTTCATTCTTTTACAAATATTTCATATTTTATGGTAAGACCCAAATAAATAATGGTCTTTATGTATTTTATTAAAAAAATAAAGTAATGGAAATCAATAAAAAATCTAGTTCACATGACACATATCACACCCAATTGTGGAGTCTCTTCTTAAGTCTTATAAAAGAAAAGTGATTGAGTAAATTATAACTCGATGGATATTTAGATTCTTTTAAACTAAAAACATTGGCATATGGCATGCTATTTTATAAGAAAAAAAAGTAAAAAATACTATTTGGTGGACTAGTTGAAAGGGATATATAGATTCTTGAATTAGTTCATACCAATGTGTTTTGACCTTTTCCAGTTAAAGCTAAGAGTGGTTACTCATACTTCATAACTTTTACTAATAAATTTATTTTATATGGATATATTTACTTAATGTGGTATAATATATATATATTTTATAAATTAAAGTAATAATAGAATGAATTTGAGAGTCAACTTGGTAAAAAAAAAGTAAACTCCACTTAGAACATGGAAGATAATATCTTAACCAAGCATTCATGGATTATCTATGAGAGTTTAGGATATTATATAACTCACTTGTCCTAATATAATGAATTGGAATCGTGTAAATAAAATGAAAAAATGGACCTTTTTAAACATGATATGATCAATTATAAAATATTCTATTTTAAAGGTATTTGAATTTGAAACTTGTGGTTGTTTAACTTGGGTATGGGATGCGTCATATGGTTCTTGGTGGCTTTGGGTGGAAATTGGCCATTTTAGGTAAAACACAGTCAAGAACGATCCATGGTGATATCTATGTTTTGACTTCGAAATACTTGTGTGAAATAGGGAGAAAAACATGACCAATGGTTTGGTGTGGTCTAAGGCATGGGGCATTGGGAGTCTCCCTATAGACCATGGTTGGAAAATCCACACCATGTTGGGGTGGAAAGCATGGTGGGTCTAACAAAACCAAGGATTTTTCTCTATGTTATGATGGGTAATCTTGGTTGATCTTCCTAGAATTTGTGTGATTGAATCCACCATGATTGTGGTAGGAAGAAAAACATCGTGGTAATGTATATTTGAGTTTTTTTTGAAACAGCTAGTTCTGCCACAAAACTTCAATGGATATGTGTGTTTCAAATGGGAAACCACATGTGATTAATTAAGGGTATTATTTAAGTGGCTTTGACTCAACATATACCTTGATAACCCTTATTATTCCTCTTCATTTGATGGATAATGACCTCGATGAATCCAATGTGTGGTTTTGGGATGACATCCTCTCCTATAAAGGGCATGAAAATTAGATGATTTTGGAAAGGAAACTTAGGCAACCACTATTTGTTAAAATGGCTATAAAAATAACACTTTCCTTGAATGGATCTAGATCTACCATTGGATGAAGACCTCATTGGGTATGTTAAGTTATTTCTAAGTCTATGTTGTAATATTCTTATTGAATCTTGTTCTAGAATCCATTTTGTGATGAATTGGGATTGGTTCTAGGGATCTTTTACATGCAGTCTTGATCTGGTTGGTGTGTGGGTGTGGTTTAGGTTATGACTCTTGGTGGCTATTAATTTTTATAGAAAAAATTCTTGAGGTAAGAATCTCCTTACCATATAGATCCCATGTATAATGTTTTTTTCATATTTATCGATTGGATGTGTGTGCATGTGTATCATGTGAGACCCTTGTTTGATATTAATTACATGTGTGTGCATGTATAGCCCATGTGATCCATGATTAATAATTACTATATGTGTGTATGTGTGTAGATTATAAGACTCGTGATTGATATTATATGTTTGTTTATATATGTTTTATTCCCTATTTTTTGTGCATATATGTCTTATGATGGTTTTACTTATAGTAGAAAGTGACATGTAGATCATTCTAGAATGGTTGTCCCTTAGAGGGGGTGCATGTGAAGCATGTGACAATAATGATGATGGGCCTAGACACACAAAAGGGGTATGATGTCCTTGAGGCATGAATTGATGTAGTGGTAGTATAAGATGATATTATGTTTTTATTTGAGGTATAGGGTGTGATGAACTTATGGCCAGACCCAGGATAAATACAGGACACAACATTCTTGATGCCTGATCTGAGGCTTGTTAGCCATGTGAATTATCAAAGATGCATGGTGGAATTGTTGTCAACCATGATCATGAATTCCAATCTGAAATTTATTCTAGCATAGAGCTGTAGTAGGTATGACTCGGGTATATGGTGGCTGGTTATCACATGATCTATTGAAGTGTGATTGATTTCTTCTTTCTTTAACATCACTTATTATCATAGAATACACCTAATATGCATGTGAACGTATGTTAAGGACACTTTGGTGGTGTCCTAATAGATTTATAATCACACCCTACATAGAAATATTAACGTGTTTTAATTCTTCATGGTCAGAGATCTGGTAAAGGTAAAGGGCCCAATGATAGAGAGCTAATGAGATAGAGATTGGTTTTAAAAGGTGGTACCAAGATGGACTTTGGAATAATGTGAGAGTGTCTTTATTTATTTCTTTATTTATTTTTCTTATACTATGGTTTGACTTTCCAGATTGAGGGTCCATGGTTTATTAGATTATATGACGTGGTGATACCTAACATGCCATATAATATAGTATTTAATATACTTGATTCCCCTATGACTTTTGGGGTTATTATTATTTTTATGTTATATTTTTTGGTGTATGGATATTGATATTGAGGGTATAGTCTCCCCACTAAAACATTTGTAACCTCGCAACTAATTAGTAACCTCTCGTATATAGGGAGTCACACATGGGTTCTTGTAGCTCACCGGCCCAAACCAGGAGATTCATCTTGAGACATTACAAAATGTTATCAAAGTATGTTTTCTTTTCTTTATTATTTATTGTGTTTTGTGTAAGGTAAAAGGGAGATAGATTGTATAGAACACAGTTAGGGGATTCATGTAAGTGCCTTATTATCTCTTATGTGATGGACCTATGAGTTACTTGTTATGAGACTACTGTTATAACTATTGATTGACACATTCATGTTGATCCTAAGTAGGTTTTATTGTCATAATTTATTGTATTTGGGTGTGTTCATGAATTATGAATAAGAATTTAGGATCACATTTCAAATATATATCAATTTATTTCAATGTATGGTAGTTCCTCTAGTTAAATTTCTTTATTTTTTTATTATGGTTTTGTGATATGTTGTGCTAAAATTTGTATTTTTTTCTATGATCATAATTGTTGTTATATATACATGAATCTGGCCAACATAAAGGTATAAAGAACTATTCTTGATCCTTGGGTAGTACTAGGATGGTTATGCCTTATCATTGTGGGTAGTCTCTTAGGATAGGCCTTCTGTAGAAATTCTTTGTTTGTGACTATAAATTTCATAGGCTATTACCTTAAGAATGTTTTTAGAGGCATTCTAAGCGTCCAATTGGAATTACATATAATTATTCATAAAAGGAATCTAAGGGGGATATTTGGTGACACAAAATAGAATTATCCTACAAGGTAGAACACCCACATTCCACCACTAGATGTATAAGAGGATGCATGTGAGAATTCTTTCATGCATTATCTATTGGTTCGGGTGGAAGAAACACTGCGGCTAGGAGTCTTTTGCATAGTTAATGTTCATGGTGGAAGAGTTTTCAGGATGATGGTTGATTATACCCAGGACTTCTAGCTTCAACATCCCCTACCTTCCAGCTTATTAGAGACCCATGAGATTCCAATTGCTAGATTGATGTCATCAAGGGGATCTTTGATCTAGTGGATATCTCTAAGGATCAATGAGTAACGCTAGTTGTTTTCATGCTTCAGCAACCCACTAGAAGATAGTAGGGTCTTATAAACCAGTTTGGTAGGTGTGATGGTTTTACATGGGAAACCTTCAAGGATGTCTTCGTTGAGGAGTTCAGCTTGAATATAATAAAGTTTGATCATGTTTAGTTCTTTATATAGCTTCAGTTGGGGATGATGATTGTGTCTACCTACTCTTATCATTTCCCGAATTTACTTTTCTTCACTTATCCTATGGCCAGGAATGAGGTATAGAAGGTTTGAAAGTTCTAAATGAACTTTTGACCATAGTTTAGGTGTTAGGTTTGGATATTTTACCTGATGAAATATCTAGAGGTCCTTTGTAAGGCCTTGATTATCAAGAAATTTCTTAAAGAGGAGAGAGCAACAAATATTATTTTATCTATTAATTGATTGATGATTATAATTACTATTTCTATAGTGTGTGTTTCTTCTCATAGAATGAAGAGAAAGGTTGAGGAGTTTCAACAGGGAAACAAAAGACAATTTGAGTAGAGAAGGGTTTCTTCGTCCCCCTCTATGGGAAGAGAAGGACCCTAGTGTTTCAACTGCACCCAGAGATGGAACTATTATATTTTTTCTATGACTTCAGAATAAGTGTTTCTGATTTTGTAGGGTAGGGAATGTTAAATAGTTATATTTGAGGGAATTGCGGATAGGCTGTCATAGGGGTATACGGAGGATGTTGACTATGAAATGATGATCTAATTGGGGTCCTTAGTAACAAATTAAGACCCCATAGAATTTTGGATCCTAGGAAAATTATGCTCTTTAGGGGTAGGGTCATGGATATGAGGTGACAATAGTTTATGTAGTATACTAGGTCCCAACTAATTGTGGAGAGGAAACATCAACTAATTTAGGTACGATTTTGTTCAAATCTATTATATCTTATAAGTTATTTGATAAAGGATCTTCCCATTAATTTATATAATCTCAATTTGTTATTGGGATTGATTTATTAGTCAAGTTATCTTCCGAGTTATTATCTATTGACACACCCTTGGAAAATAAATTAGACGTCTCTAGAGATTTGCATAATTCCCCATAGTAGTTGTTGGCTATGAACATATGTTGTAATTCTTGATTCTTGAGATGACTAACTTTGAGGTGATCTTTGGCTTGGATTGGATTACTAGTTATCGGGATCATATACAATACTACAGGATATGAGCATCCTTAACTATTCCTAGGTTAGAGGCATTTTTTAATTGGTTAATGGGATATTAGAACAAGAAGAATGTGACTAGACATGAGTCAATTTGGAGCTATTACACTATAAGTAATAGGAATAGTTTTTTTTGAAAACCAAAAAATAACATCCCACTCTTTTCCTTCAGGGGTGGATCATTACCAAGATTTATTTATAGATGAATTATAAAGACTTAATCATGATATAGTAATTTAATTAAAGATAAAACTTGTTTCAAGAGAGTATCCTATAATGATTCCTTTATATCATATAACACTGATCGAGCCAAAGGATTCGAGGTTGCAGCTTGAGGATTTAAAATTGAAGGGTTTCATAAAACCGAGAACATCTCCCTTAGGTTACACAATGATTTTAATGAATAATAAAGATGATATTTTTCATTTGTGTGTGTGATATATTAATTTGAACAATCTTACCATGAAGAATAAGTACCCATTGTCTGCCACACCTATATTTTTATGAACCTTTTTTCTTATTAAATTAAATTTCTTGGATGTATTTAATTGCATGATACACTAAGTTAAACTTTCATTATATTATACACCAAGTTAATCTTGTATTATATTCTATATCAACTTAGCTTACATTACATGTAACACTGCTTTTCTACTAAACAACACTTTATTATTATAACTATTTAAACAGGATAGTTATAACATATCAATTAAACCGTGTAATATGAATAGGAATAAATAATAATTAAATATTATTTATTAACTTTTTATATAAATAAAACATATTGATAATGAAATATATAATATTTGGTTAAGTCTATATATTTTTAAAAATACTTATTTTCATAAAAGAACTGATTTATACGTTCTTTCGTGAAAAATAATAAAATTAATTTTAGGCACTTTTAGAAATTGAATTTGACAAAATATTTTTTTTGAATATATAATTTCAAAATTATCTTAGGATGAACTTTTGGTTTTTCTTGAAATATTTCATTTTTATGTGAATAGTGAAAATTACTAAATTTTAATTAAAAACTTCTTTTTCATCTAATTTATTAGTACAATTACATTATATTATAATTTAGTATTAAAATATAATTAGTTTAGGTTTACATCAATTAAAAGAATTTAGGTCATTATAACTAATTTAAATTTGAAATTTAATATAAAAAATTTCAAAATTTCAAATATTTTTCTCTTTAAAACCAGGCTTTCACGACACGTCTAGAAGATTAATTTTAAATTAATTTCTTCCACTTATGTGTTTATATTTTGGAAGAAGGATTAAATATTTGGAATTAGAATATTTTTTAATTTCTAATAAGGTAAAATTAATTTTTGACAAAAAATATTAGTTAAAGTAACTAAAATTAATTACAACGATTAAGGTAAAAACGAGTTTACTTATTAGTTAAAATTTAATTTAAGGGGTCAAATATCCTATAAACATGTCAAAAGTACATTTTATATAAATATTTCGATATAGTACCCAATTTTATCGAAAATTAACAATTATTGGAGGCACAATATGTAAAGGAGACCTCTCAATAGTGTTTACCTTTTTATATTTACAAGAATGCCACACCTCCTCCACTATAAAAAGGTCAGTCACCCTATCACTTCTTAAATCCTTTCAAGACATTTGGATCAGCCAAAATATTCCCAAAAATCCTCTTAAATTACCTCCCTCCATCCTAAAATCCTCCCATTTGGTATAAATCAAACAAAGGAATCCCTTTGGTGCAAAAAAATGAGTTAACCAAATATGAGGGAACATCCTTCAACATGAACTTTTGTTTTATTTCATTCTTCACCCCATAAATATTCTTATTATATGATTATGTAACAAAAAAGTATCATAAATATACTGATATGTTGTTATTATAAGTATATTACCTACACTAACACACACTTTCAACAAATGGGATAAAAAATCCTCATTTTTTTGTACTACGGACTACCGCCTCACATACCGATATCATTTGTTCTTCCATTTACACCTTTCAAGGTTAGGAATAATGATGTAATTACAATTTTTATGATATATCTGATATATTTGATGAATTAATCTTATAAAAAATTATATAACACTTACCTTCATGATTTTCTTTTTATGAGAATACGATAACATCGTTTGTGGATGTGTGGACTACCACCTCCTCAAAGCGAAATGATTCACTCACAATTTACATGAAATGTATTAAGGATTTTTTTGACCAAATATGATATATATGAAATAATAATGATACTATAATGATATTATATGTATAAAAAAATTTATTTACATTCTTTCTTTCAACACGACAAGAAAATTGAAACAACATTCACACATACGTACGAACTACCTCTCCATGAACGATGTATTTAATTTTCTATTTCTATATTTTGAAGAATATCATAATTAAATATATAATTAATTTATATGATATTTGAATAATTTTTGTCATTATTGAGATCATTAAATCATGATATAATAAATAGAACCCAAAATATAACAAATGAAAATTCATGTGAAAAATAAAGCAGTTATTACTCGAAATGTAACGTTAATATTGAAGGGTTAATAAATTGGTAAAATAAGGTCATTATAAAATCATATATGGTATTATATAATTTAATAATGTTTTTTAATACATTTATAATGATATTATATTTATTATAAAGCAGGTTTGAATGAGTATGATGAGATTCAGGACATAAGGTAAGGGGATTTCTAGTCTCACTTCTATTTCTGCAAGACTTATGCTTTATTCACCACTAATTTCTATTATGTGGTGTATATAATTCTCATTAATTAATTCATTGATACTTATAATTAAATTTATGGGTATTTGAAAATCCATTTTATGATATTTATTTCATGGGGTTTCATGGTTTAAAAGTTACCAAATTGGTAAGTTAATTTTGTCTCAATTTTCCTTACTTGAGAAACATTATTTGTTGTGAATCTATATTCTTTTATGACATGTATATAGTTATATTTGACATGTTATATCATTAATATTGTTATATTCATGATATTTTAAGATTAATTTAATGTTATTATTTCATGGGTATTTTGATTCAATGTTACCAAAGTGGTAGGAGTTTATTTCTATAATCTCATTGTTTATCGAGATTATATATGGTTATTCTTCCATTGATGAAATATTATGATTCATATTTCAAGAATTATTATAAATTTTATTTTAATATGGATATTCATTATATCATAACTTAATGGTACAATAATTTCACTATTTGTTACTTATGTTATATAAGAAAATGTTTTTAAGAAAATTTGACTTCATTTCTGTCTTCAGTCAGAAATATGTTTTCTTCCAAAATAATGTTTTCTAAAAAAAATTCAATCTTTTTTAATTGATATTTATGATTATTTTTAAATAAAATCATTTAAATGATTTTCAAATCTTCCTTTATAATTTTTCAAATAAAAACTTTTTCAAAATGTTTTATGTATTAAATTTTTTTTTCAAAGTGATAAGAATATTTTCCTTAATAAATTTTTTAAATGATCTTTCAAAATTATTTTTCAACTAAGATGGAATCCTTTAATGTTACTCATAACTTTATGGGGATATAAACCAAGGTTAGAATTCATGTTATTTCTTTTAATGGTTTATTTTTTTATGAATTGAAGATTATGAAACCCATTTGTGTTTCACGGGTTATATGTTTATGAGACCCACTTATTTTCACGAGTTATTTTTTGATGAAGTGAATATGAAACCTATCTATTTTCCATAGGTTAGAATATGATGAAATTTTTATGATACCTATTTCATTACCTGGGTTATGATATGATGAATGTTTATGTTCTAGTGGTACACATATGTATGACTTCATTATGAGATGCGTGGTACCTATATCTCCCTCCAATGTATTGGGTAAATATTTATATCTAATGAAATAGAAATAGATATAATGGATAGTGAGATCCATTTAGTGAAGAAAACTTTCTGTTAAGATGGTCTTGAGAGTAAAACTTGACTAATAATATTGTAATGGTAGTGAACCATGACTACCAAGGTTGGTTGGGGAGTGAACCCATTCCACTAATATGTCCTTGTAATTAAGAATTAACTACTATGAAAATAATTTTATATGATTATGTGTTTAATATAATTCTATGACATATTCATATGTTATTATTTTGTGGATTATTCTCTTAATTCCCTTATGATTCATATATTATGAACTTCCAATATTTATGCGATGATTTATTTTTATGATCTTTGATATGCATGGTATAATATTTTAATGTTATGATCATGTTCTCATACCCTCATTATCAAGATTATGCTAACATATATCCTTTATTACCCTTACTAAGAATATGATATCACCCATTTTTTATGTTTCCTTTCCCTAAATTATGAAGATATGTATTATATATGATGTCTCTAAGAAGGGTGTTAGTCATGAAAAATCTAGTGGGGGATAATTTATCTCACTTATGTATCAGTGTTTATGTTTCCATGTTACCAAAGGTAGTAAGATAATATGTCCTTTGGGTGTCTATTTGTGCAATGTATTAATTATTCATAAAAAATGATGTAATTTATATGTATAATAAATGTGGGTTTCTATAGATGGTATTAGATCAAATGTTTAGTCAACCTTTGGAAACTAAGATGTGAAAAAATAGTGAGATCCCTAAGAACATTCTCTAAGTATAAGTCTAAGGACGAGTAAAATTATAGAAATTTTGGTAAAGGATAGATCAAGAGGTTTCCATGAAATACATCCTCATATTGATACTATAATTGGATGTGGCTTCATAACCGATGTACATATGGATAAAACCCCTGAAAACACCATATTGAGATATAATTAATTAGTAATTGGTGTATGACAATGTCCCTTTCTACACACCAGGTGTGACACTCCTAGGGGACATGCTTAGGAAATTCACAAACTCTTCAAAAACCATAATAAAGGATTTAAATGGAAGTTTTCTATGAATAACCTAGGATAAAACTAATGTTTCATAGTTTAAATAAGGTTTCGTAATTTGTACATCCTATAAGTGGTTTTTCATGCTTATGTGGTTTCCCACTATGATGATTGTGACAGACTCTATACTTTTTAGTTTTAGTAAATGGATAAAAATAAAAAGAAACATGTTAATGATGAGATCAATGGACACTGCAATGATTTTTCACCTGAGAATCCGAATTCTATGGGATTTGGAATGAATAATATCATTACTATGCTCACCCAACTTTCTCAATCTATGAATGATGATGGAAATATAAATAAGTAAAAGAGTGAATAACATTATGTTAATCCCTTCATGATGCAACACCCAACTTCTTTAAATGGGTCTTATTATCAACTAGTAGTTGAAAAATGTATCAATTCCACTAAAAATATATTCCCCAATCTCTAGTGTTTAGAATATAACAAAGTCATTCTGGATGTTTATTGGTTAGATGGTGAAGCAAACTAGTTTTGGAATCCAATCAAGAATATGTGGTAAGAAGATCAAATTGAATATATGGATTGGGATGAGTTCAAGAACTTATTTTTCAATAATTAATTTCCTCATGTTATTCATACAAATATGGATAAATTTTTCCTTGAGTTAAAGAAAAGGGATGATGAATCATTCATTACCTATGAGGATAATTTTACAAGACTTGTGAGGTAAGATTTTGGTATTGTCACCCAACTTGAAAGTAAAGATGATAGGTTCTTCATTGGATTAAATACAAGTATCACAAATGAGTTATCTATAAGGTACATTATTATTTATAAATATATTTTTAGTTGTGAAATCAAGGTTGAAATTGAGGTTAGAGTTATGTATCAATCTCATGATTTTTACATTAAGAGAAAGATGTAGTTCAAAGGAAAATCTAAAAACCATGTAACAAAGAAGATGATATTTCCATTATGCTCTAAGCATCAGAAGGAGTATAGAGAATGTTTTCTTAAGGGGTCTAGTAAGTGTTTTATGAGGAGGAAGGAAGGTCATCAAGCATTTGATTTACTAAGATATGTGAGGAAGTAAACTAACAATACAAATGGAGATAAATATTCATAGAATGGCCTCCCTGATTTAGAGAAACAGGTGTAAAGAGATTGATAATTATGCTAACCAGTGTGAAAACAAGAAATTTAATAATGATGATCAACTTCAGAAACCTCTTAAGATGAGGTATAAGGGTAAATATCATGAAATCTCTTTTTTATGAAGAGGGGTGTGATAAAAATGCGGTGAAAGGGATACTTACCATACACTCTAGAATTTCTAATGTCTTATTTGATTATAGATCTACCAACTCTTTCATATATAAAGAATATTATAAGGGTATTAAGATTCCATCCAAATTATTAGATATATAATTAGTAGTTGAAACCTATAATGGTACTATGATTTCATCTAAATTTTATGATTCTTCTTCAATTGATGTTTACGGGAATGTGCCTCCTACAAGTCTTATCATTATTACTTTGGTTATATTTTATGTCATATTAGGCATGTATTGGATTTATATGCATAAATACCACATCAATTGACGAGTAAAGGAAGTTACATTTGATATTTAAAACCAAACTATGATAATTTATCAATGTGATGATAAGTATTAAATTCCTATAGATATTAAGTCCCATGTATGGGTCTTAATTCCCATTTATAAGGCATGTTTAACTTAAATTGTTGGGGAGAAAATAAAAATTGTTGATTTTCCTACTATTTAGGAATTTTTTGATTTATTTTCATAAGTGTTTCCTATACTTCCACAAATATGTGATGTTGAGTTCTTAATAGAACTAATACTCGGTTCAACACCAATTTCAAATACTCTCTATTGAATTTCCATGATTGAGTTATGAAAATTGTAGAAGAAACTCTAAGAAAACCTTGGTAATGAATTCATTTTCCCAAGTATGTCACCTTGTGGTGCACCTAATCTTTTGGCGAAGAATTAATATGGATGAATGTGACATTGCATTGATTATCGATAGCTAAAAAAGATCACGATCAATAAAAAGTATCCACTTTTCTATTTTAGTGACCTATTTGATCAACTACATGGAGCTCAATACTTTTAAAAGATTTACCATCATTCTAGATATCATAAATTGTGGGTCAATAAGAAGGATATACCCATGATGTAATTTTTTATAAGGTATTGACACTATGAATATGTTGTAATGTATTTTGGTCTTACTAATAACCCTATTATATTAATAGATTTTATGATAAGAGTCTTTAGAGATTACCTTGATTTGTTTAGGGGTAGTCTTTATAGATGGTATTATTATCTATTAAAAGAGAAAACAAGAGAATTAATACCAGTTTATAATTGTACTAAATACCCTAAAGAAGGATCAAATATATGAAAAAATTACAAAGTGTGAATTTTGACTATAAAAGGATTCATTTTTGTGTCATATAATATCAATATTGGGTATAACAGTAGATCCATCAAAGAAAGATGCTATTGAATGTTGTAATAGTCCAAACATGCCAACAATGATATGTAGTTTTCTAGGTTTAGCTAGATATTATTGATGTATTTAGGAGAATTTCTCACAACTATATAATCCAATCACCAAATTAACTTGGGAGATTTCCAAGTTCATCTGGACAGATGAATGTTAGGAAAATTTTAAGGAACTGAAGAGAAGGTTAGTCAGCGCACCTATTATTACATTACCCTATAGTGTAGTAGAATATTTATTCTATAGTGATGAATCCAAGAAGGTTTTTAGATGTGTTATTACGAAAAATAACATGGTTATATCCTGTGACTCACAAAATTGAGAAAAATTGCCCAACTCAAGATTTGGAGTTAGTTGTGGTAATTTTTGCATTAAATATATAGTGTTTATAGTGACCCTAGAATTTTACACATAACATTTCATGATTTTAAACATAATTAATCATCATATTACAATCCAAGGACCGTTAAGTCTAGTGTCTTGGAAGGATAGGTACATATATCACAAAACATGGTGCTGAAAACACCTCTTTATTTAATCTTCATAATGAGCTCCTAACTTCCTTTGAGCCCTTACATATACATAGGGTACTATGGGGAACACATGAAAAAAAGGATGAGCTAAAAAGCCCAGTAAGGGAATGAACATAAGAATAAACTTTAATCAGATGAATTTGGAGGCTTGACATAATGATATTGGAAGCATGTAACATATGAAATCATAACATATAAACATGGGATCATAAAAACATGGAATAAAATAATCATGGGATCATATAAGCATGAGATTATATAAAAATAGTTTCATATAGAGGTGGAAGAAACTTTAAACATGACTTTATTATGAGTCAAGGTTAACCACCAATCTCGTTTCCCATAAGAGCACAAGCCAAGGCTAACCACCCAGACCGTTTTCCCATAATCTTCTCATGAGACATTAACTTTACCCAATGCATCGGAGCACTATCTGGGCACACCCATCTATGCTTATTCATGTATAATCATTCCACATAAAGAATCTCACATAATCAATCATACATAAACATAAGAGTACCCATGGACAGAAATGGGCACACAATCACGTCATGAAGCATAATAAAAGGGATGTAACGTACAAGAGTCCATGAAAGAAAGGAATTAAATCATAAATAGGCATTAATAATGTATAGAGGCATAAATCATGACAAGAGATAAGAAACGTAATTTATAACATGTAAAAATAGTTTTTAGGAATCTTTGAGTCAAAACATTTTATTGCGGTTTATGAAAACATCGAATATCTCTTAAAATGAAAAGTGGCATAATATTTTTTTATAAAACCAGAAGTAAAACAGAAGGGTTTTAATAAGAAAAATACTGATTTTATTGAGATAAAGGTGACTTAAAACAGAGGATATAGTACACTTGATAATAGGTAAGAATTCAGGAAGTTCCCTTAAAACGGGTTCACTTATCGCGAAGCAATGAGGTGAGAATCACTTAAAAGCATGCATATCCCCGAAGAGGGTGATGAAAGAGTCTTGATAAATAATCTTGGAACATTTAAACAACATTTATATTATGCGCAAGAAAAGATAAGATAACATCATTTTGGTATAATGTCCGATAAGACAACCCGAAGGAATAAAAGAGGTTCGGGTAGAATTCTTTGCGGATTATCAGCATGGTATCAGGAGTACTTGAGGGGGATTAGTGGGAGAGGAAAGGGAATTATCATCACTTATACATAAATAGGTCAGTATGGGGGAGGTTCAAAATCATACCCCATAATTAATAATTACACACAAAATTTCCTAACATAGTGAACAATCTTGAATAAGGGTGAAATTGAGAGGATTCCTTACCTTAGGTCCGTTGGTGTTCTCCACATGATATTAATGACCAGAATAGTCAAATTAGGTTTATTAATAAATATTTCCAGAACCTTATCTAAATGTAAAATATTAATTATAATATTTTTAAGTTTATTTATACCCATTTTGATTGATTACAAGGTTCAATTTCATTGTTCGGGTCTGTTTGTTTCATTTGTTTTAGTGATCGGTTCAATTGTATCTCGGTTCAATTAAATTGGAAGATGAAAGTGGTTGTCTAGAATTAAAGTTATATAACATTAGTGGACATCCATTAGGTTACATGGTTACAAAAATCATTTGGTTAATTAGAGTGAAAGAGAACATTTTCATTAAACATTAATGATAAACACATGAATTAACTTTAACGATTTTGCCCATAATTGACTTGTTTTGTATTATTGTTTTATATCATGAGTGTATGAGGATTACAGAACCTTAAATATTACATATAACATATATAATAATCTAGTTCAACCATAACATAAATGGTTTGATGACCAGAAACAAACTGATAAAAGAATTTGAAAACACATAATCCATGATGTTGGTAATTTGACACATCACGGGGGATGTTTTAATTTTAGAACGTGAGGGAGAGGAGGGGAAGCATGATGCTTCAAATTTTCCATAAACATGATTATCATCCATAATATATGATATTATGGAGCTTTCATGCCTTTTGGACAAGGGAAGGGGAAGAGGGTATAAGAAAAGAAAGAAAAATGTATACAAAACACTAGAAAACAAAATAGGGTTCTTACCCTTTGATCTCCTCTCTTTGAGACTCCGCTTAAGGGCTTTGATTTTGGTCTTTTGGAAAGACCAGAAAAACTTGGACGTGGGGAAGAATATTGGGAGGGTATTTGGTCAGAATTTAGATAAGGATTGTAGCTTGAGAGGAGTGGAGAAAGAGGGAGTGAAGGGGGGGTTTTATATTGGAGGAGAGAGGGGTTTTCTTAATATAAAATTCATTAGTTTATTAATTCCTCCCTAGGCAAGGAATATTGAGTCTTTCATGACCAAAAATAGTAATTTTATAATTTAATCCCGAAACAAGTGGGCTTACATCAGCATAACATCACACATGACTCAATTAATCCATTATTTAGCATTTATTGTGAATTATCAGTTTCTACTATTCATCAAAAATTCAACTATTTCAGAAAAATTCCAAAACATCACCCAAACCATTTTTTGATGTGTAGAATCCAAAATGAATTCAATTTTTCTAAAATAATTTTCTAAATATGATATTTTAATTTTTAATTAAAATAATGATTTATTATCAAAAACTAGTTTTAAAACCGTCATAAACTTATTCTAAAATATAGGTTTATCGTACTTCGAACTTGAATATAAATTTTGTACCACCATAGGTGATGTTACTATTCATTAGGGTATATCAATATTCATAAGGGTATGTTACTATTCATTAGGTTAGGTTACTATTCACCAAAAAATTATTTTTGTTTTATTAGACTCCAAAAAACATCTTGAACACAACCGTATATGCCGGATTTTCGAAATTCCAAACACAGAAGTGACAAACTTATGTTTAAAGGTAACTTATCACTTAGTAGTTCATTATTTTCTTCTTTCATGTGGTTTTATGACATAAATATAAGAAGTAAATTTTCATTGAAAAACATTGGGTCATTACATTCTCCCCCCTTAGGAAATTTCACCCTCGAAATTTCGTTTTACAAACTAAGACAAAAAAAGGTGTGGGTAATTTTCCTTCATTGCTTCCTCCAATTCCAATATTACTTCCTTAATATTATGGTTCCTCCACAACACTTTGACAAGATGGGTTTTCTTGTTGCGTATAACCTTATCTCTCTGATCCAGAATCTTTACTAGCTTCTCCTCATAGGAGAGATCATCTTCCAGATGCACCACCTCTGAGATTAGTACATGTGAGGGATCAGGTATGTACTTCCTCAAGAGTGATATGTGTAAAACATCATGAACTCGAGCCATATTTGGTGTAAGTGCAAGCCGATAGGCCAAAACTCTTATGAAGTCAAGGATCTCAAAGGGGCTAATATACCTTGGGCTTAACTTCCCTTTCTTCCCGAATCGCATGACTCTTTTCCATGGAGATATTAGAAGGAATAATTTATCTCAAATGTCGAACTCCAAGTCCCTTCGACGGTTGTCAGCAGAGCTCTTTTTTCGACTTTGAGCATATTTGATGTGTTTCTGTCTGACTTGAACCTTCTCTGTCATCTCTTGAACAAGATCAGGTCCAAGTAGCTTTCTTTGTCCATATTCATCCCAACATGTTGGAGTTCTACATTGCTTTCCATACAGAGATTCATTCGGAGCCATTTGAATACTCGAGTGGAAGCTATTGTTGTATGAGACTTCAACCAATGGGAGATGTTGATCCCATCCACCTTTAAATTCTAGAGAGCAGGCTCTAAGAATATCTTCGAGCATCTGAATAGTTCTTTCAAACTGGACATCAGTTTGGGGGTGATAGGCCATGCTGAAATTTAATTCAGTACTCATAAAATGTAGAAGGCTCCTCCAGAATTTAGATGTGAACCTTGGATCATAGTCAGAGACAATTGAGAGTGGAACACCATGAAGTCTCACCACTTCATTCTCATATAACTTTGCAAGTTTTTCAAGAGAAATATCTTCCCGAATTGAAATTAAATGATATGTCTTGGTGAGTTAGTCAACCACAACCCATATCGCATTATTTCCCTTCGACGTCTTCAGGAGACCCGTGACAAAGTCCACAGTAAAATTTTCCCCTTTCCATATGGTTATATGCAATGGATTCATCATACCTTTGGACTTTTGTCGCTTATATTTACCTTGCTAACATACCGAGAACCTTGATATATATTATTCAATCTCCTTCATGTTATCCCACCAGAAGTCTTCTCAGAGATCACGATACATTTTGGTACTCCCAGGATCGATATAGAAGGTCGAGCTATGTACATCATTCAATATCTATTTCTTTATCTCTAGATCATATGGTACACATAATCGTGTACCAAATCTTACAAATCCTTCCTCATCAATTTTGAAGTGAGAAGATTTCCCATTTTTAACAGCTTCCACCCTTTTCTGAATTTCCACATCCTTTATTTGCGCAACCTTTATTTTCTCTATGAGGGATGGTTGAGAAATAATTTGAGAAAGTATTGATGATGTTCCTCCATTAATGATTCCCATGTCCATAATTTAAAAATCTAAGAAGATTGGATCCATTTCAATTCTAATCATTGATAAAGATTCATGATCCTTTCTACTTAGAGAATCTGCCACCTTGTTTGCCTTATCGGGATGGAGGTGGATTGAGCAGTCATAATCCTTGATGAGATCTATCCATCTTCGCTGGATCATATTAAGCTCTTTATGTGTGAATATATACTTGAGACTCTTTTGGTTAGTATATATCTCACATTTATCCCCATAGAGATAATTCTGCCAGATTTTCAAGGAAAAGATAACAGCCGCTAACTCTAGATCATGCATTGGATAGTTTTTCTCATAGATTTTTAGCTGCCTTGAGGAATAGGCTATCACTTTATCATTTTTCATTAGCACACAGCCTAATCCCTTCTTAGAAGCATCACTATACACCACAAAGAGTTCTTCGCTATTAGGGAGTGTGAGTGATGGCGCAGTGATAAGCCTCTTTTTCAACTCCTTGAAACAGTCTTCACATTACTATGTCCATACAAACTTTACTCCCTTCCGCATCAGCTTGGACATTGGGTTTGAAAGTCATGAAAAGTTCTTCATGAATCATCGATAATACCCAGTTAGACCTAAAATGCTACAGATCTTTGTTACAGAAGTTGGCCTGGGTCACTCTTCAATTGCCTTTGTCTTGGAAGGGTCCACATATATCATTTTCTGGTGATAACATGCCCCATTAATGAAACATCCTCCATTCAGAACTCACATTTACTGTACTTTTCATACAAATTCTCCATTCTCAATGTATTTAACACAGTTTTCAAATGCTCCTCATGTTCCTCCATGATCTTGGAGAATATTATAATATCATCAATAAAGACTACCAAAAATTTGTTGAGGTAATATATAAAGACTCTATTCATTAAATCCATGAAACTTTCTGGAGCATTAGTGAGTCTGAAGGTCATCACTATGAACTCATAGTGTCCATACCTCATTCGAAAGGATGTCTTGGGAATATATTCCTTCATCACCTTTAGTTGGTGATATCCTGACCAATGGTCCACCTTCGGGAAATAACTATCCTCACGTAGATGATTGAACAATTCATCTATCCGTGGAAGGGGATACTAGTTCTTTATAGTGATTTTTTGAGATCACGATAATCAATGAAGAGGCGCATTGATCCATCCTTCTTCTTGACGAAGAGTATTGGACCACCCCACAATGAAGCACTCAGGATTATAAAACCCTTCTCCATATTCTCCTGTAACTACTTATTCAACTCTTCTAGCCCTACAGTGGCCATTCTGTAAGGTGTCTTTGAGATTGGCAGAGATTCGAGGATAAATTCAATTGTGAACTCAACCTCTCAACAGGGGGAAGACCATGAAACTCTTTAGGGAATACATCAGTGTAATCCCTAATGATAGGAATATCGTCAAGAATTATTCTCTCCTTCGTCTCAATCATTTTAGCTAGATATGCATGCTCATAAGGCAGAAATATCTACACTTGATATGATGATTCGAAAAGAGATTAATCTTCCTCCTTGCACTTGTAGTGAATCGAATGATGATTTAAGATTTGAAGGGTAATTTCCCTTTCCCGACAGTTAATGTTGGCCTTGTACAAAGATAGCCAATCCATGCCCAATATAGTTTCAAATTCTACTAAAGGAATTATGAAAAGATTTTCTTGGAGGTTCTGTCCACAAGAATTAACCGGGGAGGAGTTATAAACCATGGATGTAATAATTTCTCCATTCTCTATTCTCACAGATAACTTTTCCTCCAAATTTTGTGGTGGTGTTTGAATAGTTATACTAAACATGAAAGATATGAAAGAATGCGTAGAACCGGATTCAAATAGTAAGTTCACTATTCTTGAATGAATAACAAGCGTACCTGTCACCACATCGTTTTCCAGCTCCACCTCATCAGTAGTGATAGCATAAGATCTTCCTTGTTGCCTTTGAGGTTGTTGTTGATTGCCTCTGACAACCCTCAACTTAGGAAAATTGTTCGCATAATACCCAAGCTCCTTAAAGTTATAACACTGCACTGTAGGATGAGTGTTGATATAAACCTTCCTTTCTTCTTCAACATTAGTGGGATTTTTCATACCCCTTTGACATTTCTTGTCCAGATGACCACACTTTCTGCATTTGAAGAAATTCTTGGTTCGCTTTAGACAGTTACCAGGACGCCTCTTCCCATAATTTTTGAAAAGGGGAACGTTTGGATTCTTTCCATCATGGGATTTTTTTGATGAATCACCCATGTTTTTCTCCATTTTCTGCTTCTTGTCACTAGGCCCATGAGACCACTGAGAGTCTCCAATCTCCATTTAAACCTTGAGGGCACAATGGACAATCTTCTCATAGCTGTCGAAGTCTCGAATCACCAACACTTTTCGTAGACTCGGATTTAGTCCACTAAAGAAGCGATCCACCTTGCTTTTGGAGTTCATGAAAAAGCCATAGGTGTACCTTCCAAACCTTATAAATTTTTCTTTATACGCCCCGATGGACTCATCTTCCTTATGCTTGAGTCCAAGGAACTCTATTTCCATCTTGATACAGAGGGTTCGAGGAAAATATTTGTTGAAAAACATCCTCTTAAATTCCTCCCAATTTATGGAATCGATTTCCTCTTAGGACATTGAATTCTTGATCAGTGTCCACCACTCATCAACTTCCCCATCAAAAAAAATGACTTCCAGTACCACCTTCTCTTCTTCCAAGTACTGGAGGATAGAGAAAATATTTTCAATGGAGTTAATCCATTGTTCTGCAAGGAGGGGATCAGATGACCCACTAAACATGGGAGGCCTTTTCTGCATGAAGGATTCCTTGGAAATATTCTCTTTACTTGAAGGAGGAGGACGTTCCACCTGATTCAAGTTATTATTCATCACCTGATCCAGCTGTGCAAGTAATACCATGAAGTTTTGAGCACCTGATTCCATCACCTTAGGCATATCATTAGGGAAATAATCACATTGACTATCATGTTGGATGTTGGTACATGTTCTTCTATTTACTGCCATTAACTAAGAGAATGAACATATAATTAGAGGTCTCAAATACTTTTATATTGAGAAAAAAACATTGAACATAAAAGGATAAACTTATAAAGAAGAAGTATGTCATAACTTATGATTCCTCAGGTTAAATCTAGGTTATCCTCAATATACTTCTTGACTTGTATTCTTATGGTCTTTTTCTCTTAATAATGCTTTGTACTAAGCTCGTGAATCTACCAAACCATATCCCTCAGGAGTGTCGTAACCAAGAGTTCAGCAAGGCCTATTGTCGTGTACTAGTTCCCATTCGAGTCTATCTCAAAGCGGTGTTTTTGGGTTTTAATCCTAGGATACATCTGTGCCATAGCCGCCTCTACCTACTCTTATCCAAACAGGAATGTATTTTTTTGATAAACTACTTACTCAATACTCATCAAAAATTGGGAATGTTTTGTAATACTTTGTCTCATCCTTAAGGTTCTAACTACAGTGATCTATTCCTAATCTCAAAAAATGACTAGACCATCCTCTGATACCAACTATAGTGACCCTAGACTTTTACACTTAGAATTTCATGATTTTAAAAATAATTCACCATCAGAGTACAAGCCAAGGATTGATATGTCTGGTGTGTTGGAAGACTAGGTACATATATCACAAAATATGGGGCTAAAAACACTTCTTTATTTAATCTTCATAATGAGCTCCTAACTTACTTTGAGCCCTTACATCTACATAGGGTACCCTGGGGAACACATGAACAAAGGGATGAGCTAAAAAGCCCAGTAAGGGAAAGACCATAAGAATAAACTTTAAGCACATGAGTTAGGAGGCTTGACATAATGATATTAGAAGCATGGAACATATGGAATCATAACATATAAACATTAGATCATAAAAACATGGAATAAAATAATCATGGGATCATATAAGCATGAGATTATATAAGCATAGTTTCATAGAGAGGTGGCAGAAACATTAAACATGACTTTAGTATGATTTAAGGCTAACCGCCAATCTCGTTTCCCATAGTATCACAAGCCAAGGCTAACCGCCCGGACCGTTTTCCCATAATCTTATCATTATACATTAACTTTACCCAATGCATCAGATCACTATCTAGGCTCACCCATATAATCTTATTCATGTATATTCTTTCCACATAAATAATCTCACATAATCAATCATACATAAACATAAGAGTACCCAAGGAAATAAATGGGCACACAATCACGCCATGAGGCATAATAAAAAGGGACGTAACATACAAGAATCCATGAAAGAAATGAAATAAATCATAAATAGAAATTAATAATGTATAAAGGCATAAATCATGACAAGAGATAAAAAACTGAAGCGATAACATGTATAAATAGTTTTAGGAATCTTTGATTCAAAACATTTTAGTGCGGTTTAAGAAAACATCGAATATCTCTTAAAAAAAGCGGCATAATATTTTTTTATAAAACCAGAAGTAAACCATGAGGGTTTTCATAATACAAATACTGATTTTATAGAGATAAATGTGACATAAAACAGAGGATAGAGTACACTTGATAATAGGAAAGAATTCGGGAAGTTCCCTTAAAACGGGTTCACTTATCGGGGAGCAATGAGGTGAGAATCACTTAAAATCATGCATATCCTCGAAGAGAGTGATGAAATAGTCGTGATAAATAATCATGGAACATGTAAAAAACATTTATAGTACGCAAAAGAAAATATAAGATAACACCATTTTAGTATAAAGGTAGATAAGACAACCTGAAAGAATAAAAAAGGTTCGGGTAGAATTCTTTACGGGTTATCGACATTGTATCAGGAGTACTTGAGGGGGTTTAGTGAGAGAGGAAAGTGAATTATCATCACTTATACATAAATAGGTCAGTATGGGGGAGGTTAAAAATCATACCCCATACTTAATAATTGCACACAACATGTCCTAACATAATGAACAATATTGAATATGGGTGAAATTGAGAGGATTCATTACCTTAAGTTCGTTGGTGTTCTCCACTTGATATTAATGACCTGAATAGTCAAATTAGGTTTATTAATCAATAGTTCCAGAACATTATCTAAATTTAAAAGATTCAGTATAACCTTTTTAAGTTCATTTATACCCATTTTGATTGATTACAAGGTTCAATTTCATTGTTCGGGTCCATTTATTTCATTTGTTTTAGTGATCGGTTCAATTGTATTTAGGTTCAAATAAATTGTAAGATGAAAGTGGTTGTCCAGAATTGAAGTTATATAACATTACTGAACATCCAGTAGTTTACATGGTTACAAACATCATTTGGTTAATTATATTGAAAGAGGACCTTTTCATTAAACATTAATGATAAACACTTGAATTAACTTTAACGATTTTCACCATAATTGACTTGTTTTGTATTATTATTTTATATCTTGAGTGTATGACGATTACAGAACCATAAATATGACATATAAAATATATAATAATCTTGTTAAATCATAACATAAATGGTTTCATGACCAGAAACAAAATGATAAAAGAATTTGAAAACACATTATCCATGATGTTGGTAATTTGACACATCACGAGCGATGTTTTAATTTTAGAATGTGAGGGAGTGGAGGGGAATCATGATGCTTGAAATTTTCCATAAACATGATTATTATCTAGAATATATGAGATTATGGAGATTTCATGCCTTTTAGATAAGGTAAGGGGAAGAGGGTATAAGAAAAGAAAGAAAAATGAATACAAAATACTTAAAACGAAAGAGGGTTCTTACCCTTTGATCTCCTCTCTTTGAGACTCCTCTTAGGGGCATTGATTTTGGTATTTTGGAAAGACCAGAAATCCTTGGACGTGGAGAAGGATCTTGGGAGGTTATTTGGGCAGAATTTAGAGAAGTCTTGTATCTTGAGAGGAGTGGAGAAAGAGAGAGTGAAGGGGGGTTTTTATAGTGGAGGAGAGAGGGGGTTTTCTTAATATAAAATTCATTAGTTTATTAATTACTCCCAGGACAAGGAATAGTGAGTAATCCATGAAATAAATAGTAATTTTATAATGTAATCCCGAACCAAGTGGGCTTACATCAGCAGAACATCACACATGAATCAATTAATCCATTATTTAGCATTTATTGTGAATTATCGGTTTCTACTATTCATAAAAATTCAAGTATTTCAGAAAAATCCGATAACATCACCCAAACCATTTTTTGACATTTATAATCAAAAAATGAAGTCCATTTTTCCAAAATAATTTTCTAAATATGATTATTTTAATATTTAATTAAAATAATAATTTATTATCAAAAACTAGTTTTAAAACCTATATTAACTTATTCTAAAATATAGGTTTATCGTACTTCAAACTTCAATATTATTTCTATACCACCATAGGTGAGGTAACTATTCATTAGGGTATATCACTATTCATAAGGGTATGTAACTATTCATTAGGGTATGTTAATATTCACAAATTGTTTTTGTTTTATTAGACTCCAAAAAACATCTTGAACACAACCGTGTATGCCGGATTTTCGAAATTCCAAACACAGAAGTGACAAAGTTATGTTTAAAGGTCACTTATCACTTAGTAGTTCATTATGTTGTGCTTTCATGTGGTTTTATGAAATTAATATAAGAACGAAATTTTCTTTGAAAAACTTTGGGTCGTTAGAGAGGCATTATCAATTTGTAGAAAAGTGTGATAAGTATAATGATCATAAAAGTTTTAAATATATATTCACACATATTGAGTTGAAAATGCATCAGAGATTATGGTTAGAGATAATAAAGGATTATGAATACTCAATATATTACCAAACTAACAAAGCGAACAAGGTGGCCAATGCTTCGAGTCAAAAGGATCATGATAGATTATCCATGTTTAGGATTGAAAAAGATCTAATATTTCTGGATTTTTAAAGGATAGATATGTAAATATTGATGGAATGGGAAAAATATTATCTTACTCAGTTGAATGTTCAACCCTATATTCAAGTAATGATTAATGAGGTGCATAAGGAATAGGTAGAACTATAGAAGAAGGTTATAAATTTTTTGGAGTTTAAGCTTGATCAGGATGGAATTATTAGGTTTAGGAACCATGTATATGTTATTTCTATACTAAATTTGAAGAAGGAGCAATTAAAGGAATCTCATAGTTCATCATTTACTATTAAACTTGGAAAAAAAAGATGTACAGAGAATTGAAAAAATAATTCTGTTGGGATGGAATAAAGAGGGATATTTCATAGTTCGTATCATAGTGATTTATATTCCTGTATGTTAAGGATGAAATATAAATGTATAAGGGGACATTACATCCATTTAACACACCATAATGGAAATGGGATCAAATCACTCAAGATTTTTTTCAATAGACTCCCCAAAACATCTAAAGGTAATAGTTATATATGGGTGGTAGTCGATCACCATACTTAGTCATGACACGTTATTTCTACCAAAGAAAACTTCTATTTGGATCATCTTTCTAGGATATACATTAAGGAAGTGGCAGGGCTTCATGGAGTACCACATTACATTATATCTAATAGGGATATGAGGTTTTCCTCAAAGTTATAGTGAAGTCTTTAGCAATCCATTGATATAGAATTGAGTTTCAGCACATTTTATCATCCATAGATAGATATCCAGTCTTAAAGAACAATTTAAACTCTGGAAAATATATTGAGATATTATTATTTGGATTTCAAATGTAGTTGGTATCAACACCTTCCTCTATTTGAGTTTTCTTACAACAATAGATTTCCCTCAAGAATTCAGATGGCACCTTATGAAATCCTCTATTGAAATAAATGAAGATCTCCAATGTGATGGAATGAAGTTGGAGAAAGAAAGATATTAGGACTAGAGATAGATGAATAAATAGACAAGAAGGCTAGAACCATTCAATAACATATGAAGGTAGCTCAGTTTTAGAAGAAAATTTATGTTGATAACCACTATCATGACCTATAATTTGATGTTTTGGAAAAGATGTTTATAATAATTTCATTATGGAAGGTTATGAGATTTAGGAATAAAGGGAAACAAATACCTAGGTATATTTTTCCCGTTGAAATTATTGATCATATTGGGATGGTAGAATATCATCTGGAACTCCCACAAAATATCCCTCAAGTCCATGATGTCTTCCTTGTATCTCTCGTGAGGAAGTACATACCTTACCCTTCACATGTACTGAAATAATTGGTCATACCACTATAGAAGTATCTTTCTTATGAGGAATAACCAGTTGAAATTGTGGATTGTATAGAGAAAGTTCTAGAAAATAAGATCACTCACCAGATAAATTTTTTTTGGAGAAACTACATGCTATAGGAAGCTACATGGGAGCTTGAGGATATTATGAGGTAAAAATACCATCATTTTTTTGTATTAGAATGATGAATTTTTAAGGCAAAATTCATTTTAAGGGGGATAGAATATAACACCCCATGTTTTTATGAATTTTTTCCTATTAAAATAAATTTTTTTCATGTATTTAATTGAAAAATAAAACAAGTTAAACTTTCATTATACACTACACAAAGTTAATATTTCACTACAATCAACATCATCTTATCTTGTGTTACATACAACACCGAGTTTCTATGAAAAAACACTTTATTATTATAACTATTTAAAAAAGATAGTTATAACCTCTCCATTAAGATTTGTAATATGAATTGTAATAACTAATTTTTAAATATTATTTAATTTTTTTAACAGAAGTAAAACATATTGATAATGAAATATATAATTTGTGGTAATGTGTATTTGTTTTGAAAAATATTTTTCTTCTCAAAAGAACAGTTTTATATGTATTTTAGTGTAAAATAAAAAAAATATTTTAAACAATTATAGAAATTTAATTTGATAATATAAACTTTATTTTTGAATTAATATTATCAAAATTATTTTATTATTAATTTTTTGTATTTTTCTGAAATATTTCATTTATGGATGAATAATAAAAATATTGAATTTTAATTAAAAACTGATTTTTCATCTAATTTATTAATATAGTTAAATTAAATTTGAAATTTATTTTAATGTATAATTAGTTAAATTGAAAAAACATTAATCCAATTTAGGTCATTGAAACCAATTTTACATTTTAATTGGATGTAAAAACATTTCAATATTTTAGACATTTTTTGCTTTAAAAACCGGATTTTGTGACATGTTTGTGGGATTAAGTTTATATTAATTTATTCCAATTATGTGTATATAATTTGAAAAAATGGATTCCATATTTGTAATAGTAATAATTTCTAATTTATAATAAGTTTAACATTGTTTCTTACCAAAAATATCAGTTAAAGTAATTATAATTAATTACAATGATGAAGGAAAATGAGTTTACTTAGTGGTTAAACATTAGTTTAAGTAGAAAATTACCAAGAAACATTTAAAAAAGTAATTTTATTGAATTATTAGAAACATTATTCTATTTTATCTATAATTTATAATTATTGGAGGAACATGATGTAAGGGAGACCTCTCAATAGTGTTTACTTTTTTTTATTTACAGGAATGCCACTCTTTCTCCGCCATAAAAAGGGAACTCATCCCCTCATAGATTCACACCCCTAAATTCCATTGGCTTAGAAAAACCATGGAACAATATCTTACCAAATTACCTTAATTAATTCTATAATCCTCTCTTTTTTCATAAATCCAACCAAAGAATCCCTTTGGAACAATCCAAAATGAGTTTCCCAAATAAGAGGTAATATCCTTTAACAAGCACTTTTTTCCTTTCTTTCTCCACCCCATAAATTATTCTTATTAAATTATTAAGTAATAACCTAAAAACAATCAATATACTAATATATTTTTATTCCATTATTAAATTCTAGAATCACATACACTTTCATCAAATGGTATACGAAATCATCATTCGTGTGTGTAGCAAACTACCACCTCATGAACTGATGTTGTTCATTATTTCATTTCCACAATTAAAGGTTAGTAATAATGATTTTATTTATGTTTTTATATGATATATATCATATTTATGATTAATGTTTTTTATTTAATTATTATATAAAACTTACGTTCATTCTTTCTATTTTTTTGGGAATACGATATGTTTGTTTGTGGATGTGTGGACTACCGGCTCCTCAAAGAGATGTTATCTGTTCACACATTACATGGAATGTAATAATGATAGGTTTAGTAAAAATATATGATATATATGAAATAATAATTATACATTAATTGTATTATATATATACACATATATTTTATTTACTTACTTTCTTTCAATACGAAAATAAAATGGAAATAATGTTCATGCATACATATGGTCTACCGTGTCTATGAAAGGTGCATTTAATTTTATATTTTTTTTATAAGTTATTATAAATACATATATGATGAATATATATGGTATATATATATATCATATTTAACATTATTGAGATGATTAAATCATGATATAATTAATATGAAAAAAAATATAAGAAATCAAAAAACATGTGAAAAAAAGTGGTTATTACCTTAAACGTAACATTAACATGGAATTCTTAATAAATGAGTAATAAATGGTCATAATAAAATAATATATGGAATGATATTATTTAAGATAGTAATATAATAGATTTATAATAAACTTATATTTATTATACAGGTGTTTTGAATGAGTACGACGAGAGTCTAGACAAAAGGTATAGGGATTTCTAGTCTCACTTTTATTTCTATGAGACTTATGCATTATCCATGACTCGTTTATTTTGTGTGGTTTATATACTGACCATTAATTCATTAAATTATCATTATAATTAAATTTTTTTAAATTTACATATCCATTTTATGATCTCTATTTCACGGGGTTTTACGGTTCAAAAGTTACCAAAATTGTGAGTTAATTTTCTCTCAATTTTCCTTCTTTGAGAAACATATTTTGTTATTATCTTATATTATTTTAGGAGTTTTATAGAATTTCATTTGAAATGTTATATCATGAATATAATTATTTTTGGGATATTTTATGCTTCATGTAATTTTATTATTTCATGGTGATTTTGATTCAGAGTTACCAAAGTGGTAAGATTTTATTGCTATAATCTCATTGTTTATCAGGATTATTTAATATTATGATTCCATTAATGAAATATTATGATCCATATCTCAAGAATTATCATGAATTTTATTAATATATTTTTATTCATTATATACTCATATAATTGTTCCATTTTTCTGCTCTTTGGTACTTAATATAGTTACAGAAATATTTTTATAAAAATATGACTTCATTATCTCTTTGGTCGAAAATATAGTTTCTTACAATTCCCTTTTTTATCAAATAAATTATTTTTTAAAATGATATTTTAATGTTATTTTAAAATAAAAATGATTTCAATGATTGTAAAATCTTCATCAATAAATTTTTATAGTTATTATAAAATAAAATGTTTTTCAAAATTTTTTGGGTATTAAAAAGTGTTTTTCAAAGTGAAAGAGATATTTTACTATATAAATGTTTTAAATTATCTTTAAAAATTATTTACCATATAAGATAACTTACTTTGGTGCTACTCATGGATTTATGGAAATATTATCCAAGTTTACCATTCAAATTCATTCTTTGAATGTTTTGTGTTTTGATGAAATAATGGTCATGAAACTCATTTCTCTTTCCTGGGTTATATGTTTATGAGACCAAATTATTTTCATAGGTTATTCTTTAATGAAATTATTATGAAACCAATATCTTTTCCACAATTAATGATATGAAAAAAATTTATGATTCCCACTTCATTCCATGGGTTATTATATGATGAATATTTATGATTTATTGGAACACATATGAATGATTTCATTATGAGATAGGTGGGACCTATATCCCAATCTAATGTATTGGATAAATATTTATATATCATGAGTTAGACATGGATATAATAGGGGGTGAACTCTATTTAGTGAAGGACATTGATGGCTATGATGTTCTTGGGAGTGAACCTTGACTACTAATATAGTTATGGGAGTTTACCATGAATACTAAGATGGTTTGGCGAGTAAACCCATTCCACTAATATGGCATTGGAATTAATCCTTGACTACAAAGGAAATAATTTATATGCTTATGTTTCTGCCATAATTCCATGACATATTCAAATGTTATGATTTCATAGATTATTCTCTTGATTACATTATGATTAATTTCATATGAACTGTCAATATTTATTCCATGATTAATGTTTACAATATTTGATACATAGGTTAAGATATTATAATGTTATTATCACGTTCTCATACCTTTATATTCATAATTATGATAACATATATCACATTTTTACCCTTACTAAGCATTTGATCTCAAACCTTTTTATGTTTACTTTCCCTAGCTTGTAAAGATATTTATTATATATGATGTGTCTAAGAATGGTTCTAGTCATGAATAACCTAGTAAGGGATAATGTAGATAAATTATATACCAGTGTTTATTTATTCATGTTTTAAAAGGCAGTAATATAATATGTTTTTTGGGTGTATGTTTGTGTAATTTATTAAGTAATCTGAAAAAATGATGTGATGTCTATGTATGAGAAGTGAGGGTTTCTATATTTTAAATGATCGATGACTTGCTTGATCAATTTAGTGGAGCCCGAAACTTATCCAAGATTAATATATGATTATGATACCACCCAGATTGAGTCATAGAAGAGGATATTACTAATACAATGTTTAGGAGTAGATTTAAACTGTATGAACATATTCTCATTCCATTTGGGTTGAAAACTATACTATAAGTTTACATGGATCTTATGAACAAGATATTACATCATATCTTGACTTCTTCATTATGTTGTTAGTTTTTAGAATCCTAATGTTTTCATGGACCATGAATATTTATTCTACACACGTAAAGATTATGTTCAGAAAACTTTGAGTGAATCATCTCCATACTAAGATTTTGATGTGCCACTTTTGGATAAATGAGTATGTTTTATTGGGAATGTAATCTATAAGGTGAAAATTTTTATGGACCTTGGGAGGGTAGACACTGTGATATCTTGGAAATAAACTAAAATTATGTTTGGGATTAGAAGTTTCCTTAGGTTGGATGCATACTATTGATATTTCATTTAATACTTCTCCCTCCTATAAGTTCCAATGATATGGATTACCAAATAGGGGTGAAGTTTGAGTTTACATATCAGTGTGAAGTGTCCTTCTCGGAGATGAAGAGGATATTGAATATAACTCTGGTCCTTATATTTCTAGAGTAAGGGATTGGATGTGTGATTTTTTTATGCTTCAATTGTTGTTTTAAGTGTTGTACTAATGTAGAGGGATCGATTAGTATATTATTTGTATCTTTAGCTATGATATCATGAGCATAACTAACCGATGGATGAATTGGATTTTGTAGTTATAGTCCATGCTCTAATGTTTTGGAATTATTATCTATTCAGTGAGATATTTTTCATATACAGGAAACATAAGATCTTGTGTTACATCTTATCTTAATGGGATTTGATATTCTAACAGAGGCATTACGTGGAGTGTCTATAAAATTTTTATTTTGAGATGGACTATACTCTAGGGAAAGGTAACACCATTATGAATTCTCTCAATAAGAAAATGTAGGATCTTAAAGAGAGACCTTCAGGTGTGGTATAACATATAATGAATTTTTAAATGAATGGTTGGTGGGTGAATTTAAAGAATGGTGGGCAATGACATGTTCTAACTTCGTTATCACATATATATTGGAGGATCAGCTAAAAGAAACCCATGAGTCGAATATTGAATAATTAGTGATGAGAGAATAGTTGGAAGGAAGTGACCTAATTCTATGATCGTATTTAGATAGAGAAAACATGATATATTTTCATGGGAGAGTTGTAATGACCACTTCCATGTGAGAATATCTGATGATATACATCCATTATTTATAGTGGGTGGTACATCTAGTATCATTAAAGATTTATAGTGACATCTAATGATGTTTCTCATGGTCTGGTACGAAGAGGGAAATTATAAGATTTGTCACTCATTTACCGACCTTTCAGAGGATAATGTCGGAGCATCAATGACCAATATAATCGCTTCTACCAGATCTCATGCCTATGAATAAGTGGGATGAGGTGATGGTGAAATTCATGATGGGGTTTCCCAAGACCCTGAGAAGTAGAGATGTTGTATGGATGATATTTTTATCGGTTGATGATTGTAAAAATTTTCTTACTGGTCCAAGAGACTATTTCCATAGATGAGTTGGAAATACTCTATGTTTGATAAATAGTATGACTTCATGGTGTTCCTATGATCATAGTACAATACTATGATTCTTGAGGAAACCCAAGAATTACAAACATAAATTATATGTCTTATTAAATGAATATTAATTACAAATCATTCTGATCCATGATAGAACTATAAGGTTTTAGTGTATTTGGAAACTTGGATGCATAAAAACTGGTATATATAAGATCTAAAACATCTCATATTAAGTTATTCACAACTAGAACACTTCTTAGACATATCAAAATTAAAAATGGCCTTCATATCTTTTAGAAAAGAAACATAATAACAGGTGACCAAAGATGATCAATAATGGTAAACAAGGGAGATATCGATGATTATTTAACTATATCATGTGTATAAGGGAATGATAACATGATCTTAACATTTTAAAATCATATACAACAATTCATATATCATAATCATGAGTCATGGAATAAATTTTGACAGTTCATAAGGCAAGAATCATAAGGGAGTCAAAGAACATGATCTACGAGATCATAACATTGACATAAGATCTTATCATAAATTATTTCATAATCATAATCGTAAAAATATTATTTCAAGTCTGCCCACTGAGAAATTATTTACATGTTAGGATTGGGCTAACCACCTGTGTACCTATTCCGAACATAGGATAACCTCCCATGTAACCTCTATTGTGATTGGGATAATATCCCATGTACCCTTTAATCTCATAATATATTAATATTATCCCAATTAATTTTATATATATAACATATCCACCTATAACCTAATCATAATACATTCATATTTATTCCATAATGTCATGAAAACATTTATCATTTCATCATATCTTAACCCATGGAAAAGAAAATGGGTTTCATCAATATTACATCGTAATAATCATAATCCCTAAATATAAATAATATGAATGGTATCATAGGATCATATATATAGTTAATAATAAGTAACATAAAATTATGTTATTATAGAAAATAATTCCTCTAAAAGATCACAAAAACGATTCTTGAAGAAAATAACCTTTTCATTTGGAAAGCAGTTATTTCAAATCTAAAAATTTATAAAATTTTATAGAAATCATTTTCTATGAAAATATCCATGAAAAATAATAAATTATGGTTTAATCATTGAGTTTTCATTATAGTGGGAATTTTTTTTCATGTTTTTTATCTAAACAAAAATATTTCTTTTACATTTCGAGTAAAAAATCAAAATTGACTCAATCAAAAAATTAAAAGAATTTTACTTTTGAATTTTTTTATAAAAATTAAAAAATCCGTAAAAATGAATTTATACCATTAATTATTAATGGAAAAAATATTAATAATAACATTTTAAAGAAAATATAGACATGGAAGAAAAATATTTCTGGCTGAGTAGAAAAAATGGTTGGTTTTTTTAAAAATCATTATCTCACTCTCTTGAGTACTTAAAAAGTGGAAAATAAAATTAAAAAATGTAATATACATAACTAAATAGTGTATAATAAAATTAATGATATTTTTTAGATATATATCATATAATTTCATCATCAATATTTAATTATAAACAATTTTGTTAAAAAAATGAGATTGTAACAAAAAACTCTTACCTCAAGATCAACTTACTTCATAAACACTATAACATAATGTAAAATACATATAAATTTATTATAATTATATAAAATAACCATATATATATATTTATAATATCATATATTATCCACTTATAACATTTAAACTCCCATTTATTAATAATTATTTATTAAAATCATGGTTCCTGGGTGTTAACTGTTTCATTTTTCATGAAAGTTTCTCTACGCCAGTTCCAAAATTTTACTTTGATCATGGTAACATAATCTCAATAATTTTAATCCAGATATAAATATAATATATATTTATTATATAAATTTTTATAATCATCCATAAAAGGTAGATATAGAAAAATTAATTACACTATTCATATTGACGGTAGTCCATATGTATATATGAACTTTGTTTTTCATTTTATAAAAAAGGAAGAAAAGAAATATGAAAAATAATTTATCATTATAGAATCACTAATAAATCATAAATTTTATATATATTTATTAAATACATCATTATAAACATCTATGCAAGGAAGTGATGGAAGATGTTACATATCGTTGCGTGGAAGTGGTAGTCCACACGTATTCCCGGGAAAACATCCATCCCCCATTTGAGGGAAAAGATATGGAAAAAGATTTTAAAATCATTATAATAGCATCTAATTATATTTATAAAATTATATTAACCATTTTATGACATATATAATAGGTTTATGGAAGGCGTAATAAGCGATAAAATTTAAAGTACTCGGTTAAGAGTTATACCACTTCGTTGAGAAACCTCCTTTAGCTTACACCTAAAGCCTTGAACAGATAATGTTATGATCAAAAAATGAAATCTAGGAAATATTTAGTGATGTTAAAAATTATTTGTTTACGTATTTTATAAGATAATAGTATCTTGAAGAGAATAGAGGATAGGAGAGGGGTGTCCTTTTTTAAGTGTGGGAGAGGACACACTTGGAATTTTTCAAAATATTAAAATATATTAAGATATTATTCAGAAACAATGGATATAAAAATGACTCATATTTTAATAAGATAAGATATGTGGTGTAAATATTTCCATTAAATTGTATTTATAGATGTTTATATACAATATCAAATTTATCTCTTAGTTTAACCCCTCAGTAAACCTGTTTTAACTATGACAGTGGTAACAAAATTTTAATGTTTTTACTCTTCATTATGACAAAAAATGAAAGTGGAATAAAAAAATGAAAATTATGATTCCAAATATAGAATAAATTTTATAAAATTAAATTTATATAAGTTCATGAAATTAATTTTAAAATAAACCTGCAAAACACGTTGAAAAATCATTTTCTAGAATAAATTCATTTTAAAGTATAAAAATGTTTTATATAAAAATTAGGTATAATTTAGATTATAGGTAAATTTATTAGATTATTTTTAATAATAATGAACAAGTTAAATTTTAAAATCAATTAAAAATAAAATGGAACTTTGTAAATACTTGAATGGAGAAGACAATTTTCTATAAAATCAATATTTTTTACTATTCATTAAAAAAAATTATTTTTAGAAAAATAAAGAAAAATCACCAAAATATAATTTTGATATGGTGGGATAAATAATAATATAATTTTTATAAAATAAAATTTATAAAATTAGTATAAATTAATTTTGTATTCATGAATAAAAGCTAATTTAACCCATTTATCAAGAAAATATATTTGTGAAGCATAAAATTACTTTACTGAAAATTGGGTATTTATTTATTATGAATGAATAAATAAATTTTCAATAATTAAAACATGTATGCATATTTTTATTAATTTGGTTGTTCTTATTCATACCACTATTTTAACGGATAGGTTATAATGGTATATTATACCATGATTCATTTAGACTAGGGGTTGTGTGTAAAACGAGCTATTGAATAATTAAAACCCTATTAAAATCTCATGGTGTTATATTCTAACCCCATTAAAATGATTTTATATCCCAAAAATTATTTTACTCCAATGAAAATATTAGTATATCTTCTTCATCACATCCTCTATTTCCTACATAGCTTCTTTAAATTTCAGATTCCCCAAAATAACTTTAAGAAGGTGAATAGCCTTATTCTGTAACACTTTATCTCTATTATACATGATTTCTACTAGTTTTTCCTCATAGGAAATATTATTATCCAGTTGTATAACATTTGATTTCAGTATATGTGATATAATAGGTATGTACATCCATGGGAGTGATACCTGGAAAACATCATGAACATGACAGAGGTTCGGTGAAAGCACTGAGTAATAATCTATAGTACCCACTCAATCAATAAAATAAATGGGACCAACATAACTACAAAAAATAATTACCTTCATTCAAAATGTTATGACTGTATTCCATTAATAAATTCATAGTAATTACTTCTTTCTAACGTCAAATTCCAGATCTCTCCGAATATTTTCAAAATAACTTTTCTATTGACTCTTAGCTACATTAAGGTTATACTAAATAAATCTGAAATTATCTATCATTTCATCAGCTGTCTTAGGTCCCAATAGATTTCGTTCTCTAAATTTATCCCTACATTTCATATTTATCCAATTCTTTCAATAGATGATTCATTAGGAGCCATCAGAATGTTTGGGTGAATGCTATTATCATAAAAAAACTCAACTAAAGGAAGGTGTTGATCCCATGAAAATTTGAAAACTAGAGACTAATATATAAAAATATCCTATATGGTTTGAATTATTTTCTCAAACTGACCATCTATTTTAGGATTATAGGAAGTATTGAAATTTAACTTTGTATCAAGATATTGCTGAAGACTTCACTAAAACATCAAGGTAAACCTTAGATATATATCAAATACAATAGAATGTGGTACTCCAAGAATCATTAACACTTATTTAATGTATATTTAGGAAATTTTATTAGGATGGAAATATTCTCTTGTATAACTTATGTGTGTTAAATTTATATGGTGATAAATAAAATTCAAAAAACATTATGGTCTATAGATATTTTGGGGAGTTTAGTAATGAAATCCATGCTGATGTTTTCACATTTTCATTCTAGTATGGGTAATGGTTGTAACATCCCCTTATAACTTTGTCTCTCAACATTAACCTAATAGCATACCAAGAACTGAGACACATACTCCACAATATCTCAATTCATTTTTTCATACCATAAATACTCTTTCAAATCTATATACATCTTTATACATGTAGGATGAATAAAGGATAATGAACTTTGATCTTCATCCAATAACTCCTTGAATTCTGGTATTGACAGGATGCATACTTTTTCCTAAACCATGTCATTTTGATCACAATAAAGATTAAACACAGGATAATTTCTCACCATCTTTTTTAGTTCAATATCTTCTTCCTACACCACTTTAATCTTCACATAGATATATGGCTGAACACTCATTTGAGGAAGATATGATTTCTCTCTGTCCTTCAAGATTTCAAGGTCTATCCTTAAAAAATATATAAATTTTGTATCTTTTATAATCCTCATCATAGATAAACTAGAATGATCTTTTAAACTCAAATCATCATCCACCTTATTTTATTTCCAAAGTTGTTAATGTATTGAGTGATCATAATCATTAATCAACTCCTAACATTTTCTCTGGAACATATTCATCTCTTTATAGGAGAATATATACATTTAAAATTTTATGATCGGTATATATTTCTCACATTTATCTATAAATATAATTCCTTTGTATCTTTAATTCAAATATTACCACTGCTAATTCTAAATCCTGATTTAAGGTAATTTTTCTCATGAACCTTCAATTAATGTGGAACATAAGCAATCACTATATATAATAAAATATTCTCTTCTACAAGGTAGTGTGATTATAGGTGCACTGACCAAAATTCTATTTATATCTTTTGAATTTTCCTCACATTCATTTATCCAGTGGAACCTGACTCCCATTAAAGTTTACATGGCGAGTGTATTAGATTTCCATGAGAAATTCTTCACGAAGAATTGATAATATCCATCCAATATAAGAAAACTATGGATCTAATTCACATTAGTTAGTGTGGTCCAATATTTAATTACTTATATCTTTTATCGATCCACCAATATACCCTCTCTTGAGAATATACGATACACAAATGAATCTTTATATAGAAAAAGTTCACACGTGAAAAATGTTTCATACATATTATCCTTCCTTGGGGTATTTAGTACAATCCTAAAGTGGTATTAATTCTCTTCCTTAATCATGAAATATATAAGAATATCATCTATAAATACTACCAAAACTGATCAATGTAATCTCTAAATACTCTATTAATTAAATACATGAATACATCTCGGGAATCAGTATACCCAAATGACATCAAAATAAATTAAAAATGTTCATACCTTATAAAAAAGGTTTTATTGGATATGTATTTAGTTTTTACTCTCAATTAATAGTGTCATAATAAAAGATAAATCTTGAAATAATATTGATATATTCATAATTTATTGAACAAATCATCATTATGGAGAAGACGATACTTATTTTTGGTTATTTTGTTCAGTTCCTGATAATCAATTCAGATTTGTATTGATCCATATTTCTTATTAACAAAAATAATATGTGCTCCCCATGTAAATTCACTTGGAATTATTAATCCCTTATTAATATTCTCTTGGTGTTTCTAATTCAATCCATGTAACTCAATTGGTCAATTATATATGGATATTTTGAAATAGGTGCAGATCTAGGTACAAGTTCTATTGAAATCTCAACTTCGTGATTCAGATGAATACTAGAAAAATATTTTTGGAATGACATAAAACAATTCCCATACAATAGGAATATATTTGATATTGAGTTTCTCCCTAATAATTTAAGATAAATTCCGCCTTTTAATAGGAATCATGACCCTTAAAATGGATGTAGTTTCCATTGGAATTTCATATTTATCCTCACATTGAAAATAAAATCATAGGTTGGTTTAGAATATAAAATGTGACTTACCTTCCATAATAATTGATATGGGATTCATAAAAATAAATTCAATCCACTCAAAAAACAACATCAAATTCAACTAGGGATGAATAATGAGATTTGAATGAAACACATTCCCATAATCATGAATCGAAGAAGAATCGTAGACTTGAGATGCGATCATCACAACATTAGAAGTTTTTACTGATATTAAAAATCTATTATTTATAGTTTTAATGTGATGCCCTTAAAAAAATATTCAGATATAAAATAGTGGTTAGATCCAAAATCAAATAAGACATTAGTTGTTGTAAAGTGGATAGTATGTGAACCTTTCACTACTTCGTTATCGTACCTGACATAGAAAATAATGATCACATGATATTTCCCATTTTCACTAGTATTATTAGGTTATGGAAATTGATCATCATCATCAACACTTGGATTAGATCATTGGATATCATAATTTCTATACTCCTTGCATTTGAACCATTGAAGAGCCAATGGTTCATTCTATAGAGCTTTATCTTCATTTTAATCATTAGCTAAATTCTTCCCATCACTTTGGCATTCAATTTCTCGATGAACATTATTTCCACACTTAATGAATTTTCTAATTCCTTTAAGATAATTTATTCCTTGCTACTTTCCACACTTCATGCATAAAAGAAGACTCAACTTTTTCCCTCTATGGTATTTATTATTATAATTTCCTTTGAAATCCATCTTTCTTTTGTTATCAAAACCCTAATATTGATGGGTGAATCCAATATCCATTTCTACCATGACATAACATTAAATAATTTCTTCATAATTGTTGAATTATATTGTGGCTAAAACCCTTCAGAGACTTGTTTTAAAGACACTGAATAATCGATCAATCTTACATTCAAGATGGATGATATTACCAGAAGTATACCTCACAAGTCTTGTAAATTTTTTCTCATAGTTCATAATGGATTCATCATACTTCTACTTTTACTCCAATAATATCTTATCTATTGTCATACAAAGAATATTAGGAAATTATTCATTGAAAAACAACCTTATAAACTCATCAAAATCTATAGAATCAATTTCTTCCTATTAAATCATGTTCTTGATATGATTCTTTCATTGATCTATTTCTCATTTAATATGGTAAACAACCTAAATAATTTCTTCATTCTCTGAACACTGGAGAATGGAATGTATATTTTTAGTGGTATTGATCCATTTATCATCAATTTGTGGATCATTTGACCCACTAAAATAAGGTGCATGTTTCCTCATGAAGGAATCAAAAAATGATGTTCTCTCATTTGTTTAATTTGAAACTCATTATGATTCATGGATTGAGAAATTTTTCTAATCATAATAATGATATTATTCATTCTATCTGCCATAAAATTTGGGTTCTTTGTAGGAAAATCATTGTATTTTCCATCACATTCAACATTAACATAGTTTCTTCATGTTACAGCATTGGCTAAAACTAAAAAATCATAGTATGAGAAACCATAATCGTTGTGAGAAACCATATGATAATGAAAATAATTTTTAAGATGTCTAAATCATGAAACATTATTTTCAATCTATGACACTTTAGGTTTAACCCATTTAATCCTTGGTCATAATATATTAAAATACTTCACAATACTTTATAAATAAAATGTTAATTAACTAAAGTATATCTTTGATGAATTTATCGCAAGGTGTGTAGTATTAAGTATAATCATTGTGCACCGGTGATGATTGAATTAATACCCAAGAAATCCTATTAAAAAAATTTATCCTAAGAAGAAGACGATCTATATATACATCCACATTATAATATCCAAATAGGTTTGTTTTTTCTTGGGAAAACCCTTCTTTTTTACCATAACTTAGGATGTTATCCTATACATAGGCTTATCCTAAAGATTCTCACTAATGTTTCCTTATCCTAGTATCAAAAAATAACTAAAGATTTCTTTGACACAAATTGAGGTGACTCAACCATCACATACATAAATATTAATTCTTATTTGATGAATATTAATTACATATCATTATGATCCATTCCAAAACCATATAGTTTTAGTGTATTTAGAAACGTAGATACATAAATATATAGGTTCTAAGCATAAAAAAGTTCTTATTTGGCACGAACAACATTGTTTTAGTATTAATTTTTATGTTATTTGATCCGTATATAACTAATGGAATCATTAATAATAGAATTCATAGATTACATAACTTTATTTAACACCAAAACCATAAAAGGAGGATACAAACAAGTAATTTATAAACCGATCTATAATTAAATGAAATTGTAATTATTTCATCAAGGATAATCTAGTTGACTCAATCTCATTATATCATAATTTAATAAAGTATCCAAGGGTATAATCCCTCTACCATTTATCCACACATCCACTATAATCTCTAAACACCTTCATATAATCAGCGGGTGCTAGAACAGTCTATCCAAACCGCTTTCATCATTTTTAATTAATCTAGTATAATTAATTTCGAGGTTAAAGAATTATTGGTTTTATTTTGATGGATTAATATAAGAGGAGGAGATAGAAAAATCTAGATTTCTATAACTCTCTCTATATATTGTGCACAAAAACTGTGTATATGGAAAGTGATATAATTAAATATTAATTATGGTAGGTTTTGGATTATAAATTTTCACATAAGATCCTTACTAATTCTATAATTTTTATTTGACCCCATTTATAATAATAATAATTAAAATATTATTAGTATTCATGTGACATGTGAATCACATGATAATATATAAATAAATATCATTTGCATCATTTAAAACCAGAACATTAATCTTGATACTACTTATCCTCTTTTGCATTTATTGAACCTTTAATAATGACTATTTAAAAAAAATCACGATATTATACATTGATAAATATAATAATTATTATATTCATAAAAAGATGAAAATAAATATTGATTATTATTATTTAACTCACTTATTTTTTCAAATAAATTGTGATTAAATCTTGGAGATAAACTAAACCTAAATAATTATTAAACCATAAAGTATTAATAAAATTTATTCTTGATTTTTAAATTCAATAGTGAATTTAACTGAGATTTTGGATACACTTCGTGTGTGACCCTCTGGGACTATTTCTCAGTGATAATAGGTAGAGCCACCTAAAGTACGGGGTTAGCGTCTAGTAACATGTCAGGGAACCTATAAATAAATATTTAATTTCACAATGACATACAACCTCATATGAACTCTTATTGTGTAATATAATCCCTTTACCATGATATCACTAATCGATCATGTACTTATGTCATCATCCCTTGTGCTTGATGTCTCTTTCAATGACTTCTGAAAATAAACCTTTCCATAAAACACCATGACCATGGATTTATCCAGGCAGTTCCATTTTCATCAAAGGTCTTAAGATATCAAGATCCATCAAGTAATTGAAGGGATAAATCCTTTCTTGCATTATCCATTAATGCATCACGACTCATAATGCACCCAACATATCTTCTCCATCACAAGTACATTTCACCATGATTTTATCGATACATAAATGTACATGAATTCTATTATTCATTAATGATAATATTAAAGTATAATTTTCAATACACACATATGCATATAGTAATATTCAATGACACATAAAATGTTTATTTCGTGCTGGTGGGTCTCATTCTCATAATCTTATTCTATGGAAATTACCATGGGAACACACCATGAGAGGGTTCCTCAAAGTCCTATGAGTCTCCAATATCCTATATCATTTGTATCCAATAAAATGATATCTTCCAACTATAGAAAATTTATTCAACAATACTATCATGGAACCTCCTAGTTCTCATCATAGTGGGGAACTGATATGACCTTTGAATGCAACAAATATTCTCAGGACATTATCACATACTATGTCATGCAGAGAAGCAGTCATGATGTGATAATAAAATACCATAATATTCAAGATAATCAATACAAGTAATCATTAATTACTTAGATGTTGGTTTTATGCCACCAACTCCAACAAAAGCACACTTTTACTAGTTCCAAATATTAATAACCTTCGTCCCAAAAGCTCTGAAATGATACTTATACATCTTCTAAGATAGATCCTTTGTCAAGGAGTCCACTAATTGGTTCTTCATGGATACTCTTACTACTAAAAATTTACCTTGTTGATAAAAATATCTCAAGAGATAAATTTTTTTAAGTATATGATTTTTCATTTGATATGAAATTTGTTCTTTGTAATGATCCTAAACTATAGTTTTATCATAATAAATTGTAATAGGTTCCTGATTTTTAGGAAACATATCAATATCTTGAACAATATTTTGAATCCAAATTACTTCTTTAGTTGTATCAAAATCTATAATATTCTTATAATTTATTGTGATATCAGTAACAACTAGCTTCATTGAACTCTTTTAGCTCACCACTCCTTCATTAAGACTAAATAAATATCTGGACTATGACTTCATATCATTATGATCTATTTGAAATCTATAATATATATAACCACTTAGGAATATCTATTCATCTCTTCCATACATAGAGAATATATCCTTAGTTAACCTTAGATTCTTAAGGATAGCCTTAAAAGTTGTCCAATGTTGTTCAATTAGATAAACTTGATATCTTCCTACCATGATAAAAGTATAGGCAACACTAATTATCATACATTACATGGAATAAATGATAGACCTTATCACAGAACCATACGATATATTAATCATTATCTCCCTTTCATGTTGGGACTGAGGAAACATCTTATTAGAAAGATGTATAACATGTGATGCTGGTACCAATCCCCTATTAAATTGTTCTATACTAAAACTATTCATTATCTAGTCAATTTATAAACATTTACTTAGTCCAAGAATCCTCTTTGATCTATCATGCATTATCTTTATTCCTAAATTGTAGGATGATTCACCCAAGTCCTTTATAGAGAGTCACTTGCTCAACCATGCCTTAACCTCTTTGAAGGCTAGTATATAATTTCAAATTAGTAATATGTCATCAACATATACTAATATTAAAATTACTATACTCCCCCTAAAACTCTTGTAATCCCATGGACCACCTTTATTCTTAATGAAACCGAATTATTTCAAAACTTTATCGAGCTAAATGTTCCATAACACATGCACTTTATTTAATCCATAAATGGATCTCTACACTTGTATACCTTTTTAGCATCACATATCATTGAAAATGCTTAAGGTTGTGTCATATACACATCTTCCTAGCGGTTCTCATTAAGGAAAGTAGTTTTGAAATCCATCTTCTAAATATCATAGTCATGTAAGGCTCTTATGGGAAAAACATTATGATGTATTTAATCATTTAAACAGAGGAAAAGTTTTTGTTTATTTTATGATCTAACATTATATAAACATTCATTCAGTATTTTTTATTTATAGGTACTAAGCTAACCTTCCATGTCCATATTTCTCATTAATACCCATTTTAACCCAACATGATTTATATCTACTAGTATATTAAATAAAACCCACACACGGTTTTGGTATATGGAATCCATCTCAGAATTCATAGCTTCATTCCATTTTATAGCTTCTGAGCTCTCTACTATGGGTTATTATTGTTAACCAATAATGATTCACCATATTCTATGACTAAAAAATCATATATTTCTAGTTATATAAACTATTTGGTGATCCTTTATAGTACTTTTTTTCAATAAAAACTATTTCCTTGGGGCCCTATGGATTCTATTCATATACCAACTCTTGTGTATCTTGAGAATCAACTTCATCAAATTAAATATTTATCCCACTATATTTCATAATTATTTAATCCCTATAAATTAATACATATTTCCTAGTAACTATAACCCTTTTATCAAAGGTATCATATAGTAAGTATCCCCTTCCTTTCTTTGGGTGACCTATTAAGATACACTTTGTATCCTAGGGTGATAGGTTGTTGCCTGATCCAGCCTTAACAAAACCTTGCACCCACTTGCATTACTATATAAAAAAATAGTATCTTTCCACTCCATAACTCAAAGTGAAAACCATTTTATAATTTACTTGATTCTCAGTTTAATATGTATGTTGTTGTGTGTAATGAATATATCCAAAAGGATAATGGAAGGCCTTAGTGACTCATAATTTATCCTTAATATGTACAGAAAGGTACAGTTCTTTTTTTAACTAACACCTTTCCATTATTCCATATAAAGTGGTGTGTGTTTATATAAAATACCTTACTACTATAAAAAATAAATGAAATCTTGGTTAAAATACTAACCAAATTGATTCAATACATGTTCTTATATCCTCTTACCAAGATGGTTATCAACTTCATTCTTAAACACTTCAAACTTAGAAAATTATTAAGAATTATACCTCATCAGATAAATGTATCCATACATAATAAATAAATTGTTAAAAGTCAAAAAATTTAAGAATCCACATCTATATTATACCTAAAAGGCCTGTATAAATAATTGCATCCCAGTTATATAATATTAATTATTAATTTAACCTTAACCACCAAATGGCAGTTTCAAGATCATTCCTTATAAACAAAAATGACATATTTCATGTGGTTTAAGATCAGAAGATTATAAGTAACCATCTTGATAGCGAGATATAATATTCTTACCATTTACCTAACTATAGTGATGATTCCAAAACATGGTATGAAATTAGTTTCCCGCATTTTTTTTACCAATTTCCAATATTTGATTTTCAAATTTAATACAGAAACATTTTTATTCAATTGTGCCATACCATAACATATGTTATCATTATAAAAGTATAAAATATTATTTCTGAAATTAAAAATAAATTCTTCCATGTATAAAAAATAAATAGAAATGATATTTTTGGAAACAATAGGAACATAATAACTGGTCATTAAAACAAAAATCATTCTTTTTTGGAAACGTAAATTTATAGTATCCAATGGATAGAGTAACCAACTTCACTCCATTAACAGCCAGTAGATCTACCTCACCTATGGAAACCTTCCAAATTTTACATGGTTCCTATATTTGGATATAATTGTAAGCGTCACATGTAGTATCTAATACACAGCTTATAGATATGGAAAGATTACACCAAATAATGAATACACCTGTATCATCCTCTTAATTCTTTGGTTTGGTGTTGTTCCTATTTCATTGGCCTATATTTACAAATTCACACCTCAATTTTCTCCTTTACTCACCATCATTTATTCTTATTATTTTAAGGATGATGATCTAGATCTTTAGACTTGGATGGAGTCTTCAGATTCTTTTCCCTATTCTTAATTTTCTTATACACCATAAGGGCCATGAGTTTGTCACACCACATGTCATTATCAACTTGATGAATGAGGGTAAAAATTTATAAAATATTCTTCTTCATATTAGTCATATTATAATTCAAAATGAAATTAGAGAAGGTTTTAGGTAATGGAAAAAGAATATTTATGCGAAACTCATCTTAAATCCTAAACTCTAAGACGTCTAGTCATTCCATATGTCCAATGATATTGAATACATGTTGTAACCTTCCATCCCTAGAATCCCAGATATGGTTCATTATTTTATAACATTGGAATGATTATAAAGAATAAAATCATTAAGTAACAGTAAATTTAATTGTCTTAAAGTACTAGATACATTAATGGTTCTGATATTATATTGATAAAACATAAAACCTAACAAAGAAAAAATAATTTACATCCATGAACTGATTAAAAAAATTTCATCATCATAACTTAGGGAAAATTGAATAAATAGAAGGGTGAGATCAAATTCTTAGTAAGGGAATGTAAATAATAAGAAATAATGAATTTAATAGAATAAATCACCATAGAAATGTAAATAAATAATTACATATTACATTCAAATAACTATATTAGAATAATCAATATGGAATGGAAAATAACTAAAACACATGACATTTAGTCAATGAAATGAGAATGAAAGGAATCCATAGATATGTGAACAAAAAATACCATGGGAAAATAATAATAGAAATGATGGAAATGATTAATTATTGGACATTATTAATCTGGAATATAAAACACAACCATCCGGACCTTTCATGATATGGTTTAAGTATATGGGTAAGAACCCATATATTCTTCTTAGAAACAAACTCGAAGGGGGTTGTCACCAACTTATTTTGTCTTATGAGACTATTGATGCATAGAGTTTATTTCATTAAACAGTCCCCAAACTGTTTCTTACATGTCCAAATCATTACCCATATATTGAATAATCAAATTGAAAAGATATTTTTAAATCAATGTGATCCATACCACTTTGAAATATTTGAATCATATAACCCATAAAAGTAAATAATTATCAAATGAAACATATAATACCAAGAATATAAATAGATTCATGATATGATATATCAAAATTAATATAGTTATACTACCCAAAATAAATAATTTTTTAATAGGAAATTTATCTTGTAGATGTAAAAAGTGAGATGAAAATCCCTTACTAATATGTTATAAATTATTTAAATGTATGTGTATTTATAAATTAAAATATTTTCTTTAAAATAACCTTTTAAAATTTTAAAGTATGTTTCAAAAAATTAGGGCAGATTAATGGTGAGAAATTACCTCTATTATTTATAAGCTAAAAAAACATTCCTTTTCATTTTGTAAGAAGAGTAATAATGTAACTTGTTTTTTAAAATGATAGGATTATTTACATTAAATATTTTTTTAAAAATAAAAAAAGGTTAAAAATGACTTTATGAAATAATTAGATATTAGTAAAAATATTTTTTGAGAACATTTTTAGAAAACACTAACAAGGAAGACAAATATTCCCCCATGGAGACATAAACAAAAACAATACTGAATGAGGATGATATTACGATATAGCTCCTTAAAACATTATAATCAGTAGAATCACATTCCCAGTAAAGAAAGAAAAATATTAGAATAATAAAATACCATAATATTCAGAATAATAATCATAAAATAAATTAATGGGTGATATATACACCACACAAAAGAAATAATTAGTGTAAAAGGAATCTGTCCCATAGAAATAAAAGTAAGAAAAAGATCCCTTACATCACACTTCCTATTTTGTGGTATGAAATTTAAAATATTGTATAATGGTTTAAAGTATGTTAATAATTTATATAATAATTTAATTCGTATTTATGATATTATATATTATTTTATTATTTTAGTTTATCACCCATTTGTTAATAATATTTCATCATTTTCACTATTTTGGGTGTAAATTTCCTAGTTTCTCAAGTATGGCTTGAATTGTTATTCTTTTCCAATTACTTAGATCATGATTTTGTTATCTCAATAATGTAAACCATGTTGTAAATATCATATATATTCAGTATATAGATATTTATAACAATCCATAAAATTTGGTGTTTGGAAATGAAATGCACCGTTCATGGAGATGGTTGGCTGTATGTACGCATGAATGCTACATTCATTTATTTTCCATATTAAAATAATTAAAATTAAATTATATATATGTATATTTTAATTTTATGCACCCCTAGTTTAATTTATGTAACCCTTCATTTATTATTTTTAAGTATATAAAGTGTTTTGGTGAAGTTTGTGAAGGGTTGTACTGTTTTTGGGGATTTTCTAAGGATGAAAAGTTGGTGTAAAATTTTTGGAAATAATGAAACACACTCTAGGAAACCATTCAGAATTAGACATGGGATAAGGAGAGTGCACATGAGTAGGCACACAGTTTTCACAAAGCATGCAGGTGCCTAGGAGAAACCATGCAACATGGGACAATGGGATTTTGCATAGTTGGTAGACGGTTTATCAAACCATGTAGGCCAACCGTGTGAGGTTTGCCTTATAGAAGAATCTGGTACATGGTTTGTGCAAGGTTTTTCTAGCACATGCAACTAAACATGTATGATTTAAAATCTATATCTAAAAAATTGGATCTAGGTCGGGATTGAGTTTTGACCCCCTTTTCCCCCAAACCAAACCTAAATCAAGTTTTATCCCTCTATAAGAATAGGGAGACCTTATACATAAATTTAGAAGAGATATAAAGGCATTTCTTGGTGATTTTAAGGTCAAAATATTGTGTTAAGTTACAGTTTATGGTTTTTTGTGGTTTCTCTTATATTTACATCTCCCTGCCTCTCAGTTTATTTAGATACTGTTCCGTTGTGGATAGATCTAATGTTTTTGATGAAAAATATATTGATATTAGGTATTTATGATGATAGGGGATGAGATATATGTCGGGTGTTTTTATATTTAACCCAGTTTCATTGGTGTTTATGTTTCATTCTTTGTTTTCACTGTAAATCCTGAGGTAGGTGTCTTCACTCTTGACTCCACTATTTAGAACATGAAGTAATAATTTCAAATTGGTTGTTTTGTGTGAAATATCTTGTGAAATTATGGTGCAATTATTGTTGGGAACCTTATTTTGTGACACTTTATGGTATTTTAAAAAATTGGGTGTTTTGTACAAAGGAGAATTTTGTAATATGGTTTTTAAATGATTATTTTAAAATGGTGATTTGGTTTTGATGCCTAAAAAAATTCAATAAAAGGTTGGATCTATTTAAATGGTTTCTTGGAAAAATGGTTTTCAATAAAAGGATTGGGTTTTTCTAAAATTACTTATTGTTATTGTTTTCAATAAAATCATGGTTAATTGAAATGATTGAATTGTTTTGTAAATTATGGTTTTGGAATATGGTTTGATTAAATGTTTATGAATGTGTAAAATGAGATAGATAATGGTCATGAAGTATCAACATCAACGGAGGAAATTATGGACGTACAGTTCCACCATCAATGGTAACACCAAGCTTGCATGGATGTGTGGATAATGGTGTGTGTGTGTGAAATAGAATAGGTTAGGGTAAAATAAAACATCTGAAATGGTTTTAAAGAATAGTTTGGTTGATTTTCTTGGAAATTGGTTGGTATTGAGAAAACTATTTTAGTGTGTAACTTGTTTATATTCTGATATAAAATGTTTTCAGAGATTTTTTATATAATATTTTTCTATAAATGTGCTATATTGTTCTATCTTTGTGGTTTGAGTCGGGAAGTAATTTGGGGAAAACCTACTGAGTTTCATTACTCACCCCTACTTTGGAACTTTGTTACTTTTGCATATATCATTTATCAGGACTCATGAAGAGGTAAAGTATAACATTTCTATAGTGGTCCATAGTGATGCTTAGGCTGTTTTGTGGATTTGAATAATGGATCATGGTTGGAGAATGGTGTTTTCTTCAGAGTCTTTTGGTTTTATTGGATAAATGTTCCACTGTCTACTTTGATGTTTTGTAGTCTTCTGATGTGGCACTCTTACAGATATTAGTTGATATAAATGGTATTACGTTGAGTTTTTTTACAGTTAATATCATGCATAATTTATTAGTTTATTTTTTTGTGGAATTTTTGGTTTGGTCATTTAAATTCAAGGTAAAATCATCCAACACATGTTAATGAAGCCCTTCACATTTATTGTTGGCCTTTGGTGCCTTGGGGATATCGCTTAAGGCCAAGTGATGTCCTTCTAACTTCATAGAACAATGAGGTGGGGAGAGATGTTACATAATTATAGTATCATATATATTTCATATATATCACATATTTTTATTAAAACCATCCTTTATATGTTCCATGTACTGTGTGAACGAGTCACATCACTTTGAGGATGTTGTTGTCCACACTTCCAAAAACAATGTTATCATATTTACACAAAATAGAAAGAATGAAGATATGTTCTATATAAAAATAAATTATAAAGATAACATAAATATAATATATATAATATACAAATATCATGTCCATCATAATGACTAACCATGAGAGGTGTTAAATGAAAAACGAACGACATCATTTCACGAGGTTGTAGTTCGTCGTACATGAACGATAAATTCATTACCCAATTGATGAAAGTGTGTCTATGTGTAGGTAAAACCCATAAAATATAAAAAACTCATTATATTAAGGTTACTATTTTGATTATATAATCAAGTAATAATAATAAATTATGAAGTGGGGAAATAAATAAAACTAAAGCGATCACTGAAGAATATTAAATCTTTTTCGGATAACTCATTTTGATTTATACCAAAAGTCTTCCTTGGTTGGATTTATTCCCAAAGGGATGATTTTATGATAATTATAGGTATGTTTGGATTTTATATGGGTAGGTTTTAGTCAATCTATAAGGCTCGATGTTGTTTGAGGAAGTGAGGCATGATGTGCCCTTTTATAATGTAGGTTAGGGGTACTTTTGGAAACTCTCTAAATATTAAATTAATATAAATTCATTTTCTATTCAAAATGAGGAAAAATTGATTTATTTCTAACATAATACTAGTATGTGTCAAAATAATCTCAACCAATAATTTTTATATAGGTTTATGCCACATTATTACAGTTATTTATTGTCTTTAACCCTTAGTTAAACCTTTTAACTATTTCCGTGAGGGTTTTTACTCTATGGGTTAATATAGTTACTATAAAATTAAAAAATTACCAAAAATTAGTAATTTATGCTATTTTAAACATTATTCCAAAAAAAATTTCTAAGGTTTTTATTTTATTAAATTTTATATCAATTAAATATATATTATTTATTTTAAAATATCATTAATGTCAATTTTGGCAGTATTAATTTCTTTGATTTTTTAAAAAAATCAATACACAAGATAAATTATAACCAAAAACCTTAATAAATCCCTAATATGTCTAGGTAATATAGAAAAGTTTTGGATGACATTAATTATATATCAAATTATATTTATTTTAATATTTTTAATAACATTTATTTGATATTTCCATTAATTAAACAGTTACTGCATCATCATTGTGAAAGCCTTTAATATAATAATTTCTTCCCTAAAAATAAAAAAAACTATCATGATTAAGATAAATACTTTATAATTCCTATTAATATTTATATTCGAAGATATCTTCTCAATATCCATATATAAAAAATGAAATACTTTTTTAAAACATGAGTGTGACATAATGGACTTCTCTTAGAATAAAATACTATAAAAGGATTAAAGCCATAAAAGTGGATCCAAGAGGCCTTAAAATCAGACCAAGGATGATTTTGGTCGACAATAACTCTTGAAATAAAATTAGGTTATGTTTTTGGGTAGTTTTATAATACTTATAATATTATTTTTATATTTAATCACATTATTTACCCATAAACGTGGTAATTTAAATAATACTAAAGAGACTATTCATATTTCACAATAATAAAAGGAAACTATTTACATAATTTTTACCTAATTATTAAAAATATTGGATCCATTTTTTAAAATTCAAAACACACATGTTTTTGTGATTAATTTAAAATTAATCCCGTTAACGGAATGAGAAAACATGTTTTTAAAGTGAAAATGTTCAACAAATTGAAATGTTTTTATATACTTATTCAATTTAAAATTTATTAAAATGACCTAAATTATATTAAATGATAATAAAATTATCTAATTATACTTAATTACAATTAAAAATATAATTTAACACTATAAATTATTTAGACAAAAAACAGTTTTTAATTAAAATGTAATATCTTACCAGTATTCATAAAACATAAAACATATCAAACAAATAAAAAAAATTAAACCAATTTAATTTTTTATATTAAAATTTTAAATAATATGTTTATTCTTTCAAATAAAATATATTAATATTTCAAAAATTTGATTTAAAATAGGTTCTACCTTAAAAGGTTGTAAAACTACCTTAAGAAAAATATAGGGTTTTATACATAAAAATGGGTTTATTATTTTCATATTTCTATTAAAAATATTTTATGAATGTTAATAATATTTTATTTTATATATATTTCATTAATATCATTCACCAATTTTAATAAATTTAATTTATTACGATAAAACGACTTTGTGAGCATCAAACAATTTGTTTATAAAAAACATTTCCTATATATTCAGTTGGTTCCCATATTTATTTCTAATTAATTTGTAACCAATGAATTGAAACATATATTTATATAAGTTATTTTATACTATTAATAACCTCAAAATTAATGACTATTTTATATGTTATATATTAAATAATATCATTTTAATAATATATTGTTTTTCGGTAAAACATGGACATGCGTGTAATGCAAGACAACTCATTGTTATTTGTAGAAAAATATTAACATGGTGTTGTGTATAAATAAATCTAAAAAAAATTAAATCTATTCAAAAATTAAAATTTTATAAATCCTTGGAGTGTTACACATGAGGCCCAGCTAGCACCGACTCTCCAAGCTTGCATGTGAAAAGTGATTTGAGATATCATATCGCTCTCATCCCTCCTTATCATAATAAAGATCATGATAGTGATAAATGATGTTATATTTATCCATATAATCATATTAAATTATAATATCAATTTATATATAGGATATTGTGAAACATTTTAAATTCATTGCATTGTTCACATGTTTAAAGTAGAGAGACACTTCTCCCCACAAGCCTCTTTATCAAGTGACTTATGATGTGGGGTTTCCAGAACATATATTTTTTTCATAGTGTAGTATAACATGTAAGAACTTATATGATTCCTATAAATTTTCACTGGTGATAAGGTCATCCTTCTCTAGTATGGATCACAATTATATTGTACAAATCTCGTGGATTTCCATTTCTATAAAATGTTAGAGCATATTATTAGTACTTCCTTGATTATCAAATCAGATTAATAAAATCAAATTTTACTTATCACACCATATTTTTTCAAAAACTAATACCAATAAACATTAGATTATAAATAAACTACTATATAGATATTCTAGTGTAAAGGAACCAAATTCCCCTTCTCATAACCCAGACATATGTTTTAAAGTTAATTGAATGGTTTCAAGTTGGAATAACTCACCAATTTCATTAACTTATAGTTCCTTGATCTATTGAGTGGATTTTCTAATCATGAAATACTAGATAAATATTTCCTCATCCCTTTATTTATAGTTACAACAAGTATTTCTAGGCTATTTAACCCATTATGTGAACTAATTTAAGTCAGCCCAAAACTTCAAGTTATAATTTGCCTGATAATTGAAGGAACCCTGATTTGTGTCCATCAAGCACTTTAAATTATGGTTTTGACAATAACATAAGTAATGTAAGGATACATTGATTAATATTTTAGTTTATAGATTTTTACCCTTAAGAATAAAACCCCAATTTTATCTTATTACATGACTTGTTAATATTAAGTGAATTTTACTTAAGTGATTGACCATGTCCGATAAAATTTATCCATAACTTGGTTTTATTTTATTCCATAATTCATGATTGTTAATTCATTTATTAAGTGATCATGTAGCATAAAAAACATAAATAATAAACCGTGAAATTGATGGAAATATAATATAGGCATTCTGATCCTAAGATTCTATAATGGTTATTTAATCGACTGGATGAAAAAATAACCCTCAACCATAGGGAAATATTCTAGGAACCATAGCTTGGTTTGTGTTGCAGCATTATAACTTGGATCCTATGTATTTCCTTGACTGATTTTTCCTTGGATCTAGGACTTGGACCACCACCTCAGAATAGGTATCTCTATCCTTACATAATTCTTTTCTAAAAAATAGGTGACGAGATAAAATGGATTGGATAAGGTGTGTTTACATAAAATAAACAATGGGTTTGTAGGCCCTTACATAATAAGGATAAGGTAATGATGCATGGACCATCATTTTAATTTAAATAAAATAATATATTAAAAGGAAACCAATCACATATATAAGTGTGGTATAATATTATTATCATCCAAAAAAAATTCAATAAATATATGTTTCCAATATATTTTTTAATTACTTTGATTAATTATTTACATAAGATAAAACATCCATAATTAATCCAATTTACCCACTTTATCATAATTTTATCCAAGTATCATTGAACTAGAATCATATATAATTTTAAAAAACATTAATTTCATTTAAAATTAATAAAGTACACAAGTTTACTTGGTGAAAATGGCATGTAATAATACAAACAACCAAGAATAATCCATATTCATGTTCATCCCATTGGTATACGACACACATTTCATACTAGGTAGTTACTTAGTGTGTAATGTCCAAAAAATGACACATGGAACACATGTAAATCACACTGCATGTGATTCTCTCTATGTGCACTGAGTGTACTATAATATAAGACCATAGACAACTTAAATTTTTATAATTTATCATGGAAATTAATTCATTATATAATTAAAAATCCTATCACAGGGAGTGTACCATCTAATACATGACACAAGATACACTTGTGAATAGGTTTAATTATATAATTTATTATTCTCCATGCATGAAATTAAGAACATGTTTTGAAGTAGACTACATAGTGTGTGATAATTTATACAACATGTAATATCTTATTCCTATGTTCATAACACATGCATAGGGACTAATTATGTTTCCTTATAAGAATGTGTATGGGGTATATAATTTTTGACCTTGTTATATAATGCATGGACTTAGAGATTCATGGGTTTTTAGTCTCCAGGTTGTTTAGTAGATACATTACACACATGGACCCTCATGTTATCTTAATAATTTTTTTTGAGAAAGATGAGCACGAGGGCTCTAAAATTGATAAAACAAAAACATTACACCAAACGAAAAGAATGCATTTTAAATTTTACCTTGTAAGAAGATAGACCATGTCAGTAGGAATGGTGTTGATGTAGATGTCCCTCTCTTCTAACATCCCTTTGTTTTCATGGCCATCCACAATGTAGTTCGCCTCCCAGAAGGTATACGTGATGAAGTAGTTAAGGGAAGAGATTTTGTCAATGCAATTTATCCATTTACCTAACAGTTTCCATTCCAATCTTTTCTGTCCAATCCTAATTGCATGAATTATCATGGACAATTCACACTTGAACCAAATGTTGTTCAAATTCCATTAGAACGCGATATCCACCGCTCTGATGAGTGCCATCATTTCAGCTTCCAAAGATGTGGTGTGCCCGCATGGGCCATAATTGCATTCCACAACCTCCCCATGATGATTCCTAAAGATTACCCCATATCCGGAAGGCCCAACACTTCCCTTGGAGGCTCCATCCATGTTACATTTCATCCATCCATTGAAGGGGGAAATCCATATCACCTCCATCATGACCCTTGGTTTGGGATAGTAACCCACAACCTTTAATCTTCTGAGTATCATGAACTCCCTGACCAAGGTGTTACAATGATAATTAATCTGTGAGCTGGCATTTTGAGTGGCCTCCAGAACGTTACTAATTTCATTGGATTCATTGAATCTTGTTTGGAGATGAATAGTGTTTTTTCTAGCCTTTCATACTGCATATATCAGTTCAGCACATGCCACCTAAAGTAATGCATTTATCTGCTCGGATTGATGAACTCTAAATAGATGCTTAATGTACTATATAGCTGAGGGAGTATAGGGATATTACATCTCAAAAATGCTAAGTAATACATTTCACAATGAAGAAGCCATGTTGTAGGACAAGAACAAGTGATAGATGTCCTATATATTCTGACTAAAAAGTTCCCACCTCGAGCATAATGAGATCCCGACTCTTTGAATGTTCACATCCATTGGGATTTTTTTATGATAAAGCCTCCAGATATGTTAAAATATGGAGGGAAGTATCTAGTTCTTATCGAGAGAGCCAATCCAACATACCTCACCTTTCAACAGGTAATTGTAGAAGCTTTTAGAGTTAAGCAGGACAACTTGAGACACTTCCCATAGCATCATATCCCCCTACTTGATCAAATCATAGCTGTCAATCATAGAAGTGATTTCATTTGGAATGTCACCTATATGTTGAAACGGATCTTTGATGGATAAAATGATGTCAATATCCTACTCTTCAGTGTTTATCTTTTCCATAAGCAGTGTGCCCGTCCATTTGGTGGACCAAAATTTCATACTTGAATCTGCATTATCCACCCAATGTGAGTGTCTCATTATTTCTCTGAACACCAAATGCAGACCAGTCCAGATTGAGGAATCCATGTATCTATACCTCCCATCAATGAGCCTTGTTAGAATTATTCTCCTCAGAAAATCAAGAGAGGATGAGTTTCTATGAATAAGACTCCCGACAAACTTGGATAGTAATGCCTGTTTAAAATAGTTTAAATTCTTAATTCATAGACTTCCCAGTTTGGTAGGCATGCTGCATGTGTCCCATTTAGCAGTGATTAGCTTCCTTTCCATCACATTTCCACTCCAAACAAAGTTTTTCATCATGGAGTTAATTTTTTTACCATAGTGGCATGACACATGTAGACCATGAAAGAATAAAAAAGTTTTTAAATAACCACATGTTTGACAGGACATACTCGTCCTGCCATTGAGAGATAATTTCCCTTCAAAGATACAAGAGTTTTTCTTATTTGGGGTATATCTTGTGAAAAGTGGGAGGCCTGAGGCTTTCCATAGAATAAAGGGGCACCAAGATGCATAAAAGGTAGGGATCCCTTCTTATTTCCAAGATAATTCATTAGTTGAGACCTCCTTTCCATTGCCATGTTCTTTCCAAAGTAGATGAAGGATTTCCTCCAGTTGATTTCCTACCCTAACACATTCTCATAGTGAAAAAGTGCATATCCTAGATGAGTGATTTTATTTATATCACCCTATATTAAAATGACAATATAATCATCAAAAAGTATGTGAGAGGGTGCAGAAAGACCTCTAGCTACTGTGATGGTTGGAAGTTTTCCATTGTCCACCATTTTCGGGAGCATCATGCTCAAGTAATCCCCAGCAATTGAAAAAATTATTGCAAAGAGAGAGTCACCCTATCTCACACCCCTTGAACAAGTAAAATATCCCACTAGTGACCCCTTAATCAGATTTGAAATGTTGGCAGATTCCACCAACTTTGTGATCCATTGAATAATTATTTCACTGGAGCCAAACCATAGAAGAATTTTTTAATAAATCCCCATTCCATTGTGTCAAAATACGTTTTTTGTCAATTTTCAAAGCCACATTGCCGCCTTGAATTGTCTTTCTCAGATAATTGAAACATTCTATGGTCTTAAGCAAGAAGCCTTGAATATTCCTACCCTTAACAAAACCAAACTAGTTCCAGGAAATAATTTTTCCTGTCACCTATGCTAGACTCTTATCCAAAAGTTTAGTAATTATTTTGTGCATGGTGTTTACAAGGGAAACTAGCCTGAATTAACCAATTCCACTTGCATTCTCCAACTTGGGTATCAGGGAAATGAATTGGGCATTGAAACCTTGAGTAAATGTCCCACCTCTGAAAAAGTGTTTAACAAGTAGGAATACCTCACCTTGAATGACATCCCAATAGCTTTTTAAGAAAGGTTTTTTTGAAACCATTAGGTCTTAGAGAGCTATATTTTTTAAGACCAAATATTGCCTCCTTGATTTCAAAATCAATCGGAATTATTGTGAGAAGATGGTTTTCCTCCTCAGTGATTAACTTAGGAATGATGTTGTCTCTAACGGGCTCAGATATAGCCCTCACATTGAATAGATTCTAATAGAATGATACAATATGTTCTGCAAGTTCTTATTTTACCTCCAAAATTCTATCTCCATCCTTTAGTAGAGAAAGGGGTATATTCACTCTTCGGACCCATTGATGTGCATTGAAGAACTTTTTGTTTCGATCCCCTTCCCAGAGACACCAAAATTTGAAATCCATTTTCTTGATATTGTGTCTGATATTTACGAGGTTATTCAGTTTTATAAAGAGCACAATCTCATGCTTCATGTCCCTCGAGAAATTAGCTCTTCTATCCTTGGCATGCATATCATGTAGGGAGATTTCAGGTCCTTCAATTTCAGAATCCATCAATCTGAATCTTTCTTTAATCCATTATTTAATATTAATCTTGAGTATTCGAAGCTTGGAAATTCATATCAAAGGTTTTTCATTACATATCAATGAGCCCCAATTCTCTTGAACAACTCTTGATCATTCCAGAAGAGAGGCACATGCATTACTGAATCTGAAAGGAATTTGTTTCCCACTATCCTTTCCAAGTAAGATAATCAGAATGGGGTGGTGATAAGAGTTGATTTTTGAAATAATAACACATGTTTTTTATTTCCATACATCAAGAATTATTTTATTGAAAAAGGATCAATCATTTCGACTTGACCTCATACCATCGAGATTTTTCATGTACCACGCGTATTTAGCACCAATGTGGTTCACTTCCACTATAACAAATTTTTGAATACATTCTATAAAGTCTCTTGAATAGGTGGCATCTCTAACTGGACCAATTTTATCATCCTCATGAAGTATGAATTTGAAATCACCCATGAAAATACATTGATCTAAGATAAAATTCTCCAGTTACTGTATTTTCCCCTATAGAAAGATCTTGTCCACATGATAGTTATGAGAAAACACAATTGAGAAAAAAAACAGTCATCCACCCTCCATAAAACTGTAGGTGATGATATGGTTTCCCACATTTATAATCTTTACAGAATCTACTTTGTGATGATTAAGAATCCAAATCCAATAATGAATTGTATCTTCACCAATAGTACCCAGAATATTGTATCCCCTACTGCAGAATAAGTTTCTCAGATTTTTGGAGTTCATCTTGTGTTTTCCAATTCCAATAATCTCTTGCTTGAACCTTCCAGTAAATATCCTGAGGTAACCTTTAATGGAAGGGTTGTCAAGGCCCTGATAGTTCCAGAAGAAAATCCCCATTTTTATGTTGATTTGGAGGCCACACCTCCTTTTTTCCCAAGGTTTCTGGGCTATTTTCTTATTGATTCTTCTTGTGATGCAGTGGCACCCGAACTCAGTGCTCTACTATCCATACCAGGATTTGGATGAGAGTTTTCTTTTGTCTCTTTATTTTCCCTTTACATTGCCTCCACTACTTCCTGAGACTCTTTAAAGTTGACATGCTTATGGTCCAACCCTCCCTCGATGATTTTATCTTCCATATCTATATCTAATTGAGTATCAATTAAGGAAAACTGAGCCTTCAATTCATCATCAATTAGGCCGATAGTGAATCCCTCCATTTGGATATCCTAAAACATGCCACACACCTCTAAGGAGAGTTCCAACATTTTCTCATTAATGTTGTCTGAGGAATTGTTATCACCAATAAGATATGGAAATTCAAATATAGCTTGGAACTTTTCCTCTTCATCCACCATCTTGGCCCAAGACTTTCCAACTACTTTTGAACATCATGCCTCTTTATCATTTGTCTATACTTCTTCATGTGCTCCCAAAGTACTTGTCTTTCTCTTTGGAACCTCCTTCCAAACAAATAAAGGTTGAGAGGGGCTGCTGATATTTTTAACCACACGACAAGATTGAAACTCATGTCCAACCATCTTACAGTGTTTGAAATATTTAGGAAAATTCTCAATCTCAAAATTTACCTCTAGCTGCTGATATTTTACATCCAAAAAAATTCATTCTGGTGGCTATAGCTCTATGTAAATTTCAATGAGGACTCTTGCATAGAGGCCCAATTCCTCATTGATAGTACTTTGATCAATCTTGAGAGAAGTTCTAATTCCTGATGCAATGTCATTCATGATTTTCGGATACCATTAAACCCATTGTCTCCCATGAATCCATATCTAGACCTAAGCTGTTGAGGGTCTTTGATTGAATGGATTGAATTTTTCATCCCATTATTACAGCCTCAAGAAACTTGGAATTAGGCTTAGATTTTCAATCCTCCAAACTATGTCAAGATCTTCTTTGCACTCCAGGATAATGTGGTAGTACCCCTTTCCAATCGGAATAATCCTCCACCAGGAGAATCGCTAGCAGTGCGAGATTCTAAATTTTAGATCCTAGATCAACCAGGGATTCCTACCTTTTTCAATGGATGATCTCCCTATTACCAAAAATCGGCACAACTCCATTTGTTGTTGGAGCACAGCCTGATCCACCTCTAATGTGATTGATCCATCCCCTGATCATTTGAGTACGGGTGCATTCGAGGGAAACAAAGCTTTGTATCCTCCTAGCCCGCCTCAATGAAAATGTGAAGAGGGAAAAAGAAACAAAAGAAAAAAAAACATATATATATAAAACAAAAACAAGCATCGACCTCTAAAAAGTACAACTACAGAAAATTAAGAGGAAATGACAAAGGGGAAATATAGATGAAAATCTAAAAAAGTTCCACAACCCAACAACAGGTGGAAAAGTAAAATAGTTGGGAGGGCCCCTCTTGTGAATCCCAAGTCACAACCACTTCACACGGTCCAAGAAACTTGTATCCAAAGTTCCTATGAAGTCATGATCAACATTTCTATCATCCATAAGGGAACAATAGGTGAGGGAAAATCCCATGTATGGGTGAGTATAAAAATACTTAGTAAGATGCCTCGAAGGCTCAAGGTAGTAGTAAGAGAATTACTAAAGAGGGAAGCAGTCAATAGAACAAGGTACAGTAAATGTAGTGCAGCTCAACATAATGAAAGAATAAATTCAGCTCATCCAAACACAAGGATCTAGAAATAGAGAGAAGTTGAACTTCTCATCAACTCTTCACTATATATAGTAGGATAGTAGACTCATCTAACCATAAGAATCTAGACATGGAAAGCATGTGGACTACCCCACATGTCTTCACCTCTAATGGACAAAGAGTATCCAAAACCAAAAGTTTTAGAACTTTAAAAAGAATATATATATATATATATATATATTCTCAATAAAATAATCCCAAATGAGATAGTAAGGGGATATCTATCTCACAACTCAGCCTAGTAAAATTGTTACAAAAAATTCTATAAGTAACCACCATTAATGACCAAAATCCCTCACATCTGCCCTGAAAGTTCAAGTTAAAGGGGATAAAACACCAAACCTTAACACTATATGCTTTGGATGGGTCAATATCCTAGGCATGATTTTAGGTTGCATCACTGGGATGTGTCTTGTCAAGGAAAGAACCCCTCTTACTTTTGAGTACAAAGGTACGTCAAAAAATGTCTCATCACTGGTTATTCAGCACACAACACTGCCCATCCCTGATAATGGGTGATATACTAAAGGGTAACTCCTGAAGAGTAAATGATGAACCTCACTGCCCAGCTCCACTGGAGGGTAAGTACTGAAGAGTAGATGGAGAACCTCCCTACCTAACCCTACTGGAGGGTAAGCCTAGATGAATAAATGACAAACCTCACTGCCCAGCCCCACTGAAGTGAATGTATGGAAGAGTAGTTGGTGAACCTAACTGCCTAGCCCAACTGGAGGGTAATCTTGGAAAACAACACTGCCATCATCAAGAATCTCCTAAAGTAGGTGTTATACTCTAAACATCGAGCATCGTATCTCAAAATCCACTATGGAGGTAACCATCACATTATATGTGAAAAACACTCATGATAGGCTACTCGCAGGCCAAAAATCAAGTTTAGAAGAAGGAGATACCAGAGGTAGAATATTCATAAAGTGGTAGATGAAATGTGTGGGGGCCACACAACATATGAACCCACTTCATCATCTGGCAGGGTACCCAGCCACACTTGTGTACCAAATTGTGATCAAGTACCCACAAGTCGTGCCAGTGTACTTTGAGAGTAAATGGGACCTATGGCTAAAAGGCTGATGACCATGCATTGGTCATCATTGATCCGAAGGGTGAGAACATAATTTTACTATAATATCTCCTCAAATGGCTTCTGATAACCAAAAAGATCACACCATTTTGATCCTTTTGAAAAAAACACCTAGGATTGACTATTCATTCACCTAAATTGGCCTCCCGGTTAAGGAAATACATTTTCAGCACTGTTCATGAACGATGATCTGTGGGACCCATGCCATGATCTTGAAACACATCAAAAGGATTGTGACATTATAATCATATCGGACAAGAACATGGGATTTCCTATTCATTCATCCCGAATAAACACATAATTAAAAAGTGACATTTAACAAAAAACTTCCAAAACGGGGCTCATGGGGCCAACAACTCAAAATTAGGTTAAATGACCCAAAAATTATCTTGAAATTTCCACCTCAACTCTAGGGTCACAACTCCTCAGATGACACATCAATCGGACGTCGAATGCAGATGTACAGTCCGATGAAAGTTTCCTGAATAATAATAATTATATTACTATTATTAAAATCATACGTTTCATGCCCCTCGAGAATCTATCCCAAAACAAAATGTTCCCAACATTCCTCAAAATTATCTTCTATTTAATTGGAACAAGTGGCCTCAGACAACACACAAAATGAACTCTTCGTTTTGGTGGTATGAGCATTTGAAGTCTGCCTGGCCTGATCGGGCCCAATCTGGCAGGACCAGCCCCGTTTGGCTGGTCCACCCCATCTGGGATGGCCCGCACTGGTTGGATTGACTCTACCTGTAGGCTAGTAACAGGCCACCACACCTCTAGGTCACCCCACTCACACTGACACTCTTTGGATGCAACCCACTGGCTACGACCTCCACTACGCAACAACGTTGCCACTGCCAATGCCAGCAACCATCGGTGCCACACCGGTGGTCCTTCCCCAGACAACCAAAAACACCCAAATTTCCCAAATATAGATCCGAGACTAGATAGGACTCCCAAGGACATGATATTCACATCACCAACCTTCTCTTGACAATCCTTTGACTTTTCATCTTGGTTAAAAGTAACTCACTCTTCCCCTCAATGTTATGCTTCCTCCAGCACCCAAAACAAAAAACTATCATAGATAAGGAATCCTTGGATTACTAACTTCACATATCAGCGATCTTACTGACATTTTTATATAAATTCATCATGGTAAAAAGTTGGCCGATGAAAAACATGAAGGATAATGAAGAATGGATGATTCAGAAATTAAACGATCAATGACCTTTGATTATTTGGCCATCGATGAAGGTTTTCAATGAAGTGAAGATAAACAGAAAAAATTTTAAAAAATGAAAATTAAAAAGTGGAGCTACAGAATCCAAACTAGAAATAAAACCTCAAATATAGATCTGTTGTTGTTTCTAATGTGTTATGATCTACTAGATCCTGCATTTTCATCATGATCCTATCAATTTTGGATATAAAATCACCGCTAGCTAGAGCTCCACCATCTTAGAGAGAAATGAGATAACTTTGGATCATTTCTCAAAACTCTTATTTATGGGAAACTATCCACGGTTTCGAAATCTGAATCTCCCGCACCCTCTCAACTGAGGTCCCCTTAGGTAAAACACCTTGTTATGAACTCAAAGGAGGTCTCATATTTCTAATCTGAGTCCCCTTTGAGAAGTTATTCGACGTAGTGTTTCAAATAAAACAAGTTTTTTAATTATTTTATTCACACTTTTTCTTAATGGGACTTTTTCTATAGAAGGATTGGTTGGAAAAAATATATACCTCGAATAGGGAAAGAATCATGTTCCGGAATTAACCGGGGCCTCTAATTTCTGATCCGAGCTACCATTTAACAGATGTTGTAATTCTTTCTATTAAATGGGTTTATTAATAAATTAATTCATCCATATAATGTACCACTAATGATTGATATGTCTTAATATCCTACCCATACATATGTTATGTCGTTCCATGGGTAAAATATGCTTTTTGGACCCAACCATGGTCTCAGATTCGTGATTCGATCAACCTCCTCAGAGATATCACATTTCTGTCATGTGAATAGTATTAAAATACGTAATATTTTTTATAATTTATTCTAGGAACACTATGTCTCATAATTTCTTATCGAATAATCTCTCAGCACTGAAAATATATGTAGAAATATTTCAGAGTCTATTGAGGTGAAAATTGGGTCTCTACATCATTTCCTTTTTTATGATTTTCATCCCCAAAAATAAAATATAGGGAAAAAATTCAGGGTACTGAGCCTGCTCTTAGCTCCCACTTTCCCAGGAACTCTCTCATGGACATTTTCATGCTGTCAGACCACATGAACCTAAGGTATTGTCTATCCTCGTAAGGTTCTCTCTTGCTGATGACATGCGAATAAAACATGCACACATCTTTTTAGATGTTACACATGGAGAACATCATTCACCCGCTCCATATCAGGTGTTAGGAAAGGTGGTCGGAAATCTCATTAGCCTCTGCATGATCCTGAAATACCTGATGAAATTTGGAGGCAACATGTCTCCCTGACCAAAAAGAAATATGAATTCCCTCAACAAATCCTCCAATACCTAGATAGTACACTCGGTTTTCCCATTATTTCGGGGAAAAAAGATCATACTCATCTACAATTGCGTCCTGAATGCCTCCTATAGGCCCCTCCACAATTGGGATGTAAACTTCACATCATGATAAGAGGAAATTTTTTAGGGTATTCTATGAATTCGAATGATCTCCCATACATACAACGTCCCCAAACACTCCACTGAACTATACTTCCTGATAACAAGGAAGTGTTCTGACTTCATGAGTCGGTCTACTGAAACCCATATGTCGTCATAGACCTTTGTTGTGTGCATAATCCCTATGAAAATGTTATTGGATATACCATCCCATTTCCAATCAGGGATTTCAAGAGGCTGCAACATCGCCTAAAACTCAGTGCTCTGCCTTCACCTGCATCGTAACGGGAACCATTTTTTGTCCATAGACCAGAGGTATCATTATTCCCTCCTTCAGAATATCTATATGGTGTGTCACCTATGGATATCAGATTCACTCAAATATCTTAGTCAGTGTATCAAAATTTATACTCTCTTACATGCTCAAAAAGTGAAGGATTCAACACCATCGACTGATGAAAATTGAACTCTACTACTCCACCAAGGTCGGCTATAGGGAAGTTAACTCCTATGAAACTTCTACTAGTATCACAACATGAGTGTTTAGGTCTCTCTGAGAAAAGACATACCTGAGACTCAAGTGGTCTAAGCAAGGCTCAAAAATTATCCTAGAAGATATCACCTCTACAATTTCAAGGAGAGGACTACTACTGCCAACTCCATATAGTGAGTCCCACAGTTCTGTTTGTGGGGGTGTTCATCACCTAGACCTGTACTTGATAACTATTGTATTAAGACATGACATTGGGCATGCAAGGAACAAAAGAACAAGTTAGGAGAGTAAACTCATCCAAGCATGATAGGATAGACATAAAAATCATTTGGAATACCCCTCATGTCTTTTCCCCTCTTGGAAGGAGAGTAATCCCCAAAACAAGCACTGTGCTTAACCCACTAGTGGAACCTCAAGAAAAAGGAGGTCATGTAGAAAAAACTCCACTAGCAGTTCTAGTACCTACTCCGACACTTCACTACACAACCCCACCCATGAATTCAAAAGTGAGAGGGACTCATCCACCACACCTCAATACTATCCTCTTTGGTTTGAACTGAATCTCCCTCACGGTTTTTATCACCTCACAAAAAATGCTTCGTGGTTGGGGGAGAACCCCCCATCCTTATGCTTTTAAATATACATTTAACAACACCAACACATCGTTACAATGACGCCCCACATCACCATGGTAAAACATCACGCAATAAGAAGGGAGTAAAGAGTACCTCACATAGTTTCTAAAAATTTATACTCCAAAGATGTAGAAAAGACACAGAACGTGCCTCTTATCATCTCGTGTGATACAAGGTTGTAGATATCTAAAGAATCCATATTCCCATGGCCCTAACCTCCATCTCCCTGATCCTGACATGGGAATCCTGGTGGTGGTTAATGGACCCCACTATTCCATCCACTAACCATAGTTCTTCATTATCCTCTGATAATACTTCCTCTTTGGGGACCACTCTATCCTCACTTGGGAGATCCCTGACCACGGTACCGCCTCTACCATGGTGTTCCATCTACCAACTGTCTGGAAAACATAGTAGGCCTGGTTAGGTAGTCTCGTTCCATGTGACCTCGCCCATCACAAGCATAACATCGGTCCTGCCCAAGCTGTTGCAGTTCCCTTCATTGTACACTAACCATGTGCCAGAGTCTCATCATGGGGAGGTATCCTATGAAGATACCCTACCAACTGATTCCCTCTAGATACATAATACACCCCAAATCTATTTCACCCACTTCCAAAACCGAAAAAATGGTGCCCCAATGACATAATGATCTCTTTCTCTAGTGCTCACTTTTTCACCTAAAAAAGGTGGAGATTCACAAGGGCACTACACTGGATCGATTCACCTCTACGGAGACTCTTCTCAAGATTCTCTTCCTAGAAGTAGTCATTATGGATCTTGTCTAGAGTGTTGTATTCATGGTTTATGAACTGATTCACGTACCCAGTCACCATTATCCCCCTCTTGGAGTTTTAGAAGCACCTGAATCTAGATGGAGCATCAACATGAGGGGTAGTACTCCTCATAGAACAGTGGCTGGATGTTATCCCACATGTGTATTGACTCATCGTGTATCATAGTAACTAGACTCCACCAACATCTAGCTGCTTTGTGTATAATACTGGGTAGAAAATACACCTTTTGATCTATCAGTGTTCGAACAAGACTAAAGAGGTGAATCACCGACTCTAGCCAAACCTCGACTTCTTGAGAGTCTGACTTACCATAGAACCTCAACAGTCTCTATCTCTGTAACTCACAGAGTGCACTAATCCTATACACATCCTCATCCGACTCTATTGGGGATATCTACTAATCAACAGGTGGAGGTGTTTCTACCTACCCACATGGAGAAAGGGGATTATATTATGGATCCTAAAATGAGACCTCGTCACTCAAATAATTGTTGTCGTGAACTAAAGCTAGTATCTTGGATGGTTGTCATCGTGGAGGTCTCCTGAATCTAACCATGGAGTACCATGGTTAAGAGAGTATATATATATATATATATATATATATATCAACAACGATGGGTAGATCACTCTAGAAGGACAGTAAAATACTCAATCATATATGACTCATGTACTAATGTTCCGTGTAACAAGTGTTTCAGCTTGCTGAGTTGACAAGAGGGTAATCAGGGTCCTAGTGAATGGTTATGTTGGCCACCACACCATCACTAGGCTCCCTGGAATATGAATTGCTTTCTAGATATGCTGAAACTGTTTCCCTAAAACCAATCAAGAAATATTTAAGGAAAAGACTTAACAACATACCAAGGGTCAAACCACCTATGATACCACTATGTCATAACATGACCTGTACCGGGGCTCAAGCCATAACCATGTCAGTCCCACCTCCACAGGCCAGGGGTGGAAACTAGAGTCGAAGGCACAACAACTCGGGGAGGCCTTTTTTGAAGTACCTACACACACACACACTACCAACTCAATAAAAATGTTCATAGGGAGAAATAAAAAAAGATTCAAAATTGTTATATATAAACCAAAAACATTCATCTACCTCTAAATAGTACTTGTACAGAAATGTAAGAATAAAAGATATAGGGTAAATATGCATGCCCATCTAGAAAGGTGACAAAACCTTATAATAGGTGGAAATGTAAAATAGTTGGGAGAGCGCCACTCCTGAATCCAAAGTCACGACCAGCGCACACAATCCAAGAACCCTGTATCCCTTTCTCCACTAAATTCATGATCAACCTATTTGTTTTATATAAGGGTACACCATGTGTAAGAAACGACCAAGTAGGGTTGAGTATAGAAATACTTAGTAGGATTCCATGAAGGCTCAAGGGTGAAGTAAGAGAAGTACTAAAGAGGGATGTAGTCGATTGAACAAGGTACAATAAAAGAAGTACATATCAACCCAACAAAGGAGTAAATTAATCTCATACAAAAAAAGTAGTTATAAATTGTGTGAAGGTGAACTTCTTGAAAATTATTTTCTACCTATAGTAGGTGAGTAGACTCATCCTACCACGATAAGCTAGTAACGGAAAGCATGTGGCATACCACGTGAGTCTGTGCCTCTTCAGGAAAGAAAGTATCCAAAACCCAAGGAGTGGGAACTGAAAAAAGAATATATATATATATATATATATATATTTATAGTCAAATAATCACAAATGATAGAGTAAGGGGATCTATCTCTCATAGATAATCCCAAAAAAGAGCCTTAAATAGTTCCAGATGTAACCACTAATGATTCCCAGCATCCCTCACGTCGACCTAGAACACACAAGTCAAAGGGGATCAAACACCACACATTGATATTATCCACTTTGGATGGGTCTGTCCCATCCACATGATTTTATGTCGCGTCACCAGGACACGTCTTTGTGGGGAAACCTCCCATTTACTCATGAGTCCAATGGTACATCAAAACATGTATCCTCACTGATTCGTCTTCAAACACCACTAGCTAGCCCTGTGGAAGGGTGATACGCTGGACGGTAATACTTGAAGAGTAAATGGATAACCTCACTACTATGCCCCATTGAAGGGTAAGAAATGAATAGTAGTTAGTGAACCTCACTCCCTGTAACGTCCCGGATCCAGGTTCCACTCAACGGGTTCCCCAAACCTGGTTGGTCACATGACCTCAAGCGTAATTTCCCAAATGCTAGAGGCTTCCAACTAGCAGCGAGCGCCTAGGTCTGATAGTGGGGAAACAATGCCCTCATTTTTCAAAGTGTAGCGTAGCGGAAATAAATATAAACATACAACAGCGAAAGCAATAAACAACACTAAAGCTGAAATAGATAGAATACTGAAGTAAAGAAAGACCAAAAATCATATATAATGATGCAATATGTCCCTAAGTCTAAGAACACAACCAAAACAGGATACACTGCAATCTGAACAATACAATACAAGGGAAAAATATAGAAAGAAAAATAAAACAATTCAACAGGAAATCCACAGCATCGCATGCCTATGCTCAGTCCCATGCTCTCCTATGCCTCTATAACAATCAATTACCTATATAGGGACCCTTTCCCTTATCCAGACCTACATAAATATAATTTGTTTGGGCCCAAGACATGAACAAAAAAGGGTGTGAGAAATAAATCCCAGTAGGAAACCACCAAAGGCCCATGCCCAATTGATAGTGAATTTGTGCAATAGTATTGTGCAGTAATAGAATTGCAGTAAACTAGAATGTACTCAAAAAAGAAACTCCTACTAGTTCCATTTCCATTTAATTATTATTTAACAATTTAGGATACATGAATTATAATTTCCTGAGACTCATCCTCAGTCAAAAATCTCCTAACATGTGCTGCAAAAAAACTACAACAAGCTATCTAACATGTACAAGGTAAAAAAAATAAAAATCTTGTGCTTTAGCTTGGTAGGTATAACATGTGACATCACCACAGTGAATATAAAAAGTAAATAGAGTCCTCATACATGCAAAACCTTACCCTCGGGTAAATAAAATCAAAACCCGCAGGTGGTTTTCCTTAGGATAAACGATTATTTCCCTCACTAATGAGGTATTTCCCTCAGGCCCAGAAGTAATGTCCTCACACTTATGAAAATTTTCCCTCAGGATAAATGAAACACTTTCCCTCATGCTAAAGAAACATTTCCCTTAAGCTAAATAGGTAACCAGACAGATCCCAATGCACAACAAGCAATTCATATAAGTTCCTCTCATGAAAAATCAAAAAATGTTATAGAAATGGCATACCCTCAGGTATCTAGGCCAAAGTGCTAAAGAGGGGGGAAACGCACCCAAGGGGTGGCCCTGGATCCAAGCAATGATCCCACACATTAGTTATACATATTCTTGAAATTACCTATGCAATTATAGGCATTTAATTAATCAATCCCTCAGCCATACGACACCCCAAACATGGGCGCGTTACACAATGGTACACAAAAACAACCTGACAAATGGAATTAAACAACATACCACCTACCTTGATCTCCTCATATCAACATACGTGAACGACGCCTTCCGAAATGTCCATGAACAATGTATATCTGGGATAGAATATTTCCCGTTCAAACTCAAATAACTTCCTATAGAGGAAGAATTGGAAAGAAAGACTCATGAAGAGGTAATAACTCACTAGCACGGTTCAAACATGATTAACGACGGAAGAATCTGATTCCCAGTGTGCGATCGGGAGCTCCTACAAGCTATGACTTCCTCTCCTCATATCCAAACATGTCCACTACCTCCTCTGCCAAATGAGGAGGCTACTACCCATTTTAATCTAAAACAACAGACTACACGGTGTGCACTCTCAAGTAAACAATGTGTAGTTTCATTATTTAACTATTCCTCTAGTAGCTAATTTTCCCTGCACATACTATTCATCTATCAACATGAGTACACGACTTGTATTTTTGAATATATGGTGTGTAGTGCTGCTTAGCTAGCGGCTACTACCACCGCCTTACTATTCACCTGCCGACTGATTATATGGTGTTTTTATACTATGTACACAGTGTGTAGTCAATTTTTTACACCCTTCATCGCCGATAGGCCTACACGCCATGTGTACTCTTCCCACACGGCCAAAGTACACGGTGTGTTCCCACAAAATTTGGGATTTTCCAAATTTTCCTTATTTTATCAAAACCACTAATGGAAAAAAGGAAAACAAGAAACTCATACCTCAAGAATAAGAATCGGGTTCTTACAAACTTCCCCCCTTAAAGAAATTCGTCCCTGAAATCCCCTTCCAAGTGTGGTGAAGATAAAGCTCAGAACAACTCTGGCCACTGAGCACGTACGTCAATATCCCGCCCCCATGTTTTGTCCTACACTCATCCATGCTTCTAGAGCACTCGTATGAGAGGAACTGACTGGCCTCGGAGAACCTTCGTGCTTCTATAAAAAATATGAATCAGATGATCCTCAAAGGATGCAGCAATCTGAATCTCAACCCTCTTGGGATGAAAAAAATTAGATGGGTCTGAGTGATAACGGTGCAGCTGAGATACATTGAAGATGCCATGCATGGCCCAGTACCACTGTGGTAACTTCAACTGATAGGCAACCGGCCTGACTCTCTCCAGAATCTCAAACGACCCCACATACCTCAGTGAAATTTAACCCTATCTCCTGATCCGCATGTGTCCCAACCTTGGTGAAACACAAAATAAAACCTGATCCCCAACCACGAACTCTAGTGGTCATTTACGGTGACCATCATAAGTTATTTGATGAGGCTTTGTGGTAGCCATCTACTTTTGAATCAACTGGACATGCTCTGAAGTCTCCTACATGAGACGTGGTCCCAGTAAAGCTGCCTCACCTGCTTCCAACTAGCACAACGGTGGTCGGAATGGACAACCATATAAATCCTCGTAAGGTTCCATCTCAATAGTTTCCTTAAATATATTATTATAGGAAAAATATACCAGGGGTATGTTATTCTCACAAGATCCCCCAATGTCCTGGATGCATGCACACAACATGTCCTCTAGAACCTGTATCGTACGGTCTAACTGGTCATCGGTCTGAGGGTAGTAAGCTGTGCTCAAAAGAACCTGTGTACCTAGTTCCCCCTAAAAACTCATCCAGAAACGAGATGTAAAATGACTGTCCCTATCTAAAACGATATAACAAGGGACCCCATGAATACGTACTACCTCTTGGATATACAACTTCTCGAGCTCATCAACATCAAAGGTATCCTTGATCATAAAAATTGAGCTACCTTCATGAGTCTTTCCACAAAAACCCACATGAAATCATTGCCTTGATGTGACCTTAGAAACCCGGTCATGAAATCCATAGTGACATCATCCCATTTCCACTATGGGATGGGTAATTGTTGTAACAGTTCGACCGGCCTCTGATGCCCCGCCTTCACCTGCTGACAGGTGGAACATCTCGCAACAAAACCAACTACCTCTTTCTTCATACCCGGCCACCAATACTGACGTCTCAAGTCATCGTACATTTTGGTAACCCTAGTATGTACAACCCAAAATGAAGCATGAAACTCCAACATCATCTCCTCACGTGTTTTCCCTGGAACCCACACTCATCCATGGACACACAGTACCTCATCATTGCCTATCGTCCAACCAGGAGGAGGGTCCTCACATGCCACTGAATCCTATAGAACTAGGCCTTATGAGTCTGATAGATGTCTCATCCTCACTCTATCTAGGAGGGTTGAAGTCATAGAAAAGGAAGAAATATAGGTTCTCCCCTGACTATTGTTCACCTCCAAATGAAACTCAGAGAACAAATCCATAAGCTGCAACTCACCACTGGCCTCCTGCACTGCCTGTATCTGAATCCTCAGGCTCAGTGCATCAGCAACTGCATTGCCCTTACCAAGTGTATAGTAAATCTCAATGTCGAAGGACCGAAGGTATTCAACTCACCTTCGCTGTCTCAAATTTATGTCATGCTGGGTAAAGTTTTACTTGAGACTTTTGTGGTCCGTAAACAACACAAAATGTTCTCCCAAGAGATAATGTCTCCAACAACGTACCGCATGAACAATAGCTGCCAACTCGAGATCATGTGTCAGGTAATTCCTCTCATGTGGCCTCAACTACCAAGACCCATATGCAACTACTCGATCACCCTACATCAACACTGCTCCCAGCCCAATACCCAATGCATCACAGTAAACTGTATAGATTTTCCCTTGCTCTGGAATTATCATGACTAGTGCTGATGTCAACCTTCCCTTCAGCTCCTGAAAGGCTGTCTTGCAAACTTCTAACCAAATTAACTTCACACCCTTCTTAGTAAAACCTGTCAACGGCGCTGCTAAGCGGGAGAAGTCTTTTATAAAGCACATGTAGTAACCATCCATCCCCAAGAAACTACGTATTTCAAACACGTTCTTAAGCAGCTCCCAGGATACTATTTCTCTCACTTTTTCTATGTCTACTGCAACTCCTAACTCTAAGATGACATGACCAAAGAAGTGTATCTAGTCCATCCAAAAGTGCCACTTTGATAGATTTGCATATAGCTGATTATCTCTCAGTGTACTCAGTATGATCTCAAGATGGGTGGAATGATCATGTCGAGTATGAGATTACACAAAGATATCGTCCATAGAGACTACCATGAATGAATCCAGATAAGGTTGGAACACACGATTCATCAGATCCATGAAAACTGCTAGTGTGTTCGTGAGTCCGAATGGCATGACCAAGTACTGGAATAGACCATATCTGCTCTGAAAATATGTAAGCGGTATATCCGATGGTCTAATGTGTAACTAATGATATCTGGATCTCAAGTCAATCTTCAAGAACACTCGTGATCCTCGAATATGATCAAAAAGTTCATCAATCCTTGGTAAGGGATATCAGTTCTTGACCATCAACTGGTTAAGATTCTGATAATCCACACAAAGTCTAAGGGTACTGTCCACCTTCTTTGCAAACAGGACAGAAAAACCCCAAGGAGAAGTACTGGGTCGAATGAAACCCTTTTCCTATAACTCCTCCAAATACCTCTTGATCTCTTGGAACTCTGGTGTAGCCATCCTATAAGGAGGAATGAACATCGGTGCTGCCCCTGACACTAGTTCAATAGAGAAATACGCCTCTTTCTTTGGATGAAGACCTGAAAAGTCATCAGAGAAGACATCCTTGAAATGATCAACTACTGGAGGGAAATCTTTTTGACATGTTCCCTGGTCATCCAGATATAAACTCGCAATCTAGGCTATCACTCCACCTCGCCCACGATGCTCGGGTCCAGCTCGGCTCACCTAGACATCCCATTCTCCCTTGTATAGAAACTCTCCACCCTCTGGTGACATGAAACTCACCCTGCGAGGATAGCAATATACAAAGGCTTGAAAGGGTACCAACCAGTCCATCATGAGAATGACATCATAGCTCCTCATCTCTAAGACATAGAGGTCCCATAGTAAGTGACACCCACCAACCTCTAGGGGCACTCCCTGTACTGGCGTACACCAGCCATTCTAGTCCCCAACAGAGTGTTTAGCATCATGACATCAGAAGGCGAAGAAACACAGAGCCCAAGGCTCTACAAAATGGGCATAGATATAATTCTATGAGTAGCACCCGTATCGAAAAGTACAGAAGAAAAAACTAAAGAATCATGAATAGTACCTTTGACAGTAGAAGGGTTGGGATCCTACTTTTGTTGGGTCTGTTGCACTACATATTCTTGCCCAGTGTCGCGACCATGCGACACAGCTTGGCTACCCTGAGCTGACCAGCCCTCCTGTCTCTGAGATCTTGGTGTCTAGCTACCACAACCATGCCCACCACCTCTTCCTATACATCCCGATGTATTAAAATTCCCTGAATGGTAAAAAGATGCTGGCCCTACTCCTCTACGCGGAGTCTGCACATAACCCCTCTCACTTTCCACTAGAGGAAACACCCTGCAAAAGTGCTTTAGATGACTCGTCTTGCTCAAAGCTCAGCACTCCACTAGGTCACGTTGACACTGAGGTATCTTGTGCCCTTCTTTACCACACTAGTAGCATATTACCTGGCCACCTGAAAAATTATTATGGCAAGTACTGCCACCATGATAGAAATCCATATTCCTCTTCCTCTTACCGGTAGAAATAGTACTAGAAACTGGTGTCGAACAGCCTTGTCCTGCACCACTAGCTTCCCACAGGTTCCGCTCAGTAATCAGTGTCTGGTTCACAATAGCATGTATTTTAGGCAACCTAAAAATGTTCCACAGTGCTCGGATGTCATATCAAAGACCATCCCCAAAGCGTCGAGCCCTCAATGTCTCATCACCCACTAGAACAGGTGAAAAATACTGTAGCTCAGTGAAGCGGGCAGAATAGTCCATCACTGACATGGCACCCTGCTGCAGATTCATGAACTCTCGAGCCCGATCGTCTGGTAGTGTCTCCGGAAAGAAAAAGTCATCAAATATTGCCTAAAAATATTCCCACACCATGTCTCTTTGATGCTCGGTCTGGGTGGTAACATCCCACCATATCTTGGCAGAATCATGCAGCATGTATATTGCGAGATTTACCTTCCACCCTAGAGGCATCTCAAGATGTTCGAAGATAGTCTACATAGAACCTAGCCAATACTCTTCAACCTATCGTCTGCCATCCCCTAAAAACGTAGGTAGATGCTGCTTGTGGAATATATGAGTTAGATCTACCATAGATGTGGTAGCCAGTGGTGCTCCCTAGAAGGTCTGCATAAACCGCATGAATCCTTAATGAAACTGTGCATCAGTTCCTGTGTCTGGTATAACAGTTGGCGCCACATCTGGCTCTGCTGGAGGATCTATTAGTAGCCCATGGCCTACCATCTCTAGATTATACTCTTTGACGCACTCTTGGCGAACAACTCGAGGTCATCTCGGCGGCATGACTCTACAAGGTCAAACACACGCCTTTAGATCAAAATTATAAAGGACTAAGAACCGAAAGCTTAAAGAGGGACAAGGAAAAGAAAAGTTTCAATTTTTAAAAAACAAGGATACATGACATGTATAATAACTACACAATGTGTTCTCGTAAGCCTTTCACATGGGTGTGTACCTCTGCCTAAACTGGTCATGTAACACCCCAACACATGGCATGTTGTCCACACACACGATTTGTACTTGAATATTTCTTCCCCTTCCTGTGTCCTTCTACATGATTTAGCCACATGGCTCTCCTTTAATTGAGACTACACAGTGTGTATAAGATCTACACGGCGTGTACTAGACGAGCTTCACTGACCCATGTTGTCTGTTACACGACTGGGTACACATCTCAGACTACACAGAGTGTTCCAGATAGACACGACATATACAACTCAGATTCCAACTTCCCATGTTGTTAGTGACACGACCAACTAATCAGTTGACACTACACGGTGTGTTACACTCGCACACGGTGTGTACACCACTCCGTCTCCCCAGCCACATGGCCAAGTCCACACAGTCTCTCACCAGTCAAGACTACATGGCATGTCCCTCAGTTACCCAGTGTGTACACAGTAGGGTAACACCGACCACGGTTGTTAGTTACACGGCCGGATACACTGGTCTCACTACACGACATGTTCCAGATGGACACGGCGTGTACATGAAAGGATTACACCGACCCGTGTTGTTTGTTACATGTGCGGACACATGGTCGACACGCACGGCGTGTACAATCGGTACACGACATGTTCCCTCTAGAACTTACCCATCCCGTGTCTCTGTCCACTCGGCCTATGACACAGTTAGAGACTACATGACGTGTACTTAGGGTACACGGTGTGTACTTAATTTTTTTTCTTTTCTTCTTGAACAGAAGAGTACATGGTGTGTATTCAAAAATACACGGCGTGTATTCTAGGTTTTTTTCAGATAGTAAGCCTTAGAAACTATTATGGATCCCAGAAAAACACTGAAACCAACACCTATCTACCAAATTCCAATTCGTGAGGACCCATACTCCCTGTGAATCAATGTTTGGCATCTTATACATGTTATAAACAAGGTAAACAGTCAATGATCCACCAAATTCTGGTCAATGAGGGCCCATACTCCTCAAGAACCAAAGTCTGGCGTTCATTCTAGAAAACCTAACATAAATATACACTATCAAATATCAGGTATTTTATCAATTCATCTATCACAACAAAATGCATTTACTAGAATGGCATCTATCATAACAACATGGAATTTATAATGCACCTATATGGCATGGAAACTATGCCTGGAATGTGATTCTAACATGTTATTAAATGATTCATGTGATGTCATACCCTCATTTCATCGGATTGCAACTAAATATAACCCAGCTATAAAAATATAAACATCACACCACAATTACGTCACCCAAAGGTGAAAATCAAATCAATTGTAATAATCATAAACAAAAAATAACAATTTAATTCGAGGCAATCTGGAATTTACCTGTACAGGGGGTAGCTACTCCCAGTCACAGTCATTACTGAATCCCTTAACTATCTATCTTTCCATCGTCTCCAAAGAGTAACATAACTCAGAGAAAAGAACGCCCTCTGATGACACTTTGTAACATCCCGGATCCGGGTGCCACTCAATGTGTTCCCCAAACCCGGTTGGTCACATGACCTCAAACACATTTCCCCAAATGCCGGAGGCTGCTGACTAGCAGTGAGGGCCTAGGTCTGATAGTGGGGAACTATGCCCTCATTTGTCAAAGTGTAGCGCAGTGGAAATAAATATAAACATAAAACAATAGAAGCAGTAAACAATACTAAAGCTGAAATAGACAGAGTACTGAAGTAAAGAAATACCAACAGTCATATATAATGATGCAATATGTCCCTAAGTCTAAGAAAGCATCCAGAACAGGATACAATGCAAAATGAACAATACAATACAAGGGAAAAATACAGCAAAGAAAAATAAAACAGTGCAATAGGAACTCAACAGCATCGCAAGCCTAAGATCGGTCATATGCTCTCCTACACCTCTACAACAATCAAGTACATGTATAGGGACCCTTTCCCTTATCCAAACCTGTAGAAATATAATCAGTTTGGGCCCAAGACATGACCCAAACATGGTGTGAGAAATAAATCTCAGTAGGAAACCACTAAAGGCTCGTGCCCAACTAAAAGTGAATTTATGTAATAGCATTTTGTAGTAATAGAAATGAAGTAAACTAGGAAGTACTAAAAAAACGCTACTCCTACTAGTTCCATTTCCAATTAATTATTATTTAACAATTTAGAATAAGTGAATTATAAATTCCCGAGACTTAGACTCAGCCGACAATCTCTTAAACAGTGCCACAACAAAACTACAAGAAGCCATCTAACAAGTAAAATATAAAACAATACCAAGAATGTGCATTAGATTCGTAGGTATAACAAGTAAAATCACCACAATGAATATAAAAAGTAAATAAATACTTTAGTCATGCAAAACCTTACCCTCAGGTAAATAGAATCAATACCCACATGTGATTTCCCTCAGGCTAAATGAATATTGCTCTCAGGCATGAGGTATTTCCCTCAGGTACAGAAGTATTGTCCTCAGACATACAAAACATTTCCCTCAGGATAAATGAAACACTTTCCCTCAGGCCAAACAAACACTGTACTCAGGATAAATAGGTAATCGGGCCGATCCCAGTGCACAACAAGAAATTCATATAAGTTCCTCTCAAGAGAACATCAAACATGTTAAATAAATGGCATACCCTTGGGTATCCTGGCCAAACAGCTAAACAGGGGTAAAGACACCCATGGGGTGGCGTCGGATCCAAGAAATGATCCCAAACAATAGTTATACATATTTCTGAAATTACCTATGAAATTCTAGGCATTTAATTAATGAATTTATCATCGATAGGACACACGAAACATGGGTGCGTAACACAATGGTATACAAAAAAAACACGACAGTTGGAATTAAACATCAGAATGCCTGCCTTGATCTCCTCTGATCAATATAAGTCAACGAAGACTTCCGAAACATCCAATAACAACATTGATTTGGGATAGAATATTTCACATTAAAACTCAAATAACATACCTTAGAGAAAGAATTATAAATAAAGACTCACTGACAGGGAAGAACTCATCTACATGGTTCAAATGTGATTGACGTCGGAAGAATCCGATTCCCAGTGTGTGATCAAGAGATCCTCCAAGCTCCGACCCCTATCCCGAGCTCCAAACACGTTCACTATATCTTCTACCAAATAAAGAGTCTACTGCACGTTTATAGCAAAAAACAGACTACACAGCATGTACTATCAAGTACACGACATGTACTTTCATCATTTAACTGTTTCTCTGGTGGCTACTTTTCACCGCGCGTACTATTCGACTATCGACATGAGTACACGACATATATTTTTGAATACATGGCGTGTACTGCCGCTCAGTTGGTGGCTACTCCCACTGCCTGACTGTTCACCTGCTGATTGATTACACGGCGTGTATATACTAAGTTCATGGCGTGAAGTTAGTTTTTTACACCCTTCATCACCAACAGGCCTACATGCCCTGTGTACTCTTCCCACAAGGCCAAAGTACACGATGTGTAGAAAAGTACATGGTGTGTACCCAATGAAATTGGTATTTTCCCTTATTTTCTTTATTTTAGCAAAAACACTAAAGGAAAAAGGAAAAGGAGAAACCCGTACCTAAAGAATAAGAACCGGGTTCTTACACTGCCCATCCTAGCTGGAGGGTATTCCTGGGTTAATAAACGACGAAACTCAGTGCCTAGTCCCGCTGGAGGGTAAGTCATGAAGAGTAGTCGGTGAACCTCACTGCCCAGCCCTGCTGGATAGTAATCCCAAAAAACATAACTGTCATCATGAAGTGTCTCCTTGGGTATGATTTACACTCGGAACATAGAGCGTTATTTCAAAAAATCCACTATGGAGTGCACCATCACATTCTACGTGGAAGAACACTCAGGATAGTATACTCATGGGTCAAAAATTCGAGTTCGGACGAAGGAGATACGAGAGGAAGAAGATTCGTAAAGTGGTACATGACACGTGTGGGGACCAAACAATGTGTGATCCCACCTCATTATCTGACCGTGTACGTAGATATAATTGGATACTAAGCTGTGATCAATTACACAAAAGTCATGACAGTGTACTCCCAGAGTACATGGCTCCTCCAGCCAAAAGGTTAACGAGCACATGTTGCTCATCATTGATATGAAGTGTGAGAATGTAATTTTACTATAATTCCTCCTCAAACGGCCTCTGATAACCAAACAGATCATGCTTTCATGATCCTTATGGAAAAACATATTGGATCGACTATTCATTCACCAGAATCAGACTCTCAGTTAAAGAACTAAATTTCACAACATTGCGCATGAACGGTGCTATGTGGTACATAGGTCATGATCATGAAAGACATCAAATGGATTTCAACATTGATATCCTCTCGGAAAAGCACACAAGATTGGATATTCATTCATCCCAAATGGACACCCAGTGAAAAAGTGACATTTCATCGCAAATGCAAAAAACAAGGCTCATGGGGGCTACACCTAAAAATTTAGTTTAAGTGCCCAAAATTAGTCTTGAAAATTCTACTTGAACTTCAGGGTCACAGCGCCTCTAACGGTGCATCAAAAAAATGTCGTATATAGGCGTAAAATCCAATGCAAGTTTCCAAAATAATAATAATAATAATTTTATTATTAAAATCGTTCCTTCAGGGCCCCAAGAATAGGCAATGAAACAAAAAGTTCCCAAAATTGCCTCAAAATGACTGTTTTGTTAATAGGAACACATGGCCATAGATGGTACACAAAATTTACTCTCTGTTCAGGATATATGAGCATTTGAAGTCTGTCTGGCCTAACTGGGGACAATCTATCTGGATCGGCCTGGTCCAACTGGTCCACCGCTCCTGGGCCATCCCAGATCATCCCACTAGTTGGTAGATAGACTCCACACCATCAGAATACTCCAAAAACACTGTAACTCTTCCACAGAATCCCACTTTCCACAACATCCTCCACGTGGTATCGCTGACGCCATCAGCAACCACCACCACCGCCGCGTCGGTGGTCTATCCGCTGACTGCCAAGAACACCCAAGTTTCCTTAATTTTGATCCGAGACTAGTTATGGAATCCCATGGATGAGACTTTCATATCACCAGCCTCCACTCGATGATCCTTCAATGTTTCAGTGAGGTTAAAAGTAACCACTACTTCCACTCACTGTTGTGCTTCCTTCAATGCCTAAAATGAAAAAATCTCGTTGATCTGGAATCCTTGGATCATGACATTTTAAAATCTATGCTCTACTTTACGTTTGGATGTTGATTCAAGGTGGAAAAAAGTTATCTAACAAAAAATACGAATAGGGATAAAGAATGAATGATCTATAAATTAAATTTTCAATGGTCATTGTTATTTTTTCATCAATGAGGTTTTCAAAGCAGTTAAGATGATCAGAAGAAAGTTTTGAAAAAAAATTCAAACATGGATCTATAGAATCCAAACTAGAAATATTAACTCAGATTTGGATTTGTGTTATGTCTGTTACTCTATGACATACTAGTGAATGCATTTTCCTCATGATCTAATGAAGTTCGGATGTCGAATCACTGTCGGCTAGAGCTCCACCATCTGAGAGAGAAATGAGAAATCTCTGTCTCATTTATCAAAACTCCTATTTATAGGAAACAGTCAGTGGTTGCAAAATCTGAATATCACATGAACTCTCAATTGAGGTCACACCCAAGGGAAAAAACATGCTACGAACTCAACAACGGTCTCATATTTTTAATATGATTCCCAGTTCGGAATTATATTTAAAGTATAATTTCAAATAAAACAATTTTATTTAATTATTTTATATATGTTTTTTCAATCCAAGACTCTTTCTACAAAAGGTATATACTGAAAAATGTTATACCCCACCTAGGGTAAATATCCTGATCTAGAATCAATTGTGGCCTCAGATTTCTAATTTGAGAAACCATTTAAGAGATGTTTGTATTTATTCTATTAAATTAATAAATTTTATAAATTAATTCATCCATTTAATGTACTTATAATTATTGAGGGGTCTGAACATCCCGTGTTGACATATTTTATGTTGTTCCTAGGGTAAACACCATGTTCTGGATCCATCCTTGGTCTCATATTTCTGATCTGATCAATTATAAGGCCCTAGCCTTAAACCTTACTTAATATTGAATTAAATTAATAATTCACATTGAGGATCTCTTCAGGTTTAGCGGTTTAGAGAATTAGGACATAACTATTACATCTCAAAAGATTACAATGTAGTCACTTCTACTAAATTTCCATAAAATAAAAACTCTTTAAAAGAAACATGTCTAGTTCCATGTATTAGATAGCATGAATTTCCTTTGATCCCATCATTGACCCTATTCCACATTATGTCCTGTGAAAAACATTTCAAAAAAACATGGGGTGAGCATAAAAAGCTCAGCAAGGGATACACAAAGAATGAAAACTGTTAGTTTTTCAAAGCAACAAGTAAACCATGCATACGTTATCAAAGTAATACCTTTCACCTTTAGGAACTAGTAAAAACTCTTCACTGAATAAAATATCATTACTTACCCTTTTGTAACCAAAAGATTACCATAAAACCCATATAAAGAACACATAAAATATAAAGGTAACTTGGGATATAAACATACTTAAATGGAATAACCATACGGTCGACTTCCACACATACTTAATGGAATATCCATAAGGACGACTTCCATACCCAATGCATTGGAGGATATAATGTAACCACTCGTCCTAGTATTCATGGCACCACCCGTCATATGGTTTATCACGTAACCACCCATAAAATGTCCAAGTACTATCATTACACATAAAATATTTAAAATATAAACATTTCAATAACAACATTTCATTTTCAATCAAAATAAGTAATTCCAAGATATTAAATTAATCAATCCATTTTCAAAAAATCATTTAAAAGAGATTTTTGAATCAAAGTGTCCCATAACACTTCGAAGATTTAATTGGAATTATAATTTTAAAACATTAATGTCCATATAAATAAATACTGAAAACCATTTGGAAAACATGGAAATTAAAGTTAAATATTTTGAATAATAAATCTTTAAAACATTTAAAACGATATTTTTGTTAAAGAGCTTTTAACAAAATGAGAGACTCTTGAATACAAATAATTGTGGAATAACATTTAATCCAAGCTTTATAATATCATGAGAATAAAGAGATTCATGATATAATATGTCAATGGACGGTATACACACCATATAATAGTGAATTGGTGCATAACAACAATGAAGTCTCAAAAGAAATGTAAAATGAGATGAAACCCATTATAAAGAAGGTATCCTTAAATTAAGGATAAATAAATCTCATAATTATGTGGGAAAAATATACATACACCCAATATAAGTGGATATTAAGTGTAAAACAATCAAAGGTCATTCACACATATTCAAAGGATGACATATTCAATAACTACATGTTGATCCCAAATAAATTGAAATTGGGTTAAGAAGTTCCCTTGGTAAAATTCGACAGCCTAACAGCGTCACATAAAATTTTACAAAAAAGGGTTGATGAGAGAGATAAAGGGTATCTCATCACTTGGAAATAAAATTTACATAAATAAGGATATATAATAACATATCCCAACATAATAGTATGTGAATTAAAAGACATAACAAAAGAAGTCTTTTAAAAAGAGGAGGGTGAAAGGTCCCCTTACCGAGTTGGGTAACTTTCGAAAAGTACACCCCGTGGAATAAGGGTCATAAAATGAAGATGTAAATACCCATAAATGAAATTATACTACAAAAAGTGTATAATAATGGGCATTACATATACCTCTCATATGAAATAGTGGCAAACGTAGCAGAAATTTCAAGGGAATAAAAGTGAGATGAAAAATCCCTTACGAAAACTCGGCAGCCTAACGGCGCCACTTAAAACATCCAAAAATGGATTTATGAGATAAAATAGGGTCTCTCATAATATGAACATAAAATTTAAAGTATGAGGAATATAAAAGAACATCCCCAAAAATAATAACGATGGGCTTAAAAGAAATGACATAAAAGAGAGTACTTAAAAAGAGAGAGAGAGGTTGGATCCCTTACTTTGGGTCCAACTTGACTCGATTGTTCTTTAACGTCTTGAATAATAAAAATGAGTTAATTTAAACTTTCCTAAGAAACTTTTTTCAAGTTCATTATTCCTTTTATATGACTTATTTCAATGTTATAAACATTATGTAATCATTTAAGTAAATAATGTTTGTTTTGTCGATATTTGGTTCTTAAGTCGAAAGTGGACTTCTTACAATTACATGTTATTCGTGTGGTAAAAGGTTCATTATATCCAGAATTATATTCATGATTTGGATATCATATATATCATATATATCCAGAATATACATGTATTTATAATATTACCTAATCATTTAGAGGTAAGAAATGAAATGCACCGTTCATGGAGACGGTAAGCCGTACGTACGCATGAACGCTACATTCATTTTTATGTCATATTAATGGAATTAAAACCAAATGAGAGGTATATATATTTTAATTACAGAATTATATTCAACTTTTTTATGTAACATAAATCATATATAATAACTTTAAATCCATCCTTTATACATCCCACATATGGCATTAACGAATCAAATCACTTTGAGGGGGCGGTAGTCCGCACTTCCTAAAATGAAATTATCGTGTTTACCCACGATGGAAACCATAAAGGTATGACACAAAAGAAAAATAAAGAGGATTAAGTAAAACATAAACATATTATATATCATATATAAATATAGTGACATCTTAATGGACACCTTTTAAGGTGTTATATGAGTGTGGAACAATCATCGTTTCGTGTGGCAGAAATTCGCCATCCACAGAAACAGTATGTTCTTTAACCATTAGATGTAGGTGTGTGTAAGTGTAGATAGAATGATTCTTATAAAAAATACTACTATATTTAAGATACTGTAGTTGTTACAAAATAAATGAATAAAAAGATTTTAGGGGGTTGGAGAAGCAAAATAAAACAAAAGAACACAAGTGAAGACATTACCTTAAAATCAGGTAACTCTTTTTGATTTGAGATCAAAGGCTTCCTTGGGAAGACATCTGCCCAAAGTGAGGCTTCTAGGAGTAATAGAGGGATGTGGAGAGACAAAATAAGCATATATTGGTCGAACCAAAGGCTTGAGTGGTGTGGTTAAGGTGATAGTGGTGAGGGCCTTTTATAAGAGTAGAGGAGGGGCACTCTTGGAAAGTAAAGAAATGTTACTTTATTTTCAAATGCGTTCCAGATTTAAAAGGTCCCACATTGATATAATTCGACGATAAGGTGATAAGGGTTCGAAAGATACCCATCCAATAGGTTTTTGAAAAGTTTAGGTCATAGATTTTACATTATCTTTTCATTTTATTTAAATCATTAAATAATGAGGTAATCGCTGCATCATCATGATGTCATAAATAATTTAATTTATTTAATGTCTAAAAATTATAAACAAAATACTATGATGTATTAAATATTTTCATCTTTCCAATTACTATTTATAGTCATAAATTTGACTTGTATAACCCCGTTTAAATTTTTTTTTGTAAAACAACTCATGTTTGTGTCATTTTTACTTTTATATTAAATAAAAAGATATTAATGTCATTTTCCTTCCAAAGTGGCTCCATGGGGTCACCAAGTTGACCCATGGATTGTCTTGGTCGGAAATGAACCATCCAATAAGCTTAGGACATGTGTCAAGCTCATCATATATTATTAAAAAATTATTTTTACCTTAAACTACACTAATTACCTCTAATCGCGATTAAAATCTTAAAAGTTATTATTCACCAAAAAATCATTTTAATCCCATTGAACCACATTTTACTTCTTAGTAAAAACCATGTATATCATATTATTTTAAATTCAAAACACAGAGGTGTCAAAGTTTCATTTAAACGAAAAAAGTAGTTTCTTTAACTACCACTTAGTGGTTTCACTATTCATCAAAAATTGAAGTTTTTCAGAAATATACCAAAAATTCACCCTAAGATATATTTGATATTCCAAACTCAAAAATGATCTCTATTTTAAAAAATTCAAAACATATAAGTTTCATTAATTAATTTAATAATTAATTCCCGCTGTCAAAACAAATAGCGTATTTTTAAGAAACAATATCTATTAAAAGATTGACACTAGTTTAAGTCCAATTTCAAAGTGAAATTAATTACAATGACCATATTATATTAAATGGTAAAAAATATATTCTAATTTTACTTTAAAAACAATTCAGAAGATAATCTAATCATATAAATAAATTATATTAAAAAGTGGTTTTGAATTAAAATACAAAATATTTCACTATTCATAAAAAAATGAACTTTATCGAAAACATACCAAAAATTTACACAAAGTAAATTTTGATGTCTCGATTCTAAAGAAGAAATTTATTTGGTCAAATATAACACATAGAATTGTCAAAAAGTGGATTTAAAATAGGTTCACCATCAAAAGGCGGTTAATTGACCTTCTAAGGAATATTAGAATGTTTACGCTTAAAATTGAATTCATTCACATTTTTAATCCTATAACATTTATTGTAAAAAATAAAAATATTTGACAAACATATATAATCATTTTTGTAGTTATTTCTATTCATTACCTCCATTAAAATGGCTAGGTGTTAACTAACATTTAAAATAATATTATTTTATTATTATAGTGCAACGTAAGATTTCCAAGGAACTCGTTGTTGCGTACTGGGTAAGCCATCAAGCATAGCGTTCCCTTTAAATTAATATTAACATTTTATTCACAAAGATGGATAAATATAAAAATGTCATATTCTTTATTTAAATGGGGTGTTACATCCTTCCCCCCTTTTGGGAATTGTGTCCTCGCAAATTTAAAATTGGGCTTGAAAACATCCTTGAAAGTCCTACATCGGAACAAGAGTTGGTAAAACAATCACTTTAAAATAAACAAAGAGAAGTACAGAGGTCACCCGAGTTAACCCATACTAGGATTCCATGTAGTAAAACATGGACATGGAGGAGAAAACATAGGGTCATGTTCTGATGGAGAGTGATAGAAAACATGTTTAGGATAAATTTAACCTTAAGAAAATCACAAACTTGTGATGGGTTAAACGGTATTGGATTCCCCAATAGGAAAATTTAACAGAAAACATTTTTGTTTTAAGTTACTCTTCATTGAGGAATTTATTTGTGAGCATAACTAAAACATAAGGAAACATACTTACTTGTCATGTTGACTTTCATCTTTTACTAGATTTCTTACACAAACTCATATTTTCTCTAAAATATGAGTATTTTGGAAGACATTTTCACATTAATAGTACTATAATCAACTTCTAGAGAATCACCTAATCCACAAAAGATAACTATATACCTCCCATGTCTTTATACTTTAACCAAAACCAAAACCAAAAAGGTTATTACAAGATCAGATAATCTAGAAAATGATAACCCTTTATAAAAAGAAAATCTATTCTTAATCTCTAAATTTTTTCCAACAAAACCCAAAGTTCAATGAGGACCATTCGATAAAAAAAATTTCCATAAAATTCTTCAAAGTAAACCAAACTAATATTGAAACTCAAATATTAGAAGGATTTAGTCACATAGTCTTCCAAGTTAAATCGTAACATTTATCTCCAAAAAACATCAGTTGCTCTTAAAGTCTCATATTGAAAAGTAATTAACCTAATCACATATCCTCCATGAAAGTTTAATAAATTTCCATAGATAACCCAAAATCAACTTACTCTTAATTCATAAAATCATCTAACTAAAAATAATTAGTCAAACTAACCAGGGACTTCACGTAGTCTAGTGGTAGGCGATAAATACCAGTTGCAATTTGGTTGTGGGTTCGATTCCCACAGCTTTGTCCGACGCGACGGGTTGTCACACGGTCTATGTGTTGTCCTTTTTCCAAAACTACATAATTCTTAAAAAATTCCCCAAGACGAGATAAAATCTTCAAAAATGATCATACCATATTTTAACCTCAATTTTATCTCATGACTTTCATATTACATCATATCATAGAGTAACCCATAATTACCTAAAAAGTAAGGATCATATAAACTCTAATGGCTACCTTTATAATTATTACCTGAACTTCCACATCGAGTTATTCATCTTGTACATGATTCATTAGATAACTCAACAAGGTTCAAGTGGTTGATCATGAATCCTTGATAGTTAGTTTAGTACAACCACGAGATTCCTCATTGAATCCCTCATTTCATCAAGTCTCTTAATCAGAGAACCACCACAGTTTTCATGAAACCCATTGTCACTTTGGTGCCAGCTTGATCCATCCATTTACTAAAAATAGAAATGTCAGTGTGCGTATATCAACAAAATCATCATGTACTAATGAGGAAGATAAACAATAAGATATACTTACTCATTCACTTTATCTAAAACTAGGACTCTTTCTAAAATCCTAACCATTATAGTAATGTCACTTATGCTTAGAGAATACCCTAACCTCTAAAGTTATGTAAAACGACATTTGACAACTATAAGGCCCTGGCCTTAAACCATACTTAATATCAAATTAAATGAATAATTCACATTGAGGATCTTTTTAGGTTTATAGTTTTAGAGAATTAGGACATAACTATTACATCTCAAAAGATTACAAAGTAGTAACTTCTACTAAATTTGCATAAAATAAAAACTCTTAAAAAGAAACATGTCTAGTTCCATGTATTAGATAGCATGACTTTCCCTTTATCCCATCCTTGACCCTATTCCACATTAATTCCAATGAAAAACATTTCAAAAAAACATGGGGTGAGCATAAAAATCTCAACAAGGGATACACAAAGAATAAAAACTGTAATTTTTTCAAAGAAACAAGTAAACCATGTATACTTTATCAAAGTAATACCTTTCACCTTTAGGAAGTAGTAAAAACTCCTCACTGAATAAAATATCATTACTTACCCTTTTGTAACCAAAATATTACCATAAAACCCATATAAATAACACATAATATATAAAGGTTACTTGGGACATAAACCTACTTAAATGGAATAACCATACGGTCGACTTCCACACATACTTAAGGGAATAGCCATACGGCCGACTTCCATACCCAATGCATTGGAGGTTATAATGTAACCACCCGTCCTAGTATTCACGACACCACCTGTCATATGGTTTTTCACGTAACCACCTGTAAAATGTCCAAGTACCATAATTACACATAAAATATTGAAAATATAAACATTTCAATAACGAAATTTCATTTTCAATCAAAATAAGTAATTCCAAGATATTGAATTAATCAATCAACTTTCAAAAAATCATTTAAAAGAGATTTTTGAATCAAAGTGTCCCATACCACTTTGAATCTTTTAATGGAATTATAATTTTAAAACATTAATGCCCATATAAATAAATACTAAAAACCATTTTGAAAACATGGACATTAAAGATAATGATTTAGAATAATAAATCTTTAAAACATTTAAAACGATATTTTTGTTAAAGAGTTTTTAACAAAATTAGAGACTCTTGGATACAAATAAATATGGAATAAAATTTAATCCGAACATTATAATATCATGAGAATAAAGGGATTAATGATATAATACGTCAAAGGACATAATAAACACCATATAAGAGTGAATTGGTGCATAACAACAATGAAGTCTCAAAAGAAATGTAAAATGAGATGAAATCCATTATAAAGAAGGTATCCTTAAATTAAGGATAAATCAATCTCATAATTATGTGTGACAAATAAAAATACACCCAATATAAGTGGATATTAAGTGTAAAAAAATCAAAGGTTATTCACACATATTCAAAGGACGACATATTCAATAACTACATGTTGAACCCAAAGAAATCGAAATTGGGTTAAGAAGTTCCCTTGGTAAAATTCGACAGCCTAACGGCGTCACATAAAATTTTACAAAAAAAGGTTGATGAGAGAGATAAAGGGTATCTATTCACTTGGAAATAAAATTTACATAAATAAGGATATATAAGAACATATCCAAACATAATAGTATGTGAATTAAAAGACATAACAAAATAAGTGTTTTAAAAAGAGTACGGTGAAAGGTCCCCTTACCGAGTTGGGTAACATTCGAAAAGTACATCCCATGGAAGAAGGGTCATACAATGAAGATGTAAATAACCATAAATAAAATTATAATACACAAAGTGTATAATAATGGTCAGTACATACACCACTCAAAGGAAATAGTGGAAAACTTAGCATAAATGTCATGGGAATAAAAGTGAGATGAAAAATCCCTTATGAAAACTCGGCAGCCTAAGGACGCCACTTAAAACTTTCAAAAATAGATTTATGAGATCAAATAGGGTCTCTCATAATATGAACATAAAAATTAAAGTATGAGTAATATAAAAGAACATACCCAAACATAAGAAAGATGGGCTTAAAAGAAATGACATAAAAGAGAGTACTTAAAAAGAAAGAGAGTGGTTGGATCCCTTACATCGGGTCCGACATGAATCGATCGTTCTTTAACGTCCTGAATAATAAACTTGATTTAGTTTAAACTTTCTTAAGAACCTTTTTCGAGTTCATTCTCCCTTTTATATCACTTATTTCCATGTTATAAACATTATGTAATCATTTAAGTTAATAATGTTTGTTTTGTCGATATTTGGTTGTTATGTCGAAAGTGGACTTCTTACAATTACATGTTGTTCGTGTGGTCAAAGGCTCATTATATAAATAATTATATTAATGATTTGGATATCATATATATAATATATATCCATAATATACATGTATTTATAATATTACATAATCATTTAGAGGTAAGAAATGAAATGCACCGTACATAGAGACGGTAAGCCGTACGTACGCATGAATGCTACTTTCATTTCTATGTCATATTAATGGAATTAAAACCAAATGAGAGGTATGGATATTTTAATTCCATAATTATATTCATAATTTATATGTAACATACATCATATATAACAACTTTAAATCCATTCTTTATACATCCCACATATGGCATTAACGAATCAAATCACTTTGAGGGGGCGGTAGTCCGCACTTCCTAAAATGAAATTATTGTGTTTAACCAAAATGGAAACCATAAAGGTATGACACAAAATAAAAATAAATAAGCTTAAGTAAAACATAAACATATTATATATCATATATAAATATAGTGACATCTTAATGGCCACGTTTGTAGGTGTTATATGAGTGTTGAACAATCATCGTTTCATGAGGCAGAAATTCACCATCCACAGAAACAATATGTTTTTTAACCATTATAAGTAGGTGTGTGTATGTTTAGCTATAATTATTTTTATAACAACATCCTAGTATATTTATGATACTGTAGTTGTTACAAAATAAATGAATAAAAAGAGTTTAGGGGGTTGGAGAAGCAAAATAAAACAAAAGAACACAAGTGAAGACATTACCTTAAAATCGGGTAACTCTTTTTGATTTGAGCTCAAAGGCTTCCTTGGGAAGACTTCTGCCCAAAGTGAGGGTTCTAGGAGTAAGAGATGGATTTATAGAGAGAAAATGGGCAGATCGTGTCCTAACAAAAGGCTTGAGAGGTGTGGGTAAGGTGATAGTGTTGGGGGCCTTTTATAAGAGGAGATGAGGGGCACTCTTGGAATGTAAAGAAATGTTACTTTATTTTAAAATGAGTTTCGGATTTAAGAGTTCCTACATTGATATAATTCGAGGATAAGGTGATAAGGGTTCGAAATATACCCATACAATATGTTTTTTACAAGTTTAGGTCTTATATTATACATTATCTTTTCATTTTATTTAAATCGTTAATTAGTGAGGTAATCGCTGCATCATCAGGATGTCATAAATAATTTAATTTTTTTAATTTCTAAAAATTATGAAAAAATAATATGATGTAGGAAATATTTTTATCTTTCCAATTAATATTTATAGTCAAAAATTGGACTTGTATAACCCCATTTAAAAATAATTTTAGTAAAACAACTCATGTTTGTGTCATTTTTACTTTTACATTAAATAAAATGATATTAATGTCATCTTCCTTTGAAATTGGCTCCATGGGGTCCCCAAGTTGACTCATGGATTTTCGTGGTCGGTAATGACACATAAAATAAGGGTAGGACATGTGTCAAGCTCATCTCATATTATTAAAACATTATTTTTACCTTAAACTACACTAATTACCTCTAATCGCGATTAAAAACTTAAAAGTTACTATTCACCAAAAAATTATTTTAATCCCATTGAACCACATTTTAATTATTAATGACAAAAATATATGTAGGATTTTTGAAATTCAAAACACAGAGGTTTCAAAGTTTCATTTAAACGAAAAATCAGTTTCTTTAACTACCACTTAGTGGTTTCACTATTCATCAAAAATTGAAGTTTTTCAGAAAAATACCAAAAAATCACCCTAATCTATATTTGATATTCCGAACTCAAAAATGATGTCTATTTTACAAAATTCAAAACATATAAGTTGCATTAATTAATTTAATAATTAATTCCCGCTGTCAAAACAAATAGCGTGTTTTTAAGAAACAATATCTATTAAAAGATTGACTCTAGTTTAAGTCCAATTTCAAAGTGAAATTAATTCCAATGACCACTATTGGATTTAATGGAAAAAATAGATTCTAATTTTACTTTAAAAATAATTCAAAAGATAATCTAATCATATAAATAAATTATATTTAAAAGAGGGTTTGAATTAAAATACAACATTTTTCACTATTCATAAAAAAATGAACTTTATCGGAAAGATACCGAAAAATTACACAAAGTAAATTTTGATGTCTCGATTATAAAGAAGAATTTTATTTTGTCAAATATAACACATAAAATTGTCAAAAAGTGGATTTAAAAGAGGTTCGCCATTAAAAGGTGGTTAATCGACCTTCTAAAGAATATTAGAATGTTTACGCTTAAAATTGAATTCAATCACATTTTTAATCCTCTAACATTTATTGCAAAAAGTAAAAATATTTGACAAAAATATATAATCATTTTTTAGTTAGTTCTGTTCATTCCCTCCATTACAACGGCTAGGCATTAACTACCATTTAAAATAATATTATTTTATTATTATAGTGCAACGTAAGATTTCAAAGGAACTCGTTGTTGCGTATTGGGTAAGCCATCAAGCATAGCGTTCCCTTCAAATTAATATTAACATTTTATTCACACATAGGGATAAATATAAAAATGTAATATTCTTTATTTACCTGGGGTGTTACATCAATCATTTAAGAGATATCTTATTTCCATCATGTGTATAGTATTAATTATACTTAATATTTTTTATAATTTATTTTGGGAACATCGAGTCTCAAAACTTCATGTCGTATGACCACCTAGCTCTGGAAATATATGTAGAAATATTAAAAAGTCTTATATGGTGGAAATGGGGTCTCTATAATGTGGTTCTTCAAACCATATGATAGTCTGATCCATATATATGGGTTGATCTTCTTTTATCAGACCACTGAAATGATTTCATTAACCCGATAAAATATTGATGTGAGATGAAAATGAGATACAGGGGTAAATATCAAGTAGTTTGAGTTTCTCAATCTGTATTCTTTAGTTATCTAGATATAACCTTTAACATCTCTAGATGGCGTTTCAGAATGTTTCTTAAATTTAATTTAACTGATTTTTGATTATGTGATAGATAATGAATAAAGGAAAGAGAAAACGATATTATGCTATCAAGAATGAATATATATGTTGGAAAATAGATTAAAAATTCATACCATTCAATAAAATATTAATAAATAATTATAAATTAACCTCACAACTCCTCTAAAACCATTTATAGGTCCCAGGTGGAGTGGAGGCTCATTTTTTTCATGACCAACTCATACTTTAGTTTTAATTTATGAATTATCTAAGTTATACAAAACAAATGAAGTCATGGAAAAAAAATTCATATATTACATGACTTTTTTAAATGATAGAACTATAAGAGGAGGATCTTAACATGAATTTATAATTAATTTATAAGAAGATCAAGAATTACTTGAAATAGTAATTATTTCTTCATTAATGAAAGGGTTGACTCGATGTATTGATATCGTCATTGTGTTGTAGGATACAAGTACATAATTTCCATATAAGTGATTCACATGTGAACTAAAATCTTTGAATGTCATCATAGAATCACTGGGTGTAACCACATATGATCCTGATCACTTTCATAATTCAAAGTTGATTATAGTAGAGTTATCTTCAAGAACAAATAATTCTTATTTTTCTCTCTATGGATTAAGAGAAGAGGAGGATAGAGAATTCTCTAGGTATTGAGAAACGTCTCTAATTGTTGATATATATTCTCTCTATCCATTATGCACAAAAATTGTGTCTATGGAAAGTGATATAATTAGATATTAATTATGGAAGGTTTGGGGTTAGAAATTTATACATAGGACTCTTTTCAATTCTATAATTCTTAGTTGAACCAAGGTCATGTAATAATAATAAAAATATTATTATTCACTTGACATGTGTGACACTTAATAATGTATAAATAAATATACATTACATCATTTCCAACTGAACCATACACTCGGTCCTACTAATCCTCCACAAAATTTACTGACCATGAAAAATGACTATTTATTTAATAAATAAATATCACTTAATTAATCATCAATAAATATGATAATTATATATTCATTAAACCTTTAAAATTAATATTATTATTAGTATTAACACACTTATTCTCTCAAATAACTTCTGATTAAATCTTGGTTATCAACCAAAGATGAAAAATTATTAAACCACAAAGCAATAACAATATTTTTTCTAACTTATTTAATTAAGAATTTAATTTAACTAAGATTCTAGATACACTTATTGTGTGACCCTATAGGCATTTTTCTTAGTGGTAATAGGTTGAGATGTCTAATGTCCAAGGATATCATTTAGAAACCTTCCAAAGAACCCATAACGAAAGAAGTTAATTTTGTAACGACATAAAACCTCCTATGAATGGTTATTGTGTAAAATAATCCCTTTACCATGATATCTCTAATAAAGTAAGTTATAATATAGTTTTATCAAACTATGTGATTGAATTGTCTTTCATTAACTTTACAAAAATAAACATGCCCACATAATACCATGTCCATGGATTTATCCAGAAATTCCCATTCCCATCACAGGGCATGAGATATCAAATTCTATTAAGGAATATAAGGAATAAATCCTTTCAAATATTATCCATTAATGCAACATTACTCATGACACAAATGATGTATCATATTTTTTTACAAGAATATGTTTTCACAAATTTCATTGATATATAAAAGCATGTGGCTTATTTTTTTGGAAATTTCCAAGGATGAGCAACATGATTGGGTGCCTCAAAGTACTATTATCATCCACCATTTATAGTCTATATCATTTATGTCCCATAAAATGATATCATACATCTATAAAACATTTTTCTAAGAATATTTTTGTGGCACCTCCTAGTTCCCATCATTGCATGGAACTTCTATAAACATTCAATGTGACATATATTATTAGGACATTATCACATAATATGTCATCTAGAGTAACAATTATGATATGATAAGAAACTTCCATAATATTCATGATAACAGATACTTTTAATCAGTAAGTACATATAATTTAGTTCTATAGAACCAACTCTAACAAAAAAATAGTACATATAAGATATACAACATCTCCCATTAATTTATTCACAAATAGAACCATTCTTAGACATATCATACTTAAAATCATTATTTATATCCTTTTAAAAAACATAATAATGTGTGAGATCAGATGCTCATTAAGAATAAATAAGGGAGATATTAATGGAAATATAAGCATAACATTAGACTAAGGGTATGAGAAGATGACATTAACATTTAAAAATCATACCCTAGAAATTAATATATCATAATCATGAGTCATGGAATAAATTTTTACAAATCATAAGAAATGAACAATAAAGGAATCAAAGAACAAGATTCATGATATTATAAAATTTTCATATGATAATTTCATAAAATAGTGTCATAAATTTGGGTATGATCATAATCATCATAATATTATTTTGAATATACCCACTATGACATTATTTACATGTTTGGCTTGGACTAACCATCCATGTACCTATTTTGGTCTTGGGATTACCTAACATGTACTCTCTTTTGGTTATGGGATAACATCCTATATACTCTTTGAGCTCATAAGAAATTAATATTTACCAAATTTATTGGATTTCTATAATGGAACCACCCATCACATAATCATATTTCATTTATATATATTCCACAAGATCAAGAAAATATGAATCATTTCATCATATCTTAACCCATGGAATGGAAAATGGGTTTCATCAACATTACATCATTTTAATAATAAAAAATAAAAAAAATGTGTAATGATTGTTTCATAGGTTAATATCCCAAATAAATCATAGGTAACATAAAATAATTTATATATATATATATATGTATATTCATATGAAAGATCGCTAAAACATTTATTGAGGAAAATAACCTTTTTATTTTGAAATTAGTTATTTAAAATATAAAATATTATAAAATATTTCGGAAAATAAATTATATAAAAGTAACTATGGAAATGTTTACAGGAATATTCAAACCATTAATTGGTTGTAATAGTAAGAAATTTCATTCATGTTGTGTATATGAAAACAAAAAAATCATAAATATTTTCGATTTAAAATTAAAAGTACCTAATATGAAAAATGATATGAAAATTTATAAATTTTATAGAATGTAAAACATGGGTAAAATTGAAATTATATATTCTATGGTAAATGGTAATAATATTATTGAAAAAAATTTAAATAAAATATATACATGGCAGAAAAAAAAATTCTGATCGAAGAGAAAAATAAGGTTGGTTTTCCATAAAAGAAATTTTCGACCACTTGAGTACTTAAAGAAAGGAAAATAATAGGAAAAAATTTAATAATAAAAAATAATAATAATATAATAAAATTAATGATATTTTGGAGATATATATAATATAATTTCATCATTAGAAATTTAAACATAAGCAATCCCAGTAAAAAATGAGATTGTAACATAAAACTCTTTCATTAAGTTTAGAATTATTAATAAGCACTATAAACTCATGAATAATAATTTTAAATTTATTATAATTATATAAAATGACCACATATATAGTTATAATATCCTATATTATACACTTATAACATTTATAAACCCATTTGTTAATATTTTTTATTAAATTCATCATTTTCGGGTGTTAACTATTTCATTTTTCTTGAATGTTTCAGTTCAGAAGTTCCAGTAATTGTACTTTTATCGTTGTTAAATATTATTAATAATGTTAATAATTATATAAATATCAAATATATTCATTATATAAATATTTAGAATCATTCATAAAAGGTAGATAAAGATAAATGAATTACATCATTCATGGAGAATGTAGTCAGTACATATACAAGAAAATTATTTTCATTTTGAAATGAAAAGAAGGAAATAAATATAAATAATTGTTTCTGATGCTTTCTTCCAGGGCACGCATGCACATCTGTCATGCAGGGGAGGATGCGCGGCTTGTTGCCCCGCATTCCTACTTTCCAAAGGCAGGTGGCATCCATTCCTTATTCAGGGACGTCTTCTCCTTGATCGAAACCGGGATGATGGGATGTCAGTTCTTCCTTCTGTGGATTCCTCCTTGGATCTCATCACCTAGTCTGAGTCTCCCTCATAGATTTAAGACTTATTCATGAATCTCGTTCTCTGTGCCATATCTTCATGGACACCAGTTAATTACACAACTTCAGTCAAGACACTCCAATGGGTCTGGTCAAGGAAGCAACCTTCATTTAAGAGAGTGGTCACGCTGAGGTTTCGTTGGTGTGTCTTGACACTGGGGGATTGTCATGTCTATCTTCTTTCCCTTATTATAGGGCTTCTTGAGGGCGCGGTATCCTGAGTCATCCCACATCGAATGTGAGGAATTTCATTTCATAGGCATGTATCTGAGGTTTTCCTCAGCTTCCCACGTTTAACACAGGGTATTCCTTGAGTTTAACGTCCAGTATGGATGGATCAGACTGATCAGAACACTGGAAGTGGATCAGATAAAAGAACCCCCTGAAGAGAACTCCGATGTTGGGGCCAGCACGTGGGAGGCTTCCCAGATGCTGTGGAGTGGAGTGAAGTGGCATGACCCCACTGGGATGTGGCCTCCCGGGTAAGAATCAAGATGGGTGATGAAGTGAAGAGGGGATTGAACCTCGTGGAGGCTTCCTACGTATCCCCGTGGTAGGGAATCAAAGTCCCCGTAGTTTGGGTATACAGTTTAAAATCATGTTGGACCGGGGAATTTGGGGCTTATGCTCTGAGGCGGCCCAAGGTGGATATGGGGATTACACTTTGAGGCGGCCCACAATGGTTGATATGGGGCTTACGCTCTGAGGCAGCCCATAGGGTTGGTAAACCGACGCGAAGGGGTTGGAACGACTGAGTGGTGGGATTGAACCTCGTGGAGTATTCCTACGTTACATGCCTTAGCATGGATCAAAGTCCTCGTAGTTCGGGTGGTGCAGTTTAATGTCATGCAAGATGAGGCAGACAGTTTAACATCATGCTAGACGCCATACAGTTTAACATTGTGCAGGATGGCATTTGGGGCTTACACTCTGAGGCGGACCGAGAAGCTGGTGAACCAACACGAAGGGGTCAGAACAACTGGGTGGTGGGCTTGAACCTCATGGAGACTTCCTACGTACCATGCCTAAGCAAGGATCAAAGTCCTCGTAGTTTTCCAGGATGGGGCTTAAACTTTGAGGTGGCCCATAAGAGTATGTCCTGGTGGATGCTCACTCTAAGCCCACGTGAGTCATTGTAAGTTTGAGAAACAAGAGGCAGCAGGGACCCAACGATCACGTCGCGAATGGTGCGTCCTTGGGAAGTGGAGAGGGGCTTACGCATTGAGCGGCCCGTGGTTTCGGGACTTACTCTAGGTTGGAGGCCCAAAGTGTGACAAAGCGCAGAGGGAGAGGGATTTGGGACTGAACTAAGGAGATGCCTCATTCCCTATCACGCCCTCCACTCGCCTTGGCACTGGGGAAGTACGGAGGTGCATGGGTGATACTTTATGCAAGAGAGGATAGGGGCTTATGCCAAGCTGGCTGCCCTTCCCCCATGGACAAACGCCACTCCGAGAGGGAGGATATCATTCCATGTGAGGAAGACTCCATTCTAGTGGAGACGAGCAGCGTAAAGAATGTCTGAGCCGGGGGGACCCTGCGTGCGAGGCACAGGGCCAGATCACAGTTTAATGTTATGTGTTAAGGATGAGGTTCGTGGCAGTTTAACATCATGTAGCTTGGACGAGGTGGGTTTGTTCCACACTCCTAGGACTTACATAACCGACACCATTTACCCCTTGTGGGAGGGAAGGCATCGGCAAGGCCGTAGTAAAGGGGGGCCGCAGAGCGAACCATCGACGGGTCCATGTTAGCGTGGATATGCGAAAAGAAATAGTCGTTAGCATTCCTATGCAAAGGAGCATGAGGCAAAGAAACGACCAAGGGACCTTGAGATTACTTCATACGATCCTGGAAGGTCGTACGGGAAAACAACGCATGGTGTGCATGCCAAGTATGGAGGACATTAGGCGCCTAGCAGGGAGGCACCCAGGGGGCATCGAGGTGAGGGATTCTGGGGATTATGTGTAAATAAAAAGTTTTCACCAAAACACTGGGATGGCACGTAATTGGGGTAGAGGAATTGCGAGCGGCTTAGGAAAATTGGGCACAAGGGAAGTGAATTGTGCGAAAGTGGAAAAGGCCGAACCCTAAGGAAAGGCCACACCCACCGAAGGGACTGCGTGAAATTGGACCTTTTGCGTGCAATGGAAGAAATTGCGCACAAGGTAGGAACCCTAAGAAGTTTGGAATTTTATTTAATCTATTGGGATTGCGCACAAAGGCCGATCCTGGGGTGAGGTTACGTGAAAAGGGTAAATACCTGAAGGCAATATTGCATACGCGGAAGTCCTATTTCGCACACAAGAATCAAATCCAATTCCGTAACCCCGAAACGGGAGGGGTCTCCTTCTATTTATAGGCCTCTGGCATCGTGGAATCCAGGAGGTGCACGAAATGTTGAGCTCTAGTGACGGCTTTGCAAAAACGGGCACCGCGTGGGGCGGGTGCACAAAATTGCATGCCGGTGGCGAGGACCATTCGAGAATCCCAAAATCTTTTCGGACGACCAACCTTTTTTTGTGCACATCCTCCATTATTTCACGTAATTCTTTTGGGCCCTCTGGACCGGGCTTCCAGGTCCGAATATGACTTCACTTCATCATTTCAAAACTTTCTTCAGTAGTGATGGACTTTTAGGCATCTACAAATGCCCCCCCCCCCCCCCGGAATTGGATTGGTGAGAGGTCACAGTGATAAGATTCTGAGGGAAATTCCGAAACGCAGAAGTGTTGGATTTTGTGGGTCTTTGCATGCAAAAGCTAACATGGCCCGCAAAACTCCGATTTTGTGTGGAATTCGCTTTCCACGCGGCATGGAACCACACCCTCGACTATAAAAAGGGGCCCTGGGTGTACTGGGTTCACCATACGTGTGACCAATTCAGGGCCGAGATGCAGCACATTTGACTGTTCAAGGCGGTGTGGATGTCGCAGTTCCACTTCTACCACTAACCTAAACTCAGGCCAGAGCTGTTTACCTGATGGTCCCCTGATACCAACACATTCCTTCTTCACCAAGGGGATGTTGGCATCAGTCTCTGGGACGTCCACTGCATCAGAGGTATCCCACTGGAGGGCTACCAATATGACGAGTTCCTTCCTCCAACGAACACCTGAGAGGAAAAGTTACGGACCCCAATGCTGATGTGTAATGTACTGGATCTTGCCAAAGAGATGCGAAAGGTGATGGATTTCTTGAAGGACATCATCTACAAGGACTGGTTCAGCCAGTCCCTGGAGAAGGACCCGACTGTCAAGATGTCGGGATAGGGAAAACGGTGCCCAACCATGGCTTAGAGGAGCAAGAACGGATCATACTGGAGGATCTTGGAGATGGGGAAATACCAGTCATGGGGATACCGTGTCATTAAGGCCCGAGGCCTGAACGTTTGATATGCCGGGATCCTTGTCACCTTCTTTAGCGGGTGGCTCCTGCCAGTGCGGGATGCGAGGATGGGCGTCTGTCTAGCAACTCTAGTGATGGCGGGCACCATGGCTTCCAAAAAAAGGTTCAATATGGGGATCTCCGTGTTGGATAGGTGGTACGCCATTCTGGGACACATCTCTAAAGAGGGGTCTCCTCGGAGGGTGTGTGGCCCCTTCCAGATCTTTCCAGGCTGGGTGGTGGCTCATCTTGGAAGATACACTTTCCCAAACGTTGTTTGTCCTCCGGGCAACGACATGCGGCCATATCTCCAGAACATTGTCGGGGTTGCACCGATGACGCTCAACGAGGAGGGTGTAAGGATCCGAATTGGTAACCACGCCAATTTCAACTTCATCCCATTCCCTACCCCGGTCATCTATATGGTGTACAATGGGAAAGGGTCGCTAGAGCAGCAAGAATACTTCCAGAGCATCCAAGGCGGGGTGCTTGTGGCTCTGATTGATGTGAAGATCATCGGTGAGCCTTACGTGCCGTCCCGATTCGCCAGGCAGTTCAGGTGCCTCCAACGAATGCCGAAGAAGGTATTCAAAAATATCTGGGAGGAGAATAATCCCTGTGTCCTTCGCCAGACTTGGTTAATGTTCACCACTTAAGGCTTTGGTGACGTCATTACCCTTCCTCCCACTGGGGTCGACGCTATCCTATCAACCGAGTATGTCGGGCATTGGTCTATCGCCTACCCTGAGGGGCTTTTACGCAAGTGATTCCGGAAACTCGAGACTACCCGCATGAAACCCAGGCGATGAGAGAGTAGGCAAGGTGCTGCTAGAAGGGGCTGACCAGGGGTGCATCAGGCAGCGAGGTCTGCGTAGGCCGGGACCTCAGCACCGGGGACATTGCATGGTGTCGTTGCGACCTCGTTGCCCGGAGGGGGGTCACATGAGGCGGCCAGAGAGCTTCCCGGGAAGCAGATAAGATACTTGCTCAAACCTTCCCATGATGTAATCTTCCCGGCATTGTGATTGGCCTGGATGAACCTATGGTAATCAATGAACGTTAAATCCCTCTGGCAGAAGATAATGCAGGATGGGATTCAGCTACAGAAGTTGGGATGATTCGGGTTACCGACTAGGTAAACATCCATCGATGGCATGCGTATCTAATGGCCATGGACACATACGCGTGCAAGTGGGGTCGGCGTGTGGAGCCACCTTTCCTGGTGAAAGTGATGCTCGACTAGGAGCATGATCCAAAAATGACGCCGCCAGGAGAGGGTGACAATGATGACGATTCGGACGGAGAGGAGGAAACAGGAGAAGACAAAGGTGATGGAGAAGATGAAGGAGAAGGTGAAGTAGAACCCAAAGGTGAGGGTCCGCAGGGGGCGACCTATCAAGGGAGTCTCCGGGAGAGCAGCAAGATTGTCAGATCTGATCTTGACGTAACCGAGATACTCGAGGTCTGTCTCTATCCTTATTTACCCTCCTTTCATGTCCATTCTCTTCTGAAATTTCAAATCTGTTTATCTATCTCACTCAGGATCATATAGGCGCTGATCAGGTGTCCCCAATAGAGGAAGGAGAAGAGGTGCCAGTGGGGCAGGGTGGGGCTCTGGAGCCTATCATCGAACTGACAAGCGCTGAGCAGTCTCCTACCACAATAGCTCCAGTAGCGGCCAAAACATCGGAGGCTGACACTATGGGTTCCCGTAAGTTACTTGCCTCACTACTGGTGATTACTATCAGAGAAATCAATTAATCGGGATGTTCCTTGTAGAGTGATCTCAACATTGAATGCTCGTCGAGCTGCTCAGCCCGGGCCATCCGTGAGAGAACCAGTGGTAGATGTACCATCTCCTCCAGAATATACTTCCCAAACTAAGTCGGCCCCAACAATTGGTGAGCAGGGGGCGGCGGACATCAGTGGTGTTGTCATTGGAGCGAGGCTGGAAGTTGACGAAGGCATTGTCGCTGACGGGGAGAGAGAGGAAGGTCACCTAGACATCAAGGATCCTATTCCTCATGAAGACATCCCCGAGGCATACCCGGCTGCCATCCTACTGGCTGCCTTTCCTGCATATCGGTCCGCTGATCCCAAGGAGATAGATGATTCAGACTCGGAAGCAGTCGAGGAGAGCCGAATGACATGACGCAAAGGGTGGAAGTGAATCCAGTTCTTTCTCAGGAAGCCTCATATGGATTGGCTGAGGTGAATGGGATCACTCTAGACCTGGATGCATTTCCTGTGTGCTGGAGAGGATGGCGTTCAATGCCTTCATCTGACGGTCCGTGATTACATGGCCAAGAAGTTACGCGAGCGCAACCAGCGCAATGATGTTGTCCAGTGTCGGGAAAGATTGGTGATCACCTGAGAATTCTTGAGGGCAGAGTCGAATTCCGGTGCCTCGAACGGTAGTCAACGGAGAAGGAGGACTTCGTTGCAACATGCTCTGAGCTCATGGAGCAACTGACGGTCCAGTTGGCTGACACCCAAGAACAATATATGGAGGTGAGACACCAGATGACCATACATCAAACTAAATGGGTGCAGGTACAAGATAGGATTGGCAAACTGCGCTCTACGGCCGCTGATGAAGAGAGAGTCTTCAGGTCGCGAGAAGTAGTCCTGGAGGCTACCAGCCAAAGGGTAGCGGCATTGTAATGATCAATCCAGCACGCTGACCCATAAGGGATTTGTTTTGGCCATCTCATGAACTTCTTGCTTTTACCACTCACCATTTCGTACCAATGTATGGACGAATCCATTTATCTTTACCCTTTGGTTTAATACGCTCAACCATAATCTTGAAATAAATATCAATTCACCCCTAAGCGCATGTGGGTCGTACCCAATGTGAGAAACAAAGGATGAACGCATTATTATTTCGTCCGACTGTGGGGCGTCAACCAAGCTTCAGACATCCGAAATCGGGCCCGGATTTCTGAGGAGGAGAGGGAGGTCAAGTCGAGAGGAGGGGACCTAAGACCGATCAATATATCATCTCCTCAATGTGTTCTAACACATGAGCAGGGAAATGTCGGGGCATTGAAATCCATCCGAACATAGGGAGATGAAAAATGTGAATCACATTACCCAAATTTGGAACCCTATGGGGGACATGACGATGGAGGATAAATGTTAACTGTGGTAGAAACACAACATCCATATCGCATTGGCCTTAAATGGGGTCAACAAATGAGGGATGACCACTGACCATGTTCACAACACGAGGCCTAACTCAAACATCGTTGATCAGTCTTTTGGAACGTTGGCCCAGGACAGCAGGCGGACCATACGTCAATCATCCATACTATTACAATAGGTGGACCAAAGGTCTATCATCCATATTGTTACAGCAGGAGGACCATGAGTCGAGCATCCATACTGTTAGGGGGTCCCATAAAAGATGACCAGTCTTCCAGAACATTGGCCCAGGATAGAAGGTGGACCATAGGTAAATCATCCATACCGTTGCAATAGGCGTACCAAAGGTCTATCATCCATATTGTTACAGTAGGTGGACTACAGGTCGAGCATCCTTACTATTAGGGGGTCCCATCAAACATGAAATAGGATGTGGATCTAAATAAAGGGGAATGCAAAGCATGGAAATTGGAGTGGTGGTTTGTTCAAACAGAATCCAAAACTCCCAAAATTGTGCCACCATGGTAGAGGCGCATTGGGTAGACGTATTAATCTGGTCACGAATCATCCCAATTTTTAGACAGGACCTCTCTGGTGAGATATCTGTTGCTTCCCACCGTCACTATGGGGCATCCCGAACTTATTCATGGCAGATGATGCAGTTACACAACTCCCCAACATGTTAGGCCAAGGGGCCTGATGCACCCAATTTTTGTATACATTTCCAAATATATAATTGAAGATAAAAGAATGTTTTCATCATATATCTGTGGTTTGATGAACATATTCTTTGATTTTGGTGAATCTGTTTACTTTTAGGAGCTTTCTGGCTTAATACACGGATCAAGGGATGTTTGTGACATTTTTGAAACTACACGGCGTGTACTTTCTATACACGTCGTATACATCCAGAAAAGGACACAGACCAAAGAAGGGAGTACACACCCATGTCTACCAGGAAGAGATGCACGTCGTGTGGGTCAGTGCTACACGCCGTGTACCACCTTCTAGAAGCGGTGGTTGCAGAGAAAAGCCCACACGCCCATGTGGCTGTTGCTGAGGACACGGCATGTCTGAACGTTTACACGTCGTGTCTGCTATTCTAGAAGGGGCTGGTGGCGCTACACGCTTTGTATGGCAGCACTACATGCCTTGTTCACTCAACTTGCAGGCGACGCCGTGTGAAAAAGTCAAGAACGGCGTGCTTGGCCACCTGCCAGTGGAGAAAATGGCGCTAAAACGCGTTGACGAAAAGTATACGGAATGTAATTTCTATACATGCCATGTACTTTATTTTTCTATAAAATGAGGCCTTGGCCTACAAATTTAATAGGTGTGTAGAACCATTGGAAAAGGGAGAAGTTCTGCTACCACTATTCCCGAAGCCGCCGAGGTGCCGTCATTCCACTATTCCACCATTCCACCCTCCGATATTCTATCTCAACACCTACACGATGAATCCGTCAGGTATCACGTGTGTCATTTCTCTCCTAAATTCTATGTGTAACTAAACCCCTCGTGGTGGGGCTGTGGATGATGGGATTATAATTTGTATATTGTTTTATATAGTTGTGTTTGAATCGTTGTAATTCATCTTACTTTTCTTAAGCCACTGTCTAATATAACTGAGAATTCTTAGCCGGACCAAGGGAAGGATTCTCAGCGATATAAAAGAAAAGTAACGGTGCCAACATCCATGATCATTGGAAGGTTTTCACCGATTCAAGTAATGGACTGAGCATAATAAAGAATTAAGGACATTGACTACCAGACCAAGGAGTCAACTGCTCTAATTCCAAAAAAGAGGAATCGGACCAAGAAAATCTTGTAACAAAATGGAATCCTGAATGATTGAATTATTATGAACAGCACAACCATTTAAACAATCGGCATAAGAACTCCTTATTCACCACATCCCCGACACATCTTTTCTTTCCATTTCTAAGAACTTTTTAATTTTACCCGTTGTTTTCCTTCAAACTGTATCCATTCTTCAAAGTAAATCAGTTTAGTTTAAATCAAAACCCAAAAATCAACCCAATCATTTCTAATCATTGCATACTTCACCTAATTAAGTATTAACTCAATTAAATTCATGCACGCCATGGTTCCATTTGGATCGACCCCGAACTTATTCTATACTAAAGTTCTATGAACGGGTAATTAATTTGGGATGCATAAAACTTCAACCAACGACAAGCGTAGGCCAAATTTTGGTGCCGTTGTCGGGGAACCCCGTTTAGTGCTAAAATTTAAATTGTGTTAATAATTGATTTATGTGAACATAAAAATTTAAAAAAATTTTTATCAAAAATCTCTTTTCTAAATCTCAATTCAAAATTTTCTTTATTTTTTCCCTTTTATGCCTGGTGTTCGTTTTTGTGTTGTGTAGCGCTTCAAGTGTATGTTTTGACGCTTTACACGATACAGAAGTGTCGAGTCTTCAGAATTAGTTCCGCTTGACCCGGGAATCAAACGGACCTTGCTTCATCGTCGGCGTACATAGACAGAAACGCACAACCATCTACAAAGACCTATGGAGAACAAGGAAGAGGGAGCACCAGCCGAAGATGCTGCGACTGAGCATCAATACCAAGATCAGTATCCTCCTACTGCTGGTCTACCAGAGAAACCTCTTAGAGCCTTCATGGAATTCCTCGCAAGGGATTACCATCAGCCGCCACAGAAACTCTTCCCATGGACATACTTTGCCCCTCAGGAGCAGTTTATGGAAGCTCCACCCCATCAACAACAACCTCCAAGACGTACCCTTATGGAGTAAGGAATTCCATCGATTCACGGAGCGGATACGGGCAACGTCCGTCCTCCGTTCCAGGCCCAGCACTTCAAGATCAAGCCTGCTATCATGCAGCTGATCCAGAACAGAGTCCAATTTGGAGGCCTGGCCAGCAAGGATCCGAATGCCCATCTCTCCAACTTGTTGGAGATCTGCGACACCTTTCGGTACCATGGCGTGTCCAAGGATGCCATCCGTCTCCGCCTATTTTCCTTTTCTATACGGGATAAGGAGAAGGACTTGATCAAGGGGCTGCCACAACGATCTATCCTCACTTGGGAGGAGCTATCTCAAGCATTCCTTTCCAAGTACTTCCCTCCATCCAAGACGGTGACACTCCGGAATGAGATTCATAACATCGAGCAGCACGACTCTGAGTCGTTGTACGAGTCCTGCGAACACTTCAAGGAGATGTTACGAAAATGACCCCATGATGGAATCCCACTCTGGATGCAAGTCCAGACCTTCTATGGAGGACTTACCACGAATACCAATTCTGTGGTGGATGCTACTGCTGGAGGTATGGTGATGTGGAAGTCCCCCGAAGAACTATTCGAACTACTCGAAGATATGTCAGCCAACATCTTCCAGTGGCACTCCGAGCAGGGGACTCAAAAGTGAGGTAAGCACAATATTGACGCTACCACAATGTTGGCTGCTCAGTTGGACGCTGTGTCCAAGAAAATCAACGCATTGAACCCCGAAGGAACATCTCAAGTTCATGCGGCGCACCACCCAGCATGCGGCGATTGTGGTGATAACAAAATCATGGGAGAATGCCCAGGTTCAACTAGAGGCACATCAATGAGTGAGGTGAGTTATGTTTCCCACAATCAAAGTCCCAACCAGTACCAGCAGTACCAGAACCCGGCATGGCGAGATCAACAGAACACAGGCTGGGGCCAAGAACAGCAGAATCCTCTGCCCCAGCGACCGCCCAACTACAACCATCCTCCATACCAGAACCAATTCCAAAGGCTGCAACAACCCCATCAGGGTCCTTATCAGCAACAAGGGTATCAAAACCCTCATCCACAGCAGCCACGGTAGTCACCTCCTCCACCATCTCAACAACCACCTCAGCAGGAGAACACCACAAGGTTAGAGGATTTGATGACTAAATTCATATCTACTTCTGAGACTCGGTTCCAGAATTAGGAAGCTTCGATTCGAGGCTTCGAGAATCATATTGGCCAGCTGGAAAATCAACTCTCAGGGAGGCAGCCCGGTACACTACTAGGGAACACAGAAAAGAACCCAAGGGAGGAGGCCAATGCTATTATGCTCCGGAGTGTAAAAGAGCTCAACCAGAACCAATCAGCACAGCGAAGTGCATCCACACCCACTGTTGAAGAAAAACGTACCAATACTGACCCTCCTCATCCAATATCCCACAAAAGGAGGCTTTACAAAATAAACAAAATGATGTAATCCAACCATTCAAGCCTGCCTTACCCTTTCCGGAAATATTGAAGCAGAGGAAGCTGGACCACAAATTCAACAAATTTATGGATGTTTTCAAGAAGCTACATATCAACATACCATTTGTGGAAGCCCTGACACAAATGACAACATACGCCAAATTCATGATGGAAATCCTCTCGAATAAAAGGAAAATGGAGGAGTTGGGCATAATTGCACTAACGAAGGAGTGCTCCGCGGTGGTTCAACATTCCATTCCTCCCAAACACCAAGATCCAGGTAGTTTCACCATTCCTTGTACTATTGGATCCTGTGAATTTGGGAAGGCCCTCTGCGACTTAGGGGCCAGCATAAACCTTATTCCCCACAGAGTTTTCAAGAAGCTGGGACTCCACGAGCTCAATCCTACCCATGTCACCCTTCAACTTGCTAATCTATCCATCAAGCAACCGAAGGGACTTCTTGAGGATGTACTAGTCAAGGTGGGTAGGCTGATTCTCCCTGCTGATTTCATCATCCTCAACATGGGGGATGACCAGGAAGCACCTCTTATACTTGGAAGGTCGTTATTGGAAACTGGGAAGGCACTGATCTATGTGCCCCAAGGGGAGCCTATTTTTCGGGTAGGAGATGAGAGTGTCTCCTACAATGTTCTCAAAGCCATCAAGCAGGCATCATCGTCCGATCATGAGGATTGTTCTGCAATAACTACCCTAGATGACCACCTGGTGGATGATCTGGTATGTTCCTATATTTCTGATAATTTACCAATCCAGAAATTCCTATTGAAGAAGGTCCAGAGAACTTTCAACTCCTAGATGGCTAGGGAAGCCACTATTGGGACCGTTATCCACCGTAAAAATCAGGTAAGCAAGGTATGTAGGTCGAGCCAATGACCTAAAACGAAGGCGCTTCCTGGGAGGCAACCCAGAGGTTACAAGTCGTGTCCCACTTATTTACATGGCGTGTACTTATCATATTAATTTATAATCTTAATATAAATCTATAGAATAACAAATAACTAACTAGGGATGATGACGGTGGTGATGGCAAAGTCACTGGAGTTTATTCGAGCCGTCCTCGGTTCGAATCCTCCTGACCTACCTTCAGTACGAGGTTCCTCCTTTTTAATTACACGACATGTGTGGTATTGTCAATCTATATATATATGTACATGTGTTTAATAAAACCCATGGTGGGGATGGGCCAGTTGGCTAGAATCGTTATCCGGTTTCAAAAGACCTGGGTTCAAATCCAGACAATCGTCCCATTTCCATCATTTGTTCTTTTAATAAAACCACATGACGTGTACTCCGATATATGCCGTGTGTGCCATGATTTTTCAAATATAAATCAAAACATTTCAGAAAATAAGAAATTACATGCTGGTGAAGTTGGCGGATTGGAAAAGTCTCGACACCAGGTTCACAAGACCCGGTTTTGAATCGCGCTAATCTCCCCGCTTCACCCCCATCCTTTCCTAAATAAAAACCACACGCCATGTTTTTCTTTCATTCCGTGTGTATAATCCGTATAGAATAAATATATATTTAAAATAAATATACACAGCATAAAAACCTTTTCTCCAGTGGGTGAGGGCGTCCGTTCGAATCAGCCGATCGCCGGTTCGAATTCCGCCCCAAGCACCGGACCAAAGGTTGTACTACTCTTTTTCTTATTTTAAAATACACGACGTGTATTTCCCGATATACGTCATGTATAGGCTTATGTATAATAGAATTTTTCAATATTTCTATTTTTAATAATTATTATATATTTTACTATAATAATTAAATTTTGTACTTTTCTTATATATAAAAAAAATACACGACGTGTACTTTCTATACACGCCGTGTACCTCAGCTATAAAATCCGTGGGCCACCCGGCTTGAGGCCATGTTGCACGGCCACCTGATTCTTACCATTGTTCTCGTTTCTTCTCCCAAATGCCGTCTGAACCCCCTTTTGCCAAATCCGTCAATTTGGGGCATTTCATGTTCTGATTCCTCTCACATTGTGATCCTCGATCTAGGTACACCATTATACACCCTCTATTTCAAATTTTTAGACTCGTTTAGGGTTTTTTTCGGATCGGTCGACCGTTCGGCTTCCGGCAGTACACGGCCACGAAATGAAGAACACACGCCATGTACATCTGAACACGACCTCAGAATGAATTTTCAGAAATTTGAATTTACACGGTGTGTATGTTCGGTACACACCATTTCCGTTTCATCGTGCCCACATACACTTTTGCACATGGTCTCACAAACCATTTTCATTTACACGGCGTGTGTGTTCGGTACATGCCGTGTCCGTTGTTTGTGTTGGCCCCTCCGTGTGTGGCACATAACACGGCCTGTCACCCCATGTTCCAGAACACGACGTGTATGTTCGGTACACACCATGTCCTCTATATCTGTGGCCGGCCTGTGTCTCCCCCTCTGCATGACCATGTTCTTTGTATGTAGTCCACACCGTGTCCAGACACTACACAACGTGTATTGTGTTTTCTGAACTGTTAAAAACATGGCTGTGTCATTTGTGACACGACCACCTGCGCTTTGATGTGAACACGGTGTGTATGTTCAGTACACGCCATGTCCTATTACATGGTCTCTTTCCACCCTCGCCATGTCTTTCTAGAGAACACGGTATACCTTCAAGCTCTGAGTACACGCCGTGTACTCTGTGTACACGCCGTGTACTTTAATTTTCTAGTTTTCTCACATTTTCTTTGTTTTTCTTCCTCTTCTTATTTTGTTTTGTTTTATTTTTCTTTTTCTTTCTATTTCAAGATATGAAAGATCATGATCATTCATGCGGGAAGCGGCCAGCCTCTACCACTGAGGGCGAGGAGTCCAGTTATCGTCAGATCCGACTCCGACCACCTACTCAGCCGGACCCCGACTCTCCGGTCTTTGAGCTCCCTCCATTGTCCATTCTTCCGCCACTCACTCCCTCAGATGAGGCGGGGCCTCCATCTACTGCACCAACTTCCACTTCTGATGTACCATTATCCTCAGCAGCTGGTCCCTCTTCGAGCACGCCTTCCACCGAGCCACCTTCTTCTTTGGTGGATCCACCTCTAGAGCCAGATGTTGTTGCTGCACCGACACCTGGGCCGGGACCTGCAAGTGCTCCCTAACCCTGCACGGTATTCCCAGTTACCGAACTCGCATTCGATAGACTCTGATGCTTTTATCGTCGTCTGATACCATTGAGCGTCTGATACCTTGACAGCAGCATTCCGCAGCGGCTCGGTATTTGGGAGGAGTTGGAGGTACTTCTCAGGCACACCGCACTCCTTGAGATTTTCCAGGTCAGCAATCCTATGTTCTGAGTTTTATTTTTGGAGTTTGCGGCCTCCTTACAGTTCAATGGAGCGGAGTACCAAGAGATACCTGGAGATGTTGTGCCAGTGGTTCGATTCCGGCTAGGCAGCCGATGTTTTTCTCTGACGATGACAGAGTTCGGCGGAGGGTGCGGCTTCTACCCCCATCCTTTCACCCCACCCCCCATTTCAGACTTGACCCGGCCCGAGCACTCTGACCTCATTTCCATGTGGCGGGAGATCGCTGGGCCTGACCATCGGTACTCCCCCACTTCTCAGAAGAGCACTCTTAAAGCCGATCCCGTCCTTCGCTTCACCCACCGGTGCTTCAGCGCCATACTCTTCCCCCGCCGTGAGGATATGGGGGTCATGACCGGCTGTGACATGTAACTTCTTACCTGTGTCATCCGGCACACCTACCCGGACCTCCCCTTCCTTGCCGCCTCCTATTTTCACTCCATGTTCACCGGCCATCAGGGCAACCTGAATGGCGGGTTTTACACCACCCGTCTTGCCCACCACTTGGGGGAATTCGAGCCCTCATTACCTCATGACTTCTTAGGTTCACCCCAGTAGATGGACTTCCTCATGCTCAATCGCATGGGATTGGTCCGGAAGCAGGGGGTCCCTACGTCCTTGCTCAAGGCCGAGCCCCGCCACCTGCTGACCCTGCCCCACCTGCTGACCCTGCCCCACCTGCTGACCCTACCCCTCCTTCCCCACCTCCTCCAGCTTCTCCCCCTCACCCACCTCCGACTGACCCCACTTCTTCTGACCTTACTTCTTCTGTCCCATCCCACCTACCCCTGCACCCTCGATCGATCCGACCATTTCCCTCCACATAGCCACGATGGAGCAGTAGTTGGCCCGTATCATCGGCCGCCAGGACACCATTGCACCCCATTTTATTCTTCTGGATGGCTGCCAGGACTGGATGGAGAATCTGTTGGTACATATTGCTCAACATCTTGGTGTTCCATTGACTCAACCACCAGTCCCTGCCTCTGTTCCTGGCCCTTCTACTGCTGCTCCACCGCCGTCTCCTGCGTCAGCCACAACTTCTGTTCTGATGACTACAGTGAGCTCTGTTGCTGCCACTTCTGCTGGGCTAGGGCCTGCTGATGAGCTTCCGATCCCGAGTCTAGTACCTGCGGCTCCTACTTCTTCAGCTACCCTTCCCGATGACGAGTTAGAGCCTCACCCTTCCACGGCTCCTGCGCCATCTCTCCCGGCCGATTCTGTACTAGATGATTCCTCCCCTGAGGCGACCCCATGATAGTGACATTTTCTTTTCTCTTATATATCTCTTCTGTCATTTCCTGTGTTTTGATGTTATGAATGTTTGTATTCTTCTTTATTTTTCTCGACAGTCACAGGTACAGGCATGGCACGCTTTGGGCATCACTTTTCACGAGGGGAGTATTTTTCATTTCTATTTTCTTTCTTTTTGGATTTACTTCTTCCACTACTTTCCCTCATTTTGTCCCCCATTTCTCCCTACTACCTACCCTTTACCTTTGTGTTGCACTTGGTTGACCATGTGCAGTGTTCAGTGTGGGGGGGGGGCATCTATATCTTTCACCTTAGTCTTTTCCCTTAAACTAACCTAGGAGACATCATTATTAGACTCTATATTTGTAAATGTAAAGCAATTTTTGTTAATCAGTCTTATAAATGCTAGAGTTATCAGTAGGAACTTTTGGAAAGGTTATATGCTTTTCAGTTTTCAAGTGTTTTAAAATGATTGCTGATATAGTTTCAATTATAACCTTTCATCCTTGATTAAATTACATTAATTAGGCTAATCATTGATATGCATGTCCTGACCTGATTGTCCCTTTATTATTTTTCCACTCTTGAGAGGTATTCTAAACCCTTTTTCGTATTTCCTTTCTAATACCCTATTTCTTGAGAGATACTTAGGATATGCATCACTACCAGAATTTTCATGTTTTTATTTTCGAAATATGAAGAAATTTTTGAATTACTTTAACATGATTGAGGCATTAGATTGTTTCAACCCCTTTATCTTGAGACCTACCCTACATTAATCATTGTTAAGCCCATTGAAGCCATGAACATCCTTTATAGGAAGCCACATTACAAGCCTATTTCCCTTCCTAACCTATTTATTTTTAAAATTTTCATGATTATTCATTTAAGCTTTAAAGAGGGAGTTGGCAATACATGGAATATTTTTGTACATCCATGAAATAAAGTGTGCGGGAGTGCCTCCTAATTATTTGGGGCAGAATGGGTTCCAAACATGTACTCATTGTATTCATAAGGGATTCCCTTGTGTTTTGTTATTAAAAAAACAACAACAAACAAACAAACAACGAGGGGACCTTATACTTATTTTCTATTTATTTTCTCATAAACCCTACTTACCTAGGGGAGTTGGTAACGATTACAAAAGCATTTGACTGGGCTTTTGAAGGATGTATTTTCAATGAGATTTACCTTTAATATCATTCAATTTTGTTTAAAGGAATTAGCCATCCTTTTTCAAGCCTCAAAATTTATTTTCACATCTGAACCTACCAACCCTTAGCCACAGAAACATCTAAACCTTATTGACAAAGCCCTCATGATTTTTGTAATTCAATTTTTTGGAAATGGAGATCAGGATATCTTGAAAACCTATGGATAGAATGTATATGCCTTGGATTGAGCATAACATCGATTATAAACATCTTGAGTGTGGAGTGTGATTTTAACTGGTAAGGTAAATCATCATGTGGCATGCTTATTTTTGAAAGGTTGAACAATATGTTGAAAGAGGATGAGAGTAGTTAATTACATTATATATGAGGCATGATTTTAATATCTTATGAATTGAATTTTTTTGTGCCTTTTAGAATTTTTCCTCAGTAACTTTATCAGTTATACGTTTGATTAACTAAATACCTTCCTTTTCAAAGTATAGTCTCTCTTAATTAGATGTTGAGATTTTGCTTGAGGGAAAGAAAACGACTAAGTATGGAGGAATTTGATGCACCCAATTTGTGTATACATTTCTAAATATATAATTTAAGATAAAAGCATGTTTTCAGCATATATTTGTGGTTTCATGAACATATTATTTGATTTTGGTGAATCTGTTTACTTGGAGAAGCTTTCTGGATTAATACACGGATCAAGGGAAGTTTGTGACATTTTTGAAACTACACGGCGTGTACTTTCTATACACGTCGTATACATCCAGACAAGGACACAAACCAAATTAGGGACTACATGCCCATGTCTACCAGGAAGAGATGCACGCTGTGTGGGTCGGCGCTACACGCCGTGTACCACCTTCTAGAAGTGGTGGTTGCAGAGAAATGTCCACACGCCCATGTGGTCGTTGCTGAAGACACAGTGTGTCTGAAGTTTTACACATTGTGTTTGCTATTCTAGAAGGGGCTAGTGGCGCTACACGCCGTGTATGGTGGCTCTACACGCCATGTTCACTCAACTTGCAGGCGGCGCCGTGTGCAAAAGTCAAGAACGACATGCTCGGCCACCTGCTAGTGGAGAAAATGGAAACAAAACGCGTTGACGAAAAGTACATGGCGTGTACATTCTATACACGTTGTGTACTTTATTTTTCTATAAAATGAGGCCTTGGCCTAAAAATTTAAGAGGTGTGCAGAACCATTGGAAAAGGGAGAAGCTCTACTACCACCATTCCCGAAGCCGTCGAGGTGCTGTCATTTCACTATTCCACCATTCCCCCCTCCGATATTCTACCTCAACACCTACACGATGAATCTGTCAGGTATCACGTGTGTCATTTCTCTCCTAAATTCTATGTGTAACTAAACCCCTCATGATGGGTTTGTGGATGATGGGATTATAATTTGTATATTGTTTTATATAGTTGTGTTTGAATCATTGTAATTCATCTTAATTTTCTTAAGACACTGTCTAATATAACTGAGAATTCTTAGCCGGACCAAGGGAAGGATTCTCAGCGATACAAAAAAAAATTAACGGTGTAAACATCCATGACCATTGGAAGGTTTTCAACAATTCAGGTAATGGACTGAACGTAATAAAGAATTAAGGACATTAACTACTGGACCATGGAGTCAACTGCTCTAATTCCAAACAAGAGGAACCGGACCAAGGAAATCTTGTAACAAAATGGAATCCTGAATGATTGAATTATTATGAACAGAACAACCATTTAAACAATCTGCATAAGAAATCCTTATTCACCACATCCCTGACACGTCTTCTCTTTCCATTTCTAATAACTTTTTAAATTTACCCGTTGTTTTCCTTCAAACTGTATCCATTATTCAAAGTAAATCAGTTTAGATTAAATCAAACCCCAAAAATCAACCCAATCGTTTCTAAACTTTTCATACTTCACATAATTAAGTATTAACTCAATTAAATTCATGCACTCCATGGTTCCCTGCAGATCGACCCCAAACATATGCTATACTAAAGTTCTAAGAATGGGTAATTAATTTGAGATGCATAAAAATTCAACCAACGACAAGCGTAGGCCAGGGCCGACAGTGAGGAGGGACGAGATTTGGTAATCCTTGGGGTTGGACCCAATACAAAATGTATGTCCATTCCTACGTATCTCATAAGGATGATAACCAAGCCACATGTAGTTCTAGAAAGTGTCTTAGTTTAAATTCTTTGAACTCGGACCAAGGATTAGTAAGGAGGACAGGAGACGCATGGTAAGGTGATTACAAAACCCAACGTGAATGAGTATGAGATCCTGCTTACCATGTGTTCCTTGGAACTGTTCCGGTCAAGGGACTGAGCACAAAAGTTAGGATGGGCCTATGGGGAAATTCCCAGGCACTCCTACGTATGTCATAAGGATGAGAATCAAGCCATACGTAGTTCTTGAGGGCACCTTTTAATGTCGTGAAGGATGGGACACATGTAGGATAATTATTATAACAGGTCATACGCGGTGTGGCTATTGAAAACCTGACGTGAACGAGGATGAGGTCCTGCTCACCACGGCACGTTGTCCCGTGGTCAAGGTCCTAAAGGTGGGACAGACACGATGAATTAATGGACCTCAAGCTGGACCCAAATACAAGAGGTATGGGAGTTCCAACGTACCCCATAATAATGGGGATCAAGGTGCACGTAGTTCTTGAAAGTGTGGTACGACATGACATGGTACATGTGCAAAGGATGAAAGAGGTGTGCGGGTCTAGCCCTCGCACCAAAAGAAGCGTTATTTGATGTATCTTGTCTGTTCTTGAAGGTAGATGGTTTTTATTTTCTAGAGTAAAGGTTAGAAACTCCTAGCATCGCCAAAATAATCAAGCCGTATACAGGCGTTGACAAATGGTATGGTAGTTGACCAATACCCAAAGTGTTGTCCCCTATAGAGAGGTCATCACAATGCAGTGTCATTTTCTGTCGGGCGGTCGGGACGATATCATCATAGTTTATGGTCATGTGGTAGGACCAACCAGCACAGTTTAAGGTCGTATGGCTTGGACCTGGGGGAACACACATGATGCGATAATGAATACCCAATGTAGATGAGGACATAATCCCATACCATCACCACGCATGATTCCAGGAGAGAAGTGTCGGGCCACGGAGTTGACGAGGGTCCAATAATCAGGTGGAAGAAGACACTAGCTTCCACCTGAGCTGGGCCCGAAACGCAACATCTGGCAGAATCCTCATTTCTCATGGGGATGAGGGTCAAGTTGTGCATGGTCCTTAGAGAAAACCCAAGCATATAATCTTAGTGCTCGGATTCGGGAGCCCCGAGAGACGCCATAACATAACTTTATCTTTCTGAAGTGTAGAGGTGTACTGAGGGTCAGTGTAAGGAGTGGTGAGATTCCACCTTGACACGATGGGGTGGAAAATAATTTCAATATTTCGACCAACATTCGGGGCCTGAAGAAGTTGGCGTGACGACAGATGATTACTGCCGACCATGTTCGCAACACAGCATCCTGTCATGTTAGCATTGGGGAAAAAAATGAGCATCAACCTCTGACTATATTTGAAACGTGGTATTTTTATGAATTTGTTGTCTGAAACCCTCGGGGGCGTTGTCATGTGATGGTGGGAGATCCCTTAGGCATTGTATCCAAGCCGTTCTTGGGGGTCCCTCTTGGTTTGAAAGATAATGGGGCCCGAATAAAGGGGAGCACGAAGCTTGGAAAGTGGACGGAACTTGCCTAAGTTGAATCTGACACTCCAGGTCCTAGACCATAGTACTCTAAACACATTAGCAGACCACTAGAAAGGGTCTAAGGGATCAGTTTGAGAGCGGCCAAAAGATGTCGGATTCCCGGGAGAAGGGGGCATGGCGCCAAAAACCATGTACTACACCTATATATTCTTACCATGGGGAGGGACATGCCAAGAGGCTGAGGTGACCAGGATATTCTAGGATATCCTTAGAGATAGGGATGGACCTGAAACCTAGACGATTAGGTGGTCCTACGTATCCCATAAGGATGGTAATAAAGTTGCATGTAGTTCTAAAAGCACAGTTTAACGTCATGTAGGACGAAATGGAGTTTAACGTCATGCTAGATGAGGGACACATCTCATCTGGGGATAGGTACGGTACGATGAGTAACCTGACATGAATGAGGGCATAATACCACACCACACCGTAAAATCCCACAAGAGAGACTGAGTTGTGGAAGGCCAAGGGGCCTGAGTCTAGGCCTCAGTCAGACAGGCCTGACCGGCTTGCAGTTTAACGTCTTGCAGTGTGGATGAATGTGGGGGAGTAGGATTCAGTGAACTGGGGAGGTGTAAGACATGACGAGTAACCCAAAGTGAATGAGGACGAGGTCCTGCCCACCACACCGTACAATTATAAAGGAGAGATCCTGAGTCGGAGGCTCGAGGCTAGGCCTCGGTCAGGGAGGCCTGACCGACTTGTAGTTTAACGTCGTGCAGGATGAGCATGCAGTTTAGGGTCATGCAGGACCATGGGCCAGTTTAAGGTCATGGGGGATTATAGAGGCCCAAATGTAGGGGCAAATACAGTTTAGGGTCATGATAGACCAGATGTAGTTTAGGGTCTTTCGGGACCGCAATCTAGTTTAAGGTCATGGGGGACCCCGGTTGCAGTTTAGGGTCATGCATGACCCTAAAAGATCAGGAAAAGTACTACTTGAGGAACTTGGCGTTGGTGGGAGGAGTTACACGCTCACTATCCATGGTCACCAAGGAGTATAATCCATTGGGGAAAACCTTATGGATAATGTAAGGTCCCTCCCATTTGGGCTCTAACTTGGGTGGTTTCCTGCCGGGAATCATTGGCGCACTAAGGGCCAGTACCAAGTCACCTTGCAGGAAGGAGTAGAGGCAAGCCTTCTTGTCGAAAGCTCGAGCCATCCTACTCTGATGCCATTCCAGGTTGTGCAAAGCACGAATCCTATTCTTGTCCAGCTCTTCCAATTCATCTAGACGGATTTCGACAACCTTATCTGGCGCTTTCTAGTCATATAATTCCGTGCGCAATGAGGGAAACTGAATTTCGATTGGAAGGACGACCTCAGTTTCGTACACCAAGGAATATGGGGTCACCTGGGAAGAATTAGAAGTCATAGTCTGATAATCCTAGAGGGCATTGGGGAGCATGTCCGGCCAACTTTTCTTGTTCTGACCAACCATCTTTTTAAGAATGTTAGAGAGGGTTTTTTTAAACGCCTCAATCTATCCATTTGCCTGCGTATGATAGTGAGAGGTATGGTTAGAGCGAATGTTGTACTTGGCGTACAATTTCTTCAGCTCGATCGCTCGGAATTTGGTGCCATTATCAGCGAGGATAGCGTGAGGTACTCTAAATCGATAAATGATGTTGGAAATCAAAACGTGGGAGATAGAACAGGATTTGACTTCCTTGAGCAGAATTTCCTATGCCCACTTGGAATAGAAATCCATAGCGGTCAGAATGAACCATCATTGGCAAGCCGTTGTCAGTGGGTAAGGTCCTACAACATACAACCCCCACACTGCAAAGGGCCAAGAATACATGGTAGTGTCTAGAGGCTATGGTGGCCAATGATCAAAGATAGCATGAACATGGCTTGCATGGCACCTCTTGGAGAACTCGATGCAGTCATGGACCATGGAGGGCCAGAAGTATCCCAGTATCCTGATCTAGTAGGACAACTTTGACCCAGCCTGATGGGCATCATGGGAACTAGTATGAACCTATTGCATGACCTATAGAATCTTGACTCATTAACGGCAACAGAGGAGAATACCATCAAATACGCGTCTGTAAAGGATCTACTCAAGGCTGGGACAGCTCTGAAGGGTGAACTGTAGAGCACGGCGTCGGACTCTCTCGCGCTCTGCCCGGTCTTCCGGGAGATTACCATGTTGTAGGTATTCAACCAAGGGTGTCCTCCAATCAGCAACTATTTTAATCACCGTATCTAAAGTACTCGGGGCTCCTGACGTAGGGGCACCAGTAGTAAGATGGTTTACCCGCGGGCCACGATCGTCCTCGGGGGTAACAGGAGCGATGACTCTCCGGTGTGCCATGTGGATAATCAGGTCATCCTGTTCGGGCTCTGCAAGCGATGCAACCAAGATGACCAAAGCATCTTCTTGACTATTCTGTGACTGGGGAATATGAAAGACCTCCGTCCGAGAAGGGAACTGGGCCATTAAGTAGAGGATGCACTCCAACAATGTCTCGAGTTCTGTCTTTCTGACAACATAGTATCCATTGACTTTCATGATGACCATATCGGAATCCCCTTTCACCTGCAGATGGGGCATGTTGATCTCGAGGGCCAGCTCGAGGCCGGTGATGAGGGCCTGATACTCTCCCTCATTATTGGTGCATCCCTATAACAATAGGAATGAATATGATAGAACAAATTTCTTTGGAGTGATGAAGACCATACCCAGGCCCACAATATTGAGCCTAAGATCGTTGAGTCTCCTACAAATGGGGCTCCGGGAGGCACTGTCAATGTGCATCTTCCAGCGTGGGACGACATGATCGACTGAAAAAATGGCCTCATCAGGAAAACCTATGTCTAGAGGCCGATCTGTGGAGGTTGGGTGGGTAGCTAAAAAGTCTTCCAATGCATGTCCTTTGATATCCTTATGAGGTCCGAACATGATGTCAAACAGCGGGAGAATCACCGCCCACTACGCTAGTCAGCCAGTCAACATAGGTTGGTTCAGGATGTACTTCAATGGGTCTACCCGAGAGACCAGCTATACCTCATGGTGATGCAAGTAGTGCCGCAATTTCTATATGGAAAATATGAGCTCCAGGAAGCTCTTCCCGATGGGAGAATATCTAATTTTCCTATCAAGGAGCATGCGGCTAAGGTTGTAGAGGTTATTCTATGTTCCCTCATTGTTCTTATGGGTTAGAAGTGCACCAAGTGACCATTCCAGGGTGGTCACGTAAAGGACCAATGACTTCCCATAGATAGGTGGCATGAAGACCGGAGGTTGGAGCAGATACTTCTTGATTTCCTCAAAGGTGGTCTGACACTCTTCATCCCACTCATAGGTGGCACCTTTCTTCCTGAGCCAGTAAAAGTGCTTACACATGCCAGCCAGATTCGCAATGAATCGGTGTATGTAGGCTAAGTGGCCTTGGAGACCTCAAAGCTCCCAAATATTGCTCAGGGGAGGCATATGACTGATGGCCTTGATCTTCTCCGGGTCTATCTCAATGCCTCGTTATTTGACGACGAATCCAACGAACTTGCCGGAGGTGACCCTGAAGGCACACTTCAACGGGTTTATCTTCAGGTTACGGGAACGGAGGAAACCAAACACTTTCTCAAGGTCCTTGATATGGTCCTGGTGCTGGCGAGATTTGACCACCAGATCATCTACATAGCGTTCCACCAGTGTTCCTAGAATTGGCTTGAATATGTGATGCATGACACGTTGATAGGTGACACCCGCATTCTTTAGGCTGATGGTCATAACCCGGTAATAGAAAGTACCTTGGGGTGCCCTGAAGGCAGTGGACTCCTCATCCTCGGGGGCCATCAAGATCTGGTAATTCCCAGAATACCAATCCATGAAGGAGAGAGCTTGGAACCCAGTTGTGGCCTCAATCAACAACTCTATCACTAGAAGGGGAAAATCATTCTTTAGACACGAGCGATTGAGATCGCAGAAGTTGATACAGACTCTGATTTTTCCGTTCTTCTTCCCGACTGGCATAATGTTGGCTAGCCACATGGGGTACAAGACTTCCATGACGATGTTGGATTTAATAAGCTTTTCAACTTCGGCCTCTACCACAGCACCATGAGAAGGGTGCATCATTCTGGGAGGCTCCTTGAACCCGTGATGGTTTACCGGGAGACCAAGACGGTGGATGACGACCTGAGGATCTTGTCTTGGAATCTCGTCATAAATCCAAGAGAACACATCACAGTGCTATCTGAGGAATTCCACAAAAATATTCTGCTCCTCGGGGGGCATTGTGGCGCTAACCAATGTGGGTCTCGGGTCCGCCTCGCTATCGAGGTTCACCTGTACCAATTCATCGACAGTGGTGGAGATGACCTACTCAAAGGTAGGGGGAGCATATTCCATGTCCTCCTCTCCACTTGTGGAGGGATCATCCATGGGGGGAGCTTCTTCGGAGCTATCAAACCCTGATGGGTGGCTGGAACTGGCTTGGGCGGCAGTGGTCGTCATATCAGGAGACTCATGCGCCACTGAGACCATAGAGATGAAGGCAGTCGATCCAATCCCATATTGTCTTTGGACCAAGGGGCCATGCTTGATGACATCAAAGCAGTAGTGGCGCATCAGCTTGAGTCAGTTAATTATGGCTCCACAAAACAGACATGTATGACGTACAATCGTTGCCATGAGCCTGACATCCCGATACCATACCGGGGTAGGAGGTTCCGAGATCAGCCGAGTGTGGTTGGTGTAGGAGTACGAGGTGATTTTCCGCCATCACTTGGGCCTGAAAATATGCCTTCCCCTTGTACCCAAAATGAAAAAACACGGCCCCATGTTAGGGGTTGTGGCCTCCAACCGATGGATTGGGAAGATGTAAGCGTCATTCAGACCTGCCCAAGGATCACTTATGTCAGCGACTGGCTCGATATCACCTGCCAGAATATGCTTATCCTTGATCTTATAATAGTCGGCGTCAAGATAACGGGCTTCACAAGAGTCAAAAAGAGACATATCTCCTTGGATCACGCCTACTCGGCCATTAGGGGAGTATTTGAGGCATTGTTGATACGATGAGGGGACCGCTTCATGCAGGTGGTGCCACAGTTTTCCCATCAACGCATTGTAGGCGGTGTCCTGAGAAACAACCATGAATTTTGTGCTGGTAATTAGGCCACCGAATAGGGTCTTCAAGAGAATCTTGCCGACTGGAGTTTTCTCAGTCCCGTCATACCCCTGGATTCTGAGGTCGAAGGGAGTTAAATATTCCTCAAACAACCCCACCTTCCGCAGTGTATGGGTTAGGATTAGGTTAATCCCAGAACCCGTGTTGATAAGACAGCGATGGACTTCCATGCCATTGAACTTGCCAGTGATGTACAATGGGTGAATGTGCCCCTATATGGGAGGGTCTACATCTTCATTGGAGAATGAGATAACTTCCTGGAATTCGGCGTCCTCAATTGCCTCAGCGTGGAAGGCTTATGCACCTACTAACTCTGTCTCAAACTGGAGGGGGCTTCTTAGGGCCTCGGGGAGCACTTCACGTGTTTCAAATGAAAGGAAAAGATCCTCAAGGATATAAAGCCTTGCTGTAATGCCAACCAGGTGCTTCAGAACATCATACTTTTTGGCTAAACGCGATCTTCTGCTTACAGGTGGTCGTTCTGCGATTGGAGGCATGACGGGCCCTGCCGGTTGGACCGGTGGCTGACTGGTACTAGGCATATCTCACTGTACACTAGTCAAAGCCTGGAGAGTGGCTATCAGATGAGGGCCAAAAGGCGGGGTCGGTTGGTGACAGGGCGGAGCTGGTCACGACAGGACCGAGGTGGTTCCGCCTGATCCAGCAACACAAATGGTGGTAGTGGTGGACTTGTTGCCACCGGATGAAGGGGGCGCGTGTGATGAGCTCTTCACTGTGACTACTTTCTGGTCTCCGCAGTGTGCATGGCCTAGATGGAGGTTCCAACTGTCATGCCCCGAATATTCATGTAGCCACAGCTCCGACGACGCTTCCGACGGCTGGGGACATTGGGAAGGTCTACCCGGCATTCCTCATCATCATGAGTCAAAAAGGGATTTACCAAATCTATGGTGTTAACCGAAGCATACCACATACTATCACTTGGGGAGTCATCCACCACTGGGTGGATTCTGAGAGGAATCCCCATTTATGGGGGCATAAATTTTCCAAGAGTGCGGGATGACGATGGCATTGGCAGGGCGTGTTCCTTCTTCTTACTTCGCCACTGCTTTCTCTTCTAGGAAGAGGCTGGCCGAGATGATGATGCCGAAGTAGTAACCATAGATTATGAGGGCTCTAGCTGAATCAGGCATGCACAGATGATGCAATGGGTGTGGGAAACTTTCTTGCAGGCCATCCAGTCGTTATACTTCTAGGACCCATGGTCGGAAACCTGATTCCATTCATCGTCATCACCACTACTGACATCTGATCTCACAAAGACACCTGCCACTTATGCCGGGGCTGGGCCCAACCTGACTATATTATTATCAATATGGTCTTAGAGCCAGTCCTCAAACATGTAGAATCGTTGGATGGTGTGCCCCAGGGTCTGGTGATAAGGGCAGTAGTTGGGGTGATCAGTGAGATGCGCCTCTTCTGGCATCCAACACTCAGGCAGCCACACAATCCTCTGCTCCAAGGCACTACAAAATTAACCGGGGACCTGAGCCTCGTCAAATGATTAGGTCCAATTCCTTCTGTCTAGAAAGGGGACTCTAGGAGGTTGGCCCTAACAAGGAGACAGAGGAGCATGCCGAGGAGGCAGAACCTAATTATCTCTCCTGGGATGTGGTGGTGCATTACACAAAGGCACTTGCCGATTTTGAGGAGGTTTCTACTGGGTTGGAAGCTGTGCCTATGGAGGCGGACCCCTATGGGGCTGCAGAGCTGGCCTCACTAGTAGCAACTCTAGATGCTCAGAGGCTTAAATCAGGGCCACAATAGCGGGCTCGGCTCTGGAAGCACTCCTTGTAGGGATTACCGGAGGCAGCGGGCGTGCCAGACTGGCCTGTTGTAGGGATTTTTCAATGTAACAGCCCGGGATTTTATGAAAAATATTCTTTTTTATTTCACTAATGTCTTGTGTTGTACGCTACACCAAAAGGAGCTTGCACAACACACATCCTTGACTTGCCTTGCATTACACGCAATCGCGACCTTCCTCGATAGCTTGCGTCGTACGCAATACCGAGTTTCACTAAACAATGACATGCTATTAAAATATTATTAAAACTAGCCGTTATGAATAGTAATAACCACTTTTTAAATTATAGAAATTTTAGCTCTCAAAATGGACTTCATTTTTGGATTCGGAGTATCGAATTTAGCCTAAGGTGAAATTTTGGTACTTTTCGGATAACTTTCATATTCTGATGAATAGTGAAAATTACTAAATTATAATTAAAAACAACTTTTTTAATCAAAATAATTAATAGTGATAAATCATTAATTTGAGTGGTTTTAAAGTATATTTAGAATATATTTTTACAATTTAATACAATGTTGTTCATTGTATGTAATTTCACATTTAAACCAGACATAATCAAGTTTCAATCTTTTGATAGATATTGTTTCTTAAAAACACGCTATTTGTTTTAACAGCGGGATTTAATTATAAAATTAATTAATGCAATTTCTATGTTATGAATTTGGTAAAATAGACTTCATTTTTGAATTTGGAATATGAAATATATCTTAGGATGAAATTTTGGTATTTTTCTGAAAACATTCGATTTTTGATGAATAGTGAAACCACTAAGTGGTAGGTTAAAAACTGAATTTTGCATAAAACTTAATTTTACCGCTTCTGTGAATGGAATTTCAAAAATCCGACAGACACGGTTGATATCAGTAAGTAAAATGTGGTTCAATGAGATAAAAATAATTTTTTGGTGAATAGTAACTTTTTACTTTTTTACCGCGGTTAATAGTAAATAGGGTAACTAAGGGTAAATATGATATTAATATTACCCTAACACATGTTCTAATTCTATTGGACAAGTGTAATTCGACCAAAATAAAACTTAGGAATAAAATATGACCATTTAGGCCCACTTTAATTAGATTAGGACATTTATTATTAATTTATTTAAAGAAGGGTTAAAATAGTTAAAATCAAAGTTTAATAAGTAAATCATTTTTAATATGGGGTTATACATAAGATAAATTCAATTATAAATATTCATTAGAAAGATAAAAATATTTCCTACATAATGATATTTTATTTATAATTTTTAGACTTTAAATAAATTAATTTATTTATGACACAACGATGATGCAGTAATTACCCTTTTAAGGAAATATTAACATAATTGATGTTATAAATGCTCAAATGAATGTAATTTGAGACTTTTTATGAATTCCACTAATTTTATAGGTTACTATGATATATTATTGTTGATTTAATAAACTTTTTTCGAACATATAATTCTGTTATGACTTTCACAAAAATCATATATCAAATAGTGTCAAAATTGACACAAAATAGTTTTTAAATCAAATATTATATTATTAAAAATCTAAGGTTCGACCAAATGACTTAGATAAGGATATATATATTAATAATAAACAATTTGGGGTTCGTTTGGCATGTAATAGTAAGTTTATTAACCATATAGTGAAAGAAAACAAAAAGACACGGTAAAAGTTAAATTATTTAACTTAGAGTTAAATCTAATTGATAAGGTTAAAATAATACCGTAAACTTGTCTAAATCCTATTGGATGATAGGATTTCGACCCATCCCCACTTTAGCTTCGAAATAAGACCCTTTGGAACCATTATAAACCGATTTTGACATTAATATAAAATAATATTTTGAGGTATTCCTAAGGTGCCACTCTCCTCCCTTATAAAAGGACACCTCCTCCCCCTCCTCCTCACACCAATTTGAGCACTCAAGATCGGCCAACCCCTGACAAAATCTCTTCTCCACTTCCCTAGCAACATCCTAGAGGTTCTGGTCTTCCTCAAAGACCAATTTTAGTTCCCTAAGAGGAGGTCTCCAAAAGGTGCTTCAAAGAAGAGGTAATTACCGTTACCAATTCTTTCATCATTATTTCTTCTTCCACTTCTTCTTCTTAGGTTGTTTCATTATGAAGTAATAACATCAGTATCACTCATATACTGATATGTTATTATAATTATGAAACAACCCTATTTCACCATCTATCCATCCTACGGAAAAAGAAATCACCGCGCGTGCGTACGTACGGAATACCGTCTCCACGCCGTGGTGTAATCTATTTTCCACCACCCCCTTACATGGATGGGTATAATGGTGTAAAGAATAACTATACATAGTTATTACAACATCATATTGATTCTGATATGTTGTATAATCCACTCCAATTCAATTCAATATTTATGGAAATGATATCATCGCTCGTGCGTACGTACGGACTACCGTCTCCACGACGCGATGAGATTCATTCTCCATGTTAACCATTTAAGAATGATTATAAAGTATATATAAGAAATAATAATGAAATATATGACATTATAATGCTACTGGATTTATGTATATATATATATGTATTTCATCTACTTACTTCCATTCAAGACAATAAGGAAAGGAAAACAACGTTCATGCGTACGTACGGACTACCGTCTCCATGAACGGTGTTTTTTTCATTTCATTTATCTATCTATTATATATATATATATATACTGAATATATATGATATATAAATCACAATTTATATTCTGGAAGTAAGTAAATCATGATATAAGTAATAATAATGTCAAGAACAACAAGTCAAAACACCAACGATAAATGAAACGATTTTACCCAAAACGCTTCTTTAACATGGAATTTACAAAAGAACGGGTAATATAATGTCATAAGTGAACCATATATGATATCATAACAATGAATATGATTCTGTAATAAGTCAATGACATTATTTATACCATTATACAGGAGCTTCGGACACGTACAAAGCAAATCAGACCTAAGGTAAGGGAAATATCACAATCTCATTTTTATCCGAGATTGTTTATTCGTAAGTATTTACTGGGGTGTATTTTATCATCCACATCCATGTTACCTTAACATGTAATATTTATATCCTTATACAACTGTTTATATCCAATTTTACCCTTTGGTGAGTTTTTAGTAAAAGATATGAAATGAATCTTTTGTCGTTTTTCGTACGAGGTACTTTTTGACTTTTCCGAAAAAAAGTACGAAGAATGTTTTTTTTAACTTATACGGCCTGAATGGATTTTTAAAACATTATTTCCAAGAAGCTTCCTTTACAAGTTTTCAAGTTTATTTTTAATCAACTTCTTTTATTTTAAAGTTGTATGACATGTTATGAAAGGAAAAATGTTTTTGAAGTAGAAAGGATATTTTCCTCAAGAATGGAGTTCAAGTATTTTATCAAAATTATTTTCCATCTAAGATAATAAAAGGGTTCTGTTTTTATCCCTATTATTACATGGATTTGATTATGTTGTGATGGAAATATTTTTATGAATTCCTTTATCTTATATGAATTGTTTTATGATGTCATGTTGTTTAAGAATCCCATTTTTATTACATGGGTTATGCGATGATGTATGATTTGTGATTATGTGGCACACATAAGAAAGGATTCATTATAAGATGGGTGGGACCTATATCTCCCTCCAATGCATTGGGTAACGATTTTATATCTCATGAGATAGACATGGCTGGAATGGTAGGTTATACCGGTTCAGTGAAACAGGACTGAAACGAGGGTTACTCGATTCAGAAAGGGACTTTGTCCACTAAGATAGTCTTGGCAATGAGTCTTGACTAACAAGAAACGATTCTCTATGATTATGTGTGAATGCCACAAAGTTTCATGTTTTAAGTTATGATTATTGTGATTACATTTCACTACCATGATTTATCCCATGTTATGAAATTATGCTCTCTTTTGCAGGTTATGATTTCCAAAATGTTATGTTCTTATGAATACGATGTGATTGATATTTCTTTTGTTTACCCTTACTGAGCATTTGAGCTCACCCTTTTATGTTTTCTTCTCCCCAGGATATAAAGAAAGGTTTTAGGTAAAAAAAAAGGAAGATCTTTATGGGAGATGTTGAAGATCTTTCACCACGATTAGAAGATTTTATTCCGAGTTTCCAAAGACACTAAACTATTACGATCCTTGTGTGTGTGTTTTTGTTATGTACTAAGTATTCCGCAGAAGTAATGTAATGCCAATGTACGTCAAGCTACGGGTCTCTACAGTTGGTATCAGAGGAAAGGTTTAGTCAACCTTTGGAAACTATGATGTGAGAACTTTAGTGAGATCCCTAGAGATATTTATAAGGTTTGTCTAGGGATGTCCCTAAGGATAAGTATACGTATAGTATACAGTCCTAGAACTAAGGTAACGATCATAGAATTTAACCTAAGATGTTAGATATTGAGGATACTCCACCTTTATTATGTTGTTTTCCCTAGCATGATTTTTGCCTCTCACACTATTCTTTTTGGGTTTTAGACGATGGATGGAACCCGAAGGAACCGTGTTCATCAATGCAATGGACAATGCAATGATTGCCCTCCTGAACAAACAAATGTTATGGGAGATGGAGTGAAAAATCTTATTGCTATACTTACACAAGCTATGAATCATTCTGGACTTCCAAATGAGCAGAGGAGGGAACAATATTCTATTGAGTCCTTCATGAGGCAACGTCCACCTTCTTTCAGTGGGTCTTCTGATCCACTTATTGCTGAACAATGGATCAGTACCACTGAAAAGATATTTTCAGTTCTTCAATGTATAGAGCATGATAAAGTCATCTTAGCAGTATATCGTTTGGAAGGTGAAGCTGATAAATGGTGGAATCTTATCAAGAATACAAGGCAAAGAGATGAAATTGAGTCCATGGAATGGGACGAGTTCAAGAACTTATTTTTCAATAAGTACTTCCCTCGTGTTCTTCGAACAAAGATGGAGAAGGAGTTTCTTGAACTAAAGCAAAAGGATGATGAATCTGTTGGTATATACGAAGCGAATTTTACAAGACTTGCAAGGTATGCATCTGGCATTATCATCCAACCCGAAAGTAAAGTTGATCGATTTTTCAGTGGCTTAAAACCAAGTCTTCGAAGGGCATTAGCTATAAGAGACTTCAGTAGCTATGAAGAAATTTTGCGTTGTGCTATCAAGGTAGAAATGGAAGTTGGTGTTACATATCCATCTCATGGTTTTGACAAGAAACGAAAGATGGAGTTCAAGGAGAAATCTCAGAATAATGGTGAAAAGAAGATGAATGTTTCCTTATGCACAAAGTGTGGAAAGAAGCATGGTGGAGATTGTCTTAAAGGGACTAGAAAATGTTTTAAGTGTGGAAAAGAAGGTCATCGAGCAGCTGAGTGTCGAAGTAATGGAAAAAGGGTTTCTAATGATGTGAATAAAGAAAACACTACAGAGAACGCACCACCAACACTTCAATGCTTCAAATGCAAGGAAATGGGGAATTATGCTAATAAATGCCCTAATCCAAGGGTTAGTGATGATCAACATGAGCAACCACTGAAGGCAAAGGACAAAGGGAAGTCACATGCGATCACTATTGGAAATGTTGAATATGACAATGATGTGGTGGAATGATTAAGTGTTTATGTAATGGGATTCCAAAATAATGTTGTATCATTGAGTATTGCAATATTTAATGATGTGGTATTCAAAGTGATTGAGATATTTTTTGGAAATAAGATGATATGCGGAAAATGAGAAAATGAAATGTTTAACAGTATTCATGAGCTCATGATTGATATAATGACTAAGTGATATCATTGTTTGAGTATATAGAATTTTGAGGATTTTGGTATGTGGAAAGTGTTAAATTTTAACTACATTCATGTTTTCACTAAGGTATTCAAGAGAATACATGATTAAGGCCTTTGAATGTTTGGAATGTGACCAACAAGACATATATATGGGGATTAACGATAGTATTAAATCTCTGGTAATTGTTTTCACTATATTATGAGAGTGGACTGCAGTATTATGGATAAGTCTAAAGATTAGAATGGATTATGTTGGACATAAGTTAGTATTGTTTAAGGATAGAAGATTTTCGATATTATTAATGGGATGTTATAGTATTATAGTTTTAGAAAAAGGACAACCTACAGGACGGGCGACAGCCCATCGCTTCGGACAAGGCTGTGGGAATCGAACCCACAACCGAAGTGCGACTGGCCTTTATCGCCTACCACTGGCCTACAGGAAGTCCCTGTTTAGTAGAAAATAGTTTTATTATATTAAACAGAATGATATATGAAGTATAAGTCCATTTTAGGAACCATATGTGATTAATCTCACTATAGATCGACTTATGTATATAATTTTTGCTAACCTTTTGTTTGAGACAGATGGAATGACCCGTCATTCTATCACATGATCTGCTAAGACTTCATGAATGACAAATTCAACTTCATTTCTTTAAGAGATGAAGTGGAAATTGTCCAAAGAACGACAAACGGTGAGACTATACCAAAATCATGAAAGTATTTCTTCTAATTCCAATTTCATCAACTTTAGGGAAATAATCTTGAAAACCAAAAATGTTGTCCTTGTGATCTTATACCTGATGAATCGGATGGTACCTTAGATCGTCACAAATTTATGGATTTGTGATTTTTGGATTTTCCATAGCCATGTTCTCTACCACTCTCCATCAGAACATGATTGTTAGATTTCTCTTCCATATCCATATTTTCACCTATGTGGAAACCCAGTGATTGGTTTATTTGGGTAATCGTTACATTTCATACTTTAGTTTTTAAAGTCATGTTTTGTTATTCCTTTTTACGATGTGGGTTTCTATTAAAGAAACTTTCGAATAGTAAACCATTTATAACCCCGACGAATTTCGAGGGCGAAATTCATTTTAAGGGGGGTAGAATGTAACAGCCCGAGATTTTATGAAAAATATTCTTTTTTATTTCACTAATGTCTTGTGTTGTACGCTACACCAAAAGGAGCTTGCACAACACACATCCTTGACTTGCCTTGCATTACACGCAATCACGACCTTCCTCGATAGCTTGCGTCGTACGCAATACCGAGTTTCACTAAACAATGATATGCTATTAAAATATTATTAAAACTAGCCGTTATGAATAGTAATAACCACTTTTTAAATTATAGAAATTTTAGCTCTCAAAATGGACTTCATTTTTGGATTCGGAGTATCGAATTTAGCCTAAGGTGAAATTTTGGTACTTTTCGGATAACTTTCATATTCTGATGAATAGTGAAAATTACTAAATTATAATTAAAAACAACTTTTTTAATCAAAATAATTAATAGTGATAAATCATTAATTTGAGTGGTTTTAAAGTATATTTAGAATATATTTTTACAATTTAAGACAATGTTGTTCATTGGATGTAATTTCACATTTAAACCAGACATAATCAAGTTTCAATCTTTTGATAGATATTGTTTCTTAAAAACACGCTATTTGTTTTAACAGCGGGATTTAATTATAAAATTAATTAATGAAATTTCTATGTTATGAATTTGGTAAAATAGACTTCATTTTTGAATTTGGAATATGAAATATAGCTTAGGATGAAATTTTGGTATTTTTCTGAAAACTTTCAATTTTTGATGAATAGTGAAACCACTAAGTGGTAGGTTAAAAACTGAATTTTGCATAAAACTTAATTTTACCGCTTCTGTGAATGAAATTTCAAAAATCCGACAGACACGGTTGATATCAGTAAGTAAAATGTGGTTCAATGAGATAAAAATAATTTTTTTGGTGAATAGTAACTTTTTACTTTTTTACCTCGGTTAATAGTAAATAGGGTAACTAAGGGTAAATATGATATTAATATTACCCTAACACATGTCCTAATTCTATTGGACAAGTGTAATTCGACCAAAAACAAACTTAGGAATAAAATATGACCATTTAGGCCCACTTGAATTAGATTAGGACATTTATTATTAATTTATTTAAAGAAGGGTTAAAATAGTTAAAATCAAAGTTTAATAAGTAAATCATTTTTAATATGGGGTTATACATAAGATAAATTCAATTATAAATATTCATTAGAAAGCTAAAAAGATTTCCTACATAATGATATTTTATTTATAATTTTTAGACTTTAAATAAATTAATTTATTTATGACACAACGATGATGCAGTAATTACCCTTTTAAGGAAATATTAACATAATTGATGTTATAAATGCTCAAATGAATGTAATTTGAGACTTTTTATGAATTCCACTAATTTTATAGGTTACTGTGATATATTATTGTTGATTTAATCAACTTGTTTCGAACATATAATTCTGTTATGACTTTCACAAAAATCATATATCAAATAGTGTCAAAATTGACACAAAATAGTTTTTAAATCAAATATTATATTATTAAAAATCTAAGGTTCGACCAAATGACTTAGATAAAGATATATATATTAATAATAAACAATTTGGGGTTCGTTTGGCATGTTATAGTAAGTTTATTAACCATATAGTGAAAGAAAACAAAAAGACACGGTAAAAGTTAAATTATTTAACTTAGAGTTAAATCTAATTGATAAGGTTAAAATAATACCGTAAACTTGTCTAAATCCTATTGGTTGATAGGATTTCGACCCATCCCCACTTTAGCTTCGAAATAAGACCCTTTGGAACCATTATAAACCGATTTTGACATTAATATAAAATAATATTTTGAGGTATTCCTAAGGTGCCCCTCTCCTCCCTTATAAAAGGACACCTCCTCCCCCTCCTCCTCACACTAATTTGAGCACTCAAGCTCGGCCAAACCATGCCAAAATCTCTTCTCCACTTCCCTAGAAACATCCTAGAGGTTCTGGTATTCCTCAAAGACCAATTTTAGTTCCCTAAGAGGAGGTCTCCAAAAGGTGCTTCAAAGAAGAGGTAATTACCGTTACCAATTCTTTCATCTTTATTTCTTCTTCCACTTCTTCTTCTTAGGTTGTTTCATTATGAAGTAATAACATCAGTATCACTAATATACTGATATGTTATTATAAGTATGAAACAACCCTATTTCACCATCTATCCATCCTACGGAAAAAGAAATCACCGCGCGTGCGTACGTACAGAATACCGTCTCCACGCCGTGGTGTAATCTATTTTCCACCACCCCCTTACATGGATGGGTATAATGGTGTAAAGAATAACTATACATAGTTATTACAACATCATATTGATTCTGATATGTTGTATAATCCACTCCAATTCAATTCAATATTTATGGAAATGATATCATCGCTCGTGCGTACGTACGGACTACCGTCTCCACGACGCGATGAGATTCATTCTCCATGTTAACCATTTAAGAATGATTATAAAGTATATATAAGAAATAATAATGAAATATATGACATTATAAAGCTACTGGATTTATGTATATATATATATATATGTCATCTACTTACTTCCATTCAAGACAATAAGGAAAGGAAAACAGCGTTCATGCGTACGTACGGACTACCGTCTCCATGAACGGTGTTTTTTTCATTTCATTTATCTATCTATTATATATATATATATATATATACTGAATATATATGATATATAAATCACAATTTATATTCTAGAAGTAAGTAAATAAAGATATAAGTAATAATAATGTCAAGAACAACAAGTCAAAACACCTACGATAAATGAAACGATTTTACCCAAAACGCTTCTTTAACATGGAATTTACAAAAGAACGGGTAATATAATGTCATAAGTGAACCATATATGATATCATAACAATGAATATGATTCTTTAATAAGTCAATGACATTATCTAAACCATTATACAGGAGCTTCGGACATGTACAAAGCAAATCGGACCTAAGGTAAGGGAAATATCACAATCTCATTTTTATCCGAGATTGTTTATTCGTAAGTATTTACTGGGGTGTATTTTATCATCCACATCCATGTTACCTTAACATGTAATATTTATATCCTTATACAACAGTTTATATCCAATTTTACCCTTTGGTGAGTTTTTAGTAATAGATATGAAAGGAATCTTTTGTCGTTTTTCGTATGAGGTACTTTTTGACTTTTCCGAAAAAAAGTACGAAGAATGTTTTTTTTAACTTATACGGCCTGAATGGATTTTTAAAACATTATTTCCAAGAAGCTTCCTTTACAAGTTTTCAAGTTTATTTTTAATCAACTTCTTTTATTTTAATGTTGAATGACATGTTATGAAAGGAAAAATGTTTTTGAAGTAGAAAGGATATTTTCCTTAAGAATGGAGTTCAAGTATTTTATCAAAATTATTTTCCATCTAAGATAATAAAAGGGTTCTGTTTTTATCCCTATTATTACATGGATTTGATTATGTTGTGATGGAAATATTTTTATGAATTCCTTTATCTTATATGAATTGTTTTATGATGTCATGTTGTTTAAGAATCCCATTTTTATTACATGGGTTATGCGATGATGTATGATTTGTGATTATGTGGCACACATAAGAAAGGATTCATTATAAGATGGGTGGGACCTATATCTCCCTCCAATGCATTGGGTAAAGATTATATATCTCATGAGATAGACATGGCTGGAGTGGTAGGTTATACCGGTTCAGTGAAACAGGACTGAAACGAGGGTTACTCGATTCAGAAAGGGACTTTGTCCACTAAGATAGTCTTGGCAATGAGTCTTGACTAACAAGAAATGATTCTCTATGATTATGTGTGATTGCCACAAAGTTTCATGTTTTAAGTTATGATTATTGTGATTACATTTCACTACCATGATTTATCCCATGTTATGAAATTATGCCCTCTTTTGCAGGTTATGATTTCCAAAATGTTATGTTCTTATGAATACGATGTGATTGATATTTCTTTTGTTTACCCTTACTGAGCATTTGAGCTCACCCTTTTATGTTTTCTTCTCCCCAGGATATAAAGAAAGGTTTTAGGTAAAAAAAAGGAAGATCTTTATGGGAGATGTTGAAGATATTTCACCACGATTAGAAGATTTTATTCCGAGTTTCCAAAGACACTAAACTATTACGATCCTTGTGTGTGTGTTTTTGTTATGTACTAAGTATTCCGAAAAAGTAATGTAATGTCAATGTACGTCAAGCTACGGGTCTCTACATTCAAGGCATTGGGTCTTGTCTGAGAAGTCCCAGAATCCTCCAGGGTAATTCTGAGTGATTAGAGAAAGAACCAGCTCTTCCTTGAAGTTACCTACACACATTGTCAGTAATTACTCCTGAGTTAATGGCATATCAAGGGAGTTTGTGATCCCTTTCCACCGAGCGATGAAGTTCACGACTCGCTCATCAGGCCTTTTCTTTCACCTGAAGAGGTCTACGATGTTCATCTTCCGGGTTGTGGAATTGAACAGGTAGAGTAATTTCCTGCAAAGTTCCTCCTAGATATTCACGGATCCGACAGGGAGCTGGCTATACCAGACGAATGCCGGACATTCCAGTGTCTGAACAAAGCAATGGAGCTTGGCGGCCTCCTGCTGTGCTGGAGTCCCTAACATAGTCCCACACCTTGAGTTGAAGTGGGCCAGGTGCTGTGGTAGGTCTCCTGTCCCGTTAAAGGGGGGAAAAAGTGGGATTTACAAATCCTGGGGGTGCTGGAATATCATCTAACCTTGCTGGGTACGACTTGCCATCTGGTAGGATCACCATCTGCCTAGTCTCCAAAGCCTCTAAGCGGGAGATGATTTATACCATCAGATTTTCTGGATTCAGGTTCTTGTCCTAACGAGGATCCCTAACCACAGGCGCATTTTCAGGCTCTTCAATTCGGTAGACAAGCTCAACAGCTTGTGGGTCAGCTGGTGGAGCGACCCTTGGCATAACGGGAGGAACCCAAGTGGGATCCCTTGGGTGATCATGCTGCTCTGGAGGGTTTGGAGAAACATATCGCGCCCTATTTCCATGAGCTCCTCCCTCTCCTCTGTCAGCGAACACGGTGTGATCGGGGTTGCCTTGGAGAATCTCACTGAGGGGTAGTTGTTCCTGACCCTATTGCCCCATTCTAGGATCACCGTAATCGGGTTGCCGCTCTACAATGCATTCATCTAGAAGCTCATCGAGCAACCTGTTCTGCTCAGCAAGCTGTTTGCACAGCATGGACTTCTCAGGATCTTTCTCTGCCTTCTGCACTAAGGCAGATGGGTTGGAGAGCTTGACAACCCCAACATGCTATTTACCCGTGCCGATGTTCCGGATCAGTGTTAATGCCTCAGTGGGCACGGGGAGACCTACGAGGTTCCTCTACTGACGATTTATCCTATCTGAGGGGTCTATCAATGTCTTGTCTCCAGTGGTGAGTCCCCATCGAGGAGTTCTAGACCATTCCCCTCTCCCGACAGATCGGCCATGTTGACCACCCCTACCCTCGGGGGCGTGTCCTTAGAGCCACCTGGTGAGTTAGGTTGTCGGATAATCACACTGAAGATAAGGGCAGCATAATGCCTCAATCCATGGACATGTGTGTGGGGGTTTGCCTCCTTGATAACATTGAGGAGTACTTGAAAGCTCTGAACGCATTTATGTTGGAGGGCCCTGTGGTGGTCAAGTGATTCGGGGTGCCGAACCACAGGGAGTGTGGCCAGGTCGACCTGACGATATTTATCGCTGATATCCTCGAGGTGTGCTTGGCTCTTGGGATAAGGCACTTGCTGATGGCGATGACGAGATTGAGTCACCCAGAGAGTCTGGAGGAAGCATTCAAACTCTCCCGGGTTGAGTGATTCTGGTATATCAAAATCCAACCCTGAGACTGACCAAAATATCTCGGGGAAGTGTCCTGCTGCGAGAATGGTCCAGAATATTAATGGATCAGGTTCATGATCCGTCCCATGATATCCTCTCTCATCAACTGGGAGTTATTGGGAAACTGGCAGCGGTGCCGAGGCAGGCTACTGGGCCAGTGGGCTGGTCGGCGGGGAATACGGTGAGTAGGTCGATTGGCTGCCGAACCCTAAGTTTCCCTCTGAGGGTTACAGTGTCCTGGATGCCATTTCATGACATGATGGGCCAGAAAATGGGACTCCTGTCACAGTGTCAGTGCTTTCTGGGGATGTTCTATGTCACGACACTTTTTATATCAACCCCAAAAAAGTTCTCCGTCATCTTTGGCCGAGATGGAAGGTGCATCCGGAGAGGACGATGGTGACTATAATTTTGATCCCTGGGGGTACGCCAGGTCCTCGTCCTCCTGGATATACCTTTGGAGGGAAGAAGGGATCATATAGATCTTGCATTTATGGAGTAAGAGGCTGATGTGCCGCATCCCTATCCCAGCCCTTGACTCAAAGGACTGGGGGGAGGGCTCCATCGCCGAGTCATACTCCGCCCCAGAGTCTTAGAAACAGACTGGTCTGATTTCTGTCCTGCCTTCCCTGGCATTTCTCTTACGGCGCCGACGTCCCGCTTTCCTGCCCCTGAGTGGCTCTTCGGGGAAAGGTTGATTTTCTTCATGGATTCCTCTGGCCGCACTAGTGCCGGAGCCGAGAGGAAAGATGGATGGGGTGCGGGGAACACCGGGGAAAATGTCGAGAGGGACATGGGGAAGACCTCCATGTGGGCGAGTGACCGTACACGCAATGGCTCCATACTCGCTCTCTGCAGTAGGGAAGTGACGCCATACCCCATGTAGTAGGTGCTAGAGAGGGCCCCACCCAAAGTGTTCCTGTTACGGGGATTCCCCTTACCTGCGGCAAGGGTGGTGCTACGCAGGCGTCCGAGCCGAGGTTGGAAGGAGGGAGGGCCCATACCTTCTAGAATGGTGGCACGGAGTAGGCCTTCACGCTGGATGGAACTACAACGAATTGGTCTGCGGCGACCATTTTTAGTACCAGTGATCGGGAGATTCAACCTAACATACCAGTGGGGCGGTCGAGGCCTTGATCCATATCAGGCATATAACAACCCCTGCTCAACATGTGCGGGGGTTTGATGATAGGAGTCAGCAGTGGCTCGGGCTATAGTGGTTGTCGACGTTGAAACCGTGGGTCAAGCATCCTCTTTCGCCCGTGCTCGACAATGGATTCAGGTAAGGTGGGTTCGATCTGGTGGTGCAGACACTGGGATTGCCTGCTCCTCGGCCCAGGGAGTCGGGTGGCGGCATCGACGCGGCCTGGCGGGGGCCCTTTCCATGAAACCTTGAAGTGTGTCTCCGATCGGGTGAACCCGGACATCCCCTACCTCATTGGTGTAGGGAAGGGAGTTGTCGAGGCGTTCCGAGGATAAAATCCTAAAATAGTTGAAAATCTGGGTGGAGAGAAAAGGCTCCCTATGTGGCCCTCGGGGGCGGCGACGACAGTGAGGCGCAACTGCCTCATGATCCAAATGGGCCATGTCCCTGGTGGGGATGACCCCTTCCTCCTCGTACCTACGCACAAGGTCATTGATCACCCTCCATTGGATAATCTATGATGGGGAGAGGGGGACTGAGTGCCCGGCATTTACGGCGGTCGGAGCAGCTATGGAAAAGGTGGAACCATGCGGGGTGGCCACGTCGGTACTACCCCTGTCCCTGCACCAGTTGGCAGGTGGTGATCGAGCTCCAGATGCAGCGGTCTGATTCCTGAAAGCAGGGAGATGAATCTATTAACACTGATAGGAAAAGAAATCGACAACTAGTAGACCAGCTCTATTCTGTATTCCATGGTTGGTAAGAGGGATCCACACTAACAATGTCGCAGAACGGAGTGCTCAACGTCCTGAATGCCCCAACCCTTGGCGGGATTCACGTCCTAGTACTGGGTACCCGGACCTGGTGACATGATAATATTCTGACACACCAAACAATACCAACCTCCACATTGAAGAGAAGAGATTCATGTTGAGTTCACCATTTCTATTTCTGAGGCTTTCTGTCGGGGTGCGCGTGCACATCCGTCATGCAGGGGAGGACACACAGCTTGTTGCCCTGTATTCCCGATTATCAAAGGCGGGTGGCATCTGTTACTTTTTTAGGGACGTCTTCTCCATGATCGAAACCAGGATGATGGGATGTCATTTCTTCCTTCCATGGATTCCTACTCAGAGCTCATCATGTAGTCCATGTCTCCCTCATATATTTAAGACATATTCATGAATCTCGTTCCCGGTGCTATAACTTCATGGATACCAGTTAATTACACTGCTTTCGTCGAGACGCTCCAAGTAGTCTGGTCGGGGAAGCAACCTTCGGTTAGGAGAGTGTTCACGCTGAGTTTTCGTTAGCGTGTCTTGGTGCTGGGGGATTGACATGTCTATCTTCTGGCCCTTATTATAGGGCTTCTCAATGGCGTGGAAGCCCGAGGCATCCCACATTGAACATGGGGAATCACATGCCATATGCATGTATCTAAGGTTTTCCTCAGATTCCCATGTTTAACACGGGGTATGATGTGATTTTAACGTCCCTAGGGGATGGATCGGACTGATCGGAACACTAAGAGTGGATCAGATAAAAGAACCCCCTAAAGGGAACTCCGATGTTGGGGCCAACATGTGGGCGGCTTCCTGGATGTTGTGGAGTGGAGTGAAGTGGAATGATCCCACTGGGATGTGGTGTCCGGTGTAAGAATAAAGATGGGTGATGAAGTGAAGAGGGGATTGAGCCTCATGGAGGCTTCCTACGTATCCCCATGGCAGGGAATCAAAGTCCTCGTAGTTCGGGCATACAATTTTACATCATATAGGATGGGGGAATTTGGGGCTTACGCTCTGAGGCAGCCCAAGGTGGATATAGGGATTACGCTCTGAGGTGGCCCACAATGGTTGACATGGTTCTTATACTTTGATGTGGCCCATAGGGTTAGCGAACCGATGCGAAGGGGTTGAAACGACTGAGTGATGGGCTTGAACCTCGTGGAGGCTTCTTACGTACAATGCCTTAGCACGGATCAAAGTCCCTGTAATTTGGGTGGTGCAGTTTAACATCAAGAGGGACAAGGTAGACAGTTTAACATCATGATGGACACCATATAGTTTAATTTCATGCGAGAATACATTTGGGGCTTACACTTAGAGGCGTTCTGAGGAGTTGGTGAATCGACGCGAAGGGGTCAGAACAACCGGGTGGTGGGATTGAACCTCGTGGTGGCTTCCTATGTACCATGCCTTAGCATGTATCAAAGTCCTCATAGTTTTCCAGGATGGGGCTTACACTCTTAGGTGGACCATAAGAGGATTTCATGGTCGATGCTCACTCTAAGCCCACACGAGTCATGATCGGTTTGAGAAACAGGAGGCAGTAGGGACCAGATGATCACATCGTGAAAGGTGCGTCTGTGGGAAGTGGAGAGGGGCTTATTTGTTGATCATCCCATGGTGCTAGGACTTACTCCATGATGGAGGCCCGAAGTGCGAAAAAGCGTAAAGGGAGAGGGATTTGGGACCAAACAAAGGAGATGCCTTGTACCCTATCACGCCCTCCACTGGCCTTGGCAGTGGGAAGTACGGAGGTGCATGGGTGATACCTTCCGCAAGAGAGTCTAGGGGCTTACACCAAGGTGGATGCCCTTCCCTTGTGGATAAACTCCACTATGAGAGGGAGGATATCATTCCATGTGAGTAAGATTCCATTCCCGTGGAGATGAGTGGCGTAAAGAATGTATGAGCCGGGGGGACCTTGCGTGAAAGGCACGGGTCCGGATCACAGTTTAACGTCATGTGTTGAGGATGAGGTGCTTGGTAGTTTAACATCCTGTAGCTCAGGTGAGGTGGGTTCGCTCAACACCCCTAGGAATTACATAATCGACACCCTCTACCACTTGTGGGAGGGAAGGCATCGTCAAGGTCGTAGTCAAGGGGGGCCGTAGAGCGAACCATCAAGGGGTCCACGTTAGCATGCCTATGAGAAGAAGAAATATCTGTTAGCGTGCCTATGTGAAGGAGCATGAGGCAAAGCAACGCAATGGGAAAAACTTCCCAAGGGACCTTGAGGTTACTTCGTACGAGCCTAGAAGGCCGTACGAGAAAACAGTGCATGGCGTGCATGCCCAGTATGGAGGACATCGGGCGCCTACGAAAAGAGGCACCCGGGGGGCGTCGAGGTGAGGGATCATGGGGATTTCATGAAAAGAAAAGTTTTGCATGAAAAACACCGGTATGGCACGTAATTGGGGTAGAGGAATTGCGCGTAGCTTAGGAGAATTGCGCACAAGGGAAGTGAATTGTGCACAAGTGGCAATGGTCGAACCCTAATGGAAGGCCACACCCACCGAAGGGACTGCGCACAATTGGACCTTTTGCGCACAATGGAAGGAATTGTGCACAAGGGAGGAACCCTGAGGAGTTTGGAAATTTATTTAAGATGGTGGGATTGCACGCAAAGGCGGATCTTGGGGTGAGGTTTCACGAAAACGGTCAATACCTGAAGGCCATGTTGCACGCGCGAAAGTCGTATTTTGGGCACAAGAGCCGAATCCAATTACGCAACCCTGAAACGAGAGGGGTCTCCTTCTATTTATAGTCCTCCATCATCATGAAATTTAGGCAGCGTGCAAAATGTTGCGCGCCAGAGACAACGACACGAAAACGGGCACCACGTGGGGTGGGCGTGAAAAATTGCGCGCCTGCGTCGGGGACCTTTCGCGAATCCCAGAATACTTTCGTGCAACAAACCTTTATTCGCGTAGATCCTCCTTTATTTCTCACAACGCTTCTGGTCCCTCCGAACCGGGCTTCCGGGTCCTCCAGACTGGGCTTTCGGGTCCGAATATGACTTCACTTCATCATTTCGAAACTTTCTTCAGAAGTTACAGACTTTTCGGCATCTAAAAAAATATTTTATCATTATAGAATAATTATTAAATCACAAAAATAATATATATTTAGTAAATATATCAAAAACAATATCCATGTGATGTGGTTATGGAAAATGATTCATGTTGTTTTGTGGATGTGGTAGTTCGCATGTACGCACGAGCAATAATTTCATTTATAATTTGATTGAAAAGAGGTGGAAAATGTTGTTACCTCACCATAACAATATTTCATAATATTAATAATATTGTATTAATAATTTTATTATAGAAAAATTAGATTCATAGAATCCATATAAGAGATAAAATTGAAATTATTCAGTTAAGAGTTATACCAATTCATTGAAAAGCCTCCTTTGTCTTACACATTAAGCCTTGAAAGGATAATGTTCTGATCAAACAAGGAAGTATGGGGTGTATATAGGGATATTATAAAAGGATTTGGGTAGGTATTGGATAATATAATGTTCAATTTTAGTGTGTATAAGAGAGGATATGTGGTGTCCTTTTATAAGTGAGGGAGATGACACACATGGAATTTTTTAAAATAATAAAATATATTAATGTATTATTGAATAAAAATGGATAAAAAATGACTCATATTTGAATAGGATATGGTATAGGGTCTAAATATATTGATACAATATTATTTAGAAAATTTTATTTTGAAATATAAACCTTATCTTTTAGTTTAACCCCCCCTCCCTCGTAAACCTGTCTTAACCTTAACCGTGATAACAATTTTTTACTATTTTTACTATCAATTAAGACCAAAAATGAAAATTTGATATTTAAGAAAAATTACATGATGATTCAAAATATTAAATATATTTCATCAAATTCAATTTCTATATGTGTAATAATTTACTTTTAAAATAAAGCCGCAAAGCACATTGAAAAATGATTTTCCAAAAAAAATCATTTAAAGTATAAATTTTTTTATAGAAAAAATAAGAATAATGTAAATTATTATGGAATATATTTGCTTATTATTATTTAAAATTAAAAAATTAAATTTTATAATAACTTTTTTAAAAAATGGGACTTTGAAAATACTTTAATGGAAAAGGCAGTTTTCTAAAAAAATGGTATTTTTTTCTATTCAATGATAAAATAATCTTTTCAAAAAAATACCAAAATTTCACCTTAATATAATTTGAATATGATGATTTTAAAATATTTTATTTTTTATAAAATACAATTTATGAAATTGGAGTAAATTAATTATAATATTCACACACAAAATGTAATAAAAACCATTTTTGGAAAAAAAACATATTTTTGAAGCATAAAATGGATTTACTAGAAAATGAGTACGCATTTATTATGAATTAATAAATATATGTTTATTTTATAAAAAATATATATATTAATAATTTTGTAATTATTATTCATATATTCAATTTAACACCTACATTATAACGGTTTATTTTATCACAGTTCAATTAGACTTATTGTTGCGTGTAAAATAAAATATCAAATACATAATGTTTATTTTAATAGAATATATATATATATATATATTATCTCAGGGTGTTAAAAAATCATTCCATGTCATAGTTTTGGAAAGGCTTATATAATACATTGGGGACTTAGTTTAAGCTATGTACAACGTATCATCCATAGACTGATGGGTAGTATGAGAGGAGAATATATATTTTTGAGGATACACTTTTAGAAAGAACACTATATTTTTATGGATAATTTGGTGGAAATATAGAATTTTTTGCATTTTTAAACAATAATGGTTTCCAAGATTTTTTATATGGATCCTTTTGAGGCACCTTATGGTCAACCAGGTTTCTAATCTCTATGTTGTTAAGAATCAGGTGAAGCATATGTCATTGGGTTGATTATGTTTTTGGAGACATGTGAGAGGGTTTAATTTATTAGTCAGTGGTTTCTTACTACCCATAGTAGATAGTGACCATATTTCTATTATAGGAAATAGTCATTAGTGTTCTCTATGGGTGACCAGAACTAATGGAAAACACCTTTATTTTCAATTTTTTACCTTTCAGCATCAGTTTATAATCTTCGTTAATATATGTGAATTTTAAAATTGAAATATCTATGTCAATTTTAATAAAATGAAGTTGAAATAACTTCTAGAAGTGAAAATATGGATTAATTTATACATCATTTTTATAGAAAACCTACCATGAATGTTAAATTAAAAAAATATTGAAAATTACACAATCCCACACCTATAATGTCAAATTACGACTGAAATCATCAAATATTCTATTAAAAAGAACAAAAGTAAAAAAAATTAATAATATCATTTAAAATATTTTTTATAAATATATATCTAAATGAAACTAAATATCAAAATTAGTAAAACTTAGAAAAAAAATTCCAATAAATTTTCAAGGTGTTTTAGTCCATTTGATACTATAAAAATATCATTAGAAACCTACAAAATAAAGTGTTTTAAATTTTAAAAATAACATATTTTTTATATTAAAAGTCTTATAATGAAACTAAACTTTTAAAATCCCTTGTTGTTATAGTATTTATTATCTCATAAATGAATCAAAAAACATAATATCTACATTCAAAACTCCCTTGATGATGATGAAACTACCTTTATGATACAATATTTTAAAAATAATTACTTTATACATGTAAGAAAAACCATGTATTCATCGATATAAAAGTTATTGACATGACCTTTCACATAATAAAGTTTTTATTGTTCCACAATTGGATAGAGAGCCCTATTGAACTAAATCCACGACCTATTTTAATTTCAAATATTAATTATCAAAAAATATGAAAGTTTACATAATTAATATTAAAAAAGAAAAATAATTTGAATAAAATTTACTTATTTAACATTTTGTTAAATCTTCTTCAAACAACACCCAATAAAGGGAATAACCAATATGATTTACCTTCTTTTGTAAAAAATACAAATAAAAGTCAATGTACACTAAAAAATAAAATATTTATCATTAATAATAATATAATGAATAGTGGTTTGTAATTAAATATTTGTTATTATCCATTAATTAATGAAAAAAACATGTGATGTTTGTGTTTTTGAGTATTTAAAATACATATTTAATTCTGCTTTCTTGTTTCAAAAAGTTCACTCTTGCTAAAATGAATGTTGGGTCAATAAAACCAAAAAAATAAGTGAAATCATATTAGATGAAAAGAATATAGATATAGATGGATAATAAATTAATAAATTAAGTAAATATAAAATATTTTTACTTAATGAAAATAAATTAATAATTGAAATTTACTTATACAGAATTAAACTGCAACATAGGTAAAAAGAGTTGGTCACCCTTTACAACATCCATGATTTAAGTTTTAGAAATACCTAATATATAATTTCTTCCACATATATAACTAATCATCAGGAAATTATAATAATTACATAATGTAGGAAAAAAATGTGATAAATTTGTTACCTAATCAGTTTCCTAAGGAATATCAAAAGGTAATCGAATTCTAAATTTTCATTTCTTTTAATGTTATTCGTTTAATATTATATACTCATATATAAGGTAATTTTAATAAAATATTATAATTAATTTTGAATTTAAGGATAAATAAAAAACTAATATAAACTCATACATCATATTCTATCTAATAATAATGATCAGCAGGAAAATTTAAAAGATGTACAATTCTCTATCTAACAATAGACACCACCTCAGAAAGAAGAGGGGTTGGAGAAGTTGGATCAATTATATCATGTACCACTACTCTTACCTAACTTGAATTCATAATATCATTATGTAAAAAATAACCTCAGAAGAAGTGAAATTTGGCACGATGTAATATGTACATTGGTATTTCCAACAAGTAACTCACAATACATGGTCGAATCAAAATAGGTGGTAGATCTGAGTAGGAAGGTTGTGAAGGTTGTACTAGATATGCTAGAAATTTCTGTCTCATCACTTTTACAATCATATACGATAAAGATGATTTAACCCTATCCTATATTGACTAATTTATGTGTCATAGATCATCATTCAAAGAATCCATTTCTTCATTATATTCTACCCCATTCATTGTTTCACTAAGGATGTGACCAATAAATTTTTCAAATATGATACCTTCTTTATACCATATTATGTGGACATGGTGTTTCAAATTTCCTAAATATTTTTAAGAATATCCTTCCTACCATTAAGGATAAAAGTCCCATGTGTCATTTTTCCCTAAATTTCATGAAGAATTCATATTTTCAAATGTAATATTAGTGAGATAAATCCACTAAATAGTAATATGGATGAAAATTAATAATTAATTACTTCTAATTTCTTTAGCTACTACCTTTTCTAGATCATTAATAAATGAAATTTTTTTGACATTATCTACATTTTCTATTTTTATTGATGATAGGGAGGACATGGAGGGTCGAGTGAAACTTTTCCAAAGCCCCTACTTGACTTGGCTCTTAATTCACTATATTTTTCATCAATCATTTATTTCCTTTAATAAAATATCCAATCCTCATTAAAAAATAGTAGGGTATAAATTTTGATACTTTATATCTTGGTGAGTTTTTCTAGAGGTTTGTTACATAAGAAAAAATAAATAAATTATAATGAATAAAAATTAATTAAACAAATAAATTTTATAAAGAAAAAAACCATACTATAAAATCTTTCTCCTACCGACTGGGGATAAACTCATTTCACGTGTCTCTATCTATAAACTCATAGTTAAGGCATGGATATTTATCTTTTTTACTCCCAAAAATATAATTTGAAGTTACCTTTGTCTTAAAATCCCTGTATCTTGTTTCCTCAAAGGATATACACTTTTTTAAATTCCATTTGTCTCTAGGAAGACAAATGTTATCTCTAATTGAATAAATTAAATATTAATAAATGTATGATATTTAAACCGTTGGAAAAATAAATAAATTAGTTTATAAATTTTACCGTCAGGGACTCCAATTCTCTCTCCAAGTGCATGTGTAATTTTGGGTCGGTTGGAATGTAGTTCTCATCAAAGTTAATTGTCACCATTTTCTCTCCAAGTGCATGTGCAATTTTTAGTAAATGTGTAATATCATTTATAAAATATTTAGGTACCATCCTCTCTAAATAAGAAGAAGAGGTGAAAATAATATTAATAAATATAAGTTTAATTTCGTTAAATAATTTAATTACATTGCATATATATTTAAATGAAAAAATGTATATACCTTAGTTCCCCGACCTTAATGTCTATCATTTTTAAATACGTATGCAACCTCCAAAAAAGTATTTGTACCGGTATTTGAATAAAATTAAATTACTCTAATAAATAAGAATATGAATATTCATAATAGATAACAAAAACAATTTATAACTGAAAAAAATGAAGAAATTATTTTTCAACCACAAACATATTATAATGAAAAAATGTATGAATGTAGAAAATTATAAATAAAAATAGTTATAAAAATTATATTCATAAACATGTTATATTCATAAAGAAAATAAAATTAAAACAACTTTTTACAAAAAAAAATCGATGATAACATGTATACAAACAAATGATTGGATGAATAAAATTTATAACTAATAGATAATTAATTTATCTTCAATAATAAAAAATATAACACGTAAAATGTGATTGTATATAGATCAAAAATTTTGTTGAACTCAGTAAAAGTTAGTGGTAATAGAGATAACTATACAAGATTGATGAAAAACATATATCCACAAATAAAAATAGATAATTAAAAAATATTTTTTTAACAAATAATTAATATCTTAAAAAAATAAAAATGAAAAAAATTTACAATAAAAAAATTAATCACAAGTAATTATAAAAAAAAAAAATAAATGAAAATAAAATTGAACAAAAAAATAACATAAAAATTAAAGGTTGATAATGAAAAAAAGATTATAAATATTTACTTTAATAATTATGAGAGTAATTTAGTGTTTTATCATATTTATTCAACATGATCATTTTGTAAAACATGGACTATGCCTACTTTATAATCAGTATTGTCATCCAAAAAATGCACAATAGACAAAGAAACCACACATAAATCCATAATATCATCATCATTCTCATCACCCAAATGAATTTGTTTCCCTTACAAAATGATAGACAATTGATCATTCGATGGATCAATAATAAAAAATATTTTATTTTCATGTGTCACCATGGAAAATGGTTCCTCTTTACAACTAAATATTTAAAATAAATGACTGTAAATACTTAATCATCATGGTTGACACCACTATTACTATAAACCCAGTAACACATAAACATTGTTACCCAATTGGGTCATCTGACTAATGACTATCCCCACAGACCAACACATGTCCTTTTCAGTGTGTTTTGTCCTCACTCACACACACCCACAAAAACTTCCCAGAAAGTCACCCATCCTAATCACTACTCTATGCCAAGCATGCTTAATGTAGAGTTCTAATAAGATATGATCCTAAAAAGGATGGTGAACCTTGTTGACATGAGTCATATCATTTAGTCATTTATCCCTTTATCATTCTAGGGTGTTACATTTACCCCCCCCCCCCCTAGAGAAAAACATCCACGTTTGGGGCCCTACATCTCAACCCATGCAGTGCACCACACTTAAGGGTGGGTTCCTCCTCTGATACCAAATGTACCAACTGGGCCCCGATAATAGAACATACACCCCTCAATTAACATGGTCGTCGGGTCCTAGCTCGCCTGGTACCACCAGTTGCCCCGTAGACACGTGGTCCCCACCCTCAGACCCACCCATATACTCGAACATGTCATCTGACTAATGACTGTCCCCACAAGCCAACACATGTCCTTTCCGATGTTCTTTTTCCTCACTCACACAAACCCTAAAAAACCTCCTAGAAGGTCACACATCCTGATCACTCCTCTAGGCTATGTACGCTTAAATATGGAGTTCTAATCATGTAGGCTCCTAAGAATGAAGGTGTACCTTTTTGACATGAGTCAGATCATTTATTTGTTTAACCCTTTATCATTTAGGGGTGTTACATATCATTTACTGACATTTTTAAGAATCTTTAGTAAATAAACATCGCTAAATTGTTGAAATTTGTAAAAAACGCAATTTAGGGACACCTCATTTAACAATGTTTTTTAGAAACATCGGTAAATAAGTGTCGCTAAAATTGAGTCATTTATAAATTTCGCTAAAGTGGAAATGTTTTTAAATGTTACTATTCAGTGACACATAAATTACTGATGTTTTTTTAAAAATGTCAGTAAATGACAGCTCATTTATTGACCTTTTTAAAAAACTGTGGCAATTTTTTTGATGTTCATAATTTTTTTGATTTTTTTAATTCAATATTTTTCTTGTTTTTTTATAATAAAAAAATACAAACATCCTCTAATCATATTTTCCATCACTTTCCCCTCCCATTATCCCACCAATTCCCCTCTCTTACCATGCTCCCTCTCTCTCTCCCGCCCACCACCACCCCTCCCTCACCCCTCCTACTCCTGATCTCCCATCACTTCTCAATTTCTCCTACGTACCCCCATCCTCTAATCTCGCTAATCCCAGATTGCCCCCTCCTATACGATATACTCCCTCCCACCCTCCCTACTACCCCTTCCCGCCAATCTGTCGCCACTACCCCTCACCCCTCCTCTTCCCGAGTACCCGACCCTACCCCGCGCGCGCTCTCTCTCTCTCTCTCTCTCTCATACCCAAACTCTCCTATGAATTCTAGTCAATGGATTAATGACTTTTCCCTTAACGAGCATTGAAAAATGCTTCTCCAACCTCCCATGTCCAAACTCTGAACAACCAAACTATTGATTTTTTTACTTTTAAATTACATTATGTTATATATAAATATATATATCAGTATTTAACAAATTAATATTATATATATTAATATACATATATTAATATATAAATATAAGTATATGTCTATATGTCTATATTTATATTTTATGTTTAAATAAATATATATATATATATTTGTGAGTGTTTACATTTATTATATATATATGTGTGTTTATAGTATATGTCATATGTTTATATTATATATTATATATATATATATATTTTATGTTTTTATATATAAATGTTTAATTTATATATAGGTTTATATATATAAAATTATGTTTTATATTATATATATTTTTATATTTTATGTTTATTTATATGTTTGTATTATATATATATATCTCTGTGTGTGTATGTATTAATATATATGTGTACATATATATAATTACAATTATAAATTTACACACACACACACACACATATAATTAGCCATGTTTTAAAACAATAGTAAAAATGTCACAAAAATAGACATGTTTTATTAAAAATGTTACTAAATTTAAAATATATATTAGTTTATATATATAAATATATATATATGTGTGTGTGTGCGTGTTTCAAAATAAAAATTTACATCAATGTGGGGAAATGAGCTATATATATATATATATTATGATGTCTATGAGGAAACATCTCTAAAATATATATATTATATGTTTATATATATCTCTGTGTGTGTGTTTGTGTGTAAATATATATGTGAATGTATAAATATTTATAATTATAATTAATATATATATATATATATATAATTAGCTGCTCTTTAAAACACTAGTAAAAATTCTACTAAAATAGTCATCTTTTCTTACAAACGTGAATAAATTTGAAATATTTAATTGTATTATGTTATGTTTGTATATATATATATATTATTTAAAAAATTAATATTATATATATATATATATATATATTAGATTTTAGATTTTAGATTTTAGATTTTAGGTCTACATATATATATATATACATATTTGTGTTTATATTATATTATATATGAATGTTTATATTTTACATATATGTTTATAATTTATATTATATAGATATGTGTTTATATTATATATATATATATATCTGTATGTGTGTGTGTGTTTATATATATGATAGATATGTTTATATTATATGATATATATATATTTGTATAATATATATATATATATATTATATTTATAATAATATATATACATGTTCATATATATATATATATATGTTTATATATATATATATATGTGTGTGTGTGTGTGTGTATAAATATATATGTGTTTATATATATATATAAACAATTATAATTATAATATCACACACACACACACATATTTAGAATTAGCCATGTATTAAAACAATGGTAAAAATGTCACTAAAATAGACACATTTTCCTTAAAATGTGACTAAAATTAAAATATATGTGTGCTTTTATATATAAGTATTAGTATATATATCATTATATATTTGTGTGTGTGTTTATATATATATGTACATATATATATATCTAAATATATATTTAAATCCATATGGGGAAATGACCAAATATATATATATATATATATTAGCTGCATTTCAGGAAAAAATCACTAATTTAGTGATGCTTGTGAGGAAATATCGCTAATTTAGCAACGCTTTTGAGGAAACGTGGCCAAATTAGCGATTCTTTTGAGGAAGCGTTGCTACATTACAGTTTTTTTTGCAGTGTACCTTCACTATCAACAGTAAAATGTCGAAATACAAGGAGACGAAAATATTCTGCTTCATATAAATAACCAGTATAGAACTCTATCAACTCTTTCAATACATATTTTTGAATAATATAGGCCTTTGGTTGATGATTTTTAACATATCCATTCAAAATTTTTATATATTTTTTGAATGGATACATCAAATATAAATAAACAGGCCTACATATTCTTATCTCACACACCAAATGAACCATTATATCAAAAAACATTAGTGGGAAATACATTTCTAGTTGAGAAATTCTAAGCACAACTTAATTCTCTAACACAAATAAAAAATCTGGATTAATGAATTTTCTACAAATGGATTTGAAAAAGTATCATGACCTGATGATAGTATTTATAACAAGTGTCAGTAATATACCAGGTAGTGAGACTATTAAGAGTTGTTGCATCAATATAAGATAGTCATGTGATTTCAAACCTATTAAATTAAAATCCTCAAATGACATAAAATTATTCAAATTTAAAGAATATACACTTGGTAATTTAATGACATTTATAAACTGATAAAAAACTACCTTCTTACTCTTTCTTAATGCGTGACAAGAAATACGTAAATATGTTCTATTTTCTTTCATATAGGGTGCTAACTCCAAATGTATTCCCATGGATATGACGTCCAATCTATCCATATTTTGTCTTTAATTTTATGTCTAACTATGTTTCAATTAAATTGTGAGATCTTATTTTCTTAACATGTTTAAAACCAATGTTATGTTTTATCTCTAAAAACATCCAATAAGGTATTTTGAATAATATAGATTGTTTTATCTATATTTTTTTCTGATTAGTAAAACATTCCTTATTTCCAAATGTGGAATAAATATTTTTCACCTTTTCATAATATTATTCATCTAAAAATGGTTGTGGAGGGATATTATATTCTTATAAACCATTAAATACTTTTTCAATAAACAATAATTAAGATAAATGTGAAAAAAAATTGATGTCCCATGTACAATATCTTTCTTCGATTCTAAAATTGATAATATGAAGTCTCTTCTTCACAAATTAGGCATGATTTATATTCATCAACACTATATACAAATATGTTTTCATATACATGAATGGTATTTATAGTGAATATTATTATAGCACACGAAAGAAAATACAATTTCTTGTATGCATAAAAAATTATAACAAATGTCTCCCATATAAGTTTAAAATCATCAGTCAATGGTGAAATATACACATTAACATTATTTCTTGGCTGTCTTGGTCCAAAAATAATCAAACTCATTATAAAATAATTTATCTTCATAAATATTTATGGACATGAGTTATAAACTACTAAAAAATAGACCTTAAACTAAGTTGGATATTAATGCTCTAATATGGATTCATTCCATCTATATACAGTCCCATATTAATATTAATAGATTCACTTTCAAAATCAAGAAATATTTTATCAAATCTCTTCCACTATGGTGAATCAACAGGGTGGAATAAGTTTCAATGAGACATGTGATCATCTGTATGCCATATTATCCTTTTTGGAATCATTTTAATTTATAATTAGAAACTTCAAATGAGGAATTATTATAAGGTATCAAAATTATTTAGCAGGAGGTTTGATGTTGGTATCTGAGAATGAATCAGTGTTGAATTTTTCATCCATCTTATATTGTGAAGTCCCGCATTTAGGAAATTATGATAAATATTCATATTACTTCCAATACAGAACAGAATCATTAGGACAAGGATGTATATTTTTATACCCTAATTCCATTTGGCATAATATTTTGTGTGTGTGTCATTATTGGAATATGGAATACCATTTTCTTTTAGATGTATCTCTTTTTAAAGTTCATGAAATTCGGATAAACATTTATCATTCCACCCATTTCTTGCTTTCAAGTTAACTAATCTTATAAATATTGATAACACTATAAATTTAGTAAAACCTATGTATATCAGTCTCTCAAAATATCCATAAAATCATTCAATAGTTATTGTTTCTCAATAGCTTTAATGCCTATATCATGAATTAATTCTTCAATATGATCCTATGTATCATTCTGAATATTTTCCTCAACATTAGCTATTGAATTTTTGGTTAGTTCACTATTCTAGATCCAACATGTATAATTATGGTTGAACCCATATAAATGATACGATCCTTGATTACTATGGAATTTAACTTTCTCAAATTAAAAAAACTCATGCATGGGAAAAATTATATGTATATTGTTTTAATATTTCATTTAGAAAATTATAATAAATCATCAACTACTTTTTAATTTTCATTAGTGTTTAATTTTAAATTTACATAATTATGATCCATTAATTATCGAAGATCACAATATAAATGGTGAATATTTTAAAATATATAAACATTTGAAAATATATATAAATTGATAAATTTTAAATAGAAAATCATATAATCAAAATTATAAATTATTGATAACTATTTTATCATAACAAAAAACTATACATAATGATCAAAATATATCATTTTCAAATTTAAATACAAGTTTTTATGTATATAAATAATATATAATTTAAACATGAATAAATTTTCAACAAATAATTTAAGTATTAAAATCAATTTAAAAATGAAAAAAAAGTCATAGTAAAAAATAATAATCAAAATTCATTATATCGACAGAAAAAAAATTGAATGAAAAAAGATGAAACTAAATTAAACATCAAAAAAATTATAAAAATAAAATATTTATAAATAAAATTAGTTATAAATATAAACAGTTATAAAAAAAACAAGTTACAATGAATTTTTTTTTATAATTATACAATATTTATAACATTAAACAAACTTCAACAAAAATAATTATACTTGATAATAAAATATATAAAAACAATTGAATGAATGAGTCAAATTTATAACTAACAGATAATTATTTTATGTTCAAAAATAAAAAAATAACTTACAATATTTGGAGTTCAATAATTCAAAATAGATCGTAAATTCCAATAAACTCAATCAAAGTCAGTGGAAACCTGGAAAAAAATACAAGATTGAAAAAAAATGAGTGAAAAAATGAAGAAAAAACACCAAAAAATCTTATGTCATGGTTATGGGTTGACTAAAATAGACTAATGACCATGAAATAAGGATGAAATTTGTAATATTGAGGAGAAAAATGTAAAAACTGGATGAAAATTGATTGTAATATATGATCAACCATCGTCGAGGGGTTCACTTTCCATCGGGTGTCACCATTAGTTGAGAGAAAGGTTTTCAGAAAAAAAATGAGGGTTTTGAGTTGTTGATATTTTATTAAATAACTATTAATGTTGGGTTTCTTGATAACCAATGTTAAAGAGTTTTTTTAATGAATTTTAAATTGGATTTTTATAAAACAGATGTTAAAAGTAAAGCATAAGACATTTTAATGTCATATTTTTAAAAAAATGTTGTTAAACATTTCCCCATCACCTTTAATGTCAACTTATAAAAAATTGAAGTTAAACCCTCAACTCCAATGACTATGTTTCCAATAGTGTGATTTCTTATGGGTTTCACCTTGGTTAGGGAATTGATGTTTTTTAAGGAATCAAAAGTTCCCATCATAGTTTGTTGGAATATAAGAGATCATCAAGTGTATCAGAAAAATGGTGTACTGATTACACCTCCCTCTATGGTATTTCGGTATTCATAACATGTTTCATGTGTCTCACATTTGGAGGTACGAGTCTAATCCTACTTGTGTTATCAACAATTATGATATTTAGTGGGAACCCAATGCGTCATTTATAGAGAAACCAATTCAGATTGTGGACCGGGGTGAGAAAGTTTTACAGGGGAAAATAGTTCCACTTGTTTAATTTTTTTGGTATCGTAGATATATCGTAGAGGAAACCTGGGATTTTGAATCTTATTTATAGGATCATTGGCTTTATTTTTTCAAAAATACCTCTTGAGACACTTCTTGAGGATGAAAAGTCTTTATAGGGGGTCATTTTTAACATAATTAATTTTAAAGGTGTGTAATTATGAGATTGGTGAGGATTTAACATGGGTAAAGGATATATTGGATGCTTTCTAGTGGAATTGGGTGGAAATTATGTGTTTTAGTTTCATCATTGGTAGGACCATGCCATGATGGAAGTCGTGTTGTGCCTAAGGCATGCCTGTGTGAAACGGGGAGACCAACACACCTAGTGGTTGGGTGTGGCCTCAGGTGTGAGGCACTAGGAGTATCTTTGTAGTCCACGGATATAACGTCTTGAATATGCCCTGGTGTAAGGCATTGAGATTATATCAAAACCAAGGGTTTTTCACTACACTATGGTGAGTCTTCATGGTAGATCTTCAAGGACATGGCATGATTGAAGCCACTATGAATGTGGTGGGAATCACCATGTCATAGTGATGGTTGTTTGAGTTTTTTAAGTGACTAGTTCACCAAAAAACATCAATGTTTATTTGAATTTCAATAATGAAATAGTGTGTGGTTAATTTAGAGAGTTATTGATGAGGTTTTACTCGATCACTCAATCAACAACCCTTTTTATTCCCCTTCTTATGAGGGATAAAGATCTAGATGAATCAAGGGTGAGGTTTTTAATGATTATCTCTCCTCTCAAGGGTGTGAAAATTAGTAGATTCTGTAAAGGAATCCTAGGATACCTTTATTTGTTATAACAACTTTTAAAATGATCCTTTCCTTGAATGGATCTAGATCTATAATTGGAGGTGGTTCTCAATGGATAAGTTAAATTGGTTCTAAGCCTGGTTCACAATCTCCTTCCTAAATATTGATCTAGAATCCATTTTTTGATGAATTGGGATTGGTTTTTGGGATCCTTGGAATGATGTATTGGTCTAGTTGGTGTGTGTTCATGGATTATGTGATGAATATTGGTGTTTATTAATGTTTATCATGAATAAAATTGAGGTAGGATGATTCTTACTATATATATTCCTTGTATAAAGTTATTTCTTGGGTATTGATTTCATGTCTGTGTGTATCCCATGAGACCCATGTTTAATATTTATCACATGTTTGTGAATATGTATCCCATGATATCCATGGTTGATGTAATCAAAGAATAATTTTGGATATGAAACATCACCTAAGAGATTAATGTGGTTCCCAGTAGTAGAGACCCTATCACACTCTATTGGGATATTGCATAAGCGGTGGATCTTATAAAGGAGATAAGAAAACATCAGTAGATGATGCACATACTCTATAAATATCATCCCTTGAGAAATGTTTCTCATAGAGGTGATGCTGTAGTAAATAGTGAAACCATGGAATATAATGTGACATAACCATTGACTAAATAACTATCTCAGGGAAAGCATAAACATCATGTGATATCATATAGACTAAAATCATTTAGAAGTGGTATCTAGTCTAAATGGGAGCCCACTGGAGTTTGTGTCCTAGAACCAACTATTTTTTTATACTTTATATTACTTGTATATTCATATACATGAATATTAATTAATAACTTATCACATATTAATTCTTATTCTTTGGGAATTTAATGTGATAATGTACTAGAGTACCAGTCCCATTTAATATATCATAAGTTGTTCCTGTTATTATGATAACCTTGATATGATATAGATATATTCCTAAACAATATGTCTTATGGACATATAATGTCATATTATGGGAAAAATTATATAAACCACTATTTGTGAGTGCCCATAAGTAAATAAAACATCATCTCATGGATATTTCACTTGGCAATATATAAGATGGAAAAATATGAGGATAAATCCACCATCATGAATTCCACATGTTCTGTGTCATTATATATTTCTACCTACAAACATGTGTAATGATCCTTAGATATTAAGATTATTAGTAATGAATATCATGAGTTGGTTACTCTGATTTATTAGTGAAAACCATGACAACACATTATCATGGTGATACAAGATATATTGGGTGCGTCATGAATGATATGTCATTAGTGAATAAGTTGAGGAAGGATTTTTTATATTCATCTTTACAGAAGTTAATATCTTATCCCATTGATAAAAATGAATCTTTAAAAATAAATTCCATGCTCATAGTTTATGTATGAGTTTATTTTATTAAATCAATGAAAGAGGTATCAAGCATATAAGTTTATGATATAAGTATGCAACATACTTGATGAGATATCAAGATAAATATATTATATTACATAGTGAGTGTTCATATGTGTTTGTAAATGTTGTGACATTAACTTCTTCCTCTAAGGCTTCTATATGTGTTGCTATAATATAATATTGGACTTTAGGAAAACCTACATAATGCTACTGAGGAAGAATCTTGGAGGGTCACACAATTATTATTTTTATTGATATTAATTAAATTATATTTCAATTTTATTATTGGAATAGATAATATTCTCCAGACTGGGGAATAATATTTTTTTTGGAATTTTTGGTCTTATATATTCAGTTGCTATTTTATGTGGGTTGAATATTTAAAAAAGTATTTATTCACAATACCATGAATATTATAAATATTTATTTTTTTATTGAATAAATAGGATTTATTAATTGAGGTTTGGTAAATATCTAGGTGGAAACATGGACCAAGTTATCAGGTCTGGTAGGAATGATATATTAAATATCATTTAAATAAACATTAATTTATTTATTTAAATTAAAGATAATTATTTTATTTGTGATAATTGTACTCATCAAGGAAATAATAATATTATCAGATGTGAGGTTTTATAAAGAACATGATAATAATTAAGGGCCTATGTGTAATTATTTATTCTCTAACTGGGCTCTATAAAACACCAGTTATATCATTTCCTAGGGTTATTTAAAGTTGTATGAATTATTCATTGTTCACAACATTGTCCTCCAAATAAAATTCTCTATCAATGAATAAATTATCTTGTGTTTTATATGAAGATTAAGGGAATCTCTTCCACCATACCCCATATCTCAATAATGAGATAACATGAATAAATTCTTCTACCCTAAAGGATCATGTGGTGAACAATTTAAGTTACATAATATGATTGGTACTACCAAACTTTCACTCGAGAGTACCATCTGTGACACTTCAAGGCCAAAGTAGCATGTGTGGATCACCTCTAGATGGATTAAACATTGGATCCTCTCAACGAAATGATATTACAATAGAAAAGAGGTTTAGATAATCAACATCTACATCTTAGAAAGCTGTCAAGATCAAAGTATTCTTCTTATTACTAAATGAATAACAATTTTAATATAAAAGGTCATCTCTCTTGGTTCCAACAATCTTGGTTAATTTTCATTGGATAAATTCATTGGTCATGAAATTTATTGTCATGTACATTAAATATTTTTCAGAGAATCTAAAAATAACTATGTTGGGAACATGCCCAAAATGGTATTCCACTATGCATAAAACCTAAAAAAGCTACATTAATCCCAAAAAAGGTAGAACTAAGGAATTCAATTCCCATGGTATATATATGATGAAATAACCATCACCACAACATAACAAAAATCATGTAATATTAAACCAAGATTTTGAAAAAAGGATTCCATATTTAGATTGATAATAATTCATATTATATAATAAGTTAATTTGACCATAATGATTAGTGAAAATAATTAAAATTTATTAATGTGATTAAAACTAAATTAGGGTTTTGTGCATTACAAGTGTTTGAATTAAAATTAATTTGACACACACATAGGATATTATTCAATGAATTAGACTTCAAATTTATAATCAGTGGGTATAAATTATCTAATAAATATCTTTTCAATAATATTATTAAAGAATAAATTACATAGTTAAATTAAAATATATTAGTTACCATGGTAAAAACTATAATGATAAAATTGAGTAAACATAATGAATAAGAAATAACTTAATAAAAAATGTATTTATTTTTTGTGTTGGAGGTATTCATAGAGAAATTAATCCCTTGCCTTAATTATTGTTCAATATTTTTTGGCACATGATGTAAGAGAGATCCCCCACTAGTGAATAATTTTGGGTATTTACAATAATTTCACTCCTCCTCAATTATAAAAGGGAACTCACTCTCCCCCCTTATTCACACATCTCAAGAGATTTTGATCGAAACCCCCCTGAAAAATAACTTAAAAAATTCCCTCATATAATACTAGATTCCTTAGTTTGGGAAAAAAACCATCCAGTGAAGGATTTTAGTTCAAACCTAAGGATACCCAAAGAATAGGTAATGTTCATCATTGAACAATTTTGTTTTATTTCTTCACCAAACCCCGCCAATTAATTTTATATCATGACTATATAATAAAATAAATACATTTCATATAATTATATCTTTTAATGATAATGTAATAGCCTAAAATCATCTCGACTTCCATCAAATGGGTTACGAAATAATCATTTGTGTGTACGACGGACTACCACCTCGCGAACGGATGTCGTTCATTTTTCCATTACAACCTATGATGTTTGGTCATAATGATGGATTTATTGTTTATATATGATATATGAATTTTTCATGAAATTATTATGATTTTTTTTATTTTTATATCTCAAATAACATCATGCATTGCATTTTATGGGCATACGATAACGTCATTCATGTGTATGATAGACTACCTCCTCACAAAGTGATGTGATTCAATCATGTTACACATGGAATGTATTAATGATGGGTTTAATTAAAATATGTGATATAAATGACATAATAAGTTTTTTTGTTGATAATATATCATATAATTATCTTTATTTCAATCCGACATTAAAATGAAAACAGTGTTTATGCGTACGTATGGCCTACGGTCTCCATGAACAGTGTATTTCATTTCTTATTGATATAATTTATAGATTAATATAAATAAATATATACTAAGTATATATGATATTTTTTATCCTGGTAATAATTTTTGATACTATTAAATCGTGATTAATGTAATATAACCAAAATTATATCAAATCAATCATATACGAAAAACAAAGTGGTTATTACCCGAAACATTACTTTTACATGGTGTTTTTAATAAACAGGTAATAAAAGTTCACATGTCAGTAATATATGGTATGATATATATAAATATATATTCTTCTATAATAGATGTATAATATACTAATATTTATTATACATGAGGTTTAACATGTGTGACAAAATTCAAGACTTAAGGTAAGGGGATTTGGTATCAATTTTCTTTCTTTGAGATGTACATTATATTATGCACCTATATTCCTGTATATGGTTTATATGCATACCATTTGACATGTAATATCATGAATTTAATAATCCTCATGATATTTTAAGTTCCATTTTCTTTTATTCCTACATGGGGCTTATGATTCAATGCTACTAAAGTGGTAAATATTTTATGTTAAAATCTCATAATTTTTTTTGCATTATTAATGAGTTAGTCTCTAATGCTGAAATATCATAATTAACCTCTCAATATTTCCTATAAATTTTTTCTCCTATGTTTATTCAAGATATATTCAAGTAATGGTACCATTTTTTCACTCTTTGGTACTTAAGATAATTAAGAAAATGTTTTTGAGAAAATATGATTTTATCTCTCTCTTTGGTTTGAAATATATTTTCTTCCAAAACCATTTTTTCTAAACATATTTTCAAAAAAAATTTATTACTATATTATAATTTTTAAAATACATTTGTACCTATGTTTTACTTTTTACACAAAATGTTTTAAAAGTAATCTTTATGTTTTTTTCAAAATAAAATAATTATATTCTTTTACTGAAAATGTGAAAGGAATATTTATTTTAACCTGTATGACTTGAATAAAATTTTTAGATGTCATTAAATATCATTGATTCAAAGTTTAAATTATAAATTTTCAAGGTTATTTTCAAATAAAATGATTTTTAAAAAAGGACTTCTGTTTTAAAAAAGTGTTTTCCAAAGAAGAAAATATATTTTTCTCAATACATGTTTTATGTGATTGATCAAAAGCATTATTCATCTAATATGGAACCTCTTGTTATGAATTACTGGGGATATGATCCTAGGATACCATTATTATTTATTATATGAATGCTTTATATTTACAATGAAAAGTTTTTTATGAAACCCTTTTCATTTCACGATTTATTCTATGATGAAATGATTATCGAACCTATCTCTTTTTCAAAGGTTATGATATTATGAAATGTTTATGATACCCATTTCATTTGATGTATTATGATATGATAAATTTTTATCATCTTTTGACACACATAAATATTATTTTCATTTTGAGGTAGGTGGTACCTATATATCCATCTAAAGAATTGGTTAAAGATTTATATATCATGAGATATACTGGACTGAAATGAAGAGTTAACTCAGTTTAGTAAGAGATTTTTTCCACTGTGATGGCTTGAGGAGTGAACCCATTATAATATGATATCCTTTGAAATAATCCTTTAATAATATGAAAATTATTTTCTATTCTTATTTGTATATCAAAAATCCATGTCTTATGATAATGTTATGCTCTCATGGATCATATTCTTTGATTATGTTATGATTCATATCTTATAAACTACCAATATTTATTCCATGACTCATGTATATGATATTTGATATGCAGGATATGGTTTTGAAATGTCATTCTCATGTTCCCATACCCTTATGTTCCTGTTATTATTATATATCTCCCTTGTTTACCCATACCGAGCATCTGATCTCACTATTTCTTTTGTTTCCATTCCCTAGGTTTAGGAAGATGTGTACTATGTATGCTATGTATAAGAAGGGTAATATTTACAAATAATATAGTTTGAGATTATGTATAAAACATATGGACTAATGTTTATGTTTCCAAGTTTCCAAAGTCGCTAAACTGTTACGGTCCTCAGAAGTGTGTTTGTGTAATGTAAGAAATATTTTTATAAAAATGATGTAATTTCTATGTATGTTAGGACTATGTCACTATAGTTTGTATAGTAGGATTGGTTTCGTTAACATTTAGAAACTAAGAGGAAAAAACATTTGTTATATCCCAAATGAAATTTATAAGGATAAGTCTAAGGATGAGTCAATGTATAGGAAAATGTCTTGGAATTTTGGTAAAGGATAGAGAAAGTGGATTCCAAGAAATTACATACATGTTTGGATACTATAGGTGGATGTGGCAATAGAAGATATATATATATATATATATATAAGGGTAACAACCATGAATATGCAATATTGAAATAGACTCGATCAGGAAATGATTCACAATAATCAGCCTTACTTCACATTTGGTTTGAAACTCTCGAGGGATCTACATTGGGAATTCCCAAACTCTTTACAAATATTCATGATGGATTTAAATAGAAGTTGATTATGAATGAACTAGGATAAACCTATGTTTTACTGGACTAAATAATAATGTTGTATGATTTAGATATCCTATAAGTAATTTTTCATTATTATGTGGTTCCACACTATTATTATTGTTTCTTAAGATATGATTTTTGGTTTTAGTCAATATATGAAACCATAAAGAACCGCATTTATGTGGAGTGAAACATAAAATTCAATGATTATCATCCTAATAATAAAAAAATATGGTAGATGGAATGAAAAATCTCATTGTAATCTTCACATAATTTTCTCAAGCTATGAATCATGTTGGACTTCCAAACGAGAAAAAAGAGGGAATAATATTCTGTTGAGTCCTTCATGAGCAAACATCTACCTTCATTTTGTGGTTATTATAATACACTAGATAATGAAAAATTTATTAGTTCCACTGAAAAGATATTTTCCATTATTTATTGTTTATAACATGAAAAATTAATGTGGATATCTACCATTTGGAAGGTGAAACAGAACAACGGTAGACTCTTATCAAGAAAATGAGGCAATTAGATAAAATTGAATCATTGGGTTGGGATGAGTTCATGGAATTATTTTTCAATAATTAATTTTCTTTTCTTATTAATATGAATATAAAGAAGAAGTTTCTTGTGTTAAATCAAAAGGATGATGAATAAGTTGGTACCTATGAGGAAAATATTACAAGAATTGGGAGGTATGCTTCTGGTATTATCATCCAACCTAAAATTCTAGTTGATTGACTTTTCAATTGATTAAAACCAAGTCTATGAAGTGTGTTATCCATAATTGACATTAGCAGATATGAATATATTTTGCATTATTCTATGAAGGTGTAAATGGTGGTTAATGTTATGTATCAATCTCATGGTTTTGATAATTAAAGGAAGATAGAGTTCCGTGGAAATTCTAAGAAGCATTGAAAGAAGAAGATAATATTTACTTTATGATAAAAGTGGTGGATGAAAACATTGGGAAATTTTATTAAAGGGAATAATAAATGTTTTAGTTGTGGAAGGGAAGGTCATCAGGAAATTGATTTTTTAATTGATGGTAAGAAGATAACTAATGATGAAAATAGAGATAAAGTCGTAAAGAATGAACCATCCACACTTCTATGATTCAAGTGTAAGTTTCATGGGAATTATTATTACCAACGAACAAATCCAAGGGTTGATGATGATCTATATATAAAACCTCTTAAGATAATGGATAAAATAAAATCTCATACAGCCACTATTTCCAATGAGGGGTTCGATAATGATGTGATGAAAGGTACACTTATCCTCCACTCTAGAACTGCTAACGTTTTTTTAATTTGGATCTACCCACTATTTCATATCTAAAGAGTTTTCTAATGGAATAATGATGTCACCCAAATGATTAGATATAGAATTAGTATTGAAAAACCCTAATGGTATGATGATCACATCTCATGTCTATGATTCCTCTTTGGTTGAAATTGAAGGGAATGTGTTCCCTGTAAATATTTTCATTATTATTCTAGTTGAATTTTATGTTATCTTCTACATGGATTAGATTTCTCTATATAAAACCCACATCAATTTACATGTAAGGGGATTCATGTTTGATATATATAATGAACACAATAGTTTAATGTATATATTCACACAAAAGGAGTTGAACATATTCTAGAGAATAAGGTTTGAGTTGATTAATGATTATTATTGCTCAATATATTACCACCCTGGGAAAGAAAAGAAGGTGGATAATGAATTGAGCTAAATTGATAATGATATCTTATCCATGATGAGTATTAAAAATGATCTAATATTTCATGATATGAAATGGATGGATCTAAAAATCCCGATGGAAGGGGAAAAGTATCATCTTTCTCAATTGTGTGTTCAACCATATATCTAAGTGAATATTAAAGAGGCATAAAAGAAGGATATTGATATTAAAAATAAGGTTATAAATGTTCTTGAGTTTAACCTTGATAAAAATGGAATGAAAAGGCTTAAGAACCATGTATGCATTCCTTCCATACCAAATGTGAAGAAGGAGTTGTTAGAGGAAACTCATGGTTATTCATTCTCTATTCATCTTGGAAGTACAAAGATTTATAGAGATTTTAAAGAATACTTATGGTGAGATGTCATAAAGAGAGGCTTTGTAGAGTTTGTATCTTGGTTTTTGGTATTCCAACAAGTTGAGGCTTAAGGAAAAAATCTTAAGGGGATATTGAATCTATTACCCATAAAAAATTGAAAATGGAAAAATCACCATGGATTTTATCATTTGACTCCCCAAAACATCATAAGGGAATAGTTATCTATGGTTTGCAGTTGAACTCCTTAATAAGACAACACACAACATTGCTCTCACCGAAGAATTCTCTCTAGATCAGCTTTCTAGGATATACATTAAGTAAGTGACAAGGTTACATAGAGTACCACATTCCATTGTATCTGATCGGTATCTGAGGTTTACCTTTTATTTATAGTGAATTATTTAGGATGATCTTGATATAGATTTGAGTTTTATCATTGCATTTTATCCTTATAAATATCGTTATTTTGAATGAATGAATCAAACCTAAGATTATTCTCTATGATCTTATTCTTTGGATTTCCAATGTGGTCTGGTTCAACACCTTCCCCTAGTTTAGTTTGCTTACAATAATAAATTTCACTAAAACATTCATATGGATCCTTATTAAGACCTAAATGGAAATAAATATAGAGATCTAGTGTGCTAGAATGATGTTGGAGAAAGAATGCTATTGGGACCTAAGATAGCTTAATAATTTGTAGAAAAGTTTAAAGTTATTTAGTATTAAATCAAGGCATATCAGATTAAGCAGGTAAATTATCATGATAATCCCAAATGTGATCTAGAATTTAAAGTTGCTGATAATTTGTTTCTAATAATTTCTCCTTATAATAAGTTTATGACATTCAAGAAGAAAGGGAAACTAATCCCTAGGTATATCAGTCCCTTTGAAATTATTGATTGTATTGATGCTGCATTCTATCACTTTGTGCTTCCACCAAACTTATTTCAACTCCATTACGTGTTCCATGTATCTATCCTAACAAATTTCATATCTGAACCTTCACATGTACTGAACTCAGAGGCCATACCACTAGAGTAATATATTTATTATGAGGAACAATCGATGCATATTCTGGATCGAATATACAAAGTTCTACGAAAACATACTACTAACCTGGTCAATGTTTTATGGTGAAACCACTTGTTTTACAAAGCCATTTGGGAACCTTAAGATATTATGAGGCATAATTATCCTTATTTTTAGTATTAAGGGGAAAAATTTTAATTGTGAAATTCATTTTTAGGGAGGTAGAATGTAACAACCATAGTTTTTTTATGAATTAATATATTTTTTTCGAATAAATTAAATTTATTTGATGTATTTAATTACACACTACAACATGTTGATATTTTGTTATAATCAACACCATGTTAATCATGTACTACATGAAACAATATATTATCTTTCATTACACACAACAATGATTTTTAATTAAACCTTCATATATTATTAATATAGTTATTTAAACATAGCCATTATAAACTAGTTAAAAAAACATAGTGACATGAATACTAATAAATAATTTTTAAATATTAATTATAATGGTTTTTATATAAATAAAACACATTGTTAATAAAATACATAATTTCTTATAAACTCTTCATCTCTTTCAAAAATATTATTCTCTCAAAAACAGTTTTTTAATTTATTTTTTTTGAACAAAAATAAATATAATTTTAGAAAATTTTAGAAAAATAATTTGATAAAATTATATTACTTTTTGAATTTATAACATCAGAATTATATTAGGTTAAATTTATGAGAATTTTGTGAAGAGTTTTATTTTTGATGAATAGTTAAAAAAATACTGAATTTTAATTGAAAACCACCTTTTCATTTAATTTTTTTACAAAGTTAATTTATATTTTAAATTGGTTTTAAAGTATATTTTGTTCAATTATAAATATATTAATCCAATTTATTTCATTTTAATCGATTTCATATATAAATTGGTTATAAAATATAAGTAAGTTTTTGATCATTTCTCTTTAAAACCCCTCTTTCTCATCGCGTATGTGGGATTAATTTTAAATTAAATATTTTAAATTCCATTTTTTGAATTTGGAAAAATAATAATTTTAACTAAATTTTTTTATAATAATTATTATTGAAAATATTTAATGTTAATTAATTTTATTAAGTCTAAAACAGAGTTTTGGGCATTACATGCATTTGTATTAAAATTAATTTTACACATACATAAGATTTATTTTAATGAATTAGAATTAATATTTTTAATAAATGGATATAAATTATATAATAAATATTTTTTTATTATTATAATTAAATTATAAATTATCTAGGTGAAAAAAAAGATACAAGTTACCTTGATAAAAACAATAAAGAAAAAATCGATTAAGCTTAAAGACTATGAAATAAATTGATAAAAAAATATATTTATTTTGTGTATTGGAGGTACTCATAGACCAATTAAAACCTACACTCCATTATTGTTCAATTATGGAGGCACATCAGGTAAGGGAGATCTCCCAATAGTTAATATTTTTGGGTTTTTATAGGAATTACACTCCTCCTCAATTATAAAAGGGCGCTCACTCTACCACCTTATTCACTCACTTAGGCCTTTTGGCTCAACCAAACCCTAAAAAAATTACTTCCAAACCTACCAAAGCTCACTCAACAATCCTTATTTTTAGTATAAATTAATCCAAATAAGTCTTTTAGTGAAAACCTAAGGAGGATAACCAAATAAAAGGTAACATTCATCAAAGAATGTTTTTGTTTTATTTTTTCCTCAAAACCATCCAATTATTTAGTTATATTTCTTATATATTAACCTCAATATATTCACTATACTGATATGTTTTTATTAAAATTTCATCACCTACAATCATCTCAACTCCCATCAAATAGGTTATGAAATCCTTATTATTGTGCATCGCAGACTACCACCCCACGAACCGATATTGTTTGTTTTTCCATTACCACTTATCAGGGATGGTAATAATGATTGATTTATTGTTTATATATGATATATATGATTTTATTATAATTATATAATTATTATATCACACATACATTCATGCTTTCCATTTTTTGGTAATAAAATAATGTCGTTTGTGTGTACTAAGGGCTACCACCTCGCGAAATGATGTGATTCATTCAAGATAAACATGAAATTTATTAAGGATAATTTTTATAAAAATATGTGATATATATTACTTAAAAATTATTCAATAATAATAATATATCATATATTTTTCTTTATTTCAAACTGAAAAGAAAATGGAAATAATGTTCATGCATACATACGGTCCATCATCTCTATGAACGGTGTATTTGATTTCATATTTTATCATTTATATATTATTATAAATTCATATATACTGAATATATATGATATGTATATCATATTTATAATTATTGATATTATTAAATCAATATTAATGAAGGATTAAAAAATATATCAAATCAAAATGTATATAAAAAGGGGTTATTACCTGAAACATGATCCTAACATGGTATTGTTAATAAACAAGTAATAAAAGGTCATACGAAAATAATATATGGTATGATGTATATTAATATGGTTCTATAATATATTTATAATAAACTTATATTTATTATACATGAGTTTGAATGTGTGCAACAGAATTCAAGACTTACAATAAAGGAATTATGTCTCAATTTTCCTTCTTGGAGCTGTATGTTATGTTATGCATCTATATTCCATTATGAGGTGCATATAAAGACAATTTGACATGTAATATCATGAATTTAATTATACTCATGATATTTTAATTTCAATGTTATGTTATTCCATCATGGGTCTAATGATTTAATGTTACCAAAGTGGTAAATATTTAATGTTACAATCTCATTGTTTGTCGGGATTGATTATGATTAAGTCTCTAATGTTTAAATGTCATGATATACCTATCAATGATTATCAAGAATTTTCTTATCCTATTATTATTCATGGTATCTTCATGTAATTGTACCATTTTACCAATCTTTGAAATTTAAGATAATTAGGAAATATTTTTTTAAATATGACTTTATCTCTTTCTTCGGTTGAAAATGTGTTTTATTCCAAAACCATGTTTTATAAATTTTTTTTTAAATTTTTTTTATTACAATATTATTATCTTTAAAAGAATTTTTTACCAATGATTTTTATTTTTAAATTTTTTTAAAAGTAATATTCATGCCGTCTTCCAAAATATTTCCCATTTGGATTTTACCAAAAACGTGAAAAGAAAATTAATTTAATATATATATCATGAAAAAAAATTATGACATCTTGACCAATAATTTCTTCAAAGATTACTTTATAAATTTCCAAGTTTATTTTAAAATAAAAATGTTTTAAAAATGTTGAATGTTTTTAAAATGTTTTTTTCAAAGATGAAAGGATATTTTTTTCAATAAATGTTTTAAATAATTGATCAAAAATAATTCTCCATATAATAAGAAACTAGTTGATATTCTTTACTAGGGATATTATCCAAGGATATCATTATTATACTTTATTTAAATGGTTTATGTTTATGATGAATTTTTTTTATGAAACATGTTTATTTTTATCGACTTTTATAGGATAAAAGGATTATGGAACTTTTCACTTTTACACAGGTTATGATATGATGAAACGTTTATGATACCCATATAAAATCTTGAGTAATGATATAATTAATATTTAAGATCTTGTGGAACACATAAATATGATTTTCAATATGTAATGAGTGGGACCTATATCTATCTCCAATTCATTGGATCAAAATTTATATCTCATGAGATATACATGACTAGATTAAGGAGTGAACTTGGTTTAGTAAGGTACTTTGTACACTACAATGGTATTTGGAGTGAAAATTGACTATTATGATGGTTTAGGTATTAAACGCATTCCAATATGATATCCTTTTCAATGATCCTCAACTAATATGAATATTATTTTCTATGCTTATGTGTATGCCAAAAATCCATGTCTTATGTCAATGTTATAATCTCATGGATTATGTTCTTTGATTATCTTATGATTAATGTCATTGGAAATATCAATATATATTATATGAATCATGTATATGATATTTTATATGAAAGGAATTGTTTTCAAATGTTATGATCATGTTCTCATACCCTTATGTTCATGTTATGATTATGTATCACCCTTGTTTACCCTTACTGAGAATCTGATATCACCCTTTATTATGTTTCTTTTCCCCAAGTTATGAATACATATATTATGTATGATATATATAAAAATATTGCTAGTTATGAATAATGTAGATGGAGATGATGTTGATCACCTATAGACCAGTGTTTATGCTTCCATGTTTCTAAAGACACTGAACTATTATGGTGCCTATGAGTTCATTTGGGTAATGTAATAAATATTATTCAAAAATTATGTAATGTCTATATATGTTAATATTGGGTTTATATTATGATATTAGCCTTTATTGAATCTTATATTTAGTTGATAACTCCACTACTCCACCACTAACCACTATAATTTCACCTAACACCCCCAAATCCAAAAAAAATAAAGTAATAGTCTAGGTATTTACCGAGGGGAACACAAATATAAGGAATGGAACGAGGTAAGAGTTACACACACTAAAATTAAATTTGGGATAGGAAAAGGGACCGTTGTGTCTAGTTGAGGGGAAGTGGCATGAGAATTGGGTCAATCATCTAATGGTTACCACTCATTTTTAGAGCAAAAACCATGAAGGTTTCAAGATATGGAGAGAAATAAAGGGTGTTTAGGGTTTAAGAGGATTTGATATCATGTTATAAAGGATTATCTATGACCTAAATCCCAAGATATTTATTATATAGTCTTTGATATTTATTTATAATGAATAATGATGATTACATGATACCTAATATCCAATGTGGGAATCATATCCTCTAAAAATATTTTTTTTGGTTTTGTTAGATGTTCATTTCTATACATGTCTTCCTTTTATTATTATTATATTAGGGGATATTGAAATATTTTCAGAAATTTAATCATATTATAATTTCATGATCCATTAATTTTTTTTTGAATTTAAGTCTCTATATCTTCATTTATATTTGGTAGATTAGTTACAAAACTTCTTGCCTATTTTGATTTTATATTCTTATTAAATATTTTGAACCATTATTTTTTGTGATAATATATTTGTTCTATTAATTTATTTCTTGATAAGTATTATTTAATTTTCTATTTATCATATTCTTTTTGAAAATTACATGAATTCATAGTTTATATCCTCATAAATTTTTTTGTTTTTCCCCATTATCTTTTTTTTTGTCATTTTTAAAAATTCATGTTCTTTTTTATGTTAGGTCACTATGAAAAATATTTTCTAAATGATTAAATATATATTATATAATTCATTATTCTTGAAGTATGTTAATGGAATCAGATATAAGAATATGCAATGGAACCAGGGAGTCCAAAATTAGAAGCTAAAGCAAGCAGAAGCAGTGTAAAATATCTGGTCGATGAAGTTTATAAGGATCTTTGACTCGTGTAGGATTAACTATAATAGTTTAATAATAATAATATGATGGTTTTTATATACTATATAAGAATCAATAACTTGTTGTGTAAGGAAATTTTTCACTGATGCTCATGTTTGAAAATTTAAGGCAACACATCATTCAGTGGCATAGACCAAAGAGGGCTGCTCACATATATCTAAAGACGATAGGGGTCAACCACTTAAATCAGACTGTGGTGGAATTGTATCTATCATAAGAACTATTATATAAATGTAGGGGGTGGGGTATCTTTTTTATTATAAAAATATTATAATATTTCTATTCCATTAATAATTAAAATCAGTGTTTTTTCTCCTACAGAATGGAATTAATGTCTTAAACATGTAACTCTTATGTGTTATTTTCGTGTTGTGTGTGAGTAATTTAATTATTATACATGTTTGTTTTTCAAAAAATATATAGTTTTTCAAGGAGATTATATGTGATATTTTTTATCCTATATCCCTCACATAGATGTTTCAGTCAGGTGTTGTCGGTTTTGGAGCTTCAACCTTGTCTTTAAAGTGAGGTTTTCAAAGGGAATTTATAATTTTAGGTTTCAACAAAATAAGTTGTGTCTTTAACACCATGATATTTTCATAAATATTTATTTCAAATTAATTTAATGAATTTTATATTTTTTATTACATGAAACACTCAGTGTAGCTTCTATTACACGAAACACTGGTTTTAAATGAAAAAATGATATACAATTAAAATATTATTATTTAATTTGATAGTTATTACCAAGACATTGGAATAGTGGGTATGAATAAGATTAAATAAATCATGAAAATATATGGTTTATAGATTTATATAAAATTAATTAATTAGTGATCAATCAATTATAAATGAAAATAAAAACTACTTGAAAATAATGAAAATCCATTTCTAAACTATTATTTTTATGAAAAAACAAATTTTACATTAATAAATTGAACAAACCGATTTTGGTGAATGATTTTAATGAAATTTATATATATTTTATATATTATATATAAATTTTATTATTCATATTATGTTTTTTCTAGACAAGAGAAAGGAATAAATTCAAATTTATACTTAAAACTGTATATTTCTATAAAGTGCTTTTGTTGAATTTTGCATACTTATTTTAGAATTAATTTTTAAAAAATTTTAGAAAATTTATTTTAAAAAACTAAAATTCATTTTCTAAATAATCAGGTTAAAAATATCTTAGGGTCGGATTTATAATAAATTTTTGGGAAGATAATTGTTTTGTTGAATAGTGAAAATACTGGTTTTTATTAAGACTTTGTATTTTTTTTAAAGCATTTAAAAACTTAAAAATTATTTTTATATGGTTATAAAAGTAAAATTAGTTCTATAATATATCTATTAATCCAATTTAGGCCATTGGAATAAATTTCACTTTGAATTTTGATAAAAAAAATTAAACATTTGAACATTTTCTCTTTGGAAAATAGTTTTCTCGTCCCAATTGTAGAATAAATTTTAAATTAAAGATTTACAATAATATAAATGGAATTTTTAAAAATGGATTCAATATTAAAAATAATAATAATCTTTATTATCTAATAATATAAAATTATTTTTTTACTATAATGAATAGTAAAAATAGTAAAAATTATTTAGCGCGGTTAAGGTAAAAATTGGATTATCGGGGATTAGACTAAAAATATAAGAGATTAAAATGAACTAAAACTTGAAAAACACACAATTTATGGAATTATTTCAAAATAATATCTTATGGGTTATATAATGGACCATTTTCTTTCTTTTTACATGTATAAAATATGGGTATACCTTTTTCTTTTCAAAAATTACAAGTGTGCCACTCACCTCACTTATAAAAGGTCATCCCTTATCCCCTCCACTCAATAATTCAAAAACCATTTGGTTAGTCCAATAACTAAAAATATTTATTCCTTAATTACCTCCTCCAATATTATAATACTTATTTTGGTAATACATATAACCTAAGAATCCTTTTGGTGAAAACCAAAATACGTTTTCTAAAGAAGAGGCAACATCCCTAATCAAGCATTTTATTTTATTTCTTCTTCCAGCTCCATAAATTATTATTAAGAATGAATATATAATAAAATAATTATATTACATATACTTAGATGTTATTGTGCCGATTTAATAACCAAAACAATTATCTTATTACATCAAATGGGTTATGAAATCATCCTTCATGTGTACGATAGACTGCCACCTCATGAACCGATGTTATTCATTTTCAATCACCACCTCTCATGACAGGTTATTATAATGTATTTATAATTTATATATTATATTTATTATATTGTTTTCTTATGTAATCATTATATCTCATGTGTCTTCTTAGTTTACATTCCATGGGAATACGATAACAACATTCATGTGTACGAAAAACAATAGTCTCGTAAAGCGATGTGACTCATTCAAGATTTACACGGAAGGTAATAAGGATGGGTTTGATGAAAATCTGTGATATATATTACATAAATATTATTCTTTAATGGTAATATATTATTTACCTTACCTTATTTTGTTTGTGGAAATGGAAAATACGTTCATTCGTACGTGCGGCCGGCCGTCTCCATGAATGTTGTATTTCATTTTCTGTCTCTAAATTTTTTGAATCTCTATTAATAAATATATAATAAATATATATGATATTTATATCATGTTTTATATTATATAGATGATGTAACTATAATAAAAGTATGTGTACCATAAATAAAAAATCAAATCATGCATGAAAAACCATGCAGTTATTGCCCGAAGCATGACATTAACGTGGAATTGTTAATAAAAGTGTAATAAAAGGTCGTAAGTAAATCATATATGGTATGATATATATAGATTATTATATAATATATTTACAATAAAATTATATTTATTATATAGGTTGTTCAAAAGTGTACAAAAGATGTCAAGACTTACAGTAAGGGATTTCTGTCATACTTTTATTCTTTTGTGAGACACATGCCATATTCACCACAAGATTCTTTTATGTGGTGTATATATAATTACCATGAATAAATTTTATGATTATTATAATTAAATTTAATGGGATTTATATATACTGTTTATGATATCTCTTTAATTGGGTTTATAGTTTAAATGTTACAAAAATGGTAAGGGATTTCTTGTCACAAATTGCATTCTTTGAGACGTGAGTTATTTTATGCAACAATATTCTTCTATGAGGTGTATATAATTACCATTTGACATATTATATCATGAATATAATTATTTTTATGATATTATATGTTTCACTTAATGTTATTATTTTATGGGGATTATGATTCAAAGTTATGAAAGTGGTAAGAGTTATAAATTACACTAATTATTTATCGAGATTGTTTATGATTTTTCATCCAATAATGAAATATTTTGATCTATCTCTAAATAAACTCATGAATTTTATTATCATATAGATATTTAATTATAATACATGTTTCCCTTCATTTCTCTCTCTTTATATACTCAACAGTTGTGGATACCTGACCCTAGTGTCCCAGAGCCAATTTCCGCTTTATTACATTGGAATAGGATAAAAGGAATCACATATTAAAGGACTGAATAGTTTATTAGTATTGTTAAAATAGATAAATACTTGAGGCTTTTATTACATTTTAAGAAACAAATTGAATTTTTTTCTTCAAGAATAACATTATTCCTTCTAGCATATCTCTTCATATCAATCATAGTCAACTTCAGGGATTCCTCAGAGAGGGGAAAAAAATAAGGGTGAGATAAAAATATTAGTAAGGTTTAAATACAATGGATGATACCATGAAACCATAATAATAAAAAAAATTAAAGTTAAATAAATGAAAAAACTTTTCATTCAATCAATAACATGACTTTCATAACTGGATAGTGAATAATAAAAATGGAATGTTAAATATCTAAAAACACATGCCATTTAATAAATAAACTGAGAATGAAATGAAGCTTAAGATAATATCATTTTGAAAAAATCATGGATAATAATAAATACATTTTAAATAAAAGAAATTATTAATTATTGGACATTATGTCATAGGTTCATCTTACCTCTACCTAAAAGGCCTTTCACATGACGATTTAAAACTATATGTAGAATCCAATTTAATGCTAGCTTACTAATTCGTCTCATGAAACCTACCAATTCACTGAGGGGCTATATAATACCAGGTCCCAGCCATCACTATATGTACCAACCATTCCTCATATATCTAATAATTGATTTAATTCATTGAAAACGTGCCTTATCATCACAAAATCCATATTGAGTAAAGAATACAAATTTATCAATATTTCCCCAAATAAACAAATAAATTTCAATTTATAAAACCATATGTAAAAATTATATATGGTTTTAGAAATTAATATATTCCTGATAAATACTATGGATATTTAGGGGAAATTTAATTTCCATAGGAAAGTTAATAATTCAAGGGAAATTTAATGACTTCAAAATTGAATCATAAAAGTGGATTTAAATACTTTCCTTGATTAAAATTATCATAAAACAACCATATAATTAGTGAATATGGTATCAATACAACCTGCCCCTAGTTGGGTATAATAAGAATAATGTTTTTTTATTATTTAGTATACATACCATAAAAATATAATTAAAAACATTCTTGAGTAAAATTTCCTTTCAATTTTTAAAATCACTTTTAAAAAATCAAAAAAATAAAAATAAAAAAAAATTATTTGAATTTTTTTAATTATAAGATAATATTTATAACATTTGAGTGGTTAAAATGGTGGGAAATTAAAATCATGTAACACTTGTTAAAACAAATATTCCATTAATTTTTCAGTAAAATTCAAATGGGTATTATCTTAAAAAAAGAATGAAGATTACTTTTAAAACATTTTTTAAAAAGTAGAAGAAGTTAAAATTTATTTAATAAATTATTTTGAAATGGTAAAAAACTTTTTAGAATTTGTTTAGAAAACATGATTTTAGAAGAAAATGGATTTTCGGTCAAAGAGAGAAATAATGTCATGTTTTATTAAAAGGATTTTCTCAATAATTATATGTATCAGAGAGTGAAAAAAAATGATATTAATACTTTAAAAGGGTCATAAATATCTAAAGGATAATAGAACTAAAGGTTTTATTATTCAATGATCTAATAAATTTCATTAATGTAGATTCAAGAATAAACAATCAAGATTATAATTATATTGAGAAATAAACCTTTACAAAGATAATAATGTTGATGTTAGAATTAATCAATGAATCAATCAATTGTTTTGTGGAATCTTGATCTGGAAGCCACTATGTTGTGCCCTGAGCCAGTTAGACACATGACAAAACGTGCACCTACCCATATGTCGGAGGATGCCGACTAGAAGTGAGGGTATAGTGAGTGTTTGTCAGGATACTATTCCATCTTGATCAAAGTGTATCACAGCTATAAGTGATAATGATAAGTAGTGGAAATGGTAATAAATATTAAATAGTGGAATCATGGTAAATCATTCAATATAACCAATAGGTGGAAGGTAAATCAATATCAGACCCAAAAATGATGATCATTCCATGATGTTATAAAAAGAGGGAAGTACACGGGCTATAGGGGAACATGACTGTACAACATGATAAATAAATTAAAAAAGCAAAAAGATACCACTACAAGAATCACAGTCAAAGCCTCAGTCTTATACTCTTGTACACCATCGTAATACTAAAAATAAAACATCAAAAGTTTGGAACTTCCCTTTATATACCCCTAAAATCATGAGGTATGTTTGTGTACCATTGGTGGCACAAACATGGTGTGATATATAATCATTAGGCCACCACCAATAGTGATTAGAACAATCCAGTTTTTTGCATATAAAATTATTTGTGTGCAGGTGGTGGTAAAGTGATAAATAAATAAGTAAACCACATCCATCCAGGTTTCTCATGGGACCCCTGACCAACACTACATAATTTGGCCTAATATGGTTTTATATGAACCATGTTCAACCTATACAGATATAGTATATAGGGGTAAGAAATTATATAGACATATATATATATATATATCTTTCTGGTGGCATGCAAGTCTAGAAAAAAAAGATATTACTAGGTCATCAGGGATTCAAGTATAAATGTGGAGCAAATATAAGGCCCCAGCCTTAAACCTTACTTAATCTTGAGTTAATACTATATTACACATTGAGGATCTTTTCAGGTTTAGAGTTTTAGAAAATTAGATCATAAAACATGCATTACATTCCACATTTAAACAAAGTGGATACATAAAGATAGTATTCATTTTTTTCCATCAAGGGAAACCTATTTAAAATAAAACATGGATTCTTTTTTGACACTTACTTGACACTATCATCAAATCATGTACCTTTCCCTTGACCTGTGAAAAAAATTTCAAAAAACTTGGGATGAGCATAAAAGGCTCAGTAAGGGTTATAAAAAATATGGAAAGGAAACATGAATTCATATATACATAAGAATGAAATCATACTTTACCCATAAAACATAGGAACTTTAACATACCTCATCAAATCATGAATCAATAATAGAAATCATAAGACATAGAAGGTAACTTGAGGCATTCAAAACATTCTTACGTAGGGAGTAACCCTCTTGGTTACGTTTGGAATACCCACCACAGTATATTCCCTAAATCACTTCGGAGAAACCTTAACGTTTCACTCCTCCGCATTACCCAATGCATTAGAGAGATATGTCGGGCTCACCCACCCTTAGTTTATCATGGAACCACCCGTCTTCATAACAATGCCCAAGAACCACCACATAATCATATCAAATAAAACATGCATAAAGGAAACATAACATTTCCACCATTCAATCACAAGATATCAGTACAACACATTGATATAAAAACCTTATGAAAACCATTTTCAATACCAAAATAAAAGACAAGTAAAACATGGTATTTATTTTTCTTTTAAAAAGAAGGTATGACTTGTAGAGGAAGCCGAAACTCAAATAATGGTCACGGCGGTGGAGAAGTCATTGTCGCCGCATACGTATGACAAAAACATTCCCTTTTATCGTTAAGTAAACACTTCATATAAAAAATATTTCTTTTGAATAAACATAAAATCCAAAGGGTTTTATACACCGTATAAAAGAAAGTTGTGTATAAAACAAAATATGCCTTAATGAATGGAGATTGAGACGAAGTCCCATACAAAGACTGTATCCTTGGATTAAGGATCAATCAATTACATAATTATGTGTGACAAATGAATACATGAAATATAAGTGGATATTAAGTGTAAAACAATCATAGGTTATTCACACATATTCATATAACAACATATTCAAGGAGTACAAGTTTATCCCAAAGAATCCAATTTGGGTTAAGAAGTTCCCTTTAAAAAATTTGACAGCCTAACGACGTCACGACAAAATTCAGAAATTGAGTTGATGAGAGATAAAAATGGTATCTAATTACATGGACATAAAATTTAAATAAATAAGGATATAGAAGAACATATCCCAACAAAATAGTATGTGAATTAAAAGACATAACAAAAGAAGTCTTTTAAAAAGAGGAGGGTGAAAGGTTCCCTTACCAACATGGATATCTTTCGGGACATGCACCCTGTGAAAGAAGGACAATACAACATTGATTTAAATACTCATAAATTAAAGTATATTACACAATGAGTAAAATAATGGTCAGTACATACACCACTCAAGAGAAAATGTTGGCAAATGTAGCATAAATCTCACGGGAATAAAAGTGAGATGAAAAAACTGTTACGAAAACTCGGCAGCCTAACGACGCCACTTAAAACTTCCAAAATGGATTGATGAGAGAAAATAGGGTCTCTAATCATATTAACATAAAGTTTACAGAAATAGGAATATAAAAGAACATCCCCCAACATAACAAATTGGAGCATAAAATAATTGACATAAAAGAGAGTACTTAAAAAGAAAGAGAGTGGTTAGATCTCTTACAAAAATTCTGCAGCCTAACGGCGCCACTCAAAACTTCCAAAATGGATTGATGAGAGAGAATAGGGTCTCTCATAATATTAACATAAAAATTACAGTAAGATAAATATAAAAGAATATCCCAATAACAAAAAAGCTGAGCTTTAAAAGGAATGACATAAAAGAGTGTACTTAAAAAGAAAGAGAGGACTATAATCCCTTACCTCAAGTCCAACTTGTCCTGTTCGTTTCTTTAAATTCTTGAATAATAAAATTTGGTAAATTTATAATTGCCTAAGGACCTCATTTAATGATTATTATTCAGTTAATATCACATTTTATAATGTTATATTAATTGTTTAATAATGTTAGTTCATATCAGACGTTTTTGTCGATGTTTGGTACATGAGTAAAAAATGAACTTGTTTGAAAAATGATTGCCCATGTAGTTATAAGTAAATAATTTCCAGAATAGTATTAATGATTAAAATATCATATATATCAATTACATATTCATTTTATACTATTCCATATCATTTAGTGATAAAAAACGAAAAGCACCGTTCATGGAGACGGTAGGCCGTACGTACGCATGAACGCTACTTTCATTTTTTGTCATATTAATGAAATTAAAAAAATAAATGATATATATATATATATATATATATATATTATCATTCAGGTATAATATCATATATATTATCATAACTCCATCCTTTATACGTCCCACATATGGTCTTAACGAATCAAATCACTTTGAGGGGGCGGCAGCCCCCACTTCCTTAAATGAAGATATCGCGTTTACCCATAATGGAAACCATAAAGATATGCCATAAATGAAAAACACAAAAGCTTAAGTAAAACATAAACATATTATATATAATATATTAAAATAGTGACATCTTAATGGCCACCTTTTAAGGTGATATATCAGTGTTGAACAATCATCGTTTTGTGAGGCAGAAATTCGCCATCCACGGAAACAGTATGTTCTTTAACCATTAGATGTAGGTGTGTGTAAGTTTAGCTCAAATTATTCTTATAAGAACATACTAGAATATTGAATATACTGGATTTGTTACAAAATAAATGAATAAAAAGAGTTTATTGTGTTGGAGAAGCAAAATAAAACAAAAGGACTCAAGTGAAGACATTACCTTAAAATCGGGTAGTTTCTTTGGTTTGAGCTAAAAGGCTTCCTTGGGAAGACTTCTGCCCAAAGTGGGGCTTTAAGGAGTTATAGAGGGATTTGTAGAGACAAAATGGGCTGGGTTTGGCCGAGCCAAAGTCTTTGGAAGTGCGGGTAAGGAGGTAGAGGTGGGGGCCTTTTTATAAGAGGAGAGGAGGGGCACCCTTGGAAAGTAAAGAAATGCTTCTTTATTGTAAAATGAGTTTCGGATTTAAAAGGTCCCACATTGATATAATTAAAGGATAAGGTGATAGGGGTTCGAAATATAACCATCAAATCGGTTTTGGACATGTGTAGGTCTTAGATTTTACATTATCGTTCCATTTTATTTAAATCGTTAAATAGTGAGGTCATCACTGCATCATCATGATGTCATAAATAATTTAATTTATATAATGTTTAAAAATTATAAAAAAATACTATGATTTAGGAAATCCTTTTATATCTCCAATTAATATTTATAGTCAAAAATCTGACTTTTATATCTCCATTTAAAAATTGTTTTAGTAAAACAACTCATGTTTGTGTCATTTTAATTTTAACATTAAATAAAAAGGTATTTATGTCATTGTCCAACCAAAGTGGCTCCATGGGGTCCCCAAGTTGACCCATGGATTTTCATGGTCGTCCATGACTCATCCAATGAGGGTAAGAAATGTGTCTAGGTTATTTCATAATATTAAAACATTATTTTTACCTTAAACTACACTAATTACCTCTAATCGCGATTAAGAACTTAATAAGTTACTATTCACAAAAAAATTATTTTAATCCCATTGAACCACATTTTACTTATTAATGACAACCATGTATGTCAGATTTTTTAAATTTAAAATACAAATATGGAAAAATTTCATTTAAACAGGAAATCAGTTTTTATAAGTACCACTTAGTGTTTTCACTATTCATCAAAAATTGATGTTTTTCAGAAAATTACCAAAAATTCACCCTAAGACATATTTGATATTCCAAATTCAAAAATGATGTTTATTTTAAAAAATTCAAAACATATAAGTTTCATTAATTAATTTAATAAGTAATTCCCGTTGTCAAAACAAATAGCGTGTTTTTATGAAACAAAATGTATCAAAAGATTGACACTAGTTTAAGTCCGATTTCAAAGTGAAATAAATTCCAACAATCACTATTGGATTAAATGGTAAAAATATATTCTAATTTCACTTTAAAACCAATTCAAAAGATAATATAATCATATAAATAAATTATATTAAAAAGAGATTTTGAATTAAAATACAACATTTTTACTATTCATTAAAAATTGAACTTTTTCAGAAAAATACCAAAAATTTACACAAAGTAAATTTTGATGTCCTGATTATAAAGAAGAATTTTATTTTGTCAAATATAACACATAAAATTGTCAAAAAGTGGATTTAAAAGAGGTTCTCCATCAAAAGGCGGTTAATCGAACTTTTAAAGAATATTAGAATGTTTACGCTTAAAATTGGATTCATTTGAATTTTTAATTCTCTAACATTTATTGTTAAAAGTAAAAATATTTGAAAAACATATATAATGATTTTTTAGTTAGTTCTATTCATTCCCGCCATCACAACAGTTAGGCGTTAACTACCATTTAAAATAATATTATTTTATTATTAGAGTGCAACGTAAGATTCCCAAGAAACTCGTTGTTGCGTGTTGGGTACGCCATCGAACATAGAGACCCATTTAAAGGTATATTAATAATTTATTCACAAATATGGATAAAGGTGAAAATGTAATACTCTTTATTTAACTGGGGTGTTACATCCTTCCCCCCTTTTGGGAATTGCGTCCTCGCAATTTTAAAATTGGGCTTGGAAACTTCATTGAAAATCCCACATCGGAACAAGAGTTAGTAAAACAATCACTTTAAAATAATGAAAGATAAGTTCAAAGGTCACCCTAGTTAACCCATACTAGGATTCCAAGTATGAAAATATGGACATGGAGGAAAAAACAAAGGGTCATGTTCTGATGGAGAGTGATATTAAACATGTCTAGGAGAAAGTTAATCACAAGAAAATCACAAACTTGTGATGGGTTAAACGGTATTCGATTCCCCAGTAGGAAAAGTTAACAGACATCATTTTTGTTTTAAGTTACTTTTTATTTAGGAATTTATTCATAAGGAAACATAATCACTTATCACGTTGACTTTCAACTTTTATTAGATTCCTTACACAAACACATATTTTCTCAAAAAGACAAGTATTTAGGAAGGCTTGTTCACATTAAGAGTATTATAATCAACTTCTAGAGAATCACCTAATACACAAAAGATTACTATATACTTCCCATGTTTTTAGACTTTAACCAAAACCAAAACCAAAATGGTTAGTACAAGATCATATAATACAGAAAATGATAACCCTTTATAAAAATAAAATCTATTCTTAATCTCCAAAATTTGTCCAACAAAACCCAAAGTTCAACGAGGACCATTTGATAAACAATTTGTCCATAAAATTCTTCAAAGTAAACCAAACTAAGATTGAAACCCAAATATTTGAAGGATTTAGTCACATAGTCTTCCATGTTAAATCATAACATTTATCTCCAAAAAACATCAGTTGCTCTTAATGTCTCGTTTTGAAAAGTAATTAACCTAATCACATATCCTCCATGATAGGTTAATAAATTTCAATAGATAACCCAAAATCAACTTACTCTTAATTCATAAAATCATCTAACTAAAAAGTATAAGTCAAACTAACTAGGGACTTCATGTAGTCCAGTGGTAGGCGATAAATACCAGTCACACTTTTGTTGTGGGTTCGATTCCTGTAGCTTTGCCCAACGCGACGGGTTGTCACACGGTCTATATGTTGTCCTTTTTATAAAACACGAAAAATAACCCTAACATGTTTTAACCTCAATAGTTTACTTATACATATCATTTTCATCCAAATTTGTTATGATCTCAACATCTTAATTCTTGAAGTCTTATTTCACAACTATAAGATAAAATAAAATGATTCCCAAAATGAATAACATCATACCATGATCATGGCGTCTACTCGGTTTCATCATCATCTTGATCATGTAGGTAGAATTCACATGCATTACAACAATGATATAGAGATCGTTCTAAATCATTTTATTCCTCCATCCAAATACACCTTGTACAACATTGGTCATATGGGTGTTCACAAAAAACAGTTTTGGAAAATAATCATCTATGACATATAATTCCAAAACATTTTATAAAACATGATTTCTGTAAAATAGTCGGACAGAATTTGAGTTAAAAATTTCTATTATTGGTCCTTTTAAAATACCATAAGTATGTGCTGAGAGACTATATTTTAAAATTAAATATAAATAGGTTGCATAAGGGTCTCCTTCCTCACCAACATTTTTAAAATCATACTATGCTTCAAATTCTTGTGATAAGTTAAATATTTGAAAATACCTTGATAATATTAACCATTCTTGAAAATATAAGAATATTGTGAAAATAGTATTTTTCTAAAAACAACTCATGATACACGATTATAACGAGGTATAGTGGAGGTGTTTGATATCTCAAACAACTTCTTGCAAGTGAGTTGTATTCTAGAAAAAGTTTCACAATCATCCGAACATGACTTTGCAATAATTATTGCAAGCATGTCATCAGGAAGAGATATGAATGTCATTTGAGATCCTTCTCCTTCCATTCGTAACCGACATTACTTGACCTGGAAGAAGTTATAAAATAAGTATTTAACTAAAATAATAGATATAGGGACTAATCATGTGTCTATCAAAAACTCATAATCCCTAAAATTGTCTAAACCGACCTCTGATACCAACTATAAGGCCCCAGCCTTAAACCTTACTTAATCTTGAGTTAATACAAGATTACACATTGAGGATTTTTTCAGGTTTAGAGTTTTAGAGAATTAGATCATAAAACTTGCATTATATCCCACATTTAAACAAAGTGGTTACATAAAGATAGTATTCATTTTTTTCCATCAAGGGAAACATATTTAAAATAAAACATGGATTCTTTCTTGACACTTCCTTGACACTATCATAATATCATGTACCTTTCCCTTGACCTGTGAAAAACATTTCAAAAAACTTCGGATGAGCATAAAAGGCTCAGTAAGGGTTATAAAAAATATGGAAAGGAAACATGAGTTCATATATACATAAGAATGAAATCATTCTTTACCCATAAAACATAGGCACTTTAACATACCTCATCAAATCATGTATCAATCATAGAAATCATAAGACATAAACGGTAACTTGAGGCATTCATAACATTCTTACGTAGGGAGTAACCCTCTTGGTTACGTTTGGAATACCCACCATAGTATATTCCCTAATTCTCTTCAGAGAAACCTTAACGTTTCACTCCTCCGCGTTACCCAATGCATTGGAGAGCTATATCAGGCTCACCCGCCCTTAGTTTATCATGGAACCACCCGTCTTCATAACAATTTCCAAGAACCACAACATAATTGTATCACATAAAACATGAATAAAGGACACATAACATTTCCACCATTCAATCACAAGATATCAGTACAATACATTGATATAAAAACATTATGAAAACAATTTTCAAAACCAAAATAAATAAAAAGTAAAACATGGTACCTATTTTTCTTTTAAAAAGAAGGTATGGCTTGTAGAGGAAGTCGAAACTCAAATAATGGTCATGACGGCAGAGAAGTCGTTGTCGCCGCATATGTATGACAAAAATATTCCCTTTTTTCATTTAGTAAACGCTTCGTATAAAAAATATTCCTTTTGAATAAATGTAAAAGTCAAAGGGGTTTATACACAGTATAAAAGAATGTTGTGTATAAAACAAAATATGCCTTAATGAATGGAGATTGAGACGAAGTCCCATAAAAAGATGGTATCCTTGGATTAAGGATAAATCAATTACATAATTATGTGTGACAAATTAATACATGAAATATAAGTGGATATTAAGTGTAAAACAATCAGAAGTTAATCACACATATTCATAGAACGACATATTCAAGGAGTACAAGTTTATCCCAAAGAATCAAATTTGGGTTAAGAAGTTCCCTTTCAAAAATTTGACAGCCTAACGACGTCACTACAAAATTCAGAAAATGAGTTGATGAGAGATAAAAATGGTCTCTCATCACATGGAAATAAAATTTAAATCAATAAGGATATAGAAGAACATATCCCAACATAATAGTATGTGAATTAAAAGACATAACAAAAGAAGTCTTTTAAAAAGAGGAGGGTGAAAGGTTCCCTTACCGACATGGGTATCATTCGGGACATGCACCCCGTGAAAGAAGGACAATACAACATTGATGTAAATACTCATAAATGAAATTATATTACACAATGAGTAAAATAATGGGCAGTACATACACCACTCAAAATAAATTGTGGAAAATGTAGCATAAATCTCACGGGAATAAAAGTGAGATGAAAAATCCCTTACGAAAACTCGGCAGCATAACGACGCCACTTAAAACATCCAAAATGGATTGATGAGAGAAAATAGGGTCTCTCATCATATTAACATAAATTTTACAGAAATAGGAATATAAAAGTACATCCCCCAACATAACAAATTGGAGCTTAAAAGAAGTGACATAAAGGAGATTACTTAAAAAGAAAGAGAGAGGTTAGATCTCTTACGAATATTCGGCAGCCTAACGGCGCCACTCAGAACTTCCAAAATGGATTGATGAGAGAAAATAGGGTCTCTCATCATATTAACATAAAACTTATAGTAAGATTAATATAAAAGAACATCCCAATAACAAGAAATCTGAGCTTTAAAAAGAATGACACAAAAGAGTGTACTTAAAAAGAAAAAGAGGAGTATGATCCCTTACCTCAAGTCTAACTTGTCTTGTTCGTTTCTTTATATTACTGAATAATAAAATTTGTTCAATATATAATTTCCTAAGGACCTCCTTTAATGATTATTATTCAGTTCATATCACATATTATAATGTTATAATAATTGTTTAATAATTTTAGTTCATATCAGACGTTTTTGTCGATGTTTGGTACATGAGTAAAAAATGAACTTGTTTGAAAAATGATTTCCCATGTATTTATAAGTAAATAATTTCTAGAATATTATTAATGATTAAAATATCATATATATCCATTACATATTCATTTTATACTATTCCATATCATTTAGTGATAAAAAATGAAAAGCACCGTTCATGGAGACGGTAGGCCGTACGTACGCATGAACACTACATTCATTTTTTTGTCATATTAATGGAATTAAAAAAATAAATGATATATATATATATATATATATTATAATTCAAGTATAATATCATATATAGTATCATAACTCCATCCTTTATACGTCCCACATATGGTATTAACAAATCAAATCACTTTTAGGGGGCGGTAGTCCGCACTTCCTTAAATGAAGATATCGCGTTTACCCATAATGGAAAACATAAAGATATGCCATAAATGAAAAATACAGAAGTTTAAGTAAAACATAAACATATTATATATAATATATTAATATAGTTACATCTTAATGTACACCTTTGAAGGTGATATATGAGTGTTGAACAATCATTGTTTCGTGAGACATAAATTCACCATCCACGGAAACAGTATGATCTTTAACCATTAGATGTAGGTGTGTGTAAGTGCATCTCGAATACTTATTATAGAAACATCCTAGTATATTGAAGATACTGGAGTTGTTACAAAAGAAATGAATAAAAAGAGTTTATGGGGTTGTAGAAGCAAAATAAAACAAAATGACTCAAGTGAAGACATTACCTTAAAATCGGGTAACTCCCTTTGGTTTGAGCTAAAAGGCTTCCTTGGAAAGACTTATGCCCAAAGTGGAGTTTCAAGGAGTTAGAGAGGGATGTGGAGAGACAAAATGGGCTGGGTTTGGCCGATCCAAAGGCTTTGGAAGTGTGGGTACGGAGGTAGAGGTGGGGGCCTTTTTATTAGAGGAGAGGAGGGGCACCCTTGGAAAGTAAAGAAATGTTCCTTTATTTTAAAATGAGTTTCCAATTTAAAAGGTCCCAAATTAATATAATTCAAGAATAAGGTGATAAGGGTTCGAACTATAACCATCCAATAGGTTTTGGACATGTGTAAGTCTTAGAGTTTACATTATCTTTCCATTTTATTTAAATCGTTAAATAGTGAGGTCATCGCTGCATCATCATGATGTCATAAATAATTTAATTTATTTAATGTTTAAAAATTATATAAAAATTACTATGATTTAGTAAATCCTTTTATATTTCGAATTAATATTTATAGAAAAACATATGACTTGATTATCTCTATTTAAAAATTGATTTAGTAAAACAACTCATGTTTGTGTCCTTTTAAGTTTAACATTAAATAAAAATGTATTTATGTAATTTTCCATCCAAAGTGGCTCCATGGGGTCCACAAGTTGACCCATGGATTATCTTGGTAGTCCAAGACTCATCCAATGAGGGTAGGACATGTGTATTGGTTATTTCATATTATTAAAACAATATTTTTATCTTTACACTAATTACCTCTAATCGCGATTAAGAACTTAATAAGTTACTATTCACCAAAAACTTATTTTAATCCCATTGAAACATATTTTACTTCTTAATGACTACCATGTATGTCGGATTTTTTAAATTCAAAACACAAATATGGAAAAATTTCATTTAAACTGAAAATCAGTTTTTATAAGTACTACTTAGTGGTTTCACTATTCATCAAAAATTGAATTTTTTCAGAAAATTACCAAAAATTCACCCTAAGCTATATTTGATATTCCGAATTCAAAAATGATGTTAATTTTAAAAAATTAAAAACATAGAAGTTGCATTAATTAATTTAATAATTAATTCCCGCTATCAAAACAAATAGCGTGTTTTTATGAAACAAAATGTATCAAAAGATTGATACTAGTTTAAGTCCAATTTCTAAGTGAAATTAATTCCAATGACCACTATTGGATTAAATGGTAAAAATATATTCTAATTTCACTTTAAAACCAATTCAAATGATAATATAATCATATAAATAAATTTGATTAAAAAGCGGTTTTGAATTAAAATACAACATTTTTCACTATTCATTAAAAATTGAACTTTTTCGGAAAAATACCAAAAATTTACACAATGTAAATTTTGATGTCCCGATTATAAAGAAGAATTTTATTTTGTCAAATATAACAAATAAAATTTTAAAAAAGTGTATTTAAAAGAGGTTCGCCATCAAAAGGCGGTTAATCGACCTTTTAAATAATATTAGAATGTTTACGCTTAAAATTGGATTCATTCGCATTTTTAATCCTCTAAAATTTATTGTAAAAATTAAAAATATTTGAAAAACATATATAATCATTTTCTAGTTAGTTCTATTCATTTTTGTCATCACAACAGTTAGGCGTTAACTACCATTTAAAATAATATTATTTTATTATTAGAGTGCAACATAAGATTCCCAAGAAACTCGGTGTTGCGTGTTGGGTACGCCATCGAGCATAGAGACCCATTTAAAGTTATATTAATATTTTATTCACAAATATGGATAAATGTGAAAATGTCATACTCTTTTTTTACCTGGGGTGTTACATCCTTCCCCCCTTTTGGAAATTGCGTCCTCACAATTTTAAAATTGGGCTTGGAAACTTTATTGAAAATCCCACATCGGAACAAGAGTCAGTAAAACAATCACTTTAAAATAACGAAAGATAAGTACAAAGGTCACCCGAGTTAACCCATACTAGGATTCCAAGTATGAAAATATGGACATGGTGGAAAAAACAAAGGCTCATGTTCTGATGGAGAGTGATAGTAAACATGTCCAGGAGAAAGTTAACCATAAGAAAATCACAAACTTGTGATGGGTTAAATGGTATTAAATTCCCCAGTAGGAAAAGTTAACAGACCACATTTTTGTTTTAAGTTACTTTTTATTGAGGAATTTATTCATAAGGAAACATAATCACTTATCATGTTGACTTTCAACTTTTATTAGATTCCTTAAACAAACTCATATTTTCTCCAAAAGACGAGTATTTAGGCAGACTTGTTCACATTAAGAGTACTATAATCAACTTCTAGAGAATCTCCTAATCCACAAAAGAGAACTATATACTTCCCATGTTGTTAGACTTTAACCAAAACCAAAACCAAAAAGGTTAGTACAAGATCAGATAATCCAGAAATGGATAAACCCTTATAAAAATAAAATCTATTCTTAATCTCCAAAATTTGTCCTACAAAACCCAAAGTTCAACGAGGACCATTCGACAAACAATTTGTCCATAAAATTCATTAAAGTAAACCAAACTAATATTGAAACCCAAATATTTGAAGGATTTTGTCACATAGTCGTCCATGTTAAATCGTAACATTTATCTCCGAACAACATGAGGTGCTCTTAATGTCTCATTTTGAAAAGTAATTAACCTGATCACATATCCTCCATGATAGGTTAATAAATTTCCATAGCTAACCCAAAATCAACTTACTCTTAATTCATAAAATCATCTAATTAAAAAGAATCAGTCAAAATAACCTGGGACTTCGCGTAGTCCAGTGGTAGGCGATAAATACCAGTCGCACTTTGGTTGTGGGTTCGATTCCCGTAGTTTTGTCCAACGCGACGGGTTGTCACACGGTCTACGTGTGGTCCTTTTTATAAAACACCAAAAATAACCCTAACATGTTTTAACCTCAATAGTTTCCTTATACATATCATTTTCATCCAAATTTGTTACGATCTCAACATCTTAATTCTTGAAGTCTTATTTCACCACCATAAGATAAAATAAAATGATTCTCAAAATGAATAACATCATACCATGATCATGCTGTCCACTCGGGTTCATCGTCATATTGCTCACGTAGGTAGAAGTCACATGCATTACAACAATGATTTAGAGATATTTCAAAATCATTTGCTTCTTCCATCCAAATACACCTTTTACAACATGGTTCATATGGGTGTTCATAGAAAAACAATTTTGGAAAATAATCATGTATGACATATAATTACAAAACATCTGATAAAACATGATTTCTATAAAATAGTCAGACAGAATTTGAGTTAAAACTTTCTATTATTGGTCCTTTTAAAATACCATAAGTATGTGCTGAGAGACTATATTTTAAAAGAAAATATAAATAGGTTGCACAAGGGTCTCCTTCCTCAGCACCATTTTTAAAATCATAATATGCTTCAAATTCTTGTGATAAGGTAAAATATTTGAAAATACCTCGATAATATTTACCTTTCTTGAAAATATGAGAATATTGTGAAAATAGTATTTGTCTAAAAACAACCCATGATCCACGATGATAAAGAGGTATAGTGGAGGTTCTTGATATCTCAAACAACTGCTTGCAAGTGAGTTGAATGCTAGAAAAAGTTTCAAAATCATCCGAACATGACTTTGCAATAATTATTGCAAGCATGTCATCAGGAAGATATATGAATTTCGTTTGAGATCCTTCTCCTTCTATTCGTAACCGACATTACTTAACCTGAAAGAAGTTTTAAAACAAGGATTTAACTGAAATAATAGATATAGGGACTAATCATGTGTCTAAAAAAACTCATAATCCCTAAAGTTGTCTAAACCGACCTCTGATACCATCTATAAGGCCTCAGCCTTAAAACATACTTAATCTTGAGTTAATACAAGATTACACATTGAGGATCTTTGCAGGATTAGATTTTTAGAGAATTAGATCATAAAACTTGCATTACATTCCACATTTAAACAAAGTGGTTACATAAAGATAGTATTCATTTTTTTCCATCAAGGGAAACATATTTAAAATAAAACTTGGATTCTTTCTTGAAAATTCCTTGACACTATCATCATATCATGAACCTTTCCCTTGACCTGTGAAAAACATTTCAAAAAACATGGGATGAGCATAAAAGGCTCAGTAAGGGTTATAAAAAATATGGAAAGGAAACATGAGTTCATATATACATAAGAATGAAATCATACTTTACCCATAAAACATAGTCACTTTAACATACCTCATCAAATCAGGAATCAATCATAGAAATCATAAGACATAAAAGGTAACTGGAGGCATTCATAACATTCTTACGTAGGGAGTAACCCTCTTGGTTACGTTTGGAATACCCACCACAGTATATTCCCTAAATCTCTTCGGAGAAACCTTAACGTTTCACTCCTCCACGTTACCCAATGCATTGGAGAGCTATATCAGGATCACCAGCCCTTAGTTTATCATGGAACCACCCGTCTTCATAACAATGCCCAAGAACCACAACATAATCGTATCACATAAAACATGCATAAAAGAAACATAACATTTCCACCATTCAATCACAAGATTTCAGTACAACACATTGATATAAAAACATTATGAAAACCATTTTCAATACAAAAATAAATTAAAAGTAAAACATGGTATTTATTTTTCTTTTAAAAGGAAGGTATGGCTTGTAGAGGAAGCCGAAACTCAAATAATGGTCACGACAGCGGAGAAGTCGTTGTCACCGCATACGTATGACAAAAACATTCCCTTTTGTCATTTAGTAAAATCATTGTATAAAAATGATTCCTTTTGAATAAACGTAAAAGTGAAAAGGGTTTATACACCGTATAAAATAAAGTTGTGTATAGAACAAAATATTCCTTAATGAATGGAGATTGAGACGAAGTCCCATACAATGACGGTATCCTTGGATTAATGATAAATCAATTACATAATTATGTGTGAAAAATGAATACACAAAATATAAGTGGATATTAAGTGTAAAACAATCATTCACACATATTCATAGAACGACATATTCAAGGAGTACAAGTTTATCCCAAAGAATCAAATTTGGGTTAAGAAGTTCCCTTTCAAAAATTTGACAGCCTAACGGCATCACTACAAAATTCAGAAAATGAGTTGATGAGAGATAAAAATGGTATCTCATCACATTGAAATAAAATTTAAATCAATAAGGATATATAAGAACATATCCCAACATAATAGTATGTGAATTAAAAGACATAACAAAAGAAGTCTTTTAAAAAGAGGAGGGTGAAAGGTTCCCTTACCGACATGGGTATCTTTCGGGACATGCACCCTGTGAAAGAAGTACAATACAACATTGATGTAAATACTCATAAATGAAATTATATTACACAATGAGTAAAATAATGGGCAGTAAATACACCACTCAAAGGAAATTGTGGAAAATGTAGCATAAATCTCACGGGAATAAAAGTGATATGAAAAATCCCTTACAAAAACTCGGCAGCCTAACGGCGCCACTTAAAACTTCCAAAATGGATTAATGAGAGATAATAGGGTCTCTAATCATATTAAAATAAAGTTTACAGAAATATTAATATAAAATAACATCCCCCAACATAACAAATTGGAGCTTAAAAGAAGTGACATAAAGGAGAGTACTTAAAAATAAAGGGAGAGGTTAGATCTCTTATAAAAATTCGGCAGCCTAACGGCGCCACTCAAAACTTCCAAAATGGATTGATGAGAGAGAGTAGGGTCTCTCATCATATTAACATAAAAATTATAGTAAGAGTAATATAAAATAACATCCCCATAACAAGAAATCTAAGCTTTAAAAAGAATGACATAAAAGAGTGTACATAAAAAGAAAGAGAGGAGTATGATCCCTTACCTCAAGTCCAACTTGTCTTGTTTGTTTCTTTATATTCCTGAATAATAAACTTTGGTCAATTTATAATTGCCTATGGACCGCATTTAATTATTATTATTCAGTTCATATCACATATTATAATGTTATAATAATTGTTTAATAATTTTAGTTCAAATTAGACGTTTTGTCGATGTTTGGTACATTAGTAAAAAATGAACTTGTTTGAAACATGATTGTCCATGTAGTTATAAGTAAATAATTTCAAGAATAATATTAATGATTAAAATATCATATATATCCAGTACATATTCATTTTATACTATTACATATCATTTAGTGATAAAAAACGAAAAGCACCGTTCATGGAGACGGTATGCCGTACGTACGCATGATCACTACATTCATTTTTTTGTCATATAAATGGAATTAAAAAATAAATGATATATATAAATATATATATTATAATTCCAATATAATATCATATATATTATCTCAAATCCATCCTTTATACGCCCCACATATGGTATTAACAAATCAAATCACTTTGAGGGGGCGGTAGTCCGCACTTCCTTAAATGAAGATATCGCGTTTACCCATAATGGAAACCATAAAGATATTCCATAAATGAAAAATACAGAATCTTAAGTAAAACATAAACATATTATATATAATATATAAATATAGTGACATCTTAATGTCCACCTTTGAAGGTGATATATGAGTGTTGAACAATCATCATTTTGTGAGGTAGAAATTCGCCATCCACGGAAAAAGTATGTTCTTTAACCATTAGATGTAGGTGTGTGTAAGTTTAGCTCGAATACTTCTTATAAAAACATCATTGTATATTGAAGATACTGGAGTTTTTACAAAATAAATGAATAAAAAGCGTTTAGGGGGTTGGAGAAGCAAAATAACACAAAAGGACTCAAGTGAAGACATTACCTTAAAATCGGGTATCTCCCTTTGGTTTGAGCTAAAAGGCTTCCTTGGGAAGAATTCTTCCCAAAGTGGGGCTTCAAGGAGTTATAGAGGGATGTGGAGAGACAAAATGGTCTGGGGTTGTCTGAGCCAAAGGCTTTGGAAGTGTGGGGAAGGAGGTAGAGGTGTGGGCCTTTTTATAAGAGGAGAGGAGGGGCACCCTTGGAAAGTAATGAAATGTTCCTTTATTTTAAAATGCGTTTCGGATTTAAAAGGTCCCAAATTGATATAATTCAATGATAAGGTGATAAGGGTTCTAAATATAACCATCAAATAGGTTTTGGACATGTGTGGTTCTTATATTTTACATTATCTTTCCATTTTATTTAAATCGTTAAAAAGTGAGGTCATCGCTGCATCATCATGATGTCATAAATAATTTAATTTATTTAATGTTTAAAAATTATAAAAAAACTACTATGATGTAGGAAATCCTTTTATCTTTCCAATGAATATTTATAGTCAAAACTATGACTTGTATATCCCCATTTAAAAATTTATTGAGTAAAAGAACTCATGTTTGTGTCATTTTAATTTTAACATTAATTAAAAAGGTATTTATGTCATTTTCCAACCAAAGTGGCTCCATGGGGACCCCAAGTTGACCCATGGATTTTCTTGTTCGTCCATGACTCATAAAATGAGGGTAGGACATGTGTCTAGGTTATTTCTTATTATTAAAACATTATTTTTACCTTAAACTTCACTAATTACCTCTAAACGCGATTAAGAACTTAATAAGTTACTATTCACAAAAAAATTATTTTAATCCCATTGAACCACATTTTACTTATTAATGAAAACAATGTATGTCAGATTTTTTAACTTCAAAACACAAAGATGGAAAAATTTCATTTTAACGGAAAATCAGTTTTTATAAGTACCACTTAGTGGTTTCACTATTCATAAAAAATTGATGTTTTTCAGAAAATTACCAAAAATTCACCCTAAACTATATTTGATATTCAGAATTCAAAAATTATGTTTATTTTAAAAAATTCAAAACATATAAGTTTCATTAATTAATTTAATAATTAATTCCCGCTGTCAAAACAAATAGCGTGTTTTTATGAAACAAAATGTATCAAAGATTGACACTAGTTTAAGTCCGATTTCAAAGTGAAATTAATTCCAATGACCACTATTGGATTAAATTGTAAAAATATATTCTAATTTCACTTTGAAACAAATTCAAAAGATAATCTAACAATATAAATAAATTAGATTAAAAAGAGGTTTTGAATTAAAATACAACATTTTTCACTATTCATTAAAAATTGAACTTTTTCGGAAAAATACAAAACATTTACACAAAGTAAATTTTGATGTCCCGATTCTAAAGAAGAATTTTATTTTTTAAAATATAACACATAAAATTGTCAAAAAGTGGATTTAAAAGAGGTTCTCCATCAAAAGGCGGTTAATCAACCTTTTAGATAATATTAGAATGTTTATGCTTAAAATTGGATTCATTCACATTTTTAATCCTCTAACATTTACTGTAAAAAGTAAAAATATTTGACAAACATATATAATCATTGTGTAGTTAGTTCTATTCATTCCCGCAATCACAACAGTTAGGCATTAACTACCATTTAAAATAATATTATTTTATTATTAGAGTGCAACGTAAGATTCCCAAGAAACTCGTAGTTGTGTGTTGGGTACGCCATCGAGCATAGAGTCCCCTTTAAAGTTATATTAATATTTTATTCACAAATATGGATAAATGTGAAAATTTCATACTCTTTATTTACCTGGGGTGTTACACCAATCCCAAGAATGTTCTTTGGATTAGAGGAAGAATTCATAAACATAGAAAAATGTATCATTGATTCATAATAAATAGTCATCTTGACAACATATAAAGGAATATTTAATGAGGAACCCATGTATCACTCCTGTAGCACTATAGATACCCATCATGGAAAGTTTCCATCTTATGTGGTTTATAAAAGGAAACCCAAGTATCACTCTTGACATGGTGTTTAAGAATAAAACTCAGAGACTATCCTTGGTATACCAAGTAGGGGGCCAAGTCTCACTCATGGAATATCATAACAATATTTTCCATTGATCATGTCCTTGGTAATTCCCATAGGGAACATGTTATCCCAAATGGGTATGCTAAAATATCCTGCCCAGTAACCTATACAAGGAATACAATAAAGAATCCAATTATTTCTACCAATGTATTGAGTTTCATTTTCAAGTATAATTATTAATATCTATGATCCCATCAAAGTAATCCTTAATTACAAACCCTTTTATCACCCTCAGTTTGAAGTAAGGGTATGGGTTTAGCTATCACAGCAACCCATACCAATTAAAAAACACTAAATTATTCCTAAGATAATTTCACTCACATTAAATGGTGGTTTAATATTAATTAAAGGCTTAAGGATGATAAGAATTTCCGGAAGGCACACAAATCGAGTGGCTTTCATTGGGGGTATTCACCCTGGAATGTTATTTCATCTGTCTCTAGGACCATATTAATCATGGATTATCATTTAATTTAATTTACTAAACATTTAGGAGGTGTCATCAGAGAATTCTTACATGTGAAAAAAATGATTCATGATAAAATACAACAATAATTTTAGGTAAAGTAACTATACCACCAACCTTGGTTTGGTAGAAATCCACTCATCCATTTCTAACCATTGAATCAAACCAGGAAAAAAGAAAATGACAATATAAACAAAAGCACTAAAAATAGGGAATATAATCTAAAACTAAAATAACACTGAATATAAAATGATAAATGATATAAATAAGAAGTATATTATCCAGAAACCATTATCTATCCAACACATTTGATGAAGAAGTAAATAGAGTCCAAATAGATAATAACTAAAAGTCCCTAGGTTAGGCGGATGATGAGATCCCTTGCATGACTTCTGATGGAGAAAAAAGAGGGGATCTGTCAAAAAGTGAATGTTCTTCCCCCTTTTAATAAAACAAGACTTATAATATAAATGGAATTTATTATATATACACATTTTTTATTTTTCAAAATGTGTATATATTATACATGTCGTGTAAATATTGGTTTTTCCATTTCCTAAGACAAACCAAAAGATTTCGTGAACTGGGTTTTCCCAGATCATTACATGTCGTGTATATTGAATTCATGACATTTATTTAATTTATAACCTATAAAAATCATGGGGCATAAATATTTTAATTAATTTTGGTTATATTTAATACACATCATGTATTAAATTTACCTCATGTATTTATCCTATATCTGACCTCTAACCAACCTACTATCATTCTATCAAAAGGAAATGAACCAACCTAAAGGCGTAGTTACCCAGTCTTAATAAAAAATACAAAATTAATGATGGTTTAATGAAAATTAAAAATAATTTTTACCTATATAAAAATATGGTACTTTACAACCTACACTTCTTAAAACAACTTGTCTCTTAGTTTCCCTTTCAAGGGTGGTAAAACATTATTTGATAAAAGATCTAGCCACTGAGAAAATATATCAACCTCTCTCTCCATATTCTTTTCATATACATGGTTATTCTACTATAGCATGCAGACTAGATGAGCTAACCATCCTAATAGAGACTTTGTTCTCTGGTAAATGATATGTATTGAATTATCCTCAAAGGATTCATCTACCTCGATCTCAATATCCTCAAGATTAAACAAATGAGATGAGTTATAATGATAACGGTGAAGATATAATACATTGAATATATCATGTATGGATTGGTACCTATAAGGTAAATCCAACCAATAGGCTATCATCTCTAGTCTCTCCAATATCTATAAAGGCCCGACAAAACAAGGTGATAGCTTTCACTATCTCTGAATCCTTTTATGATCCAATCTAGGTGAATCTCACATAAATACTCAATATCCCACCTCAAAATCTTGAGGTAGGAGTAAATGATATGTATAATAATTATTTCAGGGCTAATATATTTCCATATGATTCTGAATAAACCTTACATTCTTTGAATTCTCACCAATTATTTGAGGACCTAGTAGAGATAACTCATCTTCCTCTAACTAGAACAAGGGTAAATGATAAGGCCTACCGTAAAGGTCCTCATAAGTATCCTTCTGAAATGTTTCCAGAAAGATTTTATTATAGGAAAACATAACTAGAGGTATGTTTTCCTCCCATGATCCTCCAAAATCTTGGATTCATGACCATTTTATGTCCTCTAAAACATGAATCATACGCTTAGACTAACCATCAGTCTGGGGGTGATATGTTGTACTTAGGAGAATCTGTAAACCCCATGCTTTTTGGAACCCTTTTGAGATCCATGATGTAAACAAGGAATCTCTATTATATATGATATTATGGATAACAACATGAAGGCATACACTCTCCAAATTATAAATCCCCCTAAGATCATAAACTGAGAAGGTATCTCAGATATGTAGGATGTTTGTGACCTTGGTCCACCTGTCAAAAATCACCCACACCGCATCATTAACTCAAGGGGATCTCATCAACCCCAACAAAAAAAATACATGTTGATGCCATTACATTTCCACTTATTAGTGGATATAGGCTTTATAATTCATATAAGCCATCGGTGCTCTGCCTTCACCTGATAACAGGTGAAACACCATCTAATAAAACCTACAATTTTCCCCTTTATACCCAACCACCAGTACTTACAATGTATGTCTTGATTCATATTGGTAATACCATTGTGTAAACTCTAAATCAAGTCATGATATTCTCACATCAATTCTTCATATATTTATAAATAAACCAAGATATGTTCATGGATGTACAGAATCTCATCCTCATCAATAACCTATCCAATCAGTGGGTCCATAACTGAATCACTTTCCCTTAGGTATAATCCTTTAATATATAAAATATATCTCATTTTCACCCATTATAGAATGGAGGATTTAATTTCTAAAGAATATAAAATTGGTTTCTCATTATATTGTTGAACCTCCATGTTAAACTCACAAAATATAGCTATAAACTACCACTTACAACTAGAAACCTGGATGGCCTATGTCTTAGTCTTCCAGCTCACGGAATTAGCTACTACATTTTTGTTTCTGAGTATATAACCAAGCTCAAATTCAAATAACCAATGATACTCTACCCACATGAATATATATATATTCAAATCATGTATTTTGGAAATATATTTGATACTTTTATGGTCTTTGTAAATGATGAACCATTCTCCTAATATCTAATTCCTCCAAAAACACAAAACATGAGCCATATCAACTAGCTCGAGATCATGTGTAGTGCAATTCTACTCATGAGGTCTCATATTGAGGTAATCGTATGCTATAACCTGATCTACCTATGTCATAACTTCTCCAAGACTGATTTATAATGCATAATAATAAACTTTATTTCTTCTTCCTATATCTAGAAGAATTAGGATCGACAATAAAGTAATTATACCTTTTAGATCATGAAAATATGATTTGTAGGATTTGGATCATAATAACCTCACACCCTTATTAGTTAAGCCCATGAAATGAATTTATAGGCATGAGTATTCCTAAATAAAACAAATTTAATAGACATCCATCCCTCAGAAACTGCATATGTCAAAGAAATTATTTGTATGATTCTAAAAAAAAAATATTCTCACCTTCTTTGGGTAAATACACACTCCAACCACTAAGGTAACATGTCCTAAGAAGTGAACCTTATCAATCCAAAAGTTGAATTTTGTGATCTTAACATACATATGGTTCTCTTTCAATGTACTCATCATGATATCAATATATTTTTGATGGTCATATCTAGTGTAGGAATAAAAAAATATAACATCCATGAATAGAACTACAAATAAATCCAAATATGGGTGGAAACCAAATTAATTAGATCCATTAAAAATATTGGTGTGTCCATAAGTCTACATTTCAGAATGGGATACTAATTAAAGTTGTATCTTCTCTAGAATGATGTACATGGGATTTTAGATAGCCTAACAAGTACCTGATAGTATCCCGACTTCAAATAAATCTTAGACAACATTTTCTCTCCATATAGATATTCAAAGAGGTCTTCTATACACAATAGTGGATATTGGTTCTTATCCCTGAGTTGGTTTAACCAATATTAATCCATGAAAAATATAAGGGTACCATGATCCTTCTTAGTGAAAAGGACAAGAGAACCCCATATAGATGTATTGGGTAATATAAAACCATTAATTTCCATGTATTCCAACTTATATTTGAGTTCCTAGAGCTTTTTAGGTTATATACTATAAGGATAAATGGATATTGGTTCCACACCAAGAATAACATCTATAGTGAACTCCACCTCTCTCCTGAGATGTAACCTAGAAAATTCATTAAGGAAAATGTACCTGAAATGATCAACTACAGGAGAAAAATCTATACATCATGTTCCTTGGTTTATCATAAAGAGACTATCCATAATGGCTGTCACTCCACCTATCCCATGATTATTTTTCATAAAGTAACTCTCTTGGACATTCCATTCACCCTTATGAACATAAATACTACCCTTAGGTGATGTAAAATACACCCTTTAGAAATATCTATCAATATGGGTGTGGTATGTGACCATCCATTCCATCCCCAGAACGACATAAAATCCTATCATCTCGAGGAAGAAAAGATTCCATTGGAAGAGGTATCTTCCCACATTAAGAGGGAAATTATTTCAATGGAATATAATCTCTGATAATGCCTCTAATAGTGTTTTTAGAGTCATCATTCCACAATAGTATTTCATTTCTACTCCAAAAAATTCCAAAATCTACGTAGATATAAAAGTGTGTGAATGACCTATATCAATAAAGGTAAAAACTAAATTAGAGGCTAATATAATAGTACCTAATACTATAGAAGGCCATGGAATAATCTCTTTATGAGTAGAACACATTGCATATTTATGGCTAGATCTGTGATCCTCAGATGTAACCTGACTAACTTGGGATTGTTCGCTCTATTGGAGCGGAACCTCTGAAGTCTAACTATCTCAGCTATGACCACCTCCTTGGCTAGTTTAGCTGGTAGTAGTCCATATTTCTACCTAACATAGATCTACTGATCCTACATCTAAAAGCAGGGTCTATACAAATCCATTATCATTTGGAATTGGAGGAAAAATTGGGAAGAAACACTAAAGGTGACCCATCTTACTGAAAATATTGGCACTCGATAGGGTTCCTCATCCATTGGGGATACTTAGAGTCTATCCTAAAACATTGGTGAAAAATCAAATAACAATTTTTGTGTTCCATATGAACTATGTGTCTCCCATGAGAAACATTGAAATGGTGTTTCTTACTACTATACAAACTATTTCTTCTTCTCAAAGATGAACCACCGTGACTCACACAACTAGCTTCCCTTAGGTTAGTATCAAGGATGAGAGCCTAGTTTACTATCTATAAAATGGATTTCATTCAAAAAAAATTAACATGTGATCTGATGGTATATGGAATACTATCCTCAATTCATCTCATAGGCATCAAATCATTACTAGTTAGTGGTGGTGAAAAATGCTGAATCTCAGTCAAAAAGATGAATACTCCATCACGAATATAGAACCCTACTATAAGTGCATAAACTCTCTATCACAGTCCTTTCTCAGTGTCTATTAATAGAAGTAGTCAAAAAAGACTATGTATAAGTCTTCATAAACTGTACCCTAATTCTGATCTGCCTAAGAAATGATATCCCACAAAAAATTAGCAGAGTCACGATGCATATAGGTTGAGATATTAACCCTCCAATTAAGAGGTATCTCTAAATTATCAAATATCGACAACATAGACTATACCCTGGCTCATCAGATTATAGATCAACATCCCCCATAAAAGTGAGAGGATACTACTATTGGAATCACTACGTCAACTCTTCCATAGAATAGGTAGGTTATGGAGCTCCCAATATATAATGCATGAAATTAAATAAGATCTCTCAAAAATCAGCACTAGTTCCCAGTGGTTAATCAAATGGAGGTGCCTATAGTGTCACTACATGAGGTAATACTTTTGGCTCAGGGCCCCCACCTATAGAGTATGGTTTTTACCACCCTACAAGAGTATAAATTGAGGATTTCCGGCTCTCATATCTCAACAATTACCATGAACACACCTTATATAGAATTTAACAATAGATAGGATCTATGATAAGATAATATGATAGTTTCAAAGCCTTCCTATAAATGATTGACACCTCTCTTACAGCTCCTAAATCCAAGTCTAGGTGATAAGAAATATCACATAAGTCACAATAGATTCTTCCTACACCCATTAATAATGTCTTCCTAGGGTCAAGGTCTCATAAAACATTCTATAAGTTTAGGTCTATGGAGTTTCAATTTCCAGGTATAAATGAAAACCCCATTAACATTGAAATCCAAATCCCCATTTATTGGTAATCATTTCATTTAAAATTTTGAATCTATTTAATTTTATACTTATTTATATGAATATAGATATCACAATCCAATTAGATGCATCACTATTCCAAATTTACAAAGGCCATACCCTTTATAAATTTCAATTGGTGTGTCATGTAACTATAACCTAACCTTTTTGTATGATAATAGGACATAACAGGTCATGCTATGTGATTTGACTAAATTAATTACCACTATTAATTTATATATGTACAGGCTTCATAAATTATAATTGACATTCAATGTAATAAAAATCATCTAATATTTCATCCCATGACTCAAACATGGTATAATTGGTTAATTAAGGTATATCATCAATATATATTTTAAAAAATAAGTTATATTGATGTATACACTTTAATTAATCTAATTATTTATCCATGTAATAAAAATTATAACATTTACATATATATCAATTAAGGAACCTATAAAAATCACTCAGAATATAGGAAATTCAACCATGATATATACATATATGGTATAACATAATGCATGACATGTGAATCCTCAAGTTCCTATAATAATGTATGAAATGATACCTCTGTGATATACCAGACCATAGAAAAAAGGAATTATATAAAAATAATATCATCAATAATAACGTTACAAAACAATTTCATCACCCAATGTTGAAATGAGTACAACTGTAACAAGAATAAACTAGAACAAAAATATCCCATCCCAAGAAATTTGGGTATCCCCTATATGTGGGTTGGCTAATTTCAGGAACATTCTCATCACCAAATTACAAAAATTTCATGGTCTAATATTTAATACCAAAAAAATAAGTTAAAAAATATCTAATACCTCTTTGTAGCGTCTTGGACAAGAATCTACTAAGAAGTTCCCCAAGCCAGTTGGCCATATGACCTCAAGTGTGCCTCCCTATAAGCCATATGTTGCTGACTAGATGTGAGACCCTAAGGTGTGTCCATGGTGAGACTATTCCATCTTGATAAGAGTGCAGAACAATATTAAGTAATAATTATAAGTATTTAAAATGGTAATAAATAAGAAATAATGGAATAATAATAAATCATCCAATATAACCAATAGGAAGAAGACAAATCAATATCAAGTCCAAATTTTTTGATCATTCCATGATTCTATAAAAAGAGTGAAGTAAAAAAGGATACCTGTAAATAGAAATATTCCACATTCTAAACAAAAATATAAAAATATAAATCCACTATAATTACGAGTATAGTCTAAATCCTCTTCTCCCATACTCCATCGTCGTACTAAAAATTAAACATCAGAAGCTGGATGCTTCTCTTTATCTAAACCTGTAATCATGTGTTCTATTCAGGAACCATATGTTTTCCAAAAAGCATGTGAAATATACCTAATATGCCTACACCAATATTTTCTAGAACTATATAATCCATTCATATAAAATAAAGAATGTGTAGGTAAAGGTAAAGCAATAAATAAATAAATAAACCACATTAGACTAGGTTCCTCATGGTACCCCTAACCAACACTACCTGCTTTAGCCTAAGCCTGATATCTCTAAACCATGTTCAACCTATATAGATATAGTATTTAGTTATAAGTACTTTTATATATACATGCGTTCATATATATATATATATATTAGTCTTCTGGCATGATAGTTTGGAGAAAAAGATATGACAAGGTCATCAAGGAGTCAAGTATAAATGTGGACAAAACCCAAGAGTATTCTTTGGATTGGAATATGAATCAATAAACATATAAAATAGTGTCATTAATTCTTAATAAATAGGCATCCTAAGCCCATATAAGGTGATTCATAAAGATAAACCCAAATATCTCTCCAGGAGAACTATAAATATCAACCACCATAAGAGTCTATCCAACACGATCCATAAAAGGAATCTGAAGTATCACTCCCAACAAGGTGAAATGTCCTAAACCGCATAGCCTCTATCTAGTATACCATGTTGGGGACCAAGTATCATTCATGGAATTTTATAAAAATAATTCCCACTGAGCTCATTTATGTTAATTCCCCTTGGGAACCTGGTATCACTCATGGGTATGGTCAAACATTCACCCAGTGAGCATTTCCACAGAATCCTCCAAATAATTCATATATCACTCTCGGTGTATTTAGTTTCATTTAAAAATTTATTATTAATCCCAATGATCCCTTAAAAGGCCTACATAAGTCTGGACCCTTGTATTTCCTTGGATTTATGTATTTTTATGGGTTTATCTACGGTAAAAAACCATACCAATTAAGAAAAGTACTAAATTCAACTCAAGAGAATTTGATGAACCTTAAATGGTAGTTTAAAAGTAATTCAAGGCATAAGGCTCATTGTACATTAGGGAAAAACACCCCTTGTGTGTCTCATGTCAGTGTAGTCACCCAACGACATTAATTCACGAGACTATAGAACCATATTAATCATGGTTTATGATTTATTTTAATTTACTGAACATTTTAGAGGCATCGCTAGAGAATTTTGGCATACAACATAATAGCTCTTGATAAAATCCAACAAGAATTTTTTGGAATGTAACTAGACAACTTACCATAGGTTGGTATATTACCACTCATCCATTTACGAACATTTAATTGAACTAGGATAGAATAAAATGGAATTATAGAAAAAATCCCTTAAACTAGGACAAATCATCTCACACCAAGATACAGCCAAACACGGAGAGATAAACGATATAAAGAAAGAAGAAAAATGGAGATCATACCATTATCTATCAAATACATTTGACAATAAAGGAAAAAAAGTTTGGATGGAGTTGAACTAAAGGATTCTAGGTTAGGTGGATATTGAGCTACCTTATCCCGCTCTTATTAGAGGAAAAAATGGTTTCTGTAAAAAAACAGGTTCCCCCACCTTTTAAAAAACAATACATGACATATATATAAGGTGTATTATATATAAACATCATTTATTGTTCATGAAATGTATATATAATAAATGTTATGTAAATTTAGAGTTTTTAACCTTACTAGGAAGAACCAAACACATCATGAACTGGATCTCTATAGATTAATACACATCATGAATATCTAACTCACTATGTGTATTAAATTCATGCCTTATAAAACTCACGGAACCTAGCCTGTGTAATTCATTATGTTTATATTTAATACACAATGTGACTTAAATTAACTATGTAAATATATTATATGAGGTGTATTTATACTCTATCCAGCCTCTATACCACCTGCTACCTTTCTCCCAAAAAGTAAACAGACCATCATAAAGGTGTTATTACCCAGTCTTAAGCCAAAAAATAAACTTAACAAGGGTTTAAAAAAAATTAAAATAATTATTACATATATTAAAATCCAAGAATTTACATGAATAAACTATTAATCCACATATATAATGAGTAAATAAAACATAAAATAATCAAAATTTATCCCACACACAATCTTAGAATATAAAATATTATGAAGAAGGAATATAACCCCATAAAAAGAAATTGAATTATGAAATTATTTACCACTTGGTAAATCTTAATTGAAATCCCCTTGGATGAAATAATTCAAATTATAAATTATAATACCATGAATTATTAATGAATCATGATATTGTATTTCAAAGTATCAATATATACACCATATAAAATAAATTAGGTTAATAACATTACAATATGCCTCAATAAAGACAAATTGAGATGAAGTCCCTAACCCTACACTTCCTTTTGGTTGAACGTGGTTTAATAAAATATATAGTGGTTTTAAAAAATTTATTAAATTATACCGAGACCATATTTATATTTATAATATCATATATGATCCATTTATAATATCTTATCACCCAGTGGTTAATAATCTTTATTAATTTTCATTGTTTTGGGCATTAATTACCCTGTTTTCTCATGCGTGTTTTGTCATGAAAGTTACGGTTATTATATATATTATATATTTTTAAAAAATGTAGAATAATAATTATGAAATTATTATAATATTTTTTTCATAAATTATTCATTTAAAACTATCCATGAAATATGGTTATGGAAAATGAACTATGTTACAATAATAGAGACAGTAGGTTGTACACACACATGAGTAACATTTCCATTTTCTAATGATAAATATATAAAGTAAGTATTTAATATTTTATATTTAAAAAATTTTAATAATATAATATATATCATATTATTTTTTTAAATATACTTATATATATCATCCATGTGTTGTGGTAATGAAAATAGAGTCACATCACTTCGTGAACTCAGTAGTTCAAACATACATGAATGATGCTATCATTTATTAGTGTAAGAAAGAAAATAATATATCATATTTTCAGAATGATAAATATTTCCTGAATATCATAATTATTTAATTAATATAACAAATATTTATTAACTTTATCCTTATTACCTTACACGTAAAGTGTTAGTGAAAAACGAATCACATCATTTTGCGAGATGGTAGTCCACCATACATATGAGCTACGTTATCATACCCCCTAAAGAATGGAAAAAAGGTATATATTATATAGTTACACCATATGTATAATTATGGTATAAATATCATATATACCCTTTATATCCATAATAACACCCAATCTTGAGATGTGATAATTGAAACATTAATGACATCGATTCACGAGGAAATAGTCCGTTGTGAACACGAATGATGATTTCATAACCAATTTGATGGAAGTGGGGATGGTTTTTGGTCATTAAATTGACATAAAAATGTCTAGTTATATTTAATATACTTATTTCTCAATATAATAGAGGTTTAATAAGAATTTAAGGAGGTGGATTAAGAAATTAAATAAAAACACCCGTTAAAGAATGTTATCCCTTCTTCAGGTAACCTCGTTAATTTTGAACAAAAAGACTTCATAGGTTAGATTTTGGACATAAATAGGATTATAGGATGACATTAGGGATATTTTCTATTGAGTTGGGTAGGTATTTTTGAAACTAAAAAGGGTTTTAAGGTGTAAATAAAAGAGGAGAGGGGTGGCCTTTTAGAGGTTAGGTGACTGTCACATTTGTAATTTTTGAAAAGAAAATGGTGTACCCAAATTTTTCACAAGACTCAAGGGTCTGAAATTGAGTATTATTACAAATTAGACAACATATCTTATAAATATTTCCATATAATATATTATAGAAAAGTTTTTAGGTGATTTTAACCCTTGTATTCTTAGTTTAACCCTTGGTAAATCCATTTTTACCATAACCGTGGTAAATAATTTTTATTGTTTTTACTATTAATTAAAGTATAAAATTTAGATGAAATTATTAGATAATATAAATTATTATAATTGAAAATATTAAATCAATTTTTATAAATTCCATTCACATATGTGGTAAAATCTAATTTAAAATTAATCCCGCAAACATGATAAGAAAGAGGGTTTTCAAAGAGAAAATATTCAAAATAATATAATGTTTTTATATCACAATTCCATATGAAAATGATTATAATAAACTAAATTGGATTAATTGATATATAATTGAACTAATTTTAATTTAAAACCAATTTAAAATATAATTTATCTTTATAAATAATTTAAATAAAAAGATACTTTTCAATTAAAATTCATCATTTTTCAACATTAATTGGAAAATGAAAATTATAAAAAATATAAAAAATTCACCCTAACATAAATTCCCTATAATTATATAAAAAAAAATTAATTTAATAAAATAAATATTCTAAAATTGGTAAAAAAATAATTTTAAATCATGTGTGCAAAGATCGACTAAATTGTCTTTTAGAAAAAAATACAATTTTTCAAAAAATATTTATTTTTATTTTAAATGGTTATTATTTTATTTATATTCAATAGATAATAATTATTTTAAAAAAATAGTACTATTTATACCTTATGATTTAATGGTTTGGTTGTAATGATATATTATATTACAGTTTATTTAGACTCAGGGTTGCATGTTTCACAAGCTATCGAAGTGATTAAATTTTAAAAAATATATTGTATGAATTATTTAAGCTTGATGCTAAATGTCACATACAATTTCAAATAAAATTTTATAATTTTATAATTTTAGGATGTTAAATTCTACTCACATTAAATAATTTTTATCCTCACAATTTGATATTATGCTTAGAAATCAAGTGTTTGATATTTGCAAATTCCTTCATTGAAAACCTACATCGTAAAAGGGTTAATAAAATATACTCTTAATAATAGAGAAAAGGGAAGTAAAAACACTAAAAAATATTTAAATTTTTCCAATAGGGTAATATCTATTTGTAAAGGTCCATTTTCTGTTGGTAAAACATTTTACCAACACATATGTCTATGTCACTAAACTGTTTATAAAAACTCTATCGCTAAATGTTATTACAACAGATAAAATAGTTCCATAACAATTATATTAATTCCAACATATAATGTATATGTTGGTCTAAGTGTTTAGAAATATATTAATATGAAAAATTTATCTGTTTGTGATAATATTTCCAAAACATAAAATATGTTTATAAATTACATTTAAATAATAATTATAAATTTTTATGGTGAGTAAAATTTCATATTATATATATTAATTTAACATATATAATACAACTATATTAAATATCAATACGAATATGATTTTAATGTATGTTCATACTTGAAAAAAAAATTAATTATATTAATAATGAAATTTAATACAAAATTAATCAATACATAGTTGAAGTTGCTTGATTCAGAAAAAGATCATAAAAACACAAAAACCCACCCAAAAAATGAAAAAAATATATGTCATCTACTAACTGCATTCCTTTAACACTTACCATAATTAAAGAATAGTTACTCACACAAAGATCTTTTATCACCCTCATGTAGGCCACTAGAATAAACAAATCGAGTCAGGTATAGTGCTAGTGAGGAACCTCAACTCGATTTCATTTTATGCCCTTCAACTCCATGATCTACACCACACATCCAAAGAGAATACCCATCATAAAATGGGGTTAATAAAAAAATAAGTATATAAAAAATGACCACATTATGTAATAGAGAAAAATAATTTTAATAGAAAAATACCAATGATTAAATACAACAAACCACTTCTATAAAACTGGACAAAGGAGGACCGCTCGGGTCACATGTTCATCATACAGTTCGACACACAAACAAAAGAAACCACCTGCATACTAAACAAATATGCCCAAAGAAAAAACTGAATAACTGGTAGGTTACCTATGATGAAGAAAGGGAAGGGATTGTGTGATACACTAGTGATGCAAACTTCAAGATAGGATTGTAGTGTCAATTATCATTTCCCAATGTTTCCAGATTGAGCTATCTGGGAATTTGAAGCAAGAAATAAATGGATTTAGGAGGGGAACATGCAAAGAAGTTTAGCCCGCCAATTGATGCTCCTCCTCTACTCAACTTCCCTAAATTTTTCAAGCCTACAATACCAATATCACTGCAGTCTTTGGAACAGATACACACTTTCCACTCCAAATAAAAAGGCGGAACTTGGGAAAGTCAGGAAGGATCAACATTTCTAGAATTTTCCTTGGTAATATTTGAAGACATGTGATCAAATTGTGAAGGTTTTGTCAAAGGGTAAACTATATCAATTCTCTCCTTAGTTAAAATTGCACATACTACATCATCGATGGCCTTTACGTTCCACTTCTCTACCTCCACATTCGACACCATCACTGTCAACACCCTGTTCTCCATCACAGGCTTTACCTCCACTACCTTTGCATTCTCCGAAAGCCTAAACATCCCCGCACTTCACTCAACCCTGTTCCACCTAAAGTTCTTCTCCTCCTCACAACTCCTCTCCCTAAGGATCTGTAGGATCCTACCCTCTTCTACACCCACCTTCACCTCCTCCTCCTTTTTCCCGGGAAGGACCTCCATAAAGATGTACTCCTCAGGCATCTCTTTCCAATCGATTTTCATGTTCTCCACTGCCAAGGCCTCAATCTCGGATAATGGGTGAAACTTTCTCACTGAATCAAGTATCCCATCGAATGGATCCAATATATACAATGAAAATAGGTTCACATTTTTTGCCTACTATTTCCAAATATCCTAAAAACGATTGACATGATAACTTACCAAATGACGATGACTGATTCAGAAAAGAGGGTGCATTGATCTCTTTTTTGTTTCTTACTCTGATCAAATATTTCATTCATTTACAATAAAAGATAAAAAATTGTCAATTTTTATTTACTCATGAAATAGTAAATATGCATCCTCAAAATGATTAATATGCAACCAAAACCACAAACCCATTAGTATGTTAAAAATGTTAATCAAACTTTTAATATGTATTCAAAATGTAGGAGATATAATCTAAAATTAATACATCTAAATTTGTTCACTTAACATGGACTTGGAATGTAAAAACATAGTGATCTAAAATATATATATCCAATTTTTTTCATTGACCATGAAATTGGAATATAAAAATAGTGTAGTCATCATATCATCTCAAAAATGTTTTAAAAAAATTATCTAAAACCAGACCATGTTGAATATGCAATGCTGTAATGGATTAGATTACCCATTTTTTTCCTTGACAACAACCTGCAATCATAGTTTTCCATCATCCTAGAAATAAACAATGACTTCACTGCAGCATTGAGACCCTGAGCACTCAACACAAACAATTATTTATTGAATTCCTAGTTTTTCATTATCTTTTAGTGACCATGACTGGCATTAAATCAACAAAATTCAATGATCCAATATATTTCATAATCTGTAAAGATCATTACCGACACAACCTAACTTTCCAAGTAATATGCAATCAAATAAATGTGTGTGTTGTGTCACAACACATACATTTATTTGTTTTCTATTAATTGAGATAATAACAATGTAACGAAAATAAATTTCAAACAATTACCTTGGTATGGAATTTTTAGTAGTAGCACAAGCGCTGTATTTAAACAGAAACATTCATACATTAGTGGAATTAACACAATGTGAATTAGATATAAAAAAGAAATGTATGCTCCAAAGAATAATGAAATGAATTATTCAGTGATTTCATAAATATTTTAGAAATAATAACTTAAATGAAGAGTGTTCCCCCATCCTTGCTTCTATTTTCGTTAGTGACACATTCATCTTGAATCATGGATGAAATTTATTAAAAACACAACAACAAGATTTAACACTTCAGTATCAGCTTTAATTTCAAAACATTTTAACTCTTTAGTATCATATTTAATTTAGAATCACTAGATTTACATAGTTTGAAAAAACAGATTATACAAGATATATCACTAATAAGAAAAAAATAAATAAATAATAGATAAGGGAAACTATTATACGGTTATTAAAAGAATTAATCTACATGTCCACGAATGAAATGTATCGAAAATTTTTCATCAGGAATATTTGGAATGTATCACAAACTAAGATAATCATTTTGAAGTTTCAAATGTTGAACTTCTCATTTTCTTTACACATGGTTTAATATATTTTTCTTAAATCCACTAACCTATAAATAATTTTGAGATAATCTATGTTTAAGGTAAAAAAAGGATTCAGTTTGAAGATAAATATATTTCTCTATTCATATCACCAAAATATTATTCTTTATTAAAAAATAGAATCATTATTCTAAATGAGAATCATGTTTATGCATTAATGTTAACTGGGTGAATACATAAGAAATTTGGGCTTGTAAGAAAGGAAAATTTCTTATTGAGTGATGAAAATCCATTAAAAATGAATTCAATGCAGTGAAAATAAATTGAATAACTTCAACTGCATTATTTTTCCTTTCTAAGGACTATAATAATTAACAAAAATAATATTTATGAATAATAACTGCAATATTTTTCCCCTTACTGGGGACTATTAGTAATAATAAACTGATATTTATTTGAATACTTATGTGTATAATTAATAACTAGACTAGAGTCAAATAAAAATAATAATAAACTGAAATAATGTATATTTGACATCATTAAACAAATCTAAAGCAAAACACTTACTCAATCCCCTGTAAACTCATGTCGCTGATGGGTCCTATTTCTTATACTGATATTTAAAATTCTTATTATTTACTGATAAAAAATTAGGCCTCACAAATATAAATTTACATTAATATAAATTTGAAATATCAATTTTTAGGTTTTGTAAATAAGTAAATTGAGAAAAAAAAAATTTATTTGTTGGGTGATATTATATTTTTTTCATTCAACGTTCATTCAAAATAATTCGATTCAAAAATTATATTTTTATTGACTAATGAAAATTATAAACACACATTTAAAAATAAATATAATTGAAGAAAATCATATTTTATTATAATTTTTTTATTAAAGCATCAATGAGTGCTGATATCATAATAAAAATATTAAAATTTCTATAAAATGTTTTTACACAAGTTGTGATAAAACTACTTTAACAAATAATAACCTTTTCCAATCCTGAGAATAGTTATTCAGAAACTAACTATACTTTTTTTATGGGAAAAGATATTATGTACAAACAATTAGAAGGATCCCTAAAAATATAAAGAAATTTTAATTCAATAAAATTTGGTTGTACTGAGAACAATTTCTTCTTACATTGTAATGTGTATCCACTTTCAAATATAAGGTTTTATTTCCTCTTTTTATGGATCAATTATGTCACTAATGAAGAACTTATACTTTTTCAAAACAAAAATATCAAGTCTCATGAAAATGCTATATGTAATTAAGAAATTGATCATGTGATGAATGTTATATCACAATTTTGAAAAATGTTCAGAAAAAAATAAATGTTGACATGATAACCAATAAAATTGATAGTCATATGGATTGAGAAGAATAATAAAATCATTTTTGTATTAAAAATTGGTATAAACAATTGACATACACATCATTGAATACAAATGTTTCTCTTGAATCGACAATTGAAGACAAGTCCAAACCTAATATTGAAGTAGAAATTTAAAAATATTGTCCAATGTAAACAATTATTTCTTAAAATAAAGTAACTAGGAATAAAACATTGATTGAAAAAGGATATTAAGGGAAGAACTAAAAAATAACGACATTTGTTCTATCAATAGCATGTACATTCCGCTGAAAAGATTCCTTCAGAAGATTTAGTAATTTCATATTGAGGAAAAACAAATAAAAATTATAAGTAATGAAAAAAATGGATGAAAATTTATTTCCAAAAATATATTTTTTTACATTTCATGGGGGATTATAAATTACCTACTAGTGATCAATGAAGAGAGATCAAATCAAATGATATGCCTAGAAATTCGTACAATATAACAATTCCTGGTGTTATAGAAAAAATAATGATCATATAACCTATTTAGAAACAAATAATTACTGAATAGAAACTTCTAAATACATACATGAATAAAAACCAGTGCTAAGCTTACCCAACCAACTCAACTCCAATTAGAAACCAAAATGCTTCAGCAGAGCTGAAATATAGGGGAGTTATTTTCCTGAAAACCTTCCAAACCAATTATAAGTGGACAAACATAAAACCACAAGGAAACAATGGGTGCCACAATGATGACCGTGGGTGATTCACCTGAATTTTGGGAAAATATAGGGTTGATCTATAGATCTGGGGACATAGAGGTTGCACCGGGATACTACTCTAAAGTGATGTGGATGATGGAGGTCGAGCGGGAATGAGGGATTAGAATAACTATAATTTCAAGGCTGAATTAGGGGTTTCACACAAGGTTGAGGACCTGGAATATGGAGGAGGTTCGCATGATGAAAACTGAGGGGGACACTGGCTAGGAATAAGAAGGGGGTTCTTTCGATTATGTCCATGAGGAATGCTAGCCAAGAACAATGAGGGGTACCTACAAAGAGACCCAAGAGGAACACCGGCGGGAAAAAGGGAGGTAGGGTTGGGGGAGGGGTCTGGGAAAAGGGAGGTTGGGTTGGAGGAGGGGCATCGCGGTAACTGGGGTACTAATTAATGGGGGGTTTTAATTGATTTTTTATAGTTTTGTTACATTATAATTTTTTCCATTATTAATATTTTTATATTATTTTTGTTTAATTTTATTATGACGTAGCTATATATATATATAAATTTATTATCAAAGTAATTTTTTTTAGTGGGTGATGTATATCTATATATTTAGTTTTTGATAAAATATTTGATATTATTTAAAATTTATTGCTAACAGATTTTGATAATTGAAAATGATTTGTTAGTAATGATAAATTATTACAACAGATTCATTTATCGGTAAAAAAATGGTGGTATTATTGTAATAAGGAAACAAATTTAAATATTTGTAAAATAATTGTTGGTTTTGAACAACTAATATAAAGAGATATTTTTTGGGTAAAAATAAATGTGGGTACCAATATTTAATATCAACGAAATTTAATATCTATTGGAAATAATCATGTTTAACAACAGATATATTATTTGTCGGTAATTTTATGTTGGTAAAAATCACTTTTTCTTAGTGAAAGGTCACATAGGATAATATATAAATAGGTTTCTAAGTAGGATAATATTTATGGTAAGAGAATATATAGACATGGATTAATAGATTAAATAATTATAGAGAGTGATAGAGGTCATTGAGCACATGAAAGTGAACGATCAATGGAATGTTAAGGATATCAAAACCAAAAATATGTAATGATTTAAAATAATATTTCATTCATTATAAATTAAGGTAATATTATAACATTTTTGTTTTAAAATACTTTCTCTAAAGTTGAGGAATTATTATATAGTCTAAGAATATATTGAAATATAATTACCTGAAATATTTTTATTTTATAAGCATAATTTAATCCTTTGGGTGTGCTTCGATCGATTTCCAATTCATTACTAAATCCCAGAAACAAATATCCAAAAAATGATTTTTTATTCCTGAATCACTACAATTCAATTTTAACAGATTGTATGATCTATAAATGAGTGACAAGTATTTTCCATCTATCTCTAACTATTTTCTAGAACTAATATGGTTACCACATGTTAAAAATATAACACATTAATCTCTAATCCTCAGTAGTGAAACCATTATTTCATAATTAATACTTGTTCATAAAAATATTTTAAGTATGAATAATGAAATATTAACCCGGAAATCATGTAGGCCTGTAGTAGGCACTAAACCCTTATCATTCTTCAGTCATGGTTTCAATCCACACAAACTTTATGAACATGATGGGTTATCAACCATCATTCATTTTATCATTTTTATAAAAATATATTAATAAAATTACAATAAAATTACAAAAAAATATTATGTACATATTTGAAATAAAATTAATCCTTAAATATCCTTTTTTACTAAGTTTTTTATTACAACTTATTTTTTTCCACAAAGTCTGAGAATCTTATTTGACTATTATTAAAATTTAATTAATGATCACATTAGACCTAAATTTTATCAATACCTTTAAATTTATTTCATATAGGCATTATTCCTCAAATAAAGTTTCCACCAAAACATATACTTGACATGAATTTCCCCCAAATATCATAAATTTTGGTAAACTCCCATCACAAAAATCCTAAAAAGGGGTTTTAAGACATTAAATTATGATCAACATTAAACTCATAAACCATGATCATATCCTTATATATTATGCTAATAAAGACAAATATCCTTATGAAATCTTACACAATCCTTAGCTGTTTCATGATTGTTATAAAAAATATACCATTAGTAAAAAAATATACAATATAATTATGGAATTCCAATAAATACTTCAACAATTGTATTTCAACATAGATACTTCATTGTTCTATGAATTAACATTTAAAATATGGAATTGACTCAGATAATGATTAGGTTACCCAGATTTATGATTATGAACTATAAACGGATCCCAATAATGAAATTTATTTCTTTTTATCACACTTCTTATTTTTACTTGGAAATTATTTTCCTTATTCACTTTTTTTCACACAATAATCATTTTATAATTCCTTTCAAACACATTATAGGGTGTCACTTTAAAAATTTCTCACATGATGGAAATTGATATTTCGTTTCCCCATGGTCTCCATTACTCGAGGTCTTAGTGAACTCCATCCATATCTTATTTGGTGATTCCATGATTTAGTTAAGTTATAGTTTTTTAATAATATTCCTAGATAACTAATGAGGAATAATCATAATATCTTTCGCTCCATTCATTATCCCATTTTGTTTCACATAGACACCAAATTTTACTTCATTTTCAATGTTAACACAATTCCTTCTAGTTACAGCCATTCACTAAGGCTAGAAATCATATTTTGAGCAACAATAACTATAGTGGGAAAACCATATAATCATTTGCAGTATGTTTAAATCAGGACACATTTTTTTAATCTAGGAAAACTTATGTTTAACATAGCTAATTTATTTTCATCATATATTTAAATCCTTATGAATTATTTGTCAATAAAATTTAATTATTATAAGAATATCTATAACGACCCATACTTTACATACATTGTTAATACTTCAAAATTGAAGCACACTTATTACAACATATGACAAAACCACAAAGGACCGTATAGGTATAGTGTCTTTAGAAACTGGGAAACATAAACAACTGGTTCATAAATCTTCTACAGTGTCTCCCATTTATTTCATCATATCTAGGGTCCCTTTTAGCATATTCTACTTAATATCCATCTTCCTGGCCTGGGGAAAAGAAAACATAAAAGGGTGAGCTCAAATGCTCAGTAAGGGTAAACAAAAGAAATATCAATCACATCATATACATAAGAACATAACTTTTGGAAATCTTAACCTGCAAAAGAGATCATAATTTCATAACATGGGGTAAATCATGGCAGTGAAATGTAATCACAATAATCATAACTTAAAACATGATACTTTGTGGCATTCACACATAATCATAGAGAATCATTTCTTGTTAGTCAAGACTCATTTCCAAGACTATCTTAGTGGACAAAGTCCCTTTCTGAATCGAGTAACCCTCGTTTCAGTCCTGTTTCACTGAACCGGTATAACCTACCGTTCCAGCCCTGTCTATCTCATGAGATATAAAATCTTTACCCAATGCATTGGAGGGAGATATAGGTCCCACCCATCTTATAATGAATCCTTTCTTATGTGTGCCACATAATCATAAATCATACATCATCGCATAACACATGTAACAAAAATGGGATTCTTGAAACATCATGACATCATAAAACAAATCTTATAAGGCAAATGACTTCATAAAAATAATTCCCTCACAATATAATCAAATCAATGTAATTAAAGGGATAAAAACAGAACCCTTTATTATCTTAGATGGAAAATAATTTAGATAAAACACTTGAACACCATTCTTGAGGAAAATATCCTTTCTTCTTCAAAAACACTTTTCTTTTCTTAATATGTCATACAATTATAAACTAAAAGAAGTTGATTAAAAATAAACTTGAAAAATTGTAAAGGAAGCTTCTTGGAAATAATGTTTTAAAAATCCATTCATGCCGTATAAGTTAAAAAAACATTCTTCGTACTTTTGTCAGAAAAGTCAAAAAGTACCTCGTATGACAAAAGATTCCTTTCATAGATATTACTAAAAACTCACCGAAGGGTAAAAAAATTGATTTAAACAGTTGTAGGTGGATGGAAATAATATTACATATTGATGAAACATGGATGTGGATGATAAAATACACCCCAGTAAATACTTACGAATAAACAATCTCGGATAAAAATGAGATTGTGATATTTTCCCTTACCTTAGGTCCGATTTTCTTTATACGTGTCCGAAGCTCCTGTATAATGGTTTAAATAATGTTATTGACTTATTCCAGAATCATACATATTGATATGATATCATATATGGTCATATTCTTAGCTTCTTGTTAGTAATATTTCATTGTTACTTGTTACTCGGGTCTTTATTGCCTTTTGTTCTTATGCGTGTTTTTCCGAATAAATTCTTATTCTTATTTTAAGGTTATAGATACCTTATATCCAGAATGGTATTAGTGTAAAATATATCATATTTATTCATTCAATTCATTTATATAATTACTATGTAATGAAGATTATGTAGAACAAGTCGCATCACATCGTGGAGACGGTATTCCGTACGTACGCACGAGTGATGATATCATTCCTATGATCGTGGAATTGTATTGGAGTGTATATATATTATTTCAGTATCAATATTAATTTATAATAATCATAAATAGTTACTCATTACACCATTATACCCATCCTTGTAAAGTGATGGTGGAAAATAGATTAAACCACGGCGTGGAGACAGTATTCTGTACGTACGCACGCGCGGTGATTTAATTTTTCCGTAGGATGGATAGAAGGTGAATTAGGGTTGTTTCATATTTATAATAACATATCAGTATGTAAGTAATACTGATATTTTTACTTTATCATGAAACAACTAAAAAAGAAGAAGTTGATGAAGAAAGAAATTGAAAAGATCGGTAATGGATATTACCTCTTCTTTGGAACAATTCTTTGAATCCTCCACTTAGGGAACTAAGATTGGTCTTTGAAGAAGACAAGGACCTCTAGGATTATTCTAGAGAAGTGGAGAGGAGAAAATGGCAGGGGTTGGCCGAGCTTGAGTGCTCAATTTGGTGTGAGGAGGAGGGGGAGGAGGTGCCCTTTTATAAGGGAGGAGAGGGGCACCTTAGGAATATCTCAAAATATTATTTTATATTAAAGTCAAAATCGGTTTATAATGGTTCCAAAGGGTCTTATTTCGAAGCTAAAGTGGGGAAGGGTCGAAATCCTATCAACCAATAGAATTTAGACAAGTTTAGGGTATTATTTTAACCTTATCAATTAGATTTAACTCTAAGTTAAATAATTTAACTTTTACCATGTCTTTTTGTTTTGTTTCACTATATGGTTAATACACTTACTATAACATGCCAAACGAACCCCAAATTGTTTATTATTAATATATATATCCTTATCTAAGTCATTTGGCCGAACCTTAGATTTTTAGGAATAAAATAACAATTAATAATATAATATTTGATTTAAAAACTATTTTGTGTCAATTTTGACACTATTGGATATATGATTTTTGTGAAAGTCATAATAGAATTATATGTTCTAACCAAGTTGATTAAATAAACACTAATATATCATATTAACCTAGAAAATTAGTGTAATTCATAGAAAGTTTCAAATTACATTTATTTTGGTGTTTATAACATCAATTATGTCAATATTTCATTAATAAGATAATTACTGCATCATCATTGTGTCATAAATAAATTAAATTATTTAATGTCTAAAAATTATAAATAAAATACCATTATGTAGGAAATCTTTTTATCTTTCTAATGAATATTTATAGTCGAATTTATCTTATGTATAACCCCATATTAAAAATGATTTACTTATTAAACTTTGATTTTAACTATTTTAACCCTTCTTTAAATAAATTAATAATAAATGTCCTAATCTAATCCAAGTGGGCCTAAATGGTCATATTTTATTCATAAGTTTGTTTTTGGTCGAATTAAACTTGTCCAATAGAATTAGGACATGTGTTAGGGTAATAGTAATATCATATTTACCCTTAGTTACCCTATTTACTATTAACCGCGGTAAAAAAAGTAAAAAGTTACTATTCACCAAAAAATTATTTTTATCTCATTGAACCACATTTTACTTACTGATATCAACCGTGTCTGTCGGATTTTCGAAATTCCATTCACAGAAGCGGTAAAATTAAGTTTTATGCAAAATTTAGTTTTTAACCCACCACTTAGTGGTTTCACTATTCATCAAAAATTGAAAGTTTTCAGAAAAATACCAAAATTTTACCCTAGGCTAATTTCGATATTCTGAGTCCAAAAATGAAGTCCATTTTGAAAAATAAAATTTATAAAATTTCAAAAAGTGGTTTTTACTATTCATAACGGCTAGTTTTAATAGCATATTGTTGTTTAGTGAAACTCGGTATTGCGTACGACGCAAGCTTTCGAGGAAGGTCGCGATTGCGTGTAAAGCAAGCCAAGCAAGTGTTGTGTAGAAAAAGATTCCTTTAATGATTTATATAACATAAAAGTATCGGGTGTTACATTCTACCCCCCTTAAAAAGAATTTCGCCCTCGAAATTCGTCACTTTGTAACAAACAGATGAGGATACTTCTCCCTCATCATATCCTCAAGCTCCCATGTAGCTTCTTCAAGTTGGTGGTTCCTCCATAAAACTTTCACAAATCGAGTGGTCTTGTTTCGTAGGACTTTTTCGCTACGATCCAGAATCTCTATCGGCTGTTCTTCATAAGAAAGATCTTGCTCCAGCGGTACAACTTCTGAGCTGAGTACATGTGAAGGATCTGGTATGTACTTTCTCAGGAGAGATACATGGAACACATCGTGAACTTGAGAGAGATTCGGTGGAAGCGCCAATCGGTAAGCTACCTTCCCAACACGATCCAGTATTTCGAAAGGACCGATATATCTAGGGCTCAACTTCCCCTTCTTTCCAAATCTCATAACCCTTTTCCAAGGAGATATTCGTAAGAACACTTTATCACCCACTTCAAACTCTAGGTCTTTTCTTCGGTTGTCGGCATAGCTCTTCTGTCGACTCTGAGCTGCTCTTATGTGTTGTTGAATAGATCTGACCTTTTCTTCCATTTCATCAACGAGATCAGGTCCTAATAGCTTTCTTTCCCTAACTTCATTCCAGTAAGTTGGAGTCCTGCATTTCTTTCCATAGAGAGCTTCATAAGGAGCCGTCTGAATACTGGAGTGAAAGCTATTATTATATGAAAATTCCACCAAAGGTAGGTGTTGATCCCAACCTCCTTTGAAATCCATAGAGCAAGCTCTCAACATATCTTCTAGGGTTTGAATTGTTCTCTCAGACTGACCGTCTGTCTGGGGATGATAAGCAGTGCTGAAACTCAACTCTGTATCCAGAGTATGCTGAAGACTTCGCCAGAACTTCGAGGTAAATCTCGGATCCCGATCAGATATAATAGAAAGTGGTACTCCATGCAATCTTACCACTTCCTTTACATATATCCTGGCAAGCTGATCTAGAGAGAAATCCTCTCTAATAGCAATGAAGTGTGCAGACTTTGTAAGACGATCAACTATGACCCAGATAGCATTATTGCCTTTGGATGTTTTAGGAAGTCCTGTGACAAAGTCCATAGTGATGTTTTCCCATTTCCATTTGGGTATAGGTAATGGTTGTAACATCCCCTTAGACTTCTGTCTCTCAGCATTAACTTGTTGACAAACCAAACATCGAGAGACATATTCAGCAACATCTCTTTTCATGCCATCCCACCAGAAGTACTCTTTCAGGTCCCTATACATCTTCGTGCTTCCAGGATGAATAGAGAATGAAGAACTATGAGCCTCATTCAGCAGCTCCTTCTTTAATTCGGGGATTGGAGGAACACAAACCTGATTCCTGAACTTTATTACCCCATCACAATCATGGTTGAATTCAGGAACATTTCTCACCTTCTTTTGTAACTCGACATCTTCTTTCTGTGCCTCCTTAATCTTCGCATGTATAGATGGTTGAACATTCATTTGAGAAAGATAAGATTTTTCCCCTTCCATTATAATTCCAAGATCCATCCTTTGTAAATCCATAAATATTGGATCTTTTGTGATCCTCATCATGGATAAACTAGCATGGTCTTGTCGACTTAATGCATTTGCCACCTTGTTTGCTTTCCCAGGGTGGTAATTGATTGAGCAGTCATAATCCTTAATCAGATCCAACCATCTTCTTTGACGCATATTCAGCTCCTTTTGTGTGAAAATATACTTTAAACTTTTATGATCAGTATAAATATCACACCTTTCACCATAAAGGTAATGCCTCCAAATATTTAATGCAAAGATTACCGCAGCCAACTCCAAATCATGTGTTGGGTAATTTTGCTCATGTATTTTCAACTGTCGTGAGGCATAAGCTATCACCATATCATTTTGCATAAGAACACACCCCAATCCCTTCTTGGATGCATCACTGTAGATCACAAACCTTTCTCCACTACAAGGCAGTGTGAGCACAGGTGCACTGGATAACCTTCTTTTCAACTCCTTGAAATTCTCTTCACATTCCTCTGTCCAGACAAACTTAACTCCTTTCCGAGTCAACTTGGTGAGTGGATTAGATAATCGTGAAAAATCTTTTACAAAACGTCGATAATATCCAGCCAAACCAAGAAAACTTCGGATCTCAGTTACTGTTGTTGGTCTTGACCATCTTTCGATAACCTCTGTTTTTGCTGGATCCATAGATATCCCCTCTTTTGAGATTATGTGACCCAAAAATGAAACTTTTTGAAGCCAAAATTCACACTTGGTAAATTTGGCATAAAGCTTCTCCTTTCTCAGGGTCTTCAATATAATTCTCAAGTGATCTTCATGCTCTTCCTTGCTATTTGAATAGACAAGAATATCGTCTATAAAGACTACCACAAATTGATCAAGATAGTCTCTAAAGACTCTATTCATTAGATCCATGAAGATAGCAGGGGAATTAGTAAGACCAAATGGCATCACTATAAATTCATAGTGTTCATACCTTGTACGGAAAGCCGTCTTTGGTATATCCTCCCTTTTGACCCTTAATTGATGATACCCTGAACGAAGATCAATCTTGGAAAAGTATTGAGCTCCGCGTAGTTGGTCAAATAAGTCATCAATGTGTGGGAGAGGATATTTGTTCTTGATAGTGATCTTGTTAAGTTCTCGATAATCAATGCAGAGTCTCATTGATCCATCTTTCTTCTTAACAAATAGAACAGGTGCTCCCCAAGGTGACGCACTAGGGCATATGAATCCCTTATCAAGATTCTCTTGGAGTTGCTTCTTCAATTCCTGCAACTCAATTGGGGCCATTCTATAAGGTGTCTTTGAAATTGGCAAAGCGCCCGGTACAAGTTCTATTGAAAACACAACTTCACGATTTGGTGGAAGACCCGGTAATTCCTCCGGAAAGACATCATCAAACTCCCGTAAAATGGGCATATTCTTAATCGTGAGTTTCTCACCAACCATTTGAGATAAATAACCTTCATTTAGTGGAATCAATACCCATAAGATGGAAGGAATTTCCACTTGAAGGTTATGTTCATCCTTGCATTGATAGACGATCGTAGATTGATCTGGAATATGAAATGTGACTTCCCTTCTTTGGCAATTGATATGAGCTCCATGTAGAGAAAGCCAATCCATGCCAAGAATCACATCAAATTCCACTAAAGGAAGTATCACAAGATTTGCAGGAAGCACTTTCCCACAAACTTCGATCGGAGAAGAATTATAAACTTTTGATGCGACTGTTGTGCCATTAGGTGTTGTCACAGCTAACTCAACATCTAATTGTTGAGGTAATACGGTGATACCCTTAGAAAATTCTTTACAAATAAAAGAGTGTGTGGATCCAGAATCAAATAAAACATTTGCTACTATAGAGTGGATGGTAAGTGTATCTTTCACCACTTCATTATCGTACTCCACATCACTGATAGAAATTGCATGTGACTTTCCTTTGTCTTTAGCCTTAAGATTTTGTTGACGTCGACCATCATCATCAACCCTTGGATTTGGGAATTGATTGGCATAATGCCCCATCTCCTTGCACTTGAAACATTGAAGTGTAGTAGGTTCATTCTGTGTATCCCTTCCTTTGTTTGCATCATTAGACATCTTCTTCCCATTATCGCGGCATTCAAATGCCCGATGACCTTCCTTTCCACATTTAAAACATTTACTTGTCCCTTTAAGACAACTTCCTCCATGTTTCTTTCCACACTTTGAGCATAAGGGAAAGTTCATCCTCTTTTTAGTGTGCTCTTTAGATTTTTCTTTGAATTCCATCTTCCTCTTCTTATCAAACCAATGTGACTGATGGGTTACTCCAATCTCCATCTCGACTTTGAGAGCACATCGAACAATTTCCTCGTAGCTATTGAAGTCCCTTATGGCTAACGCCCTTCGAAGACTTGGTTTTAAGCCACTAAAGAATCGATCGATCTTACTCTCGGGTTGGATAATAATACCAGAAGCGTACCTTGCAAGTCTTGTAAAATTTGCTTCATAGGTACCAACAGATTCATCATCCCTTTGCTTCAGTTCAAGAAACTCTTTCTCCATCTTTGTTCGGAGAATACGAGGGAAGTACTTATTGAAAAATAAGTTCTTGAACTCGTCCCATTCCATAAACTCAATTTCATCCCTTTGCCTCGTATTCTTAATAAGAATCCACCATTGATCAGCATCTCCTTCCAAACGATACACTGATAGGATGACTTTATCATGCTCAGAACATTGAAGAACTGAAAATATCTTTTCAGTAGTACTAATCCATTGTTCAGCAACTAATGGATCAGTAGACCCGCTGAAAGAAGGTGGACGCTGCCTCATGAAGGATTCAACAGAATGTTGCTCCTTCCTTTGCTCGTTTGGAAATCCTGCATAATTCATAGCTTGAGAAAGTTGTGTGAGCATGGCTATAAGATTTTGCATTCCAGCTCCCATATCGTTTGGTTGCTCAGGGGGACAATCATTACATTTCCCATCGCATTCCGCATTAACACGATTCCTTCAGGTTCCAGCCATTGACTAAAACCAAGAAGAATAGTGTGAGCAACACTAATTATAATAAGAAAACCACATAATTAAGGATAAAATTTCACACTTAAGGTTTTATCCTAGGGTATTCATGGCCATTTCTAAAACACTAAGATTGTGTTCTATGCTTAGACTTATCCTTAGGGTTCTTACTAAGGCTTTCACATCCTAGTTTTCAAAGGTTGACTATACCTTTCCTCTGATACCAACTATAACGACCCATACTTTACATACATTGTTAATACTTCAAAATTGAAGCACACTTATTACAACATATGACAAAACCACAAAGTACCGTATAGGTATAGTGTCTTTAGAAACTGGGAAACATAAACAACTGGTTCATAAATCTTCTACAGTGTCTCCCATTTATTTCATCATATCTAGGGTCCCTTTTAGAATATTCTACTTAATATCCATCTTCCTGGCCTGGGGAAAAGAAAACGTAAAAGGGTGAGCTCAAATGCTCAGTAAGGGTAAACAAAAGAAATATCAATCACATCATATACATAAGAACATAACTTTTGGAAATCTTAACCTGCAAAAGAGATCATAATTTCATAACATGGGGTAAATCATGGCAGTGAAATGTAATCACAATAATCATAACATAAAACATGAAACTTTGTGGCATTCACACATAATCATAGAGAATCATTTCTTGTTAGTCAAGACTCATTGCCAAGACTATCTTAGTGGACAAAGTCCCTTTCTGAATCGAGTAACCCTCGTTTCAGTCCTGTTTCACTGAACCGGTATAACCTACCGTTCCAGCCCTATCTATCTCATGAGATATAAAATCTTTACCCAATGCATTGGAGGGAGATATAGGTCCCACCCATCTTATAATGAATCCTTTCTTATGTGTGCCACATAATCATAAATCATACATCATCGCATAACACATGTAACAAAAATGGGATTCTTGAAACATCATGACATCATAAAACAAATCTTATAAGGCAAATGACTTCATAAAAATAATTCCCTCACAACATAATCAAATCAATGTAATTAAAGGGATAAAAACAGAACCCTTTATTATCTTAGATGGAAAATAATTTTGATAAAACACTTGAACACCATTCTTGAGGAAAATATCCTTTCTTCTTCAAAAACACTTTTCTTTTCTTAATATGTCATAAAATTATAAACTAAAAGAAGTTGATTAAAAATAAACTTGAAAACTTGTAAAGGAAGCTTCTTGGAAATAATGTTTTAAAAATCCATTCATGCCGTATAAGTTAAAAAAACATTCTTCGTACTTTTGTCAGAAAAGTCAAAAAGTACCTCGTATGACAAAAGATTCCTTTCATAGATATTACTAAAAACTCACCGAAGGGTAAAAAAATTGATTTAAACAGTTGTAGGTGGATGGAAATAATATTACATATTGATGAAACATGGATGTGGATGATAAAATACACCCCAGTAAATACTTATGAATAAACAATCTCGGATAAAAATGAGATTGTGATATTTTCCCCTTACCTTAGGTCCGATTTGCTTTGTACGTGTCCGAAGCTCCTGTATAATGGTTTAAATAATGTTATTGACTTATTCCAGAATCATACATATTGATATGATATCATATGTGGTCATATTCTTAGCTTCTTGTTAGTAATATTTCATTGTTACTTGTTACTCGGGTCTTTATTGCCTTTTGTTCTTATGCGTGTTTTGCCGAATAAATTCTTATTCTTATTTTAAGGTTATAGATACCTTATATCCAGAATGGTATTAGTGTAACATATATAATATTTATTCATTCAATTCATTTATATAATTACTATGTAATGATGATTATGTAGAACGAGTCGCATCACATCGTGGAGACGGTATTCCGTACGTACGCACGAGTGATGATATCGTTCCTATGATCGTGGAATTGTATTGGAGTGTATATATATTATTTAAGTATCAATATTAATTTATAATAATCATAAATAGTTTCTCATTACACCATTATACCCATCCTTGTAAAGTGATGGTGGAAAATAGATTACACCCCGGCGTGGAGACGGTATTCCGTACGTACGCACACGCGATGATTTAATTTTTCCGTAGGATGGATAGAAGGTGAATTAGGGTTGTTTCATATTTATAATAACATATCAGTATGTAAGTAATACTTATGTTATTACTTTATCATGAAACAACTAAAAAAGAAGAAGTTGAAGAAGAATGAAATTGAAAAGATCGGTAATGGATATTACCTCTTCTTTGGAACGCTTCTTTGAATCCTCCACTTAGGGAACTAAGATTGGTCTTTGAAGAATACCAGGACCTCTAGGATTATTCTAGGGAAGTGGAGAGGAGAAAATGGCAGGGGTTGGCCGAGCTTGAGTGCTCAATTTGGTGTGAGGAGGAGGGGGAGGAGGTGCCCTTTTATAAGGGAGGAGAGGGGCACCTTAGGAATATCTCAAAATATTATTTTATATTAAAGTAAAAATCGGTTTATAATGGTTCCAAAGGGTCTTATTTCGAAGCTAAAGTGGGGAAGGGTCGAAATCCTATCAACCAATAGATTTTAGACAAGTTTAGGGTATTATTTTAACCTTATCAATTAGATTTAACTCTAAGTTAAATAATTTAACTTTTACCATGTCTTTTTGTTTTGTTTCACTATATGGTTAATACACTTACTATAACATGCCAAACGAACCCCAAATTGTTTATTATTAATATATATATCCTTATCTAAGTCATTTGGCCGAACCTTATATTTTTAGGAATAAAATAACAATTAATAATATAATATTTGATTTAAAAACTATTTTGTGTCAATTTTGACACTATTTGATATATGATTTTTGTGAAAGTCATAACAGAATTATATGTTCAAACCAAGTTGATTAAATCAACACTAATATATCATAGTAACCTAGAAAATTATTGGAATTCATAAAAAGTCTCAAATTACATTTATTGTGGTGTTTATAACATCAATTATGTCAATATTTCATTTATAAGATAATTACTGCATCATCATTGTGTCATAAATAAATTAAATTATTTAATGTCTAAAAATTATAAATAAAATACCATTATTTAGGAAATCGTTTTAGCTTTCTAATGAATATTTATAGTCGAATTTATCTTTTGTATAACCCCATATTAAAAATGATTTACTTATTAAACTTTGATTTTAACTATTTCAACCCTTCTTTAGATAAATAAATAATAAATGTCCTAATCTAATCCAAGTGGGCCTAAATGGTCATATTTTATTCATAAGTTTGTTTTTGGTCGAATTACACTTGTCCAATAGAATTAGGACATGTGTTAGGGTAATAGTAATATCATATTTACCCTTAGTTACCCTATTTACTATTAACCGCGGTAAAAAAAGTAAAAAGTTACTATTCACCAAAAAATTATTTTTATCTCATTGAACCACATTTTACTTACTGATATCAACCGTGTCTATCGGATTTTCGAAATTCCATTCACAGAAGCGGTAAAATTAAGTTTTATACAAAATTTAGTTTTTAACCAACCACTTAGTGGTTTCACTATTCATCAAAAATTGAAAGTTTTCAGAAAAATACCAAAATTTCACCCTAGGCTAATTTCGATATTCTGAGTCCAAAAATGAAGTCCATTTTGAAAAATAAAATTTATAAAATTTCAAAAAGTGGTTTTAACTATTCATAACGGCTAGTTTTAATAGCATATTGTTGTTTAGTGAAACTCGGTATTGCGTACGACGCAAGCTTTCGAGGAAGGTCGCGATTGCGTGTAAAGCAAGCCAAACAAGTGTTGTGTAGAAAAAGATTCCTTTGATGATTTATATAACATAAAAGTCTCGGGTGTTACAATATCCCTCAAGAGTTTCCAACCAGGTGAGTAGTAAGGCTCATTGTCGTCCAGCAGGTGTTGATTGGTTCCTTCCCAATTTACCCTTTTGTAATTTATTACTATCATAGGGTTATGTTAAATAATCTATGTTATCCTAAATCTAGTTCTTAAGGTTTCTAATAAGCGTATTCTAATAAAAACTATAGAAACCCCGACCCCAGTAGTCTGGATCCAGGGTTTGCTTTATTAAATTAGCATGAGATATAAGGAACCAGATCCAAAAGGACAGAATAGTTCAATAATAAACATAAAAAAGAATCATAATTGAGTATTTTAATACATTTTAAAACAAGAATTACAACTTATTTTTTTTCAAAAATACTATTATTCCCTACAAAATATCCTTTCATATTAATCATAGTACACTTCATGGATTCTTGTGAAAGGAAAAAAATAAAGGTGATAAAAAATTCTCACTATGGATACTATACAATGGAAGATATAATGAATCCATAATTATAATAATCGTTGAATGTAAAATAACTAAAAATTCATGTAATTTAATCAATAGCATGACTATCATAACTGGATAAGGAATAATCAATATGGAAAGGTAAATAACTTAAACACATGTCATTTAATCAATAAACTAATAATTAAAAGCATCGAGATGTAATATCATTGTTAAAATATCATGGATAACATTAACTGACTTCTTAATGAAGTAGATTCATAATTTTTAGAAATCATCTCTCATGCACACAATACCTCTACTGTAAAGAACTTTCACAAGATAGTTTAAAACTATATGTATAAATGAATTCAATGATATCTTACTAATTTAACTCATGAGAACTAATAATGCATCTAGGGGATTTATAATAATGGCTCTAACCAATCAATTAATTTTCCAAATCTTCCTCGTATATAGAATAATCGATTTAATTCATAAACAATGCTTTTATCATTAAATATCCATATTGAATAATAAATACAAAATTATAGACATTTAACAAAATAAAAATAAAATTAAATGTAAAAAATGATAATTAGAAATGATATATGTTTTAAGAAATTGACATATCCATGATAAATAATATGGATATTTAGGGTAAATTTAATGTGTACAAAAAATTAAATAATTCAAGGGAAATTTAATTACTACAAAACTGAATTAAGTAAGTGAATGAAAATATTTTACTTGGTTAAAATGATCATAAAATATCTATACAATTAATGAGGATGATATTAATAAAACATTTCCCCAATGGGGTATAATCAGAAAAAGGGTTGTTGTCATTGATGAATAAAGATACCATAAAAACATCATTAAAACATTCTAGAACATATGCCTTTGATTTTGAAAATAAATTTTTACAACTTCATAAAAAACTTTTAGTTTTTTTATGTTAAAATAACCTTTTGAAATTATAAAAAACTATTAAAAAAGTTTGAGTGGGCATGATGGATATAATTTTTTTTCACGTCGTGCTTGTTAAAACGAAGATTCCTTTCACTTTTCGATAAACTCCTAACTAGCATGATTTTGAAAAAGAAGGGAAGATTCATACCAATAAAATTAAAAAAAATATATGGGTAAATATTTCTATAATAAGTCATTTTTAAAAGGATAAAAATAATCTTGAAATATTTTTTTGTAAAATATGGTTTTGGGAGAAAACAGATTTCTTGTCGAATAGAGAAATGAAGTAGGATTTTCTAAAAAATATTTTATCAATAATTTTAATTACCAAAGAGTGATCCAATGATAATATTACCTGAATAAGTATCATTAATAACCATATTATGAGAAAATTAAATGTTTTTTAAACAATGATCAAATAATTTCCATTAATTAAACTTCAAGAATAAAAAATCCCGATTAGTTAGAGATTGTGAAAAAAACTCTTACAATGATCACAACATTGAAGTGATAATTAATCAGTGAATAAATTTGGTATATAAAGTATAAATTAACATAAAAAAGTGTAAATAAAAAAATATATTAAAAAATAATCTCAAACATAATAGTATAATATCAAATATGACGAAGAAGTAATATAACCCCAAAAAAAGAAATTGAGTTATAAAATTCTTTACCACTTAGTAACTATAAAGTCAAATCCCCTTAGATAAAACAATACAAATTGAAATTTAAAATAACATAAATTATTAATTATTAATGATATTACATTTCAATGGGGAATTATATACCCAATATAATAAAATCTAGGTTCTTAACATTACAATATGCCTCAATGAAGAGAAATTGAGACAAAATCCCATACCCCACACATCTTTTTCACTGAATATGATTTAACCTCATGTATAGTGGTTTTAAAAATTATATTAAATTATAAAATAAAATATTAATATTTATAATATCATATATGATCCTTTTATAACATCTTACCACAATTTTGTTAATAATAATTTTTTATTTTCGTGGTTTCGGGTGTTAATTGTCTTGTTTTCTCATGCTTGTTTTGTCATGAAAGTTTCAGTTATTTTTTATATTATATAGTTTCATCATGACAAGAATAATAATATTGAAATAGTTATAATATTTTTTACATTAATTATACTTTTAAAATCAACCATTAGTGATGGTTATGAAGAATGAACTATCTTACAATCGTGGAGATGGTAACTCGTATGTACACATCAGTAACATTTTCATTTTCCAATGATCATTATGGAAAGAATGTAGGAAAAATTTTACCTTTAAAGAAAGATAATAATATCATATATATCATATTATTTTTCTAAATATACTTATATATATAATCCATGTGGATTTTTGGTGAAAATATAATCACATCGCTTCATGAAGGCGGTAGTCCACACGTACACGAACGATGTTATCATTTTTCAGTGTAAGAAAGAAAATGATATATTATCTTTTAATAATGATAAAATAGAAATTAATATCATAATTATTTAATTTATATCACATATATTCATCAAATTCATCCTTATTTCCTTCCATGTAATGTGTTTGTGAAAAACGAATCACCTCACTTTGCGAGGCAGTAGTCTCCCATACACACGAGTATTGTTATCATGTCCCCTACATAATGGAAATTAAAATCTTTATATATAATATAATTAAACCAAATATATAATTATGTTATAAATACAATTTATATAATTTATATCCATAACAATACCCAATATTTATAGGTGGTAATAAAAAAATGAATGACATCAGTTCGCGAGGTGGTAGTCCGCCACGCACATGAATGATGATTTAGTAGCCTATTTGATGGATGTGGGGATAGTATTAGGTCATGAAATTAACATAATAACATATAATATTATATAATATATTGATTTATTTATACAACTATGGTATAATATTAATTTAAGGAGTTTTTGGAATAAATAAAAAGAATTCTCTCATTGAAAAACGTTACATCTTCATTGTCTAACCTCCTTAGGTTTTCAAAAAAAGCCTTCTTAGGTCATATTTACTCCTAAAATAAGTCTTCTAGGATTATAAAATAGACTTTTGGAAGTTATTTGGTCAGTTTTTTTCTTAAATAAGATGTTTCAAATGTGTAATGAATAGTTGAGAGGGGTGTCCTATTTTAGGTGAGGTGAGTGAAACACATGTAATTTTTGAAAAGAAAAAGGTGTACCCACATTTTTTGAATTAAAAAAATGGAGTATTATTGATACTTATAAATTACAGGTTCTAAATATATCTATAAATTATATTTTATACAAGTTTTATGCCATTTTAACCCTTATATTTTTAGTATTACCCCTACTAAATCCATTTCTATCTTAATCGCGGTAACTAATTTTTATTATTTTTACGATTCATTATTATCAAAAATTAAGTTGACCATATTAGATAATATAAATTTCTCTCATTATAAATATGGAAATAATTTTTTTTAAATTTTATTCAAATAAGTGGGAAAATCTAATTTAAAATTAATCTCGCAGACTTGACGAGAAAGTAGGTTTTGAAATAAAAAATCTTCAAAAGTTTACAATGTTTTTATATAAAAATTCAATATATAAATGATTCAAATGAACTAAATTGGATTAATTTATATATATTGAACTAAATTTAATTTAAACCAAATTTATAATATTTTTTAACTTTATAAATAATTAAAAATAGTTTTTAATTAAAATTGTGCAGTTTTCAATATTCTTTGAAAAATGAAACAATTCAGATAAATCCCAAAAATTAAACCTAATATAATTTTTTTATTATGATTTAATAAATATTACTTTAATATTATCATATAAACTTTCTAAAATTGGAAAATTATTTTCAAATTATGTTCTCAAATAGTGACTAAACCAACTTTACCAAAATACATTTTTTTGGAAATCATTTATTTTTATTTGAAACGATTCTTATTTTATTTATAATAAATAAGAAACCACAATTTTCATAATTTAGTTTTTAATATTCATACCCTCCAATTTAAAAGTTACATTATAAAATTATATTATATTATGGTTCATTTAGACCTAGGGTTGCGTGTTCTCCGAGTTATCAAAGTGATTAAATTTAATGAAATGTATTTAGTGGGTTTTTAAGAATGGTGTTACATGTCACATACGCTATAAAAAATTCATTATTTTATAATTGTCGGGTGTTAAATTCGACCTACCTTAAATAAATTTTATCCTTACAATTTGATATTGTGCTCAGATATCAAGTGTTTTATATTTGAAAATTAGTTTTTTGAGACATCGTAAAGAGGTTTATAGAATATCCTATTAATGAGAGATAAAGTAGATGTAAAAAGGTCATATGAAAAAAATACATAACTAGGTTTCTAATTAAGATAAAATTGGTGGAAAATTAAGATATATACATTGAGGAAGAGTGTAAATAATTAGAGTGATAGAGGTCATTGATCATGAGAAGGTGAATGATCAATGTAAAGTGAAGGACCTAAAAACCATAAATATATGAAGATTTAAAAGACCATTTTATTTATTAGATATGAAGGTAATAGGATAATTTTTTTGTTTTAATATTCTTTCCTTATAGTTTAGGAATTATTTTACTATCTACAAATATATAGAAATAGAATTAGTTGATATGTTTTTATTTTATAAGAACAATTTCATCCTTTGGTTGTGCATTAATTAATTTAAAAATCATAGCTTCATAAAATAAATATCCAAAAATGAATTTTTTATATCTAAAACATTAAAATTCACTTTTAATGGATTGTGAGATCTATAAAAGAGTGATAAGTCTTTCTTTTTGTCTCTAAATATTTTTAAAAAAACCAATATGGTTAGGGCATGTTATTCAATATAATACATTAATCTCTAAACCTAAATAGGAATAACACTCATTCATCATTAATATTTACTCATAAAATAATTTATGTAAGAAAAATGAAATATTAACCTGAACATCATGTAGGTCTATAGTAGGTGTTAAACCCTTATCATCCGTCGATCATGGGTTCAATCCACTGTGACATTTTCGGATGTGACTAGTTTTCACCCAACATGAATTTTATCCTTTTTTAGAACTATATTAATATAATTCCTATAACATTCCAAAAAATATATGTTGGGCATCCTTGAAATTAAATTAATCATAAAATAACTATTTAAGTAAATTTTTTAAAACAATTTTTCCCACAACGTCTAATAATATTATTTGACTATTATTAAAATTTAATTAGTGATTATATTAACCATAAAGGTCAACAATACCTTTAAACATTTTTCTGCAAATACATTTTTCCTTTAATAAATTTTCTTCTAAAATATATACTTTCCATAAATTTCACCCAAATATCCTTAATCTTGGTATACTCCCATCACATAAAACCATAAAAGTGGAATTTAAGACGTCAACTTATGATCAACATTAAACTCATAACACATGATGCAATATATAAATCTTATGTTAATTAATACATATACGCTTCTGAAATATTACATAATTCTTATCTATTTTATGATTCTTATAATCAAAATACCATTTAGTAAAAATAATTCTAAAAATAATTATATAATTCCAATAAATAATTTAACCATTTTATTTCAACATAGGTCCTTCCATGGTTTAGGAGTTAACCTTTAAGAGATGTAATTGACTCAGAAAATTCTATAGTTCACCATATTTAAGGTGAATATATTTAAATGGTTTTCTAGTACTAAATTTATTTCATTTCATCATACTCTTAATTTTTACTTGGAAATTATTTTCTTTATTCCATTAATTTCCATACATAAATAATTTTCACATTATTTTTATACACTTCCCTTGGTGTATCTTTCCACATTTCTCACATTATTGAAATCAAGACTTCTTTAATCTATGGTTTCCATCACTCGAGATCTTAGATAACATCATCCTTCTATTATTTGGTTATTCTGAGAGTTGTTTAAGGTATAGGTTTATATAAATATTTTGGGATATCTGATTAGGAATAATCACAATATCAATCACTCATTTCATCATCCCATTTTTTTCTCATATTCCCCAAATTGTACTTTATGTTCAATGTAAATACAATTAATTCGAGTTCTAGATGTTGACTAAAACCAAAAATCATAGTCTAATTAATGATAACCACAGTGGGAAAACCGTATAATAATTTATAGAATTTGTAAATCATGACACATTTTTTAAATCATATAAACCATAGGTTTAACTTAGTTCATTAATTTACATTATATATTCAAATCCTTCAAAATGGTTTACAAATAATGTTTATTATCATTATCATATCCCTCAAGAGTGTCAACCAGGTTTTCAGTATAGCTTGGTTTCATGCAATGGCTGATGATCGAGTCAATACTAGTGCTCCCTTTGGTACTTATTAATATCATAGGGTTATGTTACCTAATCTATGTTTTCATAAATATATTTCACTATGTTTCAACTAAAATTCTTCTAATACCAACTGTAGCGACCCCAACCCTAGTAGCCCGGAGGTGGGGTCTGGTTTATTACATTGGCATAAGATACAAGAAATCACATCTTGATGGACCAAATAGATTAGTAGTCTTGGTTAACTATAATCACACTTGATACTTTTAATACACTTGAAAAAAATTGCAACATTATTTTTTCAACAATAACATTATTTTATATAATATATCCTTGCATATCAATTATAGTAAACATTATGTATTATTGGGAAAGGAAACAAAATAACAATGAGTATAAATGTTGAGTAAGGTTTATGTAAAGTGAAAAATGTCATGAATCAATAAGAATAATAAAAATAGAAAGGTAAATAACTAAAAACACATTTTTTAATCAATATAGAAAGGAAAATAATAGAAAAATCATGTCATTAAATCAATAAAATGAGAATGAAATTAATCCAGATATAATATCATTGTGAAACTATTATGGATAAAAATAACTAATTTCTTAATGAAAGAAATGCTTAATTACTGGATATCATGTCTCAGGCACATGATACCTCTACCAATAATACATTTCACAAAATGGTTAAAAATTATTATTACAAACCTAATTAATGTTGTATAACTGATTTTTCCCATGACAACTAATAATTCATTGACGGTCTATATAATAGCAGGCCCCACTCATCACTGCATGTACCAAGAATTCCACATATATCAAATAACTGATTAAATTCATGAACAATGTTATTTTTCATCAAATATCCATATGGAGTAAAGAATATGGATTTATCGATACTTACCTATAAAAAAGTAAATTTTTATATACAAAACTATATTAAAAAATGATATATGGTTAATTTAATTATCATACCCATGAAAAATAATATGTATATTTAGGATAAATTTAATGTCTATAGGAAAGTGAATAATTAGAAGGAAATTAATGACTACAAAACTGAATCAAGGAATTGAATGAAAATACTTTCCTTGGTAAAAATTATCATAAAAAATCTATATGATGAATGAGGATTGTATCGATACATCATTTCCCTAGTGGGTTTAATCATGATAAGGTTTTTTGTCATTGATGAATAGAGATTCCATAAAAAATATCATTAAAAAACTTATTTAGAAAAATATACTTTTAATTTTGAAAAAATCTTATTAAAACTTCAAAAACAAATTAAAAAATTATTTTTAAATAAAAATTGAGATTTATAAAATAATCTTTAAAACATTATATTGTTCATGATTCTTGGAAATTATGTTCAGTTCGTACTTGTTAACAAAAATATTCTTTTTACTTTACAGTAAAATCCAAATAGGCATTGTTTTGAAAACAACATGAAGATTCATTTCAAAATAAAATAAAAAGTAAAAATGGGTAAAAATATATTTAATAAATCATTATGAGAATCTTGAAAACAATTTTGAAACCATTTTTAGAGGAAATGTTTTTGGAAGAAAACAAATTTTCAGCCAAAGAGAGAAATGAAGTCGGATTTCCTAAAAAATCAATAATTTTACGTACTAAAGAGTGAAACAATACTATTACCTGAAAATGTATATGAATAAAAATAGAAGGAAAAAATTAAAGGGTTTATTAAAAAAAATTCAAAAAATTTCCATCAATTTAAATTCAATAATAAACATTCTCGATTAGAATTAGAATGTGAAAGAAACACATACAATGATCATAACATTGAAGTGAGAATTTATCAATGAATAGATTATGTGTATAAAGTATAACTACACATAAAAAAGTGTAAATACAACATAATATAATAGAAAGTAATCACAATCATAATATTACAATATTAAAGATGATGAATAATTAATATAATCCCACGAAAAGTAATTGGGTTATGAAATTCTTTACAACTTGGTAACTCTTAAGTAAAATAACCATTGGATGAAATAATTAATAAAAAAACATAAAATACAATTAATTGATAATTAATCATTATATTACATTTCATAGTGTAATTATATACACGATAAAAAATAAATTAGGTGTATAACCTTACAGTATGTATCAATGAAGAGAAATTGAAACGAAGTCCCTTATCTCATGCCTCTTTTTGGTTAAATATATTTTAAACTCCTTTAAAATAGTCTTCAACATGTAATTATCTTGTAAAATAACAATATTAATATTTATAATATCATATATGATCCTTTTATAACATATTATCACCCTTTTTTTAATAATATTTCTATATTTTCAATTTTTCGTGTGTTAATTGCCTTTTTTTTCTCATGTATGTTTTACCAGGAAAGTTGTGGTTCTTTTGAATATTATACAGTTTAATCATATCCAAAATAATTATCATAACATAATTATGATATTTTTACATAAATTATACTTTTAAAGCCAATCATGAATGTGAGTTATGAAAAATTAACTATGTTATGGTCATGGAGATGGTAGGTCAAACATACAAATGAGTGACGTTTCCATTTTTCAATTATCATTATGAAAAGAAGGTAAGTAATATTTTTTAAAATAAATAATAATTTTAATATCATATATATCATATTATTTCTATAAAGTATACTTATATATATATCATCCATGAGGTTTGTTGATGAAAATAGAGTTTTTTTGTTTCATGAAGGTAGTAGTCTACACTTACATGAACGATGTCATCAAATTTTAGTGTTAGAAATAAAATGTTGAATTATACTTTAAGAATAATTAATATGTAATTAATATCATAATTATTTCATTTCTATCTCATATATATCTATTAACTTACTCTTATTACATTCCAATTAAATCATTACTGAAAAATGAATCGCATCGCTTTGTGAGGTTGTAGTCCACAGTACATAAGAGTGGTGTTATCGTATCTCCTACATAATGTAAATTAAAATGGTAAATATTAAATAATGACATAATAGGTATAGTTATTTAATAAATATGATATATATAATTTATATACATCATCACGACCAATCATGAGAGGTGGTAATGTAAAAACGAATAATATCAGTTCGTGAGGCGGTAGTCCATCGTACACATGAATGATGATTCTGTAACCCATTTGATGGAATTAGGCATTATTTTAAAAAACGAAATTAATATAAAAGTATATCAGTATATGGAATTTATTTTTTTATTATATCATCGTGATTTAATAATAATTTATGTGGGTGGAGGAAGAAATAAAATAAAAACTTTCATTGTAGAATGTTATCTCTTCTTCAGGTAACCTCCTAAGGCTTGCACCAAAATCTTTCCTAGGTTTTATTTATACAAAACATAAGGATTATAGGATCATATTATGGAATTTTTGAAGTTATTTGGGAATTTATTTCTAAAAAAATGGTTTTATGGTGTGAAGAAGAGCGGAGAGGGGTGGCCTTTTATAGGTGTGGTGAGTGGTGCTCTTAAAATATTTGAAAAGAAGAATGTGTACCCACATTTCTTATATGAAAAAAGGGTAATAAATAGAGTATTATTGAGTATTAGACATTATAAGATCAAAATAATTCTATAAAATATATTTTATACAAGTTTTTAGGTCATTTAAACCCTTATTCTTTTAGTTTAATCCCTTGGTAAATCCATTTTTTCCTTAACCACTGTAAATAATATTACTCTTATTACTTTTCATTGTGGTAAAAAATTTATTTTAAATTATTATTAAATATAAATTATTAATATTCCAAATATGGAATCATTTTTTCCAAAATTTAATTTAAATAAGCGTAAAAGTATAATTTAAAATTAATCCTATAGAAGTAATAAGAAAACTGATTTTCAAAGAGAAAATGTTCAAAAGATTATAATATTTTTATATCAAAATTTATTATTTTAATTATAAAAATGAACAAAATTGGGTTAATTGAAAAATAATTGAACAAATTTTACTTTAAAATAACATTAAAATATAATTATATTTAAAAATAATTTAAATGAAATGGTTGTTTTCAATTAAAATTTAGTATTTTACACTGTTCAATAAAAAATTAAACATTTCAAAAAAATACCAAAAATTGAACATAATATAACTTTCATATGATTATTTAAAAAATTATATTTTTTTAGAAAATAAATTTTCCAAAAATTTGTAAAAAATAATTTTAAATTATATGCACAAAGTGCGACTAAATCGACTTTTAGAAATACATTTTTCAGAAAACATTTCATTTTCATTTAAATGATTTTTATTTTATTTATATTAAATAGATAAACATAATTTTAATAATTTAGTTATTACTATTCATTCTCTCAAATTTAATGGTTAGTTTATAATGGTATAGTATATTATTGTTTATTTAGAATTGGGGTTTCGTGTTCCGTAATCTATCAAAGAGATTAAATTTAAAGATATATATTTAATGGGTATTTTAAGATAAGTGTTACATGTAAAATATAATATTTCATAAAAAAATGTCTTTTATAATTTATAGGTGTTATAAGAGTTCAAAACAATGTTTTTTTGATGAAGAGTCTTTTTTTATCTCTTCATTCAAAACCCCATTTTCTTATAACCATGTTTTTTAAAAATGTTTTCGAAAATGTTTATAAAATTTTACAAATTATTTACTAAATGAATTTTTACCCATTTTGATATTTTTAAAAATTGTTTTTAAAGGAATATTCTATTAGTTTTCCAAAACAATCTTTGGATTTTACTAAAAATGTGAAAGGAGTCTTTGATTTAATGTGTACGACATGAACGGTATTTTCCATCATCAAGAACAAATCATTATTTTAGATATTAATTTATATGTTTCAATGTTTTTTTTATATAAAATTATTTTCGAAATGTTTTATTAATTTTTATTTTTAATTTTTTTTTCAAAGTGTAACGGATTTATTTCTTAAAAATTGTTCCGAGTAATCCTTTAAAATTATTTTCTCTAAGATGACATCCTATTATGTTACATATGATTTACAAGAGATAAGATTTAATGATACCATCTTTATTATTTATCTATATGGTTAATGTTTATATTGATAAAATTTTAATAAAACCCATTTATTTTTTATGGGGTATGGTCTGTTGAATTGATGAAATTTCTATGAAACCCATTTTCCCTACACGGGTAATGATGTGATGATATGATGATTTTTTATGATATTATGGCACACATATGTATGGTTTTCATTATGATATTGGTGTTGATTATATCTCCCAATAATTTATTGGAAAATATTTATATCTCATGATATAACAATGGGAAATAAGTCGATAGACTTGATCTAGTATGGAAAATAAATGTGTCCTGATCCAATATAGGAAATAGGTGCGTCATGATCCACAATGAGATATAGGTAATAAGTCATAATCCACTATGTTGATGTTATTAGTTGTTAAATATGATATATGGAATGTTTATCTGTATTGATGATGGTTACAATCTTTTATAAAATGAGATTATGGTTAATGATTGATTTATGATGATATCTTACCCATCTGGTCCATGTTTTTTTAAATGATAAGGTTTTATGCCATGAATCATGTTTATGGTCTATTATAGGTTTGTTATGACATTAAAAATTTGTGTTCATGATCACATACACTTATTCATATTGTATTCTTTCATAATATCATAGATTTATATCTCCCATGTTTACCCTTACAGAGTATATACACTCATACTTTCTTATGTTTCCTTCCCCGGGTTATGAAGAAAGTCATAGTTAGGGTATTCTTATGAGGAGTATTATGTGAGAAGATATTTTTTGGATATTTTGAATATGATTCACAAAATAAGACTATTTGGTTTCTAGTCTCTAAATTCAATAAAATTTTATGGTTATAGGGAATTTGTTTATGACGTTTATTTAATATTCATCTGAAAATATGTTGTATTTATGGATGAAAATACTAGTTCACTACGGTTGGTATCAGAAAAAATATACAGTTAACCATTAGAAACTAGGATGAGAATACTTTAGTAAAATACATAGGTATATTTATAAGGATATGTATAGGTAGGTCTCTATGTATAATTATAATGATGAGTCAAAGTATAGGAAAATGTCCTGGAATTTTGGAATAGGATATAGCAAGTGGTTTATAAGAAATTAAACACCTGTCAAGATACTAAAAGTGGGAATGGATCTTTAATAGAAGTACCTAGGGGTAATAACTCCAAAAATGGTGAATTGAGATGGAATTGATCATCACTTAGTGCACAAAAAGGGTCCTTACTGCGCACCATGATTGACACTCTTGAGTGATATGCTTTGAAAATCACAAACTCTTGAAAAACCATCATGAAGGATTAAAATAATGAACATGTATGACTAAGGATAAAACTTCGTTATCATATATTTAAAATAATGATTCATGATTTAGACATCCTAAAATTGGTTTTATTGATTATCTGGTACCCCAATATGACTGTTGTTTCTCACACTATAGTTTTTAGTATTTGTCAATGGTGGGAACCATAAGGAACTAGATCAATGATGAATGTGATAGATGATATATTGATGAGAAAAAAATGGGATAAAAATTGGAGTTATGGATATTGTGATTATTCCTAATTAGTTATCATGATATATGATTAAAACATTTCACCTTAATGAACTCTCAAACTCACTAAAGAAGTGAATTATAGAGTTCATTGAGACTTCGGGCGGTGGATACCATAAAGGAAAACATATCCAATTTCTTAAATGTCAAGAATATGGGATAAATCACCCATGTGGATGTCTTAGAGTAATTGGAATATGTTTTGAGTGCTTAAAATAAGGACACAAATCAAGTAATTACATAGTAAAAATGAAAATTATGGTTAACTTAATAGATAAGAATAATGGCCTCCACAAGATATTATCAGTGGTTAAATTTTATAAATGGGGAAATTCTTGACATTATGAAAATATATTGCCTACGTTGAAATATCATGATGATTATTAGTAATGTATTCCATGTAATGGTCATACTGCTGATGATTAGGAGACTACAAATATCATATAAATGTTATGGGTTGTTCTAATAGTATTTTTTTTGTCAAACATGATAAACCTGATTAAATTTAGATTTATGAATGTTAAGACATTGATTATTTTTCATATTTTTAGAAATATATATTAAAGAATAATATTATGAATCTTAGTTAATTCTTTGATAAATAATTAAGATTATTGAAGTGTTGGTGTATTGGAATTCAAGAATTATGTGATATAATTCATGAAATATATAATGATATTTCAGTATAATTTTTACGATAAGGATTTAAAATAATATGATGAATGGTGTTGATGACCTAGAAAAGTTATTTAATGAAATTTGATATTTTTATTAAGGGAATATAACCCTTAATATTTTCTTAATGCTGATAAAATGTTGTTTAGTTTGGGTAAAGAGATAATTGATATGAATAATGTAAATTGGATAGTATTGATGACCTTAGAATTGATTAATTATTTATGGCCGAAGTGGTTTATGTTATCATTTATGGATTTTATATAATTCTTTTATTTATTAATATATTCAATAATCTAGGGTTTTATTCAAGGAATGAAGAAGTATGTATGTTTTCATTATGGTTTTATTATATTTCTGGTTATTACAATGATTCAAGAAAATATATGAAAAAGGTATTCTCATATTTGGTATGTGACAATAATGATCTAATTTTTGATATTTTAAAGATTAATGTTATGTTTATTTTTAGAAATTTAGTGAAAATATTTATAAATTTTTATTTTTTTAAAGGGTTACAAGTTTAACCATTTATTGAATGGTTTATGTAGAATCTTGGATACGTTTTTGAAGATTAATTTATTATTTCACCATAAAAATATTTATACATAACTTACTCTAACCTTTTTTATAATAACTATATATAGATTGAATGACTTATCATTCTTTTGAGGATCATATTTGGTGCTTCATAAATGAAAAAAAATCATCTCTTAGAGTAATAGATGAAGTAGAAATTGATTAAGGTATAACCAAAGGATGAGACTATGATTATGAAATAGAATGAAATCAAGTATGTATTTCTTCTAATTAAAAAACCAACATTATTAAAAGGATATAAAAATAATATTTTGTCCAATTATAATCATTTTTATGATATCAATTACCTTTTTCACACCTATTTGGTTTATATCTTTTTGAAAATTTACTTTCTCTTGACCATGTTCATTATAACTCTCCATTAGTATTTGGATATTAGTTATGTATTATATGTCTATTTTTAACTTCCTACCTATGTTATTTTTTAAACTAAGTATTTTTAATTCCATATGATCTTCAAACATCACTTTCTCTCTTTTTTAAGAGGAATGTTTATTAACCCGTTTTACGATGTGGGTTTCCCAAAATGGGATTTTCAAATGTCAAACCCTAGATTACTAAGCTCAAAGTCAAATTGCGAGGATGTAATTTATTTAAGGGGGTATAATTTAACACCCTAATATTTTGTGAAATATTGTTTTTCAAATTAATTTAATATTTTCAATATTTTTCATTACACGCAACACCGAGTTCACCTTTCATTACACGTAACACTGAGTTTAAAGACAACATGACATACTATTAAAATATTATTATTTAATATGATAGTTATAACCTAGATTTTATTATTTAAGGTATGAATATATTTATCTCAATTAGGAAAATATTTTGTTTAAAATTTATATAAAATTAATTCTTTGGTGACATGTTAATTTTAAATGAAAATAAAAACTATTTGAAAATAAAGTAAATCTTTATCAGAAAAACTATATTTGTTAAAAAAATGTGTTTTACATAAATAAATTAATCAAAAAAAGTTTGATAAATTATTTAAATGAATATTATATATTATATATTAAATAAAATTTTTAACAATCATTTTTTTTTCTATGCAAGATATAAGGATAAATCCAATTTTATGCTGAAAACTGTATTTTTCTAAAATGTATTTTTATATCCTTTGAGAACTTATTTAAAAAATAATATTTGAAACTTATTAAATTTTATTATTCTAAATAATTTTAATTTTTTAAATCATATTGTCAAAATTATCTTGGTGTGATTTTTTGAGAATTTATGAGAAAATAAATCTTATGATGAATAATGACAAATACTTGTTTTTATTAAGAATTTTCATTTCTTATAAAGCATTTAAAAACCTAAAAATTGATTTAATATTATTATAAAACTAAAATTAGTTAAATTAATTTTCAATTAATCCAATTTATGTCATTTTAATCATTTTTAAACTGATTTTCATATAATTGTTTTTAAAAAATTGAACATTTTCTCTTAGGAAAATTGTTTTCTCATCATGACTGCGAATTTATTTTTAAGTTAAAATTTTCCAATTATATTAATGGAATTTGGAAAATTTTATTTCATATTTAGAATGATAAAAATTTCCATTATCTAATAAGTTCAAATTAAAATTTTTCTATAATATAATGTAAAAATAATAATTTTTTTTTATCACGGTTAAGGTAAAAATGGGTTTACGGGGTGTTAAACTAAAAAGATAAGGTTAAACATATCCCAAAACATTTCCAAAACCCATTTTATTGAAATATTTAGATATTATATATTATATTTTATAGTATTTACCATTTTTCGGAATTTTGGAATGTATAAGACATTTGTATAATTTTTTCTTTTCGAAAAATACAAGTGTTCTGATCATGTCACTTAAAAAATGCCACACCTTCTCCTCTCCACTTCACACTTCATAACCCATTTTGTTCAGAAACTTACTACCCAAATAATGTAATTAATTCCCTATTATCATCTTATAATCCTTTGTTTCATTAATCCAACCTAAGAAGACTTTTGGTTCAAACGAAAAGAAGTTGTCCAAAGAAGAGGTAACATCCATAATCAAGAGTTTTATTTTATTTATTATTCCATGTACTTAAAATATTATTTAAAAAAGATGATATAATAACATAAATATATTAAATATACTAATATGATATGATTTCAATTTAATAACCTAAATAATTCTCCAATTCTATCAAATGGGTTATGAAATCATCATTCTCGTGTACAGAAGACTATCACCTTATGAACCATTGTTAATTTTTTACCATCACCATCTCTCATGGATGGATATAATGATGGATTTATAGTTCATATATGATATATATAATATATGATAAAATTGTCTTACCCATGTTGATGTGTCACCTTACAAATCAACCATGTCACCTACAACTGATAATTCCTCATTCTGTAGTCAGGCATTCATCGACGAGCTTTCCATATCACCCACACAACCTCATTTGCTCCCTCAAACTTAGAATTTTGTCTATTATTTGGTATTATTCATGAATTATTCAATGATCAAGTCAGATTTATCCCATCTCTATTATCACAGATCACAAAATACTCCCGGTAATCCCTCTATCTCAGTGTTTCCAAGCATCTATCACGTCCCACTACTCAGCTATCGAGATGCCTCCATCTACATGTATATCTCTCTTCATTTTCACAGATCTCATTGGACCTACAACTTTTCCTATATTACAGCCTGAATCTTTCACCACGCATATACAAATTTATACTATTCATCGCCTGCGATGGCTATTGATTCCTTCTTCTTGTGCAACAATCCTCATGCAGTTCTCGACCTCAAAATCCCACTTTGTTCTTCTGGAAAAACCTATAAATACTTCTTTGTTCTTCCGGTAATGAAATATGTCAATGTATCTCCATAGGCTACAGAACCATTTCTTATCTTCAACACCAAAAAACATCCCTATATCATATAACTACATTTACTACTTTAAGCAATTACTTCCAGAAAGCACCACATCAATGTTTGTTTCATTCCATTCACATGATCACCTTCGGCTCATAATTCAGAACCCTAAAATTTGAAGTCATTGTTGATTTCTTCTGTAAAAAAAATAGAAACTGAAAAACCAATTTCTATAGTTTTAAATTTTTTACTATAAGTAAAATAGGATTATTTTTATCATACTGTTATCGCCACATTATACATTGGTTATCTATTTCAGGTGCAATATCTCCAGACCTACATTCTGATCGCCCTATTATACACTGAATCAGGTGTTCTTCATGTACACCAACTAGAAAGAGCATCAATGGTGCATCAATCTATTCTTTACAAATTATTTAAGAGGTAAAACAATTCACATTTTCACTAAATACCAATATGAATACTTTTTGATGTTACAAAAAATAACTAACATGTATCGAAACATTTGTAGTAAATATGTCCTTTATTTATTCAGCAAGACAAATTTCCACAATATGAATTTGTTATCTAGAATTATTTAGCTACTTTAAATTAAAATTATGAAAAAAATGTTTCAAGATATTTATTAAAGATGAAAAATTGTCTTCCCATTATATGATTCATTTAATCTACTGACCCGTAAACTTACAACGATTTCCTTTATAACCTTGAAAATTCAACAAAATGAAAACCAATACAAAGATGCAGACATCATTAACATCGAGAGATGAAAGGTTACATAGGTGACTATTTATGAGGGAATTAAAAAAAGGTGTAAAACTAATGTAACTTTTTCAATTGATTCCATAAATTTAGCTACTCATTTAAATGTACATGCAATTCACCTTCAGACTACCATCGCCTCTGTTCTACTGCAACATATGAAGGTATACAAATGACATCCAAGTCTAATAGAGGAACATGCATATCACTGTCACCTTTATCTACCAATGGTGAGTTCCATTTCATTTTACCAATAAAATAAACTATAATCGATATATTACTTATAAATAACATTGGCTACTTACTTTAGTCTACTATTAAATTCATAGTGCCTCAATAATGTGGAACTTCTTCACCAATATCTATTAGAATATGAAATATAAAATTTCTTTATTACTATATTAAATGTACTGGAAATAATTATTTCCTATTTTCATTCTTCGAATACATGTGTTTACTTTATTATAATTTTCTACAAGTATTGGCTATTGACCTCTGGACTGTAATTACATATGTTGTATAAAAACATCTGAACCACTACAACAAATCAACACCACCAAAGGAGGAGAACTCATATCATTATCAACTTTATCATTTAATGGTGATATCCATTACAATGTCTTAATAAATTGACTTATAATATTTCTTTTACAATTTCATAGAATTTATTAATTAGTTAACTATTATATTTCATTGAGAGATCATCATTACTATGTAGCTTTGTCAAAATATTCTGCGTGATGTAGCAAGATAAAACAGATATCAAAATATAATGCAGAAAATGATGTCCCCTTAGGTAAGGATGATGTCAAAGTAATATTGTGAACAAAATTAAGGTTTCATATCCCTTCTATTTAGGAGTTAACTATTTATTCATTACTTATGCTTTCTCTAGATAATGAGGGAAACATTATCTCTTACCCATCGCCTGCCTCCTCTTCTGAGTGAGCCCAACTCATGCCTTCAAATTCTTTTCAATTTTCACATAATGTAATTAAATGCATTCTCTGTTTACAATAGATACTATTTTCCCACTTTAACTACTAGAAACCATGCTTATTTTCCTAGCATAGGTGTTCTGTAAAGTTTACTCACACTTTCTTATTTATTTTTATATATTCATATAAATATTCATGCTTTCAGTATTCAGTAGTAGTTTAAATAATGTTTCTACCCAAGAAACAGATGTGTTAACTACATTGAATCATGTCTTGTTAGAAATACATGTAACAATAACTACTGAAATACACGTTAAAATAAATCATGTAGCTGATTTTTTAGGTATGAGTTTCTACACGTTCATTTTTTTAGTGTACAATTATTTCTCACACATTATCTTACTGACTTTAGTAAATGCTATTGTAGAAAGAAAGAAACGACTTCAACTAGTAGAAAATGTAGGTTACTATATTATTTTTACATATAAGTATACTACAATTCAATTCATGACACATTTATGAAATTTATAATGCCTTTTTTATTAACACCTTTTATTTAATCATTATTCACATACATATTATTTTCATAGTGGAGATCCTTCTAATGTATGTTAGTACTGTGGTTCTATCTTCTACTTTGATAAGAGAAATAAAAAATGAACCACCAAAGAAAACCCACGATTTTCTCTATGCTGATCACATGGTAATTTTTTTTGGAATTACTATCGCCATGTCCTCAATACCTTAGAATGTTAGTCTTCAATCAAAAATCCATGGAGATAAGAGAATTCCAAGAAAATATGCATATTTACAATTAAATGTTTGTATTCACATCAATGGGTGGGAAGTTTGATAGGTCACTCAATACTGGTAGAGCATAAAATATATTCAGATTGAATGGCCAAAACTACCATCGCATAGGTAATTTGTGTCCTCCTGAGTGAGAACCACCATGGTTATCACAGTTTTATGTGTACAATACTGCTAATGAGTCTAACAACATGATTCCAAACATCAGGTAATATTTATAGTAGTAAGTTAACCCATTTATGTGATTGTGATATTTTCACTTCATTTTTAATTTAATTTTATGTTTAGTTATGATGGTGAGAATTCAAACACAACAGTCAATTTTAAAATTATTATCATCCTAAAAAATATGCTTCTTGAAACAAATGCATTAGCTCGTCATTTTAGAATTCCAAGGGAAGCTCTTGATCTTCATGAAATTCCAAATTTAATGTTGCAACTACTTAAGAGAATACAAAAAGATGTAACAATATACAACATTCCTACTACTTATGGGATTTATATGCCTATTGTTAGTGACATTGAATATTTCAATTATGAAAGAGATATTATCATTCAAAGAAAAAGTAGTGAATTACAGTGCATTAATGAGATTCATCACTTGTATCTTCCATTCCAATATCCACTTATTTTCACAGGTGGTCAAGATGGATATATTGACAACATATTACATCGTTCTATATCATTGAGTACAAGTACAAATCTTCGAAAGGTTACAATACGCAAATACTTATCCTATCACTTCTATTTCCATTTCAATGATACATATATATTAAAAAAAATCAAGAATACTATGGCAACAATTTATTATTGATTCTTATACAATTATAAAGTCTCAAAGACTTTACTTCATTCACTTCAATAAAAGACACTTGAGGTTTGAGTTGTATAATGGGTTGAAAAATGATTTTATTCGAGGTGACTGTGATGGGTACACTTGTGGGAAGAAAATCATGTTACCTTGTACATTTAATGGTGGTCCCATTTATATGATTAAAAATTACCAAGATGCTATGTCAATATGTAATTGGGAAGGATATCCAAATTTTTTAACATTTACATGCAATCTACTTTAGCCTAAAATCAGTAGATTTATTTTAGATTACAATATTTTTCTATCATACTATCCGCACATTATATCAATAATTTTCAATATTATGGTTTATGAGTTAATGAAATATTTAAGAGACGTGTTTCTTTGGGAATTCCGGAGCAGGTAACTAAATTTATACCAATTAGTCTTTGATTTTTACATTTTCTTATTCAAGGGATCGTTTAGTGATCTATTTCATTAACATTACCATTTTTTATATAGTTGTTCATATAGGGGAATTCCAAAAACGGGGATTTATTTATGTACACATTTAATTGTTTTTATGTTGAGAAAAAAATAAGTACTCCTCAGTGCATTGAAAAAAATGTTTGCCCTGATGTTCCAAATAAAGGTGAATTCTCAAATCGTCATGAGGCTCTGAAAAAAGTTTATGATACATAGACCTTATAGTGATTCAAATCATAGAACACCTTGTATAAAGAATGGAAAATGTACTTAATATTTTCCAAGAAAATTTGTTGATAGTACAACAGTTAATGATTAAGGGTATGTTTCATACTGATGAATAAATTATGGAATCACGATTGTGAAAAATGGTTTCCCTTTAGATAATCAGTTTTTTGAAACATATAATCATTTCTTACTAATAAATTATCAAGATCTTTTCAATATTGAAGTTTGAAATCAATCAAATTCCATCAAATAATTTTTTAAGTTTATTAGAAAAGGTAATGATCATGTTACAAAAAATGTGTATTAGACCAACAATAAAGAGTGTTCAGGAAATAATGTTAATGATATTATGAAGTATTATGATTTCTGGTGCATCTATCCTTGTGAGGATTCATGGAGGATATTTTCTTATGATATAAAATATAGATATCCTCTAGTATAAAAGTTTCATTCCCATTTACTAGGACAAAATAGTGTTATGTACAATGACACCAATCATATTGAGGATGTATTGAGTAAGGGTAACTTTTCTGAATCAATTTTTACGGCATATTTTAAACCTAATGTTTCTTACCAGGAAGGTAGATTTCTGAAATATGAAGTATTTACAACGATATTTGTATTCCACCAATGAGAAAAAAATGTTATCCATGAAAGAAAGGGTTCTATATTGGTAGACTTTATTATGTGCTGCAAACAACCAGAGAACAATATTACGTACAGTTAATTATCAAAAAGATTAGAGGTACAACCTTTTATGACAATATTAAAAGTGTGGACAACATTACTCATAGTACTTTTTAGGATTCGTTTTCTTCATTGGGACTTCTAGGTGATGATAGGGAATTTACTAAAGCAATAATAGAGGTATCAACTTATGTTATGAGACAGTCTCTGTGCATACTCTTTTCTAGCATTTTGTTCTCAAACAATATGTCTCAGCCATACATTATGTGGAATGCAACCTAGAAGATCCTCAGTGATGACATTATTTATATGCAATAATAGAGGCAGAAAATTCCAGGTATATAATCGAAGTGTTCATTATCTAGATTCTTACATATGAAATTATTCATAATTATAACTATAATTGATTTACTGAAACATTATTATAGTTATATAACACTATTTTTAAATTTCATATACATTTGGAACCCATGGATCATCAAAAACAGATGTATTCTTTGATTGATATAGAGAACCTTCTTTATAGTAACAGTATATGTCTTCATTCTTATCCACCAATTCCAATTCAAAATTATGAAAAATTTTCTCAACAAAATCAGTTATTAGAAGATGAACTAAATTACAGTAGAGACAACCTTCAAAATGATTATCTAACTATTTAGAGTATGCTTACTGAATAACATAAAGTAGTGATGACTATAATTATATCTTCATTAACTACATGTGTTGGTGCTTTCTTTTTCTTGCATGGATATAGGGTCACATGTAAGACTTTCATTTGGAAAGTATTTACATATCTACTATGTTTGGGAGGTAATATCATTCTAGCAGTTTCTTCTAGTGGAATTGCATGATTACGGCTACCTGGTGGGAGGACAACACATTCCCAATTTTGAATTCCAGTATCTAATTTTGATAACTCTTTTTTCAATATTCAACAAGGGAGTGATGACACTGATCATTTACATTTAACAAAGCTAATTATTTGGGATGAGGCACCAATGGTTCATAAGTAATTTTTGAAGCTCCTGGCCATACTTTAAAAGATATAATGTTAGAAAAAAGTGAAAATGCTTCAAACTTACCATTCGGTGGTATAAAGGTTGTGTTGGGTGGGGGTTTTAGGAAAAAAACTACATGTATTATGAGGTGGTAATATAAATGAAATAGTTTTTTCAAGTATAGCGTCATCATAGTTGCGGAAAAATTGTCGTATTCTAACACTAACAAACAACATGAGATTGCATTCCAATTCTTCCACAATTTTAGATGAATTTCATGAATTTGATAACTATACCTTAGATATTGGTGAAGGATTCATTATAGAGCCAAATGATGGTGGAAATATAATTTAAATTCCATCAACATATCTTATTGATTGTACTAGAGATCTTATTTCTGTAATTGTTAAAGATACTTACCCGAATTTCATGGGTAACTATACTGATGTAAATTATCTTAAAGAAAAATCCATATTAAATATGACTCAGGATATTATTGAAGAAGTAAATGAGTACATGATGTCTCGCACATGTTCTGAAAGAAAATATTATTTCATCTCAGATTCATTTTTTGATGTAAATTTTGATACAGACAGGCAAGAATCCTTTTACCCATCTGATATGTGAAATGGTATTAATGTTTCAGGTATGCATGTCCATAAAATTACACTCAAAATTGGGGTTCCCATCATGTTTCTTCAAAATATGGATCAATCTATTAGATAATATAATGGGGATTTCTTTATTGTTACACACTTGGGATACCATGTCATCGTAGAAAGAATGTTTTGTGGTTGTAATTCTGGATATCATGCATTCATTCCAAGATTAAATATAACACACTTTGATATTTTATGGCCTTTCAAACTAAAAAAAAGAAAATATCCTTTGAATTTTTCTTATGATATGACTATTAAAAAAAGTACAGGAGAATCATTTTCTTCTATTGGGTTGTATCTTTGAAAACCTTTGTTATATCACGGTCAACTATGTGTTATTGTATTTAGAGTCACATCACCAATAGGTTTGAAAATAGTATATGGTGATAATAATCACACAACCTGTGTTATTCTAGGTATATTTTAAATTAAATTTTAAAATGTCAATGTTTGGTCTGTTTTGCTTATTTATATGTTATTTTATGAATCTCAATGTTTCTGAATGTGATCTCTTTGTAGAAAAATTCAAATAGTACATATTTTCTCACATTTCATGGTTAATTACCCCTTTTAATGAGATCACACCTAAGGCTTATGAGACATTGAAGATATAAGTGCATAATTTCAATTTTTTGTGCAACACATCATCCATATACTCTAATGATGTTTTCTATATTGATATGATTCTTGATGATCAACAGGTGACTTAACATTTGAAATAAACTACATTTTTCTTTCTTCTATAGTATATCATTTATCATTATAACTATACAACAACATTTTCATATTGATATGTCTGTTTTTCAATTTTTAACAACCTTGATAAATCATTCTGCAGGGAATAAAGATATATTGTACTATTAGTGGTCGTCAAATTCTCTCTAAGTTCAAAAATGTTTTTGCGTGAAGGAATATGTTATTTTATATAAAACATCCAAATAGCTATTAATCAAGGTATCTAATTGGGAACTAGACACTCTTGTTTAATACTATTCACATCAATAATGAAAGTCCATATAAGTTATGCACCACTGCCACATTTATGTTTTGATTTTATTTCTTTTAAAGACATAAATTAGAGAAGGGTTCGAGAGCAACATTTAATAGGTACAACTTTATTGAGGTTTTTGTAACAGTTTCTAAATGTTTTAGAGGATTTGTATAGATCATTATAGAACTTAATGTAAGAAATTTAACTGAACATAAGATAAATTACATTAAATTTTGTTCTTTCTTATCTATTTTAGAAATAATTGGACATTTACATTAGTCACATCCTCTTCAAACTTTGGGAAATTTCAATTTTAAGATACATATTGCCTTAGAGGATGAAAGGTGAGTCATTAAGGCCTTTTAGTATATCATACCAGCTATTTACATTTAAAATTATGATGCTCTCATTTTTGTATAGTGGGTTACAAGTTAAATATAGTTTATTGGGTGACTATGCAAATCAGATGTCATGTTACTTGGAAGACAATATCGGTTCATCGACAATTTTAATATTATAGCTTGTCAGAGTGAAGTAATTAAATATTATTATTTCTAATAACACAATTCCTTATTTTCTATTCTATTACTCATTAATTTTATAAGTTTTAAACCAGTATTCCCTCTGAATTGGTTTTAGAACATCTTTCAGACTTTGTTATAGTAACAACTATCATTAATGCGAGAAAAAATATATTCAACCATGATATTGAAGAAGTATAAAATTTCAGATAAAGGTGCTATAAATAATTAATTTAACTGTGAACTTTATATCTGTTGTCCAATGTATACTATATCATTAATGTATTGATTCTCTTTCACAGTTGAGTTGTATTTTTCAATTTTCAGATGTGGGCTTATAATGGCTTCATAGAATCATATTCCTGTACCATCACACCAAACTTATTTCTGTACATCAATTATTTTTTGGGATAAGAAAAAACCATTTCTTATGTCAATAATTATGAATTGGTATGTAATATATTGTCAAAATATAATTTTTTTTACAATTTATTATATTGTATGTACCATTACTATATTGAAAACATTAATTAATTTCTGTATTCTCAATGTTTCATAGCCTAAAATGTTCTTAATTTCAATCACAATAAAAAAATTCAAGCCACTCACATCTGGTTCTTCGAATCATTCTATTCTTACATGAAAAAGTGCACAATGTTGATGGAACATTTGGTGCAACAATTGAAAAATTTCTTCAAATTTCACTACTCCTAGGTTCTTATTTGTTATTTTCCTTAATATTTTATTATTAATTTTATATTTTAGTAGTATTGAATTATTTTACTAATATTTAATCCCTTAGAAATAAAATATATAAATCAACATATTTAGAGTGCAGTTACCTGTGGCTAATATCACTGAATCTTTCTCAGTAGTTCAATTTGATAAAAAAGTAATGAAATTTGTAATAAAAAAAGAAATAGATTTGATAGATTAATTTAAATAAACATAAATAAAAAATAAAATAGCACGATGAAAAAATATTTCTGCATAATTTAAACTAAGTGTTACTTTAATTTTCAAATTAGGATGATAATGAGTACGATTTTATTACAGGATTATATTTTTTGAAATCAAAAAAAGTTCTGCTGTCAATTGAAGAAAAAATATTAATATTAAAAATATCCACTGTTCAACAGAAAAAAAACACATACAAGGTAAATTAAATTATCAACAATGAAAACTTCACAAAAAATCCGGTTCTAGATATTATATGGCCCTGATTTCATGGATATGGAAAAATTACAAATAATTAATCATATTATGATTTTTATAAAGGATCATAAAAAAAGTGGTTGTACAAATGTAAGTAGTGGTCATGAACAGATTCAAGAACAATATTTTTCATTATATTTATTTTCTTTTCCCTTCCATTAAACAACATGTAACAAGACTATTGTTCTTTTCATTCCATATTATGATTATTAGAGTGTTGAATATTTTTGACTCAGGGAAAATGATGATTTTGGATTTGTAACATAATGTACAATTTTATCAACAACTCAGGTACATATATGTTATCTTCCATATGTTTTTTAACAATACCTTATTTTAATCCTTGAATATAGTTTATACAAGAACTAATATTCCTTTTAACTATATTATGTATGAAGAAAAACCCACTGAATGAATGTGTTACTGAAGAGGTTTTTGAAAAATCTCATCATTTACCACTAGATAGTGTGGGTAGAACATACCAGTAAAAAATATGGAAATCCAAATGAAGGATAAATTAAAAGGAAAAATTGAAATTAATGACTGATTTTTTTTGCTGATATAAAAGGTAATACTACATTATGGAATTCTTTCTTATATTTTCTTCTATGTAATCAGATTAAATATTACTTTCAATTATGATATTTCTCTTTTTATTTCACATTACCATTAAATATAATCAAGCCTGAATGAATCATGCATGAATTTATATGTTTTCAATAACACTACAAAAAATAATAGATGTACACTATATATTTTTGATGTTTTATAATGTTAACTTTACAAAAAATTAATATTTTCATATTTGGAATACACTCTTAGATTAATATTATTTAACAATATTTTAACATTTCTTTATATTAAATATAATAAATTTTATTTCACAGTTTCATTATGACATTTAATGAAACAAGGATTAATGTATTATGATTTTACAGATATACAACTTCATCGAACAGACAAGCTGTGAGGGGATGTATGAGCTCTTGAAATTTTTATATTGTTTAAGTCAATAGTTTATTCTACCTGTAGTACATATCAATTTTCAATCCTATATTTCAAAACTACAACATGATATTTCACAAGACATATCAACCCTATAAACTAAGGGATTTACATTTACTACTTTTCATTTATCAAATTACCCTTTTAAAGGTGTAGTTGACCATTACAAAATGTTCATTATAGTCATCCTGCCTCTTTTCATACATGTATAGCTTACATTTTTAATTTTTCCACATCCATGTATGTTTCTATTTCTTTTTATGTTGAAGAATATTTCAGTTGTAGATAGTATTACTTTTTATAAATGTGTTCAACTTCTTTAAAGTCATCCTGCCTCTTTTTATACAGGTATAGCTTACAATTTTCATTTTCTGACATCCATGTATGTGTGTATTTATTTTAATGTTGAAAAAGATTTCAATTGCAGGTAGACTTAGTGCCTATAAATGTGTTCAACTTCATTACAGTCATCCTGCCTCTTTTCATGTAGCTATAGATTACATTTTTCATTTTCGCACATCCATGTATGTGTGTATTTCTGTTTGTGTTAAAGGAGACTTCAGTTACAGGAAGTCTTACTACATCTAAATGTGATGAAATTCATTACAGTGATTATACCTATTTTCATGCAGGTATAGATTACATTTTTCATTTTCCCACATGGATGTATATGGGTATATTTGTTTATATTGAAGTAGATTTCAGTTGTAGGCGGTCTTACTACCTCTAAATGTGTTCAACTTCATTACAGTCATCCTGCCTCTTTTTATCCAGGAATATCTTACCTTTTTTATTTTCCCAGATCCATCTATGTCTATATTTATGTTTATGTTGAAGCGTATTTCAGTTCCAAGCAGTCTTACTACCTCTAAATGTTTTCAACTTCATTATTGTGATCCTTCCTCTTTTCATGCTGGTATAGCTTACATTTTTCATTTTCCCACATCCATGTATATGTTTATTTCTGTTTATGTTGAAGCAGATTTCCATTGTAGGAAGTCTTACTACCTCTAAATGTGTTCAATTTCATTAGTGTCATCATGCCTCTTGTTATGCCGATAAAACTGACATTTTTCATTTTCCCACATCCATTTATGTGTGTATTTCTATTTATATTGAAGCAGATTTCAGTTGAAGATAGTATTAGTGCCTCTAAATCTTTTCAACATCATTACAGTCATCCTGCCTCTTTTCATACAAGTATTTCTTAAATTTTTCATTTTCCCACATCCATGTATCTGTGTATTTCTATTTATGTTGAAGCATATTTCAGTTGTAGTCATGCTTACTATCTCTAAATGTGTTCAACTTCATTACTATCATCCTACCTCTTTTCATGCAGGTATAACTTACATTTTTCTTTTTCATAACTATCCTAGTTTTTATTTAATCATTTTTTTTATTTGAAATGTGTCCATTAATTATTGTTGTTTGTTTTCTCCAATTTTTAAAATGTAATCGGACCAAGGTCCTATTTATTGAGAATTAGATAATTTTATTCAATTATATTTCTATTATTCGTTTGTTTTAGAATAAATGGTCTCAATTATATTTTTTCCTGGACATTTTTCACTTACGAAGATTGAATTAGTGACTTACTTTCACCACCGTCAAAATGAAGAAAGACTTCCTTGGTACTGTAACATGGTATGACATTCAAATCATTATAAAACTTTCTTTCATAAACATCATTAATTTCAAAGTAACATATGATAATTTTTTTTAATGAAAACTTTCTAAATGATTGTGATTGAAATGAACATATCATGTTAATAAAAATTATGGAAAAGTTTTTAATAGGAAGAAATTTTTATTTATCTTCAACCCTGATCATTCATTAATGGAATTGTTTTTGTTTAAGGGGTAGGATAATAGGTTTTGATTGACTAAATTGTTTCCAAATGACAGGAATTAGGAGTAAAATCATGGGGCTAACTTTTTTTTACTTAAAACTTCTTCATTCAAACTCAGGGAATGATAGAAAAAGAGATCCTTTCTTATTATTCCCCCTCTCCATCCCATCATTCAATGTATACATGTATCCAACTTCACTTTTCCACAAACCTTCTCTACTAATAACTGTTGATTGATTCAGTTCCTATTTATTGATGTCCATTGTGTTGTTACCAGTGATTCTCTTTGTAGTTCAGTTTGGTGATTCCAAGGGTCTCGTGTGTTTCCAATTCATGTTCTGTAATTGACATTTTATTTACCCGGGTTACTCCCATTGGGAGTTAACTGTTCAATGATGTTTTTATTGGACTCCATGTTATAAGGAAATGAATAATAAAGAAGATAAAATAATTGAACATGTCTCTTAGAAAAGCTCCATTTTTAATAAAAACATGGGTTTCATATTCAAATTAGATTGTAATAATAATGGAATATCAATTTTATTATAGGTTTTTTATTTTTATTATAACCGGGGGTTGAAGTGAATGCCTTTATTTTTTTTGAAATAGAAGGTCTCTTGCTAATCCAGTGGTTCTCCACAAGAACTCCTGAGTTTCCCCCTAAAAATAGAAGTTAATGAAATCAAACTTGTCTCCATCTCGACCATAATTCTGGAGCTGCCTCCTTGAAAGGTACATAGCTTTTTTGGGTTCTTAATTACCGTGTAATATTCATCCAAGTTGAAGTTTCCAAAGAACGCTTTCAAAAAGTGGAAGAATACATATCACTATGAAGAACTCAGTACTTTTTCATTCCTACAACCTCCTACATCGAGGAGGTTATGTGATATTTCCTTTATATTTTGCAATATGTTAATATCTCAACTTTTATTTTTATAGTCCTTATTTCTTGTCATTTCACATAATAGGGGATCAATGGATGTTTTCAAAAAATCAAGTATTTCCATGATAATTGTGAAAATTGTTATAATAAGCCACTATATGGTTGGTGTGGAGCGATTTAGTGGCAACTTCAGAGGTTGAAATATCAAGATTCAAATATTATATTGCTTACCAACTAATCAAAGGATGAGGAGAACCCAAAATATTGAGTTTAAAGAATAGTTGGTGACTGATGGACTGTACATCTTCTACTTGCTAGAAAATTACACCATATCTAAACACCAGGAGGTCTCTTTTTATTGATGAATTTTTTTCATTATGTATTATAATTAATACTCTACACAACCCATATTGTTTATTATAACAACTCTTCTTTATGTAATTTCTCTTTCACTTTTTGTTTCACCATATGAAATATTGTTTTCCTAAATCTAGTTGATTTTAAAACGAGGTATCCATCGTCAAAAAATATAAATTTCTTCACTTTAAAATTAATGTATCTTTTTTGACCTATTTTAATGTTGTATCCATATTTTAGTCACTTCTATTTGAATATTATGCACCACTTATTTGTGATTAAAATACATTCAACCTTATTGTTTCTTCTTAACTTTTAAAAATAGTACTCTCTCATTAAAAAAAATAATTTCATATCACTATACATGTGCATGATGAGTACTAGTTAATGGTATTATTATTATTCTATAATAATTATATCACATTTTTGTTCTTAATTTTCATTCTTTGGGAGTATTATAATGTTGTTTGTGTGTACAACAAACTACCACCTCGCGAAGTGATGTGATTCATTCAAGATTAACATGGATGGTAATAAGGATGGTTTTAATGAAAATATTTTATATATATGACATTAAAATGATTTTAGTATGTAAATATATTCATTACCATTATTTCTTCCTTTACATATGGAAAATAGAAAAAAAATTCATGCATACATATGACATACCATCTCCATGAAGGATGTATTTCATTTTCTATCTCTACCTTTAATAGATCACTAAAAAGACATGTATACTTAATATATATGATATTTATATCATTGTTAAAATTATTTATGTTATTTAATCATTATCAAATTAAGAGGACCAAAAATAAAAAATAAAAACATCCATGAAAAACAAATCATTTATTGCATAGAACATGACTTTAACAAGGAATTGTTAATAAATGGGTAATAAAATGTCATAATTATATCATATATAGTAAGATATATATATATATATATCTATGTGTGTGTGTGTGGTTGTTTAATTGATTTATATATCTTATATCAATTATATAGGTGGTTAGAACTTGTTTGAAGGAAGTGGAGACTTATGTTATGGGATTTCTGTCTTGCTTTTATTTTTCTATGAGACACATTCCATATTCACCACGTGTTTCTTTTATGTGGTGTATATTTACTACACATGAGTGTATTTTATGATTATTATCCTTAAATTTATATTTATTTACATATCTATTTGAGTATATCTATTTCATTAGGTTTACGGTTCAAATGTTACCAAAGTGGTAAGGGATTTTTTGTCTCAAATTGTATTCTTTCAGACACAATTTATGCTATGAACCTATCTTCGTATATGATGTGTGTATGTTGACCATTTTACATGTTACATCATTAATATACTTATTTTATTGAAATTATATCTTTAATTTATTGTTATTATTTCATGGGTATTATGATTCAATGTTACCAAAGCAGTAAGAGTTATAGGTTACAATCTCATTGTTTATCATAATTGTTTGTGATTATGCTTCCAATGATGAAATATTAAAATCCATATCTCAAAAAACACATTTATTTTATTATACTATGGTTATATCAGGAGAATAAAAATTTTTCATTAATTTTCTCTTTCTTTATGTACTCAATATTCAAAAATATTTTTTTATGAAAAAAAATTTATTTCTCTCTTTAGTCGAAAACCATTTTTCTTCTAAAAACATGTTTTTAAAATAATCTAAATTATTAATTAAATAAATTTTTACCCATGATTTACTTTTTTAAAAAAATTTAAAAGAATCTTCATGTTGTTTTCCAAACAATACATGTTTTTATTTTATAGAAAATGTTAAAGGAATCTTTGTTTTAACATATACGACATGAAGGTTATTTTCCACCATCATGACCAAATAATTTTTTTAAAGTTTAATTTATAATTATCAAATTATATTTTCATGAAAAAAATTATTTCCAAAATGTTTTATAAATTTGCAGTTTTAATTTTTTTTTCTAATTGCGAAGGCTATATTCCTAAAGAAATATTTCAATTGATCTTTCAAAATAATTTTCCATCTAAGATGACATCCTTTGATGTTACTTATGATTTTTGGTGGATAATATTTAATGGTATTATCCTTATTATTTATTTTTATGGTTAATGTTTATATCGATTAAATGTTTATGAAACCCATTTATTTTTCATGGGTTATGTTATTGTGAATTGATGAAATATTTATGAATCTAATTTTATTTAAAAGGGTTATAATGTAATTTATGATGATTTTTTATGATATTATGGTGCACATAAGTATAGTTTTCATTATGAGATAGGTGGGATATATATATCTAGAGTGACCCATGATTAACATACATGGATATTACATTATTTAAGAGGAATATTTAGTACATTAAAAAATTACATGTCGGGGACCAAAATAGTTTAGTGTATTTGTATACATGGAACACAATATTCTAACATGGTGAATGATCTTAAATATTTTCCCTAAAGATATTCCCATTTTTTACTCCTAATTTATGACAAAACTACTATTTATTACAAACTTAAACATGATTTATTACATAAACATGCATGTAATACAACTCTGAGGATCAAGAGGCCTAGTGTATTGTGAAATTACGAACATTAAATAACAACTTGGTACATAAAACCCAACATCTTTATTGAAAACTTATTTTACATGACCATAATATTTCGTTGTACTTAGCATTGTATGGGATAACCTGATGAAATTCATAAGAAAAGGGTGAGATACAAATCCTAGTAAGTGAGTAAATAAGTAATAACATGAAGAATATAGTACATGTTAGGTAATAGTTATATAAATATAGAACAAGAGAAACATGAACATAAAGGTGTGATATAGCATGATTATAATAACATGGAAATGTGGAAACAACATTAAACATGTTATTAGAATAATCCAAGGCTCATTTCACATGGATCATGAGTAAACCCTCACTGAACATGAATTAGAATGAGTAAAACTTCATTCCAATTGACGTATCATGATACTAATCTTTACCTAATGAATTGGAATTCTATTAGGGTGCACCCTTCTTAATCATTTCATTTCATGCATCAGTGTGCCATATGGATCATACAACATGGAATCATTCAACATCATCATTTATTCCACAATAAATGAATTTGAAATACATACATGTAACTATATAATTGATAATTTAATTTGTGTAAAGTTTAATACCCTTGATAGAGAAATGATCAAGGTATTCACTACATGATGACTTTGGCATGAAAAATCGCGGTGCAAATTTGGCAGCATAACGACGGGACATAAGAATTCATAAAAAATGGTTGATGAGAGAGAAAATGGAATCTGATTATATTTACATGAAATGGAAAATAATGGGGTCATATATAAACATGTCCCAACATATGTAATGGAATTTAGATACATAATATAAAATAATTTATTTAATGTAATTGTGGAGAGAGAAATCCATTACGAAATTTCGACCCTGTAACGGGTGTACATGGTAGGAATTAATGAGATATAAAGGGATATATATTAATTAAAGAACAAGGATGGTAGTATAGGTGAGGTGAAAAATCATACCTCAACATTTTTAACTGAAAATAAAAGGGCAAAACAACATAATAAAATTTAGACTAAAATCAGAAAGGAAGAAATCCCTTATAGAATTTTGGACTAGTAACTGATGTACATGGGAGGGATTAATGAGATATAAAGAGGTCTCTCATCATTAAAAAATATTTAGGGCAGTATGGGGTAGGTTAAAAATAAAACCCCAATATTTTCAATTAAATTTACAAGGGTATAAAAACATAAAGAACATTGGACAAAAATGATAAAGGAAGGAATATCTTACATTGAAGTGTGATCCCAAAAGAATTGGGAGGGGATTGAGAGAGGATTATTGGGTGAATGGGGTGCCTTGGGAGGATTTTAGAGAGAGGAGGGACGGTTAAGGACGTGCTACAAGGGTTTTCAGTGAAGAGAGGTTAAAGCATGGGTGAGTTCATATAGGAAAAGAGAGGGAATTATTTATTATTTAGGTTTTGGGCACTACACATTAAACCAATCAAAATCACAAACAAAACATTGGTTTTTCCCATGGTTTTTGTAAAAGAGATGTTGAAAACATTATTTTATAAGTCCAATATCCTAACTTATTAAAATATTAGTCTTGCTTATGTGGATGTGAGTCACAATCTCAAGGAAATAATTTTAAAATGTTAAAATATTTTTCATGTCTTCAAGGGTCCTCTAAGGCAATATAAATTTAATAAAAAAAATATAAAATCACATTATTTTTAAGGTAATACATATATTGGACTAATATTCCTTTTAAAGTATTTTATTAAATCACTATTGGTTCATTATGATGTCATAAAACACATTATATATTTATACAGTATTTATTTTTTACCCAAAAATTCAACTGTCTCAGAAAATTATGAAGAATTCGCCGTTTGATAATTTTGAAATAATGATTTCAAAAATAATATTTATTTTATCAAAATAATTTTCCAAATAATTGAAATTTTACTTTTAAAATAAAAACTAACATTTACTGAAAATTGATGAGTTTTGAAAAAAATTGTTTTTTAAACCTTAATAAAAAGTAATTTTGACTTAATAAATAATATATATTCATTTATTATTCATAAAACTAATTTGATAATAACATTTTATTAAAATATTAATTATTTCAAAAATTCATTAATTCATCAAAAGAAATTTTTTAATTAAAATTAAATTTCTTTTTTATCATATAAAAATATTATTCTTATCAAGCTGAATACATAATCTTTTATAGAGTAAAAACAATAAATATAATCATATTTTATAACAAAAAGAAAATTTCCTATAAAAATATTATAATAAAAATATTAATAAAAACATAGTTTAATATAATAATTTATATATTTCAAAAAATTACCATTTTACCCGAAAAGTCAATTAATCTAATTCATTATATATTTATGAAAAAACTATTTTCATAAAGGAAATTATGGAATAAGAATTTTATTTATAAAAGGGATTACACAAAATGTAACTAATTCCTTATTACATAATAACATATTACACCTACATAATACCTAAGGGTATGGTTTTCGGTTGTGAAAAACTCTACGGGCAGCTCAGATAACATCACTCTGGTGGTAATCTCTATTAATTTACACTTCTCTCGAAGGTTATTCTGTTCAAGCTTAACGTGTTGAATCTCAACATTGGATTAGTCCAGAGAAAAGATCAGGGATGCTACCTTCTTCACGAGCTCTGACAAATGGGCTTCATATTGAGAAATTCTATTGGATGGGGTCATCGCTTCCTTTGTCCGAGTAAATTGGATTTGATAAAACCTTATATTTTTACTAATCATGTGATCACTATTCAATGGCTATATTAGCAATGGTAAAAACAATTAATAGTATTTTGAAGTCCAAAAACATAAAACCAAAGAATTGCATATTTTATATAACCATTTTACATAATAATACATTAAATTATATCAAGAGTAACATTCATTAATAAAATTTTGGGTCATTACAATATTCCCTCTGTAAGAAACTTCACCCTCAAAATTTCAGTTTCTTGCACTAAAACAGATGTGGGTAACTCCGCCTCATCACTTCCTCCGGTTCCCACACTACTACTTCAAACTAGAGGTCTCTCTACAATACTTTCATGATGGGATTTGTATTATTTCGTAGAATTGTTTCCCTATGATCTAAGATCATCACCGGATAATCTTCATAGGAGAGGTCATTATCCAATGGTACCACCTCGGAATTAAGTACATGTGATGGTTCAGATTTATAATTCCTCAAGTGTGATACATGGAATACATCATGTGCTTGAGATAGGTTTAGTGGTAGATCTAGTCTATAGGCCACTGCGTCAATGTGATTAATGATATCAAAAAGGTCTATGTACCTTGGATTAATCTTTCTCTTCTTACCAAATCTCATAAATATTTTCCACGATGATATGTGGATGAATACAATGTCTCCAACATCAAAAAAAAAGTCTCGTTGATGATTATAAGCATAGATCTTTTGTCGACTCTAGGTGTAGAGACCCGAAGCTTATCGTACATTGACATTACATTAATTTTGCGGAATACTTAGTACATAACAAAAAACACACACACAAGGATCGTAATAGTTTAGTGTCTTTGGAAACTCGGAATATAATCTTCTAATCCTGGTGAAAGATCTTCAACATCTCCCATAAAGATCTTCTTTTTTTTTTACCTAAAACCTTTCTTTATATCCTGGGGAAAAGAAAACATAAAAGGGTGAGCTCAAATGCTCAGTAAGGGTAAACAAAAGAAATATCAATCACATAATTTTCATAAGAACATAACATTTTTGGAAATCTTAACCTGCAAAAGAGAGCATAATTTCATAACATGGGATAAATAATAGTAGTGAAATGAAATCATAACATAAAACATTACTCATTGTGGCATACACACATAATCATATAGAATCATTTCTTGTTAGTCAAGACTCATTGCCAAGACTATCTTAGTGGACAAAGTCCCTTTCTGAATCGAGTAATCCTCGTTTCAGTCCTGTTTCACTGAACCGGTATAACCTACCATTCCAGCCATGTCTATCTCATGAGATATAAAATCTTTACCCAATACATTGGAGGGAGATATAGGTCCCACCCATATCTTAATGAATCCTTTCTTATGTGTGCCACAAAATCATAAATCATACATCATTGCATAACCCATGTAATAAAAATGGGATTCTTAAACAACATGACATCATAAAACCATTCATATAAGATAAAGGAATTCATAAACATAATTCCATCACAACATAGTCAAATCAATGTAAAAATATGGATAGAAACAGAACCCTTTATTATCTTATATGGAAAATAATTTTGATAAAACACTTGAATTGAATTCTTGAGGAAAATATCCTTTCTTCTTCAAAAACATTTTTCCTTTCATAACATGTCATACAACTTTAAAATAAAAGAAGTTGATTAAAAATAAACTTGAAAACTTGTAATGGAAGCTTCTTTGAAGTAATGTTTTAAAAATCCATTCATGCCGTATAAGTTAAAAAAAACATTCTTCGTACTTTTGTCGGAAAAGTCTAAAAGTACCTCGTACGGAAAAACGACAAAAGATTCCTTTCATATTCTTTACCAAAAACTCACCTAAGGGTAAAATTGGATTTAAACTATTTCAAGTGGATGGAAACAATATTACATATTGATGGAACATGGATGTGGATGATAAAATACACCCCAGTAAATACTTACGAATAAACAATCTCGGATAAAAATGAGATTGTGATATTTCCCTTACCTTAGGTCCGACTTGCTTTGTAAGTGTCCGAACCTCCTGTATAATGATTTAAATCATGTTATTGACTTATTACAGAATCATATTCATTGTTATGATATCATATATGGTTCACTTATGACATTATATTACCCGTTCTTTTGTAAATTCTATGTTAAAGAAGCGTTTTGGGTAAAATCGTTTCGTTTATCTTAGGTGTTTTGACTTGTTGTTCTTGACATAATTATTACTTATATCATGATTTACTTACTTCCAGAATATAAAATATGATTTATATATCATATATATTCAGTATATATATATATATATAATAGATAGATAAATAAAATGAAAAACACCGTTCATGGAGACGGTAGTCCGTACGTACGCATGAACGCTGTTTTACTTTCCTTATTGTCTTGAAATGGAAGTAAGTGGATGACATACATATTTATATATACATAAATCCAGTAGCTTTATAATGTCATATATTTCATTATTATTTCTTATATATACATTATAATCATTCTTAAATGGTTAACATGGAGAATGAATCTCATCGCGTTGTGGAGACGGTAGTCCGTACGTACGCACGAGCGATGATATCATTTCCATAAATATTGAACTGAATTGAAGTGGATTATACAATATATCAGAATCAATATGATGTTGTAATAACTATGTATAGTTATTCTTTACACCATTATACCCATCCATGTAAGGTGGTGGTGGAAAATAGATTACACCACGGCGTGGAGACGGTATTCCGTACGTACGCACGCGCGGTGATTTCTTTTTCCGTAGGATGGATAGATGGTGAAATAGGGTTGTTTCATACTTATAATAACATATCAGTATATGAGTTATACTGATGTTATTACTTCATAATGAAACAACCTAAGGAGAAGAAGTGGAAGAAGAAATAAAGATGAAAGAATTGGTAACGGTAATTACCTCTTCTTTGAAGCGCCTTTTGGAGACCTCCTCTTAGGGAACTAAAATTGGTCTTTGAGTAAGACCATAACCTCTAGGATGTTTCTAGGGAAGTGGAGAAGAGATTTTGGCAGGGGTTGGCCGAGCTTGAGTGCTCAAATTGGTGTGAGGAGGAGGGGGAGGAGGTGTCCTTTTATAAGGGAGGAGAGGGGCACCTTAGGAATATCTCAAAATATTATTTTATATTAAAGTCAAAATCGGTTTATAATGGTTCCAAAGGGTCTTATTTCGAAGATAAAGTGTGGATGGGTCGAAATCCTATCAACCAATAGGATTTAGACAAGTTTAGGGTATTATTTTAACCTTATCAATTAGATTTAACTCTAAGTTAAATAATTTAACTTTTACCGTGTCTTTTTGTTTTCTTTCACTATATGGTTAATAAACTTACTATAACATGCCAAACGAACCCCAAATTGTATATTATTAATACATATATCCGTATCTAAGTCATATGGCCGAACCTTAGATTTTTAGGAATAAAATAACAATTAATAATATAATATTTGATTTAAAAACTATTTTGTGTCAATTTTGACACTATTTGATATATGATTTTTGTGAAAGTCATAACAGAATTATATGTTCTAACCAAGTTTATTAAATCAACACTAATATATCATAGTAACCTAGAAAATTAGTGGAATTCATAAAAAGTCTTAAATTACATTTATTTTGGTATTTATATTATCAATTATGTCAATATTTCATTAATAAGATAATTACTGCATCATTTTTGTGTCATAAATAAATTATATTATTTGATGTCTAAAAATTACAAATAAAATACCATCATGTAGAAAATCCTTTTAGCTTTCTAATGAATATTTATAGTCGAATTTATCTTATGTATAACCCCATATTAAAAATGATTTACTTATTAAACTTTGATTTTAACTATTTTAACCCTTCTTTAAATAAATTAATAATAAATGTCCTAATCTAATCCAAGTGGGCCTAAATGGTCATATTTTATTCCTAAGTTTGTTTTTGGTCGAATTACACTTTTCCAATAGAATTAGGACATGTGTTAGGGTAATATTAATATCATATTTACCCTTAGTTACCTTATTTACTATTAACCATGGTAAAAAAGTAAAAAGTTACTATTCACCAAAAAATTATTTTCATCTCATTGAACCACATTTTAGTCCTTGATATTAACCGTGTCTCTCGGATTTTTGAAATTCCATTCACAGAAGCGGTAAAATTAAGTTTTATGCAAAATTCAGTTTTTAACCTACCACTTAGTAGTTTCACTATTCATCAAAAATTGATGTTTTTCAGAACAATGCCAAAATTTCATCCTAAGCTATGTTTCATATTCCAAATTCAAAAATGAAGTCTATTTTACCAAATTCATAACATAAAAGTTGCATTAATTAATTTTATAATTAAATCCCGCTGTTAAAACAAATAGCGTGTTTTTAAGAAACAATATCTATCAAAAGATTGACACTTGTTTATGTCTAGTTTAAATGTGAAACTACATCCAATGACCAACATTGTATTAAATTGTAAAAATATATTCTAAATATACTTTAAAACCACTCAAATTAATGATTTATCACTATTAATTATTTCGATTAAAAAAGTTGTTTTTAATTATAATTTAGTAATTTTTACTATTCATCAGAATATGAAAGTTATCCGAAAAGTACCAAAATTTCACCTTAGGCTAAATTCGATACTCCGAATCCAAAAATAAAGTTCATTTTGAAAAATAAGATTTACTGGATTTCAAAAAGTGGTAATTACTATTCATAACGGCTAGTTTTAATAATATTTTTATAGCATATCGTTGTTTAGTGAAACTCGGTATTGCGTATTACACACGCTATCGAGGAAGGTCGCGATTGCGTGTAATGCAAGGCAAGTCAAGGATGCGTGTTGTGCAAGCTCCTTTTTGTGTAGCGTACAACACAAGACATTAATAAAATTAAAAAGAATATTTTTTATAAAATCTTGGGCTGTTACATTCTACCCCCGTTAAAATGAATTTCGCCCTCGAAATTCGTCGGGGTTATAAATGGTTTACTATTCGAAAGTTTCTTTAATAGAAACCCACATCGTAAAAAGGAATATCAAAAAAAATCTTTAAAAACAAAAGTATGAAACGTAACGGTTACCCAAATAAACCAATCACTGGGTTTCCACATAGGTGAAAATATGGATATGGAAGAGAAATCTAACCATCATGTTCTGATGGAGAGTGGTAGAGAACATGGCTATGGAAAATCCAGTAATCACAAATCCATATATTTGTGATGATACAAGGTACCATCTGATTCATCAGGTATAAGATCACTAGGACAACATTTTTGGTTTTCAAGATCGTTTCCCTAAAGTTAAATAATTAGAATAAATACGTACTTTATTTTGGTACAATCTCACTGTTGTTCGTGCCTTGAACAATTTCCACTTCATCTCTTAAATAAATGAAGTTGAATTTGTTATTCATGAAGTGTTAGCAGATTATGTGATAGAATGACGGGTCATTCCATCTGTCTCAAACAAAAGGTTAGCAAAAATTATATACATAAGTCGGTCTATAGTGAGATTAATCATATATGGTTCCTAAAATGGACTTTATACTTCATATATCATACTGATTAATATAATAAAACTAGTTTCTAATAAACCGGGACTTCCTGTAGGCCAGTGGTAGGCGATAAAAGCCAGTCGCACTTCGGTTGTGGGTTCGATTTCCACAGCCTTGTCCGACGCGATGGGATGTCGCCCGTCCTGCAGGTTTTCCTTTTCTAAAACTATATTACTATAACATCCCATCAATAATATCGAAAATCTTCTATCCTTAAACAATACTAACTTATGTCCAACATAATCCAGTCTAATCTTTAGGCTTATACATAATACTGCAGTCCACTCTCATAATATAGTGACAACGATTACCAGAGATTTAATACTGTCGTTGATCCCCACATATCATAAGATATGTCTTGTTGGTCACATTCCAAACATTCAAAGTCCTTAATTGTGTATTCTCTTGAATACCTTAGTGAAAACATGAGTGCAGTTAAAAGTTAACACTTTCCACATACCAAAATCCTCGAAATTCTATATACTCAAACCATGATATCACTTAGTTCTTATATCAATCATGAGCTCATGAATACTATCAAACATTTAATTTTCTCCTTATCCCTTCATTATGCGCATATCATCTACATTCCAAAAATATCTGAATAACCTTTCATGGATAGTGGTACCATTAATCATACACTTTCATAACTCAAGGAAAGACAACAGTGTAACAATCCTCAGATGTCTCTTTATTCCATAGTACCATGAGATTTCTTATACAACATTACACATGATAATCATGTAATCATTCCACAACATTCTTAAACCATTGACCGAGCTTCAACAATTCTTTCATCTCACATATCATTTGTAGTCTCTTCATCATCATCCACATAAATACTACCCATATGACCATACTGATTCTCTTCATGAGTCTTTCCCTTAGGGCATTTGTTTGCATAATGCCCATACATTCCACATTTAAAACACTTAACCATTTTTGATGTCGTAGCAATACCATTATCCTCATCCATGGTGTTAACCGACCCTTTTCCTTTGCACTTACATGCTTTGTGTCCTTCTTTTCCACACCCAAAGCATCTTCCAGTTCCCTTGAAACATTCTCCATGATGCCTCTTCCCACATGATTTACATAGGGGAAATTGAACTTTCTTTCCTCTATGATCTTCATGGAACTCCATCTTTCTCTTATTAGTCGAGTCAGGAAACTTACCAAATTTTACTTTATTGATCATGTTGTGAGATTGCTGATTCGGCATAATAATGATGTTTGGACATCCAAATCCCATTTCATTTGGTTGCTCAAGAAGAATATCATTCCATTGTCCATCATATCCTCCATTATTGTGAATCATCTTGTTTCCAGCCATTTTCTAAAACCCAAACAGAATAGTGTTAGATGCAAAAATCGTAATAAAGGGGGAGTAACTTAAATATCTATCATCTTTGGTTTTATCTAATATCTTTACCATAGTTCTAGAACTATATCCTATACGTATACTTATCCTTAGGGGCATCCCTAGACATACCTTAGAAATATCTCTAGGGATCTTACTAACGTTTTCGCGTCCTAGTTTCCAAAGGTTGACTAAACCATTCCTCTGATACCAACTGTAGAGACCCGAAGCTTATCGTACATTGACATTACATTACTTTTGCGGAATACTTAGTACATAACAAAAAACACACACACAAGGATCGTAATAGTTTAGTGTCTTTGGAAACTCGGAATATAATCTTCTAATCCTGGTGAAAGATCTTCAACATCTCCCATAATGATCTTCTTTTTTTTTTACCTAAAACCTTTCTTTATATCCTGGGGAAAAGAAAACATAAAAGGGTGAGCTCAAATGCTCAGTAAGGGTAAACAAAAGAAATATCAATCACATAATTTTCATAAGAACATAACATTTTTGGAAATCTTAACCTGCAAAAGAGAGCATAATTTCATAACATGGGATAAATCATAGTAGTGAAATGAAATCATAACATAAAACATTACTCATTGTGGCATACACACATAATCATAGAGAATCATTTCTTGTTAGTCAAGACTCATTTCCAAGACTATCTTAGTGGACAAAGTCCCTTTCTGAATCGAGTAATCCTCGTTTCAGTCCTGTTTCACTGAACCGGTATAACCTACCATTCCAGCCATGTCTATCTCATGAGATATAAAATCTTTACCCAATGCATTGGAGGGAGATATAGGTCCCACCCATCTCTTAATGAATCCTTTCTTATGTGTGCCACAAAATCATAAATCATACATCATTGCATAACCCATGTAAAAAAAATGGGATTCTTAAACAACATGACATCATAAAACCATTCATATAAGATAAAGAAATTCATAAACATAATTCCATCACAACATAGTCAAATCAATGTAAAAATATGGATAGAAACAGAACCCTTTATTATCTTATATTGAAAATAATTTTGATAAAACACTTGAATTGAATTCTTGAGGAAAATATCCTTTCTTCTTCAAAAACATTTTTCCTTTCATAACATGTCATACAACTTTAAAATAAAAGAAGTTGATTAAAAATAAACTTGAAAACTTGTAAAGGAAGCTTCATTGAAGTAATGTTTTAAAAATCCATTCATGCCGTATAAGTTAAAAAAAACATTCTTCGTACTTTTGTCGGAAAAGTCTAAAAGTACCTCGTACGGAAAAACGACAAAAGATTCCTTTCATATTCTTTACCAAAAACTCACCTAAGGGTAAAATTGGATTTAAACTATTTCAAGTGGATGGAAACAATATTACATATTGAGGGAACATGGATGTGGATGATAAAATACACCCCAGTAAATACTTACGAATAAACAATCTCGGATAAAAATGAGATTGTGATATTTCCCTTACCTTAGGTCCGACTTGCTTTGTAAGTGTCCGAACCTCCTGTATAATGATTTAAATCATGTTATTGACTTATTACAGAATCATATTCATTGTTATGATATCATATATGGTTCACTTATGACATTATATTACCCGTTCTTTTGTAAATTCTATGTTAAAGAAGCGTTTTGGGTAAAATCGTTTCGTTTATCTTAGGTGTTTTGACTTGTTGTTCTTGACATCATTATTACTTATATCATGATTTACTTACTTCCAGAATATAAAATATGATTTATATATCATATATATTCAGTATATATATATATATAATAGATAGATAAATAAAATGAAAAACACCGTTCATGGAGACGGTAGTCCGTACGTACGCATGAACGCTGTTTTACTTTCCTTATTGTCTTGAAATGGAAGTAAGTGGATGACATACATATGTATATATACATAAATCCAGTAGCTTTATAATGTCATATATTTCATTATTATTTCTTATATATACATTATAATCATTCTTAAATGGTTAACATGGAGAATGAATCTCATCGCGTCGTGGAGACGGTAGTCCGTACGTGCGCACGAGCGATGATATCATTTCCATAAATATTGAACTGAATTGAAGTGGATTATAAAATATATCAGAATCAATATGATGTTGTAATAACTATGTATAGTTATTATTTACACCATTATACCCATCCATGTAAGGTGGTGGTGGAAAATAGATTACACCACGGCGTGGAGACTGTATTCCGTACGTACGCACGCGCGGTGATTTCTTTTTCCGTAGGATGGATAGATGGTGAAATAGGGTTGTTTCATACTTATAATAACATATCAGTATATGAGTTATACTGATGTTATTACTTCATAATGAAACAACCTATGGAGAAGAAGTGGAAGAAGAAATAAAGATGAAAGAATTGTTAACGGTAATTACCTCTTCTTTGAAGCGCCTTTTGGAGACCTCCTATTAGGGAACTAAAATTGGTCTTTGAGTAAGACCAGAACCTCTAGGATGTTGCTAGGGAAGTGGAGAAGATATTTTGGCAGGGTTTGGCCGAGCTTGAGTGCTCAAATTGGTGTGTGGAGGAGGGGGAGGAGGTGTCCTTTTATAAGGGAGGAGAGGGGCACCTTAGGAATATCTCAAAATATTATTTTATATTAAAGTCAAAATCGGTTTATAATGGTTACAAAGGGTCTTATTTCGAAGCTAAAGTGGGGATGGGTCGAAATCCTATCAACCAATAGGATTTAGACAAGTTTAGAGTATTATTTTAACCTTATCAATTAGATTTAACTCTAAGTTAAATAATTTAACTTTTACCGTGTCTTTTTGTTTTCTTTCACTATATGGTTAATAAACTTACTATAACATGCCAAACGAACCCCAAATTGTATATTATTAATACATATATCCTTATCTAAGTCATTTGGCCGAACCTTAGATTTTTAGGAATAAAATAACAATTAATAATATAATATTTGATTTAAAAACTATTTTGTGTCAATTTTGACACTATTTGATATATGATTTTTGTGAAAGTCATAACAGAATTATATGTTCTAAACAAGTTGATTAAATCAACACTAATATATCATAGTAACCTAGAAAATTAGTGGAATTCATAAAAAGTCTTAAATTACATTTATTTTGGTATTTATATTATCAATTATGTCAATATTTCATTAATAAGATAATTACTGCATCATTTTTGTGTCATAAATAAATTATATTATTTGATGTCTAAAAATTACAAATAAAATACCATCATGTAGGAAATTTTTTTAGCTTTCTAATGAATATTTATAGTCGAATTTATCTTATGTATAACCCCATATTAAAAATGATTTACTTATTAAACTTTGATTTTAACTATTTTAACCCTTCTTTAAATAAATTAATAATAAATGTCCTAATCTAATCCAAGTGGGCCTAAATGGTCATATTTTATTCCTAAGTTTGTTTTTGGTCGAATTACACTTGTCCAATATAATTAGGACATGTGTTAGGGTAATATTAATATCATATTTACCCTTAGTTACCTTATTTACTATTAACCGTGGTAAAAAAGTAAAAAGTTACTATTCACCAAAAAATTATTTTCATCTCATTGAACCACATTTTAGTCCTTGATATTAACCGTGTCTCTCGGATTTTCGAAATTCCATTCACAGAAGCGGTAAAATTATGTTTTATGCAAAATTCAGTTTTTAACCTACCACTTAGTAGTTTCACTATTCATCAAAAATTGATGTTTTTCAGAACAATGCCAAAATTTCATCCTACGCTATATTTCATATTCCAAATTCAAAAATGAAGTCTATTTTACCAAATTCATAACATAAAAGTTGCATTAATTAATTTTATAATTAAATCCCGCTGTTAAAACAAATAGCGTGTTTTTAAGAAACAATATATATCAAAAGATTGACACTTGTTTATGTCTAGTTTAAATGTGAAACTACATCCAATGACCAACATTGTATTAAATTGTAAAAATATATTCTAAATATACTTTAAAACCACTCAAATTAATGATTTATCACTATTAATTATTTCGATTAAAAAAGTTGTTTTTAATTATAATTTAGTAATTTTTACTATTCATCAGAATATGAAAGTTATCCGAAAAGTACCAAAATTTCACCTTAGGCTAAATTCGATACTCCGAATCCAAAAATAAAGTTCATTTTGAAAAATAAGATTTACTGGATTTCAAAAAGTGGTTATTACTATTCATAACGGCTAGTTTTAATAATATTTTTATAGCATATCGTTGTTTAGTGAAACTCGGTATTGCGTATTACACACGCTATCGAGGAAGGTCGCGATTGCGTGTAATGCAAGGCAAGTCAAGGATGCGTGTTGTGTAAGCTCCTTTTGGTGTAGCGTACAACACAAGACATTAATAAAATTAAAAAGAATATTTTTTATAAAATCTTGGGCTGTTACACTAGGTATCATTAATTTGGTAGGGGATAGTCTTAACCTTATCCACCATTTATTTTACCATTTCTAGAACTAGGAGTTTTCACTCCCTAACTTCATCACTACATGTTGGTGTTCTACAGATCTTCCCATAAATGGATTCATAAGGAGCCATTTGGATTCTTGAGTGGAAACTGTTATTGTAAGAGAACTCAAACAGAGGGACATGTTGATCCCATACTTCTTTGAATTCCATTGAGCATACTGTCAACATTTCCTCAAGTGTTCGGATAGTCTTCTCAGATTCGAAATCAGTTTGATGATAGTAATCCCTACCAAAGTTCAACTAAGAATTTAGAGCATGTTGAAGACTCTTCTAGAACATAGAGGTGAATCTTGGATCTTGATCGGATACAATAGATTGTGGTACTCCATGAAACATTACCACTTCTTCGATAAATACTAGTGTTAGTTGATCCAATGAGAAATCCTCTCTAATTGCAATGAAGTTTGAAGTATTTATAAGATGATCCACAACCACCCAGATATCATTGTTTCTTTTGGATGTCTTCAGAATTTCGGTAAAAAATTCCATGGTGATGTTCTCCCATTTCCAAATTGGTATGGGTAATGGTTGCATCATACCCTTAGATTTATACCTCTCAACCTTAAATTGCATACATACAAGGAACTTTGATTTATACAAATTGATCTTGTTCTTCATGTTATCCCACCAATAAAGCTCTCAGAGATCTCGATACATCTTTGTGTTTCCTAGGTGAATAGATAAATTCAAACTATGTGCATCATCTAAAAGTTCTTTCTTCAACTCCAGATTTGAAGGAACACATAATCTAGACCTAAATCTCACAATTCCTTCTTCATTAACATTTAACTCTTAGAATTTACCTTTTCTGATAGTTCTCACTTTCTTTTGAATTCCCACATTGTCCTTTTTAGAATCCTTTAACCAATCCAAAAGAGACGGTGGAGCAATCATTTGTGAAAGGATTGATGATGTTCCCTTATTTATGAATCCCATGTCCATCTTCCTCAAATCTAAGAAGATTGTATCGTTTTCAATTCTACTCATTGATAGAATTTTTAGGTCTTTTATAATTAGAAAATTCACCACCTTGTACTATTTCCCAAGGGGGTAATGGATTGAGTAGTAATAGTCTTTTATCTACTCTTGAAATATTTGTTTGTTCATATTAAACTCTTTCTGTGTAAATATATACTTGAGGATTTTTTGATTAGTTTATATTTCATATTCCTCCCCAAAGAGGTAATGTCACCAAATTTTTAATGCCATGATTACCACAAAAAACTCCAGATCATGTGTTGGATAGTTTTTCTCATGAACATTCAACTGCCTTGAAACATAGGCAATGACTTTGTCATTTTTCATCAACCCACAACTCATTCCCTTCTTCGAAGCATCACTAAATAACAAAAAATGTTATCCACTTGTGGTTAGTGTGAGAACATGAATAATGATAAGCCTCATTTTAAACACCTTGACGCTCTCTACACATTCATCCCTCTATGTCAAATTTTCTACCTTCTAAGTTAGCTCAGTAAGAGGGTTGCACAATGGTGAAAAATATCTCACAAATCGTCGATAATATCCAACTAACCCCAGGATGCTATGTATATCTATTACTGATATTGGCCTCAGTCATCCCTCAATATTAGAAATCTTGGAGGTATCCACATATATCCCATTTCTTATGATGATATGACCCAAGAATGAGACCTCCTTCAACCATAACTCACACTTTTTGTACTTTTCATAGAGCTTCTCCTTTCGCAAGGTCTCTGGTATAGTTCTTAGATGCTCCTCATGCTCCTCCTTATTTTGGAGTATATTATAATATCATCTATAAATACTACCACAAATTTGTAGATTTGATTTAAAAAGACACTATTCATCATGTCTGTGAAGATTGTTGTAGAATTACTGATTCAGAAAGGAATTACTATGAATTCATAATGCCCATACCTTCTATGAAAAGCAGTCTTAGGGATATCCTCCTTCTTTACCATTACTTGGTTTTATCCTGACCAAAAATCCACCTTGGAGAATTATTCTTCTTCACATAGCTGATTGAACAAGTCATCAATTCATGGAAGAGGATACTTGTTATTTATTGTGATTTTTTGATATCACGATAATCAATGAAAAGGTGCATCATCCCATCCTTCTTCTTGATTAAGAGGACTGGTGCACCACATGGCGGAGCACTTGGGTGTATAAAACCTTTATCTAGATTCTCTTGTAGTTGTTCCTTCATCTCCTCATGTTCCACAACAGCCATTCTAAATGGATTATTGGATATTAGAATCGTAGAAGGTATAAGATCAATTGATAATTCAATATCTATTCAAGGAGGAAGACTAAGAAATTCCTCGAGAAACACTTTAGTGAATTCCCTAACAATAGGAATTTATTCAAAGATAGTTTCTTCCTTAGACTCAATCATCTGTGTAATATAAACATAAATATAGGGAATTAATATCCATGCTTGAGATCATAGTTCAAAAGAAGAATTATCCTCCTCCTTGAACTTGTAAAAAATCGGGGGTCGATTCTCCATTTGGAGAGTGATTTACATCTCATGGGAATTTATGTTGTCTCTATATAAGGAAATCCACTCCATACAATAATTGCATAAAATACTACTAGAGGGAGTATGAAGAGGTTCGTTGGGATGTTAAATCCAAAAATTATGATAGGGTATAAGTTATATTCATGGGATGCAATGATTTCTCCATTTTTTATTCTCACCAATATCTTTACTTCCAAGATTTGTGGTGGTGTTGGGATTGTTCAACTAAAAATTCCTGATATAAAAGAATGTGTAGAACTAGAATAAAAAATTATATTCACTATTATTGAATGAATAACTAGTATACCTATCACCACTTTGTTGTCAGGGTTCACTTCGGCGATAGTGATGGAAAAATCTCACCCTTGTTTCCTTGGAGGTTGTTGGTTTTCTATAAAAACCCATGGATTAGGGAATTAGTTTGAAATGTTCTATGGTTCTTTACAGTTGAAAAAATAAACAAACCATTTAGGGTTGAATGGAGTGTTCCTCTCCACTATCGTAGCAGAAAATTTTTATTTTCAGCAGTTAATATCCTGGTACCCTTCTCTTCCACACCTAAAGCATTTCCTTGTCCCCTTAAGGTAATTTTTGGGGTTCTTATTTCCACACCTTTGTAAAGTGGGTGCTGTAATTTCTTATAACCATTGGATTTATCCATAAGACCACCAAAATTAAATTCTACCTTATTCTTCTTATCCCCATAATACCCCATAGATTTTTCGAACTCTATTTATACATTGAGGGAACTTCATAAAATTTATTCAAGGCTCTCAAAGTCACTCATCTCCAGGGATTTTCGTAGGCTAGATTATATCCCACCAAAGAACTGGTTAATCTTGAATTTGGGGTTAATGAAAAATATGGAGGCATATCATGCAATACTTGTGAAGTTTAACTTATACATTCTGATGGATTCATATTATTTTTTCTTAAGGGAAAGAAAGTCCCTTTCCATATTAAGTCATAGGGTGCGAGGAAAATATTTATCGAAAAGCATTTTCTGAAAATTCTTCCATTCCAGTGCCTCGATATCCTCCTCAGTATTTTTAATTTCAATCAATTTCCACCATTGATCAGCTTCACCCTCCATACAATAAGATTCCTGAATAACCTTCTCTTGTTCAAAACATTGAATAATGGAGAAGATAATTATAATGGAGTTGATCCATTGTTCGGAAAATGAGGGATTAGATGATCCATTAAAATTTGAATGCCTTTGTCTCATGAAGCTATCGAATGTGACTTGTTCTTTCTGGGGGGGGGGGGGTTGAATGTTCTTCTTGACCCATGTTTTTATTAAAAATGTTATTTAACTGAGAGATTATGATGACAAAGACTACAATTCCGTCTCCCATCGGAGTGGACATCCCATTAGAACAATCATCACATTGATCATTGCATTGGTTTTAGCCAAAGTCTTCCTATAATTGGATATTTTATGGAATAAAAGTAAATTTAGGTGTAACACATAAATGGTAATCCATTGAAAAAATGATAACCTATAAATTACATTTATTTCCATAACTTATCTATTTTATCCATGATATACTTCCCAACAATTATTATTAGGGGATTTTTTTAATTCCATTAATAATGGATCATACTAATCTTATGAATTTACCAAAGCATATCCCCCTTGAGTGTTGTAACCAAGAGTGCAGCAAGGCCTGTTGTTGTGCACCGGTTCCTGTTTGAGTTTTTCTCGAAGCGGTGTTTTCGGGTTTTACCCCTAGATACATCTGTGCCTTAGCTGCCTTAACCTGCTCGTACCCATACATGGTTTTATTTTCTTGATAATGAAATTAATCAATACTCACCAAAATTTAGGGATGTTTTTATTATACTTATTCTTATCTCTAATGCTTTCACTATGGTTTTCTAATCTTCATCCCAAAATAACTAAACCTATCCTTGGATACCAACTATAAAAACTGTGCTCTTTATTACACACTTAAACAAGATTTGTTACATAAAATTGCACATAAGGAAACTCTGAGGATCAATAGTTCTAGTGTATTGGGGAATTAGTAACAATACATAATAACTTATATAATAAAAACCAATATCTTTATTGAAAACTTCTATTATGTGACCACAACATTCCTTCGTACTTAGCATTGCATGGGATAACCTGGGGACATGCATAAGAAAACTATGTGCTATAAAGCCCTGTAAGGGAGTAAAAAAGTCATAACATGAATAATATAGTAAATGTTAGGAAATATTCATATCAATGGAGCACAAGATAAATAAGAACATAAAGGCATGATATAACATGACTATCATAACCTGGAAATGTGGCAACAACATTTAACATGATATTAGCATGATCCAAGGATAATTGTATATGTATAATGAGTAAACCCTCATTGAACATGTATTATATTGAGTAAACCCTTGTTTTACTTGATGTATCAAGATACTATTCTATATCCAATGAATTGGAGCGCTATCAGGTCACATGTTCTTAATCATTTCATGTCATGAATAAGTGTGTCACATGGACCATACAACATGGAATCATTCAACATCATCATTTATTCAATTATAAAGGAATTTGGAATACAAATGAATCTATATAATTAATAAAAAAAATTCCTAAAGTTTAATACCCTTGATAGATAAATGGGCATGATATTTACTGCACAATGACTTAGGCTTGGAAAATCGCAGTGCAAATTCGACAGCATAACGGTGTGACATAAGAATTCATAAAAATGGTTGATGAGAGAGAAAGGGTTATCTCATAATAATTACATGAAATTCATAGTAATGGGGTCGTATATATACATTTCCCAACATATTTAATGGAATTTAGATGCATAATATAAAAAAATTGCTTGAATGTAAATTAGGAGAGAGAAATCCCTTATAGAATTTCCGCATGGTAACAGGTGTACGTAGGAGGCCTTAATGAGAGAGAAAGGGGTATTTCATCATTCAAAAATAAGGAGGGAAGTATCGGGGATGTGATAAATCATACCCAAACATTTTTAATTGAAATTAAAAGTGTATTACAACATAAAGAACATTGGACAAAACTGAGAAAGAATGGAATCTCTTACATGGAAGTGTGATCCCAAAGGATTGGGAGGGGCTTAAGAGAGGCTTATTGGAAGATTGGGGTTCCTTGGTAGAATTTTATAGAGGTTAGGGTATGGTAGTGACGTGATCCAAGGGTTTTTAGTGAAGAGAAATGGGAGACTTGGTGGGTTTATAGAGGAAAAGAGTGTGAATTCTTTATTATTTGGGTTTTGGACACTACATATTAAACAGATCAATACAATAACAAAAAACCCAAGGGTTTTTCCCATTTATTTTTCAAAAGTTCGTGGAAAAAATTATTTTATATCTCCAATGACCGAAATTATTAAAATATTAGGATTTCTTATGTGGAGGTGATTCACTCTCTCAAGGAAATCATTTTAAAATGATAAAATGATTTATAAGTTTTCAAGGGAGCACTAAGGCATTATAAATTTAATCAAACAAATATAAAATCACATTATTTTAAAGGTAAAAATTATATTTTATGAATATATATTTTTTATTATTTTGTTACATCACTATTGGGTCATTATGATGTCATAAAACACATTATATATTTATACAGCATTTAATTTTTAACCAAAAAATCGAATGTCTCATAAAATTATGAAAAATTCACTGTATGATAATTTCTACATCCTGATTACAAAAATAATATTTATTTTATTTAAATAATTTTCTAAATATCTGAATTTTTACTTTTAAAATAAAAAACCGTATTTACTGAAAATTGATAGGTTTTGAAAAAAAAACATTTTTAAACCTTAATAAGAATTACATTTGACTTCATAAAAATTATATATTAATTTATTACTCATAAAAGTAATTTGATAATAATATTTTATAAAAATATTAATTATTTCGAAAATTTAAAAATTCATCAATATAATTTCACTGATTTAAAATATAATTTCTGTTTTATCATTTAAAAATATAATTCTTATCAAACTGAATACTTAATTATTTATAGAGTAAAGACAATAATTATAATAGTAATTTATAACTAAAAAGAGTGTTATTATAACACTATTATAGTAAAGTTATTAATAAAAAAATCATTTAATTTAATGATTTATATATTTCTAAAAATTTTCATTTTACCCAAAAAGTCAATTTATCAAATTCGTTATATTTTTAAGAAAATATATTCTTATAAAGGAATTAAAGGAATAAGAATTTTATTTATAAAAGTTATTGCACAAAAATTAACTAATACCTTGTTACATAACCCCATATAAACCCCGCATAAGTCGAAAGGGTAAGGTGTGCGATTGTGACAGACTATTGGGGTAGATCAGATAACATCACTAGGGTGGTAATATCTATTAACTTCCACTTTCCCGTATAAGATTCTGTTCTACCTTAACATGTTGAATCTCAGCTTTGTCATGGTCCGGAGAAACTCCAATGATTCTACCTCTTTCATGAGCTCTAGGAAATGGGATTCTTATAGAGAAATTCTACTGGATGAGGAAATCGCTTACTTTTTCTGAGTAAATTGGATTTTTCAAAGCCCTATATTTATACTAATCAAGTGATCACTGTTCAGTGGCTATATTAGCAATTATACCAATTCTTAATGGTATTTTGAAATTTAAAAACATAAAATCAAGGAAGTGTATATTTTATATAACCATTTTAAATAATAATACATTTAATTAGATCAAGAGGAAGTTTTATTAATAAAAGTTTGGGTTGTTACATAATTAAAACCTTTCTTCATAACTTAGGGAAAGGAAATATAAGAAATTGTGAGATCATATGCTTAGTATGAATAAATAAAAGTAATATGTAATAATAACATTACATCACATGTACCATCTCATTAAATGGTTAGGAATCCAACTATATATGCTGTTATTATTGAATTGGGATTACCTCACATGTACCCTCTTATTATGGGATTATTATGCCCCCCATGTACCCTCTCCTTTCATGGTTTGGATTTCCTCTCATGTACCCTCTTGTTAGAGACTTGGAATGCCCTCTTGTGTACCCTCTTGTTATAGGCTTTTAATTACCTCTAATGTACCCTCTTGTTATAGGATCAGGATGCCCTTATGTGTACCCTATTATATCATAGAACATTTACCATTCCTTAATTCATTTTAGGGATACATAGGTCCCACCCATAACATCATAAAATAATACATCCATGTTCTACAAGGTAATAAAACATTTATCATATAATGAACCATAAAAACAGAAGGGTTTCATAAAAATAATATCATAAACCATGAAATGGAATGGCTATCATAAACATTTCATCATATTATAACTAATGAAAAAGAGACATATTTTATAAACATTTAATTATAGAATAACCCTTGAAAGGAAGGGAGTTTTAAAATCATTTTATCATGGAATAACCCATGGAATAGTAACAGGTTTCATAAAAAAATAATATTAAATATAAACCATTAAAATTAAAAATAAGAAGGATTTACTTGGATCATATTACTAGTATATCAAAAACTATATCAAAGGACCTTATCATAGGTGGAGTAGAATTTTGAAAGATCACTTGGAGAATTTATTAAGGGAAATAGCCATTGAAAATCAATAATTAAAAAAAACAAATTTATTTTATTTTAAATCCAATTTGAAAACTTATAATGTAAGCTTTAAAAATAATTTAAAACATTTATTGTGAAAAATATCCTTTTATATTTAAAAATATTTTTTTAAAAACATAAAACATTTTTAAAAAAAAATTCTTGGAAAAAAATGTTTACAATTTATAAATGAATATTTGAAAAACATTTTCCAAACATAAAATATTTTAAATAATTTTCCTTGAAAATTAGATTAAAATATAATTTGAAAATATTTTTGAAAACGTTTTAGAAAACATGGGGTTTTGAAGAACACATATTTTAGACCTAAGAGAGAGATAAAGTTAGATTTTCTTAAAAATAATTATTAATCATGTTAAGTACCAAATAGTTGTAAAATGGTACTAATGAGTTAATATATCATGGATAATTATAGTCAAATAAAATTCATTATATTTATTGAGTTATGCATCATAATATTTCATTAATAGAATCATATTGATAAACAATCCCGATAAATGATGGGAGTGTAGCAATAAACTGTTACCACTTTAGTAATTCTAAATCATTATACACATGAAATAATAAAATTACATGAAGCTAAAATATAATTAAAATAAATATATTCATCATATAACATGTCAAATGAATTTATATACACCTTTTACAAGAATATAGGTGCATAACATAACAAGTTTGCAAAAGAATGATAATCGAGGCAAAATTATCTTACCGATTTGGTATCTTTTGAATCGTAAACACCATGAAATATGGATAATAAAATGGATATTTACATACAAATAGTTATCATTATAATTTTCAAAAAATTAATCCATTTTCAGTATAAAAACAAAATATAAAAAATAGATGGTGAACATGGCTTGTGTCTCATATAAAATAAAAGTGAGACGAAAATCCCTTACTACTTGAGTAACTTTTCAATAGTGAGACTCACAAAATAATAACATAAATTGAAAATTTTAATATAAATAAATAAATTAAATTCATTTTATAAAATTTTACATGTCAGTATATACACCTCACAAAATTAATGAGGTGTGAATATAACATAAGTCTTGTAGAAATTAAAGTGAGACTAGAAACCCCCTTACCGTATGTTTGACTCTCGTTGTACTCATTCAAACCAACTATATAATAAATATAAGTTTATTATAAATATATTAAAGAACCATATTAAATTACCTCATACCATATATTATTTACTTATGACCTTATATTTCCCATTTATTAACAATTTCATGTTAAAGTTACGTTTTGGGTAATAACCGCTTTTTTTAGCATGTGTTTTGATTTGTTATAATTTTTCCCTCTTACTTATATGATGATGTAATCATATAAAAATGATAAAAATTATATAAATATCATATATATTCAGTATATATTTATTCACAATAATCCATAAAATATATAAATAGAAAATGAAATACACCGTTAATGGAGATGGTAAGCCGTATGTATGCACGAACGTAGTTTTAATTTTGTTCTTGTATTAAAATAAATAATGAAAATAAAATATATGTATATATATTTATATAATATAACTAATTTATCATTATTATTTAAAATATATCATATTTTTTCACTAAACCCATCCTTAATACATTCCTTGTAAAGTGTGAACAAATCACATCACTTTGAGGAGGCGGTAGTCCACACGTCCACAAACGATGTTATCGTATTTCCACAGAATGGAAAGTATGAAGGTATGTGTTATATAGAAATTAAATAATAATAATAAATAAATCATAAATATAATATATATAATATAAAAATATAAACTCCATCAATATTATAATCCTTGAAAGGTGGCAATGGAAGAATGAACAATATCAGTTCGTGAAGAAGTAGTCTGTTGTAGACATGAACGATGATTAAGTATCCCATTTGATAGATGTGTGTGTGAGTGTAGGTGATAAAATTAACATAAAAAATCTATGTATATTAATGATACGGAAGTTACTTATATAATAATATAATAATAATAATTGAGTAGGAGGAGAAATAAATGAAACAAAAGTGTTTGTTGAAGGATGTTGCCTCTTCTTTGGGTAACTCCTTTTGGTTTTCACGAAATGGATTGCTTGGTTGGATTTATTCCATAAGGGAGGATACTAGGATGAATTTAAGGAATTTGGTATATTATTTTTGTAACACCCCACCCCTACCTCATTGTATTGAGGAGGAAGTGTGGGTTACTTGGCCTTAAGCGATGTTCTCAAGGCGCTAAAGGCTGGCAATAAATGTCGAGGGCTCCTAAAACAATTGGGGAACAATTTTCCCTGGAGACAAAACCAACCAAACAACCACAACTAAATGATGCATGTCAACAAAACCAAACTCATACATACCAAAGAAAACTAGATAATCCATAATTTCACAAGTCAACACAACCCAATACAACATCAGAGTACAATACGGAAGAATCAACAGGAACACCTTGAGCCATGACACCACCACAGCTCCACACCAAGCTCCAAGCTTCATTTTCCACCAAGAAATCACAACGCACTACTAAAGGAGGTTGATGCATTTCCTTTCCTACGTCATGGTACACAACATCTACAAAGACACCAACGTTTCCAAAGCAGGGGGTGAGTACTAAAACACAGTAGGATTCCCCCAAATTACTTCCATACACACTCCACTAGGATAAAACCATTTATACATTTATATAAAAACAGTTTGTATAAAATAATCACAAGTGCAACCATTACCATAATCCAACCATGCTCTTTCCAATCCATCACACCCAACCCACGCAATCAAAGGAAAGAAAACCGAAAAGCCACAACCAATACAACATGTAAAGACCCATAAATTCAAGGGAAATTTTTTTATTAATTTTTTGGGATTTTACGAAGAACATAGTTTTCTGATAGCGCTTGATTCCGAGGCTCGGTGTGCCCGGAATTAATTTCCGAAGTTAGGCTCGGGTACGTTCAGGTGAACGAACGAGCGGGTTTTTTCTAACTCTTAAACTGGTGCTTGGAATTGAAATATGAGGGCACCGATGAACTCACAGCGCCGATAATTACTTAAGAAGACCTTTTTCAGAGTTTCCTTTACTTGGGATGAGTTTTTTAGTTTTGTGGATAAATACTTCTGAGAAATAAAATTTGTGCAACTAATTATATTTCATTAAAGTGGTTAAATCCTAAGGATGGAGGTTGGGTGAACCTAACTACCTATGTGAGGTTAAATGTGAGGTGTGGCCCCACACGAACCCCACCCCTTCATATTCCCTAATCCCTTTAACTCTTTCCCTTGAAACCCCCTTGTTTTTAATGATGTGACTTCCTTCTTCACATTTATGATGCCAACTTAATACAAAAATTCAATTTGAAAACTAAAGTTTTATTTATGAGGTGAGTTGTTTAGAATTTTGGATTTTCAAATACCTTTCGATGATTTAATAAATTAATAGGGACTTATTTTATTGGGATTTGGCTCGTTGTATTGGGGGATTGGAGGAGATAGGAGACCATATTCTTTGTTGGAGAATGCGAAGAACACCGACATCTACCCCCGGCTACCTCTCTTTCGATGATTGACGAAGCTTTCCCTTCCTTTGACGCACGCCAATGCTGGTCATCGAAACCACCCCGTGATGCCTCTTTCCGCGATGCTCTTCGGTCGTCAACTTGTTATCGAGGTAGGGGGATTAATTTTGAGAATGGTATTATTCCCTTGGGTGTTCCTTCTAAAACAAATAACCCGGATCAACTCATCATTAAGTTGATCCGTGAATGTTTTATTTTGCGGGTTGGAAATATTGGTATGATTCATTTTATTTAAGAGGTTTTAGGGGAATCTCTTTGGTATTATTTTTATCTTTGAGGAAAGAACGATGAGCCTGGACCAACCATTTCCAGGTTGATCCGAGGATCCTTCGTTCATGCGGGTTGATGTTGGGGTTAATTGTTTTCTTTGACGTACGTCGAATTCTTTTTGTTGGCCACTTGCTATCATTATAACTGGAGGAGGTCGGACCACAAAAAAACATGACCAAAACTCTTCCCCCTTGTTGTTGATTATGTTGTGGCAATGAACGAAGATGGCGTGGTGCAACAACACCGCACAGAAACATGAAAGAATTACGGCAAGGATGCGCGGCACCGCCGCGCCTCGCCGTTGAGACTGAGCGAAGCGCCGCGGCCGAGTCGGCGGCCGTGGAGGCGATTCGAAGACCCTGCTGGTTGAACATTGTGTTCGGATTGATGGGTGATGAAAAACGGGGCCGCAAAGTCATTTTGAAGCCTCCGTAGTGAAGGTCGGGTCACAGAAGGACCAATGGAGAAGGCGGAAGGCAAAACGGACCACCGGAGCGCGTCTGGTGGGTCCGCGGAAGGCACGGCGGCGGCGCGCAACGCCGGCGCGGCGGCACCGGTGACCGGTGGAACCGGAACAGGAACCGACATAGCTGAGCCACAGTGGGCGGGCCAAACCGGAATGGCTTAGCCGTTCCGGAGGCCAAGCGGCGTGCGACTTTAAGCTGCTCCGGTTCGTCATCCGTAGGGGGCTGTAACCCCCCCCCCCCCCCCCCCCCCCCTCCCCCCCCCCGCCGCACCCGCTGGCCACGTGGGCGCCGCGCTGCGCCAGGGCCAGTGCCAGGCTGAGCCATGCTAGCCGGGCTAGGCCGTGCCCAAGCGGGCTGGACCAGGACCCCAGAATGGGTCGACCCGGTTCTGGCTGACCAAGGGGGGGTCTCGGGCCGGGTCGGACCCCGAACCCCCTATTTTCAGGCAGTTTCCGTTCAAACGCCAATAACATGGGCTATGGACCTCCGGTAGATGCACCGTTAGTTGGGATGCGATCCTTGGATTGAGACGGACGTTTCAGTATATTACACTCAAGGTTTCATATAACTTTGGGTAATGGTCGGGTTGGTTCGAACACGAGACCAACCGGGCCCCCGGAGCGGATATGGATATATCTTGAGCAGCAGATGTCTGATTGACATGTCGTCGACTTTTCTGGAATCCTCTTGATGAGACGGAACATTTGGAATTCTTAGCCCAAGGTTTGGATGTAGTTGGATAGTGGCCGGGTTGGATTATACTGAAATCCTACCGGGCCCCTGGAACGGAAAAGCTGATATCTTTTCAGACCGGACGTCCGTTTGACGAACCGTCAGCGGCGTTGGTGATCACGTTGAGAAACGGTCCCTACGAGTATACCCTATGAGAGTTTGGGGTATAGGCGAGATACGGCTGGGTTGGTTCGCACACGAAACCAACCGGGCCCCTGGGACGAAAAGGCTAATAACTCACAGACCGGGTGTCTGATTGACGCGCTGTCTGTTGCGTTGAGACCCCCTATGACGAGGCGGTCATTTGAGATACTTCTTTGTGGGACTTTGAGATACTTATTCATGGGACTTTGAGATACTTGGAATATCGACTTGTAGCTCGTGGAGTGGACCCTCCCAGAGACGAGCATACAGAGTACGGAGACCGTGTAGCCAGCTGAGACCTGACGATTGCTTGACCTACTCGACTTGGAGTGAGTCGACTAACCCAGTGGACGAAGCACTACTTTGTTTGGGTGCAGACCCATGGAGGACGGAGCACAACTGTGTGACAGTGCAGACCCACGGTACTCGTCCGGAGAGTACCTTTGTAGGCTATTAGGGGGGTGTGCACTACTGTGTTTGGGTGGCATACCCCGGCAGGAAGAACTACTGTTTTTGGGTGGCTGGACCCGGGGTACTCGACAGGAGGAGTACCTCAATAGTCTTTGTTTAGTGAGCAGTACCTCGGAGTCGTGACAGGATCACTGTACACTCTAGAGACGGGGCTCTTCAGTAGTAACAATTTCGATAATGAAAATCCTAGTTGAGCTGAGTCTATGATCTTTGTGTTTACCTCATGATTGAGATGGGTCACTTGATAACTTAGGTATAGGTATGGGCATATACCTGGGTAGTGGTTATCCGTTGATTTCATAATCTTTGTGTTTAATCATGATTGAGATGGGTTACTTGATAACTTAGGTATATGTATGGGTATATACCTAAGTAGAGGTTATCTGTTGAGATCTTATTTGTGGTTATATTTGTTGGATTTAGAGAGAGCTTGAGGGTCCTCGGGGTCCCTACTGAGTATTGTTATACTCACCCATGCACAGGATATGCCCGCACCTCGTTGTGTTGGTTGCACACGACGGGCAGTGCTGACGGAGGCCAAGTGTTCAAAGACTGGACGGTACCCGGAGGTGGACCTCATGAAGAGACAGTATACGGAGGTGGAATTCACAGCGAGATGATACATGGAGGAGGTTGACGAGCAAGATCGTTGTGGAGGCTATCTGTACATACCCTTCAGGTAGGATCCGTGGTGGACGATCCAGGAGCTTCGCTATCTGTACCTACCCTTCAGGTAGGATCCGTGGTGGATGATCCAGGAGCTGCGCTATCTGTACCTACCCTTCAGGTATGATCCGTGGAGGACGACCCAAGAGCTGATACCTTTCTTCCAGCTGTTGTCTTTTTTTTCGTAGTACTTTTGTTTAGTTGTAGCTGTACTTTTGATTGGGTTTGTATTCTGGACCATTTAGTTTTCTACATTTCCTTTTGTACTTAGTGTTTTACTTCCGCTTGTACTCTGTGGTGTTTATTTACTTTTATAAAGAAAATGCCTTCCAAGTTATCAATATTTATGCCTTTAGTGCTAGTCTCCAGCCCCTGGCCTATGGAAGGCGGGTTTGGGGTAGTCACGGCACGGGCCCCGAGGACGGGTCGTGACAAATTGGTATCAGAGGAGTTAGGTTCTACCGCAGAACTCAGGACTCAAATATTTTTATCTGTGAAGCAACAGTGTTAAGGGTACTGAGTGTGGTCTTCAGTTCAGGGAATCCAGTATTGGTGCGGCGGCCGACGTATCCGTACACCAGGACCCTGACTTCTGATTTCTGACTTTGTGCACGAAAACACTAATTGCATGTGTGTTTCCAAAAGTTTTAAAGTCAGCTCAAACCAGGTCAGCTCACCAGGTATAAATCGTTGACTGTGTTGCATCTGATCAGGATGTATCCACGCAGACAGTCAGTTGGAATTCCGAGAGAGTACTCGATGAAGGCCCACTGAGCGGCGAGGCTCCAGTGCGAGGCCCTTTTTCTATGTTGGAACCCTTGGGTGGTGAACCAGAAGCACCACCACCTGTTGGGTAGCAGATTCCACCGGCCTTACTAGCATACTGTGCACACTGTAAGTGCGCGCTGCACGAATTCCAGCAGCAGTGGCCTCTGAGGTTACGAGGCGAGGTAGATTCTCAGAGAGCAGAGCACTAGCTGGAGGTGATTGATAGAGTTTTCCACCTAGCTTAGACACCAGTAGAGTGGATGGTAGGCTTGGCTACTGGTGTTTTCCAGTGAGTGACCATGAGGATGGTCCGCATAGCGATGAGGCTTCGGTACGTGGACCGATGCCTGAGATAGTGCCTTCGGGTAGTGTGTCAGCTATACATCACTACCTGTTGGTCTGCAGTTACAACCAGAGGTACCGGTAGGTGAAACATGTAGGCTTACTACCTTACACGTGTTCTAACATCAGATACCCTCATGTTCTGAGGTGAGCCCGACTCACAGGCGGCTGAGGACTGGCTTGAGGAGGTGGCTGAAATTTTTCTTGAGCTTATACAGCTTTGGCAGGACGACAAGTCGGTAGCTAAGTATTCATCGAGGCGTACCGAACATTCCTAGTACACGATGAATACGATTTGATCAGTGCTATAGAGCTTGGACATTTGATCGAGGTGTGTATAAAGGATATCCAAGTAATAAATCCTTCCTCTATGAATTCCTACTTATTTTAGGGTGCTAGAAAGAACCCTTGTGGTTGAGAATTCTTTTTCTGAATGGATGTAGTCAGTGAAGGATAGTAGTGTGAAAGTTGGAAACTGGCACCAGTCTCAGAGACATGGGCATGTGAATGTTTCAAAAAGGGGAAATGTTAAGGATAGATGAATCTACAGAGTAGAAGACGTGGAGGCAGAGCTAAGAGAGCATCATGGGGTGGTGTACATATCAACATGTTACTACCACCCTCCTTTGTTGTTCCCTCTAGGCCTAGGGAGCTGGATGGCAGGGAAAGAGAGTAGCTACAAGCGGTCTAGGAGAGTGAACCAATGGCTCTAATAATGATTTGAGGGACATTCTGTGTCCTCTAAAAGCTTCCGTAGTAACAGACGTTGATACGAATCATTCCTGCCTTCCACGAATATTGTCCCAGACCCAGAGTTTCCGGTTAAGCCGTTGACTTGACCCTCACATTTTGAGATACCTTGGGAGGAGACTCGATAATCACATTTACTCGGACAGTGTGACCTAACCCACGATGCGAGAGTTTTGGTTGGAATCTCTTGGTGGCAGCGTCGGGGCCTTACGACGTTGGTCTGAGTATGGATTGGATCCACAGTTCATACACGGATTGACTGTATTAGGGAAAAAGGTTGTGGTTTATGTACAATGTTGGGATAGGGTTTTCCTTGTTTTGTGAAAAGAAAACCCAGGAAGCACAGGATGGAATCATTAATAAGAGGGTGCATTCGATCACTCAGGAGATGGCGAAACTTACCGTTGTGCTAGAATTCTACAGAGTTGCAGCACCACTCCCAACAGATCTTTCAGGAGCTGTGTTGACCGGTGTGCCCAACCTGTGGGCGTTGGTTACATAGTTCACTACGATTCATTAGGGACTGGACTCAGGTGTGTCCTAATGTAGGAGTGGGCCGTGATTTCCAATGGATCATGAAAAATGAGACTGCACAGAGCTGACAGGGAGCCTATAGAATTCAAGGATGACGACCCCGTCCTTATACGGGTCTCACCTCGACGAGGTTTATGGAGATGTGGCCAAGGCGCCAAGTAATCTATGAGGTTCAGTGGACCATTCCAGGTCCTCAGATGGGTAGGCGAGGTGGTTTACCGCTTGACCCATCCACCTCAGTTGCACCGGGTGCACGACAACTTCCATGTATCTCAACTGAGGAGATACGTGCTTGACCCGACGCATGTCATCGACCATGGGGAACTGGACTTTAGCAATGGGGTGACTTTTGCGGGGTTCCAGTAGAGGTTTAGGATTGACAGGAGCGGATCCAATGAGGATGGTCGATTCCTTGGGTGTGCTTTCATTGGCAGTATGGGAACCTCCAGGTGAGCACATGGGAGCAAAAGGCTCAGATGCGTGCTTAGTACCACTTTTGTATCCCTAGTTTGTGTTAAAGCTTTATGAGGACGTAAATCCATGAGGTGGGAGTAATGTAAATACCTGTAAAATTCAAGGGAATTTTTTTTCTTAATTTTCTTTTGGATTTTACAAGAACACAGTTTCTAAAGGCTCCTGATTCTGAGGCCCGGTGTGCCCGGAATTAATTTCCGAAGTTAGGCTCGGGTACGTTCAGTGAACCAACGAGCGGGTTTTTCTAACTTTTAAACAACTGCTCGGAATTGAAATCCGAGGGCACGGATGAACTCACAATGTCGATAATTTCTTAAAAAGACCTATTCCATAGTTCCGTTTTCTCGGGACGAGTTTTTTAGTTTTGTGGATAAAGACTTTCGAGAAATAAAATTTGTGCAACTAATTTTATTTCTTTAAAGTGGTTAAATCCTAAGGATGGAGGTTGGGTGGACCTAACTACCTAGGTGAGGTTAAATGTGAGGTGGGGACCACAAGAACCCCACCCCTTCATATTCCGTAACCCCCTTAACTCTTTCCCTTGAAAACCCCTTGTTTTTAATGATGTGACTTCCTTCTTCACATTTATGATGCCAACTAAATACAAAATTCAATTTTACAACTCAAGTTTTATTTATGAGGTGAGTTGTTTTGAATTTTGGATTTTCAAATACTTTCCATGCTTAAATAAAATTAAAGGGACTTATTTTATTGGGAGTTGTCTCGTTGTATTGGAGGATTGGAGGATATAGAGTATGTCTTCTTAGTTGGAGAATGGGAAGAACACTGACATCTACCCCAACTTCCTCTCTTCCAACGATTGACGAAGCTTTCCCATTCTTTGACGCACGCCAACGCCATCATCAAAACCACCCCGCAATGCCTCTTTCTATAACACTCTTTGATCATCAACTCATTATCGATGTAGGGGGATTAATTTGAGAATAGTATTATTCCCTTGGCTGTTCCTTCTAAAACAAAGAACCCGGATCAACTCATCATTAAGTTGATCTGCGAATGTTTTAATTTGCGGGTTGGATATATTGGTATGATTCATTTTATTTAAGAGGTTGTAGGGGAATCTCTTTGGTATTTTATTTATCCTTGAGGAAATAACGATGAGCGTGGACCAACCATTTCCAGGTTGATCCGCAGATCGTTCATTCATGCGGGTTGATGTTGGGGTTAATTGATTTCTTTGTCGTACGTCGACTTCTTTTTGTTGGCCGCTTGCTGTCATTATAACGAGAGGAGGTCGGACCACAAAAACACGGCCAACCCTCCTCCCCCTTGTTGTTGATTATGTTGTGGCAAGAACGAAGATGATGCCGTGCAATGACACTGCGTGGAAACATGGAGAATTACGGCAAGGATGCGCGACACCGTTGCGCCTCGCCATTGAGTCCGAGAAAAACCACGGCCAGAGTCGGGGCCGTGGAGGCGATCCAAAGACCCCGCTGGTTGAATGTTGTGCGTGGATTGATGGGTGACAAAAAATGTGGCTGCAAAGTCATTTTGATGCCTCCGTAGTGAAGGTTGGGTCCCGGGAGGACCATTGGCGAAGGCGTTGAGCAAAACAAACCACCGGAGTGCGTCCGGTGGTCCGCGGAATGCGGCGGCGGCGCGCCTCGCCGGCACGGCGGCGCCAGCGACCGGTGGAACCGGAACAGGAACTGCTATGGCTGAGCCATGGGGGCGGGCCGAACCGGAACTGCTTAGCCGTTCCGAAGGCCAAGCGGCGCGGCTTCAAGATGCGCTGGTTCGTCATCCGTAGGGGGTTGTAACCCCCCTCCACCCGTTGGCCAGGCGGGCGCCGCGCTGCGCTAGCGCCAACGCCAGGCTGAACCCGCGCTAGCCGGGCTGGGCCATGCCCAAGAGGGCCAAACCCGGACCTGGAATGGGTCGATCCGGTTCAGGTCGACCCAGGGGGGGGGGGGGGGGTCTTGGGCCGGGTCGGACCGGGCCCGAACCCCTATTTTCGGGTAGTTTCCGCTCAAACACCCATAACTTGGGCTACAGACCTCCGATTGATGCACTGTAAGTTGCAATGAGATCCTTTGATCACGGAGGTCGTTTTATTATATTACACTCAAGGTTTCGGATAAATTTGGGTATGGTCGGGTTGGTTCGAACACAAGACTAATCGGGCCCTCGGAGCGGATATGGATATATCTTGAGCATTGGACGTCCGATTGACGTGTCATCGACTTTGTCGGAATCCTCTTGTTGAGATGGAACATTTGGCATTCCTCGCCTAAGGTTTGGATGCAGTTGGATACTGGCCAGGTTGGATTATACCTAAAATCCAACCGGGCCCCTGGAACGGAAAAGCTGATATCTTTTAGACCGAACGTCCGTTTGACGAACCGTCAGTGGCGTTGGTGATCACGTTGAGAAACAGTCCCTACGAGTATACCCTATGATAGTATGGGGTACAATTGAGATACGGCCGGGTTAGTTCGCACACGAACCCAACCGGGCCCCTGGGAAGAAAAAGCTAATAACTCACAGACCGGGAGTCCGATTGACGCGCCGTCTTTTGCGTTGAGACCCCTATGACAAGGCGGTTTATTGAGATACTTCTTCGCGGGACTTTGAGATACTTCGAGTATTGACCTGTAGCTCGTCGATCGGGCTATCTCGGAGATGATCATACAGAGTACGGATACCGTGTAGCCGGCTGAGACCTGAAGATTGCTTGACCGACTCGACTTGAGTGAGTCAACTAGCCCAGTGGACGGAGCACTACTTTGTTTGGGTGCAGACCCATGGCGGACGGATCACTACTATGTGACAGTTCAGAACCGCGGTTCTCGTCCGGAGAGTACCTCTGCAGGCTATTAGCGGGTGTGCACTGTAGAGACCCGAAGCTTATCGTACATTGACATTACATTACTTTTGCGGAATACTTAGTACATAACAAAAAACACACACACAAAGATCGTAATAGTTTAGTTTCTTTGGAAACTCGGAATATAATCTTCTAATCCTGGTGAAAGATCTTCAACATCTCCCATAAAGATCTTCTTTTTTTTTACCTAAAACCTTTCTTTATATCCTGGGGAAAAGAAAACATAAAAGGGTGAGCTCAAATGCTCAGTAAGGGTAAACAAAAGAAATATCAATCACATAATTTTCATAAGAACATAACATTTTTGGAAATCTTAACCTGCAAAAGAGAGCATAATTTCATAACATGGGATAAATCATAGTAGTGAAATGAAATCATAACATAAAACATTACTCATTGTGGCATACACACATAATCATAGAGAATCATTTCTTGTTAGTCAAGACTCATTGCCAAGACTATCTTAGTGGACAAAGTCCCTTTCTGAATCGAGTAATCCTCGTTTCAGTCCTGTTTCACTGAACCGGTATAACCTACCATTCCAGCCATGTCTATCTCATGAGATATAAAATCTTTACCCAATGCATTGGAGGGAGATATAGGTCCCACCCATCTCTTAATGAATCCTTTCTTATGTGTGCCACAAAATCATAAATCATACATCATTGCATAACCCATGTAATAAAAATGGGATTCTTAAACAACATGACATCATAAAACCATTCATATAAGATAAAGGAATTCATAAACATAATTCCATCACAACATAGTCAAATCAATGTAAAAATATGGATAGAAACAGAACCCTTTATTATCTTATATGGAAAATAATTTTGATAAAACACTTGAATTGAATTCTTGAGGAAAATATCCTTTCTTCTTCAAAAACATTTTTCCTTTCATAACATGTCATACAACTTTAAAATAAAATAAGTTGATTAAAAATAAACTTGAAAACTTGTAAAGGAAGCTTCTTTGAAGTAATGTTTTAAAAATCCATTCATGCCGTATAAGTTAAAAAAAACATTCTTCGTACTTTTGTCGGAAAAGTCTAAAAGTACCTCGTACGGAAAAACGACAAAAGATTCCTTTCATATTCTTTACCAAAAACTCACCTAAGGGTAAAATTGGATTTAAACTATTTCAAGTGGATGGAAACAATATTACATATTGAGGGAACATGGATGTGGATGATAAAATACACCCCAGTAAATACTTACGAATAAACAATCTCGGATAAAAATGAGATTGTGATATTTCCCTTACCTTAGGTCCGACTTGCTTTGTAAGTGTCCGAACCTCCTGTATAATGATTTAAATCATGTTATTTACTTATTACAGAATCATATTCATTGTTATGATATCATATATGGTTCACTTATGACATTATATTACCCGTTCTTTTGTAAATTCTATGTTAAAGAAGCGTTTTGGGTAAAATAGTTTCGTTTATCTTAGGTGTTTTGACTTGTTGTTCTTGACATCATTATTACTTATATCATGATTTACTTACTTCCAGAATATAAAATATGATTTATATATCATATATATTCAGTATATATATATATATATATATAATAGATAGATAAATAAAATGAAAAACACCGTTCATGGAGACGGTAGTCCGTACGTACGCACGAACGCTGTTTTACTTTCCTTATTGTCTTGAAATGGAAGTAAGTGGATGACATACATATGTATATATACATAAATCCAGTAGCTTTATAATGTCATATATTTCATTATTATTTCTTATATATACATTATAATCATTCTTAAATGGTTAACATGGAGAATGAATCTCATCGCGTCGTGGAGACGGTAGTCCGTACGTACGCACGAGCGATGATATCATTTCCATAAATATTGAACTGAATTGAAGTGGATTATACAATATATCAGAATCAATATGATGTTTTAATAACTATGTATAGTTATTCTTTACACCATTATACCCATCCATGTAAGGTGGTGGTGGAAAATAGATTACACCACGGCGTGGAGACGGTATTCCGTACGTACGCACGCGTGGTGATTTCTTTTTCCGTAGGATGGATAGATGGTGAAATAGGGTTGTTTCATACTTATAATAACATATCAGTATATGAGTTATACTGATGTTATTACTTCATAATGAAACAACCTAAGGAGAAGAAGTGGAAGAAGAAATAAAGATGAAAGAATTGGTAACGGTAATTACCTCTTCTTTGAAGCGCCTTTTGGAGACCTCCTCTTAGGGAACTAAAATTGGTCTTTGAGTAAGACCAGAACCTCTAGGATGTTGATAGGGAAGTGGAGAAGAGATTTTGGCAGGGGTTGGCCGAGCTTGAGTGCTCAAATTGGTGTGAGGAGGAGGGGGAGGAGGTGTCCTTTTATAAGGGAGGAGAGGGGCACCTTAGGAATATCTCAAAATATTATTTTATATTAAAGTCAAAATCGGTTTATAATGGTTCCAAAGGGTCTTATTTAGAAGATAAAGTGGGGATGGGTCGAAATCCTATCAACCAATAGGATTTAGACAAGTTTAGGGTATTATTTTAACCTTATCAATTAGATTTAACTCTAAGTTAAATAATTTAACTTTTACCGTGTCTTTTTGTTTTCTTTCACTATATGGTTAATAAACTTACTATAACATGCCAAACGAACCCCAAATTGTATATTATTAATACATATATCCTTATCTAAGTCATGTGGCCGAACCATAGATTTTTAGGAATAAAATAACAATTAATAATATAATATTTGATTTAAAAACTATTTTGTGTCAATTTTGACACTATTTGATATATGATTTTTGTGAAAGTCATAACAGAATTATATTTTCTAACCAAGTTGATTAAATCAACACTAATATATCATAGTAACCTAGAAAATTAGTGTAATTCATAAAAAGTCTTAAATTACATTTATTTTGGTATTTATATTATCAATTATGTCAATATTTCATTAATAAGATAATTACTGCATCATTTTTGTGTCATAAATAAATTATATTATTTGATGTCTAAAAATTACAAATAAAATACCATCATGTAGGAAATCTATTTAGCTTTCTAAGGAATATTTATAGTCGAATTTATCTTATGTATAACCCCATATTAAAAATGATTTACTTATTAAACTTTGATTTTAACTATTTTAACCCTTCTTTAAATAAATTAATAATAAATGTCCTAATCTAATCCAAGTGGGCCTAAATGGTCATATTTTTTTCCTAAGTTTTTTTTTGGTCGAATTACACTTGTCCAATAGAATTAGGACATGTGTTAGGGTAATATTAATATCATATTTACCCTTAGTTACCTTATTTACTATTAACCGTGGTAAAAAAGTAAAAAGTTACTATTCACCAAAAAATTATTTTCATCCCATTGAACCACATTTTAGTCCTTGATATTAACCGTGTCTCTCGGATTTTCGAAATTCCATTCACAGAAGCGGTAAAATTAAGTTTTATGCAAAATTCAGTTTTTAACCTACCACTTAGTAGTTTCACTATTCATCAAAAATTGATGTTTTTCAGAACAATGCCAAAATTTCATCCTAAGCTATATTTCATATTCCAAATTCAAAAATGAAGTCTATTTTACCAAATTCATAACATAAAAGTTGCATTAATTAATTTTATAATTAAATCCCGCTGTTAAAACAAATAGCGTGTTTTTAAGAAACAATATCTATCAAAAGATTGACACTTGTTTATGTCTAGTTTAAATGTGAAACTACATCCAATGACCAACATTGTATTAAATTGTAAAAATATATTCTAAATATACTTTAAAACCACTCAAATTAATGATTTATCACTATTAATTATTTCGATTAAAAAAGTTGTTTTTAATTATAATTTAGTAATTTTCACTATTCATCAGAATATGAAAGTTATCCAAAAAGTACCAAAATTTCACCTTAGGCTAAATTCGATACTCCGAATCCAAAAATAAAGTTCATTTTGAAAAATAAGATTTACTGGATTTCAAAAAGTGGTTATTACTATTCATAACGGCTAGTTTTAATAATATTTTTATAGCATATCGTTGTTTAGTGAAACTCGGTATTGCGTACTACACACGCTATCGAGGAAGGTCGCGATTGCGTGTAATGCAAGAAAAGTCAAGGATGTGTGTTGTGCAAGCTCCTTTTGGGGTAGCGTACAACACAAGACATTAATAAAATTAAAAACAATATATTTTTTTATAAAATCTTGGGCTGTTACATTCTACCCCCCTTAAAATGAATTTCGCCCTCGAAATTCGTCGGGGTTATAACTGGTTTACTATTTGAAAGTTTCTTTAATAGAAACCCACATCGTAAAAGGGAATACCAAAACTTGGCATTAAAAACTAAAGTATGAAATGTAACGATTACCCAAATAAACTAATCACTGGGTTTCCACATAGGTGAAAATATGGATATGGAAGAGAAATCTAACCATCATGTTCTGATGGAGAGTGGTAGAGAACATGGCTATGAAAAAGCCAATAATCACAAATCCATAAATTTGTGATGATCTAAGGTACCATCTAATTCATCAGGTATAAGATCACTAGGACAACATTTTTGGTTTTCAAGATCATCTCCCTAAAGTTGAAAATTTGAATTAGAATAAATACTTACTTTATTTTGGTACAATCTCACTGTTGTTCGTGCCTTGAACAATTTCCACTTCATTTCTTAAATGAAGTTGAATTTGTTATTCGTGAAGTGTTAGCAGATCATGTGATAGAATGACTGTTCATTCCATCTGTCTCAAAGAAAAGGTTAGCAAAAGTTATTAAATATACATAAGTCATTCTATAGTGAGATTAATCATATATGGTTCCTAAAATGGACTTATACTTCATATATCATACTTCTTAATATAATAAAACTGGTTTCTACTAAACAGGGACTTCCTGTAGGTCAGTGGTAGGCGATAAAGGCCAGTCGCACTTCGGTTGTGGGTTCGATTCCTACAGCCTTGTCCGAAGCGATGGGCTGTCGCCCGTCTTGCAGGTTGTCCTTTTTCTAAAACTACGTTACTATAACATCCCATCAATAATATCGAAAATCTTCTATCCTTAAACAATACCAACTTATGTCCAACATAATCCAGTCTAATCTTTAGGCTTATACATAATACTGCAGTCCACTCTCATAATATAGTGACAACGATTACAAGAGATTTAATACTGTCGTTGATCCCCACATATCATAAGATATGTCTTGTTGGTCACATTCCAAACATTCAAAGTCCTTAATCGTGTATTCTCTTGAATACCTTAGTGAAAACATGAGTGCAGTTAAAAGTTAACACTTTCCACATACCAAAATCCTCGAAATTCTATATACTCAAACCATGATATCACTTAGTTCTTATATCAATCATGAGCTCATGAATACTATCAAACATTTAATTTTCTCCTTATCCCTTCATTATGCGCATATCATCTACATTCCAAAAATATCTGAATAACCTTTCATGGATAGTGGTACCATTAATCATACACTTTCATAACTCAAGGAAAGACAACAGTGTAACAATCCTCAGATGTCTCTTTATTCCATAGTACCATGAGATTTATTATACAACATTACACATGATAAACATGTAATCATTCCACAACATTCTTAAACCATTGACCGAGCTTCAACAATTCTTTCATCTCACATATCATTTGTAGTCTCTTCATCATCATCCACATAAATACTACCCATATGACCATACTGATTCTCTTCATGAGTCTTTCCCTTAGGGAATTTGTTTGCATAATGCCCATACATTCCACATTTAAAACACTTAACCATTTTTGATGTCGTAGCAATACCATTATCCTCATCCATGGTGTTAACCGACCCTTTTCCTTTGCACTTACTTGCTTTGTGTCCTTCTTTTCCACACCCAAAGCATCTTCCAGTTCCCTTGAAACATTCTCCTTGATGCCTCTTCCCACATGATTTACATAGGGGAAATTGAACTTTCTTTCCTCTATGATCATCATGGAACTCCATCTTTCTCTTATTAGTCGAGTCAGGAAACTTACCAAATTTTACTTTATTGATCATGTTGTGAGATTGCTGATTCGGCATAATAATGATGTTTGGACATCCAAATCCCATTTCATTTGGTTGCTCAAGAAGAATATCATTCCATTGTCCATCATATCCTCCATTATTGTGAATCATCTTGTTTCCAGCCATTTTCTAAAACCCAAACAGAATAGTGTTAGATGCAAAAATCGTAATAAAGGGGGAGTAACTTAAATATCTATCATCTTTGGTTTAATCTAATATCATTACCATAGTTCTAGAACTATATCCTATACGTATACTTATCCTTAGGGGCATCCCTAGACATACCTTAGAAATATCTCTAGGGATCTTACTAACGTTTTCGTGTCCTAGTTTCCAAAGGTTGACTAAACCTTTCCTCTGATACCAACTGTAGAGACCCGAAGCTTATCGTACATTGACATTACATTACTTTTGCGGAATACTTAGTACATAACAAAAAAAACACACACAAGGATCGTAATAGTTTAGTGTCTTTGGAAACTCGGAATATAATCTTCTAATCCTGGTGAATGATCTTCAACATCTCCCATAAAGATCTTCTTTTTTTTACCTAAAACCTTTCTTTATATCCTGGGGAAAAGAAAACATAAAAGGGTGAGCTCAAATGCTCAGTAAGGGTAAACAAAAGAAATATCAATCACATAATTTTCATAAGAACATAACATTTTTGGAAATCTTAACCTGCAAAAGAGAGCATAATTTCATAACATGGGATAAATCATAGTAGTGAAATGAAATCATAACATAAAACATTACTCATTGTGGCATACACACATAATCATAGAGAATCATTTCTTGTTAGTCAAGACTCATTGCCAAGACTATCTTAGTGGACAAAGTCCCTTTCTGAATCGAGTAATCCTCGTTTCAGTCCTGTTTCACTGAACCGGTATAACCTACCATTCCAGCCATGTCTATCTCATGAGATATAAAATCTTTACCCAATGCATTGGAGGGAGATATAGGTCCCACCCATCTCTTAATGAATCCTTTCTTATGTGTGCCACAAAATCATAAATCATACATCATTGCATAACCCATGTAATAAAAATGGGATTCTTAAACAACATGACATCATAAAACCATTCATATAAGATAAAGGAATTCATAATCATAATTCCATCACAACATAGTCAAATCAATGTAAAAATATGGATATAAACAGAACCCTTTATTATCTTATATGGAAAATAATTTTGATAAAACACTTGAATTGAATTCTTGAGGAAAATATCCTTTCTTCTTCAAAAACATTTTTCCTTTCATAACATGTCATACAACTTTAAAATAAAAGAAGTTGATTAAAAATAAACTTGAAAACTTGTAAAGGAAGCTTCTTTGAAGTAATGTTTTAAAAATCCATTCATGCCGTATAAGTTAAAAAAAACATTCTTCGTACTTTTTTCGGAAAAGTCTAAAAGTACCTCGTACGGAAAAACGACAAAAGATTCCTTTCATATTCTTTACCAAAAACTCACCTAAGGGTAAAATTGGATTTAAACTATTTCAAGTGGATGGAAACAATATTACATATTGAGGGAACATGGATGTGGATGATAAAATACACCCCAGTAAATACTTACGAATAAACAATCTCGGATAAAAATGAGATTGTGATATTTCTCTAACCTTAGGTCCGACTTGCTTTGTAAGTGTCCGAACCTCCTGTATAATGATTTAAATCATGTTATTGACTTATTACAGAATCATATTCATTGTTATGATATCATATATGGTTCACTTATGACATTATATTACCCGTTCTTTTGTAAATTCTATGTTAAAGAAGCGTTTTGGGTAAAATCGTTTCGTTTATCTTAGGTGTTTTGACTTGTTGTTCCTGACATCATTATTACTTATATCATGATTTACTTACTTACAGAATATAAAATATGATTTATATATCATATATATTCAGTATATATATATATATAATAGATAGATAAATAAAATGAAAAACACCGTTCATGGAGACGGTAGTCCGTACGTACGCATGAACGCTGTTTTACTTTCCTTATTGTCTTGAAATGGAAGTAAGTGGATGACATACATATGTATATATACATAAATCCAGTAGATTTATAATGTCATATATTTCATTATTATTTCTTATATATACATTATAATCATTCTTAAATGGTTAACATGGAGAATGAATCTCATCGCGTCGTGGAGACGGTAGTCCGTACGTACGCACGAGCGATGATATCATTTCCATAAATATTGAACTGAATTGAAGTGGATTATACAATATATCAGAATCAATATGATGTTGTAATAACTATGTATAGTTATTCTTTACACCATTATACCCATCCATGTAAGGTGGTGGTGGAAAATAGATTACACCACGGCGTGGAGACGGTATTCCGTACGTACGCACGCGCGGTGATTTCTTTTTCCGTAGGATGGATAGATGGTGAAATAGGGTTGTTTCATACTTATAATAACATATCAGTATATGAGTTATACTGATGTTATTACTTCATAATGAAACAACCTAAGGAGAAGAAGTGGAAGAAGAAATAAAGATGAAAGAATTGGTAACGGTAATTACCTCTTCTTTGAAGCGCCTTTTGGAGACCTCCTCTTAGGGAACTAAAATTGGTCTTTGAGTAAGACCAGAACCTCTAGGATGTTGCTAGGGAAGTGGAGAAGAGATTTTGGCAGGGGTTGTCCGAGCTTGAGTGCTCAAATTGGTGTGAGGAGGAGGGGGAGGAGGTGTCCTTTTATAAGGGAGGAGAGGGGCACCTTAGGAATATCTCAAAATATTATTTTATATTAAAGTCAAAATCGGTTTATAATGGTTCCAAAGGGTCTTATTTCAAAGATAAAGTGGGGATGGGTCGAAATCCTATCAACCAATAGGATTTAGACAAGTTTAGGGTATTATTTTAACCTTATCAATTAGATTTAACTCTAAGTTAAATAATTTAACTTTTACCGTGTCTTTTTGTTTTCTTTCACTATATGGTTAATAAACTTACTATAACATGCCAAACGAACACCAAATTGTATATTATTAATACATATATCCTTATCTAAGTCATTTGGCAGAACCTTAGATTTTTAGGAATAAAATAACAATTAATAATATAATATTTTATTTAAAAACTATTTTGTGTCAATTTTGACACTATTTGATATATGATTTTTGTGAAAGTCATAACAGAATTATATGTTCTAACCATGTTGATTAAATCAACACTAATATATCATAGTAACCTAGAAAATTAGTGGAATTCATAAAAAGTCTTAAATTACAATTATTTTGGTATTTATATTATCAATTATGTCAATATTTCATTAATAAGATAATTACTGCATCATTTTTGTGTCATAAATAAATTATATTATTTGATGTCTAAAAATTACAAATAAAATACCATCATTTAGGAAATCTCTTTATCTTTCTAATGAATATTTATAGTCGAATTTATCTTATGTATAACCCCATATTAAAAATTAGTTACTTATTAAACTTTGATTTTAACTATTTTAACCCTTCTTTAAATAAATTAATAATAAATGTCCTAATCTAATCCAAGTGGGCCTAAATGGTCATATTTTATTCCTAAGTTTGTTTTTGGTCGAATTACACTTGTCCAATAGAATTAGGACATGTGTTAGGGTAATATTAATATCATATTTACCCTTAGTTACCTTATTTACTATTAACCGTGGTAAAAAAGTAAAAAGTTACTATTCACCAAAAAATTATTTTCATCTCATTGAACCACATTTTAGTCCTTGATATTAACCGTGTCTCTCGGATTTTCGAAATTCCATTCACAGAAGCGGTAAAATTAAGTTTTATGCAAAATTCAGTTTTTAACCTACCACTTAGTAGTTTCACTATTCATCAAAAATTGATGTTTTTCAGAACAATGCCAAAATTTTATCCTAAGCTATATTTCATATTCCAAATTCAAAAATGAAGTCTATTTTACCAAATTCATAACATAAAAGTTGCATTAATTAATTTTATAATTAAATCCCGCTGTTAAAACAAATAGCGTGTTTTTAAGAAACAATATCTATCAAAAGATTGACACTTGTTTATGTCTAGTTTAAATGTGAAACTACATCCAATGACCAACATTGTATTAAATTGTAAAAATATATTCTAAATATACTTTAAAACCACTCAAATTAATGATTTATCACTATTAATTATTTCGATTAAAAAAGTTGTTTTTAATTATAATTTAGTAATTTTCACTATTCATCAGAATATGAAAGTTATCCGAAAAGTTCCAAAATTTCACCTTAGGCTAAATTCGATACTCCGAATCCAAAAATAAAGTTCATTTTGAAAAATAAGATTTACTGGATTTCAAAAAGTGGTTATTACTATTCATAACGGCTAGTTTTAATAATATTTTTATAGCATATCGTTATTTAGTGAAACTCGGTATTGCGTACTACACACGCTATCGAGGAAGGTCGCGATTGCGTGTAATGCAAGACAAGTCAAGGATGTGTGTTGTGCAAGCTCCTTTTGGTGTTGCGTACAACACAAGACATTAATAAAATTAAAAAGAATATATTTTTTTATAAAATCTTGGGCTGTTACATGCACTACTGTGTTTGGGTGGCATACCCCAGAGGGAAGCACTATTGTGTTTGGGTGGCTGACCCACGGTACTTGACAGGAGGAGTACCTCAGCAGTCTTAGGTTAGTGAGCAGTACCTCAGAGTCGTGTCAGGATCACTGTACGCTCCAGAGATGGGGCTCTTCAGCAGTTACAGTTTCGATAATGAAAACCCTGGTTGAGCTGAGTCTATGATCTTTGTGTTTACCTCATGATTGAGATGGGTCATCTGATAACTTAGGTATATCTATGGGCATATTCATGGGTAGTGGTTATCCGTTGATTTCATAATCTTTGTGTTTCCTCATGATTGAGATGGGTTACTTGATAACTTAGGTATATGTATGGTCATATACCTAAGTAGAGGTTATCTGTTGAGATCTTCCTTGTGGTTATCCTTGTTGGATTTAGAGAGACCTTGAGGGTCTCGGGGTCCCTACTGAGTATCTTTATACTCACCCATGCATGGGCTATGCCCGAAACTCATTGTGTTGGTTGCAGAAAATGGGCTGTGCTGACGGAGGCCGAGTGATCGAAGACTGGACGGTACCTGGAGGTGGATGTCACGACGAGACAGTATATGGAGGTGGAATTCACGGTGACATGATACTCGGAGGAGGTTGACAAGGAAGAGCATTGTGGAGGCTATCTATACCTACCCTTCAGGTAGGATCTGTGGTGGATGATCCAGGAGCTGCACTATCTGTACCTACCCTTCAGGTAGGATCTGTGGTGGACGATCCAGAAGTTGTGCTATCTGTACCTACCCTTCAGGTAGGATCCGTGGAGGACGACCCATGAGCTGCTACCATTCTTCCAGCTGTTGTCTTTTTCTGTTTTACTTTTGTTCAGTTGTAGCTGCAATTTCGATTGGGTTTCTATTCTGGCCCATTTAGTTTTCTTCACTTCCTTTTGTACTTAGTGTTTTACTTCCGCTTGTACTCTGTGGTGTTTGTTTACTTTAATAAAGGAAATGTCTTCCCAGTTATTGGGATTTACACCATTGGTGCTAGTCACCAGCCCCTAGCCTATGGAAGGCGGGCTTGGGGTAGTCACAGCACGGGCCCCGAGGACGGGCCGTGACACAACATTTACCCATTAGCACAACAATTCCATCTTGAAAAGCATTACACAACAAAACAATCATATCTTTGGAGCTTCCATCCAACCTGTTTCACCCATTTACAACTAGTGGCTCTTCCCGTCCACTTATCATTGATGGTGGCCCTTCCATCCACTATCCATCCCCCTTTATTATAGTGGTACTTCCTTCCCACATCCAGACAACAATTCAACAAATCAAAAACAAGCATATAATCCATCACAGTCACAACAACATCATGTAATCAACTAATTCCATTACATGTCAATTCACTTCAATAAATCACCCATTTATTGAAAACCATTTTCCATGCCAAACCCTATTTCAATAAAACAACCTTTCTTTAAAACCATTTATATAAATCATTTTCACATATCAACAATAGAATCCCATTTTGAAATCTCCATTTTAAAATCCACAACAAAAGCATTTCACCAAAAAACACTATTTTTTCCAAAAATCCCCAAAACATCACCCAAGGGATTTTTAACCAATTTTTCACATCAAAACACAATTAATTTCAAGCACAAAAACTTAATTTTAAAAAGGAACCACTAGTTCTAACCAAGTGGAGTCGATAGAGAAGCCACCTACCTTTAAGGTTCCTGAGAAATCGACCCACAAAAAACCATGCCTCAAATCCAGCAATCGCCCCACCGGCACCTCTCTAGATCCACTCCCCGGACCATAAAAAGCCTCAAAATCATCATCCAAGGTAGTCCCAACCCTATATCTACACACAACATGTGAAGATCTAGAAAACCAAGAATGAGAGGGATGTAGATATAGAGGAAAACACAAGAGAAGAAAGACAAGTGACTTACCCAGGAGAAACCACCTTGAATCCTCCTTGAAACCCCTTCAAATCGCTTCCAAAATGAGTGGGAGAACACCCCTAACCCATGAGAACCCAAAAAATCGAGTGAGTCTCGAGGTGGAGGAAGATAGGAGTGAAATGAGACAATTTCAAGTGATCCTGAAACTTATAACCCTGACTTTAAGTGGCCGCATGGTTAGCCCACACGGTTTGGAAAACCATGCGATAATCGTGCGTAGGCCACTACCTCGAGAACCAAGGTCTGTACGGTTTCCTCACATGGTTTGGAAAACCCTGAATAGGACATGCATGGCCTAATATCTCAAGAACAAGGGTCTGCATGGTTTCTTGGGGAACCCACACGGTTTCCACTAACCGTTCTCAAACCGTCCACCCCATTAAAAGCCTCCAAACTCGTCCAGACCCATTCAAGACTCTCCCAACCTCTTCCCAACTCATTCCATGCACTTTAAATAAATAAAAATGCATAACAAAATCCCACATACCTCAAACCAGGGGTGCTACATTCTCCCCCCCCATTGGAATTTCCATCCTAGGAAAGTAATGAGCCCTCCCTTTACCAAAAGAGCTCGGGCCACTGCTCGACCACATCTTTCTCCCGCTCCCAAGTCTCCTCTTTAATCTGAACATGTTTCCACAAAACAAAAACTAAATCGATTCTTTTACCATGAAATAATTTCTCATTCCGATCCACTACCCGCACTGGCATGTTCACAAACGTAGCATCCAGTTCTAGCTCAACAGGATCCCATCGAATCACATGGTTATGATCCGACTGATACTTTTTCAACTGCGACACATGAAAAACATTGTGCACCACACTAAACTGTAGTGTAAAATCAAAATGATAATCCACCTCACCAACCCACTCAAGAACCTCAAAAGGTCCAATATACCTCGGAGATAGCTTTCTCTGCTTCCCAAACCGACGATGTCCCAACCTAGGAGAGATCATCAAGAACACGTGATCACTCACCTGGAATGAAAATGGCCATCAAAGATGATTCTTGTATGATTTTTGATGACTCATAGCCATCTACATTCTCGTCTTGATCAACTTTATCTTCTTCGTAGTCTCCTGGACAAGACTCAGTCCAACCATCGAGGACTCACACGTTTCCACCCAACACAGTGGAGAACGACACGACCACCCATAAAATGATTCAAACAGAGACATATGTATGGATGCCTGATAATTGTAATTTTACGAGACCTCAACCAACGACAAGTGCTCCTCCCACGAGACTCCAAAATCCATGACACCATCCCGCAACATATTCTCCATAGTTTGAATCGTCCTCTTGGATTGACCATCCGTCTGAGGGTGATACATTGTACTCATCTTCAACTGCGTTCCAAGGGATTACTGTAAGGATTTCCAGAAACGAGATGTAAACATCAGATCTCTATCGGATACAATCGAAACTGGAACACCATGCCACTTTACCACCTCCCAGATATAGATTTTGGACAGATCCTCCACCGTATGAGATTCACGAATCGGGATGAAATGGGCTGACTTCGTTAGCCGATCCACTATCACCCAAATGTTATCATTCTTCTTGATAGTTCTTGGGAGACCTGTGAAAAAATAAATCGCTATCTGCTCCCACTTTCAAATAGGGATAGGTAAAGACTGCAAAATTCTTGATGGCCTCTGATGCTCTACCTTGACCTTCTGACAAGTTAAGCATCTCAAAAAAACTCAGCCACACTTCTCTTCATAACAGCCCACCAAAACTGCGCTTTAAAAATGCTTTATACATCTTATGAATTCCAGGATGAATATCCCACCTGGAATGATGATACGGTCTGAGAAGATCCTCCTGAAAAGAAACCGGTACAACCATCCGATTCTGAAAACACAAATCTGAATATCCATTCAGTTGCCAACCCTCAATGGTCTCCCCACCATTGAGTCTCGACCCCACGGCCACACACTCGTAATCGGATATATGTGCCTCTCTAACTAGGCCAACCAAGTTAGGAATTAACAAAACTAGAAAGAAGACCGCTCTATCACCCTGGTCCTCACATTCCAACCTCATATCAGCTATAACAGACATCAACGACCACTGGTCTGATGCATGTTTTACCACCCGAGCATATGATTTTCTACTTAATGCATCCGCCACCGAATTTCCCTTACCCGGTGTGTACATAAAGTCAAAATCAAACATCTAAAGATATTACATCCATCTCCTTTGTCTCAAGTTCAAATCCCTTTCTGAGAAAATGTGTTTCAAGCTCTTATAATCTGTATATACTGCGAATTTCTCACCGAAGAGATAATGACACCACACTTTCAAAGCATGGACCACTGCTACCAACTCCAAATCATGAGTTGGGTAGTTCTTCTCATGCACTCTCAACTGCTGTGAGCCATATGCAACCACATGATTCCCTTGCATGAGAACACACCCCAACCCTAATCTCGATGCATCACAATACACCACATACCCTTTTACTAATTCTGGAAAAACCAAGATTGGTGTTGATGTAAGACGACCCTTTAGCTCTTCTTAACATTGTTGTCACTTTTCATTCCACTGGAATGGAACATTATTTCTTGTCAAAGCTGTCATTGGCGAATCCAAACATGAAAAATCACGAACAAAACGCCGATAATACCCAGCTAGACCAAGAAAACTACGTATCTAAAACACATTCTTTGGCGGTTTCAACGAGATAATAGCCTCTATCTTTTTTAGATCCACTGAAACACCCCTTTTAGAAATAACATGCCCAATAAAACAATTTTCTTGTATCCAAAAGTCACACTTTGACAATTTGTCATACAACCGATGATCCCTCAAGATCCCCAACACTATCGCCAAGTGCTGCTCATGCTCCACCCTTGTATTTGAATACACCAGAATATCATCGACAAAAACCACCACAAATGAATCCAAATATCTCTGAAATATACGATTCATCAATTCCATAAACACCGTGGGTGAATTCGTTAGACCAAAGGGCATAAACACATATTCCTAATGGTCATATCTACTTCTGAAAGCTGTTTTAGAAATATCCTCCTTCCTCACCCGCAATTGATGATATCTCAACCTCAGGTCGATCTTGGAGAACCACTGGGATCCCCTCAACTGGTCGAAAAAATCATCAATTCGTGGAAGTGGATATCTATTCTTTATCGTAACTTTGTTAAGTCTATTATAATCAACTCATAGCCTCATGGATCCATCCGCCTTTTTCGCAAACAACACTGGAGCTGCCCACGGAGACATGCTAGGCTAGATAAACCCTTTTTTTCCTAGCTCATCCAACTATATTTTTAATTCCCCCAATTCAGCTGGTGCCATCTTATAATATGGAAGTGAGATAGGATCGATCCCTGGAAAGAGATCAATCATAAACTCCACTTAACTTATGGGAGGTAACCCAGATAATTCATCAAGCAAAAACTTCATTGAACGGATCCAACACTACCGGAGGAAAACTCTTCTCAACACCCTCTACAAATTCCAATGACAACACTACCAACTGATACGATAACATACCCACTGTTGGTGCCAAAAAACCCATTGCACCTTGACTTTCATGCTTCACTCCTCTAAAGAGATGTCTAACGCTACCGTGTGTCGTAGAAGCCACTGTCCGCGCATCATAGTTGATGTAAGAATTAAAAGCCACCAGCCAATCCATTCCTAGGATTACATTAGAACCATTCATCTCAAGCATTGATAAGTTCTACACTATCTCAACCTCACCCACAACGATACAAAATTATCTACACAAGAAAGCTCGACACTCTCTTCGACCTAGATGTGTTTGAAGTTTCAAAACCGAGGGCATCATTTCTACCCTTAAACCCAACAAATCAACCACATGTGCAGCAATAAAAGAGTGTGAAGCACCCGTATCAAACAACACTTGCATCAAGGTAGAATTGAAAATAATAGTACCTCACATTGTTGATGGTCCTGAGTGATCATCCACCACAACCTGTTCAACTCCAAACAAATGTTTTGTTACCACACTCTGCTCTTTATTGTTCTTCTGAGGCGTCGTGGTATTCGGAGAATCACCATGACCAACTTTACTCTATTGTCGAGGGGTATGCTGCTACACCCATCCTGTCGAAGCATACAACGTCTACGATCCCTGAGGAGTGTCACTCACACCTGACCTTGGAGCATTCCAAAAATAATGTTGTAGATGGCCCATTTCTTACAATTATGACATGCTCGAGGTTGTTCCGTACAATCCAGCATGATGTGGCCTGTAGAACCACACTAAAAACATCCCATCTTGCTCTGGGGATTCGGAGGAAGATTCACCGATCCTTCCATCAGATTATATGTTATATTCTCTCCTTGGGAATATGTGTCCCTCTTCCTCTTGAACCCATTGTTAGAGTTCCCACTATTCTCCATGGGTACCACCAGGCTTCCCCAACTCGGAGCACCCAGCAAATCCCGCTTAGCCACCAAGGCTCTATTCACCATCTCCATGTAATCATCTATACACAACACCGCTATCTTTGAATGTATTTTGTGCCTCAAACCCGCTTCAAAGATCATTTCCATCAACGATGTGCTTCCCACCACCTCAGTTTCAAACCACACTAAGTTCAAAAACATAGCTGCATACTCCGTCACCGACATCAGCTCTTGATTCAAACTGAAGAAATTAGTCTTATGCTTAATTATAAACATATATGGGTAGAATTGTTTGTTAAAAATTTCCTCATAGCCTTCCCACATCATACCTTGGTCTGTCCCAGCTTGGACTACCAACTCCCACCACTGAAGGGAATGATCTTCCAACATATACGTGGTCAAATTCACTTTTAACTCTACCTGTGTTCCCAAGAACTCGAAGATCTTGTTTATTCTATTCAACCATGCTTCTGCCCTCTCTAGATATAAATCACCCTTGATGATGGGTGGATTTTTCTTTTGAAACTAAACCGCATGATGCACATTCCTTGGTTCATCCCCTATATTTCTTCTCCCCACAGCATGGAAAGCTTGCACTATACTTTTCACTAGCTGCTAGTTCACCTGAAGCTTAGGTGCAACCACATTCTCAGCGGCCTCCTCCAGTTGGTCTCTAAGACACCTACCTGATGCCATTTCTATAAATATAAAACAATCAACCATTAGTCTCACTTCCGTAGAAATCATGAAATCCCATTTCAAATCACATTACACAACACTACCACAACAAGGGTTTCCACCAGTTCACATTTTTCAACATGTGCCATGTTTCACAATTTTGAAAACCAAACCATTTTCAAAATACCAATTTATTCACATTACAATTTCTCATTACATCAGAAATCATTATACCCCAATGAAATATGCATCCTAGAGGGAAGTGATTTCTACCATGCATGTCAGGCTCATCTCATTGGCTACACCCACGACAATTAGATATCCAATGCCTATAAGTGTCTCCAAAACACTTATGTACCAAACTCCCTGGTAACTAGAATTTTAGCATAAAAGGGTTAGCTACGTCCTTTTATGCTATACATTCCATGTTCCAACAATCCTATGCCTCAATACCATCCTGACTCAAGGATTATACCACAATGAATGTCAATCACAAAATCCGAGAATCAACTCCAATGGACCGAACAATCTAATACAACTTGTAACACCCTGCCCCTACCTCATTGGCTTGAGGAGGCGGTTAGGGTTACTTGGCCTTAAGTGACGTTCCCAAGGCACTAAAGTCTAGCAATAAATGATGAGGGATCCGAGAACAATTGGGGAACTATTTTCCCTTGAGGCAAAACTAACCAAACAACCACAACTAAATGATGCATGTCAACAAAACCAAACTCATACATTACCAAAGACAACCAGATAATCCATAATCTCACATGTCAACACAACCCAATACAACATCATAGTACAATGTGGAAGACTCAACAAGAACAAATCGATCCATGACACCACCACAGCTCCACGCCGAGATCCAAGCTCCATGTTCCACCAAGACATCATAACGCACCACTAAAGGAGGTTGATGCCTTACCTTTTCCCACGTCATGGTACACAAAATCTGCAAAGACACCAATGTGCCAAAGCAAGGGGTGAGTACTAAAACATAATAGGATTTCCCCAAATTACTTCCCTATGCACGAAACTAGGATAAAACCATTAACACATTTATATAAAATAGTTTATATAAAATAATCACAAGTGCAACCATTACCATAAGCCAACCATGTTCTTACCAAGCCATTACACCCAACCCACACAATCAAAGGAAATCCAACCGACAAGACACAACCATTCCAACATTTACCCATTAGAACAACAATTCCATCTTGAAAAGTAGTACACAACAAAACAATCATAACGCTAGAGCTTCCATCCGACCTGTTTCATCCATTTACAACTAGTGGCTCTTCCCATCCACTTATCATTGATGGTGGACCTTCCGTCCACTATCCACCCCCCTTTATTATAGTGGTACTTCCTGCCCACTTCCACAAAACAATTCAACCAATCAAAACCAATCATATAATCCATCACGGTCACAACAACATCATGTAATGAACCAATTCCATTACATGTCAATTCACTTCAATAAATCACCCATTTATTGATAACCATTTTCCATGCCTAAACCTATTTCAATAAAACAATTTTTTTTTGAAAACCATTTCTATCAATAATTTTCACAATTCAACCATAACATCCCATTTGAAAATCTCCATTTAGAAATCCACAACAAATGCATTTCACCACAAAACCCTCTTTTTCCCAAAAATCCCCAAAACATCACCCAAGGGATTTTACACCAATTTCACACATCAAAACACAATTAATTTTAAGAACATAAAATTAATTGTAAGAAGGAACAACTAGTTCTAAATAAGTGTAGTCGAGAGAGAATCCACCTACCTGTAGGGTTCTTGAGAAATTGACACACAAACAATTGCGCCTCAAATCCAGCGAACGCACCACCGACACCTCTCTGGATCCCCTACGCAATCCATAACAAGCCTCAAAATCATCATCCAAGGCAACCCAAACCATATATCTACACACAACAAGTGTAGATCTAGATAACCAAGAAATAGAGGGATGCATATCTAGAGGAAAACACAAGATAAGGAAGGGGAGAGACTTGCCTGTGAGAAACCACCCGGAATCCACCCGGAATCCACCTTGAAACCCCTTCGAATCACTTCAAAAACAGGTGGGAGAGCACCCATAATCCCTGAGAACCCAAAAACCCGAGAGAGGAACAAGTTGAAGGAAGAGAGGAGTGAAATGAGGCAATCCCGAGTGATCCCAGAACATATAACCCTAACTTTATGTGGCCGCACGGTTAGCCCGCACGGTTTGGAAAACCGTGCACTAACCGTGCGCATGCCACTACCTCAAGAGCCAGGGTCCGCACGGTTTCCTCACACGGTTTGGAAAACCATGCGCATACCATGCGTGGCCTACTATCTCGCGAACAAGGGTCCACATGGTTTCCTGGGGAACCCGCACGGTTTCCACTTACCGTGCTCAAACCGTGCACCTCTTTAAAAGTCTCCAAACCCATCCAAAACCATTTCAAACTCTCCCAACCTCTTCCCAAATCATTTCATGCACTTTAAATACATTAAAATGCATAAAAAAGTCCACATACCTCAAACAGGGGGTGCTATAATTTTTATAGTTTTTGGATGAGAAAAAGGGCTTTATAGGTGTGAATATGTTAGGGGGTGCACTCTTTTATAGTGGAGGAGGAGTAACATTCTGGTAAATATAAAAATATAAAAACTATTGAGAGGTATTACTTACATAATGCACCTAAAATAATTGTCTATTTTAACTAAATTGGAGTATATTGTCAAAATATGGAAATCCAGTGTCTTTTGGACATTTTTATAGAGTATTTGGCCCCGTAAGTTGATGTTTAACCACTAAGTAAGTTTTTTTTACCTTAATCGCTGTAATTAATTGTAATTTATTTCACTAATGTTTTTGGTCAAACAATAACTAAAAATTAACATAAATTATAAATTATTCTTATTAAAAATATGGAAACCATTTCTCTAAATTCCAAACACACAATTGGAAAAAAGTAATTTAAAATTATTCTCACAGACGTGATGATAATTCGGGTTTTTAAAGAAAGTTAAAAAGTTTTAAATGTGTTTATATGTAATTTCATTATAGAATTAATTCCAATTACCTAAATTGGATATATTGTTTTACAATTTAACTAATCATTCACTAAAACTAAATTAAAATATAATTTAACTATATGAATAAATTATATTATAAAGCAATTTCCAATTAAAATTCACTGTTTTAACTATTCATCAAAAATTGAATTTTCTTAGAGAAATACCAAAAATTTACCCAAAGTAAATTTTTCTGTAATTAATTAAAAAATTAAGATTATTTTTTCAAATAAAATTTATAAAAGGGTCAAAATTTATATTTAAAATATGTGTTCTATTAAAAGGAGATAAAATTACTTTTTAGAAAAATACTTTTTATATTCATAAAATTGAATTTATTCATATATTTTTCTTATCCAATCTATAGGATGGGTTTCAAAAAAAATTATTGAATATGTAATATATAATTCTTATTAAAAACATTCATCAAAATTATGGTTTTTAATTTATTGAGATAAAATTGTTTTTATACAGAGAAAAATAGTTTTTCTAGAAATGAAATTTCTTTATTTTCAAATAGTTCTTACTTTAATTTATAACTAATTGAAAACAAAAATATTAATTTTATATTCATGTATAAATAATATTTTTACAATTTAGTAAATATTATTCATAAATTCCATTACTATAGCTATGTGGAGACTATAATAATATTTTAATAATAGTATTAATAGTATATTGTAGTTTGGTAAAACATAGCCTTGTGTGTAACGTAAGCTATCTAATGAACTAAAAATTGTTTGTAACATAAGAAAAAATAGTGTTTCATATATCGTAATCTAATATAATTATATCATTTAGTGATATCCTATCTTGGTGTTGCGTTAAACACAATCCAATCTTAGTTCTCTCTTATAACACAAGTTATATTCAGTGTTCTGTAAAATGAAGAATATTAAAAAGATTCAATTATTTAGATTTTAAAAATAATAATAGGGTTTTATAATATACCTCAAATTAATTAGGTAAATATTTATATATCATGATATAACAATGTGAAACAATTTAACGGTCTTGATCCACTATGGGAAATAGGTTCGTTCTGATCCACTTTAGGAAACAGGTGCATGTTGATCCACAATGAGAAACCAGTGATAAGTATTGATCCACTGTGTTGATGGTATTGGTATTTAACCTTAAAATATAGAATTGTGTATTTCTATATTAATGATAGTTCCAAAATTTTATGAAAATATCTTATGGTCTATGATTTATGCATTATTATTTCTCACTCTTATGGGCCATGTTTTCTTAAATGATAAAGTTTTATGCTATGACTCATGTTTATGATCTACGATAGGTTGGGTATTAAATTAATAAGTTATTTTCAAGATCACATATCATTATTTGTATTTTATTACATCATATGACCATAGATTGATATCTCATATGTTTACCCTTACTGAGGATCCGAGCTCACCCTTTCTTATGTTTCCTTCCCCGAGTTATAAAGATATATTTAGGTAGGGTAAGCATAAGAGGAGTACTATGTGAGAAGATATCTATGGTAGATGTTAAAGATATTTCAAGAAATAAGAATATTATGTTTATAGTCTCCAAAGACACTAAACTATTATGGTCTTCAAGCATGTGATTATTAAATATATTGAATATTCATATAAAAATATTTTATATTTAGGTTTGAAAATTATGGGTGACTATAGGATCAAATCTAGGTTTCGTACTTATATAGGTTCTTAACTTGTCATTTTTCATTTTAGTGGGATTTTATTGATTTATAAGGAATGAAATGGAAGAACTTAGGGCCCAGAATAAAAAATTTGATGGTTTAGACATCATATTCTATAAAATGTTAATTAAAGACTATTTGTATCATAAGGATCTTGATCTTCCATTAAAGGTAATAAAATTGTATGTAATAAATAATTAAGAATTGGAAAGAATCAATTAGAAAGAACTAGGATCAGTTTAAATTATGCTTGACCGAAACCCATCCTTTAAGATTTAGGTGGTGAATAAAATGGTGAAACTTATATAAAATATTAGGAACAAGTATGTGAAGTATATATTCCATAAATCCTCATGAATATGATATGTTCAGTCTTTTATCATATAAAAAAATATCAACATATCATATGGTATTCCATATAGAAATTGAGGGTATGTGATATCACTTGGTTTTGGGTATTTTGTCTTTGGAATTGGATATTCCATAAAAGCATTAAATGTGATTTCATTCTATTTTCCATGCAATAGTATTATAAAATTTCTCAATATATCATAAGGAATATGACATGCCATTGAATTTTTGAGTATGGGGAGAATATTGGTAAGTGTTATAATATTTGTAATCTCCTAAATGTTTGGATATAATTAAATGAACTAGTTCACATGATAAAATGTTCGGGAGTAGATACATTCATTAATGAGATGCATGAAGTAAATGATTCATTTACTCATGTGTTATAACACATGAGTAAATGGTTGATTTGTTAAGGAGTTTCTTTAAAGAATTTATAAACCCCACTGATATATGATGGTGTTTGGGTAATCCTTACTCATTTATTGTAAAAAACTCCCATACCTCAATTTTCTATTATCTTATCACATTTACATGATGAGTTCCAAGTATGTCGTAGTGGTTGGAGACTCCTGCTCAAACATTGAGAGATTTAGGAGAAACTCATAGATAACTCTAGAGGTTGGAGTCCTTTGACTACCACTCTTATTATATTCCTTTACTATATGTGTTTTTATTGAATATTTCATGGTGATCTTGGTTGGTATTCTTTTAATAATTTCTATTGCCTCTAATATGTTTTATTAGATCCCTATGAATCCCAATAGTATAAAAAGTTTTTAAAAATAAAAAATGTATTCATTTTTTGGTGATTGTTCAGTATGAGAATGTTAGAAGGAAAGATGATGACTGATCATGTCAAAACAACGTTACAATAATCAACTAGAATAAGTAAAGTTGAATTTCATTGAAGGCATATAGGGATTAATATTTCATTCATCACTTTCAGAATCACGGGATGTGATAGCTACTACAATTAGTAACATCAGTGTAATGAATGAACTTTAATTCAATGAGATCTAATATATTGTCATAAATGAAGATATCTAGAAGAATGAGGTTAATGGATATACTAAAAAAACATTTAGTATAGTACATAGAGGGAAATTTAGTGAAATGGAAAATTAAAGTCAGAAGAAGGGGAAGGAAAATTGGGAGAAGAGATGAGGAAAATCAGTTTGGATTAAACCCATAGGCTATAATTTTGGGAAGAAAAGGTGTTTGAAGAAAGATTTAAAAAATAAAAGTAAAAATCCAAGAACTTTTTATTATGTAATATCTTCTACAAACATCATAACGAAAGAGGAAATTTCTTTACTGATATGATTCACAAGTATGTTGGAGTCATGGATCATTGATTTGGGGTGTTCATTTCACTCAAAAACTAAGAGAGAGAGAGAGATAATTAATAATTATGTTTCATGAATATTCGGTAAGTTAAATATTATGGATGATGAAACTCTTGATATTTCTATAAAATATGATATGAACATCCGATATGAGAGAAATACTTATTAGAGTTTCCAAGGGTGATGAATATACTAGGGTTAAGGAAAAAAATAATCTTCATTATTATGATAGATGATGTGGGAAACAGTATGAATTTTATATAAGGTGTGTGAAATATATCACATGATTCTAGGTTTGTGTCCAGAGTAATGAAAGATGGATCATTATATCTTATAATAAGTTTATAAGATTCAAAACATTCTTGAACAATAACTTCAGGAATATTAATGTTGTTGAATGATCGTCTAGGAAGCTTAAGAGATAAATGGATAATGACATTGGATACTAATGGAATAATAAAATTAACCATGTGGACAATGGAACAAGAAAATAATTCATCTTATCAAATTAGTGGACAGGGTATTTTAATACAGAAGGAAGAATTCCAAAGAACTAGAATTTAGTGCCAGTACATACAAATGTATAAGGAAAATATATAGTTTAATATCACCGAGGGTTGGGAATTATTTCAAAATAATATGTTTTAGGTATTTATATGATTAATTTAATACAGATTAATGATCAAAATAGAGTTTAGTTTAATGATTAAGTTTTTGGGTTTTGATGATGGTGGGGGATATGAAAGTAGATATTTCAGACATTTTTTTAATAAATGAATTCAACTTAAGAAGATATATCCCAAAAATTTAGACCAAAATGGAGTGTCGATGAGGATGACCCAGATGTTATGTGAGAGTGCTTGAAACATGAGAATTCAATTTGGATTTCCCAAATAATTTATTAAATATTCAGTATGTTCTACGAAATACCACATCAATAAAAGTTCTTTTGGACCACTAGGTTAAGAGCGTATAGATGAATTTTAGAACATAAGAAATTTTAATTTATCCCACATAAATGAATTTGGGTGTATTTCCTATGTCTATGTTAATATGAGTAAAAGGGTTAAATTAAAATTAAAGTCATGAGTTTATTTATTTGTAGGTTATGGAAACAAAGACTGTGGATTTTTGATCTGGGATAGTGACCTCCAAAAGGACATTAGAGGTAAAAATATTCACTTTAATGAATTGATCCTTTAGAAGGATCATAACCATGTAGAATATGTTGATGATAATAAATAATCATCACATACTGAGATTTATTTCAATAAATGTTTGAATGTTTTGATTAGTTTATAATGCACTCAAATTTCAAAAGAAAATGATAGTTTGGAAGGAGTTTTTGATGGATGTTATATTCTAGTGATTCATCAAAGACTAGATATATTGAAAAACTCTAGAACAATAAAATAATGTGGAAGAGTTTTAAAAGGAGTAGTACTAGAAGAAGCATAATCGTAAGAGTTTAGGTAGTCTACCAGAGTTATAAGTCCATCGTAAATGTATGGTCCTAACTTAAACTAACTTCTCATTATGGATAGTTGAGAGCCTGAAATCCTAAAGGAGGTGACAATTATCAGGGAGGAAAAGTAGTGGGAGTTAGTGATCTATAAGAATATTGAATCCATAAATGCTTTAAATAATTTGAATCTTTCTTAAATTCTTAATGGAAAAAAGGAATTTCAAAACAAGCAGTTATACCATTTAAATAAATAATTATACAGTGGGAAGTGATACAAGTAAAGGATAACTATGATAGGTTTTTAACATAATAAAAGATTGAAATTTAGTGAAAATTGTTCTTTAGTTAAACAAAAAATTATTTTAATGATTCTTAGAATGTTAATGGAAGAAGGATCTCATCTCGAAAAGTTATATATCAAGAAAACCATTCTACATGGAGACTTAGATGAAGAAATATATATACATAAACCATAAGTATTTAAGGAATGCATATGTTGGATTGTTAGAAAACATAAACAATGACTTTATGGGTTACAGCAAGAACCCGAGTATTGGAATTTTAATTTTGATGATTTATGTTATAAGGAAAGTATATTTGGTGCAATGTGAACCATTTCTACTACTATATGGTTTTCAGTTATGATTGTTTTATTATAACTCTATTATAATTGGACGATATGCTCATTTTGGTTAAAAAGAAAAGTGGATTAAATATTTGAATGATGATTTATCAGAACATTTTGAGACAAAGTATCTCAGGGAGGAAAAATAGATACTGAGGATGATGATTCATATGGACTAGAAACATGAAACATTGATGTTATCTCATTCAGAGTACATATGGAAGATAGTAGAGAGCTTCAAAATGTTTGGACCCAAATCTATATATACCCCATTAGATGAACATTCCACACTATCAAAAGAGAAGAAACCAAAAAACTGAAGATGTTGATAATTTTATGGTAAAGGTTCCTTATGAATATTTGGTTGGATGTTTAATATATTTAATGATTTTTACATGAACATAAATTGATCATGTTGTGGTAGTAGTTAATAGATTCATGAGAAATTAAGTAAAGGAGAATTAAGAAGTGGGGAAGTGAATTTATTGGTATCTCTATGGTTTAAAACCATTAGATTTTGGTTTCGGAATTGATGATCCATTACAAGGGTGTGTTTATGAAAACTTTATAGGATATTTGAACACTTGGAGAAGTGCTATCTAATTTGTGTTTACATGTGACAGAACTATCATAAGTTGGTTTTCAAGGCTTTAGAATGTAGTTTCACTATTAATAATATAAGTAGATTATTGTGTGTCAAAATAAGAAGAGAAGAAGAAGATATTGTTAAAGGGTTTATTGTATGATCTTGGAATGAATAAATATAATGGAGTGTTATTTTGTGATAGTCAGAGTACAATTCAACTTATGAATAATTTGGTGTTTCACTTAAGGAAAAAACATGTTCAACTAAAATATCACTTATTCTAGAAGATCATAGAGTAAGGAGTGATAAATCTAACAAATTAGAGGGAAGTTATAATCTGGATGACATACTAATGAAGGTTATATTCAAAGAGAGCGTGAGGCATTTTTTTCCTCAGTGGGACTTTAGGGACCGAAATAAAATCATGGAGACTTATAGACTATTAAAGAGGGGTGAAGAGGGTAGGAAACCTGAAATTATTATGTTATCCAAATGAAATAGAGGTGAAGCTAAGAAAACAATTATCAAGTGGGAGATTTTTAGTTTGGTGTGAAACATATTTTCTAGAAAATTAATTATATATTTCAAAATATGTGATTTCATATGTGTGCAATAGAAATCAGATGGAGTCATGGGCAATAGAACTCGAGAGTCTAGATGTAAAATCTGGAGCTATATAATTAAAAATTGGGATAAATCCATGGTCATTTCACCATGGAAATTTGATTCATGTAAAAATTATAAAAGACTATATCCATGAGAATTTCCTATCTCAATGGATCATTGATATATCCCACGAAGTATCACCACTACTTCAACTACCATGGGTAAATTCTCAAGGTCGTAGCCTATAGATATAGACATGGGTAAATTACTCATGGATATAACTCAATAAAATTTTAAAAAACTACCTTATATTAGATCCTAACCATATACTAACATATTATAACTCTATCTCACTTCCACTCCCATTCAAAGAATTTTAATAATATATGTATATGTATACATATATTTAAAAAATTAAAAAAATATTATTTTCATTATTAAATTTATTATTTTAAATTATAATATTTTTAATCCCAATAAAACCATATGAAATAACTCTATTAGTATTTTCCACATCATATTAATCCAATGAGTAATTTCTTTGTAGCTATATGAGGCCAAAGTCCATGGTCAATTATGCTCATGGCTGTAGGACCACATGGAAAAGAGCATTATCTAGGATAAATTTGTCCCATGGATGTAGGTAGATGTATACCTATAGGTAATTAAAAATTTTTATATAGTAGAATTTATGACTATAATACATGTTTCTTATGGTTATAGATCTATTTATATCCATAGAAAAAATTTCATGTAGCTATAGGGTCCTAAACACGTGGATTCCTATGCATTTTTTCCATTATCACACTATTTAGAATTTTCTGGTCCCACTTTAACCTATAGCCATGGGTGGGATGGACTGTGGATATGAGTGATCTATAGAAATAAAAAAATTGTTTATGGATATTGGTTCATGTTCATAGGTCATTTTTGTATTAGTGCTCACGAAAGAGGTATCCCGATCTTGGGTGATCAAGTGTAGAATGGGATCTAACTCATAGAGGATTAACTATGATGGCTATCTAATAATAGCATGAAAATTTAAAAAAAGTTCCTAATAATCAACAAAGTCTGTTGTAATGATATCTTGCACTAATTAACATGTTTGGAATATTAATGAAGTTCATCATTCAGTGTCTTTTACCTAATGGATGAGTTCTCACATAGATTGAAAAATAGTGTGGATCGACCTCATAGATCAGATGACGATGGCAATATATCTATTGGTGGAACTATTATATAAATAGAGGAGGTGAGATCACTTGTTTTTTTATTGTAATCATGTAATATCTACATTCCATTGGTAATGAAAAGAAAAAATGTTTCTATTATGAAATAATATTATGTTTTGAACCATGTAAATCCTTTTTATTGTTTTTTATTGTGTGAGAGTGATTTAATTCTTATATTTTTTTGTGTTTTTAAATATATTCGGGTGATTGAGGTGATTCAATATGAGACATTGGGGCCTATTCATTTCATTCAGATGTTTCAATGTAGTGCTAATAGATTCGGATTTTATAAACATGTTCTTTAAGTGAGGTTCTACTAGGTATCAAGAATTTGGGATTTCAATAGAACAATTTATTTTTTCTAGGTTCTTTTATTAATTTGTTTCAATAGAGGTTTCCTTGTTACACCATTTTAATTTGCTTCATTTGATGAGGTAATATACGATTGTGATAGGAAATATTAAATATGATAAATCTAATTCATGATCAATTCATAAATTAGCATTGTTTTAGTTGTGATGAGGAGAACTGCATAAAAAATATTTTTATGGTAACCACAATCACACACCATCAACCCTATTATGTACCCAAAACTATTTTTGATGTGATCTAGCCAGATGAAATCAGTGCACCAATTTCTGGTGTTTCTTTATAATTATATGACAAGATATTATCCCTTGGTATACTTGATTTGTAAACAATTATCATGTAGGATGTTATTCATCTAGTTTTGGATGATGTGACAGGCTATCATTTTGAGGTGACAAATATTAAATATGAAGTACTGGTCTTAATGAATATCCTTCACGTAATATCCCAACCCTGACCATATCCCATTGGTTTGGTAAGGACATGAATTCTCTAACCTTATGTGACATCCCTATTGCAGTAAAGGTTGGTGATAAATTTAAAGGGTTTTACAAAATCATGGGGGATTGTTCACCCTTAAATAAACATCATACAAGATAACCATAAATAAGATAAACTATATGGTGCATGATAAAAAACCAAAATAAACTCCACAAGTATAAAAAAATAATCATTATAGTAACAATAGAATATAAAATAAACTAAATGTATTTAATCCCTATAAAAATAAAAATCATGGAAAAAGACTTAAAGCACAAATGTGTAGCCACTCTAGACACCAATAAATGAATTTTATCCCATGTTATAACTCTAGAAATCCATGACCACATCATTATGAAACACTTATAGTAAAATAATAAACCTTCCCCTTACCTATATCATGAGAAAAAAATGTTTTCAAATGCATAAAAGAGAATATATACGGGTGTGAGTATAAAACCCATTATAAAAACCCCGTGACTTCCCCCAAATGACACTAAAATAAGAAATAGGATAGATTATATTTTATTTAAAATAAATGATAGACAGAAGCATAAAACATGTGATATTTATATTTATATCATAATGTAGTGAAAGATGTCACACTAAAAATAATCTATGGAATGAATCCACACATGCATTTCGGACACCCAACAATATAACCAATTCCTAAATTTATGTCCTGAATTGTACAAATCATGAGTGGTATCCGTCCCTTTAGTCTAAAGTCACCACTCATCATCATAATCTAATGGGATGTAATATTTGGAACCATGAACATATCAAAACCACATATCCATTTTTATTTAAATATAAACACCCACCCACAATGTTTATGACATGTTCTCACACCAAAAACCATTACTTTAAAACCCAAATGTATTAAATAATTTAATTGAACAGCTTGTGTGAATTGCCCAAATTTCTAGTTTTTTAAGAACAACCAAGAAAAATGGATTTCCAAAAGGTATTTCACAATATTTTTACAACCGAATCATAAAAAATTTATTTATAAAATAAAAATCCTTAATGTTCTTGGAGAAAGATGAAAAGGAGAAGAATCCAACTACCTCTAACATAGTCTCAAAGATGTAATCATGCCACATCTTTACATATATGGGATCTTACAACACTTATATGATGATCGATAACAAAATATTCAAAACATACCATAACCATAAAATATGATAATTACAACACAAAACTTGTGTTTTTCCTAAGATAAAAATAGATAAGAAATTGGTAGGAGAAGAAGAAGATTGCATACCTTCAATTTAGAGGGTGAAAACTCCATGAATCCAAGAGAAGAAGATCCAAGAGTAATGGAGTCACCGAAGTATCACAAAGTAACCCGATAGTTTTATAGCCCTCAATTAAATAGGAATAATGATGGTTTAGGGGGGAAATATGGTATAAAAACCTAATTTTTGGAACAATTCAGTGACACACATAGTTTTGTCCCAATGTTCTGAAAATCATTCTTCAACCATGAAAATAAAAACTATCTGAAAAATTTTAATGTCACACAGTTAACACATGATTTATCCAAAATTTGTGGTAACCCTAAAACTTCAAAAAAAATTAGAAAGAGTTTATTTTCACGGTTGGTGTCTTTTTTTTTCAAAATGTGTGGCCTAATCAAGTAATGAGATTAATTATATCTAAAAAATTAATTAATGATCCAATAATAGCTCTAAAATTATAATTACTTCTCATATAACTTATGATCTAAAATTACATCACTATTTTAAGAGATTTGGATGCTTTAATTCACTATATTGGTAGATATAAATTTATTATATGGTTCTGGATTAAGGAAATTGAAGGTAAGATCCTCATTTTTCTTATATCTCATTGATCATTAAGTTTACTCTAAATAAAATCCTTTGTTTGGGCCTACCTTTCCCAAATATATTTATTAAATATTTTTTGGTAAATATTATTTTTGATTCATTGAAGTAACTTATTAGGAGGCCCATATCTTAAATATCATGAGATAATTATTTGCATTAAACACATCTGAGGTAGGTGTCTTCTCTTCTTTTTCCACTTTTCCCTAGAACATAAAAGATCATTGTTTTCTAAATAAATTTTTTCTTCTGACTTTGGATGAAAAAATCTCATGGAATACCTATTATAAATTTCTCTTTCTTAGTTGGCTATGAAATATAATATTATGGGTGACTCCCATATGTAATTAGATTAAATGACTAAATTAAATTGTTTTTCAAAACAATGGTTTTGAAAGTGAGAATATTTCGTGAACATAGTGAGTGGGTGATAATATGAATTTTGAAAACATTATGGGGGTTAGGCATGGTCATGATAAATTTTTTTGTCACAATATATTGTGTTTCTCAGTGATGACTGGGGATTTGAGAGATAAATACTTCATTCATGTTGGGCTATTTAGGAGGGTCCTTTGTGAAATAGTTACATTAGTGTTGTTTTCCATGTGTGTGGATTCATGTCATCGGTTTTTTTGTGTGTGGGTTATTTCAACATTATATATATATATATATATATATGGTTCACTAGTTTTCATTATTTTAATTGTCTGTTATTTAAATTAAAGTTTAAGCTAACTTTTTTCTTATTCTCGTTATTTTTTGGGAGTCTTGGGGTTTACCTACTGGGTTTCATACTCACCCCATACATATATAGACACAATTTATTATAATAAAGGTAAGGGTAAAGATTCTTATTTTTCTAGTGGAGCTTCATGATGTTGTGTTCATGGATTTATGGAGTTACATCTTGGGATGAAAGTCGAGGCTTAGCATATGGAGTGGTGCCAGCTTGGTGCCTTGAGTATTTTTTACTTGATTATTATATACCGTGTGTTTTATTTGTATTTGGATTGTAGTTTTTTGTTTTATTTTTATCTTCCTTTTTACTCTAATTATTATTATTTATACATTTGGAGTTTACTCTATAATTATGCCATACATTATATTATTTATCTTAATCATTCACAACATGTAGTTCTTTTGTTACAAGGAAAATCAACCCCTGTGATTTTGGTTAATATCGTGACATTTATTGTTATCCTTTTGTTCCATGGGTATTACACCAATTGTTAGTGTCATTTTGAATCTTTTTAAGAAAATGGGTTGGGTCAGGATGTTACAAATGGTATTAGAAGTATGTTCTATCGGTTATGATTACAAGCATAGAGATAAGATGCATTGAAACATGAAATGTAGAGCATAAAAATTTATAACCAACCTATCTTTGTTGAAATTCATGTTTCCAAGGTGGTTCAAGTATGAAAAGTGTATTGAAGATCTTGTAGGTTTGTCATTGCCTCATCATCATGGCTTTAGCTGATGAGTGTGTAGTATCACACACTGGTAAGGATACTTCCCACTAGGATTGCATCATTCAAGTGATATTTTGTGGTTATGATTTAGTAAATTGGAACATGATAATATATTTTTGGAATGGTTAATTGTGTTTTTGGAAAAATCTAAGAGTTTAAAAAAAATTATTTTAAGAGCAGGATGAAATATACTTTGGCTTGCTATTGTCTATTGTTCCTGATAACATTAATTTGTGTTTATATACTCTTTATGTTTAATTATTTTAAGGAATGTCATTTTGGCATGGAACTGGAACTTAAACTTGTAATGAATCTAATTATAAATAATAGACTAAATGATAACTAAAATCTATGATTTTTTAAGGAAATTGAATAAATTTTGGAATGAGAACTCACAAGTATAATTTCATATTAATTGCATTTCTTTATTATAGATCGTTTCCATATCTATAATGTAGAGATCCCTTACATTTTTTTTGATATGTACTAAATAAATAAATAAATATTATATTTTATTTATATATAAGTGTATATTTAATACATTCATTTGATATAGGTATTATTATGCATGTATTAAATAAATGTGATAATAAATATATATATGATATTTATATATTTCTCTTGAACAATTTTATTATTATTTAAATTATGTTATTAATGGATTGAATATATTGAATATTTATTTAATTAGATTCAATTAATTAATGAAAATGAGAATAAATTTATATGGGTACATAAATATGGATGATTCATTTAATTTAATAAAACACTTCATGGATTTCTATATAAAGGGATTTAATCCCTCCTATTGATAATAACTAATTATGAGAAATCCTCTCAATTATATCTTCCTCTCATACTATTGTTCATCATTTAAGATAGAAGCACTAACACCCCTTCAACATTTGATAATCCTTTTGATATGATTTTGGAACCATTGGACGGTGTTCCCCCCCTCAGAGGAAGGTTTCTTTTGTTGACTACTTTTTGATATTTTTCAATCATTCTCCTTTTGTAAGGAATAAGAATATAACTAATTTTTGAATTTTCTAGATACTCTATTTTAAAGTTTTATTTATGCATTGATTATTGAAGATTGATCTGTCTATGCTTGGGTTATATTCCATTGCATATGATCATAGAATAATCATAGAAAATCCACCAGTTATATTAGAGGGAATACTTCTTTGATGAATCAACATATTTATTATTTTATTAAAATCATATGTTAATTGTAAAACATTATTTTGAAGCCTTAAAATAAAACTTAAAATTTAATATATATTACTCTTATTTATGAAAAAAATTATTTGTCTTAATATAGAGATTTCAATTTTGAATTTAATTATAAAAATTTATAATTTTTTATATATAATGAAAATGTTATTCTGAAAAATTTATATAAATTTATAAAAGTGTTTTATAAATTAATTAACTATAAAAGTTTTATGGTTAATTGGTAAATATTTTTTAAAATACCACTTGAAAAATTAAATGGTGTGCTTTATGATATAGAATTAAATTGTTTATTTAGAAATTATAAACGATGATTTATAAAATTTTTATAAATTACAAGCTATATGATATTTAGATTATATAAAAAACTTATATAATAGATATTGAATTGTAAAATATTTATAATTCATAAAATATCATAAAATTCCACTGAACATAAAATATGAATGGGTTCATATTAAAATGAATAGAAAATGATTATATTATTTCTAATTAATAAATTTTTTGCAATTATCACTTATTTATGAATTTCTCATAAATGTATCATGTTTTTGAAAATAAATAAATTGGTTATTTATTTGTTCAATTTCCTTTATATTCGTGTTTTTTTATAATTAACTAAATTTAAAATTTTCAAATTAAATGGGCCTTATTTTGAAAATTATTTAATCCACATCAGAAATTGTTTTGATAATTTATATGATCAAGGTTTAAATAATAATTAATAATCTAATATTTAGATTTTGTAAACGGTTTATATAATAAAAATTGACTTATAAATAGTTTATAATTCTTATAATTTCATATATTTAAAAATTAAATCTCATATTATGGTAAATATGAAATAATTCATATTGAAAAGTTTATAAAGAGTTTATATTAAAAATTATGGAATTCCCATAATGTTGAAGTGGAAATTTTAAAAGGTTTTATAATTAGCTTTTATTTATGAAATTGTTCACAAATGTTTATCTCATGTTTAGTTATTTGAATTATCCATCTATTTAAATGCTATTCATTGTTTTATTAATAGTTGTAAATTTTTTATATTATAAATGAGTGTGTCCTAAATTTTTTACAATGAATTACTTCTTTGATAGATACATTCTTATCATGTTTAGTTTAATTTCATAAAATTTAGTATTCATATACCTTGACCATAGTTTTCAATTTTAGTTATGAGCTTAAGAGTAGTTACTGGGAATAGTTTATATATATCATGTGTTATAGTTTTCATGAATTTAATTCTATCTTGAGTCGTTTCTCCCCAGGTAGAGGGATTTGGGGTCGGACTACCTACTTTCTTGGAGGGTTTCCTTATCTATGAAAGTGAATGGGGTTAGCTATCTATCGCTATGCACTTACTCATGTAGAGTTTGTCAATTTTATATAACTATATGAATTTACATGAATTTTTCATATAAATTATTCATATGATACATTTTAATATGTATGAATATAATTTACTTCTATTTTTGAGTGATTAACATAGACTTATGGGTTTTGTAAAGAGGTAAACATTAATGTGGTGTGATCAAGATAATTTTGTGGTTGTAATAGGGATTTCAAAACTAAATCATTAGAAGCATGCATGCACAGAAAGGAAATAAAACATGAGAAGATAATTATTACATAGGATGTAATAATTCTGAATTTAATATTCATACAATTTATATTAAATTGGTGAGACTGAAATACCTTAAATACTAAGTGTGAGATACCTTTGAGAGAAACACTTATCAAGACCTCAATCATCCAACAGGTTAGTTTCATGACATAGAGGTGTGCGCCAATATTATCTTGTGTAATGAAAGAAAGTATTGAGTGACTCATGATTATTCAATAGGTAGTTTCATGCCATAGTGAGGTGCCCCTTGATTGTCAGGTGTTAAAATTGTTTTTTATGCTTGATTTGGGTTACACTTAGTTGGGAAACACCAAGGGTTGGGATACCATTGGAATTGAATTTGGCGATTCTATGTGATAGATTTGGATAAAGTTTTATCCAATAAACTATCAAAGAATCAAAACTATTTTTATATGGATGATTCCCTACATCAATAACTAAGTAGTGAGTTTCACACTATAGAGAGGTCATTTTCATAGTGAAATGTGGATATTGACTCCCTAAATGAATATGATATATAGGGATATAATTTTTTAGTAGAATCACTATAATTAAAATTAATTAATTAATATATATAATAAATTATTTATATCTGATAAAATGTTTTATTTGTAGATAAATTAATCACCATCATCAAACCAAACATTATATTGATCCATGATTTTTGAATCTTAATGTAAATCCTCATACCGGTATCTTAAGAAAATTTCATTATCAAGTGAAATATTATATGCGTTAGTAAAATTCCATCTAGAGTAACCAACTATTTATGTTTTTCAATAAGAAAATCAAGATTCATATAGAAGAATGGAATGTTTTTATTAAGGATTCAACGACACTAAATTCAAATTTAAAAAAACAAATCTTAGTCTCAACTCATGTACTCAATATGATTAAGTACATCAATGATTTTAGTATCATATAATCTATATTATTGAGTACGTCAAATGATATTCAATATGATTGAATATATTAATTTCTTTGAGAGATTAAAAGTTTCCTTAAAGATTTATTGGTTATAAAAATCAATTCAATTGTTATGAGGGATATATAAAATCTTCTGTATGTTTTAAAAATTGTGTAAATATACAAATGGATAGAATTTGAGAAAAAATTAAAACATGAAGTTTTCATTCAAGTAATAGATAATAGGAGTTTCTATATTGATAAATTGGATGCTTTAGGATTGGATAAACTCATAATAAGATTCGAATTTTATCTAATTTAGCTCTTGATAAGATATTGTAAATAATGGTTGTTTAAATGGAATGAGATGGGTGTTTTTACACATTTTATATGATTAGTTTAACTATAAATCATTTTTTAAATGTGAGACTAAACTAGATTTTTTTTAATAGGTAATTTATAATATTTCCATTTATGGAAATTCTTCAACAATATGATGTAATTAAATTAAAAGTTTACCTAATATTCTCAAAGTACTGAGAATGGAGGAACTATTCATATTATGTCTAGATTTTGGTACTATATATATTATAAAAGTTCACAAAAGTTCAAAATTGAAGAATAAAAGTTATTAAAAAATTAAAAAAATGTTTCTTCGTGATGAAATTCAAGGATATTGAAACCTAGGGCATTTAGGAAAGGAGTATGAATAATTAAATATTATTGAATTATTGATGATACACCTGGTTGATTTTGTGAAACTCTATAGAATTTTTATATCAGGTAAGGATGTTATATAAACTAATTCATTATTTTTGAAATGTATGTGATAAAAATGTATATTTAAATTTTTTTTGTAAATACATAGGAGTTCAAAATCAATAAAAAAAATTATTTCAGATTGTAATTTATATTAATGAAGAAAAAATGTTTACATATAAATGGAAAGCATGATATCATACTCAGATGAATCTACGTAAAATATGTATATCTTCATCCCATCTCTCTTATGTGTTAATAAGATAAATAGTTCTTTATGAATTAGTATGATATGAAAAATTTTATACACATGGTTTATGATTCATTAAGTTCAATAACCGATTTTGGGAAGATGATATGGATAAAAATGTTTTATCCAGGATAAAATGATTATAAAAATATTTTTTAAAATATGTGGGAATTTTTTCATACCACCCATTTTTGGTATTTTTTAATAGTATTTTTTTCATGAAATAATTTTTCAAACACATATAATTTTATTTAGGATATGTAAACAAAAGATTATTTGTTATATATTCATACTAAAATTAATTAAATGTCATTTTTTAAAGCATAATGTAGTTTTTGTTCTATCTTAGAAATACATTTGGAAGATAATATAATGTTAAAGAGGCTAGTATGTGTACTTTTATAATTATATAAGATAAATATTAAAAAATAAAGTATTGTTTAAATCTTATTTTTAGTTATTTTTCAATTAGTATATACCCTAATTATGTTTAGGATATGTGAAAGGAAGGAAAAAATTTGAATAGTGGTATTTAGTTACTGTAAGAAAGTGAATATTACTGTTAACTAAAGGATTGAAATGATCTAAGATTATATTGGTTATTTACTTAATATATATCATAAATAAGTTTCGGATGTGTGACAGTAAATAAAAATGTAAATTGTTACATTCAGTTACGATGAGAAAGTGAATATTATTATTAACTAAAGGATTAAACCAGTTTAATATTATAGCGATTCTTCAATAAATGTCCTTAAATGTTTAGGATATATGTAGAAAAATAATTATAACAAGTTATACTTAGTTATCATAAATTAAACTTTATATCCTTAATAAAGATTTAGGGTATGACAACAATGAAATATGTAAATAGTAACATTAGTTACTATAATAAATTTGATATCACTTTATCCTAAAAATGTTTTATAATATGATGGTAAAGATAAATGTAAATATTTTAATTTATTTATTGTATTAAATCAATTTTAACTTTATCCCAAAAAATATTTTATTATATGGTGGTAAAGAGAAATGTAAACAATTACACTTGTTAATGTAACAATGTTGATATCACATTATCCTAGAATGGTTTAGGATGTTCTGGTAAAGTAATGATGTAAATATTTAATATATTAATGAAATATTTCAAGGAATTTTTTTGATGGAAATGGTTATTATAATGATGATAATGTACTTATAAATTGTTCTAAGTAGACAATAGGAAAACATTATAACATTTGATGTTATAAAGTTAATGAGTTTGGATATTAGTTGAAAGAGTTGAACATAAGGAATATGATTCCTAAATCAAACCATTAATCAAACTAGATTAATTTATAAATTTTACTCACTAAGAGGTTAGTAGGATTATTTTATTAAATGGTCACATTGGGATGTGATTGGAGTTACATTTGGTTGTAATTTTCAAAATCCATTATTTAGTAAACAACATGACGATAATGTTATATCTATATGTGTTTAACAATTAAGATATTTTTTAATGGTTATAAATATATCATGTTATTATAATAAAGTAAATATATATTTATCATTCACTCATTTGTGTTGTAATATATTTTACATTAATAGTATAATGATAAATATATCCTCAAAATACATATTTTTGGTTTTCCCTAACTAATGATTATCATAGAGTATAATGGGTTCCGATGACATGTACATGTTGGCTTGAATAGATTCTTATATATGTTATAAAGGGTTATATATGTGACATTGAAGAATATATTCTTAAGGAAATAAGTATAGAATTATTACTTGGACTGATACTCTAAAGTATATCTCATGGAATGTCATATAGTCATTGATATACTTAGGGGTGTATGATTATTATTAGTCCTTATAACCTGAGGTTAGAAAGATACCTAGCATGAGAACCTTCATACTTTGATACCTTACTTGCAAAAGTTGCCATATGAAATTTTCAAATCAGGGGGTTGTTGGGTATGTTGCTGATCATGTCACCAGTTTTAGTGTAACCAGAATGAAAATTTTCCACTTGTATGATAAGAAACAACATATGTACCTTGATTCAATTAGACTGACGAAATTCATGGACATTCTTAGTTGTTTCACATATTATGTATTTAACTACATATATAAGTGACATAATATACTCTTATCAAATATATTAATTATATGTGATGCATTCATCCAATTGGTCAGTCTTTTTCAAAGTATCAAGAAAATAGTGAGTGACCTATACTATATTGACATCTTCCATGTCCACTATTCATTTGATGTCATGGAAAAAAGGATTATATAAGACGTGGATTAGAATCCCTATAATAATGATTGGTCTGTATAGGTGGTACACAACATCTCCCAAACATCCATGGCATGCATGTGTATAAATGGTCATACCTATGTACTTAGGGTCGTGCCCATGTATGTGGTCGTGTACTTGGACATTCTTGTGTGTTGAGTCATGCCTGTGTATCCTTGTATGTGTCTATTTATTCTCAAATTATTCCTACAAAGGGTCCTATGAATGTGTATCTGACACATAGACAAGATACCTAGGGAGGGTCACATAGCGTATGGCCCCATCCACAAAGTGCTTGATCCTTAACTCGGCTTAAAACCCTAGACCTTATAGAAAAAGAAGTACACTACATTTGTTCTTCCCAATACACATCATGTAGTCCAGTTTTGTTTATAAAACCTTATTTCTTCATGAATATACTATATCCTCTTTTTACACCACCTATTGAACATGTTGACCAATCTAAATCTCCCTAAATTGAAGGTTAGGTAACTTGTTGTCGATATTCAGCCACCGATGGCTGGGAATCAGGCATTTGATCTTCCACTAGAACCCTACAGTGCCTCTTGAAGCTCATGGAAACTCTTATTTATACTGTGGATCCCAAAATCCATGGAATGATCACCCACATACATCCCAATTTATATTCAAAACACTATATTATGTATCATCTGGACAAAATTCACGAATCCGGGGGTTTGATCACACTCAAACTCGCCCTTGAAATGCTAAATCATGAACTTGTGGTCCAATGATGAAGAATGTAAATAATGGGTTGGGGAAATCATAAGAAAATGGTGAAACCATTTTTGACCAAGATTTCTCATCCCGTGATTATAAATTATAAATTTCTATCGACGATAACACGAGAAACAATGAGAATCTATTGAATCAAAAATATAAAAGGCAATGAGGCTCATGAAAATGATCATGTAATTTTAGATCAAAAGTAGATAATTAAATCCATGATCAATATTTTAATCAAAAGGAATGAAACTAAAAATGACAAGTCCAACCTGAAAATGGATTAATAATTGTTGAATATTTCATTAAGCAGCAATATAGAACACCCATAGTGTTCACTGACTCTCGATCCACCTCGATATAATCATCTGTCATCCTCCGATCATGATCCACTAATGAAGAATTTCCAATTACTCCTCTCAAATAATCTCCGGGTTATACATATAAAACTTTATATTTTTTATAATGAGGTATAAATAGAGGAATTCAGGTCATAGACATTTAAAATTAAATACATATATTATTTATGTATTTTAGAGAAATTCACCAACTAACTGCTGCATCAATCAGACATCTGACACTCACCAACCTTAGATCATGCCTAGGGTAACCCATATGTTTCAGAATCAAATGTGTTCTTGGATTTTCCATCATAGGTTCTGATCAAAGGGAAAACAAATAAAAATACTAAAATTATGCATGCATGTGTAATAAAATATATTAATTTTGGGGTTCTCAGACACCCAAAAACCATGACGACTCCAATGATAAATCCATATTTATGAATAAAAATATTCAGAGGACAATCCACACAAATTAGAGTGACTGCATTCTCCCTTGCTTCATGAGTTTTCAAACTGGAAAGAACAATTCAAAAAAAGGGTGGGGGTATTAAGCCCACATATAGCTCTCACGCTTGAAAGAGCTCTATTTCATTCTCTTATACGTCCATAGAATATGAAACATGGGAATGGTTTATCCATATAGGATCATATCCTACCAAAACTTGATCACCACTAGGTACTTCATAATGGTGACTCCATCCTTGATGTAGATCTTTCCAATGTCAATAATGTGCATCAGATCATGCATGTATTTTCTCAGTTTCGACACATGGAATACATCGTACACTCGATCCAAATATTGAGGTATATCTAGGTGATAATCTACCTCACAAACCCTCCATAGGATCTTGAATGGATTAATGAACCTAAATGATTGCTTACCAACCCCCTTGGGACAAACCTATGTAATCCTAACTGTGTGGAGACACTAAAGAAAACATGGTATCCATATTTACACTCAAAAATCCTATCACATATATCTACATAAGATTTTTGAAAAATATGGGATATCCTAATACAGTCACGGATCACTTAAACCCTCTATATTAAGATACTAAAGTCTCTAGAGAAGAATGGATTTAACGTTCTCTAGCAACATCTAAAGAAGTTTTTTAAGTTTTAGATGGTTATGATAATTGAGATAATAGTGGTGATGTTAATGGAGATGGATATGATCCTGGTGTAAATGATGATATTTAGAGGACTCAGTCACATAATCCATCTCATATTGGTACATCTATATCTGTAAGTGTGGACAGATCTATTTCTGTTCAACTAGTTGGTGATGCTACCTCTATTATAGATAATCCTTAGAAATCTATTGAGGGGGAGGAATCCCCAGGTTCATTCAGTCACAGAATTTATCCTATAGATATTTATAAAATGAATTTAGATAGAGTTTATGTGACAACACATGATGAGTGGGAGAGGTTCCTAGGGTATGTATATCTTAGACTGGACTTCCCAGATTCTAAATAAGTCATAAGAGATGACACAAATCATAGAGATTCCAAGTTTTTTTCAACATTATCATAGGATGAGGAATCATCCATGGGGGAGACATCCCTTAGTACGAAATTCCCTAGTATATCTTATACTAATTTCAATGAAGAGGTTGGAAATGATGATGATCACAGTAGTCCAGAAAATAATGGTGGACCTATTGTCTCATTTTTTAATAGAAAAGATCCTAAAGGATCTCTTGTAGAGAAGATTGATGATGCTGGTGAGATAAATGTTTCCCATCAGATGCACCTACTGGATCAGATCCTATTCAGGTTTTTTTTCTATTATTGATATATATTCATCACTATTTCTTATAGCTGCTTCATTTCCCTTCAATTAAGTATCCATAGATGACTTGGATGTATTCAGAGATAGATTTTTCTTTGATTTCAGTGGTATCTTGGGATTCTAGGAACCTCCAATTACTTCGATTAGTAAAGTTGGTTCCAAACATCTTTTTAAGTTGGTTTTTTCCATATTCATCCCAAAATGATTTTCAAGCTTTAGGAAGTTGAAATTGAAAATGGGAGATTAGACAATTAGATGGAGGCCATGAGATATATTATGGGGGAGACAAGGACCTCCTTTACTGCTAGAAAAAATATTCATTTTGAGAGGATGGAGAGAATACCTGTTATTGTATCTACATCCAGTGCTCCACCTCACTTAGACTCATTATATGGTGAGATGATCAAACTATAGTCATAGAAAAACTACATGATACTATGGGTGAAATCCATACACCTCATCAAGAGGATCTTTACTAGATTCCACAATATGGTGATAGTATATATATAATTGTAAAATAGTTTTTGAATAAAACCTAAGATGATAGAGAAAAAATCAAAAAGGCTATCAAATGATACCTTTATAGGTAATATAAAAAGGCTAAGTTATATAATTCATTAATTCTATTATCACTTGAATTTTTATCTTAGAACTTAAGAATTCGACCAGTTACTAGGGCTTTCAAGGAACATGTAGAACAACTCAAAGTTAGGACCCCTCTATTGAAGTTGTTTATAGAAGAGAAGAATGACTTATTCCATTCTTTGGAGAGAGGAGAAAAAATTTCATAGATTTTGTGATCCTCATGAGTACCTTAGGTTATGTATCTATTACATAAGTGGTTTCACCTGAGGAAATTACCATGTCAAATTCACTTCTACAGAATCCTATGATTCCCTACCTCCTTATTATTAGCCATTTGGGATGTCTCTTGATTAAATTGTAAGAAATCTTAGACCAATGGTGATTTGGGAGATTCCTCAGACTACCTCATCCCCCACTTCTTCTACCAGAACACCTCCTACCTCTTTCAAAGGCAAGGGAGCTATTAATCCTCCCTCTCTAATTAAGAATGATTCAAATTAGGCTTAATCTTTGATAAGTACTCTTCTATATTTTATTGTATTAATTTTTGGCTTTTATCAAATGAATTTTATTCTTATTGAAGATTATATCTTATTATTAATGGGCTATTTCTTTATAATTACTCTCAATTTTGTTATCATTTTGGAAATAGCAGAAGGGATGAAATTATTTGTCTACTATTTACCTTTCAATCTTTAATACTTTGTTTTTAAATCTCTATATCCAAATTTATGTTTTTAAAAAATTAATTGTTTATTTTTAAGTGTAATGTTACTTGTCCAATTCATCTATTTATTATAAATTTTGTTTTATACATGGTTTATAAAATATATTGATTTGTGTTCATAAAAAAGGAGGATATTTTTGGAACCTTATTGTTTTAATGCTAACAAATCCTGATTTCTATGTTTCTAATGAGATTAATGTTTTGTTATAGTATATTATTTTATATATTATATTTTGATAAGTATAGAAAAGTGATACTATTATTGGAAATGTGGTACCATTAGTATAAATGTGTTACCGTTAGTTTAATCTTGCTATCGCCAGAGTCCCACTACCGCCAAAGACCTGCTACTGCATAGTGTGCTACAGTTGGATTGTGCTACCATTAGTTGTGTTACTGCTAGAATATGTTACTATTTATTTTTTCTAACATCATAAAGGATATAATTTATGCGTTTCTACTATTTATATTCTATACTTGATTCAAATTTAATGATTCAAACAACCAGTTTATGGGAGTTAAAGTAGACAGACTCAAAGATCAAGATCCTTTCATTCACTAGTTCGATAGATCTTTAGAGAATTTTTCCAAGCTAACTATAGAATGAAATATGAACTCCATAATGATATATGTTTTTAGAACTTTTGATGAAATATGTTTGAACTCTTCAAAATGCCAAATATGAGGACCCTAGACTATTTGAAGTGGCACAGACTAAGTGGAAATTCATTTCTCTATATTTACACATTTTCTCTCTCTATTTTTGCATATATTTTGAGCAGTGTGTCATATTTCTTTATTTATTTTCAGATACTAACTCATGCTGCTTAAACTAAAGAATTCAAAATATTCTCTCAAATACTTTTTATCTGTTTACCCATGACAGTTAAGGAATAGGTCCCTACATGGCATGTGTTTTATTTCTTCCCATGTATAATTTTGGATGTGAACTTTAGTTTATACATCTTGTACTATTGTTTTTATACCTTATCCAGGTTGTGGATCAGATTATTGGTTATAATAAAATACGTTTAAATTGGTGGTTACCAAGTGGAGGGTATTAGGTCTCAAATTGAGACAGAAACCATGTTTACTCTGCTGTGTATTTTAGTTTTGTTTTATTCATTTAAAATCCTAAACTGTATTTGTTTTTAATTCGTAAACAAAATATAAACTTTGATATTTAATCTATACATTCATTTATATAAAGTATTTGATTAAGTAAATTTATTTAATAAGTTAAATTAATTTTGATCATTAATTTAACTAATATATAATCACAGATAGGGAAATATTTTAAAGGATAAAACATATGTTAAAATAATATTATCAATTACTGGGTTTTTTTAATTAAATTGGGGGATTTTATTTTAACTTTTTTTCAACAAGATTTATATTGGGAACTCAATTAACCTCCCCATTGAGTTAATCACTCCAACCAACAATAACAAATGGTGAGATCAGATGCTCAGTATGGGTAAACAAGTTAAATATCAATATAACGTGAGTATGTGGGTATGAGAATATGATAATAACATTTGAAAATCATACCCTATATATCAAAGATCATAAACATGAGTCATGGAATAAATATTGGTAGTTTATACGACATGAATCAAAATGGAATCAAATAACATGATCCATGAGACCATAATATTGGCATAAGACATAGATTTATGGAATATACATAATCATAAAAAATATTATGTTAAGGTTATCCACCATAAAATAAGTAATGTGTTAAGATTGGTCTAACCACCCATGTACCATCTTTGATCATCAGATAATCTCATGTGTACTCTCTTTCGGTATTGGGATAAACTCTTGTGTACACTCTTTCAGGATTCAGATAACCTCTTATGTACCGTTTGCGATCATATAACATTATTCATTACCCAAGGCATTGGAGGGAGATATAGGTCCCACCCATCACATTATCCATACAACTCTGTTTTAAAAGATCATAAAACATTCATCATATCATAACCCGTTAAATTAAATAGGTTTCATAAAAATTTCATCATATCTTACACATAGAAATGAAATAGGTCACATAATTATCTCATCAATTCATCATAGCATAACCCATGGAAAATGAACAGGTTTCATAAACATAAACCATCCACAGAAATAATAAAGATGGTATCATTGGATCATATCCCTAATAAATATTATGTTTCATCAAAGGATGTTATCTTAGATGGAAATTTATTTTGAATGAAAAGCACTTGAATCATTTCTTGAAAAAAATTACATTTCTTGGAAAAGTAAAATTTTTAAATTAGAAATTTATAAAATATTAAAGAAATCATTTTTTAAATAACCATTAAAACATATAAAACAATATTTAAAAATATTTTAAAAAGATTTCTTGAGGAAAATAATATTTCTTTGAAAATCATCTTTTTAAAAATAGAAATCAATAAAATATTGCACAAATACTTATCATTGAAATAACCATGAAATCTTATAAAGGATGTTTTAAAAGTAATTTTAATAATTTTTGAGGAAAAGTAAATTTCATTCAAAATATAATTTTTAAAATTATAAATTTAAAAAATATTGTGTAAATAATTTTCTGTAAAAATAACCTTGAAAAAATATAAATAAATATTTAAAAATAATTTAAAAACCTTTATTTTGGAAAATAACTTTTCTTTAAAAATCAATTTAAAAAAATTAATATTTTTTTGAAAATACTATTATTTGAAATTAAACATTGAATCTTATAAATTAATCTTTAAAACATTGAATTTTAATGATGTCGGGTAATATCATACATGTAAACAAAAGATTCCATTCACATTCTGGGTAAAAATCCAAATCAGTCTTATTTTGAAAACAAAATGAAGATTTCTTTAATTTTTTTAAAAAAATTAAAAAATGGAAAAAATGACATTAAAAATTCTATATTAAAATTAAAACATTTTTGAAAATATTTTTTTAGAAAACGTAGATATGGAAGAAAGAATGGTTTTGAGTGAAGAGAGAAATAATGTCGGTTTTCTTTAAAAACATTACTTTGGAATCATGAGTACATAAATAGAGAAAAATATAGAGAAAAATATTTATTATCATGAAATAAATATAGGAGAATACAATTAATAATTTTCTTGAGATATATTTCATAATATATCCTTATTGAAAACATAAACATAAACAATTCAAATAAACGTTGATATTGTATTATAAAACCATTACAGCTTTGGTAACTTTGAATCATAAGCCTCATGAAGGAATAACGTTAAATGAAACATAAATATAATTATTATAATTAAATTCATGTGAAAGGGATTTTATATACACATTATAAAATCATATAGGTTCATAACATAATGTATGTCCTAAAAAAGATAAATTGAGACAAAAATATCTCACCTTAAGTATCGAATTCCTTCATACATGTTAACCTATCCTTTACAATAAATATAATTTTGTTATAAATCTATTATATAACAATAATTATATACATACTACTATATATTATTTACTTATTTCCTTTTATTAACCGTTTATTAACAATTCCTTATTAATGTCATGTTTTGGGTAATAAACGCTTTATTTTTCATGTATGTTTCGATTTTTTATTTTCTAGTGCAATAAATTTGATCATGGTTCCATAATCTATAAATTTTAAACATAATATAAATATATTATAATTTATAATTTATTTATTTATATTAATCCATAAAAGTTAGAGATTAAAAATGAAATACACTATTCATGGAGATGGTAGGTCATACAAACGCATGAATGTTGTTTCCATTTTCTCAAAATAAAAAAGAAAATAAAGGTAAATAACAAATTAAATGTATATAATAATTTTTATTTCATATATATCACATATATTTATTAATTTTATCATTATTACCTTTCTTAAAAATCATTATTGAAAAATGAATCACATCACTTCGTGAAATGGTAGTCTATCATACACATGAATGATGTTATCATAACCTTAATACAATGGATAGTATGAATTTATATGTTATAAATATTTTAAAAGGTTATAATTATGTTAAAAATATCATATATATATTAATTTAATCTATCCTCATTACCATCCATAAAAACACAAATCAAGAACACATCACATCGATTCGTGAGGTGGTAGTCCACTGTACACACGAGAAATGTTATTATTTTCTAAAGGGTTTGTAGGTAAGAAGGTAGATGTGGTATTATTATTAAAAACATATAATAATATCATAGAAATCATATATAAATTCTAAATAAATCATTATATCAAACCGTCAAAGGTGGTAATGTAAAACAAATAATATTTGTTCGCGAGGAGGAAGTCCTCTATACACACGATCGATGGTTTCATTTACCATTTGGTGGAAGAGGAGATGGATATAGGTTTTTCAATTAACATAATAACATATAATTATATTATAGATACGTTTTTTATTATTTTATTAGTGTTTTATAATTTTTTAATGATTGATAATATGAACTATACCAAAAACGCATAGTTTAAAATTTTACCTCTTCTTCGAACAACCTCATTAGATTTAACATAATGCCTTACAAGATTGGATTTATAATATCTCCAAGGACTCCATTATTTGGGTATGAAAGTAAGTATGACATTTAGGTGGGTATTGTCTAAAAAAATGGTTTTTTAGAGTGAATAGGGGAGGACACGTGGTAGCCTTTTATAAGTGGGGGAGAGGACACACATAAAATGTTTGAAAATAATAAAGTTTTCCCATGATTTTCACATGTAAAAAGGCTAAAAAATTGGGGCATTATCAAAACATATAGGTGATAAATTCTAAATATGGAAATAAAATAGTTTTTTTTTAATTTTTTGTGGCATTTTACACCTTATCTTTTTAGATTAACTCCCTAGTAAATCCATTTTAACATTGACCGTGATAATTAATTTTTACTATTCTCACTATTTATTATGATAAATAATTAATTTGACATTAATAGATAATATTAATTATTATTATTCTAAATATTTAATAAATTTTTATAAATTCCTTTTATATAAGTCGAAAAATATTAAAATTATACCTGTGGACATGACGAGAAAGCAGTTTTCTAAAGAGAAAATGTTCAAAAGATTAAAATAAATTATATCAAAATTAAATATGAAATTCATTAAAATAACATAAATTGGATTAATAGATAAATATTTGAAATAATTTTACTTTTAAAACCATATTGGAATAAAAAATTCCTTGTAAATTATTTTAATGAATATGTTGTTTTCTAAAAAATCGTATTTTTCACTATTCAGTGAAAATTTTATCATTTTATAAAATTATAAAATATTCACTCCCATATAATTTATTAATTATGATTTAATAAATGAACTGATTTTTTTTCAAATACATCTTCTAAAATTGGAAAAAAAAATTGAAAATAAGTTCGCAAAAGGTGACATAACTTTCTTTTAGAAAAAAATACAGTTCTTAAGCACAAAATTGGATTTATTCTTATCTCCTGCATAGAAAATAAATAAGATGAATTTTAAAAATTTTATTATATATATAATATAAAAATTTCCATAAAATAATTCATAAAATTTTATTTACATAATTTATTGAGATAAAAACATTTGAGTGCATAAAAATAGTTTTTCAAAAATATTTCTTTAATTTCAAATATTTTCTATTTTAGTTTCTAGTTAATTGTTCACAAAATATATAATTTTATATAAATTTTTAAAACATATTTATTAATAATTTATTTAATCATATTCATACATTTCATTCCAATGGGTAGGTGATAACTGTTATATTAAATAATATTATTTTAATAGTATATCACATTTTGTTAAAACTTAGTGTTGGGTGTAACACAAGATATCGAAAAAATTTTAATTTACTTGAAAAACTAATTCATAAAATGTCAAGGTTTTACATTACACCTGCATCTCTACCTATTCTTTTTGTTGCACCACTTTCTCTAAGGGTCACCATGGCCACACCTTGGAGAACCCTGATCATGACGCTCTCTTTGTTATGGTATCCCATATGCTGCTTGTCTACCCTCCTTAGAATGTCAGTTTGGAAAATAACATGAAATGTTATCATACCCATCACATTCATAACATCACCTGTCACCTAGATGATCGATTCCTTTGTGAAAACCCTATATCGGAGGTCCACATGCCTGATTCCTATCATGGGATGCTCTCCTGTGTTGAGACCCCGTCAACTCATGCATGTTAGCTACTGCAAGAAAAACATCTTCATAATGCTCACCTGCAACTCCTTGAGCCTGGATTCCATCTGATAAGAATCAATCCACCACTATATCCCAATATATCTCTCCATCATAGGTAGAAAAGCACATGGCAATCACACTGAAATGAATTTTTGCACAGAGACCATGCTCAAAATTCCGCTCCTGGAGGTAACCATCTCACACCATGTTGAGGGATTATCATGTAAGGTCAGTGAAATTTGATGAATACAAATTAAATATTATACTACGCTACTATATCTCAATAAGATCCTAAATCATAATTGAGTGAAAGTATTGGACCTCGACTAGATTATCCACCTGAATAGTACATTCGGACTGAGTGGCACTGGCCTTAGGCATGCCTCTTCATATGCCAAAGGTTACTAACACGTAGTGAGGGTATGAAATTGTAATAGTGGGGGGAATATACCCTATGGTGTTGATACAATAATGGTCTGAGTATATATATATATATATATAAAACAAGCTGCTTAAGAAAAGACTCAGCAGACTCGAACTAGACTTTCCAATGGAGGAAGAATAATCAATAATATACCATTTTAGTATCAACAAACAAAATAAGAGGAAATTAATAAAAATACCATAATTCCATTTATTTAATCTAAAATAGAACATGTATCTAATACAATTCATAAAATAGTATAATCAATTAAGGGGTTTCTAATGGCTAACCAACATTATGTACATATACATAACATACTAAATCATAAAGGAAAACTAAAACTGTAACTCCAAATTAGGAAAGAAGCTCAAGGTCCCTTACCATCCATCCATTTTAAATCGACAACTACGATACAATTCATGATTTTGAACCCTCACCTGAACGTAAAATCATAAAGTTACAGGCGAAACGAAGAGACTATGTATGGTGTGAGAACATGTCTCAGTAGGTTACCACCCATGTGTGAATACCTTATATTGAGATTACGAAGGTTTGAATAATAAAAAAAATAAAATTAAATCACATACATATAAATAAACACACACTTCATTGCTGCTCAAAATCCACAGGAAGTGGTCATTTACCTCAACCAATGCAGAAATATCTGAAGTAGATATTATCCTCAGCCTGTGCCCCAAGGCATCCCCAGATATCATACAGTCCTAGGATATCCCTCAAGATCTACCCCCAAGCACCACATGGAACCTTGTTCCATTATTCTAGTAACTGAGGTCCCAAAGGAAAACCCAAGAAAATGGAAACCTATTCCCTTAGACCACTGCTAAAAAACACTCATTGGCTCGAAGCATGACATTCAAAGGGACAATGATATTTTTTCATAAATTCAAATCATTCTCTTCTAAATTCATAATTTCCCAATAAATGGATATGACCATACTTGAAAATAGTACTAGCCTAATGTCCTCAATGACAGATGCCTCATCCCCCAACAGAGAATCTCAACATTGTCATCAGATGGCTCCTCACCATCCTCATGGATTTCTATGGAAAGTACCCCCATCCATTTACCAAATACAAAACTATCGATGGACTCTACCCACATGAGAGATCAAAACCACCTCATCACTAAGTCAACCTATGTGAACATGACTCAAAATGATGTTTTGGCCAACACGGGTGAGCGAAAATCCTAAAAAATAATATATAATCCACACCAATCCCATAACCTTGTTCCCCTATGACCATGTTGATAACATTCCATGGCCATTCCATCCCATATCATAGGAGTATCACTCATAACCTGATGGCCTAGCCACCTCATATGATGATTGAGTCTCCCAATCAATGGTCAACACCACACATTTAATCTTGTCCAAGACCATCTTGATGATCACATTGCATAAAATCAATTTGGCTATCACCATCTCAATCTCATTCCAATCCCATCACGTTCCATTGGAACTGAAAAGTTCATCCCAAGAAAGTCATATATATATATATATATATAAATGATCACATTAAATTAAAAGATACAATTAAATTTAAATGAATTAAAAAACTCTAAGTTAAATAAAACAATTTAATGAAATTTAATTGAAGATCTCTAATTAAACAAATAACTCAATTTAATATAACAGACCAATTTAATAAAAAGGACACACCACATCCTAACTGTCCCAAGATCCAATGCCTCCAACATATCTTGAACCACATGTATACTTGATCAATCATTCCCAAAAATATCTCATACAACCCTATTAGTTAATTAAAATCAAGCATTATTTTACATGGGTATCGCTCGGTCAACACGACGGTGTGCTAAAATTTTCACCCCCCCCCCAAACAGTTGTGAAATCTCAAAGAAAAATTTGTACCACTAACCTTAGAGTCATAGATATAGGCATGTCCAATATTAGCCTCTAACTCTGACCCATTTGGAAGAAATCGTCATTTCTATAAAAACCCTAAAAATAGATCAAAATGGCTCAAACATATTTAGTAGTCTGTTAGATGAGAGTATAGATAAAGAGAAGCATGGGTGAGGAGATCCTTACCAATGTGGTTCCAACACAACCGACAGTGATCTAAACAGATCTCAAACAAAGGAGAAGGATCACACCCTAGGGGAGGAAATAATGGGTGAGCCCCCTACTACCTCGCATGACCAAGAGAGTATAAAATAATCTAAAAGAAGAAAAAGTGACGAGGGATGATTTTATCTTTTCAACTCTTTAATGGGGTTGAACGGTTAGGAGGGACCACCTTAGGAGTGACCTACCCCAGTTGCATCCCGACCCAAAATCTCAAATAAAAAATGGCCCATAAACCATTCCTAGACTCAAAAGTCCTCCCATGACGTATCATCACTCTTTAAACTCACAAGAGGATCCTGTTTCATTCCCAACACCCATAAAAATCCCACACCGCATCGATTCCCTCCTCATGCCCATGCCACACATGGCACCAACATGGTCTCGTGTCTCATCTGAAGCTCAAAATAGTCCTATTTCCTCACACCTCAATCAAGCCTCACACATAACAATTCCCAAATTAAAATTCACCTCATGTAACCCATGTCTCCTTGATGGATTAATGCCAACACACCTCAATAATCACGCATCCATCAATGCCTACATATAAGTCCTGGTTCCAAGCACCTCACACACAAACACACATACACACAGAGAGATATATATGTATATCATATGTTATAGTGTTAACCTACTAACTAGTGACTGGTTAGCCTGTATATGTGTCATTTGAACCTTTTTCACTCAAAACAGACTTGCCTATAAAAAGTCCATGCTAAAAAAATATAAAAAAACCACGGCTATACCCATAGTGTACCCTTGGGCGTCATTGGATCACTAGCTTTCTCAGCACTTACCAACTCCATAGAATTTAACTAGGCTAAAACCCGGATGCACAAAGCCTATCCTCCCTATGGTACCACACCATCCACTAGCCATTTACCCCACTATTTTCCCCCATTTTCTCTTCCATGGCCTCAATTTACAGTTGAAACTCAGCCACCATTACCCGGTACCACTGCCGATCTGATCTCAAACTCATGAGTGCGCCCCAATCCATAATTTCAGGTTTCATTAAAAGTATACATTCATAGCCTCTTGAGATTCCCCACCTTCCCACATGGCCAAAAATCCCACATAGGATGCTCACATTGAGTTCAGACATGTTTTGAATTCCCACACTAGAAGAAAACCATTGACGATTCTCTTTGAAGTTGTTTTCTTGGGTCCTCGGACCGACCGTCCTACTAGTACTCATATTTAACTCACATCATACAATCCGAATAATCACCACTAAAATCATCAAAATCTATCACTCATCTCGGGTAGGACTGGTCTGTCAAATTTCCCTCGACTATGAGTTCTTGATTCACCACATCTTATAATGATTTCAACATAATGATGCTCACCTACATCCAAATGGCATGTTGTAAACCATCCTAGAAATGCCTCACCCTCGAGGTGTTATCACTCACCATACTTGGTGTGAAGAGAGAAAATTTGGTCAATGCTGTTGTATAATCCATAAAAGACATGTGACCCTACAGAAGGCTCAATAACTCTCGATATCTGTCCACCCTCACTAGGAATAAGTGCTCGAAGAACCTAGCCTCAAAGGCTATCTAGGCCAGTCCTTCATTTCTTCCTGCCTAAACCTACATGTCCCACCATCGGTTAGATAGTCCTCTGAGCATATAGGTTTTCATCTAGAACCTCTACCCTGGTAGAATCTCAACCTGCTTGAAAATAATTTTCATTGACTCAATCTAGTTCTCATCTACCCGTGGTCCACCCTGAACCTGAAATAGTGACAGGTGCTACGACTTGAACTCTTGATTCGGGTATGCCAAAGAAGGATATACTCCATGATCTCCCATATCGTTCCCCTAGATCACAGGTACAAATATTTCTCTGATCTTCTCATCAATCCATGGACCAGACACAGTCAAATCTAGTGGCTCATCTACCTACACCTGAACCTGTTCCTGAGCCTGATCCTGCACCTACTTTTCCTGACCCTCAGGGATTCCAACATGCTCATGCTCATGAAACAGGCTGTACTATCCTACCTAACGCTTCGTTGGAGCCTATTCAGGTGGAAACCTACTGAATAACATTATGTTGTCACAAATCATAGATAACACACACACACACACAAACACATATATATCACATATAGGGAAATAAGTAACATGAAGGGTCAACTCACAACCATTACCATCCCCCATTGATACCATTCCACACATCACCCAACCTCATGGACTTCTTACCCTCCCATGTAAGAGCCAAGTATTAAATATTCCTTGTTACACGCTAGTCTTTACGAACCATGTTCCTCAAAAAATGACCACCTCACCCAACCTGGTGTTCAACATCACCACATACCATCGTACTTGCCTTCTCTTATAATAGTCATGCAAATATTTATATATATATAATGCAATATCACAAATCACAAGATAATTCATACCACAACACATGCATATATATATATATAATGTTTTATAAAGCATTTGATATCACAATATATTTATATTTAAAATTGAAACATCATATCATGTTTCTAAAAAAATCATAAGAAAGATTACAAAAATCCCTCATCATACCAGGCCAAGGGTCCAAATGCCTTCCTTGTCATATCCAGCCAAGGATCATAGGTTATAACAAATAACAATTCACATCTACGTTTACCACTCAATGTGGAAATTGTATAATCTATAAAATGATCAAAGAAGAATAGTAATTCCCACCCCTGGAAACATGGTCCGTCAATCATGCATGGGGCTGTAGGCACCCAAGCCCAAGTTATAATCCCAGTTCCAATAACATCCTAATCTCTATCCTAACATAACCCATATAGTAATACCAACCAAAAATAAATGTATTTAATATCGTTAGTGTCCATCCAAACACTACTACTAATACTTAGTCAAAAAAATACTCGGATACCATTTGTAGCACCTCGACCCAATTAGCCACCCAAACAGTGCTTTCGAGCTGAGTGCCACTGGCCTTAGGCGTACCTCCCTATATGCCAAAGGTTTCCAAATTTTAGTGTGGGTGTTAAATAATAATAGTGGGGAGACTATACCCTCATGAGATGATATAATAAGGGTTTGAGAATATATATATTTAATAATAATTATAGTAATAAAAGACTCATTAGACTCAAACCAAACCCTCCAATGAATGAAGCTCAATCAATAATATACAATAGAAGAAGCAATAAACCAATGTAATATAAATTAATAAACATATCTACATGCCATTTAACATCTCTAAAATAGAACATTCATCCAATACAGATTTCACAATACAATAATAAATAAAGGGATCGCCAATGGATGACCAACCATACATACATTTATAAAACATAATGAAATTGGAAGGAAAAATAAAATGGTAACTGCAACTGAGGAAATAACCTCAAGGTCCCTTTACTTCCATCCTTGCAAACTCAATAACTTGGATGTAGTTCCAGATCCTAAAATCTTACCTACATGTAAAATCATTAATTCTACATGCATCTCGAAGGTCCCGTGTAGGGTGTGAGAATAAGTCTCAATAGGGTAACACCCACGTGTGCGTATATTACATTTGAGATAAATCAGTAGTGAACAATACATAAATAAAATAGGAGAACATGTATTTAAATAAACACACACATCACTGGTGCTAAAAATCCAACAAGAATTTTTTTCCTTCCTCGACCAATTCCGACATATGTAAATCGGAGTGTATCATTATCCCATGGCCCAAGGAATCCTCTTATGTCATACAGTTCTATGTGAAACCTTATGTTCCACCTCCATACATCAATTGGAACATTGTTCCATCATTATAGTAACTGATGCCCATATGGCACACCCAAGAAAATGGAAACTTTTCCCCTTATTCCCCTTCTCTAAAACACCTATCAGCTTGAAGCCTGACATCCGTAGGTAGAGTGATATCTTCCCTCAAAGTAAAATAACCATTGGATCAAAGAAAAAAATCATGAGGAATGGTAATCGCTGACCTTCAAATTTATCTTAGCCCAATGGTCTCAAGCACAACTAGCCCCATACCCCAACCGATGGCCTCAATACTACCATCCAATGACTCATCACCATCCCCATATCTTTATATGGAAATCACCTACATACATTTACCTAATCCACAACTATCAGGGGCCTTTACCCACATGAGTTGTCAAAAACACTACATCACTGAGTAAACCTATTTTCACATGACTCCAAACAATGCTTTTCCCAACACTAGTGTGCAAAAATCACCCAAAATAGTACCTAATAAATAGCAATCCCTACACCTCATACCCCTATGACCATGTTTCTCAAATCCGATGGCCATGACATCCCATATCACACGAGTGCCTCTCATTTCCTGATGACATAGCCACCCCATATAATGATTGATTCACCTGACCGATGTTCAACACCACCCAAGTAATTCAGTAAAAGCCCATCATAATGATCATATCGTCTCAAATCCATATGTCCATCACCATATCAACCTCAAGTCGATCCCATCATGTTCCATTGGAACTTGGCAGTTCATCATAATCAATATATATATATATATATATATTTTAAATTAAATTAAAAGATACAATACTATATAAATGAATTGAACAACTATAAATTTATTAAAACAATTCAATGAAATTAAATCAAACATCTCGAATTAAAAAAACTACTCAATTTAATATAAAATGGTCAATTTAATAAAAGGGACACACACTGGCCTAACCGTCCCAAGGTCCAATGCCTCTCGCACATATCAAAACACATATATTATTGATCAAACATTCGAAATGGAATCTCATAAGTTCCAATTAATTAATTATAAGTAACCATTAATTTACAAGGGTCTCACTCATTCAACATTATGACAAGTTAAAATCCACACCCCAAACACTCAAAATATCTCAAAGAAAAAGTATTCACCACCTACTTTATAGTTGTAGATGTAGGAACATGTGATATTATCATATAAATACCAATTAGATGGAATAAATTGTAATTTCAGTCAAACACCCAGAAAATAGGGACAAATGACTCAAACGGGTTTACAATTATGTGAGGTGATAGAAAATAGAAAGAGAATCATGGGTGAGAAGAGTCTTATCAATGCTATTCCAACACACCTGATAGTGAAAAAACAAATCTCGAATGAAGGAGAGGGATCAAAACCTAGGGGAGAAACAATGGGTGAGCCCTATGCTATTATGTGAGACCAAGAGATGATAAAATCAGAGAAAGAAAGAAAAAAGGGATTATGGGAAATTTGGTCATTTCACCTCTTTAATGAGGATGCATAGTTATCCCTTGTGGTTTTTCAAATAGTATGAAAACTGTGTAGATACTACTTCTATGGAACCTCACCCCTTATAATTATCCCACACGGTTATCCATACCGTGTGAAAACCATGCATACTACAGTGCGAGTGTACTACCTATGTGGAACTACCCATGTGGGTTGCCCATGGTTTCCCTAACTGTATGAAATCCCTCTATAAAAAATTTAGAGCTTCATGCATGATTTTTAACCCCGAATTTAATGGTTTTTCAAATTATGCAGTAGTACCAAATTGGTCTGCAAGGTTTTCTCTTAGAGGCCACACGGTTTTACCCAAACCAAGCGCCTCAGCCTCTAACTCCAGAAACTGGGCCTTCAAGCCTCTTATGAACCCAAAACCCATCCGAGCACCCAAGGATTTTACGAAACCTCTAAAAAAATACAAAATAAAGATAATAGATCAAGTAAATTCCTATATTTAAGTTCTGATGATCAGAAATAATATTGGTATGCCCACAAATTCAAAAAATTAAAAAAGGATTGTATTTTGACCAGCTCCAACAACCTGAGATGTTGCAATAGGAATGAGGTGTAACAATCCTCATGAAATAGCTGTTAGGAATCATTCCATGAGATAATTATCTCATGAGTCTTCATGACAAGATTCCAATAGTAATCTACTGCTCTATATAATTGATTGATTGTTAGTGCAACCCTATGAGCGGTTGGGTTCAACATGTGCCTAAAGACTCAGATCAATGACTAAAGTCAATCCTCTATCTGCCTGGGGATCTGAATCATATTAAAACCTCAATGGTATCAGATTCTGGAACTCATGAATAACTCAAATCCTATACACATCATCATCCTAACCTACTAGTACTATCAATTTCTCGATAGGCGGGGGTCTTGCTTCATGCCCACCGAGAGGAAACATCTCGTAAGATGGACCTTGAACTGAGGCCTCATCACTGATTAGATCATCTTCATGATCTAGTATCAGTAACTTGGTTGGATATCTTCATGGAGTCATACTAAAAGTGATCAAGATGAACCATAGTTAAATTATAATATATATATATATATGGGGATTTGAATCAAGAATAACAGTCAAAAAACTCAATCATGTATGATGCTGATACCATTTTTCCCTCTATCTAATATCTAAGTATGCCAAGTCAACAAGCATTTTGTTATATTCTTAGTGTGTGGATATGTCAACTGTCGTACAAAACCTGGGTTCCCTATCCTTAAAGGCACACTCGAGACACTTTTACATTGTTTCTTTATGCCCCATCCAATTCTTCATTAGCGGAAAACTCCAAACACTGTTCCAAAGAATGAACTACTATAATACCACTATGTAACAACATGACTATTGGATTTGGTGTCCTAGGACCAAAAATTTGTCCTTTGATTACATGTATATTAATTTTATTCAATATTGATAAAAATTATTATTACATATTGTTCATTATTCTTCATGACACTGATGTAAGAATATATTAGAGTACACATCACATTGATAATGTCATAGGAGTTCCCCGCCATAATGAGAACCTTAAAGTGCGATAACAATATTCTCTAATATTTTTATACGGTTGGATAAGATAATATTATGGGACACATATTATATAGAAATTGAATTGTGAGTACTCATAAGAAGATGGTGATTCTTCATATGAAGTTCACACATGGTAATCTCCAAGATTGGAGATTATTAGAATAGACCCACCAATAATAATTCTACATGTTTTGGTTTCATAAGATTTTACTATCAGTGAGAATGTGTAATAGTCCTTAGTCATTAAGATTGTCATTAATTCATTCATGACTCATTAAATTATATTTTTTTTATGAAATTCATGATTTGATATATTCACAGTGAGGTAGGGTAAGTTGGGTGTGTCACGATTAACATGTCATTAATGGATAAATTGAGGAAGGATTTGTCCCTTCCATCTTTATAGAAGATAATATCATAGCCATTTGATCGGAATAGAATTTTCACCCTAAATTCCATGTTCATGGTGTAACAACGTATACATTTTAGATAGTCAATGAAAGGTTTATTGAGAAAATAGGTTAGTGACATGGATGTGCAACCTGCATAATGATATATTTTGATAAAGGTATTATTTATACAGTGATAATTTTTATGTGGAATCATCATTGTAATAATAAGTTATTTCTATTGGGTAACATGTCCCATTTTCTGATAGTAATCTAGTACATTATTCAATCCCACCTAATTCTAATGAGAAATAATCCTAGAGGGTCACACACTAATTGTTTCTAATGAACTCGATTAAATTTGATTTTAATTTCGTTAATTCAATGAATATTATTCTAAAGACTGAGTAATAATTTTTTTTCATGTTTTATAAATAAAAAATAGTTATTAAGGAAGGAAATATTTAAATTAAATATTTATTTAGGCATTTAATAAATGATAGAGGATTTATAATGGACCAATACCATGTCCGATGAAAAATATTAATTAAAAATTGGTTTTATAATATATGTTATTGAGAAAGTTGGCATGTGCCACAAAATTATAATAATAATATTATTATGAGGAATGAGGTTTATAAAATATAATATTATTGTTTAGTGGTAGACATATAATTATATAAAATTTAAAAATAAACCCTATATCCATAAATAGATAGTTACAGCTATTGTGTATAGCATCCAAAAATCAAAACTTGAGAATTTTTATGCACAAAAAAAATCTCTCTTGACTCATCTTTTCTATATACCTATCTAGAATATGAAAACAAAATATAGATATATTTAAGATCAAATGATGATAAATCAACACAAATAACACAAGACAATCGAATGACCATTCTAGAACCTGAAGATCAATTGACGTTTATTGGAGATCAAAGGAGCATGAGAGAATCACTACTAGAGGGATTCCACCCTTGCACAACGAAGACAGTCTAAAATGATCTATTAAAATGATTGAAATCTACATCTAATAAATAATTATTATATCTTTGATCCATTTCTTTTAATATTAAATAAATTAATTATAAATATTATTTCCAAGATTCTCACTTGGGGTTTCAGGAAACACAATGTTGAAAGAAATTTTAATATAACACTCATCACCAATCACATACACTGCACCTGGAACCAACAAGTGGTATCAGAAGGGCAAGATTTAAATTTATAACTATTTATTTGATTTTTGATCCATATGTAATTGTGGTGGAATTTTCATTTCATATTATTCATTCTTTAATCCATTATGATTTAACATGTTACTGAAATATTGATCATGTTCAGTCGATGTTTCATTTTATTAAAGGTATAAGAATAGATGAAGAATGATCAGAGATGGCATTGAGAACTACCAAATGTTTGTCCAATAAGATAAGGTTACATAATGTGTAGCTGAAGTAAACTTTTTTTAAGATAATACACTACACCTATCCATGATATGGGATAAATGGCTTGAGGCACGGTTATTACACGCAGTGTACATTGTGCGATGATTGACTAACCTGACACACTATCTTCAGATTACATGATGTTTATATAGTGTGTATACAATGTAGTCTACATGTATTAATAGAATCAATTGTACCATACATGTGGCCATTATACATGGTTAAACTATGTGAGACTAAAAACCTATAGAATTTATGATATGCATGACATGTATGTAGTAAACACCTCATGTAGTTCATCAATTCCTTCATTGGAGATTCATGATGATTCCTTGATCTTGTTATCAGGACACAAGACATTAGAGATACACAAAATGTAGTTGGAAGCACACATCATGTAGTCTCTCACCCGATAATACATTGAACATTTCATTGGGTTTCACATTCATGTGGCATTCGGGTCACACAGTGTGTAGTTGGCATATAAACGCCATGTAGTTTGGTCAATTCAACACATTAAAGCCCAAGGTATGTGACCCAGATACAACGAAATAGAGGTACATAACACGTTACTCGATAGTACACTTGTGTAGTCTCCCAATTACTGTCAGAATTAAATTACATTTTACAAAAAAAAATTATAGAATTAAAACCTTATATATTCGATTTCCACATTAATTTTTTGATAATTTAATAAGGGTTTTAAATAATTTTAAATTCTCAATTAATTTATTGAAATAAATTTGAAACTATTGGTTCCTTTTCTTAAATTCCATTAATACCATTATGATGTTTATCTCTAAATGATTTCATATGGTCATTAAAATGAAAGAGATTTAATTAATTAATTAATTAATAAAAGTGCGTTTATCTTAATAATAAATAATGGATAAAGAAATGAATGTTATCCCTTTGTGTATATGTTGCATGTATGACCATTCATGATCTTGACCAAGACCAGTGTATGTGTTTGGATTTATTTAATTTAATTTATTTCATGTGTTGGAATTTATTTTATTTAACTTTTTACATGTGTTTGAAATTATTTATTATTAAATTAAATATGATGGGATTAGAGTCATTCCTCCCTCCATTATTTTGTAAGACCTCCATATATAAGGAAATTTATGTAATCCCTCTCTAAACAATCCTTTTGTTCACATCACCTGCAGGTGAGTTATACATACATGCAATTAATGGAGTTTCCCAGGGCATGTGGAGGTGGTTTCAGATGTAAGTATCATAATTTCAACCCATGTGTTACATAGGTGGTCATGTAGAATGTTATAACTCATTCCAAGATCAGCAACATTAGTTTTTTCCCCTAGGTCATATGTTGATTTATTTTTCTCTCATGAAATCAACCATTAGATAAAGCCCATGAATGGGTCATTTAATTAATTAATTATTTATATATATGAAATAATTTATTTTATGGATTCAAGACCATTATCACATAAATAAATGAATTAATGTGAAAATATTGAAATCAAATAAATTAATTATGACTAAATGTTTTAACCATCATGGTCAATTAATTTGGTAAAATCCACATAATATTAATAATACATGTAAAGGATAAAACAAGATAAAATTTATTCATAATAAATTAAAATACCTCAAATATATATATATATATTATGTCATACTTGGCCTGCCATCACGTGATTTTGAATAAAATCCTTTTAACTAAGTGTTTCACTAACCCTTATAAGGAAACATACTTTTAATATGGAGTTATTATGATGGTTATGGGTTGAATTAACCAAATTAAATCAAGATAAGTAGCCCTATCTGGACTTTATGTAACTTGGATGAAAGTATCAAGGATATAGAAGACATGATTACATGATAAGGGAGTCCACTCAATAGATCAATGGTTGCAAGCCCGTAGTTTCAAAAGATCTGCCTACCTAAATATCATCAAGTAGCTTGTCCAACCCTAATTGAGGTTATGCAAAGGGAAATATATACATTCCACTATAATTCCCTACCAACTATAAATTATAATTTCAATAGTGATGGATCTTAGGACTTGGTAAAATAGTGGGAGATTTAATTAAAAAAATAGATTATTTTTTATCACATATTTTTTAATCATGAAAAATTACTAATAACATTCTATTTAATTGAGGAATATAATAGAAATATAATCATCCACATTATATATAAAATCAATATTGGATAAATAAACCCCAATCATTGGAAGTAACTTCCAAGAGTGGTTTAGACACATTTATGTTATACTATTCCATGAATGGAAATCTTATATGCTAGAGTCCTCAATGATGGATCATACTGCCCAGAAGGTGAGTGGTGAAGAGTTACTTTTCTATCAGAAACATTTGAGTGGCATGGTAGATGTTTAATGTTTTATCATTTCACAGATATCTAGTAAAATCATGAAGTCTCATAGAAACATGGATGCATATAGCATGCTTGAACAACTCCATGGTCTTTAAAAAGAGATATCTTGATAGGAACAGTTTTAGATTTTTGAAGTTCTATTTCAAACCAATCATGGAGAGGGTTCCCCAACTAATCCTCACATAGTCAATCGCATTAGCTACATTGAGTTCTTAGAGGTTATAAGGGTTAAACTCCTTGAATTACTAGAACCCAATATCATTATTGTATCACCTCATCATAGCTTATCCATATGTTTTTGAAAATTTTAATATGAACAACATTGAGAAGTATGTGTCAAATATTCTTACCCTCCATCAATAATTAGATAAGTATATGAATCATGAAAATACCTCCATCCTTATAGATAAAACCTAAAGGGAAATAAAATATATCTAAGTCCAAATCTTCTTCAAGACCTTTCAAGAATAGAAAGATCAAGGGGAAGGCAAGTGAACATGAAGTTGTTTTTTTACTTGTTGAAAGAAGGGCCACTAGATGAAAAATTGAACCCATAAAAGTAATCAAGGGGAAGATTATGGTTCATTTTTTATTGAGTACAATTTATCTATTTCTAAAAATTGGGTATTAGATACAACTTGTGGTGCTCACATATATATTCAAATACAAGAACCTAGTAGATTCATAAGAATTTGTCAAGGGGAGGTTGATCTGCAACCATCCAACAACAATAAATTTGTTTTTTTATCTATTGAGGAATACCACCTCATGTTTCTGATTGGAATGAATTTGGTTTTGAAATTGGTTATTATGTTTCATCCATCACCAAAAACATTATTTCTCTATCAAGGCTTGATACTAATGGATTTATTTTAAAATATGGGAATAAATTTTTCTTATTCTATAAATATATAATTTTATATGGTAAGGAACATTTAAACAATACTCTTTATGGGTTAGATTACATGAACCAAGTAATGGTAATCGAGAATAAAGTTATTTCACAAGACTCATACTGTGGCATCCCTCCTTTTTAAAACATAACTTTTCATTACATTTTACATACAGAGGGTCCTTACAGTCTTGTTTCTTGGAAACCAGGAACAATAAAACTTGAATACAGCATAAAACATTATTCTAATCCACTTATAAGTCTTCATCATAAGATCATCCTAAGTACAAATACTTCCTTTCATATCCTAGAGAAAAACATCAAAGGAAAGGGTGAGCAGAACACCCAGTAAGGGTAAACAAGGAAATCAGTGTACTTGTGATATCAATAAGGACTTGTATAAAAACATAAAGACATGAGAAATTGAAGTATAGACATATCATAATGAAAATAACACGAAACATAACTTGAATATGTGGCTAAAATATTTCATTTAGACATTTATGGACATATCACCAAGGTCCATCCCCAAGGTGTCATAAATATTACCAAGATTATTCACCAAGGTATCATGAAACTTGTCATCTCTAGAGATTAAATCTTTACCCAATGCATTGGAGAGCTATCAGGGCACACCCTTAATATGTATTTACTTACATATGATCCAAATAGATAATATTCAATCATTTCATAGATAACCAATATAGAATAAAATAAATGGGGTTCATTTCAAAATCATGACGTTTTAAATGTTCTTAAAAATAAGATCATTATATCATTTATAACCCATGGAAAGGGATTGACGGTTATATGTATGTCCATTACAGAATCAAAGATATAATATTTATATATTTATGAAAACCCATAGAAACGAAATAGTTCTAGGTATTCACATAGATAAACAAGGGAATTTCTTGAGAGAAAGATATAGAAATTTTGAGACGAAATTTCTGCAGCATAACGACTATATAACATGGTTTTAGAAAACATTGAAAAGAGAGAGAACAAGGGTCTAACAATCATAAATAATTAAAAATACAGTATGGATACTTAATAAGATCATGGTTTTGGTATTTTAATGACATACCACATGAAAAGGAAACATGAAAGAAAAGAGAAGATGCGATTTCTTTTACGATAAATTCAGCAGCCTAACAGTGTCACATAAAAATTTAAAAAACAAATTGATGAGAGAAGAAAGGGTCTCTAATAATTTGGACATGAAATGGGAAGTAATAAGAAAATATAAGATCATAACCTCAACATAAAGAGATGGAAAATATAAGATACAACATAAAGGAAGTCATGACTAAAAAGAGGAGGGTGATAGAATCCCTTACCTTGAAGAGTAATGTCGAAAGCTTGATGGTTGAGACCTTGGGAGGCTTGAGGTCACCTTGGGAGGGCTCCTTGGGAGGTAAGGAGACCAGAACGTCGTTCAGGAGGATTTGGAAATAAAAATAATGAGGGAAAGGCTTGGTATTTATAGGAGAAGTTAAGGGACAAGTAATTAATGGCCAAGGGACACCTCATCAGTGGTATTCGAAAAACCATGGGATGCCCATGGTATTTTCTTATGGAATTAGCCATGTGGGACACCTTATACCTTAAATTACTATTCATAAGTCTACCCGAAATATTACAAAATTATTACATCCTTAACGATGTCATTAAACACCCAAAACTAAAAAATTTATTTTCACTATTCCCCGAAAATTCATTTTTTTCAGGAAAATCCCCAAAAATCACATTAACCTAATATCGATGATCTGAATTCAAAAATGAACTCCATTTTATAAAAATAATTTTACAAATATTTTAAATTTAATTTATAATTAAAAAATATTATTCATCCAAAAAAATTAATACTTGACTAATAATTTTTGAAACAGTTATTTACTTGTTTTGTTGAATCACATTACTTAATCAAGGTGCCTAAATTTTATATTTTATTTAAGTGAGATTACTAATCCATTTGGTCACATTACTAATCCTAAGCGTAAAATCACTATTCATAATTTACTATTCACAAAAAGTTATGTTGATCTTCTTAGATTCTAAATTTCTTACTGAACACATTTACATAAGACCATTTTTTTTAAAATCATTACACATCATTAATTATTTATGGTTTACATAAATATTTTAAAATATCCCCTTTTTCCAAAATTCATTAATATACATCCTATATTTATTTGATCATTTGAAGAAAAATACAAACTTCACAAGAGGAAGAAATCACAATTTTATTTATTTCAAAGGATTACACAAAGTAGCTATGGTCACATTACATAGCCCCTTATAACCCCAGCATAGGAACTATGTGTAAGGTGTGATAAGGTGAGAGAATCTAAGGGTGGCATGGGCAACATTGCCAGAGTAGTGATTTCTATAAGCTTGAACTTCTCCCATAGGCGATTCCGCTCCATCTTCACATGATGAAGTTCGGCTTGGGTTTGGTCCAGAGCAAAGCCCAGTGGCACTACCTCCTTACCATGTTTTGTGATATGGGGTTTGATCGGCCCGAGACTACTAGATGAGGCCATCAAATCTTCGTTCTGTATTAATTAACCAAGATAACTTGTATTTCGAGACAACAATTTCATCATTTAGTTTTCAACGGTCATATTGACCAACGGTCATATATAAGTCAAAACACAATGGTATCATTTTAATTATTATCATTTCATTAATTAAACAATATAGTTTTGTTTAGTATAAACTAAAATAACACACAAAATTAGTAAACAAAAATTCATTAAAAATTCCGGGTCGTAACATTATTCCCCACTTAAGAAATTTCATCCCTGGAATTTTAAATCATATCCTCAGAAAAGAAAAGGTGTGGGTACTTATGCCTCATAGACTCCTCTGGTTCCCACGTGGCTTCTTCATATTTGTGGTTTCTCTACAACACCTTAACAAGGTGGGCAGTCTTGTTGTGTAGAACCTTGTATATACGATCCAAGATCTCCATCGGCTGCTCCTCGTAAGAGAGGTCATGTTCCAGTTTTACCACCTATGGGTTTAATACATGTGAAGGTTCAGGTATGTACTTCCCCAAGAGGGATACGTGGAAGACATCAAGAACTTGTGCTAGATTTGGGGGATGTGCAAACTGATAGGCCACTGCTCCCACACAATCAAGGATTTCATAGGGGCCAATGAACCTAGGGCTAAGCTTCCCATTCTTACCAAACATCATGAGTCTCTTCCAAGGATAAATTAGAAGAAAGAACTTGTCACCGAAATCAAAAATCCTTATGCCTTAGATGGTTTTCGACATAACTCTTTTGCCGACTCTGATCAGCCTTAGTGTGTTTTTGGATGGAAAGGATGTTTTCTGTCATCTCTTGCACAAGATTAGGCCCAAGAAGCTTTCTCTCAGCAGATCCATCCCATCAAGTAGGAGTTCCACATAACTTCCTATATAAAGCTTCATAGGGGGCCATTTGAATGCTCGAGTGGATGTTGTTGTTGTAAAAGAACTCAACTAAAGGGAGATGTTGATCCCATCCACCCTTAAATTCCATTGATATCATTCTCAGCATGTCCTCGAGTGTTTGAATAGTCCTTTTAGATTGACCATCAGTTTGGGGGTGATAGGCCGTTCTAAAATTCAGTTCAGTGCTAAGAGAATTTTGAGGACTTCTCCAGAATTTTGATTTGAACCTTGGATCCTGATCAGATACGATAGAAAGTGGAACTCCATGTAGCCTTACCACTTCCTTCACATAAATCATGGCAAGTTGATCAAGAGAGAAATCTTCCTAGATAGAGATAAAATGGGCAGTTTTTGTGAGATTGTCCACAATAACACATATCGCATTGTTTCCTTTGAAAGTTCTCAAAAGACCAGTGATGAAGTCCATAGTGATATTGTCCCACTTCCATACTGGTATGGGTTGTGGTTGCAATACCCCTTTAGGAATTTTTCACTCTTCCTTCACTTTCGTACATACTAGGCACCTTGAAGTTTAGTTAGTAATCTCCCGTTCATATTATCCCACCAATAATGATCACGAAGGTCCCTAAACATTTTTTTCCTACCAGGATGTATAGAGAAAGTAGAACTATGATATTCATCCATCACCTCATTAATTATTTCTGGAATAGATAGAACATATAGTCTGGTATGAAATCTTAGTACACCTTCTTGATCAATATTGAACTCAGAAAACTTTCCATCCTTTACAGCCTCGAAAATTTCCTGTAACAAAGGATCTTCTTTCTGATTCTTCTTGATTTTCTCTAGTAATGACAGTTGAGAAATCATTTGGGTTAGGGTTGATGATTTCCCTTTCCTTATAATTCCCATGTCCATCATTACTTGGTCATTGATCAAAGGACCTTTTTGAATCCTCATCATGGAATGAACAACTGGGTATTTTCTACTTAATGCATCAGCAACCTTGTTTGCTCTTCCAGGGTGATAATGAATTGAACAATAATTGTCTTTATGAAGTTCCAACCATCTCCTTTTTCTCACGATAAATTCTTTTTCTGTGAAAATATACTTCAAACATTGACAGACTATAAATATATCACATTTCTCCCCATAAAGATAGTGCCTCCATATCTTCAGAGAAAAAATGACTGCAGCCAGCTCTAGATCATTTGTAGGATAATTCTTCTCATGAATCTTCAACTGTCAAGATGTATAAGCAATGACCTTTTAATTTTGCATCAGAACTCACCCATTCCCTTTTAGAGATGAATCACTAAAAATAACGAATCCTTCTCCACATGAGGGAAGAGTTAACACAAGTGCAGTAACCAATCTCTTCTTCGGCTCTTGGAAACATTCTTCAAACTCCTTTTTCCAGATGAACTTGACCCCTTTTTGAGTTAACTTGGTTAATGGAATAGAAAGTCATGAAAAGTTTTTCAAAAACCTCTTATAATATCCTGTTAATCCAATAAAACTACGAATATTAGTTATTGTTGTAGGTTGAGGCCACGCCTCTACAACTTTTGTCTTTGAAGGGTCAACTGTGATTCCTTCATTGGTTACAATGTGCCCTAAGAAAGTGACTTGTTGTAACCCGAAATCACATTTACTAAACTTTCCAAAACGCCTCTCCTTCCACAGAGTTTGCAAAATAACCCTTAGTTGATCTTCATGCTCCTTGAAAATTTTGGAATATATTAGAATATCATCAACAAAAACTACCACAAAGTTATCAAGGTAGTCCTTAAATACTACATTCATAAAATCCATAAAAATAGCAGGTTCATTAGTCAATCCGAAGGGCATAACAACAAACTCATAATGCCCATATCTTGATCAGATGGAATTTTTTAGAATATCTTTTTTCTTCACCCCCAATTGATGATAACAAGATCAAAGATAAATCTTAGAGAATAATTGAGCCCCACGAAGTTGGTCAAATAATTCATCAATTCTTGGAAGGGAGTATTTTTTCTTCACTATGATCCCATTAAGTTCATTAAAATCAATGCATTTCTGCACCGATCCTTCCTTCTTCACAGAGAGAACTGGTGCTACCCAAGGAGACACACTTGGTCGGATAAACCCCTTCTCCAAAAGATCTTGGAGTTGTTTATTTAATTTTCCATCTCCACATTTTCCATCCTATGTGGGGTCTTTGATATCAGATGAGATCCAGGTTCGAGTTAGATGGAGAATTCTACCTCCGTTTCTGGGTACGTTCTAGGTAACTCCCCAGGAAATATGTCAACATATTTCTAGATGATGGTGACATTTTCTAAAAGAATAAATCCTTCATGAGAAACTAATTTTATTTACAAATCTTTCAACTAAAAAGGGGTTTATGTCTTAAACCTTCATGCTTAGACAATTAAATATTTCTATAAATCCTCAATAATGATTCATAAAAAGCTTGAAATTAACCGAACATATCCCCTAGGAGTGTCGCAACCAAAAGTGCATCAAGGCTCATTCTCGTGTACCGGTTCCCATTCGCGTCAAGCTCAAAGCGGTGTTTTTGGGTTTTACCCCTATGTACATCTATTCCAGAGCCACCTTTACCTGCTCATATCTAGATAGGGATGTATTTTCTTGATATACCACTTACTCAACACTCACAAAAATAGAAGAAAGATTTCCTATATTTAAAATTTTCTATAGGGTTCATCCTAATGTTTTCGTATCCTAATTTTCATAAATAACTATGATATCCTTTGATACCATCTCTGGCATCCAACTTTTTTAAAACATAACCTTTCATTACATTTTACATACAGAGGATCTTTAATTTCTAGGGTCTTGGAAATCAGGAATAATAAAACATGAATAAAACATAAAAAATTCTTCTAATACACTTGTAAGGCTTCATCATAAGGTCATCCTAAGAAATAATACTGCCTTTCATATCCTGGAGACATACATCAAAGGAAGGGGTGTGAAGAAGGCCCAGTAAGGGTAAACAAGGAAATCAGTGTACTTGTGATATCAATAAGAACATGTATAACAACATAAATACATGAGCAATGAATGTATAAGCATATCATAATGAAAATAACCTGAAAAAAAACTTGAATATGTGGCTACAACATTTCATTTATACATTCATGAACATATCAACAAGGTCCATCCCCAAGGTGTCATAAAATTTACCAAGGTTATTCACCAAGGTATCGTGAAACTTGTCATCTCTAGAGATGAAATCTGTACCCAATGCATTGGAATGCTATCTGGGCGCACCCTTAATATGAAATTACATACATGTGATCCACATAGATCATATTCAATCATTTCATAAATAAACCATAGAGAAAAAAATAAATTGGTTTCATTTCAAAATCATGACATTTTAAAAGCTCTTAAAAACAAGATCATTATATCATTTATAACCCAGGAAAAGGGAGTGATGGTAATATTTATGTCCATTCCAGAATAAAATATATCATATTTATATATTTATAAACACCCATAAAAACGAAACAGGTCAATGTATTCACATAGATAAACAATGGAATTTCTTGAGAGAAAGAGATGGAAATCATGAGATAAAATTTCTACAGCATAACGACTATATAAAATGGTTTTAGAAAACATTGAATAGAGAGAAGAAAAGGGCCACCCACTCATAAATAATTCATAATGAAGTATGGGTAATGAATAATATAATGTATGGGTATTTTAATGACATACCACATGAAAAGGAAACATGAAAGAAAAGAGAAGATGCGATTTCTTTTACGAGACATTCGACAGCCTAACGGCGTCAAATAAAAATTCAGAAAACAAATTAATGATAGAAGAAAGGGTATCTCATAATTTTAAAATGAAATGGGCAGTAATAAGAACATATAAGAACAGTCCCTAAATATAAATAGATGGATAATATAAGACATAATACAATGGAAGTCATGACTTAAAAGAGGAGTGTTAAAGACTCCCTTACCTTGAAGAGTAATTCGAAACCATTAAGGTCAGGACCTTGGGAGAATTTAGGTCACCTTGGGAGGCCTCCTTGGGAGGTAAGGAAACCCTAAATTTGTGTAGGAGGATTTGTAAATGAAACTAATGACGTAAAGTCTTGGTATTTATAGGAGAAGTGAGGGGACAACTCATTAATGGCCAAGGGACACCTCATCGGTGGTATCAGAAAAAACATGGGCTTGCCCATGTATTTTCCCATGGTATTGGCCACCTGGGACACCTCATACATTATATTACTATTCATAAGTCTACTAGAAAGATTACATAATTATTACATCCTTAATGATGTCATTAAACACCCGAAACTAAAAAATGTATTTTCACTATTAATCGAAAATTCATTTTTTTCATGAAAATCCACAAAAATCACCTTATCCTAATATTGAAGCTCTGAATTCAAAAATGAAATCCATTTTATAAAAATATTTTTTCTAGATAATTTTAATTTAATTTTTAATTAAAAACACTATACACCCCAAAAAACTAATACTTGACTAATAGTTTTTGAAACAATTATTTACCCATTTTATTGAATCACATTACTTAATCAAGGTGACTAAATTATATTAATACTTTATTTAAGTGATATTACTAATCCAATTGGTCACATTACTAATCATAATTGTAAAATCACTATTCAAAATTCACTATTCACAAAAAGATAAGTTATTCTTATTAGATTATAAATTTCTTACTGAACACATTTCCAAAAGACCATTTTTTAAAAATAATTACACATCATTAATTATTTAAGGTTTTAATAAATATTTTAAAATATCCCCTTTTCCCAAAATTCTTCAATATACATCTTATATTTATTCTAACATCTGAAGATAAATATAAACTTCACCAAAGGAAGAAATCACAATTTTATTTATCTCAAAAGATTACACAATGTAGCTACGGTCTTGTTACATAGCCCCTTATAACCCCAGTATAGGACCTACGTGTATGGTGTGCTAAGGTGAGAGAATCTAAGGGTAGCACGGCAAACATTACATGAGTAGTGATTTTTATAAGCTTGAACTTCTCCCGAAGGCGATTCCTCTCCAGCTTCACATGATGAAGTTCGGCTTGGGTTTGGTCCAGAGAAAAGCCCAGTGGTGCTACCTCCATCCCAAGTTTCATCAGATTGCTTCAATCGGCCCGATACTGCTGGATGAGTCCATCGAATCTTCTTTCTATATTAATTTACCAAGATCACTTGTATATAGAGAGAACAATCACAACATTTTGTTCCAATGGTCATATTGACCAACGGTCATATAGTAGTCTAAACCCAAAGGTATCATTTTAATTATACTCATACCATTAATTAAAGAATATAGTTTTGTTGAGTATAAAGAAAAATAACACACAAAATTAGGAAACAAAAATTCATTAAAAATTTAGGGTCGTTACACATACCACATCCAACTTTAGTATCACCACTTTGGTCCTATAAATGAAAAATGCTTGACTAAATTATATCAAGATAAATATTTTGATTCTTTTGATCTGAAACCAATTGTTGTATTTCATGCATGTTTATAATGAAAAAAATTCCAAATTCACATTTAGTGAGAATGGTGAAAGGTATAAAGAGATTCTTGAATTAGTTCACACTAATCAGTGTGGACCATTTTCTATTGAGGCAAAGGGTGGGTACTCATTCTTCATAATGTTTACTAATGATTTTAATAGATATAGATATTAATACTTAATGAGGTATGAGTCAGATTCTTTTGATAAATTCAACAAATAAAGGAATGAAGTTGAGAACTAGGTTGGTTAGAATATTAAAAAACTCCACTCAGACCATGGTGGAGAATATCTTTGTCAATACTTCATTGATTATCTGTGAGAGTTTGGGATGATATCTCAAATCACTCCTCTTTTTATGCCTCAGTGGAATTGTGTAATCAAAATGAGGAACCACACATTTTTAGACATATCGAGATCAATGACGAGTCATGAGAGTCTTCCATTATCCTTTTATGGATACATAGTAGAAATAACAATATATCTACTAAATCGAGTGACAACTAAAGCAACATACAATATACCATACCAATTAAGGAATGAAAAGAAATGTGTGTTGTATTACTTACACGTGTGGGGTTGAAAAGTGTTTTTTAAGACCTCTTTAGGTAACAGACTTACACCTCGAGGCACAAAGTGTATCATTATAGGGAATCCTAAAGAGAAAAAGGGATACTACCTATACAATTATTCAGAAAAAATATTTTCATTAAAAGACAACCACATTTCATGAGAAGTATCTTATCTATAAAAGATATGGTGGGATCTAGTTAGACTTTAATGAATTGTAGGATCAATATACATACGAGTTTTCATAATAATAAATTCCACAAATCCCCATGGAAGAATAAGTTGTTCCATAGACACAAGTAATGTTTAGGAGTATAAGGTAGGTTAGAGAACCTAAATTTTATTGTTTTCTAGTAATAATGTATAGTGAATCATTATTAGTTGATAATAATTATCATCAAATCTATAAGGAATTAGTTTTTGGAACAAATGTTTCCAAGTGGCATGATACCAATAATTCTGAATTGGATTCAATGTACCAAAATCAAATCATAATTTTGGTAGATCCACTGGTGGATGTAAAGACAATTGGTTTTAAATGGGTATTCAAGAAGAAACTGGATATGGAAAGAAAATTTAGTACCTATAATGAATGACCGGTTTCAAAAGGTTTTAAATAGTGTCAAGGAATTAACTATAAAGAAAATTTTTCACCAGTTATAATGATGAAATATATCAGAATTATACTTGTCAATGTTTCTTACCATGAATATGAGATTTGGAAAATGGATTTCAAAATTTCCTTCCTTAACAGAAACCATTAATAAGAAGTTAATATGACACAACCTAAAGGGTTTGTGACTCCAAATATTCCAAAAAGATATGAAAATTTCAAAAATACATTTATGGATTAAAGAAAGTATCTAGAACATGGAACATTCATTTTTATGAAGCCATAGAAAAATTTGGTTTCATAATGAATGAGTGTGATACTTGTGTCTACAAATAGTTTAGTGGGAGTACAATCGTTTTCATAATAATATATATTGATGACATATTACTCATTGGAAATGAAATACCAATCTTATAGACTATTAATGAATGGTTGAATGAATGATTATCTATGAAGGACTTGGGTGAGGCATTATATATTCTTGGTATTAAGATCTATCATGATATATCGAAGTGGTTTCTCAATATAATTCAAACTACATAAATTGACAAGATACTGAAAATGTATAGTATGGAACAATCCATGAGGGGATTGTTTCTAGAATCATAGGTATTAAATGTTATAGGAAAATGTTTCCTCAAACACATGAGGAAATAAATATAATGAAAGGATTCCATATGCATTGGTGATAGGGATGGTCATGTATGTTATGTTATATACTAGGATAGATTTCACATATGCATTATGTGTGGTAGGAAGATACCATGTTGACCCAGGTGATTTCTATTGGATGGCGGTCAAGTCCATACTTAAGTATTTGAGGCATACTAAAGATATCTTCCAGGTTTATGGAGGAGATGAGGAACTATTTATCATAGGATATGCATTTTATATTTTCTAAACTAATCAAGATGACATGAAGTTGCAAATTGGATACATATTCACTTTGAATGAAAGTTTTATGAGCTAGGAGAGCTCAAATTAAGATGTGGTCACAGATTCTACAATAGTGTCAGAGTATATTGAACCTTATGAGGTTTCTAAATAAGTGTTATGGATGTAAAATTTCATGCAAAATATTAATATTATACCTAGAAGTAAAGATCACATCACACACTACTATGATAATACTACAGTTGTGGCTCTCATAAAAGTGTTTAGGGCACATCAGTGGATGAAGGTATCATATCTTGAGGGATTTTTCTTAGAGAGGTTAAGTTACGTTGAGTATTATTTTTATATAGGAAAACATAGATAAACCCTTGACTAAATACTTAACTCAGTATAAATGTGATTATCTTGTGGGGTTTAGAAGACTAAAAGTCATAGGTTGTTGGATCTATTCCAAGTAGGATTTTTTTGGAGTTAGTGTCTTAGGAACAACTATTTTTACATTTATTACATGTATATTCGATGTATTTATTATTAATAAAACTTATAATTTCATAATATTCATTATTCTACATGACTCTAATGTAATAATGTACTAGATTATATGTCACATTGATAAGGTCATAATAGTTCCCCGCCATGATGAGAACCATGAAGCGTTATGATGATATTTTAAAATATTGTTTTTGGTTGGATAAGGTACTACGATGGTAAAAATAGTATATATAATATTAGGTGCATGTACTCATAATCAGATGAGGCTTCTTCTCATGAATTTATCACTTGGTAATCTCCAAGATTAGAGATTATGAGAACAAACCTGCCAAAAGGGATTCTATATATTTTGTTATCATTGAGTATTATTATATATGAGTGTATGTAATGTTCCTTAGAGTTTAATATTATCATTAATGCATGTCATGACTCACCCACTTGGATTTTTTGACACCATATGTTCATGATGAGGTAGGGTACATTGGGTAAATCACTATTTACATGTCATTAATGGATAAGTCAAGGAAATATTTTCCCTTCCATATCTATAGAAGATGATATCTCGACCCATTGATTAGAATAGAAATGTTTCCCTAAATTCATTTCCAAGGTGTAACAATGTGTTTATCTTAGATAGACAAATAAATATATATGTTTGTGACATGGATGTGTGACCTATTTGATGAGATATTGTAATAAAGGGATTATATTACACAGTGATTTTTTATGTGGTTGTCATAATTATGAAATTAAGTTCTTTATATTAGTTGCCTCAACCAATTTTTATACATTAATATTGGAATTTATGGAATTACTCTTAATTTCAACAAGAAAGAATCATAGGGGATCACACACTAAGTGTTTCCGATGATCTCTATTAAATTCTAATTTAATTTAATTAATTGAACAAATATTATTATCGAGACCAAGGGATAATTTTATTCAAATTTTATCAATAAAAAATATTTATTGATAAATGAAATATATAAATTAAATAATTATTTAGGTTTTCAATAAAATCTAGAGGATTTTGAATAGACCAAGACCATTTCCAATGAAAAATATTAATTATCAAGATGATTAAATAATTTTTTTTATCAGGAATGTTGATGCTTTCCAAAAAATAAAATTATTATTATTATTATGTGGAATGGGGTTGATTAAATATGATAATATTATTTAAGTGATAACATGAAATTAAATAATATTTTAACTTAAACCCTAGCTCTATAAATTGATGATTATGTTTATTGTGTATGGAATCCAAAAATTGAAACTTGATAATAATTATACACAATGAAACACTCTTTCGACTCATCATTTATATCTTCCTATCAAGAATATGAACCACAAGAGATATACCTTCAAGATCAAATGATGATCGATCAACATGAATAAATTGATAAAATAAACTTTTGGTGCAAGCACGTGAAGATCGATTGGCATTTCTAGGATATCAATGGAGAATGATCTTGGAACGAGGTTTTAGTAAAATCAGTTATAAAATAAATTTTAATATATCACCCACTACTGCACAGTTCTGTTGTTCCTAGAACCAAAGACAACCCATCAGGGCTACTTGGATGAAAAAGGATCAAGCTGTCATGACCTCAATCCAACCTTTAATATCTTAGGGGCTAGCAACAAGTGTCGAGAAGGCATAATATAAATGATAGATCTTTTCCTTGTGTATATATATATACTCACTCCTCTATCTCCATGAAAATTTGTTGGGGAATAACAAAAAGAGATTTAACAACTAGATTAAAACCTTTAATGCAATAACCTCTCTGGGGAATACATTAAAGTATGAAAATATAAAAAAAAGTGTAAAAGGAAAAAATACATGCCCAACTAGAAATGAAGTCACAACCTAAAAAAGGAATAAAGGAAAACTGAGAGAGCTTGGATATTGATCTCCATGTCTAACCACCATATTATCTCTATGAACCCAAGTATCACTATTTTACACCAATTTCACCTCTAAACTATTTTCCATCTTCATAAAACATAATAATTTCAAGAAAATACCATGTAGGGGTGAGTAAACACATTCCCAGTAGGACACCCCAAAAACCACAAATGGAGTAATAAAAACATACAATAAAGGTCAGCTCAACCCATAACAAGAGGGTAATTAAACCCATTATGTATATATACTCCAAAATAATTCCTTAAAAGAGATAAAGAGGATCTATATATCATAGTCCATCCCATGATGATGATTCTACCTATAGTTCCAAAGTCCAATCTGAGATACCCAACATCTTGCGTGTTTGTCTGAGAAATCCACACAGAGGACTCACACCTCACTACAGCCTAAGGGGAAGAATCTCTAATAGAGGACCCACACCATCTTATAGTAAGGGGTTCCACACAAAAGGTAGAGGATATGTGCCCCCAAACAATAGGGGAGTACCACTTAGTAGATAGATATAGGACTCACACCCTAGTGCGTCATGGGGGTGACACTAAAAACATGGAGGACCTACTCCCTAGCTCCATATGGGGTAATGTGAGAACCTGACCAAGATCCCACTAATTGGTGACCTGATTTGGTGGGCCACATAGGATCAAGCATGCTTCCATGGATTCTAGAGGCTTCTGACTATTAGAGAGCGTCCAAGTTGGTACAGTGGGGATACCATACACTCACGATTAGAGTATAATATCTTTGAAATAAATATATAAATAGCGGAATCATAATAAATAAATAACAAAAAAGGTAAATAATCTAGAAGTTATAAATAATTATCAACAAAAATGTCCATTATCTTATCCAAAATGTCGAAATTTCATGTATCTATCAAAAGAAAATAGGCAGACATTGTAGTAGGCAGATAGTACAATACACATAACAAAAGAAAAAAAAAGAAAAAAAGTATATCTATAATAGCATCACAAACCTTAACTAGGTCATATTATTCTTCTCACCCATGCTATAAATAAATCAAGCATCAGAAACTAGGTGCTTTCCCTTATCTCTACCTGCATCCACATAATCTGTTAGGGTACCATAAATGTCCTAGATAAGGTTTTAGATAAACTAAGTAGGCCACCACCAATAGTGTTTATAAATATCAAATCAGTTCATATAATTTGATCAGTGTACATATATAATGGTAAGAAGTAATAAATAAAATTAATGGGTCATAACTAGTTTCTGGAGGATACAAAACTGATAGTACATGCTTCGGCCAGTGCCTGATAACCTCTAAAGAAGTAACCAGATGTATACATATATATGGTATGTATACGTAGTGATGTATACATCCACATATATAGATACTACTACTAGACTGGACCTGAGGCATAACTTTGGAATCCATGATTAGTAGCACATGTCTCACAAGATTCAAGGGACGCTATGCTCGGTATCACAAGAATAAGGGACTCCATGACCAATATCATAACATTAAGGTCACCATGCATGAATCATAACAATAGGGTAGTCATTCCAAAATCATATCCACAAGGGTGTACATGCCCATTTATCATAATCCATAAGGGTCCCCATTCCAATTTATCATTTCTAATAAGGGTCTTCATTCCCATTCATCATATTTCATTAGGGTCCCCAAGCTCGTATATAAAAAAGAATTAGTTCTTTCATGCCCAAATCATAACAATAGGAGCTTTCATGCCCATATATAATATTAAGGGTCTTCATTTCCATATATCATAATTCACAAGGGTATCCATGATCATAAATAACAATAGAAAAAGGGATTCCATGCTTGTATTATAATAGTATTTTACATTCAAAGGCTTTTAGTAAGAGTCAATAATTAATTCATAACTCATTAACATTTATTATTTACAAGGGTGTAACCATTATTCTATTTGAGAAGGTGACATGGACATACCTCTAACTTACCATATAATTTATAATTATTTGATAAGCGTGTTAGACATGCTACACCACAACAATTATCCATTATCATTTATGGAATCACACATTAGATGTCAAAAAAAACACACCATTGGTTTTTTTGATTATATGACTATAAAATTGAAATATGAATATAAAGAGAACTCCCAAAGGTGTGTAAAAAATTGGGTTTTATGACCTATAATGTCTCAAGGGATCTAATAAAACATTAGGTTCTAGAATAGAAAAACAAATAAAGGCAGATTCATTTCAGGGGTAATACACAATGAAACCGGCATGTTTAACATAGTGTATAATATAAAGCATCATGACTTTGAGGGATAAATACTAGAACAACTAACTTATTCCTTTAGAGTATCAATATTATAGTATCAACCTTTTTTTGGTCCACATCATAAGAAAATTGAAAAAATAGATGAATTCACTGAAAATAGGGCATATACGTTTACACCTAAATAAATTCTTTGAGATGAATAAAAACAATGAATGGTTTTTAAGGATTGGAGAAATTACTAAGAGTTATCCAGTGAGATAATCAGATGTTGAATCTAATTCTGGATTGAAAATTTATCCAAGAACATGGTTTGATGGGAGGAGGATCTTGTCCAGGAGAAAAATAGGCCTCTTATATGCTGGAATATGAAAATAGAAAGGGGTTTAAATATATAACCCCTTAATGGAAAAATGTAAAAATTTCACAAAATTAAGGGGTCATCTGATTTGGTCGCACAATTGGTGAAACTGTGCACCAACTATTCTTATCCCTGTATTCAAAGAGATGACCTGCATGGTTCATGAGCATTTTTTGGGAAACCATATGCAAACCATGTGATTTCCCTATGCTAAAAACTACAAATCCTATGCATGGGTGTGTGCCCTAGGTCACAAGGTTAGGTGAAACAGTGTGGTCCATTTATACTCATTGAAACACCTTACATGGTTAGAAGAAACCGTGAAAATAGAGATGCATAGTTTCTACTAATAGCGAGGCCCGACTGTTTATTTCACCGGTCAGGTTTTAGAGCTCCAAAAAAGCCCTAGACACCCTTGTTACCTCTATATCCTTACTATAAATTCATAATAGGTCAAAACCAAAGAGCTAGACTTAAAATTAAAGGATTTTTAAATCATATAAAAACCAGGTTCTTACATCCTTCCCCACTTAAATGAACTTCTCTCCAATTTACCCTTCTAAGGGTTGTAAAACACTATCTGAGAATAACTATGGCCTCTGAGAGAATACATAGGCCTCTCAATCCCATGTATCATCATGTAAATGGTCATACTACCATAGCACTCGTACTAAAGTGACAGACTAGCCTCAGATAGCATTCATTCTCTGATAAATGATTCATATGGGATACTCTTCCCAAAAAATCATCGACATCTAATTCAACATCCTTAATAACCATAGTATGATATGGATTGGAATGATAATTGTGAAGCTATGAAACTAGGAATACGTCGTGCATGGAATAGTACCGATGGAGTAATAGAAACCAATAGGCTACCAGGTCTACTTTATTCAAGACCTTAGAAGGACTGAAAAAATGAGTTGAAAACATACCTTTCTTTGGTATCGATTTATGCCCAATTATAGGTGATACCTGCAAGAATACATGATCCTGAAACTCAAACACCATAGGTCATTGACGGTTATAGGCATAATATTTCTTTCTAGACTGAGCTATGTACATATGTTTCTGGATCAAATACAATACATTGAAGTCTCTTGTATGAGATGAGGACCTAGTAGAATTTCCTCTCTTACCTCTAATGTGAACAAGGGAGAATTACATGGCCTTCCATATAAATCCTCATAATTATCCATCTGAATCATCACCTGATAGATATTATTATAGTGAAAAATAATGATAGGGGTATACTTATCCCAAGAACTACCTAAATCCAGAAAGCATGCTAAAATCATGTTCTATGACACATGTATAGTATTTTATGACTAGATATCAATCTAATGGTAGAATCCATGCTTTGAATCACCTATGTACCTAAATCTATCTACAAACCCTACCAGAACCTCAATGTGAACCATATGTCCCTATCGGAAATTATAGTAATGGGGAACATGTGTTATTGTATAAACTCAAAGACATATATTCTTCTTAGGTAATCAACTAATAAAGTCTCCCATATGGTAATGAAGTGAGATACCTTCATTTTTAGATATATTTCTACCAAAACTGTGCCGCTACCTCGAGCCGACCTTGGTAAACCAACCATAAAATCCATTACAACATATTCCAATTTTCATTTAGGGACTGGTAATAGCTGTAACAAGCTAGCCACCTGATGGTTTTCTGTTTTCACTTCATGATAGGTGGAACACCTAGTAATAAAACAAATAATATTAAAATTCATCCCATGCCACCAATACTAGCGATGTGTATCACGATACATCATGGAGATTCCTAGATGAACTTCCCACTAGCATGGGACTCTCACATCATATACTCTATCATATCCATAAGAACCTAGATAGGACCATTTATATGGAAGATGTCATCATCATTAATAGACCAATACATAGGTGGGTCCTCACCATAAATACTCTCTTGTAGGACCAAACCTTCAGGGTATGAGAACTGCCACTTTCTCAAAAAATAGGTCCCTGAGTTATGACTTTCTACTGGCCTCCTAAACATCCTATATCTGAGTCCTCCAGCTCCAACCATTGGCAACGTCATTACCTTTACCATGTGTATAAGCAAGATCAAACTCAAAGAATTTTAGTTATTCATCCCAACTTATATGGCTAATGTTGAAGTCACAATGTGTGAAAATATACTTGAGTATCTTATGGTCTATAAACACAACAAAATTTTCTCGCATTAGGTAATGCCTCTAACAATTCAGATCATGAACAACAACTACAAACTCGAGATTGTGTGTTGGTTAATTCTTCTCCTAAGACCTCAACTCTCGTGACCCATATGCAACGAATCAATATTATTATATTAGAAATAATCCTAGATAGATAACTGATGTATTAGAATACGTTTTATAGTTTCTTCATGGCTCTATAAGAATCACGTTTTGTGCTGAATTCAATCTACCTATCTACTTCTGAAATACTGTCTTGCATGATTTTAAACATATAATCTTCACACCCTTTTTAGTTAAGTATGTAATAGGTGCTTCTAAGTGTGAGATGTTCTGTGAGAAATTCATGTAATGTCCATATAGCCCCAAGGAACTTTTTAAATAAAAAAAGTTCTTTTTCTTGTCCAAGTAAAGTACATCTCTCACCTTCTTCTGTGTCAACTGATACTCCTATCTCTAAGATAATATGACCCATAAAGTGAACCTTGTCGATCCAGAAGTGGAATTAACTGATTTTATCATACAGTTGGTTCTCTGTAATCATATTTAGAATGTTCTCAAGATGTTTTTCATAGTCTATTTGAGTTTGAGAATACACTAAGATATCATCTATTAAGACCACAATAAATGAATCCAAAAATGGGTCAAAAACCCGATTCATCAAATACATAAAATGTAAGGAACGTTTATAAGACCGAATGAAATAGCCATAAATTCATATAAATCGGACTGAATATAGAAATATGTACAAGATAATTCTGATGGTATATCATGAAAATGGTGATATAATAATTCTAGGTCAATATTTTGAAACACTATAGCTCCTCAGATCTTGTCAAAGTAATCATCTATAAGAGGTAAAGGACACCATCTCTTCACAGTAAGATGATTAAAGTTTTATTAATCCACACAACACCTAAGGTATCCATCCTCTTTTTGTGTAAAAGGACCAATTAACCCTTTGGTGAATTATTGGGTCATATTAAAATCTTATCTTTTATATCCTCTAGATACCTATTGAGCTCTTGCAGCTGAGTAGTATTCATCCTGTGAGGAAGAATGGATACTGGTGTAGCTTCATGCACTATCTTGATAGTAAATTCCACACATCTCTTAGTATGAATTGAGAAAAAATATTTGTGGAAAACATACCTAAAATGATTGACTATAAGAAAAAATTTAGTCTGATGTAATCCATGATCACCCATTAACGGATATAAATCTATGTGATCACTCAACCCAAACCATGATTATATAGTATAGTTTTGATTTCTTAAACATCCCACTCTCCCTTTTGAATATAAGAAGTTCCCTTTTATGTTGTGGAAGACACCCTCTAATGATAAAAATCCATGTAATCATGATAGGGGACCAACCAGTCCATCCTGAGGATGCCCTAAAATCTGATCATCTTGACAATGAATAGGTCCTCTAATAAATGATGGTTTCCTTCCTCAAGGGGGAAGTCCTTACATTGGAATACACTACTTGAATGTATACCCAAATGAGTATCTATAATCATCATGCCACTGGAGTACTCAATATCAAACCAATGGATTTCCATAATAACCATAGAGATAAAGAAGTTTGAAGCACCTGTGTTAAATAAATCATACATGATAATAGAGGATACTAAAATACTACCTCAAATATTAGATGTCTTGACACCCTACTCATATAGTATAGGATTTAGTGAATAAATATGGCATTATCCATGAATCTATGCTACATCCTAACTACCTTGAGTTGGTCTTCTCTTCTAGTACTGTATATCTAATGACTGAATGCCTCAATAATGACCTCCTTTAATTCTTGTATCGATATTATTACTCAAGCATACTTCCCGATGAGGTGATCTTGATCCTAATACCAAAGACGGAGCTGATATGGATCCTATCCCACTGGGAACAAATGATAAGGTCCTATAGAAATGCTGAATATTACCCACTATTATGCATCCTTGACAATCAACAAGGTCTATAGGGAACTTAGTCTTCTTATTCATAGATATAACACACTAGTGAAAAATCACATAATTTTCAATGGGTGACACATGGTTATCTCTACTCATACACGAGGTCTCAGAGCATCACTTATGACCACTAGTTGAACCACTTCCCTATATCAGTTCTGAACCATCCTGGCCCACACCATCATATTCTCTCATGTTTTTCTCGATAATGAGATCTCGGTTTACTATATAAGAATCAATAGTCAATCAAAACATTCACCTATGGAAAAATAGGATTCCTAAGGCCATCCTAAAATCATATCACTTTCACTAACTCATTAGTAGTATAAATAGTTAAAAAGAACAGAATCTCTATAAAACAGTTTCAATATTCCATAACAGGCATAAAAAATTATTGTAAGTTCATGAACTGCCTTGAGTGATCAGAACATATGGTATTAAGAATGAAATATTCATAAAATATATATTGTAAATCCCACCAAATAACTTTCAACACTGACCTTATTGATTCATAATATCTCACCAACATTTCACAGATTCTCCTAGCTTATAAATAGCAATCTTCAATCTCCTCCCAATCAGTGTCTCAAGGTGCCTAAAGATAGAAAAGATTACCTATATCCATAACTCTATGGCCTGGGGTCCAACATCCCCTAAAATATTAGGCATATGATGCTACTACAACTCCCACATCAACTCCCCCATAGAAGGGGAAGATCACAAAACTCCTTGTATATTTTGCATAAGATGTAGAAAAATACCTCAAAATTGGACATCATCATCTTCATCAGGGATAATAGGAGGTTCCACGGGTGGCACTACTGGAGGTATCACTAGTGGCTCAAGGACCATCACCTTCGAAGCAAGGTCATCACCACCCTCTTGGTCCACGACTAGAGGACGTTGTGGCGGAATAGCTCTAAAAATGAAAAGAACATACCTCATATGGGTTTAAATAATGGTAAATATAACATTTCCACAAATAGTATAGGTACAATCTTTCCTATGTGACATTCACACCCATCTTACAACTTAGGAATCTAGGTCTGGGTGATTGGAAAAATTATATAGAACACTGGAGATGCTACCTACTTCCCTCTACTAAGGTTAGGTCTGGGTCAAGGACTTTGTTTCGTTATAAGGGTCCTAGTACATAGAGTTTCAATTATAATTTATAGAGGAAAACACCCTTTAAATTAAAAATTGTAATCTCTATTTAATGGTGACTATTTCATTTTATAATTAAATTTCATTTAAGGTCATTCTTATTTGTATATAAATTTTCATTAGAAGGTTAAACTATATGGATCACCACTTAAAATTTTAAAGATCCCATACAACTCATATATTGAAGTGTGGTATACATTTAAGCACACCCACTCACTTATCAAGTCCATTCATGAAATGTTGACATAATTCATCTACATGAAAATAAAGCACCAATGTATGTTTTGTAATGCACACAGTGATTAAACATGGAATTGAATAATTCATGACATATAAATCTTATTAGGTTTCAAAAATGATGCATGATCATGATTCCTTCCTATATCAGGCTAAGGATAAAATATAAACGTCAATTATAAAAATAAACATCAAACATCATGTGTCTCTTTCGACTATGGAATTAAGGAAACTTTAATAAGTAAAAATAAAAACATAATATCCCATCTTAGTTAATTTTGGTTTTTCCTATACGTGGGTCAGCTACTGCCAGACAAAAATCATTAACAAATTCCGAAACAATCCTAATATCTTATATAATATTTACAAATGATAAGAAAAAAAGGAAATTGGATCTCATACAACTTTCTAAAATCCCAACCCAGATGCCACTAAATGGTGCCTCAGATGATGGACCACATAGCCTCAAGCACGCCTATCCATACACCAGAGGCTACCGAATAGTAGCGAGGGTACAATGTTGTATAGTGGGGAGATTGTAGCTTCATGATCAGAGTATAAAAATAGTGAAATAAATATATAAATAGAATAATCAAAAAAATAACAGATAGTGGAAGTTAAATCATCTAGAAATAATAAATAATTATAAAAAAACAATGTCTAGTGTCATATAGAAATTGATGATATGTCATATATATATCAAAATAAAATAGGAAGACATGGAAGTAGGTAGTAAGTAAAATAAATGTAAAAATATAACAAAAAGAACAAAAAAGTCTATCTCTAATAGAATCACATGACATATCTCATCCCTATGATTCCCCACTCTCAGGATACAAACAAATCAAGTATCAACAAATGGGTGTTTTTTCCTATCCCAACTTGCATCCACATAATCTGCCTAGGTACCATCGGTTGCCTAGATAGGGTGTGAGATAAGCTAAATAGGTCACAACCAATGGTGCCTATAAATATCCAATCAGTGCATATAATATGATCAGTGTGCATACATAATGTTAAATAGTAATAAAAGATGTAAAGGGTCGACTCTGGTCCCTAAAGGATACTAGGATGGCACTACCTACTTTGGATGATGTCGGATAATCTATAAACATGTAACCATATGTATACATATATATGTTCTATATAATTAGTGATGTATATTACCATATACATGGATAATGCAACTAGACTGGACCCAAGGTGTAACTCTGGTGCCTATGAGTGGTAGTACAAGTCTCACATGTGTCAAGGGATGCATGCCTAATATCACAAGAATAAGGTATGTCATGCCCAATATCCTAACAATAGTGTCACTATGCTTGAATCAAAATAATATGGTCATCATGGCCGAATCATATCCATAAGTGTCTCCATTACCATTAATCATAATTCATAAGGGTATACATGCCCTTTTATCATAAATAATAAGGGTCTCCATGCCCACTAATCATATCCATAAGTGTCTCCAAGACCATTTATCATAATCCATAAGGGTCTCCATTCGCTTTTATCATAACTAATAAGGTTCTCCATGCCCACTAAAAATATTTCATTATGGATACCATGCATGTATATCAAAAATCATAAGGTTAATCATGCCTGAATCATAAGAATAAGGTTCTTCATGCTCATATATCATAATTCATGAGGGTCACCATGCCTATATATATCAATAGCATAAGGGACATCATTACTATATTATAATAGTATTTAATAGTCAAGGGAATTTAGTAAGAGCCAATAATTTATTTAAAACTTATTAACATTCGTATTAACAAGGGTGTAACCATTGTTCTATTTATGAAGGTGAAATTGGTGTACCACTCAATTACCGTATAATTCAATATGATTTGATAAGTGTGTTTACTATGCTACACCACGACAATTATCCATTATCATTTATGGAATCACAATTTAGAATTCAAACCAAACACACTAATGGGTGTTTTGGTTATATGACTATAAAATTCAAATAGTCGTATAAAGAGCCAACCCAAATGGGTGGAACATGTTGAGGTTGAAGACCTCTAACATCTCATGGGATTTAATAATTCATTAGGTTCTAGAATAGATATCCAAATGATGGTATAATCATTTTAGGGGAAACTCACGGAGAAACTGGAGTGCGACACATAACACATAATATAAATCATCACGAATTTGAGAGATAAATACTAGAACACCCACCTTATTCCTATATAGGATCAGTCATCGAGTATTGTCTTTTTTATTGCTCCAAATCAGAATAAAATGAAAAAATAGACGAACACCCAGAAAATAGCGAATATGAGCCTGTAGGTAAATAACTCTATCGATAGGAATAAAATGATGAAAGGTTATTAAGGAGTATATCACATACCGATATCTATCCAATGAGACAATTAGATGTTGAATTGAATTCTAACTCATAAATTTATCCAAGAACCCAGCTTTATGGGAGGAGTAACTTCTCTGGGAGAAAAAATAGACATCTTGTACGTTGGAGGAAGAAATATAGAAGGGGTGTTTAAAGAAATAATACCTTATAGGAGAAATTGAAAAATTTCTAAAAATTAATGGGTTGTATGGTTTGTCCACATGGTTGGCCAAACCATGCATAAACCGTGCTTAGTCCACTTTCCAAATAGGGGACCCACATGGTTCATGTGCACAGTTTGGAAAACCACGCACAAACCATGGGATCTACCTTTTTTAAAAACTAAAGAGCCTCTGAATGAGCATGCACATTGGGTAGTACAGTTAAGGAAAACTATGTGGTCCACTTCATCTTAGTGAAACACCTTGCACGGTTAGAAGAAACCATGTGGATTGGGCATCAGGGTTTCTACTGACCTTGTGGCCCAGCTGTATCTTCCATCGGTCGGGGTTCCTAGATTCTCACAAGTCCCAGACACCCTTATTTACTCTATATACTTATTAATCATTCATATTTGGTAAAAAAAAGAGTTAAAATAAAATTTAAATGATTTATACCACATATAAAATTTGGGTTCTTACAGGTGACACTAAGTGGGAATAGATAGAGGACTCACGCCTTAGTGTGTCGGGGGGCACTCAAAAGGTAGAGGATTAAAAACATGATTTATTAGGGAGATACCACTCAGTAGACTAGGTATCTATTCCCTAATTCATTAGGGGGTTTCACTCTATAAGTAGAGAGGAATATGGGAGACCCACACCTTGGTGTGATAGGCGGTTGCCAACCCTGACGTATCTCAGATGATCATATATCTGATCACTACTATTATCAATCATCAATTAAAGAATTATCACACTTAGAAATCCTCACATCATATCTCAAAATTTACTGTGAAGGAATTCATCATGTTCTACATGGAAAACTTCTCAGTATAGGATACTCATGATCCAAAATCTAAGTGTATTCAATGAAGTTATGGGAGGAAGAAGATCTAGAGGGAATACACAACATATATGGGGATCCACACAACATGTGTCCTCAACCCATATCTTGGTTGTGTTCTCCTCTAGACACAGCCTGGAATCTGTGTCATAATATATAGTGTGTATATCCAGTACATGGAAAGTCTCAACCACTAGGGGTGTGCTCTTGTAAAGCTTGTTGTCCCTATGTAGTGTGGGTTGTGCCTGTATTCCAGACAGTGTACTTTTCCATATACCTAGTCATGCCTAGGTATGTGGTCATGCCTGTGTACTCCCAAAGTACAAAAGATATCCTCCTGGATGGGGCCTGGGCATGTGAAACTCGAACAGAGCTTGGCTACCCGGGGAGGGTCACACGGTGTGTGGGCCCAAACATACAGTGTGTGAACCTTAAACCAACTGAAAAACCTAATTGTTGTGATTAATGAAGTACATCATATGTGTTCTTTAAGTACACAATGTTTAGTATAGTTTTATTTATAAACTCATGTTTATTCGTGAATATTTTTTATACTCAATTTCCACGATCGATTCCACTTTTTGACCACTTCAAATCTATATAAATCACGGTTTAGGTCACCGATTATCAATCAATGAACTCCGATGGTATAGAATTGGGAATCCGATCTTCCGCTCAAACCCCTCAATTCCTCATGAAGCTTTTGGAACCTCCCATTTCTACTCTAGATCCCAGATCCATGGAATGATCATCCACATCAATCCTGATCCATCCGCAAAACACTATCTTTGTGTCATTCACACAACCATCATTAATTTGGGGGTTCGATCTCACTTGAACTCATCTCGACAATGTCAAATCATGGCCCCATGTTCCAATAATGAATAGTGTGAATAATGGGTGGGGTAAAGCACAAAAACAAAGGTGAGACTATCATTGATCAGGTGTTCTCACCCAACAATTGAAAATCAAGAATTTTCATGGTTGATAACATCCCAAACAAGGGAATATATTAATTCAACTATATAAAAGGAAACCACGATCATGTTAATGATCAAATAATCAAAAATAAAAAGAAGATAATTAAATTCATGCTCAATAATTTAATCAAAATGGTGGAAAACAAACAATGATTGTTCCTACATGAAATTGGACAAATTGTTGGTGAAGATTGCGTTTTTCAGTGATAAATAAGACTCTCTATGTTCAGTACCTCTCGATCCACCTCAATATAATCTCCCATCATCCTCCGATCCAGATCCACCATCAAATTGAATCCATGAACTCATCTCAAATACTCCAAGGTTTATGTAACTAAACCTGATGATTTGTTATAATGAGTCATAAATAGAGGATTTTAGGTCATTTAAATTTAAAATAAAATAAATAAATTATTTATTTATTTTAGATAAACACACCCATCAATGGTTGCACAAATCAGGCATCCAGTGCTAACCAACATTTGGTCACGTCTAGGGTAAACCCAATGTTTTAGAATCAATCATTTTCTCATATTTTCCATTTGATATCTCGATCAATGGAAAAATAGAAACAATAAAACTCTGAATGCACGTGTAATGAAATATATTATTTCCAAGGACCCAAGACACCCATACACTATGACGACTTTGAGGATAAATCTAGATATATGCATATAAATATTCAAAAGATAGTCCATCAAAACCAGAGTCACTATAGTCGATAAGGATTGTAGGATCATAGAGTTAGGCTGTTGGATGAAGATAAAATCTTGGAAAAAGTGTTTGTTAAAAATGAAGAGAGATTGATGAAAACCCATAACCAAAAAAGTTTGGATGTTTTCGTAAAGAGTTGTGAAGTTATTAATAATGTACTTATGGGATTTTAGTGAAAGTGGGATATTACACGATGTGCATTAAAAGTACATATGTATATATATATTATATATGTAAATGTGTATTTGATACATGAATTCGATGTAGATATTATTGTGAATGTGTCAAATACAAGTGATAATAAATTTATATGATATATATTTATTTTTCCTAAATGGTTTTATTATGAGTTTCAATATGTTATGAATGAACTAAATGTATTGAATATAAATTGGATATGATTCAATGAATTAATGAAAATGTGAATAAATGTATATGACTATTAAATATGGTTGGCATGTTATATTTAATGAAACACATCATAGATTGTTATATATAGGGATGTGATCCCTCCTATTGATAACAACTAATTGTTAGTAGGCATCTGAATTCTATCTTTCATCCATACTATCGTTCATCATTTGAGATGAAGATGCTATCACCCCTTCATCATTTGGGAATACTAACAATACAATCATGGATCCATTGTTCGGAATCCACCCTTAGAGGTAGGGTGTTTTTAATATTTCATGATCTTTATCTTGAATTCTTCTCCAATAAGGAAGAAGAATATTACTATTGGTGGAATTTTTTAGGTACTCTATTTTTGAGTTTTATTTATACGCTGATTGTTAAAGATAGATCTATGTGTGTTTAGAGTTATATTCTACTACATACGATCATATTATGATGGTAAAAAACCATCATACAAATGATTGATTTCTTTTTTTATCCTAACATTTTAAGACACTACTAAAAATATTCCCTTTAACATCATACAAATAGTCTTTTAACAGCACTAAAAACACCTTTAATCATAACACTGATAAATTGGGCCTTTATCAATGCTAAAAATGTGCTGATAAAGACCATGTTTATTAGCTTAATTTTCAACACAGATAAAGGCCATCCTTTATCAGTGCTAAAAAAGTGTTGTTAATAGCATCGCTGAAAAAGTCACAACTCAATACAATGTGCAGTTAATATAACAACACACCCAACAACAACATGTTATTTAAAATAATTTTATATACAACATGTAATTTCAAATAATGCTATATACATTTAATTTACATCATGATTTAAAAAAATTTCCTCCCATGGTATCTACAAACCAACTACTATTTACATGTCAAAAAATGTTTTATATAATTACATATATAATAATACAACAAATATTTTAAAACATTAATATATAATCTTTTCATGCCAGTGGTCCTCTCTCAAGAATATCCACCCATGGTATAAAATGTTGAAAAAATCATCACAACCTAATCAAAAGATTCCACCTATATAAGAAAAAAATATTCTGACAGTAATGCTATAATGAAATAAATTAAACATTAATATTAAAGAATGCATTAATAAAATGTCAATATTTAACCAAAAATACACATTTGGAGTTAAAATGGTCACATTTTGTATCCTATTGAGGCAGGGTTGATTCCTACATGTCAAAAATGTGTGATGGATCATTTTCCTAAAATATCAAAAAAAATATAAATTTGTTTTCTTAGTTTTGAGTATGTCACTTGTTATTTTACTAAAATTAATTTCAATTTTAAATAACGGAACATTATGAGTTATACTGGTCACACCATGTGTCGAATTGTGGTGCGATTGATTCTTACCTATCACAAATTACTGATGGATAATTTTCCAAAATTATCAAAATAAGAAAAATTTGTTTTCTCAGTTTTTAGTATGCCAGTTGTGTTTTGTTTACTAAAATGTCACTTCAAACTGGAAACAAGCATTATTATTCATACTGGTCGCATCGTGCGTCGGTTTGATGTGATACTTCTTCATACACATCAAAAATGATTTATGAATCATTGTCTTAAATTATCAATACTAACAGAGTGTGTTTTATTTGTTTTTAGCGAGTGATATGTTTTGAACTAAAATATCAATTTTAAACTGATAATGGACACATTAAGACATACCAGTCGAATTGTGCATCAGATTGATTTGTATTTGACTCATACACATCAAAAAATGACTCATGTATCATTTTCCTAAAGTATAAAAATAATATGAATGTGTTTTATCAGTTTTGAGAATGCCACTTGTTATTTTTTATTAAATTAATATAAATTTTAAATAAAAATACACACTTTGAGTCATACTAGTCACACTGTGCATCGTACTGAGGTTCAGTTGACTCTTATGTTTCCCAAATGGACCATGGTGCATTTTCCTAAAATATCAAAATAATATGAATGTGTTTTCATAGTTTTCAATACATAAATTGTTCCTTTTACATAAATTAATGTCAATTTTTTTAAAAAAGAAAAAATTTGGGTCATATCGGTGACACCATACATTTTATTATGGTGCGTCAGAATCCAACACATCAGAAATGACTCATGGATTGTTGACCTAAAATATCAAAACAATCCAAATTCATTTGATTAGTTTTCAGTATGTCAGTTGTTCTTTTAACTTAAATTAATGTCAAATTTAAATAAAAAGAAAACTTTGAGTTATATTGGTCATGTCGTGTATCATATTAAGGTGATCATAATTCCTAAATATCACAAATTACATATAAATTCTTTTTTTAAAGTATAAAAACAATATGAATGCATTTATTTTGGTTTTCAATATGTCTGTTGTTTTTTTTACTAAAATTTTATTTCAAATAGAAATATGCAGTATGAGTCATACAAATCACATTGTGCATCAGATTATGTGATAATACTTCATAAACATCAAAAATAACTTATGAATTTCTATAACTACCCTCCTCTTTATTACAAACTTAAACATGATTTATTACATAAACATTCACAAAAGACAACTCTGAGGATCGATAGGTCTAGTGTCTTGAAAAATTAGGAACATGACATGAAAAATTAATACATAAAGTACAAGATATTTATAGAAATATTCTATTATATGACCATAATATTCATTCTTACTTAGCATTCCCTGGTATAAACTGAGGACATACATAAAAAAGGGTGATCTTTAAAGCCCAAAAAGGGACTAAACAAGGAATAACATGAAGAATACAATACATGTTAGGAAATAGGCATATAAATGGTGTGTAAGAGTATCATGAACATAAAGTCATTATATAGCATGATTATCAAAGCATGGAGATGTTTCAACAACATTTAACATGATATTAGCATGATCCAAGGCTCATTGCACCTAGAGCATTAGTAAACCCTCATTGCACTTGAATTAGCTTGAGTACAACCTCAATGAACATGAATTTGCATGAGTAAACCCTCCTTGCACATGCAGTATCATGATACTCTTATTTACCCAATGCATTGGAGTTTTATCAGGGAGAAACCTTCTTAATCATTTCATTTCATGTATAAGTGTGACACATAGATCATACAACATGGATTCATTAAACGTAAAAATTTATTCCAAGAATACGAGATCTGGAATACATAAATTTATGTTCTTAATCAAAAAGTAAATGTGCAAAAATTTTAATTCCTTTGATAAATAAATGGTTATGGTATTCACATACACGATGATTTTGGCATGAGAAATTTTGGTGTAACTTCGGCAGCATAATGACGTCAAATAGAAATTATAAAATGGGTTTATGAGTGAGAAAGGGGTCTCTAGTCATTTTTAAATGAAATGGATAGTAATGGGGTCCTAGAAAATAATATCCCAACATATGTAATGAAATTTAGATGTATAATATAAAATAATTTCGTAAATGTAAATGAGGAGAGAGAAATCCCTTATGGAATTTCGGCATGGTAACAGGTGCACATGGGAGGCATTAATGAGAGTGAAATGGGTCTCTCAACATTAAAACATAAGCAGGGAAGTGTAGGGGGGGTTTGAAATCATACCCCAATTTTTTTTTTGAAAATAAAACTGGAATAACAATATAAGGAAAATTGGACATGAATAAAGAAGGAATGAAAGTGAGGATACCTTAATTGAAAATGTGATCCTTAAGGCTTGGGAGAGGCTTGAGAGAGACTTCATGGGATCTCTGGGTGACTTGGTAGGATTCTAGGGAGATGAGTGCAGGGGTTGGTCGATCTCGAAATGGTTTTAGTGAAGCGGAATGGTAGATTGAGTGGGTTTATATAGGAAAGGAGATAGAATTCATTATTATTTAGGTATTGGACACTACACATTAAACTAATCAAAATCAAAACCATGCCATGGTTTTTTCCCTTGGTTTTTTCCAAATGGGAGTGGGAAAAAAAAATTTCAAGGCCAATGGGCAAACTTATTAAAATATTAGGCTTTTTTATGTGGATGTGAGTCACACTCTCAAGGAAATCATTTTAAAAAGCTAAAATATTTTATAAGTCTTGGAGGGTCCACTAAGGCAACATAAAATTAATAAAACAAATAAAAAATCATATTATTTTAATGGTAAAATATTTATTGGCCGAATATCCCTTTTATAAGATGTTATTACATCAATATTGGGTCATTATGATGTCATAAAATACGTTATATATTTAAACGATATTTAATTTTTACACAAAAAATTGACTATCTCAGAAAATTAAAAAAAATAATTTTTTAGATAATTTAGATGTCTTGAATCCAAAAAGTAAATTCATTTTATCTAAATAATTTTCTAAATATGTGAATTTTTACTTTTAAAATAAAAACCTACATTTATCAAAAATTCATTTGTTTTTACAAAAACAACTTTCAAACCTTAATAAAAATCACCATTGTATTCATAAATAACTATATGTTCATTTATATTTAATAAAAATTAATTGAGTAATAATATTTTATTAAAATATTATTTAATTAAAAATCTATTAATTCATCAAAATAGATTTCTAAATTGAATATTTACTAAAAATACAATTTTTTCATTAAAAATAATTTAAAATAATAAAATTATTGTATATTATTTATAAAAAAAATAAAACACATAATCATAGTGCTTGGGTATTGTTACATAACCCCTTATAACACCCGCATAAAAACTAAGGGCATGGTTTGTAATGCTGACAGACTCTTGGGGTGGCTCGGATAGCATTAGTCGAGTGGTAATCTCTATTATCTTTCACTTCTCCCGTAGGTGATTCCATTCAATCATAATGTGTTAAAGCAAAGCTTGGGCTTGGTCAACAGAGAAGCCTAGTGATGCTAAGTCCTTTCCGAGCTCCAAAAAATAGGCTTCATATGGAGAAATTCTACTAGGTGAGGCTATATCTTCGTTCGCCTGAGTAAATTGAATTTTTTAAAGCCCTATATTTATACAAATAATGTGATCACTGTTCAACGACTATATTAGAAATTGTAAAAAATGTTAACAATATTTTAAAATATAAAAACATAAAACCAATGAAGTGAATGCATTTTCTATATCCACAATACATTTAATTAGATCAAGTTGAATTTTCATTAATACAATTTTGGATCGTTACAATCTTCCCCCATTAAGAAATTTCACCATCAAAATTTTATTTTCCCACACTAAAATAGATGAGGGTAACCCTAATTCATCACTTCCTCCAATTCCTACATTGTTTCTTCAAACTTGTGGTTTCTCTATAACACTTTGACGAGGGGAATTGTATTTTTCATAGAACTTTTTCCCTAAGATCTATGATCTTTACTGAATTCTCCTCATAAGAGATGTTATTCTCTAATGGTATTACCTCTAGATTGAGCACATGTGATGGGTCATGTATGTACTTCCTCAAGAGTGATGCATGGAATACATCATGTACTTGAGATAGGTTCAGTGTGAGTTCTAGTCGATAGGCCACTACTCCAATGTGGTCAAGGATCTCAAAATATCCAATGTACCTTGGACTAATATTTCCCTACATACAAAATCCCATAAATATATTCCACGATTATATGTAGAGGAATACTGTGCCTCAAACATCAAACTCTAATTCTCATCGACGATTATCAACATAGATCATTTTTCGACTCTGAGTAGCATTATTGTGCTGCTGGATGGTCTTAACCTTCTCCACCATTTCTTCAACCATTTCTGAACCTAAAAGTTTTCACTCCCCAACTTCATCCCAACATGCTGGTGTTTAGAACCTATCCCAATAAAGGGCTTCATATGGATCCATTTGGATTCATGAGTGGAAACTATTATTATAAAAGAAATCAACCAGAGGAAGATGTTGGTCCCATCCTCATTTGAAGTCCACTGAGCATTCTCTCGCTATGTCCTCAGGTGTTTGGATAGTCTAATCAGGTTGGAAATCAGTTTGAGGATGATGATCCATACTAAAGTTTAGCTCAGTATCCAGAGCATGTTGGAGAATCTTGCAGAACAAAGAGGAGAATCATGGATCTCGATCGGATACAGCCAATAGTGGTACTCCATGAAGCCTTACCACCTCTCAGATGTATATCTGTGCCAGTTGATCAAATGTGAAATCCTATCTAATTGCAATGAAGTGTAGAGTCTTTGTAAGATGATCGAAAACAACCCAGATAGCATTGTTTCCTTTGGATTTCATCAGAAGTCTGGTGAACAAGTCCATGGTGATGTTCTTTTATTTCCATGTTGGAATGGGTAATGGTTTAATCAACCCCTTAGACTTCTGCCTCTCAGACTTCACTTTGTGACACACCGAGCACTTTGATATATACTCAGTGATATTCTTATTCCTGTTATCCCACCAATAATTCTCTCGGTGATCTCAATACATCTATGTGTTTCCTGGGTGAATTGATAAATTATAACAATGTGTACCATCCAAAAGTTTATTCTTTAACTATATATTTGATGGAACACACAGTCTTGTCCCAAATCTCACAATTTCTTCTTCATTATCATTTAAATCCAAGGATTTACCCTTTCTTATAGTTTCCACTTTCTTCTGAATTCTCACATTATCATTTTGAGCATCCTTAAACCTTTCCAAAAGATACAGTTGAGAAATAATGTGTGGAAGGATAGATGATGTTACCTTATTTATGATTCCCATTTCAATATTCATCAAATCTAAGAAGACTGGATCCTTTTAAATTCTCATCAGTGAACGAGTTGTTGGATCCTTTCAACTTAGAGCATCTTCCACCATGTTCTCTTTCCTCGTATGGTAGTTAATTGAGAAGTCATAGTCATTTATCATCTCTAACCATCTCCATTGGTGCATGTGCAACTCTTTTTATGTGAATATATACTTGAGGATTTCATGATCCATATATATTTCACAATACTCCCCAAAGAGGTAATGGAACCAAATTTTTAATTCAAAGATTACTACAACCAACTCCAGATCATGTGTAGGATATTTTTGCTCATGAACTTTCAATTACCTTGATTCATAAGCAATGACTTTTTCATTTTTCATCAACACACATCACATACCATTTTTTGAAGAATCACTAAATACCACAAATATTTTTCTACTTGTGGGTTGTGTGGGAACAGGCATAGTGATAAGACTCATTTTAAACTCCATGAAGATATCTTCACATTTATCACTCCAGGAAAAATTTATTCCCTTCCGAGTTATCTTGGTAAGAGGTTTTGCCACTCGTGAGAAATTTCTCAAAAATAGGCGATAAAATCTAACTAACCCTAGGAAGCTACAGATTTCCATCACCGATGTTGGCCTTAGCCATGACTCAATTTCATTTTTCTTGGATGGATCTATAGATATCCCATTGATTATGATGATATGACCCCATAATGAGACTTCCTTCCACCATAACTCATGCTTGTTTTACGTTGCATAGATCTTCTCCATTCTCAAGGTCTCTAGTACTGTGCTTAGATGATCCTCATTCTCCTCCTTGGTTTTTGAGTGTATTAGAATATCATCTATAAAGACTACCACAATATTTTCGAGGTAATATCTAAATACTTGATTAATCAAGTCCATATAGATTTCGGGAGCATTAGAGAGTTCTAAAGTCATTACTATGAATTCGTAGTGCTCGTACCTTGTACAAAAATAAATCTTGGGGATATCCTCCTTCTTCACTCTTACTTGGTAATATCTCAACCGTAGATCCATATTAGAGAAGTATTGTGCTCCACGTAGCTGATAGAATTAGTCATCAATTTTTGGTAAAGGATACTTGTTCATTATCTGGATTTTGTTGAGCTCACAATAATTAATGCAAAGGTGCAATGACCAATCCTTCTTCTTGATGAAGAGGACTGGTGCACCCCATGGTGAAGAATTTGGGCACATGAACCCTTTATCCAGATTCTCTTGTAGTTATTTATTTAGCTCCTTAATCTCCACAACATCCATTCTATAAAAATTCTATGATATTGGAAATTCCCTAGGTATAAGATTAATTGAGAATTAAACACCTATTTTATGCGGAAGAACATGAAATTCCTCGGGAAACACTTCAGTGAATTCCCTCACAATAGGCATGTATTCAAGGATGGTTTCTTCCTTAGACTCAATCATCTGAGAAAGATACACAAGCTCATAGGGCAGTAATATCCATGCTTGAGATTATGGTGCTAAAGATGATTCATTCTATTCCTTGCACTTGTATAGAATCAGAGGTCGATTTTCTATATGGAGAGTGATTTCCCTCTCACGGTAATTTATGTTGGCTCTATATAGGTAGATCCAATCCATACCAATAATTTCATCAAATTCCACTAGAGGGAGTATGAAAAAGTTCTCCAAGAAGTTCAATCCACAAATTGAGATAGGGGAGGATTTATATTCATGGGATGTAATGATTTTCCCATTTTCAATTCTCACTGACATATCTACTTCCATGATTTGTAATGGTGTTGGGATTATACAACTAAAAATTATGGATATAAAAGAATGTGTATAACCAGAATCAAAAAGTAAATTATCTATTATTGAATGAATAACTAGTATACCTGTCATAGCTTCATTGTCAGGATTATCTTCAGCGGTAGTGATAGAAAAATCTATCCCTTGCTGCCTTTGAGGTTTTTGGTTTCTTTTGAAAACCCTTGGCTTATGGAACTAGCTTGAAAAGTGCACTGGTTCTTTGCAGTTGAAGCAATGAACAATGTGTTGAGGTTCGAATAGAGCGTTCCTTTCCTCTGTCGCAGTATCGAGTTTTTCATGTCAACAATTAATTGCCATGTGCCCTTCTCTTCCACACCTAAATAATTTCCTCATCCCCTTCAGGCAATTTCTGGGGTGCTTCCTTCTACACCTTTGGAAAGTGGGGTGCTGGAATTTCTTAGCACCGTTGGATTTATCCATCGAACTGCCAAAATTAAAGTTCACATCTTTCTTCGTATCCCCATGATACCCCTAAGATTTTATGATCCCCATTTCAACTTTGATGCCACATAAAACAATTCCCTCATAGCTATCTAAGTCACAGATCATTAGGTATTTTCGTACGCTTGGTTTTAGCCCACTAAAGAAGAGGTCAACCTTGCATTCAGGGGTAACGACAAAGATGGAGGCATATCATGAAAGCCTTGTGATATTTTCCTCGTACACTCTGATGGATTCACCGTCTTGTTTCTTGACATAAAGTAATTCCATTTTCTTCTTATGTTGGAGGGTGTATGGTAAATATTTTTCAAAAATTATTTTCTATAATTCCTTATATCTGACGCCTAGATATCTTCCTCTGTCTTCATATTTTTTAATCAATTTCCACCGTTTATCAGCTTCAACCTCTATATGATAAGAATCCTGAAGAACCTTCTCTTTTTCAAAACATTGAAGGATGGAGAATATCTTCTCAGTAGAGGTGATCCATTGTTCGACGATTTAGGGATCAAATTATCCATTTAAAGTAGGAGGCCTTTGTCTAATAAAGCTCTCAATTGTAGATTGTTATTTCTTGTGGGGGGGGGGGGGGGGTTGGACTTTCCTCTAGACACTTATTTATATTCAAAAAATTATTTAACTGAGATAGTATCAAGATAATGTTTGTTATTCCCGCTCCAATCGGATTGGGTATCTCATTAGAACAGTCATCACATTGATCTTCACATTGGTTGTTAGCCCAAGTTCACCTATTACCGGCCATTGGATGGAGTAAAAGGAAAGTTAAGGGTAATACATAAAGGGGAATACAATTACAAAAAGGGTTGACATTAAAATTATATTTTCTTCCTTAACTTATGAATTTACAGGCTTCAATATATGTTATTCATGATCTACTTCCCAACATATATTTTTAGGGGTATTTTTTTTATTTTCTTAATAATGGTTTATAATAATTTTATGAATTTACCAAATCATATCCCCGACGAGTGTCGAATCAAGAGTGCTTCAAGGCCCATTGTCATGCACCAGTTACCATTGGAGTTTTGCTCAAAGCAGTGTTTTTGGTTTTTACCACTAAATACATATGTGCCAGAGCCACCTCTACTTATTTGTATTTAAAAAAAGGTTTATTTACTTGATAAACCACATTCTCTATAATAAAAAAAATTTAGGGATTTTTTATTATACATAGTCTTATAAAAAAGGCTTTAACTAGGGATCTCTAATATTAATCCCAAAAATAATTAAATATATCCTTTGATACCAACTATAACAAATCTTCTCTTTATTACACACTTTAACATGATTTATTACATAAACATGCATTTAAGGCAACTCTGGGGGTTGAGAGGTCTAGTGTATTGGGAAATTAGGAACATTACATGACAACTCAAGACATAAAATACAATATCTTTATTGAAAATTTATTTTACATGACCACAAAATTCCTTCGTACTTAGCATCCCATGGGATAACCTGAGGACATACATTAAAAAAAGGTGATCTTTAAATCCCAGTAAGGTAGTAAACAATACATAACATGAATAATACAATACACATTATAAAATAGGCATATCAATGTAGAATAATAGAAACACAATCATAAAGGCCTGATATAGAATGATTATCATAACATGGAGATGTGGTAACAACATTTAACATGATATTAGCATGAGCCAAGGCTCATTGCACATGGAGCATGAATAAACCCTCATTTAACATTAATTAGCATGAGAAAACCCTCATATAACTTGAATTATCATGAGTAAATCCTCATTTCATAGGTCTTAACATGATATTATTCTTTACCCAATGCATTGGAGTGCTATTAGGGTGCACCCTTCTTAATCATTTCATTTCATGCATAAGTGTGCCACATAGATCAGGACTCATGGATTCAATAAATTTCATAATTTGTTCCACAAATAAGTGATGTGGAATACATAAATATAATTTCTCAATCAACAAGTACATGTTCATATAGGTGAATACCCTTGATAACGAAATGGGTATGGTATTCAGTTACATGATGATTTTGACATTGGAAATGTTGGTGTAACTTCCGCAGCATAACGAGGTCAAATAGAAATCGTAAAATGGGTTGATGAGGGAGAAAGGGGTATCTCATAATTTATATAAAAATAAATTAAGGGGGTCATGGGACGTAATATACCAACATATGTATTCTAATTTAGATTCATAATATTAAATAATTACTTAAATTTAAATGAGAGAAAAATCCCTTACCGAATTTTGGCATGATAACAGATGTACATGGGAGGAATTAATGAGAGGGAAAGAGGCCTCTCATCATTAAATCATAAAGAGGGAATTATAGGGGAGGTTCAAAATCATACCTAAAAATTGTTAATTGTAAATATAATGGGCATAACAGTATAAGGAAAATTGGACATAAATAAGGAAGGAAGGAAAGTGAGAATACCTTATATGGATGTGTGATACCAAAGGCTTTGTAGAGGCTTGAGAGAGGATTATTGGGAGCTTAGGGCACCTTGAGAATATTCTAGAGAGACGAGGGTAGGGGTTTGTCGAGCTCAAAATGGTTTGAGTGAAGAGGAATGGGATATTGATTAGGTTTATGTAAGAAATGGGAGTGATTTCTTTATTATTTAGGTTTTGGACACTTTACATTAAACTAATCAAAACCAAAAACAATACCATGGTTTTGCCCATGGTTTTCTCCAAAGGAGATTAGAAAATATTATATTACAAGACCAATGGATTAACTTATAAAAATATTAGGCTTGCTTATGTGGAGGTGAGTCACAATATCAAGGAAATCATTTTATAAAGTTAAAATATTTTATAAGTCTTGGAGGGTCCACTAAGGCACAATAAAATTAACAAAATAAATATAAAATAACATTATTTTAAAGTTAAAACATATATTGGGTGAATATAAATTTTATATTATTTTTTTACATCACTATTGGGTCATTATGATGTCATAAAACACATTATATATTAAAACGATATTTAACTTTTACCCAAAAAAACCTCTATCTTAGAAAATTATGAAAAATTCATCATTTTATAATTTCAACGTCCTGAATAAAATGAAATTAATTTTATCTGAATAATTTTCTAAATATTTGAATTTTTACTTTTAAAAAAATATATATATATTTATCGAAAATTCATGATTTTTGAGAAAAATAGCTTTCGAACCGTAATAAAAATTACCCTAGTTTTCATAAAAAAAATAAGATCATTTATATTTAATAAAAATTAATTTAGAAATAAAATTATATTAAAATATTATTTAATTAGAAATTCCATAAATTCATTAAAATATATTTCTTAATTGAATATTTACTAAAAATACAATTTGTGCTTTAAAAACCATTTAAAATAATAAAATGAATGTATAATCATTATACAAAAAATAAAGCACGTAATAATAGTGGGAGGGTATTGTTACATTACCCCTTATAAAACCAGCATAAATACATAAGGGTAAGGTCTGCGATGGTGATCGACTCTTGGGGCGGCTCGAATAACATCGATCAAGTGGTAATCTCTATTAACTTTCACTTTTTCTGTAGGTGGTTTAGTTCAAGCTTAACGTGTTAAAGCTCATATTGGGATTGGTCAAGAGAGAAGCCCAATGATGCTACCTACTTTCTGAGCTCCAAAAAATAGGATTCTTATGGAGTAATTATACTATATGAGGTCATCTCTTTCTTTGTCTGAGTAAATTGGATTTTTTAATGACCTATATTTATACTAATCATGTGATCACTTTTCAATGGTTTTATTAGAAATGGTAACAAATCTAAATGGTATTTTAAAATACAAAAACATAAAACTAAGTAATTGAATGTGTTTTCTATATCCATAAGACATTTAATTAGATCAATATTCATTCTCATTAATAAAAAGTTTGGTCTTTACAGTCGCGATCTTAAATTATCAATGAAATCAAATCATGTTATCATGGTTTTTACTGAGTGACACATTTTGAACTAAAATATCAATTTTAAAATGATAATGGAAAATTTTAATCATAACGGTCACACTATGAATTGGATTGAGGTGTGTTTGATTTCTACGCATCAAAAATGGATCATGGATAATTTTCCTAAAGTATCAAAAAAATACAAATGTGTTTTCTCGGATTCTATTATGTTACTTGTTCCTTTTACTTAAATTAATGCCAATTTTAAATAAAAGGACACACTCTGAGTCATACCGATCACACTATACATCATATTTTCTTGATATTGACTTGTACATGTCACAAATGACTCATGGATAATTTTCCTAAAATATTAAAACAATCCAAATTCATTTTCTTGTTTTTAGTATGTCACTTGTTCTTTTTTAACTTAAATTAATTTTTATTTTAAATAAAATGACACACTTTTATTCATACCGATCAAACCATGTTTTATATTGAGGTGTGGTTGACTCTAATATGTCACAAATGACTCATGGATCAATTTCCTGAAATATCAACATGACCCAAATGCATTTGATCATTTTTCAGTATATCCCATATTGTTTTTAATTAAATTAATGACAATTTTAAATAAAAATACACACTTGGAGTCATACTGGTCACAATTTTCATTATATTGAGGTGATACTCATTCTTATATGTGATAAATTACAAATATATCATGTTTCTAAATTATCAAAATAAAATGAATGCATTTTCTAATTTTTCAGTATGCAAGTTGTGTTTTCTTACTAAAATATCATTTCAAACTAGAAACACACATTAAGAGTAATATCAGTCACATCATACGTTGGTTTGACATGATACTAATTATAAACACCAAAATTTATTTATTAATCACTTTAATTAACTATAATGACAATTGTAGCGTGTTTTTTTAGTTTTCAGTGAGTGATGCGTTTTGAACTAAAATGTAAATTTTAATCTTATAACAAACAATTTTAATCATAATGGTCACACAATATGTTAGATTGAGGTGGATTTGTTTCCTATATATAAAAAATTATTCATGGATAATTTTCTTATAGTATCAAAACAATCTGAATGTGTTTTCTTGGTTTTTAGTATGTCACTTGTTCTTTTTTCTTAAATTAATGTGAATTTTAAATTAAGAGACACACTTGAAGTTATAACGGTCACACCATATGTTATATTGATGTGGGGTTGTCTTCTACACATAATAAATGACTCACAGATCATTTTCCTAAAATACCAAAACAATATTAATGTGTTTTCTTAGTTTTTAGTATGTCACTTGTTCTTTTTCATAAATTAATGCCAATTTTAAATAAAAAGACACACTTTGAGTCATACCGGTCCCAATGTGAAACATATTGAGGTGTGTTGGACTCTTAAACATCACAAATTACTCATTGATCATTTTCCTAAAATATAAAAAAAATCTTAATGCGTTTTCTTAGTTTTTAGTATGTCACTTGTTGTTTTTACTTAAATTAATGTCAATTTTAAATAAAAAGAGACACTTTGAGTTATACCAGAAACAATGTGAATCATACTGAGGTGAATTTGATTATTTAATGTCAAAAATGACTTATATAACATTTTCACAAAGTATAAAAACTATCGAAATGCACATGGTTGGTTTTCAATATGTTAGTTTTGTTTTTTTACTAGAATGTCATTTCAAATTGGAAACACATATTTTATGTCATATCGATCGCATCGTGCATTGATTTGACATGATAAAGCTTAATTAATATCAAAAATGACTTATGAATCTCTTTCCTAAATTATGAATACAATTGGAGTGTGTTTTCTTAGTTTTCAGTGAGTAACACCTTTTGAACTAAAATGACAATTTTAAACTCATAATAGACACTTTTAGTCAAACTGGTCACACCATTCAATAAATTTTGGTTTGGTTGATTCATATACATAAAATATGACTAATGTATAGTTTTCTAAATGTATCAAAACAATATTAATTTTTTTACTCAGGTTTCAGTATGTCACTTGTTCTTTTTTTAAAATTTAATGTCAATTTAATATAAAAATACACACTTAAAGTCATACCATCCACACTATGCCTTGGATTTCGGTTTGGTTGATTCTTAAAAATAAAAAAAGACTTATGGATCAATTTCCTAAAGTATAAAAATAATATTAATTAATTTTATCAGTTTTTAGTATGACAGCTGTTCTTTTTACAAAAAAGTAACATCAAAATTTAATAAGAAGAGACACATTGGGTGATACTAGTCACTTGTTCTTTTTTTCTTTGTTTTGAGTAGGTCATTTGTTCTGATACAAACTACATTAACCCATAAATTTTATACATAGATATATCATTTTATAATATTAATATTTCTTATATAAAATAATGATCCATGACAGAAGAGATTAGGTCTTCTACTTTTGGAAACATTGAAACATAATGAACTAGTTCATAAAAGTCTCTAATTAAGTTATTTTTTACTAGAAAACTTCTTAGAAATATCATTTCTAAAACCATTATTAATAACCTAAGGATATGAAATATAAAAAATCATGATCATATATTCTCAATAAGTGTTAAAAAGGGATATATTAGTGATCAGATAAGGATAATATGAGAATAAAGTTGTTCGGAGGTGATATTACCATTAGAAATTCACACTCTACATATCATAGATCACAATCATGAGTCATGGATCAAATCATGTTAGTTCAGAATAAATGAATCTTGAAGGATCAAATAATATTATAAATTAAAAACATACACTTCAATTAATATCGAGCACGTTGTGTATCAGATTGAGGTGTGATTGATTGACCTATAGATGATTACTACAATGTTCAAGAAAAGGATCATGATAGATATTTTGAGAAGTCAAAATTTTTATTCAACTACTGATAAATCCCTTGTTATATGTATCATTACGATTAACTTCACATTTCATGAAACATGGGGTTTCCTCTTCCACTCGAAAAGAACATGTTTTATCTTTTCTGTCTTGTTACAAATAATAGAATGGAATGTATTACTTCCCAAAAGATTAATAAAAAACTAAATAATTATTTGATAAAATATATATGTAAATTAACTTATAAATAATAGATAAAATTATGAAAAAATTAATTAATTACATAATTAGTATGAATTCTCTTTTATACATTCTGGACCCATTTCTTTATTTTCATTATCTGAGTTGCAGCCATGAAGTCATATCTCTCAAGAGCAGGAACATCTTTGAAAGAATCATCCCGAATGGAAAAAAAGAACCCACCTTTACAAGAAAACAATTCCTATGTGATTAATAATTAAAAGAATTAAATTGAACATAAATATGAAATAATCCACTACTTCTATAGAAGTCACATCTTCGTGCTATTTGTGTAGATTCTTCCATCCGGTATGTTGCCCATTCATTTCTGAGCACATCTATATCATCCTAGGAATATGAGTCTTTTCGAGAGTCATATTAGTGCTAGAAAAATATATATACCCAATGGATTATTAAATATTTTAAATTACTTTTAATTATCTTCAAAAATACCTCTTCAAGGATACTAGTTTGTTCATTGAATATGATCTATCTCCTTAATTTACAAATATAATAATCACAATATTTTCCATTGGTTTATTTTAGACACTACAGAAACATTTTATAGAATAATAATTTTTTTTTGATATGTGTTTGGATGGTGAAATATTATTATATATACCCTGATACTTGTCCAATCATAGAACATGTCGTGGTCCTCGTGCTTATCCCCTAGCCTCATTCATTGTTTTTCACAATATTGATGCACCACCCTATCTTATCAAAATCATGATTAAAAGATAATATAAATTATAAAACATGAATTTTAGTTAAAAAATATTGGATGTATTGTATTAAAAATCAAAAAATTCCACCATGTGTAGATGTTTTGTTGGATATCCATACATTGAATCCAAAAAATAAATCTTTGGGGTATCAAAATTTATTGAAAAGACCCTCCAATATTTCCTAAAAACAAAATAAATTGAATAATTAATGAAAGAAATTATAATATATTTGATATGACTAAATTATATATTTTTACCCAAGCATTATTGGTATTAAATATAGCCTGTCGTTTGGAATTTTTCATTCAATCAATTTGATCAGATGAGGCACTATTTTATCCTTTTTTTGCTATCTTTTTTTGGTTATTCTGTTCAGGCTATGTGAGTAATAATGAGACCATTTTTTATTGTAAAATCTCTTACATTGTTTTTAGTATATATTCCTACCAAAAATATAAAATGTATTTAGTCATAATTAACATAGTATATCAACTTTTGGAAAATCAAATCATGAAAATGTACCCCAAGGGTACATTTACAACTGAATCGCCTAACCAATAATATTTGAGGATTTCCCTTACTTTCTCAAGACTAATTAAGTCTTTAACTTCCTCTCCATACATATTTTCTTTATAAACAACTATTGGACTACTACCATCTTTAAACTTAGTATCCACATGAACCATCAATGCTAGTAAATGTAAACATAGAATGGGGGAGGTAATGGTTATTTCGTTACATTTTTTGGATCGGTTGGTCAATCCTTTAGATGGAATTGAGTCATTCTTTTGTGTCACCCCTTTCCCTTTGTATTTTTGTAATAACATTTATAGGTTCAAGTTTTTTTTATTAATTGTTAATTTTTTAGCTTGAAAACTAAATTTGAAATGAATTCCTCTTTATCGACCTGTTTTTTACAAGATGTGATGGCCATGCGATGAATTTTCCAATAAATATTTCTACTGTATGAATATCTTCCTCATCAATTGGAATAGGTAGCTCGACGCTCGACTCATGGGATACACTAATCGACACTCTCACATGACTTCTTGGAAGTGGTGTATTGTGTATCATGTTGTTTTGGATATTGAAAACTATAGACCATGATACAAGGAGATGGGTGGGTGTTGATATATATAAATCATAGTCATTATCAATGAGTAAAATATCAGTACAGGAAAGGTATCAGTGTATGTATGATTCTCATTTCATAGAAATATTTATTAGAACATTTATTACCTCTGATAAGGCTTCTCTTTGAGGGGGAAGGACACACCTCATAGCTAGTGGGGGTGGGTTGGGATCTTCATGTGGTGGTTGTTCTTGAGTTGTTTCTTCTCTTTGCTTCCCCCCATAAAAGATTCCATTACATCTTTCTGACATTGGAATTGTTCTTTGGGGGTATCTAGTATTTCTCTCATCCATCTCATTTCTTTTCGTTGATCCTCATATTGTCTTTTTATTAAAATATTTTCATGGTGTCACCCCAAAATTCACACCTCTGGCACATCTATACTGTTTAGGACGCTTCATGGCCACCAATAGTAATTGTTCATCCGAAACAAGTGTTATTGATTCCTATGATTATTTCAGATTGAAAAAAAAGAAAAATAAGTAGTCATTGTTATGTAATAGTGATTTAAATCCAAATAAATTTATTATGTAATACTTACACATGTTTCCCAAGATTTTTGTTTGTTTTCATATATTAGCATCTCAATTTTATTTACATATTCCTCCCTCTATAAAACATGGAATGGGATTGAAGTGGATTTGGATTTGGAGTCATCAATCCTCATATCAACATAGGAACATAATTGTGGTGGCTTTCCATATCACATTCAAGTATTATGGTACATTTAAAATACATAATATTTTTTTTAAGTGAACGGTACCCCATCCTTGCTTTGTGGTAGGGGTATTCTAGTTTTGTTGCTCGTTCCTTATTTATACAACTCAGTTTCCATTTCATAAATAAAAAAATTTCAATCGAAGTGATGAATACACGTAACATCAAAAAATGTATTAATGGCTACAATTAACCTAAAAATACATATCTTCACGACAACCAGTAAATGCATCCCATGTTTCATGGGTTATTTGGTGTGCATAGATAAGTAGTTGAGGTAGTTTTATTTTCCCTTCAACATCTTTAAGATTATGGCTACTTATAATTTTGAAGAATAATATTTGAATCCTTCAAGAAATAATTAATACTTATTTGTTTTTGGAGTCATCCAATATAAATTCCCTCTATAATGGATGATAAAGAGTAATTCAATGTTTTTTTATTTTTATTTTTTATTAAAATAAATAAATTATATCATATTGTTACCATAATCTCTTCCCACATCAGTGTCTTGTGTGCGGACACAACATGGTTCCACGAATCTACATCAATCTACATGTGTTGTTATAAAGACCCATAATTTACATACATTTTTATAACTTCATAATTGAAGCATACTTATTACAACATATAACAAAACAATGATTGGACCGAATAGGTATAGTTTCTTTAGAAACTAGGAAACATAAACAACTGGTTCATAAAGCATATACCTTGTCTACCATTTATTTCATCATATCTAGAGTACCTTTTACCATATACTACTTAATACCCTTCTTCCTGACCTAGAAAAAAGAAAACATACAAAAGGGTGAGTTCAAATGCTCAGTAAGGGTGAACAAAAAAAATATCAATCATATCATATTTATAAGAACATAACATTTTGAAAATCTTAACCTGCAAAAGAGATCATAAAATCATAACATGGGATAAATCATAGTGGTGAAATGTAATCCAAATAATCATAACATAAAACATGAAACTTTGAGGAATAAACACATAATCATATAAAATAAGTTCTTTTTAGTCAAGACTCATTTCCAAGACTATCATAACGGACAAAGTCCATTTCTGAACCGAGTTCACTCCTTGTTCCAGTCCTGTATCACTGAACCAAATTGACTTTCCATTTCAGCCATGTCTATCTCATGAGATATAAATTTTCACCCAATGCATTGGAGGGATATATAGGTCCCACCCGTCTCATAACGAAACCATTCTTATGTGTGGCACAAAATCATAAATCATAAATCATATCATAACACATGTTATAAAAATGGGATTATTAAACATCATCCCATCATAACATAATCCAAATAAGATAAAAGGACTTCAAAAAACTAATTCCATCATAACATAATCAAATCAATGTAAAAATACAGATAGAAATATAACCCTATATTATCTTAGATGTAAAATAATTTTGATAAAACACTTGAACTCCATTCTTGAGGAAAATATCCTTTCTACTTCAAAAAACATTTTTTTTTCTTAACATGACAAATAATTTTAAACTAAAAGAAGTTAATTAAAAATAAACTCGAAAACTTGTAAATAAAGCTTCCTGGAAATAATGTTCTATGAAATCATAAAAGTCAATTCATGCCGTATAAGTTAAAAAAACATTCTTCTCGTACTTTGGCCGAAAACGTCAAAATGTATCTTATACTAAATACGACAAAAGATTTCTTTCATATCTTTTACTAAAATTAACCAATAGGTAAAATTGGATTTATAAAATTGTTGGAGGATAGAAATAATATTAAAAATTGAGAAAACATGTATGTGGATGATAAATATTCCCTAGTAAATCCCGAAGTATAAACAATCTCCGATAAAAATTGAGATTGCGAGATTTTCCCTTACCTCAGGTCTGATATGCTTCATACGTATCAGAACATCATGTATAATGTTTTAAATAATGTCATTAACTTATCACAGAATCATATTCATTGTTATAATATCATATATGTTCACATTCTCATATTCTTATTAGTAATATTTCATTGCTACTTGTTATTCGGGTGTTCATTGCTTTATGTTCTTATGCATGTTTTGTCAAATAAATTCGTATTCCTCTTCTTAGGTTATATATACCTTATGTAAAGAATTTTATTAGTGTAATATATATCATATTTATTCATTCAATTTATTTATATAATCATTATTCAATGAAGATCATGTAGAACGAGTCACATCAAATCGTGGTGACGGTAGGCCGTACGTACGCACGAGCAATGATATCGTTCCCATAATTATTGAATGGTATTGGAGTGGATGATGGAATGTATCAGAATTAGTATCATGTTATAATAAACATATATAGTTATTATTTACACCATTATACCCATTCATGTAAGGTGGTGGTGGAAAACAGATTACACCATGGCATGGAGACGATATTCCGTACGTACGCATGCACGGTGTTTTCATTTTATGTAGGATGGATAGAAGGTGAAGTAGGGTTGTTTAATATTTATAATAACATATCAGTATATGAGTGATACTGATGTTATTACATTATAATGAAACAACTAAATAAGAGGAAGTAGAAGAAGAAATAAACTTGAAAGAATCGGTAGAATAGATTAGCTCTTCCTCGGCGTGCTTCCTTTAAACTTCCTCTTAAGGGACTAGAGTTGGTCTTTTGAGAAGACCAGAACCTCCAGAATATTACTATGGAAGTTGAGAAGAGTAATGGGTAGAGGTTTTCTGATCTTGAAGGCTCAAAGTTGTGTAAAGAGGAGAGGGAGGAGGTTCCCTTTTATAAGAGAGGAGAGGGGCACATTAGGAAACCTCAAAATATCAATTTATAATAAATCAAAAACCTATAAAAAACCTCCAGAAATGGGACATATTATAATATTAGATGATACAGGGTTGTAATCTCATCAACCAATAAAATTTATAAATGTTGTAAATTTATTTTAAACCTTATCAACTTGATTTATCTTTATTTAATCTATTTAATTTTATTTCTGGTAATAAGATTCTAAACATTAAATTGTTATAAATAATTAATTGTTTGTTGTGAAATATCCATAATTAAAAAATATATGACGTTTTAGACCATATAAATTTTAATTTATAATTTTTAAATACTTTTGTGATTTTTAAACAATTTTATATTATGTTATTTTTATAAAATAACAATAGTGTCAATTTTGACACTATTCATTTATTTGAATTTAAATAAAATCCACACAGAAGATATGATCAAACTAAAATAATTAATAGATTCATAAAAAGTCATATTTATCTAGAAAATTGTGTAACACATTAAATATTACATATTATATTTATTTTAATATTTGTAAAACCATTTCTTTGATATTTCAATCAATAAAATTATTTCAATATCACTATTGTGTCACCTTTAATGATAATTATTTAATACCTAAAAATTCTAAATAAATTCCCTTGATGTAGATAGTTTTAATATATTTCTGGAGACTATTTATTTTTGATGTTTCATGAATTTTATAACTAAATTAAAATTATTATACTTATTAGATTTAAGAGAGTGACATGTTGTCAATTTCTTTGGTTTTAATAATAATTAAATTATTTTCATGGTCAAAAGTACATAAAATGAATCTATTACGACCCTTAGGTGATATGGGTCGACTTTTAGTCATCCAATTGAGTTTTTTCATGTGTTAGGGTAATTTTAAAATATTATTTTTACCCTTAATTACCCGATTTACCTTTAACTACATTAAATAAAAATTACCGTAGTTACTATTCATAATATCAAAAATATAAAAGTAACCTACTAACATAATTTTTACCCACTGAATTCAAATATAGAATCCATTTTTCAAAATTTAAAACACAGAAGTTCCAGTAATTAATTTAAAATTAATCCCATTGTTATGAAAATGAGTTTTAAAAGTTAAAACATTGCCAAAGATTTAAATGTTTTTACCTATTAATTCAATGTAAAATTAATGGTAATGATATACATTATATTAAATGGGAAAAATATATTATATTTATACTTTAAAACCATGAAATATTATAATTTAACCAAATAAATTATTTCGATGAAAAAATTTGTTTTTAATTAAAATATATCATGTTTTTACTATGTATTAAAATATGAATGTTATCAGAATAATTTGAAAAATTTTCCAAAGTAATTTTTTATATCCTGATTCCAAATAAGAATTTTCTTTTTTCATATTGATCTTATAAACTTGTAAAAACTTATATTTATAAAGGGTGTGCCATCAAAAGGCGGTAAAACTGCATTTTTTTTGAAAAATACTACTTTAATCTAAAAAACTGATTTTGCTTTCATACCTCATTCATGAAAATATGTAAGATGAATTATAATGTTATAAAATTCAAAATTCATTTAATAATATTCTTAACGGCTAGTTCATAATATTATAATAATATATCATTATGTAGTGAAAATCGGTATTGCGTTCAACGCAAGCTATCGAGGAAGGTTTCTCATGCGTGTAACATAAGCCAAGCTAGTGTTATGTGTAGTGAAATATTATCTTGGTGTTGCGTTTAACATAAGACAAAAAAAATATTTCTCATAAAACTTATGGTGTTACATTATACCCCCCATAAAATTAATTTTTCCCTCGAAATTCGTCATTTCGTCACAAATAGATGAGGATACATCTCCATCATCATATCCTCAAGTTCCCATGTAGCCTCTTCTAATTGGTGGTTCCTCCATAAAACATTAACCACACGAGTGGCCTTGTTTCATAGATCTTTTTTCACTATGATCCATAATATTTATGGGCTGTTATTCATAAGAAAGTTCTTGCTCCAGTGTTACAACTTCAGAGCTTAGTATATGTGAAGGATCATGTATTTACTTTCTCAAGAGAGATACATGGAATACATCATGAACTTGAGAGAGATTAGGTGGAAGAGAAAATCAGTAAGCTACCTTCCCAACACAATCCAGTATTTCAAAAGAACCGATATACCTAGGGCTAAGCTTTCCCTTCTTTCCAAATCTCATTACTCTCTTCCAGGGAGATATTCGTAAGAACACTTTAACACACACTTCAAACTCTAGGTCTTTTCTTAGGTTGTCGACATAAATTTTCTGTCGACTCTGAGCTGCTTTTATGTGTTGTTGAATAGATATTACCTTTTTGACCATCTCATCAACAAGATTAGGTTATAATAACTTTCTTTCCCAAAATTCATCCCAACAAGTTGGAGTTGTGCATTTCTTTACATAGAGAGCTTCATAAAGAGCCATCTGAATACTGGAGTGAAAGATATTATTATAAGAAACTTTCACCAAAGGTTGGTGTTGATCCCAATCACCTTTGAAATCCATAGATCAAGCTCTCAACCTATCTTATAGAGTTTGAATTGTCCTCTCTGACTGACCGTCTATTTGAGGATGATAAGAAGTGCTGAAACCTAACTCTGTATCTAGAGTATGCTGAAGACTTCGCCAAAACATCGAGGTAAATCTCGGATCTCGATTAGATATAATCGAAATTGGTACTCCATGCAATCTTACCACATTATTCACATATATTCGGGAAAGCTGATCAAGAGAGAAATATTATCTAATCAAAATGAAGTGTGATGACTTTGTAAGATGACCAACTATAACCCAGATAGAATTATTGCATTTGGATGTTTTAGGAAGTCCAATGACAATGTCCATAGTGATGTTTACCATTTACATTATGGTATGGGTAATGGTTGTAACATACCCTTAGACTTCTGTCTCTCATCTTTAACTTGTTGACAAACCAAGAATTGAGAGACATATTCATCAACATCTCTTTTCGTGCCATCCCACCAAAAGTACTCGTTAAGGTCCTTATACGTCTTCGTGCTTCCAGGGTGAATAGAGAATGAAGAACTATGAGATTAATTCAATATATACTTCTTTAATTCTCAGTTGGGAGGAACACAATCTTGATTCTAAACCTTATTATTTCATCACAATCAATGTAAAATTCAGGAACATTTGTCACCTTCTTTTTTAACTCTACATCTTTTTTCTGTGCCTGTTTAATCTTCACATGTATATATGGTTGAACATTCTTTTGAGAAAGATAAGATTTTCCCCTTCCATTATAATTCCATGATCCATACTTTTTAAATCCATAAATATTGGATCTTTTGTGATCCTCATCATGGATAAACTAGCATGGTCCTATCGACTTAATGCGTCTACCACCTTGTTCGCCTTCCTAGGGTGATAATGAATTGAGCAGTCATAATCCATAATCAGCTCCAACCATATTCTTTGACACATATTCAGATTATTTTTTGTGAAAATATACTTTAATCTTTTATGATCAGTGTAAATATCACACCTTTCACCATAAAGATAATACCTCCAAATCATTAATGCAAAGATTACCGCAGCTAACTCCGAATCATGAGTTGGGTAATTTTGCTCCTGTATTTTCAACTGCCGTGAGGCATAAGCTATCACCAAATCATTTTACATGATAACACACCCCAATCCCTTCTTGGTTTCATCACTATAGATCACAAACCTTTCTCCACTACAAGGCAGTGTGAGCATAGGTGCACTGGATAACCTTCTTTTTAACTCCTTGAAATTCTCCTCACACTCCTCCATCCACACGAACTTAACTCCATTTTGAGTTAACCTGGTGAGTGGATTAGATAATAATGAAAAATATTTCAGAAAATGTCGATAATATCTTTCCAGACCAAGAAAACATTGGATCTCAATTACTATTGTTGGTCTCAACCATCTTTCGATAACCTCTTTTTTTACTGGATCCACAGATATCCCCTCTTTTGAGATTATGTGACCCAAAAATGAATCTTTTTGAAGCCAAAATTCACTCGTGGTAAATTTGGCATAGAGCTTCTCATTTATCAGAGTCTTCAATACAATTATTATGTGATCTTTATGTTCTTCCTTGATCATTGAATAGACAATAATATCATCTATAAAGACTACAAAAAATTAATCAAGATAGACTATATTCACTAGATCCATGAATATAGCAGGGGCATTAGTATGACCAAATGGCATCACTATAAATTCATAGTGTCCATTGTAGGACCCCGGGACACCCTAAGAGGGGAGGGGTGAATCAGGGTTTCAACTTTTTCTTCTTATAGTTATGGATCTTGTTCCCATGTTTGTAGGAAGCCCTTAAAACTGTATGATGGATATGATCAGCAATGAAACATTCACATGCAGAGAGATGACACAACTATTTTTACTTGGTTCACCACTAAGGGCTATGTCCAAGGAGGATACGCCGACTGGTTGTCGGTCGTACCAAAATCCACTATGCTTCACTAGCTGTAGATTACAAATGTTCGGGCACAGTCACTCTATCCCAGGCTCACTGCCCTTACAAAGGTTCAGGGATAGCCCACTGCATCCCTCGGGTCACTCCCGTTGAGTCCCCCAGGATCACTACCGTTGTGGAAGACCCATTCAGTTTATAGATGTGAAGGTCTCTTCAATAGATAGACATTAAGTACTTTGTCTCCTGTTCAGTATGAGACTTTGCATGCATCAGAGTCCTGAGTTGATGCTCTGTTAAAGTCCAAATTTCATCCACTGATGAATAACTCTTTTTCCCTTGTCCACTGGGAAGACGACCTTTGGAACGGGCCTTCACAAAGTACCCTACTTCGCAAGGCTCCCAATTTTGCAAAGCTCAAACAAGGCTTTGTGGAGTCCCTGCTTACTCGCGAAGCTCAATCGCGAAGCACTCTCATGATGCACAAGCCTTCGCAATGCTTGTTTGTTGCGGAGCTCCTGCCTCTTCACGAAGCTCACTGAGCCAATGCGGGTCACACCACTTTCGCGGAGCTAGAATAGCCGCCGCGAAGCTCCTCTTTCGCAAAGTAGACTGCCTTCGCGAGTGAACTTTACGAACAGAGATAAATGGATTTTCGTTGAGAGCTCTCTATACTTTTCTTGAGGGGGCCGGCCTCTATTTATAGGTGATTCCACCGACCCTCGACCCTTCCGTGCGAAATCAGCGCCACGTAAGCTCAAATCGCGATGCTCCGATATTCCCGCCGAAATTCTCTCAAAATCGCGAAGCACTTCGACAATTTTCCGTTCGCGGAGCTCATCGTAATCGAATATCATTTCGTCATTTCCTTCGCGCCTTCGTCGCGAAGTTCCCTCGCAAATCTCTTCGTCTCCGCGATGCTCTTAATCCTCTACCTTTCGCGAAGCTTTGAAGTAATCGCAAAGAATCACCACCTCCATACTTCTGGTCTTCATGAATTCTAAACCATTAATCCAATCTTCGCGAAATTCATGCCATTTCCATATTTAATTATGCTATTCATTGAAATCCAATTTTCGCGATGCTCACCAACTTCCAAATTTTGGACCCCAAAAATTTCCAAACACTGGGAAACGACGCCACCTTCAATACTGTTGTCTGCTTGAATGGTATGATCTCTTTGCTAGTACACGATCTGAACATCCATTGAGTATTGACACAAAACACAAACCATACTACAAATCATGCATAGAAGACCATGGTTCCAACACTCTACCCCTTTGGGTTTGTTGGCAATCAGAAAGTAAATTCAATAGATCTCAATCCATGTGAAAACCAAAAACACAGGAATCAACTCAGCCAACACTCTATGTCTACGTGAGAAATGCTCGGAGTAGAAAAGAAGAGAGGAGGCTTGAATTGGGTTCCACTGTTTTCCATCTCATTCTTCTCATCACAGAAGTTTCCTGAATTTATTCCTTTCTCCTTTCTCCCCCATTGAAAATAAATCCAAAGACCAGTAATTTGTTCAAAGTTCAACACAAACCATACTCCCCCTGGATTGTATCTCCCCCATAAACCTGTATCATAGCCATATACAGATAAAAAAAGTTATCAGAAATGGGGAGAGGGGTATCTCGGATCCTCCTTATGCACTAGGAGGCGGCTGAACACCAAGGATCAACCGATGCTTTTCAAACACAACAGCTGACAATGGGTGCGTCCGGATGTCAGCCACTTGCTCATCAGATCCTTCATAATCCATTCCTTTGTCGATGTTCTTGAATCAAACATGGATCTTTATTGACAACATTTGAACTCAACATGCAACCATTGAATCTCCTTTGTCAACAAAGTTGAATGTCATTTGTTTGCTCTGTCAACAAGCACGATCACCTCTGTGATTTGCCTTCTACTGTTGCCTTCTGCTGTTCTTTCGTCACAAACTCCACAATCGTGATATGTATTCTTTGATAGATCAGCTTTAGCATCATCATAGTTTGATACAATGTGAAGTGCATGACCATTGCATAAGTCCAATGTCATTGGCCATCGCAGAATTCCAATCCCTTGCACATTGTCTTCTTGTTCAACTATCTTCCTCTACTTCTTGCAAATCATACAATTCTATTATTCAAGAAGTCTCTTACATGGTTCTCATGCAATCATGAAGAGTTGAATGGTCTTCATCAACCGTCATGTTATCTTCTTCATCCGCAGATGGATTGTGCCTCACCATTCTTCACTGTTGTAAACAATGTGTCACCTTTGACACATGTTCTTTGAACTTATGATCAGTACAACAATCATCTAAATTCTAATTCTTCCATTTCATTGGATTACTTCTTGATCTCCTTCATTTTGATCTTCATTGACAAATATTGACAACAAATACAACTTTATACACAAAGTGGTCCCAACAATCTCCCCCTTTGTATTTTGTTGTCAATACCTTACATATCTTCTGAAATGAATTTGTCAATGTCAAAATTAGAATCTTCTCTTCAATAAGTCATTTCACTTTATCTCCCCCTTATTGACAAGAAATAGAAATCACCTAGTAGAGAGGGTATCAGCCTATACATAAGCAATGTGTCATTAATCATTTCACTCTAAGTCTACATAAGCAATACTCGGTGTAGAAAACAAGAGGATTTGATTTAGACAATAAGGCTGTCCATTATTCACTGGTCATGATACCACATGAGATGAGAACTCATCTAAATTGTCTTCAAGAGTTTTCCACTTTCATTCCAGGACGAGAATAATAATTGTGATATGATATTATCCACCTGAAACTCCTGAACTCACATCAGCAAATAAAAAAACATTCAAGTGCAATTGGCCGGAAAAGTGTCCATGGGGCACTTCCATTCTTCTTATGTCACTGATCAATCCAGTTACTCCCCCTTCGTATAATGATATTTGTTTTGAGTAACCAAGGTTGAGAGATTGAGAAATTACATACCTTCTCCAATGACATGATCTTCGAGAAATTTACAGAGTAACTGCATTTGATACCAGTTGGAGTTGATATTGATTGTACCAGTGATTTTGGAAGCTTCTTCATTTTTCTCCTCCTCCTCAAGAGAAACACTCCTCATCATCTTAATCAAGAGAGATCCTTCATCATATTATTCTTTGAATATCAATTGAAGAATCTTACAAGGATGGAAACTTCTTCAACTTAGCTATCAAGAGTTGAAAAAATTCACTAATTCTTAGATTCTCCCCCTGAGAGCATGCTTCACCTTCAATTCCCTGCATTATTAGCACAAATTCAATACACAAATAATTAAGGGAATAAGGTGGCTCCTCATTGCTTCATCAATATGAGCTGTAGGGTTGAGGTGTTTTTCTCAACCAAGTTCCTCTGTTCACTCCAGTCTTCATGCATGAACATTTCAACATATGTTTTGATATGTGTTGATGTGGAATGGATCTTTTCACATTCTCTTCTGCTTTGTGTGGAGAATTTTTCTTCTTAATAGCCATCATGAATGATACATTATTACTCCTCTTAAGGACTGTTTCTTGTTCCGGTATTAAGTTTAGAAAACTTTTTTCAATGTGACCAGATTTCTTGCTCCTCTCACACATACCTTCTTTGAAACGTGTGTTTTTCTTGATTTTCAATCTCTCGTGCACTCTGTCTTCATCACGTAATTTTTTTTCATTTCCTTTATCCCTAGTCTTGGCCGTTTCATCTTCAAGTTTCCTCATTCATTTCAAATCTTCTGGCTAGATGACCAATATTTCATTTGGTACTATTGCAGCTAATTTGGATCTTCCACATGGCTTCATCTGTGTTTCATCCCCCTTAGTTCCTCTTTTGGATGAATGACCCTTCAATTTAATGGATCTAAATTCCTGGGTCTTCTCAGCTTCCCTTCTTGATATCTTCTTGGAGAAATGTGAGCTCACACCATTCTTCTGGTTTCTACCCAAGGTAATTGCTTCATACTTAGACGGAATTAGAGGTCTTATTTTCTTATCAACAGTGAAATCATGTTGATATGGACATGTGCATACCTTTTGACCGATGTCATTGCATACATCACAGATGTTATCAAGAATTCCAAATCTGTTTGCGGTAAACAAATGATTCTGAACTTGCAGACGTTGCTTCTTATTCTCTGGTTTCCTTCCCTTTGATATAGGCTTTCTCTGTGCTTTTCCATTTATGGGATTATAAAAACAATCTAGTGCATAGTGCCCAAATATTTTTCAGCACCAACATTGGCCCACAAATCTTTTCTTCTTTGTTTCTTCTGTATAAGGTAGTTGGGCCGTCTTCATCATCTTCTGTGCTCTATTTGGGAAACCAACTTCCTCCTCCTTCTTCTTATCCACCCTAGCCTTGGTGGTAGGTTTCTTCTTCTCACCTTTCCTCATCCATACTTGTTTAGGACCTTTCTTCCAACCTGCACTGATTGTAGGAACATATTTAGAAACATGAGTACAAGATGGTTTGGATGGAACCTTCACTTTCCCAGTTGCTTGTGATAGATCAATGAGTGAAGTCATGATCTTCTTATCACATGTTGGAGGTCTTTCGAAAATAGGATCCTCCAGTGAGCATTGAGTACCAGCAGCAACTGATTCTTGAGGTGGACACTCAAGAGTTGTCATAGCCTTCTTGTCACATGTTGGAGGTACTTCACCTTTAGTAGCCTCCAATGAACATTGAGTACCAGCATCTCCTATTTCATTCTTTTGTGGAGTCTCAATATGTGTCTTCTCAAGATTTGTCAATTGGGCTTCCAATTTTTGACTTTCATTATTGAGGATGATCTTCTGATCTTCAATCATGATCATATTCTCTTCACAAGTCCTCTTCAATATTTCAACCTAATCTTCATGCATTTTAACTTTGTTTTGTAACAAAGAGTCAAGTTCCTTGAATTTCATGGAAGTTTCTTCCAAACACGAACTCTTGACTTCTTTGCTCTTTTTCAGCTCAGCTTCAAGTGCATGGATCTTTTCTTTTAGAGTCTTATTGACCTTTTCTTTTTCTTCAAAGACTTTAACCTGTTTGGTGAGATTCATACATTCCAGAACTTTTCTTTCCAACCCCCTTTCCATATTGTCAACTTCCCTTTATAATCAAGTGATCTCAACCTGCATAGATTGGAATAGGCTACAAATAATAGCAACCCTTTCTTCAGGAATATCATGTAGATATGTTTTGAGTTTTTCCGGAAATCTTGAATTAGGGGTGTCATCCTTTCCTTTGGAAGAATCCCGAGCCACCTGCTTGATACATTCCAAGCCTGATATTTCTTCATTATTGGAATGTCTTGGAGAAAAAGAAATTTCATATTCTTTGGATAAGAGGGACTTCTTCAACTGCTTCTTCTCTTTCCTTTTCCTGTTCGTCATGGTCTTGGTGGATGTAGGCTTCTGCTCAGAAATGATTGACCCTTCCTCAAGACTGCACTTCATTTTTTAGACTTTAGGAAAGAAACTCAAATCCTCTTCTGAATAGAATTACTATAGAGTATCCAACATATGTGAAACTTTCCCTCTGATACCACTTGTAGGACCCCGGGACACCCTGAGAGGGGAGGGGTGAATCAGGGTGTCAACTTTTTCTTCTTAAAGTTATGGATCTTGTTTCCATGATGGTAGGAAGCCATTAAAACTGTATGATGGATATGATTAGTAATGAAACATTCACATGCAGAGAGATGACACAACTATTTTTACTTGGTTCACCACTAAGGGCTACGTCCAAGGAGAATAAACTGATAGGTTGTCGGTCGTACCAAAATCCACTGTGCTTCACTAGCTCTAGATTACAAATGTTCGGGCACATCACTCTTTCCCAGGCTCACTACCCTCACAAAGGTTTAGGGATAGCTCACTGCATCCCTTGGGCCACTCCCGTTGACTCCCCCTAGCTCACTTCCATTGGCGAAGTCCCACTCAGTTTATAGACGTGAAGGTCTCTTCAATAGATATACATGAAGTACTTTGTCTCCTGTTCAGCATGAGACTTTGCTTGCATCGAAGTCTTGAGTTGATGCTCTGTTAAAGTCCAAATTTCATCCACTGATGAATACCTCTTTTTCCCTTGTCCACTGGGCAAACGACCTTTGGAAAGGGTCTTCACAAAGTACCCTACTTTGAACGGCTCCCAATTTTGAAAAGCTCAGACAAGGCTTCACGGAGTCCCTGCCTTTTCGTGAAGCTCAATCACGAAGCACTCTCGCGATGCACAAGCCTTCGCAATTCTTGGCTATCGCGGACCTCCTGCCTCTTCACGAAGCTCACTGAGCCAACGAGGGACGCACAAATTTCGCAGATCTAGAATAGTCGTCGTGAAGCTCCTCTTTTGCGAAGCACACTACCTTTGCGAGTGAACTTTGCAAACCGAGAGAAAAGGATTTTTGTTCAGATCTCTCTCTACTTATCTTGAGGGTTTCAGCCTCTATTTATGGTGATTCCACCGACCCTTGACCCTTCCGCGCAAATTCAGTTCCACGTTAGCTCAAATCGCAAAGCTCTGATGTTCCCACTGAAATTCTCTCAAAATTGCGAAGCACTACGACAATTTTTCATTCGCGGAGCTCATCGTAATCGCGGAGCGTTCTGTAATTTCCTTCGCGCCTTCGCTGCGAAGTTCCCTCGCAAAGTTCTTCATTGTCGCGATGCTCTTCATCCTCTACCGTTCATGAAGCTTTGACATAATCGCGAAGAATCACCACCTCCATACTTCTGGTCTTCGCGAATTCCAAACCATTATGCCAGTCTTCGCGAAATTCATGCCATTGCCATATTTAATTATGCTCTTCATTGAAATCCTATTTTCGCAATGCTCACCAACTTCCAAATTTTGGAAACCAAAAATTTGGGAAACACTGGGAAATGGCGCCACCTTCAATACTATTGTCTGCTTGAATAGTATGATCTCTTTTCTAGTACACAATCCGAACTTCCATTGAGGATTGACAACAAACACAAACCATACTCCAAATCATGCATAGAAGACCATGGTTCCAACATCCATACCTTGTATGAAAATCCATCTTTGGTATATCCTCTCTTTTGACCCTTAATTTATGATACCATGAACGAAGATAAATCTTGGAAAAGTATTGACCTCTGAGTTGTTGTACGAAAAATTCATCAATGCATGGGAGATGATATTTTTTCTTGATAATGATCTTGTTAAGTTCTCGATAATCAATGTAGAGTCTCACTGATCCATATTTCTTCTTAACAAACAGAATAGGTGCTCCCTAAGGTTATGCACTAGGGCGTATGAATTCCTTATCAAGATTTTCCTGGATTTTCTTCTTCAATTCATGCAACACAATTGGGACTATTCTATAAGGTGTCTTTGAAATGATTGCAGCACTCCATATGAGTTCTATTGAAAACTCAACTTTACAATTTGGTGGAAGACCTGGAAACTCCTCTAGAATGGCATCATCAAACTCCTGTACAATGGGAATATTATTAATCATGTGTTTCTATCCAACCATTTGAGATAAATAACCTTGATTTGTTGGAATCAAGATCCATAAGATGGAAGAAATTTCCACTGGACGGATATAATCCTCCTTGCATTGATAGATTATCATATATTGATCAGGAATATGAAATGTGACTTCCCTTCTTTGAAAATCGATATGAGCTCTATATAAGGAAAGCCAATACATGCCATGAATCACATCAAATTCCACTATAGTAAGGATCACAAGATTTGCAAGAATCACATTCCCACAAATGTCAATTGGAGAAGAATTATAAACTTTTAATGCAACTGTTGTGCCAAAAGGAGTTTTCACAGCTAACTCAATAGCTAATTGTTGAGGTAGTACGGAAATACCCTTAAGAAATTCTTCATAAATAAAAGAGTGTGTGGATACAGAATCAAATAAAACATTTTCTACTTTAGAGTGGATGGTAAGTGTATCTTTCACTACTTCTTTATCATACTCCACATCACCGATAGAAATTACATGTGATTTTCGTTTTTCTTTGGCCTTAAGAGTTTGTTGACGTTGATCATCATCATCAAACCTTGGATTAGGGAATTGATTAGCATAATTCCACATTTCCTTGCACTTGTAACATTTAAGTGTAAGAGGTGGATTCTGTGTAGCCTTTTCTTTGTTCGCGTCACTTGACATCTTTTTCCCATCATTGCAGCATTCAAATGCATGCTGACCTTCTTTCCAACATTTGAAACATTTAATTTTCACTTTAAGACAATTACCTCCATGTTTCTTTACACACTTTGACCATAAGGGAAAACTCATCTTCTTTTAAGTGTGGTCTTTAGAATTACCTTGGATTTCAATTTTCTTCTTCTTATCAACCCCATATGACTGATGGGTTACTCCCATCTCCATCTCAACCATGAGAGCACATCGAACAATTTTTTTGTAGCTATTGAAGTCCCTTATGGCTAACGCCCTTAGAAGACTTGGTTTTAAGCCACTAAATAATTGATATATATTACTCTCAGGTTGGATAATAATTCCGAAAGCATACCTTGCAAGTCTTGTAAAACATGCTTTGTAGGTACCAACAAATTCATCATCCTTTTTTTTAGTTCAAGAAACTCTTTATCCATATTTGTTCTAAGAATATGAGGGAAGTACTTATTGAAAAATATATTCTTGAACTCGTCCCATTCCATGGACTCAAGTTTTTTCTCTTTGCCTCGTATTCTTGATGAGATTCCACCATAGATCAGCTTCACCTTCCAAACGATATACTGCTAAGATGACTTTATCATGATCAGAACATTGAAGAACTGAAAATATCTTTTTAGTGGTACTGATCCATTGTTCATCCACTAATGGATCAGTAGACCCGCTCAATGAGGTTGGACGATGCCTCAGGAAGGAGTCAACATAATGTTTCTCCTTTATTTGCTTGTTTATAAGTCCTGCATGATTTATAGCTTGAGAAAGTGGTTTGATCATGGATACATGATTTTTCATTCCATCTCCCATAACATTTGGTTGCTCAGGGGGACAATAATTGCATTGCCCATCACATTAAGCATTAACATGGGTCCTTCGGGTTCCATCCATTGACTAAAACCAATAATAATAGTGTGATAACCACTAATCATAATAGGAAAACCACATAATCAAGAATAAAATTTCACACTTAAGGTCTTATCATAGGTTATTCATGTCCATTTATAAAACATTAATATTTTCTTCTATTCTTAGACATATCATAAGGGTTCTTACTAAGGATTTCGCATCCTAGTTTCATAAGGTTGACTATACCATTCCTCTGATACCAACTACAATGACCCATACTTTACATACATTGTTATTACTTTAAAATTGAAGCATACTTATTACAACATTTAACAAAACCATGATAGGACCGTATAGGTATAGTGTCTCCAGATACTGGGAAACATAAACAACTGGTTCATAAAGCATCTACATTGTCTCTCGTATATTTCATCATATCCAGAGTACCTTTTGGCATATCCTACTTAATAACCATTTTCCGAACCTGGGGAAAATAAAACATACAAAAGGGTGAGCTGAAATGATTAATAAGGGTAAAAAAAGGAAATATCAATCATATCATATTCATAAGAACATAATATTTTGAAAATCTTAACCTGCAAAAGAGATCTTATTATCATAACATGGGATAAATCATAGTTGTGAAATGTAATCCCAATAATCATAACAAAAAACATGAAACTTTATGGAATACACACATAATCATAGAAAATCATTTCTTATTAGCCAAGACTCATTTCCAACACTATCATAGTGGACAAAGTCCATTTCTGAACCGAGTTCTCTCATCGTTCTAGTCCTATATCACTGAACCAGATTAACTTTCCATTTCAGCCATGTATATTCCATGAGATATAAATCTTTACCCTAAGCATTGGAGGGAGATATAGGTCCCACCAATCTCATAATGAAATCATTCTTATGTGTGCCACAAAATCATAAATCATATATCAGGGCATTACCCATGTAATAAAAATGGTATTCTTAAACATCATGCCATCATAACATAATCCATACGAGATAAAAGGACTTCAAAAAATAATTCCTTCATAACATAATCAAATCAATGTAAAAATATGGATAGAAACAGAACCCTATATTATCATATATGGAAAATAATTTTGATAAAACACTTGAACTCCATACTTCAGAAAAATATCCTTTCTACTTCAAAAAAACATTTTTCCTTTCTTAACATGTCATACAATTTTAAACTAAAAGAAGTTAATTAAAAATAATCTTGAAAACTTTTGAAGGAATATTCATGGAAATAATGTTCTATAAAATCAAAAAAAGTCCATTCATGTCGTATAAGTTAAATAAACATTCTTCTCGTACTTTGGCCTGAAAAGTCACACAGTATCTCGTACTGAATATGACAAACAATTTCTTTCATATATTTTACTAAAATTCACCAATAGGTAAAATTGGATATAAAAAATTGTAGGAGGATATAAATAATGCTACATATTGAGTAAACATGAATGTGGATGATAAATATTCCCTAGTAAATTCCGATGTATAAATAATTTCAGATAAAAATTGAGATTGTGAGATTTTCCCTTACCTAAGGTCTAATATGATTCATACGTATTAGAACCTCATGTATAATGATTTAAATAATTTCATTGACTTATCACAGAATCATATTCATTTTTATAATATCATATATGGTCATATTCTTATATTCTTATTAGTAATATTTCATTGCTACTTGTTATTCGGGTGTTCATTGCTTTATGTTCTTATGCATGTTTTTTCAAATAAATTCTTATTCCTCTTCTTTGGCTATAGATAATTTATGTAAAGAATGGTATTAGTGTAATATATATCATATTTATTCATTAAATTCATTTATATAATCATTATTCAATGAATATCATGTAGAACGATTCACATCAAATCGTGGAGATGGTAGGCCGTACGTACGCACGAGCGATGATATCGTTCCCATAATTATTGAATGGTATTGGAGTGGATGGTGGAATGTATCAGAATTAGTATCATATTATAATAATCATATATATTTATTCATTACACCATTATACCCATCCAAGTTAGTTGGTGGTGGAAAACAGATTACACCACAGCGTGGAGACGATATTCTGTACGTATGCAGGCATGGTGATTTCATTTTCCGTAGGATGGATAAAAGGTGAAATAGGGTAGTTTCATATTTATAATAACATATCAGTATATTATTAATACTTATGTTATTACTTTATAATGTAAAAAATAAATAATTGGCATTAGAAGAAAGAAGAAACTTGAAATAATCAGTAGAAGAGATTACCTCTTCCTCGATGTGCCTCCTTTAAACTTCTTATTAAGGGACTAGAGTTGGTATTTTGAGAAGACAAGTACCTCCATAATATAACTATTGATGTTTAGAATAGTAATGGGCAGGGTTTGTCCGAGCTTGAAGGCTCAATGTTGTGTAAAGAGGAGAGGGAGGAGGTGCCCTTTTATAAGGGTGGAGAGGGGCACCTTAGGAAACCTCAAAAATATTAATTTATAATAAATGAAATACCACCTAAAAACCACCAAAAATGACTCATATTCTTTTATTAGATGATATAGGGTTTTAATCTCATCAACCAATAAAATTTAGTCATGTTAGAAATTTATTTCAAACCTTATCAACTTGATTTATCCTTATTTAGTCTATTTAATTATATTTGTGGTAATAAGATTCTATATATTAAATTGTTATAAATAATTTTGTATGTGTAGTGAATTTTCCATAATTTTAAATTTATGACATTTTAGACCATATAAATTTTAATTTATAATTTTTAAATATATTTGTGATTTTTAATCAATTTTATATTATGTTATTTTTATAAAATAACAAGAGTGTCAATTTTTACACTATCCATTTATTTGAATTTAAATAAAATACACACAGATGATATTTTCTAACTAAAAGATTTAATACATTCATAACATGTCATATTTATCTAGAAAATTAATGTAACACATTAAATAGTTGAAATTATATTTATTTTATAATTTTGAAAAACATTTATTTGATATTTCAATCAATAAAATAATTTAAACATCACTATTGTGTCACCATTAATGATAATTATTTAATCCCAAAGAATTATAAATAAATTTACATGATGTAGATAATTATATTATATTTTTGGATACTATTCATGTTTGAAGTTTCATGAAGTTTATCACTAATGTAAAATTATTATACTTATAATATTAAAGAGAGTGGCATGTTGTCACTTTCTTTGGTTTTAATAATAATTTAACTATTTTCAGGGACAAAAGTCCATAAAATGAATCTATACCGACCCATTGGTGATATGGGTCGACTTTTAGTCATAAAAAAGAATTTTGGTAGGTTTTAGGGTAATTTTATAATCTTATTGTTACCCTTAATTACACGATTTACCTTTAACTGCAGTAAATAAAAATTACCGTAGTTACTGTTCATAATATCAAAAAAATAAAAGTAACATATTAACATAATTTGGACCCACTGAATTAAAATATGGAATCCGTTTTTCAAAATTCAAAACACAGAAGCTTCAGTAATTAATTTAAAATTAATTTTGTTGTTAAGAAAACAGGTTTTAAAAGTTAAAACATTGCCAAAGATTTTAATGTTTTTACCTGTGAATTCAATGTATAATTAATTGTAATGACATATATTATATTAAATGGTAAAAATATATTCTATTTATAATTTAAAAGAATTAAATATTATAATTTATCCATATAAATAATTGTGATGAAAAAATTTGTTTTTAATTAAAATATAGCGTGTTTTTACTATTTATTAAAATTTGAAAGTTATCCGAATAATATGTAAAATTTATCCAAATTAAATTTTCATATCCTAATTCCAAATAAGAATTTTATTTTGTCTAATTTAACTTATTAACTTGTCAAAAATTATATTTATAAAGGGTGTTCCATCAAAAGGTAGTAAAACTGCATTTTTTTGAAAAATACTTCATTTATCCGAAAAATTGATTTTGTTTTCATAACTCATTATTGTAAATATGTAAGATGAATTATAATGTTATAAAATTAAAAATTCAGTTAATAATATTCATAACGGATAGTTCATAATATTATAATAATATATCATCGTTTAGTAAAACTCGGCATTGCGTGCAACACAATATATCGAGGAAGGTTTCTCTTGCATGTAACACAAGCCACGCCAGTGTTGTGTGTAGTGAAAGATTCTCTCAGTGTTGCGTATAACATAAGACACAAAAAAAATATCTCTCATAAAATCTTAGGGTGTTACAGTTCTAGAGTAATGATTCTAATGTAACTATTGAACATGGCCTTGTTGGGGTTACCAAGTTGGCCCCACAAATTCCATAACACCATCAATCTATGGTGATATTGTTTTTCATGTGTACTCAATCCTTCATCGCCTACCATTTCCTAAGATTCAACATCATCAATATGTTATTATGATGCGGTAGCATCGACATGTGCAGATGTTTGTTGTTTCGTTGCATTAGGAGTAGTAGAAGGTTAGGGAACTTGTTTTTCCTTAGGATTGGGAGCACCAGCACGTGCCGAAGGTCATTGTTCCTATGCACTGCGAGCAGCAGTAGGTTGAGAGACCTATTGTGCCTCAAGATTGGAAGCACCAACACATACATATGTAATTATCTATAGAATTGGTTTAACATTTAATTTAAATTATATATATTCATCAGAAAAGAGATAATAACATGTGGTAACATGATTTATATTACAAAAAATTATATAATCTAATTATTGAACTCACTTTTTTTTAAAGGTTGAATGGATTTGACCCCTCTATCAACTATCAAAATTGCTTCATTTTGGTCTCTTCTGACATTAAAATTTCCACATAAATTTGTACTATTTCAAAACAATTGTGACGTACCAATGAACGGTTCATCCTCAGTTGAATTTTCATCAAACCCCTCAGTGTTTTTGGTTAATAACATAACAATTGAAAACTTTCAGTTTGTGGGATCTGTAATATAAAATACTTTCACTTCCTGTGAACCCATTATAAATGGTTCATCTTTGTACCCTTCCTTATTGAAATCAAGTTTCATAAATCTCAATTCATCTATTTTAATAGCACTCATGTTATCAACCCACTTGCATTCAACCATTGGCACAAGGAATAATTTACAATCCAACTCCCATATTTTTTATTATGATTCCAATGTATGACATATTCACCTAAATTGGATTTCTATACTTAGTACCAGACACTTGAATCACTTCATCCACATGTGTAACTATACTATTTTTCATGGCTGTCTTCATTATGTTCATTTGTATAGAACATATAACCATTGATTAAATAACCAATGTAAAATGATACATACAAACTTGGTCCTCTAGCTATCCATTGAAATCATTATGAAATTGAATCCAATGTTTCATCTGACACCTTAAAAATATGGTCCTGAAACTATTCTATAAATTGTTGATTATGTGTATTTTATATCCTTCTTTAACCCCTTGATTGATTGAAATGACAAAGAATTTTTTTTGGGTTTCAACATAGGGGGAAACCTCCAAAATGTTATGAAAAACATAAAGGTTGTCATACTCTTGATCTGTAATGTTGATTATGACAACATCTCTTCTAGAAATTCTTTCACCCGTAATCCTCTTAGTGTGATGATATTTCGGTAGACCAATGATTTCGAAATCGGATAAGTATTCGGTATAGAATTTAACAACTTCTTCAACAATATATTACTCTGTGATACAACCCTCTGAATGAATTCAATTTTTGACATACCCTTTGAAAATATTCATATACCGTTCAATGTGGTACATCCATCTATAGTGTACAAGACCACATAGTCAAATATCTCTCACCAAGTGAACCATCAAATGAACCATCATATCCCAGAATGTTGGTCGGAAGAACATTTCCAATTCCCATAATATGACATCAATTTCTCTTATCATAGTTGGAAATTTCACCGGGTCTATAACTATTATTCATATAGATTTGAATAAGAAACAAATCATGGTTAATGTATGATTGAAATTTATGGTAATAATTCAACGTAAAGTTATAGGAATTATATTTTTCATCAAAACAAGATAGTCATGTGATTTCAGACCCTTTAACTTTAAATAATTCATTTTTATAATGTTCTATAAATTTGATGAATGCCCATCTGGAACCATTACACCATTCATGAAGTTTCTAAACTAATATCTATCCTTATTAGAAAGAGTGTAAGTAGCCTAATGAATAAAAGTTTTGTTTTCACCCTTCGCTAGTGTCATCTGTTCTCATTTTCTCAGGTCAAACATGTACAACATAGCCTTAATTCCATCCTTTTTTCTTCTGTGCGCATTTATCAACATGCCGATGACACTATCACATACATATTTTTCAACATGCATAACATAAAAAAAATTCCTAATGTACTGTTGACAACACATAATGTGTGTCATGCACTTTTCCATAAAATTCATGTTTGGATCTCCATTTTATATGATACTAATCCACAATGAGAGATACGTGGAAATACCCCCTGTCTCCAGGATTAGGCTGTGTATTTCCAAGATTGATGATAAAAATTTGTTGATTCTGATAAATTTAATTTCCAAGTTTTTTCAAGATGAATTGGTGTATTCACTATCTCAAGAAGTGTATATATCTTTGATAGTTCTGATTTGACTTCTCGTGGAGCCCAAATAGACTTATAGATAAAAATTTATGGCACTTAGAAGATGGATACATTTTAAAAATGGATTTTCCTAGCCTTCATGGAGGACCTATGCGGAGGACCTGCGTGGAGCACCTATGAGACCCACGTAGGAGAAGCACATGCACAAACCACCTTGGAAAAGCACCTACATGACGCACCTGCACAACCTCTCTGCTTCATACCATGGGGGGGGGGGGGTTGTTCCACTGCACCCCCACTTGGGATGAGTTCCAGGCTTCGGTCCTGGCTTTTTGGGCTGCTCCTTTCTCTTGTATCATTGGCCCCCATGAAAAATGGAGAGCCGCACCATGATATTTTTATTCTGGATCGATGACATTTTCTATTGCGCCCTTATATGGCCCAAATGTACTCCCCTAGAATACCATGATTTGATATACTCTCCCATACTCACTAACATACCTTGAGTCGGTGTACTCCTCTTGGTTCCTTTATCGTGATATGAGTTGAGATTCTCTTCATGGATTCCTCACGTTACTTGAGTCAATAAACTCTTTTTGAAACTCTTGAAACCTCATCACCTGACTCCTTTGACATGTTGAATAAAAAATGGGCATCCTCCATAACAGTAAGCCACAACCAAATCCAAATGGACATCCTCCTTAGGAGTAAGCCCCTACTAATCCTCAAATGGAAATCCTCATTTGGAGTAATCCCCAACCAATCCTCAAATGGGCATCCTTATTATGAGTAATCCTCAACAAAACCTCCAATGGAAATACCTCATGGATTAAGACCTTAGCCTTTCAAACTAGACCCAATGACCTTCACATTCATTTCACATTGAAGGGTTCATTGCATTTCACCCTCTCCCACCATCTCCTCAGCTTGTTTCTCCATAATCCTGACCTCTTCCATTAGTGGAGGAGGAAGTGTGTGTTTTGTTGAATCTTTCACATCCTCTTGTTTCTTACACCAAGCATGACTCAAATGAGATTAGATATTGTTTATGATCACAACATACTCAAAATACACCTCAATTATTGAACTATGATAACTCTGATTCCCACCACAATTGGTATACATAGGAATCCTTCACTTAGGGCCCGATATCAATGGACATCCTCCTTAGGAGTCAATCTCTAATTCTCTTAATTTGGGAATCCTTCTTATGAATAATCCCAAAATTAATCCCCTTTGAATCTCCATGAGTTAGGACATTTATCGTAGACCCTGTTACAAGGGTATCCTATTTAAGAGTAATACCCAACCTATTTCTCTCATAGGGCCATACCCCCCCTACGAGACTTACCGAACTACATGGGCTTTGATTCCTATCCAAGTGGGATATGTAGTAAGCATCCAAGAGGTTCAAACCCAACACTCCAAAATCAACCATGTTCTTCCTAGGCCACATTCCCAATAGGGTCTCATCAAACTTGGAAAATCATATCCTTTCCAGGTTCCTTGGGCTTCTTAGGCATAAGTCCCACACCAAGCTTTGACTAGGCACCTTCTGCCTAGATGTCCTTTCCGCAATAAATTAAACTGTATGGTTATATCCTTATCACATGACCTTAAAAGGTATGATGTGTCCCATTAAGCATCACCAATATATGAGGGTTATGATTCCTTTCACAAGGATATGTAGGTATCCCATTTATGGGTAAAATTCCAATATCAAAACAACTTTTTTCTACCTGGATGACCATAAATTCCATAGTGCCCTACTGAGTGGCTTAAAAACCAACAACATCATAACAAAAACTAATGATTATCTAAGTAGTATATAAGAGAATACCATTGATGGAGAACCTCTAATACAAATGGATATCTCCAATGATGAAAATCATAGAATACATATGGTTGATTTTGAATTCCACACATGCTAAATAATTGATTAAAATTTCAAGGGAAACCAACATTGTTCTTGGTAAAATAATAAGGATTCATGAACATATCTTAAATCTATAATAGAGTCCCGAAGTAGAAAATAATTCCCCCCAAAAGGGTACGATGAGGCCAACCTCCCATCCTCTAAACCAATGTGAGTTATTCAGTATCATAGGTCAACAACCCTGAAAAATGCCTTTGCTTTGAAACAGGTACCATTGGATATAGAAACATTGGGTGTTTTAGGTTCCATAAATAAATCTGATTGAAACCTTCCAGAAATAGTGATTCCTTAGAAGAACACAGGTTCTGGGGGAAACACCTATAACACTTCCAATATGGTAATTCAAAAAAAAACTAATCTCTTTTTTCAACCGGATTTCATAAGCTTTTTCAAAAATGGTTTACCAAAATAAGTGTCCATATATTTTACTTTATCAAATAATTAATCACCTGTAAGTAGAAACGATGTTGTACATTCTTCTGAACTTCCATCAAATGATGTCATCCAATATCGATAATTATGTCGCCGGGGTAGAAATCAATCATGTCCTAGAAACACAGTTTTCGATGAATGTTTCTACCTAATTGAATATGTACCTTGTTCACAGATGATACACCCTTGAGTTCCTTTAATGCTATATCCTGACAAATTTCGATAAGTAGGAAAGTTAATTATCATCCCGTACAATATGGCTATCACCATGAAATCTTCATTTCTGTAAGAATCATACAACGTAACATCATAATACCACAATAATTTAAAATCCTCGATCAATGGAGCCAAATAAACATTTATATCATTACCTGATTATTTTTGTCCTAATATAAGCATAGATAACATGATATATTTTCATTTCTAGCATAACCACATGGGAAGTTATAATTTACCAACATAACCACCCATGTACTGTGTGTAATAACTTGAAAACCAAAAGGATTCACTACATCTATAGATAACATATGACAAAGGTTTATTGTATCATTTTCAAATTCAGGATACTCATGATCAATTCTCTTCCACTAGGGAGAGTCTATTGGGTGATGTATATTCCCATATTTAATTATTATATCTGTGTTCCACATCAATTTCCATATAGTCTCCTCTCTTCCATATAGGCTCCTAAAACATGGAATGATTGGAATGTAACATACAATATTTGTTAAAATGGATTCATATTTATCTTATAGATAAGTGCCACACTTTGTTAATTTTATACGTGATTTTGGGTCCTTGAAATATAGTATACAATCAGGTGGACATGCGTGTAATTTCTTTTGAGATTGTACCCATTGAGCGTAGAATTTTTTTGGCATCGAATGTTCGGCTTGGGAGTTCATTATCTTCTGGGATCATGCCATTCAAGAGAGAAAGTAGTTCCGTAAAACTAGTGTCACTTCATCTATTTTCATCTTTCAAATTATATAGCTTTAGTATGGCTGAAAATTCTGTATATTTAGTGCAACAATTATACAATGGCTTCTTTATACAACTCTTTAACTTCTAAAACAATTTTGGGAATTCATGAAGTTTATCTTCAAATGTCCTTTTCATTTCCTCAATATGACCTATATCATCATTCAAATCTATAATCACATCCTCAATATGGTCTTATTCACTGTCCACACTAGTAATCATATTTTATGATACATAAAATGTAGTATTATCTTATCTATAAGCTATATTCACTTTTTCCCCTTATTCAAAAATTTATAAATTCAATTGATTACTTGATAGATCAAGAGTTTTTCCAACTCCTATGGAAAATTTATTTTAATAATAATAGTTTAAACACAAACAAAGGATTTGATAAGGGTCATATGCATGATCTTTTGAAAATTTGATAAAAATAATTCACTCTATCTTCATACACTTTTGTCAGACGATTGGAATCCTTACATTATTTATTCATATTCATCCTATTTTATTTGATAATATTAATATTTAACATAATGAAAGCACAAAATATTGATACAAAAATTAACAAAGGCCAAAAAGTCATAGTCTTTAAGTCTCTTTCAATATTTATCCCTAATATCCTCTTTCCAAAACCAAGGTCCTTCATTTGGGATCTTCTAGATAAATCAATCTCTAGTTCCTCCAACCTTTCCTTCATTGGTCTAACTAAGATAAATTCATCCACATAAAGAAGTAAAGTGACAAAACTCCCTTCATAATACACCTTCATATTGTACAAATTAGTTAAATTACAATGACTAAACATTAATTATACCATGGAAACATTTAAATTCCAGTTACACTATCATGGTTCCTACTTAATCCCACAAAAACTCCATTTGAAACTGGAACGAAACATTCTATTCCATTTATTATGAATCCTTCTAGTTGATCTATGTAGATCTCTTACTCTGAATCTCCATTATGGAATATAATCATGAAATCAATTTGTTCTAGAAATAAACATTTAATGGAAAACAAGATGAGAACCATCTGAATTATTATATGATTTACAGTAGGAGAGAAAATCTAACTGAAATCTAATCCTTATAATTATTTAAATAAGGTTACAACTAGGGAAACCATGAACTATTTCTTATCATCCACTTTCTCCAAAAGATGATAAATCAAATTATTCTATAGATCCCTCTTTCCATGTTCCAATTCTATTATCTGAAATGTATCAAAATCATAGAGGGAATTAAATTATTCCATTATTTTCTACTCACAATACAATGATGCTAGTAACCAGCCTATGTTGAATCCTAAAAAAGAAAAATCCACCTCACTTCCCATAAATTTTTCATTAGGGATACTCTTATAGACTTAGCAAACCATACAACTAGGGAAAACTAGTTAGTGTGTAAGCTAACTAGTGTATTAAACATATGAAACTTATTATTAATTATAGGGTTCCCATGAAACCAAACAAGTGGAAGTGAGAAATAACAAGTCAATGATCATTACATGAATAAATATAATATAACTAGTAAATCACATGTCAACTCTAAGACTCTCACAAGAAATAGACCATTTTTACATCCATGAATAAGCATCAATAATTTTATATTAATAATCAATCACATCTATCAGAGGGAAAAGGCCTAAATAGACATATAAAAAAAGGGTCCCCCTAATTTAAACCATGTAGGTGATGTTGGATGCAAAGTAGGTTTAGGATTTGCAATGGGGTTAACCATTAATTCACTTTTTGTGAGATTGAGGTCATGATGGATATCTTATGGGTTGGATAGAGTTAGTGACACGGCTTTGTCATGTTTCTATAATCAATCTACTTTTCTTACCTATATTATGTATTGGTTTTTCTAATTCTATAAAAATCAAAACTTAAAATATTATGGAAAAACTACATTTCTTATGTCCTTTGAAAAATATTTATAAAATAAAATTTTAAATATCATTAAAAAATGGTATGTTGAACTCCTATAATTTTTTAAAAAACTATTCAAAATGCTTAAATCATCTTAAAAGACAAACTTAGGAATTTTCAATCTCTCTATGTAGCTAGATTCTTTGAAACTTCTTTCCAAACTATTATAGTCCACACTCTAACACTTCCTTCAGTACTTTTCATTTTTTATCATGGAGATTAGCACATTTAATCATTTGATCTTATATCATCAAACTATAATCTATCTAGATAGATATTTGTAGGTAGTAGAAACTACCATCTATCTCCATAACCATAGTTCAGGGGAAACACCTCCAATCTACATGTAATTGGTTGGATACTCAATCCATCAAAGAAATTATCCACATTAATATAGAAACATTCATTGAAAACTATTGAAAAAATATATATATAATTAAACCTAACTCTTAGATCATAAATCACCCCCTTTTTAGTTATTTTCAATTCCATTGGAATGATTTACTCATAATTAATGTCCAAAAGATTCACTTTTCCACACCCTCTAAGTGATAATAAATAATGAGTGGAAAACATTTTCCACATGTTCATTATGTAAATAAATGGGAATCTCTTCCAAGTTAAAAATCATTATCCTCATTTTTCATTTAAATTAAAGAAAACTCTTCTATCCTTTTGTTCTTACACTTTCACATAACTCAAAAAATTACATGGTAGAAGTGTGGAACCACAAGTTTCTTTACAATGATTCATGGGTAAGTCATATTTATGTCTATGTGGGATAACCAATTATAGAAAACAATATTTCTTTTACAAAAACAACATATTTGCCTATTCCAATTTCTCAATGTTGTAATAATTTATAATTCAACTATTTTGGGAATTTAAAAATAGAATTCAAAGATAGTTCATAAAAATTCACTCATCTTAACGAACACATCTGAACATCAAAATGAATTTTTTTTAACTTCCCTATTTTTTAGGAAATCATTACAACAATGTTATTGTGGAAAATATAGAATATATAGATTTTTTAAAGGATTTGTATGATACTACTGGGGTTATTGAATCAACAACACTCCATTTGAAGTTATTCAAAGGAATTTCATGAAAATTAAATTCAATGTAAGAACATACAAAAACCGAGCCAAAATCTACCTATATGTTAGGAATTCATAATAATGTGGAAAAGATCGCATAACCCTTCAGTGGAGGCAGTAGGGTCCGACGGTGGCAGAGTCAGGGTAGGGGATGGTGGTGGAAGAGGCTGAGGATGGGTTCATAGTCGGGGTGGGGTTCGTAGTGGAGGGGGTTCGCGGTGGAGGAGGGTTCACAACAAAGGAGGGTTCGTAGTAGAGGAGGTGTTCGCAGTATGAGGTGGTGTTCGGTGCATGACAGAGGTGAGTTCATGGTGGAGGAGGGGTTTGCAGCAGTGGAGGAGTGATTTGCGGCGGTGGAGGAGGGGTCAGCGACCAATGAGGGGTCGGCAGTGGCAGAGGGGAGGTCAGGGCAGAGGAGGGGTTGGCAGCACAGGGGTCGGCTTATATGAGAGCTTAAGGTGTGCGAGAGAAGAATCCGACTATTATGGTTCAATTATAAAATTGAGTGAATCTTCTCTCAGCGATAGTTAAAAAACAATGATAAATATATTTATTATAGTTTTATAATTATTTAAATAAATATATAAATATTTATTTATAGTTATAATTATAAATATATGTATATTCATATAAATAAATAAAAATTATATAAAATATATTTATTATATCTATAATATTATAAATACATATAATTAATATATTTATAAGATTATAAATATAATGAGTATATTTTTTATAATTTTATAATTATATAAAAAAATATATATATTTATAATTATAATGATAAATAAATAATTATTTATTTATTTAAATTATTATAAAAGTATGGAAAATATATTTATAATTTTGTTATAATATATAATTAATATATTCATTATAATTTTAGATTTTTTTAAATATATCAGTATTTATTTAGAATTAAAAATATAAATATTTGTATTTATTTATAAAATTTATTACATATTTAGAAATATCTTTATTTAAATATATATATATATTTATAAGCAGTTGGAGGCTTACCCAATTGGTAAAAGATTCCCATAATCCTACATCAGACCCGAGTTCAAATCTGGGTGGGATTGAATTTCTGCTGGCAGGCGGTGAGGCAGGCATGACGCAAGCAGATAGTGATGTAGGCATGATGCAAGGAGATGGTGATGTATATAGTATGATGCAGACATCAAGTTGTATGGGTCCTTTAGCCTAATTTGTGGGACTTTGAGTTATTTAAGGGGTTTCATTCCCACTGGGCTTTTGGGCCATATACTAAATAAATAAGGCTTCATTGATGAGATATCTCTTGGGGGACTATGGACCGCCTTTTGGTATGTGTGTGTGGTGTGTGTGTGTGTGTGTTTAATGTAATTGTACCCCAAGGAACCCAATATATATATATATATTTATATTTATAATAAATATATTTATTATAATTTTGTAATTATTTACACACGCACACAGATATATATATATATATATATATATTTATAATTATCACTATAAATAAATATATTTATAAATATTTGTATATAATTATATATATATATATATTTATTTATAAAATTATAGTAGATGTATTTATTGTAATTTTATAATTATTTAAATATATATAGATATATATAGTTATAATTATAATTTAAATAAATATATTTAAAAAAAATTATATATAATTAAAATTTTATAATAATCATTATTATAAAAATATATATTTTTTAAATATATTTATTGTAATTTTGTTAGTATTTTTGATAACATATTAGATTCACTGGTATATCATGAATGAATCATATACCTAGTAAAGTACAAATAATAAAAAAACGAGTCATCACATATGGAAAACATGAATAATAATAAGGGTGTAATGTATAAATGAACATTCATTATGAATACATTACTTATATGCACGCCAATTATACTCACACATCAATATAGCTATTGACCAAATTCATTGCAAACATGTATTTATTTATTTATAAATAAAATTATAAATATATATATTCAAAAATAATTTATATATTATTATAAATATAATTAATATAATAAATCTAATAAATGTAATAAATATATTTATTATTTAATGAAATTTATTATAATCTTATAGTTATTTGCATATATATTTATCTAATTATAATCTTAGAAATACTTTTTTTTTAAATATTATATATATATATGAATTATTAAAATAAATTAATTAAAAACATCAATTTTTATTTAATGTATACAGATAAAAATTATTTTTTAATATAAATATATCAATTTAACGTATATTAATAATATTTTTTATTAAAAACATTTATCAATGCTAATAATAAAGATGATTAATCTACTCTTTATCATTGCTGAAAAAAGCATTGATAAAGGGTACACCTTTATCAATGCTCTTTTGAGCATTGATAAATGTTATATTTATCAGCACTTTTAGATAGCGCTGATAAAGGCCCCCTTTTATCAGCATTTTTTGTTTAGCACTGATAAAATATGGCACATTCCTTACTCGGATCTGTGGTACTGAGATTTTCAGGATACAGTTTTTATTGATTTAAAATTAACGATTTGAAACTATGGAATTCAGAACATTGATTAAATCAAACAATGAGTATGTGTGCAACATGGGGCATAGAAGATTTTGAATTTTGTGTCAAGTGAGTGGTCAAGGGGAGTTGTTGTAGTGAATAGTGCAACATGTAATTCATCATCTAATTAGGTGCATCCTTTTGTGTCTATATTAAGATCTCAGAATATGTTGAGTGATATAGGTATCTGAAAGTGGGTTTCATGGATTGGTAATTGAAAGAATTGATATTTCCAACAACTTGGATGGTTTCTCTCCATTCTACTCCCTAGGGTTGTTATTCCCTAACATGTTTGGACCGTAAATGACTGGTCCACCGGTGCAGCAATAATAACAACATAAAATAAAGTTCTAATATTTAAATTAATGGACACCTAATGTAACGTGGAAAAACTCCGAAATTTAAATGGGTAAAAAATCACGTGAAAATATAAGGATCTCGCTATGGGAAAAATGGTAACACACTCCCTCACTGTTAAAAGAAGAAAATCTTTGTAAAAATATCTTTTGAATAAGGTGGGGAAACTACCTCAGAAATACAAATTAAATGGATTCCTCTAGTGATGAGAAGATGGTGAGAGATACAAAAAACAGAGGATGATCTTTCCTTTTATAGGTTGCTGTTACCCACTCTTACTGCCTCTCCTACTGATGGGTTTCTGGGGTCATCCACCCAGAACCTACCATCGCCAGCCCTCTTTGACAAAATGGGGGGCGACACCGGCCTGGAAAAAATAATTTTTATGACACATATCCCACTTAGATATTTTACTGAGAACCAATCACATCTTCACACATCCTTTATTTTTTACAATCATGATGCTCATGTATCTGCAAGGCCACTCGAGGATCTGCACCATCTGAACTTATCAGAGTAAACATCCCTTTTCAGGAAATTTTCTAGATTTTCTTTAGTGTGAATTTTTTGCATGTCAATACTTCCTTCATCCACCACATCTCTAAAAAACTGTTATTATACCCCAATGTACTTCATCCTAGAATGAAAATATGGATCCCTTGCAATGTGCAAGGCATTCTGACTATTACAAAAAATGGAATCTGCTCTTTTCTATGCTCGAGATCCTCCAACAACCTTCTCATCCAAATAGAATCTTTGTAGGCCTTCATAGCTTCCATTTACTCCACCACTGTCGTGGGTCAATCAACAAATATAAGTTTAAAATATAGCTCAAAGCTCCTCTTACATCAGTAAACACATAACCAGTAGTGGATTTATTTAAGTCAGAATCTCATGAAAAATATGAATCAACATATCCTCTGATAGTGAAATATGATCCTATAAAACATAATGTATCATTTGATGCCTCATTGATGTATCTCAGAATCCACTTCATTATGCTACTATACTCCCATCCTGGATTCTTCATGTACTGAATAACTGCTCCAAAAGCATGCGCGATGTATGGTCTTGTACAAACCATATCGAATATTAGACTTCCCACAGCTAATGCATATGGTAATCGAGACATTTTTATCTTCTCTGCTTCAATGTTAGGACTCATCGTTGAGGATAACATGTAATTTAAGGAAAGGGGTAGATATTGGCTTACAGTCTTTCATGTGGAAGTGTTTCAATACTCTGCGTAAGTAATTATTCTATGATAATCTAATCTTCCCATTATTTCTATCTCAGAAAATCCGCATCTCTAGAATCTTGTTTGCTGGTCCTATGTCCTTCATATCAAAATCCCTATCCATTTGTGCCTTTGTATCGTAGATTTGATCTATGTTGGGACTGAGAACTAACATGCAATACACATATATTAGAATAATGATGAAATCATTACCATTCATACCTCAGAAATATGCACAAGGATATAAATTAAGTTTGTTGTATCCAAGGCTCATAATATAGGAATCAAATCTCTTGTACCAACACCTCGATGTGGTCTTGAGACTGTATAGAGATTTTTTCAACCTACAAAACCAAGTTCTCTATGGCTTATTATGTAAATCCTTATGGTAATAGCATATATATATATCTTCATCAAGATCAGCCTAGAGAAAATAAATCTTCGCATCCATCTACTCGAGATGTAATCTGTATTTATCACACATTGCCCAAACTATCTGAACAGCTGTCTATCTAAAAATAGGAGTAAATATTTAATTGAAATCAATACCTTCCTTGGGATCATATCTTTTGACCACCAGTCATGCATGATATATTTACACCTAGGCCTCCCCCCTTCTTGATCTTAAAGACCCATTTGATTGAATATACATCCGTCCATGAGGTAATGGAACAAGATCAAACTCTTGTTCTTGTATAGGAATTCACATTCCTCTTGCATCGCCCCAATTAATGAGGATACATGTGGACTTTGGGTCACCTCTAAAAAATAATATGTCTCTCCATCCTTCATCAATAATCAGTATGTAATATTTCTCTAGTGATATATTCTGAGTTCCATATTTCTATTATTTTTTCCCGAGTTGACTATCGTAGTCCAGACTCAATCGGTACTTGATCACCGTTATCCAGTAATGCCTTAAAGGAAACTCGATCTTCATTGTCTTTTTACTCTACATCAACTATTTTAGATTATATATTCTCATTCTCCATGTATTGATAAGTTATCATTTTCACCTAGTCTTCTAGAAAAATAATATCTATGATGATGATAAGTGTGTAGGAAGTGGGGTCCCACAAATGATACTCCTTCACACCATTAGAATACCCCAAGAAGATAAATTTCACAAATATTGAATCCATCTACAATAATTCATGGTCAATAAACAATGCATATATTGGACTTTCAAAAGCATGTAACCGGGAATAGACAACAAGTTTACCAGTCCACATCTCCATAAGTGTCTCGAGATCAATTGCCATCTAAAGAGATTAGTTGATCAAATAATAGGTAGTATTCAATACTTCTTCCCAAAAATGATTTGGCAATTCCTGTAGTCTTCACCACCACCCTTGTTTTATCCAACATGGCTTTGTTCATCCTCTCTACAACTCTATTCTACTGAGGTGTGTACGGCACCAGGAACTTTCTCTTGATTTATTCCTGTAAATAAAAAGTACCAAATTCTTCTCCTATATATTCTCTACCTTTTTCAGTCCTCATAAAATTGATCTTCTTTCCAGATTTAATCTCTTTATGTACATTGAATTTTTTGAATATATCAAAATGTATGTCTTCCTCTTGATTGGTTACACCCACCATCGATTGGAGTAATCATTAATGAATGATACAGAGTACCTTGCTCCTCCTAGGGATATAACCAGTGCTTTCCAAATATCAGAATTGATAAAATCTAAGATCTCATTGCTTCTTGCTGTTGATGTCCCAAACTATAACCTGTGTTACTTTTTCAAAACACAATTCTCACAAAAGGGTAAAGATACATTTGTAAGCTTACGAGTTTTTTTAATACATTTTTAAAAAAAATATTTTTTTAAAAACAACTAGGATTAATTTTTTTAACTATGCCTCAAAGGCAGCATCACAGATGCCACCTTTCCACTAAAATCGAAAAAAAAAATTTAAATTTTTTTTTAATATTTTTGTTTTATTTGTTATATATATAAAGATCAAAAAAAACAAAAATATATTTTTTAGAAGAATTTATCCGCTATTTAAAATCCAGTAGTACTGCCATTACAACAGTCTGGATTCTGACAGAATCTCTAACCCAGGGCTCCCATTTATAAGAGAGATTACCATGGAAGTCATTCTTCATTTACAATGTGGGATTCTGGTTCTCCCTTTCTTGTGCAGAACATTCTACATTTCCGACATGGGATTTTGTTTCTAGCACGTGATTTTGAAAGACTATAAAATATAAAATTTAAGACTAATATAAATGATACTTAAAACATGGATTAAACATATAAAAAATAGTTGGAAACAAATATAATTTCAAAAAAATGTTCATCAAAAATAATTTATAAGGTTTCTGAGACACATACTTCAAAATTAAAAATGATTCAAGTACGTGACTTTGAAATCATAAAAAATATAAACTACAAGACCAGAATAAATGAATCATAATAAATGGATTTAACATATAACAAATATTTGAAAATAAAAATAATTCTGTAAATAATGTTGATGAAAAATAATTTATAAGCTCTCAAAACCACCAATGACTGAGCTTATAATTCCATAATGTCATCAACACTTCTGTTAAGGTAGTTAATGTGACAACTATCTCCACCTCCTTATACATTTCATCCATAATCACATTCATGTTCTTCTATATCTTCTATACTTTCATTACAATGAGCATTCATTTCACAATTCTCATCAGTCTATTCTTGGTGAGAGTCTTGCATATTATGTCATCAAATAGTCCCAAATATATTATTTTCTTCTTCAGTCCCCTCACATTACATACTCCTTGGACGATCTGTACTATATCATCATGCATCTTCAGTTTGATGGTACCAACTCCACCGATCATCATGGTGTGATCATCCCCATGTACATAAGTCCTTCATGGATGGTTTAACACTAATCAAACCATTCCAATCGAGATGTAATGTGTCATGTTTCTCCAGAGTCAACTATCAATGCATAATTGAGATGCTTCCTGCTTCAAACAGTCGTCGCTAATTCACTGACAAGAATGTCTCAATTTCCAGAAGGACTCCCCACATTCCCCTGAGATATCTTTTCACAACTCTTTTTATTCCAAAAATCCTTCTTAACATGCCTCTTATTTCCACAATTGAAACATGTTACATTCTTATTCATACTCCTTGATTTGGACCTTCCATGATTTTGTATCCCTTTGGAACCATGATCCATCATCCATCCTCTCTCCATTGACATTGCTTGTGATTGGTGAGAAGTTTTTTGTTTCTCCTCATTATTATTTCACTGAATTTCTTCCTGAATAACCATGAATTCAACATAATTGAAGGGAAACATATCCATTTGGATACTATTATTGAGGTTGATGATGAGTTAGTCATACGATGTTGGAAAACTCTAGAGTGGAATCTCTGCACGTTTAGTATCCTCATTTTTATAGCCCGACACTCTGAGATGAGAGAATACGGTATTGAGGTTATTTATGTGGTCGTTCACTGATGATGACTTCTCCATTCATAGAGTGTACAATTTTCTCTTCAAAAATTTTTTTTGTATAGTTACATGGCCTCGTATAGCTTTGTCATAGTATCCCATACTTTCTTCACCGTCTTTTTCTTGGCAATGATCGATATGACCTCTTCTTCCAAAGCCAAATAGATTTTGGCAAAAAAATTCCCATCCATGTCATTCCATTTCTCCTCTGTCACACTTCCCATATTTTTTCCAATTCCCAGTAGGCAATTATCCTTCCACAGCACCACCTTCATCTCCATTTTCCACAAGGTAAAATTATTCCCATTGAATATCTATCTCGGATTTCACCACCATCTGGACATTCAATCAGTCCAAAACCTCATCCACTTCACAATGGTGTATTAAATAATTTCAATAAATTTGTTTATAGGAAATATCAACTGGTGTTTCAATCACATGGAATACTCAATTTTATGAGAATGACTAATACCTGAAAACATAAACAACACCGAGCCAGGACTTGTGCTCTAATACCACTTTTTGGGACCATAAGATATTAGACCACAAATGCAGTGATAATCACAAGATAAAATAAAGTGAAGAATTAAATAATAAATAGACCTCAGATGTAATGTGGAAAACCCTAAAAAATTTAAAGGGGTGAAAAAGAACATGAAAATAGAATGATCTCACTCTGGGTAGAAGTGGGTACACACTCTCTCACTATTAAAAAAAGAAAATATTCATAAAAATCTCTCATGAATAATCTGGGGGAAACTTTTCACAAATACTTCTTAAATATGATCTTCTAGTGATGATAACCTGATGATAGATATTGAAAAGAATGTATTCTCTTGTCTTTTATAGTTTACTTCTTTTTTCGTCTTGTTGCCTCTCCCATTAATGGGTTGGTGGGGTTGTCCACCCACCACCCACCATCGCCACCCCCTTAAAAAAATGAGGGGTGACACAGTGTATGAAAAAATAATTCTTCTGACATAACGCTGATGGCAGATCTGGTAGCCTGAGGGAGAGGCTAGATGCTTAGTCATCTCTCCATAAGGCCTCCTGCTTTTCCCCTTTCCTGAATCCTTCTATTCCGACATTCCCAGACATTTAGGTTGGTTCAATTGTTTCAGGAATCTTCAATTCTTAGCCCTCGAACGAAATCTACCCATTGGGGTTCTCTAAATCCTTGTCCCTTTTCACCCACATATTGGTTTATCATTTTGTGTGACACTATCACTCAGTACAATCCTTTGAAAAAAAATTCAACAAAACATGGGGTTTGAAGCATCATTCTATTGTTGGTATCTAGATTTTAGTTATATCCCAATACACTTCTCTCAAGAAGAAGACTTTGCGATGACTTGTTCTCGCACTTCCCGGTAGTTACTTTCCTTCAGGTTCTTTTTGTTTCAGTGGTCTTTTTAATTTCATATGAAGGAAGACCCATATTATTTATTGGTTCCACCTCCCTAGTTTTTAGTAATCCTTCCATAATCCTTTGGTTCCAAAGCTTTTATGCAATTCCATTGGAAGGTTGTTGTGTGGGATACCCCTAATTTATAGACAGCCTCCAGGAAATAGCCCAACATCAATTGGGTGTTTTGGTTTGTTAAAATCCAAAATGTGAAAATAAAATTTCATTTATATTTTATTACATGAAACTGATAAATAGATAACATATGTTTACAATGAAACTTTCCAATCAATTAGAAATATTCAAATGAATTTACAATAATGTACAAAAGTCCCACATTGTAGATATAAACTACATATGGGAAGTGGAAATTATATCAACACATTAAATTAAAAGTTAGAGATATAAAAGGAAGAAATATTTCAATTAAAATAGGTAGTGATGTTCAGTGATTACAGGTCGAAATAAAATCAGAAAGGAAAATAAGAAAACGTACAAGGGGATTTATGTACTTCAACCAATGACCTACTTGTATGGGGCAAGATCATCACTCGTTTTTCAATATTCAAGGATAAATAGTACAAGATAATAAGGAAATATAGAAATACATGCTATGACATCAACATACTAGTAAGAGACAGAAAACAGAGAAATATCAGATATATACAAGATGAAAACAATATAAAAACAAGAAACACAAACTAGGATTGAAAAAAAAATCAATGAGGAGAAAAGAAATAAACTGGACTAAGACCCCTTATCGTGGCTCAGGCTCACCATCGTCAAGGAAGATTCTTATCACTGTGACAAGACCATCATTCCTGCATCTTCTCTTTATGTTCTCATGATTGAGGAAAACCAGGTTTGTAGTTGCTGTATGAGATCATCATGAATCAAATGTTTAAACCACACCTGGTTCAAGAAGAATAAATGATGTCCCCAAATGACACTGATATTCATGACGCTATCATTGGGGAGTTGGTTCTGCTGCTATTCGAGTCCACACAAACATGAATCTTCTCCTTACATGCGCATGATCAAACACTACTGACTTTATTTGTGATCAATTTCGACATGCAACAACATAGGGGGTTACAATATCTAGTTGTGGCTCCTCCTCTAGGAGAAGTGTCAATGCTAAGAGCCTCCACTCATATGACGAGCAAGAAACACATTGCTAGGATTCTCTCAATTTCTATCATGATTTCTCCATCATCAAGGTTCAAGAATGGGATCCCCTATCCATGTTTGATGCTGCACTGGGAATCTATTGTCATTGTCCAACTATAATACCAGTATCTATGACTGATGATGATGTCTGAGACCAATGAGGAATATAGATTTTGTGTCTCCTACTTCAAGAATGAGAACTAGGGTACTACGCTACAACAACTCCAACTCTGGAGAACAGGAAATTCCTATATCCAAGGAACTCCCTTCTAAAATATAATTCTTGGTCGGCATATCATAGTTCCACCAGAAAATGAAACGACCTAGCATCATCTTTCTACATGTCTGGAAAACAAAAAAAACCCACCACTGGACCTCTCCTGGTGTGGATACAAGGCCTATACCTTTTTTTATTCCATAGACCAAGGAATAACCTCTATGGTTCTTCACTCTCTCTCTCCCTGAAAACAAGTTCCCAAAAAGCCCTAATTCTCATCACCTAAACTGCTACCTAGTGAGAGAATATGTGCACTGATGAAGAGAAAACGGAAATTCAAAGGGGCACGTGTCTGGTGGGGAATAACCTGGTCATAACTACACAACATAACCAAAATAAAAAAGAGTGTATGCCAATAGATAAATGAAAATGTGAAAAAACATATTAAATAAAATGCATTTAGTTAACAAAATAGAACGTGAATTAAATTTCACAATTCTACACCTTGGGAATTAAATGCATGACCAATTTTAATATGTAGTAACATCATACTCCCCACCTTGAAATTTAAAACCTAACCACATGATGATTCAACACCAACTAACATCATCATTTTTAGCATATCCTAAACAAGAAACAACTTATGAGGTATGACCCAAATAGTTTCCCTTCATGTATCAATGTGACACATATCGCGCAAATTTTGAATGATATTTTAAATTTCTATACATGATCAAAATTAAACAATTTTAAACAACCACATGATAAAATACATACATGCACAAACCTAAGTCACACTCTCAGATGATGCCAACAAGGAAACTAGGACCAGCAAATCCCATGATAACATGTCCCTCAAAACCCTCTTTCCAATTCCTGTAGAACACTAAGAAATGGAGCAGTATCTATCCTTAAAAAAACCATGAAAAAAATACTCATAGAAGTCACATTGAATGTAACTCAGTAAAAATAGTGCAATAATGCAAAGAGAAAAAAATAAAGGTAGAAACAGAAAGAAAACATGCATAGTAAAGGAAACAACTAAAAAAGGGTCTCTACAAGAACACACAAAAACACAAGAGTATTGAAGCACCAAGAATCTTTGAATTTAAAATCTAGACACGCCACCTAAAAACTCTAATAGGAAGACTCTCGACACAAGGAACCAAAAGATACTTAACAGATGGATTCAGAATCTCCACCAAAGAAGATGAACATCAAAATAAATGAAAAAATAAGATGCCCTCAAACAATGGGAAACTACAAGGACACATGAAGGAAGTCCCAACATACTTGTATGACCCTAAAATGTGATAACAAAGTCTAGGATCCAGCTAGAAACCTAGTTGGAGAGAAGAAACAAAAGGGCTACATATCCTAGTTTATACATACTGACGACACAAGGATCCTTAAACTAGGAGGCCAAAATAAATCCACTTAACACGATCGAAGAGAACCAGAGAAGCTTAGTGACCAACCAAGAAGAAAACAAGATCACTACACCCACAAGCTACCCAATTCCAAACACTAAACACGTTACATGTCCACATCTAGAGAAAAAACTCCAAAATGATGTGGAGGAACACAACAGAGCTAACATAATTTCATTTCCAAGGAAAAAAGGCTAACACTAGAGACAAGATCCTGCCAAACGATACTTCTAACCATCTCTGAAACTATTCCAACCTCACATAGAACCCATTTCTACCCCAAAAAAATGGACACATATAGGTAAAAACAACCAAGGGCGTATTTGAGGATCAGAAAGGCAATGAAAACTGGGAATCAAAAAAGAAACAAACTATCAACAATAGAATGAATTACATCCCATGAGAAATAATGTCATAGCTGAACAATACAATAAAACATGTTTCAATGTAAAAGACACTAGACAAACATTTTAAAGAAACAAAAAAATGATTTCAAATGTTCAAAAAGAATAATTTAAACCCAATTAGGATCAGATACCACTTTGGTGTGGGGGACACCCCTATAAGAGAGAAATCCTCATGCAATAGCCCGATAAAAATTGGGGGTTTGCGATTGTTAAAATCCGAAATGAAAAAAAGTTATTTATAGTTTATTACATGAAAATGATAAAAAAATATCTTAAGTTACCATTTCAACTTTCCAATCAATGAGAAATATTCAAATGAATTTAAAATATTGAACAAAAGTCAGACATTGAAAATATAAACAGAATATGAGCAGTGGAAATTACATAAAAACATTTAATTTAATGTTAGATATATAAAAGGCGGACATATTTGAATGAAAATAAAAACAAGTGACATTCAGGGATTACAATTCGAAATAAAACCCTAAATAGAAATTAGTAAAAAGATGATAATTCATACATTCTTCAGCCAATGACCTATGTGCATGAGGTAGGATTATTATTGGTTTTTCACTATGTATGGATAAACAGTAAATAATTCAACGAAAAATAATCAACAGATCAGCAAGACACAACGAACAATGCAATATCATATAGATACAAGATGAAAACAATGGGAAAACAAGTAAAATGGACTGGGATTGCTAAAACAATCCATCAATAGTAAAGAAATAAACTGTACTGAGACCCCTTAATGGGGCTCAGACTCACCTTCATCAAGGAAGAAGCTTCTCACATTTCCCAGACCTTTGTTGTCACATCTTCTCTATACATCCTCATGATTTATGAAGACCAGGTTCACAGTTTCTATCAGAGACCATCACAAAGCAGAGGTTCAAATCTTTCCTAGTTTAAGAAGAATAAATAATGTCCCTGGATGATGTTATTATGAAAGGTTTTGTCATTGGGTAGTCGATGTTGTTGTTTTCCTAGTTAAAGAAAACAAGAATCATCTCCCTCCAGGCGCAAGATCAAACACCACTGACTTTATCGACTATTCGGGACCGATGTTGATGTCTGAGACCAGTGTTGTATATAGATTCTATGTCCCCTTCATTAAGAACATGAACCAGGGTACTCTACTATATCAGCTCTAGCTCTGATGAATAGGAAAACCCTAGATCTAGGGTACTCTCTTCTCAAATCACCTTCTTGGTCGGTGAATTGGAGTTCCACAAAAAAATAAATGGCCCAATGTTATCTTCCTTCACATCTGACAAACAAACAAAACCCACCGCTGGGCCTCTCCTAGTTTGGATATAGGGCCTCTCCCTCTATTATCTTCCATAGACCAAGAAAAAACCACTACATTTCTTCACTCTCTATACCAACACGAGTTCCAAACAAACCCTTATTCTCATTAACTGAACTGCTACCTAGTGAGAGTATATATGATCTGATAAATATCAAGAAGGAATTCAGGGGGATTTTTTTGATGGAGAATCACGTGGACATAACTATACAACAGAACCTAAAGAAAAAAGGACTGGAAGCCAATAAATAAATGAAAAAGTGAAAAAAACATGTTAAATAAAATGAATTTAAAAAACAAAATAAGGTGTGAATTAAATTTCACAAAGGTAATTATGACCAGATCAATGGATGAACACATTATGACATCATGTTATTTCCCGCATCTATGTAGAAGCTAACTTTCACAAATATCCTCTTGGGGTAATATGTATTGAAGTGGAGGGTGAGTATTGGTACAAAAAAATAATTATCTTTCAATCACGGACAATCTTCTGTTCAATTTTTTTTACCAAGGTCATTTATAAGTTGATTTTTGTAATAATATAAGGCCTACATCACCCGGGGAGCAGGAGAATCGAAAAACAAATGAAATTTATCCAAAGTAAATTGAGGGAAATGAGGATGAAAATATAGACAAATAAATTTCTGCAAGGTCTAGGCTTGTCTCCAATTTAGTTTCTCTAAGGATGAGGTTAATGGGAGCGATGGTTATTCTAGAGGGGGGTTAAAGTCCCCCTGCATTCGTAGGAACACAATCAACCCACTAATGTAGGGGTGAGCCTTGCCTGCTGTGAGAGAAGAAACTCCAATGGTGGTATTTGAGGGCGTTAAGGGGTTAGTACAATCCCATACCACTCAGGCTAGATTTTCAATTTCAAATCATGTTGATGTTGGTGATAGTGACCAAGAAGGTGAAAAAGGCTTCAGAATGATGTAATGATTGTTAGTTATAATACAACAGGGCAATCAATTAAAAACCAAAAACCCTCAAGTGGAAGAATTTTTTCATTCTAGTGTAAAAAAAGGAAAAAAATTGACTGATGGGTATGGTTTTACCATAGCTCTTTTGAAAAATTCACTACTGCATAAAGACTATTTTTATTTTTACTAAACCCGAGGTTATCTGATTTTCTTGAAAATCAATTTATATTTCTTTACCACAATCCAAGAACCACTACATCATTCACAATGGATTTTCAAAGGGAGAGTATAATAGAGATTCAATATCGATGAGAGAAATGCTAGGATAATTCCTTACATGATCATTCAAGATTATAGAATTATAGTGGAATCTTATGATTAATTAGGGAGTTCAGGTTACACTTCTAGGACAACTCTCCACTACAAACCAAGGCATACGGTCTACCAACTACCAGAATAACTAAATGAATTCCCCCTGAACCCAACCTTCATATCTGTATCTATACCCCTCTTGAATTTAACTGCTTAATACACAAATTATAACACTAACCTTTTTAGTAATATTTCACTCTGTATCATTTTCCTTAAGAACTCCCCCATTTTTATGTGTAGAATAAAGAAGATTTGTAACACCCCAAGCTTCCACGGTACGTTTTCCTTCGAATAATGCGATAGCGTGTGTTGTACGCAACCTCGAGTTCTAACACACACCACAACTAATTAAACTAGCCGTTGTGAATAGTAATACCTACTTTTTGAAATCATATATATTTTATATTTCAAAATGGACTTCATTTTTGGATTCGGAATATCGAAATTATCCTAGGGTGAAATTTTGGTACTTTTCGGATAACTTTTATATTTTGATGAATAGTGAAAATTACTAAATTTTAATTAAAAACAACTTTTTTAATCAAAATAATTAATAGTGATAAATTATGAATTTGAATTGTTTTAAAGTATATTTAGAATATATTTTTACCATTTAATATAATGTTGGTCATTGGACATAATTTTACAATTAAACCGAACATAAACAAGTGTCAATCTTTTGATAGTTATTATCTCTTAAAAACACGCTTTTTGTTTTGACAGCGGGAATTAATTTTAAATTAATTTCTACCACTTCTGTGTTTTGAATTTAGAAAAATGGATTCCATATTTGCAATCAGGATGTTCAAATTGTGTAAATAGGTAACTTTTATTTTTAGACATTTTGAATAATTACTGCGGTAAATATTTTATTTACCATGGTTAAGGGTAAATCCGGTAAATAAGGGTTAAAAAATAATATTATAATAATACTAAATTACCCTAAAACGTGTCTTAACCCTATTGGTTGATACATGGTCGACCATGGTAATCCTTGGGTCTATTTTGGGACCCCATGGATCCACTTGTAAGTGATAATGACACATTATATTAATAAAGCTTAAATAAAAATAAAAATGGCATAAGCTTACATCTTTTAGAAGAACAATTTTTACATAGGGTTATACATGTTGGATTTTCAATTATAAATATTCATTAGAAAGATAAAAAGATTTCCTACATAATGATATTTTATTTATAATTTTTAGACATTAAATAAGTTATTTTATTTATGACACAATGATGATGCAGTAATTACTATAATAGTGAAAAATTAAAATAATTGATATTATAAATACTCAAATAAATATAATATGAAACTTTTAATGAATTAAACTAATTTTCTAGGATAATATGATATATTAGGATTTATTTAATTGACTTTGTTCGAAGTAATCAATCTGTTATGAGTTTCACAAAAATCAACTATTGAATAGTGTCAAAATTGACATAAAAGAGTTCTTAAAACAAATATTATATTATTAATTGATATTAAATTCCTAAAAATCTAAGGTTCGGCCAATAAACTTATATTATGATAGGTTAATCATTAATGGACCACTTGGGGGGTCTCTTGGATGTATATAGTAAGTTTATTAACCATATTATATAAAAATACAAAGAGACATTGTAAAAGTGAAACTAATTAACTTAGAGTTAATACTTAAAGATAAGGTTAATATAAGTACCCAAACCTGTCTAAATTCTATTGGATGAGTTTTTTTCGACCTATCCCTACCTCATCCTTTGAATAGTCAACTTTGGAGCCTTTGGAAACCGAATATGAATTTATTATAAATTAATATTTCTAGCTTTTCCAAAGGTGCCCCTCACCCCTCTTATAAAAGGGCACTCCTCCTTCTCTTTTCCTCACACCTCTCAAGCCACTTGGCTCGTCCAAACTCTGCCCAACTAAGCTCCCCACATCCCTCTCCTCCTCCTTGAAGCTTCCCCTTAGGCAGAAATCATTTCAAGAAGTCCTTTGGTTCCAACCAAAGTGAGTTACCTAAATTAAAGGTAACAATTTCTCTTAAAGTATTTTCATTTATTTTGCTTCTCCAACCCCCAAATTCTTTTTATTTCCTTTCTTTTGTAACAACACCAGTATCCTCAATATACTAGGATGTTGTTATAAGAAGGATTCAAACTACACATACACCCAACTCCATCTAATGGATGATGAACATAATGTTTCTGTGGATGGCAAACTAACGCCTCACGAAACGATGATTGTTCAAATACATCTTACCACCTCTCATGGTGGCCATTATGATGGAACTGTAATTAAATATGATATTAATGATATATATTTTATATATAAGCTTCTGTAATTCCATTTTATTTCATTCCATTATTCGTTTCATGTTGTATATACATACGATAATTTCATTTGAGGAAGTGCGGACTACCGCCCCCTTAAAATGATATGACTCGTTCATACCACACATGGAACGTATAAAGGATGGTGTTAATGAACTTAAGTAACATATATAAAATATTATATTATACTGGAATAGTAATATACCTATGTATCATTTGGATTTTATTCTTTTAAAATAAAAATTAAATGGAAGTAGCGTTCGTGCGTACGTACGGACTACCGTCTCCACGAACGCGATAAGATTCGTTCTCCATCATATCCATTCAAGTATTATTCTCATTTTAGGGTTAAAAATAATGTTAATATCATTCTGATTATGAATAAGATATAATCTATCCATTACAAACATGTCTTACGTAACCAAACATTTAAGAAGAACGAATCGATTATCACCCGAAACGACGATAATACTAAGATATTATTAATAAAGCAATGTTAAAAGATCATATATGATATCATATTAATGTATATGATTCTTGTACAATTTAATAACAATTATTTCACCATTATACAGGAGGTTAACCTACCCCAACCAAGGAAAAGTTCAAGGTAAGGGTTATTTCACAATCTCTTCATTATCCGAGGTTGTTTATACGTAATAATCTACTGGGATATCTTTATCATCCACATCCATGTTTCTTAAAAATGTATTTTAAAACATTTTTACTATTTAATAAAATATGAGTTAAAGTCATTTATACCCTTTTTGACTTTTATAAGTGGTTTATAAAGGAATCTTTCCGTCATTTTCAAAACAAGGTCCTTTTTAACCTTTTCGACAGAATTGAGGTAAGAATGTTTTTTTAACTTATTCGGCGGGTGCGGTTATTTTACGCCATTATAAAATCTTCAAAGCTTTCCTTACAAGCTTATAAGAATATCTTCAAAGAAAATGTTTTATTTTATATGGATCTTAAATGATTTCAAAATAAAAGGAGATATTTCTTTAAAAAGAATTTTGATTTCATCTATGTCAACATCCTTTGATGGATTTTAAGATTATTTGAAGTTGATTTATTATGATACAAAACTTCTATATTGTATTGAAGGTTTTGTGATATGTTTGACTATGGATGTGCTATTTTTATACCATTCATAGTTTATGGTGAAATTATTGACATTTCGTATGCTAGTTTTAATACGAATGTTTATGTTATGTTTAAACCTTTTCATATGGGAATGCATTGGACTTAATAAGTGACGGGTGGAGCCCGCTATAGCTCCTCGATGCATCGGTAGGTCTCATGAGACAAACTAGTGTCTTGGCACAAGGCCTTGACAAAATCTTATTTGTAGTCTTGGCACGAGGCCTTGGCTATGTGGTTATGATAGTCTGGCATTATGCATTCCAACATTATGAAAGTGGTTAGTGATTTTTGCATGTGATTATTCGATTAGTAGAATATCCATGTGAATGAGTAAATGGCATTATTTCATTTTACTTTTGCCATATTATGTTGATGTTCAATTTTAAAAGGCTTTTGTTTTAGTTATACATTGCCTTAAATGTTTATTCTTATTTATGAAAGTTTCTGCTATATTGTTATCCTTACTGGGCATTTGAGCTCACCCCTTTTCTATGTTTTATTTTTCCCAGTAAGTGAAGAAGTAAATTATGAATGACCTGCAGGGATTTTATGAGGGGATAATAGTGTGGTCTATTGAGACATTATGTTGTTGTAGTAGTTTTTCATTTTATAATGTAATGTAAAACTTATGAATATATCTGGCATTTTCCAAGGCTACTAAACCAATCGGTCTTTCGAGATTTGATCTTTCTTATGATCATGCCAATGTTATGTAATAATGCACCGACTCTAGGCAACTAGGGTCGGGGCGTTACAAGATTGAGGAGGATGGGGTTGACTTCGTGGAATATATCTAAGGGACTCCCACTCTCTCCACATTCCTATCATTTACTCCTTGAAGATACACCTTTTCCTCAAGGTGGAAATTATGAAACTGAACCTTTATCACCTTCACATCCTCCTAAGTTTCCTCTCTGACGGTTCGGTATCACCGCTTTATTAGCCATGTTGGCTCCACCAGGTTAAATACTTCAAGAAGAGAGGTGAATCAGAGAATGACATGTTAAAACAACTGTCAATTTTTGGATCTTGTTTCATTATTAAACAAAACACATATTACTTACTCCCATAACAACGATTAAAAAGAATTTAAAACATGTACATGAAAAAACAATTTTACTTGGTTCACCCTCATTAGACTATGACCAAGAAGTACACAATGACAATGTCATGATGTACTAAATCCAACAAAGTGCACTACTATTCATGTAACACCCTGAGATTTTATGAGAAAATTTTTTTATGTCTTATGTTTTACGAAACACCAAGACAATCTTTCACTACACACAACACTAGCTTGGCTTGTGTTATACGCAAGAGAAACCTTCCTCGATAGCTTGTGTTGCACGCAATGTCGAGTTTCACTAAATAATGATATATTATTATATTATTATGAAATATTCATTATGAATAGTATTAACTGAATTTTTCATTTTATAACATTATAATTCATCTTAAATATTTTCAAGAATGAGGTATGAAAACAAAATCAATTATTCATATAAAAGAAGTATTTTTCAAAAAAATGCAGTTTTACTGCCTTTTGATGGAACAACATTTATAAATATATTTTTTGACAAGTTTATAAGTTAAATTTTACAAAATAAACTTCTACTTTTGAATCATGATATAAAAATTTACATTGGATAAAGTTTTTGTATTTTTCAGATAAGTTTTTTATTTTGATGAATAGTAAAAATACGCTAAATTTAAATTAAAAACATCTTTTTTCATCAAGATAATTTATATGGTTAAATTATAATATTGAATTGTTTTAAAGTATAAAAAGAATATATTTTCACCATTTAATATAATTTATGTAATTACGATTAATTTTACATTAAATTCATAGTTAAAAACATTTCAATCTTTGGCAATGTTTTAACTTTTAAAACCTGTTTTCTTAACAACGAGATAAATTTTAAATTAATTTCTGCAAATTCTATGTTTTGAATTTTGAAAAATTGATTCCATATTTTGATTCAGTGGGTCCAAATTATGTTAATAGGTTACTTTTTTTTTGATATTATGAATAGTAACTACGGTAATTTTTATTTACTACAGTTAAAGATAAATCGGGTAATTAAGGGTAAACCTAAGAATATAAAATTACCCTAACACATGAAAAAATTCTATTGTATGAATAAAAGTTGACCCATATCACCTAATGGTCATATTAGATTCGTTTCATGGAATTTGGACCATGAAAATAAAATACTTATTATTAAAACTAAAGAAAGTGACAACATGTCACTCTCTTATATCTTATAAGTGTAATAATTTTAATTTAGTGATATAATTCATAAAACATAGAATATAAATAATCTAAAGAAATATAATAAAATTATCTATATCATGAGAATTTACTTATAATTTTTAGGGATAAAATAATTATCATTAATGATGACGCAATAGTCATGTATAAATTATATTATTGATTGAAATATCAAATACATTTTTTAAAAATATTAAAATAAATATTATATGAACTAATTAATGTGATCCATTAATTTTTTAGATAAATATGACATGTTAGGAATCTATTAAATATTTTGGTTCAAACATATCATATGTGTGTATTTTTTTAAATTCAAATTAATGAATTGTGTCAAAATTGACACAATTGTTATTTTATAAAAATAACATATTATTAAATTGTTTAAAAACCATAAAAATATTTAAAAATTATAAATTGAAATTTATATGGTCTAAAATTTCATAATGTACCCAATTATGGACAATTCACAACACATAAGTAATTATTTATAACCATTTAAAATTTAGAATATTATTACCACAAATAAAATTTAATAGATTAAATAAGGAAAAATCAAGTTGATAAATTTTAATATAAATTCCCAACATGTCTAAATTTTATTGGCTATTGATATTACAACCCTATATCATCTCATATTCATATTTAAGTCAATTTTGGAGGTTTTTAAGTGGTTTTTGAATTTATTTTAAATTAATATTTCTTATTTTTCCAATGGTGCCTCTATCCTCCCTTATAAAAGGGAACCTCCTCCCTCTCCTCCTCACATCATTTTGAGCCTTCAACCTCAGCCAAACCCTGCCAATTTCTCTTATCCACTACCCTAGAAACATACTAGTGGTCCTGGTCTTCTTCAAAAACCAACTCTTGTTCCCTAAGATGAGGTTAAGAAGATGCGCATCAAAGAAGAGGAGGTTCGGATACGTAAGAAGCATATCAGACCTAAGGTAAGGGAAAATATCACAATCTCATTTTTATCCAAGATTAATTATACTTCATAATTTTATGGGGAATATTTATCATTGAAACCCATGATTCCTCAATATGTGATATTATTTATATCCTCCTACAATGGTTTAAATCAAATTTTACGAATTGGTGAATTTTGTGTAAAAGATATGAAAGGAATATTTTATCTTTTTCAGTACGAGATTCTTTGTGACTTTTCTGGCCAAAGTACGAGAAGACTGTTTTTATTAAATTATACAGAATGAATGTATTTTTATGATTTAATATAACATTATTTCCATGATACTTTCGTTACAATTTTTCAAGTTTATTTTTAATTAACTTCTTTTGGTTTAAAATTGTATGACATGTTAACAAAAGGAAAAAAAAATTTAAGTAGAAAGGATATTTTCCTCAATAATGGAGTTCAAGTGTTTTATCAAAATTATTTTCCATCTATGATAATATAGGGTTCTATTTCTATCTCTATTTTTACATTTATTTGATTATGTTATGATGGTATTATTTTTATGAAGTCCTTTTATCTTATGTGGTTTATGTTATGATGGAATGATGTTTAACAATTCCATTTTTATTACATGGGTTATTCTATGATTTATGATTTTGTGGTTCACATAAGAATGGTTTCATTATGAGATGAGTGGGACCTATATCTCCCTCTAATGCATTGGGGAAATATTTATATCTCATGAGATAGACATGGCTGGAACGATAAGTTAATCCAGTTCAGTGATACAGGACTGGAACGGGGAGTGAACTCGGTACAGAAATGGACTTTCTCCACTATGACAGTCTTTGAAATGAGTCTTGAATAATAAGAAATGATTTTCTAGGATTATGTGTGTATGCCACAAAGTTTCATGTTTTATGTTATGATTATTGGGATTACATTTCACCAATATGATTTATCCCATGTTATGATATTATGATCTCTTTTGTAGGTTAAGATTTTCAAAATGTTATGTTCTAATGAATATGATATGAATGATAATTACTTTCTTTACCCTTACTGAGCATTTGAGCTCACCCTTTTGTATGTTTTCTTTTCCCTAGGTTAGGAAGAAGGGTATTAAGTAGGATATTCCAAAAGGGACTCTAGATATGATGAAATAAATGGGAGACAATGTAGATGCTTTATGAACAAGTTGTTTATGTTTCCCAGTTTATAAAGACACTATACCTATATGGTCCTATCATGGTTTTGTTATATGTTGTAATAAGTATGCTTCAATTCTGAAGTAATAGCAATGTATGTAATTTATGGGTCGTTATAGTTGGTATCATAGGGAGGTTATATTCAAGCTTTGGCAACTAGGATGTGAACGCCTTAGTAAGAACCATAAGGATATGTCTAAGAATAGAACACAATATTAGTATTTTGGAAATGACCAGGAATAACCTATGATAAGACCTTAAGTGTGAAATGTTTTTCTTCATTATGTGATTTTCCTATTATTATTAGTGTTTCTCACACTATGCTTATTGGTTTTAGTCAATGGCTGGAACCTGAAGGAACCATGTTAATGCTGAATGTGTCGGGTAATGAAATGATTGTCCCCCAGAGAAACCAAATGTTATGGGAGATGGAATGAAAAATCTTGTAGCCATGATCAGACAACTTTCTCATTCTATGATTCATGCAAGACTTACAAACGAGCAAAGAAAGGAGCAAAATTCTGTTGAATACTTCATGAGGCAGAGTCCACCCTCATTCAGCGGTTCTATAGATCCATTAGTGGATAAACAATGGATTAGTACCACTGAAAATATATTTTCAGTTCTACAATGTTCTGAACATGATAAAGTCATCTTAGAAGTATACCATTTGGAAGGTGAATATGATCAATGGTGGAATCTTATCAAGAATATGAGCCAAAGAGATGAAATTGAGTCCATGGAATGGGACAAGTTCAAGAACATAATTTTCAATAATTACTTCCCTCGTATTCATCGAACAAAGATGGAGAAGGAGTTTCTTGAATTAAAGCAAAATGATGATGAATTTGTTGGTACCTAAGAAGAAAATTTTGCAAGACTTGCAAGGTATTCTTATGGAATTATTATCCAACCTGAGAGTAAGATCGATCGATTCTTTAGTGGTTTAAAACCAATTCATTGAAGGGTGTTAGCCATAAGGGACTTCAATAGCTATGAGTAAATTGTTCGATGTGATCTCAAGGTTGAGATAGAGATTGGAGTAACCCATCAATCATATGGGTTCGATAAGAAGTGGAAAATCGATTTCAAAGGGAAATCTAAAGACCACACTAAAAAGAAGATGTGTTTTCCCTTATGCTCAAAGTGTGGAAAGAAACATGGAGGGAATTGTCTTAAAGAGACAAGTAAATGTTTCAAATGTGGAAAATAAAGTCATTGGGATTTTGAATGCAGCAATGATGGGAAAAAGAAGTCTAGTGATGCGAAAAAAGAAAAGGCTACACAGAATGTACCTCCTACAGTTCAATGTCACCAATTCTAGGAAATGGGGAATTATTCTTATCAATGCCCTAATCCAAGGGTTGTTGATGATGATCGACGTCAACAAACTCTTAATTCCAAAGACAAAGGAAAGTCACATGCAATTTCTATCAGCGACGTGGAGTACGATAAAAAAGTGGTGAAAGGTACACTTACCATCCACTCTAAAGTAGAAAATGTTTTATTTGATTCTGGATCCACCAAATATTTTATTTCTGAAGAATTTTCCAAGGGTATCACCGTACAACCTCAACAATTTTCTGTTGAGTTAGCTATGACAACTCCTAATGGCACAACTGTTGCATCAAAAGGTTATAATTCTTCTGCAATTGAAGTTTGTGGGAAAGTGCATCCTAAAAATCTTGTGTTCCTTTATATAGTGGAATTTGATGTGATTTTTGACATGGATTGGCTTTCCATATATGTATATCATATCAATTTCCAAATAAGGGAAGTCACATTTCATATTCCCGGTCAATCTATGATCATCTATCGATGCAAGGATGAATATATCCTTCCAGTGGAAATTTCTTCTATCTTATGGGTCTTGATTCCAATAAATTATGGTTATTTATCTCAAATGGTTGGAGAGAAACTCATGATTAAAAATATGCCCATTGTATGAGAGTTTGATGATGTCTTTCCAGAGGAATTTCCTGGTCTTCCACCAAATCGTGAAGTTGAGTTTTCAATAGAACTCATACCGGGTGCTATTACCATTTCAAATACACCTTATAGAATAACCCCAATTGAGTTGTAGGAATTGAAGAAGAAACTTCAAGAGAATATTGATAAGGGATTCATACGCCCTAGTGCATCACCTTGGGGAGCACTTGTTCTGTTTGTTAAGAAGAAAGATGGATCAATGGGACTCTACATTTATTATCGAGAACTTAACAAGATCACTATCAAGAAAAAATATCCTCTCCCATGCATTGATGACTTATTTGACCAAATATGTGGAGCTCAGTACTTTTCCAAGATTGGTATTTGTTCAGGGTATCATCAATTAAGGGTCAAAAGGGAGGATATACCAAAGATGACTTTCTGTACATGTTATGGACACTAAGAATTTATAGTGATGCTATTTGGTCCTACTAATTTCCCTGCTATATTCATGAATCTAATTAATAGAGTCTTTATAGACTATCTTGATCAGTTTGTGGTAGTCTTTATAGACTATATTCATGTCTATTAAAAGAGAAAGGAAGAACATGAAGATCACTTGGAAATTGTATTGAAGACTCTGAGAAAGGAGAAGCTTTATGCTAAATTTACCATGTGTGAATTTTGGCTTGAAAAAGTTTAATTTTTGGGTCACATAATATCAAAAGAGGGGATATCTGTGGATCCAGCAAAAATAGAGGTTATCGAAAGATGGTCAAGACCAAAAATTGGGATAGAGATCCTAAGTTTTCTTTATTTGGCTGGATATTATTGATGTTTTGTCAAATATTTTTTATGATTATCTAATCCACTCAACAGGTTGACTCTAAAAGGAGTTATGTTCATTTGGACATAGGAATGTGAAGAGAAGTTCAAGGAGTTAAAAATAAGGTTATACAGTGCATCTGTGCTCACACTACCTTATAGTGGAGAAAGGTTTGTGATCTATAGTGATGCATCGAAGAAGGAATTGGGGTGTGTTCTCATGAAAAATGATACGGTGATAGCTTATGCCTCACGATAGTTGAAAATCCATGAGCAAAATTACCCAGCTCATGATTTGGAATTTTCTGCGGTAATCTTTTCATTAAATATTTTGAGGCATTATATTTATGGTGAAAGGTGTCATATTTATTCTGATCATAAAAGTTTAAAGTATATTTTCACACAAAAGGAGCTGAATATGCACCAAAGAAGATGGTTGGAGCTGATTAAGGATTAATACTGCTCAATTCATTACCACCATGGGAAAGAAAACAAGGTGGAAGATGCATTAAGTCGACAATACCATGCTAGCTTATCCATGATGAGGATCAAAAAAGATACAATATTTATGGATTTATAAAGGATGGATCTTGGAATTATAATTCAAGGGGAAAATATTATCTTTCTCAAATGAATGTTCAGCCATCTATACATGTGAAGATTAAAGAGGCCCAAAAAAAGATGTAGAGTTATAAAAGAAGGTGAGAAATGTTCCTGAATTTCACATTGATTGTGATGAAATAATAAGGTTCAAGAATCAGGTTTGTGTTCCTCCCATACTAGAATTAAAGAAGGAAATATTGGATGAAGCTCATAGTTCTTCATTAACAATTCAACGTGGAAGCACAAATATGTATAGGGATATGAAAGAGTACTTCTAATGGGATGACATGGAAAGAGATGTTGCTGAATATGTCTCTCGATGCTTGGTTTTCCAGTAAGTTAAAAATGAGAGACAGAAGTCTAAGGGGATGTTACAATCATTACCCATACCATAATGGAAAAGCGAAAACATCACTATGTAATTTGTCACTAGACTTAATAAAACATCCAAAGGGAATAATGTTATCTGGTTTATAGTTGATCTACATAAAAAGTCGGCACACTTCATTTATATTAGAGAATATTTCTCTCTTGATCAGCTTTCCAGGATATATGTGAAGGAATTGGTAAGATTTCATGGAGTACCTCTTTCCATTATATCTGATCGGGATCCGAGGTTTACCTCAATGTTTTGGCGAAGTCTTCAGTATACTCTAGATATAGAGTTGAGTTTCATCACTACTTATCATCCTCAGACTGATGGTAAGTTTGAGAGAAAAATTCAAACTCTAGAAGACACGTTGAAGGCTTTCTCTATGGATTTAAAAGGTGGTTGGGATCAACACCTACCTTTGGTGTAATTTTCTTATAAAAATTGATTTCACTCCAGTATTCAGATGGTTCCTTATGAGGCTCTCTATGGAATGAAATGCAAAACTCCAACATACTAAGATGAAGTTGTGGAAGGAAATCTATTAGGACCCGATCTTGTGGATGAGAGGGAATAAAAGGTAAGATCTATTCAGCAACACATAAGAGAAGCTTAGAGTCGACAAAAAAGTTATTCTGACAACTGAAGAAAAGACCTAGAGTTTGGATTGGGTGATAAAGTGTTCTTACGAATATCTCCTTGGAAGAGAGTAATGAGATTTGGAAATAAGGGAAAGTTGAGCCCAAGGTATATTGGTCCTTTTGAGATACTGGATCGTGTTGGGAATGTATCTTACCGATTGGAGCTTCCACTGAATCTCTCTCAAGTTCATGATGTGTTCCATGTATATCTTCTGAGAAAGTACATACCTGATCCTTCACATTTACTAATCTCAGAAGTTGTACCACGGGAGTAAGATCATTCTTATAAAGAATAGCCGATAGAGATTCTAGATCGTTGCAAAAAAGTTCTACGAAACAAGACCACTCACTTGGTTACTGTTTTGTAGAGGAACCACCAATTAGAATAAGCCACATGGGAACTTGAGGATATTATGAGAGAGAGGTATCCTCATCTGTTTGTTATGATATGACAAATTTCGAGGGTGAAATTCATTTTAAGGGGGGTAGAATGTAGCACATTGAGATTTTATGAGAAATAATTTTTTCATGTCATATGTTATATGCAACACAAAGAGAATATTTCACTACACACAACATTGGCTTGGCTTGCGTTACACACAAGAGAATCCTTCCTCGATAGCTTGCATTGCACGCAATGCCGAGTTTTACTAAACAATGATATATTATTATAATATTATGAACTAGAAGCTATGAATAGTATTAACTGAATTTTAAATTTTATAAAATTATAATTCATGTTACATATTTTCAAGAATGAGGTATGAAAAAAATCAATTTTTCGGATAAAAAATGTATTTTTCAAAAAAAATGCAGTTTTACCGCCTTTTGATGGCGCACCCTTTATAAATATAATTTTTGACAAGTTTATAAGTTCAATTTTACAAAATAAACTTCTTATTTTGAATCATGATATAAAAATTTATATTGGATAAATTTTTTGGTATTTTTCTGATAAGTTTCTTATTTTGATGAATAGTAAAAATACGCTAAATTTAAATTAAAAACCACTTTTTTCATGAAGATAATTTATATGGTTAAATTATAATATTGAATGGTTTTAAAGTATAAACAGAATATATTTTTACCATTTAATATAATTTATGTCATTACCATTAATTTTACATTAAATTCATAGTTAAAATCATTTCAATCTTTGGCAATGCTTTATCTTTTAAAACCTATTTTATTAACAACGAGACATATTTTAATTTAATTACTGCAACTTCTATGTTTTGAATTTTGAAAAATGGATTCCATATTTGGATTTAGTGGGTCCAAATTATTTTAATAGGTTACTTTTTTTTTGATATTATGATTAGTAACTACTGTAATTTTTATTTACTATAGTTAAAGATAAATTTGGTTATTAAGGGTAAACCTTTGATTATAAAATTACCCTAACACATGAAAAAATTATATTGGATAAATAAAATTCGACCCATATCACATAAGGGTCAGAATAGATTTGTTTCATGGACTTTCAACCATGAAAATGAAATAATTATTATTAAAACCAAAGAAAGTGACAACATGTCACTCTCTTATATCTTATATGTGTAATAATTTTAATTTAGTGACAAACTTCATAAAACATCGAATATAAATAGTATGCAGAAATATAATAAAATTATCTACATCATGAGAATTTACTTATAATTTTTAGGTATAAAATAATTAAAATTAATGATGACACAATAGTGATGTAGAAATTATCTTAGTGATTGAAATATCAAATAAATGGTTTAAAAATATTAAAATAAATATTATATGAAATAATTAATGTGATACATTAATTTTCTAGACAAAAATAATATGTATGTAATCTATTAAATATTTTTTTCGAATATATCTTCTGTGTGTATTTTATTTAAATTCCAATAAATGATTAGTGTCAAAATTGACACAGTTGTTATTTTAAAAAAATAACATATTATTAAATGGTTTAAAAATCACAAAAATATTTAAAAATTATAAATTTAAATTTATATGGTCTAAAATTTCATAATGTATCCAATTATGGAAAACTCACAACATATAAGTTATTATTTATAACAATTTAAAATTTATAATATTATTACCACAAATAAAATTAAATAGATTAAATAAGGATAAATCAAGTTGAAAAGGTTTAAAATGAATTCCCAACATGTTTAAATTTTATTGTCTGATTAGATTAAAACCCTATATCATCTCATCATCAGATTTAAGTAATTTTTATATGTTTTTAAGTGGATTTTTAATTTATTATAAATTAATATTTCTTATGTTTCCAAAGGTACCCCTCTCCTCCTGTATAAAAGGGCACCTCCTCCCTCTCCTCCTCACATAATTTTGAGCCTTCATGCTCGGCCAAGACCTACCAATTTCACTTCTCCACTTCCCTAGAAACATAATAGCGGTATTGGTCTTCTTCAAAGACCAACTTTAGTTCCCTAAGAGGAGGTTAAGAAGAGGCGCATCGAAGAAGAGGAGGTTCTGATACGTAAGAAGCATATTAGGCCTAAGGTAAGGGAAAATCTCACAATCTCATTTTTATCCAAGATTGTTTATACATCATAATTTAATGGGGAATATTTATCATCCACACCCATGATTCTTAAATATTTAATATTATTTATATCCTACTACAATGGTTTAAATACAATTTTACCATTTGGTGAATTTTTATTAAAAGATATGAAAGGAATCTTTTGTCATTTTTAGTACGAGATTCAATTTGACTTTTCTGGCCAAAGTACGAGAAGACTGTGTTTTTAACTTATACGGAATGAATGGATTTTTATGATTTCAAAGAACATTATTTCCCTAAAGATTCCTTTACATGTTTTCAAGTTTCTTTTAAATTAACTTCTTTTAGTTTAAAATTGTATGACATGTTAAGAAAGGAAAAATGTTTTTGAAGTAGAAAGGATATTTTCCTCAAGAATGGAGTTCAAGTGTTTTATCAAAAGTATTTTCTTTCTAAGATAATATTGGGTTCTGTTTATATCTCTATTTTTACATTGATTTGACTATGTTATGATGGTATTATTTTTATGAAGTCCTTTTATCTTATATGGTTTATGTTATGATGACATGATGTTTAAGAATCCCATTTTTATTACAGGGGTTATGCTATGATTTTTGATTTTTTGGCACACATAATAATGGTTTCCTTATGATATGGGTGGGACCTATATCTCCCTTAAATTCATTGGGTAAATATTTATATCTCACGAGATAGACATGGATGGAACGACATGTTAATCCAGTTCAGGGATACAGGACTAGAACGAAGAGTGAACTCAGTACAGAAATGGACTTTGTCCACTATGATAGTCTTGGAAATGACTCTTGACTAATAAGAAATAATTTTCTATGATTATGTGTGTATGACAAAAAGTTTCATGTTTTATGTTATGATTATTGCAATTAGATTTCACTACTATGATGTATCCCATGTTATGATATTATGATCTATTTTTCTGGTTATGATTTTCAAAATGATATGTCATTATGAATATTATATGAATGATATTTACTTTATTTACCCTTACTGAGCATTTGATGTCACCCTTTTGTATGTTTTTTCCCAGGTTAGGAAGAAGGGTATTAAGTAGGATATTCCATAAGGGACTCTAGATATGATGAAATGAACGAGAGACAATGTAGATACATTATGAACAAGTTGTTTATGTTTCCCAGTTTCTAAAGACACTATACCTATACAGTCCTATCATGGTATTGTTATATGTTGTAATAAGCATGCTTCAAATCTGAAGTAATAACAATGTATGTAAAGTATGTGTCGTTATAGTTACAATTTTTGGAGAAGACTTATTATCCCTCCTTGTTTAGTACCAATTATACTTTAAAATCTAACATATCTCTCAACTAAAGTGTGTTCACTACTCATTTAGAAGAATCTTATGTTGATTACATGAATCAATATTATTTACACCACATTTGGTGCATCATGATTCTCAACTTTCATCCACATGATGGATATCAATTTTCCCTATAATTTCTTCTCAATTTATTCTATTTCGTGAAACATTCAATTTCATGTAACTTTTTCACAAATTTTGTTCAACTTTTATTTTTCTTCACGGAACTCTAACATTCAAACAACTTTTGGTTTTCTATGAAACTTTAACTTCCACGCAACTTTTCATTTGTTTTGGAACTCACTCGATAAAAAATTCATAAGTCACTTTTCTTTGTGAATCTAATGGTTAATCTAATTCTTGAGGAAATAAATGTATTCGCGAAACTTTTATATGATTTTTGAGTCCTCATATTGTTAGAAACTCTAAATGAGGAGGGTTGAGACCTTTTTATATACGCGAATGAACCTTCACAAAACTTCTTTTAGCACACTGACCTTGCACACAACTTTTCCTAGTTCACTGAACTTCAATGATTTTATCCTCACCTTTACTACAGAATTCACGACCGTCATGAAAATCCATTAGAATTTTGCAGGTTCACACAACTATATCTGTATTGTGCGATAATGAATTTCATGAAACATAAAAGCTTTCAAAAAAACCTACATTATCCATATTTTAATGAGTCATCCTTGAATATTCACTTTCACGAAACGTCATAAAACTCTATCACCCTTTTGTGAAAAGATTGTATTTTCACGAAAATCATTCTATTTCCAGAAAAACAACCTTTTTATTTCTCTAATTCTTTGACCTCGAAAATTTTTCAGACACCAAGAAACTATACCACATTTTACATGAAACATTTTATACACCTTTCAAAGATTCCATTCATCCATCATGGAACTTTGTCAACATACTTTTCTAATAACTATGTTGTAACTTCACTAATGATAGGGTAAATCATATTTTCTGACCAATAAAACTGACAGAAAAATATCATAATAGCATCTTGAGAGATTTTGTTACAACAAACCTATAATGGTCCATGCCTTCCCAATCCATTACATTGCCAGTTTACGGTGTTGGAGGTTCTTAGAGGAGGGAGAGAGTAGATCTGGAAGGTTTTGGATGTTAAAAGTTGGAAGAAGAGGAAATACACATATTTTAAAGTGTACATGATGTGTAAAGGTGGTTCACAAATTGTTGAGGGGTGGGGGGGTTCATGGGATTCTACACAATGTGTATATTTTTTGGGTTAAAAAATAAAAAGCGGTGTGTTTTCCATTGAGATCTGACCTCAACATTTATACGATGTGAAAATAGTTTACACTCCATATAACCCCCCTGTGCAGCATGAATTTAAAGGTTGGAGTGTCTTGGAATTTTGGTAAAACCGTAAACATTATCTCTCATACTAGTGGATCGATGGTTCTCTCTTGAGGCATTTAGGGATTCCTTCCATGGAGATTGATCTAGGGATTCAGATCTTCGATCCGTAGTGAGTTATCTAATGGTTATCATTTGTTTCATTATATTCTTAGGGTATCTATATGGTGGTACAGTTTGGTTTGGGTTTTGTGTTTGGATTTCATTTTTACAACCCTTTGGTGTAGTGTAGGTTAATCTGAACGTTCCTTGTGTGGTGGTAGTTTCTAAGAGGTTTATTCTTCTCCCAGTGGTGCATAGTGAGTTCAAAATTATTCCTTGAGTTAGGATATCCTCATTCCCATCATTTTTATGTGCTACATGTGGAAAATGAATTATTTTTATTACCTTTTGTTGGATAATAATTGATAGTTACATGGGTAATAACAATGTGGGGTGGGAAAAATATGTAAATTGTTTGTTAGTTTATTAGGAAGTTGTTGGGAGGGGTGGTCTAGAAAGTTCAAATGGATTCCATCAATAAGTGATCTGTGGGATGAATGTGGGGGGACGGATTGTAGTTGTGAATTATCAGTTGATGATAATTGGAGGGTTAGGTCTCCACCTTAGCAGCGTTGCATTCTAGGGATTTCTTCCTAAATATTCTTCAGCATCCCCTGATGTTCTGAAATTCATCTTGTTATAATAGAAATCTTGTTTTATATATATATCTCTCTCTCTCAATTGAACCCCTACAAAGAACCTATAATTGGTGCTTTCATTGAGTGATTCTATTGAGAGGGAGAGATAAATAAATGAGATAGTAATTCTTGCAGGAAATTTATAGAAATTTCTAGATGTAGCAATGTAGCGTACAATAGGAATGAGGAATTACAACACTACCACAAAATTGGGCAATGAAGGTGCCTGATTTTATGGGCACTAATGGAAAAGTGCTGATTAAGGGGTATGACTTTATCAGTGCTAAAAAATTTCTGAAAAATGTACCCTTTATCAGCGCTAAAACAAGTGCTGATAAAGGTGTACCCTTTATCAGTTCTTTTTTTAGCCCTGATAAAGGGTACATTTTCAGAACTTTAAATATCCCTTTATCAGTGTTTTTCATAGTACTGATAATGGTTACATTTATCAGCACTTTTCTTAGCGCTGATAATGTTAATTGAATACTTTAAATAAAAAACACATGTTATAACTATATTTATATATAATTAAATAATTATAAGATTAATAATAAATATATTTATTAGATTTATTAATTCATTATATTTATTACATTTATTAATTAGTTATATTTAATATATATATTTATTATATTTTTTTATATTTAATGAATTTGTTTTATTTATAAATATATAATACTTTTTAATACATATTTATAATTAAAATTATTGAATATATATGTGTTTTCTAATGAATTGGGGTCAATGAATATGTCATGAGAATATGTTATGTGATCATATATGTGCATGAATAATGTTCATTTATAGATTATAATTACATATCACGTTGATGTGTTATTGATTTATAATTCCTTATGTTTCCCATATAATATATATGTTCTAAAAAATGTACACTTATAATTAAAATTACATTATATTTAAAAAATAAATAAATATTTTATTATATTTTCAATGATATATATATAAATATACCTTTCAAATAATTTTATAAGTATAAATAATGATATATTTATTTAGAGTTATAATTATTAATAAATATATATATATATTTATCATAAATATCATTTTAAATAAATATATTATAATAATAATAAATTATTAAATTTACACGTTTATTAACACTTTTATTAGCACTGATAATTTATGGATTTATCAGCGCTAAAAAAGCGTTGATAAAGTGGGTCTTTATCAACATTAAAATGAAAAGCACTAATAAAGGGGGTCTTTATCAGCTCTTTTCATTTTAGCGCTGATAAAGACCCCCTTTATCAGCGCTTTTTACTAGCGCTGATAACAGTCCTCATGAGATTTATAAGTGCCACTGGGTCCTCCTCCTCCTCCCCACACCCTATCATGCTTTCGCGAAAGCCCTACCCTGCGGCTCTGTCGCTGCCTCCTCTCTGCCGCTGCCTCCTTCTCCTCCTCCTCTGCTGCAGCCGCCGCCTCATTCTCCTCCTCTGGCGCCTACTTCTCCTCCTCCCCGCACCCTATCAATCACAGAAGCTGTACCCTGTGCCTCCATCACTGCCTCCTCTCCACCGACTCCTCTATATCATCCTCTTATACCGTGGCCACCGCCTCATTCTCCTCCTCCAGTGCCTACTTCTCCTCCAACTCCTCCTACCGCGACTCTTCCTCCACCACCTCCTCCTCCTCCTCCAGCACAACCTCTTTATCCTCCACCTCCACCTCTTCCTCCTCCTCGTCCTCCTTCCCATCCCCCTACTCCTCCACCAACTACGCTACCTCCACTGCCTCTGCTGCCTCCGAGCTGCCTCCGCTGCCTCTGCTGCCTCCGGACTACCTCCACGCTGCCTGCACGTTTCCTCTGCTACCTCCACTTCCTCCGATGTTGACACCTCCTCATCCTCTGCCACCAGGTCCTCCTTCTTATGGTGGGTAAAATTGAATTTTCATGAATTAATTATTTTTTCATTTATTGTCAATATTGATATTAATTATTATACAGCGTGATTCTTGTGTGTGATGCCTGTGTGTGTGACACATATATATGTGGTTGGTTACTTGTTTGATCATGATTATCTATCGCCACTATTTACTTGTGATAGAAACCTGAATAGAGAGAGTATTTTTGTGAATGGTTGTTACACTAGATTTTGATTTCACTCTGTCTAGTGGTCGTTAGTATGAATCTTTTTCTGATTTTGGATAATACCCCATAGTTAGGCCATGTAGGGTTTGATCTGTCCATGTTGGAGAATTCATGTCCTCAGGTGCAGCATGCCAACATGATGAGACATATATTTAGTATGTTCTATATTGTACACTATATTGTACACTATTCACCTTGGGTTCGAAAAAAATGAACCTTAATAGGGTTTCTTCTAATTCCTTCCAATTACCCACTCTCTCTAGGTTGGGTCACATACCGGTTTAAATATCACATCCATTCTTATAACATAACAGTGCCACCAACCTCTCACATTGGGTGTGATTCACATATCCTCTAATTCCACAACATAGTAGCTGCTCCCCTCTCACTTACAATGGGTCTCACCATCACATCACATTGAAAACAATTTGAGGAGGGAATATCTGTAGACAACCTCTCACAAAACTACTCCAAACCAATACTAGGTGATCCCTATTTCTATATCTCACATCATATTATCATACAAAAAATGATCTAAGGAGCGAATCACAATATCCAACCTTTATCACAAGTCAAAATACACCATTAATAGGTGGATCCCAGGGAAGTCACTCACCAATCCCCTTTGACCAATGCCTTCTCACTAAAAGTAGGGTCCTACCAACACCTTATCACTTAAATAAAGGCCATCCATCTTGTCTCATGCCAAAAAATATATAAATAGTAATCTAAGGAGGGTATCTCGATAGAAAACCTCTCATACTAGCTTAACCACATCATCAATATGTGGGCCCCATGAATGATCATACATCAACTAGGTAAAAGTCATATGAAGTACCAATCTCTTAGTCGTTCTAAACATAAATGATAAAAGTCACCATCCATTTACCCTTGTATAATAATAACCTTAAAACCATCTTGGTTATACATGAAAATTATTCCCAACCTATCAAAATTCTAATTCCGCCAATAAGGGAATCTACTGCTTCTACAAACCTAACCCATCTATACTCATTGAGACCAACACACACTAATCTCTACATGGTAATGTCACAACCCACATGCTATACTTGATCTAGGACTCAATAGTCTAGTCTATATCATCTTATAATTCCCACATTAAAACTCATTAAAACTAAATAATGATCATCCTACGAAACTCACAATAAGAACCTGGGATACCCTATGTTATGTCATCCAGACTATTACCATGACCCTCACTTAGGTCCATATCATATCTTCCCTTGGAGATATTATAATCCAATTATAAATAGGAAATCCTCTATGTCACACTTCACCAATACCTATATGGAATATCCTACTCATCACACACACCACGATGCTTATATATCCTTAAGAGGGTGTTCCCCGTCATATGTGAGATATAAAACTATATTATCCATCTTCTTTAGTCCTAAGACTCTAATACCTACACAAATAGCCTTATAAAACCTAACTAGGCTATACCAATCTCATACAAAACCTGATCCTCTCATAAACACAACTAGAAACCTCACCTTCTTGGAGACATAATCTCTAGATGATCACAATATCACACACATTCAATGAAACCCACACTATATCTCTTGGTGGATCAAAAACACCCTATTTATTTACCTAGGTTGATCTTGATTTCCATCCCTTTCACTGGAACACATATACTCATTCATGAATGCACAATCATACATAAATTAGAACATGGTTTTGTATTATAGGGTCCACCTACCTCAAAAAATGGAGTAACCCGCTCACCAAGATCAACTCATCCTCAACCAAGGCTATACGTGCCTTACCTAATCCTGTACCAACGATTGAGACCCAATATTAAGGAACAATTCCCAAATAATTAATTATAGAAACTTATAATTAATTATTAACCGTAATATAATTAGGGATAATCTTTTAAAAAATCATTTGGAAATACAACACCACCTAAACCACACAAAACATGGTGCGTTCATCATACAAGGATAACCTCTAGACAATACAAACAAAATCTACATCATCTGAATTTATTTGAAGATGAAATAGTTAAATCATCACACTAATACTAGTTAAAATCATCCCAAATCATAGGGATATTATGTATAATAGTAATGGAGGAAGTATGAGTGAATAACTCACTAACGCACTATAAAAAACTCCCAAGAACCACCCCTCATTAGGGGGACAAAGATAGAAAGATAATGGATGAATCCCAAGAACAACCCAAGATTTTCTATTAATGAGCACACCCCCACCATTTTTGAAGTATCTATTTTTTTCTAAATTATACTCATATTCCTTGTCCCATAACCTATGTACCCATCCTTTTGATTTCAAATAGTATTAATATAAATAAAGAATGGATGAATTCCAATCAGTTGACAAAAGATTATGAAGAAGGCGTGAAAGAGTTTATCATGTTTGTAAAAGATCATGCATATGACCCTTCTCGAATCATTTTTTCGTGTTTATTCTGTTGTTATTCAAAATAAATTAGTCCAGAGGAGTTATAAGAACACTTGATCTTTCATGGAATAGATTATAGTTATACATGTTGGAATAAAAATGGGGAAACAACGAATGTTGGTAGTGGATGGGATAACACTGCGTTTTATGGATCATCTGATATGATTACAAGCATGAACAATGAAGATGACTTTATGGAGGATGTGATTACATATTTGTATGATGATGAAGATCGTATTGATTAAATGACAAGGACCATAGAAGTTGAACTTTGTGATTGAATAAAATTGTTTGAGAATTTAAAATGTTATGTAAAGACACCATTGTATTCTGGTTGCACAGAATATAAAGCACTCTTAGCCATACTGAAGCTATATAATTTGAAAGAAGACAATGGGTGGAGTGATTCCAGTTTTATGGAACTACTTGGTCTCCTAAATGACATGATACCAGAAGATAATGAGCTCCTAATCTGAACATATGAAGCCAAATGAATGCTACGCTCGATGGGTATGATCTCTGAAAGAATACACGCATGACAGAATGACTGTATACTGTTTTTCAAGGACCAAAATCACATAAAGAATGCCCAAAGTGTGGTGCTTCTCGATACAATAAAGATGAATCTAGTTTTTCTAAGGTTTTATGGTACATTCCAATCATTCCAAGCTTTAGGCACCTATATGGAAGTGAGGAGACTTCAGGACATTTGACATGGAATGAAAATACAAGAATTAAATATGGGATACTATGTCACCCAACAGACTCTCCTCAGTGTAATAGAATTGATAATTAGTATCCTGAATTTGGAAACAAGTTGAGAAACCTTCGTCTTGCATTATCGACAAGTGGAGTGAATCCTTTTGGTTTTCAAAGAAAAAGTCACAGTACATGGCCAGTTGTGTTGGTAAAATATAACTTACCATCGTGGTTATGAATGAAACAAAAATACATCTTGTTATCTATGCTTATATCAGGACCAAAACAACTGGGTAATGATATTGAGGTTTATTGAGCTCCATTGATCTAATATTTCAAATTATTGTGGGATTCATGTGTTACATTGTATGATTCTTACAAAAAGGAAGCTTTCACTTTGAGATCCATGTTCTATGAGATGATAAATGACATCCCTGCTTATGGAAATTTGTCAGGATATATAATTAAATGAACTCATGGGTGTCCCATTTTCAAACAAGGTACACAATCAATTAGGATGAAACATTCATCGATAACTGTGTTTCTAGGACATCACAAATTTCTACCTAGATGACATAATTACCGAACTTGGATGACATCATTCGATGGATGTTCAGAAGAACATACACCATAGTCTCCACTAACAGGCGATCAATTTTTTGATCAAGTTAAAAATGTGGACACTACTTTTGGTAAACTGGATTCGAAAAACCTTAGGAAAATATGTTGGAAAAAGAGATCAGTTTTTTTGAATTATAATATTGGAATTGTATGTATGTCAGATATTTTATTAATGTTATGCATGTAGAAAAAAATGTATTTGATAGTGTCATCGGCACGTTTCTAAATTCACCTAGAAAAACAAAAGATTCAATTAAGGCTAGGTTGGACATGGTTGAGATGGGAATATGAGAAGAATTGGCGCCAGTGAAGGGTGAAAAACGAACATTTCTTCATCCTACTGCATACACTCTTTCTAGGAAGGAGAGATATCAGTTTTGAAACTTCTTGGATGATGTAAAGGTTCTAGAGGGGTATTTGTCAAATACCAGGAACCTCGTGCCAATGAGCGACTTGAAGTTAAAAGGTCTTAAATCACATGTCTGCCATGTTTTGATGCAAGATCTCATTCTTATTTCTTTATGTTGCATTTTACCCAAGAATTTCCACCATATATTAACGAAAATGTGTTTATTCTTCAAAGCTATATACGGAAAAGTAATAGACCCAGTGAAATTGCCAACTATGGAAATAGAAATTTCCCTCATATTATGTGAATTAAAAATGTTCTTCCCACCTTTATTTTTTGATATGATGGTTCATTTGATGGTCCAATTGGTGAGATAGATTCAACTAAGTGGTCTTGTACATTACAGATGGATGTACCCCATTGAACGGTATATGAAGATTTTTAAAGGTTGTGTCAAAAATCGAAGTCGGCCAAAGGGTTGTATTGCAGAGAGATATATTGTTGAGGAATCCATTGAATTCTGTAACAAATACCTATCTAGTGTGGAAAGAATAGGCCTACCGAAATCGGGTCACACTGGGTGGCTTGAGGGTGAAGGAATTTCTGGAAGATAGGTTGTCATAATCAATATTATAGATCGGTATCAGGCCCACCTTTATGTTTTTCATAATAGTTTAGACTTTGACCCATATGTTGAAACCCACAAATAAATTAATAGGCATTTTAATCCATCTAGGGATGAAAATGGATATCAGATACACATAATAGACAGTTTATAGGACGGTTTTGGGACCATATTTTTAAAAAGTCAGATAAAAATCCAGAGTCAATTTCAGAATGACTTCGATGGCTAGTCGGGGGACCAAGTGTGTATTTATTATCTTGGAATGATTATGTAGTTAATGGTAAGACATTTTATACTTATGAACATGATGAAGATTGTTCCATGCAGAATAGTTGGGTTACACTTGTGGTTGAAGTGATGCATGTTTCTGGTGCTAAGGAAAAAATCCAATTCGTGTGAATATGTCATACTTTGGCATCATCAAACAAATATTGGAGTTGGATTATACGGAATTCCAAGTTCCTATTTTTCAATTAAAGTGGATTTATAATAGGATTTCTATTAAAATAGATGAATTGGGAGTCGGGAAAGTTGATTTCAGTAAGGAAGGGTAGAAAGATGAACCATTTATAATGGCATCATAGGCAGTGTAATTATTTTATGTTCCAGATCCCGCAAACCTAAACTAGTCAATTGTTCAGTTATCCACCAAAAAAATGGAAGGGTCAGATGAAAATTCAACCGAGGATGACCCTTTCATTGGGACTTCGCAATAATTTCACAGTGGTCCCAATGTAGACAACGTTTTGTATGTCGGAGGAGACCACAATGAAGGGATATGGATAGTCGATAGAGGGGTAAAGTCCCTTCAGACTTTAAAAAAAGAGAGTTCAATAATCAGGTTATTTTTTTATTGTAATATAGATTGTGTTACATTATGTTATTATCTATTCGCTGCTGCTTTTGTGTGATCTAAATTAAATGTTAAACCACTTCTATAGATAATGACTTCTGCACCTGCTGATGCACCCAATCCCGAGACACAATAGGTTTATCAACCTATTGCAGCTGGTCCCACTAATGAGGTACAATAGGTCTCTCAACCTATTGCATCTGGTCCCACTGCTTTGGTACAACAGGTTTCTCAACCTGTTGCCGTTGGTCCCACTACTGAGGTACAACAAGTTTCTGAACCTATTGTTGCTTGTCCCAATGCCGATGATAGTGCTTTAGAGGAACATAATGATGATGTAGAAACTGAGGAAATGGTAGGCAATGAAACCCCGAAAAAAAATCGGTGCACAGTAGTCTGACAGTTTTATCCAAAATCAGTAAGGCAAAAGAAAAAGGCATCGAATATGAGGGGGGATGGAATAACTGAGGCCACCATGTAAACCCTAACAAAGCCATGTTTAGTATCTAAATTGGAATCTTCACTCAGAAACGTTTGCCGATCGATGTAGAGGCATGGCACCATGTTGTTAGCGAGATGAAAACATTAATGTGGGAAGATATTACGATAACCTTATGATAACATTTATTTAATTTATTAAAATAAAATAAAATAAAATACATAAATATTGACTAAATCATCATCATCTCTAGCAGAGTACATTTATAGTAGATGTCTCACACCAAGAATATCTATTAAGACTGGCAGGAAGGGTTAATAGAGGCTTTCACAGTATTTTAACGAAATTTCATAAGAAAGATGATGAAGGGAAAATCAAGCCACACCCACCTCCTCTTTATGCACACTTGATATCCCATGGAGCGTGGGATGCTTTTTGCAACAGTCGTGCGGAGCAGACTTTTTAGGTACATTGTGTTTCGTAACATGTTGTTTAATGTTGCTTGTATTCATCACTTTGATTGACAGTTTTTTATTTATGAAACAACAACTGAGTGCTAGAAATAAAGAACGGGCAACAAAACCAGCGTACCCCTATCGTAAATCAAGGTTGGGGTATGCTTAAATTGAAAAAAAATTGGTATGTATTTTAAAAGTACTTTAATACTTTTATGTGACATAAAACAACACTGTAACCATGTTTCTCGGTTTATATGCAGATTGATAAATCAAAATCCCAAGCCACTTCCATCCCACTCCATGTTCTATAGAAGGACGATCGTGTTAATTAAGAGGGTAAACTGGTAGATGAAAACACAAAAAAAGTGTGGAAAACATGTGTAAGTATGACATAATATAAACTTGTTTTGATTTAAACCACTATTACATAATGATGATTACTTATTTAACCATATTTTCTATTTGACATAGTCACAGTAATCAACAGCACCCACACCAGATGCAGACATACTTTCAGTGGCCTTGAAACAGCCAGAACAGTATGGCCGTGTTAGAGGTGCGGGTTTTGGGGTGACACCCAAGACATATTTTCAGAAAAAAAAGATGATGAAAAAACTAAAGAAATGAAACTGATGAGAGATAAACTAGATACCCTTTGAGAAAAATTCCAAAGTCAGGGAGAGTTTCTAGAAACTTTGAGGGGGGAGAGGTGAAGAGAAGAAAAAACTCAAGAACAACCCACGTGATATGTTCCTACCCCACCCCCACTATCTTTGAGGTGAGCCATTCCCCTCAAAAACTAGACATAAAATAGGTAATACATATTCTAATATTTTTTTCTGTGAAATTTGAATCACACAGACACTAATACCTTTCTTGTAATAATATTATATAGGGTGAAAATAACTGTGATTTATATCTTTCAACTCCCACCCATCGCCTTGTAGCGAGGGCTACAATGTTCAATATGCAGAATAACATGCTACACTCTAGACCACTTCCAACCAGTCATGTCAAAGTCCCAATTAACATAGCTCATGATACAAGTTCCAATCTACCCTTGCCAAATTATGATGATGACATTCATATGGTGGAAAATGTTGTTGGAACATTCATTGCATGGCCGTCGAATCTTGTAAAAAACATGTCGACCATGAGGTATTCATTTCCAATTAAATTTTCAAGTAGAACCATTAAAATTTAATTAGAAAATGTCTGAACTAATGAATTTTATTATAGAAGAACAAAATGAAAAATATAAAATGAAAGAGAGGATCAAAAGGATCAACCAGCCAATCAAAATGATCTACTGAGAGCACCTTCACACCGCCCATTCTATATCCACATTTAATATCATTGCCGGCTCACATGGATATGAAAGTGAAAGGCGGTAATAATCAAAAAAAAAATTGTGAAAAAGATATGTATGGAGAGAAAACATTAGATTTAGTTAGTGATGATGTTGTAGCTAAAATCATTACATACGACTGGCTAGGCTCCTTAGTTATAAATGTATACATGAGGTATGTTTTCATGATTTGATTTTATAGAAGCTGATATACTATAATAATTATGGATAAATACATTTCATATTTTTCAAAGGCATATATATATAAAACAATTGAAGGGATTTTCCCATGAACACAAATTTGGACTCAATAGTCCTCACACCATGTCTACACAACAAAGATAAATTGATTTTGATTTTCAGGATGAATTAATTTCAAACCTACTCAGAATCTTTCAATGTAAAATTATGAATGACATGATCTTTTTAATACCAATGTTGTAGGGGTAAAACTCTACATTTTAATCATATCAATTATATTTTCATTTCTATCATTACTTATTCCTCTTTGTGTTTTTAGGCAGCATTGGATGCTCATTACTGTCAATTTGGATACTCCAAAGATTTATTTTTTGGATTCAGTGCATATATATCCAATAAACCGACCACATATGATGGAGATTTTCAATTTTTAATACATAAGATCCATCATTTTATAACTACATATATAGTAATATAATTTATATTATCTTTTAATTAGGATTATGTTATGTTAGGGCGGTGCATGAATATCATCTAAAGATAGGAATGAATCCAAGGCCTAAGGATGACAAGGTGCACGAGATCTATAAATGGGGAAGTATCAGGGTATATATAATTATATTTCACTATCCAAATACATATAAAAATAAGTTACTTATTTTTCTAAATGTTTTTGCAGTGTCCAAAACAAACAAACAGAAAGGACTGCGCCTATTATGTTTGTAAATTTATGAAAGAGATCATATTTTGGGAACAAACTAGCATCCTTGAAGAGGTATTTCTGAAAATAATTACAAGTTCATTTTAAATAATTATTAATCCTTTGTGTATTTATATTTTTTCAGTACTACTTTGACTGTTGCAAAAAATCATATTCACAAGATGATATTGTGTTTAGAAATGAATGGGCAGCGTACCTGATGGAAGAATGTAAAGAAATAGGACAATGAAGTTGAATACCTACTACTTATGTTATCTTTATATGATCATTTATAACTCCATTGTTTAGATTTATTGAGCATCTATGATCACCCTTTCTTATGTTTCATATCCTTAGATTATGAATAATGTTTTTAGAGATGATTTGAGTTTCTAGTAAAGAATAACTTAATGAGAGACTCTTATGAACTACTGACATACAGAATACCGATCAAACACATGTGGATTATTTTAATACATTAGGAAAACGATCCATGAGTCATTTTCGACATGTAAGAATCAACGACGCCTCAATCGGACGCACGGTGTGACCGGTATGGCTAAAAGTGTCTGATATCAGTTTTAAATTGACATTAACATTAGAAAATAACACAAGTGACATACGGAAAACCAAGAAAACGTGTTCGTATTGTTTTGATACTTTAGGAAAATGATCCATGAGTCATTTGTGACGTGTATGAATCAACCTCACCTCAATCCGACACACGGTGTGAACAGTATGTGTAAAAGTGTCTGATATCCATTTGAAATTGACATTGACATTAGAAAACAACATAAGTGACATACAGAAAACCATGAAAACGTGTTCGAGTTGTATTTATACTTTAAGAAAACGATCCATGAGTCATTTTTGACCTGTATGAATTGACCGCACCTCAAATCTGACGCACTGTGTGACCGGTATGGATAAAAGTGTCTGATATCAGTTTCAAATTGACATTATCTTTAGAAGACAACACAAATGACATAAGGAAGACCTAGTAAACATGTTATAATTGTTTTGATACTTTAGGAAAACGATCAATGAGTCATTTGGGATGTGTAAGGATTGACCGCATCTCAATCAGACACACAGTTTGACTGTTATGGATAAAAGTGTCTGATATCAGTTTGAAATTGACATTAACTTTAGAAAACAACACAAGTGACATAAGACAATCCAAGAAAACACGTTCAGATTGTTTTGATATAGAAGTAAAATTATCCATGGGTCATTTGTGATGTGTATGAACCAACCGTACCTCAATTCGACACACGGTGTGCCCAGTATGGCTAAAAGTGTCTGATATCAGTTTGAAATTGACATTAACTATAGAAAACAACACAAGTGACATACGGAAAACTGAGAAAACACGTTCAGATTGTTTTTATACTTTAGGAAAACGATACATGAGTCATTTTTGATGTGTAGGAATCAACCGCACCTCAATTTGACCCACGGTGTGACCAGTATGGCTAAAAGTGTATGATATGAGTTTGAAATTTACATTAACATTAAGATACAACACAAGTAGCATATGAAAAACTAAGAAAAAACATTAGGATTATTTTTATACTTTAGGAAAATGATGCATGAGTCATTTGGGACGTGAAAAATCAACCGTACCTCAATCCGACGCACGGTGTGACCGGTATGGCTCAAAGTGTTTGATATCAGTTTGAAATTGACATTAACTTTAGAAAACAACACAAGTGATTTATGGAAAACTGAGAAAACTTGTTCTAATTGTTTTGATACTTTATGAAAACAATCCATGGGTCATTTGTGACGTGTATGAATCAACCACACCACAATCTGATGCACAGTGTGACTGGTATGGATAAAAGTATTTGATATCAGTTCAAATTGACATTAACTTTAGAAAACAACACAAGTGACATACGAAAAACAAAAAAAATGCATTAGGATTGTTTTGATAATATAGGAAAATGATCCATGAGTCATTTGTGACGTTTACGAATCAATAGAACCTGGATATGATGCACGGTGTGACCGGAATGGCTAAAATTGTCTGATATCATTTTTCAATTGGCATTGACATTAGAAAACAACACAAGTGACATGCGGAAAACCAAGAAAATGCTTTCGTATTGATTTTATACTTTAGGAAAATGATCCATGAGTCATATTTGAGATGTAAAAATCAACCACACTTCAATCCAACGCATGGTGTGACAGGTATGGCTAAAATTTTCTGATATCAGTTTGAAATTGACATTTTCTTTAGAAAACAACACAAGTGACATAAGGAAAACCGAGCAAATGCATTCGAATTGTTTGGATACAATAGTAAAATTATCCATGAGTCATTTCTGATGTGTAAAAATTGAATTCACCTCAATCCGATGCACGGTGTGACCAATATGGCTATAAGTGTCCGATATCAGTTTGAAATTCACATTAACTTTAGAAAACAACACAAGTGACATAAGAAAAACCGAGAAAATTAATTCTGATTGTTTTGATACACTAGTAAAATGATCCATGAGTCATTCATGATGTGTAAGAATCAACCTCACCTCAATCCGACACACGGTGTGACTAGTATGGCTAAAAGTGTCTGATATCAGTTTCAAATTGGCATTAACTTTAGAAAACCACACATGTGACATACAAATAACTGAGAAAACACGTTTGTATCATTTTTATACTTTAGGAAAATGATCCATGAGTCATTTTTATGTTTAAGAATCAACCTTACCTAAATCTGACACACGGTGTGACCGGTATGGCTAAAAGTTTATGATATCAGTTTGAAATTGATATTAACTTTAGAAAACAACACAATTGACATACAGAAAACTAGGAAAATGCATTCATATTGTTTTGATACTTTATTAAAATGATCCATGAGTCATTTTTGATGTGTATGAATCAACTTCACCTCAATACGTTGCACGGTGTGACCGATATGGCAAAAAGTGTCTGATATCAGTATGAAATTGACATTAACTTTATAAAACAACACAAGTGACATACGGAAAACCGAAAAAAGGCATTAGGATTGTTTTGATACATTAGGAAAATGATCCATGAGTCATTTTTGATGTGTATGAATCGAACAAACCTCAATCTGATTCACGATGTGACCGGTATGGCAAAAATTGTCTGATATCAGTTTGAAATGGTCATTTACTTTAGAAAACAACACAAGTCGACATACGAAAAACTGAGCAAAAACATTCGGATTGTATTGATACTTTAAGAAAATGATCCATGAGTCATTTTTTATGTGTAAGAATTGACCTCACCTCAATCCTATGCATGGTGTGACCGGTATGTCTAAAAGTGTCTGATATCAGTTTGAAATTGTCATTAACTATAAAAAAACACAAGTGACATATGAAAAACTGAGCAAATGTGTTCTGATTATTTTGATACTTTAGGAAAACTATCCATGAGTCATTTTTGATGTGTAAAAATCAACCTTACCTCAATACGACACACGGTGTGACCAGTATGGCTAAAAGTTACAGATATTAGTTTAAAATTGACATAAACATTATAAAACAACACTACTAACATATGAAATGCTGAGAAAACGTGTTTTGATTGTTTTGATAATTTAGGAAAATGATCCACGAGTCATTTTTGATGTGTATGAATCAACTACACCTCAATTCGAAGTACAGTGAGACCGGTATGGCTAAAAGTGTATGATATCAGTTTCAAATTGACATAAACTTTAGAAAACAACAATACTGACATACGGAATATCAATAAAATGTGTTTATATTGGTTTGACACTTTAGGAAAACGATCCATGAGTCTTTTTTGATGTGTACAAATCAACTGCACCTCAATTTGTTGCACAGTGTGACCGGTATGGCTAAAAGTGTCGGATATCTTTTTGAAATTGTCATTAACTTTAGAAAACAACAAAAGTGACTTATGAAAAACTGAGCAAACACATTTGGATTGGTTTGATAAATTAGGAAAATGATCCATTAGTCATTTTTGATGTGTACGAATCAACCGCAACTCAATCCTACCCATAGTGTGACCGGTATGGCTAAAAGTGTATGATTTCTATTTGAAATTGTCATTAACTTTAGAAAACAACACAAGTGACATATGAAAAATCAAGAAAACACATTCGGATTGTTTTGATAATATAGGAAAATGATCCATGAGTCATTTTTGATGTTTACGAATCAACCACACCTCAATCCGATGCACGGTGGGACCGGTATGGCTAAAAGTGTCTGATATCAGTTTCAAATTGACATAAACATTAGAAAACAACACTACTGACATATTAAATACCAAGAAAATGTGTTTGTATTGTTTTGATACTTCGGGAAAATGATCCTTGAGTCATTTCTGATGTGTACGAATCACCTTCACCTCAATCCGACACATGGAGGGACCGGTATGGAAGAAAGTGTTTGATTTTAGTTTGAAATTGACATTTTCTTTAGAAAACAACAGAAGTGACATATGTAAAATCGAGAAAACGCATTCGTATTGTTTTGATACACTAGGAAAATGATCTATATGTCATTTTTGACATTTACAAATCAACCTCACCTCAATCCGACACACTTTGTGACCGGTACGGCTAACAGTTTCTGATATCAGTTTGAAATTGACATTAAACTTAGAAAACAACAAAAGTTACACAAGATAAACCTATCAAATGCATTCAGATTGTTTTTAAACATTAGTAAAATGATCCATGAGTCATTTTTGAGGTTTAAAAATTGACTACAGCTCAATCTGACGCACGGTGTGACCTGTATGGCTTAAAGTGTCTGATATTAGTTTGAAATTGACATTAAATTTAGAAAACAACACAAGTGGCATACGACAAGTGGATAAAACGCATTCGTATTGTTTTTATAATATAGGAAAATGATCCATGAGTCATTTGTGATTATAGGAATCAATATCACCTCAATCTGATGCACGGTGTGACCGATATTAGTAAAAGTGTCTGATATCTGTTTCAAATTGACATTAACTTTAGGAACAACAAAAGTGATATACGGAATACAGAGAAAAAAAGTTTGGATTGTTTTTATATTTTTGGAAAATGATCCATGAGTCATTTTTGACGTGTACGAATCAACCTCACCTCAATATGACACATGGTGTGATAGGTATGGCTAAAAGTATTTGATATCAGTTTTAAATTGACATTAACTTTAGAAAACAAACAAGTGACATACGGAATATTGAGAAAATGAATTAGGATTGTTTTGATACTTTTGGAAAATGATCCATGAGTCATTTTTGATGTGTACGAATCAACCACACTTCAATCCGACGCATGGTGTGACCGGTATGGATAAAATTGTCTGATATGAGTTTGAAATTGAAAATAACTTTAGAAAACAACACAAGTGACATAAGGAATAATGAAAAATGCGTTCGGATTGTTTTTATACTTTAGTAAAATGATCCATGAGTCATTTTCGAGGTTTAATAATCAACTGCACCTCAATCCAATGCACAGTGTGACCGTTATGGCTAAAAGTGTCTGATATCAATTTGAAATTGATATTAACTTTAGAAAACAACACAAGTGACATACGAAAAACTGAGCAAAAACATTCGGATTATTTTGGTACTTTTGGATAATGATCCATGATTCATTTTTGACGTGTACGAATTGACCACACCTCAATACAATGCACAGTGTGACCAGTATGGCTAAAAGTGTCTGATATCATTATGAAATTGACTTTATCTTTAGAAAACAACACGAGTGACATAAGGAAAACCAATCAAACACATTCTAATTGTTTTGATACTTTAGGAAAATGATCCATGAGTCATTTTTGATGTGTAAAAATTGACCTCACCTAAATCCAATGCACGTTGTGACCGGTATGGCTAAAAGTGTCTGATATCTATTTGAAATTTACATTAACTTTAAAAAACAACAAAAGTGACATACGAAAAACCAAGTAAACACATTGGGATTGTTTTGAAACATTATGAAAATGATCTATGATTCGTATTTTATGTCTACAAATAAACCGCACATCAATACAACACATGGTGTGACTGGTATGGATAAAAGTGTCTGATATCAGTTTGAAATTGACATTAACTTTAGAAAACAACAGAAGTGACATACAGAAAACCATGAAAACACGTTCTGATTGTTTTCATTATTTATGATAATGATCCCTACATCATTTTTCACATGTACGAATCAACCATACCTCAATCCGACACACGGTGTGACCAGTATGGATAAAAGTGTCTGATATCAGTTTGAAATTGACATTAACTTTAGAAAACAACAAAAGTTACATGTGGAAAATTAAGCAAATGCATTCGGATTGTTTTGATACTTTAGGAAAATGATCCATGAGTCATTTTAGATTTGTATGAATTAACCTCACCTCTATATGATGCACTGTGTGACCGATATGGCTAAAAGTGTCTGATATCAGTTTGAAATTGACATTAACATTAGAAAACAACACATGTGACATATGGAAAACCGAGAAAACGCATTCGGATTTCTTTGATACTTTAAGAAAAATGATCCATGAGTCATTTATGATGTGTAATAATCGACCACACCTCAATCCGATGCATGGTGTGACTGGTATGGATAAAAGTGTCTGATATTAGTTTGAAATTGACATTAACTTTAGAAAACAACACAAGTGATATATGGAAAACCAAGAAAATCCATTCAGATTTTTTTATAATTTATGAGAATGATCCATGAGTCATTTTTGATGTGTACGAATTGACCTCACCTCAATCTATGCATGGTGTGACCGGTATGGATAAAAGTGTCTGATATCAGTTTGAAATTGACATTAACTATAAAAAACAACACAAGTGACATACGGGAAACAGATCAAATGCGTTCAGATGGTTTTAATACTTTAGGAAAGCTATCCATGAGTCATTTTTGACGTGTAAAAATCAACCTCACCTCAATCCGACACACGGTACGATCGGTATGGAAAAAAGTCTCTGATATTAGATTCAAATTAACATAAACTTTATAAAACAACAATAATGAAATAAGGAATACAGAGAAAACACATTCTGATTGTTTTGATACTTTAGGACAACGATCCATGATTCATTTGTGATGTGAAAAAATCAACCACACCTTAGTCCGAAGAACAGTGAGACTGGTATGTCTAAAAGTGTTTGATATCATCTTCAAATTGACATAAACATTAGAAAACAACACTACTGACATACAGAATACTGAGAAAACGCATTCGGATTGTTTTTATAATTTAGGAAAATGATCCATGAGTCATTTGTGACGTGTAAGAATCAACCAAACTTCAATATGATTACCATTGTGACTGGTATGGCTAAAATTGTTGGATATCTGTTTGAAATTGAAGTTAACTTTAGAAAACAACACAAGTTACATATGAAAAACTAAGAAAATGAGTTTGGATTGTATTGATACCTTAGGAAAATTATCCATTAGTAATTTGTGACATGTAAGAATCATCCGCACCTCAATTTGATGCACAGTGTGAGTGGTATGACTAAAAGTGTCTGATATTAGTTTGAAATTGACATTAACTTTAGAAAGTAACACAAGTGACATATGGAAAACCGAGAAAATGCATTCAGATTGTTTTGATACTTTAGTAAAATGATCCCTGAGTCATTTGTGACGTGTAATAATCATCCGCACCTCAATCCGATGCATAGTGGGACCGGTATGGATAAAAGTGTCTGATATCATTTTCAAATTGACATAACCTTTAGAAAACAACATTACTGACAAACGTAATACTAAGAAAACATGTTCGGATTGATCTAATACTTTAGGAAAAGGATCTATGAGTCATTCGTGATGTGTAAGAATTAACTGCACCTCAATCCGACACACAATGTGACCGGTATAGATAAAAGTGTTTGATATCAGTTTGAAATTGATATTTTCTTTAGGAAACAACACAAGTGACATATGGAAAACTAAGAAAACGCATTCAGATTGTTTTGATACTTTAGGAATACGATCCATGTTTCATTTTTGACATTTAAAAATTGACCGAACCTCAATCCGATGCACGATGTGACTGGTATGGCTAAAAGTTTCAGTTATCTATTTGAAATTGACATTAACCTTAGAAAACAACATAAGTGACATACGGTAAACCGATAAAATGCATTCGGTCTGTTTTGAAACTTTATTAAAATGATAAATGAGTCATTTTTGTTTTGTACGAATCAACAGAACCTTAATCAGATGCATGGTGTGACCGATATGGCTAAAAGTGTCGGATATCAGTTTGAAATTGACATTAAATTTAGAAAACAACAAAAGTGACATACGAAAAATGGAGCAAACGCATTCAGATTGTTTTTATAATCTAGGAAAATTATCAATGAGTCATTTGTGAAGTGTAGGAATCAACCACACCACAATCCGACATACGGTGTGATTGGTATTGCTAAAAGTGTCTCATATCAGTTTCAAATTGACATTAACTTTAGGAAACCACACATGTGATATACGGAATACTGAGAAAACCCATTCGGATTGTTCTGATATTTTTGAAAATGATCCATGAGTCATTTTTGATGTGTACGAATCAACCTCACCTCAATCCAATGCACGGTGTGACCGGTATGGCTAGAAGTGTCTGATATCAGTTTCAAATTGATATTAGCTTTAGAAAACAACACATGTGACATACAGAATACTAAGAAAACACATTCATATTATTTTAATCCTTTAGGAAAATGATACATGAGTCATTTTTGACGTGTACGAATCAACCACACTTCAATCCAATGCACGGTGTGACCAATATAGAAAAAGTGTCTGATATGAGTTTTAAATTGACATTAACATTAGAAAACAACACAAGTGACATAAATAAAACCAAGAAAAGGTGTTTAGATTGTTTTGATACATTAGGAAAATGATCCACGAGTCATTTTTGATTTGTGTGAATCGACCACACCTAAATCTAATGCACGATGTGACCGGTATAGCTAAAAGTGTCTGATATCAGTTTGAAATTGACATTAACTTTAGAAAACAACACAATTGACATATGATAAACCAAGAAAAATTGTTCGTATTATATTGATACTTTAGGACAATGATCCATGAGTCATTTTTGATGTGTAAAAATCAAACACACCTCAATCTGACGCACGGTGTGACCTGTATGGATAAATGTGTCTGATATCAGTTTCAAATTGACATTAACTTTAGAAAACAACACAAGTGACATATGGAAAACTGATCAAACACATTCATATTGTTTTGATACATTAGGACAATGATCCATGAGTCATTTGTGACATTTATGAATCAACCAAACCTCAATCCGATGCACGGTGTGACCGGTATGGCTAAAAGTGTCTGATATCAGTTTCAAATAGACATAATATTTAGAAAACAATACTATTGATATATGGAATACCTAGAAAATACATTTGTATTGTTTTGATACTTTAGGAAAACAATCCATGAGTCATTTTTAATGTGTACAAATCAGCCTCACCTCAATCCGACGCACGGTGTGACTGGTATGGCTAAAAGTGTCTGATATCAGTTTGAAATTGATATTAAATTTAGAAAACAACACAAGTGACATACGAAAAACTGATAAAACGCATTCAGATTATTTTGATTCTTTAGGACAACAATCCATGAGTCATTTTTGATGTGTAAGAATCAACTGCACCTCAATACGATGCACAGTGTGACCGGTATGGCTAAAAGTGTCCGATATCAGTTTCAAATTGAAATTAATTTTAGAAAACAACCCAAGTAACATAAGAAAAACCGAGAAAAAGATTTTTTATTGTTTTGATAATTTAGGGAAACGATCCATGAGTCATTTTTGATGTTTAAGAATCAACCGTACCTCAATATGACCCACAGTGTGACTCGTATGGATAAAAGTGTCTGATATCAGTTTCAAATTGACATTAACTTTATAAAACAACACAATTGACAGACGACAAACCAAGAAAACATGTTCGTATTCTTTTGATACTTTAGTAAAAGGATCCATGAGTCCTTTGTGACGTTTAAGAATCAACCACACCTCAATCTGACTCATGGTGTGACCAGTATGGATAAAAGTGTCTGATATCATTTTCAGATTGACTTTAACTTTAAAAAACAACAGAAGTGGCATACATCAAAACGAGAAAATGTGTTACGATTGTTTTGATACTTTAGGACAATGATCCATGAGTCATTTTTGATGTGTACAAATCAACCTCTCCTAAATCCGATGCATGGTGTGATTGGTAATTATTTTAATTAGATAAAGAATTAGTATTTATTAAATGAGATAAATCATCCAAAAACAAATTGATTTTACATTATTCCCTATAATTATTATTAGAATGAAAACATTTGAGTTTATCATTTCCATATTTTAGTTTCACATTTCTGTATTGATGTATTCTTTCATATTAAAGTTTTAATTTATTTCATTATTGTATTACTAACAGAACATTTTGTTTCTTATACAGGTGAATTTTTTTCCTTGAGTTCAGATTATTTGCTCGGCAACAAACACCGTGGATGAAAATTTTTGAGAGAGGATCCTGAATATCAAAGGATGAAACATTAATTTTTATAACTGTTGTTGGATAATTGTAATTGTAACCATTTAAAACATTATTAGAAATGTATATAGCAGTGTGTTTTTTGTATTCATAATGTTAAGTAAATGTATATAGAATTTTTTGTCAAATTATTGTGTTCACTTTGTCGTCTTTTGGTACTTGGTTCGTGTGTAGGTTCTATTTTTTGCAGGTGTGCATGTGTGTAGGTGTTGGTTGTGCAGGTGGAGGGGAAGGTACCTTTATCAGCGCTTTTTTGAGTGCTGATAAAGGATTCCATTAATAGCGCTAAAAGAGCTCTGATAAAGGGCCCTATTATCAGCTCTCAAGATAGCGCTTATAAAGGAACCCCTTTATCAGTGCTAGAAAATCTATATTAATGCTATCATATCTAGGGTGTCCCTTTATTAGATCTCCAAAAAGTGCTGATAAAGGCCACCTTTAGAAGCGCTAAAAAAAAGAGCTGATAAAGGGGGTCCTTTATCAGCACTTTTTTAGCACTGATAAAGGTGGCCTTTATCAGCGATTTTTGGAGCACTGATAAAGGGGACCCCCCTTTATCTATGATGACATTAACATCACTTTTCTAGCACTATTAATGTTGGTTTCAGTGCTGATAAAAGGAAAATTTGTAGTAGTGAATGATAGGAAAAAAAGGGAAAAAAAGAAACAAATCAAGGAAGTTGACATAAACAACGTGAAGTAGGGGAATAAATATTTCAATAGTGACAACTAACTCACATTCAAGGAAACTGAATTCCATTGAGAATGGTGAATAGAGTAACAATACTAGAAATGGATGTTTCAGTGTTGCATACTAGACTCCAACACCTAGAGAAATGAGACAATTTTTCATTCTAGTGGATAAACATCAAAATTTGGTAATTGAAGATAGATATGTATTGGTTGATGTCGAACCGGTTAGAGAATTCAAGTCAAGGTGATGAAAAGGGGAGGGTGAAATTTTTAAGGATAGGGAATGTAAACTAGAACTTGAAAATGAAGATAATAGACCAAGGTATGTGACTGAGTTGGATGATATGGAGACTTGGGCTACTAAAAAGGTGGGGAATCATGCGTTATCCAAATAAGTAAAGGAAAAAGTGGAGGTTCTAGTACCTTCGAGTCCTAAGTATTTGGATACCATACTGAACCAGCAAGCCATGTTCCAATGTGCATAGTAGGAACACATAACAGCCTTCACTATTTTGAAATAATATTAGGCCTATTTGGACCTGATGAAGTAATATGATATCGGCACTAGAAATATAGGAAGGGCGGAGTGGGATGAACATGGAAGGATGATTTTCCAACCACTAAAAAATGATGTATCTTTGGAGGGACAACTGAAGATGAAATTGTATTTATAACTGTGGTTTGAAACTACTATTGAATATGTTGTGTGGTTTCTAGGGCCTCCTCCAGAGCCTCCACCATGGATAATTATTTCATTGAGACATGTTTATTATAGTTTCCATAAATTCATTAAGTTTCCTCACCTTGAGGGTGAGGTGTATTTTCATGGGGTGGATATTGATAGGTATATGGGTAATAATTATGTGGGGTGGGGTAAATATGTAAATAGTCTATTAGTTTTTTAGTTTGGTAGTTTTTTAGGAATTTGGTGGGAGGGGGGTTGTATAGAAGGTTCCAGTAGAGTCCATAAATAACGGAGTTGTGGGATCTATGTGGGGGGGACCGATTGTATTTGGGAGTTACCAGCTGCTGCTAATCGGAGGGATAATCCACGACCTTGGGAGCGAATCCTTCCAAGGAATTCATCCTCATTCTTCTTCTTCATCAAATGTTGTTCTATAACTCTATCAGTTGTAATAGAAATATTCTACTCTCTCTCTCTCTCACTTGGATTCATATCAAGCACCTATTAGTAAGGTTCATCATAATCATATAATAAATTGTCATGTTTAAAATTGATGGGTATAGGGAGTTATCACATTTTATGATTTTTTTATATGTTTTTGATGTTGTTATTCATGTCTGTTGTGAATTATGAAAATATTGGACGTTGGGAGCAATGCTTGCATTGTCGTTGTTATATGTGATGGCCCTCACTTTGTTTTTGTGTGATAACACCATAAATAAAAGTTTAAATAATATAAATTTGACTAATAATTAGTTGTCCTTTGATATTTGGTTTGTGTGATAATATCCATGATAATATAATGAAGTAATGTGATAAAACCCCTGAATGAATTGAAGACGAAATGTGTTTTGTGATGTGTGATTTTACTTTTTGTGTTCCCCTACAAGGTTTGGAATCTTGTGCAAGGATAGCTATGGTCATCTAGGCTGTGTAGTGTGAGGGTAGTGATTTGGGTTGTTGTGATTGTAGCATAGTGGTTGTGGCACAATGGATCATTGTGGGGAGATAACTTGGCTAATGTGATGTGATGAAAATGGTGAATGTGTGGCACTATGATAGTGGGTATGTGAGTTGGGATAACTGTTTTGTGGCATGGTTGTGTTTGTTTCTTGGGTAGTGGTGGAATAAATTAATATGATGAATGGAATGAATAAATTAATGGGCTAATAATTGAATGTAATGGATGAAATTGATATATCATAAATGGATTGAATATAATTGAATGAGTTGTATAATGTAAAATGAAAAGGATAATGAATACAAGTGGCGGAACTTATAAGTTGAAAGTGTAAAATGTTATGTGGATTGTGTAGCGGTTGTGTGGTGTGTTTCATATAGTGGTGACAATAGTTGTGATGGTTTATGTGTGGTACATAGTGGTAATGTGGTGTATGCTAGTGTTATTGATGGTAACCCAAAGGTTGGGTATTGTGTGTTATCTATGTATCATGTATGTATATGTTATTTTATATGTGTCCCACCATAGTTGGATAACCGTACCAATGCTCAGAGATTTTGGGATTTGGGTGTTTTCCCTAATATCTAGGATGGTAGTAATATGGATGGTTGGTTACCCCCTCCCCACTCTTCCTTCAATAGTGATGTGTGGTCCTAGGTGTCTTGAGGAATAGATGTACTGTGTGGTCCCAAGTGTCCTTGGGATGAGATGTGATGTGTGGTCACATGTATCTTTGGGATAATATGTGATGTGAGGTCCTAGGTGTCTCCAGGATGAAATTTGACATGTGGTCGCATGTGTCTTTGGGGTGAGTTGTGAGGTGTAGTTCTAGGTGTCTTCGGGATGAAATGTGGTGTGATATGATGCAATGTGTGGCCAAGGTGTGTGAGGGCTTGTGTTGTGATGTGATTTGATGTGTGGTCCATGTGTTTGAGCATAAAATGTGATGTGATGTGTGACCCTGATGTGTTTGAGTGGGATGTGATATTTGTGAAAGGGATGATAGAATACGATGTTAAATGTTGGATAATGAGAGTATAAAATCAGTGGGGAAGAGGCAGTTGTACACCTTCCTTGTTATGATCTCATGTCTATATTATTATATTGGATGTGTGATTTAGTGAGTGATCTATAGTGAGGTTGATTTTGGTTATATGTGCTATATAGGTGATTGTTGGTTTTTTTGATTGTTCACTGGCACATTGGTATGCTCTTTTCACATGTGCACTTGAGGTCTTGGTAATGTCTTTACTGAGTATAACTATTATGCTCACCCTATGTATATTTTTTTTTCTAGTTTCCAGGAGGTGATTGGGGACCAAACTAGACATTACTTGCTAGGATGGAGTTGTTTTTGAGTGGTTTCCATAGATTTGTCTTTTTGGTATTTACTTTGGATATTTTTTTATGTATCAATTTTATTTACTCATGCATTATGGGATGATTTTTGGATTACCTTTATATTGTCTACTAGTGTTGGTTTCCGATTTTGTTTCCCATATCCTTATCTTGTTTCCTTTATAGTGGTTAATTTCTCCCATACTGTGAGATTTTTATACCCTCGGCGCTAGTTTCCAACTCGAGGCCTACTGGAGGTGGGACTTGAGGTCATTATCTCTCTCCCTCCATTGCAGAATCTTTAGTGGGAGGGGGTAATGACAGAGTGGTATAAAAATAAAATGGTTGAGTGATATTTCAATGTTTGGAGTTATTCACATTGAGGATTTCATGGGTTGGTAGGGCAGCAGTGGCAGTTGACCTTGGTGCATGATACAGGCTAGAGAGAACAACTAGGATACGAGGTTTTAGGGGGCCTTGTGATCAAGTTCATGAACTCCGATCTTGTTAAATGACCATGTGAGGTGGATATGTTTCCAGGGTAGATACCTAGGAATTGTATATTCATCATGATGACTTAAGTTCATGTTTGAAATGGGTGTCTTCAGAAAATAAAATGAATAAAATTAAATAATATTTGATAAAATTCCATGCTACTCGGCTTAGGATGTTCTCCCTATTTTTAGGAATCGATCTTGTTTTTCATACATGAGTTTCTTAGGTAGTTTAGGTTTATTAGGGTGATCCAATTTATTGTGGGAGTGTTGTACCGATGGAGGAGGATGAGGTATGACATCAGGTTTTGTGTGCCTTTTAACGGAAGAGTTTGACAATGTCTGGGGGGAGTGTGTCAGATCTAGAGAAACGGTGCTGGTTAGAGGAGGTTGAGATCACATTCGATATAATCCAAGAACGAGATAAGTTTTGAGTTCAATTGGAAATTATTCCTTTGTAAAGAGATTAATGTCAATGGTGGATGTTGTTTCTTTTTGATTGCAAGGATGCAGATGTGTAGTGGCCTAACTTTCATAGAGAGTTGCAGATAGAGTTTCTATCATCGATGATGAGGGTGGCCAAGAGGAAAGAGTCTTTGTCCCTTTAATATGGGATTTTGAGCATGTGGGATCTTGGTATTAGGTTCATGGACCTCCTTCACTTTTCTACAGATGTTTTCCCAAATGAGTATTCCAGAGTGTAATGTTTGGATGAGGCTTTGTGCCCTGTGATCAGGAATTTGGTCACACCATTTATGCTCTTGATATATCTAGAGGTGTAGAAGATGGATGAGGTTATCAAGACGATTATTTACTTTGGAGTTCGTAATTAGTATATTGTTTTAAGGATCATGGATTCTGGTAGTGGGGTATGAGAGTTCAGGCAGTCAGGGTTCTGTTCAGGGGGAATTGTTCACGATAGTTTCTTTCATGATTGTTAGGGACAAGTGGGTTCTGAGAATCTTTTGGGGGTTTTTTATTTTCATTCCATATCAATGGAGATATGGATACTATCAAGCTTAGTGTTTGACCTCTCAGAGATTTTAGTTTTAGATGGGTGTCCAGACCCCTTTTTAGAAGCAACAGTTTCTACTAAGACAATTTCTACAGCAAGGAACAAAGGTTGTTCAGCAGTCAAGAGTAGAAATAGTTGGAATAGGGAAGCCTCTTGATAGTCCCCTTCTACAGGGACTCAGTCCAGAGTGCAACCGTGGAGAAAAAAAATAGAGAGGTGGAGGATCTAGGAGTGTTCAGATGCACATGTGAGAGGCAGCAATGGCAGTAGAGCTGGGAGTTAATCAAGGTAAGATTATTTTATCGTCTACCATTGTGTGGGTGTTTTTTTATTCAAGAGTCTCACACACCTTTGTTTCTCATTCTTTGGATCTTATGTTGGGTCTGGTCATGGAGATGCTTTCAGTGCTCCTAGTGTTACCTGTTCTAGTTGGAGGATGGAATTCCTTGTTTGATGTTTGTCGAGAATGTAGACTGGTGATGGGGTAACACCAGTCAGTGGGATATGTCTCTTTATTGCAGATATAACCATATGATATTATCCTTGGTATAGAATGTATGTATTCTGTGCACATAGTCATCGACTACTTCCGTACAGGTGTTTCTTTTTTCTATGTGGATAGCTTGTGAGTGGCATTCTTTGGTGAGAAAGGTTATCAGGTGGATAGTACGAAATTGAAGCCTCTTTTTTCGCAGTTGGAAGAAAATTTCTATATAAGATCATGTTGGTTGTGTTCCCTGAATTATGGAGGACTTCTTGAATATTTTCTCAGAGCATGTTATGGAACCACCTCCTTGATGCTATGTCGAGTTTGGGATTGTGTTGCATCTTTGTGCATCTCTGATTTCAATGTATCCCTATCAGATGGCGCCCATAGAGTTTCATGAGTTGAGTTTGTAGGAGGATGATCTGATGTAGAGGGATTTTATCCAACCCAGTGTTCCACCATGAGGATCCCTATTATTTTTCACCATGAATGTGGTCAGTAGTTTGTGGTTTTGCACAGACTACTAGAGGTTGAATAAGGTAATGATCAAGAATCATTACCCCCTTCCAAGGATTGATGATCCATTTGACCAGTTGAGAGGATAATATTGGTTCTTGAAGATTGATCTTCAGTCTAGATACAACTAGTTGAGGGTGAGAGATAAGTATATTCACAAAGATATCTTCAGATGGAGGTATGGGCACTTTGAGTTTTGGGTTATGTTGTTTAGTGTTATAAACTCACCAGGCATGTTCATGGAACTTATGAACTCTATGTTCTATGAGTTCTTGGACCTGTTCGTCATTGTATTCATCGATGATATATTGGTTTACTCGAAGTTAGTGGAGGATCGTGAAGAGTATCTCAGAGCTGTTTTTTAGGTCCTTAGACACCACAAGCTTTATGTTATGTTGTCCAAGTGTGAGTTTTATATACGATATGTTCATTTTATTGGAAATGTGGTGTCATAGTATGGTGTGGAAGTGGACCAGTCAAAAGTTAAAGAGGTTTTTTCTTGCGTAGCACCTAAGAATGAGGCTGAGGTTCACAGTTTCCTTGGTCTTGCGTACTATTATAAGAGTTTTGTGCCAGATTTATCTCGATTTAAAGCCCTATTTATTGCATTGACTAGAAAGGACCAAGATTTTGTGTCGAAATATTAGTATCAAATAGCGTTCGTTTACCTGAAATAGAAGTCATTTAGTGCTCTAGTGCTTTAGTTTCCTAAGGAGGGTGTGTTTGAGGTTTTTTGTAATGCATCCTTGTTGGGATTAGGATGCATGTTAATAAAGTATAGGGTAATGATCTCTTATGGGTCTATGTTGTTACAACCCCACAAACATAACTTTTCCAATAATTATTTGTTGTTGAAAGCAGTTGTGTTCGCACTAACGTTAGGGAGGCATTACTTCATCATCTAGTGTTTTTTGGTTTTCATAGATCATAAGAGCCTAAGATTTGATTTTTCTCAATATGATATAAATATATTCTAGTAGAGGTGGATGTAACTTCTTCAGGATTATAATTTTGAGATCTCATAGACCCTAGGAAAGGGTAAAATAGTTACTGATGTGTTGAGTCAGAAGAGTCAAGAGGATGTTATTTTGGATTCTGTGGATGTTTGGAAATAAATGGATGAGCATGTAGTAAGGAATCATTACATTGGAGAGAGTAGTGGTTGAGATTTTATTTAATAGATGATCGCTGAGTTGTCTTTGATTCAAAAGGGGAAGGAGTATCAAGGGGGAGACCTAGAGGATGAGGTGATTCGTGATCTTTTTGGCCATGATGACACTCCCGATGGATGGTCAAAGGATGATAATAACCACATTTTATTCCATGGGTGGTTTTTTGTACCATAGTTGATTCGAGAGAGAATTTTCCATGAGTTTTTCTGCCCACCCTTGATGGTACATCCTGATGTGAAAAATATGAATCATGGATTGAGGATACAACATTGGAGGTCGATGATGAACCTTTCAGTAGTAGAGTTAATGGAAAGTTGTTTAGTCTTTCATTAGGTGAAAGTGGAACCTCATGTTTATTAAGGGTTGTTACAATAATTTTATGTTCCCAAGTGGAAATGGTAGGAAATACCATTGGATTTCATCACAAGGTTACCCTGAGTTCAGGGAGGTTGTGATGTAGTTTGGGTGTTAGTGGAATGTCTGATGAAACCAGCTCACTTTCTGGCGATCTGTGAGTTGAGTGTTGTTGATGTTTTGGCGAGGTAGAACATGGATGATGTGTTCATGAATAATGGGGCACCATGTAACATCATCTCTAATAGGGATCCTCATTTCAATTTGATCATATGTATGATATTGTTGCATTATTTTGGCTCAGAATTGTTACTTACAAATTATTTTCACCCTCAGACAGATGGGAAGATAGAGTGGATCATCCAGACGTTGAAAGATATGTTACTGGAAAGTGTCTTGTACTTTTTTGGACCTTTGTTATGACACCTTTATATGGTATAGTTTTTTTAAAAAATAAGAGATATCACTCATTCATTGGTATGGCTCCATTTGAGGCATTGTATGTGCAGCCATGTCATTCTTAATTGTTCTAGACAGAGGTTGGAGAGTCGGTATTTCTGGGTCTTGATGTAGGGATGAGCAAGAAAAAGAAGATCTTGTACGTTTTTAAGTCAATTAGGGTGGCATAATATCATCATAAGGCCTATGCTAATCATAGGTAGAGGCCCTTGGAGTGTGAGGATAGAGACCATGTGTTCTTGAGAGTGTCCCCTCAGCATGGGAAGTAGAGGTTTGGTAGGGGGAGTAAGCTTTCTCCTTGGTTTGTTGGACCCTTTGTGGTGTTGGTGTTTTTTGGTGAGATGTCATATTTTTTGGTGTTGACACTATAGTTGGAGTCGTTACATGATATCTTCCACATCTCTCATCTTCCTCGGTATCTTCATGATGACTTCCATGTAATTGATTGGGGAGAGTTGAATATCATGAACAATTCAACGTTCGTGGAATGGCTGGTATAGATCCAATATCTTCGAGAGAAGGTTCTACATGGACAAACCATACACATAGTTCATGTTATGTGGAGGCATGGTGGTCTGGGGGAGAGTACTTTGGAGTGAAATACATTGATGTGTGTCTATTACTCAGAGTTGTTTTGAGTTTCTCATTGACTTTTTTTCTTGTAATGTTATGTTTGGATCATTAAATTTTATTATATTTTATGCCTTTCTTGATTTTTGATGTGTGATAAAGTTCCAAAATATGAATAGAGGAGGACCTAATTCCTAATTGAGAAACATTAATAGTGATATCATTAAACCCATGTAGGTGAGTCAATGATTCCTAGAGCGAATATTATCTTGACCTGGAGGATGAAATTCCCACATTCATATGATCGGGGCCTTGCGTCTTGTTGGTTTGGGTTGTGTGGAGGTTAGATAGTTGTGTAGTGTTTATGTGAAAAAGTGGAAGCTGTGGTTGGTACAAGATGATGCAATGTTGTGCCCTATGAAAGGTTGTGGTGTGGTTGTGAAATATTCAGTGGCTAATTTTTTTGGTATGTTTTGATACTGGTATAATTTGATGTATGATGAGATAATTGAAAGGTATATCATTGTGTGGTTGTTCAAACACCTTTATTATAGGAATGAGTTTGTATTTTAATGGGAATGAACCATTTGAGAGGTATATAATGTAACAGTCTGTGTCTTCCCAGTCTGTTTTTCAGCTTCTGGTATTGGAGGTTCTTGGAGGATACCAAGAGAGGATCTGGACGATTTTGGCTATTAAATTTTTTAAGAATAGGGAATACACACCATGTAAAGTGTACATGACATGTAAAGTTGGTTAATGTCTTGTTGAGGGCGGTTCACGAGATTATACACAATGAGTAGATTTTAGGGGTTAATTAATAAAAAATGATGTGTTTTTCAATGATATCTAACCCTGACACTTACATAACATGTAATTGGATTACATGATGTGTAAATGGTGTACATGATGTGTAATTATCATATGAAATTCATCTTTAATTGTTGGATCACCTTAGGTTTTTCTCAAACCCTATGCCCTCACTCTCTTTCCAGGTAGGTGATTATTCTCTCCTAAGGCATTTTGGGATTCCTTTGATGGATATTGATATGTGAATTCCCATATTTGATTCTTTGGTTATTATCTTTGATCTATAGTGAGTTCTCTCCTCATTCTCATCTGTTTACATCCATTCTTCTTTGGAGTTCACTACAGTTGTGATATTTTGTTTTGGTTGTGTTTTTGGGTTGTGTTTTGACAACCTTTTGGTGTGGTGTTGGTTGATCTATGAGTTCCTTGTGTGGTGATGGTTTCTAGGTGCTTTATTATTTTACCTATAGTGAAAAGTGAGTTTGGAATGATTCCCTGATGTAGAGGATATTTATTCTCACCCTTTTTACATGCTACGTGTGGAAATTGCATGATTTTTCTTACCATTGGGTGGATAGTAAGGGTCTTTGTATTCATATAATAAATTTAAATGTCTAAAATTGATGAGTATGGGGAGTTATCACGTTCTTTGTTGTTTTTTATATGTTGTTGATGTTGTTATTCATTCATATTTCCAGTTCTAAAAATAGTGGCTATTGGGAACCTTTCTTTCACTATAATTGTTATATATGATTCCCCTTAATGTGTTGTTGTGTGATCACATCCTAAATAAAAGGTTAAAGATCATATATTTGACTAAAAATTGATTATCCATGGATATTTGGTCCATGTGATAATACCCATGCTAGTGCAATGTGATAAAACCCTTTAATAATTAGAATCCATAATGTGAGATGTGATGTGTGATTCTACTTTTTGTTGATGCAGAAACATCAGGAGTCGCAACGACAGAAAGAAAAAATTCATAGAAGATTAAAATGGAAAAAACAACAAAAGTAATTAGACATTGATATTTATGTGGTTCTCGAAATGATCCCTACGTCCCCGAAGAGGTAGAACTTTCACTATATATCGGGAGCACAATTACAAGGAGAGAATCGTTGTTTCTATGGCCTGAAACCCTAGTAAAAAATGGTCTCATAAGAAGGAAAACCAATATTCCAACAACAATCATAAATTATATTGTGCTACAGTGAAATGCAGTTGGATGTCTGCATCACTGTAGTGAAAGGTGGCCACCCAAGTCAAAAGTGCTATAGTGGCTGGTGGTTGGAAGTCCAAGGAGCTACAGTAATGTTCACTCCAAAGTACGACCTACTATAGTTCCATGTCAGTATCGATCGGTCATCTCTTCTATAATGGTCAGAGTTTCTATAGTACCCCATAATTAGGGTTGGGAGAATTCAACCCCTGGACCCCTGAACCAAGGCCACGTTCCCCCTGCAACCCCCAACAAGCTCACCACGAAGCTCAACCCGTGAAGGTTGTGGGCTGGGGCATAGTATGGGCTATAAGAATTCGACATAAACATCATCGAAAATGAATCAAGATACAATAATCCAACAATTGTGTTTCCCTATGTGGTTCGGGATGTCGTGTGACGATAGATGTTACCGGATGGGTTGTGTTGTGTGTAGAGAAGTGATGCAGTGGTTGGTTGGCATGGATAGGATGTGGGATGTTGTGGTTGTGGCATAATGTCTTGTTGTTGTGACATGGATTGGGTGATGTGATGAGATGAATATGGTGGATTTCTGGTGCTTTGATAGTGGTTATATGAGTTGATCCAGCAGTTCTACGGTGGGTTGTGTTAGTTTCTCTACATGTAATGGAATTAATTATGACTTTGAATGTACTGAATAAATGAATGGGATGATAATTGAATTTAATGGGTGAAATTGATATCTGATAAATCGTTTAAATATAATTGAATTAGTGTTAGAATGTAAAAAAAAATTCTAATGAATAAAATTGGTGGAACTTGTAAGTTGAAAGTGGAAAATGTTGTGTGGCTTGTGTTCTAATTGTGTGGTGTGTTGCATATAGTGGCATCAATAGTTGTGATGGTTGATGTGTGGTACATGGTGGTAATTTGGTGTATGCTAATGTTTTTGATATTAACCCATATTATGGTTATTGTGTTGTATTTATGTATCATATATGTTTATGTTATTTTATACCTGCCCCACCCAAGTTGGATAACCTTACCAACGCCCTGAGGTTTTTGGTTCTGGGTGATTTTCCCAACATCTAGGATGGTGGTAATACAGATGGATGGATACCCCATCTCCCATAATATTCCTTTAGCAATGATATGTGGTCCCAAGTGTCTTCAGGATGATATATGATGTGTGGTTCTAGGTGTCTTCAAGATGAGATGTGATGTGTGGTCCCATGTGTCTTCGGGATAAGATGTGATGTGCGGTCCCAAATGTCTTCGGGATGAGTTGTGATGTGTAGTCCCTGATGTATTCGGGATGATACATGGTGTGATGTGGTGTGATGTGGGAACTGGGTGTGTACAGGTGGGATGTGACGTGATGTGTGACTTATTGCACCATGATTCTCTAATTTATTTCACCCTAAAACCATTGTATTAAAATGATTTTCACTATAAATTCCAAATATAATATTAAATTTAACTTCATGTTTTATTAAATTATTTAATATTTATCACTATTAAAAGTGAAAAATATAATTTTTTTATATTTTCATTGTAGGTGTAGGTGATATTGGGGGCCCATGATGAAGTCCAAGAAAAATGGGCCAAATTGTGTTGGATCCAAGAACACCAGTGGACTAAACTGCAAAATCCTACTAAATTGTGCATCCAAATGGGACGAAAATTTATGGTATGGTCCAAAATTAAATGGGATACATTTAATCTGAAGGAACCAGATCCCAATTCGTCAAATAATATACCCATAAAAACCAATATGGCCATGGAATAAAATCTTCACAAAGTCAAAAGCAGTGTTCTATATTATTTTAATATCTCAAGATGTAGGTGTCCAAATGGTTCCAAATTTTCAGTGATAATAGTAAAGAGGTGAGAATAAAACTTTTTAGTTTTCTCAAAATAGAGATAAGATTTTTTGGAGGTCTAAAACCATGGGATAAGTTGTTTTAAACCATCTATGTGCTCAAACCCACTTTCCACATTGCCTATAAATTGGTACATTGGGCTCCCCATTTGTAAGTTTGGTCAGGAAAAAAATATCTAGTATTTTGGAGACTTAAAGGAGTACTCTCTTTATACAAGAATTTTTTGAGGCCCATATCCTTTTAGGGGGATCAAGGATGAAGGAAAAGTTCCACTTGATCCTCATCCTCCTCTTGATGGAGAGTTAAACGATGGTGGATCATCTTTAGGGAACTACATACACATCATAGGGAGTTCCAAAAATTGTTATTATACTGGTTTTGTTTAATTTTTGTGTTAAATATTTTAGTTATGTTTAATTTGGATTTTCTTATCCTATGAATATATTTATTTTTTTATAATTATGTGAAACACTTTTTATTTCAACACTGATTGGGTTGAGATTTCAAGAGGGAATATTGGGTTGTTCTGATTGGACGAGACAATAATCCTATTTCTCTCACACATAAATAGGATTTCAGTATGATTTGGTATCCCTTTTTCTATGTTTTATAAATAACCATTACAAAACTATTTTTATGTCAAGGGGTGATTCTTTAAGCATCGTTTTAAAATGAAAGATGGAAGTAAAGATCTTGAAAACCCTCAATCGAAGGATTACATTAAACCATATAATATTTTTAGAACAATGAACTATCCAAGTTTTTTAGTGAACTTGAAAGGATCCCCTTATCTTATAATTCAAAAACACCACCTTAATTTATCTACTATTAAACTCTTTAAATCAAGTCATTTTCTTAAAAATGTATTCAAAGCATCCCACCTATTTTGTTCCTTTTTATTAAAAAATCACACTATAAACCACACAATTTCCTTGAGAGATGACCTAGGGTCTACCCTATAATATAAATAAACCATAAAATCATAATCAATTTGACATGTGATGAAAATGTGGTAAAATGTTGGCATCATTTCTGTGGAGTGCTTTGGTTTTTAGTGTGTGTTTTTTATAATTTTTTTATAAATTTTGTAAATATTTATTTGTTTTATCTTATACATTTACCTACCTTTTGTGCTATGATTAATTTCTTTCTTATGTTCTATGTATGATATGTTCTAAGCCAGGATACTTACCACCTTTCCAACCTAAACTGTAGAGAATCCTACATCCACAACAATGAGATACACAAGAGTACCCATTGAAGCAGGATACATAAAACATTGACACAATTATTTATCCTTCCTCTAATAATTCTAGAACCAACATAAAAAATAAATTAAACATGAATAATATGGATGAAAACAACCATGTATTAAATTAACTAACTTCAACTAAATTGTGAACATAAATCTGGTTTAATTCATTTATTACCAAGCCCGCATAGACTCATGGGAGAAGATCGACATAAGCATTTTAAAAAATTTCATACTATGTCTTTGACATTAAAACCTACTAATGTGATTGAAGAACAAGTTTAGATTAGGGCATTCCCATTCTCATTATAAGACACTGTGAATGATAGGTTGTATTATGTTAATTCCCAAATTAGTGGTTGGGATGACATGAAATTCTTTTTTCTTGAAAAATATTTCCCAGCATCTAGAACTAAAACAATAAGGAAAGAAATTTGTGGGATAATAAAATCACAAGGGAGAACACTTCACGAATAATGGGAAATATTTAATAGGATTTGTTCAGGTTTCCCATACCACCCAATAATAGATCAACTTTTAATTCAGTATTTTTATGAATTTTTCATTATAATTGATCAAAATATGATTGATGCTGCTATAGGTGGTGATATAGTTGATAAGACCCCAATTGCTGTAAGAACCCAAACTGAGAACATGGTGCCAAACACTCAATAATTTGGTTCAAGATCTAATGTACCCATTTGAGGTGTCAATGTGGTCAAAAGTACTGAATTCAAGAAGAAGGTGGAAAAAATGTTTGAAGAGGTAAGTAACCTTATAAGAAAACATTATCTTTACCAACGTAAATCCCAATCTCCTTTTCTCATCCACATTGGAATATGTTCATTTAACACTAATTATTATGTACAATTCCACCAACCTATAAAATCTTTTGATAGTTGTGAGGAAATATTTCTATGCCACCCCTATAACCAACCCTTTAGGAAAGAAACTTATTATCCATCCAACCCTAGGTGGAAATAAATCCAAGCTTATAGGAAAGGGGGGTAATCAAACCAACCTAAAAAACCATGGAACCAACCGGGGCAATACAGTCAACCAACACCACCTAGAAATACTCAACCACCCAAAGGCCTTAACAACAACTCCCCTACAAAACATGAGCCTAGCGTATAATAAATGATAAAATTATGGCTATGAACAATATACAATTCTAACAAACTCCCCAAGCTGCCATACAAGACCTAAAACACCAATTTTGTCAACTTGATAACTATGTGGGAGAAATTAAAAATCATGGGTCGGTTAAACTACCCTCTTAACCATTATTTAACCCTGTGGATAATAGAAATGTGTGTTCCATCACCCTTAGGAGTATAAATCATCTTAAAATAGTAATTAATCCTATAATAGAGTCATCCCCTCCTGACGAAACCACCATCCCAACCACTGTAAATTGTCCAAATGTTATAAAACCTATTCCTGAGAGAATCCCTTCCAAAGGAAAGAGTGTTTCTGTTGATGATTCACATATCCCAACCATTCCTATTATATTTTCCCAAAGGTCCACCCAACCAAGAAAACAAAAATAAACAGAATGTGCTAAAGAAATATAGGAAACTTTCAAAAAAGTGCATGTTAACATCCCTTTGATCGATGTTGTGAAGAAAATTCCATGATACACAATGTTTCTCAAGTTGATATCTACACATCAAAGGAGTGTCTAAGGTGATGAGAAGGTAAGATTGGGGAGTAATGTCTCAGCATTTTTAGTTCCATAACTTCCCACCAAATGAAATGATCCATGAACATTTTCAATTCCATGCACCATAGGAGAGTATTCCTTTTACAATATTATTCTTGATTTAGGAGAATCTATAAATGTGACATCTCACTCAATTTACTCTAAATTTCATGTTAGAGAAATTAATCCCACTAGAATTGTTTTTAAATTATAAAATTGGTGTACAACACACCCTTCTGATGTGTTAGAGTATGTTCTTACGATGGATCAAAATTTAAATTTTCTTTCTGATTTTATGTGCATAAAATGAAAAATGATAGGATGAATGGACATTACCCGATTATATTGGGGATAAATTTCTTGAAAATGTCCATAACCATAATTAATGGATAAAATGATAAATTATATATGGAGTTTGGTGGATACATTGTCCACTTCAACATCCATGATTCCATGAAGCACCCCTCGGAAGAACATTCCTCTCTCTATGTTAACTCAATAGATGTACTACATTCCCCTAGAAACACTTATTTTTATTCCCATGATCACCTTTTCGAGTTTTCATCATTTCTAGAAATTCTAGAAAATTAATAATGCATAGAATTTTGTACTAGTTTAGAAAAATGTCATGAAAGTTTATTAATTGTTGATTTCTTGAACATTGGGGATCACATGACCATAAATGACACTACTAAACTTGTAAAATATAATTCCTCATCTGGGGATGATACCATTGAGCAATTAGATGAGATTAGTTAGCTCAAACATCATACACACACCCATCAATCTGAAATACCCCTAAATTGGAACTAAAAAAACGACCTCATGATTTAAAATACTCTTATATTGATAATGAAAAGAATAAGTTTGTCATCATTACTAGTTCAATCTCTCATGAGCATGAATTGAGACTGCTTGACCTTTTGAGGGAGTATAAAAAATTTTTGGGATGAAAAGTTGTATACATTCATAGTATTAGGCCATCAATTTTCACACATCTTATATTGTTAAATGACGATGCTAAACTAGTGAGGATGTCAGAATATTGACTAATCCCAAACCTATAAAATGTTGTTTGAAAAGAGGTAACAAAATTATTTGATGCTAAAATAATTTACCCCATCTCTAATAGCCAATGGGTCCACCAAATTCAAGTAGTTTCTAAAAGTACCGGTCTTACAATAAAAAAAATGAAAAACATGAATTAGTTCAAACTCGTGTTCAGAATAGTTAACATGCATATATAGACTGCCACCGATTAAAACAATACGCTAGGAAGGATCATTTCCCTTTTCCATTCATTGACCAAAATCTGGAGAGGATAATATAGAAGTCCCATTACTATTTACATGATGGATATTCTGGATACTTTCAGATCCATATAACCCTCAAGGATCAAGAAAAGATAACCTTCACTTGCTCCTTTGGAACATTTGCATATAGGAGGATTCTATTTGGCCTGTTCAAAGCTCTGGGTACTTTCCAGTGATGCATGGTTAGTATTTTTTTTGAATTACCTAGAGGATTGCATGGAATTATTCATGTATGATTTCACAATATATGGATAATATTTTGATGAATGTTTGAGGAGTTTAGGCTCAGTCCTACATCACTATATTAAAATGAATGTTGTATTAAATTATTCAAAATTCTATTTCATGGTGCGATAAGGAATAGTTATTTGACATGTAATTTGTAGGGATGGTATCCAAGTCGATAAATCAAAATTTGATGTCATTTATTCCCTAACATTCCCCAAAAAATACATAGGATGTGTGGCCTTTCCCTGGTTATACAATATGTTACTATTGTTTAATTTGTGACTTTAGTAAAATTTCACCACAACTCCCCTGATTTCTCCTAAAAGAAAATGATTTTTTTGATAAATAATTTGGGGATGATTTTAATAAATTGAAATGGAGTCTCACATCACCCCTGATAATCAGACTACCTTAGTGGGATTTACCATTTGAGATCATGTGTGATGCCTCTAACTATGTAGTTGGGGCAGTTTTATAAAAAAGGGTCAATCGAGCTCTACATGTCATTGTATATGCCTCAGGTACTCTATGTCCTACCCAAGAAAACTACACCACAACTAAAAAATAATTACCTTAAATTGTGATTTCATTAGATAAATTTAGGTCCTACCTTCTAGGGTATAAATTCAATTTGTTATCAAACCATGCAGCCCTCCAGTATCTACCTAAGAAACCAGAATCCTAACCATGTCTCATTTTCTGGATGATCCTCCTTCTGGAATTCAATTTAAAAATTAGAGATAAAATCAGAGCAGAGAATGTGGTGGATGACCATATCAATAGGATCCACCCATCCTCAAACATTGAATAATCCGCCTGTATTCCCAGAAATGACATGTTTCTAGATGAGAATTTGAATCGAGTAGAAGATGTTATTCCTTAGTATGTCGAAATTGTAAATTATTTTGTAGCATCTTGCATTCCTTCCGATTTTAATAAAAACCAGGCCTACCTTCTAAAACATGAGTCCCATTGGAACATATGGGATAACCACTACCTTTAGTGAATATATAGTTATTAATTCATATGGTGTTGTGTTCTTGATAGTGAGTTTCAATTCGTCCATAGGTTCTGTCAAACTCTTACTTGTGGGGGCCACTTTGGTCCCCAACAGACTGTGCATAAGGTTCTTGATTATTTTATCTTTCGGACAACACTTTTATGGGGTGCACATGATTTTTTTTATATCTTCTCCTCTTTATCAAAGAATGATGAATGTATCTATGATAATTTAAATTCCATAAAAACCCTTGATATTCCATGACATTTCCGTTATTTGTGACATTGACATTATTTGACCATTCCCCCATTCATTTGGGAACCTTTACATTCTTATGAAAGTGTATTATGTTTCAAAATGGGTAGTGGCATGATCTATAAAGAATGATGATACCAAAACTATTGTGGAATTTTTTAGAACCTAAATTTTTTTGGTTTGGATTACCTAGGTTCATCATCTATGACCAGGGTTATAATTTATGTAACCAAACAATGCAATCACTTCTACATCGATATGTGTTCGTGCATCGAGTGTCTACTACTTATCATCCAAAGACCAATGGTCAAGCCGAGGTGTCTAATAGAGAGGTAAAAAATTATTAAAAAATGGTTCAATCCAACAAAAAGATTGGAGTCTTAGAATTGATGATTCATTATGGGATTAATGTACTACCTTTAAAACTACAATTAGAATGTCACCTTATAAGAATGTCTTTGAAATGTGTTGTCATATCCCTATTGAGATAGAGAACTAAGAATACTGTTCCATTAAAAAATAAAATTATAATCTTTCTGTTGCATGTTCTCAAAGGAAATTGTGGATTTAGGAGTTGGAGGTAATGTGGTGAGATTCATATGAGAAATCCTATGTTTATAAGTAGTGAACCAAGGCTTCCCACAATAATATCATCCTTAATCGTCAGTTCCACATTGGAAAGAAGGTCCTCCTCTATAACTAATGGTTCAAGTTGCATCCAGGTAAGCATTGATCCAACTGGTTTGCACCATAAACTGTTACTAATGTCTCTCCATTTGGTGTTGTATTGGTTCAATATGAAGAAACTAGACAAACCTTCATTGTCAATGGGCAGCAACTCAAACACTTCCATGAAGCCATTCCAGAGTCCCCAATAGAGGAACTCTAAATTCAAGAAGAAATATATGAATGAAACCCACCAGGTTTTACCATTTCTTCCCACATTCTATTTCATTACATTGGGGAAACCCCACAATTTAGGTGTGGGGTGATGTGTATATTCTTGGGTTAGTTAGAAATTTTCATCTCCATTATTTATTTTTCTCTTTTTTCTTACTTTATAGTAATGTAACTTGGCCCACTCATTTCCCCCTCACTTTTGTTATGAAATATTAATTTTTTATTCCCACTTTATCATGGAAAATGATTCCTTCTTAATCATGGAAGTTATTTAAAATGAATGAATAATTTCTGTATTTCATCTTGTTTTATCATTCAAAAAAATCATATAAAATGTTCATTTCAATAGGAATTAAATAATGTGGTGTTACTTTCTCTTGAAATTTGGTTGTGTTTTGATGATATAAATGGTTGTATAATTTAGAAACCTTTTGGAATAATGGTACCCTTTGTGTGAATAGTTTTAAAGAAAATTGTTTCACTTAATTTCTCTACACATCTTTGCAGCCAACCATGAAGTGTGACAATTTCTTACATCATAAATAGTAAATATAAGTTAGGTTAATTTTCACTACCTTAAAAAATTATTTTTCCATACGTTTTTTCCTTATTCAATCTATTTAATTAATATACTAGATTGACCTATGCATGTGTACCCATTATCTAACTGTTGTATACCCTAAAAAACCCAAAAAATACATAAAAAACATAAACAAAAAAACATTCAAGGGAATGATGAAATATAAAAAATATTAGTATATATTTGTTGGGAGATTATGGATTGAATTATATGAATGATTAAGTGAGTGGGTATTGAAATTTGATTGCAAATAATGTAAGGAAGGTTCAGTGGAATGGATCATGTAAGTAGAATTTTTTTAAAATAACTTATATTTACTCTATTGAAACTGGAAAGAATAGCATGAAATGCTTTTCACACACCCATGTAGATAATTAGTGACATGATTGATTTTTAGAATTATTTTATTTTATTGTTATCCTTCATCTATTTGAATTTCATTCTGATAAAAATTTTAAAACGTCTTTTCCCATGATCACTGAGAATAAATCCTCGGTGTGATTTTTTCTTTGATCAGATTTCTATAGGGAATTAAATTAAATTTATTGTAAAATATTTTAGAAGTTGGAAATTTATTCATTGATAATTTTTTAAAAATATGAATTTTCACAAGAGTGAAAATGTTTAGATTTGGGGGTTTGATCACACCGCGATTCACTATTTTATTTCACCATAACACCATTGAATTAAACTGATTTTCACCATAAATTCCAAAGCTAATATCAAGATTCACTTCAATTTTTATGGAATTATATACTATTTATCACAGTTAAAAGGGTAAATTATACATTTTTATATTTTTATTGTAGGTGGAGGTTATTTGGAGGTCCCGTGATGAAGTCTAAGAAAAATGGGTCAAACTGCACAGGATTTAAGCACACCAGTGGACAGAAACACAAAATTCTACTAAATCGTGGATCCAAATGGGTTAAAATTTTGTGTTACAATACAAAATTAAATGGGATACATTTCATATGAAGTAAACCAAGCCCAATTCGTTCACCAAAATTCCCATCTGATCCAATATGTTGAGGGGATCAAATTCTTACAAAGTCAGAAGTGTTGTTCTATATTCTTTCAATATCTCGAGTTGTAGATGTCCAACTAGTGAAAAACATTTTGTGGAGATAATAAATAGGTTGTAATACAACTTTTTAGTTTTCTAAAAATCGATATAATAATTTATGGAGGTCTAAAACCACGGTACAAGTTGTTTTACAGAATCTATGTACTCAAAAAAACCCTACCCCTTTGCATTTAAATTGTATCCTTGGGATCCCCATTTATAAGTTTGGTTAGGATAAAAAGTTCTGGTATATTGGAGACCTAATGTATTCCTATCCTTATCCATGAATTTATTCATGCCACTATCCTTATAGGGGGATCTAGGATGATGTTTAATTTTCACTCGAGTCTCCTCCTCTCGATGGTGAGCTAAACGATGGATGATCATTTCGAGGGAGCTACACATACTTGGGAGGGAGTTACAACACTACTTATTATACTGGTTTGGTGTAATTTGTGTGTTAAATATTTATCTTATGTTTAATTTGGATGTTATTCTCCTCTAAATATATTTCTTTTTTTATAATTAAGTGAAACAATTTTTATTTCAACACCAATTGGGATGAGATTTCAAGTGGGAATCCAGTGTAGTTATGATTGGACAAGATATGAATACTATTTCTCTCAAACATACATAATAGTTAAGTATTGTTTGGTTTCCATTTTTGTATGTTTTATAACCAAGACCTGAATACATGATTTTTCGGTCATGGGGTGATTTTTTGAGCATCGTTTTAAAAGGAAATAGGGAAGTCAAGATCTTGACAACCCTCAACCCAAGTATTAAATTAAACCATATAAAATTTTTATAACAATGAAATATCAAAATGTGTAGTGAATATGAAATATTCTCCTTTTCCCATAATTAAAAAACACCACATTTATTTATCAAAAAATAATGTCTTTAAGTCAATTAATTTTCTTAAAACTTTATTAAAAAACACCCCCTTATTTGTTCTTTTATTTAATTATTCACACTATAAACCACCGAAGCTCCTTGAGATACAACCCAGGGTCTACCCTAAACTATAAATAAACCTTAAAATCATAATCAAACTGACATGTGATGACAATGTGGTCAATGAACTAGGTTTTTGTGTGTGGGAAATGATGTGATATGTGTACAAGGAATTAGAGCATATTATGTTTGGCGTTGGGGAATAAGAGGGAAAGTAAGTGGGGGAAGAGGCAGTAGGGTGCCTTGTTATGATCTCAATGATATATTTTTATATTGGATACATGATTTGGTGAGTGATCCATGGCGAGACTGAGTGTTGTTTGATGACCCGTATATGTGCTTGTTGGTTCTATTATTTGTTCACTCACACATTAATATGATTTTTCGCATGTGCAATTGAGGAATTAGTTATGTCCCTACTGAGTATAAATTTTATTCACACCATACATATATAAACTATTTTCAAGTTTTTAGGAGGACATTCGAGACCATGATGTACATTACTAGCTGTGTTAGAGTTTCTTCCATATATTTTTTTGGTATTTATTTTAGATACTTTTAAATGCATCAGTTTTATTTACTCATACATTGTGGGAAGATTTTTGGTTTACATTTATATAGATTGCTGCAGTTTTATGGCGATTTTTTATCCCATCCCCCAATTCTATTTCTTTTATAGAGGTTAATACCTTCCATAATGTTATATTTTTATACCCTCAGTGCTAGTCGCCAACCCAGGGCCTACTTGAGGTGGTAATCAGGGGTTATTATCTTTCTACCTCTATTGTGACATCTATAATGGGAGGGGGTTGTGACAAATCCACACGAGATTATTTCCCTGTATCTTTATTTCCACCTGATAGTCCTTAAATCTAGTAAATTAAGATGAAAAAAGGTCTTCTATATGGTGTTTCTATATCGTTACCTTCAACTGAGACAAATGAAGCACTAAATGTTTCTCACCATTTTTTGAGAGTTTGAGCTTATATGAAACACCTAAAATATTTTATACAACCTGATATGTCCTATAATATTCAACAACCATTTTCTGGTTAATCTTGGATACAACCCACAACTAAATTAGTCTTACTTTGACCCAAAATTAATCCCCCTATATATAATTCACCTTCCTTCATCATCGGTTCAAAACAATTCCATCATATATTGTGCTTTTTTGATATTTACAAAGATTTTCTTTATGGTTTCATCTCGATCAACTAATGCATTTGCTATCACCTCAACAATAGTTTACCCTTTTTGTATAATGTATAATATATTGTGGCTTGTGACAATAAACAATTATGAACGATGTATTTATAATGGAGGTATGGTGATAGATATTGTAGCTGAGATCTACCCAAACCATAAACATCACCCACTACTTAGGTTTCTCTAAAGAAAAACACATAAAGTAAAACTCCAAACACTCATTCACTACTTCATTCCAACCATCACTTTAATAATGATAGGCTAATTTTTTATTTAATTTTGTTCATTTCATTTTGAATAGTTCTTATCAAAAATAAAATTATGAAGACAATTCTATATCATTGACTATAGAATTATGGATTCTATAGCATTAGGAATGTCATGTAATTTAATGACTAACTTTACAAACACATATCAAACCATATTTACTGAACATGGATGTTTGAGTAGTATAAAGTTGGAATATTTACTACATATGTCAGCCAACATGATCATTATTTCATATCCATGTATCTTAGGTATCCTAGATACAAAAATCCATTGATACCTCTTCCCATAAAAAGTTCAAATAGGTAGTGTTTGTATCAGTTAAACTGGACTTAAAGCTTCATATTTATTCTTTTAAAAACATTCACATTCTTAGACAAACTACTTCGCTCCCCATGTCATACATGGACAATATAATCCATTTTAAATCCTCTTAGTGTGTTTAAAATATCATGTTGGATTAGTGTAGCCCGATCTATTCTTGATGATGATTGTGGAGAATGCTTTTGGCCCATACCGTGCACTAGGCCGCAACACTATAGCGATGCAGATTTCCATCCACTTTTTAATATTTCATAATGAACATTATATGTGGTTGGTGTAATATTTCATTTCCTTCCTTATTATCCCATTTTGGATAGGGGTTTGAGTTTGATTGAGAACCCTAAATCTCCATTTAATTTTGTGCTATTTAATATAGTGAAATTTATGCCTCTCTATGGAGGTAGGGATCATTTCCTCAGCCATTGTAAATATATGTGTCCAAGATCATATTATTATTATTATTATTGACCTTTTACTCAAATATTAATCTTTTTATTAGTTTCTCCTGGTGTTTCTACAACATATCCCAAGTTCCTCCCCGCTGAAGATGAATGGTTGCACTACAACAGTTTTGGGATAAAAATGATCTCCCAGACAAAATAAGTATGTTTTTATAAAACAAAAGTCTATTTTGAAAATTATAACCCAACCTTGTTATATAGTAACATTTCAAGTCTTTGACCTTTTCCATCAAACTATCATCTTGAAGTATTTCATTGTTTACTACAAAAAGTTCCTACCAACTTGTCTTTAAAATAGATATGCACATATACTCCTTTTCCCTAGTAACAATTGATAGGATATCTGCCTTGTTATTCAACTTAATAAGTTTTTAAATGACTAAAAAATCATAGCATAAAAGTTAATATTCTCAACATCGGTGATCCATCAATATAACCATTTGTTTTAGCATATGATTGAGGCTATAATGATCTGTGTAAACTTCAAATTGCATTCCCATAAAGTACTTATTCCAATGTCAGATTGAAAAATTTAAAGCCATGAGTTCCTTTACATAAACCAAATTTTATAGATTAGAATTAGACAATACATTTCTGAAATAAGAAATAGGTCTTCCTTTTTTCTTGAAAAAACACATATTCCATAACCAAAAGTGTCACACTCCACTGCAAACCCCTTTGAAATGTCTGACATACTTAACATAGGAGAAAAATTCATGCTACTATTTACTCTTTAAAAGTATTCTTATTCTTCTAAATCCCCCTTCAAATCTTCTTTCTTGGTCTGTGTAACATCCCCGACCTGGTGCTCCCTCATGTGAAACGGTTAGTGAGTTATGTGACCTTATGCATGACTCCCAGTATAATAGAGACTACCAATTAGAACTGAGTAATTAAATTATATAGTGGAGAGACTATACCCTTTGGTATAGAGTTGTTGTAATAGTAAAATAAATAAAAGAGAGTAGTAGAAAAAATATAAATAATCATCAGGAAATCATAGAAAAATAACAGAAAAACCAATCCAATAATAATAAAATCATGTAATGTCAATGCGAACTGTATCTGAATGATGTTATGTATTTTATACATATAAAATAATAAAACAATTCTCTTAAAGTCACCAAATACCACGGTCATGAACCCCATGTTGGTTCAATCTCCATGATCAAAGCCAACTAGTGAGTAATAATAAGCTACAGGGACCCTTTCCCTTGTCTATACCTACATCCATGAAATCTTTATGGGTACTAAATGATGGACCGAACTTGGTTTTAGTATAACTTTGATGGCCAAAACTACTAGCCCTTGCCTCCGGGATGACACCTGGGGCCAGAAAAACCTACTTTAGCTCTATGTCAGATATCATTTCGAAGTGGTGGATCCTCCTGTGTCAGGATGGATCACCCAAACTACTGGATGATCCTCCTGTATCAGGATGAATCACAAGTATCATGACTAAATATACCCACTGGGAACCATGTGAATTCCCAATATGGAGTCTATCACATCTTCCCAACGAACATGTCAACAAGGGGAGAATCCTAGATCATCATATATTATTCCCCATGTGAATTATCATAATTTATTCTCTTACATCTTCCTATGTGCATGTCATAAGGGGCCAATCTCACCTTATGATGTGCGGTGGATTCTCCCACATTAGGATTGTCAGGAACCAAATCTGGTCTCCCCCAAAATAGGCACCAAACCTAGCCTGTAAAAAGTCCCTAAGGGTGTTCCCGATCCTCATGGGCTGGCACAAGTGCCCGAGTATTATAAAATGAGAATTGGGAATGATTTACCAGAGTTTATAAACGTAAAACAACAAAATAACCCAATAAAATGAATATGGATTTTTCAACTAAAACCATATTTTACAAAATTCAGAACTAAATTTCATGTCTTAAAATAACACAAAAAGACTATGAAAAGGTAAATAAATAAATATGAAATAGCCCAAGAGCCTTCATGGAAAGGTGCACCGCCCTCAAGCCATATACACAAGACTTCACCACCAAGGACCTGCTAGAAAACTGAACCACTGGAGCTATAAAAACTGTACCCAACCTGCGAAAACAAAAATAACCAAGTCTACTTACACCCAAGGGTGTAAGCAGGGTTTGAGCCAATTTTCAGTATGATACCACCACTAAGAGATTCCATAGGATAAACATTCAAAGACGAAAAGCATGCAAGTTTACAAAAACATGTAATTTCATGTTACAATGCCTAAAAGATGCATCTTAAAAAAATGGGTTTTGAATATGGATAATTTGAAGAATAAAAACTTTTAAAATAAATTCCAAAGCTACTGAATTTTCCAAAAAAATATACCATATGCCGACAGTAAGTATAAAAGATCTAATGAGCACAAACTATATGAAATAACCCCTACGCACTAGTTCGTTGTGGGTCCTAGGTACCTCATATCTCAGGGAGAGTAACCATCACATATATTTGTTCTCATGCATGATCCACTAGTATGGAATATAACCATAACCTAGTGGTCCCAAATCATCATAATCATAGTTTAGTTAGAGTTTTATGTGTCAATCTTGCTAAGTGAAACTAAGGCCAAACCCCACAGATTCACTAGGATACTAGTACACATCCACTAACCTAGATACCTAGGTTTTCCCATTGTGCACAAACAGGTTAAACATATCAATAAATATAATTTGAACTTGAAAATATCATTTCCACTTCACAAATTAACCAAACTTCCCCATTTATACCACACAAGTCACAAAAGCCCACATTTCATTCAAATTGATTTCGAAATCCAACTCACCCGAAAATAGCCCACAACACTTTTCACATTCATTTAACACATCATCAAATACATTAAACAATTTTATAAAACAATTACAAGGTGATAAACATAACACAACAACCCACACACACATTCCACATAATACATTTTTTACCTTCAAAATCATTTTACCATCAAACTTACACGAAACATCCCACAAACAAGTATTGCTCCAACATCACAATTTAATAAAACATTTCATAAATTTACAAAACATTCTAAAAATGTTTGATATCGTAAAACATAACTTCACCTTTAAAAAACCCATATTAGTTAAACACAAACACCAAACAGTACATAAGTTCCATTTTTCAACATTGGTTAACCAACTAAAACATTTAAAATTTTCATAAGAAGAACGCATGTGGTGTAACTATGTCTTGCACACAAAACCAATTTCAAAACCCCCATTTAAGACCAAAACCAAACCAATTACTATCACAAATATAATTGGTAGACCTAGAGGGATTTATAAAATCTCTTTCAAGTGTTATAAAATCACCTTGAAAATACCACAGAAGATACAAATGAAAACACACATTTTAAAAAAATGCTCTCAAGAAGTATAATAATGTTTTACACATCAAACCTATTAAAAAACCCTATTTTTAGGAAAACATGACACTAATTAATGACCAAACCATAATTGTAATGCCAAACTAGATTTATTAAACCAATTCTATATGTTATAAAATACACTCAAATAATACACCATGAGTTACACATGAAAACACCCAATTTCAAGTTAAAAAGCAACTATATAATTAAAAACATAACCAAATCAATCATAAAAAGTTTTCACACCACACACAACATATGAGGAATATCAAAAATTAGTAAATACATCATTTTAACACATCAATAATTTTTTACACATGGAACCACCTACCTTTTATGTCGAAATGCTCAAAACATGGTGCGAAACATAAACTGCACCACCGCCACTCTTCGAGGAATTGAAATCAAACCTAAGACCAAACTATTTCCCTAAATATACAAGAAATCAAATAATAGGTTTTAAACATAACTTCTGAACAATAGGAACCTTAAGGATAAGGTAAGAAACCCAAATCACATTGAATGTAACCCTAAGAAAATTGAAAGAAGAATGAAGAAGACTAACTTAGTTGAGGCATCTGGTACAAATCGCCCCCAATACACCAGTAGATGAATTTTAAAATAGAAAAAAATTTAATGGAGGTTATAACAATGATAAGGAGACCATGTAGGAATTTTAATGGGGAAAAAAGAGTGAGAATTGAAGGAGTTATGAAGGAAACAAATTACCTTTATAAATCTGCTCGAATTGAGAATGCTTAGGAAGTTTCAACTTGTTCTACGAAGAAAACAAGATCCAAAAGGGGAAGAAGATATTGGGGGCGCAGCAAGGTTCAGTGGGATTGGGATAGAGGTGTAATCACTAAAAAAATAGTAAACATTTAATAAGTTATTAAATAATCAAAATGTATTTTTAAAACTGGAAATGGGATTTTGCGATGGCCAAACTCTTTAAATAAAAATCCAAATCCACCATGATTATGGATTTTAAAGGCTCAAAATATAAATTGTGATGTTAAAATGTCAAGGGAGGCCATTTAGGAATTATAATTAGTGAAAAATATTAAGAAATGAAAATGTTATAAAATAAAAAAAATTATTTTCAAATCTAGAAGTGGGCTCACGATTTGACCCAATTCATGAAAATTCACCCATTCCATCATAAAACATGGGAAACCCAAAAAAAATTATGAATGGAAATTAAATAAAACAATACCTTTAAAATATGTCATGTATGTGATATTTCTCCCCACCATGAAATCTTTCAGCCCCGAAATGTCACAGCAAGGTCAAATCATCAACCAAACCGTACTGATAAACTAAGAGGTACTCCCTTTCCAGGTGTCACCCCCAAGGGACAAAACACCTCCTATGATCAATTAAAGAAAGATTAATCTCACAACCAAAACTTACACCACATTAATAAAATGATTAGTCGCATTCATACTTTATCCCGAAATAAAACTCTTCAAACACTATCTGAACAAGACTCAAGCAATTCACCCAAAAGAACAACAACTTAGAACAAGGCTACACTTACCTTACTTTAACTAAACCATTGGGCGCTCTCCAATAAAAAATTTACTCAAGGAAGATGTTAGTAGCTAGATAATTATCAAAAAGAATACCTACCACCAAGAAAATACCATGGAAAAACTGAGTTACTGGTACGGGGAGATACAAATGGGATCACCACAATAAGAGACAACTTAAATTTTTCCTGAGACAGAATTTGGATACTAACTAGGGGGCCTGAACGAACTCCCTAGTACAAAGGGTACACTTCCATTTAAAATTTACGAATTAACATACATTATAATCATAGTGGTTCTCCCCACCATAAGAACCAACCATATTAACCAACTAGCATGGGCCGACATAGAAAGACCCAAAAAAATTTAATGATTTGTGAAGGGTGCACGGTTAGTTTGCACGGTTTGGGAAAATGTGCACTAACTGTGCATATCATTCATTATGCATGGCTTCCTGGTACATGTTTATTACTAATCATTCACAAAATGTGTTCTCAGCATGTCTATCCAAATATCTAACCATTCTATGATGACTCAATGGAATCCAAAGGGGGAGGGAATGACATTAGGCGATGACATGGGTAAAAGGCCCTCCACTAATTTCCATCAAACGAGAGAAATAGAAGAAATATGATGAAACCAGAGGTTTAAACTCTTCCTATATTTCAAACTAAGGATTGAAAATTGTACAAGGGTTTAAACGATTCTGGGATTTCCCAGGACTATGAGAAAGCATCACCTTGAGACCTATGCCTAGAGCTCAAACGATTGAAGCATCTTTGGCCTAGCAGTTAGGCTTTAGAAACCCCATAAATGAGAATTCTTCTTTAGGTGCCACCAAACACTACACTACAATCCCCGATAATATTTCCTAGAAATAACACATTCCAAACTCAATTTACCCTAACTTGATATTCCACTGAAACAAGGGCTTAGAAGATGCACACAAATCACACCTTGTTTCTTCGGGTGAGAAGAAATATATTTAAAGAACAACTATACTCACCTTCCTCTAAAATGGATGATTTTGAAGTTTTTACAAGGGATACATTCTACCAACATAACAAAGACTCTCATAAGATTTCACGACTTTCACCATTACAGTCAATCAATCACATTACAACACAAGGCATCACTGAACATGACCATTACGACTGATATAAACAATGCATGGAGAGGGACCTTATACAACATCCCAAAACAACACACAATTCTAGAAAGTGCCCACAATAACCTCTCATGACTAGATTTACCACACTAGTATTTTAACATGAAATCCTTATTCTAAGATACAGTCAAGGACCAAAAGGACCTCTTAGACACCATCCAAATACTCATCCATGATAACAACCCCAGACAACATCCACCTTCAGAATATCAGGAAACTTAAAAAGCTAAGGTCTCTTTCAACCTTCCATGATCACTCTCCCGATATAAGAGGATATTCCAAACCAAGAAAGGAAAGGGTGTAGAATCAATCTAAAATACACCAGAAAAATATTTCTTATATTGATCAACTGGAGGGTCTTAAAACGATGAAACAATCTGGGTTTCACTTCAGTTGTGCGCTAAACCTTAACAGGGAGAAACTTATCCAACGATGGAACCCAAAGACCCAACCAAGATGGTCCATTGGTCATGATATACCACAAAACAAGTAAAAACACATGAATGTAGCCACCATAAAGGCTTCCCAAAACATTTCATAGAAGAGACCACTAACCAGCACTTCAACACAGCTTACTGACCAAACAAAATCCCAAAACACAGTTCAAACAGGAGGGGTTCTTGCACTAAAAACATCCCACAACATCAACATTTACCAAAACACATAATACACACCATCCCAAACTATTCATCAAGACATAATGTTTTTCCATTAATATCATCTTTTTGAAAATAACCGGTTCAGCGGTTAGCGTATCCACCAATAGTAACCCATGTGCCTCACACATGCTTGTTTCTATGCCACACTAGGCAACCTCCTCATATCTATCCTGATACTCATCCAGTCATGCCATTAACCATTCCTCATCCCATATAACCCCTTTCATGTGGTCAATCATGAAAATACAAAAGGTTAATATAAAAACTCATTCCACTTTTCAAAACCAAAACAATCAACCAATACTTCCTTTTCCTCAAGATCGCTAACCACGAAATCAAACCAGAATTATCGCATTAAAAAATATTTTTTGAAAGGCACATAATTAAAATGAAAAGTCACTATGAAGATATTCACATCAATTTCAAAACATATGATCCCATTAAAACACCTTTCAATAGTTTAGAAAAATCTATTGGAAATAATTTTTTGAAACCATCCTTGACATAGTTCATGCTTTCAAAAGAGGTGAAAACAAACCATTTTCAATTCCAATAAAATTCTGAAAATTCAGTTCTACATTTTCAAAAAACTAACTATTACATCATTATTATATAATCATTTCACAAAAACTTTACACTTCTTAAAAAAAAGTCACTTTAAAACCAAAGTTCCAAGATTTGAAAACTAAAGAACACAAGACAATGTGAGAGAAACAAGTTTTAGTGGGTGAATTAAACATATGGTTGGTGGCCATATTCTAATAACTTCACCACCATAGAGAGTGTTCAAGGGAATATCCCTAGCTCTACAAGGCTTTGCAGGTCCTGCGAGCTCACTGAGACCATTAACCCAGCTCTCTTTTCATTTCCCCTAATCGTCATCAAACCAAGAAAAACAAAGGACTTATATAAATCCCGACATCCCCTTGAAACATGAATCCCGTCATTAGGTGTGGTGATCAAGCACACTAGGCCTAAATATAATTCCAAGTCCCAACAATCCTAACTCCAGTCTATCCTGACTGTTCACCAAATAATATGACCAAAAGAGAGGGAACCTCCTTTGATACCATTTTTTCACGAACCAAATCTGGTCTCCACCAAAACATGCCCCAAACCCAGACCATTACAAGTCGAGAAGGGCATTCCCAATTCCCATGGGCTCACACAAGTTCATGGGTATCATAAAATGAGAATTCTCAATGATTTTCATGAGTTTATAAACTTAAAACAGACAAAAATAACCCAATAAAACGAATCTAGATATTTCAACTAAAACCATATTTTACAAAATTCAGAACTAAATTACATGTTTTAAAACAACACAATAAGACTATAAAAAAGGTAAAAAATATAAATTAAACAACCCAAGAACCCTAATGGAAAGGGGAATTTCCCTCAAGCCATCTCCACAATATTTCAACACTAAGGACCTCCTAGAAACCTGAACCACTGGAACTAAAATTGTACCCAACCTGCGACAAAAAAAATAACCAAGTCTACTTACACCCAAGGGTTTAAGTAGGGTGTGACCCAATTCCTAGTATGATACCACCACTAAGAGATTCCATGGGATAAAAATTCGAAGACGAAAAGCATGAATGTTTTCAAAAACATGTAATTTCAATTTACAATTTCTAAAAGATGGAACTTTAAAAAAATCAGTTTTCAAGTGGGATAATTTAAAGAATAAACACTTTTAAAATAAACACCAATGATACTTAACTTTCCATCCAAATATACCATATGCCAATGGTAAGTATATAATATCTAATGAGCACAAACCATAGGAAATATCCCTTAGGCACTAGATTGTTTTGGGTCCTAGGTACCTCATATCTTGGTGAGAGTAACCATCACAAATATTTGTTCTCATACACAAGCCACTAGTAGGGAACATACCAATAACCTAGTGGTCCCCAATCATCATCATCAGAGTTTACTTAGAGTTGTATCTGTCAATATTGCTAAGTGAAACTGAGGCCAAACTCCACAGATTCACTAGCATACTAGTACACATCCACCCACCTAGATACCTGGGGTTTCCCTTTGTGCTCAAACAAGTTCTACATGTTAAGAAATATAATATGCACATGAAAATATCATTTCCACTTCAAAAATTCACCAAACATCCCCCATGTATACCACACAAGTCACAAAAGTCCACATTCATTTCAAATTGATTTTGAATTCCAACTCACCCCAAAATAGCCCACAACACTTTTCACATTTCATTAACTCTTCAACAAATCCATTAAACAGTTTTATAAAACATTTACATGGTGATAAATATCACACAGTATCCAAAAACACATTCCACATAATACCCTTTTTACCTTAAAAATCATTTTACCATCAATCATACATGAAACAGCCTACAAACAAGTTTTGCTCCAAAATCACAATTTAATAAAACATTTCATAAATTTTCAAAACATTCTAAAAATGTTTTAAATCTTCAAACATCACTTCACCTATCAAAACCCCATATTAGGTGAACACAAACACCAAAGGGTATATATGTTCCCTTTTCCCACTTTGTTTAACCAACTAAAACATTTACAAATTTCATAAGAAGTAGTCAAGTGGTGTAACTCTGTCTTGCACACAAAACCAATTTCAAAACCCCCATTTAAGACCAAAACCATACCAATTACTATCCAAAATAGAACTGTCAGCCCAAGATTCATTTATAAAACCACTTTATAGTGTTATAAAATCACCTTGAATAATACCACAAAAGATACAAAGGAAAACACACATTTTCATAAAATGCTCTTAAGAAGTATAACAATGTTTTACACATAAAACCTATTCCAAAAAACCCTATTTTTTAGTCCAACATGCCACTAATGCAATACCAAACCAGAATTGGTTGGAAAAAAAATATTTAGTAACCCAATTACATAAGTTATGAAATAAACCCAAGTAATAACCCATGATTTACACATGAAAACACCGAGTTTCATGGTAAAAAGAAACAATAAAATTAAACACTTAACCAAATACATCATAAAACGTTTTCTCACCACACCCAACATATGAGGTATATGAAAAATGAGTAAATATAGCAAGCTAACTCATCAATAATTGTTTACAAATGGAACCACCTACCTTTTATGTCCAAACGCTCATAACATGGTGAGAAACATAAACCGCACCACCACCACACCTCAAGGAAGTGAAATCCAACCTAAAACAAGAAGATTTCACTCAAAAGACAATAAATTAAACACTAGGTTATAACTGTATCTTTTGGACATTATTATCCTTAAGGATAAGGTAAGAAACCCTAATCACATTGAATGTAACCCTATGAAAATTGAAAGAAGAATGAAGAAGAACAAATTACTTGAGGGATCTTGTAGAAGTCTCCCAAAATACATAATTAGATGAATTTTAAAACAGAAAAAAAATTTAAGGGAGGTTTGACCAAGGATAACTATACCATGTAGGAAATTTAATGGGAAAAAAAGACTGATAATTGAATGAGTTATGAAGAAAACAAATTACCATTATATATCTGCTCGAATTGACAATGCTTAAGAAGTTTCGAGTTGTTCTATGAATAAAATGATCAGAAAATATGGGGAGAAGATATTATAGGAGAGCCTAGGTTTGGTGGTCTCGGGGTAGAGGTGGAATCACTAAAAAATAGTTAAAATTGAATAAGTTATTAAATAATCAATATGTTTTTTAAAAACAGGTAATGGGCTTTCTGGGTGGCCCAACTCCTTAAATAAAAATCCAAATCCACCATGATTATGGATTTCTAAAGGCACAAATTTTCAATGGTGGTGTTAATATCTCAGGGGAGGCCATTTAGGAACTAGAATGGGTGAAGAATACTGAAAAATTAAAATGTTATAAAAGAAACAAAATTTAGTTTTAAATCTAAAATTGGGCTCACAGTTCGACCCAATTCATGAAAACTCACCCATTCATTCATAAAAACATGGGAAACCCCAAAAACAAAGTATTAATGGAAATTAAATAAAAAAATACCTTTAAAATATGTCATGTATGTGAAAAGGATGAACCACCAATTCCACATCTCACGAGGAATTAATCAACCCCTCATGCATTTTGTCATCAGTATCAATGAAAAGTAAGCCAAAACATGTGATTTATCGCAATTCACATCTTATTGGGATTTTGGATTTTTTTTTCATTTTATTAAACTGCCAACTCATACACCCTGGTTGAAAATATGTCTTTTAATTTAAAACAATGACCTCCCCTTCCTATGTTATGCAACACTCTACTCTTTCCATGAGAATAGTGATCCATCTTGTTTTAGACCACATCAACAACCACAACCCGACCGAGATCCCTTAACTACCATGACCCAACTGACCACAACCCAACCGAGCTCCCTCAATCATCTCATATCAAATACAAGATTTTTTGGGAAGTTTCACCTTATATGCAAACCAATAATGTTTTTTTGTTTTTAATTCAATTTTATTTCAATTTCTTGCACCTTATTTTTTTTTGAGTTACTCTTTTTGTTATTTTTAAAACAATATTTTATTTCTATTTTTTTGTGTTTTTTATTGTTAATTGTTTTTTTGAGATATATGGTTCTTAATAAATAATGGGTTGTTATATATATTTTAGAAATTTTTTTATTTAAAAATTTCTATATCAATGAAATGAAAGACCCAACTTGGTTTTTTTGAGATATATGGTTTTTAATATATTTTATGATTTGATACATATGATTTTTTGAGATAAAGGATTTTTAATATTTAATTATTGGTGTCATTGTTGAATTTATTTATTTTTTGATGTATGAAATATGAATTATTGAGAAATATTTAATATTTATGTATATATTGTATAATTTATTATTTGTTATTGTTGATGTCTATATACACCTCTTTTGTGTGTTGTAAGGTAATATTGCCACGAGATGTGTGCTTTTGCATGAGGGGCCCTTGTCTCCATTGTGAACCATGCGACATAAATTACCATGAGATCACAATTATCAATATATGATAGTTACCATTAACCATAAATTATGTGTTATGAAAAAACAATTTCTAAGCACGCCATATCTTTTTAGGTTCAATGGCCGACTCACCTCTTGAGTTTCCAGAAGTCTAGTATCAATGCCAATGGACATGATTGGTACCAATGGGAGGTTTAAGCATGAATAGATCATTAAATAGAGGATTAACTAGTAATTTAGGTCATGTGCATGGTGTGGTGGTGTGATCGTAGGTATTACACATACTAGAAGGATTTGAGATAGGCATTTAGGGAGTTTTTCAAGACCACCCACCCCAAAAGAAAAAAAGACAAAGGAAAATCATTGAATTCTATGGTAGAATCCGATCCATTCCTTATTTTCAATAGAGACAAAACATTCCTACTAGTAAACATCAACCTCGTTCTAAAATTTTAACTAGGGTTAAATGAAAGAGATGATCAACTGGAAAAAATAAAAAAGTGAATAAGAAGGCTTACCTTCACTCTCACAATCTGGAACAGAAATATCCTAGGAGAATAATCCTTTGGATCGAAGAGGATTTCCGGAAGTCATCTACTACAGGTATGAAATTGAAAAGAAGATCCATATTATCTGAACACACACTGGAGAGTTTAAAACTGTTCTAGGAATGACCAATATGATTCAAATAGGTAATTTACATCATAAATTCCACGAATCACATATACAATGAAAATCATGTCACATGAGAATAAGAATAGAATAAAACCGGTTTTATATTGTAAATATCTTTTATAGTGTAAATTCAGGTTTTCTGGTCTCTCTCAAAATATTACAGCATAAAGGGGTTTTATGGGGTTGGATTTCTTAAGAAATTTATACTATAATTTAGTTATACAGCCTTCCAAAACCGCACATCTGCAACACCTCCACATATCCTTCCCAACATGATTTAAACTCAGCATCCACTTCCCAAACAATATACAACAAGATACCAAGAGGTTTACCAAATTATAGAGGACATACCTAGAAAAGATGGGATCTTACAACCTTCCCACCATACAATAGCTCTTCCTCAAGTTGTTCCCAAAAGAATCTTGGTGGGTATCAGTGAAAATGTCCAGAAACTATATCTACATATCTAATTCCCTCTCCTATGTCTCTTATTTAACATTCCCTTCCTACCACTATTGTTACACTAAATGTATAGTCTTCCCTTGGAGATTATTTTCCCTATGGCCTACATTACAAAGCAGATGCTTCTAAAAGGAAACATCAACACCCAAGTCAACGTCATCAACATCTATCACATATAGGTTTAGGATGATATCTCTAAAGAAGTGACATGTGAAACAAATCATGCATGAAAATTTAGCACTATGGAAGGACTAAGATATATGCAACTGGGCTGACCCTTTCAACTATCTCAAATGGACTAAAACACCTAGGTGATAGTTTCCCCCATTTCATGATATGTCGTTTCCCCAGCCTAGGATTCATCTGAAGGAAAACATGATAAACAACCTCAAACATCAGAGGATGTCTCTTATGGTCAATGTATGATTTCTGCTAACTATTCTCATCCCTCAACCGATTCCTGATCAATTGAACCTGATCGTATGTTTCATGCATGATATTAGGTCCAACAAGGCTAACTCACTTGAATCCAACTATAAAAGAGTAAAATGACATGAACTTCTATAAAAAACCCTCAAAAGGGTCCATTTGGATCAATTACTAGAATATGTTATTCTGGGAGAACTCAAAAAACACTAGATACATCTCCCATGAACAACCAGAATCTAAAACATAGACTCGCATCATATCCATTAGAATCTGAATTTTCCACTCAAATTGACCATAAATAATAAAGACATTAAATGAGGATGTCAATCATAAATTAAACTCCTCTGAACACTATAAAATTGAACTATCTCTTTCATGTGAAGACTACATAAACCATCAATGATGAAGGTTTCTCTAATATAAAAAAAGTGGTATACCTTCATCATTCGATCCATGATCACCTATATTGAATCATTATTAACATGTTTACATGGTAATCCTATAATGAAATATATATTTATATCATACCATTTCCATTATGGAATTTTTAGAGGCTACAACAACCCAATAAGCCTATGATGTTTGGCCTTCACCTATGGACAGATGAAACAACATTCCATTAAACCCACTATCTCTTTTTTCATCCTGAGACAACAATATTTTCTATGGATATCATGATACAACTTTGTTATAATTGGATATAACACCCATTTAGAAGGATGAAACTCCCCCATTAGCTCCCCATATAAACCTGTAGAAACCCATACATGACCACAAAAAAGAGAAACATCACTTCTGCTAATAAACCATCATGATGGAGGCTCATCACCCTATAAGTTATCTATCATAGATGAACCCTTTGGATAAGATAACTAATATTCCTTGATCCAACCTATAATCATGAGAACAATAGATTTAGAAGCAAAAACTACTCTTCTTTTTGACTCTTAGAAATGTAGATGCATGTCTGCAAAGATTTCCATTAGCCTCTACTAATTGAAAGACTCTTGCACTACCTCTATCTGCATCTTTCAACTCAAGGAATTGACAATGTTGTTACCCTTTCCTTCTGTGTATTCCAACTCAAAGTTGAAATACTTCAGATACTCTACCCACTTCCTTTTCCAAAGGTTTTGGTTTCGATGAGAAGAGATGTACTTAAATCTATTTTGGTTAGTGTACACTATAAAAGTCTCACCCAATAGATAGTGTCTTCAGAATTTTAGGGAATGTACCACCACAGTTAACTCCACATCATGAGTAGTGTAATCCTTCTCTTGTGGTCTCAACTATCAAGAGCCATAAGAAACCAGTTTATCCTCATGTATCATAATTGTTCTGATTATAACTCTAGATGCATTACAATACACGGTATATGAATTACCAGACATAGGTAAGGTGAGGATCTATTCGTAGGTCAACATGGAATTTATCTCATGGAAGGCTCTCTCACAAGAATCTGACCAAATAAACTTCATCCCTTTTTTGGTTAGCCTAAACATTGGTTATTCCAAATGGTAGAAGTCCTAAAAATGACTATAATAGCTTGTTAAACCCAAAAAGATCCAAATACCAAAGACATTATTTATCCACTCCCATGATACCATAGTTGAATCCTTCTCTGGGTCCACTGATACTCTATCATATATGATAACATTTCCCAATAAGTGAATTATATCAATCCATAAATTACATTTATATGGTTTGGTGTAAATGCAATTCTCTCTCATTATACTCAATATGATACCATGATTTTTGACATAATTATGTAACTACTGAGAATACACTAATATTTTTTTTAAAAACCCACCACAAACTGATAAAGGAATATATTAAAGATCTAGTTCATCGTGTCCATGAATACTGCTGGTGCGTTTTTCAGACTAAACAACATTACTACAAAATCGTACAAGATATACCTTCTCCAAAAAGTAGTATGGGGTATATTAAATGGTATCACCCTCAGATGGTGGTATCCTAACCTCAATTATTTCTTGGAGAAGATCCCAACCCCACTCATCCGATCAAAAAGATAATCCTTCCATATAAAGGGTATAACAATTATTGACCATTATCTGGTTTAGTATTCGATAATCCTCACATAGGAAGAATTTCCAGTCAGTATTCTTAGAGAAAAGCATGGGAGAACCCCATGATGATATAAAAAGCCTTATAAAATATGTTTCTTACAGATCATACAACTAAACATTCATCTCATGATGATCTACTGATACCACTCTACAAGGCGGCGTAGAAACTAGCTCTGCTTATGACACCAACTCGATAGTGAACTCGGTATCTCACTTAGGTGGTAAGATGGAGAACTATTTAGGAAATAAATCCTAAAAATGGTTAACTATGGAAGTAAATGTATCCTGATACAGTTCACCATCATCCAAAACAACACTTTCTACTTGAGCCCTGAGAAAATCTAATCTACATTTAAATGGGCCTACATGAATAGCCTAAAGATCCCAATCACCCTGGTGAGTAAAGATTCCTATTATGGAAGTAGAAAGATATCCCTCCTCTGATAATGTCAATATGAGCCTGGTATTGGGCTATCCTATAACACCATTCCCCAACCCATTATCTTGAGAAGAGATGAGTCCTACTGGCCGTAGGTGACATCCCTAGGACACAAAAGGTTAACAGTTAATGGTAAGGACATTAGAGGACAATATAGGAATATTTTTACCTGAAAAAACACCTATCAATAGATATAAAACATCCAAAAATAGACTAAATTGTGCATGAGAATAAACCACAGAAGTCAATACAATACCAATACAGAAACATAATAGTACAATAGAAAAAGGGGAATACAAGTGCAATACTAAGACTCCATATAGAAAGACATCGACACCAAAGTGGTACCGTCCTAGAATAAGATACAGATTCTCCCAAGCTCCAACTTCAATAACCAAACCATGATTTCAAGGACCACCACTAGAGAAGTATGAAACCCATCCATTCCTTGCATCTCAGTAGATGAAATCTAAAAATGCAAAAAAACTTCTTAATAAGGTGGTGATTATAACACTCATTGGGATTTCCCCAATGATTCCCCATCACAAGATACTAGGATAAGAACATAATAGCACATTTTATAAAAACATATTAGTGAAGTAGATAAGAAAATCAATCCAATACATAAAGAGATATCAAATAATAAAATTTCATGATAAAATTTTTAAAACCGTTCCATTTCCATTGGAATAATCAACCAATTTCACAACCCTCCACACACACAATGCAAGAAACTGTGATCCTCATTATACTCGCAAGTGGTGATTCTTATTATCACCAATCTGTCACTTGGTGACCAAATTGACAATGGTACTTATGACCATGATCTATCCCAAATTATCATTATTTGATGGTGGTACTTCCAAACATTAACCATCCCAAATTATAATTATTTGATGGTGATACTTTAGACTATTACCATCCCCACATAAATCTGAACACACACCACCTATTTATGCCAAAATTGTCAAAAAAAACATATATTTAACAAAATACCCTCATTCAAATCCCACCCTTTTGAAATCACATTGACATGGGTTTCCATTCAATTTCACAAAATATTTCCAACATAATAGAAACTTGATTTATAAATGATCAATTCAACAAGTTCACAAATGGTAGAGTGGGAGAGAATCCACCCACCTTAACCATATTAGTGGGTAGAATCCAAGATGATTTAGTGTATTAACCCTTTTCCTCTTGTTTATTTACCAAAATCCAAGAATATATTTTCAACACAAATATAAACCCATAGACCAGTTTATAACAACACTGTTCTATGGTTCCAATTAATCCAACACAAGAATTTAGAATGGAACCCTAACCATTTATTCCACAAACAACCACTGGAGGATTCTTCACTGATGGTTTGATGTACAAAACAATCAGAATTCACCTATGGAACCCCTAGAAGTTAATAGGGAGAATAAAAGGTTGAATGATAACAAAATACATGATAGTCGTACCTAAACTTATTGGGCTTGAGTATTTTGTGATGTGTAACCAACATTAACATTGTGTATTTTTATGAGACTACATACAAAAAAATTTCTGTAATTTGGAATTTTATTTTCTGTAAAAACCAATTAAATGATGTGAATATCTTTCATGAGGTGTATTGGTTTCACACTGTGGAAAATATTCAGGAAAATATTCCCCGATACTATCACATCGTGTAAAAGTTACATTATTATTATTTATTTTTTGGGGTTTTCTAGTAGCCATCCCCATTATTAAGATTTACAATTAAGTTAAACCATGACTCCGGGATTAAAATAAAATGCATAAAATGATGGTGTACCACAAATAGGGGGTTCTTTATTCTACCTACCAGGTGGCTTTCCATCCTCATAAATCTATAATAAATCTAGCCATTGATACCACATAATCATTTCCCTTTCCCATGTTTCCACTTGAACTTGACCATACTTCCATAACACGCATTCCAAGGAAAAATATCACCCTAGAAGGTTATTTTACTACCTATCTAGAACCCATATCAGTTCATAGATAAAAGGCACATATGGATCAAGATTAACATGATTTCAACTAATCACATGTTGAGGACCCAGGTGACACTTCTTCTGTAAAGAAAAATGGAATATGTTATGAATGAAAATGAATGTAGGTTGTAATTCTAACCGGTACACACCAATTCTAATTTTTTTACAACCTCAAATAGTGTCACATACTATGGTGCTAACTTCACTTGTTTTCTTATGTTTCAGAGACAATTTCAGGAAAACGTGGTCACTGTCATCAAAAACTAAAGACCGAGGATGATTATATGAATATGAATTCTTTATTCTTTGTACCATTTACATATATTTATAAATCATATATATTTTCTTTATAGTCTCATTTATAAGAATCGGTCCAATCATAGATGACTCCTATTTCTACCCAACAAAGATGAGAATGATAAGGGCGTCTATACAAATCCTCAAATAGTGGCATATGAATTGTTGTATGATAATTGTGGTTATATTATAATTCAACCAAAGACATATGATCCTACCATGAACCACTAACGTCTATAAAACATGAAATAATCATATCATTCAAAGTATAAATAGTGTGTTCTGACTGTCCATCTGTTTGTGGATGATATGTCATGCTCAAGTGAGTTGACTTCCAAGAAACTATTATAATGACTGCCAAAATTGATAAGTTAAGTAGGGGTCACTGTTAGATAAAATATAAACTAGAACTCCATGTAACCTGACCACTTCTCAGATATATAATTTTTCATATTCCTCTACCGTGTTGTACTCTCTGAATATAGAAGAAGTTTGATGACTTAATAAGTTAATCCAATACTACACATATAACATCATGTTAGTGTAATGTTAAAGGTAGTACTATGAAAAAATACTTCTCAATATGATCCCACATACATATAGGTATACATATATACTATATCATACAATCTGGGCTTTGATGTTCTTCCTTTACCTATTGGAATGTTAAGCATTTCATCACATACTTTGTGATCACACAATTGTTTACTTCCCACTAGAAATGTTCTTTCATTGCCTTATACATTTTTTGAACACCTAGTTTAATATCCAATTTTGAGTGGTTATATGATGACATAAACTATTTCTTACAAGAATGATTAACTATGATTCGTTTTTGAAAACATAATAAGAAGTTCTCATCCATTTTCCAACTATCTAGAGTCTCCTCACCATTTAGGATTGACATAATGGTGATGCAATCAAAATCATATGTTTGAGCTTATTTTAAAAAATTTACCAAGTTTTTAACAAGAATTATTATAAAGAAAAATTCATATTCACCATGTACAACATAATCTAAATGCATATCGACAATCATGCCCATCAACTGACTTTGGTCATGAGCTTCTCAGACCACTTAACTTTATGATTTCTGACTCAACACATCAGCCATAAAATTCCCTTTACCAGGTGTGTATATCAAGTTAGAATATAACATCTATAGTTAGTCCATAAATCTTCATTTCTTCAAGTTCAAGTGTCACTAAGAAAAAATTTATTCCAAACACTTTAGATCGTTGAAAACAATGATCTTTTTCATAAAGAGATAATGCCTCAAGGTTTTTCAGGCATGGACAACTTTTGCTAATTCCATATCATGTGTAGGATAATTCTCTTCATGAACTCACAACTTCCTCGAACCATAGGCTACAACATGGTCTCCCTTCATGAGTACACAACGAAGACCATATCAGATGCATCACAATACACCACATAGTTATTACCTGGTTATGGAATGATTATGATGGGTTATAAGGTGGGATGAGTCTTAAGTTCCAAGAATAATTTCTGAAATTCACCATTTAATATGAATGGAATACATTTGTTTGTAAAAAAACATGATAGAATAAAACCTTGAAAAAACCTAAACAAATTTTAGATAGTAACCTGTCAATCCCATGAAACTGAGTACCTCAAAAACATTCTTTGGTGTCTGTCAAGAGACTACTGCTTATATATTTTTAAGATCAACAAATATTCCATCTTTAGAAATGACATGAATGAGGAAATGAACTTCTTGCATACATAGGTTACGCTTAGAAAACTTATCATACAAATGATGTTCTCATATCATACTCATTAAAAATTTCAATTGATCTTCATGGTCATTCCTACATTCATCACAAACCAAAATATCATCATCAAACAACACAACAGAAGAATTGAGGTACCTTTAGAAGATTCAGTTCATTTAATCTATGAGAACTGTATGTGCATTCGTTAGACCAAAAGGCATGATGACATATTCATAATGGACATAGAGAATCCAAAATTCAATTTTTGGAATATCTTCTCTTGTATCTCTAAGTAGATGATATCTTGAGCATAGATCAAATTTAGAGAACCATTTTTCCCTTTTAAGTTGTTCAAATATTTCAAAAATTCAAGAAATAGGATACCAATATTTAATATTAGATTGATTGAATTTACGATAATCGACACATAATTGAATAGTAACATCTACCTTATTTTTGAACAAAATTGATGCTACCCAAGGTGATGTACTAGGTATGATAAATCCATTACTTTAAAACTCTTCAAGATATCATTTATCTCTCGTAACTCTATCAGATCCATTATATAGGATGGTAAATAATAGGTCTTATTCAAAAGAGTAGGTTGATAGTATATTAGATTTCTTTCTTGGGTGGTAACCTAAATAAATCATTCGGAGAAACATCTCTGTAGCGATACACTATAATAGGAAGAGTCCCATTCCTTATTTTATCAGTATTTACTGAGGTCATTTCCACTAACTGGATTGATATTTCCCTGTGTACTAGCACTATATGTCCTGATCTACCTACATTTATTTCCCAATCTCCATTGAATACATGAATATATCCATTCGGGGATGTAAATTTTACATGCCAGGCATAACAGTCAATAAGGGATTAAAACCCTACAAGCCAGTCCATACCAAATATCAAACCAAATATGTTCATCTCTAGGACTATAAACCCTCATGGAAACTACATTGTGTCAATGTTAGTTGAACATTATGGGCACTTAAATCCTATACACTCCCATTTTCCAATGGGTATCCTGATATTCATGACATGTTCAATCATTTCCTTGTGCAATCCCAATTTATTAACCATAGAAGAAGGAATGATAGAATGTGATGCGCTATTATCGAACCAGAAATGCATAAGAGTGATGTTTAGGAGAATGGTACCTCTAACTATAGACAGACATGCTTTATTTCTCACAATAGCCCTCTTTTCTCCATAAAGTTATTTCTCAGATGTCACAAGATAACTCTTACTTCCCTTCCGAGGCGTTTACTAAAAAATATTTGTGTTCTTGGAATATTCCATGTTTATCTATGTATGTCAATGAGAACTAGTCTGATAGGATTATATTATCCGATCATGTGATGGTTGTGGATGTATCGAGCCTATTCCACCTACTGGTATTAGAAATTTATAACAATACTTATTGATATGACCTTCCATTCCATAGTGGTGGAAATTCAGTGGAGGTGCAATAATTTCATTCCTCCTATGTGTTAATGAACTGCACTGGAAAAAACTTAGTCTGATATTGAATCTTGGAGGAAAATTAACTAACTCTATATTTTGAGTCTAGGGTGTGCTACCTCCATGAAAATAGACATCCCTTCTTCTCTGATTTCTATCACTATATTTGAAACCCACCCCCATGGGAACAAACATACTACCTCCCACAGAATTCCCATCAAGAAATATTTTGACCACATTTGTCCTATTAACTATATCTATATAATCGGAAAATGTAGAGAATGAATATCATGGATATAATCTCTTCTAATTTACCATTAAAATTTATGATTTAATTTTTTTGGTTTATACACAATTTTTCCATTTTTACGATCATAATATCATCGAAACACAGATGGATTCTGCTTCTGAAACTAAACCTAATGATCCACTTTCCTTGGATCATCATTTCCATTTCCTCTATTAATATCTTGAAATTATTTCCCAATACTCTGTATATGTTTCTAGTTCCCATGTGGTTCAGTTGAAACCACATTTTCAATAGCTTCTTCTTACTTGTTTTTGTAGCATCTTCCTGGTGTCATTTTCTATAAGTAGGGAAATCATCATTTAGACTACTTCTCCCTAGGAACCGAAGGCTTGAATAAAATACAAAAACATAATAAACTATTATCAATACATGACGAAATAACTAGTTCAACCATCATTTCAAAGACAAATCATTTTATTAAATTTGAAAAATCATTTAATCAAAAAATAAACAATGAAATTATAGTGGGATGTCTTATCCTAATGCATGGTATCCAACACTCATCATCTAAACCCATGATGATGAGATAAAAACACTAATAGAATCATTTTATAACACTTTGATACCCAAACCACCTAGGTAACTTGAATTTTAATTTCAATGGTTATCTATATATTATTATACTTCACATTTCCAGTCCTGATATTCCTATCTCCTTGCTACCAAACCAACTCAATGACCAAACAAAAGTATCATCAGATGAAACATAGAGACTGAACAAACAGATACCATTTGTAACAACCTTCCCCAACTTATTAGATTGAGAATAGGTGAAGTGATACTGGACTTAGGTGACATCCTCAAGACACAAAAGGTTGAAAATAAATTCCAAGGGAAGTAAAGGATAGTGGGGGTGATTTTAACTAAAAAACACACATCCTATCAAGAGACACACAACATCCCAAAATAGACTAAATGATGCATGAGAATAAACCACATAACTTATTACAAAGTCAATATATAAGAATCATAGTTCAACAAAAGAAAGATAACTAATGGAATATTATAAGACTCCAAGTAGAAAGACATCGACACAAAAGTGGAACCATCCCAGACCAAGATGAAAATGCTTCAAAGATCCAACTTCAATAAGCATACCCAAACATCAAGGACCACTCCTAGAGGTGTGAGAAACTTAACCCTAACCTGTATCATGGTAGATGAAATATCCAAATGTAAAATATTGCCCAAACATGGGGTGGGTATAACAATCTATATGATTTCCCCAAGGACATCCTATCACACACTACTAGGACAAGAACATGTTATCAGATTTTATAAATATAGAAGAGAAGAAGATAATAAAATCATACCAAGGCATATAAAATTCTCATATAATAAAATGATAAGATAAATATTTTAAATCCATTTCATTTTTATTGTAATAATCAACCCATTTCACACCCACCCACCCACACACACACACAGTGAATGCAACCATGGACCTCACTATAACCATGAGTGGTGATTCATCCTATCACCAAGCCATAACTTGGTGAACGAAATGATGGTGGTACTTCTAACCATGATCCATCCCAAATTATCATTATTTGATGGTGATAATTTTGACCATTACCCTTCCCAGATTATTATTATTTGAATATACTTTCTACCATTACTTGACCCACATAAACATGAACACACACCACACATTCACACCAAAATTTCTAATAAAAAATTTATTTAACAAAATACCATCATTCAAAACCCATTCTTTTGAAATCACATAAACAAGGGTTTTCTAATCAATTCCAAAAAATATTTCCAACACAATAGAAACATGATTTTGAAAATATCAAGCCCAAAAGTATACAAACGTTTTACCCACATCCACTTCATGTATTTTCATGAAGCCACATATGTTCAAATTCACATAATATAAAATTTTATTTTCTAGAAAAACCAATTACACGATGTGAATGTATTACATGATGTAAATTGGTTTCACACTTAGAAAATCATCACAAAATCTATCCCTAATACTTAATGTTGTGGAAAAGTTACACTGTGTGTATTTATTCGATGGGGTTTTCCAACCGCCAACATCATTAATCAAACTTCTTATTAAATTAAACCAGAACTCTAGGAATAAAATAATACACATAAAACAATAGTGTACCACAAACCAAGTGTTCATTATAGAAAATCCATACCAAGGATCAATTTAAAACCTATTATTTATGGGACAAAAAGTTTCCAAAGGAAATAGTATCCACCAATTTCAAGAGAACACTCTCTAAAACATTTGATATTCTCTAACCACACTCCCAACGATCTGTCAATGGTAATAAAACCATCCAAAATCTTCCCATCCAAGCCCAAACCATTTAAAAATTGAGCATATAATAAGAATGTGGCACTCCTATATCAAAAAAAATGATGTAAATACTAGATGATTCTAGAATGATACCTATAATGGTGGAAGAACCAATATATAGACTACTCAATGAAAACTTCATAGCATGAAACACACTCACCTCTTTGCCTTGGGAACTAGTATGAATCTCTTTTACTTATCCAATAGAGTGGTATTACCACTCCTGCACTGGGATACCATGTCTCCTGCCTTGATCTAAACATCCAATGGAATTCCAGCTACCTGTATTTCAAGAGGTAGCTGAGTCCCTCTCTGACTCATGTGTGTATCTTAATTCCTTACCATTACTCTACTCCCATGTAAACCTATAGTAATTTTTAAGATGTCCTACCCTAACATAGGCATGACACTCTATGGTGGGGTAAGGACAGTAATTCCCCTTGTGGAAACCCTTGACACACTAAAATAATTATAACATGCTGTGATTCTAAGATGAATTCCCACTAACTTGGCAGCTATTCACACTAATTTCTAGATACTATCATAGTAGTGCTTCCTGATGCTAGAAGAAGATATACCAGATCATCCTGTTGAAACTATCTAACCAGAACTTGGGGTCTCTCTTATATTTACTTCCATGATGATAGTTTGATTTATTATGTCCAAAAATATACTCAAGAGACATATATTCACTTGCAATTTATTCTCATAGTGAAACCCCTTCTAGAGACGTTTTTCCATGATGAACTCATTGCTTCCAAAGACAAAAAAACATTGCAGATTAATGATAATTATAGTGTAGCCCATAACTGAAATACCCTCCATTTCCAGATGCATGAACATGTGTTCCCTCTCATATCTCAACATATATGGATAGAATTGGCTCAAGAAATTCACCTTATAGTCCTTGTAGGTATGTACATTTTATTGATTTTATTGTTCTACAATATCCCATAAACACGTGGATGGTTCTCAAAAAAAGTAATAAATTTGCCTTAACCTCTTGTTTGCAGGTGACTTGAGGCCCTTAATGATCGTATGGACTGACTTGATCCAGAACTTTGTTACATCGGGTTCTCCTTCCTTAGTAAACATAGGCAGATGTTGTGGCTGAAACTCCTCCACCAACTCAAAAATCGAAGGTATGGTGTGAATAATCTCACTTTCCCTAGATCACATGACCCTTAAAGAAGATATCTTGAAATTCATCATCCATATGATTTTCCAGAGTTGTAGGAAGTTATGCATAAAATATGCTGAGATCATGTTGATTGTCATTCTCTTGATGATCAATTATATGACGATGAGAGGAAAAATTCTCAACAAGGTTTAATACACATCATAGAATACACGTTACACAATAAGTTCAACCAAAAAATGTGAAAAAAACAAAGGACCATTTACTCAAGTTCCCTCTACACATTTCCAAACAAGTAAATTTTCATAACATAAAAGTTCATTTCATTTCTTCTTATCTGGAATATCAAGGGGTTTCATTTAATTGTTAATTTGAGAAAATATGTCATATATAATAAATGGTCCCCTAGGATGAACAATTCATGTCAACATATGTCCTTATATACCAATTATGATGCATGGATACTCATATTGTGTTGTACTGACTCATGAGTAAAATATCATAAAATAGTAACATAACATTATAAGTGAATCACCAAAGGTGAAATAATATCAAAATCATAATAGGTGAACAACATGAACAAAAATACCATTATTAGGTACTTTATTTTTTCCACACACATGGGTTAACTACCTCCATGAATGAGCTCATTACCAATCCTCAACTCATATTATTCCTGTTTTACCTTTCCCAACTATTAAAGTAATAGAAAATAAACTAGATCATTTTCTACCACAATGTATTTTCCTCGACCTGGTGCTCCATCACGTGACCGAGTAAGCAGTTTATCTGACCACATACGTGTCTCCTCGTATTCCTGAGGCCACTGACTAGTAGTTATAGTGTAAAGTATATAGTGGGATGGCTATACCCTCTAGTACAGAGTTTTATTAAGATAAAAATAAATAAAATAGTGTAATGGAAGAAATATAAATAACCATAAAATATCATAGAAAAATAAAGGAAAAAACAAACAATATAATAATAATAATAATAATAAAAATAATAATAAAATCACATATGTTAGGGTTGAAATATATCTAAATTATAGGTTGTATGTCATATGAATAAAAGACTATAAAACTCTACATTTGACACCAAAGATACCATTTCTAAACCCGATGTCGGTTTCATCTTCATGCTCTAACCCATAAAACAATAAATAATCAACAACAAGGTCCATTGCCCTTTTCCATACCTACATCCATGAAATCTTCCTGGGCACCAAATGACAGTCTCAAAAGGGTGTGAATACAACTCAGTAGGTTGAAACCCATGATGTTTAAACAATTATTTCTTGAAAAAATAGTTTTTGCAATAAAGTGAAGAACATGGGTATTAATTTAATAAATAAATACTACACGTGATAATAACCTACTGACCCTAAGCTCTGGGTTGACACCTTGGTCTAGCCAAACCTACATCATCTCCATGTCATATATCTCTGCCATGTGGTGGATCCTCTAGTATCCAGATAGATCACCAAAATCATTGGTTTATCCTCCTACATCAAGACGAATCGCCGGTATCACATCTCAAGTAACCCATTGGGCTCCTTGAGAATTCCCATTCCAACATCATCCTGAGGCACATGTTTCCATGGAGTGAATAAAAACCTATATCCTACTAGTCCCTACAAGAATTCTCATGTTCGATTCTCTTACATATTCCCATGTTCACATCAGAAGGGGAGAATCTCAACTCATGTCAAGTGGTGGATTCTCTTAAGTCAAGAAGAATCCTAGGTTCCACATCTCACAAGGAAGTAATAAATCCCATAAGAATAGTTTCAGAAGTATCAATGAGAATAAAAAAACACATGATTTACCACAATTTACATTTCATTATAGATTGATCAATATATCCATTTATCAATAAAATCAAGGTATTTATTCTCTATTGGTAGACCCTCCTATATCAGGATGGATCAACGCTATCAAAGCCAACCATGTTACCAATAGAAATAATCCATATTTTATGATAAATAATATTTACAAGTATGTAGGAAATTTATAGTTTCATGGGTGTTATCACCTCTTGGGTGGCCAAAAGTCTAGTGTAACATTTATGTTTCGGACCAGTTGATATTTCCAAAAAAAATTGAGTTTTTCCATTTGGTGGATGGTATGAATCATAAAACAAATTTTAAAACATAATTATAAGAGTTGTAACACTTAAATATGTTTTTTTGGATGAGGTTTAATTCCTTGGTTGTGTCTCAGAGGATTGGATGATTTTTTGGAGCATCAGGCCCAAAAACTCAGTTTTGGGAGAAATAGACATGAGTACACAGTTGACATAAATTTAGCACAAACCATGAAGCATAAACCATGTGACATATTTTTTACTAGGGAATAGTTTTTTAAAACCACGAATCCCCTATCAGAAATGATGAAAAACGGAAATGACATGTTGTAAGTAACCACCTGGGATGCACATTGTTTTCTAGACCATGCACCTAGTCGAAATTTGTTGGTTACACTTATGTAGTAGTGACACGCTTTTTAAAAAACCCCACTGGTTCTAAAAATGTGAAAAAATGATGATTCTCTCCTTGCATACATTATGTGTTTTAATCCTTTTTAATCCCTCGGTCTCCCATGAGGTCCCCTATACATGTACCCCCTTCTTTCTCCCCATCTAATTGAGGTTCTCGCTCATTTGAGCTCAAAATAAAACAACATTCGTCACATTGGTCAGATCTTGATAAGTCTACATTTTATCTTCATTATTTACTTATTTTTCCTCACCACATGGAATGATAAATCCATGCTATCTATTTTTCCTTATTTTTTGGGTGTTTGATGATTATTCGAATATTTTTTCTGGCCCAAATCAAAACCTGATAATGAATAAGTGAAGCATCCTAAGCATGAGGTTGGTGTTATTGTTTCTTTCTATAAAAATTTTAATATATCCTTTATTAAATGTGATATTATGCTGCACAACAAACATCCCATTCCTTACTCCTAAATTATGAAATTATTTTAGTTGAATTGTTAAGAAGGAAACCTTAATGCCCTTGGACACACTTTACATTGTTGGAGGTTGAATAACTCAACTCAAACCACTTATTGAGGTGAGTTCGATAATATTAATTTTGTAACACCCTTGGATAGTTATTAAACTACCCATTTTGGTTTGTTCTTGACATGGATTATAACATTTATAAACATCTTAATGAACTATGATTTTCAAGATAAACATCAACGTTCAAGATCATGGGAATCGCGCTTGAAAATTTTGAGGGACTAAGCTTAGAGAAATAATTCATTTAGTTAAAATGGAATTCCAACCATGTCACTGATTTATAATAAAACAACATTTTAGGTGAACTATTTTATATAATGAAAATGGATTATTACTTATAGATAATTGTTTTTTGTTATGGAATGGGTGTTTCTCATGTCATTCATGTTTATAAATGGAATGGAAAATTTCATAGTTAAATTGATAATGATATGGATGATATAATTTTTTTATTTATATTATTTAATGGCTGCTTCACATAGCCTTCTTGTTTTTTAGTAATAGAATTTTGCCTAATTTTATAGTTTTAATCGATTATGGAATGCATGATCTCATGTACTGTGGTTATAATGTTAAATGAAATGTGCCAATGAGAGTACATTGTTCCTAGAGAAATATTGAGTTTCCCTTTATGAAACACCTTGGTTAATGACTCATGGGAAAACTGAGAATACATTATACCAAATTATTATAGAGGGACCTTTGTTAGCATTATTTACAAGGAGTTTCAAACCCCCTTGGTTGAGGATGTTGGACATGGTGTTTCACATCACATGGGCTGATTGACATGATGTTTCACATAACATGGGTCAATGGACATGACGATTCACACCCCCTAATGATAATAATTTTAGACTTGATGTTTCACATCATTGTTTGAGATGTCAGACATGATGCACCAAATACCCTGTTCAGATGCTTGAGTTTATTCCCCTTATTGAAATAAACCCCCTTATTATAATATTATTTATCTAATAAGGTTGTCCATGAAGTCCCTTATCATTCACTGAGATCATTGGGCAAGGTGTCCCATATTTATATCCTATAAATCTTATGATTATGCATGGACTCATGATTTATGCCTCAAGTCCTGGTTTTGTACTACATATATATATATATATATATGTTTTTACATAAATAGTACATATATAAATAGATATAAATATACTGATATATACAGGATGACTTATTCAGAGACATCCTGACTTATGGTGAAGCAGTTATAGCCAGTCAGGTGTCCTAGAGGAACCTGGGTCTGACTTGTTTATATTTATCATTACCACACTTATTTCTTTTGATATACTGACACACTGATTTATTTTATACTCATAGTCTCAATATCATTAGAGAAAGTTGTGGTGGCCTACTGAGTATATCTCAAACCCTATTAGGGCCAACAATTGGTATCCAAAAAGATCTCCTAATTTTAGATTAGGATCTAGATAGTGTTGCTTTTCTTTATGGCTAGGACTAGTCATGGGAGCTTTAGAGTAGCGGCTGAGCATGTACTCAGACTACCTTCCAGAGTTTGATCATATTTTTATTTATTTCTTTTTATGTCAGTCTAACCCTACTTATTTCATTACCTACTGTATGTATACTCCTTGTATATTGTAGCATGTTCACACAAGATCACTTATTCATTTATTATTTATTTTCATTTATTATTATCTTCTACTTCTGTATTGTTTATGTTCTTCAAGAGTTACTTATTTCTTCCTCTGCTTATTAGAAATGATATAGAGGGTATATTATCCTTACTAAACCACCATTAGACCCTCTCTACATGTTCGTAATCTATGGTGTATGGAGAGGTGCGCTTGAGGACATCTGACAAGCTGTCTTGCGACACCATTTCAGTGTCTCTTTGTTCAAGATGTTACAAAGTAGTATCAAATATTTTCTTTCTTCCTTGTCTTACTATCTGGGTATGGTAGATATGAGACTATGAATGTTTGGACACTTGTTAAATATCTCATGTTCAAGTCCATCCAACCCACACATGAGTTAAAGACCAATTGTCTTGGGATGAGATTTTTGTTCATGTTGTTTATTATTACAATTCATTATTATTTCACCTTGGGTGATTTATGTACTTTATTTGGTCATTGATTTATGGATATTCACCCTTAGTATAATATGAAAAGTATTACTACACGTGTCATTTTAGGCACATAGTGATTGACTTTCCATGCATATCCCATCCCATGTGGACAACATTGCTTGACTGCTTGATTATGTGCATTTTATTTGTATACCATGTTTAATTAATTATTAACCATGAATAGTTATATACCTTTCTTGGGTGATTTCCTACTCATATGACTGTATTATCTACTTAAGTAGTAGATTTATGTGATTTCTGAAATGTTTAATAGGTTTATGGCTATGACAGCATGCCTTGTTATAATATGATAATAAAAATTGTTATTAAAGTGAATGCATTAACATAAATGGTGTTTTTCCATATATCTTGATCGAAACACCTTAACTATCTAATTATTCCATGTTTGAGCCATGTTACATTGTTTTCATGGGATAAAACATCACTGGTTACAATTAAATGGGGGAAAATTGGTCAATTTATAAAAGTTTATTGGTCTTTATAAATTGGAGAATGGTGACCCAATAGTTGAACCATCACGTATGAACTTGTTATACTTCAAGACCAATGATAAAAACCTAGTTTCAATATATGAATGATAATTGTAACTTATAAAGGAAAGTAGCTTTATAACTTGGGAATGATAATTAATCTAACGAAACCATGATTCTTATATATATATATATATATATATATTCAAAACTGTAATATATATGGAAAAATGGTTTCTAAAAAATGAATTGTTAATTGTAATTATAAAGTCTCATACCTATATAACATGGGCATGATGACTCATATGATTAAATCCCTATATTCACAAATGAACCCAAGTAGGCAGTTTGGGAAACTTATGAAATAAACCCACTAAGGGTGTTGTAAAATCATGATTGAAATGGTGGGAACCTCATAGGTCTCCTTATTCATTATATGTATTGGTACTTAACCACATGTGGGGTATGCTATGCTAATGGTATGGTTTTTGAATGTTTCATTAGACACTTATATGACATTACATAAAAATATATGGTGATATCTTACTTGATCGATCCCCTTTAATTGAAAAAAGTTCAGTTAATTGATTTTGAGCTTTTTTATTATACGACATCTGTTAATTAAAATTCCAATTACATCCTAAATAGTGTATTCCTCTATAGCATAAAAATTGAAATTTTATTTAATAGAGCCTAGATGTGAGAATATTTAGATAAATAATGTGGGTGTATAATGATTGAAAGGGATAAATTATGGATAAATAATGTGGGTGGATAATGCTTAAAATGAAGTTTGATTTAACTTGCATGTGTGCCTTGTGGTGTTGACTAAATAAAGTACCAAGCACATTCACCTTTAGGATTGGTACATTATGTACTTTAAACTAAGACTTTAAAAGTTTTTTAAAAAAAATGAGAGTTTATGTAATGAAAAAAATGAATCATTTTAGTGGTGTCCATAACATTACCCTAATGTAAGGGTAGTTTAAATGTTTCATTTAGTTTTTCCTTAGGCATGAATGGGTATGTTTCCCATGGGTCTCTTCTAACGATTTATTTTATAGTCATATCATAGGTTAAGTCGGTAAGCCTAGTGACCTTCTTGGCATGACCTAGATACATGTTTGACACTTTATGCATTAGTAAGGGGCTTTCCCGGTTGACGTAAGACCCTCTATAGAACCCTATGAGGTAAATTAGAGTTGATAATTGAATGTTTTCTATTTTCAAACAAGATGTGTTGTTTGAGTTCCATTTGTACCAAGGAATCATAGTGAAAATGAAACACCCCATATATGCGGGTAGTATTTTGGTAAGTTAAGCCTTGTGAACAATGTAATCATCCTATAATACTCCAGTTCAACGAGTAAGACATTCCTTGGGCATGGTAAACCATTTTTAGGGTCATGAGACGTTTCAACTTTTATAATTTAGTAAGACTTGAGAGTATTCATCCATTTAATATTCATATGAATAAGATGACTCTGAGTTGATCTATGTGTACGTTATCACATGTTAGAAAATGTGTATCACCTGTTGCACTTATATCATGTCACTGAAGCACGCATTGTTAAGGAGTGAGGTGTTGAATCACATACTATTTGAGTGACAAGGTCACATTATAATTTAAACCGTGTGGTTTCACAATTTCATCCAATGAATCATGAGTACGCAAAGGCTACATTCACAGGTCATCTTCAGAGAAGAGTTATCTGAACACTAGAGAGTTTGAGTTATCCCACTACTAGTGAAATGAAATTGGATAAATTGGAATGTGTTGTAACATCACAAATCAGAGATGGTTTTGGATTTTGAGTTTGATCTAACATGATGATAAGTGGAAAGTTACCTCCCTTTTCGTCTTAGTGCTTGTTAAGTGGAGGGAGTGTGTGTTGTGGGATGAGTTCCCATTTTTAAGAAATGATGACTACGACACTCCTAAGGTGGGGAGCATCACGTCGAACGTGTTTTATCATGAACTTCCATGTAGAGGGAGATAAATTATAAAGGATAAATTTGAAATGGTCAGAATGTCCCCCACATATTTACCTAATGGAAACCTTACTTCAAATCCATATAGGTATGATATGATGCTTTATTCAACTCATCCATCAACTCTTCTATTACCATAATTGGATATATTTCTGAAACAGTCACTCTGTTTATATTTTGATAACAACACACAAATTCTATCCACTGTCTTCTTTTCTATTTTAATTGAACTAGTATATAGACTAATACTATCCTGATTAAATCACGGTTTTAACCGTTCCTAGACATTCTTTTCAGTCTCATTATTCAAGTGATATGCGTGCATATATGGTCTAATATCCCCATAATAGATATTTTTGTTAGTTCAAAATTCATACTTGGGCTACTGTAGAGTGCTAAACTACTGGAGTAAACATTAAAACTAGAAGGTGACTATGCTATGAGATTTTGTAGTTGGGTTCTTGGTGAAATTTGAATGATATAGTCAAGGTGGGAAACAATGAGTTGTTTGGGTGATAACATCTTAGAATGGACAAGTGTAGTTGTATATAGCATTTTATCACTTTCTTGCCTACATACTAAGCCAATGGAGATATATGATTTTCTAGTGGGATAATTTATTGTTATGGGGTGATGAGAAAATCCAATGGAAGACATCAATTGGACTAACCTAGGGTTTGAACCGAACAACCAGAAGCTCGAGTTCCTTATGGGGTGTGAAGATGTAGGTGTCTCAGAGCTAGCCCATTGTTGACTAATATGAACGAGAAAAACACAAAATATAATACTTTTAAACTAATGACAAACTTGAACCATCTCAACCACCCATCCTTCGATCCAATGTATGACATGACTGCTAGTGTCAATGCCAATATATGAGCTTTGGTGGTTTGTGAATAGACATCCTAAGTTGCTGATGAAATTCATTTGGTCTATTGAATACACAGGTAACTTCACCAATGGATTGAATATTCAAAACAACAACTACTACTATGACATCATGCATGAATCATGTGTGATTGCTAGTATTGTATTGCCTCAGTGTAGCATTATCATTAGAGGTATCCAATTTGAGATATGAGTTGATCCAATGGCCTCTATTGCACAATACATTGTCATTGGACGCTTGGTGTTCAGGAATGCACTTAGAAAGGCCCTTCCCTGCAAGTTTCCACATTGTGTCATGGTATAGTCTTGCATGAATACTCTAGAATCTGGGTATAAAATATTGTAATGATTGCAATAGTAAGCTACAATACAATGGTTTGTTATTGAATTTCTACCAAATCATCTAGTTGATTAGTTTCCACCATAATGACTCTTTTTTTGATACTATGAGAGTGATACAAATAAAAACCCACTAAATTATGGGAATGTACAAGACCACCAATAATATTTCAACTCCTATAAGGCAACTGACCATTGAAGACCATACGAATGGGAATAAATCATTTCACACTGAAACATTGGAAGTGGAAAACACGAACATGAAGTGATATAGTTTTCATTGAAATTATGGTCAAAGAGATGACCACATGTTTCCCATCACACAGGATGTTTTCAATCCATTATTTAAGCCTTGGTAGTGTTTCAAAGGGAGAAAATAGGTCTTAGGGGTTTTGGTAGATGTAGGGAAATTGTTTTGATAAGTTCATGTTGAAACAAAATGGATCATAACAAATACGATATTTAGTTGACAGAATATAGGATCAACTTATCAACATGAGATGATCTTAGATTTTGTTTTCCATTTTATACCAATAGTATCAAGAGAGCACTAATGATGGAATAAAATTGATCAGATGAGTTCTACTGTCAAATATGGCAATGATTGATCCAATGAACCACTCCATCTCAATACCAAAAAGTGCATTTGGTCATTTCTTTTTTCCATCCACCCAAGAAGGTACAATTTGTATGTGATGTGGGGTTAAGGGGCTAAAAAAATCCAAAAAATTTAAAAGGTGGTTGAAATTGTATGAAAATTACAAAAGGAGAAGATATGGGTTTACAATAAGGTCTAGGGACTCTGATTTGTCCTACTATACTATTTTTACATGATGAGGTTGTTCATAAAGAATTCTGGATAATCATTCTATCTTGTTTTCTTATGATCAACAGAATTGATGTATTGAAAGGTGAAAATATATGAGCTTTTTGTTTAAAGGCATTGGGTAGTGGGTATAACATAATGGTAGAGTCCAAGAGCTAGTAATCGATTGGAGCCACTGGTTCAACTTGAGTACTGGGAAACAAAGTCAAACTTAGGTACTAGTTATTGCAAATATAGTATGATACATGCCACTAACTATATAGGCATGTGGTCAGGGGTAAAATGAGAAACCCCACAGATGCCACCAATGAAAACCCATTGAGATTATATTAGACATGAGGCACCATTTGACCAATAGATAAACACTGACTACTTTCCTTGATATATCTACCTTTTCTCCCCATCGCCACTCTAGTGAAACCAAAAAAATATAGGGTGAGTGAGAACAATATGAAATGGAGTACATTGACCTAGTTAACTACCAAAAAATAAATGATTGTACATAATGAGTGAACACATTATGAAATTATGTACTTGAACACAATGATGTTTTTAGGAGGAATATAAGATTTGTGAAAATGTTAGGAGAAACATACGAAAAATGATCCAAAAAATAGAAAAATTGAAAAAACGAATGAGGAGATCATAGGATAGAACAATTTATGTGGTTTGAGACACAAAAAGACATTATAATTCACTAATTTCATGATAAGAATTATATGTATTTTTTTAGAGTTTCAAACATATAGAAACCATAACTCAAATGTGCTTATAATGTAGATGACAACATTGTTCCACCAACCATACAATAAGTCCGTTGTGTTGCAGTTCGAAAACAACCAATGTACAAGATCCTAAAATGTCAGCGGTAAGAAGTATATGGATCTATAATGAAAATTACCTCCAAATATTAAGATTCTATATTGTCTTTTTGCAGACTTATAAATTATTTTCACACTGTTATATCGACCTATCTGTGTCATCTTCTAACCCTAATATAGTGAGTCAACATTTCCACAATATCCCAAAATTTTATTTTGGGACCTTCAGCCCTATGACCCATAAATAGGGGCGTGCTACCCCCTACAACCTCGAATGGCCTCACTGTGGAGGCTGAACTATGAGAGTTGTGGTTTGGTGTACAACTTGGACCATACGCATTAGGCCCAACTTCATCCAAATGGATAAACCTCCACAATTTTAACAATAAGATGCATAGAACCACCTTATGGATCATCCATTCAACAGACTGGTGATTGAATACAATATATGAATTGAAAACAGCATGAACATATAGGTGTTCCCATGACATGAAAAGAAGCATCTCAATTGACACTCCCAATGAAAATTTATATAGATGGTCGAAGGAAATAAAAAATAACGCAAACATTTTTCAAAATGGCTGGGGTGAGGTTTGATAGACTGAAGAAAATTTCATAGTTCAATGAGACTATGCGAGTTGAGTGTTTCAATGAACAAGATTGTGGAAAATGCTAAATTAATGGGTGTTGGTGTTGATATTACTTTATCTAGATTAGAATAAAGAGTTTGAAACATGTTGGTCCTCCTTAGGTGTATAGAAAAAAATAGATGGCCAAATGTTTTATATCGGAACTGAGTTGGTGTGGTTAAAATCAACCATTTCCCCATTTTCCTGCAGTCCCCTTGGGATCACTTTCATTCCATTGTTTAATATCACTTGTTACTTTGGATATACAATGGAAAAAACCCATATTCTCATTTTTAGTTGATAATTTGAGATTATATTCCATCGACTATATTTATATATATATCATATATTACAAAATCCACCCCATTTTAGCATGATCTAAAAGAAACTGTTTTTCACCTCTACCGCAACCCTAAAGACTCACTTTCTCCCATTGGCATGACTGTCAATACATCACACATGCCTGAATATTGGAATAACCACTTATTGTGCGATAGGAAACCGATTTCCATCTCTTCGACCATCATTTCAATTAAAACAATATCACTTTGGGTTTAGACTTTTTCACTTCCTATGTTGTGGTGTGAGATGAGTTGTTCCTGTTCTCATGGAAGTCATTGGCATGTTTCTTTGTTGGATTAGAAAAAGTATTGGAGGCCTTATTCATTCCCATGACTCAGTGTGGAATATTTTTGTCTCACTCCCGTAGAATCATCAAAAAAAGAGTCTTCCTCGTGGAACCTGGTTTAGTTGATGACCTGATGACAATTCAATCACAAACCTCCATATTTCAACTTACTATTGGAATCATTACAGCATGACATAACAAAATGTAAGAGTACCAAAAATAAAATTCCCTTGGTTCAATGTGGAATCTATTAGAAAAGTGCATTTATATTATCATCCACAACCACCTATCGACCAATGATAATTACAATTCTATAGAGGAAATTGGATCAAATCATCTCCCAAATTAGTTACCTCCAATGAATTTGCTATGTTGTGGGAATATAATACTACAAATCACACATGATTCATGCATGATGTCATAACACCAACAATAGGTCAATACCGATTACCCATTAAATGATAATGAATAATAGATATTATCCAACAAAAGAAACTCAGGTTCCTTCGATATTATACCTCATGACCTTTGGGGGGTTCATGGGCCAATAGAGGTCCTATTGTTTTCAACATTGGGTTTTGTCATGTAGTTGATACCTTCATCTATTTGAATCACAATCAATTTTGAATCCCTTGCTTCTACAATGTATACCGTTCAATGTCAACGTGTTGGGTTGATTGAATCCATGCTCTATTAGAACCCATGAGGTACTCAAATTGTATTGGCCTCCCTGGGATCCTACCTCATTTCATAATAATATATTTGAAATGAATTATTCTATACTAGATATCTATGATCATCCCCTATATGATTCATGTGGTGGTTCCCTCTCCCAGTTTTACACAATTGGTTTTCCTAAGTAATTCTAGTTCTTGATGGTCTTAATCCACAATGGGGGGGGTCTAATAAATATTGAACCACTTCGCTTTTGGGATGATGTTTGATGGTTGGTCCCCTTCATCCTACCATCTAGTTGAGAAATGACTTTATAGCGACTGAGTGGGTGCTAGGAAGTCAAAATTGGTCAATGAGTGAAACATAGAACCAGTCAATGACAAAGCATTCCAACCCACTCCCTATTCACCTGACTTTGGTTCAGGGATTGTGAATGGATCTTTCATATTAGCCCGCAAACTTCTCATAGCATTACAACAAGGTGGTGACCATCTTAGAAACATTAATTTTATCATCCATCAAGAAACTCCATGGTGTGCTATGAGGTATGATCTAGTGTTCCATCCATGATAATCATATGGGGACTACTTAAGTAAAGGCATAACATTAGAACTCGATCATACCAATGCATTAGGGGTGAATGGCCCATATCTTCACAAGACACTCATTGAATTGGGGTTAGTTATAGTAGGTCTTGAACCTTCAATAATCAAGTTAAAAGACCAATGCTCTAATGGTTTAGCTATACACCCACTTTACCTTGGGGAATCAAGTGTCTAGGTATCAACAAATGATGACTTAGGCAAGCTATGAGTCACTTTAGAAGACCATTATCATAATAACCTCCCACAAACCAGCTTGATCTATCCCTCAATCAGAAGCCTGCCATGACCCGTGAAATCCCCAAGGTGCATTCCTGATCACTCAAGGTGATGTAATATTCCATGGGAATCATATTTAACAAGTGGGAATGATTTCACTCAATAAACCAGTTAAAAGAAAACAATAATTATGAAAATAAAAAAAAATCTCATCATGACCAATCTGTATGTTAAGCATCCATTCCAAGTCAAATAAAAAAGTTTAAATAAGAAAACAATTTATCAAATCCAAACACATAAAAAAATAAACTAGATAATCCCTTTACTCACCTCAATATCCCTCCCATGAAAGGAAAAATATTTCCACCTCTAGTACCCTCTTGGCCTCCCACAGAATATAACTATCCTCTCTCTATAGAATGTAATATAAATCCCCATGTGAACAATTTGAAAAAATAAAATAAAATAAAATAAAATAAAACAAACCACAAAAACATATCTCAATGTGACTAACTCACCATTCCATAAATAAAACCTCAACAACCCATGGGAGAGAATAGATAAGATGAATCGTAAAACTAGAAATAAAAGGATAGGCACGAGTAATTAAGATCAGTAAACATGTCAAGGAACCACACCCCAAGTAAAGGATTTAAATATAGGATCCCTACTATATCAGTTTAAAAATACATTATTAAAATGGTTTTTGTTGTTTCATTTTACAAAAAACCCATTATAAAGATTGTAATACAGTTCTAATCTCCCCTTTTATTTTATTTAAATTGAAAACAATCTCTTTAAAAATTTATCAAGCCCAGTCCCCTTTTTATAAAACATACATTTAAAAAATTTCGAAATAAACATTTCATACACCTTAAAATACCATTTTTATTTATAGAAGAGAAAGTGAGGCCCAATGAAGAATAAAAGAATATACATGTTATGAAATGTAATGTAAACAAAAAAAGTGGCACAAATAAGAAATAAACTAAAATGATCATCATGGGAAAACACCCTAAGGGTCACTGGGGCTAGGGGAAACCGAGTAACAAAACCACTAAATAAGGACACCTTCAATTAGTGGATTGTTCGTGACGTCACAAAACAATGGAAAGAACATCACATTTACTTCTCTAAGAATGGCTAGTGGAAAGGGAACCCATCCCAAACTAGTATGTCCTAAAAAATCACATGATTTTCCAAAGATGTTTGAATCATTATAGTAATAACAATCACACAATAATAATGTGCAGCATCACTAAAAAGTTCCATAGATTCCATAAACATATAAAATTAATTATCCACTGGGGTATATTCAAATCATAAATCCAAAACCTTATAAGAGAGTTTCAAAAAACCACAAGGGGTTTCAATCAAATTAAACCAGGTTTAAAAAAAATTATTTTAAAATTTCCAATCAGGATTCAAAATTTATTTTCCAAATCCTCTTAAATACCTATTTGAAAATCAATCTTGAGTTTTACATTTAAATTCCAAAGGTTATTATTTCATTGTTAGACTCATATATCATTATATACATATATACATATGTCTTCCACTTCAAAAATTCATATATTCCCATATTAATTTTTACAAACACACACATATGTGTATATACCCATGTATATTGGTATAACTGTTCAATGAGTCATAAAAAATTTTCAAGACCAACACTTTTAAATTAAAACCATCCTTGAAATAATCAATTAATACATTAAATTTCAAGAATTAATTGAAATTCTAAGTAAAATAAAAAGTTTAATTAAAATATCACATTAACGATCCAAAAATATATTAGGAAAATAAAATATATCATTTACATGGATCTATCGAGCTTAAGAAAATCACAAACAAATTACTTGAACCCAATTTTAACAAACTAGATATCAGAGGAAAAACATTTAAATTGAAATGAAAATGGTGAGAATAGTGATTTTACTTTTAAACATATTTAGATATATTTAATAATATTATTTTATCCCAAAATAAGGGATTACTAAAATAAGCAAAAAAGGTATCGAAATTTAAATACATAAAACAAGGGGAAATATACTTGGAGTCTCATAGAAAGTCATTTCTTTCATCAACCTTCAGTATAACGAGACTCAAATCAAGCTTCACATTCCCTAGAAACCAAAAATTAGAAGAAATAAGAATCAAAACCCTTTTAGGGTTTGACATATGGAAATCAATCTTGAGAGGGATAAGATGCCCAGAAAAAATGAGTAGGATGAGGAGGAGGAGGAGGAGAAATCCCAACACAAGGAGATCACACTAGAAAAATAAAAAGAAACCAGAGATTAGAGGGAGAGGGAGGAGGGAGATCATGTGTGAGGGATCACCTCATGGGTGTACGTTAAGAGAGAAAGGGTGATGGGGGAGTTTAATTAAAATTTTAGGGGGACAATTTGGTAAAATATCATTTTTTAAAGATCCAAACACCATGCACCATTTGGCTACAAAATTAGCCAAAACATGCACCCATATTGTGCCTCTAACTAGGATCTTTAGAAATAACACACGGGAAGGGCACACTGGTAGAGAAACCTTGCACTTTTTGTGTAGTTTTTATAAGTAAAAATTACACACACTCACCAACCATGTGCCTATACTAAAAATAAAAAATTTCAGAAAATTTAATCTGGTTCGACTTGAAATACAAGGACAAGTCTATATATAATTAAATAATGAGAAATAATTAAAAAAAATTGTTGGGGTGTGATAGGAACCTAGGACGTGAAGTGGTATATATGTGATAACTTTATGTTCCATTGTCACCACTTATATCATTTTTAGTTTAAAAAATCTTGTATCAATATCATTTATCAATAGTTATTGTTTGACAAAACGAAAATAATGTGATTCCACTAGTGATTCAGTATTACCAGATGGAATCCATGATCCCTTCAAAGGTAGTTGTCTTTTTGAATAACCTAATAGACGTCTTTTCGAACCACCTCTTCACCATGATGAAACAAACCATTGTACCTAGTGGTTCCCCTCTATTAATTAATGATCTCTATCTGGTATGATGATTCAGATTCCACAGTCTCATTGTTGTATCTTGTCAGTCCTAGGTCTCAATGCCATCATTTCTATTGTGTGGGATTGAGCCAATTGATTGGACTCTAGCCATCCACTCCACCCATACCGTAATGTACCCATAGTCAATTAGCAGTTTAAATGGAATTATCTCATTTAAAAAAACCCATCGCTCAGAGTCCCATCTTGTTCTTTATTTATACATGGGAAATGTTGACCCACGTATTCATTCTAGTTGCCCAATTAGATTAGTAAATGGTTATAAAACATCGTAGTACTCTAATAGTATACACTAGATGGGGGTTCACTTCCTAAGTGAATTACCAGAGAAACCACCGTTTATGCCATAGGGAAGAGAAACCATTTGATACAATTGATTTCCAATCTCTTTGATCATTATGATCAGATTGAAGATCTCAACCAATGAGTATAAAAGAGTAATGTAAGGGATAACATTGGACATCAGTATGATATTAGGTAAGATGGTCTGAAAAATCTCAAGATCGGTGTCATGAATAATTCTTTTTTGGTAACCCACTAGGAAAGGGGAACAACCATCATCTTTAAAATAAACCACAAGATCAAAATAGGATGTAAAAAATATCATTATGTAACTCATGATTCCCTTTATGATCAGTGTGGCTCCCTCTTAAGATTCGAATTTTCATGGATGATCTACGTCAAAATGGTATCTAGTTTGGTGACATCGATGCTCATTTTTTTACAGTGCCTAGACACTTTAAATTCGACTATTTCACCACTGATATTGAGGTTGATATTTACATTTCTCATCCCTATTTTAATAAATTGATACATTTAAGGTGTACATAGTAGAAGGATTCTATTATTCCAAATTATTATTCCATTCATATCCATTCCCAGTGATCCCATGTTCCACTAGGTTTTTCTGACTCTATACCTTATGTGCTACGATTCTTACAACTGACTATCCAACCACTACTAGGAATTAAAACCCCCTTTGCCTTTTTCTATATATGATAACTCATTTGGTGGGAATTTGTAAGTCCAATTACCCTCATGTGTTCCACACCCTTGAATATCAATTACATGCCCCATGAGGCAACACTATAAATATTATATTTCTATTAAAAAAACCACTCGATCTAAGTACTCCATTTCCCATGGTGTTGACTCACTAGGACCATAAATTGATTTGGTGGTAGTTGACCCAGTACATGTACTCTATTTCACATTGTTCTCACTCACCATGGAGTGCATCAGGTTTCACTAGAGTGGAAATGGGATTCTCAGGTTAGTGTCTAAAGGTAAGGAGTCGATGTTGATCTATTGGGCCTATGGGGAATTGTTTCCAATTTCACCTCAATGGGATGGCATTGGTGGTTTCATTTAGGTTTCTCATTTGACCTCTAACCCCATACCTATATATCCAATGGTTTGTATCATAATAGACTAGCCACATATGGTACTTAAGTTCAACTATATTTCGTTGTACTCAAGTACAACTAGGAGATCAAATAAATGAATAACCCATAATCTATTCCCCATTTACATACCCATAATCCAATGCATTTAAATGGAAAACCCATATACTTCCAACTTTTAATGCATCAATGTAGTCATGATCGAGCGAACATTGCTAAATGGTCATCCATACATCTTTTGAAACTACCTCATCATGAACGAGAATCCTAATAGGCCATATCTGAGCACCCATACATCATAGTTAACCAGTATCATTTATTTATGTCATTTTTGTACCATTTAAACCCCCTTTTAAATTGATTGGAGTGCTTCCAAACCTGTTACTCCCACCTCATGTACAAATTGTGCCTTCTCGAGTGGATGAAAAAAGTGATATCCAAATGCACAATATTAGTATTGATATGATTTTGTACATTTGATCAATCATTTCCCCATTGGAAAAATATTCTCACGGGTCACCTTCATTCCATCATTCGAGCTCTCTTAATTCATTTGGTATATAATTGACAACAAAACCTATGATCATTTTAGGTTGATATGTTAAACCTATAGTCCATCAATTATATATCATATATGACACAATCCACCCTAGTTTTACACGCTTTGAACAAAATAGTTTTTCTACCTATACCACATCCTGTAAGACTGGATTTCTCCCATTGGCACAACTATCATAACACCATTGATGCATGACTATTAGAATGACCACCTCCAGTGTGATAAGATACTTATGAATGTCTATTTAACCACCATTTCAAGGACTATTATGCTACTTTTGGTGTGAGAATATTTTTTCTCACTCTCATGATTGTCATCGGAAAACTACCTTATTGAAGGTGAAAGAGTCTTGGTAGTATTATTCATTCCGCTAACTTAGTTTGGGGTCATTTTTCTCACTCCTATAGTTCCATTTACAAAATGGGTCATCCTGATGGAACCTTTTCTAGTTGATAACATGAAGGTAATTAAATCACAAATAAATATATTATATATTTCTATTGTAATCATTATAGTATGACATATCATGGTTCTAGAGTATCCACACACAACTTGGTGTAAGGTTAAAACTATAAGGAGAGGGCCATTCCAAGAACATCCATGAGTACCTGTCAACTGATGACAATGCCTTGGGCTAATAGGGCCATTAGATATGATAAAATAGCATCCACAATATGAGAAATAAATTATTTGGAAGAATGAGAGGTTATAACATTTTATATATATACCTGGCATGCACATCCATGCACAAGAAAGCTAGCCGAACAACCATGTAAAGGTGGAGAAATGATCACGATGTAGATACGGGGGGGGGGGGGGGGCAGTTACAAGTAGTCATAGTCTGGGATGTATTCCCTTAAGACCTATGAGTCATGTATTGTCATGAATCCTACATGCAATGTGATGTAACGGTTCCCCTTCAACCCTTAAAAGAGGGATTATAAAAAATGAATAAAAACTGAAGGCCATCAGGTTATTCAGGAAATACCTCCAATGACATTCTATCTATGAACAATATCATAGTAGTAATCTTAAGTGCAGATTGGATACCCATGGATTTAAAATGAACACTACATATACCCCACCAATAGTAACTTGGGTCTCTTAGATATCAGGACTCTTAACCTTTAGCAGGTTCATGGGCCAGTTATGGTCTTGTGGTTTTGGGCATTAGGTTTAGTCATGTAGTTGGTACCTTTATTCGGGTGAATTGCACATGATATTAAGGACCTAATTTCATTCATGTATATGGTTAAACATCAATGGAATGGGTTGATTTCACACATGCTCTATTGGAATCCATGCAGTTCTCGAATCTTATTGGCCATCTCCCAAGGTCCCTACCTCATTTAAAAAAAGTACAATTACAAGGCATTGGTCCACACTAGATCACTACAGGGATCCCCTATATCATGAATGTGGTGGTGACCACTCTCCTGTTCACACCATTAGTTTTTACAAGTTATACTAGTACTTGTTGGTATAGGTCCATCATTGGAGTTCTGATCTGTATTGAACTGCTTCACTTAAATGGTGGCGTTTTATGTCCAATCTATTAGGTTTTTGGAAAATCTTCTATTTCTACGGACGAAGTTTACGTGGCTAAGATCATCAGATATAGATGACTAGATGAAGGTCATTAGATAGAGATGAATTCTTATGGGTTTTCCTGTAGTGTAGATCTAGGGTAAACTAGATAGACCAATATTAGTCAAAGTTCATGAGACATGGATGATAAAACATATATCATCGAACATAATCTATTGAAAAAATTTCTCTCAGATGGTGTTCACTAGGGGATATATTCTATTTTCATTGGTTGTGTACACAATGACCAAATGTTGGCGGTTGAATTAGATGGTTCAAAAAGGAATCGATGGTCTTCTAGTTCAATGGGAGGTTGACATTGAATCTCAAAGGTCCTTGAAACTTGCTGATTGGTTGAAAACCTCTATAAAACATGGTGGTGACCTAGATGACATTATGATGATTCTTTTACATCTATGATGAATGGTGGAATTATATTAATTTACTATCCAAGAATTTGTAAAGAGAGGAAGTTAGTGATGTGTTTTGTAATTTATTGTATCACTAGTAATGAAGATGATTTCAGTGTTCTCCAATGGATATAAGACATTTGTTCAAACCATGTAAATTTTGTTTGTCTGTTTTTTCCTTGCTATTTTTTATAAATTGTTATTGAGAGTTTGTTTGTTGATTAGGTGGGCCATCATCCTAGTTCCATGGCATATACTTTGGGGGGAAGAGCATATTCAAAAAACCTCTAGTTGATAACATTTTGGATTTTTCCACTTCATATGCTGAAGCGATAAGACGAACCTCCATTCGGTGTACACGGTTCATTCTAAGTCCGTTTGGTGAATGGAAAAAGTGATCCTTCATCCCCAACAAGTAGTATCAAAGGGTTGGTTATTCTTTAGTACAACATTTAGGTTTTCTCCATTGCATGAAATTTATTTTCATTTCATTTGTTTATACTGTTATCGAGAATAATGACTTGAGAGTAAGGTATGGCTCGTATTGAAAAGTACAATGGAAGAAACTTTTTCTTTTAGAGAATGACAGTAGAGGATGCACAGGTCGTGCATGGTGCACATGAGAGCATAGCACATTGGAGAATCTGACCAAGAAATACATAGGGAGAGTAAAACCATGTGGAATAGGGGATGCACAAGTTGTGCATTGTGCACATGGTAGAAAAGAACATTTTAACACAAGGGTCGGGTCAATGCGGTGAAAAGTGGAAGGCTTCACTAGCATGGGGTGGAATTGGGAATCCTTCAACAACCATCCGACTTGACAATCACATTAGTGAATCAATTGTTTTAAATAGAAGATTTATGACCTATGATATATTGATCTGGGATGCAGAGATCCCAATTAATGTCCATAATTATTGAAATAGTGTCGTCCAGGGCTAGCTTTATGCCTTTGTTCTTGAACACACATCCACGTGGTCACCAACACCCACTGTGCCATAGTCCACTATGGACGACCTGATGGAAGATTCAGCGCCACTGGATATTTGAGTGATGCCCTGCCACAAAATCGACTTTCATCGTGGAATCTTTTAGAGGATTAAATAATGAAGATAAATTTTTCACCTTGGAACTACTGCTACAGCATAAGAACTATTCCTATAATGAAGATAAAGGGAGTTTCACTATTGTGGTGCTGCTATGATGTGGGTTATAGGGCCTCGAGGAGAGGTCGTGACATCATGAGAAACTATTGTTCATGTTTCTGGTAATATTTGAAGATCATGCATGAAGGGCCACGCACACCATTATAGAGTTCAAATCACACCATAAATAAAGGGGGAGATTTGGTCGAGTCAAGAAAATTCAGAATATAAACACTTTTACAAAGAATAATATTAACCTCTCTCACTAAAAATAATGAGATAATTTTAATGGAGAATCAAATGGGGTGTTACTAACTGGGTAATGTGGATTAAAACATAGGAGGGAAAAGAAATTTTAAAATAGAGGAGAAATGAGACAATGCATTGGAGGCTCTACCTATAAATATAGAAGGGATGATTCTGTGCAAAGGGAGTTGACTCGAAGGGGTACATTGAACTGCTAGTTTATGAAAATAATGTAAGAGATAAAATATAGTAGGTTTATACAATATCCAAATCAATAATGGAGGACAAGGTTCATCCTCAACCATGATGATGCATATCTAGAAATTTATCTTTTTATCATTATTTATTTATCCTATAATTTTGATTTCTTATGTTGTTTGTGAAATTAATTAATGTATCTATTCATTGTTTCCTGAAACATTTTTATATATTTAACCTTTATATTCCTTCTGCTTACATCTTGGTTTATTCATGTTGGTTTAGTGACTAGTCATGAATAGTTAGGTGTTATACGGGATGGTGAGATCGAATAAGGGGATGTGTATCTCATGCATGATTCAATTTTATTTGTGATTTTTTTCATATTAGTTGAGAATTACCTTGTGAATTATTCCCTAATTTATTCCTTAGTAGTATAGTGACAGTGAATCACCTAGGGGAGTATACCCAATGTAATTAAGGGGAGTGGGGAGCGATATCCAAATTTTTAATTTCACCTTCCACTTTTGATATTAAAATTAACGCATCTGAATTTTCTAGTTTACCATAATAAAAGGGACTTGTGGGATTATATAGTCCTGTCTAATGTATAGAGGCTATGCTATAATTCCTTAAGGAGTATCATGACTAATGAATTTATTACTTCCAAAAATTAAATTAAATTGAATTTTATTTCCAAAAAATAATTACTAGATCCATTATAATTTCTTTTCATCTAGTTATTTGAGTCTCAAATCCAAATTTTCTACTTTTTAGTTCAAGTTAAATTTTTAAAATTGTGAAAACATTGAAGCTATTGAATTATATAAAACATTTTCCTATGGGATCAATCCCGCGCTTACCACTACCCTACTCTTTGTAGATAGTGTAATTCAGGTATTATAAATTTCTAAATTTCATTCGGACGAGGGATTCAATGACTTACGATGGGGTTGTTAGTAGGAAGAAGGGACATATCAATATAGACGGCCAGAATAAGACCAAAGATTAAACTTCAAGATAGAAAAACCCAATAATTACATTGGGTGAAGGTTCCAGTTTGATACTATGTATGATTTTTCTAGAGGAGTGATTAATTATTATATTAAGTGAATCTTTTCATTAAACTTGTGATCATGGGTGCATGATTGAATATGTAATGGTAAGATTGTCCAAATTACATCTAGATAATTTTGAAACTCCATATATAGTTAGGAAATGAGATGTTATCATTCGAATAAAAAATGAGAGTTTCTTGTGGTTGAATGAAGTTAAACATATTCTAGGTCTCCCAAAAAACCACATATAGGTGGGACAACTTGATGATGTAGGTTTGAGAATGAATTTTTTGAATAGATACTTGAAGATAAAAAAGGTTCCAGGATGATATGTCATGGATTAAATAATGAAACATTCTACTTGACTGGATGAAGTGATGATGTTTCAGTGATCAATATTATTTCATCAGATAATACTAAAATTTGGTTCTGTCGGTTTGGTCACTTATTTGAGTAGAATTTGAAAGTTCCAGTGCTGAAGGGAATAATTCAAATTTATCACATAAATATTTGAATATGTGAGAGTTTTATGACAGGTAAACAAATAATAGTTTCCTTTAACATGGATTCTATAAATCCAAGGAATCAACATAGAACTTGTTCATTCATATGTTTAAGGACCAACCACTGTTTACTTGAATGGTGGATCACTATAAATTGTGACCTTCATTGATGACGCTACATGGATGGTTTGGGTTTAATTCCTGAATAATAAATCTGATGTGTTTCAAGTGTTTATTCAATTGAATGTTTTATATGATTAATCATATGAAATAAAGTTAAAATGTTTCCTGACGGATAATGGTGTGGAATAAACCATAAAAAACCTGAGTAAATTTTTTTGAATGATGGGAATTAGACATGAGAAGAATGTTCTACGAAATCCACAATAAAATGGAATATTGGAGGGGATGAATCATACTCTGGTAGAGAAAGGTTAGATTATGAGTCTGATCTCTAGAATGCCTAAGGTAATTTTGGAAGAGGCATTAAATAAATTAATGTATTTAGTGAATGGAAGTCCAAATGCAGCTATGGGGAAAAAATTCTGGAGGAACATTGGTTAGTTAAGACACCATAAACAATTCATCTAAAAATATCTCTAAGTATCAAATATGTTTATATTGATGATAAAGATAGAGATAAGTTGGAGGTGAAATCCAAGGTTTGTTTTCTTGTTGGATATGTCGATGATAACTTTGGGTATCACTTGTGGGATTATGAAAAGAAAAAAGTGACCTAGAGCTGAGATGCTGTTTTAAAAGAAGAAATTATGTTGAAAGATAATAACATGACTAAGAATGAAGAAATTATTGGTCAACTGTTGATGTTATGGGAGACTGAATAGAGGATACACGACATACTATTAGTCCTGAAACTTCAGAGGAAAATTTTGAGGTTAGCACTTTGACATTCAGGCTTCCAAATACAAAATTATTAGATAGAATATTACCAGACAAAGAAAAATCTGATATAATGTTTCCCAACAGAGAACGTCTAATGATCCAACTATGATTTACCCGACCCATCACCCAAGTCAGACCGCCAGACCACCCAAAGTTCATTCTATATTTCCTTGGGCTAGCGACAAGTACTGATCATAACTAAAAATATATTGGGAATGGTTTCAACCATGTTAAATCAGAATAACCCATCCATGAAATGGTATGACCATGCCAACATAATCAGAGTCAACAAGAAAAAAAATCAACAACCAGAGTAACACACCAAATGATAATCATATAGCATAAGCAACAAAATACCTAATATAAAAGACACCATAATAGGACATATACAAGGCTTCTCAAGTAAAAATCCAAAAAATAAAACTAATGGGAACAAGATTAGCATGTCCTATACGTCCATCCCAACGAATACAAAATACTAAAATGACTCCACATGAGCCAATCCCTACAAGACCATGTTTCCTCTAACAAAACAATGGACTTAGATATTCAAGAAGAGACACCTAGGTACATGGTGTCATTGAATTTACTTGTCTCCTTCAAATATAAGTATATATATTCCCAAGGGAATATATAGGCTGTGAGGCACTAATCCCAGTAAGATACCACCATTAATCTATTTAATTATTTTACCCATGAAAACCAAAACCCTATTTTTAAGACACTTTTCAAAACTAAACAACATTTAAAATATTCCACAATTATATAATATATTAAAATCTATTTGGTTTTCCATTTAAAATAATGATTTTTTTCAAAAAAAATCTCAACATTTTCCAATTAAAGAAATAGTTCCAAATATCACTACATGCTCAACATATCAAACAAGGAATAATAAGTTTGAGCATAAACATCATCATCGTCATATAACCAAGAGACGAAAATCCGCGTCACACAACTCATCACATCAAAAATGACACTAATAAAATGAATAAATCATGTAAACTAACATGGAATGAGTAAGTGCACCTAGGGGTCTAATGTGAGTGAGTCTAGATAAGTATTCTAGTTGGATAAGCAATGTGTAAGCTCTCATAGTCTTCCCTGGAGAAAACTCTAATAGTTCTCATGGTCACTTGCCAGAAAAGTGGAAGCACTCATAGTATCCCTACCAAAGGTGATCATGGTACCTTGGAAACCAAATGGAATCTATCATGATATTCCTCCTCGATGAATCTCACAATCCCCTATACAAAACCTCACTCACACCCTGATTAACCCATGTGCTACTCCATGCCAACATAATCACCAAGAAAAGGACATACAAGAAAAACTATTTCACAATCCAATTTCACAAACCAGCATGGCCATTTAAAATAAAAAACCTTCCATAAGGTAAAACAATTTCTAAAACCATTTTATAAATCAATTTGAAACTATGAAACATATTTGAGACATTTTAACAAACACTTGGAGGGCATACAATCCATTCCCATATCGAAAACTTTTTTTAAACACCCAAACTTACAAACCAATCCATGAAACACATCAATAATGGGACAAATATGAACTACAAATAAATCAATGGAAATTTAAATCACAAATCAAATGGAATTCATAATTTAAAGGTAATCCATAAAAATGACCTTAAATAGAGACACCTACCTCAAAATTTGTTCCAACCTTGTCTACTTTGACTATAAACCCCAAGAATAGGTAGGAGAAGGCCTTACACACCTAAGAAACAAGAAAAAAACCCAATCCCCCATTAAAAACCTAAGTTCAACCATCCCCACCAACTAGGGTTCCACACATCCATAGAAATGGAAGAACAAGCATGAGAAGAAGAAAAGGAATAATATAAAGAAAATGAGGCTTAACTCAAGAAAAACCACCATTTGTCCAAGGATATCCACCAAATAAGTACAGGGAAAGGTTTCAATCTAAGGAGGAGGGGATACACTTTATAGAGAGAATAAATGAAGGCCAATAGGTATAATAATCAATAAAGGAAAAATGACAAAATACTAAATTTTTAATGTGTTGAATAGGCGGCATGGTTTGGCCACAAAATTAGGTAAATTATGAATCAACCATGTATGTGATACTAACCCACAAAAAATGGATGAACAGTTACCCCTAATCATTAAATGGTTTGGAAAACTGTGCTCAAACCTTATAAAACCCCACTATCACATTCTCATCACCCATCACACAGCTAGCTGCACAGTTAGAAAAATAATGAACCAACCATTTACCTAGTATATCTTCCCCCAAACTCCCATTTTTGAACCCTAACACCTAATACCTCTAAGAAAAAAAATTAAACAACAAATAATACTCAAAATTTGACCTATTGGTAATCCAACACTTGTCACAAATTCCCCTCAATGCCATTTTTGGTCCCTGGAAAATCCTCATGAATTATTAGAAGAAAAAGGGTGAGACGAATAATACCTCACCAAATCTTCCTGCTCCCACATCTCATCTCTATCATCACCTCAATGCCAAAGCACATAGACCAATGAGACAATCTTATAGAAAATCACCTTTTTTTGATAATCCAAGAAACGGACAGTCTACTCCAAAATGGTGGCATTATGATCAACCTCAAAATATTCCCACTCTATTAAATGAGATGTGTCTTTATAGTATCTATTTAACTGAGAAACATGAAGAAAATTTTGGATCATGGTCAGATGAGATGGAAACATCAAATGATATTCTACCTTCCCAGGAAACTCCATAACACTAAATGACCCAACATAATGTTGTTCCAGCTTTCCAAACATTCCCAGGAGACTATTTCCTAACTAAATGGTTACATGAATAAAGACATGATCACCAAACTAAAAATTCAATGGGGGAATGATGACAACCGACATAAGAATTTTAGAGACTTTGATCTATTGATAACTATATATGAATCAGTCATATTGTCTTTTTCATCTTATGAATGAGACTCATTCCTATCAAGGAATGCATTCCCACCTCATCCCAACACAATAGGGATTGACATGGACGCTTATACAATGCCTCAAATGAGTATAAACTGATAGAGGCATGATAAATTATATTATAATAAAACTCAACCAATTATAGCTCCATTTCTCTTGATCCACCAAAATCATGCACACACACACTTGAAAAATATCATTGAGAGTCTAGATGGTCATATCAAATTTTACATCTTTCTATGGGTGATACGCAATTCTCAATCATATCTCAGTTCCCAAATCCTCAAGGGGTCCCTTTCAAAATTGAGAAGCAAAACAGTCCTCCAAGTCTAAAACTATCACCAGGGGCACTCCATGAAGATGAAGAAATGCTCGAACATGTAGGCATATGAGGACCTCTACATTCATTGACTCCCTAAAGAGATGAATGTTTCCTAATTTCATCATACGATTGACAACCACCCATATAGAACCTTTACCACTCAGATTATAAGGCATACCAATCATTAAATCAAAAAGGATATCATCCCACTTCTACACTATGATAGGGAGTGGTTGAAAACAACCAAGATAGTCTTTGATTCTCATCTTTGTTCATATAGTAGGTCAAGCATCTTGAAATGGAATTTTCAACTGCACATTTCATCCTCATCTTCCAATATCTACCAATGAAGGTATATAACACCTTGGTTCACTAAGGATGAATGACCCAACTATAGAGATGCACCTCCCACCACAATTCATACCACATGATCAAAGGAACTACCAACAACCTCTAGAAGAGTAGAGAACCATCAGGAGACCAAGACCACTCACCTAAGGTCTCCCTACCATTTGATTCACTTCTAATCTACTACCACTAGGGTTCAGATACATGATCAATTCTAACCTGATTGATAATAGAGAGTGTGAAATGTACATTGGTTGTGAACACCCACTATCCATCCTCCAACACCTTGACTCCCAAATAAAAAAAATCACTAGACACTGTTCATTCACTGATTATCTAACTACCTGCCCTAGAATCTTATTTATGAAAGAATCGACGAATAAATTTTACTTTCCAGGTGTATATGAAATATAAAAATTTAAAGACAAAAGATATTCCACCGATTATCTCCTATCGAGGTTCATGTACCTCTAGTTGAGAACGTACTTCAGGATTTTATTATCCAAATCAACTGTAAAACTATCCCTGAAGAAGTAATGCCACCATGTATTTAATACATGCATCACGATAGCCAATTCTAAGTCATGTGTGGGGTAATTCTATATGCCACCACATGGTCATCCTGCATCAACAAACTACCAAAATTCACATCAAAATCATAAAAAACATGGAATAATATCTCTCAAGATTAGGAAGAATCAAAACTAGTTCATATGATAAACAGTTCTGAAAATTCTCAAAAGAACTTTAACACTTCTCATACCACTCAATCCACACCCCTTTACTAGTCAAATACATAAAGGGATAATATATCTTGGAGAAGCCCTCAATGAAATTTCTATAATTCCCAGCCAATCCTAGAAAACTATGGATCTATTATACTTACTTGGGATAATCCCAATACATGACTACTTAAACTTTTTGTTGGTTCCCTTGAACTCTTTCCTTATAAATCACATAGCCCATGAAAATCACATGATAGATCCAAGACTAGCACTTGGACTACTTGGAATATAGACAATAATCCCTCAAAACACTAAAAACAACATCCAGATGGTCAAAATGATCCTACCATATCTTGGAATACATCAATATTTTTTACACAAACACAACCACGAAATTATCGAAAAAGTGGTGGACGATCATGTTCATTAATGAAATCAATAGTTTTGGAGCATTGGTAAGACCAAATACCATAAACAAGTACTCAAAATTTCAATACCGAATTAAAATGACATCCTTTGGAACATCATATTCTAAGACCCTCAATTGGTGGTACTCGGATCTTAGGAAGATTGTTAAAAACCAGCGGGCTCCTCTAAGTTGTTAAAAAGGATTGTTGATTTTTTGAAATGGGTTTTTGTTGTTAAGGGTCAGTTGAATAATCTTATGATAATCTATGAAATGTCAGAAGACTCCATAACCCTTCTTTACAAATAGCACTGAAGAATCCCACTGTCACCTGATGGGATGAATAAATCCATTCCCTCAAGATCCTCCAACAAAACCATCATCTCCTTTATCTCAAATAGAGCCATATCATAAGATGATAATAAGATTAGGCTCATTATGGAAATTAGATAGATAGTAATCTTGAACTCTAACTATAGAAAAAATCTTGAAAAATACTCTAGAAACACATTTGAGTAATTGTACATGACCACTTAAAGTTCACCCACTAGAATTTTCTAAGAATAATTGAGAAATAACCTGGAAAACCTAAATTAATTCATACTTATTTTTGAAGAAACTATCCATTCACTCCCTGAACGAAAATCCCACTCACCCTTAACGATGTAATTTCTCACATCTAGAGTAAGAAGCTAGACCCTATGATGATAGATGTTGAGAAGTGCCATGAATATGATCATCCAATCCATGAAAATGATGAGGTCTAAATCATCCAGGTATGACACATGGAAATACCAAACAAGTTCCATATAAAAAATTAAAGCACAACACTCTGGGCTCTTAAAACCCTACTCTTTCCTACCGAATGAGGTGAGAAAATCCATTAAAAAATGAAATCACCTCCACTGAAATACCTAAAACATAATTTAGTTTATGTTAAATGAATGAATGAAATGTGATTGTATCAAATAAAATGGATTCCATAGAAGAACTAATAAACATCATACATGTCACAGGGACCGGCCCAAAATTTGAATCCTTTGGAACAAACTTTTCTATATGAAGTCATCCAGAATTTGTCCTACCCTGAGTCTTCATCATTTTGTGAGAACATTCCTTTCATTAAAGGTGATATTTTCCACCCCTGGTAGCATCAGAATACACCAAATAACTCTTATAGATCATGAATCCTACACCACTACCGTATGAAACAAACTAACAAAAGTGATGAAGATACCCCAAATGTCCACACTGGTGTAAGTTCCTCAGAGTATCTACAAAATTTGGCTTGGCATGTCCATATTTCCCATATGGATATCAAACAACAGTCTTACACCTTAATGAATTTACAGTGGATGATTGTTGAACACTCTTACCACTGAATGAATGATACTCATCACGCTTCCAATTATGTCCTAATGAAGAACTTTTAATGAATCCCAATGAAAGAAAATGGTTGAAACCCATATTTTTAGTAAAATATATCTCTTCCATGACTTCCTTATCGACTACTTCTAAATAAGTTTGTAAAAATAGAAACATTAGCTTGGATTTGATATCTGGCCTCAATCCCATCTCAAAACATAGAGCCTTGAGGTACTCATTCATGAGGATATCCAAAGAGATGTTCACCAACATGGTAAAATGAGAAGCATAATCCACAACTGAACAATCCTCCTTCTCCAACATTAATAACCCACGACCCATCTCCACCCTCAACGTCTTTGGGTAAAAATGCTGATTGGAAGCTACCATGAAATTTGTCCGTGTGAGATCCTCTTGTATCCTCAAAATCACCAGCAACTCCCACCAATTCCTACATAGTCCCACCAAAACATATGTGATTAATTCAACCTTTGAGTTATATAGGGTATTTAAAAACTAATATATTTTATTGATACAATCAAATAACTCCTCAGGCTCATTGGGTCCCTAGTCTCCATAGAAAACTGGTGGATTATACTCATAAATTTTATTGCATGGTACACCATCAGTACCTCCTATCAACCGCCAGGTTGACCCATTGATTAGATCATAGGAATCCCAGTATCCACCAAATAAGGATTAAGATTAGGTTTATACTATGAGGTATTATACTTTATTAGGTGTTATCATGCATGCTTTCAAAAATATTTATAACTAAGTAAAGCATAGTGGCTGACTTTGGTTGATATCTTGAAAAGATTTTGCAGTCAATCCCCCTGTAATTCAATTTAACTATATATATATATGAATTAAAATGACCAGAAATATAGCTATGATAAATGAGAATGAAATAAAAAAATTAAATATGTAAATGTAATGCAAACAGAAAGAATGAAAATAGAACGATGTTATACAGAAAGGAGATCCTCCATGTAGATTATCCAGAGTGAACCTTCATCGTATCATTATTAGATTTAAATATACTTAGTGAGCATGAACCACAATATGCATGAACATCCCGTTCTTCCTATATTTGTTAATATATGTAATCTCAACGATTGCTGGGAGACCACACATCCACCTCCTCGATCGAGGGAGAATATGACAGAAGTGAAAGTTAAGCCTCAGGTGGAAAATGGAGACACAAAGACGCCTTTACCATTTAGAACCCATTATCCTAACTCTAAGTAAATAAGAGACATTAATATTTAATTTCAAAATACTTGGGTTTATCACTGGATTACTCCCCTAGGAACTTCTGTAGGTTATCAACACATGATCCTGAGCAAAAGTGTTCACAGTGATGAAGAAAATAGAGAGACAAAACAAAAGAGAGAAAGAAAAAGAAAATGGAAAGAAGAAAAGTGAAATTAAAAAATGAAATTATATCAAAAAATAAAATTAATATAATATATAATACTAATATACAAGAAATGTCCAACAAATGCTTCCCCTAAGTTGCCAACACTTTGAGAAGCCCACTCTTTTATAGGCAAAGGGAGTGAAAATTTGGCTTAAGAAATATTCCTCCAAAGTTAATCGTGTGGGAGACCACATTAATGAAATAATTTGGAAATGTTTCATTATTGAATGTTGTAATAATATATATCCTATGTTTACCTACTAAATTTCAGCTTTATTGGATATGTAATAAAGGGTTTATGGCCTATTCACTCAGAATATTTAATTCTTCCAAACATACTCTTTGAATTCCAATGCCCCGAGTTCCAAATCCTTAATGGACTTGAGAATGAAAGAATAAGGAACTAAATTATTAATTAAACTTTTTTATAAGTATTTTTTCTTAATTCATGTAATATATAATTTCAATTGGTTGGGTAATTTATGATATGTCATCTCAAAAATAAAATTCTACAGATTTGTGCACAGTTTTTGAGGCCTGAATTGTGAGCTGGATTTGAGATTCTAAATGATGGAATGAGGTTCGGGTTTAGAAGGATAAAATGAATAAAATCAAACATAGGAACCTATAAAAGAATAATTTTACAATTTAGATCAATGAGAAAAAATTTATGTGCAAAACATTAAAATAATTTAAAATAATTGAAATAAAAAATAAGTAATTTTAGAAGTTATGCTGAAAAATGCTCCTAAAACATAAAATATTACAATTACCCTAAAATTAACACATTTGTGGGATTAAAAAATTAAAATTAAAAATAAAATAATTTAAAATATTTGTTCTATAAATCCTTCCAAACATAAACTTTTCAATCTTGGGCAATCATCTTATTTAAAGGTCAAAACAAACTATTCAAAGCCTAAATGACAACACAACTCAATTATCCTACCAAATAAAATATCATGCATCATTCATGGATAAAATTTTTAGAACTCCTAAAAATCATACTAATTAATTCAATCTAATTTTAATCTTTATAGGCATGTCATACCTACCTTCCTGTAAAAAATAATTCTCTCTTCACTCATGGATATTTTATGTGGAGTATTTCTCATTCCAAAGAACATGTGTGATATCCATTTTCTTTCTATCCTCATAGTATCTCCACATAACAGAGTCAAGAATATCTCAATCATGAGGTATTTTTCATGGTTTTTTCTTAGTTTGATGGTTGGTAGGTTTTACATGTAAAAATATCTGAGGTAGAATAGGGAGGGTTAAGCTCTAAAGTGAAGTAAATTCATGAAATTTTTTTTTCTCACGAATGGAATGATACTCAATCAGATCAAAAATTAATCACCAACAAAAACCTATTTCATTGGGATGTTCACAATTGAAATTTCAGAATCAACTAATTTAATACTTCGTCTCCCCAATTGCAGCATTGTTTCAGCTTGAATGTAGATCTTCATTTTTCTTTAGAATCATGTTTTTGAGGAAAAGAGAGGAAGCTTTTGATCTTAAAAAATTGGTGAACACCCAGCACATATTGGTAATGATATTTTGGGCCACCCAACCATATTACCATCATGAAATTTCTTCCACCAATTTATCAGTAAATATATATGCCTTTTTAATTCAACTCAAATAAAATCTCCAAGAAAGAAAAATAAAGCTCATCTTCTCCCTCCCCCACACTTGAGTTCAACAATAATCATGCAATTAAATTCTAGAGAAGGTTTTAAGGGGATAAATATCTTGTAATTTGGCTTCATAAAAAAGGTATTTCATGGATAATAGTGGATTAATGATGGTGAGATTAAATGTTAGTGCAAAATTAGAGTTGAATTCAAAAAGGCCTTTCAAAGTGATGCCTCAATAATACTTGACATATTATATGAACTCTAATAGCTATAAAAAATATATATATAATTTTTTTTGGATCACAAAACATGTATCAAGACTCTCAAGAAAAATTGAAGTGTAAAGAAGATGTAAAATAGGTTTAGAAACCTCTTAGTTTAGGAATGATTTTCAATTTGGACAATACTTCTGGACATGAGTTTCATAATCAATCAAAATTCATAAAATTAAAATATTGGAAATAAAGAAACAAAATCCATTCATCATTCATTTAAATATTAGAATAATCAAATCAAGAAATGTACCAAAAATACCACGATGTTTTTAATTTTCTAAAGTATTTGATTCAGATCAACATTCCAAAAAACACATCTGAAAAATAAAAAAGGAAAACAATAAGATTTAAAAAAAATGACATCATGAAAATTAAAATGAAAGCACACATAAAATTACAATAATAAATTTGAAATATATAACCCACACTTATTACATTTACTACTAAATTTTTAGCTCAAATCCGATTATGTAATATTTTATGCAGAATTTATATTGAGCAGTAAATAAAACAAAGAAAAAGCAATACATAAGCTGATTTATATTTTAGTGCCACTTTAAAACTATAAGAATGAAATGAAAAGGCCTAATATAAATAATGAAAATAAAAGACAAAGAGGGTATAAAAGAGATATTGATTGGTTTGACCCTCGAAAGCAGGTGATAGGTTTTTACTACCCCTAGTCTGGTAGTTATAGTAGATTATCCCAAATTAGATGGTGGATGTGGTTTTCTTTGAGATTAACCACCACATTTGAATTTTCTCGGTGTCCATGAGTAGACATTGAGATTTGATAACCCCAAAAAAGATAATAAAGTTACCAACCCTAAGAAGGAATAAAGAGAGAATTTATAACCTAGAGTGGGAGGGAATAGAATATAGGGGTTCTCCATGTTGACTTTCGTGGTGGCCTCCTCCATATGATATGAAAGTTGTTGTAGAGAAGGTAGTCACACCACCACTATATTTTCCTGGTATTATAATTAAACCACAAAAACTTTGGTGGTATCATCATTAACATCCAATTACTTCTCTAGTTGTTATGTATCAGAAATTTCAAGAAATGAGAAGTCATAAAACAATGCACTTTAAATAAGATTAAAACATGAAGAATCAATCAAAAAATATTTCCTTTCAAGTAAGTCAGATTTAAAATTTATCTCTTTATGAAATACCATTGGAAACTCTATATCTGAATTTAAAACTACCTTTTCATCTTCCAAAGAAATAGGTATGTCAAAGGGTGTTGAATTTTCAATATCAAAGATGGTAAGATCATGTTTCAGGTTATCTTCATCTATGTGAATCCAGGATTCTTTAAAAAAAATTTGATCTCTCATAAGTGAATCAGTTGGAATGTGTACATCAAGGAACTCCTGGAATAATGTTTGAGTACAGGATGATATGATTATTTCCTTTAGAATCTCCTTCTCACCCTCCTCAGGTTCTTTAACATGAAAAAATGATTGCTGAAATCTCTTCCACCACTCGTTTTGCTTAATGTTCCAGATCGGGTTTCTCTTAACAAGAATGTGTATATTCAGATATATACATTATTTTCCTCTACAATTTTTCCAATACACCTATAATCATTTTATATATAGCATTAAGATCATTTTATGATTCTTTTTTAACCAAAGATTTTTCAATCCATGCATAATAGTTTGAATTGAAATACATGACGAACAAAGTGATTTTTTTTAGTGTTTTTGAAATTTATGATTTTTTTAATTGAATGGAAAATTATTTACAGAATTTGAATAAAAATAGTGAGTGAAGACCAATTGTTTCCAAAGAAACGATGCCAATTTGATGAAGTGTTGTCATGCATACTCGTAGAAATATTTATAACTAAGGGCAACACATTGGCTGACCTAGGTCGATCTCTTGAGGAGATTTTGTTGTCAATCACTCACTACTTATAATTCACTATATATATATGACATAAAATGACCTGAAATTTATATTTGATAAATTAGAATTAAATACTAAAATTAAATATGTAGATTCAATTCAAATAGAATGAATGCAAACAGAATGATGTTAGATAGAAATGAGATCCTCCCAAGAGATGATCCAGAGTGAACCTTCACAGTCTATTTGTTTGCTTGAAATATAATTAATGAGAAAGATCCATCGTATGCATGAATATACCCTTAGTCCTATGGTTGTTAATATATCTTACTCTCAAAGATCACTAAAATACAACACATCCACCTCTTATATCGAGGGAGAATCTGACAAAAGTGAAAGGTGAGCCTCGGGTGGCAAGTGGAAACACAAAGGTGCCTTCCCACTAAGATCCCCTTAACCTAAATATATGTAAATAAGAAACATTAGAAATGAATTTTCAAATAAATTGGTTCATCAATGGATTTATCCATCAGGAACGTCCTCGGGTTAGCTACTCATGATCAAAAGAATAAGATTTCACAGTGATGAAGAAAATGGAGAGAAAAAAAGAGAGAGAAAGAAAAAGAAAAAGAAAATAGAAAGAGAACACATAAATTAAAATATGAAATTCTATTACAAAATTAAATTAAAAGGAAATAAAATACTAAAATATAGGAAATTTACAACAAATTCTACCCCTAAGTATCCAACACATTGAGAATAATAAAGAAATCTATTTTATATGCAATGAGAGTGAAAATTTAGCTCCAAAAATATTCCTCCAAAAGTAATCATGTGTTAGAACTCCTTGATGACATAATTTGGAATTTTTTACTACTTTTAAGTTTTTCTAATATATCTACTATATAGACCCAAGAAATTAAAGCTTTATTGGTATTGTAATAAATGAGTTATGGCCAATTCACTCAGAATATCTAATTCTTCCAAACAGACTCTTTGTAGTCCAATGCACCGAGTTCAAATGCATTAATGGACTTGAGAAAGAAAGAATCAGGCCCTACCATATGAATTAAACATGTTTCTACGTATGTCTTGTTTCTCCATGTAAAATATCAGATCAATTGGTTTGGTAATTTATGAGATATCATCTCAACAGTAAAATTCTACAAATATTTGGATGGTTTTTGAGTCCTGAATTGTGAGCTAGATTTGAGGTTCCTAACGATGGATTTATATTTGAGTCCATTAGGATAAAACGAATACCATCGAACATAGGAGCCTATAAAATAATGATTTTTAAATTTGGATTAGTTAAGAAAATGTTATGTCCAAACCATTTAAATAATTTAAAACAGTTCAAATCCAAAAAATATCTATTATAGCGATTAGGCTAAAAAATGCTCCTAAATCCTAAAATGTGACAATTTCCCTTAAAATAACACATTGATGGGATTAAAAATATTAAAATTTAGAATAAAATATTTTAAAATAATTTTTTACCACTCCTCAATAACCTCTCTATGCCTGGATGAGGTTCTTATGGGATGCATCATTTACAAGATACAAGCATGAACTTAATAAAGAACAAATAAATATATAAACATAAAACATAAACCAAAATAATCTCTCATCATGGTTACCAATAATAAACACTGGAATAAAGAGAAGATCCAAATTAGAAAGGAAATATAACACCAAAAACCTAATGTATTTCCCACTATGCTTAGTTTGGATGGATAGTTATGAAAACCATGCACCAACCGTGTGGGTGTCACTAGAGTTGGGAGACATGGACACATGAGTTATGCATGATTACTAATAACTATGTACATTAACCATGTATGTCCTCCAAACCTCTTTGTTTCACCCCAAATATCAAAATAACCCCTAATCTCACCCAGAGCCTCAACACCAACTAGGAAATACCTCAAAATATCAACAAAATGACCTATAATTGGGATCAAAAATAAAAAAATCATAGACCACCCATAGAGTCTGAAGGTTCGACAAAAAGAGGAGTTTTCCAAACACTCCCATATTCCTACCTCATGAGTCCCAATAGTCCAAGCTCTAGTCTACTAATGACTCCAAAATATAACCTTCCTCTAATACCGTTTTGTAATGAACTGACCTGGGCTCACTCAACCTATCACCCAAGATTCCCCACCACACTACATGAAGACCATTTCTGATCTCCCTGGGCTGATGAAAAGAATTACACATAACCAAAAATATATTGGGAAACGTTTTTCACATGATAAATTGACACGAAATATTTATGAAATGGGACAACCACTCCAATATAATCAAATTCAACAAGAAAAAAATATACAGTAGCTATAGAAACACAACAAATGAAAAGAAGATACCATAAGTAACAACATATTCCTCATATACTAAACAAACCATAACAGTACATATACAAGGTTTCCCAAGTAAAAATAATAAAACTCAAAGGAATGGGAACAAGACCCGCAAGGACTATACATACATTTTAATAGATTCAAAATCCAAAAATGTATCCATATGATCCAATAACCATGATTCCATGTCTCCTCCAACAAAAAAATAGATAAAGATAATCAAGAAGATCCACCCTGGTACATGGTGTCTTTTCCTTTATCTATTTCCAACAAAAAACTCTATATATGCTAAGGGGAATATGTAGGGTTTGAGTCATGAAGTCTAGTAGGATATGACCATGGATCTATTTAAGTATTTTAATCATGAAAAGTAATAAACTAGATTGAAGACACTTTTAAAAACTAAAAAACCATGAAAATATTTCACTTTCAAATATGCCTTTCAAATCCATTTGGTCTTCCTACTCAAAGGATCTCATGGTCCCTTGAACAACCCCTTTCTCAGATCTAGGTTAACCCATGTGAAAATATAGGCCAATATAATCACTAATAAATTTCTATACATGAAAAACCATTTCACAAATCAACATGACTGTTTCGAATAAAAAACATTTAATAAGGTAAAACCATTTAAAACCACAAGACCTCGTTGATATGTAGTTGGGGTATCAGCCTAGTAATAAAGTTTTCATGTAATCCTACATCTGAATTAGGGTTAAAACATGGAATACCTCAAAATATAAGGATTAATTGGTGACATGGGTACTTACGATGGTGGGTAGCAGGAATAATAGGCTTTTTGAAGGGTCACTATAGTGATTTTTTATGGAGGACTCCATTTAGTGGGGTGAAGGCCTCGACTTAGGTGGTGGCGGCTATGTTGCAGTATTTGACAATGACATTTCCTTAGAGGCGATGATGATCAATGACAATTTTCATGCATGAAATAGAAGAAGATTCTATAGAGACCCCTCATTGGTGATGGATGTGGTTTTGGATAGTTCGAATGTGATAGGTGTGTGGCTCTAGGCATGTACCAGCAGCGTTTCAGGATGTCTATGTGGCACTCTATACAACAAAAGGGCCTTTAGGCCAGTATAATATAGATTTTTGGATGTATAGAGTTCATTTCCCCATGGCGTTCAAGGTTATCTAATGAGACTCCTCTCTACCTATATAATTAGAGAGGTTTGATGGTTTAATAAAACAAGGGGGGACTTCTCCCTACCTGTTTTAAAAAATAAAAAATAAAATAAACCCTCTTTGAACCATTTTATCAAATACTTGGAGTTGATACAAGACACTACCATTTGGAAAACCTTATTTAAATAACCAAATTTCCAAACCAAGCCATAAAACACATTAATCACTAGATAAACATCATCCGTAAATCAATAAATAGAAACTTGAGATGAACAAACCAATTTCATTTTATAATTTAATGGTAATCCAGGAAAAACGACCATAAATAGAGACACCTACCTCAAAATCTGTTCGAAACTCATTTCCATCTAAAACCATAATGAGTAAGTTGGAGAAATCCACAAACACCTAAGACACAAGAAAAAAACAAATCCCCCATTTAAACCCAAAATTTGGTCATACCCACTAACTAGTGTTCCAAACATCCATGTAAATGAAAGAACAGACATGAGAAGGGGGAAAGGGAAAAGAAACCATGAAAAGAGGGTATTACATCAAGCCAAACCACCTTAGATCCAATGATATCCATCAAGGAAAGTGAGGTAAATCATATAAACTAAGGGGGAGGGGATGAAAAAAATGGGAAGAAGAAATGAAGGATAATATGTATAAAAATAAAATTGAGAAAAATGGTAAAATTCAAAATTTTAATTGTACTGAGTTGGCCACATGGCTACGAAATCCATGCACCATCTATGTGGGTGCTACCACCCCACTGAAAACAAGATGAATGGTTACCCCTAAGAATCACATGGTTTTGAAAACCACACTTAAATCATGTAAAATCCCACTTTCACATTCTCATAACCTTCCAAACCATGCATAAACCATGAAAAATCCCACTATCACATTCTCATCACCCCTCAAATGGTTAGTTACACCATTAGAGAAACCATGCGGCAACTGTGTTCTAAGTCATTCTTCCCCCAAAACTCCCATTTTCGAACCCCAACACATGATAACAACAAGTAAAAAAATCAAATTTCAAATAAAACACAAAATTTGATGTACTAGTGACCTGACAGGTGTCACAAAATTAGCAGACACACCACTACCAGAAGAAGAACAGTTGGATAGTCCATTACTGGATGATACATGATTCGACAAATGACTATCATATTGTGAGTTTCCAATGGATGAACTTGAGGTTTTTCTATGAATATCCACTTATATTAGGAAATCAGTTCAATGGTTTAATGTTGGTATGAATTTCTTACTTCTAATGGATGTAGGGGAACCAAACATTCTGAAAGAAGAATCACTCATAGCGACTCAAAATATTGAGAGTCATCCATGGAATTGTAAATGAATTCCTTGAATATAAAAAATACATGGTAGTCAGTTAGATTACAATAATGAAAGAGAGATCTAAAAAATTATTTTGATTACTTTAAAGAGGAAGCTAATGGAAGTAATATTTACAAAGAAATGCTGGTGGTGAATGGATTTTAATAAAGGGACGAGATCAAATTTTCTGAAATTTTCTCACCAGTGGTCAAGAACATAACCATTAAGAATGTTATTTTCATTGTTTCATTCAATTATCGACACTAAGAGAAGATGGATATAAATATATATTTTATTCAAGGTTATTTGGTTGAATAAATTTACATGGGTAATCTTAAGGGTTATAAAGTTCATCAGAATAAGTATTTGACATGTATGTTGAAATATATTGTTTATGCATTGAAGTAATCTCTAAGATAGTGGAAGCATAATTTAAACGCTTCTATGTTCAAAGAATGTTTCAGTTTATGTGATTTCGATCACTGTTTCTACAAAAAATCATTAAGGTGATATAACATATATCATATTTTTTCATGTGGATGATATATTGATTTATAGTCCAGGGTTCCATCGGATTGTGGAATTAAATAGGAATCCATCTGGAATTTTTTAAATGAAAACCCTTGTACAATCTAATAATATACTGGGGATGAGATTTGAGAGGGATAAGAAACATGGTTCCTTGTTTTATCCTATAACTAATACATTAGGAAAGTCATTGAAAGATTCAAAATGACTGTTTATAAACCTGTCTCATTCCCCCTCATCAGATACATTAAATTTTTATTTCACATTTATCATCAATGTGAAGAGAAGTTCATGACCTAGGAATGGTTCCTTATGCTTCATCTGTAAGAATTTTGATGTATGAAATAGTTTGTACTCGACTGAATATTACTTTTTCAGTGAGAGTTATTATCCATTTCATGTCTTTAATTTTGAAGGGTATGTGACATCAAATTTATATTTTACAAGTGTTGTAAATATATAATATTTAAAAATAAAAGAATAATTTATTGAGATTATAGTTTCCATTCATGTAATAAATCAAATAGTTTCAACCTAAAATTTGAATGTGATGGAATGTATCAATATTAGATGAATCTAATTAAAGTATGTGTATCCTAATATCATATATTTAATATGATAAGATAAGTAGTTCAATAAAAATTATTTTCGAAAAAATTAGGTTGATTGTTTGTATACATGGTTTATGATTCATCATATAATATAACATATTGAAAATAAGAGAAGAGTAAATTTTTTTATCTTACTATTTTCTAAAATATAAAGGAATGTGATTCCACTACCAATCGATGTTATATTTTAACGAAATAACTTCTTTTAAAGAAAAATGATTCAAACACATAGAATACCATATATAATATGGTACCTATCATTTATTTGTTAATTATTAAATCTAAGAGGAAATAAGTGTTATTTCCAAAAAACAGAAAAGTATTTGTATATTAGAAAGATATTCTAAAAAAATATAGTGACTAAGAGGTTAGTGGGAGTATGTTTGAACTTAAATAAGTTCAATGTTAACAATTAAAGGATTAAATAAATATAAAGTTAAATTGATTTTGACTTCACATTATAAAGTGTTCAAGATATGTAATTGTAAAGAAAAATATAATGTTTTATATTCAGTTCCAATTTTGAAAGTGAATATCACTAATTCATAAAGGATTATACTAATTTAGGATTTAAAGCGTTTTTCACTTGATATGCTAAAGGGTTTATGATATGTGATGACAAATAAAAATTGATGGAGTTATATTTAGTGGTCGTGAATAAGTGAACACCACTTTTTCCTAAATGGCCATACCCATTTAAGACTACTCTGAATTATCACAGGATACCATAAAAGAGTTTTAGGATAGTGATAGTAAATAAAAATGTAATTATTTTCATTTAGTTACCATGAGAAAGTGAACATCACTACTTTCATATGATTTATGTCAGTCAATATTATAAGGTGAATTACATTTTATATCCTAAAAGAGTTTAGGTTATGGAAATAAAGAAAAATTCAATTAGTTACATTATTTATTGTTAAAAAATTAATATCAATTTATCATAAATAGCTTAGGGTTTGATAGTAAAGAGAAATATAAAGAGTTACATTAGTTACTGTGATAAGACTAATATTACTTTATATTAAAAGAGTTTATTATATGACAGTAAAGAGAAAAAAAAATTGTTATATTAGTTATTGTAACAAAGTAAATGCCACATTATCATAAAAGGGTTTAGGATATGTTGTATAAGTAATAATTCCAAAGTTACATTATTTGAAACATTTTAAGAGAACATTTTAAATGAAAGAGTTCCAATGATGATGATTATGTAGTTAAAAATATTTTTACATAGAGAATGAATGTAGATATCATAACATTTGAGATGATAATGTTAAGAAGTTTGAATATGTTCAAATATTTGATAAGTTATGAATATGATTCCTAAATCTCACCATTATTCAAACTATCTAACTTTATATAAGTTTCTAATAAATATTTAGTTTGGGGGTTTTATATAATGGACACATAGAAATGTGATAGGAATTACTTATGATGTAATTATTTAACAAAACCCCAAAAAGTGTGTCATACAAAACACTAATTTGGATATTTATTATATATGATATGACAAACCAGTGATTATGCTGGGTTTTTTAAATATTATTAAAAGGTTTTTAGAATATGAATTGTATCATAATATATAAAAGGAAATATTAACTTTATCATTATTTCACATTGGATGCATATATGTATATATAGATATACATTTCATGAAGTGTCATGATAATTATCCCCTCAAAGTATGACTTTGAGCCATCCCTAACTGATTGTTATTTTAGAGTATTATGGGTTTTAATGATATGAAACGATTATAACGAATATAATATTATATTTATTACAAATAGATTTATACAAGATATGAAGAATATATTCACATGATAATAAGTAGAATTTTATACTTTGATTGACCCGCCAACGTATATCTTATGTAATTTCCTAAAGTCATCAATATACTTAGGGGTGAATGCTTATTATTAATTCTTATTACATGAGTATGGAAATAACACTAATGTGGGATCATTTATAGTTTCATACCCTACTTACAAATGTCTAAAAATAACATTGAAAATACAGGGGTGGTTTTGTATTTTGTTGATCATGTTGTCATATAGAGCACAACCAAGATGATATTTCCCCCCTTGTATGAAAAGAAAAGAAATATAACACTTTATTGAATTAGATTGAGGAAATACATGATATTGATTAATTGTGTCACATATGATATGTCTATCTAATTAGATGATATACATGATATGTTCTCATTTATAATATGAAAGACATGCAATGTATTCTTTGACTTGGTCAGACTTTTTCAGATTATCAGGAAAATATGGGATGGCTATACTAGATTGACGTGTTCCATCTCTAGCGGTTACTCAATGTAACGAAAAAAGGGATTATATGGGTATATAAATTATGTACATCATACATCTTTAGGTGCACTTGATCATATAGAGATATGCGTTTTTCTGATAGAGATCACACCTGACCCCTTAGTAGCTTCAGTAGCACTAGAACATTGCTAGAGGCCACTCCTTGCATAGATCTATGAAATATGTATTTCATAGTAATTATCAACACTACTAAGGCCCGTAGAGTTATATAGTTAGGCCCTTGGATAATGATGAAATTTCAGACAATGTGTTTGTTCAATGTGAATATTTTGATGAAATTGTGTCCAAAATAGTTTGGATGGACTCATAAAGTGTTGTGAAGTTTTTACGTAAAGACCTTATGGGATTTAAGTGTATTGGATGTGCACTAAAATTTACATTCATTAGATGCATGTAAAAATTCATATTATGAATGAAGTATATATATAATGTATGATATTATATATACATAATGTACATTTAATACATTCATAAGATGCATGTATAGTTTCATTTATTTGTTCCATGTGTAGATATATATAATATTAGATATGTGTGAGATGCATATATAGTAGGCTGAATGTGAAACAACGACTGTATCTTTATCCCCCAAATTGTTTTAATCAGATTCAAAAAGAAGGTTGGTTCATTTAAAATATTTTCATTTATTCATTGAAATGAGTTCAATGAATTACACCCTAAGGGCAGTAACACATTCTATGTGTCATGAATTTGAAGCCTCAATATTTTCCTTTAAGAGAGAAAATTTTTCATCATTGAGTATTTTGGATGGTTCATATTCGTTCGATGTGTTCCCGATCCTTAGTTTCATGAAATGTTTTCAAAATCCTTTTCTTCCCAAACCCCATTTGTCTCTCCTGAGAATGAACTATCACCTCTTCTTATGTTTTTATATCCTCATGATATGATTGTGGATCCTTCGGCCAATGTATCACCATAGAGGAAGGGGATTTTTTTCCAATACTATTTGAGATATTCTTCAAATATTCTCACATGATGATGGAATATGGTTAATTTAACATGCATTTATTATGTACTCTATTTACCTATATTTTTTTATATAATTTAAAATTTTGATATCTTGGAGATAGATCCTTCCATTTTGGCTTCTTTTCCATTTACAATGACCATTAGATTATCAAAAGAAACCCATCAATAAATAAATCACATGTCACTTAGCTAATAACATCCATACACTTCCTAAGTCTATCTTTTTTAGGGTCCATATGTCATACTTTTCATATAAGATGAAAAATACCATCTTTTTTAAACCTCAATTGATGATATATTCATTAACATACCCTACCATCCCATGATTACCTCATCCTATAGACTAGCGTAATAAAGGTATAAATGTTTGAAAATTATTATTCTAGGAATATTTTTGACCTTATGTACATGGATTAAATATGAATTATGTATACTTTTTATACCAAATACATAATGCATGACACTCCATGTGGTATATGTGGTGGGTTATCCAACACAGAAAACTCCTTTTATGCCTCACGAGTGAATTCTATATCTCTATATGAAACCCATGAAATTTTAATCTTTACATGTCATCACAACCTACAGTAAACCATGATGAACATTGAATAAGGATAACATAAAATCAATCTTGGAGATGTTATTTCACCTTATGAATATATGAAACCAACATCAAAAAAATTGTAGACCACCTTTGGTATAACATGATAAATTTTATATTAATAAAACCCTTTAATAAAAACAAAAAAAACCACACATAAGTGTTAGTATAATCATATCCTATATGATAGATTATTACAAAGCCCATATGTTTGCTGTTGTTTTAAGGTTTTTTTAAACTCATTACATCTCAATGTAATTACAATCACTTATCTATGTGACCATGTGATAAATCCTTCCACTAAACTCGTTTAATTGGTAGTATCTATGAAAAATGACTATTTTAATAATGGTGTGATTAGGATTCATGATCCTCGTGTTAAAAGTCTTGAATAAGATATTTAATATTCTTTACTTCTCTCTCAAAATTAATTTTTATGTAAAATATAAGCTAAACTTTGGGGGTGAAAACCCATGTACAGTGATAACAGAAGGTTATATGAATACATGAAATCCTTTTATAGTAATAGGTCACAATAATATTGACCAATAGAAATATATAAACACACTTCATGTTTATGATTCATGAATCTAGTGTGAGCACGCAACATAGTTGATGCATAATATTCCATCATTAATTTTTTAATCATATTGTTCAAATTTAATTTTTGAAGAGTTTCATCAGACTTCCCTTGCTTGATATATTTCACTAACAAACCAAATGTAATTTTAGCAAGGAATAGATAATTATGGTCTATAAGAACATTTTTAGGATGTATAGAAGGACTGAAAGCATCATCAAGAACCTCATAAACATTTGGAAAAAACACAAGGCCCAAATTTCCTCGAGATGAAATATTTTTATCCTTACCCATTGCCTAATTTAAAAAGTCATGGTGAACAACCTTAGAGAAATATTTTTTTTCCAAACTCAACATGAGCATTCCCTGACCTCTCTTGTGAAAAGGAAAATTCCCAACAATTATATTTATTAGAAGCTATTAGAGAAAAATTCTCCTTGTTAACATATACATGATACTTTCCCTTTCCCTGACCAAACTTCCTTGGTGATAAATTCCCTCTGGATAAGGATCCTTGGAAACCATACCCAGAATCACCCAAGCATCTGAAAGGGAACCAAAATCCCAATTGGGTGTATATTCTTTCACTATGATAGAACTCCAATAGGCTAAAGTCCAAAATTCTACTAAAATCCTCACGTTGTTTATATATATATATATATATATTATTCTTATAATATAATAAATCCAACAATTCCCCCTAATAAAAATGGATATATTCAATATAGGATAAATCTACATCCTCCTCAGGCTCAATTTCATTAGAATCCTGGACCTTACCTAGGCTCGACAAAACCTATACTACATCTAGTCTCTTGGAATCATGAAATGTCCTATTATGATTAGAATATAATAAACTCTCCACTAAATCAGCTCTAATTTCAGAATTGGGAATCCTCATAGAAAAACATTCAATTTTCCTTGACCAATTTGACTAATAATAGGAAAAGGAGTAATCATGATGAATATAGGATGAACAATAAATTATTAATGTTTCATAGATAATTGGTTGCTTGAAATAAAACTCATCATTGATTAAGAACCAAATAAAACAAGGAATACTCTTGGATAAGTTAATTCATTCAAAAATATAAATGAATTTCATATTTACATGAATTCATCCTATTATCGACACCTAAAAACCTTTCAAGTGAATCATTAATAAAATTTAGAATAGATTGATTTTCGTATAGAAGATGAAAATCTGGAAGACAAATCCAAAGATTAAGAAATAGACAATAATTCTTAGATAAAACATCTAAATTCCACTAGTAAAACAAAAATCATCATGAATTAAAAATTAAGAGATACCTAGTATAATCCATAGCTAGTTTATCCTCATCATGCAAATAAATCAATATTCATCGAGCAATCAAAATACCCACGATAACTCAATTCTTCAAAAATGTATCAGAATTAATGTGCATAACAAACACAGAAATTGAATGATATCGGTTATTAAAATTCTAAAAAATAGAGATGTTGAGGGATTAATGAATTTTTAAATTCAAGGGATGAAATATAAACCACTAGATACCCTTTAGGAAAACTAGAAACACTATATTTATCCTATATTCGATGAATTGTCTAATGATTTAGAGATTTAAAGATCCATATAGGCCAATCCCTTGATTTCAATGCCACAACATAAGAGTGAAGTTAAAACTTGAAGGAGTTAAATTAGAGATAAATAGTTGTAAGATAATCCACGAAGGATTGTGTAGGAAAAAAGGTCACTCTAAATCCATACCACCCAAAATACACATAGAATATATGAGAAAGAATGATCCCAGTCAACACAAACCTCTAACTTTCTTATTTCACAATATCCAATGTTATGATATTAATAATTTTTTCATTTACTTAGAATTTTTTCTATGTTCATCAACATCATATCGAGACTTTTCTATTAAAAGTAATCTTTAATATCATTTTATAAAATATTCAAATGATACTAGTTATATTAACATAATTATTTACCAACATATTATAAACACTTTTAGGATATAAAGTTACCATAAATTTGAATTAGACTAGTATAACCATTTAATTTTTATACTTTTATTACCTCTAAGTCCAAAAATTCTCCCACTAACCTATTATAAAATATAATTTATTTAATATATATATATATATATATATATTTATAAGATAAATTTTTTTGCATAAATGAATGGATTCAGAGTGAAGAAATAGGTTTAAAGAGGAAGAAAAAATGAAAAAAAATAAGAATAAGAAAAACATAGACAAAAAGATTTACATGGTTCAAGAATAGTCTCCACATCCTTGTAGTTGAAGAAAATGTAACTATAATTAGGACAAAAATGATAAGGAATTTTGTGTGTTTCAAGAACACAAAACCCTAGCTCAAAATGAGCTAATAAATAGAATGAAGTACTATTCCACCAACTGCACAGAAATTATTCTTCTCTACAGTTAAAGGTGGATAGAAGTCCACATATCTATAGTACTACTATCTCTAAACTCTTCACTACTACAGTTCCCTATAGACGTCGATGGTCAGACCTACTACAGTATAATGCCAAAGTCTGCACTACTACAGTGACCTGTCGATGTCATCTGGTAAACTATTCTATAGTGGTTAGAGTTGATACAGCCCCCAAAATATGGGCATAGGGCCTTTGGCCTCTGGACCCCCAAAGTAGGGGTGTGTTTTCCCTACAACCCTCTACAATCTCACTGCGGAGCTCGAACCATGGAGTTAGAGCCTTGTGTTTAGTATGGGCCGCAATAATTTGTCCCAACATCATCCAAAACATATCAAGAAACACCAATAAAATACTAACTACTTTGTGTTAGAAAATGAAACTGATTTCATTTTTGGGAACATTTAATAAATAAAGTATTAATAAACATATCATATATTGTGTATCTATGTTTTGGAACAATATGAATAAATAATAAATTTATTATGTGAAATATTCCATTGAAGGGGGTAGATAAATTCCTTGATATTTTATAATATATCTTGGTAAACTCTAATATCTTAAATAAAACTCCTTTTACACCTACCTTATTTTCAAATATGTTATATTATTTGAGAAATAAAAAACCGTGTGTATAAACATCATCATCCAATATTGTTCATAATAATTCTTTGATTACAAACAACTTTTCTTATCAAATTAAATAAATGGGATGAAAAACCCAATTATTTGAGATTCATCTGAGCATTGCGGTAATCTTATGAATCCACTTACTCGATGAAAAAACCAATATCTCTATCACTTGAATGAAAAATACAAGCTTCATCAAACCCTAAATTGATTTTGATATCTTTAATATTTATTACAATTTTTAAAATATAAATGTTTTATTATATACCATTAAAAATAAAAAAATATCTCTATAATATTAATACAAGATGTTTACTATCCACAAATGTTTTAAAACCCCTTCAGGGATTATAGAAAATTATATCTATAATGAAAAAACTACCCCATCTTCCGAATATCTATTTTAGGGTTCAATAACCTTGGTTGGAAATTAGACAATAGAATATGTCTTTTCCAAAATTTTCAAATCTATATTGTCAACATAACATTATATTCTATACATTCCATGTATTTCTCACCTATCCTCAACATATTGAGGATATTAATTAAAATTTTATCAAACTCATTGATATTGTTGTAACCTTTCCACCATTAATTGGAAAATGTACTATATAGTCATACCATGCCATAAAGGTAATATTATATTCTCTAAGTCATTTTTGGACTCAATTAGATTCAATACATGAGCGAAAAATGAAGTTCCTTCAATCGACTAGCATCTATAATATATTTTTAAAACTAAAAAGCGAACCCATCTCATACTTCTTATAAGAATCTAACTCTATTTTCTAATCAACATCAACAACTTAATTCTTAATAAGGGGTTAATCTAAAGAAAAAAGTGTCCTTTTTAATAATGATTATTAAATTATCTATATTATTATATTATTTTTCTTTAATTATGATTTTCCTTTTTCAAGATTGATCTAAAAGTGATGTTGGATAATGAGGACGTTATTTTAGCTGTGATATTTTTTGATGAGTATCATGTTTTAAATTAATTTAATATGTAATTTTATTAAATTTTATCACTCTAAAATAATTAATAAATTTTAAATTACATTATATCCATTAGTGGGACAAGATATATATTTCATGATGACTTATCCCAACCAAGGTTATAACACAATCCATTACTATATAAAGTAAACAATCATATCAATCACAAAACATACAAATCATGGATAGTTGAGTAAACAGATACTTATGAAATTCATTATATGAAATATGTCAACTATATTCCTCTAGTATCATAATATTTTGGGTTTCTTAGATAAGCATAACCCAAATCAAACACTAAGAATAAGAACCTAATCATTAGGGACACTTATATCTTCATTTCCCTATATATGATAACCCACGGGCATCCAACATTGGATGCACCTACCTAGTACGATTATAAAGGTTTTTACACAATTTTGGTTTGGAAGGAATATAATATTTAGTGTTTTTAAGGGGACTTAAAATCTTAGTATCTTATCTCTTTTATTTCCATTATGTGTTTATTAATCTAAAAAATTAGTTTTGTATCCTATATGTTCAAAACATATTTATTTTTAAATCCATATACAACTCATTATTTTTTTAATTATCCTAAAATAAAAAAGAATTATATCCAAACATTTTCAAATTCATCGCATGCCTAAGGTATATGAAACATTTCCATGTAAAGGATTTGAATCATATGAAAAAAAATCATTATAAGAGAAATAATGCTACAACAAATTGAAAACATTCATTTTTATTGATAGAGAATAATTCTCAAATTTGGTGAGAATTTTGACCCCATGTCCCACTATCCATGGATCATTAATAAAAATAGACCTTAATTACAATAAAATTATAATACCTAATATTAAAAAATCATAACCATTACTTTCAATATCATAACGCATAAATAATTCATAGTCATGGATTAAGGAAACTAAATATTTTGTAATAACTATCATTTAACTACTTATATGCATGTTAGGACATTTATAAGAAGTTTTTCAATAGTTTAAACTAAATTATAAATCCAATATTAATATAAGACATAAATTCAGTAATAATAATGTATATAATTAACTAAATAGATAAACAATTTATAAATTGAGGCATGAGATAAAGACTTATAAACATTACATAAATAAAAAAAGTGTAAAAGAATTATCATTAAACCTGATTTATAGACATTCCATAAATAAATAAACATGAAAAATTCAAATTTAGTTCAATATTAACTCTTATATTTTTAATTTACATGGTATTTAATATGAACTTCTCATATTTTAGAAATATGTGATATTTTTTGAAAACATTTATAATCATATGAACATTTCTTATATTATGTAAACTCTTTATAAAAAATAGATATCAAATATTTCATTTTCTTTAAACCTTTGATCAAATCACATAAAAATCCATTTGACATTGTTTTAAAAAATTATGAAAATAATTATTTAGTGTAAATATTTCATATTCTAATTTATAAAAATGTCATAAATAAATATAAATTCTTTTATATTTCACCTTATTCTAATGTTTATAAACACTTTATAAATTCACCATATAAAATAATATTTAAACCTAGGTCACATTTACCAAAATATTATTGGTATCATTTAAATACCCCTTTAATTTTGGGGTGAGACCAGACGGCCCACTAATGAAGGTTTTTTGAGGAAAAACTATTTTTCATTAAAATTAAAAAACCATGAAAATTTTAATAAAACACCATGGTGTGTTTTATCTTAAGTGACAATTATGGCTAAGGTGAAAACTTCAAGGTTTTTTGTTGGCCTGGTCTATTTCTAATAGAACCTTATGAAGTGAAACTTCAGAAAACAACACATAATTTCATTTGACTATGTCATGGTTCCCTTAAGTAAGTCACATTTATATTTTATCCATAAATGTTTTACTAGAAAACCATGTTGTTAAATTATCATATTTATGATTATATATTTTTAATGAATCTTTTTTCATGTCTCTTTTATCAAATAATTAAATTGTATTGTAAAAATTATAAAACCACACAATTTTACACTAAAAACTATATTATGGTTTGAAAAACATCATGAACTATGTTCATTTTGTCGAAACGCATCGTTGTTTTAGAAAAATTAAATTTTCCTTATTTTTTCACCTATTTGAAAATTAATAAAAATTGTATTGAAGTGGACTTGATATATGTAAAAGGTGCTGGAGGGGACAGATTTGGTTGGAATTCAATTTTTTTTAATAAAATAGATTTTATCATAATATCAGTTTATTCATTTGGACGTAATGAAATAAATGAAGTGTGTCTACAATTTATTTGGTGACCGGTTTTTCAAAGCATGTCCTCACATGCTTGATAAAAATCTCTAGGATGTAGCAAACAAAATCCTTTCTCCTAGAGTTTCCATGGATTATTAATAAAAAAATAGAGTATACATATGTTATTTGAATCTCTCAATTGTTGGGAAGGACATACATTAATCCATGATATGCTAAAACCTTTGTTTAAAGGTTAAATAAAATTAGATACAAAAGAGTTAGGTCTGATGATTTTTCATAGGGATGAAATCCAAATCTTTCATGTATACAAATCACAATACATGAATATGTTTATACATCTTTATAAGGATAATTCTTGCATTCCAAACATTTATCAAATTAATGAATATTGAATTATATCTTCCAAAAATGTTTCATAATTTATAACTTATTGTAACCTTAGATCTTATATTTTCAACATTTAAACATTATTTGACTGTTAAAACTCCTCAAATCATCATTAAATGATGACCAACATGATTATGATATCTTATAGGTGAAGAAAAACACATTATCACATAAAATATAAACTACCACGAATTAAATTATAGTGAAATGACCCTCACTATGTCATGGGTTACACTATCCCCAGACATGCTATTCTGTTTCATAATTAAGACTTTATTGTATAATTTCATAACTTATTTTATAATATTGATGTTGATATTAATTAAATCTTTATATTTCCTTCTTTTCTCTTCCTTAATCTTCATTTTTTCCAAAATTTATTAAATATATTCACATGAACTGATTAGTCCTAATTAAAATACCTAGTTTTATATATTTCCTTTAATTGACCTCTATAATTACCATGCCCTTTTTAATATCTTATTTTATCTCTAAGTTTATACTCAACGGTAATAATCTCATATTTTGGAGTAGAAATATATGATATTTTCCCCATATCTTCATTCAAAAGTCCACTCATGGACATCTCCATAATAAGGAACCCATTGGGATATAGTTTTGACAAATTGATTCTAAATATTCCATAAGAGGCCAACAAAGTACTAAAAGTGAATAAACCATAAAATTCATATTTAAATTTGATGCCCATTTTATCCTAATAGGTGATAATTCCCCAGAATGTATTCATGTTTTCCAATAGAGGTGTATCATCCTCGTATCTCAATGATATTGTTGAAACTAGAAGATTATGTTGGATATGTTTACAATAATTTGTTAAATTATTAGAGTCTTATTGATAATATCTATGTGAATTTGGGGACACAAGTTATACATGGATAGATAATTTATCCTCAATATAAAAAACGGATAGATTTAATGAAGAATTTTAGAGTTGTATTTGAATAAGTGGATGTGGTGTTTTCAGAGGATGAGTAGAAAGTATGGAAGAGGTTAAATGTTTTTGAGTAGTTTGATAAAGTAAACCTTCCCCCATGACATTCACTATTCTATAGTGAATCTAGTAAATATATAGTGAACATTAAAATGACTATAATTTAGAGTATGTAATAATTTAATATTCCATTTAAAAATGGATGCATTTTGGAATGAAATAACCAAGATGGGCACATCGTGATAAATTTTTTTTATCTGAATTAGAACAAACAATGTAATGAAAGACCTGGTGGGTGTTGGGAAGACATTAGTAAGTGTATAATATGATATAAATTTAAAATTTTGAAAGGAAGAAAAAAAGGACAAAATGGGTAAACCCATAGCCATCCAATTGGAGTAAGGCCAACACTAAGAAAAAATAACATCAATAGCCAAGCCAAGAATGAGGTGGTAGAGGGGTAACATAGCTAGTCCTGGTTGACACTAAGATGGAATGTGAATATACAATTTGGGATAGTTCTATGGTATTATTGGACATAATATGGGGTGAAACCATAAGAGGACAATGACCCCATGAAGTTATTAACCAGTAGTAGTTCTAATATCCCTAGATTTGGTATTTGGAATACATGGGGAACTATTAAAAATACAAAATGCATAAAGATAAATGAAGCATTTTGAAATGACTAGGTAACATTTTAATGTTTTAATGGAGACCAGGGTGACTCAAAAATTTGGATAATGTTTGCACGATGTTGTTGAGGTTACCATGGTGGTTCTATGTAAGTTGAAGTGAGTTTTGAGATGATCATCTATTCTATGGAGAAGATAACCATGAACATGGTGGTTATAAAATAGAAAATAGTTTTTTATCATTCCATGGAGATCAATTTTTCAAAATGGGAATTTCATTTTGAAAAATGGGTGATCCCAACTTAGATTTTTTTTTCATCATGGAGAATTTATGTATAATAGTTAAAGAAGGTGACTGGATTGGAACCATACCATGGAGAAGGATGTATTGAACATCAATGTCTCTAAAGTTGAAGTAGAAACAGATAGGTGAAAATAGATTATAATGACCCAAGTCATTTAAACTTATTTTACATGATTTTTAACTTAAATATACATAAAATAAAACCAAAGGATCGGGAAGCCTAGTGTCTTTAAAAGAATTGGTTCATAATACATCAAAGTGAAAATAAAATAAAATGAATTTATTTTAATCACCATAATGTACTCTGAAATAACATTGTTTCCAAAAACTACATAGGATAACCTAGAGAATACCAAAACAAAAGGGGTGATATAAAAATCCTAGTAAGGTAATAAACATAATAGTGAATCATAACATGTGATTCAAATGACAAAAAATGATATCATAAAAGAGAAGACTCATGAATAACCATATAAGATAATAATATCATGAACATGGTATCATATGATCATGAAAACATAGAAAATTGGAAGAAACATATAACATGACAAGAGCATATGTAATGTTTAACCACTAATAAAACATCACATGCTGGAAAAATTCCCATCGTGGATTAGGTTTACTACATAATCCCATATATACCGTCTCATGGGACAAATAATTTAAACAATGAATTAGAGAAATATCTGGGAGAACCCATCATAACATGTATATGATTGTATATGAAAAAATATTATATTAACCATTATGAATAACCATGATAATTACAAAATGTAAACAAATGAGTTGCATAATCAATCCAAATATCATAAACAATGAGATTTCATAAAGAAGGGGTTTCGGAAATATACTTAAGGCATTCATTACCCCATCAATGGAAGGAAGAATAAGATATTTATATATTTAATAAGAATATATACCTAATTTATAAGAATGTAATCATATAAATGAGATAGATAAACTGAGTTAGAGAGAGAAAGTCCATAACCTAAAGAAAAAGTGTGGTTTAAAGTGATCCCTTACCTTATATCCGGATCCATTATGCCCATGCACTTAATGTCATGGATAATCAAATTATATTAACTAATTGATTAATTAAGAAAATTTTACATATATATTTTATTTATTATAATTTTATTATGCTAATTTATAATAATTTCTATGAGATATAAGTTTTAATTTTTTTGTTACAAGAGTGTCAGTTCCATGGGTCAAAGGTCAGATCAGTTGCTGGTAATTTTTAATGTTCTTGTAAAATGGGACTAAAATTAGAAGTCGAATGAAATTATATTCATGTATTTATAGAAATTCCAATTCTACCAAATACTCATATGTGTTCTGACATAGGGACAGTTCTTTAAGAAAAAATGTTCGTTTTATGTGGTATGTGTATTTAGAGGGTTTTACCAACCAACATGAACTAGTTTTGTTTAATTTAATAATATGGCCATATATTCATTAAAAAATGTAAAAAATATATAAAATATATAATTAGTTCATTTTAAACCATTATAATTTAATTTAAACCTTCCATTAAGGTGAAAGTGAAAAATGAAAACTCATCATCCATGAAGGCGGTGAACCAACATAATAGGGAAAACGATTTCAATTTTTGTAATTATAGGAGAAGAGAAAAGGGTGGGTGGTAGATATTCCATTAGAGATATAAAATTAATATATATATATATATATGAAATTGGAATTATTATTTCACATTTGATGATGTGGGAGGATAATGTATAAGATTAATGAATTTATAAGAGGTAAATTGAGAATTTAACCTCACAAATATCACCTCCTTGAAAGACTCTTTAAGGAAGTTTGAATTTGTATTTTGGTGAGACCAGAAACACTAGAAAATAGGGGATAGTTTTTTAATATATTTGGGGGAAAAAATTTCAATATTCAAGTATTATATAGATTGAGTAGAATGGGTATTGAGGGGTGGCATTTATAAGGGGGGAGAGAAGTGTTTATGAATATCATGTCCATTAGTTTATTATTATGGCTCACAAATATGAATAGTATTGATTATTATGACTATATAAATACAATGGTGCATGTGAGTTTGAACTAATGGGTTATTACATCATCCATGACTAAAAAATTCATGTATTTAGCTTATAATATTAAATACCATATTTTACCGTATTTAACTATTCATAAACAATTCAACTATGTTATAAAAATAAAAAAAATTAACCCTTAAACATATTATATAATTATATTATAAAACATGCATCCAATTTATGATGATAATTTTCTAAATATGAGAAATTTAATTTTAAAATAAAATCATCATTTATTTGAAAACATAAATTAAAATATTATAATCAACTTTATGGCCCTTTGAAAAATTAGTTATGGTCTCCTAAAATTATATTATAAATATAATATATCTTAATATTGATTTATAAATCCATTTTATGAATTTGTTTTTAAAATTGTTAAATTTATTATAAAATTACAATAAAATATTTGTGGTTTATATAAATACAAACACTTAATTTTTCATTTTTAAAACATTTATTTACTTACACCATGTTATAAATATATCATATTTTCATTTTATAAGATACCCAAATATTATTATATATTTCCATAGATGAAGAAACTATTTTAACAGTCAATTTACTATTCCTAAAAATCTGATTACTATTCCAACAATTTGGTTACTATTTAAATGACCAGATTAATATTCCAACGGTCATATTTATAATGGTCATATGGGTCCCCACTCCCTATAAAGACAAAATATTTCATTAATTATTAATTAAAAACTATTTTATTAATAATTTTTTATATATTTCCAATTTCAAAATTCATATTTGATTACCCAAATTCTACTTCGTTTCTATAGTATTATTCATGAGTGTGATTATTCTAGGGGATCAAGCATATCCAAATTTTTATATCATTATTATATTATTTTATATTTTTATCCCATGTTAATACTTTCAATTCATATGTCCATTTTTATTCTTTAAATTAAATGTTCAAATTATTATTATAAAATTTCTCTGGTTTCATCATCTGGTGCACGTAATTTATAATACATTAATAAATATAACATAATTATTAGAAGGGAAATTCCATTGATAAAATTACAGATTGTTATATTCTTCTCCCATTATGATCTTTTTTCTCAAAACATCATTTTACATACCAATGCGAAAAAATTTGGGTACGTATGATTCATGGATTCCTCTAGTTCCCATGTTTCCACCTCTTAATTATGGGTTTTACATCGCACTTTTATTAGGTGAGTTGTATTGTTATGTAGAACTGTATCTCTATGATCAATGATCTTTACCAACTGGTTCTCAAAAGAGAGATCAATTTATATCTCTACCACATCTAGATACCATACATATGTGGGATCTGTTATGTACTTAATCAAGAGTGATATGTGGAATACATCATATACATGAGTCATGTAAGAACCCAGATCTTCATTTCAGTCATGGATCATGATTTCGTGTGGTTTTTAGGAAAATGGGAGTTTTTGGAAATTTTAGATGCACACGTCGTGTTCTTGGGAGTACACGTCGTGTACTTGAGAGTACATGCCATGTACTAGGTTACCGTGGGTAGCCGTGTACTAGCTGTGTAACGGCCAAGACATTTCCATTGTAGGTGACCTAGAGACCACTTAAATCAGGGGTCATTTGAGGCATGTACATGACAAGTGCATTAAATGAACATGCCATGTACATTTTCTTTTATTTGATTAAGTAGACCATGGATGCATCTAATCTCCAAATTAATATTCTTCTTGCCATGGTTTGTACAAGAGTGACCGAGAGAAAAGAATCATCTTTGAGCCACTATTTCACCATCCAAGGTCCGATTTGATCTCCGGTGGGTGAGTTGGAATCCCACTGATGAGTTCGTCCTTCTTCTAGAACCTCTCCTTCTGATTTTTTTCTCCATAGAGTTATTCAAGGTTGAATTTTTTTTTATGTTTTCGTATATTTATGACATTATAGGTCGATTAAAGGCTGAATTTCTACTATATTGATTGTACAAACATCGAGGTAGGTGATTTCTTTCGTTTAATTGTTTTTCTTTGAGTTTTATATTCCAAAGTGCTAATTACAAAAGCCTTGGGTATTTATAGTTAAGGATATTGAACCATATTTTATATTCCTTAAATTTATTTTTGGATTAAGGGTTTGTTGATATGATATTTTGTGAAATTTAATGTTTAAAGAACACCCCATGAGTGTGTTTCCTTCTTTTAATATTTAGGGCCGTTTGGTCTAGGTTGCCTATGAGGCATACCTTGTTTCCTTGCCTTGCATGAATGGATGGAACTATTTAACTTTTTCTACTTATTAAATGATTGTGATATGAATTGGAATTTTTTATCCATGTAGTAGTTGAGATTACATTGGTATGCTTGATATCATTTATGAACGATTGAATTACATAGGGCTGTGAGAATCTGGTGTAGTTAGACCATAGGGGAATTTGACGTTGAGTGATTTCTCGGAGTGTCTGTTATATTTCATACTATGAGACCACATGGGAGATTGACAGTGAGTGAATCCTCAGAGTGTCTAAAGTTTACATTATGAGACCAAAAGGGGAATTGATTTTGAGAGCATCCCTAGAGAGTTTGTAGATATTCTTGAAATACCATAGGGAGAATTGACGGTGAGTGATTCCAAAGAGCGTCTTTCATTTTTATTGAATTTCATGGACAGAGGGGTTTGACTTTATCAGATAACTAGAGGATTAATGTAAATATTTAATTTTTGTGACATGTACTCCAATCCAAAGAACAATATTGGATTCGGCCCTATTAGATATTCTTTTTAGATACCTATTTGTGATACTTATTTGATTCAATGATTAACATTAAAAGCTGATGAATTTATATGGAAACTGCATGATTTTTTACTTTTGTGAACTCTTAGTTATTTGCTGAATTTCAATTATTACCAGCTATATATACTCAATGATAGTTAGGAATAGATATTGTGGTGGTTTCAAACTGGTATTCGTCTCATAACCTATTTGGGTCATGATTTTGGACCCAAATAGATTATATGGTTGCAGGTATATATAATAGCAAGCGCCCTTCTACATTTGTTACATGATTGTTGCAGGAGTTGGAAAGCATGAGACCAAGATGAGGATTGAGATTCTATTTTAGTTATTTAATATTTTTATTACTTTGGTTTTATTATTATATTTCTAGAATCGACACTTTTTTGGATTCATTCCAAGATAATTTTGACATGTATCACTGTTTATATATATATAATTCCATTGGATGATATTAATGATTCCTCTACAATTTTTTGTTTTTTACATGTTATTCTATTGTGAATACTCTTCCAATGAGGGCATAGTTTTTTCACTATCACACCCACGACCCTTGCTTCTAGTCGGAAGCCTCTGGGGTTCGAGGAAATGTTTTTGAGGCCATGTGACCAACTGAGTACGGGGAACCTTTGGGTGGCATTCGTAACCAGGACGTTACAAAGTGGTATAAGATGAGGTTATTTTTTTCTTTGTGTTACTATTTGGAGCCTATAGATAGGTATAGAAAAGAAGGGGTAGTTAATAATAATATGTGCCCAGGAGTAGCTAACCTGTGTACAAGGAAAATCCAATTTACCTCAATTATTTCAATTTTTTTTTTTTTTAATTATTACAGTTGATTTGATTTCACCATTGGGTGATTCACATGATTTTTTCTTTTATCATTGATATTATTGAGGTTCTATTTCTATTGAAACCCGATGAGATGAAGGTATACCCTATCATGAATCATATAAGCACTTGATAGGGATCACATGTCATGCATTCTTATCATTCCATTCCGGATGCATTAATGAATGCATGCTGTTATGATAGATGTTTTTCTCGATATGCATGATGTTGTGATATATGCTGTGATAGAATGACCTCTATTTTGACAGGTTATTGAAATACAAAATGTTTTGATTGTATGGATGCCAAAATTTTGTCTCTGAGGTGTTATGGTCCCTCTTGGATCGGAATTTGGTGGATCATATTGAACTTTAACTGAATTCTGTTATGAGATAAGATGAATATAATTCCATGCTTTGATTTTTGGGGAGTATGGACCTCCACAGATCAGAATTTGGAACTTTAATTATTTTTTTAATGTTTTATGGGGTTTTAGAGTAGTTTCTATGTATTAAAATCCAGGTAAAACCAGAATACACGATGTGTGATGATGAATACATGCCATGTATCCTTCTGTTCGGGAAGAAAATGTTTTTCCTAAGTACATGTTGTTTACTTTTTCTACACGTCGTGTATTCTTTGACCATGTGACTGGCTGTGTGGGAAGAGACACGTGGTTAGGAAATGTTTGGTGGAACATTCCTTGTACTGGGGGTGAATACCATGTTGTAGAGACCGTGTATCCGGACGTGTGACTAACTACATGGGTGGATGAACTTTTGGTAGTACATGCTGTGTCCAGAGAGAACATGCCCTATGGAAGTTGGCCATGTCTCAGCTATGTGACCAATGACATGGGTCAGTAAAATCAATCTAGTACACGCCATGTATGAATTAAACACACTGTGTAGTTTTGTTCCAAGGGAACCGTGTAGTTCTATCGGTGTAGTTCTAGCAGTGTAAAAGCAATTTGGTAGGAGGGAAAATTCAAGTACACACCATGTCACAAGATGAACACAGCGAGTGTAGAGGTGTTACATGACTAGTTTTGGCAGAAGTACATGCCCATGTTGAAACCTAAGGGAACACACCGTGTGGAGGGTATACACGCCATATAACCTTGTTCTGTAAAAAGTGATTTTTTTTCTTATCCTATTACTTTATTATGCTTATAAGATTCACTCTTGGATAATATTGATGTGTGGTGGGAATTTAACCTTGCAGAGTAATGCCACTGAGACGTCCTCTGGTTGTACACCAGATAAAGGGAAATGATCAGACACTAGAAATGGTAAATTATGGACTACGAGAAGATCCTCTCATCATGCCTGCCTTGGAACGAGTTGTTATACCAGACACAGGTGCGGAGGCCCAGTTCCATGAAGGATTTATGATGATGATGATGACCTTCCAAGAACACCACATCCTTCCCCGTATATTGTAGAGTTGATGGGGTTTTTTCAATAGCATCATTCTCCCACTTTCTTAGGGGATGGAGGACCTCAGGCTGTAGAGTCATGGTTAAGTGCGATGCTTTCTATCTTCTAGCATCTCGAGACTACTCCAGAGAGGAGGGTAAATCTCTCTACTTACATGCTTCAGGATTCCACAAAGAGATAGTGGGTTGTAATATCAGAGGAGGGATGCTAGTGGGTTATGGATTGGGATGAGTTAAAACAAACTTTCTTGGAATAATTCTACCCTAATACCATGAGGGTTGATTGAGCCTAAGAGATCATGATTTTGGAGGTGGGTAATCTCTGAGTCATTAAGTATTTTTCTAACTTCACAGTACTACAACGCTTCACACCCATTCTGGGGGGTGATAAGTTTTTATGGCGAGGAAGTTTGAGGATGGTCTGAGGAATGACATCTGATCTTAGGTAAACATATTTAGGTTAACATTCATATCTTATATTATCAACCAGGAACTGATCACTGAGCGCAACCAGAGGGATTCTGGAGATGTGGGCTAGGGAAATTCTACACCCATATTTGGTACTCTTTCAACTAATGGTAGGAAGCGTCGCATGGAGTCTATTCATGGAGATTCGAGTAGGCATGATTTTCCTCTAGGTATCTAGGTTGTGTAATACCAATGTAGGAAGGGTGGACATAAGAAACCTAAGTTTTTGAGAGACCCAGTTGAGTGCTGATCTTGCAGAAATTTGGGACATCTACAGTGTTTCTGCAATGCCCTCCCTCAAGCAGATAGTGATGGAGTATTAGTCTCGACTAATCATACCAGAGAAGGACCACCAATTCCTTATCAGACTGGGGGATGGAATTTTTTAGGCAATTTAGGAGGTGGTGGTTGTCATGGCTGCAGTGGCCAAACACTGGGTTTTTGATACTCGTAGGGTGGATAATATCAAGAATATCATACAACTTTACTAGGCCACTGAGTAGGTTAGGATTTTACATTAGAGAATACCCAGAAGGAGTAGGATCCTAGACCCTCAACCGTTAGAGCTAGGATATTGTTTACCTCAATTTTAGATTCTGATATTTTCGATACAGGGGCTTCCCATAACTTTATATTTGTTCATGTTTTGAAGAACCTTGGGCTCTATATCTTTACTTATGCTGATATCATGACACTGAAATATTTTTTGGGGACTATAATGGCTAGGGTTCATTAGTGAAAGGAGTGACCTATTGAGTTTGGTGGTTTTCACTTCACAGGGGACCTTTATAGCTTAGAGATGATGAGATATGACTAAATTTTTTGAATGGACTAGTTAGTTCCCTTTCTAGTTGTTGTTGATTTCTATCATCATAGGATAAGTTTCACATCCCTATAGGGTGGATTGTTTTTACATTAAGTTGAATGGGATGTCCAGGTGAGTAGAGCTGTAACCAAGAATCACAGGTTGAGAGTTGTTACAACCCAGATTACTAGTGTGTATCTGGATTACCAGGGGACTTCACATATGGAATTTCCTCCAGTGGTCGGTCATTTACGGGATGTATTTATTGACTACTTTTCAGGTTTTCCTCTAGAGTGAGAGGTATAATTTTCTAATGATCTTGTTCAAAAGGTATCACCCATGTCCATTACATCTTATAGAATGGACACACCAGAGATACATGATCTCAAGAAGAAGATGGAGGAGTTGTGAGAAAAGTGTTTCATTCGACCAAGTACTTCTCCTTGGGGTTCTCCTGTCCTATTTGTGAAGAAGGATTATGTTCCATATACGTTATGTGTATTATCATATGTTTAACCAGTTTAGGGTCAGGAAAGGATATCCCTTACCAACATTTGATTATATCTTTGATCATCTTTGAGGATCCCCGGTGTTCTCTAAGATTGTCCTGAGATCCAATTATCATCAGTTGCACGTTATACCATTAGATATACCTCTTACAGCCTTTTAGAACCGGTATGGTCTATACGAGTATGTGATTATTCTGTTCGGTCTCATGAACACACTAGATGTTTTCATGGCACTGATGAATCGAGTATTCTATCCTTACATGGACTCATTTTTGGTTGTTTTTCTGGATGATATCTTGGTCTAATCTCACACATGACACGACCATGCCATCCATCTTGATATCATTTTGAGTACACTAAGAGGGAATCCATTATATGAGAAGCTCTCAAAATTCCACTTTTGGATAGACCAAATTCACTTCTTGGGTTGTGTTATCTTATAGACAGGAGTATCAGTAGACTGAGATAAATTGAGAGAAGTGGTTTTCTAGAAGAAATAGAAGAACATCTTTATGGTATCAAGTTTATAGTGATTGATGGTTACTACATGGGATTTATATAGGACTTTTTATGCTTATCAGCACCACTGACGGGCCTAACTAAGAAGGGGGAGAAGTTTTTGTGGACAAAATCCAACAATTCATCCTTTAATGAGTTGAAAGAAAGATTTAATTCCTCACATATACAGGTCTTTCATGATATAGGAAAGAGTTACATAGTTTACTATGATGCATCATGCATCGATATGGGATAAGTGATTATTCTGGGAGAAGGAGTCATTGCATATGGGTCTTAGTATTTTAGGCCACATGAGAGGAATTACCCAACACATGATCTTGAGTTGGCTGCATTTGTCCATGGTTTGCGATGTTGGAGACATTATCTTTTGGGAGATCATTTTGTGGTCTTCACTGACCAAAAAATTCTCAAGTATATCTTTAATCAGCGTGATATTAATTTGAGACAATAAAGGTTGGTTGAGTACCTTCAGACTTTTAAATTTGATATTTCCTGCATTCCTAGGAAAGGAAACGCAGTGGCTGATGTGTTGAGCAGGAGGAATCAGATACATGAACTTTAGAAGGCCAACAGTGAGTGACAGATTATGGATCTAGTCTCTATGATGCATTTGGAGGGGCACAATAGAAAGTGGAAGACATTTCTTTCTTCTGTAGTTGTTACCTCTACTCTAATTGATCAAGGGAAAATGACACATCTATCAGATTCCAAATCCCTGTACCTATGGGAGAGTGTGTCAAGATAGGACCCTAAACATGGATGGACTATAGGTGAGGATGAGATCTTTACCTTTCAAGGAAATGTATGGCTGTAAGTAGAAATTCGTGAGGAGTTGAGGTGGGATTTTAATTCCTCAGTTTGGGCAATTCATCATGGTGTTACCAATATGTATCGAGATCTACACCGTCAGTATTGGTAGCCAGGTATAAAGAAGGTTATTTCTAGTTTTCTTATGAGATGTTCCCCTTGTTAGTAGGTGAAGGCGAAGAATCAGAAACCAACATGGATTCTTCCACGGTTACCCATTCTTGAGTGGAAGTGGAATGATGTCATGATGGATTTTATGACAGGGTTACTGTGATCGCATCGAGGGAATGATGCGGTTTGGGTTGTTATGGTCAATCTCATGAAGGTGGAACACTTCTTACAGATCAAGGATACCTTTAGTGTTTATGAGCTTGGAAGGTTGTACATCCACACTCCATAGTTTCAAATAAAGATTCCCTCATTATTTCTCATGTCTGGAAGGGACTATAGATGGATCTGGGTACACAGGTACTTCTATATATAAATTACCATCCCCAGATAGATGGCCAGTCATATCACACAATTCAGGTGTTGGAGGACATGCTTCGATCATGCATCCAAATTTTGGAGGATCTTGGGAGAAGCACATCACTCTGGTGGATTTTTTCTACAATAATAGTTTTTAGAAAAGTATTAAGATGGAACTGTATGAGGCTTTGTACGGTAGGTCATGCCAATCAACCTTAGGTTGAATGGAGATAGGAGATGTAGCTATGATGGGACCCTGTCTTTTCTAGGAGACCATAGAGAAGTTGGAGTTGATTCGGAAGCGGATTACTACTGCATAGTCACGGCAGAAGTCTTATGCTGATCAACAGAGACGACCTCTAGAGTTCGAGGTCAGAGATAATGTTTTCTTGCGTGTGATACTAAGGTTGGGAAATAGGAGGATTGGGAGACAAGGAAACATTTCACCAAGATATGTTAGGCCGTTTGAGGTTTTGGAGAGAGTTTGGATGGTTTCATATTAGTTGCAGTTACCTTAGAGGAATCGGGACATGCACGGCATCTTCCATGTTTCTTAGCTATTCCATTACTCTTCAAACTCATCACATGTTTTTCAACCTGAGGAGGTTCAGTTGGAGGTGGACGCATCGTTTAAGGAGAATCCTATCTGAATTGTTGATCACAACTTGAAGGATCTCTGTGGCCATTCTGTTCCTTTAGTATAGGTGTTGTGGCATCACAACTGAGGGCATGACGAGACTTGGGAGAGGGAGACTGATGTGCGATCGCAGTGGCCAGAGATGTTCGAGGATTCTTCTTTGGCAACATTTTTGGGAAATTCAAGGATGAATTTCATTATGGGGGGAAGTTTTTAATAACCAAGATCTCTATTCTAGGTATAAATATTGATTTTGGGTGTTTTTGAGGAAAATTGTAGTTTTTGGAAATTTTAGAAGTACACACCATGTACATGGGAGTACACATTGTGTAATAGGTTTCCATGAGTACCCATGTACTGGCTGTGTAATGTCCAAGACATGTCCATGTGGGGTGACCTAGAGACCACTTTATATGGGGGTCATTAAAGGAATGTACATGGAATGTACATTAAATGAACACACCATTCACTTTTACTTTTATTTGATTATACGGACCAAGGTCGCGTCTAATCACCAGATTCATCTTCTACATTCGTTGGTTCATCCAAGATCAAATGAGAGTGAAGAATCTTTTCTGAGACACCATTTCTCCATCCAAGGTCTGATTCGATCTCTAGAAGGTGTGTTTGAATCCCACTAGCGAGTCCTTCCTTCTTCTAAAGCCTCTCCTCTTGATTTCTTATCTCTCTCGAGTTATTCAAGGTTGATTTTTTTGCCATTTTGTTAGATATACATTGTTATAGGTCGATTAAAAGGATGATATTCAACTATATTGATCGTACAATGTGGTGGTATGTGGTTTCATTCCTTTTGTTTTTTATCTCTTAGTTTTATATTCCAAAGTTTCGATTACCCATGTTTCAGGTATTTCGGTTTATGGATATTGAACCCTATTTTATCTGTATTAGATTGATTGTTGGATTAAGGGTTCGTTGATATGATTTTAAGTGAAATTTCATGTTTATGTAACAACCCACGAGTGTTTTTCCTTGTTTTAATTTCTAGGGCCGTTTGGTCCAGGTTTCCTATGAGTCATACCATGTTTACTTTCTATACATTATAAGATGGAAGTGTTTGACTTTTGCTTCTTATTAAATTCTTATGATATGAATTGGAATTGTTTACCCATGTAATAGTTGCGATTACATTGGGATTATTAATATCGTTTGCGCACAATTTAATTGCATAGGGTAGTGAGAACCTGGTGTAGTTAGTCCACATGGGGAATTGAAATTGAGTGCTTCCTCAGAGTGTCTTTAATATTTTGATGATATGAGACCACACGGGGGATTTATGGTGAGTACTCCATCGGAGTGTATATATTTTACATTATGTTACCATAAGGGGAATTGACATTGAGTGCTTCCTCAAAGAGTCTATAGTTATTCTGGAATGTCCATTGGGGAGATGGATGGTGAGTGCTTCCTCATAATGTCTTGCCTTTTTATTGAATTACATGGCCAGAGGGGTTCAACTGTGTAAGCTACCCAGTGGGTTAATGTAAATATTGAATGTTTTTGAAGCGTTTTCCAAGATAAAGATAAATATAGATTTTAGTCCTATTAAGTAGTCTTCTGAGATACCAGTTTGGGATACATACTTGATTAAATTATGATCATTAAATGGTAATGATTGTAAATTGAAACTATAGAATTGTTTACTTTTGTGCACTCCTAGGTCTTTGATACATTTCCATTATTACCAGCTATGTATAATCATTGATAGTTAGGCATAGATCTTGTGGTGGTTTCCTACTGGGATTTGTCTCACATCCTGTTTGGGTCATCCTTTTGGACCCAGCCAGATTATATGGTTGCAAGTATAGATAATGGAAAGTGCCCTTCTACATCAGGTACATGATTTCTGCTAGAGCTGGAGAGCATGGGACCAAGCTGAGGATTGCGATGTTATGGAGTTATTTACTATTTTTAGTACATTGATTTTTGTATTGTATTTTTATCGTTGTGACTTGTTTGGATACATTCCTAGAAGCTTGTGACATGAATAATTGTTTATATATATATATATATGTTTCTGTTGGATGATATTACCGATTCCACTACTGTTTATTTTTTGTTACTTGTTATTCCATTGTTCATACTCTGCCAATGAGGGCATAGTTTTCCCAATATCACTCCCAAGTCCATCGATGCTAGTCAATAGCCTCTAGAATTTGGGGAAATGTGCTTGAGGCCATGCGAGAAACTGAGTACGAGGCACCTTTGGAAGGCACCTGGATGTTACAAGTTAGGGTTGATGGGAGTGACCTTTTATGAGCCATAGTTCTAATGTGATCAAGAATCTGAAAGGGGGAAATGTACTAAGGAATTAGATTTCCATTCTACCCAAATTTCATGAATCTATTCCATGGAGATATTCATAGGAACACTTTATCTCCAGCCTCAAACTCTAATTCTCATCAACAATAGTCAGCATAACTCTTCAATCAACTCTATGAATCCTTGATGATTTGCTAAGTATTATTGAATTTTTCTACCATTTCTTCAACCATTTTAGGCACCATAATCTTGAGTGCACCAACATCATCCAAAAATGTTGTTATTCTATATATCATCCCATAAATGGATTCATATGGATTCTTTTTGGATTGTTGAGTGGAAATTGTTATTTTATGAGAACTCAGCCAGAGGAATATGCTTATCCCATCATCCTTTAAAGACCATCAAGTATTCTCGCAACATCTATTTATGTTTATGAATAGTCTACTCACATTGACCAACAATTTGGGGATGATAATACATATTAATGTTCAATTCAGTGTTTCGATCATATTGGATACTTATACAATACATAGCGGGAAATCTTGGATTTCAGTGATATATAATAGATAATGGTGCTTCATACAGCATCAAAACATCTCTTATATTTTCCTTGCATGTTAACCAAGTGATAAGTTCTCTAAAATTTCAATGAAATGGTAAGTCTTAAAAATACCATCCATCACAAAATATAGAACATAATTTACTATTAATGTATTCATTAGGCTAGTGACATAGGCCATGCTTCTGTTTTTCCATTTCTATATTGGCACTGGTAATGGTTGAATCATCCCCTTGGTTTTTTTCCTTTCATCCGACACTTGAATACACACTAGAAATTTTTATGTGTATTCTTCTCATCCTTCTTCATATTGTCCCAACAATAGTACTTTTCAATATCTTGATAAATCATTATTATCCATGGGTGGATGGATAAGGTAGATCTATGTTCATTATTTAACAACTCCATCTCTATCTGAAGATTTTATGGTACACATAATCATGAACAAAATCTTACAACTCCTTTTTCATCAATTTTTAATATTTATGAATTAAATTTTATTTTAGCTTCAACATTATTTTTTATATTCACATCATTTATCTGAGAATTTTTCATCTTCTCTAGAAGGGATGGTTGAGAAATCATTTGAGAAAAGAATGATGATGTTCCATCCATTATGAGTCCCATGTCCATAATTTTCAAGTGTAATAATATTTAATCCTTCTCAATTACCATACTTGATAAGGTTATTGCATCATTTATACATAGGGAACCTACCACTTTTTTTTCTTTCCCTAGATGGCAATGGAATTTGAAATAATAGTCATTGATTATCTCTAACCATTTTCACTAGTGCATATTCAACTCCTTCAACATGATTATGTACTTGAGGCTCTTATGACCCATATATATTTCAGAATTCTCAAAATAGTGATAATGACACCATATTTTCAATGTGTATATTACTATAGTCAAATCCAAATCATGCATTGGGTAGTTCATCTCATGAAATTTCAAATGCCTTGAGGTGTCAAACTATCAATTTATCATTCTGTATTAGTACAAAGCCCAAGAACTTCTTTAAATCACCCATCTATATCATAAAAGTTCAAACTTTAGGGAAAAATGAGGAATAGTGCATTAATAAGCCTATTTTCAACTTCAATGAAGCTCTCACCACATTCATTAGTGTAGAAAAAATTTACTCCCTCCATAGTCAACTTGGTTAGCGGTTTTGAAAATCATGAAACGTTCCTCACAAATTTTCAATAATAATTAGTTAGACAACAGAAACTATGTATCTCTATTATAAATGTTGGTTAGGGAACCTATTGTATTTCATTTGTCTTATAACAGTACATATGTATCATTTTACTGGTGATAACATTCCCAGTAAATGATAATTCCTCCATCAAGAACTCACATTTAAAATACTTTTCATATATATTCTCTTTTATCAAAGTCATTAGAACAATATTCAATTGATCCTCAAGCTCCTCCTTAATTTAGAGTATATCAAAATATCATTTACAAATATTAATATAAATTTTTCTAGGTAATATATACAGAATCAATTAATTATGTCCATAAATATTGTTGGAGCATTACTGAGTTTGAAGGGAATCAGTATGAACTCATAATGATCATAACTTCTTCAAAAAGAAGACTTGTAAATATGTACCTTATTCACATTTAATTAGTGATATCCTTATCAAAGGTTCACATTAGAGAAATTCTAGACCCCATATAGTTGATCAAACAAGTCATATATCTGTTGAAGGAGACACCTGTTCTCTATGATGATTTAGTTGACTTCATGATGATCAATGTAAAGGTGCTTGTCCCATCCTTCTTCTTGATGAATAGGACCGAATCACTCCACAGTGAAGCACTCAACCATATAAAACCATTGTACGTATTCTCTTTTAACATTCTTTTTGGATCATATAACTCGATGGTGACCATTATATATGGAATCTTTGATATGGGTAGAGATCAAGGTATAAGTTCAATTGAGAACTGAACCTCTCGGTCAGAAGGAAGACCAGACAACTCTTTAGGGAATAGATAAATATAATCCCTCAAAATGGGAATGTATTAAAGTATGATTCTATCCTTTGTTTCAATAATTTGATCTAGTTATACTTTCTCATATGGTAGTAATATCCACACTTGGGATGATGATTCCAAAAGAGATTCATCCTCCTCATTACACTTGTAGATAATTAAAGGGTGGCCTGAGATTTTAAAATCGATCTCCCTCTTTTGACAGTTGATGTTGGATTTATATAAGGACAAGAAATACATGTCCAATATATCATAAAACCCTACTAATGGAAGACATGATATATTGGAAATTTCATTACAAAAACATTAATCAGGATGAGTTGTATACATGGGATGCAATAATTTATCTGCTTTATATTTTCACAGATAGCTAAACCCCATATCTTGATGTGGTGTTTGAATAGTTCTACTAAACTTTTAATATATTAAAGAATGCATAGAAATATAATTAAAAATCTCATTCTCGACTATTGAATGAATAACTACTGTACCTGTCACTACATCATTGTCGAAATCCACCTCGACAATAGTGATATCAAATACCCTTCCTTTCTCTCTAGGTAGTGGAGATTGTTTTCATTTATTTTCCTTAATAACCCTTGGATTAGGTAATTATCTCGAATAATTCCTATGTTACTTATATTTTAAACATTGTAGCACAATATGAGTTTTTATCTGGACATTCTTTTCTTATTCTACATTAGTGGGATTCTTCATTTCCCTTCGACACTACTTAGCATGTTTCCCCTCTTTTCTACATTTGAAACATATTTCAATTCCCTTCAGAAAGTTTCCTAGATTCTTCTTCCCTCACTTGTTAAATGTTGTATTTTGATTTTTCCTTCCTTAATGGTATTTATCTTTTGATCATCCCTAATGAATCTTTATTTTATGCTTTTCAACTTTAAACCCATGATATAAATAAGTGTCACAAATATCCATCTTATCATTGAGGGAACAATGGAAAATCAATTTATAGATTTCAAAGTCTCTAATAAATAAATCTTTTTTAAGTCTCAACATTAAACCACTAAAAAAGTATTCTATATTTATTTCAGTGTTCATGAAAAAGATGTAGGCGCACCATGAAAGCACTGTGACGTTTTCCTCACATGACACTATAGAATCATCTACCATTTGTTTCAGTATGAGGAACTCCATATCCATTTTATGATAGAGATTTTGTTGAAAATATTTATTAAAAATATTTTATTCAATCCTTACCATTCCATGGAATCAATATCCTCTTTGGAATTTTCTTTCTTAATCAGTGTGCACCACTGATCAGATTCACCTTCAAGATAAAAAAGAACTTACATAACTTTCTCTTATTCTAAGAATTTGACCACATATAATATCATCTCAATGGAGTTAATCCATTGTTTCATTATGAGGGGATAAAAAACTACACTAAAGGTAGTAATCCTTTTTCGTATAAAGGACTCAATTATATCTTTCTATTTCTTAGGAGAAGGAGGGAATTCCCTATGAAGAAAGTTATCATTAATATCATGAGTAAGATGAGACAATACTACCATTATGTTCTTAGATCTATCTCCTATAATGATAGGCATATGATTAGAGAAATCATCGCATTTCCTACCACATTGTTATTTTGGCATGGATCCTCCTATTTCATACAATTAACTAAAAAAGTGATGATATTACATAAATTAAAAATCATATAAAAGTGACATTATAAGCTTATAATGTATAAATTATAAATGAAAAGTATATCCTAACTTATGAGTCTCTAGGTTTAAATCTAGGTTATCTATGGAAATTTACCTATTATGATTTCTAACCTAGAAATTTGTTCAATTCCTTCATGATGGTTTATAAAGAGTTTGTGAATTTTCCAAAGAATATCCCTAAAGAGTATCAAACTAGGTGTGTAGCAAGGCCTCTTTTTCATGCACCTAGTGATGATTTAGTCAATTATGAATGCTCCCTTTTTAGGGTTATTACTCCTAGGTTTGAATATTCTAGAGACATATCCAATTTTAGTATACATATGGAGATGTATTTCTTGGAAACCACTCACTCTACACATCACCAAAATTTCTGGACATTTTCCTATACATAGACTTTCCCCATGGGTTCTTACTAATTTATTCTTATACCAATCCAAAAAAATAACTATATCATAATCTAATACCAACTATAGTGACTTAATCCTTTTACACATATTTTTACATTATTTTTAACATAAATATCTATTAAATACAACCAAAGGTTTGAGACGACTAGTGTCTTTGGAAGACTATGATCATAATACATCAACATGAAAATATAATAAAATGAATTTATTTTAATATATATAATGATATCGTAAATCTCTTTGAGATCTTAAAACAACATAAGATAACCCCTGGAATACATAAACAAAAGCGGTGAGCTAAAAATCTAAGTAAGGGAATAAACTTGATAATGAATCATAACTTGTGAGTCAAATGGTATAAAATGATATCATAAAATATAAGGCTAATGAATAATCATATAGGAGAAAAAAATAATGAACAATTTATCATATGATCATAGAAACATAGGAAGGTTTCAAAAACATATAACTTGACATAATCATGTGTCACATATAACTACCATGGAAACATCACATGGTAGAAATAGTTCTATCATAGATTAGGTTTACTCCCAAATCCCATACATATATTCTTATGAGATAAAATATTTACCTAACAAATTGGACCACTATATAGGAACAACTATCATAAAATTTAATTTTTTATGTTTTTAAAAAAATGAAATCATCAATTTGGCATAATCATGAGAATTACCCATGTAAATAAATGGGTTACATAATCTTTCCTTATATCATAAACAAGGATATTTCATAAATAAGTTGTTTGAGAAATAAACATAATCCCTTCATTACCCTAAAAAAGTAAAAGATAATAGTCTATTTATATATGTAAGATACATATATATATAATTTAGAAGCATTTAATTACATCAAGGAGAGAGATAACGTGAGTTAGAGTTATAGAGAGAAAGTCCATAACCCAAACAAAAAGGGTGCTTCCAAGAGATCCCTTACCTTATATTCAGATCCAATCTACAGTTGCATTTAACTTCCTATATAATAAAATTAGATTCATCAATTACTTAATATAGATCCTTTTACATCTATATTTAATTTATTATAATTTTATTATATTCATTTATAATATTTTTAATGAGATATAATGTTTAATTTTGTTGTTTCTTGAGGATTAGGTTCATGGTTCAAAGGTTGGATCAATTATGTATAATTAATTTTTTTCTTTTCAAATGGTACTATAACTCTAGAAGTGAAATGAAATTGTACTCATTTACTTATATAAATTGAAATGTTCCCAAATATCTATACGTGTTCTGACATATGGATGATTTTTAATGGCCAAGACTTTTATCAATATAATTTTTCCCTTATTATAATTCTTTTATATGGAATAAACCACATTGATATCATAGAGATCCCAAAAAACCATTATCATCATAAATTAAGAATAAAATAAGTAGTATTCAAAGAAATTATAGAACTTATACTGATTGAATAATAACTTGACCCTTTGATTAGTAACATGACCATTAAGACTAGTAGTCTGATGAATAGAATAATAGCCTCACTTATGAAACTATAAATAGAACTTAGGAATATTATAAATGAAAATATTACAGAATTATATCATAGTATAAGTAAATAAATATTTTAAAAATGGTAAATTAAGTGTTGATATTTTTTTATAATAGAAATGTTTATTTATAATTTTATAATTAATATAATGAATAAAAAGAAAATTTATTTTCCTAAAATAGATTCATAAAATAATATTTTATTTTCTTATGATTATAAGATAATTTTACGAGACCAGAATTAATTTTCAAGGTTTTTTAAAATCCATTATAATATTTAAATCGATATTTTTCGAATAAGTGGTGATTTTATTTAAAAATTAAATTTATCATATTTTGAAAAATATTTTCTTAAAATGGAGTACATTTTTGAACTCTACATATTGAAAAATTATTAGAGTGATTGATTGGTATTTTCTTAAAATATTTTATTTTTTGATGAATTTTGAAATGTGATAATTTACAATATAAGATAAATAAATGAATTCTTTAGTCATAGGTGATGTATAGTTGGTGTAATCACATAATATTGATTTATATTTAATTATTTAATATATTTATGTATAAGTTTCAACACTATTGATAGTCTTGATGCAAAATAAAAAAATAGTGAATATAATAATCAAAATCACCCCTCTCCTCCCCTATAAATACCACCCTCACCACCTTTTCTTCTAAAACCTAAAAAGACATGAATCTTGCCAAAATTCAGAACAATACTATTCCCAAGAACCCCCCCCCCCATGTTCAATATCTTCTAGTCTAAAAAATATACCAAACCCAAGTGCCATAAAATGTTTCCCAAGGAGAATAAATTCAATAGGTAAAATCATCTTTCGTTCTCTTTTAATTTTATTTATTTTCTAATCCTATACTTAACTAATATATCCAGACATTAATTTTAAATCCAATATCTTATATATAATATAATTTTGATATTTTAATGTAATATACATCATAAAAACCATTATCCTATCCCTTTTATTCTAAAAATGAAAACAACTTCTTTGATGTGTTGATTTACAACCTTTATGGATGATGTGTTTTCATTTTCCATTACCTCCATCAAGTTTGGTCATAAAACCATTATTATTTTTATATATGATTTTATTATATATATATATATATATTTTATGTTTGATAATTTTATAAAACCAATATATGAACACGATATAAAATAAAATGATATAAGTCCGTGGTGGTCTTAAAAACTGCCAAAATAAATTAAATCATTTTCATTGGCATTTTTTCCAATGAATCATCCTCCTAACATATAACCAAATGATATATAAGATCATTTAATTTTTTTTAATTTAATTAATATAATAAAATTTCAACACAAGAGAATTATTATCATTTTACATGAACTTCCATACTTGTATACAAATGACTTTATCATTAAAATCAAGAAAACGAACACTCCTAGAATGATGAAATTAAGCTATACGTCCCACCAAAATTTACATAAATGAACTTCGTAAAAGTATAATAAATAAAATAAATGTATAATAGGTCCATTATTTATTAATTAATGAATCTAATTTCATTATCCATTATATTATAGGGAATAGAGAATTCAGATATAAGGTAAGGGGATTATCGAACCCAACTCCTTTTCTTTGGGTTATTCATCTTTCATGCCAAATTAAAGTGTGTATATTATTTTAATATTACTCAAATATAATTTCATTATCCTCCACTTATATTTTATAAGATATAAATGTTTCTAAATATTATTTTATGAAAATACAAAGATTTTCCAAATGAATTGTTCTTTCCAATTCACATCTTGACTCCTCTTGAGATTTTTAATTATTCACTCACATTTACTGATTCATATAACAAATATGTTTTTTCTATTTCTCATTTGGGAAAAATATTTATTCATGGATGTATGATTTAGAAAATGAAACCCATTCATTTCCATTAGTTATTTTATGTCAATGATTTATATACATTCTATATGGCATGAATTATTATGTTAATGTTATGATGTGATAGGTGAAACCATAATTATATATTACTCATATACATCAAGTAATGTTATGTATATATTGATATTGTATGAAATATTCATGAACATGATGCAATCTTTGATCACAATGATGATGTTATTGTTATTCAATTATATTTTTTTTGTGGACATGATGTTATATTTTTTCACAACTATGTATGGTATTTGACCACTAAGATAGGATGTTTCATTTTCATGAACTATAAAATTCCATGACATTATGAAATAATTCATGTAATTATTATAATTATTATGCTATTTATTTGTTATGACGATTATACTATGCTTATTTTAAGATGATGATGAATATGCTCACCGATGTTATATTGATTCATGTCCTTTTCTATCCACTTACTGAGATTTTAGCTAACCCCTTTCCATGATGTATATCCTCAAGCTAATACATATAAAAAGGAGATCATGACCTTTATATGTATAACTAAGATTATTTTAAATAAATTTTTATGTTTTATTTTGCATAAGTGATGTATGGTCATACTTTTCCCAATATACTAAACCTTTGTATCATTATTTTTTAAGACGATTATGTTGTTTATCTTTAAAATGATGTAATAGTTATGTCAGAAATATAGGGTCTCTATAGTTGGTATCCAGGAAATGTTTATTTTATTTGTAATTTAGGATTTTATAACATTAGTAAAAACCATTAGTACAAGACTATGTATATGTAAGAAGCCAAGAAGTTTTGTTTTATAAAAATTATAAACATAAGGATCCTAAAAGGTATGAATTTAGAGTTAATTGCATGAAAGAATAAATTAATTATTCATGAATTGTAGAATTATGTATTGTTTAAATTTTTTCTATTTTTTAAAATGTTTGGAACCATAAGAAACCAATCCCACAATCCATGTGAGGTACAATGCAACGATTTCATGAATGTCATCCCCAATGCCTTTGGGGGTGGAGTTAAAAATTTAATGGTGATCATTACCCAATTTTCTTAGGATACGAACAATAAAATGAATAATGTAAAACATATTCATTTACTTAAGAGGAAAAAATTGGATATTTAATCTTTTATCTGACAAATACCACCAACATTTCGTGGATATTCTGATCCACTTGTAACGGAACAATGGGTTACTTCAACTGAAAACTAATTTTCTTTTCCACACTGTTCTGATAAGAATATAGTTACTCTATCTATGTATCTTTTATATGTAGAGGCTGATCAATGGTGTTAATTGATTAATAACTCCAAAAAAATTGAAAAAAATTGAAGAGATAGAGTGGGAAGACTTTAAGAAAATTTTTCTTAACAAGTATTTCCCTCAAACTCTTCATAAAAATATGGAGATAGAAATCCTAGATTTTAAGAAAAAGGATGGTGAATATATCCTAAATTATGAGGAAAACTTATCAAGGATTTAAATTTACACCTTGGTTTTTATTATTAAAAATGATAGAAAAATAAATATATTTTTTATTGGTTAAAAATCACAACTTATAATGGATCTAGTAATCCAATACTTTGGGAGTTATGAAGAAGTTATTTGATGTGATATCAAAGTGGAGATGGATTTTGGGGAATAGTCCCATGGTTATAGAGATATGAAATTAAATATGGAGTTTCATGATGGAGGATCTAATTACAAATGTTTAAATAAAGCTCAACCACTCACATGTCAAAAAATATGCGAAGCTACATCATGGGAACTGCATAAAAGGGATGGGGAAATTCTATAAGTGTGGGAGATAAGTATAACCAGATCGTTACTTTCTAAGATACATGAAAAATCTTTCCAATGTTATGGAGGAATGTATAGACCCACCCCTGGTTCAACGATTCAACTATAAGGATAAAGGGAACTATGCAAGCTAGTGCACTAAACCTTGGGCCCTCAAGGTTAATTAGTGTTAGTAGCCATCAAAGCCAAATTATAAAGGGAAAGCTTATTCCATCACTATTATTTAATTAGATCAAGAATATGAATTCGACAAGGTCAACATCCTATTTACTAAAGAATGGAAGACTTCTTATTTTATTTTAGCTCTACACATTTTTTTTATATCTGGCTTGTTTTCTTGAACTATTTAATTGAAACCCCATATCAATTAAGTAGATACATCCGTAAAAACATATAGTGGATTGATCATTGCAACCGAAGTGTTGGAATCTTCTCCTGTTGGAATATGTGGGAGGATTCTTCCAGTGAATCTCATGATACATCCCCTGGTAGAATTTGACACAATAATAGGCATGGATTTTATCCTATTATATAAAGAACATATCAACTTTCAATAAAAGGAAATATCATTTAAAATTATGAACCATCCCATGATCCTCTAAAAATTTAAGGAATACCATGAATATCCTTTGGATAATCCCTCAATGGTGTGGGTGTTTATTACCTGTGAAGAAGCATACCTCACTCAAATGGTTGAGTCAAATTAATGTATCATCCTAGAGGAAACTCCAACAGTGATGGAATACAATAATGTATATCTTGAAGAGTTACCAAAAATTCCCCTAGATCATGAGGTAGAGTTATCAATATAACTCATACTTGGAGGTAATCATATCTCAAAAATTCTATATAGGATGGCCTCTACCAAACTGATGGAGGTAAATAAGAAGATGTAAGTGCATTTGGAAAAGTGGTTCATATTCCCTAGTGCATTGCCTTAGGGGTGCTCAAGTGAAATTAAAAAAAAAAGGATAGATCAATGTAGATGTGCATCAATTATCTGGAGCTCAAAAAGATCATAATAGAGAACAAGTATCATCTTACAAGGATTTATGACTTTTTTGATCAACTATGAGGAGCTCAATAATTCTCAAAGGTAGATCTTAATTCTGGATATCATCAACTGAAGGTGAGGACGGAAGATATTTAGAAGAATTATTTACACACAAGATATGGGAAATCTGAGTTTTTAGTGACTTCATTTGAACTAACTGTGTCCATTGAAATATTAATGGATATGATTAATAGTTTCATTAGAAACTACCTTGTTTTTTTGTATTTTTTATTAATTACATTCTCAACTAATCTAAGATCAAGGACTAACGTGAATAAAATATAGGGATTGTGTTGGCGATATTAAGGAAGGATAAATTGTATTCCAAATTTATAAAGTGTGACTTTTATAGACAACATGTCACATTCTTGGGACATGTGGTCACAATTTAGGGAATTTGTATGGAAAATTTAGAAAAAAATGCAATTAAGGAATGACTCATACCCACTAGTGTCAAAGAAATCAACAGTTTTCTTAGATTAGAAGGGTACTACCAACATTTTGTGATAAATGTTTCATGATTTTATATCCCTCTAACTTAGTTAAAAATTAAAGGGGGTAATGTATGTCTCGAAATAAGAATGTGATGAAATCTTAAAATACCTAAATAATAGGTTGATCATTATACCTATAATCAAATTAACAAGAAGTGGAGAAATGTTTTTGATATATAGTGTTGATTAAAAGAAAGGTTTGGGTTGTTTACTCCTATAGAATGATAGAGTGATATCCTATACCTCATGAAAATTAAATATCCAAGAACAGTTCTAACTAATGCATGAGCTGGAGTTAGAAGTTGTGATCATTGGATTGAATATTTTATGGAACTACCTTTATGGTGGGAAGTATGACATATATACCAATCATAAGAGTCTAAAGTATATATTCACATAAAAGGAGCTCATATTTCATCAAATAATATTGTTATAACTATTCAAGGACTATAATTCTCTATTCATTACCAATTATTAAAGCCAAAAAAAATAGATGATGCTCTTATAAGGAATGAACCTTCCACGCTATCAATGATGATTATTGAGAATGAACCTATCTTATTTGACATGAAAAGTATGGATTTTGAAATCATAATAAAGGGGAGTATATACTACCTTTCCCAAAGGATTTCTCAAACATCTACATAAGGGGAAATTAAAGAGGCACAAAGGGATGATATGGAATTAGGAATGAAGGTGAATGAAATAAAGGAAAAGGTGTTTTAAGAGTTCCACACCGATGATGATGGTGTGATTTGGTTTGGAATGAGGAGGTGTATGCCTTAATCACTTGAGATAAATAAGGAGATATATGATAATTAAAATTAATCAACTTTCTCCATCCATATTGGATGTACCAATATCTACCATGATCTCTAAGCGAACGTTTGGTGGTATAACATGAAGAAGAAGATTGCAGAATATTTCTCATGGTGTTTTTTATGGAAGAAATATAAACCATAAGGATATAATTCCAGAGGGATGATGAAACCATTTCCTATACCCATTTTAAAATGGGATAATGTTACTATAGACTTCATCACTGGTCTCCCAAAGTCATCTAAATGAAACAATACAATATGGGTTGTGGTAGATCGACTCACTAAAACTACCCACATTATTTTTATCTGGGAAGATTTCACTCCTCAAACAATTACGAAGATATATGTGAAGGAATTGGTTAAGATGCATTGGATTCCACCTTTTTTGATATATAATTGTGATCCAAGGTTCACATATCAATGATGAGTATTGAGAATGAACCTATCTTATTTGATATGAAAAGTATGGATTTTGAAATCATAATGAAGGGGAGTATATACTACCTTTACCAAAGGATTTATCAAACATCTATACAAGAGAAAATTAAAGAGGCACAAAGGGATGATATGATATTTGGAATGAAGGTGAATGAAATAAAGGAAAAGGTGTTTTAAGAGTTCCACACTGATGATGATGGTGTGATTTAGTTTGGAATGTGGAGGTGTATGCCTTAATCACTTGAGATAAATAAGGAGATATTTGATAATTCAAATTACTCATCTTTCTCCATCCATATTAGAAGTACCAATATCTACCATGATCATTAAGTGAACGTTTGGTGGTATAACATGAAGAAGAAGATTGCAGAATATTTCTCTTGGTGTTTGGTATGGAAGAAATTTAAACCAGAAAGATATAATTCCAGAGGGATGATGAAACCATTTCCTATACCCATTTGGAAATGGGAGAATGTTACTATAGACTTCATCACTGGTCTCCCAAATTCATCAAAATGAAACAATTCAACATGGGTTGTGGTAGATCGACTCAATAAATCTACCCACACTATTTTTATTTGGGAATATTTCACTCCTGAAACAATTACGATGATATATGTGAAGGAAGTAGTTAGGATGCATTGGGTTCCACTTTTGATGATATATAATTATGATCCAAGGTTCACGTATATATTCTATATAATTACTCAATAATCATTGAGGAATTAATTGAATTTCAGCATGACCTATCACCCCCAAACTGATTTCCAATATGAAATGAGAATTCAGAAACTCGAAGATATTCTAAGTGACCTCTTGATGGAATTCAAAGGTGTATGGGGTCATAATATCTCATTGGTTGAGTTCTCAAACAAAAACTACTTCCACTCTAGTATTCAAGTAGATCCATATGATTCTCTATATGGAAAGAGATGTATAACTCCAACATGTTGGGATAAAGTTGGTGAATGAAATCTACATGGACATGATTTTGTGCAAGAGTTGACCGAGAAGGTTGAATCCATCCTGTAACATATCAATGTTGCTTAGAGTCAGAAAAGAGAAATTATGACAACTGTCAATGGAACTTGGAGTTTGATGTTGGAGACAAAGTCTTCCTTCAAATATCACCATGGAAAATATTAATGTATTTTTGAATAAAAGGGATATTTATCCCAAGGTACATTGGCACCTTTAAGATCCTTGATCACATAGGAGTAGTGGCCTATCATCTTGCACTTCCACCACATATGGATTACTTTCATGATGTTTTCTATATATCTCTCCCATATAAGTACATACCTGACCCCTCACATGAACTAAATCTGGAGGTGGTACAACTAGAGAATGACCTCCCATATGAAGATCAACCGATCAAGATATTGGAATGTAGAGAGAAATTCCTATGAAATAAGAAAAATCACCTTGTCAAAGTGTTATGGAGGAACCATAAGTATTAATAAGTGACTTGGGATCTAAAAAAAGTAATGAAGGATAAATACCCACTTCTATTTATGTAAAATGAATTTTTGAGGGTGAAATTTCAAAAGAGGGGAGAGTGTAAGGACCCAAAAAAATATCAATGGAGTTTTTCCATTATTATAATAATTTTATATGGTATAAAAAATTAAATATCATAGAGATTCCAAAAAATAGTAGCCTCATAAATAAAGAATGAAATAAGTGTTATTCATATAAATTAAAGAACCTATACTGATGGAATAAAAACTTGACCCATGGAATAGTAACATTGCCATTTGGAATAGTAATCCATCCAATAGTGTAGTAACCTAACTTATGGAAGTATAAATAAAATTTATACATCTTATATGTGAAACTATTACATAATTATATCATAGTATAAGTAAATAAATGTTTTAAAATGATAAATTAAGTGTTGGTATTTTTTTTAATCATAAATGTTAATTTAAAATTTTATAATTAATATAAATATTTAAAAGAAAATTTATTTCCATAAAATAGATTCTTAAATTAATTTTTTTCTTCTCTTATGATTATATTATAATTTTATGAGGCGTTATTTCGTATTTCAAAGTGTTGTAAAACCGATTATAATATTAAAATTAGTAATTTTTAAGTAAATAATGATTTTATTTAAAAATTAAATTTATGATATTTAGAAAAAAAAAATTCATAAATTAGACTCCATTTATGAATTAAAAGTTTCATGAAATGGTTAGGATTAATTTTTGGTGTTTTTCTAAAATAGTTGAATTTTTGTTGAATAATGAAATGCAATAGTTTATGATATAAGCTATATACATGAATTCTAGAGTCATTGATGATGTATGGATAACATAGGACCATAATCTAGAAATATCCTTAATTATTAAAAATATATTGTGATAAGGTTCAATAATATTGATAGTCTTGATCCAAAAAAAATAAAATAATGAATATAATAATAAAAAAACACCACTCTCCTCCCCTATAAATACGACCCCACACCACCTCTCTACTCACTCCTCTAAAGCCTTTAATCTTGTCCAAATTCTATCCAATCCTCTTACCAACCCTCTTCCCCATGGTAAAGATATTTTGGTCCCATAAAACAGACTAAACCCAACTACATTAAGATGATTTTCAAGAAGAAGAAATTCAACAGGTAAAATCCTATTTCGTTCTCTTTTAATTTCTTTTAATTTATTTTCTCTTCTTATCATATGCTTAAATCCTTTATCCAAAAATGAATGATAATTATATTATCTTCTATATACTATGATATTTTTGTGTTAATATAATATCCATCATCAAATCCCTTCTCCACTCTCTTTTATTTAAAAATTGAAAACATCATCTGTTTTGTGTCGATTTACCACAATCGTGGACGATGTGTTTTAATATTCCATTATTGCCTTAAAATATGGTCATAAAACTATTATTATGGTTAAATTAGATTTTATTATACATAATATAAGTTATATAATGTTATATCACCAATATATAAACATTATATTGAATAAAATTATATTATATTGTGATGGTCGAAATATAACGACCCATACTTTACATACATTATTAATACTTCAAAATTGAAGTACACTTATTACAACATATGACAAAACCAAAAAGGACCGTATAGGTATAGTGTCTTTAGAAACTGAGAAACATAAACAACTGGTTCATAAATCTTCTACAGTGTCTCCCATTTATTTCATCATATCTAGGGTCCCTTTTAGCATATTCTACTTAATATCCATCTTCCTGACCTGGGGAAAAGAAAACATAAAAGGGTGAGCTCAAATGCTCAGCAAGGGCAAATAAAGGAAATAAAAATCATATCATATCTTTTTGAAAATCAAAACCTGCAAAAGAGATCATAATATCTTAACATGGAATAAATCATAGAAGTGAAAATGAGATCCCCATAATCATAACATAAAACTTGAAACTTTGTGGCGTGCACACATAATCATGGAAAATCATTTCTTGTTAGTCAAGACTCATTGCCAAGACTATCTTAGTGGACAAAGTCCCTTTCTGAATCGAGTAACCCTCGTTCCAGTCCTGTTTCACTGAACCGGTATAACCTACCATTCCAGCCATGTCTATCTCATGAGATATAAAATCTTTACCCAATGCATTGGAGGGATATATAGGTCCCACCCATCATATAATGAATCCTTTCTTATGTGTGCCACATAATCATAAAACATACATCATCGCATAACACATGTAACAAAAATGGGATTCTTGAAACATCATGACATCATAAATCAATTCATATAAGATAAAGGAATTCATAAACATAATTCCATCACAACACAGTCAAATCAATGTAAAAAATATGGATAGAAACAGAACCCTTTATTATCTTAGATGGAAAATAATTTTGATAAAACACTTGAATTGAATTCTTGAGGAAAATATCCTTTCTTCTTAAAAATCAATTTCTTTTCACAAAACATCATGCAATTTTAAAAGAAATAGATTTTATTGAAAATAGTCATGAAATCTTTTAGAGGAAGCTTCATGAAAATAAGGCTTTATAAAACAGTAGAAATCCGTTCGTGCCGTATAAGTTAAAAAAAACATTCTTCGTACTTTTGTCGGAAAAGTCAAAAAGTACCTCGTATGAAAAACGACAAAAGATTCCTTTCATACGTATTACTAAAAACTCACCGAAGGGTAAAAATGGATTTAAACAATTTTAGGTGGATCGAAATAATATTACATATTGAGTAAACATGGATGTGGATGATAAAATACACCCCAGTAAATACTTACGAATAAACAATCTCGGATAAAAATGAGATTGTGATATTTCCCTTACCTTAGGTCCGATTTGCTTTGTACGTGTCCGAAGCTCCTGTATAATGGTTTAAATAATGTTATTGACTTATTCCAGAATCATATTCATTGTAATTATATCATATATGGTTCACTTATGACATTATATTACCCGTTCTTTTGTAAATTCCATGTTAAAGAAGCGTTTTGGGTAAAATCGTTTCATTTATCTTAGGTGTTTTGACTTGTTGTTCTTGACATCATTATTACTTATATCACGATTTAATTACTTCCAGAATATAAAATACGATTTATATATCATATATATTCAGTATATATATATATAATAGATAGATAAATAAAATGAAAAACACCGTTCATGGAGACGGTAGTCCGTACGTACGCATGAACGCTGTTTTACTTTCCTTATTGTCTTGAAATGGAAGTAAGTAGATGAAATACATATATATATATACATAAATCCAGTAGCTTTATAATGTCATATATTTCATTATTATTTCTTATATATACTTTATAATCATTCTTAAATGGTTAACATGGAGAATGAATCTCATCGCGTCGTGGAGACGGTAGTCCGTACGTACGCACGAGCGATGATATCATTTCCATAAATATTGAACTGAATTGGAGTGGATTATACGATATATCAGAATCAATATGATTTTATAATAACTATGTATAGTTATTCTTTACACCATAATACCCATCCATGTAAGGTGGTGGTGGAAAATAGATTACACCACGGCGTGGAGACGGTATTCCGTAAGTACGCACGCGCGGTGATTTCTTTCTCCGTAGGATGGATAGATGGTGAAATAGGGTTGTTTCATACTTATAATAACATATCAGTATATGAGTGATACTAATGTTATTACTTCATAATGAAACAACCTAAGAAGAAGAAATGAAAGAATTGGTAACGGTAATTACCTCTTCTTTGAAGTGCCTCTTTGAGACCTCCTATTAGGGCCCTAAAATTGGTCATTGAGGAAGACCAGAACCTCTATGATGTTTCTAGGGAAGTGGAGAAGAGATTTTGTCAGGGGTTGGCCGAGATTGAGAGCTCAAATTGGTGTGAGGAGGAGGGGGAGGAGGTGTCCTTTTATAGGGGAGGAGAGGGGCACCTTAGGAATTCTTAAAAATATTAATTTATAATAAATCTAACCCCACTTAAAAACCTCCACAAATGACTCATATTCGAAGCTTAGATGATATAGGGTTGTAATCTCATCAACCAATCAAATTTAGACATGTTTGGATCTTATTTTAAACCTTATCAATTAGATTTTACTCTAAGTTAAATAATTTAACTTTTACCGTGTCTTTTTGTTTTCTTTCACTATATGGTTAATACACTTACTATAACATGCCAAACGAACCCCAAATTGTTTATTATTAATATATATATCCTTATCTAAGTCATTTGGCCGAACCTTAGATTTTTAGGAATAAAATAACAATTAATAATATAATATTTGATTTAAAAACTATTTTGTGTCAATTTTGACACTATTTGATATATGATTTTTGTGAAAGTCATAACAGAATTACATGTTCAAACCAAGTTGATTAAATCAACACTAATATATCATAGGAACCTAGAAAATTAGTGTAATTCATAAAAAGTCTTAAATTACATTTATTTTGGTATTTATATTATCAATTATGTCAATATTTCATTAATAAGATAATTACTGCATCATCTTTGTGTCATATATAAATTATATTATTTGATGTCTAACAATTACAAATAAAATACCATCATGTAGGAAATATTTTTAGCTTTCTAAGGAATATTTACAATCGAATTTATCTTATGTATAACCCCATATTAAAAATTATTTACTTATTAAACTTTGATTTTAACTATTTTAACCCTTCTTTAAATAAATTAATAATAAATGTCCTAATCTAATCCAAGTGGGCCTAAATGGTCATATTTTATTCCTAAGTTTGTTTTTGGTCGAATTACACTTGTCCAATAGAATTAGGACACGTGTTAGGGTAATATTAATATCATATTTACCCTTAGTTACCCTATTTACTATTAACCGTGGAAAAAAAAGTAAAAAGTTACTATTCACCAAAAAATTATTTTCATCTCATTGAACCACATTTTAGTCCTTGATATTAACCGTGTCTCTCGGAATTTCGAAATTCCATTCACAGAAGCGGTAAAATTATGTTTTATGCAAAAATTCAGTTTTTAACCTACCACTTAGTAGTTTCACTATTCATCAAAAATTGATGTTTTTCAGAACAATGCCAAAATTTCATCCCAAGCTATATTTCATATTCCGAATTCAAAAATGAAGTCTATTTTACCAAATTCATAACATAAAAGTTGCATTAATTAATTTTATAATTAAATCCCGCTGTTAAAACAAATAGCGTGTTTTTAAGAAACAATATCTATCAAAAGATTGACACTTGTTTATGTCTAGTTTAAATGTGAAATTACATCCAATGACCCACATTGTATTAAATTGTAAAAATATATTCTAAATATACTTTAAAACCACTCAAATTAATGATTTATCACTATTAATTATTTCGATTAAAAAAGTTGTTTTTAATTATAATTTAGTAATTTTCACTATTCATCAGAATATGAAAGTTATCCGAAAAGTACCAAAATTTCACCTTAGGCTAAATTCGATACTCCGAATCCAAAAATAAAGTTCATTTTGAAAAATAAGATTTACTGGATTTCAAAAAGTGGTTATTACTATTCATAACGGCTAGTTTTAATAACATTTTTATAGCATATCGTTGTTTAGTGAAACTCGGTATTGCGTACTACACACGCTATCGAGGAAGGTCGCGATTGCGTGTAATGCAAGACAAGTCAAGGATGCGTGTTGTGGAAGCTCCTTTTGGTGTAGCGTACAACACAAGACATTAGTGAAATAAAAAGAATATTTTTTATAAAATCTCGGGCTGTTACATTCTACCCCCCTTAAAATGAATTTCGCCCTCGAAATTCGTCGGGGTTATAAATGGTTTACTATTCGAAAGATTCTTTAATAGAATCCCACATCGTAAAAAGGAATACAAAAACTTGGCTTTAAAAACTAAAGTATGAAATGTAACGATTACCCAAATAAACTAATCACTGGGTTTCCACATAGGTGAAAATATGGATATGGAAGAGAAATCTAACCATCATGTTCTGATGGAGAGTGGTAGAGAACATGGCTATGGAAAAGCCAGTAATCACAAATCCATAGATTTGTGATGATATAAGGTACCATCTGATTCATCAGGTATAAGATAACTAGGACAACATTTTTGGTTTTCAAGATCATTTCCCTAAAGTTAAAGAATTTGAATTAGAATAAATACTTACTTTATTTTGGTACAATCTCACTGTTGTTCGTGCCTTTAACAATTTCCACTTCATCTCTTAAATAAATGAAGTTGAATTTTTTATTCGTGAAGTGTTAGCAGATCATGTGATAGAATGACGGGTCATTCCATCTGTTTCAAACAAAAGGTTAGCAAAATTATATACATAAGTCGATCTATAGTGAGATTAATCACATATGAACTTATACTTCATATATCATACTGCTTAATATAATAAAACTAGTTTCTACTAAACAGGGACTTCATGTAGGCTAGTGGTAGGCGATAAAGGCCAGTCGCACTTCGGTTGTGGGTTCGATTCCTACAGCCTTGTCCGAAGCGATGGGTTGTCGCCCGTCCTGTAGGTTGTCCCTTTTTCTAAAACTACGTTACTATAACATCCCATCAATAATATCGAAAATCTTCTATCCTTAAACAATACTAACTTATGTCCAACATAATCCAGTCTAATCTTTAGGCTTATACATAATACTGCAGTCCACTCTCATAATATAGTGACATCGATTACCAGAGATTTAACACCATCGTCGATCCCCATATATCATAAGATATGTTTTGTTGGTCACATTCCAAACATTCAAAGTCCTTAATCATGTATTCGCTTGAATACCTTAGTGAAAACATGAATGCAGTTAAAAGTTAACACTCTCCACATACCAAAATCCTCAAAATTCTATATACTCAAACCATGATATCACTTAGTCCTTATATCAATCATGAGCTCATGAATACTGTTAAACATTTCATTTTCTCGTTTTCCCTTCATTATGCGCATAATATCTCAATCACTTTGAATACCACATTAGACCAATACATAAATATTCCAATATTCCATGATACAATATTATTTTGGAATCCCATTACATAAACACTTAATCATTCCACCACATCGTTGTCATATTCAACATTGCCAATAGTGATCGCATGTGACTTCCCTTTGTCCTTTGCCTTAAGCGGTTGCTCATGTCGATCATCACTAACCCTTGGATTAGGGCATTTATTAGCATAATGCCCCATTTCCTTGCACTTGAAGCATTGAAGTGTTGGTTGTGCGTTCTCTGCAGTGTTTGCTTTATTCACTTCATTAGAATCCGTTTTTTCCATTACTTCGACACTCAGCTGCTCGATGACCTTCTTTTCCACACTTAAAACATTTTCTACTCCCTTTAAGACAATCTCCACCATGCTTCTTTCCACACTTTGTGCATAAGGAAACATTCATCTTCTTTTCACCATTATTCTGAGATTTCTCCTTGAACTCCATCTTTCGTTTCTTGTCAAAACCATGAGATGGATATGTAACACCAACTTCCATTTCTACCTTGATAGCACAACGCACAATTTCTTCATAGCTACTGAAGTCTCTTATAGCTAATGCCCTTCGAAGACTTGGTTTTAAGCCACTGAAAAATCGATCAACTTTACTTTCAGGTTGGATGATAATACCAGAAGCGTACCTTGCAAGTCTTGTAAAATTTGCTTCATAGTTACCAACAGATTCATCATCCCTTTGCTTCAGTTCAAGAAACTCTTTCTCCATCTTTGTTCGGAGAATACGGGGGAAGTACTTATTGAAAAATAAGTTCTTGAACTCGTCCCATTCCATGGACTCAATTTCTTCTCATGGCCTCGTATTCTTGATAAGATTCCACCATTGATCAGCTTCACCTTCCAAACGATATACTGCTAAAATGACTTTATCATGTTCAGAACATTGAAGAACTGAAAATATCTTTTCAGTGGTGCTGATCCATTGTTCAACAACAAGTGGATCGGAAGTCCCACTGAAAGAAGGTGGACGTTGCCTCATGAAGGACTCAATAGAATATTGTTCCCTTCTCTGCTCATTTGGATGTCCAGAATGATTCATAGCTTGTGTAAGTATAGCAATAAGATTTTGCACTCCATCTCCCATAACATTTGTTTGTTCAGGAGGGCAATCATTGCATTGTCCATTGCATTGATCAACACGGTTCCTTCGGGTTCCAGCCATTGTCTAAAACCCAAAAAGAATAGCGTGAGAGGCAAAAATCATGCTAGGGAAAACAACATAATAATGGGGGAGTACCTCGAACATCTAACATCTTAGGTTTAATTCTATGATCGTTAGCGTAGTTCTAGTACTATAACCTATACGTATACTTAACCTTAGGGACATCCCTAGACATACCTTAGAAATATCTCTAGGGATCTCACTAACGTTTTCGCATCCTAGTTTCCAAAGGTTGACTAAACCTTTCCTCTGATACCAACTGTAGAGACCCGAAGCTTGACGTACATTGACATTACATTACTTTTGCGGAATACTTAGTACATAACAAAAACACACACACAAGGATCGTAATAGTTTAGTGTCTTTGGAAACTTGGAACATAATCTTCTAATCGTGGTGAAATATATTCAATATCTCCCATAAAGATCTTCCTTTTTTTACCTAAAACCTTTCTTTATATCCTGGGGAAAAGAAAACATAAAAGGGTGAGCTCAAATGCTCAGCAAGGGCAAATAAAGGAAATAAAAATCATATCATATCTTTTTGAAAATCAAAACCTGCAAAAGAGATCATAATATCTTAACATGGAATAAATCATAGAAGTGAAAATGAGATCCCCATAATCATAACATAAAACTTGAAACTTTGTGGCATGCACACATAATCATGGAAAATCATTTCTTGTTAGTCAAGACTCATTGCCAAGACTATCTTAGTGGACAAAGTCCCTTTCTGAATCGAGTAACCCTCGTTCCAGTCCTGTTTCACTGAACCGGTATAACCTACCATTCCAGCCATGTCTATCTCATGAGATATAAAATCTTTACCCAATGCATTGGAGGGAGATATAGGTCCCACCCATCTTATAATGAATCCTTTCTTATGTGTGCCACATAATCATAAAACATACATCATCGCATAACACATGTAACAAAAATGGGATTCTTGAAACATCATGACATCATAAATCAATTCATATAAGATAAAGGAATTCATAAACATAATTCCATCACAACATAGTCAAATCAATGTAAAAAATATGGATAGAAACAGAACCCTTTATTATCTTAGATGGAAAATAATTTTGATAAAACACTTGAATTGAATTCTTGAGGAAAATATCCTTTGTTCTTCAAAATCAATTTCTTTTCACAAAACATCATGCAATTTTAAAAGAAAGAGATTTTATTGAAAATAGTCATGAAATATTTTAGAGGAAGCTTCATGAAAATAAGGCTTTATAAAACAGTAGAAATCCGTTCGTGCCGTATAAGTTAAAAAAAACATTCTTCGTACTTTTGTCGGAAAAGTCAAAAAGTACCTCGTATGAAAAACGACAAAAGATTCTTTTCATACGTATTACTAAAAACTCACCGAAGGGTAAATATGGATTTAAACAATTTTAGGTGGATGGAAATAATATTACATATTGAGTAAACATGGATGTGGATGATAAAATACACCCCAGTAAATACTTACGAATAAACAATCTTAGATAAAAATGAGATTGTGATATTTCCCTTACCTTAGGTCCGATTTGCTTTGTACGTGTCCGAAGATCCTGTATAATGGTTTAAATAATGTTATTGACTTATTCCAGAATCATATTCATTGTTATTATATCATATATGGTTCACTTATGACATTATATTACCCGTTCTTTTGTAAATTCCATGTTAAAGAAGCGTTTTGGGTAAAATCGTTTCATTTATCTTCGGTGTTTTGACTTGTTGTTCTTGACATCATTATTACTTATATCATGATTTACATACTTCCAGAATATAAAATACGATTTATATATCATATATATTCAGTATATATATATAATAGATAGATAAATAAAATGAAAAACACCGTTCATGGAGACGGTAGTCCGTACGTACGCATGAACGCTGTTTTACTTTCCTTATTGTCTTGAAATGGAAGTAAGTAGATGACATAAATATATATATATACATAAATCCAGTAGCTTTATAATGTCATATATTTCATTATTATTTCTTATATATACTTTATAATCATTCTTAAATGGTTAACATGGAGAATGAATCTCATCGCGTCGTGGAGACGGTAGTCCGTACGTACGCACGAGCGATGATATCATTTCCATAAATATTGAACTGAGTTGGAGTGGATTATACGATATATCAGAATCAATATGATGTTATAATAACTATGTATAGTTATTCTTTACACCATAATACCCATCCATGTAAGGTGGTGGTGGAAAATAGATTACACCACGGCGTGGAGACGGTATTCCGTACGTACGCACGCGCGGTGATTTCTTTCTCCATAGGATGGATAGATGGTGAAATAGGGTTGTTTTATACTTATAATAACATATCAGTATATGAGTGATACTGATGTTATTACTTCATAATGAAACAACCTAAGAAGAAGAAATGAAAGAATTGGTAACGGTAATTACCTCTTCTTTGAAGTGCCTCTTTGAGACCTCCTCTTAGGGCCCTAAAATTGGTCTTTGAGGAAGACCAGAACCTCTAGGATGTTTCTAGGGAAGTGGAGAAGAGATTTTGGCAGGGGTTGGCCGAGCTTGAGAGCTCAAATTGGTGTGAGGAGGAGGGGGAGGAGGTGTCCTTTTATAGGGGAGGAGAGGGGCACCTTAGGAATTCTTAAAAATATTAATTTATAATAAATCTAACCCCACTTAAAAACCTCCAAAAATGACTCATATTCGAAGCTTAGATGATATAGGGTTGTAATCTCATCAACCAATCAAATTTAGACATGTTTGGATCTTATTTTAAACCTTATCAATTAGATTTTACTCTAAGTTAAATAATTTAACTTTTACCGTGTCTTTTTGTTTTCTTTCACTATATGGTTAATACATTTACTATAACATGCCAAACGAACCCCAAATTGTTTATTATTAATATATATATCCTTATCTAAGTCATTTGGCCGAACCTTAGATTTTTAGGAATAAAATAACAATTAATAATATAATATTTGATTTAAAAACTATTTTGTGTCAATTTTGACACTATTTGATATATGATTTTTGTGAAAGTCATAACCGAATTACATGTTCGAACCAAGTTGATTAAATCAACACTAATATATCATAGTAACCTATAAAATTAGTGGAATTCATAAAAAGTCTTAAATTACATTTATTTTGGTATTTATATTATCAATTATGTCAATATTTCATTAATAAGATAATTACTGCATCATATTTGTGTCATATATAAATTATATTATTTGATGTCTAAAAATTACAAATAAAATACCATCATGTAGAAAATCTTTTTAGATTTCTAATGAATATTTACAATCGAATTTATCTTATGTATAACCCCATATTAAAAATGATTTACTTATTAAACTTTGATTTTAACTATTTTAACCCTTCTTTAAATAAATTAATAATAAATGTCCTAATCTAATCCAAGTGGGCCTAAATGGTCATATTTTATTCCTAAGTTTGTTTTTGGTCGAATTACACTTGTCCAATAGAATTAGGACATGTGTTAGGGTAATATTAATATCATATTTACCCTTAGGTACCCTATTTACTATTAACCGTGGTAAAAAAAGTAAAAAGTTACTATTCACCAAAAAAATATTTTCATCTCATTGAACCACATTTTAGTCCTTGATATTAACCGTGTCTCTCGGATTTTCGAAATTCCATTCACAGAAGCGGTAAAATTAAGTTTTATGCAAAAATTCAGTTTTTAACCTACCACTTAGTAGTTTCACTATTCATCAAAAATTGATGTTTTTCAGAACAATGCCAAAATTTCATCCCAAGCTATATTTCATATTCCGAATTCAAAAATGAAGTCTATTTTACCAAATTAATAACATAAAAGTTGCATTAATTAATTTTATAATTAAATCCCGCTGTTAAAACAAATAGCATGTTTTTAAGAAACAATATCTATCAAAAGATTGACACTTGTTTATGCCTAGTTTAAATGTGAAATTACATCCAATGACCAACATTGTATTAAATTGTAAAAATATATTCTAAATATACTTTAAAACCACTCAAATTAATGATTTATCACTATTAATTATTTCGATTAAAAAAGTTGTTTTTAATTATAATTTAGTAATTTTCACTATTCATCAGAATATGAAAGTTATCCGAAAAGTACCAAAATTTCACCTTAGGCTAAATTCGATACTCCGAATCCAAAAATAAAGTTCATTTTGAAAAATAAGATTTACTGGATTTCAAAAAGTGGTTATTACTATTCATAACGACTAGTTTTAATAATATTTTTATAGCATATCGTTGTTTAGTGAAACTCGGTATTGCGTACTACACACGCTATCGAGGAAGGTCGCGATTGCGTGTAATGCAAGACGAGTCAAGGATGCGTGTTGTGCAAGATACTTTTGGTGTAGCGTACAACACAAGACATTAGTGAAATAAAAAGAATATTTTTCATAAAATCTCGGGCTGTTACACGAAAAAACCACAAAAGTGAATTCAATGATTTTCATTAATGTTTTTATAATTAATAATCCCCATACCATATAACCAAAGGATATATAATAACCTTTAAAATTATGGAGTTTATTAATAACATATAATTTAAATTCTATATAATTATTTCCATTTTACATGAACTTCCATACTTGTATTCAAGAGAACCGATCATGAAAACTAAGAAAACAAACACTCCTAAAATGATGGAAGTGAACTATATAACTCACCAAATGGTCATAAATGAACTTAATAAAATTATAATTAATATAAATACATGTATAAGGGGATTTATATTTATTAATTAATGAATATAATTTTATTATCTAGGATATTGAAGTGAATAAATAATTAAGACATTAGGAAAAGCGAATATTGAACCCAACTCATTTTCAATGGGTTATTCTTATTTTAGACCAATTTTCAGTGTGGATATTAATTTAATATTCCTAAAATATAATTTCATTATCCTCCCCTTTTATCTTCTAGGATATACATGTTTCCAAATCTGATTTTATAAGAATAAAAATATATTCCAAAATAACTCTTCTTTCAAATTAATATTATAGCTTCTTTTTAGATTGTTTGTTCTTCACCCAAGTGTGATGTTTATTATACCAAATATGTTTTAACTTTATCATTTGGGGAACCCCAATGTTTATTGATAAATGTATTCTTTATGAAATGAAACCCATTATTTTCAATGGGTTATTTTTTTCTATGACTAATATGCGTTCTATGTAGAATGCATGATTAGGTAAATGTTATTATGTGATGGGTGCACACAAAATTATTTAGTTCTCTAATGCATTGGTTAATGTGATTTATCTCATGAAATGGTGTGAAATATGCATGAACATGATGTTAGTTTTGTTCGAATTATTGATGTTATGATTATTCACTTATGTTATGCGTGGACATAATGCAGGCATTGTTCACAACTATGTGTGGTATTTGACCAATAAGACATGATTTTTCAATCTAATACATTTCCACATTCCATGCCCTTATACAATTATTCATCTCATGATTTTTATGACGATCCTTTTCTTATTTTATGATGATGATCCTATGATTACATTATGATGATGATGAATATGCTCACCCATGTTATATTGATTCATGTCCTTGCCTATCCACATACTAGGATTTTTGATCACCCCTTTATTTGATGTATATCCCCATGTGACCACATATACTAAGGATATCATGAGTTTTATAAGGATAATGTATAATATTTTAAGTAAATGTTCATGTTTTATTATGCATAAGTGATGTATGGTCTGCATTTTCCCATGATACCAAACCATTGCATATTGGTATTATAAAAATATTTTTTTTATCATTAAAATTATGTAATAGTTATGAAATAATATTTGGGTATCTATATGATTAATTTAGTAATTTTTTTAGCATTATACCATTAGTTCATTTAGGTGGTTTTACCATCCTTCACGAAGTATTTTCATTTTATTTAATATTATGGACATATATTCATTCCAGAATGTGAAAATGTTTATAATAAAAATAATTAGTTCTTTGTAAACCATTATAATTTAATTTTAATCTATAATTAATTCATTACTGGAAAATAATAACTCATTATCCATGAAGTCGGTGAACTCACATAATGTGGACAATATTTTATTTTTTTAGAATAAGAGGAGACTATAAAGTGGTGGATGGTAGATATTACATTATAAATATAAAATTATAGTATATATATGAAACAAGAGTTATTATTCCATGTTGGTTGATGGATTCAATGATAAGGTAGAAGAAGAAATGGATTTAGAATATGTGAATTTAGAATATCACATCTTAAATGTTTCCTCCTTAAGGAACTTAAAATTGTTGTTTTGGTGAAAGCAATACAATCAAGACATGGTGTGTAGGTTTGTGGATATATGTGGAAAACATTTGGAAAGCTAAAAATCTTAGAATGTGTGAGGAAAATGGGGAATAAAGGGAGATATTTATTAGGGGAGTAGAGGAGTTTTTTTGAGTATTATATTCATTAGTTTATTATTTTGGCACAAGAATATCAATAGTGTTGATTCAAGAAACTATATGTAGTAAATGGTTTATTATAATTCAAAATAATGGGTTATTACATCATCCATGATTCAATTTTTTATTTAGCTTATAATGTTAAATACAGTATTTTACCATACTTCAATATTCACAAAAATTCAACTATTTTAGAAAATTAAAAAAAAATTCTAACCTTTTTTCAACATGTAGATTCTAAAAATTAAATCCATTTTATTAGAATAATTTTCTAAATATGATAAATTTAATTTTTAAATAAATTACTCATATATTTGAAAATCATCACCTTTAATATTATAATCAATTCTCTTAGACTTTGAAAAATTAATTATGGTCTCATAAAATTATCTTATTATTATAATATAACTTAATATTTATTTTTAAATCTATCTTAATAAAATAATATATTTTTTAAAAATCATTATGTTTATTATAAAAATTAAATTATTTTTTTTTTATAAAAATATAAGAACTTAATTTATCATTTTTAAAACTTTTATTTACTTACATCATTGTATAAATATATCATATTTTTTTCTTATAAGATACATAAATATTATTTTACATTTCCATAGGTAAGGATAATATTCTAAAATTTAGGTTACTATTCATAGTTGTTCTATTACTATTCTCATAGTTATGTTACTATTCTAATGGTTAGATTACTATTCCAATGGTTAGATTTGTAATAACCATATTGGTTCCCTACATTGTATAAATCCCTTATATTTATTTCATTTTTAATACACACCAACTTTATCAACTATATTATAGAAATTTTCTTTTTTAAAATTCATATTGGATAACTAACATTCTACTTTAATTCTACAGTGTTATTCATGAGATCGATTCTTCTAGGAGATCAGGCATATCCAAATTTTCCTATTATAATAATATTACTTTTTATCATTTGTTCCATTATTATACTTTGAATTCTTAAGGGAATTTTTATTCTCTAGATGTAATGTTTAAATTATTATCATAAAGTGTTTTTCGTTTCATTATGTTGTGCATCTGCTTTATAGTACATTACTAAATATGAAATAATTATTAGAATGAAAATTCCATAGATAAAATTCTTGGTTATTACATAGATCCAACCATGTTGGTGGATGTTATGCCTAAAAAAATCTATATATAGTGGTGATTAAGGAAATATGTTGTGATCTTTCTTCGATCGGTCAAATACATGATTCAAATACATAATAAGAATTAGGATATGAAGAACACTATTCCCTGGAGTGTGAAGCTGGTAGATGCACTAGAACCCTAAATTGGTGTTGCATATATTTCTACATTGTGGTGTTATTGAGATTATATTAAAAATTAAATATTTTTATTTTAAAGGAATACATCATGGAGAAAAAATCAGATCATTTAAAAAAATAAAAGGTACAGTTGATCACAATAGAATCAAGTGGTACATCCTGTATTGTTTCATTGAATCAAAAGATGATGGGTGTTGCAGATATTTCTAAATTTACATTGCAGATATTTCTTTATCCTGGTGTAATTGAGAATATATAAAAATATAAATATTTTTATTTTAAAGGAATATATCATAGAAATGAAATCAGATCATTTTTTAAAATTAAAAGGTACAATTGATCACAATAAAATAAAATGATACATCCAATATTGTTCCATAGAATCAAGAGATGATGGAGTGATCTCAACCATTAGATCAAGGGGTTTTGTTCACGGAGATCCATAAAACTGATCCTAGTAAATATAAAAAAATTGATCATATTGATATATCCACATTTTATAGGAAACCAAAGAGATCCTAGAAATATTTTTATATATAATTTTCTCAGATAAGATGGAATAAGAAGATGAATTACACTACTATATCCTGATTGTAAATAAAGAAGAGGAATAAGTTAATATGGAATTATCCTTATATAGAAGATAATTACTACCATTGTGATATATGGAAGATAGAGAGTAATCCTAATGGAAAGAGAATTCTCTTGAATTCCCTTGAAAGAAGAAGATATAAAATTTAACTCTTTATACAAAATTAATATTATCCATATTAAAGAACATGGGTGATACAAAGATGTAACTGAAAAAATCATATAACTATATATAAACAAGGAAGTAATATCAATGACCCATTCTGAACTGGAAGAGGCCACCATATTTATAAAAATTCTATAAATAATTTCATGTCTATATACACTATGGGCCTTATCATAAATCATTGTGAATTTAGAAAAAAATAGAGAGATCCCTTTGATAATTAGTACACCATTGGGAATATTTTTATCCATCAAAAGTGAGTATAATTAATTTTGGTACATTGAAACAACATTGTGTGTATAATTTTTATATAATAAGTTAGTGGTGATCCAAGTAAAATCTCTATTTTTTTATGCTTTACTTTTTCTTATCTATTTTATTATTTGGCGTGATCAATGTTAGTAATAACACAAGCTTGAACCTGTTATTATAGACATTGGATCAAGATCCATAATGATAAAAGGACCCATGAAAAATAAAATTTTAAATTAGTTAGCACGCAGATACACCACCTATTATGCTGCTTTGAGTTAACCTGGACCCAATAATTGGTATTAGAGCCTAAAATTACTATGTCGAATGTTAAATCTCCATATCTATTTGTATTTATAATGAAAATTTATTCTATGATAAGAACATCATTTTTCCTATGAACTAAGTTTAATGGATATTATAAAGAAATGATTATATTCATTTAGGCTTTTGGAAAGAAAGTGATGGAATAATTTTTTCCAAGATGTTGATTTTAGGAAGCATAGTTAAAGAGTTGGTGATTCCATGATAGATAATATTTTGATTAAATACTTATCCAATTATGTTTACAATAATATCACTTATTATGATACTCAATACAAATATGGAATACTCTAAAAATAATTTTTGGGAAATTAGTGGAAAAGTAGGTTATAAAACATACTTTAATAGAAAATTCCTTTATGTCAAATGGTAATAATATAAAGAATAATAAGAAGAATTATGAGAATCCAAACTCTTCAAATAAAGGGGATAAATTATGAGCTTGTTTATATATATGATACTAAATTATTTTGGAAGACACATGGAAAACTAAAATTTCATGTTCCCCCATGGAAGTTGGAGTGGATGCTGACATCATTGTAAAAAAGGCAATGATATCTAGTCGTCAGTCTGTTAAATACTCATACAGTAATCCTGATAAGATCTGATCCCAGTGAAAGAAGGTCGATCTCTAAAAAATAATTCATCAATTGGAATTATATTCTCTAGAATATCCATATATGGAAAAAATATTAAGCAATATAGAATTGTCCTTAAATGTGGATATAATGAAAATGAGGTAAAAGGTGAAGGCACAAAAAGGACTTCTTGGAGAAATTTTAAAAGAGATATATAATAAATTAACATACATAATGTTTTTAAATAAATATTATCCCTCTCAAGATACATCTCTAAGGTAGGAGAAAATATAGAATAGAGTTTGGTTCAAGGATGAAGGATATGACTATTCAACTAAAGGATAAAGATGATAAGATAAAGGAGCTTGATATAAAGATCATATTTTACAAGGGGAAATAGAGGATGGAATTTCCCATTATTAAAACCTTGAAAAGTGGAAAATTAAAAGTTCCAATTTTAGAATAAGTGTACACATGGAATATAAGTTAAAATCTAGAATATGTAAGGAAATATCATGGAAAAACTAGTGAGAAAAGGATCTAATATGAAAATCGATTTAAAATGCTAATTTTGTTGAGTAATGGGTCACACCATGAGTGTCTATCAAGTAGCTAAAGGGCTCAAATTAGGATAAAATATTTCCACTTCAACATCTCAAACAAGAAATGAATACATGAGTAATGCCTTTAAAGATATGCCTTTCAATTTTTCTAACCGTAGTCATATTGAAATACATTTTAGTCAAAAAGAAGTGTAAAAAAAATCCTATATTCTTGTGACATACAAGGGGTTATTTAAAATGGAAGGAAATCAATTATGTTGGAAAATTAGTTTAATATTTTGGAGGTAAAACATGGAGCTAAATTAATGGTTCATCAATCACATATTATGTTACACTCATAGAAACCTTAATGGAGAAAAGTAGAACAAATATTAAGAAATAATGAATCTTATCCAGTTGTGGGGAAGACTAAAGAAAATAGATAGAAAAATCACCAAGGAAAACTATGCATGAATTTTTTATAAAGTCCATTAAATAGGATAAAAATAAGGCATGTATTAGTAGTATAATGAATCACACCCCCAGGAAAGGGATAATGATTGGTGTAAGAGGCATCCTATGGTAGATAAAGCATAAAGAAAGAGGCACCAGTGTTGTATCAATGGAAGAAATATGAACTTGTGGGATTAATCTCACTATAAATATGGGGTTAAATCCAAGGAATATAAACAAACCAAGAATGAGGATCTAAAATGAAATATTCTTAAGTAGTACTAATAAAATTACCACTAGAAAAGCTTGGAATAAATTGCGAAACATTGGGTTGGTTTATCAAGACCAACCACAATCCTGAACCTAAGGATGATGGAGGTAACAATATCTACATATAATTAAATATTTATAACATCGATTTGAAGTGCTAAATGATTTGTGTGGAGATATGATCAATGGGGTGAATTTGATGAAAATCACATTTGATGCAGAAGGAAAACAAAATATATGTTTATGTTGATAAGATTAATAAAACCAGTGGAGAAAAATTTATTGAGTCAAAAAATTGGTATCAATTATTTGAATCTAACTCAACAAGTGGTGTCAATAAAACAATTTTGTATTCCAACGATAAATATAAAAGTTTCTTGATGGAATTAATAATAAAAAAATATGGAGATATTGATTTAATGTTTAATAGGTGTCAAAGATATATTTGAAGGTTCTTGTAGTATCAATCCGACATTAAAAAAAAATAATTGATATTAATAAATTTTTCCTGTTGTATCTGACATATATTATAATGAGTAGAAAACACTAGAGGAAAACAACAACACTTAGAATTTTATTTCTATTTTTTTTGTATACTAAAAATTTGTATCAGTTGACTGTTTTAGGGTACCTAGAAGCTTATAGAGGAAAATAATATTTCCAATAATGTGGTTCCCCATACTGGAATTTCTCTCAATATATGGATAATATAGTTTAAGACATTCAATTGGAGTTGGGTATGAGAACTCAAATGTTTTTTTCTTATATAAGAAAATAGAAGTCATGTGAAGATTAGATAACATGGATATCAGGTTGTATCACAAGTTTATCACAAACAAGTGATATTAGTTGGTATAATATGTGGTATGTATCACAAAAATGTGCTTTATTATTCATTTTTTGATGGTTTGTTGGATGTTTGATTGATATCATAATAATATTTACTGAAGAGAGAAGATGATCATTCTTTATGTTCTTATAGAACTGAGTGACATGGATATCATTAGGATTTCTAACTTAGACTCTTGTTTTTTACAAAATTTTTCCAATTAAGTAGGCTTATATTGTTTTTTGAAAACTCAAATTTAATGAGATAAATTATCACAGTAATTTCTTTTAGGATAGTTAAATTGAATTTGAAATAATATATTTTTACATTAAAAATGTCAAATCAGGATTTCATAGGTTAAGGAGGACACATTTTACCAACATATCTTTATGAATATAAATTTAAAATGCGGTGCAAGGATATTATTATCAATGGAGGAGAAAAAAATATAGAAGGTAACTTAATGGAGTTTATAGAAATAAAAGAATAAGACTTGAAGGTAACTATGAATGTATATATTATAATATCCTCGAACCTGAACTCTCAAATTTAGTGCTTAAAATATAATCTTTACATTTATGGATTTGATATCGATAAATGTGATATAATTTTTTCAATAATAAAATTAAATCATAACATGGAAATATTGGATCACTTACATAACTAAGTACCATCTGGGATTATATTTTTATAAAATGTAGACATCCTCTTATATATGAATACCCATTATTTAAGTGATAATTTATCCCAATAAAAAGGTTATTTATAAAGACAAAATTGCTTCATTAAAGGTCACTCCAATATATTGAATTATAACTTTATTAAAATTTCAAATCATCCACAAGACCTATGAAAAAATCATTTAAAAAAATGCTATGAGAAAGAAAATATTAGTAAGGGACATATAAAAAAAGAAAAGAAACTTGTTACCATATTTAAAAACCATGAGATCATATAAGAGAGTTTTCCTTTAACATAATAAAAATTAAGATAAAATAATCATTTAAGTACACATGAAATCATATTTACTACCTAATGTTGTTTATAAAAAGCATTACAATATATTATAATAGAAAAATCATACTAATTATGGTTTCTTATAAAACATGTGAATCTATGAAAAAACATCATAAAAATATGACTTTTACCCCTTTTAACATTCTAGATTTTTTGTTACCCTCTTTTATTATTTAGGAGTGTGTTTTTAAAGTTCATAAAACATTGGTAATGGTTTAAAGAGTTTTTTAACAGAACCTAAGCTAGTTATATCCTCCACGGAATATTTATGTCTTTATTGTGTCGTTCGCAACATAAATCAGCTACTGAGAACATGCTGTGAAAATGGATTGCGGAATAAATACATTTATTCCATAATCTAATTTTTTATGTTTTAAATAGGTTAAATATGGATAAATAAACTCAAAGAGATTTATTTTTTCAACATGTGGATTGTGGGTATTTTATACTATAAATCCTTGGTTTATGACATAAACCCTTAATTCCTTTCATGTTTTATCTACTACAAGTGGAATCATAATTCATTATCTATAATTATTACTTAGAAAAAACCCTAGGATATTCCAGGTAATTTTGGATGTCTCCATACCTTATGGATCATTTCATTCGATGGTCAATCTCTATTATGGTTCCATGAAATCTATCTCTAGAAGTTGTCTTTTGTATTATCTGTTTCTATATTTCAGTGGCAGGGTTGTGATGTGTTTATAGATTCATAGACCTTGTTGTGATGTTAGGATTGTGATATTCTGGACCCAATTCACTCCAATGTAACCAAACTCAATTAGCCACATGGCCTGAAGCATGCCTCCCCATATACTAGAGGCTCTGTACTAGTAGTCAGGGCCTAGGGTGTCTCTGTGGGATGAATATTACCTCTTGTAATAGTGGACCACAATAGTGAGATACATGAATTAATTTTGGGAGTATAACAATAAATAATAGAGTTTCACAATCAATTATAACATCCATTCAATAAATAATCACCAAAATATGTAATCTACATCATATACAAAATATGATGTAGTGATATAAAAAAGGGGAAACATGCATATATAGAAGGAGGTAGAAAATATTCTACATGATATATAAAATATTCAATAGGGAAAACTCTATCCCAAACATCCCATGAAATTACTTAGTTATATGTGACCAAGATCCCATCCTAAAGAACGAAGCCAGATGACCAAAGAGGTATAATTCCCTTTTTCCACACATGTGATCATATAATCCACACGAGTACTAGTGATGACCCAAATAGGGCATGATATAAATCATGGTAGGCCACCACCATCTGTGTCTATAAAAATCTAGTATACAAATATAAATTGTAACAATGTGAAGGTATATAGATGTAAACAATTTATAAACTAAATAAACTATGCCTGATTTATCCTCAGATGGAAATTTCTTTAAACATATGATAATTTAATTAATTATGATTTAGTTTATAGTAATGGATTCACAAATAAAAGGTATCAATAGTACTGTAAAAGAAAATAATGATAACAAGTGATCCAAGGTGTAATAATGGAATCCTTGAAATTAGGGGTCGATCCATATCATAGTGGTAACTCATGTAGTCTGTATTTAAGTGGTCTGATTGTAATCCATGGTGTACAACCATGGTATAACACTGTAAAAGATTTTAATCAAGCCCAGGGAGATTGTGCAAAGTAATCCTAGGCTAAGCATGACTGGGACCAATGTGATGAATCCATGGTTTCACATATCTTAATACATCAATATGAATATAAGGACTGTATCTAGTGTATTATAATATTCAGAAAATATTCATTTTTACCATGAACAAAATGAAGAGGCATTCACATAATAAGAAAAAGACCAGATTCCATGGTGCTTAACAAAGAACCTTTACGGTGTTTTTTTAACAACTAAACTTCTATATAAAAGAATGTATTTTTTATTTTGGAATTTGAACCAGTACATTATAATGAGCTTTGATAGAAAGTTAGATGTTGTTGTTTCATGAATTCGTATTGTTACTTAGGATTTTTGAAAGAAGATTGTAATGTCAGTAGTTGGAAAGTTTTCTTACTTTCTAAACCAACTTATTTGACTCTTTGATGATGATGAAGTTCTCATAAGTCATAAAACAAACTTATGATACAATATTATTAAAAAATAGATGAATTTTATTGACTCAATTAATTCCAATGATTGAGATAGAGTCCCCATTGAATTAAATAAATCCATATTCAGAAGATCGGATCCAGAAGTTAGAATGTGTGAAGTTGATGAAGTTTGAAGAAGATCAAATTTGATAAGCAGACTTATCATTGTATACATTCCATCATTATAGAAAAATCAGCATAATGGGGTTTTCATCATAATGGGAAAATCCATCATAATAGGGATTCTTTCATAATGAGATGAGAATGAAAAGAAAATAGTAATGAGATGAGAAGAAAACAAAACATAATTAGATGATAAGGAAATAGACCAAAATGAGATTAGAAAGAAACAAAAATCATAATGAGTTAGGAAAGAAACAAAAATTGTATTGAGCTGAGAAAGAAACATAAATCAAAATGAGTTAAGAAAGAAATTGAAATATTAATGAGCTCAGAAAAGAATAGAAATCTTAATGAGTTGAGAAGGAAACAAGTCATAATGATCATAGAAGGAATAATATCTTAATGAACTGGGAAATAAATATAAATCATAATGAGGTGAAAAAAAGCAAAAATCATAATGAGCTGAGAAAGAAACATAAATCATAATGAGTTGAGAAGGAAATAGATTTATAATGAAATGAGAAGGAAATAGATTCATAATTATATGATTTCAAAGAAGACTAAAAAATATGATCCTAGAGGTTTTATGAATATTTGAAGATGTAAAACATTGAAATTCATTTTTTTATAAATCTCAGTGAAATATAAGGAGGGTTGAAGAAGTTAAAGTTTATGTTCAAATGTGAGTGATCATCGGAGTTATTGAAATCTGAGGAAGTAGGGAATGTTTTCAAGTTTCCTGATCTTTTCTTTCGAGTCACCAATAAATACTTGTGTTAATAATTTGTTCATAAACAAAACTCTTCTCTAAAGTGGAAAAGGTGGTGTACTGATGAAATCAAGTGAAATTTATTTCTGAATAGAGATCTCATGAGGTGGTTCAAACAGTTGAATATAAGTTTACCAGATTGTGAAAGGTCATATTGAGAATATCTTATTGAGTCAATCATATTGAGTTAATTTTACTGAATAAGATCATATAGTGCATTTTAGAAGAGTTTTAGTTTTGTATATTGGGAATGGGTTCATCATTTTGATTCCATCATATAGGGTTTCTGAGCAGAGTTTTAGAAGTGGATATTGAGTACGATATAATTTTATTGACTTGATCAGATTGATAAAATACGATCCAACCAAATTAGACTAAGGATTCATAATAAAAAATTATGGATTAGTTTCAACAAAGTATTTATTATATTGTTTCGCCCAATTGTTTTGTAAGAAAACATTGTATACTATTAAGAGTTTCTATAATCTTTCCTATCAGTAGATTGAACAAGTCAAACAATATTTTTCACACATTTTATTCACTTCTTCTTTATAGTAAATTAATATAAACCCAAAGAAGTGGATATGGAAAGGATTTAGGTTCTCACACTGAGGTTGGACCTTGTAAATCATGTGTGCATTAATTTCTTTCCTAATTTTTCATGCATGAGTATTTTCTAAAAGTTGATAAGTATATAAATCTTTATAGGTTATAGGTTTTATGTTTATAAATGTTTATTAAACTCATAAAATTAATAAAATGGTTTAACCCCTTCTATGTTTTTATTCAATCCTTTGGAACTTAAATTAGTATCAGAGGGAAGGTTCCCTTATTGAATCGCTATCATGGATAATATCAATTCTATTAATATTAAATGAATTCCTACATTTTATGGAAACAATAATTATGGATGAAAAAAGGATGTTTCCTTATCTCATATATCTAGGAAATGAATCTATTGATCCTATTACTATTGGTTTTCCACCTATTGAGAAAGATTATCCTGTGATGTTTGATGATAAAATAAATATAGAATTTGATGTAATGGATAGAAATTCAATTCTTAAGACTTTATTATAGAATTGTTTTCGTAATTTTATGGGTCTTAATACTTCAAAATGAATATGTGAAAAGATAGAAATTATTTTAAAAGGGAATAATAAAGTGACGGAAGAAAAGAAAAAAATCTCGCATAGTATGTATGAATCCATCAGAATGAGAGATGAAGAAACTATTTATTAATACCTCACCAAATTAAATAAAATTGTTTACAATATTAGAGGATTCATAGATGTCTTGGAAGATTTTTCAATTCTGATGAAACTTATGAGAAATAATCTGATTAGGTTTGATTATAAAATTTCCACTTTAGAATACAAGGATGATTTATCTGTTAATGAATTGCATAACTTTCTTATTTCTTATTAAATGAGGAAAGTTCAAATTTTTAAAAACAAGATAAAAAATGAAATGAATTTATTAGATATTATATAGTAAAAAAGTCAAGATGTTGATGTTTTTGATCCTTGTGACTCTAAGGTTAACGAAGATGATGAGTTTAATGATAAAATCATGTCTCCAATATCCACAAAATGTCGAAGAGGAAGAAGAAAGTATGGGGGTAAATTTCCTCTAACTTTTATGAGTGTGGTGGAATTGGAGACTTTTCTATGAATTTCTCCAAGAAGAATGTTTTTTGAATTTCGAGATAATTCTGATGAAAAAACATGATGGAAGAAGTAAAAAAGTAAGTTCTAAAGAATAAAAGGGATATAAAAAGTACAAAAAAAGAAGTTTACTAAGAAAAATAAATGTTTTTCTATTAAGAAATATGAATCGTAATGAAAAAAAATTCTTTAGAAGATTAAAGTTCTGAAAAATTCAAAACCGTCATTGAAAAAATTGAGAAAGTTAAAGACTCCACAAATATTGATGAAGAAGGACGTGAAGAATCTTACAAAGAGTATTATCTCAAAACAGAACTTCATTAATTTCTTGAGAAAAACAAATCTCAAATTAAGGAAATAAAAATGATAAGTATATATTTTGAAGAAGTTGATGAAGGGAGAAAATATGTCCTCAAGAAGGAAAATGAATACAATCAAGAGTTCTTAAGATATAAACATACAATTTGTGAACAATGAAATATTGTTGAAGATATCAGTAAGAAGAAGAAGACTAAGGAAGAAGAAGTTAAAATCTCTCAATAAAAACATATTGAGTCTGGTAATACCACAAGGAAGATAAATTAAAACATCAATAGAGCCTTATAAGTAAAATACGAGACTCATAAAGTTTTTGAGAAATCTCAAATCATGAATTAGGTGAAATTCTCACACACCAAAAATAGTGTTTCATAATATTATTCTAGAATTTCAACTTTCATAAAAATATTTGGAAATATTTGGTGGAGAAAGGATGTGAGAAACCTATGAAATATAAAAATTATAAAACTCACTCAAAAGAAAAGACGGTCCACATCCTGAGTATGTTAGAGTTGAAAGTGGTTACCAACCTCAAAAAAGTTTCTATTGACAAAGATATTTATTGAATAGAAAATAAATATTTTATTTCTATTACTGGTGTTGTGTAATTTATGAGAATGGAACTTATAATTATTGGCACAAATTATCTCTAACCAAAATAAGGATTGATTAATGTTTAATAAATAGTGAAAGCATAATGAGTAACTTTCTTAACTAATATACAGTTTAATAGGTGAATTCTCAAGATGTTAGAAACATTCCAACTAAAAATCAATTTGATTGTTTATAAAAAGTTTTTGGAAGATGTGATATAGCTGGTCATCATGCTAAAATATATATGAAACTCCTTCTAGAACAAGTACATTATGATAGAAAATAGGTGGAAGTTGAAAAATAGAATGTTGAGTAAAGAGATTTTGTTGTTGATATACCTTTGAAGACAAGTAAGAGGAACAAACCATGGATAGTTGATAATGTTTTTTCATCATATATGACATGTGATATAAATATATTGAAATATATTGAAAGTCATGAAGGAGGACATTTTTCCTTTGGTAATAATAGTTCCTTAAAAATCATAGGAATCATAATTGAAAAGATTGAAGAAAAAAGTTGAAATCGAAGGAAGTTTTATTTATTGATGTGATAAAACATAACTTACGTAGTGCAAGTAAACTTTGCGATGATGGAAATAAATTTGTATTTAGAAAATATTTTTGTATAGTAAAAAGTGTGAAATATGGAAAAGTTATTACAAAAGGAGAAAGAACTAGTGGAAGTATCTTTAAAATAAAAGAATTCAATAAATCATGTTACATGAGTACTGAAGATGAAAAATAATTGTGGCACCAATGACTTGGTCACCTTAGATACAAATGTATGAACAAAATTTATAGAGTTTATGTCACTCAAATCCTTCCGTAATTGAAATGAAGAGAAGAATATGTTTGTGTAACTTGTCAAAAAGGGAAGATAACTAAAAAAAGTTACAAAAAAGTTGAGATTAAATCTACCAGACCATTTTAGATTATTCATTATGATTTATGTAGGCCGATGATACATCAATCAATAAAATTATATTTATAATTTATCAATTTTATGTATTGTTTCACTCAGATAAAAAATAAATTTTATGAAGAATAAGTTAAAGGCCATTGAATTGCTAAAATTATTCAAAAAATATGACGAAAAAGAGATGGGGGTTTCCAAAAAATTGTTTAGAATAGATAATAGTCTTGAATTCAAAAACAATAATTTTGATACTTATTTGAGAATCCATGGTATCAAAAATTAGTATTTTGATACCTATACTCCACAACAAAATGGAGTAGCAGAAATAAAGAATAGATGTTTTGTGTAAATGGGAAGAAGTATGTTATAAGAATAAAAATATTCAAAATTCTATTGGGGATAAGATATTACTATCAATGTACATGTTCAAAATAGATGTTCATTGAGACTAGAGATCGACGTGACACCTTAGAAAATGTGGTATAACAAAAAACCTTTATTTAAATACTTCAATGTTTTTATAATTACACGTTTTCTCAAAATAAAAAATCCAGATTTGGGAAAGTTTGATTAGAAAGATGAGAAACTTTCATGGGTTACTCACCAAATAGAAGAAGTTAAAAATTACAGAACAAATAATGAAAAAATTTGTTGTACTCGTATGATGTGAATGTAATTGAAAATCAAGATTCCTTAACAAAAGTTGTTGAGAATGCTGAGGAGGATAAACAGAAGATTTCTAACAACAGTGAATCTAAATCAAATCATCCTTATCAAGATTTATAAAATTACTGTGATGAGTAATGTTTAGTTGGGGAAAAAGAATTTAAATTTCATACTTTACAAAAATATGTTGAGTTCGAAAACATTATTGGAAATTATATGGCTCTCGTTCAAATAATAATAATGTTTATATTAGATATTTAGACATCACTTATCTCAAAAGATGAATTGAAATCAGTTATAGAAGTGATTCAACAAAAATAATGGGTGGATAATATGAATAAAGAGACAGATGATATTTTGAAGAATGAAACATGGGAACTGTTTTAATAGTAAGAAAATAAAAATGTTATTGGAACCAAGTGGATTTAAATAATCAAGTTAAACTAACATGGAGAAATTTCAAGAAAAAAATCCAAGTTTGTCTATAAATACTATGAATAGAAGGAAGGTGTGAATTTTAAAGAAAATATTTCCCATGTTACAAGATTATAAACTATTAGAATTTTTCTTTATATGGTCACACATTAAAATTACAATGTTTATCAGATGGAGGTAAAGTTAGCTTTCTTATATTGTGTGGTTTAGGAAGAAGTTTACATTGAATAACCTTTTGGGTTTCTAGTTTCCAAGGATGAAAAATAGTTTGTAAACTGAATAATTATTTATATGGGATGAAACAAGATCCACATTCTTGGAATTCAAAATATAAAAATTGTGCGATAATTTCGATTTTTTCAAAAGGAAAATTTATAGTAACTTATTTAAGAATGATGTTGAATCTGGAGCTATAATTGTAATTTTTTATGATGATGATATAATTATTTATGGGGATAGAGAAGATGTTTGTAAAAATAATTTTGAAGAGATGAATAATAATTTTGAAATGTCGATATTGGGATAATTAACTCTATTCCTTATCTTACAATTTAAAAAAAAGGAAAATAAATTTTATTATCTTAGGAAAAGTATGCTAGGGAATTGTTAAAGAAGTTTTGGATGGATGATTCCAAAGAAGATACTAATCCTATATCTATGAGCACAAAGTTTATTAAATATGAGTCTATAAAAATGTGAATCAGAAAGACATTCAGAATATAATAAGAAGTCTACTTTACCTTACAACCTCATGATCTGATATTGAATATGTTGTGAGTTTGTGTTCTAGGCATAAAAGTAATCCAAAATAATGACAAATTTTGTTAGAAAAGACAATTCTAAGATATATCCAATGGGAGAAATCAAAATGGTTGTTATATATAGGTATTTATGATATAAAATTTTAGTGTTATAATGATTACGATTTGGTAGGAGATTATAATGATTGAAAATAAACTGCAGGAGGAAATTTTTTCTTGGGTGAATGTTGTGTGTGTTGGAATAGTAAGAAACAAAGTTTATTAACTTTGAGAACCACTGAATTCAAATATATTTCATCTACATAGTTTTGTAGTCAAATGCTGTGAATGAAAGTTCAGCTAGAATATTTTGAAGTCAAAGTTTATAAATCATTGAAGACAATTTGTTATAATCATAGTGAAATATTTATTTCTAAAAATCCTATAAAAAACTAAAGATTAAAAAAATTGATATAAATTTTCACTTTATAAAAGAGTAATTTCCTGCTGGTGTTGTTTTGATGAAATAAATTTCAACAAAGTATTAGATTGGTAATATATTTACAGAAGAAATTATTAAATAATGGTTTCTATAATTAAGTCTGAATCTTTATGTTCATCCTCCTCCCATGACTTCCTAAACCTCATGATGAAGTACCCACTGCAAGAATTTGATTTTTTTGACAAAGGGGGAGGGAAAGTAATAACTTTCTACTTTGTAAAATGTTTTTATTTATGTTTCTTTTATAAATATAATGATATGGTTATCATAAAATAGGGGAGATAAAATGAAATGTGATTTATATAAAAAAGTGTGGGGGAGTTTATGTTTACTTGGCCACAAAATTTTATTCCCACATAGGTATGTAATTATTTCAAAACATTACATTATATAGTAAGGTGGTGTTAGGACACTCTCTTTTGAGAAATGATATATTTTGATAAAATTAAAAAAAGATGATTTGTATAAAAAATTTGAGTTGTGAAAAAATTATGAGAGTGGGAAAAGTTGTTAATGAGGCTTTTCAACAAATCCAATGTGGGATATTAAAGAAACTTTGTGATAAATTTTTTTAATGTTTATTTTGACATCAAACCTTATTTTTTTAAAGAATGTTTTTATTATTTTGGAATTAGACCCATTCTATCATCATGATCTTTTTTATATAGGAAAATTTTTCTATTTGAAGAATTAATAATGTCGATGAAGAGTTTTGAAATAAGATTTTGATTTTAGGAATTAAAATGTATACAAACTTTATAAACCAAATCATATGATAGTTTTCAAATCAAGAAGTTATCAAAATAATTAAACATACTCATGATAAATGATTTTGAAGAAATGGAGGAATCTTATTGATTGAATTGATTAATTTTATTAAGATATTTTATTTATCAGATTCAAGAAATTTGGATTTAGAAGATCAGATCTAGAAGTCAGAATATGTGAAACTGATAAAGTTTGAAGAAGATAAATTTTTCTAAGTGGATTCATCATTGAATAACTTCCATCATTATAGAAAAATAATTTTTATGGGATTTCTATCATAATAATAAAATCCATCATAATGGGGATTCCATCATAATTATATGAGAATGAAATGAAAATAATAATGATATCAGAAGGAAAAATATTTTAATAAGTCAAGATGGAAACATATTGTAATGATATAAGAAATAAATATAAATCATAATGATTTAAGAAAGAAACAAAAATATTAATGAGCTAAGAAATAATCATAAATCACAATGAGATGAGAAAAAAATAAAAATTTTAATGATATGAGATGGAAATTGATTGTAATGATCTAAGAAGGAAATAAATTTTAATAAGTTGACAAAGAAACATACATCATAATGAGTAGAGAAAGAAATAGAAATTTTTTATGAGATAAGAAATAGATAGAAATCATAATAATCTGATAAGGAACCCGATTCGTAATGAGTTGAGAAGGACACTTATTCATAATTAGAAAATTATAAATAAGACTCAAAAAGTATATTCTATTAGTTTTATGACGATTTTAAGAGGTCAAAACTTGAAATTAATTTTTTCATAAATCTAAGAGAAATCTAATGAGGATTGAATAGGTAAAATTTGAAGTTTAAAGGTGAGTTATCATTGGAATTTTTGAAATCATTGGAAGTGGGGAATGTTTACAGGATACCTTCTCATTCTTATATGATTCATCAATAAATACTTTATAATATCACTCATTAAAAAAATCATCACTAAATATGAAAATCCAGAGCACTAAATAAATCTCGTTAAAACCATTTATGGATAGAGATATTGTGGGGAATTTTAGAAAAATGAATGTATGTTTATCAGATTAGGATAGATCATATTGGGAAGATCACATTGATTCAATCATATTGAGTCAATCAGACTAAAGAAGGTCAAATTTAGAATTTGAACGTAGTTTTAGATTTTTAGATTGGGAATTGGTTCATCATATTGAGTCCATCATATTGAGTTTCTGAGAAGAGTTTTAGAAGTTCAAATTGATAAAGAGATAATGGAATTGACTTATTTATATTTAGAAAATCAGATCCGGGCTAATCGGACCGAGGATTAAGAATGATCAATTGTGGAGCAGTTTCAATATAATCTATTTCTTTGTTTGGATCAATTATATAATAATAAAACATAGTAAACTAGTGGAAGTAAATATAATCTTTCATATCAGGAGATAAAAGGTGTCTAATACGATTTCTTACAATTTATATTCACTTATTATTAATAGTGAATTTCCATATACCCATGAGAGTGGATATGGAAATGATGTAGGTTCACACACAATGTAAAAACCTTATAAATATTGTGTGCTTTAATTTCATTCCTAATTTTTCATGTATAATTATTTACTAAAAATTGATAAGTATATAAATCCAAACAAGAAGCAATTGTTAAGTATATAAATGTTTTGGAACTCATACAAGTGAACAACGGAATCAACCCTCATATCAATTGTTATTCAATCCTTTGGAACATTAGATATTTCCCATGGAAATCAGATCAATGAATCATAATGGAGTACTCTATGGACTCAATGAATTCCATCGGGAATCCAAGGTGGGATAAAGTCTGACCATTCCTATAATTATGAAAATGGTTCACATGAAATAGGATTTTTATACTCATTTAATTCATATACACATGTCATCATAGGCCATGTAATACTCAATCCAGTTACAAATTATTTAGGTTCACTCTGTTACCTTTCATCATAAGTGACATGGTAAATAAGGATATTCAAACAATTTTCAATTCAATTACATTTTCCAATGCCAATTTATATATATATTCATTCCATAAAATTCATTTAATGATTTATGAATTATGAATAAACATTTACCTTATCAATGTTCAAGTCAAAATCACCCAAATGGTGTTGCATGTAATCTCAATATAGGTCACCAAAGGCATAAATATTGAACGTACCCTAAATGGGTGGTCTATGTTGAGGTATCAACCTCGACAAGTGTCAAAGAGGTCTCAATAGGTCTATATACATCAATTTAATCAATTTAATTTATGGAAGATATATTTAAGGAACATTACTCAATGAAATTGGCATGCACACTATAAATACAATTTATGAACAATGATACATTGAGGGAAATTTCATAGAACGCATAAGTTATGCCTGTAGTAGATGCCTTGTCTAGTAACGACCCTTAGTTTTTCCTATATGAGATGAAAATTTATGAACATAAGAAGTAAATGAAAATAAGGCATACGAGATCGCATAAAAATAGAATTTTCGATAATAATAAGAATAAAGAAAGGAGCTGAAGGAGTAGAGAGATTTCTGATGGCTATCTGACATGATACACGTATCTTGAATTGGAGTTCTGTAACACCCCAAGCTTCCACGGTACGTTTCCCTTCGAATAATGCGATAGCGTGTGTTGTACGCAACCTCGAGTTCTAACACACACCACAACTAATTAAACTAGCCGTTGTGAATAGTTATACCTACTTTTTGAAATCATATATATTTTATATTTCAAAATGGACTTCATTTTTGGATTCGGAATATCGAAATTATCCTAGGGTGAAATTTTGGTACTTTTCGGATAACTTTTATATTTTGATGAATAGTGAAAATTACTAAATTTTAATTAAAAACAACTTTTTTAATCAAAATAATTAATAGTGATAAATTATGAATTTGAGTGGTTTTAAAGTATATTTAGAATATATTTTTACCATTTAATATAATGTTGGTCATTGGACATAATTTTACAATTAAACCGAACATAAACAAGTGTCAATCTTTCGATAGTTATTATCTCTTAAAAACACGCTTTTTGTTTTGACAGCGGGAATTAATTTTAAATTAATTTCTGCCACTTCTGTGTTTTGAATTTAGAAAAATGGATTCCATATTTGGAATCAGAATGTTCAAATTGTGTAAATAGGTAACTTTTATTTTTAGACATTTTGAATAATTACTGCGGTAAATATTTTATTTACCATGGTTAAGGGTAAATCCGGTAAATAAGGGTTAAAAAATAATATTATAAGAATACTAAATTACCCTAAAACGTGTCTTAACCCTATTGGTTGATATATGGTCGACCATGGGAATCTTTGGGTTTATTTTGGGACCCCATGGATCCACTTGTAAGTGATAATGACACATTATATTAATAAAGCTTAAATAAAAATAAAAATGGCATAAGCTTACATCTTTTAGAAGAACAATTTTTACATAGGGATATACATGTTGGATTTTAGATTATAAATATTCATTAGAAATATAAAAAGATTTCCTACATAATGATATTTTATTTATAATTTTTAGACATTAAATAAGTTATTTTACTTATGACACAATGATGATGCAGTAATTACTATAATAGTGAAAAATTAAAATAATTGATATTATAAATACCCAAATAAATATAATATGAAACTTTTAATGAATTAAACTAATTTTCTAGGATAATATGATATATTAGGATTGATTTAATTGACTTTGTTCGAAGTAATCAATCTGTTATGAGTTTCAAAAAAATCAACTATTGAATAGTGTCAAAATTGACATAAAAGAGTTCTTAAAACAAATATTATATTATTAATTGATATTAAATTCCTAAAAATCTAAGGTTCGGCCAAGAAACTTATATTATGATAGGTTAATCATTAATGGACCACTTGGGGGTCTCTTGGATGTATATAGTATGTTTAATAACCATATTATATAAAAATACAAAGAGACATTGTAAAAGTGAAACTAATTAACTTAGAGTTAATACTTAAAGATAAGGTTAATATAAGTACCCAAACCTGTCTAAATTCTATTGGATGAGTTGTTTTCGACCTATCCCTACCTCATCCTTTGAATAGTCAACTTTTGAGCCTTTGGAAACCGAATATGAATTTATTATAAATTAATATTTCTAGCTTTTCCAAAGGTGCCCCTCACCCCTCTTATAAAAGGGCACTCCTCCTTCTCTTTTCCTCACACCTCTCAAGCCACGTGGCTCATCCAAACTCTGCCCAACTAAGCTCCCCACATCCCTCTCCTCCTCCTTGAAGCTTCCCCTTAGGCAGAAAGCATTTCAAGAAGTCCTTTGGTTCCAACCAAAGTGAGTTACCTAAATTAAAGGTAACAATTTCTCTTAAAGTATTTTCATTTATTTTGCTTCTCCAACCCCCAAAATCTTTTTATTTCCTTTCTTTTGTAACAAAACCAGTATCCTCAATATACTAGGATGTTGTTATAAGAAGGATTCAGACTACACATACACACAACTCCATCTAATGGATGATGAACATAATGTTTCTGTGGATGGCAAACTAACGCCTCACGAAACGATGATTGTTCAAATACATCTTACCACCTCTCATGGTGGCCATTATGATGGCACTGTAATTAAATATGATATTAATGATATACATTTTATATATAAGCTTCTGTAATTCCATTTTATTTCATTCCATTATTCGTTTCATGTTGTATATACATACGATAATTTCATTTGAGGAAGTGCGGACTACCGCCCCCTTAAAATGATATGACTCGTTCATACCACACATGAATCGTATAAAGGATGGTGTTAATGAACTTAAGTAACATATATAAAATATTATATTATACTGGAATAGTAATATACCTATGTATCATTTGGATTTGATTCTTTTAAAATAAAAATTAAATGGAAGTAGCGTTCGTGCGTACGTACGGACTACCGTCTCCACGAACGCGATAAGATTCGTTCTCCATCATATCCATTCAAGTATTATTCTCATTTTAGGGTTAAAAATAATGTTAATATCATTCTGATTATGAATAATATATAATCTATCCATTAAAAACATGTCTTACGTAACCAAACATTTAAGAAGAACGAATCGATTATCACCCAAAACGACGATAATACTAAGATATTATTAATAAAGCAATGTTAAAAGATCATATATGATATCATATTAATGTATATGATTCTTGTACAATTTAAAAACAATTATTTCACCATTATACAGGAGGTAAACCTACCCCAACCAAGGAAAAGTTCAAGGTAAGGGTTATTTCACAATCTCTTCATTATCCGAGGTTGTTTATACGTAATAATCTACTGGGATATCTTTATCATCCACATCCATGTTTCTTAAAAATGTATTTTAAAACATTTTTACTATTTAATAAAATATGAGTTAAAGTCATTTATACCCTTTTTGACTTTTATAAGTGGTTTATAAAGGAATCTTTCTGTCATTTTTAAAACAAGGTCCTTTTTAACCTTTTCGACAGAATTGAGGTAAGAATGTTTTTTTTAACTTATTCGGCGGGTGCGGTTATTTTACGCTGTTATAAAATCTTCAAAGCTTTCCTTACAAGATTATAATAATATCTTCAAAGAAAAGGTTTTATTTTATATGGATCTTAAATGATTTCAAAATAAAAGGAGATATTTCTTTAAAAAGAATTTTGATTTCATCTATGTCAACATCCTTTGATGGATTTTAAGATTATTTGAAGTTGATTTATTATGATACAAAACTTCTATATTGTATTGAAGGTTTTGTGATATGTTTGACTATGGATGTGCTATTTTTATACCATTCATAGTTTATGGTGAAATTATTGACATTTCGTATGCTAGTTTTAATACGAATGTTTATGTTATGTTTAAACCTTTTCATATGGGAATGCATTGGACTTAATAAGTGACGGGTGGAGCCCGCTATAGCTCCTCGATGCATCGGTAGGTCTCATGAGACAAACTAGTGTCTTGGCACAAGGCCTTGACAAAATCTTATTTGTAGTCTTGGCACGAGGCCTTGGCTATGTGGTTATGATAGTCTGGCATTATGCATTCCAACATTATGAAAGTGGTTAGTGATTTTTGCATGTGATTATTCGATTAGTAGAATATCCATGTGAATGAGTAAATGGAATTATTTCATTTTACTTTTGCCATATTATGTTGATGTTCAAGTTTAAAAGGCTTTTGTTTTAGTTATACATTGCCTTAAATGTTTATTCTTATTTATGAAAGTTTCTGCTATATTGTTATCCTTACTGGGCATTTGAGCTCACCCCTTTTCTATTTTTTATTTTTCCCAGGAAGTGAAGAAGTAAATTATGAATGACCTGCAGGGATTTTATGAGGGGATAATAGTGTGGTCTATTGAGACATTATGTTGTTGTAGTAGTTTTTCATTTTATAATGTAATGTAAAACTTATGAATATATCTGGCATTTTCCAAGGCTACTAAACCAATCGGTCTTTCGAGAATTGATCTTTCTTATGATCATGCCAATGTTATGTAATAATGCACCGACTCTAGGCAACTAGGTTCAGGGTGTTACAGTTGGTATCAGAGGAAGTTTAGTACAAACCTTGGAAGCTAGATTTAGATACACTCTGATTAGAGCACGTAGACCTAAGATGAACTTTGAGGATTAGTATAGAAGAATTTCCTAGAATTTTGGTATTGTAGAGATTTTGTGAGTTTTCCGAGCAATACATCCCTGTCTGGATACGAGCAGGTAGAGGCGGCTCTGGCACAGATGTACCTAGGGGTAAAACCCGAAAACACCGCTTTGAGCTAGACTCGAACGGGAACTGGTGCACGACAACGGGCCTTGCTGCACTCTTGGTTACGACACTCCCGGGGGATATGCTTAGGATAACTCTCACTTTCTTTACAAATCATTATGAAGGGTTTATGAGTATATACTTCCTCAAAGAAAACATATTTATGATTATGGATTATATCCATAGATAGTTCAATTTATGTTAAGTGTTTTATAAGTATGGGATTATGTATTTTGATTCATAAACTAATCTAGTTTATGCCATTGTTTAGAAATGGCGCCTAGTAGAAGAAATGGAAACCGTATCAATGCACGAACTCCATGTAGGGATTTCCCTCCTGCTCAAGATAATTATAGTGGATCTGGTGATGCAACTGGTGCCGATCAGCTAATCACCATACTGGGACAACTTACTCAGGTTATGAATAATAACCTTACCCGTATGGAGCACCCGGATCCGCAGCGTGGAGGATCAATGTTAGATCGATTCATGAGGCAACAACCACCAACGTTCAATGGGAGTACAAATCCCTTAGTAGCTGAGCAATGGATATTTTCCCTAGAGAAAATATTTCAGGCTTTGGGGAGTAGTGAAAGGGAAAAAGTTACCATGGCAGTTTACCGCCTCACTGGAGATGCTGATCAATGGTGGTCATTGATTCAAAATACGAAGGAAGATGATGAAGTATCAAATATGTAATGGAGTGAGTTCAAAGATTTATATTTAGAAAGATACTTTCCTCGCGACCATCGAGCAGATATGGAAAGGAAATTTCTAAGTCTGAGACAAAAGGAGGATGAGAATGTCACAAAGTATGAGGCTAACTTTACAAGGTTAGCAAGGTATGCTGGAGATTATATTCGCAACCCAAGAAGTAAGATTGATCGTTTCTTTGATGGGTTAAAACCATTTCTCCGCCGAGCATTAGTCTCACAATCCTTTTCATCGTATGAATACATTGTCTCATGTGCTATCAAGACCGAAAAGGAATTCTCTAAGTCTTATGACTTTAAATCAAAGCAAGAGAAGAAGAGACCTGCTGATCAATCTGGGAATGGAAATAAGGGGAAGAAGGGAAATGTTGAATATCCATCTTGTGGTAAATGCGGGAAGAAACATCCTGGTACTTGCTTGAAGGGAATGGGAGTCTGTTACAAGTGTGGTGAAAAAGGCCACCAAGCTCATGATTGCAAGGGGAAGAAGGAAGCTACCAACGTTCAGTGCTACAATTGCAGGGAGATGGGGCATTATGCAAATGCATGTCCTAAGCGTCAGGAGAACTTACCTCAGAAAAGGCCAAGGGATCAAGGCCAGGCTTATGCTATCACTACTGTTGAGGTAGAAGCTCCGAAAGACGTGGTGGCAGGTAATTTAATGGTTTCCTCAAGTTTAGCAAATGCATTATTTGATTCTGGATCATCGCATTGTTTCATATCTTCCCAGTTTGCTAAGAAAATTAGATATTTCCAATTTGATTTAATAAGGGAGTTGTCAGTTAAAACTCCTAAGGGAAGTATCATTGCAACAAAGTTTTGTGAATCAGTCCCCATTAGAGCACATAAATTTTCTTTATCTGCTGATCTCATCGTCATACCTATGATTGAGTTTGATATAATCCTCGGTATGGACTGGCTTTCGGACTATGATGCGAAGATTTATTGTAAGAAGAAAGAGGTTACGATTCATGATGATAATGATAAGGAACACCTTATGTTTAGAGCAGAATCGTCACCACCTAATTCTTATTTAGATCCACCCCCAGTAGCTCAACTTAATTCAATTATTGGGGAGGAAGAGAATGAAATAACTGTCGGTGAGGAAAGGAATGTTCAAATAGAGGATGTACCTATTGTGAAAGAATTTGTAGATGTATTTCCGGAAGATATACCTGGACATCCTCCAGAACGAGAAGTTGAGTTTTCTATTGATTTGATTCCTGGATCAAGGCCTATATCGAAGACCCCTTATAGAATGGCCACTGTAGAGTTAGTCGAACTAAAGAAACAACTAGAGGAATTGAGTAATAAGGGATTTATTCGCCCTAGTGTTTCTCCATGGGGAGCCCATGTTCTTTTTGTTAAAAAGAAAGATGGATCTATGAGGTTATGTATCGACTACAGGGAGATCAATGCTATAACAATAAAGAACAAGTATCCCCTACCTCGTATTGATGATTTATTTGACCAACTACATGGAGCTCAATACTTTTCAAAGATTGACCTTCGATCTGGATACCATCAGTTGTGTGTGAAGAAGGAAGACATTCTGAAAACAACATTTCGAACCAGGTACGGGCATTACGAGTTTACTGTAATGCCGTTTGGATTGACTAATTCACCCTCTGTATTCATGGATCTGATGAATAGAGTTTTCAAGGAGTATCTCGATGAATTTGTCGTGGTATTTATTGATGATATTCTGGTATACTCCAAAACCTACGAAGATCATGAAAATCACTTGCGCATTATCTTGAAGACTCTGAGGAGGCATGAATTATATGGGAAGTTTAGCAAGTGTGAATTCTGGCTTCAGGAGATTTCTTTTCTTGGCCATATTGTCTCTAAAGATGGAATCTCTGTTGATCCTTCTAAGACCAAGGCAATCCAAGAATGGCCAGCACCAACGAGTATAACTGAGGTACGTAGTTTTATTGTTTTGGCAGGTTATTATCGACGTTTCGTCCAGAATTTTGCCCGATTGGCTAACCCATTAACGAAGCTCACACGTAAAGGGGTTAAATTTTTTTGGACAAAAGAGTGTGAAGAATGTTTCGAAGAACTGAAAATAAGATTAGTCAATGCTCCTATATTGACTCTACCATCGGGGAATGATGGGTTCGTTATTTATAGTGATGCATCGAAGAAAGGACTTGGCTGTGTCCTTATGCAGAATGATAGAGTTATTGCCTATGCATCACGACAGTTGAAAATTCATGAACAAAACTATCCTACTCATGATCTCGAGTTAGCAGCAGTGATCTTTGCTTTGAAGATATGGAGGCACTACCTCTATGGTGAAAAATGTGAGATTTATACTGATCACAAGAGTTTGAAGTATATTTTCTCACAAAAATAACTCAACATGAGGAAAAGGAGATGGCTTGAATTACTCAAGGATTATGATTGTACGATACACTACCACCCAGGGAAGGCAAACAAGGTGGCAGATGCTTTGAGTAGAAAAGAACATGGAGTTTTGAACAATATGAGAATTGAAAGGGATCCAATTTTCATGGATCTAGTGAAGATGGACATGGGAATAACCAGGGAAGGTGAAACATCAATGTTTTTTCAAATGGTTGCCAAACCATCTTTACTAGAAAGGATTAAGAGTTCTCAGACCGATGATGAAGAATTTCAGAAGAAGGTTAAAGCTGTGAATGATGGGAGATTGAGAGACTTTGTGTATGAAGATGGAATTTTGAAATTCGGGAAGAGACATTGTGTTCCCAATATACCTAATCTAAAAAGGGAATTGCTGGATGATTCTCATAGTTCCAATTTCTCTATACACCCTGGGAGCACCAAAATGTATAGAGATTTGAAAGAACATTTTTGGTGGGACAATATGAAGAGGGAGATTGCTGATTTTGTGTCAAGATGTATGGTTTGTCAACAAGTGAAAGCTGGAAGGCAACAGCCTGGAGGATTCATGCAACCTCTTCCTATACCGGAGTGGAAATGGGACAATATTACGATGGACTTTGTCATGGGGCTATAAAAGACTCCTAGAAGGAACGATAAAATATGGGTTATTTTTGATCATCTTACCAAGTCAGCACATTTTCTTGCTATAAGAGAAGATCTACCCCTGGAACGTCTAGCAAGACTATATATTAATGAAGTTGTGAGACTTCATGGAGTACCCTTATCAATTGTTTCTGATCGTGATCCCCGTTTTACTTCAAGATTTTGGAAAAGTCTTCAGAAATCCCTGGATACTAAACTTCATTTGAGCACTACTTACCACCCTCAGACAGACGGACAATCAGAACGGACTATTCAAACCTTAGAAGACATGTTGAGATCTTGCTCACTTGACTTTCAGGGTATGTGGGATCAATATTTACCTCTGGTAGAATTATCCTATAACAATAGCTTCCATTCGAGTATTCAGATGGCACCATATGAAGCGTTATACGGAAAGATATGTCGTACACCAACCTGTTGGGATGACGTCGGTGAAAGAAAACTTGTAGGTCCAGAACTGGTGGAGGAAACGATGGAAAAGGTAAAGGTAATCCAAAATCACATCAAAGCAGCTCAAAGTAGGTAGAAGAGCTATGCCGATAATCGAAGGAAGGATTTGGAATTTCAAGTCGGTGATCATGTTTTCCTGAAGGTATCTCTGTGGAAGGGAGTCATACGTTTTGGTAAGAAAGGTAAATTGAGTCCCAGGTACATCGGACCTTTCGAAATTCTAGAACGAATTGGGGTTGTAGCTTACCGATTGGCAATGCCGCCAAGTCTCTCCAAAGTTCACGATGTGTTCCACGTATCTCTATTGAGGAAATACATGCCTGATCCGACGCATGTACTCACCTATGAAGAATTAAGACTGGAACCTGATTTGTCTTATTGCGAAGAGCCCGTCAAGATTCTTGATACAAGAGAACAAGTACTGAGAAACCGGACGACGCGTCTGGTAAAAGTTTTGTGGAGAAACCATAAGATGGAAGAGGCAACGTGGGAACCCGAGGAACTTATGATGGAGAACCACCCGAGTCTTTTTATGCAGTAATACCCTAGAAATTGCGAGGACGCAATTATTTGAAGGAGGGGAGAATGTAACACCCCAAGCTTCCACGATACGTTTCCCTTCGAATAATGCGATAGCGTGTGTTGTACGCAACCTCGAGTTCTAACACACACCACAACTAATTAAACTAGCCGTTGTGAATAGTTATACCTACTTTTTGAAATCATATATATTTTATATTTCAAAATGGACTTCATTTTTGGATTCGGAATATCGAAATTATCCTAGGGTGAAATTTTGGTACTTTTCGGATAAATTTTATATTTTGATGAATAGTGAAAATTACTAAATTTTAATTAAAAACAACTTTTTTAATCAAAATAATTAATAGTGATAAATTATGAATTTGAGTGGTTTTAAATTATATTTAGAATATATTTTTACCATTTAATATAATGTTGGTCATTGGACATAATTTTACAATTAAACCGAACATAAACAAGTGTCAATCTTTTGATAGTTATTATCTCTTAAAAACACGCTTTTTGTTTTGACAGCGGGAATTAATTTTAAATTAATTTCTGCCACTTCTGTGTTTTGAATTTAGAAAAATGGATTCCATATTTGGAATCAGGATGTTCAAATTGTGTAAATAGGTAACTTTTATTTTTAGACATTTTGAATAATTACTGCGGTAAATATTTTATTTACCATGGTTAAGGGTAAATCCGGTAAATAAGGGTTAAAAAATAATATTATAATAATACTAAATTACCCTAAAACGTGTCTTAACCCTATTGGTTGATACATGGTCGACCATGGGAATCTTTGGGTCTATTTCGGGACCCCATGGATCCACTTGTAAGTGATAATGACACATTATATTAATAAAGCTTAAATAAAAATAAAAATGGCATAAGCTTACATCTTTTAGAAGAACAATTTTTACATAGGGTTATACATGTTGGATTTTCGATTATAAATATTCATTATAAAGATAAAAAGCTTTCCTACATAATGATATTTTATATATAATTTTTAGACATTAAATAAGTTATTTTATTTATGACACAATGATGATGCAGTAATTACTATAATAGTGAAAAATTAAAATAATTGATATTATAAATACCCAAATAAATATAATATGAAACTTTTAATTAATTAAACTAATTTTCTAGGATAATATGATATATTAGGATTGATTTAATTGACTTTGTTCCAAGTAATAAATCTGTTATGAGTTTCACAAAAATCAACTATTGAATAGTGTCAAAATTGACATAAAAGAGTTCTTAAAACAAATATTATATTATTAATTGATATTAAATTCCTAAAAATCTAAGGTTCGGCCAAGAAACTTATATTATGATAGGTTAATCATTAATAGACCACTTGGGGTTCGCTTGGATGTATATAGTAAGTTTATTAACCATATTATATAAAAATACAAAGAGACATTGTAAAAGTGAAACTAATTAACTTAGAGTTAATACTTAAAGATAAAGTTAATATAAGTACCCAAACCTGTCTAAATTCTATTGGATGAGTTTTTTTCGACCTATCCCTACCTCATCCTTTGAATATTCAACTTTGGAGCCTTTGGAAACCGAATATGAATTTATTATAAATTAATATTTCTAGCTTTTCCAAAGGTGCCCCTCACCCCTCTTATAAAAGGGCACTCCTCCTTCTCTTTTCCTCACACCTCTAAAGCCACTTGGCTCGTCCAAACTCTGCCCAACTAAGCTCCCCACATCCCTATCCTCCTCCTTGAAGCTTCCCCTTAGGCAGAAAGCATTTCAAGAAGTCCTTTGGTTCCAACCAAAGTGAGTTACCTAAATTAAAGGTAACAATTTCTCTTAAAGTATTTTCATTTATTTTGCTTCTCCAACCCCAAAAATCTTTTTATTTCCTTTCTTTTGTAACAACACCAGTATCCTCAATATACTAGGATGTTGTTATAATAAGGATTCAAACTACACATACACACAACTCCATCTAATGGATGATGAACATAATGTTTCTGTGGATGGCAAACTAACGCCTCACGAAACGATGATTGTTCAAATACATCTTACCACCTCTCATGGTGGCCATTATGATGGCACTGTAATTAAATATGATATTAATGATATATATTTTATATATAAGCTTCTGTAATTCCATTTTAATTCATTCCATTATTCGTTTCATGTTGTATATACATACGATAATTTCATTTGAGGAAGTGCGGACTACCGCCCCCTTAAAATGATATGACTCGTTCATACCACACATGAAACGTATAAAGGATGGTGTTAATGAACTTAAGTAACATATATATAATATTATATTATACTGGAATAGTAATATACCTATGTATCATTTGGATTTGATTCTTTTAAAATAAAAATTAAATGGAAGTAGCGTTCGTGCGTACGTACGGACTACCGTCTCCACGAACGCGATAAGATTCGTTCTCCATCATATCCATTCAAGTATTATTCTCATTTTATGGTTAAAAATAATGTTAATATCATTCTTATTATGAATAAGATATAATCTATCCATTACAAACATGTCTTACGTAACCAAACATTTAAGAAGAACGAATCGATTATCACCCGAAACGACGATAATACTAAGATATTATTAATAAAGCAATGTTAAAAGATCATATATGATATCATATTAATGTATATGATTCTTGTACAATTTAATAACAATTATTTCACCATTATACAGGAGGTTAACCTACCCCAACCAAGGAAAAGTTCAAGGTAAGGGTTATTTCACAATCTCTTCATTATCCGAGGTTGTTTATACGTAATAATCTACTGGGATATCTTTATCATCCACATCCATGTTTCTTAAAAATGTATTTTAAAACATTTTTACTATTTAATAAAATATGAGTTAAAGTCATTTATACCCTTTTTGACTTTTATAAGTGGTTTATAAATGAATCTTTCCGTCATTTTCAAAACAAGGTCCTTTTTAACCTTTTCGACAGAATTGAGGTAAGAATGTTTTTTTAACTTAATCGGCGGGTGCGGTTATTTTACGCCGTTATAAAATCTTCAAAGCTTTCCTTACAAGCTTATAAGAATATCTTCAAAGAAAATGTTTTATTTTATATGGATCTTAAATGATTTCAAAATAAAAGGAGATATTTCTTTAAAAAGAATTTTGATTTCATCTATGTCAACATCCTTTGATGGATTATAAGATTATTTGAAGTTGATTTATTATGATACAAAACTTCTATATTGTATTGAAGGTTTTGTGATATGTTTGTCTATGGATGTGCTATTTTTATACCATTCATAGTTTATGGTGAAATTATTGACATTTCGTATGCTAGTTTTAATACGAATGTTTATGTTATGTTTAAACCTTTTCATATGGGAATGCATTGGACTTAATAAGTGATGGGTGGAGCCCGCTATAGCTCCTCGATGAATCGGTAGGTCTCATGAGACAAACTAGTGTCTTGGCACAAGGCCTTGACAAAATCTTATTTGTAGTCTTGGCACGAGGCCTTGGCTATGTGGTTATGATAGTCTGGAATTATGCATTCCAACATTATGAAAGTGGTTAGTGATTTTTGCATGTGATTATTAGATTAGTAGAATATCCATGTGAATGAGTAAATGGCATTATTTCATTTTACTTTTGCCATATTATGTTGATGTTCAAGTTTAAAAGGCTTTTTTTTAGTTATACATTTCCTTAAATGTTTATTCTTATTTATGAATGTTTCTGCTATATTGTTATCCTTACTGGGCATTTGAGCTCACCCCTTTTCTATGTTTTATTTTTCCCAGGAAGTGAAGAAGTAAATTATGAATGACCTGCAGGGATTTTATGAGGGGATAATAGTGTGGTATATTGAGACATTATGTTGTTGTAGTAGTTTTTCATTTTATAATGTAATGTAAAACTTATGAATATATCTGGCATTTCCAAGGCTACTAAACCAATCGGTCTTTCGAGAATTGATCTTTCTATGATCATGCCAATGTTATGTAATAATGCACCGACTCTAGGCAACTAGGGTCGGGGCCTTACAAGTTCAGATGGAGGAACGGATTCAAAAAAATCTTAGGATGTGAATTTTTACATATTGTGTATTGATCGGGTTTTTAACCTAAAGGAAAAACCAATACACATCATAAAATTTTTCTGGCTCGACCAATTTACATCATGTATAGAATAAACCCCTTATTTAGAAAACATGTCTTGTATCTAGTATGCATCATGAAATTATCATAAAACGTGGCTCTAAGCCCTGGTACATTACCTCCAAATAGAAAATGACCCACTCTCAGGAACAAATTGCATATTTTACCTCAAATAGAACTAAAAAAAGTGTTTGAATGAAAATTAAAGGATCCATACATGATATGAAAAATTGGGTTCTTACAGTCTCCCACCATAAAATAAAATTTCTTTGAATTTCCCTTATAAGGACCGTATCACATCATTTCAGAAAAACACTATCTAATAAGAACGTACATCAGCCTCTCTCTCCAAAATATCATCCTATACACAACTGTGCTACCATTGCACCTATACTAAAGAAAATGTACCACCTAAAAGATCCTTTACGATATGATCAACAATTTGAATGGGAAACTCCTCAAAGTTAAAATTGGAATCGAATTCAACATCCTTAAGATCAAAATTATGAGATGGGTCATCATGGTAACAATAATGTTGAGAAATGTAGAAGAGGTTGTGCATGACATGGTATGTCTAAGGTAACAAAAAGGGATAGGGTACTATCCTAAATCTATCGAAGATCTAAAAAGGACCAACAAAATCATGTGAGAACATCCCTTACATTCCTATCTGCCTATTCCCAAGTCTGGGTGATACCCACAATTAAACATGTTTACCAACCTCAAAATCCATAGTTCGACGATGATGATCGACATATGATTTCTAGCTAGAATGAGAAATAAACATAAACTTTTTCATCAATTACACCTACACCTATGCCTACTGAACAAGATCAGGACCTAGTAGCACTAGATCCCCCGCCTCTAATTATCCAAGAGGTATACAACATGGAATACAATATAAGAACTCATATGGAGCCATCTGAATCAATGCCTAAAATATTTTATTGTATAAAAACTTGATAAGGGGCATATATTTCACCCATGAATCCCCAAAGTCAAAGATTCATACTATGATAATTTCCTCTAACACTTGTATAGTTCGTTCCCACTATCCATAAGTCTAAGGGTGAAAAAATGATCTCAAAACAACCTATGTACCCATAGCCTTCTCTAACAATTTCGAGAACCTCAATGTGAAACAAGAAACCCTATCTAAAATGATAGTATGAGGGACTCTATATAGGTGTATAATATCATGAACATAAAATCTTCTCATCTCATAAATTTTTTAATTTCCCTTATAGGAAGGAAGTGGCAAACCTTCGTCAGCCGATCAATGACTTCCCAAACCACATCACTATCTTGAGATGACCACAATACGCTAGTCACAAAATACATCATGATAACATCCCACTTACATTTCGGGACTGATAATGGATATAACAAGCTAATAGACTACTGGTGTTCTTCTTTTACAAACTGAAAGGTGGGACACCCAATGATAAAACCCATGTTTTGACATTTCATTCCAAGACACCAGTACTGAATGAACATATCATGATACATCTTTGAGATGCCTGGATTCACTACCCACTAAGAATCATGAGATTCTTATTTAATATAATCTCACATTTCTGTAGGAAATTAGATATTTCCATGTACTTTAAAGATGTCATCTCCATCGTTATACCAATCTGGAGGTGGGTTCTCACCTTAAATACTCTCTCATAGGAACAAACCATTAGGGTCTGAAAAGTTCCTTCTCTTTACCCAATCATGGAGAGAAGAGGTAACCACCAAGGCTATAAGAAAATTCCACCCATGTCTCTATTGAAACATTATATGAAACTCATGAAAATAAATCCATAAACTTCCATTCATCATTGGCTTCCTAAATTTATTTTACTTATGTTTTCTGACTCAGCACATCATCTATCACATTACCCTTTACATGATTATAGGGAAGCTCAAATTTTAAGGACTGATGGTATTTTAACCATTTTTTCTATATGAGATTCAATTAATGATGTGTAAATATATATTTTAGGATCGTTTGTTTTGTGTAGACCACATAGTGCTCACCCATAAGACTCTATCTCTGGTAGCGCAAGTCATGAATAACCACAACTAGATCGAGATCTTGTGTCGGGTAATTTCACTTGTGAGGTCCCATATAGTGAGACTTGTTTGTAATGACTCTATCCTCATACATTAGTACTATACCCAGTCTAATTCTTGATGCCTCAATGAACACTATATAGACTCTAATAGGATCTAGAAGAGTCAGGAAAATTCCAAAGTTTCCTTCCTTTTAGCTCCTGAATGGACATGTCACTTGCTTTAGATCGCAAGAACATTATACCCATCTTATTCAGACTGGTAAGAGGTGCCTCAAGGTGTAAAAATTATTATAAATAACATCTATAATATCAATCCATCCCAAATAAAATCCATATATCAAACAAATTATTGGAATTCTCAAAGGAATCAATAGCACACACATTTTCTGGTTCAACTGATACGTCTTATTGCAAGATAATATGAGCCAATAAGTAAACCTTGTAAATATATTAGTGGAACGTTGAAAGCATAGAATATAATCGATGCTCTCTTAGTGTCATAAATATGATCTCATGATTTTAGTAATTGGTGGTTTGAGTATTAGAATACACCAAGCTTTCATCCATAGAAACTAAGATAAAGGAATCCAATTAGGGATGGAAAACCCTATTCATCAAGGCCATTAAAATAGTGGGAATATTTATGAGACTAAATGATAAAACTAGATACTCATATAAACTATACCAACTTAGAAAATCTATAAATTTTATATATGATGGTCTGACTCTCACATAATGATATCATGATATGAGGTCAATCTACGAGAACAATATTGAACCTATTAGCTATTCAAAGAGATAATATATTTGAGCAAATGGATACCGGTTATTCACTATAATCGGGTTCAAGTACCAATAACACACACATAGCCTATATTTTACGTCATATTTCTTACTAAAAATAACTGGTGAACCCCAACAAAAATTACCGAGTAAGATAAAACCCATAGATTCTAAATCCTCCAACTGTCTCTTCGACTCTTGGAGTTTAGTAGGGGTCATTCTATATAGAGTAATAGATATTATTTCTACTCCTATAAAAATATTGACTCAAAACTGTACCTCTCTTTCTAGAGGTATTATAGATAATTTATCTTGGAAAAAATCACTAAAATGATCCACCACCAGAGGAAAATCTATCATTTGAACTATCCGATCATCCAAGAAAATGATAGAAATCTAGGAAATCACTCCTCTCAACCCACAATGATATGGTCCAGTTCTATTTTCCTAGATATCCCACTCACCCTTGTAAAGATAACTATCACCCTTTGGTGATGTAAATAATATTCTATTGTGAAATAAGATAATATAGGAATTATATGCTATCAACCATTCCATCGTGATAATGACATCAAATCCCATCATATTGAGGATAAATAGGTCCCATAAGAAATGATAAGTTCCAAACTCAAGAGGATATCCCTTTAATTGTTGTATAACCTCTGACTACATGCCCAATGATTTTTCTAGGGTCATCACCCCAAAAAAGTATATAAATTCAAGCTTAATACATTCCATAATCGATACAGAGGTAAAGGAGTTTGTTGCACCTGTATTAAATGATGAAGATATGATCGTAGAGGATACTATAATAATACCTCATATTTTCAAAAGTCTGACACTCTTTTTCTCTGGTATCAACTATAATGTGCAAAACTATCCTAATCCGTGGCCCTGAAATATAGCTTTACTATACTAATAAGGTCTTATCTTCTGGTGCTATTAATTAGAATTATAGCTTTCACATCCATGATCTCCTCATCATCTTGTTCAGATATTACTCCTCCTGCTTCCCACCTAATACAGAGTCACTGATCCTACCCTTGAAGGTGGGGATGATCTGGGTCCTCTTTCGTAAGAAATGGGTGGAAAGGTTCTAAAAAACATCTAAAGATGGACCATATGGATGCAATAAAGACACACTAGTGGGTTTCTATCACATTGAGGATTTAAAAGTCCCTTCCATTGACATTGATGGAATACAAAAAATCTACCGGTGTGGATATTCTAGATGCCACTACTCTGAAGAGAAACGTCAAGAATAAACTTCTTACTACTAGAAGAACTACTACCCTACACCATAAATGAACCTTTGTTCCCTACACTATCACCTTCCCTCAGGTTGTGCAGAGTGGTAAGATCTTGATTCATGTTCTCAAAATTGTAGATTGGTGGAATATATTCATGTGAGTATGGAAGGAATAATTGGTCCCATACTTGAACCCTCTTTCTCATGTCATCTCATCACCAATGATAAGCGGTGAAAATCATTTCAATTTGATGAAGTGTGTTTAATTTTCTATTAAGGGAATAAAACATTTCTCTAGGATCATGAAATTCTGGACTCAGTCAGATCTCAACATCTAAGGGAAAAATTATTCATAGAAGGGCATTTGAAATTCCACATAGACCATACCTTGATGATGACTAGCTTTGGTAATTACACCCCACCCATGCTTAGATGAATCACATTGAAAGTATGTGGTGAGATTGAACCTACTATCTAGATGCATCTTAAGATGATGAAATATAGATAAAATGGATTCTAGTCATGGATTATTCGTATGAGGATCGCAATACCCAAAGAATATGGGATTATTCTACTTCTGGAACTCATGAGTAAGATCGTATGTCATAGGTGTAGGTCATGGAACACCCTTCATATACTGCATCAAGCATAAAAAAATCTCTCAATGTTCAGTGTTAGTTCTCAGTTTGAGAATAATAGGAGGTGTCGTAGGTCGAACTACTGGAGGTAACCCCGGTGGCTCTAGGAGAACCACCTCTGGATCTTGATCATTGCCACCCTCCAAGCACACGACATGAGGATTTCATGGGGGAATAATTATAAAATATTAAGAAAATGCATTATAAAAACAATAGAAAGAAGATAGGATCACTAACATAAGTGAAACAAAATGTAAATAGCTAACTTCCCATTAAACATCCTCAAATAATCACTAAAAAGTCAAGGGTATTAGAAATTGTTTATGTTTTTATTTATAGGGTTTTTGGTTTATGGATGTTGAATTACAATTAAAAGAGGGGAAATCTATTTAACTTTCCCATGTAATCTTCATTTACTAGTAATAATTTCATTTATAAGTCATGTTTTATATATTATGTACATAAATTATATTATATAAAATATATAGCTCAAATAAATGGATTTTAATTCTCATATTATAATGGCCTATACACTTAATAAATTTAAATTGACACACATTTAATTACAACTATCCCGATTAAATCTTGTCTTAGAATGTAATATGTATGATAAAATGGATTATTTTTGATTAATTAACATTTATAATTTATAATGTCCCATATATAATATAAGTCTAATATGGTAGTCATGTAATAATTTATAAGGACTAGCACATTTAACTAGGTGTACATAGCTTATATGGATCAAAATTGGATATTTAATATTCCACCATCAATATATATGGTAAAACACCATTTAGGTTGATGCTTACATTTTAAACCATAAATTCTCCTTTCCTACCTAATATATTAGTAGTAGAATCATTCATATAACAACCACGTCTCATAAAAAAATCATAGGCAACACAAGCAATGCATGAAAAAAATAAACCTATATGACATGTAATATGCATGGAATGTGCATCTTAGTTCCTATAATGATTTATGTAACTATTATCCTTCCGAAACTAGTCCATGGTATAATTTAAATAAATCATAAAAAATACCACAATTCATGTGCACACCCAATGGTAAAAATATAGAATCTGTAATTGGTAGAAATGTAATAAAATTATTTCTCATCCCCATGAAACTTGGTGTTTATCCCAAAAATGGGTTAAAAACTCCTAATAATGGATTATAACCATGTTCCAACATGTTCCTGATCTCATTTATACCATCTAAAATTAGTAGCGTAAGAGATGAAAAATATCTCTGATATGACTTTGTGATGTCTCAGACACAGTTCAATCCTGAGTAACCAAAATCGATTGGCCACATGGCCACCGAAATGACTCCCAGTATTCCAGAGGCTTTTGAATATTAGTTAGAGGCCTAGGATGTGTCCATGGGAATACTATTCCATCATGTTAGAGTGGAGCGTAGTGGCAATATAAAGGAAAAATTAGAAAGATCATAATAGTAAATAACAAAGAAGTGGAAATAAGTATAACATCCATTAAATAAGTAATCAAAAATATATATAATCTGTATCATATAAAAAAGTTCATTTCATGACTCTACAAAAGGGGATTCATGTATACCTGGCAACATGTAGACAGTACAATACATGATATATTAAATAATTAAAATGAAAAAAATGTATCCCAAACATGTCGAGAACCGACTCAATCATCTACAATCCAGATCCTATAATAAAAAGAGAATTAATATTTTAAAAAAGGGAAACTTCGATTTTTCAAAAACTATGATCATATAATATGTCCAGGTACAAATGGAGGTCTGGAAAGGGTGTGAGATAAATCTTAGTATGCCACCACTAGCGGTGTCAATAAAAATCTTGTTTGTGAATATAAACTGTAGTAGTGTACATGTATATACATGTAAAGAAGTGAAAAAATAAAAACCCATAACTGGTTTAGCCTTATCTGAAAATGTATATAAACATGTGATCATTTTATTAATTAAGATTCAATATATAATAATGGGTTCACATATAAATGGTATCAACATTACAATAAAAATAAATAATGATAATAGGGGATCTAAGGAGTAACCAAGACATCATTGACCGTAATGGTCGATCCATCTCATAGTGGTAACTCCAGAAATATAGATATAAGGGGAATGCGTATAATCCAAGGGGTACAACCAAGGAATTCCACTATAAAATATTATAACTGAGTCCATGGAACCCATCCATAGTAATCCAGTGATAAGCATGACTGGGCCCAATGTGGTGAATCCATGGCATCGCATATCGAAAGACATCAAGATGAATCCAATGAGTGTATCAACATAATAATAATATATAGAAAATTGTCAGATGAATCATCGGTACAATACAGATTAATTTACATAATAAGACAATGGTCGGATTCGGTGGTGGGTATCTCCCACATAAATTGGCCCAATGAATTGGAATGAAATCCTCTAAGAGATCAATGAATTCCATGAATATCCATTGGTGGGATAAAATATAACAATTTCTATAAATATGAAAATGTTACTTATGAAATAGTCACCATATACTCATTTTATTCATATACATATGGAATCATAGTCCATGTAATACTCATTCCAGTTACAAATTATTTAGGTTACTTCCAATACATTTCATCATAAGTGATAAGGTAAATAAGGACCTGAAACCAATTTTCAATTAAATTAATTTTTTTAATTCCAAGTAATATATATATATATATATATATATATTCTTTCTATAATATTCATTTAATATTTATTAATAAGGAAGAAATACTTACATTATCAATGGTTAAGTCAAACATACCAGATCAGAGTTGCAAATAATCTCAATATTGGTCACCATTGGAATAAATATAGAACAAACCATAATGGGTGGTCCTTGTTGATGTATAAACCTCCAACTATGTCAAAGAGGTGTCACTATGTCTATAATTTTCAATTTAATCAGTTGAATTTAATGTATATGTATTTAGGGAGAAATGAATGGTGAAAATAGCATGCGCACATTGGAAAAAATTTATAAAAGGAGAGACACTGAGGGATAATTCATAGAACAACTACCTTATACATGTAGTAGATTCCTAATTCAGTATCATCCCTTAATTTTTCCTACATTAGAATAAATTGGAAGAAAATATAAATTACCTAAAATAGGTCATATGAGATCACACCAAATTAGCATCATCGATAGGAAGAACAATTGAGAAAGGAACCAAATGAGTAAAGAGATTACCATTGGATATCCAACACAGCCGATGAAAATTAAATCGGAGTTTGGATGGAGGAATGAATTAAAATTGACGATTAGGCTATGGAAAGAGCTTCATGTGAAAGAGGATCTATTCTTGAGAAAAATTAAATGAGTGAAGACAAAAAAATATAATGGATTTTTCTCTTAAACAACTCATAGCATTTACACAATGTGTAACTTTTTACACGTTGTGTAATGCTCATGTTTTTTCATGTATAAAAAATCAATACATGGCATGAACATAGTCCGGACCAACCAATTCCCATAATGTATTGAATACACATCTTGAATTGAATACACAATATGTATTTATAATGTTCTATAATTGGCCTATGTCTATGCTCTAGCCCCTGCTACTTTCCACCCTAATACAAAACGACTTACCCTCAAGCATGGTTTCCAGATTTAATCTCAAAGATAAAAAATGGTTTGATAACAAATTAAAGGATCCATACCTAATATAGAAAACCTAGTTCTAACATGGTTAATCCTTTATAGATCTATTGTGAGAACTACTCCCAAAGGATGAACCTCATATTGGTTGTGGTTAAGTAGGTCTGTTTATAAATGTATGCGTGATATAACATATCTTCTAGATCTTGTTTGTTATGGATTACGGTTATGAAATATGAGAATTGTTGTTAGGTCCTCTATTTTTGTCTCTGATTTCCTTCTGGTGTTGGTGAATCCTGTTGTGGGTAGTGTTTCACCCTAGATTTGGTCGGTGTCTTGGTTTATAGCATACATTAGATGAGCTTCATTTCTCACATTTTATACATTTTCTTTATAAATTAATTATCATGATTGATTTGTACATGTAAATAGATTTTTTTGGTATAAGTTTTTTTACCTTGGTTTTGAGTAAGGGAAAAAGTGCATTTTCAAGGCATTGTAAATGGTTCATAAAATGGGGTTTCAAAGAATGTTTTGGTGTAATAAAGGGTTGTGTAATTGTTTGTGAAATGTGAAACCCTTCGAAATTATTTGAGAAATTCAGAACATGGAAAGCCTTTGGTACTTCTGAGAAAGGTATAGCTTAGGTCCAACATCAATTTTATTTTCTGTAGTTTCACTCATGGGGTGTTACTTCAATCCCTAGGATTTATGTTCTAGGGTATTGATGATGAAATTATTAGGGGGTTCACTCATGAGATGTTCCTATTCTACTTAGGCCTATGTTATAAGGACTTGGGTGAGCACTGGTCGTTGATTGTTGTATGTTCAGTCTACTATCATGACCTTTTATTATAATTTCCCTAATAAGAATTGTACATATATTGTACTATTTTGTATTTGATATATATGATTTGGATTTTGATAAATTGTTATGGAAATTTATGATTTGAAATTGTTTTACATTTCTTGTTTTAGAACTGTGGGGAAAAGTGGAATATTTACTATGCTTTGATATAAAACCAATTTTTTACTTACCGTTCAATTTTATACATTAATTGTTCATACAAGGAATTTTTGTATAGAGACTTGATATGGAACACCTTGGTGGGATCCTACTGATCCTGTTTATCTCACATCATACACACCCCATTGAAATTTTTATACCTAGTTATGTCGTTTTTTGTAAGGAAAGGAATGTCAATGTAGTGATGTGGTGAGGTTTTTTTAGAAGGCATTGGGTGGCTAGTGGTGAGATGAGGGGGTATTTCAAATATATCATAGGATAATTTGTCTCCTATTTTTGTAGTCCTTTAGTTTCAGTTGGATCTATGTAATTTCATTTTTATCTAGTATTCATGTTGTATCTCTAACACTGTTTTCATTTAGTTTTGGTAAAAAATTCATCCAGTTTTTCTTTTGATGTAAATTTTTCTATGTATATATGTTATGTATCTTGATCAAGTTCTAAGAAATTATTCCCTATGGTTGTTTTTTGATTCTCAGGTGGTAGTATCATGCTCATATGGATCATAAACACCCTTTAGGTATGTGGTTGATTGGTTCAAGTGCCATTTTATTAGTATATTCTAGCAGATTTCATTACAATTAGTATAAAATGTTAGTTTTTTCTCAAGAGTTCTTATATTGGGATGTTTGGTAGAATAGATATGGGATTTTCAAATTTTGGTAGGTAGGTTGCAGTGAGTTCTTGGCCAAATATTATCATGAAAAGACTCATGTTACCATGGAATACTGGGATATGTGTCTTATATTTGGAGTTTGTGATCTTAATATTAGTTTTTTATTATGGTTTTTTTTGGTTTGAACTATTATTATCCTAATTTATGATCATTTCTTCAATTTTTGGTGTGTAGTGATATGCCTCTGAGATGTATCCCAAGGGTTTCATAGGTAGGTGTAGTGGATTCTCTCCTAGGGAATCTAGCATTGGATGATAATATTATAGAGGATATCATGCGTGTTGTTTTTTCCATAGAAAAAATGTACTATAATTATAGAACAAAGATATTGAGGTATAACTAGGAGTTAGATAAGAGAGGGATTGATATCAATATCTCATATGTGATAAAACCCCATCATTTAAGGGTAAAAATGAGTCTCAACGGTCAGAGTGCTGGATGGATAATATTGATTAGATCTCAGATTTCAGGGACACACCAAAGACCATCAAGGTGAATTGCACCACATTCAGGCTCAAGGGTACTACCAACTGATGGTGGGATTCTCTATTACAAGTTGATAGAGACATGGTCTTAAATATTAATGGTTCCAAATCCATTTTATTTTATTAGTTTTCATAGAGTTTTTTATGATGGAATATAATTTGGAGTTTCTCTCTTTATAGTAGGGAGATCATTTAGTGTCAAACTACACTAATCGGTTTGTGGAGCTTGTTCATTTTTATCTAAAGATGGAAAATAATGATTAATTGAAAGCCCATAAGTACCTTCATGGTTTGTCACTGGATATCTGATCACATGTGTTTATACTAAGTCTTTTTACCTATGTTTAGATAGTAAAGTTATATATAATGTAAAAAAATGGACATGATAGGAATTATTGTTTATTCTTCACCTTCTCTTCAACACAGTGCTAACCTCAGTGTTGTGCATGGGAAGAAGAGGAAGTGACATGATCATCACATGGTTAGTGGAGGTGTTTATTATTAGTGAGATTAATTTAAACCATTATCAGTTTCAATTAGTGTTCCCTAGACTTGAAATAAGTGCAGAAAGTTTGGGAACACGTGACATTCTTGTCCTTACCCTACGAAGAATTGAAATTGGTAAGGATTTTATGACTCTATATAATGGTTCTACAGGGATATGTCTATTACTGAATATATTTTGGTATTTTCATCTCTAATGTCTATTATCATGTAATAAAAATATTCAAAAATTATAGGGTTCTATTCATAGGCCTCATGAGTGAATGAACTTCATGTATTAGATTAGTCTCCCACAGAAGTATTCTTAGGTCCGATGATAGTGAGAGGTACCATCTTGGTTGCATATTCTCTAGTGATTTCTCTATTTGATACAACTACCTCCCACTCATTTATATATTCATATTTTATTTATGTGTTGAAACTTACAATATGTTTCATGTCCTTTTTATGATGTTAGTGATGCCCATTGGGAAGCAACGAGTGAAATGGTATCAATGTCCTTCATGTTATCAATCAATAATTGATGTGAAGATAGTCTGGTATTTCTTCATTATCAATCTAGATTTTTATTTTAAATATTAATGAGATGGATTGTATTATTTCTCATCATTTCGAGATTTATTATTATCATCACCATGTCACATTCCATATTGTTGATGGGTTCAATCTGGTGTTTCGGGGAGGGGATTTGAGGTTTGGTTGTGTAGGACCATCCCACTCAGAGATCAGGGGTTTAATTTAGGCTATTGAGATTGATCTTAATGTGATTTCATCTCTTATTGATATTCCCATGTTTGTTATGTAATTTCCAAATGTTTTCCTAGAAGAATTATTGGGTCTTCATCTATAGAGAGAGGTGGATATTCTAATTGATCTGGTGTCAGGTACTTAGCTGATTTATATACCATCTTATTTTGTGGAACCTTATAAGATTAAAGAGTTCAAGATTTATTTGGATGATATGATGGAGAAGGGTTTCTAACCATATTGTTTCATTATGGGTAGCCCCAGTTCCATTTTCCAAGAATATTTATGGTTCACTTCATTTGTGTGTGGGCTATATAAATTTTAACCGGTTGAAAATTAATAATAAGTACAAATTTCTCTATGTAGATCACTTGTTTGACTAGTTAAAGGGGGTGAAGTGGTTTTCAAAGATCGATATATAGTCAAGATATCATTAGTTTAGATTATGAGAGTCTGATGTACTGATGATTATTTTTAGGTGTAGTATGACCATTATAAATACATTGTGATTCCTTTTATTATGTTAAATACCCCTTTATTTTTTACGGATTTATGAACCAGATATTCCAATAGTATATCAACACAATTTTTATAGAGTTTTTGAATGATATTATGGTTTATTCAAGATCCATGCATGATCAAGAGCACTATCTGAGTTTGGATTTGGAAATCCTGAGGAGTCACCAACTGTATGGGAATATTTAGAAATGAAATTTATAGATCTAATAAGTGAAATTCTTATAGAATTTTGTTTATGAGAATAGGTTATCAATCGATCATGCGAATGTTAACAATATATTTTTATGGGAGGGGCCACAAATAATCTTTGAAATTGAGAGTTTATTGAGTATTATTGGATACTATCAGTGGGGTTTCAAGGACTTCTCAATGTTGGCATCACCGTTGACTTCTCTTACTATGAAATGTGAGAAATTCATATGGGATACTAAGTGTGAGACCATTTTTTAGGGGTTGTGATGACTTCTGACATAAAAAACTATTTTGATATTACCTTATCTTGGGTAGGAGTATATGGTGTATTGTGATACTTCTGGTTGTATTTTGGGTTTCATGCCTATATAGGATGATCATGTTGTGGCCTATGGATATTATTAGTTAGAAAGAATGAGAAAAATTATCCCACTCATGATTTAGAGAATTCTATAGTTATGTATGCGCTTAAGTGTTGGAATAATTATCTTTTGGGGATAGGTTTACAATTTTTTTTTGAAACTAAGAGACTATGTTATATTGTTGATGCGAAAGTCACCCTTTGTCGATATAAATCAACATTGGCTTGATAAGAAACTAGCCAGTCCATCCCAAGTATGACATCAAACCCGGTCATCTTGAGGAAAAAAAGATCCCATTTGAAGTGAAACCCACCTATCTCAAGTAGGTACTGCCTACACTAGTATAAAATCTCCAACCCAATCCACAACATAGTATCCAAGGTCATAAGGCCATAAAAAATCTGAACCACAAGGCCAAGGAATTTCACAACATGTAAAAATATGAAACTATAAGATGAACCACAATCAAAAATAGAATATACAGACATATATGTTGTAACACCCTGACCCTAGTTACCCCGAGTCAACGCATTACTACATACCATTGGCATGATCACAAGGAAATGATGTCACGAATGACCAATCAATTTAGTATTATTGAAATAAAGATTCATACATAAGATCAACATTACAACCTGAAAAGAAATACAACACAAATTTATTCCGTTAGAAACATACAAGCCTCCTAGATTATTCCTGAAATTCACTCATAACTAACCTATTCATATCCTGGGAAAATGAAACACAAGAAAGGGGTGATCTCAAATGATCAGTATGGGTAAGAAATACAGCGGAAGATAACATAAATATTAACCAGGGTGAATAATTGAAACCACATGCCTTTACCAATAATAAAAATGATTACATTTATGGAAGGAATATGATCTGAGTAAATAATGCCATAATAAAACATAATTATGGGTATTCTACTAGATAAATGACCACATGAACCATCAATATTATTTTCATAATGAGGGAATGTATAATGCTGGATATTCTGAAACATTTTTTCAAGGCCTCAGCCAAGACGTCTAAAAATGATTAAGGCCTCAGACGAAATCACATATCAAATTGGGAAAGGCCTCAGCCAATTCCATGTCTAGTTGTCTCATGATACCTACCAATGCATCTAGGAGCTATAGCGTACTCCACCCGTCACTTACTAAGTCCAATACATTCCTTATATGAAAAGTTTGAAATATAACATAATCATTCGTATTAAAACTAGCACACAAAATTTCAATACATTAACCATAAAAGATGAATGGTATAAAAATAGCACATCCATATTCAAACATATCTCAAAACCTTCAATACAATATGGAGGTTTGGTATCATAATAAATCAGCTTCAAATAAACATGGAATCAATCAAAGGATGTTGACATAGATCAAATCAAACCGTTTTTAGAGAAATGTCTCTTTCTATTTTGAAATCATTTAAGAGTCACATAATTATAATGAAAACATTTATTTTGAAAATATTCTTATATGATTGTATGTGAAGCTTCGACGATGTTAAAATGGCGGAAAATAGCTGCACCCGCAGTATAAGTTAAAAAACATTCTTACCTTAATTTTGTCGAAATGGTTATAAAGTACCATGTTTGGAAAACGATGGAATGATTCCTTTCAAAACATATAAGGTCAAAAAATGGTATAAAATATTTTACCCATTGTCTAGTAAAATAGTTTTTGAATAGATTTTTAAGAAACATGGATTTGGATGATAAATAGGTCCTAGTAGATACATTTGTAAAAAACCTTGGATAATAAAGAGATTGTATAATTAACCCTCACCTTGTACTTTTACCTGGTATAGGGTAGGTAAACCTCCTATATAATGGTGAAATAATTGTTATTAAAATTTTCAAGAGTCATATACATTAATATGATATCAAATATGATCTTTTAATATTTCTTTGTTAATAATATCTTAGTGTTATCATCGTTTCGGGTGTTAACAGATTCATTTTAAATTATATTCATTGTTATATGAGTAATTTTTTTTGGATGGGATGTATATTATTCATATCTAGAATGATATTAAGTCTTTAAAAAAAATAATCATAAAATTAAAATTTGTTTTGAATAGATACGATTGGGAATGAATCTCATCGTGTTCATGGAGATGGACATCGGTACATATGCATGAGCGACAATTTCATTATTTTGATAATAAAATAAAATATAATTAGATGTTATATCATATATAAATAATTATTATCATGTTATATTTATTATTTACATCAATTAAACATCATTATTATATCCATCCAAACAACAATGAATTGGATAACAATTTCACCACGACGTGGAGACGGTAACCCATACGTACACATGTATGGTGACATGTAATTCAATGTTTGGATAGAATAATGAATATTTTTGTACCATATTTATAATAACATCAATGAATTTAGAAGGTACTAGATTTATTATTTTATAATTGAAACAACAATGAAAGAGGAAGTGGATGAAGAAAGGAACTTGAAAGAGGTGATGAAATATTTACCTCTTCTTCGGGTTCTTCCTTTTGATTTGATAAAAAGGGATCCTTATGTTGGATTTATGGCTAAAGAAATTCCTCTCGGATGAAGGGATGAAATTTGAGATGGTTTTTGGGCAGGTTTTGGCCGAGAAAAATGGATTTGAAGGTGTTAATTAGATAGAAAGGGGAGTTCCCTTTTATAAAAGGGGTGAGGGGCACCTTAGGAAAATCTAGAAATATTATTTTATAATTAAATAATTTTCGTTTTATAATGGCCCAAAAATGGATTATTTAAAGGATAAGGTGGGTATGGGTCGAAAACCACTCAACCAATAGGTTTTATACTGGTTTGGGTCACTATATTAACATTATCTTATAGATTTAACTCTTAGTTAAATAGTTTGACATTTATCATGTCTCTTTGTATTTTTATATTATATGGTTATTAAACATACAATATAATTCCAAGTGAACCTAAAGTGGTTCATTAATTATACACCTATCATTATTTAAGTCTTTTAGCCAATCCTTGATTTTTTAGGAATAGAATATCAATTAATAATATAATATTTGTTTTTAAAAACTCTTTTATGTCAATTTTGAAACTATTTGGTATTTTGTTTTTGGTAAACTCATAAAAGAATTATTACTTTAAAAAAATTCATTTAATCAACTATAACATTTAACATTACCTAGAAGATTCGTGTATGGCACCAAAACTTTCAAATTATATTTATTTTAACATCTATATTACCATTTATTTGATTATTACATTAATAAGGAAAATACCATATCATCATTGTGTCATAAATAAATATATTTATTTTAAGTCAAAAAATTATAAATAAAATATCATGAGTTAGGAAATATTTTTATATTTATAGTCGAATAGATCAATTATATAACACTAATATAATTTATTTTTACTAAAAGATATTTTCTTTTGATATTTTTAACTCTACTTTAAATTATTTAATATATAATGTCATTATCACTTTTAAGTGGCTCCATGGGGTCCCAAAATCCACCAATGGATGCTCATGGTTGGACATGTATCATACAATAGGGTTAGGACATGTGTTAGAGTAATCTAATATTATTATAATATTATTTTTTAACCTTTTTTACTAGATTTTCCCCTTTAACCACGATTAATAAAATATTTATTCAATTAAATATTCCTAATTTCTAAAAATAAAAGTTACCTATTTATAAAATTCGGACCTCATGATTCCAAATAGGGAATACATTTTTCTAAATTCAAAACAAAGAAGTGGCAGAAATTAATTTAAAATTAATTCCCGTTGTCAAAACAAAAAGCGTGTTTTTAAGAAATAATAACTATCAAAAGATTGACACTTGCTTATGACCAGTTTAAATGTGAAAGTATGTCCAATGACCAACATTGGATGAAGTGGTAAAAATATAATCTAATTATACTTAAAAACCACTCAATAGTATAATTTACCACTATAAATTATTGGGATTTAAAAATATATTTTTAATTAAAATTTAGTATTTTTCACTATTCATCAAAACTGAATGTGTTCAGAAAAATAACAAAAATTCACCCTAAGATAATTTTGATATTTTGAACCCAAAAATGAAGTCCATTGTTAATGATAAAAATTATGAAATTTCAATAAGTGGGTATTACTATTCATAATGGCTATTTTGATTGGTCGTGATGTGTTACAATCTCGAAGTTGCGTACAACGCAAGCTATTTCATTATTCAAAGGGAAACGTACAACATAAGCTTGGGGTGTTACATATGCTACTAAGATAATACCAATCATAGTAATGGGGAAAATTAATAATAAAAAATTGTTTTTAAATCACCTCAAACCATATCTCATTGCACATCATCCGGGTTCAAAACACCCGACCAGTGCTTTGCTTCTTCCTAAAGCATATATGTTGTGATCTTAAATATTTTCTTTGGAGGTGTCTATAGATTATTGAAGATAAAAAAGGTAGTCTATATCAACATTTATGAATCATGTGGACCTTCATACTCTAAAAACATGGGCATATGCTACTGCTGGAACACATATGTCAGCTAGACCATAGATAAGGCAGGTTGTGGTACTCCCTGGATGATCTGTATGAATCGCATAAAACTCTCACAGACCAATGCCCTAACATCTATGTATATTAAAACCACTAGTTCATTAACTAGAAATAAATGAGAATATAAGGGTATCTCATAGTCCACCACCTTCAGAGTTTGGTTGTTTCCACCCTCCTGGCATACAACTGGAGTTCATTGTGGAGGCATGTCTCTACAATTCCAAATACACAACATATAAAAGATCAATAATGGGAAGATCAAATCTAAATGCAAAGTATAGGTCAGATAATTTCATTAAACATGTCACACCCCTCTTCCTTCTCCTAAATCTAGGACTAGTTAAAAATAAATATTCATAAACATCACTAGAGACACTACCTACTACCCACCCAAAATCCGGGTTAAGGTCCCATTCTCAAATTATCACATTTTAAATTTCCATTTCAATTTACATTTATGTCTCTTATTTATTCCACTTTTTTGAACAAAATGGTTCACCACTTCCAATTCATAATTTCCCAAATACCTTAAGAACTGAAATTTGGAACCCACTTAATTTATACCATAACACATTCTAGTCTATGTGACCAATGGTCCATGAATTAACATTCCATAGTTGACTCATTAGGGTGTTTCCTATAGCCTAAGTAGAAAAACACATTTATTTAATGATATTTTCTCTATGTACCAACTATTTCCCCCAATTTTCTGCACAAATCATATATCAAATCATAGATATATCACTCAAGGAACACATAAAATGCCTTGAAGTTAATCAATGTTTCCTATATGGAATGGAATAATTCATGACATATGAATAATAGAAGGTTCCTAAAACGTTTCATTATATTAATACCCTAATCTCATTAGGAAGCAATGAAATCCAAATCAAAATCTTATAAATGATAACATTACAATTCAAGTTCACCACCCAATGGTGGAATCAAATCAACTGCAATAGTTAAAATCTAGAAAACAACAATTTCAATCCATGATAATTTACCTTTTTCTTGTACGTGGGTTAGATACTACTAGAAACAAATCATTTAAAATTATAATACTTTCGTAATCTTCTATATATTTAAAAAATACAGTAAACCAAAAATTAAATGTTATGATACCACTTTGTAACATCCTGACCTGAATTTCATTAAACGGTGCCCTGAGTCGGTTGGTCACATGGCCTCAAGCATGCCTCCTCGAGTTCTAGAGAATGAAGTGTAGTAGTGAGGGACTAGGGTGTGTTTGTGGGGAGACTATTACCTCATTTTAGAGTTTAAGAATGTGGTAGAAAACATATCATTCAATAGAGGAAGTAGTAAATCAACAATATAAAGATACCATCCAAGACAGTAATGTATAAAAAATTCCAAAGGTAAAATCATATTCATATGATGATCATTTCATCTCTCTATAAATCAAGAAAATAGGTAACTATTCATTGAGTACAATACAAGTATCAAAATACCAAAAAGAAGAAAATAACATTACCAGATAACATTATGAACAAAGCTCAGTCTTATGCTTCTCCTAAATAATGAACAAGCCAACCATCATACAATGAGTGATTTCCTTGGTCCCTTCAATATCCATGAAGTCTGTTTGAGTATGAAACAACATCTCGAAGAGGGTGTGAAATAACACACAATAAGACACCAACAAGAGTTCCTATAACATGTCCAGTCTGTGTAAAAAAATATAAAGAAGTCTATAGTATACAATAGGAATAGTAGTATTGAAAGTAAAGTGAATAAAAAGGTACTTTATATCCAAAACAATCTCCCCAAAAATAATATTTATGATCCTTTAAATAAGGTAAGAACTAAAAAAAATAATCAAGTGAAAAAAAGTTCATCCAAACCATTGAACCATATACTCATACCTAGTCTACCTGTAATCGTGCCAAATATCCATCACATCCATGGTGTAAAATAATGTGTATAACATCAATCACAACCATTAAATATAACCAATTGTATAACATTTATCAACGCCTCACAATATAATCATAAGTTTCCATAATGGCCATGCAGTGTTATCAGAATTTTTTGACCATGAGGAGAAGAATCTAAGGTATATAAGACTAAGATGTCCACATTGATTCCCAATACCATCATAATGAAAACATTGTAAATAATTGGGTGGGGTTCATAGAGCATGTTAATTTACCATTTCCACTATGAACCCCTGAAATTCAGATCCAAGGGGTAGCAAGGCCCAATTAATCCTACGAAATCAAGGCCCAAGAAAGAAATATGTCCAAGGCATCCACTACTATAAATAAGATCCATGGGAGAAATATCCATGAAATCTAATGGAATAATTATCCAAGGCATACCGACCAAGGAATCCACTACCATTTTCATATAATCATCTCATTTTAATCACAAGATGTTTCACAATTTCGAATATTCTATGATTTAATAAACACATTCATAAATTCTCATATAAACCATTTAATCAAATAAACAACATGCCATCACATGAAAAATGAGGTATCACCTTATTCTAATAAACTAAATGAAAATGTAGTCGAAAATGGTTTCTTCTAACTAGGAAATCATAATCATACCCCATAAGTGGTATAACAAATGTAAAAATAAAGGGAACACCCCATGGGTGGCATAGGTTGGGGTTAACAGTCTCCAAAACAATCAATAGAACTTGGGGGAATCCTTAACAGGTACCAATTCATCCAATTCATCCATTTAATTAATTAAAGGGGAATCATTTGAAATTATGATGTGTGAAACAACCGTAACTATGCTTATAAAATAGTGAAGCTCAAGGGAATGGTATAGACCACATACTGAATATCCATAGTAGAGAATCATCCAATATTGATCTCTAATTCAGTCCAAATGAAGATAAAAATGACGATTGAATGAATAACCTACAAATAGGTAATATTATATTGAAACTAAATAACTCCATTAATACCAATAAAAATTAATAATGAGAAAAGGTGAATGAAGAACTCACCAGTGTGAATCCAATGAGATCGATAGTGTTTGATTCTATGTTCAAATGACGAAACAGTGGAATATTTTTTGGATTGGATTTCAAAAGAGCTCCAAAATTATTGATTTTACCCAATAGAGGACAAGAGAAATTAGATTTCGGTTTTAAAATATTATAATAAAAAATAGTAATTTCTACTCTTTTAAACAGGTCACACAGTTTTTCAACATTGTTTGAAAAACATGCACCAACCATAAGCCCTTCATTGTTTAAGGGGAACCTTTCATGGTTCATGATCACGGTTTCAATAACCACATGAAAAAAATTAGAGAAATTACTATATGAAAATGTCAGAAATTTTTTCATGGGCATGCGCTTGATGTTGTAGGGTTTCATCAAACCGTGTGGCATCCTACTTCTCACTATCAAGCACCACATAATTAATTATAACTATGTGGAATGGGTCACAAAGATTCTTATAACTGTGATGCCCAAATATTTTTATCCAAAAGTTGCGATTTGGGCTATAAAATTCCCTATACACCACTGAAACTCTTGTGATCTCAATAGGAACTCACATTAGGTCAAAAATAAAATGTCAAACCTAAAACATAAAGATCTGTAACTCATATAATACCAAGGAATTTATGATCATGTTCTTAAAATAATAAAGGATATTTCAATGAGTTATGATGAAATGAGTTCTCTTTGTGATTAATTCATTATTATATTCTCCAAAAATTATAAATTATGGGTGCACGCAAATAGTGTTGAGTGATCCCATTATAGCTTAAATTATGGATGCACCTAGATAGTGCTTTAATGCATTGGGTAATGATTATTTTCTCCTTAAAATTATATTGGATATTAGTTGTGTTATTATTAAAAATTTTAAGGGTTATATAAGAGATCAATGAGATGATGTTCCAAGACACCAATATGTTGTATCTATTCTATTTAGGGGCCTATAATGTTTCATTTGACCTAGACTAATATCACATGGAACATTATTATCCATTATTATGAATTTTTCATTTGTTAGTGACTTATTCCATATTTTCATGTTTGAAGATTCAGGTATTGATGGGTATGAATATTCATATATTATACTCATGCATTTTAATTATTTCATCATACCCATATTCTCTTCTTATGATCACTAATGAATTTCATTTTTTAATGCTTACATTTTCCCAACTGATCATTTGATTTCTCCCTTCTTACATTTCCTTTTACCCAGGAAATAAAGAAATATATTCAATGAATTATGTCTAGAAGGTATTTTGTATGGATTATAATGATGTCTTAATATGAAAAAGAAAAGTTGGTTTAAGGGGGAGAAATTATCTTTTAAAGTCGTGTGAATTATTTTATATATAAGTTTTTCCTAATTACCTAAAACTATAATCCTAAAAGGTCATCCAAAATTCAATTGATCTATTTTTTCCTTTTTATGTTGTAATATTTTTATGGAAAAAAAATTGGTCACAAATATCGGTATCTTAACTAGAAATGTAATGTTCATGATTTCAGCATAGCATCTAGGAGTGAAGGTCCTATGAGGTTATATATACCTAAAAAATTTGCATTATTTTTACATATAATGTGGATCAATGTAATATAATATCTGAATTTACTAATTGTGAATATAAATCTTGTTATCTTACGTGTAATGGAATGTTGGGTACTGTTCTCCCGCGAGCATAGAATGTAATGTCTGATCAATGTAAAGCAATATGAATTATTCTTTCATGTTGTTTCATTTTTCAAGTTATATGATTTTTTAGTTGAATGAAGTGTGTTTAATGTTAAATTTAGTGTAGTGAGTAGGTTTTAATGAATTCATATCTTATAGTAAAATATTCTTAGTAGAATAATACCATGCTAAAGGTTTGTATTCCGCTGAATCTTGTAACATATGGTAGATCAAATTCTGTTGAAAGAGAGTTAGATATTTTCATTTCTCCCAAAAGTGATATCAAATCTTGTGGATATTTTCTCACTCTCAATATTCTATATATACGAATTAAGTTACCATCACACTCTTTCCCTGATGTTATTTCATTTCTAGTGGGAGTGCACTGTTAATATAAGACATAATGTAAAAATAAGGAAATTTTCTAGTTGATAAGTTCAAAAACATAGATTTTGGGTTATAAAGAATATATATTGAATATTATATCAATAAAAAAAAACCTACAACCTTTATTGGTTGTTTCCAAATGGAAATTTAAAAAAAAATTTGAACAAGAATGGTTAAAAAATAATATTTTTAGTATGGTGAGGATATCATTGGCCCAAAACATGGAATTTAACATCTGGAGGATTAAAACTATAATAGATTTTATGGAATACCAATAGAATATATATGATAATCCTACACAACTTAATAATTTTTTACAGAGTAGTGTTTATTCAATCGATCATGAAATTCATATTGAAGACCAATCACACTAATGAGGGATGTTGTGAGAGTTGTATGCTTAAGAAGAAAAATATAGTGTCATTCAATTTGAGTGGCTGGAATACCAAGATACAAAAGATAGATATTTTTTACATAGTCCTATAGAGGTTTTATTTACTTCTTCACATTCATTTATGATGTTTTAATTATGGTTTGGGTCTATATCCGTAATCAAAAATCATATTTGTTTAGTGAATTGTTTTAGTATAAATCCATGGAGGAGATATTAAGTGATTGAAATTTGAAATTTCTATGATCAGATAATGAAGGTCAGAATAATGTTAGGAACATACAAGAATATTAATAAGATATTAGGATCATTCTAAAGAAGATAGTTCTTGGAACACTATAATAAAATGGTGTTGCAGGAGGGATGAACATGAACTTACCAGAGAAAGTGAAAACAATGAAATTTCACCTAGTGATACTTAATGCAATTTTAGTTAAAGAAGTGAAAAATATCTCATCCAATCAATATAAATAATTTATCAGTAGTTTCCCATATGATTTTATAAGATATATAGTCTAGTAAACTATTAGAAATTGGACACCTTATAATCCTTACTGGTTTTACATATACCCATGTTGATAAGGATAGAGAAAACCATGAGGAAAAATCCAAGGATTGATTCCATGTGGTTTATAATAATAATAAACTAAAATTTAATATATGGGATGATGAAAAATGACAATTAAATATGATATTCTATATTCTATTTAATGAGAAGGTCATATGGAAAGTTCAAAACGTTGATAAATAAAAAGTTGAAGGCAATGTATGAACTACGGAAGTTCAAGATGATTTGAATGGGGATACCAGAAGTGAGAAAGTTCGTATGAGTTTAAATGATAACATATATTTTCTAAAAAGTAGACAAATTAAAGATTTTATAGATTGATCAAAAAAATTTAAACTTTGTGTGAAACATATGAATGTTGGGGTATTTGAAGTTGGAGCTCCAGAATTTAGGGAAATGAATTATGTGATATAAAAAAGCTATGAGTATAAAGTTCAGATGAAGTGATATTCCAGAGTCAAGAGGACAGTATAAATGTTTGAAACTGATATGAAATTGTTACTTTTAAAGGAAAGGTGTGCAACTGAGATCCCATAAGAAGTGGAAAATCTCAATTACTCTAAATAGTGGAACTCATTGATAGAGGAAGTGATAAATTCCTTGGTGTCCTAAAAACATGGCTTCTGATGGAGTAATTACAGGGGAAAATTAAACTAGATAATGACGAGTCTTCCTTTTGAAGGAATAATATGGAAGAAGGAAGAGTAATAAGGCACTACTAGTGGTAAAGGGTTTCCCACAAAAGAGTTAATTAATTTCTCATAAAATTTCTCCCAAATAGTTAACCATGATACTATCTGAACGGTTCTATGAATTTTAGATTTCGATGATCTACATATTGAGTAGATGGATGTTAAATAATTATTTCTTTATGAGTATATAGAGGAAATGATTTACATTAATAAAACTAAAGTTTTTTAGGATCATCAGAATATAATTCTTATCTGCAGACTAAAGTGGAGTCCTTATAGATTGAAGAATGTTCATTAATAATAGAACAAGATGTCTGATGGTCTTAGGGATGAAGAAGGATTCATATAGAGAAACATAGACAACTATTTTTACTGAATGGTATGGGAATAAAAAAAATTACATAATTATTATTTAGTATGTTGATGACATGTTTCATAATGGTCAAGAAATTTTAAGGATTCATGAGATGAAAATTGATTCATCTAGATGGTTTGAGATGAAATATCTTTTTCATTCCAAGAAGATATTGGGAATGATAATTGAGAGAGATAAGAATGTTTGAACTTTTCTTATATCTTATAAGATATATATTCAAAATACAATAGAGATGGACAGATGTAATACCATATTAACTCCATTGGATGAAAACATAATGTTATATAAGGAGAAGGCATAGGAAATAGATTATGAGATCTAATACATTGAGAAAATTCTATTTACGTCCGTAGTTGGATGTTTGATGCCTGTAATGATTTTTACACGCCTATATATTGAATTTTTAGTGGGATTAATTATCTGTTTCATGTAATATATAGGAAGGGGGAATTGTTATTATATTAAATAGAACACCTAGTATTTAAATTGATAAAAATATTAAATACTATTATTTGGTGAAGATGAAATGATTTAGGGGGTTTTCGATGATATCATTTTCGATGATTTAGATACCTAAGAGAGAAAAACAGGCTTTTAAAATTCCTACTAAGAGTCAAAGGTTTTTTGGATGTATCAGTTACAGCTAGTGGATACATTATCATTAATGGAAGTTGAATATGTTTCAGAAATGGAAGATCCAAAATGATGGATTTGGTTGATATGACTGTTGATGGAGCTCGAATGATTCTGTAAGGATGGAGTGCACTACGATGATAGTTAGAGCATGATTAACCTAATAAAAAATCCATTGTTTCATGTAAGAATTAAACCTATTAACTTGAAATTCCATTTCATATAGAATTTACTATAAGATAAGGTGTTGGAGTTTTAAAATATAGTGAAAAAATATAATCCAACTAATATGATCCCTAAGGTCATCGTTTATGAAAGTATGAACCAACAATATCCATTAGTGGGACTATGGTAAAGGCAATATAAGGAGAAAATTTTATACTATAGAAGGAAGTAATGATGTTTTGAATTTCCTAAATAATGGAGGTTTATAAGAGTTTCATTGAAATAATCTTCATGTATGAGATTGTTAGGAAAAGTAATCTTGTTTCAATCAATGATTAGTTTAATCATATGGAGAGAAACAAGAATATATGGAGATCTTGATGGTTTATCTTGGAGTAGTGGTTACTCCAGTATAAGGAAATAGGATTGGAAAAGTGTCTTTTGATTAATGTGCGTACAAAACAATATGTTGATTAGTGCACCAAAATAGAGACCTATATAACTTACACTAGGAATATTCAATATGGATTTGTGAAAAAAGATGAATTTTAAGAGAAATTCCACTCATCTAATGGATGTTATAGTCAACATGGTGAAATAAACATTATATCAACAATCAACCATGATAAATGGATGGATACCCGTGAGATTCAAAGGTTGGTGATATCAGTTGAGAAACTAAGTCCCTTTATAAGGATGGGATGGGACCACCTATATATGTACTTAGAACATTAACATAATTTGAAATTTAATCACGGATTAAAGTTTATAATATTAGATGTTACTTGTTGAGATTTTAAATCTTTTTATATTTTGAGTAATTAAATGTTTGAAAACGTTCTCATATAGATGCAACGAATAAATTTTAAACCTTGTAAAACTATGTGAATTATTCTTTCATATAGTTTAATTTTTTATAATATTTGAAATTTTCATTGAATGAAGAATTTGAGAAGTTTGAACTAGTATGGTAAATAGGGTGAAATAGATTCATATCTTCCAGAACAATAATCTCAATGGGAGAAGACCCTTCTATATATTTGTGTTTTTTTGTGTCCTATAACTTCAAGTGGATTACATTTTGGTGAAAGGAAGATGGCGTGGGTCACTTATCCCAAGAATACCATGGAAAGTGAATAATCTTGAATAAATTTGAGAAATATAAATGAATAATAAAATAAAATAATGGGGGTCATCCCATTTCAATCTAGCCAGATAAAGGATAATACTAAATGAATAAAATATTGATGTTAAGAAAAATCATAGAGAAATAGAGGATCTGTATAACCAAAAAAAGTTGGTTCAAGGATGTTCTATGTATAATTATCATCAATTATCATTGTAGGATTTGTGGTTATAGTGTAGGGTGACACCTCAGGAGGATAAGAATACTTTAATTTCATGTCTTGAGTAATTAATTGTTAGTAGTTAAAATCATTTTTTAATATGGGATTATAAAATTATAGTTCAATATTCAAAATATAAAATTCATGGATATAAATGGAATTATATGAAACACCAATAGGTAATGGTACTACACCACAAAGTAGACTGTTAGAAACTCTAAAAATAAGTTAAGGTTGAAAACATGATGGTGTGTTTACAATGGATGATCTATGTATGTTGTAGTGGGTTACTATAGGACCAACAATGCCTTGGAGAATATATCTATGACTGTGATGGTTGAAAAATAGTGAATAAACTGTTTTACCATACTAGGAAGATTGTTATTTTATAATGTGAATTTCACTATGAAAAATTAGGAATACCAACTCAGGTGTTTTCATCAATGTGAAGGAGTTATTTAAAATAATTAAATAGGCTACTTGGAGAAGCACCATGCCATATATGATGATGTTTTGAACATATATATCTCTAGATTTGATGTGTAAATGAGAAAATGAGTGTGGAGTATGTCATCTTGGTGGGTGTTATTCTTAAACAAGCACTATATAGTGGTGATTAAGGAAAAACACTAGGATCAGTCATGGATTAGTCAAATTAATGATTTAAAACCACACAAAAAACATGGGACATGTAGAAAATTATGCTATGCAGTATTGATCATGTTGATGTACTAGATCCATAAATAGTAATTTTAGATATCACTATGCCATGGTGTCCCTGAAGAATACCTGATTGGATTATTCATGAGATCTCATTCATGCCTCCCCATACACAAGAGGCTACCAACTAGTGGTGATGGTATAAGGAAACTGTGGGGAGACTATACACTTGCTAATCACATCCATACACTATAAAGATAAATAAGATATAATGATATAGAGTATACAGAGGGAGATAAAAGAGAATAATTTAATACTAAACATTACCAATGTTGAACATAGAATTAAATTAGCCTTTCAATGAGGTAATAAAAAACCAAGCGTATAAGTGTAAGTTTAAAAACAAGAATCTATGAGATATCCTATGAAGTCTATCCCAGTACTTCTACTATATAAACCCATTTATTTTAAATACTTTATTTCATGAAATGTTATATAAATATGTACATAATAAAATAACAAAAGATTCATAGGTATAGAATATTTGGAAAATTAGATACATATAATAATAACATGAAACATGGATACAAAATCATTATTAAAAATCCTTATAACATGAACATAAATTTAGTTGATCTTCTAAAACTGTATGGGATAACATGGGGACGCACATAAGAAAGGGGTGATATATGAATCCCAGTAAGGGAGTAATCAACGCACAATATAAAGAAAAGTAATACATACTATTCAATAGGTAAAACATGGTGACATAGAAAGGTGATAATTATTATCATTAACATCTAAGAATGGTATAAGATGATAACATCCTGGCATCATAGTAATGTGGAAACTACATAAAACATGGCATCGTAAGCATAAGTCAAGGATAAATGCCAATACATCCTAACATAACATGAATAGATAACTAACTATCCACCATACATGGTATCTAATGTGTTAAAAATATTACCGAATGCATCGAAGAGATATATATTTATTGGCCAACCCATCACATTCATGTTATATACATGAATTTTTGTGCCCTGTAGATCATAAAAAAGAGGAACATATTTCATCACTTTTAATCCAAAAATTAAGGAGTGTATGTTACACAAATGAAGTACCCAATCAATGAAGGATAGGTACATCTATTCTAATACCCTTGATTGAAAATGGGGATGGGTATTCACAATAAAAATATAGGAATGGAAATTCATGGGATAATTTTGGAAACATGACATCTGTAAATAAATGATCATAGAAGAGATTAATGAGAGTAAAAGTAGGTATTTAATTACATTATAATCATAATCATAGTAAAGGTATGTGTAAAAACACATTACAATGTGAAAAAGTGTAAATAAAAAGGCTTAGTATAAGAATGAACTTGAATAAAAAGTAAGAGTATAGAATATCATACCTTGTGGGGGTCCTTCTAAAAGCTCAGGATGAGATTCTTAATATATTGGAAACACATTACGATGGATTTAGAGAGGAATAGAGAGATAAAATTCATACTCAATTTTTTTTATTGAATATGAATGGGATTTTGGGTGGATATTTATAGAAAATGAGATTGGATTTCTTAATTAATTTCCAAACATAGTTTATGGAAGCTAAGTGATAAAATAATCAAAACACCAAACCATTGAATGTTTTTTCACATGGTTTCCACCAAATAATAGTGGTTTGAAAATTTTTACAATGATAATAACCAAACTACTTAAAATAATACCATTTATGAAGTATAAGTAAGTCATATTCATAAAGAATTGATTGTAAAACATTAAAATATATTTTAGGTTTTTGATAATTCATTTAAGGTTTTTAAAATTAATCCAATAACTTATAAAACAATTTATTTTAAAGTATAACTATATTTTTGGTTATTTATTACATTCTTAGAATTTATTGAACCTCTTTTGGGCTATTATGATGGAATAATACTTACCATATATTTATACTGTATTTAATTTTTTACCTAAAAAATTTATTGTCTAAGAAAATTATAAAAAATTTCAAAAAATAATAATTTCAATTATTAGATTAAAAAAATGATTTATTTTAAGAAATTTTTTTATAAATATGATATTTTGAAATTTTTACTAAATAATCTTTTTTACTAGAAAATAATAGTTTTTTGAAACTAAACACGTTCTGGCCCTTATAAAAAATATCATGGAATTAATTAAATTATAAATTAATATATATATATAAATTAATATTCTTTAATAAGAAAACATCATAAAAATTAAATTTATTTCAAAAATTATCTAATTTTTCAGATATTATTATAAATTAAGTAATATATTCTCGAAAAAAAATTAGTTTCTTCGTATAAAAATAAAATATTTTTCAAAACCATTATTTATTTATATATATTTACAATAATTATTAATAATAGGGATAAATATAATCATTAATTTTTAAAAAATAATGTAACACCCCAAGATTTCATAGTACATTTTCTCTTTAAATTAATTTAATAGATTATATTGTACGCAACACCGACTTGGCTTGCGATATATTGAAGATTGAGTTTCTACGAAACAACACATTAGTATTATAATTATTTAAATGATATATTTATTTTCCAATTAATTATAGTAATATGAATAGTAAAAAATAAAATTTAAATTTTATTTATAATATTTTCACATAAATAAAATATATTTATAATGAATTTTTTTTGTTTTGTTAAATTAGTTATATATTTAGAAAAAATAATTTTTTAAAAGAACTATTTTTATGTCATTCTATGAACAATAATAAAAATAATTTTAGACACTCCTATATTTTTAATTTGTAAAAATGTACTTTGTCATGACCCATCCCCTGAGGCCCGTGCCATGACTACCACAAGCCCACCTTCCATAGGCCAGGGTCTGATGATTAGAACCAAAGGCGTAAATCCCTAAACTTGGAAGGCATTTCCTTTATAAGTTAAAAATTAACACAACAGGGTACGAACTAGAAACAAAACAATAATTAAAACTTTATACAAAAGGAGTGTTGAAAATTAAAAAGGGGGATGGAAATACAAGTCCAACTGTAAAGTACAAGGAAACGGAAAGTAAAAGTACTAGAAAAATGGAAAACAGCTCCTGGATCGTCCACTGATAAATCCAACCTGAAGGGTAGGTACAGATAGCCTCCACAACACTCCACATCTGTCTATCTCTTCCATGTACCATCACGTTGTGTCATCCACCTCTAGGTACCATCCAGACCTAGTACACTCAGCCTCGGTCAGCGTTGTCCACCGTCTGCATCCAACACAATGAGGTGCGGGCATTGCCCGTATAGGGGTGATTATAATGATACTCAGTAGGGACCCTGAGACACTCAAGATCTGACAAATCCAACAAGGATAAACCATAATGTATGAAATCAATAGATAACCCTACTTAGGTATATTCCCATACATATACCTAAGTTATCACGTAATCAATCTCAATCATGGGGTAATCACAAAAGTTACTAACTCAGCTCAAACTAGGATTTTATTCTAGGTGTAGTATCAAGTAACATCCCTAGTCACACAGTCGAAACCTAGGCTATTGGGGAAATCCTCCTCTATTGAGTACAGTGGCCATGCCACGTCACCAAGGCACTTTCCACTAACCTTGGACTACTGAGGTACTACTCCTATTGAGTACTATGGTTCTGCTGTGTCACCAAGGCTCTCCCTACCATGGGTCTTCCACGTCACCAAGGTTCTCCCCCTCATATCCTACTAAGGTACTCCTCCTGTTGAGTACCATGGGGCTGCCATGACACCAAGTCTCTCCCAACTATGGGTCCTTCGTGACTCCAAAGTGCTCCCCAATAGGCTATTCAAATCCCACTGAGTCAAATCAGTCATCAGTCGTCAGGTCTCATCCCGCTACTAGGTCTCCGCACTAAGCTCCCTCATATATGGAAGGATCCGCTCCATGAGCTATAGGTCGATACTCCAACTGTCACGATTACCCAAGTAGAAGTATCTCAAAGGTCCGCCACGTCATAAAGATCTCAACACAAAATAAGGCGCGTCAATCGGATGCCCGGTCTGTGAGTTATTAGCCTTTTAGTCTCGAGGGCCCGGTTGGATTCGTACACGATCCAACCTGACCGTATCTCAACTATATCTCAAACTTTAGTGGGGTATAATAAAAGGGATAGTTGATCTCCACGAATACCAGCGCCGCTGACAGTTCGTCAAACGGTCGTTTGGTTCCAAAGATCTGGCCAAAGAATGTAAAGGGGTCCGTAGTGGGCCCATGTACGGTCCGACCCAGTCTTGGTTGACCCGGTCTGGGTCGACTCGGTCAGAAAATTTGAGTCTGGCATGACCCATTTGGTGGGCTAGCCTTTTAGGTTCAGCCCGACCTACTGGGCCCAACCCAGCAGGCCGCGTGCGCGGTTCGGCCCAAGCTCGGGGCCGGTTCACCTTGTAAAACCGCGAAGGTGTGGCCCGATGTGGCTTGGCCCAGAGGGCGCGGCCAGGACGGTTTGGCCAGGGCACCGTGAGGGGGGGGGGGGGCGTTCAGGATTGGGTGGCCGGTGCGTGCATGGCACTGATTCGATCGGGTGGTGGATCGGAAGGCCGGGAGGCCGAGATTCGGGAGGCGGATAGGTAGGTTGGGAGTCGGGCCAGCGGGCGGTCAGGAGGCGGGCAACCAGTTGGCTTGGAGGTGTTCGGGAGGTGTCCGAGTAGGCTGGTAGGCTGCCGGGGAAGCAAGCAGCGGTGCGGGCCAGGGTGGCTCGGCCGAAGGGTCACGGTTGGGGCCATAGTGCAGCACGGTTGGGGCGGGGCGCGACTCGCAGAGGTTGCGGGAAGCGCGGCCTTTTTTTTGTTGCCTTTATTTCCTTTTGCATCGCTTTGTTGTTATGTCTCCATGCCGAATATCATCAAAAAACGGCGGAGGGGTCGGGCCATTTTGGTTTGGCCCACAACCTCCGTATTAAGGGTGGTATCATTTGGCTCATCAATAAGTAAGAAAGATGAATTTCAATTGTTTCACAACCTCCACAAAGATTCCTTTCCAAACAAAGAAGAGAGTAAAGAAGGCAATTTTACTCAAATTAACCCCCTACCTTGATCGTTGTTCATCGAAAAAGTCACAAGGAAGAAGACGTAGGAGATCATTGTTCGTCACGTCTGCTTCACATTTTCAATCTCGAGCTCGTGTGTCGGTTCATTGACAATGATAAGGAGAGAAGTTGGTTGTCGAAGACGTCCCACATCATTTAACTCTGAGGAAGAAGCCAAAGATTCTCCCTACTGGCGTTCTTCATTGGAAGAACGCTTTCTTTATTCTTTGTTGGGAGATGGGGCTCTTCGTTGGAAAATTATAATTCTCCCAAGTTCTCCTCTCCCCAATATTCCACCCAAATGAAAAAAGTGAAAAGATAGCCTCTCCAAATAATATATTGTCTATTATTTTAGATTGTTGGGTTTAAAATTCAAATTATATCATTTAATTAAAAGATATGGCCCAATTAATTAATGGGTATGATTTGGCATAATAAATTATGCATTGGCTCAAATAATTAATGGGGAGGTGGTGGAACCATAAATGGTAGAGGAGGTCAAGGGGATCCCCCTAATTAATGAGGGGAGTTGAGAGATTTTTTCCTCCCATTAATAGGAGTTGGGTGGTCCCCACCCCTATTATTCAAATTGGGAGGTTATGTGGTCTCAGGTGGTCCCCACCACATTAACACCACATGGGAGGTCGAGGCGTGGTGGTCCCCACAACTATATCCTCTCATGGGAGGTTATGGCCTGGTGGTCCCCACATCCAACCTCCACTAGGTGGTTATAGATCTAGTGTGTCCTACCTCTAAACACCCACATGGCGGCTCAAATAAAAATAAACTAAAGCTCAATTTATTTTATTATTTTCCATGAAAACAAAAAACTATCATTTATTCTCAACCCACTACTGTCGAAGTGAAAGTATCCTTAAGGGAATTCTTTGGCTGCGAGTTCAATGGTGTCCTCAGGTTTAAATTCCAAGCACCGGTTCAAAAGTTATAAAACATGCTCATACATTTACTGAACGTACCTGAACAAAACGTCAGAAATTGATTCTGGGCACACCGAACCTTGGAATCATGCACCGTCAATTTTCATGGACTCATAAAAATCACATTTATTTAAGAAACAAAATTCCACGGAATTTATGGGTCTTTACATTCTCTCCACCTCCGGGATTTATGTCCCCATAAGATACAATTCTAACTAAGGGAATGAGTGGGGGTATTTAGCATGCATATGGGCCTCCCTCTCTCATGTGTTCACCTGGAGGTTCCCGTGATGCCAGAGAACGCGCACCCGAGGTATCGACCGTCCAAGTAGGGCCTGCTCCTGTCGATTCTTAATATCCACTAGAACCTCCCTGAAAGTCTCCCCATAGTCAACATATATCTCTCCATGGTTGATGATGTTAGAAGGGTCGTGCACGTATCTCCTCAACTGAGATACATGGAAGACGTCGTGCACCCGGTGCAATTGAGGTGGAAGAGCTAAGAAGTAAGCCACCTCTCCAACTATGCTGAGGGCCTAAAAATGTCCAATGAATCTTGAAGATAACTTGATGCCTCAGCAAAATCTATGTGGTCCTCATCTAGTTGAGACCCGTTGAAATACGTGGTCAACATCCTCAAATTCTAGAGGTCTTCATCTCCTATCAGTATATCACTTCTGTCTGCTTTTTGTAGTCTTCATCTACTCTTGGATGATCTGCACCTTCTCCATGGTAGCATGTACCATCTCTGGTCCCACTAGTGCTGACTCCCCAGGGTCAGTCCAACACAAAGGAGATCTGTAAGGTCATCCGTATAACTCCTCAAAAGGTGTCATCCCTATGGTGGAGGGATAACTATTGTTATATACAAATTCCACCAAAGGCAAGTGATCCTCCTAGATGTGATAGAAGTTTAGGACACAAGCACGCAACATGTCCTTGATGGTTTGAATGGTATACTTAGTTTGGACATCTGTATGAGGGTGGAAGGCAGTGCTCAGATAGAGCTGCATCCTGAAAGCCTCCTGCAACCCCTTCCATAGACAGAATTTAAATCGTGCGTCATGATCAGAGACCATAGATGAAGGTACTCCATGTATCCACACAATAACATGCACATAGAGGCGTCCCAAGATCTATACTAAACCTTGCTCTCTAATCGGTATCATGTTGGCCGACATGGTGAGTCGAACAACAATCACCCAAATCAAGTCATGACCCCATGATGTATGTGGAAGTCCTGTCACGAAGTCCAGGGATATCCCATCCTACTTCAACTATGGGACCTCTAAAAGCTGAACCAAGCCTATTGGTACCTAGTGCTCTTCCATCACATGCTGACAAGTGAGGCATCGAGAGACAAAATCCAGTACTTCTTTCTTCATACCAGGCAACCAGTGTTGTTGTCAAATGTCTTGGTACATCTTTTCCACTCCTTGATGTAACGCTAAAGGGGATGTGTGGAAACCCCTCAAAACTTCCTCCTGAAGTGACACCGGTACCATAATATGTCCTCTAAAGAGGATGACATGCTCTCCACCTTCAGAAAATCCATCATGATCCTGACCTATGGATATCAGAGCATGTCATGTATCACAGTCAATGTCCCCATGTTGTGCCTCCCTGACTCGATGTCGAAGTGGGGGAGTGACAATAAGGGACTGAAGGAAAACTAGTCCATCTCTATCCACAAAGGATATCTGCAAAGAAGCCAGCTGCTCCATCACCTCACCTAGCAGCTGTATACCAGATCTCCTACTGAGTGCATCTGCTACAATGTTCCCCTTTCAAGGAGTTTAGACTATCTCGAAGTCCAAGTCCTAGAGGAACTCAAGCCATCGCTGCTGTCTTAGGTTCTGGTCCTTCTGAGAGAAGATACACCTCAGACTCTTGTGAGGATAGTACATGGTAAAATATTTTCCAATCAGATAGTGTTTCCATATCTTCAAGGAGAAGACCACTTTTGCTATCTCCAGATCATGGGTTGCATAGTTATGCTCGTGCTGCCTTTTCTGCCGAGAACCATATGAGATCACTACTCACTCCTACATCAGGACATACCCGAGTCCGGTCCCTGATGCCTCACAGTAGACTATGTACCCTAGTCCTTCCTCTATAAGAATAAATATGGTGGCACTAGTCATCCTCTGACTCAGATCATGAATGCTCTATCGACATATCCCCAACCACACGATGGGTTTCCCCTTCTTTGTCAAGGATGATAGTGGTTCTGTAACTCCAGAGAAGTCTGGAACAAACCTCCGGTAGTAACCAACCAAACCCAGGAAACTTCGTACCTCCATCACACTCCTGGGTGGATCCCAAGAAGGTACCACCTCAATATTCATTTGATCTACTAAACTCCATCCTCCGAGATTACATGTCCTAGATAGTGAACCTCTTGGATCCAAAACTGGCACTTCGAGAATTACCAAAAAGATGGTGCTCTCGGAGTGTGTCCTATACTACCTGAAAATGGTAGGCATGATCCTTCTTAGTAGTTGAGTATATCATAATGATGCCAATGAAAACTACAAAAAATCAATCAAGGTATGGATGTATGTTCTTTTTCATGAGTCCCATGAATACTTCTAGAGTGATGGATACACCGAAAGGCATAACCAAGAACTTGTAGTGGTCGTACTGACATCTGAAGGTCATCATCTACACATCCTCATGTCAAACTCAGAGCTGGTGATAGACTGATCTGAGGTCTATCTTTGAGAACCATCGTGCTCCATTCAGCTGATCATAGAGGCCTTCAATCCTCCAGAGTGGGTAATTGTTCTTCACGGTCACCTTTTTTATGCGATGGTAGTCGACACAAAGCCTCAAGCTCCCATCCTCCTTCTTGGTGAACAGAATCAGGGCTGCCTAGGGAGAAACACTGGTCTAGAGGAATCCTTTCTCCTACTAGACCTCTAGCTATTCCCGCAGATCTCGAAGCTCCATGGGAGCCATCAGATATGCTGGTGTAGATATCAGTGTCATCCTGGGGTACAGGTCAATGTAGAAGTCCACCCCTCTTTGAGGAGGTAGTCCTAAAACAACATCAGGGAAAACATCAATGTACCAGTCCACCACTATAGGACAGCTTGGACTCTCCACATCAATTGCTCTGAGGGTAAGGTAGGCCAACTGATGAGTGCTCGTCATTATCCTCCTCTGAGTAAGTTCGTCCTGGGCTAAAAATGCTTCCTTCTCACCGGTAATGGTAATCCTGGTTCCATATGTGTGGAAAAACCGCACTTTGTGCCTAATACAATCGATCTGAGCGTGGACTATTGAAAACTTGTCTATACCCAAGATGTCGTCGTAAGGCCTAGATGCCTCTACTAGGATATTCCAACTAAATCTCTCACCTCCTAGAGTAATCTCATACAACCACTACCAGTGCGTAATCATCGAGTCTACTCCCGTAGGAGTCTCTAGCTGTAAGGATCGATCCAACAGCTCCATCAAAATCTTCGAGCTTTGAATGAGGGTAGTGGAAATGAAAGAGTGACTGGAACCTATGTCTAAAAAAACTACATCCAAGGTTGTGTACATATAGGCCGTACCTCGAATCATCTCTAGAGTTCCATGATCGTATGCCTCAGTTTCCTTGAGATGACTTCTCACCTTTCCACATGTTCCCTACGGTCGGGTTGGACCTTCTGGTGGTTGTGGCAGTAATACCTCAAAAGGTCATCCACAACCACCTACATGGCCAACTACTCTACCACGTCCGCCTGCTCCCTGCTGAACACCTCGATCGAATCTCTATCTCTACCTAAGAAGTCCTTTGACCGTCTTCTGATCATCCAAACGATGGGTTGGATAGTCACGAGCCATGTGACCCTAACCACCGTTTGAGAAACACCGCCCACTCATGGCATGTATGTCTCTGCCTCTGGTGCCCCGCACAATGGATCTTGATTCATGTGGTCATCCACCCATGGGTCTGGTCCTCTTGGACCTCTGTGACATCTGTCTAATGCCAACTGCAGAAGACTCCACTACATGTTGACTCATGGTGGGTCTCGCTGCTGGATACTGTTCAGCAATGAAACTCTCCACTATGAGGGCTCTCTCCAACACCCCTTCCTACGTCGGGATGCTGAGGGAGACCATCGAAGCCCTGATCTCTCATCTGATCCTCTTCTCAAAGGTTTGGTTCCTGAAGAATGGGTCTCGTACCATATATGTGGAGTAGCGCGAGAGGTTGGAGAACCTCGCTGAGGACTGTTCCACCATCATGCTACCCTGTTGTAGGTGAAGTAGCTCATGTATCCGCACTATACATAGGGTTGAAAAGATAAACTCCACCCGAAACAGGATCTCGAAGTCTGCCCAAAGTAGAGTCTCCTCGTTATTCACCCGGAGCATCAGGCTCCACCATCTGCCTGCTACTTCCTGAAGGAGACTCGAGGCATGGTTCAACATAAGGTCGGCCGGTGTCCCTACCAGTCTGAATAATCTCCCCACAACCTCTAGACAATCATTAGATACTTTTTGGTTCGTCTCTCCCCTGATCCTGGGTGGCCTCTAGCACTAGAACTCATGCAACGTGCTCAAGAGGCATGCATCATCTGCTACTGGGGCTGGTGGCATCGGTGGCCCAATGGGTAGTGGTACTGCTGGTAACTCGGCTTGAAGAGGTCCCTACACCAAGGCTTTGTCACTTAGTGGACTATCTGCATGTAAAACACTCGGGGCTATAGCTGGTCATCTATGGGGAGGCATTCTAAAAGAAACATATGCGACACGGTCAATGAATATACCTAGTGATTTGACCTAGTTGAGCTAACTTAAAGACAACTTTGGAAAACACACACACAATCAGTGTTTTCATGCACTGAGTCAGAAATCAGTAGTCAGGGTCCTGATGTATGGATATATCAGTTGTCTCACCATCACTGGACTCCCTGAACTGATAACCACACTCAGTACCCTTAACACTATTGATTCACATAAAATATCAAAGTCTTATGTTCTGCGGTAGAACAGTCTTCTCTGATACCAATTTGTCACGACCAGTCCCCCAGGGTCTGTGCCATGACTACCCTGAGCCCGCTTTCCATAGTCCAGGGGTTGGAGACTAGAACCAATGGTGTAAATCCCTAAACTGGGAAGGAATTTACTTTTAAACATGAAAATACACACAATAGTGTATGAGAGGGAAACAAAACACTAAATAAATCTGTATAAGGAGTGACGAAAAGTAAAAACGGGGCCATAAATACAAGACCAACTGTAATGTACAAGGAAAAGCAAAGTACAAGTAGTAGAAAATGGGTAAACGACTAATGGATCGTCCACTAGTAAATCCTACCTGAAGGGTAGGTATAGAAAACCTCTACAACAGTCTACATTCATTCGTCTCCTCCATGTACCATCCCGCTATGTGGTCCTCCCTGAGTACCATCTAGTCCAGTTACACTCAGCCTCGATCAGCGTTGTCCTTCATCTATATCCAACACAACAAGGTGTAGGCATATCCCCTATAGGGGTGAGAATAACGATAATTATTAGGGACCTCGTTACCCTCAAGGTATCTCAAATCCAACAAGGATAAAACATAAAGTATGAAATCAACAGATAACCCTACTTAGGTATATTCTCATAAATATACCTATTTTATCAAGTAATCCATCTCAATCATGAGCTAAACACAAAATTTACTGACTCATCTCAAACCAGGATTTTATTCTCAGGGTAGTATCAGGTAACATCCCCAGTCACACTGTCGAAACATCAGCTACTGGAGAACTCCTCCTCTATCGAGTACAGTGGGCCTGTCACATCACCATCGTGCTTCCCACTAACCTTGGACTGTTGAGTTACTCCTCCTGTCAAGTACCGTGGGTCTGCTGTGTCACCAAGGCGCTCCCCACCATGGGTCTTCCACGTCACAACTGAACTCCCCTCTCGTAGTATTTAGAGGTACTTCTATTGTCGAGTACCATGGGTCTGCTGCGACACCAATGCACTCCCCACTGTGGGTCTATCGCGACTCCAAGGCACTCCCCACTGGGCTAGTCAAAACACTCTGAGTCGAATCGGTCTGTTGTCGTCAGGTCTCAGCCAGCTACTAGGTCTCCACAATAAGCTCGCTCGTCTCTGGGAGGATCCGCTCCACGAGCTATAGGTCGATACTCCAACTGTCACGAAGTCCCACGTAGAAGTATCTCGAAGGTCTGCCATGTCATAAAGGTTTCAACGTAATAGATGGTGCATCAATCAGATGTCTGGTCTGTCAGTTATTAGCATTTTAGTCTTAGAGGCCCAGATGGATTTGTACACGATCCAACCTGACCATATATCAACTATACCTCTAACTCCATAGGGGTATACTCAAAGGGACCTTCATGCTCCAAAAATACCATTTCCACTGACAGTTAGTCAAATGGTCGTCCGGTGCCAAGTATTTGGCCAAAGAATGTAAAGGGGTCCTTAGTGGGACCATCCCGGTCCGACCTAGTCTGGGCTGACCTGGTTTGATTCGACCCGGTCAGACCAATAGGGTTTGGTCTGGCCCATTGGGCTGGCTAGCCTATTTGGTTTAGCCCGGCCCATTGGGCCCAGGCCAGTAGGCCGCGTGGGTGGTTCGGCCCGGAGCACCGTGAATGTGTGGGTCGGCCAGAGGGTGCGGCCGGGACGGTTCGGCCAGGGCACCGTGGGGGGGGGGGGGTCGATATGCCAGCGTGGCCAGGGCGCCGATTTGGTCAGGTGGAAGCTTGGGAGGCCGGGTGGCCAGGAGCCGGGAGGTGGACAGGTATGCCGGTAAGCGGGCCGGCGGTTAGTTGGGAGGCAGGCCAATGATTGGCTAGGAGGCGTTCAGGAGGTGACCAGGCAGGTCGGGGAAGCCGGCGGCGGTGCGGGCTGGGGTTGATCTGCCGAAGGGTCACGGTTCGGCCCGTAGTGCGGCGCGACCGGGGCACGACGCACCTCGTGGATGCTGAGGGAAGCGTGGCCTTTGCCTGTTACCTTAGTCTCCTTCAATTCCACTTCGTTGTTACATCCCCATGCTGAAGATCATCACAAACAAGAATGGAGGAGGTGTTGGGCCATGTTGGTTTGGCCCACACCCTCTACATTAAGGGTGGTAACATTTGAATCATCAAGAAGTAATAAATATGAACATCAATTGTTTCACAACCTCCACAAATTTTCCTTTCCAACTGATGAATAGAATAAGGAAGTTAATATTACTCAAGTTAACCCCCTACCTTGACCGTTGGTCATCGATAGAGTTGCGGGGAAGAAGGCGGAGGAGATTGTCATTCATCTCGTATGCCGCACACTTTCAATCTCGAGCTCATGCATCATTTTGTTGATGAGAACGAAGAGAAAATACGGTTTTCGAAGACATCCCATGTCATTTGCCTCCGAGGAAGAAATCGATGATGCTCCTTGCCGACATTCTTCGTTGGAAGAATGTGTTCTTCGTTCTTCGTTGGGATATGGGGTTCTTCGTTGGAGAATTCTAATTCTCCCAAGTTTTCCTCTCCCCAATATTCCACCCAAATGCCAAAAGTGAAAAGATAGCCCCTCCAAATAATAGATTGTCTATTATTTTAGATTTTTGGGTTTAAAATTCAAATTGTAGTATTTAATTAAAATAGATGGCATAATTAATTAATGGGTAGGATTCAACATAATAAGTTATGCATTGGCTCAAATAATTAAAGGGGAGGTGGTGGCACCATTAATGGTAGTGGAGGTCAAGTGGATGCCCCTCATTAATGAGGGGATGTGAGAGATTTTCCTCTCCTCCCACTAATAGGGGTCGGGTAGTCCCCACCCTTATTATTCAAATTGGGAGGTTATGTGGTCTCGGGTGGTCCCCGCCACATTAACCCAACATGGGAGGTTGAGGCGTGGTTGTCCCCACCACTATAACCTCTCATGGGAGGTTATGGCCTGGTGGTCCCCACTTCCAACCTCCATAAAGAGGTTATAGATCCAATGGGACCCACCTCCAAACACCCACATGGAATCTCAAATAAAAATAAATTGAAGCTCACTTTATTTTATTTTTTTCCATGAAAACCCAAAAAATAACATTTATTCTCAACCTAGTGTCGTTGAAGTGAAAGTATCTCTAAGAAAATATCAGTGCTTCGAGTTCAACAGTGTTCTCGGATTTAAATTTCAAGCAACGGTTCAAAAGTTATAAAAACCCGCTCGTACGTTTTCTGAACGAACCAGAACAAAACTTCAAAAATTTCTTTCGAGCACACCATGCCTCAGAATCATGCGCTGTCAATTTTGGTGGACTCGTAAAATTATCATGTATTTAAGAAAAAAAATTCTACAGAATTTATAGGTCTTTACATACTTCATTTTTGAATCCGTAATATCAAAATTATCTTTGGGTCAATTTTGGGTATTTTTGGAAAACATTCATTTTTTGATTAATAGTGAAAATATTACATTGTACATAAAAACCAAATTTTTCATTTAAATAATTACATTTAATTAAAATTTATCAAAATGTAAAAATAGATACCTAATACAAATATTATTCCAATTAAATCATTTAATTCATTTTATAATAATATTGGATTTATAAAATTTTATATAATTTTCTATCTCCTTTTACCCACCTTCTAGGCACATTTTCAGATTTACATAAAATGTAATTTTACCTCTTCTGTGAATTGAATTTTAAAAATATGATAGGCATAGTTGTAATCAATAATTAAAATGTGGTTCAATAGGATGAATGGTGAATAGTAACTTTGGAATTTTATTTACCACGGTTAAAAGTAAATAGGGTAATTAAAGATAAAATAATATTATAATTACCCCAAAACCTATCCTAATTCTATTGGATATTTGTTTTTAGCCGAAAATAAAACTAAGGACAAAAATAATCTCTTTTTTATCCATTTTCTTTAGATTAGGCCATTTAATATATTTTTTTAAAGAATAGTTAGAAGTGTTACATTCAAATTTTTATAAATAAACCATTTCTAATATATGGTTATACATAAGATAAATTAGACTATAAATATTAATTAGAAAGATAAAAATATTTCCTACATAATATTATTTTATTTATAATTTTTAGAAATTAAATAATTAAATTTATGTATGACACAAAGATGATGCAGTAATTACCTTATTAATAAATGATTAAAATAATTTATATTATAAATGTTAGAATAAATGTAAATTGAAAATTTTTATACCATACACAAATTCTATAGGTTAATATGACATATTAGGGTCGATTAAATATATATTTTTTCTATGTAATCAACTTTTGATGACTTTAACAAAAACCAAATACTAAATAGTGTCAAAATTGACATCAATAAGTTTTTAAAACAAATACTAATTTATTAAATTATATAATAGCCCTAAAATCTATTATTCATCAAAATGACCTATATAATGTTAAAGATGTCATTAATTAACAACTTTAGGTTCTCTTACTATTTTATACTAACTATATTAACCATGTAGTATAACAATACAAGAAGACACGGTAAAAGGTAAACTATTTAACTAAGACTTAAATCTAAAAGAAATGGTTAATAGGGTGACCTAAACATGTATAAAGCCTATCAGTTGAGATGATTTATACCCATACACATCTTATACTCCAAATAAATCAATTTGGAGCTATTTGAAACCAAAAATAATTTTATAATAAATTAATATTTCAATCTTTTCCAAAATTTCCCGTCGCCTCTCTTATAAAAGGGTACATCACCTTCTCTTATATTCAAACCGCCAAAGCCATTTGGATCAGACAAAACCAGCTCAAATATCCTCCCAAATACCCTCAATTAAACCTAGAGGCCTTCCTTTGATCTGAAATCCAACCTAAGGATAATTTTTTTTCAAATCAAAAGGAAGCACCCGAAGTAGAGAAATTATTTCATCACCTCATTCAAAGTACGTTTCTTCTTCTACTTCATCTTTTATTATTGTTTCCATAATAAAATAATGAATCTAGAACCTTCTACATACTTATATGTTATAATAAATATGGAATAACCATATTAATTATTCTATCCATCCTATGAATGACAAAGTCACCATGTGTGCATACATACAACTTACCGTCTCTATGTCATAGTGTAGATTTTTATTCAACACTACATTATTTGGATGTGTATAATAATGAGTATAATTAATGTAAATAATGAATAAATCAGGTTAAATATTCTTTATATATAATATACCAACCAATTAAAAACCTTTTCACTATTAATAGAATGATATTGTTTCCCGTGCATACGTACTGATTACCGTCTCCATGACGCAATGAGATTCATCTTCAAGGATCACCATTAAAGAAATTTTTTTAATATATATATATATATTGATTAAGTATTATATATTTGAAATAATATTTATATGGCAATAATTTATATTTAGGCATAGAAATTTATGTCACTTACTTACTTCCATACTATACGATATGAAAACAGAAACGACGTTCATGCGTACGTTCGGACTACCATCTCCATGAATGATGATTCCATTTCATATATATATATTATAAATATATTTATTATGAATATATATTATATATAAATAATGTTTTATATTCTTTTGTATGAAAATCATGATCTATGTGATATGATCAAGAACAACAAGTTAACACACGTATGATAAAGAAAACGATTGTTGCCCAAAATGATACTTTAACATAGAAATTATTATTAAATGGGTAGTACAAAGTTAAGAATTAATCATGTATGATATCATAAATATGAATATGGTTTTGGTATAATTTAATAACATACTATTTTCATTATAAAAGAGGTTAAACGTATCATCGACTAAAGGAATGTACAAGGTAAGGGTTAATTACCCAAAAACATTATTATTCGAGACTATTTATGTGTAAGTATTTATTGGGACATATTTATCATGCATGTACAAGTTTCATAATTTTTTTTCCAAATAGATCTTTTAAGGTTTTTTGGAAGGGTATCTTTAACTAAATCATCAATTTAAATGTTTTAAAGAATTATTTTCCAAATCTATTTAATTAATGTCCATGTTTTCAAAATGATTTTAAGTATTTATTTATATGGAAATGTTTTTTAAAAAGTAAATTATTTTCAAAAGATTCAAAGTGTTATGGAAAACTTTGATTCAAAAATCTATTATAAATGTATTTTTTTATAAAATTAGGGACTTTTAAATGATTTCATGAAAAAACGTTATTTTTCTCAAAGAGTTTTACAGAACATTTTCAACTATATCAACATCCTTTAATAGGGATTATTCTTGATCAATGATGATTCATTATAATAAAATATTCCATATTGTATTGAATTAGTTATGATATATTTGACTATGGATGTGCTATTTTTATACCATTCGTGGTTTATGGTGAATGTATTGACATTTTGTATTTTAGTTTTAATATAAATGATTTTGATATGTTTCACCCTTTTCATATGAGGAATGCATTCAACATAGTAAGTGACAGGAAAGGGATGTTATATCCCCTCGATGCATCGTTAGGTCCCATGGGACAAGATAGTGTCCTATCACAAGGCCGTGACAGAATATTTTTTAATGGTCTTGGCAAAAGGCCTTGACGTAGTAGTTATTATGTATGAAATTATGCATTCCCTAATTATGAATTTACTTATTACACGTAATTATTTGACTAGTAGAATATCCATGTTCATGTTTATATGGTAATGTTTGGATTATTTTTAGCATATTATGCTCACATTTTATGTTTAAACGGTTTCTTTTTTATTATATATCTTTCCTTAAAAGTTTATAGCTTACGCTAAATTATTTACCCTTATTGAGCATATGAGATGACCCCTTTCTTATGTTATATTTTTCCAAGATTACAAGACGTGTGTTATGATTTATTTTCAGGGTTAATCTATGGGAATTATGGTGTTATTAAATCATTATTTATGTAGTGGTTTATGTTATAAAGTGAAATGTAACATTCATGTATGAAATATATTTTACAAGAATGATAAACTAATCGGTCCTTCTATACTAGATTCCTTATAATCATATCAATGTATTAAAATAATGCACTGACTCTATGTAACTAGGGTTGGGGTGTTACAGTTGGCATCATATGAACTTTAGAAACAATAATAGAAATAGATTTAGATAACTAAGATTAGGGATCATAACCATAAGATAGAATTTGAGGATAAGTATTGAAGAGAATCTATGAATTTAAAATAGATATTATGTGGATATTCCTAGAAAATACATCCCTATCTAGATACTAGAAGTGGACATGGTTCGAGCAAAAATGTTAAAAGGGGTGAAAACTATGAGATGGTATTCTGGGCCTAACTCGGGCTAACGAGGTACACGACAATGGGCTTTATTTCTCACCTGGTTTGACACTCCTAGGGGATATTCTTTGCATAATTCAAATTTTCAATATAAACCATTATGACGCTTTTATGAGTAAATAGTTCATTAGGAATCCATTTTTATGATTATGTGATTAGATATGCCTATAATTTTCAATTTATGTTATGTATTTCACTAGTTTAGAATAATTATTTATGATTTATAACCTAATCTAGTGTATGAAATTTTATAGAAATGGTGCATAGTATAAGGAATGACTACCCCCCAATGCCTATGTTCTAAAGAGTAAGAAGGATCATATCATTCATGGTGTTAAGCCAACATACTGAAGGGAAATATCCACCCACGTATTGTCGTCATATGAGGAAATAATATAATGTGTTAACAAGATAAGTAAATAATTTTCGGTGTCCTATGGCTTTGAAGGGAATCCTGAGAAAAAAAGGATGGCATAGAGAAATATGTATAAAGCAAAGAAGGGAATGAAGGATTCTACCATATGTGATAGCTATAGAAAGAATCACCTTGGTAAGTGCTGGAAAGGACTGAGTGTATCTTATAATTGTGGAAAAAGGGTTATTACCAATAATAATGCGAAGGGAAGAATGAAAAGATCAATATTATGTGTTTCAACTATAGTGAAATGGGGAATTACACAAATAAATGTCCGAAGTGTCAAGGAAGTATAGCTCAAAATAATAAAAAAGATCAAGGTCAAGCATTATCTATTACTACAGTCAATGTGAAATAATAAATATAATAGTGCTTCTAGATTGAAAAATAATGTCATTTTAGTGTTGTATCAATGATGTACTGGTTATATGGATTATGTAAATAAATATGGATTGTAATGCAGTACTATTATTGGGAAAAAATCCATCAAGGAATCATTGAATCATTTTTCGGTTGGTTGTGTTTGTTGACAAAGTTGGTCTAAATGGTTAATTTGTTGACAAGGTGGGTTTTAAAGTTCAAATTTTGAACAAAGGAGGCATCCATTGTGATTTTTTGGGTTCAATATATGTTTTTTAAAATCCACGAATAACAGAAGAACCTCAAAAAAGTAATGGACGATCTGAAGGCAGTAGAAAATAGAGAGATGTGTTTTTGGGAAAGGATGGTGCGTGAAATATTAAAGTGGTGCGTGAAATAGAGGAATGCAATTTTTTGCACAAGAGGTGTTTTGAGATCATAATATTAAAAATTGGTAAAAGAATTAGGTGTTCAGAAAATTAGATTAGTGCACGAAATATGGTGTTGCACATAAGTTGTGTTTTTCACGCATAAAGAGGATTACATGCTCAAGGAGGGGTTTTCACACAGGGGTTCAAGTTTGCCTATAAATATGATATGACCACTTGCATTCGGTTGAGATCAAGGCGTAGAGAGAATCTGAGCTCAAGTGAACGTAAAAAATACTGAAAGGGAGTTCCGCAGAAAATATCGTGTTGCATTTAAAATTAGTCGGTTGTGTGTAAAATAAATGTTTCCATGTAAAGAATAGGTTTCATGAAAAGAAGTCTGTTGTTCTTAAAAGAATTTTATGTGTATAAAGAAAAGGTTCCACATAAAAGAAGGTAGTTGAGCATAAAATAATTGGTAGTGCGTAAAAGAGGTTTTGAGAGAAAAGTAAATTTCACACAAAATTAGGGAATTACATGCAAGGCATAGTTATGGCTATGTGTAAAAATTGGAGTTGTGTGGTGAAACCGATTCAAAAAGAGATTCATCTATAGGTAAAAGTTGGACATCAATAAAACATCTATCAATAGTTTAGTATGAATATTTCATTCAAGGTAATGATGAGACCTATATGTTTATAAACTGTGAGTGGATTTTATGAATAAGTAGTTAGAACACTTCAGTTGAGAGATCAGTGAGATTTCATATCATGATTGGTTGTAAACCATAAGGGATAATGATTCCTCTTAGAACATTGTAAACAACAGTGCACTTTCAGTGAATTTGGTACATTGACACATCGTCAGTGTATGCTCCTTGGACGTAGCCCAATGAGGGTGAACCATGTAAAATTGATGTGTTCTTTGAATGCTTTGAGATTCATTCATACTCTAAAATGGGAAGGAGATAGAGAATATAGTTTTTTCTAACAACAAAACAAGATCTGAAGGGGTAGTTGTTTTAATCTCTCATACCCAGATTCACCCCCCTCTCAGGGTATCTATCCTAGTGGGCCTAACAACAATTTCATTAAGGATTTGAGATTTTATGGTACTACAAAATGTGACTCAATAGTAAGTTAATTTTTTTTGGAAAATACTTGTTTGAAGGAAAGATAATCCATAATATGATCATGATACGGAGATAGTGATTTAGTAATAAGAGATGATTGAATTGGAAAAATTTTATTGGATATTCTTGACTACAGTTGAACTAATTAATTAATTTTTTTTTCTATCATTATTTGAGTTAAAAATATTTTTGGATACAAGAAATATATCCAGTATTCTATAAGGAATAAGGGAGCATGAATGTATTCAATAAGGTTTTATAGTAATTCTGGATGTTAACATGTTTTAAGAGAATACATGATGAATGTATTCACATGTTATTATATGGAAAAAAGAGATCTTCACTATGTTTACCTCCCATATAATTTTTTGGGCAATGATTTTGGACACAAGTATTTTGGATTAGTCTAAAGGTTTGAAAGGAGTAAGTCGAACACTTGATATTTTGATTGAGGTTAATGCATAATTTATTGGATACATTGGCCTAGGATTTTTTATTTTAGTAAACACATATAGGATTAAGGAAATACTTGTGGACCTTATGATTTATCAAATGCACTTCAGGTGTAAAGAAAAATCATTTTTTAACATTCATTTCCTAGTGTAAGGGCTGGAGTGAAAATAGATTGAAGCACAACCAAATGATGATATTATGATTGTGACACGTAATAAAATCAAGTATGTTTTCTTGAGTTCTTATCTTGAAAGTAAATTAATACCTTATCATAAAAAAGCATCTAATTTTTTTATCTTAGTGGTACAGGCTCTTGCATGGCATCCAAAAGACCCAGGATCAAATCTATGCAAGGGATAATTTTTGGGACTATAGCAATATTGTAGTAGGGAACTGTAGCAGTACTGAAAAAGCAGTGTAACTATAGCAGCAAAGACACTGTAGTGGCAGAGGGACTGTAGCGGCGGTAGTACTGTAGCGTTTACTGTAACAGCATGAGTACTATAGCAATACTGTTCATTAAGGGGTCCTTTGGTCCAAAAATGGGCTTTTAATCCTTTTATTCAAGTCACTAGTCCTTGGGAATTCGGTATATGTAATAGGTCACCCTATACCAAGTCTAAAGAGGTCTTTGCTTTGAATAATAAATTGAGGCTTCAACACTAACCTTTTAATAAGAAATGTGTCTCTAATTTCCACAAAAGTTCTATTATTCAAAATAATAATTTGGTTGTGACATTTTCATTTCCATTTCCCCCTTATTAAGACTAAATTTTATTAAACCTATTTTCGATGTGGGGTTTCCACAAAGGTCTTTTCTGTGTTCAACTTTTTTTCGAAGAACAATTTCAAATTGCGAGGATGAAATTAATTGAAGGAGGGGAGAATGTAACACACCAAGATTTTATCGTACATTTTGTCTTTAAAGTAATTTAATAGCTTATATTTCATTCAACATTGACTTGTATTGCGTTATATGCAAGATTGAGTTTCTATGAAACAACACATTAATATTATAATTATTTATATGATATATATATTTAACAATTAAATATTTTAATATGAATAGTAATAAATAAATTTTAAATTTTATTTATAATGTTTACACACAAATAAAACATATTTATAATGAAATTTTTATGTTTTGTTAAATTAGTTATATATTTAGAAAAACTATTTTCTTAAAAGAACTACATTTTTTCCTTTTTTGAAAAGTAATAAAAATAATGTTAGACAATCCTAAAAATTGAATTTGGTAAAATAGACTTCATTTTTGAATTTAGAATATCAAAATTACCTTAGGTTCATTATTTTGGTATTTTTTGAAAACATTCAATTTATTATGAATAGTGAAAAATAGTACATAGTACATAAAAACCGAATTTTTTCATTTAAATAATTATTTTTATTAAAACATATCATAATGTGAAAATTGATACATAATACAAATATTAGTCCAATGTACGTCATTTGAGTCATTTTATAATAAGATTGGATATATAAAATTTTATTTAATTTTTTAACGTCTTTTACACACCTAATAGAAAAATTTGAAAATTTTCATGAAATGTAATTTTACGACTTTTGTGAATTGAATTTTAAAAATACAATAGACACGGTTTCCATTAGTAAGTAAAATAAAATTCAATAGGATGAACATAATTTTTGGTGAATAGTGTCTTTTGATTTTTATTTACCACAGTTAAAATTAAATAAGGTAATGAAAGGTAAAAAACATTATAATTACCCAAACACATGTCCTAATTATATTGGATAAGTTTCTTCCATCCAGATCAACCTTATGACAAAATTAATATGCTTTTTGATCCACTTGGTTTAGATTAGGACATTTATTATATTTTATTTAAAGAAGACTTAAATGTGTTACATTCAAATTTTAAAAATTAAACCATTTTTAATATAGATATATACATAAGATAAATATGACTATAAATATTCATTATTATTATAAAAATATTTCCTACATCACAGTATTTTATATATAATTTTTAGACATTAAATAATTAAATTTATTTATGACACAATTATGATGCTGTAATTAACTAATTAAAGAAATATTAAAATAATTGATATTATAAATATTAAAATAAATTTAAATTGAAACTTTTGATTCCATCCACTAATTTTCTATGTGAATATGACAGTTTGGGGTTGATTAAATTTATTTTTTTGAAGTATTGATGTTGTGATGACTTTAACAAAAACCAAATACTAAATATAGTGAAAAATGACATAAATGAGTTTTAAAAAAATAACAATTTTATTAAATTATATATAGTCTTAAATGTCTAAGATTAGGCTAAATGAATTATATAATGTTATATATTTCATTAATGAACCACTTTAGGCTCACTTTCAATTTTATAGTAATTATATTATCCATGTACAATAAAAATACGAGAAGGCATGGTAAAAGTTAAACTATTTAACTAAGGGTTAAATCTAAAAGATAAGGTTAATATGGTGACCTAAACATGCATACAACATATTTTTTGAGATTATTTTGAAACATAATCATATTATAAATGAAATAAATACACTTTTATCTATTTGAAACCGCATATAATTTTATAATAAATTAAAATTTCATGATTTTCATAAAATTCCCTCACCTATCTTATAAAAGGGTACCCCATTCTCTTAAATTCACACCACCAAATCCATTTGGATCGGCCAAAACCAACTCAAATATCCTCCCAAATACCCTAAATTCAACCTATAGGCCTTACATTGATTATAAATACATCCTAAGGATCCCTTTTGTTTAAATCAAATGGAAGCACCTGAAGAAGAGGTAATTATTTTATCACCAATTTCAATGCTATTTTCATCTTCTACTTCCTATTTCTTTATTGTTTCCATTATAAAATAATAAATCTATTACCATATACATACTTATATGTTATTCTAAATATGGTAAAACCATATTCATTATTCTATCCATCCTATCAAGGACAAAGTCATCATTCATGCGTACGTATAGCTTACCGTCTCCACGTCATGGTGTAGTTTGTTATTCAACAATACATTATTTGGATGAGTATAATATTGAGAATAATTAATTTAAATAATTAATATATCATGGTAGTGATTCTTTATGTATAATATATCATCAAATTAAACACTATTTCCCCATTAATAGTATGATATTTTCGCTCGTGCATACGTACGGCTTACCATCTCCACTACGCGATGAGATTCATCTTCAACGATTACCATTCAACAATTTTATATAAAACTATATATATATTGATTTATTATGAGATATATTAAATAATATTTATACTTTAATAATATATATTTATTTAGATAAATATATTTCATTTACTTACTTCCATACTATATGATAAGAAAATGGAAACAACGTTCATGCGTATGTACGGACTACCGTCTCCATGAACAATGTTTCCATTTCATATATCTATCTGTTACACATATTTTTATTCTAAATATATATGATTTATAAATAATTTTTTATATTATGGAATTATGTAAATCATGATCTATAGGATACGATCAATAATAAAAAGTTAACACATGTATGATAAAGAAAATGATTATTACCTAAATTGTTACTTTAACATGGAAATTATTATTAAATGGGTAGTATAAAGTCATAAATAAATCATGTATGATATCATAAATATGAATATGGTTCTGGTATAATTTAATAACATACTATGTTCATTATACAAGATTTTAAACGTACCCTCAACTAAAGGAATGCACAAGGTAACGGTTAATTCCTCTATCTCATTATTAACTTATATTGTTTACATGTAAGTATTTTTTGGGACATATTTATCATCCATGTATATGTTTTATAAAAATGTTTTCAAAATGAATCTTTTAAGGTTTAATGTAATCATATCTTTACCCAGATCATCAATTTAAATGTTTTAAATATTTATTTTTTTCAAAATATATTTAATTAATGTCCATGTTTTTAAAATAATTTTAAGGATTTATTTATATGGGCATGATTATTTTAAAATGACTATTATTTTGAAAAGTTTCAAAGTGGTATGGGACACTTTGATTCAAAAATATATTTTAAATTACTTCTGTTATAAATTGAGTGACTTTTAAATGACTTAATAAAAAGGGAGTATTTCTGTCAAAGAGTTATACTGATCATTTTCAACTATATAAATATCCTTTACTAGGTATTATTCTTGATTAAGGTTTATTTATTAAAATAATATCATCCATATAGTATTGAATATGATATGATATGTTTGACTTTGGATGTGCTATTTTTATACAAATTCTGGTTTATAGTAAAATTATTGACATTTCGTATGCTAGTTTTAATATGAATGAATATGTTACATTTTTACTTTTTAATATGAGGAATGCATTGGACATTGTAAGTGATTGGCATGTCCCGCTTTAGCACGTCGATGCATCGTTAGGTCTCATGAGATAAACTAGTGTCTTAGCACAAGGCCTTGAAAGAATATTTGTGAATGGACATGGCATAAGGCATTGACTTAGTATTTATTATGTATGACATTATGCATTCCATTATTATAAAATTAATTATTACATGTTATTATTCGACCAGAAGAATATTAATGTGCATGATTATATGGTATTTTTGACTTATTTTTACTATATTATGCTCATTTTTTATGTTTAAAAGGATTCTGTTTTTATTATACATCTTTCCTTAAAAGTTTATAGCTTACGTTGAATTATTTACCCTTACTGAGCATCTGATATCACCCCTTTATTATGTTTTATTTTCCATGGATTCCAAGAAGTGTATTATGATTGATATATAGGATTAATCTATGGGAATTATGGTTTTATAAAAATATTATTTATGCTCTGTTTTATGTTATAAAGTGTAATGAAATGTTCATGTATGTAATAAATTTTCCAAGACTGCTAAATTGATCTGTCATTCAGGACTCAATTCCATGTATTCATGTCAATGTATCACAATAGTGTATTAGTTCTAGTTAACTGGGGATGGGGAATTAATGTTTCTATCAGAGTAAGTTTATCAACAACAATTGAAATAGATTTAGAAAACTAGGATTAAGGATCATAACCCTAAGATATAATTTGAGGATAAATATTGAAAAGAATCCTAGAATTTTAAAATTGAGATCATGTGGGTATTCCTAGAAAATACGTCCATGTCTAGATACTACATGTAGACGTGGCTCTGTTATGGATGTACTTAGAGGTGAAAACTACGACAAGGTATATCGGACCAAACTCGGGGTAACCAGGTACCTGAAAAAGTTCCTTACTATGCAACTGGTTTGACACTCCTGGGGCATATTCTTATGATAATTCCCAATTTCATTACAAACCATTATGATGGATTTATGATTGAATATGTTCATAAACAATCAATTTTTATGATTATGATATTATATATGTATAAATTTATCAATTTATGTTTATTATTTCACTAGTATTGAATAATGAATTATGATTCATAACGTAATCTAGTGTATGACATTGTATATAAATGGTTCATAGTTGAAGGAATGACTACCCTACCAATGATCATGTTCAAAGAGTTAGAAGGATACATTCATTCATGGTCATAAGCCAACATTCCTAAAGGAAATATCCTCCCATGTATTCTCATTATATGAAGAAATAGTATCATGTGTTAACAAGATAAGTAAAGAATTCTCTAAGTCCTATGGGTTGAAGGGACACTAGAGAAAAAAATGATGGCAGGGAGAAAGATGTATAAAGGGAATAAGGGAAAGAAGAATTTTCCCATATGTGATAACTATAGTAAGAATCACCTTGGGAAGTTCTTGAAAGAATTTACTGTTCTTTATAAATTTGGAAAAAGGGACATTATGAAAAATAATGCAAAGGGAAGAAAGAAAAGATTAATATTCTATGTTTTAACGGTAGTGAAATGGGGAATTACAAAAATAAATGTCTGAAGTGTCAAGGAAGTATAGAACAGAAGAATCAAATGGACCAAGGTCAAGCATTATCTATTACTACAGTCGACGTGGAATAATTAATGTATTAGTGTTTTTGGATTGAATAATTATTTTATTTTAGTGTTATATCAATGATGTACTAGTTATATGAATTATGAAAATAAATAATGATTGTACTGCAATACTATTTCATAGAGGATTTGAGATTGTATGGTTCTAAGAAAAGTGACTCAATAGCAAGATAAATTTTTTGGAAAATATATTTTTAAGGAAGGGTAAACAATAATATTGTCCTGATACTGAGCAAGTGATTTTGAAAAAAGAGATGATTGATTTGGATAAATTTTATTGGATATTGTCGACTACCATGAAATTAATTAATTTTTTTATTATTCTATTATTTTTGGAGTTTACAATATTTTGGGATATAATAAATATATCCAGCATTCTATTTGGAATAACGGAGCATGAATGTATTCAATAAGGTTTTATGGTAATTCAGGGTGTTACCATGTTTTAAGAAAATACCAGATGAAGGTATTCACATGTTATTATGTGGAAAAAAGTTATTTTCATTATGTTTACCTCCCATATATTTTTTTTGACTATGAGTTTGGACACAAGTATTTTGGATAAGTGTAAAGGTTGGAATAGATTAAGTCGAACACTTGAAATTTTGTTTGAGGTTAATGTATAATTTATATGATACATTTACCCAACCTTTTGGATTTTAGTAAACATATAGACAATTAAGAAAATAATTGTGGACCTTATGATTTATCAAATTCACTTTAGGCATAAAGAAAAATCATTTTTGAACATTCATTTCCATGTTTAAGGGATGAAGTGAAAATATATCGAAGAATAACCAAAGTATGATATTACGATTATGACACATAATGAAATCATGTATGTTTTCTTGAGTTCTTATCTTGATAGTAAAATAATCACTCTAATTAAAAAAAGTATCTAAAAATGTGTTATCCAAATACCTTAGGTTTTGTGGAACCGTTGATACTTTAAATCATCAGAAATTTATGTCTTTGAGGCCCTCAATTTTCTATTTATTATTCATTTGTTTGTGATTGATGACCTCAATCACACCTGATAAATATTTACATTACCCCTCTAAATATATGCCTCAAATTTCCACCAGTGTTCTTCTATTCGAAATCATAATTTGGCGGTGACTTTTTCATTTAACTTTCCCTCTTATTGAGACTAAATTTTATTAAACCTATTTCCGATGTGGGATTTCGACAAAGGTATTTTCTATTGTCAACCTCTTATTTTTGAAGAACAATTTCAAATTGAGGGGACACAATTTATTGAAAGAGTATAGAATGTAACACCCAAATATTTCATATTACGTTATATCATTAAAGTAATTTAATAGCTTATATTACACACAACACTGACTTGGCTTGCTTTATATGCAAGATTGAGTTTATATGAAAGAACAAAATAGTATTATAATTATTTAAACGATATATTTATTTATCAATTAAATATTATAATATGAATAGTAAAAAATAAAATTTAAATGTTATTTATTATGTTTTCACATAAATATAACATATTTTTAATGTAATGTTTATGTTTTGTTAAATTAGTTATATATTTAGAAAAAAAAATTCTTAAAAGAACTACTATTTATGTACTTTTGTGAAGAATAATAAAACTAATTTTAGACTCTCCTAATAAATAAATTTTGGTAAAATAGACTTCATTTTTGAATTAAGAATATCAAAATTATATTAGGTTCAATTTTTTGTATTTTTCTAAAAACATTCAATTTTTCATGAATAGTGAAAAATACTACATAGTACATAAAAACCTGCTTTTTTCATTTAAATAATTTTTTAATTAAATTTTATCCTAAAGTCAATATAGATACATAATACATATATTAGTTCAATTTAAGTCATTTATGTCATTTTATTATAGTATTGGATATATAAAATTTTATTGAATTTTTAACGTCTTGAACCCACCTTCTAGGAAATTTATTAATTTGCATAAAAGGTAATTTTACCACATATGTGAACTGAATTTTAAAAATCTGATAGACATGACTGTCATTAGTAAGTAATATTTGGTTAAATAGAATGAAAATAATTTTTCATGAAAAGTAACATTTGAATTTTATTTACCAAATTTAATAGTAAATTGGTTAATTAATGGTAAAAATATGATTATAATTACCCAAAACATGTCCTAATTCTATTGGATAAGTTTCCCAAACAAAAACCATCCTTAGGACAATAATAAGATCGTTTTGGATCCATTTGAGTTCGATTAGAACACTAATTATATTTTATTTAAATAAGAGTTAAAAGTGTTACAATAAAATTTTAATAATTAAAACATTTTTAATATAGTGTTATACATAATATAAATTAGAATATAAATATTTATTAGAAATATAAAACTACTTCTTACATCATAGTCTTTTATTTATAAATTTCAAACATTAAATAATTAAATTAGTTAATGACACAATGATGATGCACTAATTATCTTATTAATGAATGATAAAAATAATTGATATTATAAATTTTATAATAAATTTAAATTGAAACTTTTTATTTCATCCACGAATTTTATAGGATAATATGACATTTTAGGGTTCATTCAATTTATTTTTTCTAGGGAATCAAGATTTGATGACTTTAACATAAACCAAATACTAAATAGTGTCAGAATTGACATAAATGAGTTAAAAAATACTATTTTATTAAATAATATAATAGTCCTAAATATCTTAGATTCAATAAAATGACTTAGATAATGTTACATATTTAATTAATTAACCACTATAGGTTCTCTTGTCATTTTATATTAATTATATTATCCATGTAGTATAAAAATACAAGAAGACATGGTAAATGTTAAACTATTTAACTAAGAGTTAAATCTAAAAGATAAATGTAATATAGTGACCTAAACATGTCTAAAACCTATTGTTTGAGAGTATTTAGACCCATAGTTATCTTATAATAGAAATAAATACATTTTGATCTATTATAAACCGAAAATAAATTTATAATAAATTAACATTTCAAGCTTTTCCTAAAGTGCCCCTCACCTCTCTTATAAAAGGGAACTTCTCCTTATCTTAAATTCCCACCCACAAAGCCATTTTCTTGTCCAAATTCTACTCCAATATCCTCCCAAATACCCTATCATAACCCTATATTCCTTAATTTTATTAGAAATCCAACCTAAGGTGCCCTTTTGTTCAAATCAAAAGGAAGCACCCGAAGAAGAGAGAATTATTTCATCACCCCTTTTAAAGTTATTTTCTTCTTCTACTTCCTCTTTATTTATTGTTTCCATACTAAAATAATAATGCCAGTAGCTTCTACATACATATACGTTGTTATAAATATGGTACAATTATATTCATTATTCTATCCATCCTATGATTGAAAAGGTCATCATGCGTGCGTACATATGTTTTACAGTCTCCTTGTCATGGTGTAGTTTGTTATTAAACACTAAATTATTATGATGGGTATAATATTGAGAATAATTAATGTAAATAATTAATACAACATGGTAATGATTATTTATATATAATATTCCATCCAATTAAACACTGTTTCACCATTAATATAATGATATTGTCTCTCGTGCTTACGTATAGCTTACTGTCTCCATGACGCGATGAGATTCATCTTCAATGATCACCATTAAAGAATTATATATATATATATATATATGTTGATTAAGTATGATATATATGAAATAATATTTCTACTTTAGTGAAATATATTTATGTAGACAAATATACTTTTTTAGTTACTTTCATACTATACGATAAGAAAACATAATCAATGTTCATGCGTACGTACAAACTACCGTCTCCATGAATGGTAATTCCATTTCATATATCAATATAATATAAATATTTTTATTCTGAATATATATGATATTTAAATAATGGGTTATATTCTGGAATTATGTAAATCATGATCTAATTTATATGATCAATAATAACAAGTTAACACATGTACGACAGAGAAAACGATTATTACCCAAAATTTTAATTTAAGATATAAATTATTATTAAATGGGTAGTATAAAGTCATAAATAAATCATGTATGATATCATAAATATTAATATGGTTCTGGTATAATATAATAACATACTATGATCATTATAGAGGAGGTTAAACTTACCCATGACTGAAGGAATGTATAAGGAAATGGTTAATTCCTCAATCTCATTATTATTCAAGATTGTTTATGTGTAAGTATTTACTATGAAATAATTATCATACATGTCTTTTTTTCATAAAATTATTTTCAAAAGGAATATTTTATGGTTCTATGTAAGGGTATATTTAACTATATCATCAATTTAAATGATTTAAAGATTTATTTTCTTCAAAGTCAATTTAACTAATATCCATGTTTTCAAAATGATTTTAAAGATTTATTATATAGACATTAATTTTTTTAAAATGTCAATTCCATTAAAAAGTATCAAATAGGTATGTTAAACTTTGATTCAAAAATCTATTTTAAATGACTTAATTTATAAATTGAATGACTTTTAAATGATTTCATAAAAAAATGATATTTCTCTCAAAGAGTTTTACTAATCATTTTCTGCTATGTCAACATCCTTTACTGGGTATTATTCTTTATTGATGATGATTTTTATAATAAAATATTCCATATAGTATTTAATGAGTTATGATAAGTTTGACTATGGATGTGATATTTTTATATCAATCATGGTTTATGGTTAAAGTAATGACATTTTGTATGGTAGTTTTAATACAAATAATTATGTTATGTTTCTCTCATTTCAAATGAGGAATGAATTGAACTTTGTAAGTGATGGGTGGGGCCCATTATAACCCCTCGATGCATTAGTAGGTCTTATTAGACAAACTAGTGTCTTAGCACAAGGACATGACAGAATATTTGTGAATGGTCTTTTCACAAGGCCTTGACTTAGTAGTTATTATGTCAAACATTATGCAATCCCTCGTTATGAAATTAGTTATTACAAGTGATTATTAAACTAGTAGAATATCCATGTGCATGTATATATGGTAATGCTTGACTCATTTTTACCATATTATGATCATGTTTTGTGTTTAAAGGGCTTCTGTTTTTATTATACATCTTGCCTTAAAATTTTATAGCTTTCACTGAATTATTTAACCTTACTAAGCATCAGATCTCACCCTTTTATTATGTTTTACTTTCCCAGAATTCCAAGATAGGTATTATGATTGATATGAAGGGTTAAGATAGAGATATTATAGCGATCTCAAAGGATTATTTATGCTGTGTTTTATGTTAGAATGTGTAATGTGACCTTCATGTAAGTATTCAATTTTCCAGGATTGCTAAACTAATTGATCCTTCAGGACTCAATTCCTTGTAATCATGCCAATGTATAATAATAATGCACCAGCTCTAGGTAACTGGGTTTGGGTAATTACAAATAAAATATATATATTTCTAAAACATGGTTCTAGATACATAACCTCGTATTACAATAGAATATACTCTAAGGGTAAGATGTATGATAGTGGTTCTTTCTTGTGGTGGTTTGAAAAAAATGGTTTGGACCATGATCTTGATAAGGTTAAAATTATAAAAAAGGGTTCACTTTATATTTAGTTTGTTAATCTTGGAAACAGATTGGTCAAGGGAAAATCCCAATGATGTCATCTCCCTTATAAGCACCAATAAATGAGCTTTATAGTGTATGATTCTACTGGTTGAGGATATCACTTCTTATATTTGGGTCAATTAGACTTTATCATGATACATAATATATAAGAATATTCATGGTCACTATATGATGACTATATTATCAAGGGTTACGATGTTTAATAGACTTTTATGCCTGATTGTAAAATTGTAGCCCTATTTTATAATGGTCCAAAATAAAAAATTAAATACAACACAAATGTTTTCTATAAATACATTTATTAATATGTAATTTTTTTATTGAAAAGGGAATTCAATTTATAAAAGTTTGTATCATTACAGCTACAAACTCCATGATCCACTACTCAACAATCTTCCATGAGCCCCTTAACCTAACAAAGATCCTAAATTAAGAAGTTTGCACCCACATCAAGATTTCCATATAGGGTGTGGGTAATAAAATCTAGTATGACACCACTATAACATCAGTAAAATTTGATAACATATATAATATGTTTTTTCCATGATAACAATAAGTGAACAAGAAAGCATAGAAAATCACACACTTATAAATCATGTTATAACCAAGCCACCACGAGCCTCAGTTTTACCTACCTCAACCCCATGCGTTAAGGATAGTTGTAAAAGATATAGGGAGTAATCACGAAGTAGAAATAGGGTTGGTGAGAATATCTAGCTACAGTGTCAAGCCATTGAGATTCATCTAGAAAAATTTCACCACATCCCACCTTTAGTATGGATCTGGCCTCAAGACCATCAAACCCCATCTCAGTCATAATTCATGACCCAAGGAAGTAATATCCTATCTCAGCCTTGGGTTGGGACCCAAGTTCATCATACCCCAAATACCACTACCACAGGTTTGGCCTCAAAGACATTTTAAAGACCACAACCATGTAGCCCAGAGATGGTGGTCACTTTATTTTGTTGGTATAAGAAAAATATAATCTTATCCAGAATGACCAAATAGTGTAGTACTCTTCGAAAACTAGATACATATTTTAATCTCAAATTAAATTTATAACATAAGAAACTTATTGTTTTCTTTGATTAAACCACTCTTTCCTTTAGCATATCCCTACATATCAACAATAATACACTTACAAGTATCCTAGAGAAGATAAACAATAATAAAGGGGTGACATTAGATTATTATTAATGGAAATTGTACAATATAATATATCATGAATAAATAAGTTAGAATAAATATGTAAAAGTAAACAATGGAAACACCTTCCATTTAATCAATAACATGAGCATAATATGACATGAATTAAATATGATAAAAAAAATTCCATATAAATAATCATTGGAGCTTGAAACATATCAATGAATACTATATTTAATTTGATAATAACATGGAATATCGATAACTAAATTCATAATGTTGTAATGTATAATTATGAACATCTAAAACATACCGCCAAGGCCTTTTTTCTAGAAATATAAATAAAGGCATAAGGCCTCAACCAAAACCCAATGTAGTTTGTCTTATGAGATCTACAAATGCATCAAGGGGTTATCTATAATAATTCACCACACATAAATTACAAATTACAAAGAATTTATAATATGAAAGGGGTAAACCATAATGAAAATAAAAAATCATATTGAAAATCTTACACATAAAATGTTAGTACATACCACAATCAAATAAATATAATCATAAACCATCAAAAAATATTGTGAATGGTAATAAAATTGTAAATAAATAGTAAAATGGATCATAAACCATACAAATAAATAATAAGGATAATATAAATACAACATATCTCTATTGTATCATAAGTAAAATAAAGGGATGATGTCATCAATGAATAGAAATACCAATAAAATTTCATTTAAACATTTATTTGAGGAAATTATTATCTTCACTTTGAACATAAAATTTTAAAATAATTAAAAAAATTTATTTGAAAATAACCTTCGATACATGTAAAATAATTTTTAAAACACTAAGTGGTCATGATGGAATAAAATTATATTCTTGATGCATACTTTAAAATAAAGATTTATTTCACATTTTCAGTAAAATTCAAAAAAATATAATTTAGAAAAAGAAATGAAGACTTATTTGAAATGTTTTTATAAAAATTAAACCATTAGTAAAAAGGTAATTAATAAATCATTTTTTTAATGTGAAAAAATGTTCTAAATTTATTTAAGAACATGGTTTTAGAAGAAAAAGTATTTTCGACCCAAAAGGGAAATAAAGAAGAATTTTATTAAAAACATTTTATCAACAATTTTAAGTACCAAATAGTGGGGAAATGGTACTATTACTTTCAATGTTAATGAATAAATATATTATAATAAAATATATTAAGTTATAGATAGAAATTTCAAATAATTATCCCAAGGGACAGTTAAACATAAACAATCCATAAATAATGATGATATTGTGATATAAACCCTTACCACTTTGGTAATGTTTGAATCATAATCCCCTGAAATAAATAAATTAAAATGAAAAATTAAATAATATTAATAGAAATAGATTATTTATATAAAATAGAATAATTGTAATTATATACATCACAAAAAATAAGTGGTAAATATAGCGTATGTATCATAGATGTAAAAGTGAGTCGAGAATCTTTTACCTCAGGTTTAGATTCCTTCATACATGTTTTAACCTCATATATAATAAATATAGGTTTATTATAAATTTATTAAGAGAAATATTCATATATATCATTACATATATGACCATATTATTATAATTTACTACCCTTTTGTTTATAATATTTTATTATTTCCATTGTTTCGGTTTTGAATTGCCTTGTTTTCTCATGCATGTTTTGTCATGAATGTAATTGTTCTTATATATAGGATATAGTTAAATATTCAATAGAATTATATCTATGTTATAAATACTATTTATATTCATTATATACATCTTTAGAACCATTTTTTGAGAATTTTAAAATGAATCGCATCGTTTCAGGGAGATGGTAGACCGTACGTACGCAAGAGTGATGATATCATCACCAAAAATGATGAAAGGGTAACTTATGATATATTAATTATTTATAATTGATATAATTTCATATATACCACATATATTCATTAAATTTATCCTTATTAGTTTTCATGTAAATCATAACTGAAAAACAAATCACATCGCTTCATGAGGTGGTTGTTCACGGTACACACGAGCGACATTATCGTATTTTAAATGGAAAGGAAATTAAAAATGTATATATGATATTATAAAAAAAGAGTATAATTATTTCCAAAATATTATATATATACAATAATTCAATCATTCTATCCAACTGTAGTATGTTTTTGTGGAAAATGATTTATATGAGTTCGTGAGGCAGTAGTCCATCGTACACACGAGTGATGATTTTTTCCCATTTCATGGAAGTGGAGATGAATAAATATTATGAAATAAACATAATAACATATAAATATATATTTAATATTTTTTATTGAATTTAAATTGTTAATATTTAATTTAATATTGTAAAAGAATAAAGAAAAAGAATGAACTTAATGAAGACAATTACCTTCTCTTAGAGGGGCCTCCTTTGAATATCTTCTTAAAGACCCTAGGGTTGGTCTATTGGGAAGACAAAAGGCTCAATAATTTGTATAATAATATTGTGAAGATATTTTGGTAGGGTTTTGTTAAGCCAAATATCATGATATATGTGAATAAGTGAGTGGAGTGAGATCCATTTTATAATTGAGGGGAAGTGGCATATTGTAAATACCCAAAACTATTAAATATTGGAAATTAAATCTCACCCATAGTGGGTAAAAATAAGATAATTAAATTTTTGGAGGGATTATATGGTATAAAAACACATCCACCACATGATAATACCCATTCTTAACATGTTTCCCTTAACTTCTATGATTCATTACTTTTACGATTTATGTTTTTCACTATGGTAAGCTGTATTTTTAATCTAGGAAATTTATCCATTAAGAATATAAAAAAATGGTGCTCATTATATAATTTAGACACAATGATTTTAAATATTAAATTTAACTTATCAAATAAAAATCCTAGGTTTGTTGAAATTTAATTTTGACACATGCACATGTAAGGTGAAAAAGCATTGGTTTAACCTTAACTGTGATAATAATGTTTTTACTACTTAGGGGTAAATATATTCACTAAAAAAATATTGGTCCCCTTGTAGAATCCATAATATATAACTCTATAATATGTCCAAATGATGTTTATTACGGGAACTTAATCATCCCTCCCCATATGCCATAGGTAGATGACTAGAACAAGGGTATATAGAACACAATATGGATACTATAATTCTTAATAAAGAGATTCAATATAGTGGAAATAGACACGTATCAGTGTAAAAAAATAGTAGAAACTGTACATCATAAAATTGGAAGATAAATGATGAACCACATAAATAAGATAATAATGAACCATGTACTTCTAGGATGGAATGTAACTAAATGAAATGTTATAAGTGATAGATATTAAGGAAAAATAAGACACAAATAAATTCAAAATATCCCAATCCTGAATCCATGTTTGGATCCTATCTCAAAGTTACAAGCCATGTAATTAATAATAATTAACAAAAAATTCCTTTTCACTTTTCTAAACCAACATCCTTGTAATCTACTTGGTACGAAACGATAGCCCAAATAGAGTGTGAGTAAAACTCAGCCGTTCAAAAACACTATGTATAATAAACTCATCTGATAATAATTTCATGCTATAAATAAACAATCATGAGTATTAATTGTTCAATTAATAAAATAAAATAATCAGCCTTATTTGGCAACGGGAAAAAATATCTCTTAGAATGTTGCAAAACCATGTCGACCATAACCACACATCCATTTCATTATCACATAACTGAGAAAAATACCTCTATATAATCATTTAAGTATAATTGAACCAATTCCTTATATATATGAATTTCTATATAACCAAGACAAGACCTTTATATAATTATTTCAGCATAACCAAAATAATTTTTTATATAATAATTTCAGAATAACTGGGCCAAGCCCTTGATATAATCCTTTCATCTTAATCGAGCCAAGCCTTTTTTAGAATCCTTTCAGCATAACTGGGTCAAGCCCTTCATATAATCATTTCAGCATGAATCACAACACAAGCCATAATGGAAAGAATAACATGACATAACATCATAATCTGAAATGGTCAATTTAGTTAATTACTAATTGTATGTCAATTATCCATTCATTCATAATGTTATATATTATGTTTTTATTAGGATATTGAACACACCCAATTCATTACAATTATCACTAGTCATTTGAACAATCAAGTAATACATTTTCCAAGGTCAATCTATCACAACAAATCATCAGAGATCTGATCTCATGCTAAAAAATATTTTAATCAATTATCAAGTTATTTATTTTTCATGGGTAGTCTCAACGTACATGTATGTGCAAGACATGTCGCAACACTATTGAATTCAAAAGGTATCCAAGAAGTAGACCAAACACATGATTATCACCACCAATTGCTCTATTAATTAATGTACATGTTGTGTTGTCACAATAACATAATATTGTACATATATAAACAAACATAAATAGACCATCAGGCCTTGTTTAGACTACATTACTTGATCTTGTGATCAAATCAACGATTTTCGTAGGTAATACCGACAATGAATGGAGGCGATAGTGATCACAGGAAAACCCTAGATCACACAATCATCAAGATTAGAACCTAATTCAATATAGGTTAATATATCACACTACGATAATGGATAATAATAGGATGAGGGGTAAATCCAAGGAATAGAACTCACCAGAGATCCATTTCTAGAATGGGATGATTGGAAGGTAAAGAAGTCACTCCAAAATCACCTATATTCACCCTATAGTTTGAGAGAGAGAGATACACGACATATGAAATAAAATCATAGATACAACATTGTTTAAAACTACTAATCTAAATATATTCATAATGTGAAACATTTCATGTTGTGAATTTCTAGATTTATAAGATATGTTGAAAAAAAATTCATCTTAGGGTTAAAATAACCCTCATCAACCATTTCACAACATGAACCAGTTTCACGGAGTGAAAATGTTTCAAACTCTAAACCAAATAATGGCTTCTTCTTAGAAATAGTTTCATGTTGTGTAAAATTTTCACGATGTGAAAGTGTCTAGTTAAGAGATCCTATTCTAGATTCTATAATAAAATCACAAACCACCTTCTAATCCTTCCAAACAATGTATAACCTTCATAATCCATTAACACACTTATACCTAGACTCCCATAAATCAAACAAACATACATACCAAATATTTAGGTTATTTTACCCGATAATAGATCTATATCTCTAAAATATACTTTACCACTAAGATTTGACAAAAAAGGAAAATAAAAATTAAAATAGGTTCAACAAAAATCCAAAGATAAAATTACCATACAAAAAGATATGATATTAAAGCAACCCCATTATATAACTGCTCATCCTTGAGCTACACTAAGAATCACTGTGGGATCTCAATGAAAAAATATAGTCTCTATGATAAGATATCAGATTCCCTCTCCCAGGTATCCTCTTGGACATTCCCTTTGTACCACTGCACTTTAACAAGAGGTATGGTCTTTCATAATAGATACATATCACTATGGTCCATAATCCGTATCAGATTCTCCTCAAATGTCACATCTACATAAAGATCTATGTCATCAACATATACCATTTGGGAAGGGTCTATATGACATCTATAAAGATACCACACATGAAACACATCAATCATGGTAATTTATCACAGTAAAAGTGTTAATCATCACACCATTAGACCAAACCATTCCACTTTCTCGAATGACCCAAAAAAATAAAGAAACTAGATTTCCTTGTTTTCTTATATAGAATTTCCCCAAATTGGGATACACCTAAAGGAAAACATGACACCCCACCACAAACTCTTAGGGGTTTTTCTAGTGATCATCAAAAGTTTTCTTCCTGCTCTGCACGGTACCAACCCTCTGTTGATCAACAAAAGTTAATCAGACATCTCCTACATGAGACTAGGTCCAATAAGTGTTGAATCACCAACCTACAACCATCAAAGAGTAAAATGAAACAATATTCCATATATATACTAGAAAGGTTCAATTTGGATTGATTATTAGAATATATTATTATAAAAAATGTCCATGAGTTCTAAATGATTCTCCCATGAACAACTAAAATCTAAAACATAGTATCATAACATATCCTCTAGAATCTGAGTAGTTTGTTTGGATTGTCCATTAGTATAAATATGATAGGTTGTACCTAGAAGAACCTATGATCCTAGTGCCTTGTGAAGGGCCCTCCAAAACCAATAAATGAAGCAACGATCTCTATCAGAAATAAACTCCTCAAAACACTGTGGATTCGAACTATCTTATGCATGTAGAGACTACCAAGATAATAAATAGTGACGGTATCCTTGATAGGGAAAATTGGGATTTTTTTGATAGTTTATCTATGATTACCCATAATACATATTTATTCAAACATTTCATAGGTAATACTGTCAAAAAACTAATAGTTTCATCATCCCATTTCCATTCTGGAATGGGATGTGGCTATAATATCCCAACATGCCTCTGATGATTGACATTCACTTATTGATAGGTGAAAGATATCACCATGAAGCTTTATACCTACCTATTCACCAATGGACACTAGTACTCTCTACAAAGATTATGTTACAACATTGTCAAACATGGATGTACCAACAATCTAGAAGCATGAAACCCACTCATCATCTCCATGCGCAAGATTGTAGAAACCCATACATAGCCAGAGAAAATAAGAACATTTTCACCACAAAGAGACCATACTAAAGGTGAATCTCCCATATATAATCATACATTCAGATCTAATCCATCGGGATTAGATAACTACTTCTTCATTATCCAATCAATACTATTGGGTATAACTGATTTCAAAGTCAGAGCTACTGATCCCTAGGAAACCTAATAAATCGAGATGCATGTCTAAAAAGTGAACCATCATCCACCTATCATCCAAATACTCCTACATATCCTATGTTTTTATCTTTAAAATCATGGAATGAGCAATGAAGTTTCCCTTATCAAGTGTATAATCCAACTCGAAGTTGAAATAAAAAAAATACTCGAATGAACTCCTACGCAAAAAGGTTCAGGACCCAATGAGAAAACAAGTACCTGATCCTCTTTTCACCCATGTATATCTCAAACCACTTACCCAAAATTTAGTCTCTCCATAATCTTAGGTCATGTAACACTACAAATAACTCCATGCTGATATTATGATTATTCCTCTCATGAGGTTTCAACTACTTGGGGCCATAAGAAACCACACAATCCTCCTACATCAGAACTACTTTGAGTCCAACATTGGATGTGCCATAGGAAATGGTATATGCCTTACCCAAAATAGGTAAGGTGATGTTTGGTGCAAATTTTATCCTACCATTAAACTCCTTAAAATATCTCTTCAATGAACCCAAAATAAAATAATTCACCCCAATCTTGGTTATCTCAGACATCGATGCTTCCATATAGGAGAATTCTTGGATAAAACATTGATAATAACCTGATAAACCCATAAAAATATGAATCTTAAAGAGATTATTATGTCCTGCCCACGGTACCAAGATAGTAACATTATCTGTGTCCACTAAAAATTCATCATCTAAGATGACATGAACCAATAAGTTTAGTTTTTCAAATCATAAATTTTATTTGGATAGATTGAAGTAAAGACGATACCCCCTTGGTGTAATCAGGAGAATTTCAAGATGTTGGGAATAATCATTTGATAACTGGGAAAACCCCAGGATATTATCGAATAAAAATAGAAAAAATGATTAATGAAAGGATGAAATATATGATTTATCATGTACATAAATATTGTCGATGTGTTCATCAAACAAAATGACATCAAGATGAACTCGTACAATTCATACAGGATCCAAAAGGAAATATGTGGTATGTATGATGGTTTCACACTCACTGATGATACCATGATATTATTTCAACCTTATAGAAAATATAAGAACCTCTCAGATGATTAAAAATATAATTGATGAGTGAAAGGGGATTCTGATTAGTGACCATTCATCTGATGAAATCTATGACAGAACATAGACAAGTGTAAATTCCCATTAGCCTTTTTGGTGAAAAGTACTGGGGAACCCCATGTTGATGTACTGGTCAATATAAAACACTTATCATCTAGATATTCCATCTTAAATTTTATTTCCAAAATATATTCTCATTCCATCTTTTAATGTGGGATAGAAACTATACTTTCTCCCTATAATAACTTGATTGTAAACATGATATGTCAATCAAGTGCTAAGCCATTTGAATCGGTCCTACATGACCAACATGAAGATTATACTCACCCTAGTGAGTATAGATGCCCCCATCTAGAGAAAGAAAGTTAAATCTCTTCTGATAATAGTCGATGTGATCTTGGTATGTAACTAGATAATAAAAATAAATAATAATATATATTCCTATCATTTCTCACACAAAAAGTTTCAAAAATGATATGATAGACATCAATTTAAAGAGAGAACTCCTTGAAACATTTTATATTCTCTCTCTTCTATCCAAATGGTGTTTTTATGGCCATGAATCCATCCAATATTTCAAAAACTAAACCAAACCATTTGAAAAAATAGACGATATAAAGTATTGTGATTCTACAATATCAAATAAATCACAATAAATGGTAGATGATACATAATCTTACATTCAACATTAGAAGTTCATGTATCCAAACTATCCGAAGTAGACTCTGTAGCATGACGCTTTCCTTCCCTTCATCCATGAGCTCTAGTATAAATACCACAGTATTCTCCCTCTAGATGGTACTTATAGACTTTCAAAAAATTACCCCACCACCTTCTTCGACCTTAATATCTATTATAACTCCTTCCACAATTTGCTGAGGGGTAGTTGAGTCATTCCCAGACTCTAGTACTCGTGTTTTCTATTTTCCATTTCTATATCTTTGTATTCCCCTACAAAACTTTTATTGTTGGACTAGCCAGCTGTAAGAATTATAATTCAATTAAGGGTATGGACACAGAGATCATTTGTGACCAAATGGGCCACATTGATAGAATTACAATAGAACAAAGACATTAGATGACTTCCCACTACCCTAGTTATTCTACCCATAATTTCCTTGGCAATAACTATCATAGTGGAACTTATTTAAACCTAGAGAAGAGATGTAAATTTTCCCCAATGAAATATCATAGACACAAATAGTCCCCTATCATAGACTCTCTTCCACGATGAGATATTTATTTATCATGTACAAAAATCTAATCAGGTGAAAAATGTTCACCTGTGACCTGATCTCATAGAAAATCCCATCCTAGAAATGCATGTCTCTTACAACCACTTTAGACACTAATGATAGAATAATGTGCTTTAAGTAAGTGAAACGTTCATAATAGTCCATCATTGACATACCCTTCGATGTGAGGTACATGAACTCAAGATCCTTATCATCCCTTAATGTCTCAGGGTAGAATCGACTCTGAAAATTTTCCTCAAAGACCTTCCAGGATAACTCCTCTAGCTACCCAACATACTCTATAATTTACCACCAACACATGGAAGGCACACAAGGAATTTATTTACCTATAGTCACCCTCCCATACTTGTGTTTTTGAGGTTATTGATGATTATATGGACTAATCCAATCCAGAACTTGGTTAACTGGGGGACTCTCTCCATATTAAACATAAGTGGATGGTGTAGCTGAAATAATTTCATCAACTTAGACATCGAAGGAAAAGTGTGAAAAATTTACCTTTTCATGGATCACATGAACATCATGATGTTTTCATAAAGTTTAACATCCATTTGATCTTTAGGATCTACAAGAATCATTAATTCGGCCATGATAGTAGCATGCTGACTGGTGTTCTCCTAATACTCAATTATATGATAACAAGGATTTATCTTATCTAAAAGACAAATTCACATCTTAAAACATTAGATAAAATTATGTTCATCCACAGTAGATGAAAAAATAGAGAATGGGTGGACTATTCTATCTTTACACATGGATTAACAAGTGAATTATCATGACATAATAGTTATTTCATTTCTATTTAACTGATATAATAGGTATCTCATCTCACAATTTATATAGTAAAATATATAACAAATAATAAATATGTCCCTATCGTGAACATTGAAAGTCAAGGCATTTATCTATGTGCTTATCATGATGCAAAAATACTCATATCATTCCATACTAGGCCACAGTTATTAATATTAATGAATAATAAAATTAGACATCATGTGAATCACTTGAGGTGAAATAATACCAATCATAACATGAATAAATAATAAAAACCAATCCCATATATATGAACTCATATTTCCCCCCACTGATGGGTTAGATTCTCCCAAGAAAAAGATCATTAACATGTCTTGAAACAGTCTAGTACCCTTTATACCTTTCCCAAATAGTAAATGAAAAAAAGAAACCTTACTCTGATACCAATTTGTAACATACCTTGATCTGTCTCTCTCTCATGTGGTCAAATTTGGTTGGTTACTGAACCTCAAGAATGGATCCCCATACACCAGAGACTATCTACTCGAATTGGTGGTATAGAGAATAAAGGGGTGAGACTATACACCGTGGTAGAGATTTTCAATACAATGGAAATAAATAAATATAAAAGTTACATAAGAATTAGGAAATAATAAATCATACAACTGAAATATAAAGGGTGGACCATGTAATCCAAATAAAAATGAACCATGTAATATTAGGCTGGAATGTAACTAAATGACATATAAGAAGTGTCTATACTATATTTTTTTGTTTAATTATTAATCAGGGTGGGTTTAGTTTTGATGTAGGAGGATTGATTAATTTCATATGAGTCTCCTCATTTGAGACCTTATGAGAACAATTACCTAATGCATGACCTTGAGCTTGTAGTAGTTGTTCATTCTTGGAACTTCTAGAGATATTATCTGATGGGTGAGAACTTGGTGGTGTATAAGGACCACAAGAGACTCAAATACATATTTAAAAAATGATACTTGATTATCAGACAGTGAATATTGGTTGAATACTTTTAGTATTTTTTTAATTTAAACCTTCATATATTTAGGGAAAGGGAAATTATGTACCAAATGTGCTGAGCTGAAAATCTTAGGAAAATGTTATTTACGAAAATAGCGATGAATGAAAATTAATGGATCATATTTTTTTATATGCATCTATATTTTTAGGAGATTAATGAGAGGATTTTTCGAGTATCCTTATTAGTTACCTATTCACTCATAGATAGGGTTAAGAGAAGGTATTTCTTAGACCCTAAAGGTTTGTTCCTATGTGAGAGTGTTTTAGGTTTGGAACTACTTCTAGATTCGTCTTTTGATAAAGATGACATCTTGTGTATACATAGGAATATATGGGTTCCTAAAATAATGAGAGAGTAATTGATTTGAGTCCCACACTTCTCAGTGGGTAGTATAGAAATGTATCTCAAAGATGTATTGTGACATGCGCCACCAGTATTGCTGACCTGGGATAAAACATCAGATTGTAAGATTTATTACTAGGTGTTCCACCATTCAACAGGTAACGATGGAGCACCAACGACCCGTTATCTTGTTACATCCATTTCTGGTTCCAAAATGGAAATTATAAGACGTTGTGATGCATTTTGTGGTTGGATTAACGAGTTCACCTTATGGTATTGAAATGGATTAGAAAATCATGGATCGATTGACAAAGGTATCCCAGTTCCTTCTTATCTAGGAGACTTTCTTTGTTGATGAGCTATGAAGACTATATGTCGATGATATTATAAGCCCACATAGGGTCTCTCATTTTATCTGTTTAGATAGTTATTATTGTTTAACATAATGTTTTTGTAAAAGGTTATAGAAAGGTTTGGGTATATGTGTGTTTTGAGCACAAATATTCACCCTAGGACCAATGTCCAATCAGAATGGACTATAAAGTTGTTTTAGGACATGATACAAGCATGTTCATTTATTTTGAAGGTTCTTGGGAGAATAATTTTCCTCTCATCAAGTTTTCCTATAAAAATATATTTTAAGAAATAATTCATATTGCTCCGTAGGAGGCCTTATATGGTAGGCCATGTAGTTCAACACTGTCTTGGATAAAGACAGGAGAGGTTGTGCTACTAAGTCCTCATCTCATATAGGGAATATTAGAATAGTCAATGTTAATAAAGAAGTGTATGTCTACTAATCTGTATAGACAAAAATTTTATGTCGATTTCCATAAATTATCTTTCTCTTTTGAGGTTAGGGATCATATTTTCTTACATGTATCACCCAGAATTGGGAATAAATGAATATGAAGGCAGGGAAAGCTTTTTCTTTATTTTTTCGGGCTGTTTGAGATATTCAATAGATTTGGGATGATATCCTATATATATATTTTAGTTCAGAGGCACCGCTCCATACACGATGTATTCCAACATTCACAACTTTACCATTATCCTATTGAACTATCTCATACTTTTGATACTTAGGATATTGAATTTAATGTCAATGATTATTTTGAAGAGTATACCATACACATTATTGATGTAAGCATGAAGGTGCTCATATATTTTTCTTTACCACTTTGTGTGGGTTATATAGTAGCACCGCCCTATACATGATGGGGCATGAAAAAATAATTATAGATACCCATTCATAAAATACATGGATATTACATCATTTTAGATGAATATTTAAAACATTACAAAAATACATGCTCGGGGACCGTAATAGTTTAGTGTATTTAGAAACATGAAACAAAATATTCTAGCTTGGTGAAATATATTCAATGTTTCCAACAATGATCTTCCCCTTTAATACTTAACCATTTTTCATAACCTTAGGAAAGGAAACATAAGAAAGGGGTGATCTTAGATGATCAATAAGGATAAACAAAAGAGATACCAAAGTATAACATGGCTATAAAGGTATGAGAACATAATTTTTTATATTGTACCCTAAATATCAAAGATTATATACCTGAGTCATGGAATAAATATTGGAAGTTCATAAGACACTAATCACAAGGGAATCAGGAGCATAATCCATGAGACCATTACATAGGAATAAAACATAGAATTCTTAGAAGACACAAAATAATATAAAATGAATTACATAGTGGTAAGTACATCACTAAAATGGCATATTACTAGTATGGGTTCTCTCCCTATGTCATCTTTGTAGTCACGGTTCACTCTAATGACCATATCAGTAGTCTAGGTTCACTCCCAAGGCAATCTTTGCAGAAAAAATACATTACTTAACTGAGTTCACTCTTAGTTCCATCCATTTCTATCTCACGAGATATAAATATTTATCCAATGAAATGGAGGTAGATATATGTCCCACACATATCATAATGAAGGAATACATATGTGTTACACTAGATCATAATCATTCATCATCTCATAACCCATGTAATGAAATGGGTGTCATTAGCATGTAATGATATCATAGGTTATGAAAAATAAACATGTATAATAATCATTTAATCAATACACAACCCATGAAAATAAATGGGTTTCATAAGCTTATAACCCAGGAATGTGAAATGGGTTTCATAAACCTATAACCCGTGAAATAGTAATATGTTTCATAAACATCAAGTCATGAAAACATAAACAATTCATAAAAATAATATAAATTGAACCTTTGCATAATTTCCCTATAAAGGAATTAATGTCACCGATGGATTTCATTATATACGAAAAATAATTTTTTGATAAATATTTTAAAATAATTTATTGAGGAAAACGTCATTTCTTCTTTAAAAAAATACTTTTAAAACATTTAAAAATTTAAAAACCATTTTATTTGAAAATAAAGATGAAAACTTAAAATAGAAGCATGAAAAAATTTTTAAAAACGGTTTCCTTCAAAAATTAAAAGATAATATTGAAAACATGTTAAAAAAAAGATTCCATGAAAACTTAAAAAAGAATCTTGAACACGTTTTTGAAAAAATATCCTTAAAAACATATTCAAGTGGTTGTAAAAAATTTTAAAAACATTTTACTTGAAAAAAATAGAAAATAAGACCATTTTTTTAATTTGTTTTCCTCAAAATCATATAAAACCATATTGTAAAATGTTGGAAAAAATTTTCCTTCAAAACATATAAAATAATATTGATAATATTATTAAAAAACTTTTTTATTTAAAAACCACTTTAAAAAAATTAAATGCCCAGGATATTAGGAAAACATATTTATTAAATAAAATTTGCATTGTAAACTTTTAAGGGATGTTTCCAAGAAATGATGGTCATGACTGAGGATAAATCTATACATTCCAAACATCCCTTTTGTGCGATAAACATTTTATAAAGGTGGCTTGATTAGTTAACAAAAATATGATTCATTTAAATAAACGTTTTAAAAGGTAAAAAATGGGAAAACAATATATTCTAAAGATCATAGGGTAATAGTGGAACAATTTTAGAAATATTTTTAGAAAACATGCTTTATAAGGAAAACATATTTCAGACCAAAGTGGGAGATAAAGTTGAATTTTTTTAACAAAACATTCTTAATTATCATAACATCCAAAGAGTGTAAAATGGTAATAACACTTATTATATCATATATTAAAATTATATTATAAAATTAATGTTTTTATTGAAATTATTATAATAATACATTATCAAAGGAAGAATAATCATTAATAATCGTGATAAATGATGAAATTATTGAAATAAACTATTAACACTTTATAACATTGACTCATACTCCCCATGTATGAAAATAAAATTACATAAATCGTAAAATATAATTAAAAGAAATAAATTATTTATATAACATTTAGAAAGGAATTATATACACCTTGTAACATAATATCGGTGAATAACAAAACATGTACCTCTAAGAAGGTGAATTGAGACAAAACAACCTCACTGATTTGGTATCTTTTGAACCGTAAAACTTCATGAACGATAGATAATAAAGTAGATAAGTAAAAAAATATATCATTAATAATAATAGTCCTATAATATATTCATGGGATGTATATATACCACACAAAATAAATGAGTGGTGAGTAAATCATAAATCGCACAGAAAGAAAAGTTAGATGAGAAAACCCTTGCCTTATGTCTTGATTCTTGTCGTACTCTTACATACCTCATATATAATAAATATAAGTTTATTGTAAATATATTTAAGAACCATATTATTATATATAGTACCCTATTTTATTTTATTATGACTTTATGTTACCAATTTATTAACAATTCCATGTTTATGTTAGGAGGTGGGTAATATCTCTTTGTTTTTTGTACATGTATTGACTGGTTATTCATGATCCTGTTACTTAGATCCGGATTGAATAATTTAAAAAATATAAAATCGAATTTAAATATATTCTATATTTAGTATATATGTATTTATAACAGTCTATTAAATATATAAATATGTAATGTAATAAACAGCTCGTGGAGACGGTAGGCCATACGTATGCAGGAACAGTGATTCTGTTTTACTATCTTATTGAAAGAAACGAATTAAATGAAATATATGTATATATTTAATATAATTATAATATAATTAGTCTGTAATTTTTATAGTTTAATTTAATAAACTCATCCTTAATACATTCCATGTAATGTTTGAATGAATCACATCGCTTTGAAGAGGCTGTACCATATAAGCCCACAAACCAAGTCATCATGTTTAAAAAAATTAGATAAAATTAAAATATGTTTTATATAAAAATTATGAAAGAATAAATAAATCATAAATATCATAAATATAATTTAAAAATAAATTTTACATCACAATTACCACCCATGAGAGTTGGTAATGGAAAAATAAACTACATCATTTCATGAGGTGGCAGTTCATCGTACACAAGAATGGTAAGTTCGTTAACCATTATATGACAACCCTGCTTTTATTACAAACATAAATATGATTTATTACATAAACTATTCACATGATACAACATGGAATATCGAGAGTTCCAGTGTCTTTGGGGCTTATTATCATTACATAACAACTTAAAACATGAAATAAAACATCTTTTTTGAAAACTTGCATTACATGACCACTACATTCCTTCGTATATAGCATTGCATGGGATAACCAGGGGACATTCATCAGAAAAGTGTGAGCTATAAAGCTTAGTAAGGGAATAAACATGTAATACATGAAGAGTACAATAAATGGTAAACAATAGGAATATCAATATATCATAAGAGAAACATGAACATAAATGCATGATAATGCATGATAATCATAACATGGAAATGTGGAAACAACACATAACATGGAATTACCATGAGCCAAGGCTCATTGCACATAGAGCATGAGTAAATCCTCATTGCACATGAAGCATGAGTAAACACTCATTTCAGTTGAATAATCATGAGTCAATACTCATTGTACATGATGTATCATGATACTATACTTTACCCAATGCATTGGAGCGCTATAAGGGTTCACCCTACTAAAACATTTCATTTCATGCATAAGTGTGCCACATGGATCATAAAACATGGATTACTAAAATATAATAATTTATTCCACGATAAAGGAATGTGTAATTCATATATGAAACTTTATAATCAATAAGTAAATGTGTATAAAGGTGAATACCCTTGATAGAGAAATGGGCATGGTATTCACTACACAATGGAATTGGCTTAGAAAATCGGTGCGATTTCGGCAGCGTAAAAACATGAAATAAGAATTCATAAAAATGGTTGATGAGAGATACAGTGTTTTATCATCATATTTACATGTAATGGTCATTAAGTAGGTCATATAGATACATGTCCCAACAATTGTAATGGAATTTAGATTCATGATACAAAAGTATTTCTTGAATGTAAATGAGGAGAGAGAAGTTCCTTTTGGGATTTCAGCATAGTAACGGGTGTACATGGGAGGCATTTAATGAGAGAGAAAAAGGGGTATCCCATAATTAAAACATAAATAGGGAAATATTAGGGAGGTGATAAACCATAACCCAACATTCATAATTGAAATTAAAAGGAAAAAGCAACTTAAAGAAAACTGACAAAAATTAGAAAGGAAGAAAAAACCCTTACTTGGAAGTGTGCTTCCAAAGGATTGAGTGAGGCTTGAGAGAGGCTTCATGGGAGCTTGGGACACCTTGGGATGATTCTAGAGAGAGTAGGGTAGAGTTTGGACGAACTCCAAAGGCTTTGAGTGAGGAGTAATTGGGATATTGGGTGGTTTTATATAGGAAAAGTGAGTGAATCCTTTATTATTTAGGTTTGGGTCCCCTTACATTAAACTAATCCAAACCACAAATCATATCATGGTTCTTGCCAATGGTTTTTAGAAAAAGGAAGAGTAAAAAATATTTTATAAGGCCAAATTCCGAACTTCTTAAAATAATGGGGTTGCTTATGTGGAGGTGAGTCACACTCTCATGGAAAATAATTTAAAAAGACAAGATGTTTAATAAGTATTGAGGGTTCCATTAAATCTTTTATAAGTAAGTCAAAAAACCCAAAATAACATTATTTTAATGGTAAAACATATATTGGCCGAACATAAAGCTAATAGTATTTTATTACATCACTATTGGTTCGTTATGATGTCATAAAACACATTATATATTTAAACGGTATTTATTTTTTACCCAAAAATTTGAATATCTTCGATAATTATGAAAACATCACCATTGGATAATTTAGACATCCTGATTCTAGAAATATCATTTATTTTATTTAAATATTTTTCTAAATATGTTAATTTTTACTTTTAAAATAAAAACCGACATTTATCGAAAATTCACGTGTTTTGACAGAAATGGCTTTCAAACCTTAATAAAAATTATAATTACATTCATAAAATTATATGATCATTTATATATAATAAAATTAATTTAATAATAATAATAATAATAATTTATTAATATAGTATTTAATTCAAAAATCCCTTAATTTAATAATATATAATTATTAATAAAATAATAACTAAAAACACTATTTGCACTTTAAAAACTATTTACAATGTATCAATAATGACAAGAAAGTATATTAATTATTATATAAAAAATAATGTACATGAACATAGTAATAGATATTTGTTACATAACCCATTAAAACAGCCGCATAAGACCTAAGGGTAAGGTGTGCGATGGTGACATACTATTGGGGTGGCTCAGATAACATCGCTCGAGTGGTAATCTCTATCAACATCCATTTTTCCCGTAGATGGTCCCGTTCGAGCTTGAAATGATGAAGCTCAACTTGGGATTGGTCAAGAGAGAAACCCAAGGACACCACCTCTTTTCTGAGCTCTAATAAGTGGGCTTTGTATGGAGAAATTCTACTAGATGAGGTCATCGCTTCTTTTTTCTGAGTAAATTGGATTTGTTAAAGCCCTATATTTATACTAATCATGTGATCACAAATCAATGGCTATATTAGCAACGGTCAAAATTCATAACATAAAACCAAAGATGTTGTCATTTTATAAAAACATTTTACATAAAGAGACATTTAATTAGATCAAGAGGGATCTCCATTAATGAAACTTTTGGTCGTTAAAATATTCCCCCATTATGAAAATTTTCCAGCTAAATTTCCTTTTCCCATACTAAAACAGATGTGGGTAACACAGATTCATCATTTCCTCTGATTCCCAAGTTGCTTCTTCAATCTTTGAGTTTCGCCACAACACCTTGATGAGGGACATTGACTTATTTAGTAGAACTTTTTCTCTACGATCTACGATCTTGAATAGTTTCTCCTCATAAGAAAGATCATCCTCCAACTGTACCACCTCAGAAAAGAGTACATTTGAAGGGTCCGATATGTACATCCTTAAGAGAGATACATGAAAGACATCATGTACTTTGGCCATGGTAGGTGGAAGTGCTAGTCGATATGCCACAACCTCGACATGATCAAGAATCTCGAAGGGGCCAATGTACCTTGTACTTAACTTCCCTTTATTTCCAAACCTCATGACCTTCTTCCATGGATATATGCAAAGAAAAACCATGTCTTCAACATTAATCTCAAGGTCTCATCCATGGTAATCTGCATAACTCTTCTATCGACTATGGGATTCCATGATATGATGTTGAATGGTTTTCACCTCCTCCACCAATTCTTCGACCATTTCTAGTCCAAGCATCTTACGTTCACTGACCGCATCCCAACATGCCAATGTTCTGCACCATTTCCTATACTGGGCTTCATATGGTGCCATTTGGATGGTCGAGTGGAAACTGTTATTATAAGAGAACTCAACTAGATGAATATGTTGATCCTATCCTCCTTTAAAGTCCATTGAGCATGCTCTCAACATGTCCTCAAGTGTTTGGATAGTCCGCTCATATTGGCCATCAGTTTGAGGATGATAGGCCGTACTAAAGTGCAGTTCAGTATACAGAGCATGTTGAGGACTCTTCCAAAACATAGAGGTGAATCTTGGATCTCGGTTAGACATAATAGATAGTGGTACTCCATGCAGCCTTACCACGTCCCTGATATATATCCGTGCTAGTTTCTCCAATGAGAAATCCTCCCGAATAGCAATGAAGTGTGCATCCTTTGTAAGACGATCCACAACAACTCAGATTGCATTACTGCCTTTGGATTTCCTCATAAGTCTGGTGACAATGTTTGTGGTGATGTTCTCCCATTTCCATTCTGGTATGGGCAATGGTTTCATCATCCACTTAGACTTCTTCCTCTCTGCCTTCACTTGCTGGCACACCAGGCACTTTGATGTATATTCAGCGATCTCCTTCTTCATATGATCCCACCAAAAGTTTTCTCAAAGATCTCGATACATCTTTGTACTCTCTGGGTGAATAGAGAAATTTGAACTGTGTGCATCATCCAAAAGTTCCTTTTTTTGCTCCAGACTTGATGGAACACATAGTCTTTTCCCAAATCGCACAATTCCTTCTTCATTAACAATAAAATATGAGGATTTACCTTTTTCGATAGCTTCTACTTTTTCTTGAATTCCCACATCATCCTTTTTAGCATCCTTTAACCTTTCCAAAAGAGACTGTTGAGAAACCATTTGTGAAAGTATTGATTATTTTCCCTTCTTTATGATTCCCATGACCATCTTCATCAATTCTAAGAAAATTGGATCCTTCTCGATTCTCATCATTGATAAAATCCTGGGGTCCTTTCTAATTACGGCATCTTCCACCTTGCTCACCTTCCCAGGGTGGTAATGTGTTGAACAATCATAATCCTTGATGAGCTCTACCCATCTTCTCTAGCATATATTAAGCTCTTTCTGTGTGAATATATATTTATGACTGTTGTGGTTATTATATATCTCACATTTCTCCCCATAGAGATAATGCCGCCAGATTTTCAAGGCAAAGATCACCGCCGCCAACTCCAGATCATTTGTTGGATAGTTTTTCTCATGGATTTTCAACTGCCTTGAGGCATAGGGGATCACTTTATCATTCTGCCTCAGCACACAGCCTAATCCCTTCATCAAAGCATCACTGAATACCACAAAAATTTCCCCACTTATGGGTAAAGTGAGCACGGGCGTAGTGATAAGCCTCCTTTTCAACTCCCTGATGCTTTCTTCACATTCATCACTCCAAGAAAACTTTACCCCCTTTTGAGTTAGCTTGGTAAGAGGGTTGGACAATCATGACAAATTTCTCACAAATCGTCGATAATATCCAGCTAACCCCAAGAAGCAACCGATATCTGTTACCGATGTTGGCCTCATCCATCCCACAATTGCATCTATTTTGGATCGATCCACAGATATCCCATTGCTTGTGATGATATGTCCCAGTAATGAGACATCCTTCAAACAGAACTCACACTTTATATACTTTTCATAGTGCTTATCCTTGCGCAAAGTCTCTAATACAGTTCTTAAATGCTCCTCATGATCCTCCTTAGTTTTGGAGTATATTAGAATATAATCTACAAAGACTACCAAAAATTTGTCAAGGTAATCTCTAAAGACTCTATTCATCAAGTACATGAAGATTTCTGGAGCATTAGTGAGTCCGAAAGGCATTACTATGAATTCATTGTGCCCGTATCTTATACAAGAAGCAGTCTTGGGGACATCTTCCTTCTTTACCCTTACTTGATAATATCTTGACCGCAAATCTAACTTGGAGAAGTATTGTGCTCTATGAAGCTGATCAAACAAGTCATCAATCCATGCTAGAGGATACTTGATCTTTATCATGATTTTGTTAAGTTCATGATAATCGATGCAAAGCCGCATTGAACCATCCTTCTTATTGATGAATAGGACTGGTGAACCCCATGGTGAAGCACTTGGGCGTATAAATCCATTATCTAGATTCTCTGATAGTTGTTTCTTCAGATCATCATGCTCCACGACAGCCATTTTATATGGAGTCTTGGATATTGGTATCACCCCTGGTATAAGTTCAATTGAGAATTCATCATCTCTTCTAGAAGGAAGACTAGTTAGTTCTTCGGGAAACACTTCAACGAATTCCCTCACAATAGGCATTTCTTCATGGCAGGTTTCTTCCTTGGACTCAATCATCTGATCCAGATACGCTTGCTCATAGGGAAGTAATATCTATTCATGAGAAGATAGAGCTAAATGAGATTCATCTTCTTCCTTACACTTGTAAAGAATCGGGGGTCGATTCTCCATATGGAGTGTGATTTCCCTCTCCCGAAAATTTATGTTGGCTCTATATAAGGAAAGCCAATCCATGCCAAGAATGGCATTAAATTCTACCAGATGGAGTATGACGTGGTTTTCCAGAAAATTCAATCCAATTATTATAACAAGGGAGGACTTATATTAATGGGATGCAATGATTGCCCCATTTTCCGCACTCACCGACATCTTCACTTCCATGATTTGTGGTTGTTTTGGGATTGTTCTACTAAACTTTCGAGATATAAAAGAATGTGTAGGACTTAAATGAAAAAGTAAGATTGCTATTATTGAATGAATAACTAGCGTACCTGTGACCACTTCGTTGTCGGGGTTCACTTTGGTAGAAGTGATGGAAAAATTTTTCCTTGCTGCCTTGGAGGTTGTTGGTTGCCTCTGAAAATCTTTGGATTTGGGAACTGATTTGAAAAATGCCCATGTTCTTTGCAGTTGTAGCAATGAACAAAGTGTTCAGGTTCGAACGGAGTGTTCATCTCCTCTATCGCAGCCGTAGGTCTTTCTTACCGACAGTTAACAGCTAGGTTCCCTTCTCTTCCACACCTAAAGCATTTCCTTGTCCCCTTGAGGAAATTTATAGGTTGCTTCATTCCACACTTTTGGAAAGTGGGGTGCTGGATCTTCTTAGCACCGTTGGATTTATCGATCAGACTGCCAGCATTGAAGTACACCTTATGCTTTTTTTCCCATGATACCCTTGTGATACCCTGATCTATATTATGACCTTGAGGGCACATCGGACAATTTCCTCATAGCTATCAAACTCACGGATCGCTAATACCTTCCGCAGGCTAGGCTTCAGCTCACCAAAGAAGCGGTCAACCGTGCATTCGGGGGTACTGAAAAAGCCGGAAGCGTATCATGAAAGACTTGTGATGTTTTCCTCGTATGCTCCAACATATTTTTTGTCTTTTTTCTTGAGGGAAAGGAAGTCCCTTTACATCTTATGTCGGATGGTGCGCGGAAAATATTTATCAAAAAAAATCTTTCGGAAATCCTTCCATCCCAATGCCTCGATAAAATCCTCAGGCTTCGTATTTTTTATCAACATCCACCATTGATCAGCCTCACCCTCCATACGATAAGCCGCCAGTAGAACCTTCTCTTGTTCAAAACATTGAAGTATGGAGAAGATCTTTTCAATGGATTTGATCCATTGTTCAACGATCGTAGGATCGAATGATCCACTAAATGTAGGAGGCCTTTGTCTCATGAAGAACTTGATAGTGACTTGTTCCTTCTTAGGGGGGTTTGGACATTCCTCTTGACCCATGTCTCTATTCAAAGAGTGAGTTAACTGAGAGAGAATCATGACATTTTTTGCGATTCCCGCTCCCATTGGATTGGGCATCTCATTAGTACAGTCATCACACTGATCTTCACATCAGTTGTTAGCCCGAGTCCTCCTATTACCGGCCATTGGATGGAATAAAAGGAATGTTATGGGGCAACACATAGAGGGTAATCTCAGACAAAAGTTGATGACTTATAAATAAAATTTTATTTCCTTAACTCATGAGTCTATTGGCTTCAATCTAGGATTTTCATGATCAACTTTCTAACATATAATCTTAGGGGTATTTTTTTAATTCCATTAATAAGGGTTCATACTAAGCTTGTGAATTTATCAAAAGATATACCCCGTGAGTTTCGTAACCAAGAGTGCAGCAAGGCCCATTTTCGTGCACCAGTTCTCGTTCGATTCTAGCTCAAAGCGGTGTTTTCAGGATTTACCCCTAGGATACATCTATGCCAGAGCCGCCTCTACCTGCTCTTATCCAGACAGGGATGTATTTGTTTGATAAACCAATTAATTAGTACATAGAAAGACGTAGGGATTTATTTATTATACTTGGTCTTGTCTTTAAGGATTTACTAGGGTTTTCAAATCCTAATCCCAAAAATAACTAAACCTATCCTCTAATACCAACTATGACAACCCTGCTTTTATTAAAAATTTATACATGATTTGTTAGATAAACTATTCACTTGATACAGCATGGAAGATCGAGAGGTCTAGTGTCTTTGGGGCTTAGGATCATTACATAACAACTTAAAACATGAAATAAAACATCTTTATTGAAAACTTCCTTTACATGACCACTACATTCCATCGTACATAGCATTGCATGGGATAACCCGAGGACATGCATAAGAAATGGGTGAGCTATAAAGCCCAGTAAGTGAATAAACATGGAATACATGAGGATTAAAATACATGTTAGACAATAGGCATATCAGTAGAGCATAAGAGAAACATTATCATAATGTCATGATAATGAATGATAATCATAACATGGAAATTTGGCAACAACACTTAACATGGAATTAGCATGAGCCAAGGCTCATTGCACATGGTGCATGAGTAAATCCACATTGAAGATGAAGCATGAGTACACCCTCATTTCACTTGAATTATCATGAGTCAATAATCATTTCACATGATGTATCATGATACCATACTTTACCGAATGCATTGGAGTGCTATAAGGGTTCACCCTTCTCAAACATATCATTTCATGCATAAGTGTGACACATGGATCATAAAACATGGATTACTAAAACATAATCATTTATTTCACGATAAAGGAATTTGTAATTCATACATGAAACTTCATAATCAATAATTAAATGTGTATAAAGGTGAATACCCTTTAAGGAGAAATGGGAATCGTATTCACTACACAATGGAATTGGCTTAGAAAATCGGTGTGATTTCGGCAGCATAACAGCGTGACATAAGAATTCATTAAAATGATTGATGAGAGATAAAGGGATTCCTCATAATATATACATGTAATGGACAGTAATTAGGTCATATAAATACATTTCCCAAAAAATTTAATGGAATTTAGATTCATGATACAAAAGTATTCCTTGAATGTAAATGAGGAGAGAGAAGTTCCTTTCGGAATTTCAGCATAGTAACAGGTGTTCATGGGCGGCATTTATTGAGAGATAAAGGGGTATACCATCAATAAAACATAATTAGGGCAGTATTAGGGATATGGGAAACCATACCCCAACATTCAAAATTGAAATTAAAAGGGAAAAACAACTTCAATAAAATTGGACAAAAATGAGAAAGGAAGAAAAAACCCTTACTTGGAAGTGTGCTTATAAAGGCTTGAGAGAGGCTTTAGAGAGGATTCTTGGGAGCTTTGGGCACCTTGGGAGGATTCTAGAGAGTGTAGGGCATAGGTTCGATGAACTACAAAGGTTTTGAGTGAGGAGGATGTGGGATCATTGGTGGGTTTATATAGGAAAGGTGAGCGAATTCTTTATTATTTAGGTTCGGGACCCCTTACAATAAACTAATCCAAACCACAAATTAGCTCATGGTTTCTGCCCATATTTTTTGGAAAATGGAATAGGAAAAAAATATTTTATAAAGCCAAAGTCCTAACTTATTAAAATAATGGGGTTTCTTATGTGGAGGTGTTTCACACTCCCATGAAAAATAATTTTAAAAGAAAAGATGTTTAATAAGTCTTGAGTGGTTTATTAATGCTTTGAAAAGTAAGAAAAACAAACCCAAAATCACATTATTTTAATGCTAAAACTTATATTGGCAGAACATAAAGCTTATAATATTTTATTACATCACTATTGGGTCATTATGATGTCATAAATCCCATTATATATTCAAACGGTATTTAATTTTTTACCCAAACATTTGACTGTCTCAGAAAATTATGAAAAATTCACCATTGGATAATTTCAATGTCTTGATTCTATAAATATCATTTTTTATCTAAATATTTTTCTAAATATGTTAATTTTCACTTTTAAAATAAAAAACTACATTTATCTAAAATTCACGGGTTTTGATAGAAATGCCTTTCAAACCTTAATAAAAATTATAATTGCATTCATAAAATTATATGATAATTTATATATAATAAAATTAATTTATTAATAATAATATTATTATATTAAAGAATAAATTTAATTTAAAAATACCTTAATTTAATAAAGTATAATTTTTAATTAAATAATAACTAAAAACACTATTTGTACTATAAAAACTATTTACAATGTATCAATATTGACAAGAAATGATATTTATTATTATATAAAAAAATAACGTACATGGACATAGTACAAGATATTTTTTACTTATCCCCTTAAAACAGCCACATAAGTCATAAAGGTAAGGTGTGCGATGGTGACAGACTCTTTGGGTGGCACAGATAACATCGCTCGAGTGGTAATCTCTATCAACTTCCATTTTTCCCGTAGACGGTCCCATTAGAGCTTGACATGATGATGCTCAGATTGGGCTTGGTCAAGAGCAAAACTCAAGGATTCCACCTCTTTTCCGAGCTCCAAAAAATGGGCTTCGTATGGAGCAATTCTACAGGATGAGTCCATTGCTTCTTTTGTCTGAGTAAATTGGATTTGTTAAAGCACTATATTTATACTAATCATGTGATCACTGTTCAATGGCCATATTAGCAACGGTCAAAATTATTAACATAAAACCAAATATGTTTACATTTTATATAAACATTTTACATAAAGATACATTTAATTAGATCAAGAGGGATTTCCATTAATAAATCTTTGGGTCGTTAAACAATAGATGAATGTCTGTGTAATTTTTTGTTTAAAACATATAATAAAAACATTTATGTATATTTATAATACTTATGTTATTATATATACTTTTAATAATAATATTTTATCAGCTGGATAATGTAAATAAAACAAAGGAGCTCGAGGAAGGATGTTACCTCTTTTTTGGGTAACTCCTTTTGGTTTACACTAAAGGGATTCTTTGTTTGGATTTATACCAAAAGGTAGGATTATTGGATTAATTGATGTATTTTGGGTTGAGATTTGGGTATGTGTTGGGTATGGTAATGTGATTTGATATTTGTAAGGAAGTGAGGGGATGAGATTCCATTTATATAGGAGGAATGAAATTTTTGTAAATAAAAAAGGTAAACACTATTGGGAGGTCACCATTAAATCATGTGCCAATAATAATTGTTAAAATTTGATTAAATAGGGAAATTGGTCTAAATATTTCCATCCAATGGCTTTTGGACTTGTGTATAGCTCATTTGGTCTCTTAATATTTAAGTTTAACCATTACCTAATCTCGTTCTTACATCATTAAATTAATTACATTCACAATCATTTTGGTAAAACAATTAGTTTACATTATTAGATATTATAAATTATTTTTGATTAAAATATGGAATCCATTTTTCCAAATTTTGATCACAGAAGTGGAAAAAATAATTTATTGTTAATCCCGTAGATGGGACGACAAATAATGTTTTTAAAGTAAAAATGTTCTAAAGTTTGTTACGTTTTTAAATCTAAATTTAATGTGAATTTTTTTTTAATGATATAAATTGGTTTAAATTATATAAAATTTATATAATTATAATTTAATTCCAAATAAAAAATTATTTTTCTATATAAATAAATTGGATAAAAAAGTTGTTTTGTATTAAAATTTAATATTTTTCATTATTCATCAAAAAATAAAATTTCATCAAAAAATACAAAAAATTAAACCAAATTAAATATTGAAATTACACTTCCGAAGATAAAGTTTATTTTTTTTATAAAAAATATAATTTTGTGAACATTATATTTAAAATTGGTTCTCTATTAAAAGGTGTTAAAATTTCCTTTTATAAAAATATATCATTTTATTCATGAAATTGGATTTATTCATATATTATACCTATAAAATATATTGGATGAGTATAAAAAATATTTATTGAATATATAATTATAAAATCCATTAAAAACTTTAATAAAAAGTGTTTTTTTAAATTAATGATATAATATTTTGTTTGTACATAGAAAATAGTTTTCTTAGAAAAGTAATTTCTTTATTATCATATCGTTCATACAATTACTTCTACTAACTGATAAACTGTGGATTAATTTTATACGCATGTGTAAATAAAATTTTCATAATTTAATTAATCATATTCATAATTTTTATTTTAACATCATTGAGGTAGCTATAATAATATTTTTCTAATCATATTAATAGTATAAATTAGTTCAGTAAACGATCAGTCTTTCATGTAACAAATGCTATCAAAGGGACTCTGTATTGTGTGTAATATATTCGAAACATAATCTTTTGTGTACCAAAATATAATCTAAGTGTTTTATGTTCCACATGATTATACTTGTGTTCCATATAATGCAAGACAAACTTAGTGGTTTTATATATAAAAAATTTATATTCAATATTTTGTAAAATGAAAAATATTAAAAGATTAAATTAATTATAAAAATAATAATTAACAAAATATTTGGGTGTAACATTATACCCCCTTAAAATAAATACCTCCCTTGAAATTATGTTTGGTTATCATAGGTTTAATACTTGAAATTTCACTTCCTAGAAACCCACATCGTGAAAAAAGATACAGAAACATCCTTTTAAAAAGAAAAGTTGGAAACATAATAGATTCCCAGAGTAACACATAACAAGGATTCCAAATTGGAGAAAATAAGTAGAAAGTGAAAACATGGACATGGTAGATAAATTTAACAATCAAGTTTTTATGGAGGGTGATAGAGAATATGTTTAAGTGAAAGTTAACAATCACAAATCCATAATCCAATGAGGCTTCAAAAAGGCCATTGATATCATAAAAAATGATGGTAACTTGAGAATATTTTATTTGATGAATCTTTTTCCTAAATTGGAATAATTTTCATGAAATGAAGTACTTATATTATTTCAGGAAAACCTTATACTTTATTTTTTCATGATCAACTCCCACTTCTTCCCTTATTCTATGAAATTAACGAGAATTTTTCATTTCTGAACCATTAACAGATTATGATATCTATAAATAGAATGATTTATCTATCCATCTATCTGTATCACAAAAATAGGTTATCACAAGTTATCAAATATGCATGAATCTTTGTATGGAGAGATAATAATTTAACATCTAAAACCTCATCCAAAGCATAACATAAAAAATTCCATAAATGGTTAACCTTATAACCATTCCAAAAGATGGATGTCAAAACCATTATAAATAAGGTAATTAAATTTCTAAAAAACCAATTAACATTGATTCCCCATATATCATAAAGTAAACACTATTTTTCACATGCCAAACATGTAAATAACTACATCATTTATTCTCTTGAAACAAGTTATTAACCTAAATAACAACAAATAATTATTGAAAACAAGGATCTTTATTTAGTATAGAGTTTATTAGATATATTATATCAATATGAAAATGTTGTAAAATTCATCAATGATATTATAAACCACTTTTCAATAAATACTTAATTTGTTCCCAGGTTATCAATATAGTCCATTTTACTTATTTATATCCAACATGTCATTATATAAATATAAATATCATAACATAAGAAACATATTAAGGGTTATATTCCCCTTAATCACATGTTTCCCATGAACAACACCTTTCCATTAAATCACATTTATAGTCCATCAGAACCATTCAACATATTCTTGTATATATATTGTGAAAAAAATAACATAATCCAAACAATCCTTTCATCATTCATATAACATGATCAATAGATAAATATTTTGACTATTCCACTTTACCCTTAATCCATTATCATGGCCTCCTCACCATATCACATTATACCTCTTTCCATTCACATTTTACCAATAGTTTCCTATTCATCAACAATGTAACCATTACTTATTCAACCATTCTCATTATCTCAATGAGCTTTCATCTTGAGACATTGATTTGCATAATGAACATTCATTCCACACATTAATAATTTAACAATTGATGAAGTTTTAGGGAGGGAAATATTCCAATCCATTGTGTTATCAAAACTCATCATATTTACTTTGCAGCTACTTACTTTGTGTCCTTCTTTTTCATAGTCAAAACATCTTCTTGTTCCATTATGTCATTCACTTGGGGAGATTCTTTCCACATTATCAACACAAACGAAAGTGGATCTTCTTTCCTCTATGGTCTAAATTACCTAAAACCTAAACTAACTCCATCCATATGTTATTTAGTGAGCCTGATAGTTTTTAAGGTACATTTTGTTAATCATGTTTCCTGAAAATGTATTAGAAAATATCACAAAATCCACCACTCTATTGATAATCCAATTTTACTTCTAATTATCATATTTTCCATCGTATTATTTATTATACAGATTTTTTTGATTCCTACCATTGGTTGAAACAAAAAATAATAGTGCGGGAATCACTTGTCATGAAAAATAACATCTTGGATGTCAAAATTACGACACCATCGAATGAACATCATAGGATTATCCGTAGAGACTTCCCTAGAAATCACCTTATAAATATTCCTAGGGATCTTAGTAATGTTTTCTAATCCAGGTATCCAAAGGTTCACTATACCATTATATTTATACCAACTGTAGAAACACAGGTTTAAAATACATGGATATTACATAATTTTAGATGAAAATCGAATACATTAGAAAAATACATGCCCAGGGACCGTAATATTTTAGTGTATTTGGAAACTTATGAAAAAATATTATATCTTGGTGAAAGATCTTAAATGTTTACCATAATGATCTTCACATTTATTACTTAGACATAAAATCATTCTTCATAACCTGGGGAAGGGAAACATAAGAAAGTGGTGAGCTTAGATTTTTAGTTAGGGTAAATGAGATATATAAGTGTAACATGATAATAAGGGTATGATAACGTAAGAATAAAATTTGAATATCTTACCCTACATATCATAGTTCGTATACTTGAGCCATGGCATAAATATTGAATGTAAATGAGGCATGAATCATAAAAGAATCAAGATAATAATTTATGAGACCATAAAAAATGAATAATACAAATAATTTGTCATATTAAAATAAGCATATAAAATTATATCCATTGTAGTCAAGGAATAACATTATTGTACATATTTATAGTATGGGTTCTGTCCCCAAGCTATATTGGTGGTGATGGTTCACTCTCATAACAATCTTAGTAGTAAAGTTTCACTCCCATGAACATCTTTTAAGAAAAATACCTTTACTAAATAGAGTTCAATACCCATTCCATCAATTTATATCTCATGAGATATAAATATTTACCCAATTCATTGGAGTTAGATATATGTTCCACCCATCTCATAATGAAAGAATATATATGTGTGACACTATATCATAAACATTCATCATATCATTACCCATGAAATAAAATGGGTGTAATAAAAATTTAATCATATCATAACCTGTGGAAAAGAGATAGGTATCATAATAATTTCTTCATTGAATATCCCATTAATAAAAATATGTTTCATAAAAATAAATCCTGTGCAAGTGAAATGAGTTTCATAAAACTATAACCTGTGAAAGAGAAATGAGATTCATAAACATCAAGCCATCAAAGAATAAACCATTTGTAGAAAGAATATGAATGGAAACATTGGATAATTTCCCAAAAAATACACGAGTAAAACCAATTGATGTCATTATTGGTAAAACATAAATTTTTGAGAAATAATTTAATATAATTTCTTGAGGAAAATTTCATTTCTTATTAAAAAAACACTTTTTATAACATAAACATTTTAAAAACCATCTTCTTTGAAAATAACCTTGAAAAATTATAAGGTAATCTTGAAAAACTTATGAAGAAAAATTTCCTTGAAAATGTATAAAATAATCTTGAATGTTTTAGAAAAAATAGTTCCTTGAACACTTGTTAAATAATCTTGAAAATATTTTGAATACTTTTTTCATTGAAAACTTATAAACTAAGCTGGAAAATATTTTGAAAATATTTTTCCTTGAAAAATTAGAAGAGTATATTGAAGACATTTTGAAACAAAGATTTATTTAGAACTTATAAAATAATATTTAAATAATTTTTGAAAACCTTTTAATTTCAAAAATTATAAAATAATCTTGAAAATATTCTGAAAAAACTTTTGCATTAGAAATTATGAGTGAATATTGAAAAAAATTTTCTTTAAAAACCACATAAAAAATATGAATGTCCAGAATATTAATAAAACATTATTTCTTAAATAAAATTAATCTTGTTAACATTAAAGGTAATATTCAATGAAATTATGGTTATGATAGTGGATATATCTTTACATGTCGAAAATTCCTTTTGTGTTGTAAAAATATTAGAAAAGTGCCTCGATCAGAAAATGACAAGAATATTAATTTAATAATTAATTTTTAAAATGTTAAAACAAGGGTAAAAATGTATTATAAAAAGAATTTGGTAACATTGGAACATTTTTAAAAATTATTTTTAGAAAACATGGTTTTGAAGGAACACATATTTCTGACTGAAGGGGGAGATAAAGTTGGATTTTATTAAAAACACATTCAGAATTATCTTAAGTATGAAGAAGAGGTACAATGGTATTAAAATTTGAATATATCATTTCTAAATATGGTAGAATATAATTCATTAGTGTTTTGGAAATATGGATCATACGATTTCGTCAATTTAAGCATAATCATAAACAATCTGTATATAAGATGAAATTATTTTAATAAACTATTACCACTAGATAACATTGACTCATACTCCCCATGTAAGAAAATTAAATAATGTGAAGATTAAAATATGATTAAAATTTTTAGATTCATGATATAATATTTCAAATGAATAATATACACCTCTTAAAAAAATATAGGTTTCTAAAAAAACATGTGCCTCTAAGAAGGAGAATTGAGACAAATCTAGCTTACTGATTTGGTACCTTTTGAACCATAAAACCCCATGAAATACAGATCATAAAATGGATATGTAAGTACCCATAAAAATATAAATAATATCCATACAATATATTCATGGTTAATATATATAAAACAAAATGAAATGAGTGGTGAATAAACCATAAATATCACAAAAATAAAAGTGAGATGAGAAAACCCGGACCCCCTATCTTAACTCTCATCGTACTCAAACAAAAATCCAATATAATAAATATAATTTTAATATACATCTATTACAGAAACATATTCTCATATATAATACCATATATGATTTTGTTATGATTTTTTATTACCCATGTATTTACAATTATATGTTCATGTTACGCTTTGGGTAATATCTTCTTTTTTTAATATAGCTTTTGACTTGTTATTATTGATCCTCTATCATAGAAAATGATATATTTATTTCCATAATTCTAAAACTGATATAAATATCTTATATACTCAGTATATATATATTTATAATAATCAATAAAATATATAAATATGAAATGGAATTCACTATTCATGGAGAGGGTAGGTCGTATGTACGCATGAACACTTTTTTCATTTTATTGTCGTATTGAAACAAAAAGGTAAATGAAATATTTGTATATATATAATATCATTAAAGTATAAAAATTAATTCATATATATCATATAATTTCACTAAATCGATCCTTATTACATTTCATATACAGTGCGAATGGATCACATCGCTTTGAGGAGGATGTAGTTCACACGTCTACAAACAAAGCTATTGTGTTTACAAAAAATTTACAGCATGAGAGTATGTTTTATATAATAATTTAAGATGAATAAATCCATCATAAATATAATATAAATACATATTTTCCATTATATTTTATACCCATGAGATGTGGTAAAGGGAAAACTAACAACATCATTTCATGAGGTTGTAGTTCACCGTACACATAAACTGTAAGTTCGTTACCCATTATATTAAAGTGCTTGTAAGTGTAGGTTGAACCATTATAATAATAAAATATTAGTATATTTATGATACTTAGGTTATTATATAATCATGTAATAATAATATATTATGGGCTTGATAATTAAAATAAAACAAAGAAGCTTGAGGAAGGATGTTGTCTCTTCTTTGGGTACCTCTTCTTGGTTTGCAACAAAGGGATTCCTAGGTTGTATTTCATCCCCAAGAAATGATTATATGATTAAAGTAAGGATTTTGGGAGTATATTTAGGTAGGTTTTTTATGATAAAAATTGTCTTGAGAGGTTTCAGTATTGAATGTGGTGAGTTCCTTTTTATAAATATATAATGGTAAACACTATTGAGGGGTCTCCCTTGCATCATATGCCTTAAATAATAGTTAGAATTATATACTAGAAGGGAATTGGTAGAAATATTTACAAAAAATTTATTTTTTTCATGTTTCTAAGTCATTTGCCTCTAAAAAGTAATGTTTAACCATTAAGTAATCTTGTTTTACCTTAATTATTGTAATTAATTTTAATTACTTTCACTAATATTATTTTCTCAAAAAACAAATTTAACATATTAGAAATTATAAATTATTATAATTCAAAATATTTAATAATTTTTTTTTCAAATTCTAATCACATAAGTAGAATAAATTGATTTAAATTTAACCCCGCTTACAGGATGACAAAGGGGGTTTTAAAGTTAAAATGTTCAAAAGAATGCTATGTTTTTATATCTAAATTTATTGTGAAATTTTTTTAAATGATGTAAATTTTATTAACCGATATATAATGTATCTAATTATTCTTAAAATACATTTAAAAAAATTATTTTATGATATAAATAAATTGGATGAAAAAATAATTTTGAATTAAAATTCAGTGTTTTACATTATTCATCAAAAAAATAAAACTTCTCAGAAAAATACAAAAAATTCATCCAATGTAAATTTTGATTTAATAATTCAAAAAATTAAGTTAATTTAATCAAAAAAAATATTATAAATGTGTAAAAAATTATATTTAAAATGGGTTTACCTTTAAAAGTAGGTAAAATTTTCTTTTAGAAATATACAAATTTTTATTTATAAAATTGGATTTATTCTTATCATATAACTTTAAAATCTATTAGAAAATAAATTTCTTTATTTTGAAATTAGTCTTACATTCACTTATAATAATTGATAACCAAAGGATTCATTTTATAAACCTGTGTAAATCATATTTTCACAATTTAGTTCATCTTATTAATTACATCCATTTCAATGTCTATACAATAGCTATAGTAACTAATGTGGCCTTATATTCACCTAATTTAATATTTTTAATAATTTAATTAATTTTTTTTTGTAAAATAAAGGAACTTTACTAATTATTTTCTTTAATTTTAAAATAAATCATTTTTTATATTTTGTTTTGTATTATTTGTCTTTTAAATTATTAGTTTTCTCTTACTTTATTTTCTGTTTTTTATTTTTAATCTCTATGTTTGTATTATTCGTGCAATAATAATTTTATGATTGTATGTTTTTATTAGTAAATTAATCAATTTATTCATAACTTAATTAACCGAGTATTTAATTTAACATTTAATTTTTTAATTTTTTTTCTTGATGTAAATTAACTTTATTAATTAATTCATCTTCATATATTAAATTACATATTATTAATATTTAATAATATTATTAAAATTATAAATCTTATTTTAATTATTCTATTCAATAAAATTAATCATTTTATTATTTTAGTTATGTTTAAATTTTAAATTTTCTTGTTTGAATCTTATATTTTTTTAATTGTACTAATTTTTCTTTTTCTATTTTATACATTAAGATTAATTTATTAAATTAATTGAATTATGTTTTTAAATTAAAATCTCATATTTGTTTTGAATAATATATATGGGTGTATAACAATACATTTCTAGGCTACAACAGTGTCTCGACACATAGTAGTATTTTTTCCTTTTCTAGAAAAATTTACGTACCCCCAACATGTAAGTGTGACTCATTGAGACACCGCTACTCCAGCAACGACCATAATTCATCTTCTTCCAGACCCAATCTCTAGACACCATCACACCTACAGACCTACAACACACCATCATGAATCCCTTCTTCATCTACCATTGCTTCTTCCATCAACATAACTACGAGACACTGCCAATATGGTGGTGTCTCAATGCACTGTTTCCCTGACATCTTCCCAACACCAAACCACACCAGTCACCCTCGACCAGTCCTATTTCTCCTCATACCTCAATACCCACAACTACCACATACCACCAGAAACCAACCTACACACCGATAACAACAAATCAGATGAAATCGAAACTCATTTCCAGATATAAAGAACTAGATATCTCTCTGAGCCCCTATTGCCGGTCATGGATGATGCACTATTGTAAGTAGCCACGATAAGGAAATACGCTGAAGCTGAGTCGTAGGAAGAGGGCTGATGCAATGGAGGGGTGTCACACTGCTATCGATTTGAGCTGTGAGGAGAAGTTATCACAGCAGATGAGAGTCGACACCGTTGTGGGGGTGAAAGTGGAAGGGGTCATGGGACGAGATCCTTAGCTTTTGGAGGAAGAAAGGACCCTACTGTACGTGCAGATAAGAAGGAAAGAGGGGGGGGGGGGGGGTTAAAAATAAATGAAAAAAATTAAAAATAAAATCAAAACAGAATTAGTAATAAAATATAATAATTATAATAATACTTAAAAATAATGTTATTAATTAAATTAAAATTCAATCTCATAATATAAAATAATAATTTTATTAATTTATATTTATATTAACTTAATAATGTTAATATTAATAAATAAACATAATAAATAAGTAATTTTAATTATAATAATATTTAAATAAAATAAATAATTATAAATTAATTATCTTAATAAAATATAATAAATGACTAAAATCATTATCATTTATAAACTATAATAATATTAACATTAATAATATTTAATATATAATAATTCTTTTATAATAACCATAATAATTAATATAGATAATTTATTAAAAAAATAATCCTAAAAATAATAGAATTACATAAATAAAATAAAATATTAATAACTAATAAATTATTATGGAAAATTATTTTTAAATTAATAATATAATCTTTTAATTAATCTAATAATTATATTCATTAAATAAAAAATTAATGACTTATTAAGTCATGGTAATACGTTAAAAACTATCTTAATTGTTCTCTATTTTTATTTTTCGTTTACAGATTCAAGTAAGAGCTGGAATTACCTCCATATTAAAACCAACCATTTGAAGAATTTCACTAGAGGGGTTATTTTGAAGTAACAAGATAGTTAGTGGTGAAGAATGATGTATAGAAGAAAATAAGAGAACCAACCGAAGTTGGTGGAGGCTACGGTGTAAAATGGTGAGAAAACAGAGTACAACAGAGGAGTTTAAAAGAAGATAGAGGTAGTAGTTGAAAGGGATGATTCATTCGACAATAATTAAACACATTATCAAGAGAAGCAAAGACACTACCAGGAGCCTTCTTGGGAACAGAGACCCGATGATCTGGGGAGAAGGAGCAGAAGTGGAGTTCTTTCTTCCTATTTTATTCCTAATTTCTGAACATGTAATTTAATTTTTGTGATTATTAATATTAAAATGATCATATGATAAAAACCATTAGTTTAAGGGAATTTATTTTCTATTGGTAATCATTAATTATCTTTTTTATTTTTTTCATTTTAATTTTTGTAGAATTGATTGGTGATATTGATTATGAATTCACTTAATTACATCATACCATTTGTAATGAATTCCAAACACTATGATCAATCCGTGAGCTTGATCAATCCGTGAGCTTGATCATGGATGAAATTTCCATAAAATTTAATTTCAAAAAGGAAAAATTACAACATTCATCACATTTGTTTCTTTTGAATTCTCTGCTTGTATTTTTTTTATGAAACTTTCTTGGAGTGGCGATCATAATGATTTAAAAAATTTGCGTTATTATTCTATTGGAGGGATAGATAAATCATACATTTTATTTTACATTTATGTTAAAAGGAACACACTTTAGACTAGTAGGATAGATTTTCCCTCAGCAACTTATCTTGGTTGTTCATCTTTCAACATTTTGTTTCTTTGTTTCTCACAACTTGTTCATATTTTCTCATCTTTCATTATATTTTCTAAAAAAAATAAAAACGTCACTCTGTCACATTACTGATTTATATTAAAAAAATAAAAAAATAGTAAAAATAAGTCCCACCCACTATTAACAATAGTGGGATTTATTTTGAAATTTGGTCACTCTAACTCAACATTAGGCTTCCCTAGGGTTCAAACCTACATATTACTATACTATTGTTTGTAAGAAAATATAAATAATTAAACATTGACATGGTTTAACGAAGACCAAGTCATGATTTTGGTGATGTTGTGGGGTAAGGATTCGACCATACACTTTTCAATTCTAAAAAAACAACATTAAAATAAATTAAATAAAACCAGCTAAAAACTTTGAAACTGCTTAAGTATTTTTCCTATTCTATCATTTTATATTTAATTTTGTTAAATTTTGTTTCTTCTAATTTAAATTATCTTTGTTGATATTACAACTCACTATTGTTTGTGCTGAAAGTCATCTATCTTTATCTATTGTATTAGCACAATATCTTTATCTTTTATAATAGATCCCCTAAACCTAGAATTCGAAAAAAAAATCTTAATTATTATTTAATGAAAAACAAATCGAAAATTACATATTTAGAGAATAGAGTTGATGTTAATAATTTTAATAACCTTCAACATGATCTCTTAGTACAAATTGAGAGGCATGGGATGACGGATTTCCAACTCCCTCAAATTTGAAGCAACTACTTATCTAGTATACCTTATCCTATATCCATAAATTATAAAATCAAATATTCCAACCTTTAATTGCTATTTTTATTCAATTTAACCTCTAATTATGACAGTTTTTTCTTCATTAGATATTTCTTCAACACTTTGCAACAAATTCAGCTTCTATGGGTCACTGAAAACAAACTAATAATGGGATGATTTCTATTTTGGCATAAAGGGAATGCTCATAACGGGGTTTTGATCCCAGATGAAGACATTTTCAAAAACTGAGATAATTTCTAGAATTCATTCATAATGAAATTGTATCCCCAAATACTTAAACAGAAAATTAGAATGAAAAAAATGTTTTTATCAATAAGATGGTGAAGCCTTTCATGAGGCCCAGGATAGAATTTGGGAACTTCACAGGTAGTGTCCCAATCATCAACTCCCATTCCATGTTTTCATAGACACCTTTTATGAAGATTTTTCCTCTCCAGGTCAGAAACTTGATTATCAATCTACTGGGTAGAACTATAATAAAAAAACTAATGATTAATTAATACAACTTTTTAACAACATTTCCCTGAATTATAGACATAAAAATTCAAGGAGGAAAAGAGTGAACTGAAATGAAAAAGTTAGTTCTTGAATAGAAATGAATTACCAAGTGGCTAAAAAATCTAACTAACTTCATATATTAACAAACCAAAAATCAAGAAAAAACTTTAATCAAGTATTCTTTCAAAACAAACATCAATCTCATAGAGAAAATTGTTCTCAATGTTGCATGTTTGGGCACACTGAGAATTTATATCCTAACATTGACATGCCAACACAAAAGAAAAGAAAATTAAAACATTGTTATCAATTTTTTGAGGATTTCTGCATAGGATGAACCATTATAAAACGACTATAACCAAGTTTATGGTAACCAACCCAACCTATCTTTGAACAAACAAGGATTTATTAAGCAACCCAGTTCCCCTAGTTGCCAAAACCAACCTTGGAAAAACATTCAAAATGAAAAGAGAGAAGAATATTCTAATTCACAATGAAATTATTTGTTTCAATGTTTCCAAAAATTGATAAAAGTTTTAATAGATTAGAATCTCAAGATGAAAATTTGAATAATCGATTGTATAAAAAACAATCCCAATATGAATTTGATAAAATTCAAACTGATTCTATAAGGAAAAATATATAAAATCTATTAGGTCAACTTGCTAGAGACATGAAATATACGGATAAATGTAGGTTCCAAATAAAAAATTAAATAAACCCTAAGGTGAATGTCATGGTTTTTGTAACAAAAATAGGGTTTTTTAATCAAACTGAATGTGAGAAAAAACTCTAAAAATTACCAAAATGAAAAACTGCATGATCTGTAAATAAAAATATTCTATACAAAAAATTTTGAAATCAATAGAAATGAGTTGAAAATGAATAAAATCTCAATTTCTAACCTCAAATAATTCTATTGTTTTAATATAAAAAGAATAAGATTAAGAAAAAACTTTAGAATAAATAATGTAAATTCATACTAATCTGAAGAATGATTCCCCACCCATCCCTTTCCCAGAAAAGTTAAAACCAAAAAGTAACAACAAGGATGAACTTCATCAGTTACTTATGCTTTAAACCAAGATAAAGTGAACATTTATTATATCTAAGCCTTAATTCAAATTCCATATTATATTAAATATCTTAAAAAAATTCTTTCCAACAAAAAGACACTTGAGGAATTTTCTACCTACAGCCTCACTGAAGAGTGTATTGAGGTACTCCAAAAGAAAATCCTCCCCCATATGCAAAGACCTAGTATGTTTTGTCATACACTGCACCTTAGAGAATTATGATCAACTGAACTACCTATGCGACTTGGGTTCTAGTATCATCATACTCCCATACTCACTATTTCAATAGTTGATAATTTGTGATCTTAAACCAATAATAGAATCCAATAGTGTGATGAATTCTCTTTAAGACATCCTATGTTAAGGTTATATATTCTTCTAGTTGGTTTTAGAAAAATGTTTCAACCATCTTTTTTTCTAGTGATGGACATGGTGTGTGATCAGGAGGTTCTCATCATTCTAGGTAAGCCCTTTTTGGCCATTGGTGGAGATTTTATTGATGTGACTAAGGGTCAAATAAATTTTAAAATTTGGGAGAAACAAGAGGAATTAAAATTCATTAAAACCATCAAAGGACCATAATTTTTCGAAAATTGTTCTAGAATGGAGTCCTCAGAAGATGAACACTCATTTAAAAATTTTGAGGAATATAAAAATATAAAATTTTATCAAAAAATTAATCTATATATTTAAAATAAAGCTTCACATGATGTTGAATCTACTAATATTATGAATATGGAATATTTTCTAGAATTGGATAATAGTCCAGTTTTTTCTTCTAATGAAGAGTTGTCATCTGTTTCTAAACATAAATAATTTCTGAAGGAACATTATGGTGATTCTAATATTACAAAAACATATGAATTTTTTTTATTATAATAAGAGATTATAAGAAAAGATGATGATTTTTTCCTTGATAAATATTCTTAATTCTGAACTTTAAAATTATGAGAGTGAGTTTTCCACTTTGGAATGAAGTGGGGAAAAATTAATAATAGAAATGTAATTTAAAATCTTTCCACATTTAAAACATCACAAAAATTCATTTTAATAACTTGGAACTCCTATGCCAAAGATCAATCCTTTGAGTGATTAACCACCCACTATTGATCTTAAACCACTCCCAGCACTCCTGAAATACCCATTTCTAAGTGGTAATTACACACGTCTTGTGATCATTTCTACTGAGTGGAAAGAAAATAATGAATAATTCTTTTTGTTTGTATTAAGAAAATTAAAATCTTCCATATTATAAAATATATATGATATTAAAGGGATTAACCCTTCTTTCTTCATGCACAAAATCCCTATGAGACCAGACTACAAACCAAGAGTTGACTATCAGAGGTGACATAATCCTAATATGAAATATGACTTTAGAGAGGAATTCATCAAGATTTTGGACATAAGTATTATGTATTATATCTCTAATTGAACTTGGGTAAGTCTAGTCCAAGTAGTCCCTAATAGTGGGGGTTTCTCTATTTTCACTAATGAAATGAATGGAGAAATTCAAGTGAAAAATGCAACTAAATGTAGAGTCATTATAGACTATAGGAAGATAAATTTATCCAACTGGAAGAAATATTTTCCAATTCCCTTCCTTGATTTAAATCTTGAGAGGCTTTCTGGAAATCAGTTCTTCTATTTTATAGATTGGTATTCTGGTTACAACAAGATTACATTACCACTAGAGGATCAGGAGAAAACTACCTTGGCATGAACTTTTGGGACATTTTATACAAGATAATGAATTTTGGGTTATGTGGTGCACCAGCTACCATTAAAAAATTCATGATGGATATGTTTTCTGATATGATTGAGATAATCATTGAGGTTTTCATGGATGACTTATCCATAGTTGTTAGCACATTTGATACCTATCTAAAAAATCATGAATTGGTTTCAGATAGATGTTTAGAGACCAATATAGTTGTTAAATGGAAAAAATGTCAATTCATGGTCACATAATAGACAGATCTGGTACAAAGGTTTTCTAAGAGGGTTTTAGAGGTTGTCACTACGGAAGTTGAAGTTATTAAAAAATTACTACCCCTTGAAAATGGTAATGGTTTTAGGTGTTTCATAGGGCATGATGATTTTCATCAATGGTTTATCAAAGAATTCTAAAAAATAAGAAATCCATGGTGTTATTTTTCGGTTAAATAATCACCATTAAATTTTGATAAAAAATATTTGAAATATTTTAATTCACTTATGAAGAAACTCACTTCATCACCTATCATTAATTCACCTAATTGAAAATTTAATTTAGAAATAATGTGTGATTCTATTAAAATGAATTTTGAAGCTGTGTTTGGGAAGTGGAGGGATAAGAGGATACATGTGATTTATTATGATATCAGGCAGCTACATAGGGCACAATGTAACTACACCACTACTCTGAAGGGATTTTTTATAGAGGTATTTTCTCTAGAAAAATTAATAAACACCTTCTAGGTTCAAAATTTATTATTTTCGCTGATTATCTTGCCTTAAAATATCAAATGTGGTAGTAAGTGGCCAAACCGAGGCTCGATAGGTAGACTCTGTTGTTACAAGAATTTATTTGTGAAATTAGAGATAAGTAGGGAGCTAAAAACATAGTTAGTGGCCACCTTTTTAGGCCTACTAAAACTCACTATGAAGATCATAGAGATATAAATTCTTCCTCTCTCGATGATAAAATTCTCAACCTATCAACTATGCAATCTTCTTGGTTTTCTTATTTTTCAAATTTTCTAGAAGCATGTGTCTTTCCTAAATAACTATCAAATAACTAAAGAAATAAATTTATTTTAAATCATTATTACTATCTTTGGGATGAACGTTTTCTTTTTAGGAGATATAAGGATGGAATTTATAGAAGGTGTGTTCTTGAAGAAGATATGCTTCACATACTAGAGAGTTTTCACTACTCACCTTGGGGAGGACATCATGGTGGAGAAAGGACAACATAAAAATTACTTCAAGATAGATTTTATTGGTTTAGATTATACAAGGACACTTGGAGTTATGTAGTTTGATGTGATAGATGTCAAAGGTTGGTAATTGATGGGAGGAAACATGAATTACCACAAAAATATATTTTATAATTTTAAATTTTTGATGTTTTGGGTTTATAAATTACGGGTCCACTTCCCTAATATCATGGAAATGAGTATATATTATTTTCTATTGATTATGTTTCTAACTAGGTTATGGAAACATCAATTCCCAACAATCAATCTAACAGTGTAATCATATTTGTCAGAAAGAACATTTTTTCCAGATTTGGAGTGCCAAAATCCTTCATCCATGATAATGGAACACATTTTAAAAATTAAAAATTTGAGGCATTAATGGATAAATATGGGTGAACCCATAGGAATGGTACTTCCTACCATCCATGGTCCAGTGTATTTGTAGAGATCTCTAATATAGAGCTAAAACAGATTCTGGAAAAAACTGTCTAAAATTATATGAAGGATAGGTCTTTTAAGTTAGATAAATATTTTTGGGCCTATAGAATATCTTTTAAAACCCAAAATGGTATGTATCCCTATATTATGTTACTTGGGAAATGTTGTAATTTTCTTGTGGAGTTGCATCACAAGTCGTATTGGGTAGTTAAGAATCTAAATTTTAATTTTAAGAGTAATGGAGGGAGGAGAATTCTTGAGTTGAGTGAGTTTGATGAGATTAGAGAGAGTGTAATGAGAACTATACTATATAAAAAGTGATGGTAAATTTTTTCATGATTGTATCATTTAAAAGTGAAAATTTAAGCCTGGGAAGATGGTCCTTCTCTTTAGTTCCAAACTTATGGTCTTTCCTAGAATGTTAATATCTAAGTGGTTTGGAACCTTTACAGTTGTCATAGTGATAAAGAATGGTGCTGTATTGATTAATGGAGAGGAAAACAAGCCTATTCTAATGAACAGTTAAAGAGAGATACTATATATCGAAGGGAAGTCGAATGTCTTGGCTTTCTCCACTATGCTAGAAAACTGAACATCAATAAATTCTAAGTGAACACTTAAAATTCAGTGCTTCATGAGAGTCAACCCATTCTTTTTCTATATTTTTACTTATGTTCTTGTTTTGTTTTTGAATAAAGTGCTACTTATTATTATCATTTCCAAATACTTTTCTTGTGTATACATGATCAAGTTCTTGCAGGCTCTTGTTTTTAGAGTAAGAAATGTAATTCTAGTTTCAATAGAGGGGTAAAACATCCCTTTTTCTTCAAATCACAAGGAGTTTCAAGCTTGAGCATAAATGGATAATATTTTATTAGGAAATTTCCTAAATTTTAATTCTATATTTCATATCTATTACTTTCAAAGGATACAAATTCATTGAATAGTCACAATTCCAATATACAACGGTGATTCCTTGACTCACTATGGTTCCTGATCCACTGTTCCACTACTAGTGGTGAGTCACCACAAATGTGACTCACTAATAAGGTAGTGGTGGTTAGTCATTATTAATTTTATTTTACTAGAAAAATTCTGCTGAATATGATTATTTTATTGAAATTTTTACTATATGTTTTGGAATATTGAATATTTTTACTACAATGCTTTTAAAATTGATCACTAATATAAATTAAGTGTGCGGGTCAATTCAGGAATTATTTTTAATTGAATTTAATTTTATTGATTGGTTTTTATCATATCTTTCACTATTCTATTGATAATCAGTTTGATTCATAGTTTTGAACTTACTTACACCTAAATCACTATGCACTAAAATTTCATACAATCATCTTTTTGAGCATAATTGAAAATTTATTTTCCCTAGACTTAATGATAATGCATGAAAATTAATTTGAACTTGTTGTATTATAATATTTTTATTTTGGAAAACAGTATACTGTTTGAAATATTTTTTGACATTTGAATATGTCAACATTATTTCATAATGAATATTTGTTTTTGAGATTTAAAAGTCTAATTGTTTTCTCCATATTTGAATTCAAATTTGTTGAAAAAATTGGAATTTAAGTTTGTGGGGGGGTCAATTTAGGATTTGCTAATATGCGATTTAATGGAAACCCATCAAATCCCTATAAGATTAAATTTTTGGTTAAAAATGTTCAATTATGTTTAATTGTTTTTCAAAAATTCAATCAAAATTTTAGATTCGTTAACCTTTGTTTTGCATTTCAAATCAGATTTTCCGAAGCATAATATCTTATTGGTAGTTAAGAGTTTCTTTAAATCTGAATTTTTTTGAGGATGAATGATTACTGAGTGGATTTTCTTAGTGATTTTATTGATGTACTTCTTAGGAACTAATTTTGATAAGTGATATAAGATACATTCTTTTGGATTAATGATCTTACCCTTAATAAACTAGAAGTTTGTACTTCATCCAAGAGGACTCACTTTTTAATCATTAAAAAATATTCACTTTAGTGAACCAATATAAATGGTATTCATAAAATTCTTTTGAAACTAGAGTGAAATGGTAACTTGGGAACCTATAGAGAACCTCTATGACACTAGGCACAGTGTGTGTGAGTAATCCCTCTGTACACTATAAAATAAGTTCATACACACAGTGCTAAGAACAAGTTACATGGCTTGGGAAAAAAAGAAATAAAGTGGCTAGTTTTAAAAAATGAGTTCACTAAGGTGATGAGAATTATGAAAACTACATGAAGAACGAGACATCATATTTGTATGAATCCATTTACATTGTATCAATAAGGTGTTTCAATATAAAAAATAATTTAATTTTTTTCCTTTTGGAACCTAGGAAAAAGTTAAAGTAAAAGGTTCCTTTTGTTAACCTCTAAATCACACTAATTTTTAACCTATTATCACTATTAGAATTACAATATTTATTTAAACTGAATTAATTTATTAAGTGACCTAATATATGAGGCATGAAATCCTCAAAAGTAGATAATTATTTTCTTCCTTAATCACCTAGAGATTATTAATGTTAAGAAAGAATTCATTTAATGTTTTCATTTCAAAAGTCTATTTCACTGTTTGTGATCATGTACATTTAAACTTTTTTGTATGATTCATTTTGAGCTGATCAATAATAACATATTTATTTTTTTCAAAAGATAATAAAGCATGGTATCGATTGAGGACAATGAATGTTTAAGTGTGAGGTAGTTATATGTGACCATATGTTCCCCAAATTTTCTACAGATATTTTTAATGCTTTTAATCATTGAATTATTTTTGTGGTGTTTTTGTAAAATAATTTCACTTTGATAATTATTTAATCTATGTTATTAATAAATATTTTTTTTATAAAATAATTTTTTATTTTTAGTCATTTAAATTGTTAGTTTTCTCTTTCTTACTTTTATGGTTCCTTATTTTTACAATTTTTGATTGTATTATGTATGTCATAATAATTTTATGATTGTTCTTTTTTATTAATCAATTAACAATTTGTTTTTATCATAATTAATTGAATCTTTAATTTATCATTTAATATTTTAATTTTGTTTTCTTGAAATAAAATAACAATAATAAATAATTATATTTTAGTAATTAATTTATAAAATTTTATAATTTAATATTATAATTCAATTGATATATATTATTTTACTTGTTTTGTTCGATAATATTAGTCATTTTATTATTTAATTTGAGTTTTAATTTATAATTTTCTTTTTTGAATCTTATAAGTAGTTAATTATATAAATTTTTATTGTGTTTAATTTTAGTTTATGCTTAATCTATTAAATTAATTAAATTAAATTTTTTGATTATAATCAATTATTTGTTTTTCAGAAGTTCTAACACTCTCCAATAAGACATTTAAAAGCTATAATGGTATCTTGAAACACTGTTGTATTTTTCATTTTCCATAAAAAAATTACATACCACTAGTATGTGAAAGTGTCGCATTGAGAAACCACTATTCCTACCACTGCCATACTTAATATCCTACCGATCCCATTCTACAGAAACTTCCACACTAGCAAACCTGCTACACATCGCCAGACCACTCTTCTTTTGCTAACGTTGCTTCTTCCATCAACTAAACTACGAGACACCGCCAATACGAATGTGTCTCGACACACCGTTTCCCCAAAATATGACCATTCCTAAACCAACAGATTCACCATTGACCAATACTATTTCTCCTAATACCATCATACACAAAGTTATCACATACATCCAAAACCAATATACACGCCACCATCAACATATAAGATAAAATCGAAACTCATTTCCAGATCCGAAGAACCAGATATCTCCTTGAGCTCCTCTTGATAGTCATGGATGCTACAATGTTATAAGGAGCCGCAAGGAGAAAATCTACCACAACCAAGCCATAGAATGAGAGTCGATACAATGTAGGGTTATCACACTATTATCGAGTTGATCCGTGAGGAGGAGCTGATGATTTGGTTGAGAGTCGTTGCTGTTCTGGGGGTGAAGGAAGGAGCCGCGGGCCGATCTCCTCATCTTGCGGAAGAATAAAGGACTCCCTCTATGCGTTGATAAGAAAGAATAGGGGGGGGGGGGGCGAAATAAAATTAAGAATAAATAAAATTTAATATTAATAAAAATAAAATCCAAACAAAATTAATAATAAAATTTCATAATTCTTATAATATTTTAAAGTAATAATAATAATTAAAATAGAATAAAATTGAATAAATATAAAATAATAATTTTAATAATATATATTTATATTAACATAATAATTTTAATAATATTAAATAAACATAATTAATATACTTTATTTATAATAATATTTAAATAAAATAAATAATCATAAATTAACTATCTTAATAAAATTTAATAAATAATTAAAATAATTATATTTTATAAATTATAAAAATATTTGAATTAATAATAATAAATTAATAAATAATTTTAATTATAATAAAAAATATTAATAAAAATAATAAATTAAATGAAATACACCTAAAAATAATAAAATTTCATAAATAGGTGACACAACGATGGACGATGGATGAACGTGAGACAACAGGCGAGACAAATCACTCACCGCCTGGCGACTGGGTAGATCAATCCAACCCAAGAGGTTTGAACCTCTTCTCTTATGATTTTCTACATCTCTACTCTCATCAAATCACGAAGGGTATGAACAAATTTCAGACTCTTGAAGAACCGCTACATGTTATCTCTCCTTTGGGATTTCCTATAGGCTCTTTCATTTTCCCGGAAAATCGAATTGCACGACGTATTGTTAGAAAGGGTTCTATGGTGCATGTCTCTACTTCGGATGGGGCAATCTCACAAAGGTTAGAACTCTGTAAGAACTCATTCATCACCCGAATCTCCATATCTAAGGGTATGAAACCCTGGAAAATTTCAGAAATTATTGTTCGTATGTTTGAGATATGGGGTTTTAGTGATTTTAAATGAGTCTCATTGGGGAGGGAATTTTCCCATTTTATTTTCCCTTCTGCTAAACTAAAAGGTCGAGCATAGGGTTTTGGATCGGTAAACCTGAAACAAGGAAGGCCTAGGATTTATGAATGGAGCCCAAATTTCAGCCTTAATGATTTTAAGGACACTTTTTCTTAATTATGGATCATGATTTATGGATTAAATTGGGTTTTATGGAACTCTGAGATTCTATTTGAAATTGCATTTGCAATAGGCATTCCAATCCGAATGGACCTAGCCACTAAGAATGCTAGTTTTGGCCATTTTTCCAGAATTTTAGTTGAAATTGACTAAGGATCTACATTTATTGATGAGGTGAATTTTTCCACTTCTCAAGATTAAATAAACTTGAGAATTGTCTATAAAAAACTGCCTCCATTTTGTAAAATATGTTGCATGATAGGACACTCTAGGTCCATTTGTTAATCAAACATGAAGTGTGCCAAATGTATGATGAAAGGGCGCAATGAGTCTTAGTGTAGAAGAAATGAGAGACCCAAGCCCTCCAAAGGGAATACTGAAAATTTGGATCAGCACCTAGGTGAACCCTAGGCTCCTTCTTTCCAAATTGATCCCTTTAAAAATTTACATGTTGAGATGGCTCAGTCTGACTTGCAGACCCAAGGACATACTGCAGCTCATACATTTCTAGAGGACAAATAATTTCCTTCTGCTACTCAATTAGATGAACAAAGAAAAGTTAACTGGGCTGATATTGCTGAATATAATAACCAATATCGAAGAGGCCTTTCATTCAGGGATGCTTTGGTTAAGTGCATAGAAGGTGAAGGGAATGAATCTTACTCGGAGGATAGTCAAATGTAGAGAGAGCTCTCAGCCTAAGCAATGGCTGATGATAGGGATAGGAATGAGATGAATGCTCTCAAATAGAGAAAGGGTAATATAGTGATAGATGCTGCGACCTCAGAGAAAGTCAAATTTAATGATTTTTGTCGATCCAATGCACATGAAGCAGCTGTTTCTACAATCCTAATTTGTGTTGCTATGGATACATGCTGCAATGACAACCCTCCTTCACTACAGATTGTGCCTTTGTTGTCTAGACACCCTACAGGAATACCAGATGAATGTTGTACGAGTCCACATTCAAATAAGGCCCACACCAACATGATGACATCGAGTAACTTCAACATAGAAGAGGTGGCACAGAAGAATATAGACAAGCCTCAAGCTGCCCCGCCAAAGGAAGGAAATTTTTACATGAAAAACCTGATATCTCCTCATGAGAAGGTACATTGTAATGTTAATATTTCTAACCCATTTGATATGCTCTCTAACTATAGAAATGAAGTTGGATCAAATGATGATCCCTATGCATCTATCATGACTTCTATTGCTGAGGAATAACCTTTGGATGATAAAGGTGTTGCGTGGATACATGCAAGGACTAGAAGAAGGGGTTGACACCCCCATGGAAAAGGTGGGCAGTTTCCTTACCACTGTATGAGCACCCGCTCTAGAACAGGGTAACATTTATTGCTTTGTCTTTCTGATGTACTTCATGGTCCTACATTGTAATCTCCTTTCGATGACTTTTTCTGCAATTAAGAGGTTACTACACCTCAATATTTAACAAAAATAAAATTGAATAAATAAATTAAAATATTAGTAACAAATAAATTATTATATGTAATTATTTTTAAATTAATAATCTAATATTTAAATTAATCTGATAATTATAATCAGTAATTAAGAAAGTAAATCATTTTTAAATATTTTTATTACGTTAAAAACATTATTAATCATTATTTGTTTTTCTTTTTCATTTATTGATACAAGAAAGAGATAAAATAATGTCATGATTCAAACCAACCGTTTGAAGATGTTCGTTAGAGGAGTTCTTTTAATGAAAGACATAGATCAGAGATGAAGATTGTTCTACAGAGGAAAAGAAGAACGCCAACCTAAGTCGGTGGAGGCTATGTCGACAAACGGTGAGAAAGAAGTATGACATAAGACCTTAATAGAAGATAGAGCCATCAATATAAAGGGATGATTCATTTGACGATCATTGAACACATCATCAGGTTGAATAACAAAAATTCTGGGAGACTTCTTAGGAATAAAGACCTAGATATCTGGGAGAGCAGGATCATAGGGGAGTTATTTCTTCAACTTTTGATATCAATTTTTGACCGTTTAATTGAATTTTTTCAATTAATAATATGATAATTATCATAATAAAAATACTTTTAGTTTGGGGGAACGTACATTCAACTTGTAATCATTAATTATCCTTTTCATTTTTTTCATTTGAATGTTTTTAGAATGATTGGAAATATCGATTGTGAATTCATTTAATTGCATGGTTCCATTTGTACTCAATTTCAAACTCCATGATTAATCCATGATATTGATCATGGATACAATTTCTTTATTCTTTTATTTTAAAAAGAAAAATTCCGAAAATTTGGTGAGTTTGTTTCTATTGACTTTCTGCATATATTTTTCTAGTTGAATCTTTCTTGTAGTGACAAACTGTATGTTTCTTCAATATTCGTGATTAATCTTATAGTGAGGTAGATAAATCATACATTTTTAGTGGTTACATTTTCATTTAAAATTATGTGTAAAGGAACCCTCTTTATACTTGTAGGATAGATTTTCCCCAAGAATCTTATCTTGATTATTCATCATTAAACAATTATTTTTTCTATTGATCACTACTTTTCTATATTTTCTCTTTTTTTCATAATAGATTTTGACAGGAAATATAAAAAAATAATTTTGTATCATTACTTATTTATATTAAAAAAATTAAAAAAATAAAAAATAAAATCCAACCATTATTTAAAACAGTGGAATATATTTTGAAATTTGGTCACTCTAACTCTACTTTAGACTTCCCTTGATATTGAGCATACTTCTCACAACACTGTAGCTAGTAGGAAAATATATATAATTAAAATTTCACATTGTTTAATGATGACCGAGTCAATAATATTTTAATAATCTTATTAATAGTATATTTTTGTTCTGTAATAACTTGAACTTGGTTGTGACATAATATATCAATCAGACTTGATATTTTGGGTAATATAAGCTAAATATAGTGTTCCATGTACCAAAATCAAATTTATTTTCTTTAGGTGGTGAAATATTTACTTGGTGTTGTGGATAATGAAATACAAACATTCCACTTTTATATATAAAAAATCTGTTTTCTTTGTTGTGTGGATTGAAAAATATTAAAAGATTAAATTAATTCAAAAAATAATAATTCAAAAAATCCCTAGGTGTTATAAGGATGATGGATTACAAGAAAAATGGTTATTATTATTTAAAAATTGCATTTTATAACCCTTGGAATGGACTCTTGGGGGAAGTTGCATTAAGGTGAGGGGAGACTATAAGAACCCTATTTTTATATTGGGTATGACTCCTTTTATTTTTAGTTTAATTCATTAGTTTGAGCCTAATATGAATGTATAAAGAGGTCATAGTAGTTTTGATGTTGTTAAGGACTTGATTGGAGATCGGAACCTTGGTTGATGGGAGAAACAGGTGGGCCATAGATTTAGTAGATACCATACCACCCAGTAGACACAATTTCTACAAACTTTGTGGGTGTTCGTTGTACAATAAAGGGACACACGATTTCACCTAACTGTGTGACCCAAGAAACATGACCATGTGAAAACTCTAATGTTTTAACAAATCCAAATAGTAACGTCTCAAAATTGTTTCTCATTCCATGCACATAATCTGTACAGATACCCTCTTCGGATAATAGGGCATGCACATTTGGTACATGGTTTGGCTAACTATGCAGCTAAACCGTGAAACCCCTATAAGTTAGGTAAAATTAGTATATTTCCATTAAATTCTTATAACCTAACCTACTTTTTTTGTTTCCTCAACTAGTGGATAGGAGGCATTCTTTTATCATATGAAAAACTTGTAAGACCCTTCCTCCCAGTTTTATTGATAATTGTTCCATCCAAAATTAAAATAAAGATCTAATTGTCTCATTGGAACCCTCTCAGCATGTGCCTCACTCCTTAGGATCATTTTTTGTTATTCTTACTATCGATGACACTATTTTGATATAGGGTCATATGACTTATTTTATGGGAATTCTTATGTTCTTCCATTTTCTATCAATCCATGACAATCTATGGGAAGATTCTGGACAATGAATTTACAATAGGCATAAGGTAGGTGGTCTATGACTCATATAATATTGTATCCTCTTTTATAAATTGTTTTCATAGTTCCCATGAAGATTCATTGGGAGTTTCATAATAAATTAATTTTCCTTAATTTTTGTTGTCTAGATTTTATTATGGGATTATAATATCACTTGACCTCATTAGATAATAATACTCAATATTAACTAACCCAAGTAGGACGTGTTATTTTTTATGCCCTTGGTGACCCATGTTTGGTCTATCTACGACACTGTTGAGGTGGATCCAACTTGAACATTAATAAGGTAAGTGTTCAGTCATTATTATTTAGTATTTAGAATAATGTTATCGGAAGTATATATTTATAGATATCACTTTTTCTAAATAAATGATTATAAATTGAATGGATGTTGGATTCATGTTTTTAACTCAAATTTTCATTCTTAATGTAAGGTAATGTGATGAACCTATTAAATGATTACAAATTTACTTTGTATTTGTTGAATTTCCTATATTCACCTTGTTATGTTTAATGAAAGTGAAAGAAGTGAACCTATCAAATGAATAAATGCCATGAGTATTACATGGCCCACTATTACGTATGATATAAATGGAATGAGTATAAGGTGCTTATTTCTTTAGATATTTTTTTATAATTATAAGAATGTCTATACTAGATCCAACCTTGGATTCAAGAGGGATTTCCTTAACCACAAAGAGGTAACCATTCTAATTCATTGATATGATTTCTATGGGAGATATCCACCACAAAATTTATTCTTTTCTTATTATGTGAATTCCACAGTGTTTTACCAACAACTCACCTTAGTCTTTTCCAGATATTAGAATACCTTGGACTCCTTAGATTAATCTCGATGTATTTGTTCATGCAGAAGTAGGTATTTACAACATTGGTCCTTGTCAAGCTTAGTCTGCGATTACTATGGACGAGCTCCATGGACTCGATTAGACTCTTTCATAGTGGAATACATAAGAATCCCCCTTATATTACACTCAAACCCTTCTTGTTAGATTGATTGAGTTACTAATATGAATTAACAGACCCCTAAGGTCAAGGATTCTATGGTTTCTCATTGGATGCTCATTATTATTATTATTATTATGTATTATGTTTTTTTGATACATTCATGTTTACCATCTACATAAAATGAAACACAAATTACTATATTTTTTGAATACATGTTCAGACACCAGTTAAGGCTGAAGTAGATATAGGTTGTTATTTTTACTAATTTCATTTTTAAATATAACTTTGTTTTGTTTTGTTTATATTGATTGAATGAATTTTTTTAGAGGTCATTGGGGGTGGAATTTTTAGATTTACCTCACACCCTATCTGAGACGTCGTTGGTAATTGGGAAGATTATATAATCACATATGTGGGCAGGGGGAATCATTCCCCTTTGGACACCCAACATGTATGTATTTGTATGAGATCTGGGTATTAGATGAATGAGCTAGATCATAGGAATCTTGGATAATTTTTTCTTCTTTTTAATCCTTTTATATAACATGTATTGCACTATCTTCTTGCTTCCTCATGTAAATTGTTTTATTTTTGTAGAGACATGCCATCATCATTTTATATATTATATAGTTTACACTTATTGAGTTGATGGTTAAATATTATATGGATGGTAATGATTATTTACACAACCATATTTATTATTATGATTTCACTATTTAATTATGTTATGTCACCACCGTGATACACTCTAATATGAGGGCATATTTTACCCACTATCACACCTTAGGCCCTCACTGCTAGTTGGCAGCCTCTAGCATATTTGAAGGTGAACATAAGGCAATGTGACCCACCAGGTTTGGTTACTCAGAATTGAATCAGGTCCGATATTTAATAATAATCTTCTTAATGAATAAGGGTCATGATAGTAATAAATTTCACTTATTCCATGTAAATTAAAAAATATTCCTTTCACACATTTCTAAACATGTAAAAATCAACTTGTTTGGAAAAATTGTAAAAGTATTCTTTTAAAACATCGTAAAGAAATTAAAAAATGGTTTAAAATGAAATTTGACATTCATTTAATAATATTAATATGAAAATTTTAATATTTTAAGGTTCATGGATATAGAGGAAATGTAGAAGAAAAACTTTAAAACTTGTAAAATATAGTTTTAATGAAAACCCATTACATATTGATAATTTTTGAACCAATTAAACGTTATATAAAATAAATTTGAATGTATTTTTAAACAATATATTTTTTATAGAATAATTATAAAATATAGCCATAAAAGAGTTTATAAAACATAGAAAAAACATGTGGTAATAATAACTTAAGTCTCAATGAAACGGAAAGAAAACTTGAAATCCCTTACCTCATCTCCCAACTTTCCACGTATGTTCTTTAACTCATTTACAGTGAAATTATAATATTTATTTACTTTATTAATAACCATTTTTTATTATTTCCTTATAATAATATATTTTCATTCATTTATTACCACGTCTTGTATAGTTACTAAATAGGTAATTTTTATGTTGAACATTTTGAGGACGTCTTGTTCAGAATCCCCAAAACCAATTTTCAAAATCAAACATGGTCAAAGGGTTCATTGCTACATTATATAAAAAATAATAATCATTATATAATGACTATTTTTATCCATTAAATACACTTTTATTTCCTTACAATAAAGTAGGTCATAAAAATACAAATACATAAGCTCGGGAAGAAGTAGTCTGTACGTACACAAAAGTGATGTTATTAGTTTTCATGATATGTAAATTAAAGAAATAAAATAAAATATCAAGTTTATATAATTGTTATTATGTTGTTAAAATCACTTAAATTAATTAAATCCATCCCAATTTTCATCCATGAGACGCATTTTTTGAAAAAAATAGTACATCTCTATGTTGAGAGAGTAGTCTATAAGTATGCATGTGCGATGATTCCTTTTTTAAAATTGTAATGGTATTAAGTGACATGTTATATTATTTTTAAAGAGTAATAATTATTTCCTGAATATCTTATATTTATATTAAATCCGTCATAATAACCTTTCATGAAAGACGATGATGAAAAATGAAACACTTCACTTCGTGGAGGTGGTAGTCCACACAGACACCGGAATAATATTTTTGTTCTACATAGGATGGTAAATTGAGGTTAATGAACATAGAAAATTAAAATAGTAATGTATTAGTATATTATAGGAATAAATATTATCATATATAAATGGTATGGATAGAATTGGAGGGTTATATGAAGAAGTAAAAAAGAAAATAATCGGTTAAGATGATTAGCACCTCTTTGAAGAACCTATTTTGGATCTCTAATAAAAGACCAAATGGATGGTATTTTAAGAATAAAAAAACATATATGATTTAGATAAGGATTTTAATAAAAAAAAATGGTGGTTTTGGTTGATATATGTGGCTTAATAATTTATAGGTAGAGATGAGAGTTGATGTTCTTATAAAAGAGAGGAGAGGAGCAACCATGGAAATACCTATAGTATTAAATTAGTATAAATTAATTTTTATCTTTAAGGGGATATAGAATGATATATTTAGAGTATAGGATATAAATAAGTATACAAGAAAAAATTCTAATTTGTGATGTGTTTTACATTATCAATATTTTATAACGTTTCTAATTAATTTATCGACGATTCGAAAAAATGTTTATAAATGAGGTGTCAGTAATTTAGAAATGCTTGTAAACATATCTATTTAGAAACAACTCATTTATTGACATTTAATAGAAACATGAGTAAAAAAATTATGATAAATTAACAACATTTATAAATGTATCTCTTTAGGACCACCTCATTTACCTAGGTTTCTAAAAATTTTCTATAATTTGTTTTGAAATTAATAAGTTTTTTAAAGGTCATAGTTTTTTTTAATTTAAATTTTGTTTTTTTAATTCATATGGTAGACCCTTTTTAAAATTTAAATTCTTTATTTTTTTAAATTTCGTTTGACCCTCCACCCCTTCCCCTTCCTCCCCTCTCTACCTCCCCCAAGCGGCGCACAACATACCCAACCACCTACCCTGGCCCTTTTCCCTTCCCCCTACCTCAAAAGGTGCAAGTGCCACAACACCCAATCCCCTCTATGGGACATCCCACATACTTGGAAACTTCTAACAGGAGAAATTGAACCCTATACATTCTCCTTCAAGCCGAAACAGCCAACCAACTCACCTACTCCAATTATGATTATTTTGTTTTATTATGTTATATATATATATATATATATATAGATTTCAAAATTTTAAAAGGTAATAATATATATATATATATATATTTTATGTTATATAATTTTTGTATATATATATTTTTATAATATATATAAGTATATATTATACAAATATAATATGATTATATTAATATTTATATGTTTATATATTTTTACGTTTGTTTGTGTTTATATATATATATATTTATATATGTATACATATATGTGTGTGTGTGTTTGTGTATAAATATATATGTGTTTGTATACGTATATATAATTATAATTATAAAATTATATTATATTATATAAATATAAATGTTTATATATATGTGTGTTTATATATATATGTTTAAATATATAGATATATATATTTATCTATATGTTTTTATTTTACATTTATGTTTATATTTTATATTACATATATATATATACGTTTTTATATCTATATATCTATATGCTTATATTTTTTATATATATGTTTATATTTAATTATTATATATATGTATGTTTAAATTTTATGTTTATATATATGTTTATAATATATGTGTGTGTTTGTGTGTGTGTTTATATTATATATATGTGTGTGTGTGTGTGTGCGCGCGCGCGTACAAATATATATGTGTTTGTATATATATTAATTATATATATGAATATATAATTAGCCACGGTTTAAAACACTCATAAAAATGTAAAAAATTTGCCATGTTTTCTTAAAAATGTGACTAAATTTAAAATATATACGTGTTATTATATATAAATATATGTATGTATATATATTTCTTTACATATTTATATATTTATATATATATGTGTGTGTGTGTGTGTTTATATATATATATATGTTTATATATTTTTATGTTTATATATATGTGCATGTGTTTATATATATTAATATACAAATATATATCTAAATTTATGTGCCTGTATTTATATATGTTTATATATATGTGTTCGTACTTAAGAAATTAATATATTATATATATAATTTTATTAATTAATATACATATATTAATATATATTATATATGTTTATATTTTTATATGTTTATATTTTATGTTTATATATATATAAGTCTATATTATATTATATATATGTTTATGTTTTTCATATATGTTTATATTTTGTGTTTATATATATATTTTTATATTTTATATTATATATATTTTTATAATTTATATTATAGATATATGTTTATATTTTATGTTTATATTATATATATATGTTTATATTATACATATATTTATATATATATTATGTTTATATTATATATATAATTTGTGTATATTAATATATACATGTTTATAATATATATATAGTATATATATATATATATATATGTGTATATATATATGTTTATATATATATCTTATGTTTATATAAATATATTTTTTTATATTATATATATATATATGCTTATATATACCGATATATGTTTATATATATATATATATGTTTGTATATAGAGATATAAGTTAATATATATAGATATTTGATTATATATATGTGTGCGTGTTTATAAATATATATGTGTATGTATAGATATATATATATATAATTTTAATTGTAATTATATATATATATATATATATATATATATATATATATTTCTAAATTTTAAAACACCAGTAAACATGTCAATAAAATAGCCACATTTTCATAAAAACATAACTAAATTAAAAATATTTATGCATTTATAAATATATATATTTATATCTGTGTGTCTGTGTTTATAAATATATCGATATAAATATTTTACTAAATATTCATATATATAAATATTTATATATGTCTATGTTTATATATTTATATATATTCATCGATGTAGAAAACGATTTATATAAATATATATATTTTTAACGATGTTTTTTAGGAAACTGCGTTAATTTATCATATTTTTTAACGAAATGCCACTAAATAACGATGTTTTATGGAGACATGGTTAATTTTGTGATTTTTTTCACAAAACAACCCTAAATTTGTGATGTTTTCTATAAATGTCCCTAAATTAGAAACGTTTCCAACAATACGTTGCTAAATTTAAAAATGAGTGATGTTTTTAAAAACAATTCTCTAAAAAAATCACTAAACTATTGTTTATTTTTGTAGTGACAAATACTCTTATATAGAAAAATTTTGAAAACATTTAGGTTATATTTTAACCCTTATCTCTTATAGTTAACCTCCCCGCATCCATTTTAATGATTTTTGTGATAACAATGTTTTTTGCACTTTAAGAGATAAAAATGTTACAATAAAAGTATAAGGGACTCATAAGTGGACAATTATTGATATTATCAATAATATCCCACTGTGACATCCCAGTCTAACCTGTGATCATGATATTGTGAGTTTTGGTCCTAGCCCACACAATTTGTTTCAGGGAATTTGGCCCTTATGAATCCCTTTATAAGGTGGTGTGGATACCTCTCCCATCATAAAGCATTTTCCTAAGGGATTCCTGAGGGCCAGAGTACAGGAAAAGAAAAACAATGTTGGCTAGGCCCAAAGAAGATAATTACATGACCGTGGGTTAGATTGAGCCGTCACAAATAGTATGAGAGCCAGTGGGCATTTGATGTGCCAGTGAGGGCTCTCGACCCTTGAGGAGGGGGAGTATAGAAAATCTCACATTGAAGGAGGAGAAGAAGGAAACATCACTTTATAAGGTGGCATGGATAACTATCTCATCCTTAGGACTTATGCTATGGGATTTCTGATGTTCAGAGCCCAAAAAAATAAAAACCGTGTTGGCTAGGCCAAAAGCATAAAATATCATGATCATGGGATGGACTAGGCCGTTACAAATTGTTTTAGAGGAAGGTTTATTCCATGTTCTAGTGAGAACAGTAGGCCCTTATGGGGGGTTGGGGTATGGAAATACCATATTGGGTGAGGAGGAGAATGAAGAAACCCTTTATAAGGTGGTGTGGATACCTCTCCCATCATGAGGCCTTTTCCTCGGGGATGCATGTGAGCCAGAGTTAAGGGAAGGAAAACTCTTGTGAGCTAGAACAAAAGATATCATGATCATGGGATGGACTAGGCCATCACAGATATTCAATTGGAGAACACTAAAATTTTTATGATTTTTAAATCATATAATAAAATATTATTTAACAAAAAATACCAATAATGTCATTTTCAAGACTATTCACATTATTTATTTTAAAAAATTATCATGAAAATAATTTAATTCAAATATAAAACTTTAACACAGAAATATTATATTATATTTATCTAAAAAATTATTGTAATACCATTACTCACCAAATAAATATTACTTTTTAAGATTTTAGAATCATTTACATGATTTTTCTACTACATGAAAAAGAACTATGCTGGTGTTGCGTAAGATTTTGTGGTTATTATTATAACACTAAAAATTAAAAATAAATTATTATGATAAAAAAATTATTTAAAAATTCAAATAAACATTTATAACCAAACATAAATTTCTTTTATTCCTTTGAAAAAATATTAGAGATATTAAAACTAAGGAAGCTTCATTTTGAATTTTTTCTTTACTTAAATTAATATTACGATCATTATCATATATAATGGATCCATGATGACATATATTCAAATAATCAATGAGAATAGTTGAAATAAACTCATCCAATATAAATAAGTTGAGAGTTATATAGATTTGTAAAGCATTATCACATTATTTTTATTCTTAATTATCCAATTCACCCATACCAAAGCGACAAAAATAATCTTACAGTTACAATTCATATTGAAAAAAATAAAGTCAGACTATTTTAAATATTTTTAAATGAATATTTAAAATATATAATTCATTTTATTAAATTATATTCATACAATTAGTAGAAATTACATTTAAAATAATCCTGCAAAACTCGATGAAAAATTGTTTTCTAAAAAACATCATTTTACGTAAAAAATGTATAGTTTCCAAAATTAAAAATAATTTCAATTAAAATGTAATTAATTGGATTTTTTTAGTAAAATGGAACTAATTAAATATCAAAACCTATTCCAAAAAAATGTGACTTTTTAAATATTTAGAATGAAAAGTAAATTTTTAAAAAAAATTTATTTTTCACAATTCACTGAATAATTAATATTTTTAGAAAATGCTCAGAATTTTAACATAAGATAATTTTAATATGATTATTTAAAAATTAATATAATTTTTATAAAATACCATTTTAAATCATTTTATAAATTAATTATACTATTTTCTTAGGAAAATTAATAAAACCCATTTTTGAAGAAAGCATATTTTAGAAGCATAGAACGACATTATTTAAAATTGAGATACTTATTAATTATGAATTAATGAATTTATTTGAATTATATAAAAAAATATATTAATTATGTGGTTATTTTAATTATTATGAAAATGTTAATGGTCAGGTTATAACAGTCACATTTATATAATAATGTTTCGAAGTCCATAAAGATCAATATTATTTGTCATGTACGCTATCAAACATAATATTATCATAAAATTTTAGGGTATTAAATTTAACCACCTCAGTGAAATTGAATCCTAAAAATTTTATTTTATGTCCCATGAAAAGGGTTTAAAACATTGTTTAACACTAATTCCGTGGAGTTGAAAATAAAACATACAATCTTGAAATGAAAACCTTTTCTCGTATTTATATTATTAAAAAATATATTTGGTGGAAACCCACGTCATAAAAAGGGATTATAAAATAAAATTTTTAAGAGGAAAGAAAAAAATTAATCACAATTTTAATAATACATAACTATGTCTCCATATAATGAGAACAATGGAAGGAAGTGAAAAAATTTACTTTGAATGCCTCATTATTTAAGAGATAATGATATAATTTTATGGGAAGAGAGGAGACCATAAATTCATCCGAAATGATCGTATAATAATGGTATTTTTTTCAAGAAACTTTTCCTAGATGTTTTGGTTTACTTTACCATCAATATAAATAAAACTATAAAATATAATTTGTTGATTTGTTTCCATTTCATAATCATAATTTCAACCTTTTGATGTTATTTGATCAATTTCCACTTCTATCACATATCATATTCCTAGAAATAGATATTGAAGATGATTTTGACATGCCTAAATCACAAAAATAAAATTATAAAAGATCATATTATCCACAAAAGAATAAAATTTATTCCACTTATCTTTAGACATTAGTCAAAACCAAAATGGTTTGCCCAAGATAATATAGTATCCATTACGAAGAGATAATTTCTTAATATTAAAATATCCAACAATAACACCGAATGCTAACAATTAAACATTCCATAAAAAACTAACCACAATCAAATTATTCTTGAGAAAGTTTAGAGCCCAAAACTCTGAAAGATTTGATCACATATTATTTTGAGTTAAATTTAGCATTCATTTCCAAGAAAAATTTGTCACTCATAAAGTCATATACCAAAAATATATATGTCATAATAATATAATCTCAAAAATATTCTAATATTTTCCATAATTAACCAGAATCAACATAAATCCAAAATAAAATCAAATATACTTCCAAAATATAATTCAACCATTATTCCTAAAGAAATATCATCTTATCAAAAGTTATTTTCATTTACCTTAGTCATATAATGTTCCTAAAAGAGTTAAATTCATTAAATATAAAATTGATAACATATTTTAAAATCACTATTCAGTATCATGGTTATTTATATGATAAAATATAGATTTAAAAAATGTAATAAACACTTTTATCCCAATTATCCATAATTACCTAAAAATAAAAGATCATATTAACCCTAATGGGGACCAATACTTTTATACTTATGTCTACAAAATATAAAATCATTGTTCCTCAAATAACATTTTCATTAATAAAAAATTTAATTTTATGGTGTCATATATACCTCAAATACTTATCAAAAATAAATAACTGTCACCAAATGTATCATTAAGCACCTAACAATCCTATAACATAAAATCACAAAGGTGGAGTCTATGACTTTGATGTTATGATAAATATTAAAATTATAAACCCATGATGGAACCCTTTACTCTTAAGGTAACATGCCATAAAAAATCTTAATCTCTAAGGTCATATAAACCATTCTATGATAGCAAATATTAAAATCCTAGATTAACACTCCCATATCCAGTGTTAAAAACATATTCTTTAAATTTTTAGGTCTAATAATAATAAATGTGATATAATTTTATCCATCCAAAACATAATAAATTAGAAAGAAATATTGGATCACATTCATACCCATGTAAATTTTAGGTTTAAAATTTTAGATAATTTGGAAAAACTCTTATATTTTAATACCCATATCATTTAGAAAGAATTTCTTCCACTAAAAAAGTTCTTTATAAATACATACTTTTTTTGTTTAAGGTAACTCATATATCTAGACTTCTAACTATATTAACATTTATAATTATTAATAAACCCTGTCAAAAATCAATTTTAAATATTTTATGAGAAAAAAATCTCAGTAAGAGATAAAAAAAATAAAAGATACTTTATACTCCATTTAAAAACCAAGAGATTATATAAGACGGTTTTCTATTAACATAATGAACTTTGTGCTCAAATTATTCCTTATTTACACTTGAAAAAATATTTATTTTCCAATAGTTTTCATAAAATACTTTATAAGAAGACAATATGAAAGTGTCATAATCATGATGTTTTCTTAGAAATAACAAGAATCCATGAGATTTTTTTTCTTAAAAACATAAATTTTATGCTTAAAGGGAAAAACAATTAATTTAAAATAATATTTAGTTTACCCTGTGAAATAAAAGTATTTACGTGAAAATTCATTTCCAAGAACATAAAATTCATATAGGTGACCAGGAATATTATATTTTTGAAACCCATACAAGAAACATTACAAATGCAATAACCTACTCCATTAACTTAAATATAATTCTTTAGAGAACATAATCACTACACAAATATTTGGAGAGGTATAAAAGGATCACCCATTATCATAAAAAAATTAAAAGGACTATAAAATACATGAAACAAATAAAATATTGTATTTAAATCATAAAATATCATGAAATATTATATATAACACATATGAAGAATAAAATTTTGTCTTCAAATAAAAATAAATATAAAAATCCTTTTTCACTGAAAACACTTTATAAAATTACAAGAATAATGAGATATGGGATACTGTTTTGAAAAAACATTAAAACCTGGATAATAATAATTTTAATGATTAATGGTGATAATTACGGGAGATTAATCTTATTTCATGTATTTTAAAAATTATTCATTTTATACTTTTGTAAAAATTAAGGAAAAACCTTTTTAGAACATGTTTCAGAGTATTCTTTTAAAAAATTCATAAATAAATTTAAAAATTGTTTAAAATTACTTCTAAAATAAATATCATGTTATTAATAACATACTTGTATCATTTTAAGGATCATGGATATGGAGGAAAAATACAAGAAAAACCTTTAAACTTTTAAAATAATGTTTTATAGATAAATCCCTTTCGTCTCGATAGCATTTGTCCGAAGTAAAATTTGAAAGAATGAAATTTGAATTGATTTTTAAAAACCTTAATTTTTAGATAATAATAAAAAATAAATTCTTACGTAATTTTTATAACTAGATTAAGGAAAACATGTAGTGAAAATAGCTTAAGTCTTAATGATATGGAATTTATAGTAGAAATGTCATACCCCGTCTCCAAACATGCCATGTATGTTTTTTAAATAATATATAATGATCATATATTAATTATTTAATTTAATAATAAATTTTTTTAATGTTTATTACCTTATCATAGTCTCTATTGTCACACCCATCCTTTTATATATATATATTATTTATTTTATTTTATTTTATTTTTATGTTGGGAATTAGATAGTTTAGGTCAAGGCCGAACTTAAATTTTCTGAGTTTTATTTTGAAACACAATTTTTGGCCTTTTCGGTGCTAATCACACCGTTGTCAAAGCCGCACGACCTCGCTTGGGTAGCCGCGTGACCTCGCCCAACTTACTGTATGACCTGCCCTATTATTAAGGGAGATGAAAATATATTCGACGAATAATAAAACGAGAACACAATAAAATTTGAGACCGCGCGGACTTGGGCGAGGCACGACTCGGGTATAGCACGACTCGGGCGAGGCATGTTTTTTTTAACCGCGCAGCCTTGTCTGGTCCACCGGGTGACCTTCTAGGGTCTAATTAATATAATAAAATGACTTAATGATAAATCAATAAAATTAATGGTGATTACAGTTTTAAATAATTTATTTTAATGATCATAATAATATTATTATTGAGGAGGTAATTGTTATAACTATTTTTATCACTATGGATATAATTGCTAAAACTTTTATTTTATTACTGTTATTTTTATTTTTATTTTTAGTTTAATATTAGTATTGCTCTTATTATTGGTTTTGGGTTTGTTTTAGTTTTTTAGTTTTCTTTTTATTTTATTCTTTTTTTTATTCTTTTTTTTAAATTTCTATCTCTCCACCTTGGTTAGGGTTTAGGTGGACTAACCCTTTCCCCTTTTTTTCTCTTTTTTTCCCTGCGGCGCATCCTGCTACTCCTTCCTCCACGCAGCCTCCCCTCCTCACTTTGTGGCGTCCTCCTTCCCCCGGCCGCCGCCCCATTTCCCTCTCCGACGAACCCAAACCACCACCCCCATTCCTCTCCTGTCCGGCGGCCTCCCCCTCTCAGCCAGGTTGAAGCGTGACCCTTCACCCCTCTTCCATGGCTGCCGGCTCTCCCCTTCCTCGCTTGCATCGTCGCCCCTCTTAGCCCGCCGCTCATCCATGCTGCTCGGCTGTACGCAAGTGCCGCTCCCATGTCCGACCATCCCAGTGACTCTCCAATCCGGCGTTGCCCCCTGTTCCCGTCGCTCTCCCTGGCCCGTCTCTCTCCCTGGCCCGTCGCTCTCCCTGGTCTAGTTCCCTCCTCTAGGTTGCGTCCTCCTCCCCTCGTCAAGCGGCTTTGCTGAACCCCGAGCCCCCTCGCCGGACCGTACCCTTGCTCCCCCATCGCTCCGGCCTCCTACGCTCCGCCGAAACCTCCCTTCTGACCGCGCCTATGTCTGGCGGCCTCCTCTTCCACCGCTATGAACCGTCGCCCCTGCCTTTTCTATTGGCGCAACCTCCCGCGCGTTTCCTCCCACACGAACAGCTCTCTCTCATGTTTGTTCTTCTCTTTTTTTCCTCTTGAGTTCTTGGCCATTTTCAAGTGTGAGGTATCTTTTATTGGGTGTTTTTTTTAAATCCTGGTTTTGTTCCAATTCTTGATTATGGTCCAATTCAGTTTCCCTGTGGTGTGAATTGGTTGCAATTGGAGTTTCGCACCCATGTTTGAATGTTGTGACATCTAGGTAGGTGGTAGGTGGTTCCGCATTTAACCATGGTTTGATTAATTAATTTTCTTCTTAAATTAATTTAGCATATTATTTAGATTAGTTTATTTAATGCGAATAATGGTATTAATTGAAGTTGATATGTGTGTGCGATATAGGTCATTTTTATGAAAAAAAAATTGATGTTGAACCGTTTGTTAGTTGTTTATAAATTATAAATTTTTTTCTCTTTTTTAGAGTCAGTTTGCATTGAGTCACAAAGGAATGTTTGACTGCATTTTTAGTTTTTTCGAGTCTTGCGGAACACCTCCGAGTTTGTTTCTTAATTTTTAGGGTTGTCGGGTTATATTTTTAGGGTGAAGTTGGGTTAATTTTGATTCTTTTGTCGATGCTTGTTTCTAAGGTTGTTTTTCATTTGTTGTGGTGCATTGGATGAGAAATTGGAGACGCGCTCTAAACATTGTGGAGTCTCCAACACCCGAGGTAGGTGGTTCCATGTCATTATTTCATTTAGATAATTTAATTTTTTTGTTTAGTTTAACTTAATATGTGATATGGTTTAGTTGCAAGATGCGAATTATGTTTATAATGTTTTGGTAGAGCTGTAGAGGTTTTGTGAAAATGCATTTAAAAATGGTGTAACATGCGTGCGTGATGAATGTTGCAGTTTTCATTAGAAATGGTCATTTTTATTCCTTTCGATTCAGTTGTGGTAAATTCTAGAAATGTCTAATAATTGTTTATAGTGTGCCAAAGAGGTTTTGAAAGGGGTGATTTGTGAAATTGATTTTGTAATGGTTTCTTTTTCATGCAATATGTTTCATAAGTTGAGGAATTGTTTATTTAAGTGGCGTTTTTAGTGCGAAACATGGTTGAAAGGTTTTTTAAGGTTGTTTGGCAGGTGCGAAAGGTGTTTTCAAGTAGCTTTAGGTGTTTGTATATTTAAATAGATATTTTCAAAGTATATGAATCACTTTTGGTGTGTTTTCCTTGTTGTGTACCTTTGAAGTTGAATATGATTTCACTTTAAAAGTGGTGTATTTTTATAAAAAGAGACATGTCGTGTGCGTGTGTCTTTGAAATAGTGATTTGGTATGAAAATGGTGACTTTTGTGTGCAATATCTTGTTTGTTCTGCGAAATGAGAAATAAATATATTATGTGAATGTGAAACTTGTTTGAGCACAAGGGAAACCCCTGGGTATCTAGGTGGGGGGACTAGAACTAGTGCGCTAGTGAACCGGATGGGTGTCGTCCCTGTTTCACTTAGCTGGATTGACAATTGCAACACTAACAAAACATGATATCTAAGGGTCGTGGACTTCTAAGCCACGTGTTCTGAGGGTCGTGGCCTTCTAATCCACGTTTTCTGAGGGTCGTGGTCTTCTAAGTCATGTTTCACCGAGACACGAGGTTCTAGGGTCCAACTCAAGCTAGATGAACCTTAGGGGATTTACCCACAGTGCTCTACCATCAATGTCATGGTGCCTTCCGTCGGTATATGGAGGACCACTTGGGTGTTACCGTGTGTGTGTGTGTGTGTGTGTGAGTGTGTGGGTGTGGGTGTGGGTATGTGTGTGTGCGTGTGTGAGAGTGTGTGTGTGTGTGCCCATAATGAACTTTTCTTATCCCTTTAAAAATTGTGTCTGTGAAATGAGTTCTTTTTAGTGTTTTTCTTTAGCATTTAGCTTGTAAATGTTTTCTTAAAAAGAATTTTTTTAAAGTATAATTTTTAATAAGCACATTAAATTGTCTTTTGATGTTGTGGCATGTAACCATTTCTTGGTGGCATCCTATTGGGCTTTTAGCTCACACCCTGCATACACCCTTGGGAGTATGTAGTTTCTGTTTCTTCTGTATTCCAGGTTGCGAATTCGCGCTCAGTGATGGTGGTTCAGCTTGCAGTTGGTCTTCTCATGCAGAATGGTGTTGATGTGGTCTCACTTCTGCCGAGAGGTTGAGTATGAGATTTAGTTTCCGCTGTCGACTTTTCTTTTTAGTTATTGTTTAGAGTTGTAGACCTTAAACTTGTTCATGGTTTAAAGGCATGTTTCGTTGTCTATTTCTAATTTCAGTTTATCTATCTTGTTAGTTGGTTTTTCTGTCTTGTATTTCGGGTAAAACCGTTCCCACTTGTTAAACATGATACCCGGGCACTTGTGCCAACCCATGGGGATCGGGAACGCCCTTTGTGCCTTGCCGCGGACCGGGTCGGGCGCCGGGTTATATGGCGACCCGGCCTGGTTCGTGAAAAAATGGTATAAGTGGGAGGTTTGCTTTCTTGGGTCGATTTCTTTTGAGATAGAGTCAGAGTGGACCAAAATTAAGGTTGTCGGAACTCGGTGTTCTAGCTACGAGCAATGTGCCTGTCTAGCACACCTCGTGGCGGGACTCGAGTTACCAAAGTGTGTTGAGGTTTGTCTGTGTTTTTTGTCATGGCGGTTAATCTTGTTTATGGGAAATGGAAATGGGGTAAGGTCAGTGGTCCTCATGAGCTCGCAGGGTCTGGCAAGCTATGTGAAGCCGAGGATGTTGTCCTAGAATACCCTCTGTGGCAGTGGCATGATTGGCGTATGGCCGCCAACCACACGTTCCAGTCACCCGCTGACACAAGTTTCTCTTGTGTCGTTTCTCGTCACTTCGCTTTGGATTCGTGAGAATTTGGTTTTTAAGTAAAAATGTTTTGGACTTGGAAAATGTTTCAAATGAAGCGCTTTGAAAATGAAATGGTGTGTGAGGTTTGAAAAGGGTGGGTTGTATGTTTTGGTTTTGAAAAAAAATTGAATGGTTTGTTTTTGACCCTTGGTGTTCTTATGGGAAACCACAAGCATGAGTGTATATGGGAAAAAATGGTTAATGGCACGAGTGGATGAGTGCCTGTATGGATATGAGGTGGGTTCTAGTGTGGCACAAGAACATTCATGTGCGAGGCCCATGGGACACCATTGGTGTTTTTGTAACCCACCTGCTTTGCTTATTTTCAAAAAGGTTTTGTTAAATAAAAATTTGGTATGTTGATAACCAGTGTTTGTGTGGCGTGTCCTTGTGTTTTAGAGATTTCAGCTGTGAGGCATTTTGAGCTGTGGATTCCTTCTAGCTGGTTTGTGTCTTGAGTTTGAATTCTTATTTGTAAGTTGGTACGCAAGCGTTTAGCGAGATAATTCCTTTGAAAAGTACATCAGGGAGCCCTTGTAGTGGTTCCCTCCTACACGTTTGGTGTTTTCTTGTGGTATGTATTGACTGTTGGACCAGTTTGGTTGGGTCCATGGTTTCCTTTCTTGACTAGTGTATGCATCCCCCATAAATCGTTGACATGTGATTGAAGTGTGGCTACTGGAAACTCGCCATTGGCCAACCCTCCAGTTGATCAGAGGAATTCCTTCTTGAATTCTAGAATTGAACCCACCTCTTCTTTTTTCAACTAAGCGGATCCTCTCGTTGCGGGATGACAGACATGAGAGGAGTTGAAGGGGACTCTGGTCTCCTTGAGTTTTCTTAGTTGTCAGGTATGATGTTTGACATCGTTGTGTCTGAAGGTTCTCCCTTGAAATGGTGAAAGGAATTCCACCAGGGAAGGGTGAAAGCGGTTCAGAGTTATCAGTGTTGACCAGTGTCTTGAAGGTCCTTGTGGTATTTTCATCGGCTGCAAGGGTCATGGTCGGTGATGTCTTGCAGTGTGTGTTCTTTTTGATAGTCAAGGGTGATGTTTGACCAAATTAATTTGAAAGTTCGGTTTAGAAACGGTGAAGGAGATCCTAGTGGGGAAATGTGGAAGCTGCCTAGAGTGGTCGGTGCATGCCACTATTCTAAATGACCATTGGTCCTTTGTTGGTTTCGTTTAAGAAAGGGTCTACATTTGGCCACTAGTTTGGCAGACCCAGTCGTATGAGGCTACTATGGTCGTTTGCAGGAAACACCTGCTGTTCAAGATGTGGTTTAAAGTATTTCTCAGCGCAATGTGTCTCTCAACAACAATGATCGTGCTTGGCGACGATTTGTGGTGTCATGTTCTCATTCAGTGTAAAAATGAGTGATGTGCGTGTACCATCTAAGCTCTCATTCTAGTGAATGTCCAGTGTGAAAATAATTAGACGTCATGGTGTGTTGTGTCTGTTGGTATTTTCTCGGGTGCAGTATGATTGCGTGTGACACCAGAAGGGAAAGCTCCGCTTGGGAGTCCTCAATACCTGACTGTGAGGCAGGAGATTCTTCAAACATCAGGGATCCAGCCATAGGCCTCGGAGCGAAGCTGGCGCGTGGTCAGGAACCCCGGGAGTGTATGGGACCCCGAATTTATTTCTGTCATTGGTGTTGAAAGAAGATGAAGTTTAAATTGTTCCTATGGTTGTTCCGCTCCAAATGAGTCGTCTGGTTGCATAAGGTTTTCGAGACCAGGTGGAGGCATGTTTGTCTCATGCCTTAAAGTTTTTGGGGTTCCGTTCCAATGGATGCAATCGTTTTAGTGCCCTTTATGAGAGTCTGTTGGGTAACTCAGTCTCAAATTTGAATGATGTTCATCGAGGAAATTTTGAGATGTTGGTTTGTGGCCGACCATGGTTTTGACGCCTGGTGGTCGGGCCCCTCCCTCCTCGCCCCTTGTGGTGGGGTGTTTGGTCACCATCGAGAATTTTTCTAAAGTTTTGTATCTGCTGTTAGTTACAATGGCAGGGAGACCCACATTGGATCTCGCACAAATTTATCTAGAATAAATCGATGTTGGCTTTCCTTAATGGTGGGGAGTCCGCCTGGACCTCCCCATGTTGGTTTTCTGGTCTCGTCTTGGGAGTTAGTATGTTCATAATGGTGGGGAGGCCCACATTGGGTCTCGCACGAATGTCTCTGGAATGAATCGGTGCTGGACCTTTCTTTAATGTTGGGGAGTCTACTCGAACCTCCCCATGTCGGTTTTCCAGTCTCGTCTTGAGCTTCAGTAAGTTCCTAATGGTGGCGAGCCCACGAGCCCCCCCATGTTGATCTTTGGATTCCGTTTTTTTATTTGGCTTGGTGATAAGTGATAAGAGTGTTCCGTGGACAAGGTTTGACCTTTCTTGATCATTCTAGACAAATTTTGTGGTTTCAGTTTAATAGTGCTTGGGGTGTTTCGTCTTGTGAAGTTGTTTTCCGTGGGTACGAGAGTTCCCTTCCTTGATTAGTCAACTGGAGGCGTTCTAGCTTTTTGGGGCGGGCAATACATATTAGAAACTCTTTTTGCGACCTTTTTGAAGTTTTCTTTTAGTCACTTTTTTGAGCACGATGCTTTTGAATCTCTTTGCTTGGTGTCTGTGGAGATCCTCCTTGAGCCTTAAGGGAGTGTGATTCTCTGTTTTGGGGTTTGGTCCTAGTTGTGACTTTCCAGGGATGGAAAGCTTTATGGTGGGGAGAATTGTCACGCCCATCCTTTATATATATATATATATATTATTTATTTTCTTTTCTTTTATTTTTCTGTTGGGAATTAGATACTTTGGGTCAAGGCCGAACTTAAATTTTCTGAGTTTTATTTTGAAACACAGTTTTTGGCCTTTTCGATGCTAAACGCACCGTTGTCAAAGCCGCACGACCTCGCTTGGGTAGCCGCGTGACCTCGCCCAGCTTACTGTATGACTTTCCCTATGTTTAAGGGAGATGAAAATATATGCGACAGATAATAAAACAAGAACACAATCAAATTTGAGACCGCGCAGACTTGGGCGAGGCACGACTCGGGCATAGCAAGACCCGGGCGAGGCATGTTTTTTTTTAACAGCGCAGCCTTTCCTGGTCCACCGAGTGAACTGCTAGGGTCTAATTAATATAATAAAATGACTTAATGATAAATCAATATAATTAAAGATGATAAAAGTTTTAAATAATTTATTTTAATGATCATAATAATATTATTATTGAGGACGTAATTGTTATAACTATTTTTAACACTATGGATATAATTGCTAAAACTTTTATTTTATTACTGTTATTTTTATTGTTATTTTTAGTTTAATATTAGTATTGCTATTATTATTGTTTTTGGGTTTGTTTTAGTTTTTTTAGTTTTCTTTTTATTTTATTCTTTTTTTTAATCTTTTTTTTAAATTTTTATCTCTCCCCCTTGGTTTGGGTTTAGGCGGACTAACCCTTTCCCCTTTTTTCTCTTTTTTTTCCCAGTGGCGCATCCTGCTACTCCTTCCTCCGCGCAGCCTCCCCTCCTCACTTTGTGGCGTCCTCCTTCCCCCGGCCGCCACCCCGTTTCCCTCTCCGACGAACCCAAACCACCACCCCTGTTCCTCTCCTGTCCGGCGGCCTCCCTCTCTCGGCCAGGTTGAAGCGCGACCCCGCACCCCTCTTCCATTGCTGCCGGCTCTCCCCTTCCTCGCTTGCATCATCGCCCCTCTTAGCCCGCCGCTCAACCACGATGCTCGGCTGTCCGCAAGCGCCGCTCCCATGTCCGACCATCCTAGTGACTCTCCAATCCGGCATTGCCCCCTGTTCCCGTCGCTCTCCCTGGCCCGTCGCTCTCCCTGGTCTAGTTCCCTCCTCTCAGTTGCGTCCTCCTCCCCTCGTCAAGCGGCTTCGCTGATCCCCGAGCCCCCTCGTCGGACTACACCCTTGCTCCCCCATAGCTCCGGCCTCCTACGCTCCACCGAAACCTCCCTTCCGACCGCGCCTATGTCCGGCGGCCTCCTCTTCCAGCGCTATGAACCGTCGCCCCTGCCTCTTCTATTGGCGCAACCTCCCGCACGTTTCCTCCCACACGAGAAGCTCTCTCTCAGGTTGGTTCTTCTCTTTTTTTTCCTCTTGACTTCTTGGCCATTTTTCAAGTGTGAGGTATCTTTTATTGGGTGTTTTTTTAAAAATCCTGGTTTTGGTCCAATTCTTGTTTAGGGTCCAATTCGGTTTCCCAGTGGTGTGAATTGGTTGCAATTGGAGTTTCGCACCCATGTTTGAATGTTGTATCATCTAGGTAGGTGGTAGGTGGTTCCACATTTAACCATGGTTTGATTCATTAATTTTCTTCTTAAATTAATTTAGCATATTATTTAGATTAGTTTATTTAATACGAATAATGGTATTAATTGAAGTTGATATGTGTGTGCGATATAGGTCGGTTTTATGAAAAAAAAATTGATGTTGAACCGTTTGTTAGTTCATTATAAATTATACAAATTGTGCTCTGGTTTAGTGTCAGTTTGTGTTGAGTCACAAAAGAATGTTTGACTGCATTTTTAGTGTTTTTGAGTCTTGCGGAACACCTCCGAGTTTGTTTCTTAATTTTTAGGGTTGTCGGGTTATATTTTTAGGGTCAAGTTGGGTTAATTTTGATGCTTTTGTCGATGCTTGTTTCTAAGGTTCTTTTGCATTTGTTGTGGTGCGTTGGATGAGAAATTGGAGACGCACTCTAAACATTGTGGAGTCTCCAACACCTGAGGTAGGTGATTCCATGTCATTACTTCATTTAGATAATTTAATTTTTTTGTTTAGTTTAACTTAATATGTGATATGGTTTAGTTGCAAGATCTGAATTATGTTTATAATGTTTTGGTAGAGCTATAGAGGTTTTGCAAAAATGCATTTTAAAAATGGTGTAACATGTGAGCGTGATGAATGTTGCACTTTTCATTAGAAATTGTCATTTTTATTCCCTTCGATTCGGTTGTGGTAAATTATAGAAATGTCTAATAATTGTTTATAGTGTGCCAAAGAGGTTTTGAAAGGGGTGATTTGTGAAATTGATTTTGTAATTGTTTATTTTTCATGCAATATGTTTCATAAGTTGAGGAATTGTTTATTTAAGTGGCGTTTTTAGTGCGAAACATGGTTGAAATGTTTTTGAGGGTTGTTTGGCAGGTGTGAAAGGTGTTTTCAAGTCACTTTAGGTGTTTGTATATTTAAATAGATATTTTCAAAGTATATGAATCACTTTTGGTGTGTTTTCCTTGTTGTTTACCTTTGAATTTGAATATGCTTTCACTTTTAAAGTGGTGTATTTTTATAAAAAGAGACATGTCGTGTGCGTGCGTCTTTGAAATAGTGCTTTGGTATGAAAATGGTGACTTTTGTGTGCAATATATTGTTTGTTCTGTGAAATGAGAAATAAATATATTATGTGAATGTGAAACTTGTTTGAGCACAAGGGAAACCCCTGGGTATCTAGGTGGGCAGACTAGAACTAGTGCGCTAGTGAACCGGATGGGTGTCGTCCCTGTTTCACTTAGCTGGATTGACCATTGCAACACTAACAAAACATGATATCTGAGGTTCGTGGCCTTCTAAGACACGTGTTCTGAGGGTCGTGGCCTTCTAAGCCATGTTTTCCAAGGGTCGTGGTCTTCTAAGCCACGTTTCACCGAGACATGAGGTTCTAGGGTCCCACTCGAGCTAGATGAACCTTAGGGGATTTACCCACAGTGCTCTACCATCAATATCGTGGTGCCTTCCATCGGTATATGGAAGACCACTTGGGTGTTAGCGTGTGTGTGTGTGTGAGTGTGTGTGTTTGGGTGTGGGTATGTGTGTGTGCGTGTGTGAGAGTGTGTGTGTGTGTGCCCATAATGAACTTTTCTTATCCTCTTAAAAATTGTGTCTGTGAAATGAGTTCTTTTTAGTGTTTTCTTTATCATTTAGCTTCTAAATTTTTTCTTTAAAAACATTTTTTTTAAAGTATAATTTTGAATAAGCACTTTAAATTGTCTTTTGATGTTGTGGCATGGAACCATTTCTCAGTGGCATCCTACTGGGCTTTTAGCTCACACCCTGAATACACCCTTGGGTGTATGTAGTTTCTGTTTCTTCTGTATTCTAGGTTGCGACTTCGCGCTCAGTGATGGTGGTTCAGGTTGCAGTTGGTCTTCTCATGCAGAATGGTGTTGATGTGGTCTCACTTCTGCCGAGAGGTTGAGTATGAGATTTAGTTTCCGCTGTCATCTTTTCTTTTAAGTTATTGTTTCGAGTTGTAGACCTTAAAATTGTTCATGGTTTAAAGGCACGTTTCGTTTTCTATTTCTAATTTCAGTTTATCTATCTTGTTAGTTGTTTTTTCTATCTTGTTTTTCGGTTAAAACCGTTCCCACTTGTTAAACATGATACCTGGGCACTTGTGCCAGCCCGTGGGGATTGGGAACTCCCTTCGGGCCTTGCCGCGGACCGGGTCGGAAGGCGACCCGGACTGGTTCGTGACATCTATTATATCATTTTATATTATGTATTATATAGTTACTAAATCATTTATGTTCAGATGAGACATTTGGAGGAGGTTCGGTTCACAATCCCCAAAACAACATTGGTAGGTTGATCATGGTCCAAGTGGTCATTGTTCCATCATATAAGGAATAATAATAATAAAGTAAATATCAATTTTATGCAACACATATAATTTCTTATCCATCCTTGAAAAAATATAATGAAAAATAAAATACCCTGGATCGTGAGGTAGTAGTCAGCATGTACACACGAGCAATGTTTTTTTACTTTCAATCGATGGAAAATAAAGAATTTTTTTTACGAATCATTATCATGTTATAAAAAATAAATATCTTAATTAAATCCATCTCCACATCGGTCCATGAGAGGGTTAAAAAATGATGTACGTCTTTATGTGGAGAGGGTCATCTGTACGTACAAAAATGTGATGATTCTGTTTTTAACAATTTGAATTGTATGAAGAGAGATGATATATTATATTTAAAAACTAATAATTATGTAATTAATATAATATATTTTCATGAAAAAAAATCATACTATCCATCCCTGAAATATGGTGACAAAAAATGAAATACATCACTTTGTGGAGGTGGTATCCCACACGTACGCTCGATTGATGTTTTCAATCTATATATGATGGAAGAGGACAATAATAAAATTATTAAATTAAGATAATAAAATATTATTATATTTTATATATTTATGTTATGATGTTAAAATGTTTAGTATAGAGTTTAATGAGTTAGAATAATAAGTAAAATAAAAATGCCCATTTAAGACAATTACCTCTTCTTTGAAGAATCTCAGTTCGATTTCCTCTAAAAGACCCCAAGGGATAGATTTTAAGAATAACATAACCTATATAATGTATCTATTGAAGTTATTAATATTTTGATCAGGTTTTTTAGATATATGTGTCTCAATAAGTGGGATAATGGGGGGAGAGGTGATGTCCTTATTTTTTAGATGAGGGAGATTATGATATTGACAATAGTAAAATATAAATCCTATAACATCCATTGTAATACATTATTCAAAAAATTAAACAAGAAATCATGGAAGAATGGAATAAAATATATTTTTTATAGTAAGAAGGTAAAAAAAGAAAAGAAATTATTTTAAAAAAATCTTTCATTATGATGTAATTTGGATGATATAGGAAAAATTATTAGTTCATTTCTTAAAATAAGAATAAGGATGAGTAGGATGAAAAAAATATCATGGTATATAAAAGAAAAATGAATTCAAAGATAAGAGATAAAAAATATTTTTACATTAAAAGTATTCATAAGAAGAACAAAGTCAATATATGTTATGAAAAATATAAAAACACAAAGTTAATGATAAAATAAATAGGTTGGATAAAATAGTAAAAACATATTTCTCTACATGATGAAATTGAAGAAGGAACCTATCTTCAATTTTCATTATTTCTTTATTTGGTTATTAGTTGTTCTAGGATTAATGGGGAGACATTAACCATTGTAAAATTGATATGGGATGGCATGATATAACTAGAGTTTAATTTTAGGTAAATGTATCATCATATTAAAGGGGGGAATAATTTTTAAGAGTCTATCACGTTTAATATAAATATAAAATAAGATAAACATGTATAATCCACAAGTGGAATTATAAGTCATATCATCAAATTTTTAGTATATCTAGTGACTACTTATATAGAAAATCAATGGGAGAGTTTATATAAGATGAGGAATATGATATAAAGTGTGGGGTATACTCTAAAGGTATGAATGTTCATAAATTTTTTTATATAATAATTTTTACTCTTGCTTTCGACGTCAAGAATAAATCACTTGGTTATAGAGTTGATGCTAAAGAATGTCATTGATAATGTAAATTTTGAATTATTTTTCATATTGAATTGAAATATTCAAATCTCAGACCTATGATGTAGAGAATAACATTTGAATTATGTTTCAAATAATGAAAAATATTATAATAATAATTCTATATCGATGGAAGATGATTTAATGTTAATGTTGATAAAAAATAAAAATGGGGCATTGTTACAACCACCAATGGTTGTATAATGTGTGATGGAGTTTTTTATAACTATTTTAATGAAATTTAATATATCCCATGAATAATAGTATATGCACATATGATAATTATATGTGAGGTTTTTAAGTGAATAAAGGATTTTTGGGATATAATTGGATCCAAAATAGCAAGGTGTTAGGATATTATTTCAATATGACACCGACATTCTAAATTAATGGAAAAATAATAAATCCAAAAACATTCAATCCATACATGCCAAAATTAAATTCCCACATTCCAAATTCAAATAAGATAAATTTAAGATAACGTGGTGTAAGGATCTTGTACAAGGTATAATTTCATAAGTGCCCACCATCATGCTAAAATCATACAACCATGTTCTAGATCAATGATATCAATTTCAGTCAAATTTTATTAAATAAAAGAATTTAATTTTTTATTTAGTACCCATAATCTCAAAATTATTTATTTATATATGTAAGATTATTTTTCATTAATATATTATTGAAATATTTGTGGTTATTGACTAAGGTGAAGAGATAGAAAGTCTCCATTAATAAATGGAAGTTCTATCCATTATTGGTGTACGAGATCATGATAAGGTTCAACCAATGGGTATTTTAATTTTAGGAATATAATTTTATAATATTATATATATATATATTTAAAGGGAGACATTTATGTATTATCTTTTTGGAATAAAATATATATTTATTAAATATTGTTTTTATTGATTAATTAGAATGTACTAGGGATCGAACGAAATTAATCCTTGGAGAAAAGTCCATGATTTGAGTTAAACATTCATAGAGTATTTGGTAGAATATTTATTGATATTGGTAAGAACATGAATAGATATTAGTGTCATTAGAGTGAACTAATGAGATAAAAGTGTCATTTAGTGGGCCATAAGGATAGTAGGGTATTTAAGACGACAGGAAAATAAAGTGTGAAACCATATATATATTATTTTCCATTGTAGTGTGGTGAATATGGTTTTCACAAGTATTAATAGTCATTGAGTGGTGTCGTGATGATAAGAGTTCATATCTAGATCTTTTAGTTTTGATTATTTGAAATTGGTTAACTTTTAGAGACATATCAATGGTGTATTGAGGTGTAGTTGTAAAATTTATATTTTCATTTTCTAATCATGTTATTGAATAAATAATAATTTTATAAATTTTTTAATTATTAGTATATTTTTCATAGTTTCCCCATGTTTTTTTAATCCTCTTTATCAGACGCTTTTTCCATGTTAAAATTTACAAAAAAATGTTTATTTTGATAATATTTGTTGCTGAAATTTTCATCATATTTTATCCAAAAACTTCTAGTTTTTAGAATTAATGGGATTATATGTCACCCAAAAATGGTGTCATAGTGAAGTATTCATGTTTTCAACATTTTCATTTTGAATTACAGAAAAAAAATTATAGCATAATTTTTTTTATGAAGGGTTTGAATTATCATATGTGGAGGAGAAAGTGGATGGAATTTTATATGTAAATAACCTTTATTAATGGATGTTTACAACAGTGAATCCAAATATTAAATTATATGATAAATTTAATCTAAAATTTCGATAATTATGTGGCTTTATTATATAGTGTATTGATAAATATTTTAATAATTTTATGAATGTGGGGAACATTCATTGATATTTTAGATCAAGATAAGACAATTTTATACTCAGAATACAAGGAATAAAAAGACATACCTTATTGTGAAATTCATATCTATTGGGATCAGTTTTACCTAAGGCAACCTGAGAGGGTGTGTGAATTAAGGTGATCACATATTAAAACATTTCTTCCACTGGTCCATTTATCCTTACTGATAGTTTTTCCATGTTCACAAGAGAACATTCAACATATCATTCATATGCACACTAATCTCATTGAATAATAAAATTGGTGTAGAATTTAAAGAACATAGAACACATAGATTTTACTTGGTTAAATAATAAGGGATAATATAATAATCATTCACATAATGTTGTTCCAATGTACAAGAATATACTATACACAATTTCTGGGTATAAAAAGTTTCAAAACATAGAAATAATAATCCAGGGGAACTCCCTCTTATTGTATAAAAGTTATCTTATTTAAGAAAAGTCCTTCAATATTTATAAACATATTTATATTATTAATATTTTATATTAATTTTGTTCACTTACATTACAACATAGGTCACTTAAATTCATTTCATATTAATCTCTAAGTTGGGGCATTGTTATCTTCTTCATTTACTACACTCTTATTCTTTAACATGCATATGATAAATATAATAGTCGTAGGTTTTTAGTTTCATTAGAAGTTAATTTCAGAATTTATTCTTATTTTTTTGAATTATGTTTTGTTTAGGCTGAGTTTCAAGGGTTTCTGGTTTTTTCAAAGATTTTTAGAGTTATTTTTAAAAGATCATGTTTGGAGAACGGTTTTTCCAATACATGATAATCCTCTAAGAAACATACAAAATAGTGGAAGTGGCAAATTGACAGGGGAATAGTTATGGAACATAGATTATTAGGCCATTTTTCCTCACCTAAAAAACCATTTGACACACTATAGTGGCCAAAATCATTGTTGGTGCATGGTTTGAGAAACCGTGTGACCAAATCATGCAAGTACCAAAGAGAGGAAAAAATCCTTACATTATTGCTGCATGGTTGGGAAATTTGTTTGACAAAATCATGTGTTCTTTTTTTAGAGATCCAAAAATCTTATTTAATAACGAATAATTTCTATTTCAATCATTATTCTTCCTATATGAATCTATATTTATTCGATAATCTCTATAGCTCTTCCCATATGATTTCCTCTCAATCCAAGCTCAATACTTGCAGATCCAAGTGCATTAATGATTGGGAATTTAGGTATGTTATTCAGAAAACTCTATTCCTAATGATTATTGTTTATCTATACTTTTTACCTTGAGAAAAATAATATATATGGAATATAATTTCCAAATATATGGATCTCAATCCGATCTAATGATTAATTCTTGTATTTTTGCTTGAACAGTGGTGGATCTAGTGTGTCAATGTTATATCTTTTGTTTAATATTAGTTCTTTCATTTTTGTAATATTAATAGTTTTATTTTATTATATATCATTCCCCATTCCTTAGAATATTATTTAATATTGTTCTATAATAATAATGTTTTTTATTTTGGGATCATTTCTAGGAGTTCTTGGTGTATGGTCTCGATCTAGTTAGACATTCGGTGTGACTTGGGTATCATTTATCTTTAGGATTTAACCGTCTTCAGACAAAAGATAATCGTATGAAGTTCCTTACCATTTTATTTCATTTTATACTCTTGTTCTATTTATTTTATACTTTTTTGGACATATTATTTTTGGCCATTCATTTTAATGATCGCATGTGGGTGTATCTCATGAGACCAATATATGATATTTGATTCATTGAGTATGCTTATGTAGATTGATAAACAATGTTTGATCTTGATCACGTGAACTTATATATTTCTACATATTCTAATTATTACATGTTATGCTAAAAATTTATATTCATTACACTATTATGTGTAAATACCTTTCTGTTAGAGGTATTTCCATGGTACTGAGAATAGGTGGACCATCATGATATGGTTATCCCAAAGAGGGGGTGTGTATAACATGAGATGATGATGACGATGAAAATAAAAATAAGGTAGGGTAATGATGGCATTGAGTCTAGACCCATGATACTGGTATTGGGGATAAGATAGCCTTGGGTCCTAAACCAAGGCATAAACAAGATATGAAATCATTAAGGCCTGGCCTATGACTAAGATACGGTTTGGTGATACTTACTCTATAGATTAGCTGGGGAAAAATATATATATGGGAGATTATATACTTTCTTGGAGTTCCCTATAGCATTGTATCTAATTAATACATTTCTTTTACATTGTGTTTTTGGTAGGGATTACAAAAGGATTTTTGTAAATCGAATCTCCATATTTTAAAACTCCTTAATTCATTATTTATTAAATAAATGTACACATAATAAAGTAACAATATATTATGAGCCCTAGTTTATTTGGGAAATTTGGTATATGACATAATAACTTGGCACATGGAAGCAACAACATTATCTAAAAAATTCAAAAAAAACATTCCCGTAAAATTCTATTTCACTTCAATAATTACATGGGATAACCTGGGGACGTACATAAGTAAGGGGGAGATAGAGATCCTTGTAAGGTAATCATTAGGGAATAGTATATGGTTAATTTTTACATGTAATTCAATAGTCATATCAAGGAAATATATGTTGGTTGATAATCATTAAAATGAACATGGAACCATGATATAAGAAGATAACATAAATGAAGTATGGGAATGTTAAAACAACATAAAACATAAAATCATTACCATAAGTCAAGGATAGATGTAGAGACATCAAACAAAGTGGCCTTAAGATAACCTTACATGAACTTTACATGTTATATCATTAGAAAAAAAAACATTTCCTGAAGTATTGGATGGCTATATAATTCTATAATCACCCATCACATTAATATTATATACATCCATAACTGTACCATGTAGATCATACAACATAAGAATATATTTCATATATTTTAATACCAAGATTGAGGAGTGTGTCTTACAGACATGAATTCCACAAATAAATGAATTATAGGTATAACTACATGAATCCTTTAATTTAAATAGGGATGGGTGTTCACTATATAAATGTTTGGCATGAGAATTTACAGGATAATTCCAGTAGCATAAGGGGGTACATAAAGATTCATAGAAGGGTTTAGTGAGAGAAAAAGGGGTATCTTATCACATTTAAATCATAAATATTGTAATTGGGATGTATAAAAAAATATACCAAAATAAAGAATTATAAATCAAAATGAATAATATAAATAAGGACAACTAGTATTCATATCAACCAAAAATAAAGTTGAAATATTTATAAAATTTAAGAATTATGAGTCAACATTTTGAATTCATTTTATCAACATATATTCCTATAAGTTTTATAAATTACTTTTAAAATAAACCCACAAAACACTACGAAAAAAAGTTTTTGAGAGAAATAACTTTTAAGTAAATTTTTTTTCTACGAAACAAATAAGATTGATTCTAGTGAAATTAATTTGATTATTTTTAATAAAAATATACTTATATTTTAAAACCAATTTAAAATGAAATGGTATATTTTAAATACTTTATAATAAAATAAAATTTTCTTTAAAATTGGTATCTTTCATTATTCACTGAAAAATTAATATTTTCAGAAAAATATAATTTTTTTTATTATATTATAAATTTTATATAATTAATTAAAAATTTATTTCCTTTCTATGAACTATAATTTTTAAAATTTGTTGAAAATAATTAAAATATTTTCTGATAAAAATCCATAAAAACTATTTTTGAAGAAAACATATTTTTGAAGAATAAAATGGATTTAATGAAAATTTCATACATATTAATTATGAATTATTAATTTTTTTATTTATATATAAAAATAATATATTTATAATTTGGTTATTCCTATTCATGTAGATAATTTAATTTCCATGTTATAATCATAACATTTAAATAATAATCTTTCATAGTCTTTAAAGCTCTGTGTTGTGTATCCTATATGATTTTAAACAATGTATTCTTTTAAAATGTAAAGGTATAACAAGAAGAACATTATTATTTTATTTTAAATGGGGATAGATAATTAAATTCACTTATATCCATATTATAATCTTATATTTTTGAATTACAAGGAGAAGATGAATTTAAGGGAGCATTGTCAACAAAATCCAAAGAGAGAAGAATATTGTAACCAAAAGGTTATGTTCAATTTATTTACAATAGTCGGTGAAAGTATTAGAGTATTTTTAATAATATAAAAGGTAATTTTATAACATGGGATACACATGGATACATAACTTATTTTAATTTTATAATTATTATAGTTAAAGTAGCATTTTAAATATGTATTAAAAGAAGTAACTGAGGTTGTTTTGGATAATTTGTAGGATGTATAGAAAAAATAATAAATGTGTGAGTAGTTTTTTTTGATGTAAACCCATGTTGAATATAGATAACCCATAATGTAAAATTAAATTAATGGAATGCAGAATACCTAAATATTTTTTATTTCATTTCAAACTAGTACATTTCAGTGTAAAATGTATAAGATTTCCTTGATTTGGTAAACATTATTTTAGAGGAATTAGATCAGAAAATTTCATGAATTAACTATTATAAAATTAATCCAACTTTAATCTATAATCGTTAAATCTTTAAGAGATAAACCAAAATATATATTGGTTATGACAGTTTGGCTTGTGATGGCAGTAACTCGAGAAGAACGCAGGGTGATTGGAAGGGAGTCTTCCAATGGTTGTGTGTAGATAGTGACGAGATGATAAATGAACCTAGAGAGAGGCCGACAAAACTAATGTTGTGATTATCCAAGAGGGATATACAATATTGGATGAAATTTAAGGGGACCTAAATTCATGTATAGAAAGTAATATTAATAATAAAGAAAATTAATAGTGTATCAATGGTCTCAAATGGTCAAGAAATGGATTCCCATGGGATACAATGGTCTATGAAAATGGTTCACCTACTTGGAATCTATTTAAAGATGTTTTGGGAATACCTTTTCATGTAATTAAAACATTTACTTAATTTAAAATTAAAACATGAAAAAATGTTGTCCAATATCATAAATTACTGATTGAGATTATCAATCTTTTTATATTTTGTGTAATAAAATGTTTGGAAGTCTTCTCCCAAGGATATAGGATGTAAAGGCTCAACAATGTAAATAAATATTCATTATTACTTCGATTTTTTTCATCAATATGTATTGTGAGTTTAAAAGAGTGTGTGATATTTTCAACATAGTGTGGTGATAAGGTTTTAAAAATTTCCTATATTTTGGTACACTAATATCAGTGGAAGAATATGATTCTAGAGATATGTGTTCCACTGTGTCCTTTAACATATAGTGTATTAACATTCACTAAAATGAAGTTGGGATGGGTCACTTATTCCAATAATTAGTAACATAACGTGTGGTTATTTTCACTCTCTTAAAATAGTCGACATCATACTCAAGTAATCCTCATCCTCTTTCCATGGAATTATTTCATTTCCATAAAAAGTTTTCTAATACAATAGTGTATGATGATGGTAGAATGAATGTACATGTTGATATGTTTAAATATAATATATTTTTGTTTCTAGAGGATTAATTTAAAATAATATCTCATTCAAAAGGACATATAACTTTTGTTGTCTAGGAAAAATTCTAGGTTATGGAAAAAGTGTAATGATAATGTATGGAAATAAAATCACTTTGTTTCTTGAGGATTTCTCTAGCATATAATGTGGCCTTTAACATCCAAGGGAATAAAACTAAAAAAAAGTTGTTAGACAGGGTGGATAAAAATGAAATGCTAATGGTACTTAATAAGGTGTTCTTGATGTGTATGTTTTTCACCATGAGACTATCAGAAGGTAGGCTAGAAAAAGATCATGTGAGGGATTTGAAAATGATCCATAACCATATCGAATCAGTGACGATGACTTTCATGGATTTTGTATATGAAATTCTTCTAATGTGATCACTTCCAGGGTCGGGGGATGTTATGATTACTATAATTAGTAATTCGAGTGGAAACATATAATTGATATTTAGAATTAATACAACTTAATAACCAATGAATAAGTATGAATGGGGTGGTCCCCGAACAGTTCAGTGATCCATTGAATGGTGAAAGAAAAGAGAAATAACATCAAAATAGTGTTTAAATGAAGCATTAAAAAATAGATCTTGAGTTATAATCTATGGTAAGTCAACATATCCTGGTCATATATGTTTGATTTGTGTGAAATGTTGGAATACAAATAGATATATTATTATATGGGAAGTAATCATAAGGAAATATTATAGTATTAAAAATTCTATGGCTACCTATGAGGGAAGTAAAAAATTGGTACTAAGTGTTAACATTCTAGTATAAGATTGTGATTTTTAAATCGGATGAATCAATCTATTCCCTAGTAGAGAAAGGATTCATGGTCATGTATATATTCAAAAGATTCATTAAGATACAATTGGTGTACAATAAAGCATTAAAAAAATAGGAAAAAGTATATTAATGTCCAAATGAAGAATGAAGGCTTATTGATACTCAAAGAAGTCAGCCACCTCTTTGGACTATGAAAGAACCTAATTTCCATTTTTTATCATGATGATTTTGAATTTACCATAATATTCCCTAATTAAGTTTTTTATGTGACTAAATTTACTATGGTGGTGGTGCATGGAGTAAAGGGTGACACTATTTATCTAACTGGAATATCATATGGAGCTTCAATTACTAGAAGTATAAGTTCCAAAATAATTAAAATATAGAATTGTAGGATAAAAAATATCAGTGAGAAAAACATTAAGGTTTTATTATTAAAAGGACTTATAAATCCAAATCACATTGATATCATAAGTTTGTATATTTGGGTTCTTGGGAAGCATAAGAGAGTTTCATTTAATTTGAGTTTTTGGAAGCATATGAGTCAGAATTAAGAGTGTGTTCACTCTGATGTGTGGGGATTTCCCCCAGTTCCATTTCAAGAGTCTCTCTTCACTTTATCACATTCATCGACGATTCCAAATTTATTTTTTTGGGTTTAATACTATAAGTGCACGTCTAACGTGTTTAGTGACTTTGTTTAGTGGTAGACATGGTGGAGGCAAGACTGGTCGGATGTTAAAATTTCTATGACATGAAAATAGAGATGAATACAATGGTAGGAAATTTTGACACATTTTTTTTGAATAAGGTGATGATGGTAGATAAGAATGTTCATAGAACTCTATAGAGAATTTTTTTAGTATAAAGGATAAAAAATTCCTTGATAGAGAAAGAATGGATCATGTAATTTCACTTAGGGATTCCCAAGCAAATTTGGAATGATGTAGTGAACACGATAGATCCTATCATCATTAGATGTCCTTCAGCATTAGTTGGGTAGGAGCTTCTAGAAAAACTGTGGTTTGATAAACTACTAGAAGTTTGTTACCTTAAAATCCTCGGTAGAATTTCCTATTCCCATGTTGATGCAATGAATAAATACAAGATAGAAGAAAAGTACAAGGAATGTTCCTCATGGGTTATTACATTGAAGACTTTAGATTTTATATTTGGAATAAGGATAAGATAAAATTCATAAAGAGATGATATTTTTTCTTCAATGAAAATATCCCATGAAAGAACTAAAACATGGATATATTGAAATATGGATTCAAAGGATTGAATACTAAAATTCAAGATGACCAGAATGATAATACCAAATGAAATAAGGTTTGGGTGAGTTTAGATGATATCATAAGTTTTTTGAAAACAATTTGGAACACATGATATATTTATTAATAAATGATAAACTATAAGTTAAATATATAGATGTTGAGGCATCAAATATTATAGATTTGGAAGATAGGGAAACATAAAATTTGTCATTATAATGATAAGAGTAACATGTTTAACTAAATAAAATATTATAGAGTTATGAGTCTGGTCCAAATATTTGAGGATGACATAAAATTATTACATCTAATGGAAGGAGGGGAACCCAAGAGTCTTGAAAAAGAGAAATCTCTCGGTGAATCTAAATAATAGGACTCATTGATGGAGGAATAGATGAATTCCATATAGTCAATAAAAACATGGAAGATAATAGAGTTAATATAGGGGAAACTGTAATTGAGGAACCAATAGGTCTTCCATTTTAAGTAAGAATCTAATGGAAGGAAGAGGAAAAATGCACAACTACTGGTGAAGGGTTTCCAAAGAAAATAGGGGATTTACTTCTCAAAAATTATCTCAAAGATATTTAAGAATGATAATAAGATTAATATATACGATTATCTATGACATTATAATATTTATATAAAAATATCCCTCCTTTATGGATATTTTGGAGAGGATATTTATAGAAAAAAACATAAAGGTTTCAAGGATCATAAGAATGGAATTAATTTTTGAAAGAAGAAGTTAATTATTTATATATTGAAGTATGAATCTCAAAAATATAACTAAAATTTTCATGAATCATAGATGAAGAACAATTCATAGAAAGAGACCTGGACTACATTTCCTACCACAATGTGTGTGATGATGCAATTTACATCATCATTCTTCTATATGTGGATGACATGTTTCTTTTTGGTCCAAAACGTTTAATGAATTAGAACCTAAAAATTAATTTTTTGAGAAGTATTAAGATGAAATATCCCATATAGGACAAGAAGATATTGATAATGATAATTCCCAGTGATATGAAAGCTTATATCATGATTCCATATTAAAAGGAATACATTTGGAAGATAATCGAAAGGTATGGGATTACTGGATGTAATATCCTCTCAAATCCATTAGTTGGAAACTTCAAATTTTCAAAGGATAAGTCACTAATAATTTAATATGAGGTCCAATATATCAAAAAATAGTAATTTGAATCAGCTTATGGAGGTTTGATGTACATGAATATTTGTACATTGACATATATTAAATTTATAGTGGGAGTTGTTTTCTTTTTATATAGAATCCAGGAATGGAATATTGAGAAAATATGAAATGAATCATCTAGTACATAAAGTGATCTATAGATACAAAACTATGATTTGAAGAATATGATTTGATGTTTGGGTTTTTTGATTTTTACTTTTCTAGCGATTCATATACCCAAAATGGTATGATAATATTTTTGTTTACCTACAGAGGGGTGAAAGTTTGTTGGATGTCTCACTTACAACCAATGGTAACTTTTAATACAAAAACTAAATATATTGGAGTAATTAATGTGGGATAGGAATTAATTTCTTTTCTGTGATTTATAAATTAAATTATAATATTCTATAATGAGGGATTACTTTACTATTAAATTTAGAGTGTAATTCACTTTGCATAAAATATAGTGTTTCATGAAAGGATGAAAAACATTGACTTGAAATTTAATTTCATTTGTAATTTTAGGGAACAAAAATTGTTGTGTTTATTGAATATATCTGTAAAATTAAATCTAGATAACATGTTCAAAAGGGTTCTATTTAAATAATGTTTGAGGAAACACTATACCTCATTGAGACTAGAGTGAAGGCAATGGGATGAGAATACGGCAAGCTGTAATAGGATGGATGGATGTTCAAACTTTAGAAAATTATAGAGTTTTCCAAGAGTCTACATGAAATAATTTTTAAGTAGGATATTGATAGGAATTGAATAAAGTTTCAGGTTCATATTATTGTAACCAAAAGGATAGAAAGGAGAAGATTTGGTGGTGTTGATTGTTTTTCTTGCGACAACAATGACTCTAGTAGAAGGAATTTTGAAACGAATGAGTGTTTTGATTAATGTGTTCAAGAAGTGATGGTTTGATTAGTACACTAGAAGGGTGAACTATTAAACTTATATTGGGAATATACAAGTAGTATCTACATTAATGGATTATGCATAAGGGGGTCTCCAATTTTTTATGATTAGTGACTTTCAGGAATAGTAAATCAATAGTATATCTCTAGTCACCTAAGGTCAATGGATGGAAGATTGTGGGATTTAGAGGTCAGTTCACTCGGTCGATTGATTAAACCCCTCTATAAAGATAAGTTCAGACCACCTACACATATATTTATAACTTTAACTTACTCTATATTTTAATGTGGATAAAATAATTCTAATACCATAATTTATTGATTAAGACAATAAATCATTATATATTTTGAGAAATGGAATGTTTGGTAGTGTTCTCCCATGGGTGTTGTATGTAGAGTCTGATCCATGTATTTTTTTTTGAAATCTTCATTTTTTTGTATCATTTTTGATGTTGTATGATTTTCTAGTTGAATAGAGTATGTGTGAAGTTTGAATTGGTGCATTGAATATGGTGAAATAACTTCTTATCTTCTGGTATAGTAATATTAGTAAGATAAGACCTCGCTAAAGGGTTGTGTTCTACTACATGTTGTATATTTTGGGGGATTAAATAACATTTAAAGAGAGTTACTTTAGGAAATTTATCCCAAAAATTGATATAAAATTTTATGTTTTTTTGTCACACTCAGTATGCTTGAAATATAACTTATGTAGTCCTCACACACATTCCATGATTTTATTTCATTTCCAGTGGGAGTGTTTTGTCAGTAGAAGTTATGAAATCAAAATAATTAATGGTTCTAGTTGATAAGTTCAATGTAATAAATGTTGGTTTATGGAGGATATATATGTAATATTATCTCATTCAAAAGGACCCATAACCTTCATTAGCTAGGGAGAAATTAAAAGTTATAAACAAATATTATTGTGAAAGGTTGGAAAAGAAAGCTCTTGGTTTGGTGTGAATATCATTGGCCCAGAATATGTACTTTAACATATGACTAAATAAAAATATAACTGAGTTGACAAAAGCCCTGTAGAACATTTATGTGAAGCCTACTCACTTAATAAAGTGTTACATATTTAGTGGGTTTTCAACATAAGTACATCAAAAGTTAGGCCATCAAAAAATCATGTGAATGATTAAAATATAATCTAGAGCCAGATCAAACAAAGGAAGGTGAATTTCATGGATGATGTTTGGGAAATTCATCTACTATCTTCACTATCAGATTTGTTTAATTATATGGATACAATAGAAATAAATTCCTATAGAATGAGTTACATGATATTAGAGCATTTGCAGAACTTGATAGTCAATGACAAACATTGAAGGAGGGTGGTACATTAACCGTTTTGTAATTATTTTAATACTAAATGAAGGGGACACTCGTCTCAAAGGATTGGTTGGAATAAGGAGTTGGAATATATAGTTTGAGGTAAAATCTAAGTTAAGTCGGTAAGCCTTGGTCCTACATGCATTCACTGTGGGAAAAAATAAATCGTAATAACTATATAAGTATCAAGGAATACATTAAAAAGTCATATTTAATTATAAAAAGTCTATTATTATATATAATGGTTATAGAAACATGATAGCATGTGTCAATGTACTTTTAGAATTAATGGTTTTTGATTTTTGTGCACTGTTCCACTCAATGGTAGAGTAAGAATGTATTTTCCATTTTGTGTCCATAAAATTCATCAAGGTACACTTAGTGGCTGATGATTCTTTAAAAATAATGGGAAAATGTGATGTTATCAACCAAATGATGGAAAAAGGATTCTTATGACTCATATATGTAAGAAACATCCATCGATTATATAATAACATAATTTATATTAGTCATCTTAGAAAATAATTATGTGGAATAATATTTTCCAATGGAGTTTGGAAAGTGACGAGATGACCCATAGTTGTAGTGAACTAAGTAAATGATGGGATTATTTATCTATAGGTAAGATTACATGGAGCTTTATTTTTTGGAATTATAACCATTGATGACTTGGAATTATGAAATTATATTCATAGAAATATTAGTGAGAAAAAACAAATGTTTTAACCATAAAAGAAATATTTAATCTCAATCACACTAATATAAAAAAGTTGTGTGCTTAAGAAGAATAAGATAGTTTCATTCAATTTGAATGGCAGGAAGACCAGAAGAAAAATGTTGGGTCTTATTTACATAGTCCCATAGAGGCTATCTTTTGTTCTTCATATTCATCTATGATTCTATAACGATGGTTTGGTTTTACTTCCTTAATCATAAAAAAGATCTGTTTAGTGCCTTTTTTAGTTGGAATCGATGGTGGGAACATAGAGTTATTGAATGTTTAAATGTATATGATCTGATAAAAAACATTAGTACAATGAAAGGAACCCTTATGACTATTTTTGGGAGAAGGGGATCCGGATGTAGAAGATAAATCATAGAACAATACATCAAAATGGGGAAGCAGAAATGGATGAACGTGAACTTAAAAAATAAATCACAAAACATGTAATTCCACCCAGGTATGACTAATTAAATTTTGGTACAAGAAGTGAACAAAATATCACATATCATCAGAAGAAATACTTTATCGGTGGTTGGAAAGGATCTTTTGGAATAACTAGAGTCGAGTAAACTATTAAACATTTAACACCTTATAATCTTCACTATTCTTACCAATATCCATGTTGATGCGAAGGATAGAGACAAATTGGAGGAAAAGTAAAAGTATTTTTCCCTTGCTGGTTATAGAAATAAAGACATCAAATTTCTGTTATGGGATGATCACAAGTGACAAGTCATTAAGAGATGAGATATTATCCTTATTGAGAAGGTCTCGGGGAATGTTCAGAACATGGATAAATTAAAAAGATGAAGGAATGAGATCAACTTATTAAGTTCAACTTTATTTGAATGTGGATATCATAAGAGAACATGTTTTAGTGATTTTAGTTGATAACACATATTTCTAAAAAATATACAAATGAAATATGTGATAGAATGATAAAAAATTCAAGAAATTTTTTGAAAGTATCTAAAACCGGGGGCATTATGAGTAAGAGATTCTGAATATAAGGAATTGAAAAATCTAATATCAGAAAGGCCTATATAGTAACTTCACCTATGGATATTTTCCAGATTTAGGAGGCCAGTCTAATGGTTTGAGGATGACATGAATATCTTACTTTTAGTGGATATAAAAGATATATGAGATCTCAAAAGAAGTGTCATTTATAAATTAATCTAAATATTGGATCTTAGTTATGTAAGAAGAGATAAATATCTCATATTACAATAAAACATATATGTTATAAGAGTTACCAGAGTAGAAAAGTACACTAGTTAATAATGGGTCTTCTATTTGAAGGATGAAGCTGATAGGAGGAATAGGAATAAGTCATGGGTCATTGTAAAGAGATTCCCAAAACATTATAGAATTAAACTCTCATTAGTTTTCTCACCAGTTATTAATAATTATACTATATAGATGGTGCTAATAATGATATATTTTGATGATCTACAACCTGATTTGATGGAGGTTAAAAATCATTCCTTTACGAGTACATAAATGCATAAAGTCACATTAATAAACCTAAAGGGTTTGAGGATCAAGAGAATAGATGTCTTGTTTGTAGACTAAGGTGAACTCTTTATGGATTGAATATGGTGTCTCAATAATGGAACCATAAGTTCGATGGTCTTTTGGATAAAGAATGATTCAGGTATAGAAACTCATAAAACTATTTCAAATGAAATGTGTGGGATAAAAAAGTTACGTCATTATTCTATAGTATATAGATAACATGTTTCTGGATTTTTAGGAACTTATAAGTATTCCAAAACTGATAATTGATTCATCATGAATGTTAGATATTAATGTTATTGGATATGCAAAGAATATATTGGGAATGATAATTGAGATAGTTAAGTAATACAAAACATTGTTTCTTTCTTATAAGAGACATATTTATTAGATAATTGAAAGGTTTAGGTTGACCAGATGTAATCCCATAATAACTCAATTGGATAAACACATAAAGTTATCCAAGTAGAAGGCAATGAAAATAGGCAATTAGATCTGGTATATTTATAAAATTATTTTTACATAAGTTGTTAGAATTTTGATGCATGTGATGATTTTTATAGGATCAAATGTTGAATTTTTTGTGGGAGTTTTTATCAGTTTCATATAAAATCTAGGAAGGGAACATTGGGGTTCTACAAAAGGGATTATATATAACTCAAAGGGATCAAAATATATAATTCTATTATTTGGTAATGATGATATGATGTAGGGGTTTGTTGATGCTAAAGTTTTTTTGGATTTAGATACTTGAAAGAGAAAAACATGTTTCTAATTACCTATAGAGATACATAAGTTTTTTTGAATGTTTCTATTACAACTAGGGGTTACTTTATCTTTAATGGAATTTTAATATGTTTCAAAAATGTATGATCCAAATGAATTAATTTTCTTGATATGATTGTTGATGGGAATCAAAATATTCTAGGAGGATGGAGTACTATACGATGATAGTTAGAGTACGATTCACCTAACTAGGAATGTAGTGTTTAATTAAAGGATGAATCACATTAACTAGAAATTCCATTTCATCTGGAATTTACTAGAAGATACTATATTCGATTTGTGAAAGATAGTCAGAAAAAAGAATACATCTAAAATGATCACAAAGGATCCAGTTCATGAATGTTTGAGACAAAACTATTCCCTAATGGGACAAGGGTGAAGGAAATATAAGGAGAACATTGTATACTTTATCAGTAAGAAAAGATGTGTATAATTTCCAAATGATGGATCTTTCTAGAAGATTCATTGAAATAGTCTTCAAGTGGTGTATTGTTAGGAAATTTAGGTAGATTTATTTTTTGAACAGTACAACCAAATAGAGATAAATGAGAATATATGGATATCTTGATGGATTATCTTGTGGCAGGAGTTACTCTAGCATAAGGGAAGATGATTAGATGGGTTGATTTTGATAGATGTGTGTAGGAAATGGTATGTTGATTAATGCACCAAAATAGAGACCTAAAAACATAAAATAAGAATATTCAAGAAGTATTGGTGGAAAAGGATAAAGTTTAATGGGGCTTACACTCATCTACATGAAGTTATAGTCATGTTGGGGAAGTAAATATTGTATCAACAATCACTTGTGGTCAATGGATGTATGCCCATGATATTTATTGATTGGTGTTATCAGTTAACCGACTAAGACTCTATATAAGGTTGGGGTGGGACCACGTACACATATACATAGAACTTGAGATTAATTTTTAATTATAAATAGGATTAATGTAGTATAATATTATAAATTACTGATTTAGATTGTAAATATTTTTATATTTTGCATAATTGAATGTTTGGTAGTGTTCTCCTATGGATATAGAATATAAAATTTTGAACCATACAATTTTTAATACTTATATACTATTGTTTAATTTTTTATATTGTGTGACATTTGACTTCAATGGAGCATGTTATAAATTTTAATTAGTATGGTGAATATTATGAAATATATTTATATCTTTTTTTACACTATGCTTGGAGGGAGAAGAACATTTTATATCTTTCTATTCTGTTGTGTCCTTCAACATCATAGGGATTAAATTTTTGTGAAAGGATGTTTGTGTGGGTCACATCTCCAAATATAATCATGGTATGTGTATAATGTAGAATACATCTAAAAGAAATAAATGAATATTAAAATAAAAAATGTGGGGAAAACCCATATCCATCCAACCAAAGAAAGGACAGTGGTAAAAAACATGATAATTGTTCGGAACAATAATGTGGAAATAGGGGAGTTGTATAACTAGCATGGGATGGTTCTAGACTAGTCTATTTATATGAGGCATCATGCAATGTTGCTGGATTAGTGTCTACAGTGTGGGGTGGCACCATAAGAGGGAAACACACCTTTAATGTCATGTTTTGAGTTATTAATTTGTAGTACATCAAATCATTATTCAATGTGGGATTAAAAAATATGGTTCACTATTCAAAATATAAAATTCAATGAGATAAATTTATTTCCTAGAAACACCCATAGTAATGGGGCCACATTAAAAGTAATATTGTTCGACACTAAAATGTGGAGAAGTTTGAAATCATGGTGTGGAGGTTATTCTTGATGACATATGTAAGTTGTAGTGGGTTCCTAGGGGATCAACCATGTTTTGGAGAAGAGAACTATGACTGTGATAATTGAAAAAATGTGAATATTTTTTCTACCACACTATGGAGATAAATATTCAAATTTTTTAATTTTACAAAGAAGAATTGGAAAGTCCAACTCGGGTTGTTTAGTCAATTTCGAGTAGTTATGTAAAATAGTCAAAGTGCGTAATTCTATAAGAACAACACCATTTAGGATGATGTGTTGAATATTGAGATATCCGGAGTTAAAGAGTAAATGAGAAAGCGAATTAGGAGTTAGCTGTGTCGGTGCGTGTTATGCCTAAAAAATCACTATATATTGGTGATTAAGGAAAGACACTATGATCGGTCATGGATCAATAAAATTCAAGATTTAAAACCGCATTAAGACTTAGGATATGTGTAGAATTATGCTATGGATTTTGGATAAGGGTAATGTAATGGATTTATAAAAAGGAATTTCAGATATTACTATATCATGGTTTTCCTACACCAAATGAAAATATAAGAAATATTTTTATATTAAAGGAGGATGTCATAGAGGAAATCATGGATTAGTTATTCAAATTTAGCGGTATGGTTGACCATACTAGAGTAGTGTGGTGAATCTAGTTTTTTGAAGACAATTAGTAGATGATAGATTTCTTTAAACCATTAGATCGAGGTATTAGGTCTATATAGATCCATAAAACCACTTCTAGTAGTACTGAAAACAAATGAAGAGAGCATATTGATATATATTAATTTCAGAGGAAAAAGAATATAGATATTGGAAATATTTCCATTATTGGTTCATTAGTTGAAGTGGGAAGGAAAAAAAGAACTACACAACTACATTTGTATTGTTGAAAAGGAAGAGTAATAAGATAATAAAAATTTCACATAATCCTAATCTTGAAGAGAAGTACTTCTACTATGTTCTATGAAAGAAAATGGATAATACTTTACAAAATAGGATTCTATCATCTATAATTTAATTGAAGATGAAAAATTCAACTCTTCATAAATAAATATTTATAAATCCCCAACCCATATTTTCGCAAAGACACCTATGTTTTTTTTCTATAAGACCTCATGCATGCCTCCGCATATTTAGGAGGCTACCAAATAGTGGTGAGGGTATAATGAACTAGTTGGGAGACTATACCCTTAGTAATCACATCCATGAACCATAAACATAAACAAAATATAACAATATTGTGTATTAAGAAAAAGATAATAATGAATAATTTAATAATAAAAATAATCCATAATTTACAAATAAATAAATCATCCTCCCAATGTGGATATGGAAACCAATTTTTTATGTATAATTAGAAAAACAATAAAGTGTTTAGAATCCTTCAGAGACTGTCTGGGTACCTCTACTATGTCAACTCATATGTTTTATATCGGTTATTTCATGACTTATTAAATAAAAATTCAAATAATAAAATCCCAAAATTTTTAGTGTAAAAGTTTATTAGGGAAATTAAATACATTCAACAATAACATGAAACATTGTACAACAAAATTATTTAAAACCCCTATAAAATTCCCTAAAATTCAATTGATCTTCTAAAACTGTATGGGATAACCTTGGTATGTAGATAAGAAAAGGGTGAGCTATGAAGTATAATAGGGGAATAATTAAAGGATAGTATAAAGTAAAGTAGTACACATGAGTCCATAGGTGTAACATGATGACATCAAAAGGTGAAAATTATAATCATGAACATTGAATCATAGTATAAGATGATACCATCAAGAAATAATAGGAACGAGGAAACAAAATAAAACATGAAATCATAAGGATAGGTCAAGGCTAAACACCATGAAATAATAACATAGTGTGAAAAATATAACCACCCATGCACCATACATGGTATCTAATGATATAAAAACACTACAAAATTTATTGGAGAGGTATATTATTCTAGGACAACGCATCACATTCCTATTATCGTGATGAATTTATGTGTCACATAGATCATACAACATAAGAACATATTTCAACACTTATAATCCAACAATTAATTATGGTACGTTACATAAATGATTGTAAACAGTCAATGAATGATAGGTACTTCTAGGTGAATACCCTTTAGTGAAAATGGGTCTGGGTATTCATAACCAAAATATTGTCATGGAAAATACCTGGAAAAATTTGATAACATAACATGTGTACATAAAGGATCATATAAGGGATTAATGAGAGTGAATGGTGGTCTATAATTAATTTTTAATTATAAATATAGTAAAGGTATGGGTAAAAACACTTTAAAACATGAAAAATTTTAAATCAAAAGGCGTAGTGCAAAGAAAGCACTAGAATAAAAAGAAAGAGGAGAGAATCCATTACCTTGAGAGGGTGCTTCTTATATCATGGGAGGAGCTCCTTAAGATATTGGGAACACATTTGGATGGATTGAATGTGGCATTGGGAGAGGAAATTCATGCTCAATCGGTTTTTTATTAAATAGTAATGTGAGGTTGGGTGGGTATTTAATGAAAAAATAGAGGGAAATTATTTATTAATTTCTAAACCTAGGTTTTCGACACTAAGTGATAAATTAATAGAAACCAAAAATCATACCTTGGGTTATCCCATGGTTTTTACCAAATAATAAAGGTTTTAAATATTTTATAAGGATAAGAAACGAACTCCTTAAAATAGATCCATTGATGATTTGGATGTAATTCATGTTCGTAAATAATTAATTTTGAAACATAAAAATATAATATAGGTTTTGGAGGATTAATTTATATCAGTATAATTAATCAAATAACATTTTAAAAAATTATTTTAATAGATAAATCTATTTTCTATTCATTTATTCCCTTTATCTTATTTATTACACCACTTTTGGGCTATTATGATGTCATAATACAAACCATACATTTATACCATACTTAGTTTTTACTTAAAAATTTAACAATATCATATTATTATAAAAAATTATACATTAGATAATTTCTATGAATTTATTTCCAAAATAATATTTATTTTCTAAAAATAATTTTCAAAATATGAGAATTTATAATTTTAAATAAAAACAATTATTTATTTTATAATATTAGTTTCTACAACACTAACCATTTTCTGACCCTTATAACAATTAACATGGATTTCATTAAATTATATTATAAATTATATTTAAATTAATATCATTTAATTAGAAAATTTGATGAAAATAATTTTTTAGGAAAATTAATTAATTTATCAAAAACAATATTTTAATTGAAATTTTATATTTTCAAAAAAATAAAATTTTAGTTTCTTTATATCAAAATAAATTTTTTATCAAAATCATTATTTAATTAAATTTTTATATGATTTAATAATAGAAATATGTATATATAATCAATATTTAATTAAAAATATCATATAACAATTCATACTACTTGGTTCTAGATACATAACCTCTTGTTACAATAGTGTATGTCCTAAGGAAAAGTTGTACGATAGTGGTACTTTTCTAGGGGTGGCTTGAAAAACCTGGTTTATCCCAATAAGCAAGAAATTTTAACTTAAATTTTCCCACATTAGTTTTAGTTATTAAATATTGGAATGGTATTGATCATGGGAAAATACCATTGATTTCATATCCCTCTGAAGCTCTGATAAATGAGCTTCATAGTGTACAATCCAAATAGTTGAGGCCATCACCTCTCTAGTTTCTGTAAATTTGACTTTATCAGAACACTTAATATATACTAATAATAATATTTAATATATAATGACTATATTACCAAGGTTATGATACTTAATTTCCATTTTTTTCCCATAATCAAATTCTTTTCATATTTTATAACAATATAAAATAAAAATGAAATATAGTGCATATGTTTTTCATAACAATATTTATTAGTAAGAAATTTATTTATTCAAAATGTAATTTCATTTCTAAAAAATTTGTTCCATTATAGCTAACAACTCCATGCTCCACTACTCATCTATCTTATATAGTCCCCTTGACCTAACCTGGACCTATAATTATGAAGTCTACACCAGTATCAAGATGTATGTGTTGGGTGATAGTAATAAAACCTTGAAGCACAACACAAATACATCCTTTAATTTTGTACACACATATAAAAAGTGTATTACATCATAACAATAAGTAAACAACAAAGAATAAACAATCAGATAATATGTACTAGTGTACCAACCAGGCCATAAAGTGCCTCTAATTTACCTTCCTCAACCCCATCCATGAAGGATATTCATAAAAGTTGTTGGCAGTAATCAAGATTTGGCCTTAATGATGGTGAACACGTCTTTTAGTAGTATCAAGGCATCAAGACTCATTAAAAAAAGGTTAGCACACCCCACCTCCATCATAGATCTAGCCTCAATACAATCAAACCCATCTCAGTCATATGTCAAGCATAAATGATTTTGTATCATGTCTATTACACGGGTTGGGCCACAAGGCCATCACATCCCCAATACCACTTCCATGGGTTTACCCACAAATACATTGTAAAAACCCCAACACAAGTTGCACAAAGTCGGTGATTACTTTATTAAATTGGCATATGATTCAAGGAATCACATCTTAAAGGAACAAATAGTTCAGTAGTCTTGGTAAATAAGAAACATATTAGAATCTCATATTATAATTGAAAACATGAAATTCAATATAGTATTTTCATTGAGTACACCAATAATTCATTTAATATATCTCTACATATCAATCATAATACACTTCTTGAAATCCTATGGAAAATAAAACAAAAGAAATGGGTGAGATCAGATTCATTGTATGGGTAAGCGTACCATGGAAGATATCATGAATAAATAAATCTTAATCAATAAGGAAACGTAAATTACCAAAAAACATGCTATATAATAAATTAATTTATTATATTATGGTAGGAACAAATGATTATCAAATAATTTCATCTGAATAGTCACATGATCTTGAAACTTAACCCTATATATTCTAAATAATAAAATAATTAATTGTAATATCAATAAATAAATTCATAATTATTTAATGCATAATTAAGAACATCTGAAACATACCATTGATGCCTTGTTCCAAGACATCTAAATAAATGGGTAAGGCGTTGTCCATATCCCAATATAGTTTTTATCATGAGATGTACTAATGAATCAAGGGGTTATTTATAACCCGGATTAACCCATAACAAACTAATTCTAATGATTTTTTTATCTGAATGGGGTGAAACATAAGTAATATAAACATTCATATTTAAAAACTAATATAAAAAATATTAATACTTACAAAATAAGAAAACCATCCAGAATAACATGGTTAATGGTAATAAAATTGTACATCTATAGAAAAATTGATCAAAAACCATAAAAATAATGAATTATGAAGATATGAATAAAAAATATCCCTAGTGGATCATAAATAAAATAAATGGTTGATGACATCGTTGAATAGAAATACAAAAAAATGTTATTAAAAAAAGTCCTAAGGAAGATAACCTTTGAACAATGAAAATCACCTATAAAAAAGTTTCGCAATATTTTTTAAATATAATTTTATTTTAAAATCACCATTGAAAACTGTAAAACAATATTTAAAAAATTTAGAGATCACGACAGTGGAAAATAAAATTTATGCCACACATTTTAAAACAAATATTCCATCCACATTTCTGATAAAAGACGAACAAACATTGTTTTAAAAGTTAAATGAATATTCTGTTCATTTTTTTTGTAAAAATTAAATAGTGGGTAAAAATTTCATTAATAAGTAATTTTTAAAAATTAATTTTTTTAAAACTTTTTAGAACATGGGTTAAGAACAAAAGGTATTTTCAACCGAAAAGAGAAATAAAGCCATATTTTATTGAAAACATTTTCTCTTTCTTTTTATGTACAAAAATGTGGTTAAATGGTAAAATTACATTTAATTTTCATAAAAAAAATTAGTACAAAAAATATATTATCTTTAAGATATAAATATCAAATAATTACACCAAGAGATTCAAATAAAAAAACAATCCCAAATAATGACGACATTATGGAATAAAACCTTAACACTTTGGTAATATTTAAATAATAAGCACCATGAAAAAAATAACATAAAATGAAAAATTAAATTCAATAAATTTAACTTTTTTCATGATATGAAATATAAAAATGGGTGGTATATACCCCACACAAAGGAATAGGTAGTGGATATGGCCCATTTATCAATGAGGTAAAAGTTATATGAGAAACCCTTATCTCGATTTTGGATTCCTTCATATGTGTTTAACCCCACTATAAAATAAACATAGGTTTATTATAACATTTTTAAATAACTGTAATTACACACACACATATATATATATATATATATACATATGATCCTATTATGACATTTTACCACACTATTGTGAATACAATTTCATTTTTTTCATTGTTCCAAGTGTTAATTGACTTGTTTTCTCAGGCGTGTGTTGTCATGAAATTTATATTTATTGTACATAATATATAGTTACATAATAACCATTATTATATTTATTTGATAAATATATTTTTTCATCAGATACATCCTTTTAATCATTCCTAAAAATTGTAAATTGAATCGCATCCCTTCATAGAGATGGTAGGTTGTATGTACAAATGGGGGACAATATCATCACCTTAATGGGTTAAAAGGTATGGAAGTATATGAAATATTAATTTTATAGAATATATATCATGTCATATATATCACATATATTCCCCAAATTTAGACTTATTTCTATATATTAAAGCTTAACTAAAAATTGAATCACATCACTTCGTGAGGCGGTAGTCTCCCATACGCATGAGCGATACTATCATATTTTAAATAGAAAGGAATGTATGAAGGTATATGTGATATTATAAATCCATAATTATAATGATATTATAAATATTTTAAATATAATTTAATTAAATCATTATCTCTAACTATGAGAGGTGTTTATTGAAAATGAATTGGATCAATTTGTGAGGTGGTTTTCAAACGTACTCACAAGTGACGATTTCTTTTCCCAGTTGATGGAAGTAGAGAGAGATAAATATTATTAAATAAATATAATAAAATCTTAGTATATTTTTGATACTTATGTTAATATATTTTAAGTGTTAAGATGTAATTTAATGTTGTAAATGAATAAATTAAAAGAATGCTCTTAGTGAAGACCATTACCTTCTCTTAGAGAAACCCCCTTTGAATCTATTCTTAAGGACCATAGTGTTCATCTTTTGCGAAGATCATAAGATTGATAATGTGGATATGGAAATTGGGGAGTGATTTTGTAATAGTTTGGTAGAGTTAAATGTCATAATTAGTGTGAATAAGTTAGGGGATTAAGTGTCCTTTTTAATATAGGGGGAGCAAAATTTTCTAAATACCAAAAATTATTCAATAATGGGAAGTAAATATCACCCAAAGTGACTCCTAAATTGATAATTAAAGGTGTGGAGGGATTATATGGTCAATACACAACTCCACCACCCAAAAAATGTTTTAAACATGTTTTTTCTTAACTTCTAAAATTGCTTACTTTTACTAATTATGTTCTACACTACGGTAATTATTTTTTTATCTAGACAATTTATCATTTAGGACTAGAATAAAATGATTCTTATTATATAATTTTTATGTAATTATTCTAAAAATGAAATCCAATTTATCAAATAAAAATCCTATGTGTGTTAAAAATTAATGTTTACAGATGAATATGTAATGTGAAAAAATTGTTTTAGCTTAAATTATGGATACAATGTTTTTACTCTTTACTGGTCAATATAGTTTGTAAAAAGGAATTATTGGACTATGTGTGACATCCCTTTATTGAAAAATATGTCAATATGATAAATAGTGTTGGTTACTAGAATTCAATCACTCTTGCATGTATGTTAGAGGCTGCCGACTTGCCGCAGGGTTGTATATAACATAATGGAGACACTATATCCCATGGTACATATTTGTAATATAGTGGAAATAAAAAATTATCATAGTAAAATAAATAGTATAAATAGTAAATCATAAAAATATAAGATGAATGATGAACCAAGTAATAAAATTAATAATTATAATTGTAATGTTAGGTTAGAATGTAACTAAATGACATGATGAAACTCATAAAAATCAAAGAAGAAGCTGACATAAATAAAAATATCCCAATCCTGAATACTTTCTCTATCCTATAACCAAGCATCAACCCATTCAGTAGTAAAAAATCAATGAAATTGTCTTTTTCTCTTGTGTAAAGCAATATCCATATAATCTTCTCTAGTACAAAAACAATGTGTCAAATATGGTGTGAGTAAAATTCAGTAGTTTGATTCCACCGTGTATAAACAATACGAGTCTGATAACAAGTGAATGCAATAAATAAATATTTGGGAGTATTAATTAATCAAATAATTCGAAACAATAATAAACTTTCTTAAGCACCTTGAAGAAATTCATTTGATCATATAACAAAACACTTAAAATCGTAACCACAAGACCGTGGAATAATCACATAACCGGGAGAAATCACTATGTATAAACATTTCCTCATAATCAGACTAATTACATTATATATGAATTTTAGTATAACCAGACCAATCCGTTTATAAAACAATTAAGGCATAAATCACAACATAAGACATAATGTAAAGGAAAAAAATAATATAACATCATATGACAAAAATGGTAAATTTATTTAATTACCATTTTTATTTCAATTATCCATTCATTCATAAATTTATATCTTAAGACATTATCAAGACAATGTACACACTCAATTAATACCAATTATCACTAATCATTTCAACAATAAATTAATTTATCTTATAAGGTGAATCTATTACAAAAAACCCCCTAAGGCCTCATGTCATGCTAAAAAATATTTTAATCAATGAGCTCATTATTTATTGTTCAAGGGTATGATCACCCTATTGCTATCAGCAAGACAGGTCAAAACACTATTATATTCCAAAGGGATCCAAAAAGTAGTTCAAACACATGATTATCATCATCCATTGTTCTATTAGTTAATTTTTATATTATGTTGGAGCAATTTCATTATATTTTATATACATAAAAAATATAAATAGACCATAGGGATTTTTTTATTCCAATGATCATTATCTATAAATCAAAGAAATGATTTCAATGGGTAATTCCAAAAACGATCAATGGTGATGGTGATCAAAATAAAACCCTATATCACACAAACATCATAATCAAAACCAGATTCAACGATAGTTAAGAGATCACACTGTGATAATGAAGAAAAATCATAAGAGACAGGAAAACCAAAGTAAAGGATCTCACCAAAGATCAATTACTATATTATGATGGTTGGAATAGAATAAATCACTCCATTGTCACATATATTCTACCCAAGATTTGTGAGAGAGAGAAATAGAGAGAGAGAGATACATGATGGTTGAAATAAAATCACATGCGCAACATGGATTAAACTAATGGTTTTGAGATATTTAGGATGTGAAAACATTTCACAACTTGTAAATCTTGATTTATAAGATACAATGAATAACATTTCACCATGGGTTAAAATGACCGCAATAAAACATTTTAAAATGTGATCTAGTTTCATAAAATCTTATATTTTCATGCTATGATCTAGTTCATGGCTTCTACTAATAGTAGTTTCACATTTTGTAACATGTTTATGATGTGAAAGTTCTTACCAATGATCCCTTACCCAACTTATGCAAGAAAATCCCGAATCACTTATGAAGACTTCCAAATCATGGATAACCCTTCCATTCCCATGAAACACTTACACCTAGAATACATTAATTCAAGAAAACATACATCCTTAAACATTAGGCCATTTTATCTAGCAAAATACCTCCATCCTTGAGAGACACATGACCACCAAGGATGGAATAAGAACAAAAACCCCAATTAGTACTGGTTCAACCAAAACACAAAAAGAAACATACCTGAAAAAACATGGGACCTTACAACCTCCCCCCAATAACACTGCTGATACCCAAGATTCTCCAAGCATCACTATGGGTTCTTAATGAAAAAATCTAGTCACTATGATCACATATCAGATTCCCTCACCTAGGTCTCCTCATGAACATTCTCATCCTTCCACTACCCTCGAACTAGAGGTATGATCTTTCCCTATAGATACATATTAATATGGTACACAATCCATATCATATGGTCCTAAAAGGAATCATCTACACCATTCTCAACATAATCAATATCTTTCACGTGATAAGGGTATGAATGATATCTACGAAGTAGGGTCATGTGGAACACATTTTTCATGGCACTGTAACATCGTGGAAGGGACAATCGATACACCACTAGAATAACCATTTCCATTATATTGAATGGCTCGAAAAACCTAGATTTTATATTTCCCTATTACCTCATATGATGTTTCCCCAACGGGTGATACTGATATGATAAATAAATGACCCACTACGAACATTAGAGGTTGTATTTGCTTATTAGAGTAAGAGTGTTTCTTTCTATGTGTAGTCACAAACCACCTCTGGATCAATTAAACTTACTCTAACGTGTACTACAAGAGACTAGATAGAATAAGTGCTTACGCAATTACCTACAACCAACAAGGATAAGAAAAAAACAAAATTTCATAAAAATACTCAAAAGTTACATTTGGATTGATGCTTGGAAGATATTATTATTAGAGAACTAATTGAGTGAGAAATGATCATCCATGAATAACTTAAATCCAAAACAAAGGCTCAAAACATATCCTCAAGAATCAGAATAGTCCTTTCAGATTTTCCATCATTATATGGATGAACGGTTGTACTCAGAAGAACCACTAATCCTAGAGCATTTTGAAAACCCTTAAATAAATGAGACACTAAATGAGGATCTCTATCAGAAATGATATTTCTCGAAACACCTTTTATTCGAACTATCTCCCTCATGTAGAGACTGTCTAGATAATCATTAGTGAATGAATCAGAAATAGTAATGAATTGGAATACTTTTGATAGTCAATATAAAATCACCAATATTTCATCATACATTAAAGGTGTCTTGGGTAATCCTTTCACAAAATCCATAGTGACATGATAACATTTTATTTCCAGAATGGGTTGAGGATACAATATCCCTGTATGACTTTGATTATTGGCTTTCACTAACCGACAAGTGAAATATATATCCATAAAGCTCGCTAACACCTTCATAATTCCTTGACTCCAGAACTTTCTATAGAGATCATGATACATTATTTCCAGACATGGATGTACCTCCCATCTAGATGTATGAAACTGATTCATAGGTCCCCATGCATGCCCGTAGGATCCCATACTCAGACATGGAAAATAAGTACATTGACACTACTAAGAGACCATCCTTTTGGTGACCCCCACCATATAATCTATCCCTAGTTCTAAGACCATAAGATAAGATGACTACTCTATTTTGATATAGTTACAAAGAACATGTATAAACAATATCAAAGTCATAGATACTCATCCATGGGAATCCTTAATATCTAGATTCATGTACACAAAGAGAACCATCATCCTCCACTAGTCACTGGACTCCCACATATACAATGTCTGCATATTTCTGATCAAGGCATTGATAATGATATTTACCTTAACTTGTGTATAATCGAAATTTAATTCAAAAGAGTATAGATACTTGACCCAACACCTCTACTGAACGTTCATGTATTGATGATAAAATACGTACCTAAGGTTCTTTTGGTCCATGTACACCACAAACTCCTCACCCAAAAGATAGTTTCTCTAGAATCTTAGGGAAATTACCACTACAACATACTCTATATCATGGTTAAGAAAATTCCTCTCATTCAATCTCAGCTATCCAGATCCATAAGAATCTACTCAATCCTCTTATATTAGAATTGTTCAGTGGGCAACCCTGAATGTGTCATTGTAATCATTATATGCCTTACCCGAAATAGTTATGGTCAGGATTATTGTTGAGGTTTTCCAAGACTTCATCTCCTAAAAATATATCTCTCAAGCATCCAACCAATAAAATAACCCCTTTTGTGGTCATCTGAGACATTGATGATGCTATATGGGAGAATTACTAGGAAAACCAGTAATAGAAACCTCGTAAACCCAAAAAACCCATAAATCTTGAAAACATTCATGGGTACCTCCAAAGATACCATAGCTTCAAAAGTCTCCATTTCCATTAAAACTATATTCTCTTAGATTAAATGATTTAATAAGTGAGCATTGTCAATATAGATACTACATTTTGAATGATCAGTGTAAAGTTGATGCGCCCTTAGTTTAGTTAGGATGATGTAAAGATGTTGGGCATGACCATCTACTATGTGGTAGTATACTAAGTTGTTTAAAAAAAACCACAACTGAATGATCCATTAAAGGATGAATGTCCATATTCATCAAGACTATTAATACTCCTGAAAAGTTATTTAAACTGAAAGGCATGACTAAGAACTCATAAAATCCATACAAACTCCAAAAAGAAGTATGATGTATGTATAATGGTCTCACTGTAATGTGTTGATACCCTGATTTCAATTCAACCTTAGAGAAAATCTAAGAACATATCAACTGATCCAAAAGATCATTTATGCATGGATGGGGATACTAGTTATTGAATTTCATCTAGTTCAATCTATGATCGTACACACACAAGCACGAGGTCTCATGTGCCTTTTTGGAGAAAAGAATTGGGGAACGCCATGGTTATGTAATGGGCTGTATGAAAAACTTATATTTGAGATCTTACAATAGAATTTGAAATTCATAGTCACTTTTGGTTCTATCTTGTAATGTTGGATAGAAACTAGCTCATCACCTATTTCCAAATTGATAATGAACTTGATATATTACTCTAGTGGTAATCTATAGAACTCTTTAGAAAGGAAATCCTAAAAATAGTCAACCACTAGAGGAATAGTATCATGTTTATTTCCACCATCAACTAGAAAGAACCCTATAATCTGATCCACAAGACAATAAAATCTGCACAGAATTGGTCATGCACAGCTAGACTAAAGATTTCATTCACACAGGTGAGTATAGATTCCACTATTTCGAGAGAGAAAGAAAACAATCCTTTGATAAAAATCGATGTGATTACGGTATAGAAATGAACAAAATATATCATGAATCAAATAAAATCCTATCATTTATAGTATAAAAAGTTTCCAAATACAAAAAAAGACACTAATTTCAAAATAAAACCCCTTTCAACGTTTGATATTCTTTGACTTCACTCCCAACGGCGTATTGATAATCAAGAAACCATCCATAATTTCCAAAAATAGGACCAAACCATTTGAAAAAAGAGAAGATATAAAAGAATTTTATTATCTTTTATAAAAAAACAAAAATATGTGTAGATGATACAAGAATAATACCTATGAAGGTATAAGATCCTTCTTCCAATCTAGCCATAGTATACTACACATAGTGAAAATGACTTTCCACTCCACCGTAAGAAATATTATGACTCCTCTGGGATACTCTATTTAAATGGTACTGCCACTCCCAGACTAGAGTACCCTATCCCATGCCTCAACCCGATCATCTAGTGGGACTCTATCTTCTAGTATATTGAGGGGTATCTAAGTCCTTACAAGACATTAATATCAATAATATCCCCTTTTCACTAAATTAATTTTTTATTCTCATATAAAACCACTATAGTTCACCCATCCTACCAAAATCATGAAAATACAAATAATGGATTTGAAATTGAGTCTATTTGTGACCAAAATTTCAAAACTAATATCACTATGAACATAGTCTTGATATCTCTTCCAACAGCACTGGGTATTCTACATACTATTTTTGTGGTGATAACTATCGTAGTTGAATTTATTTCCAATAAGATAATAGGTTGTAATTCTCATAGTTGAAATAGAATGACCACTGCTCGAGGCCTACCTTGGATTTACTTCCATGATGAGAGCCAAAATCATCACTTTAGAAAATCTATTCAAAAAAATTTCACTAATGACCTGATTTCATAGTGAATATCATCCTAGAAATGCATTTATAGGGCTATCTCATCAGCTACTAAATATGGAATAAAGAGATCCAAGTCCATGAAAAATTTAGTGTAATCCATCACTGACATTCCCTCCTAATCTAGGTGCATGAAATCACATGACTTCTCATCCCTCACCATTTTAGGATAGAAGTGACTTTGAAAATATTCCTCGAAGTCCTTATAGGATAACTCTTCTTTTCTACCCAACTTTCACTAGTATGTCCCACTAATTCCTGGAATGTCCACAGAGGATTTATGAAAAAAGATTAAACCTCATATTTTTTTGTGTCTCAAGGTTCTTGATCAGGATCTACACAGACTCGATAAAGAACCCAATTACTCAGGGGTCTCCCTCCCTAGAAAATATAAGTGGATGCTATAGTTAGAACACAATCATCAGCTCCAAAATTGAAGGCACAATGAAAGAAATATCCCTTTTTATGGATCACATTACCCTCAAGAATTTTTCATTAATATAAACACCCATATGATCTTTATGATCTTTTGAAAGCTTTGGTTCATATTTTTTTAAGGGTGATAATTTCCACTCTTCTAATAATCAATTCAAAGATGAAAAGGATAAATTTTCTCAACCAGAAAAATGAACTCCTTAGAAAACTATATAAAATAATGTTCAACCTCAACAGCTAATAATAATCAAGAATTATTGGATTATGTTCTTGTTAAACATGTCTTAACGAGTGAATTATCATGAGATAACCGTTATTTTATTTCCATTTATTATAAATAAAAAGTTTCTCATTTTAAAATACATAAAGGAAAACATATCTCATATAGTCAATATTTCGTTATCATGAACAATGACTGTTAATGTATATCCCTATATTCCTATCATTATGTAGTCATACCCATATCATGCCATACCGGGACACAAGTATAAATATTAAGAAGTAATTACATCACACAACCTGTAAATCACCCAAGGTGAAATAATATCAATCCAAACAAGTGAAAATCATGAATATTAATCTCATCCCTTGGAACGTGTATTTTCACAGACATATGGGTTAGTTATTCCCTTGATCATTCTGATTTCTTAGGAATTAATTCCACTCATAGGTTCCCCAAGCCCTGATAGAAACATGGACTCAAGCGTGCCTCCCCATATTCCAGAGGCTGCTAACTAGAAGAAATGATCTAGGGTGTGTCAGTTGGGAGACTATTCCTTCTTAATAAGAAATGATCACATATGAAAAGTTATAATATATAAATAGTAGAATCATATTATAAAATAATAACTCAGTAGAATTAGATAATATAACACTATATGAGTAACCCATTATAGAAGAAATAGAGAGATATATCCAAGAAATGGATAATATAATAAATTAAAAATGGAATCATATACAGAATATGATGATAATGTATTTTAATTATATACAAAACTAGAAAACATGTATACATGGTAGAAGGAAATACATACTATACAAAATAACTAAAAAAGCCAAATACTATTTAGAATCCCATGAACTGGATCAGCCATATTATACCAAGATCAATCCTAATCTAGGAAATCAAGATCAGGTATCCAAAAAAGGATACTTCCCCTTATCAATATCAGTATACATGTAAAATTCATAGGTACCATCAGCGCCCCAGATAGTGTTTGAGATAAATCATAGTAGACCACAAACTATGAAATATATACCATCTAGTATGTGAATATTAACTAAAATAGATTGATGTTATATACAAACATAAATATAAATAGAAATTGAAATACCTTGACACCTACTTTAGCCTCAAATGGTAATTTCGTTGAACACATAACCATTCAATTCAATTTTTTGTTATTGTTTATATAATCATGTCATGTGAGAAATAACATCACTAAATATGTTTCATGATAATAATAATAAATTATCCAATGTATAAAAATTAATCCTATATGATGATAATAGTAGAGATAATCCAAGGTAATAACTAAAGTTTCCTATTATAATGATAATAATATAGAAGATCCAAGTTAATAACCAAATAATCCTTAACCTTAGGGTTCTAGATAACTCAATAATAATTTGTAGCCAGACAATAAGGGGCCTTCTCTAATCTAAGGGGAATCACACAAGGCATTCCGCTATAGTATGATTCTAACTGAGTCCAAGGATCTTATCCAATGTAAAAAATGGATATGCTATGACTGGGCCCAATGGGTGTATCCATGGTGCCACATGTCTAAGATATAAAGTTGGATCTGAGGATTATATACAAGGTGTCCTAATATCTAAAGGATAAATAAAGGATCCTATCACGTCATACGAGGCATACAATGGTAGACAAGGATGAGGTTCCATGTTAGGTATATCCCTTTGAAGCTGTCTCCATGAATCAAAATGGAATTCTATGAGTGCTCAAGGAATTTTCATGGGAATGCAAGGATGGATCAAGACTCAACACTCCAGTAAATATGAATATGTCCATATTCAATAGGCACCATATAATTTATTAATTGTTTATTTTAGGCCATGTAACTTCCATTCCTCTTAATAATTTAATTAGTTCATTCTATTACCATCCATACTAAGTGGAAAGACTATATAGAACATGAAATCATTTTTTATGTTTATTACATAATCCCTAATTAGTTTCACTCCACTGCCTTCCATAAGCATGAAATGGTGGGATATGGATTTGCAACCATTGTCGATTTAATTATACCTAACATGGACAAGTGATATCCATAAGTATATCGACCATTTAACATTTAAATGATTCATTGATTAATTTGAGATACTACCTGAGAAGGGTCAAGTATTACTATTGATATAATTAATAATTAAAATTATTTAATATATTTAAACACTTACCCTTATATGTTCTGTGTTAAAGAACACCCTAACAATCACACAGATAATCAATACATGCAACTAAAACATAAACAAAAGGAAAAACACTACATGGGGGTGGTTGATGTTGAGGTCATAACCACCAAAAATGATGAGAAATTATAACAATTGTATTATAATATAATTATAGTGTCAATAATTAAGGAATAATAATTTAATAGGAAACACCAGATGAAATCTGTGTATTCCCAATAACAGTAGTTTATAAAAATGGGAAACTTGAGGGATGTGTTATAGAACACCTACCTCGAGCTTATATAAACCTCCTCATCCAGTATCATCCATTAGTTTGGTCGGGATCAGAATAAAGATGAAGAATGGATGCACACACTAAATATAGGGTTTATGATTCCACATTAAAATAGCATCTTTGATGGGAATAAGAAAAAATAACCGATCTAAGGGAACAAATATTTTATCAAGAGGAATCCAATGGGACTAAAAGTACTTTGATTAGACACCATATGAATAACTGAGATAAAAATCTAGCAAAAGGATGTTTGGGAGCTCCAATGTATACAATGAATCCTGATGACCATTATATGTGTGATAAATAGGATAGGGTTGAGTTTTAAATATATTTAAGGAAAAATGGTCAATTCACTATAAAATTATATGTTTACATGGTTTCCTTTCATGGTTTGGAAAACTGGGTAGAAATCATGTGCCTACCACTACATAAGGGTGCATACGGCATGGTTAGGCCCACATGTTTTGTGAAACAATACACCACACATGATGATTGAACTACTACATTTTCATGAAACACAAACATGGGAATACGTACGGGAAAAAATAGTTTGGGAAAGATTTGAGCCCCCTTTTAACCCTCTAAAATTCCCTATAGGGTTATGGGAAACCATGCAGACTGGATCACACAGTTTATCCTAACCTTGTGACTAGTTTATTTTCCCTTCGACTGGGGTTCTAAGCTCTAAAAAATCTTAGAACACCACCGTAACCTCCATTAAATCATTTGGAATCCTTAGTAGGTGAAATCATATATTAAGGAATATACGTTGGGTATTCTACTAGAATGAGATCTATCATAAACTATACCTCGTCCTCCAAAGGGGATATGGAATAATCATTAGGAAAGAGATACCTAAAATGATCTAATATTGGAGGAAAATTAATCTAAGGAAAACCATGATCCTCTATATCAGAACTAGCAATCTGAGTGGTAACTCCAAATAGACCAGGCATATTTAGTCTATCTCTATCATCCTATATATCCCACTCACCCTTTTAGAGATAACTACTTCCCTATGGTGATTTGAATTGCACCCTACAAAAATATCAGTCCACAAAGGTGTGATACATAACCAACCAATTCATTTTGAGAATGACATCAAAACCTAACATCTTAAGTATGAGGAGTTCCAATGAAAAGGGATAACTTCATAACTCATAGAGAAGTCACGTAATTTTCATATTCTCATTGACCAAAATCCTAATGGCATGTCCAAGGACATAAAACCATATTAATAATGAATTTATTTCCAGAGAAATTATATGGTTGATACTGAGAAAAAGAAGCATACAAAATAGTATTGAATAAAGCAGATACAATAGTAGAGCTTACTAGAATAGTACCTTATACTGTATATGGGCCTACACCATGATCCTTAAGTATCAGCTATAAATAATGTATCTAGATTGATCGATGGATATGTTCTACTGATGGACTACCCCAAGTTGGTCTTCTCAATAATCACTAATAATCTGATCTATGGCTACCACGATCATAAACTTCTCCTTGGTCAGTCCTTTGGTGATACTCCTTCTCTCTACCCAATAAGACATAAAAGATGCTTCCCCTAAATTTGTATCAATCATGTATACTATTCCAGTTAATTTAGATAGACATGTCTAAAATAATCATTTATTATTCACAATACGACTGAAATCACCACACTCTAGAGGGTCTCTATCGCCCTGAGGCTATAGATTCTCCTTCCATACATACTGATGGAAAATAATAGAGCTACCAGTGTGGTTACTCTAGCCGCCACTACTCTAGTGAGAAACCTCAATGGTATGATTCCTAGAACAGGAAAAAATACTACCTTGCCTCGACAATGAACCTATGTTCCCAGAACATTCAACTTCCCTCAGGTTTCACTAAATGATATGATCCTAATTAACAATCGTAGAAATGGTAGGAAGTCTAAATACATTCACTTGAGTATGGATGACATACTATGGACCAACCTAAAAACACCACACTCATGACAACTCATCACCATCTAGAAAATAGTGTGAAAAGAACTGAAACATATTAAACACACTAAATGATCCAAGATTGACATAACAGCCTGCTCAAGGTGTATGAAACCTTTGGATCCATATGATCTCATCATATGCGGAAAGAAGTGATCATAGAAGGTAGTATGAAAATCTACCCAGATCATTCCATGATGATGAACAATCTGGGTAATCACATCTCACCATCACATAGCCGAATCAAGTAGCATATAGGTCACAATATTGACCCTCTACTGTAGAGAAATCTTTCAATGCTCAAATTTGGACAAGGTATCCTCTTTCCAAGACTCAACAACCTATGTACTTCCATCCACATAGAAGATGTGATGTTGTTGCTTCTAGAACTCATGTGTTATATCAACCATCATAGGCATAAGTTTCATATCACCCAACATATTCTGAATTAGTTGAATAAAACCCTCACAAAGTCATGTGTTAGTTACTAGATCAGGTATCATGGGTATTTACTCATGTGGAACTCCATGCACTATGACCGGAAAATCAGGTCCCACCATATCTGGATCTTGGTTGACACCACCCTCCTGATGCATGACATGAGGATTTCAGGGTGACATAGTTCAGAAAATTCAAATCACAGTTCTCATAACAATATTTAAATTAGGTAGAATCAATATAGGAAGAAGAAAATGAAATCTAGGGATCACAACCCAAGGTACTACCCCAACTACCCTCTTAAAATTCCATGTATTGGCAAGTGTTTGAATTTAATTTATAGGGGTTCTAGTAGGAGAAGGGTCAATTGAATTCTACCTCTCCATTTACTAGAAACTATTTCATTTAACAATCCATGTTTCAATTTTATGTTTTCATTTTATTATATATATATCTCATGGTTGGATTAAAATTGATATCCATTCTCAATGAATAAGGACCAATATTCATTATCACTTAAATCGATACCCACTTAATTCTTACTTAACCCTATCTATATTTAGTCATAGAATTTAGTGGGTAATATATGATGGATGAAATCAGTAAATAACACATTCCTTACCATAAGGTCCCATACCCCTCATGAATTGAAACTTTAAATCACTAAATCACAACCAACGAGTAGCACATGTAACCAGAGGTTCAAAGATATCATGCGTAAAAACCAACTATTTAATATGCCACCATCAAACTGTACAAGAAAACTCTATATATGTTGTTGATGAAACATTAAATAACAAACACCTAACCTTATATTAAATTATGTTAGAATCACAATAATATATAACAAGCATGGATCACTCAATAATCACATGAAATACAAGAAAATGAATGTAGTGGAATGAATCTATATGGCATTCCAATATACATGGAATGTGAATTATAGGATACTATAATGATGAATGAAAAAATTATTTTCTCCATATCCCATCAGGACATGGATAATAAAATTCTCAATCATAGAAATATTAAAATCAAAAATAAATTTCATTACTGAATAGTAAAATGATTTCAATAGAAATATAAAAATTAGATAATGATAATTCTTATTTTAGGAAACTCAGAATATACCCAAAACATGGGTTAGCTATGCCTAGAAAAAGATTACATCCATTTTCCAATAAACTCTTAATCTCTTGTCAACTATCTCGAAATAGTAAATAAATAATTGAAATGATCTCATACCACATTATGATGTCCTGGTCCTAGATTCCACTCCTAGGTGCCTCGATCCCGGATGAAGACATAGACTCAAGATTGCTTCCCCATATGCCAAAGGATGTTGAGTAGAATCAAGGTCCTCAGGTGCATTTGTGGAAAGACTGTTCCCTCATAACCTGAGTGGAACACAATGGATAAGAAATAATAGATAAATGCTGGAATCATGTGAAAAATTAATAACATAGAAGAATTAGATAATATACCATTCAACTTGTAATATTCCTTAGTATAAGTAGACATAGATATCCAAAAAACAAATAATATAATAAATTGGAAACTAAATAATATTAAAAAGTTTATGATAATGTATGTCATGTATCTAAATTACTGTAAAATAGGTTTACATAGAAAAAGGTAATAAATTTTATACCAAAGAACCAAAATAAAGCCAAAACTATCCAGTATCCCTAGTGTTGGATTGGTAAACTGTTACCAAGATCTATCCTGATGAATGTAATCAAGGTCAAGTGTCCACATTTGGATTCTTCCACTTATCAACACCAACATACATGTATTATTCCAGGGTACCATTGACGACCTGAATAGGGTGTGAGATAAATCTCGTTGGATAACTATAAATGATGTCTATACCATGTATTCTATAAATATAAATTAAATAGTGTGCATATATATACAAATGTAAAGTAGTATAGAAATGTAAATGTCCTAATACATAATTCAACTTTATCTTGAAATGTATCTTTACACATGTCTATTTAATTACAATTTGTGTTCTAGTTTTTGTTATCAAGAAATGTGAAATATAAAAACACTTCAAATGTATCATGATAATAATAAGAAAAGTCCCAAGGTATCATAAGGCATCACGAGTGACGATAATAGTTGAGATTATCCTAGGTAATAACCATTGAATCTTATGATGATGAAAACAATAGAGATGACCCAAGGAAATAACCATGGTAACCTTGACATTAGGGGCCGAGCTAACTCAGTAAAAATATTTAGCTTGAATACAAGGTGTCTGTGTGTAATTAAAGGGGAATTTTCCATGCAATTACACTGTAATATGATCCTAACTAAGTCCAGGGATCTCGTACAAGGTAAAATTCCATAAAATATCCTTGATCCTAGTAGGTGTATTCATGGTGCCACATGGATAAAACATCAAGTTGGATTAAAGGAGTGTATAAAAGGAGTATTAATATCTAATAGATAAATAAGGTATTATAATATGTAATTATATGAATCCATAGGTAGACAAGGTTATGGTTCAATGGTGGGTATCTCCCTTGGAAACTCGCTTCTTGAATCAGAATGGCGTCATATGAGTTCTCAAAAAATTCCCTTGGGTATCCATGGTTGGATCATGTAAGACCCCCCTATAAAGATGAACACGTCCATATGTAATAGGAACCATATACTTGATTAATTATTTATTTTAAGAAATGAAATGTTCATACCTATAAATAATTCAATCAATTCATTCAATTAACTTCCATACTAATGGAAAGGCTAAGTAGGATATAATGTCTCGAATTTTTTTTATCAGATTGAGAACCTCTAACTTATTGAGTTTCTAGAATTGGTGGGTATTCCAATTAATTTTTCAGGATTTAGAACTTAATTAAGTAATTTTAACCAATTTTTTTTTTGTTTTTAGATGTTTTCGAGGGTTTGTAGAAGCCTCGGGTGTTCAACTAGGTTTTGGGTTCATTAGAGGCCCAGAGGCTTAGTTTTCGAAGTTGCTGGTTGAGGCACACAGTTTTGGGTAAATCGTGTGGCCCCTCATAGAAAACCATGTAGGCCATATTTGTACCATCACATTTTTTGGAAACCTAATGGGTTGGGGTGGAGGAATAACCATGTAAGTCTATAGTTTTTAGAGGGATTCTCCATTGTTTAGAAAACTGTGTGCAAGATGAATGGGTAGTGGCACTTTGATAATACCCTTGCACTGTAGAATGCATGTTTTGTGCATGGCTGGGAATAACCATGTAGGGTAACTATGAAAGGTCCATTTCCATGGGAGTAAAAGCCATAGAATTTCTACATAGTTGGAAAACTATGCAGGCTAATGGGGAATCCTTTAAAAAGTGTGAAAAGATGGTTTTCACCTCTCCCCTTTTTCTTCTTTCCTTCTTATTTCTCCTCTCTTGGTCACACATAGCATCAGGGAGATCACACTTTTATTCAAAAACTAGGAAATTATCCCTCTCTTTTTAATGAAATCTACTTTGGTCTCCATTGAGTTAATTGGAACCACCTTTCTAGGGCAATCCTCACCAAGATTTATCCTTTTCTATTCTCTCACCTCAGAGGCTGCTAAATTGGTTTGATTTATTTCCCCTATTTTCATGGAATTCGATGGAAATGATAATTTATTCAAAATAGATCAGAGTAAGAGGTGAAGATTGGATGGGACTACATCTACAACACCATGGTAGGTGGTGCATTTTTTTCTTTGTGTTTTCAAAAATATTTGGGGTGTGTGGATTTTAAACATCCATTGTGTCGACTGAGCGGGATCGTTGTAATTTAGTTGTTGATTTTAATTTATAAAATTGACTATTTTGAGATATCAATAAGCATGTTTTAATGAGAATACAAGAGGCCGAGCCATGTGAGGGGCTCTTACCTTGGTGTAGTTAGGTTGGGGTATGTATTTTCATTAATTTGATCTGTTTATATTTAATTTAATTTTTAATTTAATTTAATATGATCAATTCAATTACATTTAATTTTTTACTTGTTAAGAATTTAATTATATATATAAATTTTTTATGATAGATAGATTTTGAGATCCAATTGTTCGTGCCAGACGTGCCTTACGGATTGAGATATTGATGGATATCTTTTTGATGCGATGTGATTGTCAGGATGGTCTTGGCTCGAAGCATTTGGGTGGTTTTGACCATCACTTGGGAAACATGGTCATTCGATGAGGCATCTAGGCTATCAGGTGGAAGGCATGGCCCATGATATTGGAAGGCATGACCATTGGTTTTGAAATACTTGGTCGTATTGGCACAAGGATCCAGTTTGATGTGTCTTAGGTACTATTTTGTGGATTCCACTCACCCATGTTGGCCAAATAACCATTTGGAGTCATGTCGACATAGGTTTACTCCTTGATGAGGTGATTTTGACTACTATTGTTGATAGAGTCCCCTGATAGTGTGTATTAGGTAATTGTTTTTGGGGTGATTTCCATAGAAAGCAATGAGGATGGAGAGGAGACATCATATGACAACGTTGAGGCTATAGTTGGGTGATGAGGCTCATTGTACATGCGGACTTTGGGATGCGACTTATTTTGGAGGAAGGGAATTTTCATCCCTTTTGACTTTTTACTTTTATCCAGTATTGATTTTTATTTGAGGAAATATATCATTGTGCCTATGAACATGACACTTGAAGCTGACATGTGATTTCAAGGAGGGGTCAAAGGGAGTAGGTATGGATTTATTTGGGAATGCCTTTGGTATGTCGATGAAATTTTTTGACATGAGGTGCAGGGTGACATTGGATATGGAGCCCGAGGGTTCACCTATGACTTTTAACATTCGAGGATGCCTTGGGCCATGAGATTAGGAACCTCTCTGCTATAGCTTTCTAGAATTGGCCAAAGTAGGTGATTGCTTCCAGGTGGTTGTTTAGCACTAGGGAAGATTTTTTTATTTATATTCACGTGTTTATATTTTATTTATTTATATTTAACACCTACTAAATCACAAATGTGAGGTATCAAAAAGTTTATGGTACTCTACTAAGACTCATTCTCACACCCAACACGGGCACTTCAGGATGCATATAGACTTTATGAAATTATGTTCATGTATGGATTCTGGCTGTAGAGATAGATTTTAGTTTCAGATGGCATGGATAAAGGTAAGGGAACTTGAGTTACCTACCTCAGCTAGAGTTACCATTTTGGGGGTTCCGTTCTATTTCATCTTGTCATGTATATGTATATATTGTAGTCATCTATTGGAAACTACTTTATATCATATTGTGCTTTATGAACTTTATTGGATGCTTATTCTTTTTTAAATTCAATAAATGGAATTCTGATGTGTTTATTCATCTCTGGTCATTTTGTTTAATGTTTATTCAATTGTATATAATTGATTGTGCTTCCACTATTGGTGGGTGTAGTTCAATTCTGTTGAGTATTTCCTTCCACTATTTGATATATATATATATACACATACATGGAAAATTATTATTATATCATCACATGAGGGTTTAGTCTCCCCAGTACTCATCTTTCACACCCTTACAGCTAGTTAACACCCTTTGGTGTATAGAGTATGACACCTAAGACTAGTGGAACTCATCCCAGAAGCATTGTTTATGTGGCTAATCAGGTCAGGATACTACATAGGATATGAAAAAATTTAGTACTTTAACTACTTTATCATTAATTATGTTCAATCTACTACCTTACATAAGCATGAATGATCAGTCTTTGGATGTGAAACCAAATATGTTTCCATTATAATTGAATATGCCAAGTTATATCCATAAGCATACCTACCATCTAACATTAAATGATTCATTTATTAATTTGAGACACTTACCTTAGAAGGGTCATGTTTTACTATTCATGTAATAAAACATTACAATTCATTCATTTATTTAAACACTTGCCTTTACAACCTCCAAGTAAATCACACCCTAACAGCGGTGTAGATAGTTAATACAGGCTACTAAAAACATGAATAAGAGAAAAAAACCTACTTGGTATGGTCAACATTGAGGTCTTTACCCCCATCAATGAAGAAAAATTATAACAAGAGCTTTAGAATATGATTCTAATGACTATATGAAAGGTATGTGAATTTAACAGGCAATGATCAATGTAATCGATGTGCACAAAATGATGAAAATTTATAAAATGGTGAGACTAAAGGGTCGAGTCATAGAACACCTACCTCAAGCCTAGAAAACCCTCGTCATCAAGTATCAGCTTTTACTTTTCCTTGGTTCAGGATAAATTTGAAGAACATATCAACACTCTAAAAATAGGGCATATGAGCCTGCATCAAAATAAAGTTGTTGAGGGAAAGAAGAATAATGAACTAAGATATAGGATCAAAGATCATACCAGGTGGAATCCAGCGATACCAATAGATCTTAAATCAAACCCCGAATGAATAACCGATATCAGAAACTAGATGAAGGGGGTTTGGGAGCTCCAAAGAGATGAAATAAGCATCCCTTATACTGAAAATTAGAGAAATAACAGAGGGGAAGAGTTTGATTATATTTAATGAAAAAATGGTCATTTATCACAAAACATATAGGGACACATATTTTGGTTGAACAGTTGTCCAAACCATCAACCAATTGCGCACCTCCTACAACTTAAGGAGGGACCCCACATGGTTAGGACTGAATAGTCTGAGAAATCATATTCCAACTATACTAATGGCTATACTAAAATTTTCTGAGATACCCACACTCTCGTACGACCCTGGGCGCATAGTTTGGGATTTCTTTACACAACTTATATTTCCTCTCAAACACCTCATATGGTTAAGTGAAATAGTAAAAAATAGCTCATACAATATTTCGTAACTGTGTGGCCAGTTCATTCTTTCCTTTGGTTAGGGTTCCAAGATCCGAAAAGTCCCTAAATGTAGCACCCCTGGTTTGAGGTAGGTGGCCTTTTTTAGGAATTTTTATGTGTTTAAAGTGTATGATATGATTTGGGAAAAGGTTGGGAGAGTTTGGAATGGTTTTGGATTATTTTTGAGGCTTTTAAAGGGGTGCATGGTTTGAGGACGGTTATTGGTAACTATGTGAATTCCCTAGGAAACTGTGAAAGGGAGGTAGTAGGATTTTCACAGCTTGCACACGGTTTTCCAAACCGTGCGAGGTAACTATTCAAACCCTTGCTCCTGAGGCAGTAGCATACACACGGTTAGCACACAGTTTTCCAAACAGTGCGGGCTAACCGTGCGGCCACTTAAAAAATAGGGTTATAAGTTCTGGGCTCCCTCAGGCCTAACCAATTTCACTTCAATCTCCCTCCCACTTGAGCCTCACTCAGGATTTTGGGTTCTCAGGGGTTAAGGGTGCTCTCTTACTCAATTTGGATGCGTTTCAAAGGGGTTTCAAGGAAGTTTGAAGGTGGTTTCTCCCGGGTAAGTCTCTCCTCTTTTTTCCCTCATGTTTTCCTCTAGATATATATCTTTATCTTTCTTGGTTTTCTAGATCTACACTTTTTGTGTGTATATCTCGGGTTATAGTTTCAATGAATGATGTTTTTAAGGTTTATGGATGCTAGGGGAAGGGATCTAGAGAGGACTAATTGGTGTGTTTGTTGGATTTGAGGTGTGGTGGCTTGTGGGTCGATTTCTCAAGAACCCTAAATACAGGTGGCTTCTCTCTCTACTCCACTTGTTTAGAGATAATGGTTTTGGTTGCAATTATTTTTTTGTACTTGAAATTAATTGTGTTTTGATGTGTGAAATTGGATAGAATTCCCTTGGGTGATGTTTTGGGATTTTTGGGAAAAAGAGGGTTTTGTGGTGAAATGCTATGGTTGTTGATTTTATAATAGATATTTTAAAATGGGATGCGATGGTTGATTTGTGAAAATGGTTGATGAAAATGGTTTTCAATAAAGATGTTGTTTTATTGAAATGTTTTTTGGCATGGAAAATGATTAAAGGGTGTTTTCAATAAATGAGTGATTTATTGAAGTAAATTGGCATGTGTTGGAAATGTTTGAGTGTTTATTGTGACGCCTTAGTGCATTGTGCTTCTTGATAAATTGAGTGTTACGTCTTGTGTTGGTTGTGTGGAAGTGGGTGGGAAGTATCACTATAAAAGGTGTTGGATAGTGGTCGGAAGAACCACCATTATGGAAGTGGGTGGGAAGTCTCACTATAAATGGTGATGGATATTGGTCAAAAGAACCACCATTATGGGCAGTGTCCAGGAAGTACCACTGGTTGAGAATGGTGGTACAGGATGGGCGGATGTCCCAATATAATGGTTGTTTTGTTGTGTGTTTATTTGCAAAGATATAATTTGTTGTGCTAATGTGAAATTGTGAATTGGCTTATGGCATGTTTTTTGTCTTTCCCTTGGTTGTTTGGTTGGGGCGAGCTGGTTTGGAAGGGATGTGTTTGGCTTATAGAAAGGGTTGTACTTGTCATTATTTTATATAAATTATTTTATATAAATGTGATAACGGTTTTATCCTAGTGGTGTGTGTAGGGAAGTCATTTGGGGAAAACCTGCCGATTTTTAGTACTCACCCCCTTCTTTGGCACTGTGGTGTATTTGGAAATATCATATACCATGATGTGGGCAATGGTAAGTAATTCCACTCCTTTAGTGGTGCTTTGTGATCTCTTGGTGGAGCATGGAGCTTAGAGCTTCGATTGGAGCTGTGGAGGTGTCATGGCTTGTGGTGTTTGGTTGTTTAGTTTCCGCTTATACTCTGATGTGGTGTGGACATGTTTGGTTGTGTTGGTTTTGGGATTTATTGTGGAACAATTTGGTTGTCATTTGGGAATACATGTTTGGGTTGAAAGTGCATGCATCTTTAGTTGTTGTTTTAGTTGGTTTTTTCTTAAGGAAAAATTGTTCCCCACTCTTCCTTGAAGCGCTTAACATTTATTGCCAGCATTTGGCCCCTTGGGAATGTCTCTTAAGGCCAAGTAACCCTCACCACCTCCTCAAGCCAATGAGGTAGGGGCGGGGTGTTACATGTTGTATCAACTTTTTTGGTCCTTTGGAGTTGATTCTTGGATTTGGAGTTGACATTCATTGTGGTATATTCCTTGAGTTGGGATGGTAACAAGGCATAGGAATGTCAGAACTTCGAATGTATAGCATAAAAGGTTGTAGGTAACCCTTTATGCTGAAATTCTAGTTACCAGGGACTTGGGATCATAAGTGTTCAAAACACTTATAGGAATTGGATATCTATTGTCATGGCTATAGCCAATGAGATGGGAATGACATGCATGGAAGAAATGACTTCCCATAAGGATTCATATTTCATTGGGGTATAATGATTTATGGTGTTCTATGAAAGCATGGATTTTGGAAAATTCGGAATTGGGTTTCAAAACGGAACGATTTGACAATGGAAATTAGAGGTATTTTGAAAATTGGTTGATTTTCAAAACATGGGGGATTTTTTTGTATTAAATAAATGCTCAAATATGGGAAATGTGAAACTGTTTAAAGCCTGGTTGTGATAGTGCTATGTAATTTCATTGCAATTGTAAGTCTTCAGTTTCTAGGGAGTGATACTTAGAGTGATTCTTATGTTGATAGTGATGGAACCGAGTATACATAGTAGATTCCAATCAAAGGAATCTACAAGAAATGTGGTTGCACTTGAGCCCCAGGTGAACCAACAGTTGGCCCAAAGCATCATTCAGGCTTTTCAAATAGTGCAGTCAGGACTACAACCAGATACACCTATTACGATATCTATCACTATCGGAAATCCAAGTAATGGAAGTAAAATTGTCTTCATGAGAGGAGTGAACCCTAACATTGAGAGAAAGAGAAAGACGAAAACATTTTCTCACCGACAAGGAGCACATCAGAATCGGACCACCATATTGTTGAAACTTTCTCTGAGACCCAAGAGTAAGCCTGGATGTTTTCTGTGTGGCTCCATGAGCCACATCAACCCGGATTGTAAGGCACAACCTCGAGATTTTCATAACTGCAATAATAAGGGTCATCTTCAATGGTATTGCCGTAATTCTCTGAGGTTGGGTGTTTGGGACACTCCTCAGCAAGGGAAGTGTCAGAAGGAGAATAAATAGTAGAGCATGTAGAACATGCATCTTCTTGGAGCATAGAAAGTTGTGGTGGATGATCAGTCATGACTATCAAGAGTGAGAGGTATTGTTATTTGAAATTATACCTTGATGCAAGTGCTATTTGATACGGGTGCTTCATACTCTTTTTTTGTTGCACGAATGGTTGAGTTTCTGGGCTTAAGGGTAGAAACAATGCCTTCAGTTTTGAAACTTCAAAATCCTCTAGGTCGAAGAGAGTGTCAAGCCTTCTTGTGTAGAGAATGTTGTATCATTGTGGGTGAGGTTCAGATAACCTGGAATTTCTCAGTGCTTAATATGGATGGGTATGATGTATTCTTGGGAATGGATTGGATGGTGGCGTTTAATCCCCACATCCACTGTAATGCGTGGACTGTGAATTTTTAGACAAATGATAGTGTTAGACATCTCTTTAGAGGAGAGAGGTAGGAAAGGCAAGGTGAAACTGGTTTGATGGCACCAGTAGTCGGCACATTATCGTATCAGTTGGCAGTGTTGTTTATGGAATCGGTAGAGGGTGTTGTGCAGAGTGTTATTCCGGCTGTGGTAGATCAGCTCATGGGTGTTTTTCCTGATAAATTCTTTGAGTTACCTCCCATAAGAGACATTGAGTCTACGATTGGTCTCCTTCCAGGGAAAAATCCTATCACACTTCCATCTTATCGGATGGCACCAGATGAATTGCAGGAATTGAATGTCCAGTTGGAAAGTCTAGGGAACAAAGAGTTTATCCGACCTAGCACATCTCTGTGGGAAACACGAGTGTTGATTATGAAAAATGTGAATGGAACTTTGAGACTCTGTGTTGATTATCGTAGACTTAACCAAACTATGATAAAGAACATATATCCACTTCCACGAATTAATGATTTGTTCGACTAGTTGAGTGGATCCCTATGGTTCTACAAGATCGACCTGAGGTTGGGATATCATCAATTGAAGGTGAGGAATGGAGATATTCCTAAAAATTCTTTCAGAAGTAGATATGACCGTTATGAATATGTGGTTATGCCCTTTGGTCTAACAAATGGACCAGCGATGTTCATGGCATTGATGAATCATGTATTTCAGAGATATCTGGATTCATTTTTGGTGGAGTTTGTAGATGATATTCCGATGTATTCAAAGTCAAGGGTGGAGCATGAGAAGCACTTGGCTATAGTGTTGGGAATCTTGAGGGATCAGCAGTTTTATGCCAAATTGTCAAAGTGTGACTTAGGGATAAAGAAGTTAATTTCCTTGGACATGTGATTTCTGAAAGGGGTGTTTCAGTGCATCCAGAAAAGGTAGAGGCTGCTATCTCATGGCAACCGCTATAGAAGGTGTTTGATGTATAAAGTTTTATCGGTCTAGCTATGTATTATCATCGTTTTGTTTGAGATTTTTCATGATTGGCTTCACCAACGGCAACTTTGACAAGAAAGAATGATCCATTCTAGTGGAATGAAAAGTTCCAGTAGTGTTTCGAATAGCGAAAGGGTCGCCTTACATCAACACCAATCTTGGATTTTCTAGAATCCGGAAAAGGGTACATGGTGTATTGTGATGCATTGGGATAATGGTTGGGGTGTATTCTCATGCAAAGGAATCATGTGGTTGCGTATGGCTTAAGGCAGTTGAGGGTGCATCGGAAGAACTACCCAACTCATGATTTGGAGTTTTCAGCAGTGGTCCAGGCTTTGAAAGTGTGGCGTCATTATATCTTCGGTGAGAAATTCATGGTATATACAGATCATAAGCGCTTGAAACACATTTTATCACAAAGGGATTTTAATTTGAAGCAAAGGAGATGGATGGAATATCTCCAGATGTATGATTTTGACTTGATGTACACACCGAGTAAAGGGAATTCGGTGACATATGCATTAAGTAGAAAATCATATTCTTAGATAGTCAAACAGGCATCAGAACAGTGGAAGTTGATGTCAGTTATAGCTGACATGCAGTTGGAATGTGAGGAACAGGGTGATAGAGCGGTCTTCTTTCCAGTTATCTTGATTCCTGACTTGGTTGGTCTGGTTAAAGAGGCACAGATACTTGATTCTGAGTGTGTGACTATGGGGTCGAGACTCAACGGTGGGGAGACCATTGAGGGTTGGAAACTGAATGGAGATTCAGTTTAGTGTTTTAAGAATCAGATGGTTGTACCGGTTTCTTTTGAAGAGGATATTCTCAGGGAATATCATCATTCTAGGTGGGATGTTCATCCTAGAATTCAGAAAATGTATAAATCCTTGAAAGCACAGTTCTGGTGTGCTGGTATGAAAAGAAGTGTGGCTGAGTTTGTTTCGAGATGCTTGACTTGTCAACAGGGCAAGGCAGAGCATCAGACGACAGAAGGTCTGTTGGAGTCTTTACAAATCCCTCTTTGGAAATGGGTTCAAATAGCAATGAATTTTGTCACAGGTCTCCCATGAACGGTCAGAAAGCACGATGCCATTTGGGTGATAGTGGACCAGCTAACGAAGTCGGTCCATTTCATCCCGATTCGTGAATCTCATATGGTAGAGGATCTGTCCAAAACCTATATCTGGGAGGTGGTAAAGAGGTATGGTGTTCTAGTTTCACTTGAATCAGATAGAGATATGAGGTTTACATCTTATTTCTATAAATCTTTACAGCAAGCCCTGGGGACACAGTTGACTATGAGCACAACTTATCACCCTCATATGGATTCTCAATCCAAGAGGATGATACAAACTTTTTAGGATATGTTATGGGCTTGTGTCATGGATTTTGGTGTCTCGTGGGAGGATCACTTGTCATTGGTTGAGTTTTCATACAATAAAAGTTATCAGAAATCCATACAGATGGCTATGTTTGAAGCATTGTATGGGTGACCGTGTCATTTTCCACTATGTTGGTTGGGAACGGGTGAGTCCTCGAAGTTTGGACCGAACCATGTCCAGGAGATTACAAAGATGATCGAGTTGATCAGGAAGAGAATGGAGACAGATCAGAGTCATCACAAATCATATGTGGACCATCTTTGACGGCCATTGTCGTTCGAGGTGAGTGATAATGTGTTCTTGAGGATCTCTCCTAGGTTGGGAAATCGTCAGTTTGGAAATCAGGGAAAGTTATCTCCATGGTATATTGGACCTTTGGATATTCTTGAGAGGGTTGGTGAGGTGGCTTATCATTTGGCTTTTCCACCTATGTTCAGTGCGGTGCACAATATGTTCCATGTGTCACCGTTGAAAAAGTATCATCCAGATCATGACCATGTGATTCGATGGGATCATGTTGAACTAGAACCGGGTGCTTCCTTGGTGCACGTGCCAGTGCGTATTGTGGATAGGAAAGAGAAAGTATTTCATGTTAAAATCATCGGTTTAGTTCTTGTTTTGTAGAAGCATGATCAGATTCAAGAGGAGACTTGGGATCGGTAGAATGAAATGGTTGAGAAGTGGCTCGAGCTCTTTCAGCAAAGGGTGGGTTCACTACTTTTCGAGGACGGAAATTCCAATGGTGGGGAGAATGTAGCACCCCCAATTTCAGGTATGTGGCCTTTTTTATTCATTTTTATGTGTTTAAATTGCATGAGATGAGTTGGGAAGAGGTTTGGAGAGTTTGGAATGGTTTTGGATGACTTTGGAGGCTTTTGAAGGGGTGCACGGTTTGAGCACGGTTAGTGGAAACCATGAGAATTCCCCAGGAAACCATGTAAGGGAGGAAGTAGGATTTGAACAGCCTATGCACTATTTTCCAAACTATGTGAGGAAACTATGTGGACCCTTTCTCCCGAGGCAGTAGCGTGCGCACGGTTTGCCAAACCGTTCGGGCTAACTGTGCAGCCACTTAAAAAATAGGGTTATATGTTTTGGTGTCCCTCAGGATTAACGTATTTCACACCAATATCCCTCCCACTCGATCCTCACTCATGATTTTGGGTTCTCAGGGGCTAAGGGTGCTCTCTCAATCAATTTAGAAGCGTTTCAAAGTCGTTTCAAGGCGGGTTGAAGGTGGTTTCTCCCGGGTAAGTCACTCCTCTTGTTTCCCTTGTGTTTACCTCTAGATCTACATCCCTCTCTTTCATGGATTTCTAGATCTACACTTGTTGTGTGTAGATATAGGGTTATGGTTTCCTTGAAGGATGTTTTTATGGCTTATGGATGCTAGGGGAAGGTATTTAGAGAGGTTTCAGTGGTGCGTTCACTGGATTTGAGATGCAGTGTCTTGTGGGTCGAATTCTTGGGAACCCTAAAGGTAGGTGGCTCCTCTGTAGACTCAAATTGGTTAGAGAACATGGTTTTGGTTAATATAATTTTTTTTACTTTAAATTATTTGTTTTTTAATGTCACGAATTGGTTAGAAATCCCTTGGTTGATGTTTTGAGATTTTTGGGAAAAAGAGGGTTTTGTGTGAAATGATATGGTTGTGGATTTTAAAATTGGATGTGATGGTTGATTTGTGAAAATGGTTTATGAAAATGGTTTTCAATAAAGATGTTGTTTTATTGAAATGTTGTTTGTCATGGAAAACAATTAAAGGGTGTTTTCAATAAATGAGTGATTTATTGAAGAAAATTGGCATGTGTTGGAAATGTTTGTGTGTTTATTGTACGGCCTTGGGGAATTGTGCTTGTTGGTTTATTGAGAGTTATGGATTGTGTTGGTTGTGTGGATGTGGGTGGGAAGTCCCACTATAAAAGGTTATGGATAGTGGTAGGAAGAACCACCATTATGGAAGTGGGCGAGAAGTCTCACTATAAATGGTGATGGATAGTGGTCGGAAGAACCACCATTATGGGTAGTGGCCGGGAAGTACAACTAGCTGAGAATGGGGGTATGGGATGGGAGGAAGTCCCACCGTAATGGTTTTTTTGTTGTGTTTTGCTTTTCAAAGATGGAATTTGTTGTGCTAATGTGAAATGGTGAATTGGCTTATGGAATGTTTGTTGGCTTTCCCTTTGTTGTTTGGTTTCAGTGAGATGGTTTGGAAGGGATGTGTTTGGCTTATGGAAAGGGTTGTACTTGGGGTTATTTTATATAAATTGGTTTATATAAATGTGCTAACAGTTTTATCCTAGTAGCGTGTGTATGGAAGTAATTTGGGGAAAACCTACCGAGTTTTAGTACCCACCCTCTACTTTGGCACTGTGGTGTCTTTGCAGATGTCGTGTACCATGACGTGGGAAAAGGTAAGGAATTCCCCTCCTTTAGTGGTGCTTTGTGATGTCATGGTGGAGCGTGGAGTTTGGATCTCAGAGTGGAGTTGTGGAGGTGTCCTAGCTTGTGGTGTTTGGATGTTCAGTTTCTGCTTGTACTCTGATGTGGTGTGGACATGTTTGGTTGTATTGGTTTTGGGTTGTATTTTGGAACAATTTGCTTGTCTTTTGGGAATACATGTTTGGGTTGAAATTGGATGCATTTTCAATTGTTGGTTTAGTTGGTTTTGTCTTAAGGGAAAATCATTCCCCACTCTTCCTTGAAGCCCTCAACATTTATTTCTAGCCTTTGGCACCTTGGGAATGTCACTTAAGGCCAAGTAACCCTCACTTCCTCCTCAATCCAATGAGGTAGGGGTGAGGTGTTACAATAAACACCCCCATAAACTCCATGAACTCATTAAGAATCCATAATAAGTCCAAAATAAATAATTAAACTGAATTTTAAAGGATCCATACCAGAGTGAAAGACCAGGTTATAACATTCAAGTTCATTACTAGGTCTCGAAACATCATATTATTTTTCAAAACATTCCCAAATAGTAATGAAATTGAAAATAAACCATCCATTGGTACCACTTTACAATAACCCCAGATATGAAACACTCTAACAAGGTCAAATCAGGTTGGTTACTAGACCTCATTCACTCCTCCCCAAATTCCAGAGGCTTTCGACTGGCACTCTGGGAGTATAGATCATATTGGGGGGACTATACCACCTGCTACAGAGTTTCAATATAGTGGAAATAAAAAAAAGTAACAGAAAAAATAATAATTGATACATCATACTATGGGAATATAAAGGATGAAACATGTAAACTATTTAACAATGAATCATGTAATATCAATATGTAATGTAACTAAATGACATACTGAAATTCATATAGATCAACGAACAAGATGAATAAAATAAAATAAAATAAACCTTATCCTGAATCCCTGGTCGGTCCCGTCTCTATGCTCCTACCAATCCAATATGAAAAAATAAACAAAAATGTTCTTTTCCCTTGTATAAAAATGTATACATGAAATATTCCCAGGTACCTGATGATGAATTGAATATGGTGTGGGTAAAATTTAGTAGGTACACACCACCATGTATAACCAAAACTATTCTAACAATATGTTCATAAAATAAAGAGATAACTAGTATTATTATTTAATAAATTAATACAATAAAAAAATTAACCTACTTTAGAACCATGGAATAATATATTTTATTATATATAATAACCATGAAAACTATAACCATAAGTCCATGGAATAATCACATAACCAAACCAAATCCTTCGGTATATTCATTTCAAAAATAACTCGACCATGTCCTTTATATAAGAACATAACTATAAATAATACAATACCTTTAATTAATCATTTCATCATAATGGACCAAGTCCTTTGTATAATCATTTCAATATAACTAGAACAATCCCTTTATATAACCATTTTACAATAATAATCCTAAGACCTTTATGTGATAAATTCAGTATAACCTGACCAAGCCCTTTATGTAATCATTTAAGTATTAATCACAACACAAGTTAATATTACAATAGTACCATAACCTAATATAATAATAAAAAAATGGAAAATTTATCAAATTATCATTTTTATTTCAATTATCCATTTATTTTTCAAGTTATATCTTAAGGAATTATCAGGCCAGTGTATAAAACCAATTCATAGCAATTATAATCAATCATTTCATCAATCAAGTAATCCATTTTACAAGGATAATCGATCATAAGCACTCACCTGATATCTTATGTAATAATAAAACATATTACAAGAAAATATTCAGTTCTTTATTATTCAAGGGTAGGAACACCCTATGAGGATTGGAAATCTAGGTTGAAACATTTTTAGATTACAAAGGTATCCATGATGTATTGTAAAGACATGATTATCATCACCCATTGTTATATTAGTTAATTTTCGTATTTTGTTCGTGAAAAAGCATAAAGGAACCCATCATAGATCAAAGAAAAGACCTAGATATATGGAAGGGTATAAATAACTCCAAAATTACCTGGACATTATCTATGGTTTGAGAGAGAGAGTTGTATCTTGGATGATATAAAGTCATTTGGAGAACATGGTTTAAACTTCTTAGCCAAATATATTAATGAAGTGACACAATTTTTTGATGTGAATTTCTTGATTTATAATATATGATGAAAAAAATTCCACCTATGATAAAATAACACGATCAACCATTTCAGGATGTGAACCAGTTTCAAGATGATTAAAATTTTCAATCTCTAAAATAGTTCATAGTTTTTTCCTATAAATAGTTTCATTTCATACAACATGATTGGTATGTGAACGTTTCCAACATACAAAATTCACCCAAGATTCTGTAGGAAAAGCCCAAACCAACTCAAAATCCATCCAAACAATGGATAACCCTTGTAGGAACTATAAAAAGTTATATATGGAATCCATTAATTCAAAAAAAAACATATCTGAACTTTTGGTCATTTTTTCAAAAAAATATCTCCATCCCCAAAAGTGGCTTGATCACCAAGGTATGATGAAGAAGGAGAAACCAAATTAAAATATGTTCAATCAAAACTCAAAGATAATTATACTTACAAAAAGATGGGATTTTATACCATGAATGGACTATAGTGTATATTTTTAAACATTTTAAAATCACTTGGAAGAGGATAATATTTTTTGGAATTTTAAATATTTTAATAAAATAACTTTTAATTTAAAATAAAATTAAAGCCAATTTTTACATTTTTTATTTTTGATTAATTTAAAAAATATCTTGATAATGACATAAGATGAATATACTATGTTAAAAAATAATGGACTCTTTGTTTTAATGATTAAAAAATCATGTTTGTTATGGTATTTATGAGATTCATTATATATGATAAAATTTTACACTATAAGACAGATTAATGAAAATATGGTTATGTATGGGAAATAATCACCATTAATGAAGACTCACCACCAAGTAAATCTCACCGGCAGACAATTTCACCATTGAGGAAAACTAATTATCAATGTAGAAAATGGAAAAGTGTTGGAAACACTCACTGTCTGCTATGAGTTACCAAAAAAACATAAATTAAGTAAAGTATGGAATTAATCACAACCAAAAAATAACTCACAATTGAGGGGGAATCATAGTCAAGGATGATAAATTTTCAAGGATGAATCACTTCTGGGATCTGAAATCTGGTAAGCACTGGGGTGACTCCCAATCAAGGATGAGTCTCCTCAAGAATAAAAAATTGTCTAAGTGTCAAAATGTTTCATTTCCATACTAAGTCACCATTATCATGACCCACTACCAGAGTCTAGGTCACTTATAGATCAAGGAAACACCATAGAATCACTATTCAAAAATAATCACACGTACTATTTTAGTTCATTCTGAATTAAATATTTTTAATACCATATTACCAAAAATAATGTTGAAAATTATTTTATTGATTAATCTAATTTTTTTAAAGAGATGCATTAATGCATTTTTCATCTTGAGTATAAGGCAGTAGGATATCACGATTATTGTTCTTCACATGGATAAGCATGCATGTTATTTACAAAGGTGGAAGAAGACTCCCTTGTGTGTATGACTGGGACAATCTCTAAATGAAAAAAATATACACATACACTTCAAGGGAGTTGATTTGTTGCATTTTGTTCCTTACATGATGTATCTATACCATAGATCACTTATAGATTATGTGAAGAACACTAAACATCTTGACTACTTAATATAGTAAAAAATGAGTTTACAATAATCTATTCCACTAAAAATATTAGAAATTCAACTCGAGATACCACTCAAGATACATTTATAGTGTCAAATCCTGCAAATCTTATCAGACATAGAAACACCATTATTTACACACTTTTATTTTCTATGTTTTTCTATTAATATTTTACATTTTGAGAAGTGTGTGTATATTCTGTTTATTAAACACACACTATCTCCTACAGTCAAACTGGATGATACTTTGATATCTTCTCATACACTCTTTAATCATACTATCCACATGTTGTGGTAGGGGTTCAGGTGAGACATGTTATCTTTTGTAATCCCAAAATTATTGTGGAAGAGGTCCCGATGTGTCCTGGACATCTTTGATGTTGTAGTAACCTATCTAGGTTTTTGATTAATGATTATTTTATATAAACTACTTGGTAATAAGTGATTTCCATGTGGAGAGGATTATATCTCTTCTTGAGACTGAACCACTTGTATTCAGCTCCATTGTGCGTTTGTTTGTTTTATTTCCTAATCATTAAAACGTATTTTTTTAAACTATAAACAAAAACCAAAATCCTTGATACTTAGTTTTAATTAGTTTTTATATACGTTTTTGATTATATATATAGATTTAAAAAGTTAATGTAACATTATATATTATTTTAACCAAGAACCAATAAATCATTGATAATTATTTTAAATGGTCAAGGCTTATATCGATTTATTATTTTAATTAACAAGGTTATTTTGTATATATTGGTGTATTTTATTTAGAACTATTTTTAATAGAATATTTTATTGGCTACTCAATTTACCCCCTCTTGAGATACTCACTCCGACCAATATTTGGTATCAGATATTCTTCAAAATATTTTCTTACTATGATTTAATTTGTACTTCAACAGTCTATAATTTATATTATTTATAAATTTAATTTTATAAATAAATAATAGAATAGAATTTTATACAACCTATAGACCTACTATTTTAAATGGAAATAACTATGCTGAGTGAAAGATAAAAATAAAAATTCATACTAAAACAATTGGTTTTTAATGTTGGTATGATATAAAGGGTAAGTATGAGTTATATAAGGATACTAAGAGTACATGGGATAATTCTAAAAGTATAGAATATAATTATAATTTCAAATATCTAAATGCCCTATATTTTGATATATGTGATGGGGAATTCAATATAATTTCCACTAGTGAAACAACATGTTAAATTTGAGAAACATTAACTATTTCACATGTCGGATGCAAATATGTTCAAGAAAATTCATTTAATACATATACTATTAAATATGATTCATTTAAGATGAAGCCTGATGAATGAATCTATGATATGTATCTCCTATTGAATGAAACATTCTACACCATAAGATCCCAAGGAAATCCAGTGTTGGACAAATATTAGATTACGAGACTACTCAGATGTCTTCTTCAAAGATAGAGAGGGACATTAGTGTTAATCATAGAGTCCGGTGACATTAGAAAACTTTCAGTTAAGTATGTAATTAGAAAGTTGACGATGTATTAAGAAGAACAGAAAGTCAAAAAATAAGAAGAAGATGAACCCAAAATAAAATATGTATCTTTTGAGTCTATTAAATCCTAAGAAAAAGAGAAATAAAAGGTACCAGCTCAATGGTCTAGTGATGTTGAATCACCTTCAAAAAGAGATGATGAAATAGCCCATATTTCTATAGGATTTAAGAATTTATACATGTATTATTAATTTTTTAGAAATCATAGTTTCAAATAATGTACTACAACAAAGGAAACTATAAGAATGACTGAAAGAGGGATTGAAATACAAATAAGATAACCTACTATTAATGAAAGAACAAAGGACATGTTAAGGTAGAATGTGAAAAATTAAAATAAAAATTAAATATGAGTATAAGGGAAAAAATTAAATAAATACATTAAATAAACTTCGAGTGCCTTGGAGGATATCTATAGTGACTCAAACTCTATTGTTGAAGAGAATACTAACTGAGCCAATATGTGCTTCATGAAAATGTTTCTAAGGAAACTGCTATATCGACCACATTACCTGCTCTTAAAGATTATATTTCTAAAAAAATTTATATGATACATATGAAGAATAAATGTTTCAATATGATAGAATGATTTAGGAAACATCCAATATACTTAAAGATAAATATAATGTTCTAGAAAATTGCATGCATTATCTACCGGTATTAAATTTTATTTTTTTCTGCTAAAAAAGAAAATAATTATCATATATTAATAGAGGAAAAAGAAATTATATTGTGTAATGATAAAATTAAGAAATATATAGAATGGTTTATCAATAGAAGAGAAAAACATACACATATTCTTGGTAAACAGATAACTCCAAAGTATGTTATAGGTCTAGGATACTAAACTAGACATAGATGAATTTTTAAGGGAGCATTTGTAGCTATGTCTAAATATGAAAGCTCAACTATTAGTAATTAATCTATATGACACATTTTTTTTTAAAAAAATTATTACAATCTTATTATAAGAAAAAAATTAAGAAAATCTGGGTTCCCAAGGTATTAATTACTATCATATTTGTACCCATGAAAATATGGCTACCAAAATCATTTCATGTATAAGCTTTTTGTAAGAAAGATACATTATGAGATCTTTTCGAATTATATGGTACAAAAAAAATTTAATGTTCCATTCACATGACAAGATATTTCCCTAGTTTCAAGAACCTCATAATGTTTGATGGTGCTCATGTCACCTTTGGTGATAATTCTAAAGGAAATGTCATTGTACTTGTCTAAATTTGTAACACTAATTTTGTATTAATTTCAAAAGTACTGTTTGTCGATGGTTTATATGTAAAATTTGATAATAAATCATCTAATGTTTTTAATTCTAAAAATAATTTAATATTTACAACTGTAATAAATGATAATGTTTATTATAGTTAATAATAATTCATTAATTTCTCAAAATAATTCCTATTTTAGTTCCTTTCAAATAAAACATTTGATTTAGAAGAAATTACTAAGACAATATAATATTCACTCACTTAGAAAGATTTTTAGGAAATGTTTGGTAAAGGATCTACCAGAAATTGAGTTCCTAAATGATAAATACTGTTACCCATGTCGAAATGGTAACCAACATAGGATTTCTTTTAAATCATGCAAAGAAGTTGCAACTTATCAACCTCATGAGTTAGTTGACATGGTCTTATTTGGAAAATCCAAAGTTTCTTATATAAATGGAATATGTATATTCATTAGTGGATTTCATTTCTAGGTATGCTTTGGTATCTTTTTAGCTAACATAAGTGATGCATGTTCATATTTTATCAACTATTCTAAATATGTTGTAATCTAAAGTTGACTTAGAAATAATATATTTATAAGTGACCACGGATGTGAGCTTGAAAAACCTGAATCCAAATCCTTTTTATCAGAAAATGGATACATTCATAACTTATATACTCCAGGGAACCTTTAGAAGAGTGGATTTGTATAGAGAGGAAACATAATAATTCAAGAGATAGCCTAGAATATGATAAATGAATTTGAATTATGAGTTCACTTTAAGGTAGAGGCTTTCATAAAATATTATTATATAATATGTAAAGTTTTAATTAGACCTATCTTGAAGAATACCATTTATGAGATTTGGAATAATTGGAATACTAAGGATAATTACATTAAAGTTTTTGGTTTGAAAATATTTATTCGTAACACTAATAATAATCTAGAAAAATTTACTCTAAATGAGATGAAGGGATTTTCTTGGGTTATTATTCATCTAATAAATCTTGTAGAGTTTTTAATTAATGGACTAAGAATATAGAAGAGTGTTTTCGAATCAAATTTATTTGGAATGGTCCCCATGAAAATAAAAACTCTTTATAAAACATGAGAATGATTTATCTTCTTTGAACATATATTCCATACCTTCTGATTCTACTGTTTAAAAGTCATTAAAATCATCATGTCTTGAAGGTCAGAAATTGAATTTGAACCTGTATAGAATCCTAAGGGGGCTGGCCCTTATTTTTTTAGAGTTATTTGGACCCTTATGTACTATTATATATAATATATTGTTGGATTTGTTTATATAGGTATACATTATATATATTTTCTATAAAATCAGGTTGAACATCAATCATTATTTTCACAACATGAACATAAGACGATCAATGATGCAATTAATAATGAATTATGGGAAGTGGCTATATAAGATGAAATAAATCAGTTTGAAATAAATAAATTATGGGATTTTTTTGATAAAACCAAATACAACATAAATATATTCACTAAATTAGTGTTTAGAAATAAGGTAGATGAATCTGAAAGGATAATAAGGAATAAGGATAGACTAGTTAAACAAGTTTATAGTTAAAATTAAGGATTAGAATATGAAGAGACCATTTTACAAGTAGCCAGACATGAATCCATTAGAATTTTTCATTCCTATTTCACTCATCGATATTACAAATTATATCAAATGGTTGTCAAGAGTGCATTCTTAAATGAATATATAGTTGACGAAGTTTTTGTAGAATAACCCCCTAGTTTTTAAAACCACCATTTTCAAAATCATGTTTTCAAATTAAGAAAATATTTATATAGTTTGAAACAATCCCCTATGGATTGGTATGATAGGATCGCATCCTTTCATATTTCAATGGGATTTTAAAAATATATAGATGATCCTACCATTTTTATTTATTTTTTTCAAAATATGTTCTAATTGAACAAATATAAGTTGATAATATTATTTTTGGATATCAGAAAAATTATTTATGTACTATTTTTTAAAAAATGAAGAAAATTGAATTTGAAATAAATTTTATGGGTGAACTGAAATTATTTCCAGTTTTTCCAATATTTCAAAATAAAGGATGAATTATTTTATATAAAATTAAATATACTATGGATCTTTTAGAATGTTTTAATATAGAGAGAACTAAGAGTATTGATAATCCTTTGAGTACCACCTCTAAATTGGATCTTTATGATGTCGAGAAAACAATGGATCAATTCAGTTATAGAGGTATGATTCTAAGTCTTCTATAACTTACAACTAATCGACCTAATATTAAGTTTAGTGTGTTTATGTGTTCTTTCTTTCAAGAGAAGACAAAAGTTTCACACTTAGTTACTGTAAAAATAACATTCAAATATCTCAAATATACTACCAATTTAAGAATGTTCTATCCATAATGAGAAGAATTTTACATAGTTAGTTATTCTAATACTGATTTTGGTGGATGTAATTTAGATAGAAAAATCACATCTGAAACACGTAACCACTTACGAAAGCCAATAGTTTATTGGTTTAGTGAGACACACAATTTTGTTACATAGTTATCTGATGAAACTAAATAAATAGTTGCAGCTAGCTACTGTGACCAAATTTTGTAGATGAAACATAATTTAATGGACTGTGGATATCAATTTTGACATGTCTCTATCAATTATTACACCAAAAATTCTATAAATATTTATTAGAACACTATATCTCATTATATAAAAAATACAATTGATGTAAGGCATCATTTTTTGAAATATCATTTTCAAATGGGTGATATCACTCTTGAATACATTGGTATAGAACATCAGATTTCTAATATTTTTACTAATCCATTGAATTATGAGTGAATGAATTACATCAATCATGAATTATGTATGATCAATTTCGGTTAAGTTTTAATTTATGTGACTCACCATTGTGAATGTCTCAATATTGTGAATGTGTCACCATTTTGACTGTCTCACTAATGATACATATCACCATTTATACTTCTTAGCATGGATATTTCTCACCATTAAAAATATTACCATGCCTTGGTCAATTTTTTCACGTTACTATTTTTTAAACTAATGGTTTTAATTTATGTAGGTTTTATTTTTTTTTTCAATTCAAATTTAATTCAGTGTTTTTTATTTTCATATGTTATTTCAATTTTGATTTTTTTAATCCTTAATTCCAAAATTATTTAAATCAGATGATTTTATAATTTGAACACACTCATTCCTCACAAAATTTCTTTCAAGACCTATTGAGAATATTTCTCTCTTGAACATCGAACATCATTTGACCTTCGACCAAACCAAGTGAGATGACATCCATGGATAGAGTGAATCATCCTTCTAAATCTTCTCTAGATAAGTCACTTCCTATTGTAAAGTAGAAATAGTACCTGAGTCGTCTTGTAGAAGTAGAACTAGTAAACCCTGATCTTTCCAATAAAATAGTAATTTCCAAATAATAAGTTCATGAAGATTGGTTACATTCGATCCAGTGGTTATGGATGAAATTTCTACATGACCAAGGATTAGTGAAATATTTCTCTTATAATAAGAGATAATTTTTATCCATAGTTGGTATATCAGTTTTACCATTTTTTTGCGTTTAGAATCAAAGATAAGGAATATTTGATAAGAACTATAATTAATGGTCATAAAATTACATTTTATTCAATGAAGTGAGATTGATGTTTAAAGGTTACATATGGTTTAGTTTATAATGATTATCAAGTCACTATTATGTGCGCTAGTTGTTGTTTTTATGATGATACAATAGATGAGTTGACAGGATATGGTATGGTTAAAAGACTTTTAGCTTATAAACTTGATGGTGAATAAAGATTGGTTTTTTATGTTTAAACAACACATGATGTGTCCAAAAAATTTGATTTTTCTACTTTGAGATATCAATATTTCTATTTTTTATGACTAACAAAATATGGAGAAAATATCAATTTGGGTGGATATCATATTCTTCAAATAATAAAAATGTGTAATCATACTTCATGGTCCAATTATTTATTCTACCTGAAATTCATTGTCACTATGCCAAAAGAAAAAGGTATTGTTGATGAAGATGAAGAGTCTATTGTCGACAGTAGTGGCTTCTTCATCATAGGTAAAATTTGTAGTTGGATAAAAATTGGATAAAAATTAGTAGGAACCTATGGATCCAGAAATAAGTAGTTAATGGGGAAAATTTTTAGGATGAGTTTAATCTTGTAAACCATCCTTAGTGATGAAATGATCTTATTGACCCTAGTTTGGAACCAGATTAAGTAGTGGAGTATTTTAATAGTTATTATAAATAAGAGGCTACTACCTATAAGTATGAAGATGAGAAATAAATTTTTTGATGAAGGAATTGACCCTGACATTCCACTTAGATCTTTTGTTATTTCATATAGTTCTCCTTGTCCTTATAAGAGACTTCCATCTATAGATACACTCTTTATGTAAGAAATTGAGGATGTGACTACATTTTCTAGTGAATATTGGTTTAAAATTAATTCCAAATACTATACAAAGAATGGGAAAATCTCTAATGAAGAATAATATGAAAATGGTAATGGAAATGGATAAGTTTTTAGATATGTAAATAAGGATAATAGAGATTCTGAACCTGAAATACCCTGGGGAATAATTAGAGCGGGGTATGTGGAAATTCCTTAAGATATTATCCTATCTCTAGGAGTATCTAACTCCATATCCTAAGAGATACCCAATCTGATTAAGGATCTAGACCTATATACTACTAAAAAAATAATTAGTTGAGGGGGAGAAATCCCCTACTTTGGAGAGTCCTCTTGTTGACATTATTGTTGGCGATGATCCTTGTGTGCCTACAGATGTTTTTAGGAAGACTACTGTCGAATAGTCTATGGATATGCAGATGAAGGTTGTTGTAGCATTTGAATAGTCAGTTGCTGATCAAAGAGTTATTGATTAGATAGAAGATGAGCCTAATACTTTTGATCAAGATATTGTTGTACATAGATCTGTGGAGACCGTAGTTATTTTACATACTATAGTTGTTTCTATAGTGGTCGAGTCTTATGTTGCCTAGAATTTTGATAGTTTGTTAGAAACGATGTTTGATGAATGATACAAGTTTCAAGGGATTCCACCAAACAATAGTGGACCTGATCTTTGAGATGGAATGGATCATAAGGAATCATTATTTAATCAAATTGATATTGTTGGTAGGTTGCAGCAATTTGAATTGGATGCCCCTACCATGTCTAAGCCTGCTACTCCTATACCTTATTTTATTTTCAACCTATTTTGGTGGATGTTGTCACCATGGGTGACTTGGATTATTTTAGTGACAAAATTTTACATGATTTTTATGTGAAATCAAGGAATCAACTTTCCTTGGTTATTATGTTTTGTTAAAAATATACATGATATTTCTTTGAGCTAGTGATTTAACATATTCAACAGAAATTGATGCTTCATATCCATGATGTTGAAATAGAAAATATAATGATGGAAAATTAATTTGAATCCCTAAAATCCATTTTAGATTAGATTCATTCATTATTTTGTGGTTCCTTGGTAGAATTTTTTGAAGGGAATGAAAATATCACTTCTCTAACTTCTAGTTCTAGTTTATCCTCCTCTTTTTTTTGATTTTTATATTACTAGAACTTTTGTGAGAGAAGATCTTAGAGATAACTATAGTATTTCTTTTGACCAACCTCAGGAGAATTTATGTATAACCATATTTAACTATGATTATATACTCATTTTAGTTAAAGAGTATGTGAAGTACATGAATTATGATAGAGAGACCATCAAAAAATATATAAAGTAATATTTTTCTATAAGATTCACCATACATGAGTTGAATTTTTATTTTCTGATTCTTAGTTAGAATATAAGGATGACTCAAGTAAGCTATTCCTTCAAAGGGAAATTTAACCAGCTAAATATCTTGACTGTAGTGACATAGTTTTTAATGGAAGAGAATACATACTTCTCTATAACTATGGAGAGACGATAAAGAATAATCAAGGATTTTATAAATCTCATGAATCTTTTTCTTCATCATCGTGGAATTACAGTAGTGGCTCAAAAAGAAATACATCTTACTTCTCATTTGACTCATCCAGTTGCAGATCTAGAGTTCATTAGGCCTACAGTGACCAGAAATCCTCATGCACCCCTATGAGGTTGTTTCGAGCCATTTTCTCTCTCTTCTAAAGAAGCAGTATAACATCTCAGAATGATTATCATCATAGAAACTCCAAATCTGATTGGTATTCCTACAACAATTCGTATGTTTCCCTTATAATATACGGCTAAGACTTATCCCTTAGACACGGAAAAAGGAAAATAACTTATTGACAATTATACTAAGCTCAATGACTGTTGAAAATTATACATTTTTTCTTTTATAGGATTTTTGTATCTATTTTTGTGGACACTTTTTTTATGTAATTGATTTTTTATGAACATCAGTAAGTTTCATACAGAATTTTTTTATTTACATAATGATTTCCTACTTTTATTTTTTTATATTACACTTTTTAAAGGGGTAGAAATATAATACGTCAATTATTTACATTACTTTTATACCTTTTTGATATTCTAGTAATTTTTGTTTGATACCATATGTGTCTAATTTTTATTTGATGTTATTCTGTTTCATCTCCTTTAATACATGATGTCCTTTCTTAGTCTTTAATACCCTTTACATATATATTTGATACCCTATGTATCTTATTTATATTTTTTTCCATTATATATATTTGATACCATTTATAGAAAATCCCATGATTTTTTGTCATCAAAAGGTGGAGATTGTTGGCCTACTTTTTAAAATGATCCCGAAATCATGTTTCTTATAATATTAATGAGGCATATATTTTCTGTTAGCAGTTAACATTATAAGATATATGGAAGAAAATATGGTTATGTATGTGAAAGAATCACTGTAGAAGTTGATTTACCATCAAAGAAAACCTCAGTACAATATAATGTTATTATTGAGGATAACTCACTATCAATGTGGAAAAATAGAAAAGTGTTGGAAACACTCACCGTCGGCTAAAATTCCCTACTAGAATTTAAATTTGGTAACTTATTGATTGAATCCCCACTTGAAAATGGCTCACCTTTTAGGAGGATTCAATATCAAGGAAGAGACACCACCAAGGATGACTCCCTATTGGGAACTAAAATTGGATATGTACTGAGATGACTCACTATTAGGGATGAGTTTATGCCAGAATAAAAAAATGGATAAGTGTTAGAATATCTCACTACAATACTAAGTCAACTTTAATAAGACACACCACCAGTTTTTGAATCACCACTAGAAGAAGGCACCACCAGAGACTCACCATTCAAGAGACTCACCCATACTATTTTAGTTTATTTTGAATTAATTCGTTATAATGGCCAGTTTAACAAATTTAATGCTAGAATATATTTTAATTGTTTCTTTTAATTATTTTATAGAGTTTCATTAATGATGGTGATAGCCCAATGTAGGAAGAATTAGGATATCTGGGTGATTTTTCTCTACTTGGATACTATTGCATGAAGAAGATAAAATAGGAATCAAAATCAATTGTGAGTATGAATAGGAACATCTCAGAATGAAAAATATACACGTACATGTGAATAGATCAATGATTGTATGAAGCGTTCTTCAAATGAATAATATATTCTAGTGATAGCCTATACATGAAGTGAATCACATTGATCATATGGACTACTTCTCAAATTGCTAACAAAAGGATTTTATGACACTATGTTCTATTGATAATCTCAGAATCCCAATTCAATATAACACTCAATATATATTAAAAGAGTCACAATCTATATAGCTTATCAGATAGAGAAAACAATTATTTCTACACTCTTATTTTCTACATTTGTCTATTTGTCTTTTAAATTACGAGCAGTGTGTGTATACTCTATTTATTACACACAATGGCTCCTACACTCAAATTATAAGATACATAGATATATCCTCAAACAATCGTTACTCTTATTTCCCATGTGTTTTGGTACAGGTCTAGGTGTGACCTGGTATCTTTTAAACTCTCACGATTACTATGGAAGAGGTCCCTCTATGGCCTGGACAACTATTCTCTTGTAGTACATAATCTAGGTTGTGGATCATATTTTAATTTATATAAACTACTTGGTAGAAGATGATTTCCAAGTGTATATGATCAATTCACTCCTTGAGATGAAACATATTTTATTCAATTCAGCTGTGTTTTTTTATTTCTTATCTTTAAAAATGATTTTTAAACTATAAACAAAAATCACAAACATTGATAGTTAGTTTTAATTAGTCTTTATATAAGGTTTGGATTATGTAAATAGACTTCAATGTTTAAATTAATGTTTTAAATAGATTTAATTGAGACGTAATCAATCATTGAGAATTCATTTAAAAGGTTAAGACTTATATCGATATGTTTTTAATAACTTTTTTTATTATTTAAATTTAGAGATTTTATTTAAAAATGATTTTAATTTAAATTTCTATTGGGTACTAAATTCTCCCCCTATTGAGATTCTCACTTTGATGAAAAACCTTTATAAAATTAATTATCTATCAACAAAATTAATAGAACAGAATAATTCATTAATTATTTTTTGACTTCCAAAACATTTAGTATCAATAATTATATTTTTCTATTAACAATATAATTAACGATTTGGAATTTATTAAGTATTTTTAGTAATTTTATAATTATTAAAAAACAAAAAAATACCCTTATGAAATTAATTCTATTTTTCTAAAAAACAATTAATATTCATTAGCATTTTTCATTTTTTTTCCAATGTCAACACATAATTAAAATTTGAAAGCTAGAGGGTGACATTTTGTCTTTTTTCTTTACATAAATTATTATATAGGTCAATTTCATGGAAAAGTGTCCCATAAACTCATAAAAAGAGAGGCTAAGGTGATAAGGTTTGGAACATGGCCAATCAATTGGAATTGAATAAGTTTTTAGGTCATTTAAATCATTATCTTTTTTTGTTCAACCCTATGTAAACCCATTTTCACATTAACAGTGACAATTAATTTTTAATATTTCACTATTTATATTGGTAAAAGATTCTGTTGACCATGTTAGATATTAATTACTAAGATACTACTAAATATGGAATCCATTTTTACAATTCAATTTATATAAGTGGATGTGTTAAATTTAAAATTAAACCTGTAGATGCGATGAAAAACAGAGGTTCAGAAAAAAAAAATGTTTAAAAATTTAATATATAGTATTTCACTATAAAATTGACTAAAATTCACTAAATTAGTTAAATCATAATTTAGTTAAACTAATAAAACATTAATACCAGTTTAAAATAAAATTTTAGTTTTTAAATAATTTAAAATGATAGATAATTTTCATTAAAAATATTATTTTAAACTCTTCAACCAAAAATAGTTATTTTCATAAAATTTTAAAAAATTAACCAAAATATAAGTTCAAAATGTATATTTCAAAAACAAATTTTATTTTTAAAAATTAATTTTATAAAGGTGGTAAAAATTAATTTTAAATAATGTCTGAAAATCATGACTAAACCGCCTTTTAGAAAAATATATTTTTTTCAAAGAACTTTTCTTTTATCATTGAAATTATTTTTATTTTATTTATAATCAATATATATCCATTGAATAGATATTATAAATGTGTAAACAATATATGTTTCATAATTTATATTATCTTATTCATATCCTATGACATAACGTCTAGGTTATTATGGTCAAGATTAAATAGTAATATTATTGAAGAGTATTGTGTTTCATTTAAACCCGTTGTTACATGTATCGAAAGCTATTGATGAGATTGAATTTATTTAAAAATAAATAAATTGTTAAATCTTGAGGTGTTACATTCCGTTCTATGTTTGGTGTTACATTTGAAATTTTTTATTGAACATGATGTTCCTATTTTAAAATCATTGGTTGTTACATACATTATGCCTCTACCATATGGTCAGGTCCATCGTCATTATTGTGACATGTCATGCACACCCCCTATAAGGAATAACTATATCATGACATTCCACTTATTCCGAGTACCAAGTAAATAGCTCCAAAGGCATGGTATTTTCACATAACATGGTAGAGAATAAAAAGGAGTAACATAACATGTCATCATGAGAATCAATGACAATATACAAGTACATGTGATAAAAATAACACATAGGCTACCAGGATTCGTAAGCATAATCATGGAATAAATCATCATATATCGGTCTCATAGGCGACACAGACACTTGAAATAATGATCAACCATGGTCAAATAATCAATTCCAACACAAGTTTCACAATTAGGAAACAACAGCATACAAAGTACCCAAATGTTATGGAACTTTCTACCGTAGGATTGTTGATGAAAACCTTTGAAACTAGATTATAAATGATACTTAGTTCACACCCAATATATAAAGGGATAAATACCACACACCAAGAATCCCTTTAAAATATCCCAACTAAGACACATCAATGTTATCGAATAAGTTTCAAGAAGATTCTAGGAAAATAGAGAAGGATCTACAAAAAAATACATCTTAGAATATATCAACATTTCTAGAATTGATATTTATTAAAGGAGTTACCATCAAAACTATAGATCCTCACACTGGATCATAAGAGTACATAGAATACTACAGGGGTAGGGGTGAATTTCAGTTTTGAAACTAAACTAAAAAAACACCAAACCTCTTCAATATCAAATATTAGGCAGACATGTAATGACCCATATTTTCCATGTAATTTTTTTAAATATATGGAATTATTACGAGTTTGTGAAAATTGACGGAGCGTGATTCCGAGGCCCGATTTTCCCAGAATAAATTTCAGAACTCTTTTTAAGGTACGTTCAATAAATGTGCATGCATCATTTTATAAATTTTAAACCAGTTTCTGATTAAAAATTCCAGGTCACCATTGAATACATAGTGCCATGATTCGCTTAAGGGATAGTTAACTTTTACTGTAGTAGTTCTGGAGAAAAAGTTAGATTTTGGGACATTTTAAAATAATAAATAAAATAACTTTGTTATTTGATTTATTTCTTTATTTTCCTCCAACAGATTAGTGGTAACGTGGGACCGATGATGTGTCAATCCATTAAATGGATTGAACCTTCAATCCTAATTAACCGCATCATTGGGAATGATAAAGGATTCTAATTAATGAACCCTCATAAATCCCACAAGAGTTAGAAACCCTCCCAATATCCTATTTATATGGATATTGGGGAGAGATATCAGCACTTCTTCACCAATCAACGATGTTCTGAAATGTGTCGAGACACCAATCCCTTGGAGTATGGAGCCAGTTCCAGTGGGATGTGACGAGTGAAACCGAACCATGAACCGATGGATGATGTATGAGCGGCATCATTGTAAGCTTGTGGTGGGAAAGACGAACACTGAAACTTCCTCGATCGTGGGTGTTTTACATCGTTCGTAAGGTAGTGATTTGATTTTTGTTTAAATCAAGTGGTTATTGAATCCGTTAATCATCCCTCATGATTTAAAACTAATGCGGAAGGTGCAAGCCTAATGAACACATCCTGGACCCTCCAATACCTTTCTACCCTTGCGTTCTTCATGGAATACCACCGGTGCGGTGGCACTGACTTGCTACGATGGAGGCGGCGCGCCATCTCACACCACAAGAGGAGGTCACACCACTATTCCACGAAGGTTAGTGGAGCGGCCGACACTAGCCGGCCACGAAGGAGGTACGACACGATTTCATGTGCCACTGGTGGGCATCAGGCCGCCACTCGTTTGTCGTGGCGGTCGGAAGAAGAGGCTGACACGTCGTACAACCGCGGAAGGGGAGGGCAGCTCCACTAGCGCATTGCTGGTGAGAAAGGGGCCATGAACAAATCCATGGAAGTGGAGGAACCTACCCCTCCAGTGGGTTATACGATGACCGTGTGGTGCCCATTTGGAGTCGCCGGATCATGAACCGAATGGTCGTTCGACCATTCGCGAAGACCAGGGGTCTCATACCCCATGTCGGCTAGGGAGGCCCCCACTCTAGCTGGGACACACCACCTATGGACCGTGCTCCACCCCGATCTGAGATGCACTCTATCATGAGTTAGGTCGTGCTCCACCGCGAGCAGGGCCGCGCTCCACCACGGGTTGGCCCGCGCTCCACCTCGGGTCGGGCCGCGTTCCATCGCAGGTTGGGCCATGCGATCCAAGCGGGCCACACCCCTTGCGGGCCGGGCCACGCACCCGTGAAGGCCAGGCTGGAATACGGGCTAACCTAGCCAGGTCAAACCCGGATCAAGTTGGGTTGACTGAAACCGGGTTTGGTTGGGTCTGTTCGACCGGTTCGGACCGAACCTAGGCCCAACCGGTCCCAGAAATACTTAAAGTCCATAACTTGATATCCAGGCATCTGTTTGATGAACCATCTATGGCACTAGAACCTTTGGTGGGAGACTGTCCTTTTGTTATACTCAACTTGAGTTTTGGAAATAGTTGGACTATGACCGAGTTGGATTTAACCCAAATCCAACCGGGTACTCGGAACATAAACCCTTATAACTCATAGATCGGGAGTCTGATTGACGCACCATCTATTGAGTTGGAACCATTACGACATGAAAGTCCTTTGGGATACACCTTTGTGGAGCATAGTGTCAGTCGAGGTATGACCGATATCTCAAGGGTCCTATTTTATGGAACTCGAGCACACCGGGTGCAAGGAATCTTGTGGCAGGCGGTAACGTGAAGAAAGGTCCTCCAGCCTCTGTGGGTTAGCATCTATCGATCTTGTGTGGGTCATCCTCTATCAGATCTTTCATGGGTCTGCACTCAGTGATCCTATATGGGTCGCTGCATATCGAGCCTATGTGGGTCATATCCCGTGTGGGTCAGTGATGGTTATTACCTATCAATCATGTGTGGGTCAGAAGCAGTGCCTCTTAATAGAATAATATTATCTAGCATACAACTAATCATCTGTACTTCTGTACTTAAGTTATACTTGACTGTGATCTGAGTATTTTCACCTTCTTGGTGTTATATTAATTGTTTATACCATGTGTTACATCTATCTTCGTGGTGTTACCTGTGTGGTACTTATATCTTTGTGTTGTTGTCTTAGTAGTGTTACCTATGTCGTACTTATACCATTTTTGTATTGTATTTTTTTTAAATATTTGGTACTTCTATCTCAGTGGTGTTACCTGTGTGGTATTTCTACCTTCGTGGTGTTACCTTTGTGGTATTCTTACCTCTTTTATGTTATGAGTATATCTTGATAACTTAGTTATAATTAGGGTCGTATACCTAAGTAGAATTGATGTCCTGCATTGCGTTTCTTCCTTAAGGGAACTCTAGGACACCTACAGTGGTATCAGGTCCCTACTGAGTGTTGTTATACTAACCCTTTCACTGGATATTCCAACACCTTGTTGTGTCTTGTGAAAACGAAGGACAATACTGATCGAGCCTGAGGGAGCCATGACTGGACAGTACACAGAGATTGACCATTTGGGATGGCGTGATGCATGGACTACCGATCATGATTTGTACCGACCCTTCACGTAGGATCCTCTATGGATGATCTAGGAGCTATTTTTCATTTTTCAGTTGTATTTTTACTTTTCAGTTGTACTTGTACTTTTCAGTTGGTCTTGTATTCTGGCCCCTTTACATTCATCACAATTTTACTACAACAGTTTACTTCATGGTTTCTTCTTATTATGTTCTTGGGTTGTGTGTCTGTACAGGTTAAAAAGGAAATTCCTTCCCATATTAAGGATACTCCTTTTCAGTTCTAGTCACCAGCCCCTGTCCAATGGAAGGCGGACGTGGGGTAGTCACGACACGGGCCCCGAGAGATGGGTCATGACCATGTGGTATCAGATGAGTCGGTTCTACAGAAGAACTAAGACTCTGATCATTTCTAAGGGGAAATAGTGTTAAGTTTTATGGGTGTGGTTTTTAGTTTGGGGAATCCAGTGTTAGTGTGGCAGAGGATGTATCCATACACCAAGACCTTGAATTCTGATTTCTGACTCATTACACGAAAACAATGATTGCATGTGTTATGAAATTTTTTTCTTATGATATCTTTCAGTCAGATGTCCAGGTATTACATATTGACCATGGAACACCTATCTTCATTCAGTATGTCACCACATAGACAACCAACCAGGATTCCCAAGAGAGTATGCGATGATGGCCCACCGAGTGATAAGGCCTCGGTGTTGGGCCCTCTTATGTTATTAGCACCTTCATGTAGTGTTCCAGTAGAACCATTACACATTGGGAGGCTATTGGGGGTATCCCCAGCAGTAGAGTATTCTTGCCAACTAAGCGTGTTTCATGAGTTTCATTGGTATAGGAATCGAAGGTTCCAAGGAGAGATGGACCCGTAGGAGGCTAATGACTGGCTGGAGGCTGTAGAAATAGTTTTTCGCCTAGTTGGGACACCAGCTGACCTTTTGGTGACCCTACTAGCCAGTCTTTTTCATGTAGCAGTATAGATATGATGGATATTGATGCTCCTTATACAAGACGAGGTGACCCTCAGGAAGACATCAAGAGACTTTTTTGGGAAGAGTTCATCCTAGAGACCTTACACTCTGTGCATATACATAAGCTGCAGCACTTACAGTAGGGCGTCATGAATGTGGCCCATTACTCATTGAGGATCACTGATCTTTCCTGCTACTATAATGACATGGTATGAGACCCTTTATTCATGTACCAAAACTTTGAGTAGGGTCTCCAATGGGTGTTCAGAGCATCAATGATATCAGTCAACATTCTATCATAGGATGGGGTGCTAGAGTGAGTAGTTTTTGGTGGAGAGATTTCTAGATGGGCAAGTACCAATGATGAGAGCCTCCACCAGACGTCAGGTAGTATATTCATCTGTAACAGAGAGTATATTGATGAGGTAGGGTCCCAAGAGGGCCATATCATCTAGTGGGTGTCCTTAGGATATAGAGTCGGTGGTGTGGGGATCAAGGGACAAAGAAGGACAGATAAGGAGAAGGTAGTGCTACTCGTGCGGTGGGTAGGGTCACATGGAACGTGACTACATGACCCTACATACATACAACCATCAGAAAGTCGAGGGACCACCGAGGAAAATGCATAGATTCAATCGAGGAGGTCCATAGGCAGTAAGAAGATGTGGCAAAGGAGCTAGTCGTGCAGTAGGTGGTGGGTGTTGGTTCACAGTTCTACAACTACAACTTCCAGGTGGTCTACCCCGACCACAGGGAGCTGGTGGAAAGGGACGAGCTTAGCTCTAAGAATCTGAGGCCTACGAAGATGGTGCTCTGGAGATTATTATAGGTACGATCTATATCAACTCTACCTTATATCTTGTACATATAGACACATGTTCATGTCACACTTTTATTACCTCAACCCCCAGTTAGAGCTAAGATATTCTGGTGGACCCATTTGCTCGATCATTACATCTAGAGACTCCTATGTGAGAGGATTCAACTATTACACACTAGTTCTAGTAGTGTGAGATTACTCTAGTAGGTGAGAGCATCACTTGGGAGATTCTAGTAGCGGCGTCAAGGCCTTATGATGTCATCTTGGGAATGGACTGGTTATCCAACATTCATTCCCAGATTGAATGTATTAGGAGCAATGTGCAATGTGTCCATGAGGATGGGACCATGTTTTCCTTCACCGGTGAGAAGAGAACCTTTGAATCACATGATGGACTTACCCGGAGGAGGGTGCAGTTGATCGCACACTAGTGGGATAGACTTACCATCATAGTAGTAGATGTTGAGAGTCTAAGCTATCATGTAGTGGTGGACCAGTATGCCGACGACTTTCCTGATGATGTTCTGGGAATACCTCCATGTAGAGAGGTAAAATTTTACACTGACATGTACCCTGGGAGGACACAGATATCTACACTAGCATATTAGATGGATCCCATAGAACATCATGAGTTACCAGTTTTGTTGGTGGAATTTCAGAGAAAGGGGTTCATAAGGTCTATCATTTGCCTATTGGCAGCCTCAATTTTGTTCACCAAGAAATAAGATGGGAGTTTGAGACACTGTGTGGACTATCGGCTTCTGAACCAGGTGACCTTGAAACATGAGGAACTAGTAACCACTTCCGAGGATTGATGATGTTTTCGATCAGCTGAAGGGAGATCGTTTGTTTTCGATGATAGTTATTAGATCAAGCTATCATTAGCTTAGTGTACGACATGAGGATGTGCAAAAGACGACCTTCAGATGTTGGTATGGCCACTATGAGTTCCTGGTTATGCCATTCGGCATGACCAATGCCCCATCAATGTTCATGGGAATCATGAACATGATCTTCTAGCCATACCTGAATCGCTTCATTGTGTTCTTCATTGACGAAATCTTGATATACTCAGCGTTAGTGGAGGATCATGCCTATCATCTAATGAGAGTTCTAGGGACACTATGAGGGCACTAGATTTGGGGTATGCTCTCAAAGTTCTAGTTCTGGATACGAGAGGTCCACTTTCTAGGACACATTATCTCAGAGGCTGGAGTTGCAGTGGATCTGGTGATGATAGAGGCTATTCTTTCTTGGGAGCCACCCAAAAGTGTGACTGAGGTGCGGAGATTCCTAGGTTTGGCTGGATACTACCGAATAATCTTTCCTGACTTTACCAGAGTTGCGGCACCCTTGTTATTGTTGATGAAGAATGGACAACACTTCACATGGATGGAGAGATTAAAACTGATTTTTCAGTAGCATAGACAATGAATGACAAGTTCCCCCATCTTGAGTCTACTAGAAGAGGGCATTGGGTATGTAGTTTACTGTGGCAGATCATGGACCTGACCTGGATGTGTCCTGAAACATGAGTTAGAAGTTATTGCTTATGGTTCATGATAGTTGATAAATCATGAGAAGAACTATGATACCCATGACCTAGAGTTAGAAGCAGTGGTCTTATCCTTGATATTTGGATAAATTACATGATGAGAGAATAGTTTACCCTCTACTCTGATCACAAGAGTCTCAGGTATACCTTCTCTCAAAAGGACATGAACATGAGACAAAAATGATGGCTAGTGTTCCTCCAGGACTATGACTTTGAGATAGTCTATACTGATAGGAAGGGGAATGTGGTAGCAGATGAACTCAATAGGAGGTATAGTCTTTAGTTTCTTGATGTAGCGACCGAGTAGCTTTCCACGTTGCAAATACCCTTTGTGGATAGAGATGGAGCCACATACCTCTGGTCTATGATAGTCACTCCCCCACACCTTCAATGAGTATGAGAATCTCATTTCGTGGAAATTGTCTATGAGGCTCAACGTGCTCATATATCATCAGTATATGCACCTGATGGATTTTCTGAAGGTGGTGAGCACATCATCCTCTTCAGAGGATGTAAATTGGTACCAGTGGCGCTACAGGAGGAGGTGTTGAGGGAGTTCCACACGTCCCCTCTGGAGGTACATCTTGGTGTGGAAAATATGTACCAAGACCTCCAACATCAGCATTGGTGGCAGAGGATGAAGAAAACAGTGGTAAAGTTTGTTTCTCGATGCCTCACTTGTCAAAAAGTGATGGCTGAGCATTAGGTTCCAGTAGGCTTAGAATAGCCACTAGAGGTTCCAGAGTGGAAGTGGGATGGAATATCCATGGAGTTTGTGAAAAAGATTCCACGTACATCTACGGGACATGATTTCATCTGGGTGATCATTGACCTACTCACCACGTCGGCCCACTTCCTACCTATCTGGGAGAAGGGATTAGTTGAGGGATTAGTACACCTCTACGTACAAGAGATTGTGTGACTTTATGGGGTGACATCGACGATCATCTCTAAAAGTGAAAAAAAATTCACATACTGGTTATGGAAGGGACTATATGTGGAGTTCGAGGGTCAGCTACATTTGAAAACCACCTTTCATCCTCAGACGGATGGTCAGACAGAGCGGACCATACAGACAATAGAGAACATGCTTCTAGCTTGCGTCCTAGATTTTCTCCACAGTTTGGAGGATCACTTGCCTTTGGAAGAGTTTTTATACAATAAAACTTATCACCCCACCATCGGTATGGCACCATTAGAGGCCCTATACGGCTAACCTTGCAGATCACCTCTATACTGGTCGGACCTAGGTGAGTCAGAACTTTTGGATCCAGAGTTGGTATGAGATACCACATAAAAGGTTCATATCATCCAGGAGCGGATGAAGATTTCACAGAGCAAATAGAAGTCTTATGCTAAAAGGAGGTGGAGACCTTTGGAGTTCAGAGAGGGAGACCATGTCTTCCTACAGGTCTCACCTTGATGAAGTTTACGATGATTTGGTCGTGGAGGAATGTTTTCATTGAGGTTTATCAGAACATTTTTGATACTTCAGAGGATAGGTGTGATTTCATACCTCTAGGAACTTCCACCGCAGTTGGAGAGGGTGCACGACGTCCTCCACGTGTCCTAGATGAAGAGATTCACACATGACCCATCTCACGTCATCGACCACGGAGAGCTAGACATTGATGATGAGGATACATTTAGGGAGGTTATAGTAGATGTTGAGGATTGAAAAGAGTAGGTCCTTCATGGACAATAGATACCTCAGCTGCGTGATTTCTGGGTGCACCAAAACCTCTAAGAGAGCACATTGGAGTGAGAGGCTTAGATTCATGCTCAGTACCTTCATTTTGTTTTCTCAGTCTATGTTGTTTCTTTCAGTAAAAAATTCTCTATGGTGGGGAGAATGTAAACACTTAGATTTTCCATGTAATTTTTTTAATTATATAAAATTATTATGAGCGTGTGAAAATTGACAGCCCGTTATTCCGAGCCCCAGTGTGCCCCGAATGAATTTCTGAACTATTTTTAATGTACGTTTAGTAAACACAGAAGAGACATTTTCTAACTTTTGAATTGGTGCTCAGATTAAAAATTTGAGGGCACTGTTGAATCTACAACGTCGATATTAGCTTAAGGGATATTTCACTTCGAGCGTAGTAGGATTAGAGACAAATTTAGATTTTGGGAATTTTTAAGAGAATAAATAAAATAACATTGTTATTTGATTTATTTCTTTATATTACTCCATCGGACTAGAAGAAATATGGTACCGACAATGTATCAATCCATTAAATGGCTTGAACCTTAAATCCTACATAACCACATCGTTGGGAATGGGGGAGGTTTCTAATTAATTAACCCTCATAAATATCATGACCATTAGACACCCTACCCTCTCTTATTTATAGGTGGTTTGGGAAGAGGTATCAGCGCTACATCACCAAGCAATGAAGTGATGAAAAATTGATGAGATGCCAAACCCTTGGAGTACGGAGCTGATTCCAGTAGGAGGTGATAGGGGACACTGAACCACGGACCGAAGGACGATGTATAAGCGACGTCATCAGAAGCATGTTGTGGGAAAGACGAATGCTGACACATACTCGATCATAGGAATACTCCATTGTTCTTGAGTTAGGTATCTGATTTTGGTTTAATTCAAGTGATTATTGAATCCTTTAATCCTCCCTCATGATTACAAACTAACACGGAGGGTGTGGACCAAATGATCCCAGACCGGACCCTCAGCTACCATTCTACCCTTACATTCTTTTTGGAATACCACCGGAGAGGCGGAAATGACTAGCTATGATAGAGGCAGTACACCATCGCGTGCCGCAATAGGAGGCCGTGACACTAAGTCACAGTGGTCAGAAGAGCGACCGACCGCAGAGGAGGTGCGGTGCGCCGCCACGCACCGCCGGTGATAAAGAGGTCGCGGCTCCTCAGCCGCAACAGTCAGAGGAGGCAGCCAGCGCATCGGATGACCGTGGAAGGGTAGGGAGACGCGACCAATACGCCATCAGTGAGCATGGGGACGCAGCCGAAGCTGCAAAAAAGGAGGATCCCATGCCTCTGTTGGGTTTCACGGAGACAAGGCGACACCTATGTGGCACCGCCGCTTCACGAACCGAACTGTCGTATGACCGTTCGGGAATACCGGAGGTCTCACCCCCGATGTCGGATAGGGCAGGCCCCACTCTAGCTAGGCCGAGCCACCTACGGGCTGTGCTCCACTGGGAGTCGTGGTGCACTCCATCGTGTGCAAGAATGTGCTCCACCTCAAGGTGGGCCGTGCTCAACCTCGATCCATGCCACGCTCTACCGCAGTCTGGGTCGTGTGAGCCATGCGGACCGCACTACCATGGGTTGGGCCATGTGAGCCCAGCAGGCTGCCCCTTGTGAGTCGGGCTATACTGCGGCCCATTGGGCCAAGCCCACTGTGGCTCAGCCCATCCGGGTTGGACCCAGATCGGGTTGGAACTGTCTATAGTTATGGGACCCTTGGAGTGAGACATTCATTTTGGTATACATCACTTCAGTTGAAGAAACAATTGGAGTACGGTCGGGTTGGATAGATCCTGAATCCAACTAGGCCCTTAGAAAATGAACACTTATAACTCACAAACCAAACATTCTATTGATGCACCATTTGTCACATTGGGCCTCTTACGACATGGAGGTCCGTTGGGTTACTCCTTTGTGGAGCTTAGTGGCGGTCGACGTATGACCGATATCTCGAGGGACATATTCTAGTGAACTCGAGTGCTCATGGTTAGAGGAATCCTATAGAAAGATGTAACATGAAGAAAGAACATCGTTCCTGTGTTGGTTAGAATCTATTGATCCTGTGTGGGTCAGCTTCAATCAGATCTTCTGTGGGTCGGTGCTCAGCAATCCTATGTGGGTCAGCGCATACCAATCCTGTGTGGGACAGATCTTGTGCGGGTCAATAGGGGTTATTACATATCGATCCTGTGTAGGTAAGTATCAGTTCCTCTTAACTAAATAAGATGATCTATCTTATGACTAATCATCCGTACTTCTGTACTTAAGTTGTACCTAATTATGAGATGAGTGTTTTCACCTTCGTGGTGTTACCTATGTGGTAATTCTATCATTGTGGTGTTACCTATGTGGTAGTTCTACCTTCGTGGTGTTTTCTTAGTGGTGTTAACTATGTGGTACTTCTACCTTTGTGGTGTGGTCTTCATGGTGTTACATGTGTTGTACTTTTATCTCAGTGTTGTTACATGTGTGTTATTTCTACATTCGTGGTGTTATCATTGAGGTATTCTTACCTCATTTAAGAGATGAGTATATCTTGATAACATAGGTATATGTATGGGCATATTACTAATTATAGTTGAAGTATTTATTTATGGGTTTTTCATCATGGAACTATAGGATACCTGTGGAGGTATCAGGGTCCCTACTGAGTATCTTTATATTCACCCCTGCATGGGCTATGCTGGCACCTTGTTCTGTCTTATGAAGACGACAGACAAAACTGATCGAGGCTGAGGGAGCCAGGACTAGACAATACTCAGAGGTGGACCATTTGGCATGGTGTGACGCTTGGACTACTGATCGTGAGATATACCTACATTTCAAGTAGGATCCTCGATGGAAGATCCATGAGTTGTTTTTAATTTTTCAGTTTTATTTTTACTTTTCAGTTGTACTTTTACTTTTCACTTGGGCTTGTACTTTGGTCCCTTTACTTTCAGCACAATATTACTATAGTAGTTTACTTAATGGGTGCTTCTTGTTGTGTTCTTGGACTGTTTGTTTGTACAGGTTAAAAAGGCATTTACTTCCCAACTTTTTGATGCTAGTCTCCATCCCCTAGCCTATGGAAGGCAAGTTTTGGGTACTCACCACACGGGCCCTGAGGGACGGGTCATGAAAAGACACTTCATTAAATTCTCAATGTTTTTATATCAAATAGATTGTTCATATGATTATAAAAGTTTATAGATATTTATAATAATTAAAATATATTATATTCAATTAAAAAAAATAAACTTTTAACAACAAGTAATATAAAACATAATAAAATTAGTTTGAAAAACATATATAGGTTTTATAAAAAAGATCCATTCGTTACCCTTTATTGTTAATGTATTCTTTAACCCAAACATTTGGTATCCATAGTTTTAAACTATTTATAAAGGATTTTCATTATTAAAAAAATATCTTGATACTAAGAATAGAAGAACTCTATATTAGTACCCCTAGAAGACCTTGATCACGAAGATTAGACCCAACTCTGTATTCTTATCCCCAGAAGCCCTTAATGAAAATATTGGATAACACATCTCACTTAATATCCCTGATATCCATTGATCAAAACAGATTGAACAAGGTTATTAGAAATGACAAATGTTTTAAGGTATTTATGATACTTTCATGGACACCTTAAAGAAGAAAACTCTATAAATATTTAAAATCATAAACTAGTAACAATATGTTACAATGAAACAACATAAGATTCATATGGTTTATGTTGAAAAAATAATTTGCTTCATCCTCAAAGAATACACCTCTATTTATAGGTAAATCTCTAAAGTTCATATTATGTGATTATTAGAGTCAGTTGCAACACATTTAGAAAAAAATCTTTCTTTTAATGGAATGTTCTATAGAGAATTCATCCTATGGTTTTTTTGGTAGAATCATTCATATGATGTTAAATATTTCATCATGTTTTGTAAACTTAGATCATAAAATAGGATAAACACTATTATTCTATTAAAAAATCATCATCCAATAATCTTAACATAGATTTATCTGTTGAGTATCTCTACCTCCATTCGGTAATTTTTTATTAACAAAGTATAGATTTATTTAGTGAGGCTTATTTATACTTTATAAGTTATAAAATGAAAAAAATCATTTGATGAAATATGAAATCATATTAATGATTTAAAAATTACATTTCCACCCAATTATAATGTTCATGTTCTTAAATTTACAATTTTCAATCTAAAATAGTTTTTCCAGTAAACTTTTTACAATGATTAATTTGATGAAAAATCATTTCAATGTATGGTAAAAAATAAATTATATAAAAAATTATTCTAAAAAATAGGATGTGTAAATTTAGTGATTTTTTGGAAGTGTGTTTTGATTTTTGAAACAAATTTAATAATGTTTTGAATGTAGATACTTTGAATCAACAATATCAACACTTTATTAAAATAAAAAACAGCAAACCATTAAAAAATAACAAAACAAAAACCTTAAAGAGAAAAAAAATACATTTTAAAAACATATATTACCTTTTACTGGTTTATTTCTTTATATATTTCTTATTTTATGGTCCCTAAAACATTTCTCCACTTTTTTCTTATTTCCCCTTATATTTATTTCCAGCCCTTTGTTTAAAAATATTTTTCATAAAGATTTCTTAGAACATTAGGTTTTCTCAACATTCTTAAAATTGGTTCTATTCTCTAGAAAAGCCCTTTTCAAACCCTGTGTGATTTTCAAAAATGGGAGGTAGAAAGTGAACCTGAAATGTTAGATAGAAATTTTTTTAAGAAACAATCTATTATTAATTAACATCCATCCAAAAAAATAGAATCAAAATTTTTCCAATAAAAAAAATTACTATAATAAAATTGGTTGAAATTCATTTGAAAATATTTTGAGAAAGAATATATGTAATAGTCATTAAAAATGAGTTTGATTAAAATCAATAAGATTTTATAAAAAAGTAAAATAATCATTTATTTGATAATTTATTTGTAATGAATTTCATATTCTTGAAATAATCCTAAAACAACTCTGATTCTATGGTAGATTTCCTAGTCTTGGAAATCTTATCTTCTAGAACTTGATACTTTATATCCTCCTACATTAACATCAGTAGTTCTTCTTTAAGAAACTGAACTATGATATTCTTTATTTTCAAAATAAACACTAATTCTTCAATGGAGAGAATTTTCTTCTTATGTTATGCTATTTTTTACTCTTAAATTATTGAAATATTATTTATATTATCAATCCCTCTTATATTCTCATTGACATCAAAAGATATTTCTCTAAAAGACTATGTTACATTTAATGTGGAATTATTAATATCTTCATTCTTCTTTTCATGAAACATGATATCACCTTTGAAATTTCTTTATCTATCACAACATGTTTCATTATTTTTATTCATATATTTTAACTATCTTTAATAGATTGAAAATCAGATTCATTCAGAAAAGCTATCTATATAAGCTGTTTGAAGGCATTAGAATTCTAAAAAACATCCAATATTTCTTGAATATATTTACAATGAGTATGGATATTATAAGAGTATTGAAGGGCATCCTAGAATTTATTTAATACATAACTAGATTTAATAATTTTAATCTCTAATAGTTCATCATAATCCTTAATAGTTTAATAAGTTAAATAAGTTGAAAAATCAAGAATTCTGGGTTTGGATATTTGATTATATTCTTTATTTTTTATCTTTTTCTCCATATAATTTTTTTTTATAATTTCTACATTTTAATTAGATTCTATTTTTAATGAAACCATTGAATGTGACCATTGATCTTATTAATTTTTTTCATAGTTTTTAACCCATTACGATGCATCAAAATTATCATCATTATATGACTAAGTAGATAAATAATTCTAGGAGTTAGGCAGACTTTTTTAATCATCATATAATGCTTATTTAGATCTCTAGATAGTTGTTCATCACTTATAAACATAGAATTTCATAACTTGTTACTAAAATTCATAATGTCTTATTATTGATCATGTTTTGATGCAGGTTTTTCTTCTATGAATTCTTTTATGTTGTTCTTTTCAACAAATAGTGGAACTTTAGAACTTCCATCTTTTTTTCCTTTTGAAGGAAAGGAATGTGGGGATATCAGTTGAAAAAAATAAAATAAAAAAACTAATAAAGGAGTTTTTACAGGTTTTTTTACTTGAAAAACTGAAAATGTTGTTTAAAAAACCTTTAAAATAATTTCACAGTTTTTCTTCTTCATCCTCTAGTTTTGTTCTTTTCGTTTTCTCATCTTCTCTTAGATTTTAGAATTTTTTTCACGATTAATGATTCTGACTTTTCATGTCCAAATCATGGATCTCCCAATTTCTTCTAATTTTTTCTTCATATTTTCTTTGAAAGCTTTATATGATATTGTTTTAGCCTTATTCATTGGATGAGTATGATAATTTTAAGACGGATTCCTTTTTCTCTTGAAACTTTTTTAAACATTTCTATTTGTACGTTGGATGAAATTTTTTACGACTTATCTACAAAGTTATTCAACATAGGAACATACCTAGGATTCAGTATACAAAATGTTTATTCATTAAAAAAAATAAAATTTCACTCTCATAGATATTTACTCATTCTTGATCTCTTGAACTTTTAAAAATTTCACTAACATCCTAATTATAATTCTTGGATTGTTATGAATTCTCAACATGATTGTTCCTTTCCTCTTGAACATTACTAAAAGGAACCCAAACTTCACTAGATTAAACATCCTCATATTCCATAGATAATAGAAAACATATATATCTTACACCATTAAGAAATATATATTACCTTTCCTTTGGATAAGATATATCTGCATCCACAAAAAAATACCCTTGCATATTGTGAATGATTATATAACTTTCTAACTTTCAAATATAAAAGCAAAAAAAGATTCTTCCTTAAACTTCTCAAAATATTCTATCTTATCTGAAAAAATATGTGTTATGATATTAGATTGACCTTCTATAAGAACACCAAAATGATCTTCTACTTGCTGAATTCTATGCTTATAAAAATCATCAATCAAATTTATGGTTACAATTTTAATTCCTTCTTATTCACTAAAAACTGCAGAAATGTATATTAACATACCGAAGGTGGCTATATAAGATAAAAATCATTTTTCACAATAGAAATCCCTTCCCAAACATAGAAGAAAATAATGTTTCTATCAAAGAATCTATATTATCAATCCATTAATTCTATATTAACCTCTCTTACATAACTTCTCTACTAATAGAATCATTAGATGTTTCCATATTTCTAAAATAATTCTAAATGGAAGAATATTGAACAATTGGATGTATAAAAATTTGGCTGGTGAGGGATGATTATAGAAGAAACAAGTGAAGAGGGTGTGGTGACCCACACTCTTATATATAGTTCTCATAGGGTTAAATATCCATCTTCTATAGATCAAATTTATTAGAATGAAACACTATTTAGATATGGAAAATAATTATTATCTTCGAATGATTTTACATTCATTTCGGAACTCTTAATGTGATTATTTTTTATTTATATAATAAATAAAATCCAATGTCGTTTTTTCTTGAAAATAAATTTTAAAATTTGTTACATTTTTAGAAAATTATAAAATTGAATATATTTAAAGAACATAAAATGTAATAAAAGATGGTAAAAATTTAATATTATGAAATTAACTCTCTTTGAAAATTTTAAACATTTAGTAGGAATGTTTTTTAGTTATCTATTCTTCATGTTCTTATAATTTGTTTTATATTTTTAACTTATAGAGAATATTTTATGATAAATTTTTTACAATTTTTTTTAAATTTATGAATACTGTATTTTTTTAGAAAACATTTAATTTTTATAAAAAATAATATTTACTCCCCCCTTTTAAAGGAGTTTATTTATATAAGGATATGATTTAAAAATTATGTAGATATGAATGATCGTTTAATATTGAACATTCCTAACATTTATTTAATACCTTAAAATCAATCAAAATTAATTGGTTTTGTAAAAATATTACTTATTTGTTCTTGTTTTTTGATGAATTCTAAAATGATTTTCCCTTTTATGTGTTGTCCCTAAGTAAATGTTATCTTATGTATATGTTCTTAGTTAGAGAGTAATGTGCATGGTATTTAATTATACTAATGGAACTTGTGTTATCACATAAAATTTGAGTTTTTCAAAAACTCAAACCAAAATCAGTGAGTGTGTGTTGCATCCATGAAACTTCAGCACAATAACATCAAGCTTCCACATATTTTTCTTCAGTATTGAAAAGTGATATAGAATGTTTTTTCATACAATAACAAGAAACTAAATCTTCTCCTAAGAAATTATAAGTTCCCAATATATATTTTATATCCATTTTACATCTACCAAAGGAAACATTTTGAAAACATTTAAATAAAAAAATAAATTATAGAAGAATAAAATTAAACAATATCCATAGTTACTTTAAGATAAGAATTTATTTTACAACTTTAAGATGGGATTATTTAATATTTTCATAATATCTCACACATAATCATAAAAAGAACATTAATTCTTGATGAATAGATTTTATGTATTGTAAAATATTAATAATTAATCTTAAAGTATTTTGATCAACTGGTTTCCCTGATTCATCAAGATCTAAAGTATTTGAGGTTATGAAAGGGGTACATATACTTTAATAATATTTATATCCAATATTATTTTTAAGATATTTTATATAAAAATGTTTTACATATAAATGTTTTTTCTGTTTTTTATAAAATTTGAAAAATAATAAAATAATTAAGTTCAACCTTCATGCTTATCTCAAACTTAGATTTCATAAGTTAAAAAAGGAACCAGTAATAAAATTTTTACTTGATAAAAATATAATTTCATCGACATAAATTAGAAAAATGATGATGTATATATTTGTTTTTCAAATATAATGTTTTGGATCTACATCTCGCTTAACAAAATCATTCGTTATCAAAACCCTAGTTAATCCATCATACAAGGCTCAAAGGAATTTTTTATGTCCATAAAGTGTTTTTTCATGTTTAAAAACATGATCTAAATATTGGTTTTCAAAACCACGTGGTTATACAAGATGAAATTATTCTTATACATATCCTTTTAGGAAAGAAAACTTCACATCCATTTGAAAAAGTTTATAATTTTCAAATGATACATATTATAGTAGTGTATGAATAACATCTAGTGTAGACATTAGTGCATAAGTTTATTCATATTTTATTCTTTCTCATTAATTATAACCCTTTACTAGAAATATTGATTTATTTCTAACTTTGACACAATTTTCATCATATTTATTTCCAAAAAACCCATTTCACACCAATTATAGATATATCATTAGGAGCTTCAATGAATGTACAAAATTGATTCTTCTCAAATTAATTGTGTTCACATTCTATAGATTTTATCCAATCATTATCACTAAAAGCCTCATAATGAATATTAGGTTAATATTGAGATAAGAATCTATAATATCAAACCTCAATTATTAAATTATTTATAGTTCTAACTATTGGAACCAAGGCTATTCATTGATATAACAGTGTTTGGTTTGTGTTTATTGTCAATATGAACATGTATGACTAATGAGTTTTCAAGGAATGAGGTCATACGTTTGAGGATGAAGGAAATATTGAAGGTGGCATAGTTTCCCATTGTTTCCCAAATTTTTGGGCCACAAAATCCGGAGGTTGGTGTTAAAAAACAACAATTTTTTACCTTGGAGTGAATGGTATGTGAAATGTAAAATTAAATTGAAAAAATAAGGAAACCATATACATTGAAACATGGAACATGTACCATGTTCTGAGAATGGACATCCGCTGCATACCTGGAAATGAGAATGATACATGGAGTGGTGTGTAGAATCAAAAATGGTTTGTAGTAACGATTCATAGTCAAGGCATGTGTAACGCGAAATGTGGAAGCTTCATGGGATTTTTAGGGTTCATGATACGAAATTCATACAAGGTGGATGGTAACAAAACATGGATAAATTTCAGTATATGGTGAATATTGTCCCACATTAAAAACATGGGTAAATCATATTAGAGAAATTTTAGAGGATGTGCCTATTTAGGGATCAGTAATACTCTTTGTTAAAAAAGAATAATGGAGATTAAAAATTTGGGAAGTAATATGGTGAAGTCCAAATTATTTCATGGAGGAGAAGATGGTATGAAGAGAGAACCATCCGTGTAAGGAAAAATAGTCTGTAGAAGAGAGTAGAGTAAAAAGTGGAAGCCCTTGTAGTATGCGGCGGAATAAGGAAGTGCGCAGAGCATGAATGTATGTGGAGGAGTGGAGAAGTATGTGGAATAAGGAATTATACAGAGAAAGGAAGTTCACAGGGAGGATGGATGGTACATAGAAACAATATTGGTACATGGAGGAGGTTATCTATGAACCATACACACTACTCAGTATGCAATGGAGGTGAAGTGGTATGTAGAACATATAAGGATGCTTGAAAAGTGACAAAATCAATTTGTAAAATTAATTACCATAACCTATTAGTGTGCTAGAAAGTAAATTTCATATGTGGATGATGAAAGGACTTCAAACAAGAATACATTACAGTTGAGGATGCATGATTTAATGACAAACCATTGACTTGACCTATATGTCGATAAACCGAGTGAAGAATCTTCCAATTCAATGAGAAAGGGGGAGTCAGTAGATGTTATCTGAGGGATGGAGTGTGTTATCCCCAAAACCATGTAAATGTAGTGCGCCTAGCACATAGTGACTATGTTAAACTATTATAACTGACATCGTGTGATGTTTAGTGGTTTTTGGTATGACCTACATACTCTCAGTTTATGCTCCTTCATAATAACCTTTAGTGGTGAAGTAAATGCAATTTCCAAGTGATTACTTTTTATGTGATTGGTTGTTTTCTATACTTCTTCAGAAAAGTTTAACAGGTTCCTACAAACATAGGAAAAATGACCCATTAATTTAAAAGATAAATTTGAGACCTTAATTCACCCCTCCCCTCTCATGGTGTTCTTAGTTCCTTCACTAACTATTTTATGTACATCACAAATGATATTATCACTAATATGATTCATAAGGATCAATAAATTTATTATGATTATAGAATTATTTTTCATAGACAATAGGTTGAATGTAACATTGATGTAAAATATAACACATTACTTTATTAAAATAAGTCTCCAATGTAGATTGAAAAATTATTTTAGAAATAAAATCTGAATATTTGGTTTAATTTTGTTTTAAAACAAAAGTATTAGTTTCATCAAATTTGAGATGCACTATTTCCCCAATAGTACTTTAATTTTTATTTAAAACTCATTATTCCTCACTATTTGAAGAATAATATAAAACAATTTCTTCATTATATTTTAAATAAAATTTATAAAATTTATCTATAGTATTCAAGTTGACTACATTACATCCAAAAACATTGAAGTAATAATGTTTTGGATTTCATCATATCCACAACTCATAAAGAGTTTTATTAATAAAATATAGAGGTAAAAAGCAATTTATAGTATAGTAGGTCGTAATAACTATTTAATCCCCAAAATATTTGGAAATTGAGTATTCACTCAGTACGGTGTTAGTAATCTATTAAATAATGATAATTTTCCTTCCAACTACATCAATTTAATGAGGTTTTTTTGGGAGATGTGATTTTCTGTATTATAAATTTTTACTACAATATGTTTCAAATTCAAACATTACAAATTCTCCACCACTATCACTATGAGTAGTTACCAAAGGTATATTTTTCTTATTTTTAACATGGGCGAGACAATTTTTAAAATAGAAAAAATATTCTGATAATTTTCATAGAAAATAGACTCTTATATATCATGTTTAGTCATCATCCATGAAATATATATATATATATATATATATATAGTATTTTTAAAAAATTCTTCTAGTTTTTTGTAGGACCAAATAAATTCATGTGCACTAACTATAAATCATTATATATTGATCCGTCTCTGAGGGATTATAAAAATTGAATTAATTTTTATTCTATATTTACAAGGACTTGATACACGAGAAGAATTAATATTATGATCTAGTAGATATATAACTAGTATTTTCTTATAGATTTTGGACATAGTTATAACATTATATTTCCCAAACATTCTATTCCACTACCACGAATAATATTCCAATAAAATAAATAAAATTTAGATCTTGTATTATAAGGTCTTCTATGTTAAAAGTGTATATATTCTCATTCCTGTTGGTAGAACGAATAAATTTATCTCATAAACTATGAACAACACAATTCTCAGTCCTTGAATTCACATGATAACACTCATAAAATAATTGAATTATTCTTATAAGTTTCTTCTTAAGACCTATAATATATAAAACATTTGAAATTAAACCTTTACAAAGAAGAAAAATATTACTTATAATAATTATTTATCCTTGAGAATTATTATTGGATGTTACTTTAACAACTTTCATCTTGATTATATATTGAAATAAATTCTTATTTTTGGTCATGTGCTAATCGAATCCATTATAAATGTAAACAATGTTGTTACTATAAGTACCTTTATAGTTTTTCATAAATTAATAAAATTAGGATTTGGTACTCAAACTTTCTTTGGCACAATATTGTTTGATAGAAGATTTTTTGGAATCCATATATCTACAACCTTTCTGGGTTGCAGAGTTTCTAGTTCCTTGGAAAAATATTATTTTTGTAAACCAGGTTATAATACTCTATTTAAATAGAACATGTTTTTCTAATAAAGACCACTTTGAAACATCATACAGAAGGTGAAACTTTTATGAAAAAAAATTATTTTGAAAATGTGTTTTTGAATTAGTAAAAACTATTACATAAACTATCATATGTGGTCTAATTTTTATGCACATGCTATAAAAATTTTCTTTTCTAGAAGTAAAATTTATAGTAATTTCTTTAGTCTCAAAATTCCCAAATTTATTTTGACAACTAAAGTTTTATTTTCATTGGATGTAGTCGATTTTAAAAAAATATTTTTAACGATTTTATTTTTCAAGATTATATTTTTCTAATTAATTTGAAATATTGTAATTTTAAGTGGTATGTTTTCAGTTCTCAGATTGACATTACAAAATTCTTCCTTAGAATCTTTGAGGTTTCGTGAATCTTTAATTTTTTGTTTTTCTCAAATTTTCAAGGAATGAAAAAAATTATTCAAATATAGGTAAATTACCATCCTATTAATATTTAGTAAATTATTCTTCATATTTAGAAATTGAATCATAGTTAAAATAATGATATTTTTAAATTAATGTAGGGTTCAATTGAGGTTTCAACATATAACTTATCCATGAAGCAATTATTATTCATTATAATTTTATTAGGAAATCCAAATTTTTTTTGATCTACACTATTAATGTCAGAAGAATTATTAAAATAAATATATCTTCCACTTTCACACCATGTGTCAAAATAATTTATAATTTTCATTCCTATATACTTTCAAAACATCTTTGAATTATGTCTTTCAAATCTTTTCATTTTCAAATTAGAACAATATGGGAAAATGTGACAAAGATTCTTTCATTTATAATATTCCATTTCAGAAGAATATTTATTCTCATTTATGCCTTTGAAATTATTCATATAATTTTATATAAAATCATTCTTGTCAAAAAATATTATTCATTCTATGGGATAGTTGAGTTAGTTTATTTTTACTTTTTTTAGAAAAAACCTCTTTTTGTATAAACTATAACTATATTCTATTTAGAATATTTAGAAATATTTCTAAAATTGTTAACATTATTAAAAATATTTGATGTGTAAGAAAAATAAACTCCACTATTTACCTTTTTTTTATTTTTTATCATACATCTTCAATAATACACGAGTGTTTAAATTAGATCATCTAAGATTAAAATTGTTATTTAATTAGTATAATAAAGAGATATTTTTTATTCGCATAGTCTAATAATAATATAAATTATCTTCTCAACTAGAATTTCAAAAATTTGGTCTTTATCACAAAAATATTATATTCTATTCACAATCATCATAAATATCTAATATATTTCACCTACTGAATCTCTAGATAGTAACTAAAAATATTCATAATCATCTATGAGCATATCCCTTCTAGTTTCAATAAATTTATTTGTCCCAAAATGTGAAGAATAAAACATTTCCCAAATATTACTTATAACATAAAAAGAGAAAATGTAACTTTATATATTTCGAGAAATTGAACATAATAAAGTGTTTATAATTCTATAATAAGGTTGACATTATAAATTTTCTGGATTCATAAAAGTATATTTTTTTAAAAATTTGATAGTTAATTGTAAGAATAAAAAAAATATCAACTCCTATATTGGTCGAAAAATTAATCATTCTATCCAAGGAATATTCATAGACAACAACATAAAAAATTATGGGGATGCAAGGATTATGATTCTCAAAAGACCTAACATTCACACCATCCATATATATATATATAAATATACTATTTATAAAAAAAATTTATCTTAAAAAATGATATTAACAAAATTTTTAAGATTAAAAAATTTCATGATATAAAAAATATCAAAACATTTAATTTAAAATATTAAAACCTCATCTGATACAAAATTTATGATTGTAAGAGTTTACAGAATACTATAAGATAGAGAGGGTGGGGGTGATTATTATTTAAAAACTAAAACTAAAAAAACACCAATCCTTTTTATTATCAAATATTAGATTGAAAATTCATTGTATTTTCAATGTTTTTATATTGGAAAAAAATTCATGTGATTATCAGAGACATGAAATATTTATAATAAGTGAAAATTTTCTATACAATTGTACAGTGTAAATATAAACTTGTTAAAAAAATTAATATTAGTCATTATAATATGAGTGAAAAAATTATATATGTTCTATAACAATGATCCACAATGTATCCTTTAGTGTTAAGGACTTATTTTACCTATACATTTGGAATCCATAATTTTAACCCAACTATAAAGGTCTGTATTTCATAAATAATAAAACCCTTTACACTTTTATTGAAACAACTTTGTCTTTATTCCCCCAGAAGGCCTCGATTAAGATGATTTGACACAACTTTGTATTCCTTTCCCAATAACCCCTTTATCATTCCCAATTATGCATATCTCTATCATCTTATTCCCAAAATACCTCAATTAAACCCTATTATACACAATGATTAAAAATGAGAATTTTTTGTGGTATTTACAATCCTCACATATATACCTTAAAGTAGAACACTATCCAAATATTACAAAGTAAAAACTAGTTACAAGATATTATAAACCAAAAACATAAATTAGATATGGCTTGAGTTGAAGAAATCCTTCACTTCCTCCTCCTCAAATTCACCTATATTTATAAGAAAATCACCAATGGTCCTATTATATTATTCTTAGAGTTGGTTGAAATGGATTCAAATGAACTTTTCATTCCAATGGAATGTATTATACAGATTTTATTCTATGGGCATTTTTCTATTATCATCACACTACTATTAAATATTCGGTCTAGTAGAGTAAACATAGTTCATATAATTGGATAAGAATTATTCATATGGAAGATGAAAAATCATCATCTGATAGTTTTTAAAAAGATTAATTCTGAGAGTATGTCTATCACTATCTGGTAAATGTTTTTCCCAATAACAATGTGGAGCTTCATCCAGCGACACATAGTAATAATTTGTTAAATAGAAATTAAAAAAAAATTCATTTGATGAAAAATGAAATATTCAATCCAATGTAAAAAGTACATTTCATGTGATTATAATGTTATTGTCCATACATTTATAATGTTCCCCAAAAAATAGTTTTTCTAGTGATATTTTTACAAAGTTACATTTAATGAAAAGTATTTTAATCATTTGTTAAAAAGTATGTTTCTTATAAAAACATTATAAAATCATTTGAAGTGTAAATTTATTAAAAATAATAATTTTAATAAATTGTTTTGTGATTTTCAAAAAAATGTTTGGAAGTGATTAAAGTATAACTTTCAACTCAACACCACCATTATTATAGAAACGATCAATTAATTCATTGGTTGATGGAACCAAAATCCATAAATCGGGAAACAAATTTCCATATATACAATTTATCATATGCGGAAAATGTTTAATCTAGTAGAAACACAAAGTATAAGGTTCTTGGATCACATACCTTAATTATTAATTATTAATGCACCAGGATCTTCTGGTTTCAAGCAAAGATAGAGAGGAAATTACCAGCGATGGGACGCGAAGTCTCTAGTCTTGAGATGGATTACTATAAGTAAAAAAATGAGTAAAAATGAGCTATTAATGTGTGTGAAACAGAATTTTCATATCATTAAATAATGCGCACATTGTTTGGTAACATGGATTTACAAACAATGCACAAACCATGTGGGGTTTTCTTCCTCTCTTGGACACATGCATGGCTTAGTTCCACAATTCCATTAATAGTGCACTAGACATTATTTTGTCCACTATATCACGTCATATAGTTTTTCAAGCATGGTTGCTGTATTTGAAAAAACACGAGCCTTATCAATTATCCCCACCATGTGCATCTTCACCTAATTGGACTGTTTCATATAAAATCATTATAGTTCAGGAAAACCAATCTTTAACTAGAAATCATTAAGAATAGACTATAGAACTATCAAAAACCAACCAAAACCCTTGAATCTTATACCAAAATTTCATTTATAAACAAATATGAATAAATATGAAATTAAATCATAACAAAACTGAAATATCAAAGGTAATTATCATTTCCCCAGATAAATACATCTCCTCCTTGAGAATATTATCTGGAAAAATTTCCTGAATAACTCTACACATTAATACTGAATATCAGACTCCCAAAACCAGGATTACTTCTGGATCCATCCATGCAATCATAGGATCATGACATGTGGCACATTATTCCCCCATAATACCTTCTCACTCTAGTCCAAAATCCTCCTTGGACGTTCCATGTATAATGGATTATGGTCAAGCTGAATATCCTCATAGTGTATCACCTATGCAGGGTCAGAAATGTACCTCCAGATATGAGACACATGAAATACATCATGCAAAACAAATTAACAATGAGGAAGCTCCAAATAGAAATCTGTAGTCTTGATACACTCTCAAATCTCAAACACTACATCAAAACATAGAGATAACATTCCATGATTATGAAAACGACTATGCCATAACATATAAGTGACCAATAAGAAAAATCCATCCCAAATAGTGAATTCAAAAGTTCACCTCCCCGATTTAACATATTATTTTTTCCTTATCTCGAAGTGGCGGTCAACCGATTCTCAATAAACCACACTATCTAAGAGGTCAATTGTACCCTGATTGGCTCCACAATAACTATACACCATAACTCTTACCGACATTGTATTGAATGACACAACTAACCATATAGAGCCTCAAATTCTTCCATATAAAAATAAGACCATAATATGATATTTTATGTGAATTTAACCAAGGATATATTCTTATACCCTAATCCTATAAATTCAAGTATATGTGCCTAAAAATACCCTCAATAATACAAATCATACAATCTGATTAAAAATTTTTCTTCAGATGATATAATTTACGCAGTTTCATATGATTAGATATAACAATAAGAACATTTATAATTTAAATTACCTTTTTTCTATGAGTAAATTTCATATCATGCAAGGAATTTATAGAAAAAGTCAACTACATTAGTTATTTATATTATTATAGGTTATATCCTATTTGATTTAAATGAATGTTAAAAATTATAATCATTGAAAATATATCCATTATACAATTACTATTATGATTATTATATATTAATGTTTATGATAAATCCATTTGACATAGATGAAAGAAGTGGTGGCCTCAACTAGTAGGATCACACCCTTTGAAGACCATTTTTCAGATCTTCTGAAGGAGATGACATCAATAGGATTTTATGTTAACCAAGTCTAAGGTGAAATTAAAAAATTAAATCATTAATGAATATATTTATTTTATTATGTTAATATTATTGAGATCATGAACCTAACCATGTTTTCTGAAACACCCCATAAAAGTGACCCCATCAAACACATTACCCATAGGGAATACAATGATGTAATATAGGATTATGTATCTATACCTTAGAAATATAAATTTTTATATTTTTATTTTTAGTAAAATAATTATTATATTTATCCATTTTAATAATAATTTATAAATTATTAGATAATGAGTTTGAAAATATTGGATTTGGATATAATGAAACTAAAATTATATTTTTGGGAAATACACAGTTTTAATCAAAACAATACTTTTGAGTAATTCCGGAATTTTTTAAATAAATTTTATTTTAATAAAATATTATTATTAAAATAGTTATATGTAAATATTAATGATTATATAATTTTATGAAGTCAATTGTAACTTTTATGAGGGTGATGAAACTATTTCCATTATAATAACTGATATTTTTTAATAAATAGGGATTTTTAATTTAAAAATTTAAATTTTCATATTTATAGAATTATTTTTTATAAAATAAATATTTTTTGTAATAATAATTTCAAAATTTTCCAAAGTTGAATTTTTCCTCATTTTATGAGATAATTAATTTTTTTGGGGAAAAATTAAAAACGTTATAAATATATGGAACATATTATTACACTATAAATTCTAAAAATGGATTTAATAAGTACTATAAAGAATATCAAGGACCTAAATTATGATTATAATTTCCAATAATGTGTTTTTGGAGTTATTGTTTTAATTTTAAATTCCCTTATTAATTCATCCAAAAACTTATATTATATTTTATGGTTTGAAAATTTATTTCTTATAAACCTGGATCACTTCTACATCCCCAAGAGTATTGTTTTAATGATGTTTGTTCTTAGTCATATAAAATATTGAAAAAATATATTCTTTAGTAGAAATAATGGGAAAAAACCATAGGAATATTTTTTTCTTTTGATTATCTTATCATATTGATTCAAAAAACTATGTTTAGAAATTAATAAATAATTTTCCACTCTTTCTCCATAATAACCCAACCAACATACCATTTATATCCACTCAAAAGATTTTTAGATTTTCGTTAATTTTAAATTCTCTCTATAGAACCCTCTCAATGTGTTAAGAATCTCTTAGGAATCCTGTAGCAAGCTTTAAGAAGTTCCCTCTAAAGGCAAGGGATCCCCACCTTCTCCACTTTATTCCAATCCCTTATTTATATCATGCATTTTGATTGATAATTTTTCATGTTGGTATATTTTTTTATACATCCCAATTACAATATTTATGATTTAAATGTGATAATATACCCCTTTTTCTCTCATTAAACCCTTCTATGAATCTTTATGTACCCCCGTTATGCTATTGTAATTATCCTGTAAATTTTCATGCCAAAAATTTATATAGTGAACACCCATCCCTATTTAAATTCAAGGATTCATGTAGTTATACCTATAATTCATTTATTTGTGGAATTAATGTGTGTAAGACACACTCCTCAATCTTGGTATTAAAATTTATGAAATATATTCTTATGTTGTATGATCTACATTGTACAGTTATGGATGTATATAATATGAATGTGATGGGTGATTATAGAATTATATAGCCTTCCAATACTTTGGGGAACGTTTTTTTTCTAATGATATAACATTTATAGTTCTTGTAAGGTTATCTTAAGTCCATTGTGTTTGATGTCTCTACAACTATCCTTGACTTATGGTAATGATTTTATGTTTTATGTTGTTTCCACATTCCCATATTTCCTTTATGTTATCTTCCTATATCATGCTTCCATGTTCAGGATTATGATTACCAACCAACTTATGTTTCCTTGATATGACTATTGAATTACATGTAAAAATTAACGATATACCATTCTCTAATGATTACCTAACTAGGCTCTGTATCTCCCCCTTACCTATGTATGTCCCCAGGTTATCCCATGTAATTGTTGAAGTGAAATAGAATTTTACGGGAATGTTTTTTTTGGATTTTTTAGATAATGTTGTTGCTTCCATGTGCCAAGTTATTATGTAATATACCAAATTTACCAAATAAACTAGGGCTCATAATATATTGGTACTTTATTATGTGTACCTTTATTTAATAAATAATGAATTAAGGTGTTTTAAAATATAGAGATTCAATTTACAAAAATCCTTTTGTAATCCCTACCAAAAGCGCAATGTAAAATAAATGTATTATTTAGATAAAATTCTATAGGGAACTCCAAGAATGTATATAATCTCCCATATATATCATTTTCCCAGCTAATCTATAGAATAAGTATCACCAAATCGCATCTTAGTCATAGGCCAGGCCTTAAGGATTTCATATCTTGTTTATGCCTTGGTTCAGGACCCAAGGCTATCTTAACCTCAATACCACTATCATGGGTCTAGACTCAATGCCATCATTACCCTACCTTATTTTTATTTTCATCAGCCTCATCATCTCATGTTATGCACACCTCCTCTAAGGGATAACCAGATCATGATGGTCCACCTATTCTGAGTACCATGGAAATACCTCTAATAGAAAGTTATTTACACATAATAGTGTAATGAAAATAAATTTTGAGCATAACATGTAATAATTAGAATATTTATAAATATATAAGGTTATGTGATCAAGATCAAACATTGTTTATCAATCTACATAAGCATACTCAATGAATCAAATATCATATATTGGTCTCATGAGATACACCCACATGTGATCATTAAAATGAATGACAAAAATTGATATGTCCAAAGAAGTATAAAATAAAGGGAACAAGAATATAAAATGAAAAAAATGGTAAAGGACTTCATACCATTATCTTTTGTCTGATGATTGTTAAATCCTGTTGATAAATGATACCCAAGTCACACCTAATGTCTAACCATATTGAGACCATACACCAAGAACTCCTAGAAATGATCCCAAATAAAAAACATTATTATTATAGAACAATATTAAATAATATTATAAGGAAAGGGGAATGATATATAATAAAATAAAACTATTAATCTTTCAAAAATTAATGAACTAATATTAATCATAAGATATAACGTTGACACACTAGATCCACCACTGTTCAAGAAAAAATACAAGAATTAATCATTAGATCGGATTGAGATCCATATATTTGGAAATTATATTCCATATATATTAGTTTTTTCAAGGTAAAAAGTGTAGATAAAAAATAATAATTAGGAATAGAGTTTTCTGAATAACATACCTTAATTCCCAATCATTAATGCACTTGGATCTTCATGAATTGAGATTCTATTGAGAGGAAATCATATGGGAAGAGCTATAGAGTTTATCGAATAACTATGGATTCATATAGGAAGAATAATGGTTGAAATAGAAATTATTGGCTATTAAATAAGATTTTTGGATCTCTAAAAAAAGAACACATGATTTTGTCAAACAAATTTCCAAACCATGCAGCAATCATGTAAGGATTTTTTCCTCTCTTTGGTACTTGCATGATTTGGTCACACGGTTTCTCAAACCATGCACCAACAATGATTTTGGCCAGTATAGTGTGTCAAATGGTTTTTTAGGTGAGGAAAAATGGTCTAATGAACAATGTTCCATAACTATTCCCCTCCTAATGTGCCACTTCCACTATTTTTGATGTTTCTTAGAGGATTATCATGGATTGTAAAACCCATTCTCCAAACATGTTCTTCTAAAAAGGACTCTAAAACTATTTGAAAAAACCAGAAACCCTTGAAACTCAGCCCAAACAAAACATAATTCAAAAAAATAAGAATAAAGTATGAAATTAACTTCTAATGCAACTAAAAACCTATGACTGTTATATTTATCATATCCATGTTAAAGAACAAGAGTGTAGTAAATAAAGAAGATAAAAATGACTCAACCTAGAGATTAATATGCAATGAATTTCAGTGACCTATGTTGTAATGTAAGTGAAAAAAATTAATATAAAAAATTAATAATATAAATATGTTTATAAATTTTTTGAAGGAGTTTTCTTAAATAAGATAACTTTTGTACAATAAGAGAGAGTTCCCCTAGATTAGTATTTCTATGTTTTGAAACTTTTTATACCGTGAAATTGTGTATAGTATATTATTCTACATTGGCACAACATTATGTGAATGATTATTATATTATCCATTATTAGTTAACCAAGTAAAATCTATGTGTTATATGTTCTTTAAATTCTACACCAATTTTATTATTCAATGAGATTAGTTTTCATATGAATTATATGTTGAATTTGTTCTTGTGAACATGGAAAAACTATCTGTAAGGATAAATGGACCAGTGGGAAAAAAGTTTTAATATGTGATCACCCTAATTCACCCACCCTCTCAGATTTCCTTAGGTAAACCTGATCCTAATAGATATGAATTTCACAATAAGGTATGTCTTTTTATTCCTTGTATTCTGAGTATAAAATTGTCTTATCTTGATCTAAAATATCCACGAATGTTCCCCACTTCCATAAAATTATAAAAATATTTATCAATACACTGTATAATATAGCCACATAATTATTGAAATTTTAGATTACATATATCCTATAATTTAGTATTTGGATTCACTGTTGTAAACATCCATTAATAAAGGTTATTTACATATAAAATTCCATCCACTTTCTCTTCCACATATGATAATTCAAACCCTTCATAAAAATAATTATGCTATAATTTTTTTCTATAATTCAAAAAGAAACTGTTTTAAACATGAATACATCACTATGACACCATTTTTGTGGGACATATAATCCTAATAATTCTAAACACTAGAAGTTTTTGGATAAAATATGATGAAAATTGAAGCAACAAATATTATCAAAAAAATACTATTTTTTTGTAAATTTTAACATGGAATAAGGTTCGGATAAAGAGGATTGAAAAAACCATGGGGAAACTATGAAAAATATACTAATAATTAAAAAATTTATAAAATTCATATTTATTCAATAACATGATTAGAAAAAGAACATATAAATTTGACATCCACACCTCAATACACCATTGATATGTCTCTAAAAGTTAACCAATTTCAAATAATCAAAACTAAAAGATCTAGATATGAACTCTTATCATCACGACACCACTCAAGGACTATTAATACTTGTGAAAACCATATTCACCACACTACAATGGAAAATAATATCTATATGGTTTCACACTTTATTTTCCCGTCGTCTTAAATACCCTATTATCCTTATGGCCCACTAAATGACTCTTTTATCTCATTGGTTCACTCTAATGTCAGTAATATCTATTCATGTTCATACCAAACTCAATAAATATTCTACCAAATACTCTATGTATGTTTAACTAAAATCATGGACTTTTCTCAAAGGATTAATTTCGTTCGATCCCGAGTACATTCTTATTAATCAATAAAAACAATATATAATAATTATATATTTTATTCCAAAAAGATAATACATGAATTTCTCCATTTAAATATATATATATATATTATATTATAAAATTATATTTCCAAAATTAAAATACCCATTGGTTGAACCTTATCATGATCTCATACACCAATAATGGATAGAACTTCCATTTATTAATGGATACTTTCTATCTCTTCACCTTAGTCAAGAACCACAAATATTTAAATAAGATATTAATGAAAAATACTCTTACTTATGTAAATAAATAATTTTGAGATTATGGGTACTAAATAAAAAGTTAAATTCTTTTATTTAATAAAATTTGACTGAAATTGATATCATTGGTCGAGAACATGGTTGTATCATTTTAGCATGATGGTGGGAACTTATAAAATTATACCTTGTACAAGATTCTTACACCACATTATCTGAAATTTATCTTATTTGTATTTGGAATGTGGGAATTTAATTTTGGAATATATGGAATGAATCTTTTTGGATTTATAATTTTTCTCTTAATGTAGAATGCAGGTGTCATATTGAAATAATATCCTAACACCTTACTATTTTGGATCCAATTATATCCCCAAAATCCTGTATTCACTTAAAAACCTCACATATCATTATCATATGTGCATATACTATTATTCATGGGATATATTAAATTTCATTAAAATAGTTATAAAAAAATCCAACACACATTATACAACCATTGGTGGTTGTAACAATGCCCCATTTATATTTTTTATCAACATTAACGTTAATTCATCTTCCATCGATATGGAATTATTATTATAAAATTTTTCATTATTTGAAACATAATTCAAATGTTATTATCTACATCATGGGTCTAAGATTTTAATTTTTCAATTCAACCTGAAAAATAATTCAAAATTTACATTAACAATGAGATTCTTTAGCATCAACTCCATACCCAAGTGATTTATTCTTGACGTCGAAAGCAAGAGTAAAAATTATTATATAAAAAATTTATGAACATTCATACCTTTAGAGTATACCCCACACTTTATATCATATTCCTCATCTTATATAAACTCTCCCATTGAGTTTTTATATAAGTAGTCACTAGATATACTAAAAATTTGATGATATCACTTATAATTACACTTGTGGATTATACAAGTTTTTCTTATTTAATATTTATATTAAACGTGATAAACTCTTAAAAATTATTCACCCCTTTAATATGATGATACATTTACCTAGAATTAAACTCTAGTTATATCAGGCCATCCCATATCAATTTTACAATGGTTAATGTCTCCCCCTTAATCCTAGAACCACTAATAACCAAATAAAGAAATATAGAAAAATGAAGAGAGGTTCCTTCTTCAATTTCATCATGTAGAGAAATATGTTTTTACTATTTTATCCAACCTTTTTATTTTATCATTTACTTTGGGTTTTTATATTTTTCATAACCTATATTGACTTTGTTCTTCTTATGAATACTTTTAATGAAAAAATCTATTTTATCTCTTATCTTTGATTTCATTTTTCTTTTATATACCATGATATTTTATTCATCCTACTCATCCTTATTCTTATTTTAAGAAATGAACTAATTATTTTTCCTATATCCTCCAAATTACATCACATTGAAATATATTTTTTAAAATATTTTCTTCTCTTTTTTTACATTCTTACTATAAAAAATATATTTTATTCCATTCTTCCATGATTTCTTGTTTAATATTTTGAATAATGTATTGCAATGGATGTTATAGGATTTATATTTTACTATTGTCAATATCATAATCTCCGTCATCTAAAAAATAAAATCATTTTCTTCACTTAAATTTTTTTTATTTGATTGTATGTTTATTTCATTTATTCAGGAAATATGAATTCATACAAACATTTTATTTAATTTTTTTCCATTATAATCATAGTTATGAATAAGATTATTAATATATGAACCATATCTTGTTTTTTTATTCATAAAAAAATATAAAGGTGATCATTAAAATTTATTATATGCCCATAAATGATATAATAAAATTATACACATTTATAACCTTAATTATGAGTTAATCTACTATATTCAATATTAAAATTATTTATTCTTTTTAATTCTATTTAGTTATCTTTTATTTCATAATGTTTTCTTTGAATTAATTTCAATCATCATGGTCAACTTCCTATTATTTTCACTCATGGAATTTTAAGGGTGATATATACCATCATCCAAAATAAGGGATAATTTTCACACGTCCAAGCCCTCCATGTCATAAAAAATTATGAAATTATTTTTAATGATTCAATATATTTATCATTTATTCAAATTTATCTTACAAATGGTTGAAAAAAATATAATTTCAATTATCTTCTAAAATATATAAACTAATATTTTGTTATCAATAATTACTCGATTTAATCAAATTATTTTGTAATATTAATTAATTAATTAGTTTTAACAATATTTAATGATATAATTTCTTCAATTAATTTGGATATTTATCTAATAAATATTTTGTATTAACATTTTTTAGTAATAATAACATCGAGATTATATAAATTTGATGAGTAATCCTCATTATTTAGAATATAATTCTCATTTTTAGTTCTGATCCCTGATATAGATTTAACGAATATATATTTATGTGGAATTAACTTTTCTATTTTAATTTCTAATAAAAAATTACAATTCACATAATTTATTTTTTATTACCATCTATCAAACTAATTTTTTTACATTTTGAATAATCTGATGCAAATAATGATCATGTTTAGACCAAGGGTTGTGTGTTCGATATTTTTTTCAATTTATGTTTTATTTGTGTTCAATATAAATAGAATATGAAGGATTGGTTAGGTATTTTAATTTTTATCAATATTGGAAAGAAAATATTTTATTAACTATAATAATATTTTTTATGCATTGAAAATAAGTGAAGAAATGGAGTAGGATGAATATAACTATATACTCAATGATGAAATAATATCCATGAAGTAAATAAGAGAATACATGGACCCTACATTGTAATAAATGAAGTTCTTGGTAAGACACATTCCATTAGGAGGTAACATAGATATTTGGAATTAACATATTGATGATTTCATTGATCAAATTCATCATAGTGATTAAGGACTTTTTAACAATCGAAATGAAATGTCATATTTATGGACTAACATGGAAAGGATAAGGATGATATTTAAAATTTAAGATTACATGAAAAGTATATATCCATAATTGGGCTTTAATACTTTATTAAAATTATAGGAGATTCTATTTCTATCCTATTTAGAAATTGTATAAAGTATAATATATTCAAAAAAATGTTTAGATAAGGATATAATAATATTTGGGGAAGATGAAAATGCAATGTTATGGTAAAATTTCATTTACTAGTGATTTCTTTGAAATAGAAGAGTTAAAAGAAACGATAGAGTTGATGGAAACCATGATAAATAGAGAATCCATAATTTTGTACCATAATATTTTTTAGAATCTAAAATGATGGTGGTACAGATTTTTAGAGAAGCATGTTGGAATTAAATACCTAGATATAATGGGAAAAACCAAACCACATCATGGTGTCCATCATGTTTGTGAAAAAAATAAGAATACTGACCATGGTATAATTGTATAGTTGGGTGTTTTATATAATGTTAAAAGTGGAGATAATATGATCAAACCTTGATGTAATATTGATGATGGTTTTAATGGATGACTAGAAAATGGTAGCACCGGTGAAACCATATAGTAGTTGTTGTCATATAGAGTGATGTTTGATGGAGCTCCTAATTGAAATGTAAAATTAAGAAATTATGGCCATGGATTAGGGTAGTTTTTTAGTCAATTAAAATTTCATCATGGTTATAGTCATAGTATAATATATTTTATTAGATAAACTAATTAAATATATCAATATTATTAAAAAATAGGGATGTGGTAAATGGTAAACCACATCATGAAGTACGTAAAATATGGTTTTAAAAAGAAAACAAATATATGAGTTTTTAGGAGAATGAAGATATAAAAGTTGTTGTGTTTGGAGTAAATCCATCCAATACTAAACCATGTAATTGTTTATAAAAAAACAAAATAATTTAATATCTAGATAAATTTTTAAGTTTATAAGGATATATTTTGTGATTTAGAATGTTGAATTGATTTAATTGAATGATTTTTTGAAAGCTTAAATGGGTGTGATAGTTTGAATGAATATGATAGACCGTGATACCATTAATTGATCCATGTTATTGATTTTATTTCTTGGAGATTGAGGAAAACTATATTTATTTTGTTTTGGAAGAACTATAGAAGAGTATGTAAATAGTCAGGGGACCAGAAAATAGGTGTGTACTTATCAGATAAGGATTTTGGGAGAGAAGTTTCATCACTCATAGTGGTATATTAATATATCCTAATTATTTATTGAGAAGAAGATAGTGAATACAGATGTTAGTCACCTTAAATAATGAATTGATTTTATTTGATTTTTATTAGCATAAGTTGATTATCATATGAATTTTTACTATAAAATATTTGAATAATCTATATTATATTGAAATTTTTATATCCAAATGATGAATAAAAAGAAAAAAAGTAAAAAAGTTTGCATGACAAGAAAACGTTTATGAGGAAATTTAGCTTTTTTCTTATATAGTACATGAAGAGAACTACACATATAAAAAATGATCTAGAACCTATTTTTAGTATTGAGTGGATAAGGGGGAATAAGAAGTGGTCCTTGAAATTTAGTGAACAAAATATAAACATATTTTACCCATATTATTCTTTAATGTGGATTGAACATTTCCTAAATATTTATATCCAAAAAATACCTCATTATATGTTTATTTTTGACACAACATAACCATGTGTATACTCCTTGTATATATCCTAGAATAGGTGATCCAAGTAAAATACTTTTTTCATTACATGATTTACTTTCTATATCCTCTTTATATATTTTTGTGTGGATACATTGAGAGTGTGAGAGGTTAAAATTTTTTCTTATTAACATAAATAAAATAATTATTGGTGGGTGAGAGTTAAAAAAGAAAATGTTTAATTTGGGTTTTAACACGATTCACCACATTCTTAGGGTTGTTTTGGACTCGCTACATAACCTGGTGGACCCAAAAAGAGTCACTATTATCCAATTATTATTATTTTCCCATTTTATTTATGTTTTATCCATGATTTTTTATTCAAACTCTAATATAAAAAATCCCATAAACTAGAATAACATATAATGGGTTTATAAGGGAACTGTATAAGATGGGGTAGGGAGGTGAATAAATGTTTTATTACTTTAAAATACCCCCTCACTGAAAGTTATCTATTATTTGTGTCATTTTTTTTCAATCAACACATAAGATATTTATTAATAATAATAAATCAATAACACATAGAAAAAATTATTTACATGGTTCAACTAAAATGTGGATCCTAATTCAAGGAACATGGAATACTCATCATTTCCAAGAAAAATTTATTAAACAAACTATATTGTGATGAGTTTTATTTATGGGAACTCCCCAAAAAGGTGAAATAAATTTAGAAATAATTTTATTGACTCTCTACGAAATCATTCGGCCTCTCCCTCGAACCCACTCTGAAATTCAAGAAAGGTATATAATATTTATTAATATGTGAGCCTTCACATTATTTATCTAAAATGTATAAATATTATGAATCAAATGAGTTAGTGTAGAATTTTTTTCCTTATCTTTATTTTATAATATATCTTAATTTTCACCAATGTGCATGTCCACTATCTTTAGCCTCTTTTTTTCCCATTATAGACAATTTTTTTCCATTCGTTTTAATATATTATCTATAATCTCTCTCTATGAGAACATAGACTATTTTATATAACATCCAACACATTTAGAAACTTTTATTTTCACTACAACATCTTTATTTATTGATATTTAATATCTTTATATCCCTTATTTGAGTATCTTGATCTTTATTTCATGGCCATCTTAAAAACCAACCAAACATAAATTTATATAAATTATAAAAAAACATTATTATACCATCAAACACATCAGGAGTTCATGATCATTATAGGAAAGTCAACATACACATAAATCTCCACCACCAATAATGGTGAAATATCTAATTTATGATGTAAGACTTTATCTCTCTTCGCCTTGGTCAGAAACAACAAATAATATCATAATCTATTAATTTAACATTATATATCGTAGATAAATAATTCATTCAGTTGATTTAAAAATAAATAGAATAAAATTTTAATACAATATTTAATCACATTTCACGAAAGGTGATCTTTTTAATTTGGTATAATAGAATGTAATTTTATCATGGTGGTATGTACCCGGGGCTTGGTATCTTTCATGGGTTTCATACACCTCACATTACAAAAATAAAAATCTATAATTTTTTATAGTGGTGTAAAATTTTGGAATGCGTGATATTATAAATTATATAATTATTATTTTTTCTCCTCTTAACATGACATGGAAGTTTCATAATGAAATGGGACCCTTCACCACGTTTTTTTATCCTCTTAAAATTACATGAAGTTTATATAACGACGTGTGACCAAACAAAATGTTTTTTTGGTTCTAAGAACATATATAAAATATATCATAAACATTTAAACATGTCTTCAAATAATTATATGTATATTTAATATTATTCATGATATATATTTACTTTATCGACATTGGATGAAAAAAATACAACAAACAGTCCTTGGATGAAATTCCCATATATCATTATCTCAAGTAAAAACTATATATTTTTGCATAATATTTCTGATTCATAAAAGAATTATTTAATTATTTTTATTTTTTTTAAATAATAAAAACAATTAATCATGTCATTGTTAGAAATTATTTGAAGAGGATATATTACATTGGAATTTATTGATGGTTGAAAAAAAATTAGTATAATATGTTCAAATTATTAAAATGTGTTAGTGGAAATTTCATGCTCCATAAAAAAAATAAAACATGTTCTAGTGTGTTACTATAAAAGGAATTTTTTAGTAAATATTTGTAGTCACAGAGGTTCAATATAATACATCATGTCAAAACAAATCTATGTTGTTTTTTTGAAACAATGTGGTTCCATAGATTACATAACATGCATTGTTATTTTTTAAGGAAATAATTTAAATTAATGTGGGGTAAAATATTTTTTGGAGATACATGATCTTATTGTTACGATGAAGTGTTTATTCATATTGAGTTTTAGTATTTATGATTTTAATGAACATAACATCAATATAAATATCTATAAAATTATAGTAACCATGTCACGGGGATGTTGGAGATGATATAACATAAAGAACAAAATAAAACAATGTTATATTAAATCTAATAATGTGTTTCATAGTGTTTTTCAGAAAACAGTGGACTAATATATTATAAATAACACTCATTGGCAGTTATAAGTATTTAGGATGAGATTCATCATGATTAAATAAATATAGTGATTTTTTTGTGAAAACATAATTTATCGAGAGAGTTTATTAGGTTATAGTACACACCTTTGATTTACGAAATTTTTTTAATGTAAAATAAGATTCCACAGCGAACCTACTAGAAAATATGGTTTGTCAAAACAAAACATGTAATTATATAAAACATAATAGAAAATGTTAATAGGTCATGGAGAGGAATTTATGGTTCAATTTCATTGATATTTTTTAACATAGTTTAATTATAATATGAAATCCGTATGACATGGTTTCGGATGTGGAAGATAACCAAAGATAGTGGAATCTAGTGGAAAATATTGGATATGAAATAAATCAGAGCATGAGTGTCCTTATATTTAAATATGTAACAATAAACATTATATTAAATATCAATATGTAATGGTTAATATATATGGTGAATTTCTAAGATACAAAAATGAAATTATTTATGGATGTGGATGGAGGAAAAAATATAATATTTATCGATAATGTTGACTAAAAACTAGTTCATCATGGTGAAGAATCACATGCCATGATATTAAAAACATCAACATAATTAGATGAATTTTTTTTTATTAAAATATGGAAAAATCAATATGATTTATGGATAAATGTTTTTAATTAAATGGATGAATTTTACTAATATTTAATCATTATGATACATGTTATGATTAAGAAAATCTAAACAACAGGACATATATTTTGAAAATTGATAATAGGTCTCTATTCTTAAAGGTAGATGATATATATGTCTGTGATATTGATAACATTGTATGTTCTTGAGATATATAAATTCTAAAATAGATAGTAGATAATTGATAGTCATTGATCAAATTTTCCAAATTAAGTAGAAAAGAAAGTAACCTACATGATTATGGTTTACATATATTGAAACATGAAGGATAAACATTCTATAATGAAATCAATGATTATATTTTTTTGAAATATGTTTTATAAAACTTTTATATTAAAATTGGATGTTCATCATGAATTATGAAGAGAGAATATATATTTCAAGTATAAGGGTTATAAAATGTGAGTATTTGTTATTTTGATAAATATTATAAAGTGGTAAACGCAATGATTGTTTTGTAAAATGACATAGCATTGATCATATTCTCTTTTTACATACCCATTTTGGGTGAACAAAGGAAAACCCCTCTATAAATTATTATTTATTAATTTCATAAATTAATAGGAAGTGTGAAATAATTCAATTACTTATATGAAAATGATCATTGAAAAGGGATGAGTTTTTATTATGATTTCCTAATTCACCTTTTTCTCTAAGATCATCCCTAGTGGGTTTTATAATTTTGTATAAGAGCTAATAATTATTTTTCAGGGGTTTTTTATCTCTTCACTGGATATGGTAATTATTATAAACCTAAAACATATCTTTTATGAAAATGATTTTCAAATATAGAATAATTTAATGAAACACTACTTTTAATCACTTGGTATTTATATACACAATAATATGATATAAGGGATAATAAAAAATTAGAACGAAAATATCCCACATTGTGTAACAATATAAATATATATATTTATTTCAAAGGACTAAATTCCCTAGGGGAGAATTATTGAACATTTATTATATAAAGGTAATCTTCTGTATGTCCTGAAAGGATATGTGGGAGAATTGTTTGGGGATTTTTGTAGGTAAACCGAAAGTAAAAGTGAAAAAAGTTGAACTTTTATAGAATAAATATCAATACATAAGGATGTTATCAATAAAAAATTCTGGTGTATTCTTCAATTAGGTGTTTTTTGTATAAAACACACAAGGAAATGGAAAAGATCTTCAATATGTGTGCATGGAGAAGATGATCTCATAAATACTACCCCGAAACATAAATCAAATATTTTTGTTACGATTGATTAATGAGATATAAATATGATATCCTTGAATGATATGCAAAAAATTATATTGGTACATGAGATGTGGATGAGCGAGGATAATCTTAAGGTGAAGGAGATATCAAGTGAAATAAATGTTAAGGATATAATGTAACTCACCATATATTATTATAATGACCAAAAAATCATTAATCGGATTATAAACTTTAAATTTCTTTATTTATATTTTTATTTTGGATTATTTTAAGATGAATGAGCTAGGGAGAAGTTAGGTATATGATTAGAGAAATGGAAGAAATGTAAATGATAAGACACCTTGGGTATAGGGGCCATCAGCTACCCAGTAGCCCTTGATCGAGTATCCAATGATCTTTAAATGGTTCTATTTTGAATAACCAGGTACCTAGTCCATTCTAGTGGGATCCCCCCCATTTTCCAGGAAACATTTCCTTAAAGAGGGGTCAATTTATTCTTTTATTCCCTGAATTAAAACAAAAGTAATTGTGGCTTCTAATTACCCCTCTTTTACTTTTTTCCTTTGTCTGTCTCCCTAATCTAACTTTTTTCTCAAATAAGGATCCTTCTATAACCCTTGATTTGGGTGTTATAGATTGGTCATGAAAACATGGCTTTAAAAAAGGAAAGTAATAACTCTCATTTAATCATCATTTTTCTTCATATTATCTTTTTTTAGTGAGTATAGATCCCTATTCCTTCAACCCAATGCTTTGAATATCCATTAAATAACTTGGTTTCCCCTTGAATTACCTACTGTCAGAAATTAGTGTAAGTGGACAGATGGTAAGTATAGGGGTTTGGGTTCCAAAATATATTTCCCAAAATCTTATTGGTTATCACCTTACTCTAAAACCTCTTCAGGCGGTACTATATAAACTTCTGATAGCGTACACCACCCTCTTTGAACCTAATGAAGCTACTACATCTATTTCATGTAGGCGTACCCCTATTCCCTATCAAACATATTTTGGGATGGGTTGACATAAAAATTTAGATGAGTGTGTTTAATTTATATTATTGATTTTTATAATAAATAGTCTCTTAAATTATTTTAATTCATTCATAGAGGTTATCTATGCTTAATTTGAGATAATAAATTTTTATAACCATGAATTTCGTGATTTTTTTGTTTACATTTCATGGTTTTTTTATTTTACATGACCATATATTTTAATTCTAAATATATTAATTTAATTGTTTTATAGGGGTCAATAATCATGTTTCATATTTATTTTAAAAGTGTTAATATCATTCCATTTCATATTGTTTTCTAATGTTTTTATGTGACTTCTCAATTCTATGGAGTGACTTGTAACCATATTATAAGGGTAATATATCAACCCTAAATACCATTAAGTAAAATTTTTTATGGATAATAGAGACCAGATAGGCTCATAATTCCTTGATTATGTATACCACATCCCTTATTCCATGGGATGGGCTAAGGTCAAAACTTTTTATACACCTTCCTCTTTCAAGGGGACAAGCATATTCCTTGACATTTTTGTGCTTTTACAATATGGTATGGGTGACTAGATTTACCTACCTCTAACTTGATAACAATACAAGGTTCCCTTAATGTAATTAATTAAATTTTTTGAACCCTAATAGTTAAGGGAGTTACTCTCTTTAGTTAGAAATTATATGCTCTAAAATATGACAAGAATGTTCGTTTTGTTATTTTCATTACATTATTTTATACTATACATATATTGTTCTCCGCTTGAATATATGTTTTTTAGATCTAATTTGGGGTTTGATGAAGGCTTATTACTTTGTTTCAATATTTTTTCCCTACATGGTCCTATATGGGACATTTAAAGGCTATGTTTTTAATATATAAGTAAGGTAATGTAACCATAGCTATAAGGATAGTACGTTATGGACTCTTCTCATGCGCTTCACTTTTTTAACATCCTCAAAGGGTGTATGGAATTGATGTTAGACTGTTATTTATGATATCCATAAAGGATTATACACTTCATATAAGATCATTTTGGACTATTATTACATATTCAGTTTTTCCATTTTAGGAATACCATAATTTTTGTAACTTTTACTATTTTAGGCCATTTTTGGATGTTTATTTAGGTGTATATTATGTTTTTGTTTGTTTGGGTTCATTAGGTATATATTTAGGGCTCTTTGGACTTAGATATAGTATATATTCATGTTCATATAGATGTTATCAATTTTTTCAATATATTTGGAAGAATATGAACCCATGAATAAACCCAATATGATTTGGGTATGGTTATACATCAACCCCAGCAGTCATGATTATTTTAATTCATGAAGTACTATTTTTTTATTTTTGGTTTCCAAGAGGGAAAAAACATACAGCATTTTTTTTATCTAACACATGAATTTTATGACAACCATTGGTGACTGGGAGGCGTGTCTGAGGTGTTCTTGTGACTTAGTTAGATTCTGTTTGGTTGATCAAGACACATATTTTAAAAAATCATATTAGAGACCACATGTAGGGGTCTTGGTTATGGGACTTAAGAGTATCCAAGAGGATATATTTTGGAGACATATTAAGTAACTCATAAAAATTATTTAACAATTTAATAATGGTTTATGATTGATTTATTAAGGATAGAATTATAATTCCCTTATCCTATTATTTCCATCAAGTCTACATGGGTATACGAGTCTCATTCAGCTTATCTAGCATCAATAGGTATGTGATGATAGGACCGCATTTCATTCTGTATGACTTATTTTACTTTTTCATGGTATAATTATTGATCTACATGTGATTTTTATTATATAAAAAATAAATAATCATAATAAATGTATTTTTGATACATTTATTATTAAGGAGTAGGTTAATATAAATCAATGATTGGAATTGGTTAGAAAATCTTATCTATTACAAGATAACTTGACTTCTAATCCATCACGACCATGATCTCAATATATGTTATATAATTTTAATTTTGTTTGAATCATGTTTACATATCTTTAAATTATGTACAACTACTGAATTATATGATTTGGGTATATTCATAATGCATTATTGGTCGGTTAAATATTAAAATATAATTGTTTTTATGTAATACATGTGTTTAGATAATTAATGAATGGAAGGGAGTGAGGTAATGAGGATTAGGCCTAGAATTTTAAATATTGTTTTGAAAATATTTTTTGACATTAAATAGTAGGAAAGTGATGTTATTCTCTACTTTGTTATAGATTATGTTGATTATATGACCACCACATACCAAGGAGTAAGTATTAGATGAACATGCTCCAACGTCCTGGCTCGAAGTTTACCATCAGGTCCTCAAGGGTATTTTTTAGTTGTTACAGGTTTCTATTATAAGGTTTCTCAAAAATAAATGATGAATTTGGATTTCATTAAGGACTTTTAGTTCCATTATCAATTGGAATTTCTTGGGTAAGCCTATCCGTAGAAATATAAATAATGGGCATTCATATCCAATATATACCCAAGAGCATATAGACCTCTAAGAAGTACTGGTTCAAGTTACCCAAAATCATACTAGAATGTTACACTCATCGGTGATGGGATGTTATACTTAAGGCGATGGGTAAAAGCCTTACCTGGAAGAATCTAAAAGATCCCTCCATTGAGAAATTCTTTATTGATACCCTATAATAGTTTAAATAAATTATGATTTTGAATATCTAATATGGAAGATGATTTTTAAAGTGTATACAAACAATTTAATAGATTTACTCTTCTTTTTTCCATTTTTGATTAGAGATGATAAGTCCATGGAATGGTGGTTTTAGATGGTCTTGAAAGAGTCACTACTGACCCAAATGATCCTCTTCATGTTAATTACTTTATATGAATTAGACCAGAACATTGTTCTTTCTATGACTAGTTCTAATGGAGTTATCGAATAAAGTATCTATTTTCCATGTTAGGCTCCTGATGACTTTTCCTTTTGTGTCAAAGTATGATAGTGTGAAGAGGTGGGTAACGATACTTCTCATAAGGGGATTTAGGAAAGTAGAGTTCCTCTATCACCTAATTCAGGGATATATCCAATGTATTTCTATAAATGTGAGTATACGAGGAATATGAAAATAAATTATACCTTATAGGGTAGATAATAAAAAATTTATGGATATTTAATCCACCTACATAGGATCTTACACTGATGTGTATCAATGAGCATTTGGTAGTGACATCAATAGTCCTAGGAATCCCAAGCTCATTTAACCACTCAGTAGACTAGTGTTAGTTAGCCACAATATGGGATATTAGTTTACAGAGGCCACTAAGTCATACAATGATATTTAGAAACTATATAGTCATCTGTTCAATGATATGCACCCGAAGGTAAACAAGTAGGTTCATGTAGGATCAATATCATAGTACAATATACCATTGAGAATGTGTTCGGGCCTTTTAGAATTAGATATAAGATTATAGTATCCTATAATTTATATTTTGATCCATTTGATAAAGGTTCGTCACACTCCTTTTCTTATGAGTAAATGGGTTTTATTCTAGGTTTTAATGTGATGGTTCCACAAGCATATGAGTTTCAACACAACTATAGGGAAAGTAATAATGATAGAGAGGATGTTTTCATCCTATGATTTTTTGTTAGCTTCATTTGGGAAGCTTTCGGACCATATGGCTTTCAATATATAACCTATTTATTCTAATATAGTAATATAATTTTTAACAATTATAGATTTTGTGATTGAGAAACATGAAAATTATAATATATATTTTTTAGTATAGTCTCAGAGTAGGCATAAAGATGTGAGAACACCAGGGCATCGATATTAATAAATTTAAACTAATATAATGATTAAGCCTTGTATACATGCATATTAATGAATCAATATATTTCAAAAAACAACGTCTCATATGAGAAAACTAGGACTATGTTTTATTCTAAAATATGGGTTTACCCTAGGCATGCAATAATTTTTTTCTACATCAGGACATGCGATGCTGTACATTTACGAGCTGATTAAAAAGGGAAACACGTAAATAAATAAATTAATAATCAATTATAATACCATAGAAATATATATATATTTATAAAATACTTAGGAAACTTATAGGGTGAGCCCTAAAACCATGAGTGTGTTGGGAGAGAGGGAGATAATGGGAGAAATCCTAGATGAACAATTTTGTAAATTCATGGCGTCAATGACGAACACAGTGGAATTGCCAATTACATTGCCTATGAGTGAATTATTCCCCAACAATTTTATCATTATTTATTTAGGGATACATTATTTTTTATTTTCTTCATTCCTTTTTTACTTCCAAATCTTTATTGGTTGTAAATCCTTGATTTCTATAATTTGAGCTTTCTCCTAATAATATATCAAATTTTTTATGTTTTGATTTTAGATTATTTGAACTTACTCATGTGTTATTCTATAATTTTTTTCAAATTATTCACCATGAGTGATATATGGGATTATATTTTCCATAATGATCATTAACCATTTATGATTTATAGATTGAACCCCCATTACAACACATGTTCATCACCATCCATGAATTTCCATCATTTGAAATAAAAATTGTTTTTGTTTGAATAATTATTGAACCGATATATTCCATCGTGTATTTAAATTTGAAAAATGGAGACCTTTATATATGGTACCATCACTAGTGGGTGATGGATCATATATAGTAATGAATACATGGGAATATTATCATGAATATTGTGTATTTGGTAATCAAGCTCGACACGACCCTATGATTTATGGAAATAGATGATAGAATTCATGATCCATTGGATTAATACTGATGAAAAATATTTTTACTGAGTATTTTGGTGATATTTGGGGTGAGTTTGGTATATTCAGTGATTATTTAGGAATGAATTTATTTCCTAGAAAATTCATGTCTACATGGGGTGTAGTTCATATGAAAACACACAGTGTTCCTCAGGTGCCACTAGGGTTTTAAATCTATATAAGTATAAAATGTTTGGCGGCTTATCCCACATTTCATGTGATATAAAATTACTTGATATATGATTATATGAAGTGAATACCAAAAGCATTGGTTGGATATAAATTCTATGTGGTTTAATCCACATTCTATATTCCTCTAGTAGACTTTCTTCACATATATTGTGAGTACAAATCTAATCACTTGTCTAGACCTATATGTTATCTAGTCTATATCCAAAAACCATGTATATGAATCCTTATATCCCATGTGGGAAATATTTTTTGAACAAGTTAATATTGGATGATATATGCTATGTACCCCAGGGGACATGCTAATTACCTCTCATAGAACCACAATTTGGTCATATATTCTTATCCAAACTCCGATTTAATCATTCAATTATTCTATCTTGTGTGTTTTTCTATGTATAACAGGATAGTGGATTTATCTAAAATGTATTAGATATTCCATGATTTTTATTGATTTAGTGGTTCTATTTATTTTTATTAGCCTATTACTAGGTTTGGGTGTGAATATTAGAGTGTTATCATAGATGAAGCCTCCCAACAATATAGTTGAGTCAGGGAGTGGGTCTCACACTATCCTAAGGGGGGATGTGAATTTGTTTTAATCATTCTAGGTGTGTGATTATGTACATATGGATTAGATATGTTTTTTATTATATCTAACTAAATAGCTAGTGATACCCCCACCATAATGTTGACATTACCCTTGTTTAATATATCATTTGGGGTGTAGGATCCTCCACTAGAGTCAGTATTATCCAAATATATTAAGGTTGTAAGATCCTTCATCACAGTTCTGTATAGATTAAATTGGGTTATAGGTTATATATGTTTCAGTATGGATTTTCATGTGGATTTATTTCTATAAATTGTGGTAAATATTGATACCTCTTCCATCATCTCATATTCTACTTTTAGTGGGTTACTCTAACCATTTATCCATGGTTTATGATTATGAGAAAACATATCTATAATTCATATTTATAGTTTAGGGGGGGTCCTACTAGGTACGTATATACTCACCACTATATGTGAACCTTTTCTGCACATGCCTTGTCTTATTTAGATTAAATTTAATTTTTAGAGATCTTGGTGGACCAGGTGTTAACGTAGATTACCAGTACTCAGTGGTAGTGTTATAGTAACATGGAATGGATCTTCTTAGTGTGTATTTGGACCTCTCCACTATAATGTTTTAGCTTGTTTTTCTCTTTTTTGGGCCTATATTCATTCTACTTACCTTTGTATTTATGATTAACTATTCACATGTGGATCTAAGAGGTTGTTTTGTGAATTTAATAAATTTATGAGATGATTTTAGTTATATCTTAAATTATTGTGGATGCATGGAGTTGTGAATTTAGTATATATACATTAGGCTATGGCCTCTCATTTTTGAGTTATGCCTACTCAGTGAAAGTCACTAGGCCTTGACCTATTAGAGGAGGTCATGGGGTGGAAAACAAGGATTACCACCATCTGAGGTAGGACCATGATGGTTTGGGTTATATTAGAGTGGACTCAAAGTGGGATTTCCTAAAAACAGAGTTTCTATTTAGTAATCATGTGTGTATTGGCTTGGTATTTATTGTTATAATGTAAAGGAATATTGAGTATTAATCTTTTTTTAGGAACCCCAATGATGTTATTATAATTTATGTACACATAAAATTGGACTCTGATAAGCTTATTATTGACTAATAACACTAATAAAATAGTTTTTTTGGAAAATAATGGTACATGAATCATTTAAGTACATGTTATTTATTTTCAATGTATATCTTGATTTAGCTCTATATATATTCACTTTGATCATGTTTGGTTTGGTTAAATTACAGGATACCACCTAATATGTAACTAGATGAGATAATGTGGTAGGATCATGATGATGATTTATTAAGTGACTATACATATGTTTTAGAGATTGTTCATGAGGTTTTTTATCCTAGAAGGATGATGGTGGTTCCACTAAACATTGAGTAGTGAGAAGATACACCTGGAAAGATTTAGGAATATATTTCTTTTAATATCGAGAAGATGATTATTCTATAAGTTCAGGATGAGGATTGAAATAATATAAGATGATTTTTTGTGTTTTAGAGGCATAGGATAACCAGGATCCAAGGTTAACCTAAGCTGCATGTGTAATAAGAATTTATGGAGTTTATAGTGTGAGTGTTCCATCTTTTTTTGAATCCATCCAATTAAATTGTAGTGTTAATAGTAATTATAATACATGGAACAATACAAAAAATATGGAGCTTTGTTAAAGAGACTAATGAATAGGTTACTCCCTCATGGTCAAAGTTTGAGATCCTTGTTTAAATGGAGTATTATCTAGAGGCTCTTCGATTTATGAAAATTTAGTAGCCAATGGAGCTATAGTAGGAAGTTATGATCATTATTAAGTGTGCATAAAGGTTCAAAAATCTCATTTGATACTCAATTGATATGATTTGTGATGAGTTATCTTGATAATAGGTGTTTTTTAGGATTTCATAAAGAGATGCTATCAGAAGTAGTCCCTCTTTTCACTCCCATATTTGTTAGGGTGTGGGAGTGGGATTTGGTGATAGTGAGTTTTCTGGTGGAGGAGTGTAAAATAATTATTATTGGTAGTGGGAATCCTATAGAAGAGTCATCAGTTGAGGGTATTAGGTGATAGTATTTAGATTTAAAATATCATGGATGTTCACATTTGAAGACTCAAACATAGATATCGACAACACAAGGATCACTGAGGGATTTGATCATCTGATAGATAGGTGTATCTTTAATCATTAGGGGTGGGGCCATGTTGTATGGGCCTAACTGAATATTCATGTAGTATTAGATGGAAATTTAGTCTACAGAACTCTATTCCATTGGTAGTGAAAAAATCAGGGGAATACTAGTGGTGAGTTGGGTATCCGTCAGGGAGGTAGTTTCAGTGAAGTGGCTATTAATAACCCAAAATGAAGGGATGAGGGTGGATAGTGTTATGATACACACCCTAAAAATCTACCCCTAGATATCATACACGAGGATAAGTGGGATGCGATCCAAGAATGTGGTTAGTTTTATAATGTTTTGGGTTATGACTTAAAGGCGACCAAAACGGTTTCGGGTATGATTTGTGTCTTTTCTACACAAAATTTAATACTTATTGACACAAGCATGGAGAATTAGTTCCTTACGTTGCCCCTTTTTAGGAACATGGTATTATAGTTGAGCCTATAACCAAATCCATATTTATAGATTATCCTACTGGGAGAAATCCCATAATAACCACCTTCCAATTATGTGAGCTCATGCATAGTGGAGATACGTTAACATGTGACCTCATTGTGGCTTATATGAAGTTGTATGGAATAATCCTTGGTATGGTCTATATATATATATATATATATATTTCATTCCAAGATAGATTTTTTTGGTTGAGGGCTTGTTTCTTTCTAGAAAATCGGATTATGTTTTCCTTCATAGATGAGAGATATTTTTAATTGAGGTGAGAAGGGATTATGAGTGGAAATATGCAACAAATCAGTCAATAGTTAGTGAGTTTAACCCTTGGTGAAGTTGGTACTTCATAAGATGTCCTCCATGTAGTGTTGGATGACTACATATATTTCTTGATAATGGATATACTAGTGATGCACCCATATACATAGGTCATTTTAATGTTTCAAACATCACCCTAGGGCCACATTGATATCTTCTACATCTTATTGACTGGATGTTACCATGATTTGGGAGCCAATGAGGTAGTTAAATGAACATCAGAAGAATCTTTTTATCATACTCAGTGTATCTCCTTCAGAAGCATCAATTTTTTAATCAATAAGGGGGATGGGGGTGTGGGGAATTTTGGTGACTATTGCTATTGGAACTAGTTTTCAATCATGAACAAATAAACTATTTTGAGAATCAATGATTTTTTTGACCTGTTAAAGGGATAAAATTGGTTCTAGATGATCGATATCAGTCATGAATATAATCAACTATAGGTTAGATAAGAGTATATCCCAAAAAAGGAAATTATGGTGTCACTATAGAAATTATGAGTTCATTATGATGAACATTTGTTGTAAAAAACACACTAACTATTTATATGGGATTATAAAACAGATCTTTCAACCCTTCTTAGACACATCATGGAATTCTTCATCATTAATATCCTAATTTATTTTGAATCAAAGTCTAATTATGTAGAGAACCTAATAATGGTCCTAGAATTACAAAGGGATAATTAGCATAAAATAAATCTATCAAAGCAATTTTTATAGATAAAATAGGTTCACCTCCCAAGACATGTTATCTTATAGACTAGAGTAGCGGTGTACCTGGTGAAGATTGAGGCTATGTCAGCTTAGGAGACACCCGAGAGTGTGTCCGAGGTGCAATTTTTTATGGGGTTGGGTGTGTAGTACTATAGGTTCATGAATTACATTTCCATGATTTTAGTTCCATTCACTTCCATAAATAATAAGGGGAAGCCATTCACATGTTTTGAGTGGCAACATGGATCCTATGAGGTGTTGGGGATGAGATTTACTAAAACCGCTATTTTGATACTTACATAGGAGGGAGTGTAGTATGCTGTGTTTTGAGATTCCTCAATATCTAATATTGGATGTGTGTGTATGTAGGAGTTAATAATGATTTATTATGAGTATAGGTATATTAAAACCCACGAGAATAATTACATATCCCATGACATGGAGTTATATGTAGTGTTGTTCATCCTAAAATATTGAAGGCACTACCTTCTCGGTGAGTATTCTATAGTCCACTCAGACCACCAGAGTCTCTTTTATATCTTAACATAGAGATATATCAACTTAATTTTTAGGTGATGGATGAAGTCCCTAAAAGATTATGAATTTTTGATACTATGTAATTTTGAAAAGGGAAATATTATAGATGATACATTGGAAGGGATTCCCCAGATTTGTTTTTTTGGTGAGGTGTTAGAGAATTTTTTCTCATTTTATTTTTTTGTGGTGGTTGAGGGAAGTGTAGATTACCTATGGTCGATGGTATTAAACCTCTCAAGTAATTTTTTTATGAGGGAATATCAACACGAGGACACCAATTAGAACGTTTTTTGTATCTATATTTTTTATGGAGATACAATAGATGAATTATTTGAAGGTGGGGAGAATATCATCATCTTTTAAGGATGGATAATAGTTTTACTCGGTCATTGTGAGGATATCATGAAATAGTTCCACAAATATCCCTTGGGGGTGAATCATGGATTGGAAAAAATGTACTAGGATATTCGTTATTTATTTTACTAGATAAGAATAATCTTATGTGTGAAAAAGTTCACTTCTTAATGTCATACCCATTAGTAGGTGAAGGTAGTGAATCTGGTCCTATTGGGGTTTTCCACACCCATTGAGGTTCTTGAATAGAGGTGAGATGGTATATCAATGGATTTTTTATGGGTATTCAACTAGTAGTGATATTTCATGACTGTGTCTGGTTGATTATAAACTGAAAACCAATTTTAATCACTTTCATTCTATCCATTTGAAATTTTTAGAAGAGATATTGGTGTAATTTTATATTTTGGAGTTTTTTTTAGCGGCATAGGGGACCCTTGAGGATTTTCTGTAGTCTAGATTCATGGTTCACATCTCCATTTTTAATGGGACTGTATAAGGACTTTTAGACAAAATTAATGATGAGTAAAATGTATCATCCTCTAATGGATGGCCAATTATATTAGACTTCGTAGGCTCCTTTCTACATGATGGGTTCATATATTTTATATTTTTGGTTGTATTGGGAGGACCATTTTCACATATCGGAGTTCTCTTAATACAATATATTTCACTCCAAATAAGGATGGAACCATTAAGGTCCTCATAAATGAGGCTCTATATGTCACCCCTATATTGAATGGAGTTGGTTTATTAATCAATAATGGGTATAGATCTCATGAAGGTGATGATAGAGAAAGTTCAAGTGATATAGGAGAGGATTGGGACACTCAGATCCCTTAGAAGTTCCAAAAATATTACAGATAGAGACCCTTGAAGTTCATGTAGGTAGACTACATGTACCTGAAGGTCACACCTCAGTGTATCACTCAAATATTTGTATTGGTTGGTAAGATATAACCTAGTTATTCTCATTATATTATAGATTTTATACAGGGTTGGTGAGGCTGAATGCTGCATGGATGTTCCCATACAGTTAGTCCGATTATATGATTTATTCTATGATTTTTAACTAAGAAGATATGTGTGTGATCCATCAAACATAATTTAATGGGCTGAGTTGGACATCTAGGATGGGAACTCCATTTCGAAGTACCTATTGGTGATCTAGGTTTGATAAGAGAAGATCCTTTTGGACAATCTATTACATTAGTGTGAATCCTTTTTCAGTAAGAGAACCTAATAGAGATCTCATGGGAGTATGTGAGCTAGATATTGGTTTAGATCCCCCTAATATATGAGTAGGTTGTACATTTCAAGGAATAAATAATTTTAGGTGGGATAGGGGGCAATGAATCTATATTTAGGTATTGAACCATTGGAAAATTATTATATATATTTATGAGTTTATTAAAAGTTCCAATGCAGAGATGTAATTATTGCTGACCATTAATATCAACATATTAGATATAATATAATGTTAATGGCATGAACATGAAAATATTCATTTATTATGATTTCCCTATTGAATAAGGTCTTGGATGGGAAAACCATAACCATGGTTAAATTTGGTATACATGTTATACCCTAGGTAAAATATAATTTTCATCCACCTAGGGTCCCATGATAGTGTACAAACACAAACATATTAAAGAGGGATTTAATGAAATTAACAATTAACTAATTAATTTCTAATCCTTATAAATTCATCTATTCTAGTTCTTATTATAAAATCCTTTAGGTTTATCCCTAAAAAACAATGTGTTTTGAGAGGGAGGGATCCCTCAAGAATAAATACTTTATTAAATATCATGGGAATTCATAGAGGCAAAGAAGAATGTATAAAAATTTGAAACAACATCACAAATAAGTTTGTTCTTCATGGTAGGGATATGTTATTTTTTATTTTCTCCATTACATATAAATTATTTAACATAAATATTGGTAAATCACTAATTTCTATAATTTGAGCATGACCTTGATAATTTTTAAATTTTATATGTATTAATTTAGAATTATTCATTCGTACCAATGTTTTCTTCTATTTAATTATTTAATTTACACATTATAAGTGATATCCCGGATCACATAATCCCTCATGACTATTCACATTTGATGTTTTAAGGATTTATTCCCTATATATTCATGTGTTAATATCCAAAAAATGATGTGGTCAGTGATTGGACTAGAAATTGGTCCAGTTCTTATCATGATCGGACTTAGATTTTGAATGGGGTGTTTATGTTATGTTAAATAAAAAAGACCTAAATGCATAAGACCATCACCGGAAGGTGATGGATCATGAATTGGGATGGATCATGAATTGGGATAATAATGTTGTTAAATTATCATTAATATTGTGTGTGATGGTGATGATGCTCTACATGACTCTCTATTTATTATGATTGGTGGTTAGAAATTAAGATTCAGAGTTGGAATCTCCATGAATGATGCATTCATAAAATATTTTTATAATATTTTGGGTGAGATTAGATGATTTGGTTATGATTCTTCAAGAAATTAATTTTCTTAAAAAAATCCAAAAAACACAATGTGTATTTTAGATAACATGCTAAATATACCTTGTATGAATATAGTATTTAATATTGTGATAAATATCACATTTCACATAACCAACCTCATATGTCATGTGACCCTAAAAGACTATTTTAAAATGTAAAAAAATAAATTCCCTGGAGTTTTTTTGGATCTATATGCTCTATGTTTTAACCGACATTATGTGTACCTATGTTTGAATTTCTGAAAATATACAGGGAGTACACACCAATGAATTTATTTAGCTCAACAGACCATGTAACATATACCCATATTCCATGTATCTGAACCCTCATATTCCATGTGGGTACCAATGAAAGGCCTAGTTAATTATATAGGCTAGACAACATGTATCCTTGGGAACATGCGAAAAATCTCCTTAGAACCCCCATATGGCCACATCTCATTGTTAGATCTCTAATTTGGGCATTCAAGTAGTCCATCTTCGTTTTTTTCATGTAGATATGAAGGTGGATTTATCTTCAATATCTGATTTGTGACTCTAGGTGGAGTGATTGGGTGGTTCACTTCCACATCGATTAGCCGAAAACTAGGTTCATGTAAAGACCCAGACCCATACAACCATATTTGATGATAAGAAAATCTTTAAAATTCCATATTTGATATCAATATATATGACATCTTGCATTTTTTTATATAACATCCCATTACAAGGTACATAATGAGGAACTTTGAAAGTTTAGTTTCTCAAAAATAAATAACATAATAGAAGAAAAAATAAAATATTATTCTATTAAACTAAAATTTATTCTTCATAGTTTCATTATTAGTACATTTTCTACATCTCATAACTTGGAGAAATTTATCAAAGTAATGGGGTGAGAAATAGGCCCAAAAAGGAACAGTTTACCTTAGATCATGAGGAATATCAACAAGAACACAAGGAATATAATTATGGCTTGAGAAAGGGAAAATGAAGCTTATAATAATAAAAATTATAACAATAACTAGGAAATATAGCTACAACATTTAAATGAGACATTCATAATCATATCAGTAAGGTTTGCTACTAATGTTTCATAAGTGATAATTACTAGGGTTATTCACTAAGGTATCATAAAACTTATCATTTCTAGAGATTAACTTCTTTAACCAATGAATTTGACCACTATATGGTTAAAAAAATCATATATATTAATTATTTTGATCCACATATACTATAACAAAACCATTTTTAATAAAAATTAGATAATAAATAATGAGTATCTTTTAAAAATCATGGAATTTCAAAATTGTTTAAAGACAAGATCATTATGTAATTGTTTTGCAATAAAATGGTATGTGGGATTATTATATATAAATAACTGAATAAAATAAATAATATTTACATATATGAGAAAAAATAATTGTTAAGAATAAGGTTTTGGTATTTGATGAATTAAAATAAAAGATAATTTCATAAGGACAAGTGAGAAATTTTGAATGTGAATTCGACATCATAAAAGGTTTAATACATTGTTATAAAAAGGATTAAATGATAGGGGATACAGGTATCCCATTCATATAAAACAACATGGTAGTAAGGGTATGATTAATTGAGTAATAGAAGATAGAAACCATACTATTTATAAGACACATATGGAAGGATTCCATTGAATAGAAGAGAAAAGAACGATAATTCCCTTCCATGAAAAGTTACTCATAAATATTTTGCAATGGAGACTTGGGGGATTGAGGTAAAATTTGTGGGACTCATTGGGATGTAAACAAAATAGGTATTTTCGGATGATGGAATGGTAGTGAATTTAAATGGATAAATGGGTTGGTATTTATAGAAAAAGTGATGGATTTTTTTAATAATTTCTAAATAAGGGCCTCAAAAATCCATGTTGTGGAAAAATAAAATCCATTAGCTTTACCATGGTTTTTTCATATGTATTTAGATATTTGGGTTATATTTTGTTTTATTTTATCTGAATATAACTATTAATAATGTTATATTAGTTATTTTGGCAAGGAAAAGTAATATGTCGACAAAATAATTTATTTTAAAGGGAAAGTTTCCATTTAAGAATTTAGATAATAAATTTTAGTTTTGAAAATTTATTACCATATATTAAAATAATTTAGATGAAAAATATAAAATATTTTAGTTTGTGTATTGTGGATGATTACTTATTACATTATCATGAAATAATTGTGATGTCATTAAACATGCTGTAAAAACAAAACAATATTTTTACTATTCACTAAAAAATAATGTATTTCAGAAAATTCTCATAAATTCACACTATCCTATTTTTATGTGATGATTTAAAAAATTATTTCCATCTTATCAGAATAATTTTTGTTTAGGAAAAATTTTAACTTTTAGACTTAAAAATCTATATTTATTAAAAAATAGCGGGATGATAATGTACAGTTACTTTTCTTACACATTAAAATTTATAAAAAAAATAATTTTATTTTATATTTTATATTTAAATAATTTTTTTAAATAAAATTTCATTAAAATATATATATTAAATAATACCTTAGTTTATTATATAAATTTATATCCTTTCTGAAATCTTTAGTTTGCGTATGAAAAAATAATTTATCAATTTTAGTCTAAATTAAACCAATATTCTGTTTTGAAAAAATATTCTTAAAAAGGAATTGATTGAATAAAAAAACAATACAATGGAATTAACAAATTATGTAACTAAGAATGGAACATAGAACCCTTTATAACCCCCGTATATAACCTAAGGGTGAGGTGTGAGATAGTGATATATTCATTGGTAAGCTTAGATAACATTGACCCAGTGGAAATTTTCACCAACATTAACTTATACTATATGATATTTCATTCAAGATTCACTTATTAAAGCTATTCATGGGAATTTTCAAGGGTGAACCCTAGTGACACAACCTTCCTCCCAAGATCTATAAAATTTTCTTCATATGACATAGCTCTACTGGTTGAGGCCACTGGTTCTCCTTTCTGAATTAGTTATCCTTTATCATCTAAACTTACAAACACTAACTATAACATCAAAACTATTAACAATAGTATAGTTTTTGAATTTCCATATTTACCAATGTTCATATATTACTAATTATGAAATAATGTTCAAATACCGATGGTTATATTTCCCTTTATACTTTGTTATTATAGATATACGGTTCTATTGCGCATAATATAATATAACAAAAATTTAGGAAAAAATATCATTTAATGTTCTCAGTCCTTACATTATTCACCCCATAAAAAATTTAATCCCCCAAATTATCAACTGTTTCTCTCTGTTGATAGAATCTGTGGGTACTTTTGTCTCATTGTTTCCTCTAGTTCCCAAATATCTTCTTTATATTTATAGATCCTCCAAAACACGTTAATGAGGTGGTTAGTCTTATTTCAAAGAACCATGTCTCTACGGGCAAAGAATTCCACAACCTTCTCCTCATATGAGAGGTCACGTTCCAGGTGTACAACCTCCGGATTCAGTACATGTGAGGGATTAGGTATGAACTTCCTCAAGAGGGATACAAGGAATACATCATGAAAAGAAGCTATATTTTGTGGATGTGCAAGATGATTGGCCACTGCTCTTATGTGATTAAGGATTTCATAAGTGCCAATATACATGGGGATAATCTACTATTTATTCCTAAACCACATCAATTTCTTCCTTGGGATTATTTGAAGGAATTTGTTTCTCAAACATCAAAATACAAGACCCTCCGACGGTTTTCATCATAGACCTTTTTCTGACTATAAACACCCTTTTTGTGTTGTTGGATAGAATGATCCTTTTTTTCATTTATTGTACATGATCAATACTAAGCAAATTTATCTCATGAAAATCCTCCCAACATGTAGGAGTTCTAAATTAATATCCATATAGAGCTTCAGAGGATACCATTTGAATACATGAGTAGAATCTATTGTTTTATGAGAACGTAACTAGTAGGAGGTGTTGATACAATCCACCATTAAATTCCATTTAGCATGTTTTTTGTATTTCCTCATGTTTCTGAGTATTCCTTTTATATTGGGAATCATTTTGGGGGTGATATAAAATACTAAAATTTAATTTAGTATCTAGAGCATGTAGATGAATTCTCTAGATTATAGATTTGAACCATGGATCCGGATAAAAAATTATAAAAACTGTTACCCTAGGTATCTTCACAACTTCATTTACTTATTTCATGGAATGTTGGTTAAGATAGAAATCATCTATAATATGGATAATATGGAAAAACATGGTGACTCGGTATACTATAACCTTTATCTCATTATTTTATTTGGTTATTCTTAAGAGACCAATGAAAAATTATGTAGTTATATTATAACACTCTTATGTTGGTATGAGTAGCAGTTTCCATACCCCTTTATGAATTTGTCACTCCACCTTCACTTGCTGACACACCAAAAATTTTGATGTCCAGTTAGTAATCTCCCATTTCATGCTACCCCACCAATAATGATCAAGAAGGCCCCTATACATTTTAGTGCTTCTAAGATGTATATAGAATGCAGATATATGACATTTATCCATTTTACCCTTCTTTTATTTCCAAAATAAATGGAACAGATAGACTTGTATGAAATTTTCGGACACCCTCTTTATCAATATTTTACTTAGTAAAATTCCCTTTAATCATAACATTTATCTTCATTTGTATAAAAGGATACTCTCCTTGAGATTTATTGATCTTCTATAGTAATTATTGTTGATAAATTATATTGAATAGGATTGATGATTTCTATTCCCTTAGTAATCTCATGTATAACCATACTAGCTCCTTGATCAATGGATATTCTTGAACCCTTGTCATTTCTAGAACATCCTGATCATTAAAAACTAATGCATCCTATACTAATTCTTCTCTTATGGGGTGATAATGAAATGAATGTTCAATGTTTTTAAGATATTACAATCATATCCTTAGTCTTATGTTCAATTTATTTTTTGTGAAAATATACATAAAACATTGGTGGTCTCTATATATATTAAATTTCTCCCTATATAGTTAGTTCGTCCATATCTCTAGTGAAATAATAACCACATCTACCTCAAAGTGAAGAATATGATAATTATTTTCCTGAGGCTTTAAATGTAGATATGTATAACCAATCACCTTTTAATTTTTTTATGAGGAAGTGCCCAATCCCTTTTAAATATTCCTAAAAAAATTGACTCCTTCTCTGATGGATGGTATAGTTAACATATGTGTGATAAGAGATCTCTTATTTTGATTTTGGAAAAATTCATCACACTCCTTTTACAAGATGAGATTATAAACATCTAATGTTAACTTGGTTACTGGATTATAAAGCACTGAAATGTTTTCAACAAACCTCTAATAATATCCTACTAAACTATGGGAAATATAAATCTCAGTTACCATTGTACAATGAGTCCACTTCTTTACATACTTTATCATGGAAGGTAAATGAGATTCGTCCATTGGTTAGAATGTTCCCTAATAAATTGAATTTTTGTGACCAAAATTAACATTAAATAAAATTTCCCAATATCCTCTCCATACTCAGAGTTTTCAGTATAACCCTTAGGTAATCCACATTCTCTTAAATAGTTTTGGAATATATATGAAAATCACTAATAAAAACTTATAAAATTTTATCAAGGAATTTCTTTAAATTCTATATTCATAAAATCCATTAACACAGTATGATATTTAGAAATCCAAAGGGAATAACAATAAATTCATAATTATAATATCCGGATCGGAAGGAAGTCTTTAAAATATCTTCTTTATTCACCCTCAATTGATGATAACCAGTTCGAAGATCAATCTTGGAAATGAATTGAGACCCTTAAAGTTGTAAACTAAATAATCATTCCTTGGGATATGATACTTTTTCTTCACTATGATTCTATTTTGTTCTCTATAATCATTCCATATCTACATTGATCCGTACTTCTTATTCATAAAGAGAATGTGTTCTCTCCAAGGAGGCACACTTGATCAGATAAATCCATTCTCCCAATAATCTTGAAGTTGTTTCTTTAATTCCTATTTCCCCACATTTTCCATTATATATAGGTTCTTTTATATAGACAGAGATCCATGTATGAGTTAAATAGGTAACTCTACCTCTATTTTCGGGGGAGGTCTAGGCCACTCTTTAGAAAATACATCATATTATTCCTAAATTATGGGGACAAATTCTATTCTTATACATTCATTTTCATCTTCCTCTTTACCAATTATTTCCATAAATAAGGCCAAGGGCGGTTCTTCTAGAATAATATCAGATTGTGATATCTCTCCTTTGAAAACAACTATTGGATGTCCATTCATGACTACTTTTATTTCCATGATTCAAAAGTTGATCTTATCATTATACATCAAGATCCATACCATTCCTAGTATTGTGTCAAATTATACCATAAGAATGAATAGTATATTTTCAATGATATTTTTAATTCCGTAGTCAATAATTTTATATCAATACACTGTTGATGTGTTGATAATACCTCAAAGAGTAATAACTTAGAACACTACTTATATAAGTGTAGGGATTAATTCTATAGTCATTGAAAACATGTATGAAATAATGAAATGCATAGAACCAGAATAAAACAAAGTACATGGTGGATTTGAGAAAAGAATGAGAGTACCTTCCACCACACCATTTAGAGTATCTAATTTAATCATTGTTATATGAAAATACAAGCCTTTATCCCATAGACTATGCTTAGGTTGATGGTGATTCCACTCCATTATCTTATTATTTGGACATTAATTAGAAAAGTTCCTATGATGTCCACAGTTAATGTATTAGAATTTAGGATGGTCCTACACCATATTCCATTTTCTATTAGTGTTGATAATTTTATGATTCACCTCACTACGATAGTTTTAATCTATAAGGCCATCTCTTCCACATTGTAACTTTTTTCCACTCTAGGGAAAGATGTTCCCCAAATTATTTTCCCACATTTTTTACATGTGGGATGTTTCACATACTTTCATCCTCTTCCATTATCAATGTTCATCCCCGAGTTTGGTTCCATTGAATTGTTCCTTTCATTTGATTTATGTGACATTTTGTCCTCTCTAAACTCTAGTTTAACCTTCATAGCACTATAAAATATCTCATCATAGTGATCATATTTCTGATTGGATAAAATCCTCCAAATATTGGGTATTAGTTCAATAAATAATCTATAAAAATTTCATATAGGATCCATATTAATGTTTGAGGTGTAATATGAAAGTCTTGTAAATTTCATCTCATAGCTTCCCATTGATTCATTTTCCTTCTACTTCATCTCTATGAATTCATTATCTAATTTCATTCACATCTAACAAGGTAAATATTAAATGAAAAATGTTCCCTTAAACTCTTAACACTATATAAAATCAATATCCCTCCATGGATTTGTTTTTCTAATCATTTTCCACCATTCATCATATTCTCCCTCTAAGTAGTACGCAAATAGGGTGACTTTATCTTTTTCCAAACAATGGAGTACATAAATGTTATCTACTATAGATATTATCCATTTTTCAATAACCAATGGGTTTGTAGATCCATTGAAAGAAGGTGTTCATTTATGAATAAAGAACTCAACAAAATGTGTTTCCCCTAATGTGAATCAGGTCTCTAAATTTGGTTCATGTTTTTGTTCATAACTTGTGTTAGTAGATTCATCATTCTCATGATGTTTTCTATTCTCTCTTATACTGGAGGTCCTCCAACACATTTTCTATTGTGAGTATCATTTATATGGTCCCTACTCTTTACATCCATCACCTAAAATAAGAAAAAATTACTGAGAATTTTATTATTTTATGAATCATATAATCCTAAAATAATTTTATTTCAAAAAACAATCTACTTAAATGTGATATTCATTATCAATAATTACATTTTCTATATATCATTTTCAATGGTTTATAAAAATAATGTGATTAACAAATCATATCCCTCAAGTGTTTTAAATCAGTATTACAATAAGGCCCATTTTCATGAACAAGTTCCCATTTGAGTTTATCCAAAAAAAATATTTTTGTGTGTTACCCCAAAATAGATCTATTCTAGATCCAGATTGAGATTTATTTTCTTAAAAACCACTAACTTAATACTTCACCAAAATAAAATTATTTTTTTCCTATATTGAAACATTTATCTAAGGTTATTCCTAATGTTTTCAAATAATAATTCCAAAAATAATTAAACAATCCTTTGATATTAACATTTGAAACCTACCTTTTTGTTAAATAACTTTTAATTACATGAACTAGTAGAAATTAGGTCTTTAACATCGACATATTAACATTGGTTCTTATAGACCAATGTTAAATGTCTTCCATGATGACTTTTAACACTCGTTACTCAGTAACCGATGTTAAAATGTAACATTTACTGTTAGTTTTTTTTAAAAAAAAAGTACATAAAAATTGAACACCAATATTTGGATAATTTCTTAAGATTCGATTTTACTAGTCATGGAGAAACAAACATACAGATAAAAAGTAATGTACTTCAGAAGTTAAATATTAAAAGAAATTTTAATCGGTTTTTCTCATGAACTAATATTAAAAGTCTCTTTTGACAATAGTTTTTAAGAAACCAAACATAAAAAGTGTTTATCTAGATTTATATAATTTTATAATATTCAATTTGAAACGTTTTATCAATATATAGAACATATGGATAAAAGGTCATGGATATTGTATGTTGAACATTATAATACATTTAACGTTGGTTTTTTTCAATAATACACATTAAGTGTCTCGGTTGATGTAAATTTTTTAAAAAAGAAATGTAATACAAAAATATAAATAATTTCCTAATATTATATTTTACTAGTCATTTATATAAAATACACTTACATATCCAATGTTGTGGACATCATAATTCAAACATTACAATACTTTTAACGTTATTTTATTGAATAATGGACATTAAAAGTCTATTTTGATGTTGATTTTTAATAAAACAGATGTAAAAAAGGTATACAGTGATTTAGACAATTTCTTAGTATTTTATTTTAATCATCGTAGAGATTAAATGGACTTACTGATCAAATGGTATGGACATAAGTTGTTGAATACTAGAAGAATGTAAACGTCGATGATTTTGTAAAATGGATGTTAAAAGTAAAAAATTTCAAATATATTGGTTTAGTATTTCAACTTTTTCACAGTCTGTGTTTCAATTTTTAAAATACCAACTAAATTTTAAAACATCACTTCTATAAATATTTTAATTTTCAATATATAAATCCCTGTTCTCTTTATTTTGACACTTTCGACATATTCAGTCCAATAAAAATTTCAATAATTCTTCAATCGATGATTTGTACATATTATTTATTCTCATCATTTAATTTCATTATTATTTTTTTCCTTATCAAAAAAATCATAATAACTTTTTTATGATGATGAATAATTCTTCCGATCTAGATAAAAAATTAATCTTGCGCTTGAGATTCACTAACTGAGGTGAAAAAATCTCTACCGATCATCATTTTATCGATCAAAGTTTTCTTTACAGTGCGACTTCATACATAAAAAAAAGATAATTAATAAAAAAGTATCAATTTGAATGAAACAAATAAAATAATTTAAATTAGGTTTATTCTTTAAATTTGTTCTTTTTTGTTATCATCAAGTGTCTATATTTTTTATTTCTTGTTTCTCCTATTTTTAGCGAGTTTTATATATTGAAACGTAACGGGTTATAACTTACAAAGACCATAAATTTTGATTCAAAAGTCCCATTTAGCTCAACCACCAATGAAATCAATGACTGGGAAACCATCTACACTGTATTATTAGGATTTTATATGTTTTAATGTCTGTCATTACTAAAACCTATGTTAACAATATATTTATTATATTTGACATTGTTTTTTTGTAAAACTGACACCAATTACTAACAAAGCCCAAATATCTGCATCATTTTATATAATAACATACACCAAAGACCATTAAGGAGATAGTTTCAGTGTTTTTTATAAAAATGACTCTTAAGTCCCTTGTGGCTCGACTTTCGATATTTATTTTTATGAAATCGATGTCGAAAACCCACGGGGGAAGAATTTCAGCATTGGTTTTTTAATAGAAATGATAAAAATACATATAAATATATTTCAATTTATTTTTAGACATATTTTTTATAAAAACCAACTTTGAAACTTGAATTTTTAACATATCCTTTGTAGACGTCGGTTAAAAATTGATGCCAAAATTATACCAACCCTGCTCTTTATTACTCTCTTAAAAATGATTTATTAAATAAAATCTTAACTTGATAAAACATATAATTTCTATATTTATAGTGTATTTTTGGATTAGGAACATTATATAACAACTAAAAAAATGAAATACACATCTTTATTTAAATCCTCTTTTACATGACCACACACATTCCTTTATACATAGCATTGTTTGAGACAACATGAGGACATGCATAAGAAAAGGGTGAACTATAAATCCCAGTAAGGGAATAAACAAAGAATAGCATGAATAATATAGTACATGTCAGGAAATAGGCATATCAATGGATAATAAGTGAAACATGAACATAAAGGCATGATATATCAGGATTATCATAACAAGGAAATGTGGCAACAACATTTAACATGATATTAGAATGATCCAAGGAGCAGTGAAAATAGAGAATGAGTAAATACTCATTACACTTGAATTAGAATGAGTAAACCCTATTTTTAATTGTTGTATCATTACACTAATATTAACCCAATGCATTAGAACACTATCAGGGCGCATCCTTCTTAATCATTCATTTGGTGCATTAGTGTGCCACATGGATCCCATATCGTGGACTCATTAATCAAAATAATTTATTACATGATTAATAAATGTTGAATTCATACATGAAGTTCTATAATAAATAAGAAAATTTCCATAAAGGTGGATACCCTTCATAGGTAAATGGACATGGTATTCAATATACAATGACTTTGGCTGGGAAAATCACGGTTCAATTTCGGCAGCATAACAGCATGATATAAGAATTCATAAAAATGGTTGATGAGAGAGAAAAAAGTGTATCATCATATGTGCATGAAATGGAATGTATGGGGGTCATATGTATACCTGTCCAAACATATGTTATGGACATTAGATTTATATTACAAATTAATTTCTTGAATGTAAATGAGAAGAGGGAAATTCCTTATGGAATTTTGGCATAGTAACAGGTGTACATGGGATGAATTAATGGAATAAAAATAGGTATATAATCATTAAAAAATTATTAGAGAAGTATGGGGAGGTGATAAATCATACCCCAACATTTTTAATTGAAAATAAAAGCATATGACATCATAATGAAATTTGGAAAAAAATGGGAAAGAAAGAAATCCCTTACTTGGAAGAGTGATCCCAAAGTCTTGGGAGAGGCTTAGGAGAGGCCTCCTAGGACCTTGGAAAGACTTGGGAGGAAATTAGAGAGAGAGGAGGTAAGGGTAGGTACGTTATAAAATTGTTTTTAGTGTATATAAATGGTATATTTGGTGGGATTATATAGGAAAAGGTTGGGAATTCATTATTATTTAGGTTTTGGACACCACACATTAAACTAATCAAAACCACAAAAAACACATGGTTTTATTCCAATAGTGTTTCACAAATGTGGAGTGGAAATTTTTTTTATAATACAAATGGACGCACTTTTTAATATAGTAGGGTTTCTTATGTGGAGGTGTGTCACATTTTCAAGGAAATCAATTTAAAATGTTAATATGTTTTATAATTATCAGATGGTCCACTATGGCTGTGTAAAATAAATAAAATGAATATAAAATCACATTATATTAATGATAAAACATATATTGGAATTAAAAAACATTAATTGTATTTTATTACATCACTATTGGGTCATTATGATGTCATAAAACACATTATATATTTAAACAGTGTTTAACTTTTAGCGAAAAATTCAACTGTGTCAGAAAATTATGAAAAATTCACCATTGGATTATTTAGAATACCTCATTACAAAAATAAAATTAATTTTCTCTTAATAATTTTGTAATTATATTAATTTTTAATTTTTAAATAAAAACATACATTTATCAAAAATCCATGTGTTTTGACAAAAACAGCTTTCAAACATTAATAAATATTACAATTGTATTCATAAAAATTATATGATAACTTATTTTTAATAAAAATAAATTATGTAACAATATTTTTTTAAAATATTATTTAATTCAAAAAGCCATTAATACAACAAAATAGATTTCTTAATTGAATATTAAATCGAAATATTATTTTTGATTTAAAAACAATTTACAATGTAATAATAATAAAATGAAAGTTTATTCTTTTGTTATATAAATAAATAATGCACATTGTCATAGTGATAGGGTCTTGTTAAATAAATCCTTTTAACACCAGAATATGACCTCAGGGTATGGTTTGATATGGTGACAGCCTCTTGGGTTGGCTCAGATAACATTTCTCGTGTGGTAATCTCTATCAAATTCCACTTCTCCAGTAGGCATTTCCATTTGAGCCTAATGTGTTGAAGCTAGTCTTGGGATTGGCCAGGATTGAATCCCAGTGACACTACCTCCTTTTCGAGCTCTGGCAAATGGGCTGCATACGGAGAAATTATACTAGATGAGGTCATCACTTCCTTTTTCTGATTAAATTGGATTTGTTGAAGCCCTATATTTATATTAATCATTTGATCACTACTCAACGACTATATTAGAAACGGAAAAAATTATCAAAGGTATTCTAAAATAAAAAAAATTAAAACTGAGGATGTTAATATTCTATATAACCATTATAAATACTAATACATTAAAAAACATAAAGATGAATTTTCATTGATAAAATTTTGGGTCATTACAATTTTCCCCCCTTAAGAAATTTCTCCCTCAAAATTTCCTTTTCCCACACTAAAATAGATTCGGGTAACTCTGCTTCATCACTTCCTCTGATTCCCATGTTTATTCTTCAAACATGTGGTTTCACCACAACACCTTGACGAGTAGAATTTTCTTATTTTATAGAAAAAATTATAAATAATCTATTATCTTTATTGGCTTCTCATCATAGGAAAGGACATTCTCAAATGGTACCACCTCTAGATTGAGTACATGAGATGGGTTCGGTAAGTACTTCTTCAAAAGTGACACATGGAAAACATCATATACTTGAGATAGGTTTGGAGGGAGTTCTAGTCTATAGGCCATTACTCCAATGAGATCATGGATCTCTAAGGGGTTATGTACCTTGGAATATGCTTTCACTTATTCCGAAATCTCATAACTCACTCCCACTACAATATGTGGAGGAATACCATGTCTATGACATCAATATCTAGTTCTCGTCAAAAATTATCAACATATGTATTCTGTAAACTATGAGAATATTTAATGTTCTACAGGGTGGTCTTATCTTTCTCCACCATTTCTTAGACCATTTATATTCCATTGAATTTTCACTCTCCAACTTCATCCCAACATACTGGTGTTCTACACCTATTACCATAAAGGTCTTCATATATATCCATTCGGATGCTTGAGTGGAAACTGTTATTGTAAGAGAACTCAACTAGAGGAAGATGTTGATACCATCCTCATTTGAAGTCCACTGAGTACGCTATCAACATGCCATCAAGTATTTGGATAGTCTTCTCAGATTAGACATCAGTTTGAGGAAGATAAGCCATTATGATGTTCAGCTCAGTATTCAGAGCACGTTGAAGATTCTTCCCGAACATAAAGGGGAATCATGGATCATGATCAGATACAATAGATAGTGGTACCCCATCCAGCCTTACCACTTCTCTAAAATATATCTGTTCCAGTTTATCCAATGATAAATCCTCCCGATTTGAAATGAAGTTTGATGTTTTTGTATAACGGTTCACAACAACCCATATATAATTGTTTCCTATAGATTCTTTTAATGTCTTGGGATAATATTCATTTTTATGTTCTCTAATTTTCATACTGGTATGAGTAATGGTTGAATCATCCCTTTATACTACTACCTGTCAGCATTCAATTTATGACATACCAGGCACACTGTGTATACTCAGAGATCTTCTTCATCATGTTATCCCACCAACAATTCTATCAAAGATCACAATACATCTTTTCATTTCCTGGGTGAATGGAGAAATTAGAACTATATGCATCAACCAAAAGTTCATTATTTTACTCCAGTTTGGATGGAATATATTGTCTTGTACCAAATCTCACAATTATTTCTTCATCATCCTTGAAATCATAGGATTTCATTTTTCTAATAGTTTCCACTTTCTTCTGAATTCCTTCATCATCAATTTTTCAATCCTTTAACCTTTAGAAAAGAGACAGTTAATCAATAATTTGTTAAAGGATTGATGATGTTACCTTATTTATGATTCCCATGTCCATCCTCATCCAATCTATGAAAATTTGATCCTTTTTAGTTCTCATAAATTATAGAATCATTAGGTCCTTACTACTTAGAGCATCCTCCACCTTATTCGATTTCCCAGGGGGAAGTGAATTGAGCAGACATAGTCTTTCATTATCTCTAACCATCTTCGTTGAAACATTTTCAACTCTTTCTGTGTGAATATATACTTGGGGATTTTGAGATTCATATATGTTTCACACTTTTCCCCAAAGAGTTAATGTCGCCAATTTTTTATATAGAGATTACTGCAGCCAATTCCACATCATTTGTTGGATAGTTTTTCTCATGATTTTTTAATTACATTGAAGAATAGGAAATGACATTTTCATATTTCATCAACACACTATCCATTCCCTTATTTTAAGAATAACTAAATACCACAAAAGGTTCTATAATTTTGGATAATTTGAGTACATACATTGTGATAAGAATTCTTTTTCAACTCCTTGAAGATCCATTTTCATTCATCACTCCACTAAAACATTACTCCCGTCTGATTTAGCTTAGTAATAGGGTTAGAAAATCGTGACATTTTTCTCACGGATCATCGATAATATCCAGCTCACCCCCGGAAGGTACAGATGTCCATTACCGATGTTTTCCTTAGACATCCATCAATTGTGGATGTTTGGGAAGTATCTGGAGATATCCCATTTCTTCTGATGATATGACCCAATAATGAGACCTCCTTGAACTAGAGCTCACACTTGTTGTATGTTGCATAGATCTTCTCCTTTCGCAAGGTCTCTAAAGCCGTGCTTAGATGCTCTTCATGATATTTCTTGGTGTTGGAGTATATCATAATATCATCTATAAACACTACCATAAAATTTTCAACATAATCACAAAAGACTCTATTCTTCATGTACATGAAGATTTATAAAGTATTAGTGAGTCTGAAAGACATTTCAATGAATTCATAGTGCCCGTACCTTGTATGAAATGTAGTTTTGGGGATATCCACCTTCTTCACACTTACTTGGTAATATCTTTACCACAAATCCACCATGGAGAAGTATGGTTCTCTATATAGCTGATAGAATAAGTCATCAATTATTATAAGTGTATAATTTTATATTTATCATTATTTTTTTCAGCTCACGACAATCAATGAAAAGATGCGTTAACCCATCCTTCTTCTTGATGAAGAGGACTGGTTCACCCCATGGTGAAGTACTTGGGCGTATAAACCCTTATAGAGATTCTCTTATAGTTGATTCATCATCTCCTCAATATCCAAAATAGACATTATATACAATGTCTTGGATATTAGAAACACCCCATGTATAAGATCAATTGATAATTCTACATCTCCTCTAGGAGGAATAATAAGCAATTCTTCGGGAAACACTTCAGTAAATTCACTCACGATAGAAATGAATTCAAAGATGGTTTCTTCCTTAGACTCAGTCATCTATGAATGATATGAATTATCATAGAGAAGTAATATCGACACTTGAGATAATGGTGTTAAAAAAGACTCATCCTCCTCCTTGCACTCGTACAGAATCAGGGGTCGATTCTCCATACGAGGAGTGATTTCCCTCTCACAGAAATTTATGTTGGAACAATATAAAGAAAGCCAATCCATGCCAATATTTGAATAAAAATCTACCATAGGGAGTATGAATAGGTTCTCTAGGATGTTTAGTCCAGAAATTATTACAGGGGAGTAGTTATATTCATGAGTTTAAATTATTTTCCCATCTTTCGTTCTCACCGAAATCTTTACCTCCATGATTTGTGGTTGTGTTGCGATTTCTCTACTAAACATTAAAGATATAAAAAAATTTATAGAACCAGAATCAAATAGTTTTTTCACTATTCTTGAATGAATAACTAGTGTACCTGTCACCACTTTGTTTTCGGGGATAAATTCGGTGGTAGTGATGAAAAAATCTTTCCCTTTCTGCCTTAGAGGTTGTTGGTTGAATCTGAAAACCCTTATCTTTGGGAATTGGTTTGCAATTTACCCTAGTTCATTATAGTTGAAGTAATGAAAACCTTGTTTAGGGTCGAATGGAGTGTTTCCCTCATTTGTCGCAACTGCTGGTTTTTCATGTCAGCAGTTAATGGGTAGGTACCCTTCTCTTCCACAACCAATGAATTTCCTCGTGCACTTAAGACAATTTTTGGGGTGCTTATTTACCCCACATTTCGAAAGTGGGGTGTTGTATTTTCTTAGCACTGTTGGATTTATCCATTAGACCGATATAATTAACGTCTAACTTATTCTTCTAATCCCCATGATACCTTTTAGATTCATTGATCTCCATTTCAACATTGAGGGCACATCTGACAATTTTCTCATAGCTATCGATGTCATGGATCACCAAGGATTTCCGTAGGCTAGGTTTTAGACAACCAAACATGCGGTTAACCCTGCATTCAGGGGTAACGACAAAGCCAAAGGCATATCATACAATTCTTTTGATTTTCCCCAAACGCTCTGACAAATTTGTCGTCTTTTTCTTGAGGGCATATAAGTCTCTCTCCATCATAAGTCAGAGAGTGTGAGGAAAATATTTTTCAAAATACATATTCCATAAATCCTTCCAATATAATGCCATGATATCTTCCTCAGGCTTCGTATTTTTGATCAATTTGTACCATTAATCAGCTTCACCCTCCATACGATAAGTAGGAAATAGAACCTTCTCTTGATCAGAACATTGACGGATGGATAAGGTCTTTTCAATGGATTTGATCTATTTTTAGTCAATTGAGGGAAATGATCTTTTAAAAGTAGGTGGTCTTTGTCTCATAAAGCACTTGATTTCAATTTTTTCTTTTTTAAGGGGGGGTTGAATGTTCCCATGTTTCTATTAAAAACTTTAGTTAACTGAGAGAGTATCATGAATGTTTTTTTGATTCCCACTCCCATTAGAATGGACATCTCATTAGAACAATAGTCACATTGATCTTCACATCAGTTATTAGCCCATGTACTCTTATTACCAGCCATTGGATGGAATAAATGGAATGATATGTTTAACACATAAAAGGTAATCCAAAGACAAAAATAGACGACTTATAAATTACATTTATTTCCTTAACTTATGAATTTATAGGCATCAATCTATGTTCTCCATGATCTAATTCCCAAAAAATATTCATAGGTATGTTTTTTTATTCCGTTAATAATGGTTTGTACTAATATTATAAATTTTGAACATAATATCCCTTGGGAGTGTTGTAACCAATAGTACCGCAATGCCCATTTTTTTGCACAAGTTCCCATACATGTCTAGCTCAATGCAGTGTTTTTGGGTTCTACCCCTAGATATATCTGTGCCAGAGCTGCCTCTACCAACTTGTATCCAGATGGGGATTTGTTTTATTATTAAAAACTTACTCAATTCTAACCAAAATTTAGTGATTTTTTAATTATATGTAGTCTTATCCCTAAGGCTCTTACTAGGGTTTTCTAATACTAATCCATAAAATAACTAAACATGTCCTCTAATACCAACTATAACAATCCCGCTCTTTATTACACACATAAACATGATTTATTACATTAAATATTGACTTGATACAACATAGAAGATTGAGAGGACTAGCGTCTTTGGGGATTAGGAACATTACACAACAACTTAAATCATTAAAAACCCATGTTTATTGAAATCTTATTTTACATTACCACATACATTCATTCGTACATATAATTGTGTGGGTAACCTGAGGAAATGCATAATAAAAGGGTCATCTATAATGACTAGTAAAGGAGTAAATAAGGAATAAAATAATGTATACAATACATGTTATTAAATAGGCATATCAATGGAGAATAAGAAAAACATGAACATAAAGGCATGATATAGTAGGATTATGATAACACGGAAATGTGGAAAAAACATTTAGCATGATATTAGCATGAGCCAAGGGTAATTGAAAATAGAGCATGAGTAAACCCTCATTGCAGTTGAATCAGCATGATTAAACCCTCATTGCACATAACTTATCATGATACTAATCTTTACCCAATACATTGTAGTGTTATCAGGGCACACCCTTCTTAATCATTTCATTTCATGCATAAGTATTCCATATGGATCATATAACGTGGATTCATTAACCATCATCATTTAACCCAATGAAAATAAATTTTGAATTAATATATGAAACACTATAATAAATAAGTAAATTTTCATAAATGTGAATACCCTTTATAGATAAATGGGAATTTTATTCACAATATAGTGACTTTGTCTTGGAAAATCGTGGCGAAATTTTGGCAGCATAACAACATGACATAGAATTCATAAAAAATGGGTGAAGAGACATAAATGGGGTTATCATCATATTACCATGAAATATAATGTAAGGGGTTAATTTAAATACATTTTCCAACAAATTTAATAGAATTTCGATTCATAAAAAAAAAGAATTTCTTGAATGTAAATGAGAAGATAGAAATTCCATGTGGAATTTCGGCTTAGTAATGGGTGTACATGGGAAAAATTATTGAGAGAGAAAGAGGTGTATAATCATTCCAATATAATGAGGATAGTATGGGGGAGGTTAGAAATCATACCCTAACATTTTTAATTGAAAATAAAATCGTATAACATCATAATGAAAATAGGGAATCAATGAGAATGAAAGAAATCCCTTATTGGGTAGAGTGGTCACAAAGGATTGTGTGATGCTTCAGAGAGGCTTCTTTGGATCATGGGGTACCATGAGAGGATTTTAGAGAATGTTTGTCGATATAGGGATGTCCTAAAATGTTTTTTAATGATGTTATGTTGGAACATGGATGGATTTATAGAATAAAAGAGGGGAAATTTGTTATTATTTAGGTTTTGGACACGAGACATTAAACTAATCAAAACCACAAACTAAACCGTGGTTTTTACCAAGTTTTTTGAGAATAGGTGATTGGAAAACATTATTTTATAATTCCAATGGATGAACATTTTAAAATATTATGCTTTCTTATGAGGATGTGATTCACAATCTCAAAGAAATCATTTTAAAATTATAAAATGTTTTATAAGTGAGGGAGGGTCCACTAATGTTGTGTAAAATAAAACAAGAAAATATAAAATCACATTATTTTAATGGTAAAACATATATTTTCCAAAAATCCCATTTATAGTATTTTATTAAATCACTATTTGGTCATTATTATATCATAAAACATATTATTTATTTAAACGGTATTTAATTTTTAACCAAAAATTCAACTGTCTTACAAATTTATGAAAAATTCACCGTTGGATAATTTCCACATCTCTATTCCAAAAATAATATTCATTTAATAGAAATAATTTTCTAAATATGTGAATTTTTTTACTTTATATATAAAAACTGTCATTTATCGAAAATTCACGGGTTTTGACAAAAACAACTTTCAAACAGTAATAAAAATTACAATTGGATTCATAAAAATTATATGATGATTTATATTAAAAAAAAATTGATTTAGTAATAATATTTTATTAAAATATTAAATAAATTAAAAACACATTAATTTATCCAAATATATTACTTAATATAATATTAACTAAAAACACTATCGGTGCTTTAAAATCTATATACAAAGTAACAATAATAAAATGAATGTATATTCTTTATTATATACAAAAATAATGCTCATAATAATAGTACTAGGGTATTATTATATAACCCCTTATAACTCTAGCATAAAACCTAATTGAAATGTGTGATATGGTAACAAACTCTTGGGGTGTCTTGGATAACATTCCTTAGGTGGTAATCTCTATCAACTTCCACTTCTCCAATTGCTAGTTCTATTTGAGCTTAACATGATGAAGCTCAGCTTGGGCTTGGTAAAGAGCAAAGCCCACTGATGCTACCTCTTTTATTTGATTCAAAAAATGGGCATTGTATGGAGAAATTAATATGTATGAGGCCATCACAACCTTTTTTAGAGTAAATTGGATTTGTTAAAGCCCTATATTTGACTAGTCATGTGATCACTTCTCAATGGCTATATTACTAATGCTAAAAATTCATAATAGTATTTGACACTCCAAAAACATAAAACCATGAAGTGCATATTTTATATAACCATTTTACATACTAGTACATTTAAATATATCTAGATGAAATTTCATTAATAAAAGTTTGGGGTAGTTACCAAAAATGTAAAAAAAATAGATGTGGAAATACATTTTTCCTATAGTGATGGTACATACAGAGGATATATTAATGTTTAGTTTCTTAGGAATATGGTACATAATACATAAAAACATACAATATTATTATAATACACAAGAATTTATTATTAATATGTTCTTAATAATTAAATTTTCTATATATCATAACCTCAGGACATACATCAAACGTAAAGGGTTAGCATGGGGCCTAGTAAGTGACATCATTTAATTGTGATCATGAATAATATCAATAAAAACGTGAGGAATATCATTATGGAATGAGCAAGGGAACATGAGGAATATGATAATAAAATGAAAATGAATCAAAACATGGAAATGTGCATAAAAAATTTAAATTACACTTCCATAATCATATCACCAATGTTTTCCACTACGATTCCACAAGTGAAAATCACCAATGTTATTCACCTGGGTATTGTAAAACATGTTATCTCTAGAGAATAAAATATTTTCCGAATTTATTGGAGAAATATCAGGGTGAATCCATACTATGTATTAATTAATTTTATTCACATAGAACATAATCGGTAATTTCATTAATAATCCGTTTAGAATAAATAATATGTTATTTACTAAATCATGGCCTTCCAAAAGTGCTTAAATAAACAACCATTATGTCCTTTTTATCCCATGAAAGTCTATGTAGGTTTATCATGTTTAAAAATTCAAAAAAATTAAGTCATATTAACACCTAGGTGAATAAACCAAAAAAAATAAACCGGTATGGGGATTCAAAAATATAAAATAGAATATAATTTCTTAAGTATAATATATAAATTTTGAGATATTAATTCGGATGCATAACGAGTATAAAACATGGTTTTAAAAAGGGTAAAATGGGATGAAAAATGGTACCATTGATAAATAAAAATCTTTCAGTAAGTTTATGATAAAATGGTAAATATAAGAGATTAACCATATCATTTATAATATATATATATATATATGAAATGTGGTTCTTGAATCTAAGAGAAAAGAGTGATAATTCCCTTACCTTGGGGAGTTACTCTTAAATTTTGAAGAATGGAAGATTGGGGTCCTGAGTACACCATAGGGTTTGTAATTTGGAGGTAAAAATACTATATCATCATTGATGATGTATTTTTAGATAATGTAAATGGAGAAAATGATGGTTATTTGTAGAAAATTAAATGGAGTTGTATATTAATATCAAAATATAGGACTTTGAAATATTGGTTGTGGATAATGAAAAACAGTTTGATTTACCATGGTTTTATCCCTTGGTTTTAGAAATTTGGTCCATATGTTATGTAATTTTAACAAAAAAACTATAAATCAAATTACATCACTTCTTTTTTCAGGGAAAATTATTGTTTCCATAAAATAATAATTTTAAAGACAAAGTTTACATTTTAAACATTTTAAAGTAAAGTATAGGTTTCGAAATTGATTTAAATATATTGAAATACAATATGTTAATTAAATAAAATATATTATGTCTTATATTGTGTTTAATTAATTATTAATTCATTATGAAAAAATTATGAATCCTTTAAACATACCAAAAAAACCAAACTATATTTACAATTTTCCCAGAAAAAATAAGGTATTTTAGGAAATTATAATAAATTATCCCTAACCTAATTTCAATGTGATTATTTAATAATTTATGTTCACATTATCACAATAATTATATAAGTTTGATAATTTTATGTTATAAATATAAAAAATCTTATTTATTAAAAACAGAGGGTTGATAATGCACTGTCAAAATTATGACATTAAAAACATTTCAAGGATGTAATAAAATTATTTTTATAACTTAAATTTTAATATGAGATTTTTAAACATAATATTTTTTTAAATGAAATATTATAGACAATAACATAGTTTATTATATAAATTTACATCTTTTATATAAGAAAAATTTATGTAATGACCCGCGTTTTGAACCTGGTTTAAAAGTGGGGGGGGGGGAGTTTAACTTTTTCAATTGTTGAACATGTTGTTTTTAGAATTGGGATTCAGAATGAGGTTCTGAAGGTTTGAACACTTCTTTTTAATTTTTTTGGACATGACCGAATTCCCGTTATGTTTCTTGGATGGCTAGAGGTGTTTCGAAAGCGCCAAACCATTGTTTTTAAAGTGCTGCAGATGGCGCACAGTTGGCACACGGTTTAGAAAAACCGTGCAGCCCAAACTGTGCAGCCTTATTAAAGGAGGTTGTGGTGTGCGCCCGAGCTGCACACGGTTTCCCAAAACCGTGCTCTATGCCTGTGCGAGAGATCTCATGGAGGCAGAAGACTCTGCACGGTTTGGCAAACCATGTGGGTCAAACCGTGCGCTCGAATGTGTTTTAGGTTTTTAATTATAATTAAAAGAAAATAAAATTAAATACAATGAAAACCTAAATTCTAATAACACCCCCTCCCATATCCTCTCGGTAGAAGCACGACACCAGCCCAAGGGGGGCTCTCCCTTCCGCGCCCTCGACCCCCACCTCAGTCTCCCTTTGACCAGCGGTTCCTCCTCTGTTTCTTGGGGTTTCTTCTCTGAATCATCGTGGTAAGGTCTCTTACCTCCTTCCTCTTCTTCCTTGTCCAATTTTCAGCCTCCCCTTTTCCCTAATCTATTTATACGGAACCCCCCCATGGTTAGGGTTTTGTTTAATTTGTTTTCATTCTTGTTTCTCTTGTTGTTAAGGGATGTGGAAGGTCCCCCAGGACCTTGTGCATGCGTGTTTGATGTCCGCCACCCTGGGAAAGGCGGGTTTAGGTGATTTCAGTCTGCCGGTTTGATTTCTAGGTAAGGGCACTACCCATTCATGGTTTGCGCATCCTCTAAATTAATGCCTTTAGTTGTTTTAAGGCTCATAGTGTGTTTTTCCTAGTGTGTTTGCGGCTTCGGGTTGGTTTCGGGTTTCTAGAGCTTAGGACACTCGCATGCAGAGGCATAGGTATGTATTTATATGTAAGTGGGTTCCCCTTGTATGCGTATATTCGTCTATGGAAGCGAATGTACACGTACGAGGGTTGTTATCCCCATTGTATATATAAAAAGTTCATGCACAGGTGAGTGGAGGCAGGTATATTTCTATAAGCATATGTGTAAGGATCCTCTTGTGGACTCTCATGGTCATGCGAGGCATGTGCATAAAAGTTAGGTGTTATTATACGTATGTGATATCACACATGCCTCATGGGGGAGCAGCAGCGGTAGCTTTAGATAGAAAGCGCGAAGAGCCGGAGTGGACGGATGGATCCACCTTGAGGTAGGGTCCCTATCCTTGCCCTTTTATTTAATGTAAAGTAATATAGAGTTATTTCTGCAAGTTAGTCTTGAATAAGTGCGTCTGTGAAAACCATGTGAATTGCAGGAACAAGATAAAAAGTGTTTCCTGGTAACTAAACTAACAATTTAATAATAAAAACTCTCGATCAGAGGTGCGATGTATTCAAGATAAAATTAATAAGTAGATTATTTTGCTTGCCTTTTTATTTCTAGTTATGATTTGGTATTGATTGATGATTTTGTGTTTCCATTTAATTGTACCAACTAGTTAAAAGAATGATAAAAGTATCCCTTAGAATGAAATGACTAAACTGGAGATGAGCGGACTAAGGTGGTACGACCATGCCTTGGAATAATTAAATGAGCACGCCTTATGTTAGGGAAATGAATATGTGAATGCCTTGATATAGACACTTAAGAGGATATTCCATAAGTATAAATGTGATAAATATGATAATGATGATATTATAAATACTTAAGATGGTTTTCCTTAAGTATGTTTGTAATGGATGAGCCGGTGGATACTTATATAGAAATGAGCCGTATGATTGATTGTGAATGTGGAATGTCTGTTTGAAATGCATAAGAGGTAATGCCTTATGCATTGTAATATAATGCCGATAATGAATGTGTATGGTTATGGATGTGAGGCATTCATACCCCATTCCATCTACTTTGAATGATTATCGATGGGAGGCATGCATACCCCAAGCCAACATACTAGAGTATGGGTGGGAGGCATGTCTACCCCACGCCAAATGCGATCTCTATTCGTGTATGGAAGGGGGGAATTTATACCCCTTTCCAGTTGACTTATAGGGATGAGAGGCATTCTTACGTCATGCCCACTAATCATGAATGATGGAAGGGAGGCATTAAAACTCATTGCTAGTTGACCTATAGGGACGAGAGGTATTCATACTTCGTGCCCACTATCTTCAGCTGATGGGTGGGAGGCATGCTTACCCCAAACCATCATTTATAAATATTTACATATTTAACTGTAGTGGCATGACCAGACTGATATCCCAGCCACGAGCCAATGCTGGTATAGCCATCAGGTTTCCTTGGGAAACCTGGACGGGTGTTGTTATTCCATTTTGTCCTACTTATTGAATCCTTCAACACCTGCTCACTGCTTCAATTAATATTACACTATCTGGTTTGGGTTAGACACCCATGGTGCCAGCCTACTATGATTTATATCTCACACCCTACTCGAGCCTCCATTTCACTGGGGTACCCGAGATGATCTTCTTGCTTGCAGAACCTAGGTTCTGTGTTGTGTTGTTTGTACCTAAGGAGTTAGGAGCAAAGGACCAAGCGAAAGCTTGGGATGCTTATGAGATCACCCATCGGGCCTTGCTGTCTCTTCATTATTCTTTTACATCGTATTGTATGCATGCTGTATTGTTTCCTTTATTCACATTGTATCATTCATCATCCCTGTATCTTATAAATTGGCTTTGGCCACCTTTTATGGAAATGATCACTATTTGTCTTTCAAATCTATTTGTTCATTTTTATTCTAGTACTTCTTCTGCTATTGAATGTTATTTACTCTGAGATAACACTGTTCAACCCTGATAAGAGGGTATAGTCTCCTTACTATCACCTCCTGAGACCCTCGCTGCTAGTCGGTAGCCTTTGGTATACGGGAAGATGCGCATGAGGCCATGTGACCTACCGGTCTAACCACCTGTTTGATGGTGAGCCGGACCGGGATGTTACAAAGTGGTATCAGAGGGGTTTTCTCTTCTGATTTGTTTTACTGTTTGGCGACATTAGAAAGGGATATGAAGAAACTGGAATTTAGTAATAAGCTGTGTCTGGGATTGGCCACCCCACGCATAGGGAAAATCCAAATTTCTTCAAATGGAATTGTTATCTAAATAATTTTTATTATTACAGTTGATTTGATTTCACTGTTGGGTGACGCACATGATTTCTATTGATACTATTGATGAAATTGAGGGTTCTATTTCTGTTTCCACCCGATGATACAAGGGTATGCCATTTCATGCATCACATAGGCACCTTGTAAAAAATCTCATAACATGTATTATGTCAACCATCTAGGATGCATTAGTTGATTCCGGCTGTTGTGATAGGTGATGTGGTATTTATTCCATCCTTCTATGATATAGCATGTTTATGTGATACTTCTTATGATAACATGCTATTTTTGATTACGATGAAATTGGTTTCTTTTTATAAATTAAGTATTTTTGAATATGATAGGAGCAAATTTTTAGTTATAAGGTGTATGGGCGCCTTATGGCTGGGAAATGGTAGCCTGTGTAATTGAATCACCATAAAAAGAGATGCATAAGTTTAAATTTTAAAATGAATTGAAATTGGTTATGAATGAAGGGAGCCAAATGGCAAATTCTAAAGTGTATTGGCACTTTACAGGTTGGTAGGTGGCTACCCGTATGATTAGATGACTATTTTGAATATTTTAAATTCTGAAATGTGTTTTGTTTTGTCAGTTGGGAGCCAATTTTCAACCCATGGAGTATATGGGCGCTTCATGAGTTGGAAAATAGTGACCCATTATGAATGTGATGGCAGTGTGATTTGAGAAATGCTTATTTGTGTAAAGGTTGTTTGGTTTTGATCTGATGTGAATTGTTCTGTTGGGACTCTCGTAGGTCGCGTAGTGGTTAAAAAAGAGAGTTTGTTGAAACTTTCCTGCTTTTCTTTGAACTGTTTGTCAAAAATGATCAAGTGCATAATAAATTTTTCTTTGGAAAAGGGTACTTGATGTGTTGATTTTAATCTTATAAAGTGATTAAATGATAAATGTGAATAAATATAATGGGATTGGAAAAAGGAACATGTAGTGGTGTTCTCTGTTGAGACCTCATGTGTGGGTAGGTTAAGTTTTTATTGCGAGTGCCCTGGAACGGAACCTTACTCCTTTTCCATAGGCCGTTTTCTTTTAGCAATGATGTTAAATGTCAGTCTTTGAGCCCAATGACTTTTGTTGGGAGTGACCAAGTGCTTGGGTCGATTCTTATTTTTCGTGAGGGGTTAGCCCGTGGTAGGTAGCGCCCTTAGAGATGATGTGCTTGGCTTGTTCGATGAAATTTATGATGTTTAGTATTGTTCGGGTACCGTTGTCCTATGTAGGACTTCCAATTATTTTGACAACCTTGTTCAGACGGGTGGTCATGCTTCTTTTGATCTTGTTAAGGGATTGAGCATCAGGTAATGCTCAGTATCAGTTGGTTGGAAATTCCTTAGGCATGGATGGTCGCCTTGTTGGTCGTTTGACCCTTTCTTTTGGAGAAGTAATGGATGAATTGACATCTCATCCTCCATGCGAATGGTCTTATGGGGAAATAAGACATTTAGATGTATCTCTTGTGCTATTGTGTACGGCTTTGGGTCATCTCCGTGGTAGTGTGACCTGAGATTTTGCGACTCAAGTTGTTCGAATGCTCAGGATAATTTTCAGAAGACTCAGGTGGTTGACACGCTGGTCTTGTTGTTTTGGTTTTCATGTGTGTTTCGACATGTTGATCGTGGCTTGAAGGAGTGACAGACATCCATTTAATTGTTATGAACTAGTTCTCTTATGAGCAGCTTGTCTTTCTCCTTTCGATGACACTGACCCTTCTAAGGTGGGAAGCATCGTGCTAGTTGAGTAAAGCGTGTCCTTCCAGGTAGAAGGAACACATCAAGAAAGACCATTTGGGAATGGTCGGGTTTGTTTGAATTCCTTTGAGGCTTGTAGGTGTCGTTATGTGTCGATGCTTGCTCGGCAGCATGACTTTGATCTGGTTGGCGGTGTATACATCCCCTTTTGAGAAACACAGTCGATCATGGAGGACTCTGGTGCTAAATTGTGAACGATCACTGAATGCCTTGTGTGGGAAAATGGCATTGTGATAGATTTAGAAATCTTGAGGTGCCAGTAGAAGAAGTCGGGTCTTGTCTTTAATGTTGACCAGTGGTCGTTCGATTATTCTCCTTTCCAGTTATTGGGTATAAATAACTGGAATCCATTTTAAAATCCACTTAGTTTACTCTGCTACGTGACGAGCATGTCCCCTATCTTGATTTCGTCCTTGATGCACTAAGAGAGCGTTGGCCTTTTGTTACGCTAATGTTTTCAATGGATGTTGAGCCCTTTTGGTGGTTCCCGTTCAGCATTGTATGCAGAAGGCATGGTTTATTTTCATGTTTTGATCTTAGATACATCACTAGGAGTCGGGTATGTGCTTCGGTGAACGTTCTCGTGGTATGTGTGAGATTCCTTGGGAGAGGGAATCGTTTTTCAGCATATAAAACTCCTGCCATGTAAGATGTTCGTCTTCTTGAATAGTCAGCCAGAGTGGCTTGACTCTTTTCGACGTGGGATTAGTGTTCGATGGAGAAATAGACCGTTTGATCGTTTCAAAATCACGCTAGGTGCATCGTTGTACCAATTAGAGCATGCTTTTGAAAGACAGTTCAAAGGTGGTGGAGTTGTGGTTTGAGTCTTGGCCATTTAACGTAAAAACCTTAGGTGGGATGTACCTGTGGAAGGATGCATAGTGAGATGATGATGTGATCATGTCTCCTATGGAATGGGCTCGGGTAAGAGCTTTCGTGTCGGTTTGGTGCGGAAAACGAGCGTTGGATCGGGTGTTGATGGATTAAGTGTCGTGTGTTTAAGTGGATGTTCGTTGGTGCATGGAACATTTAGAAAAGTAACAAGATTGTTTGAACGATTCCTCACGACCCTTGTAGGTCGAGTGAGGTGCATTGTTCCTGAAGGATTCTCGGGGACAATAATTTTTAAGATGGGAAGGTTGTAATGACCCACGTTTTGAACCCGGTTTAAATGTGGAGGGATGTTTAACTTTTTCAATTGCTGAACCGGTCGTTTTTAGAATCAGGATTCAGAACGAGGCTATGAAGATTTGAAACCTTCTTTTTAATGTTTTTGGACATGGGAGAATTCCCGTTAAGTTTCTCATGTGTCCCACGGGGTTTAGAAAGCGTTGGACCCCTGTTTTTAAAGTGCTGTAGAGGGCGCAAAGTTGGCGAATGGTTTGGAAAGCTGTGCGGCCCAAACCGTGTGGCCTTATTATAGGGGCAGTGGTGTGTGCACGGGATGCATACAGTTTCCCCAAACCGTGCACCTAGCCCGTGAAAGAGATCTATCGGAGGTAGAAGACTCCGCACGGTTTGCGCATGGTTTGGAAAACCGTGCAGGTCAAACCGTGTTCTCAGATGTGTTTTAGGTTTTTAATTAAAAATAAATTAAAAGAAAATTAAATAAAATGAAAACCTAAAATCTAATAACACTCCCACTCCTCTCCTCTAGGAAAAATCGTGACACCAGCCCAAGGGGGACTCTCTTTTCTGCGCGCTCGACCCCCACTTCGGCCTCCCTTCGACCGGTGTTTCCTCCTCTTTTTCTTGGGGTATCATCTCTGAATAATCGTCGTAAGGTCTCCTCCCTCCTTCCTCTTCTTCCATGGATGATTTTCGGCCTCCCCTTTTCCCTATTCTATTTCGGCCGAACCCCCCCCCCCCCCACATGGGTAGGGTTTTGTTTAATTTGTTTTCATTCTTGTTGCTCTTGTTGTTAAGGGATGTGGAAGGTCACCCGGGACCTCTTGTTTGCGCATTTGATGTCTGCCGCCGTAGGAGTGGCGGGTTGGTTGATTTCGATCCGCCGGTTTGATTTTGAGGTAAGGTTTCTTCCCGTTTATGGTTTGTGCATCCTCACAATTAATGTCTTTAGTTGTTTTAAGGATCTTAGTGTGGTTTGCCTACTGTGTTTGAGGCATCGGGTTGGTTTCGGGTTGCGGAGCTTACGCGAATCGCCTGTGTAGGAATATGTATGTATTTATATATACATGGGTTCCCCCGATATGCGTATATTCGTCCATGGCAGTGAATGTACACGTACGGGGTTAGCTGTCCCCACTGCATATATAAAAAGTTCATGCACAGGTGAGCGAAGACAAGTATGTCTGTATAAGCATATGTGTAAGGAACATCTTGGGAATGCTCATGGCCATGTAGGGAATGTTCATAGAGGCTAGGTGTCCTTATATTTATGTGAAATCAAACATGCCTCATGGGGGAGCAGCAACGGTAGCTTTAGTTAGATAGCGCCCAGAGCCGGAGTGGACGGATGGAACCACCTTGAGGTAGGGTCCCTCTCCTTGAACTTTTATTTAAAGTAAAGTAATAAAGAGTTATTTCTTATGTTAGTCTTGAATAAGTACTTTTGTGAAAACCGTGTGAATTGTAGGAACATGATAAAAAGGGTTTCCTACTAACAAAACTAAAAATTTAATAATTAAACCACTCGATCAGAGGTGCACTGTCTTCATGATAAAATTAGGAAGTAGATTATAATTCTTGACTTCTTATTTCTAGTTATTATTTGGTGTTGATTGATGATTTAGTGTTTCCTATTCATTCTACCAACTGGATAAAATAATGATAAAAGTATCCCTTAGAATGAAATTATTAAACTAGAGATGAGAGGACTAGGGTGGTACGACCATGCCTTGGAATAATGAAATGAGCACGCCTTATGTTAGGAAAATGAATATGTTAATGCCTTTATATAGACACTTAAGAGGAGATTCCTTAAGTATAAATGAGATAAATATGATAATGATGATATTATAAATACTTAAGACAGTTTTACGAAAGTATTTTTATAATGGATGAGCTGGTGGATACTTATATAGAAATGAGCTGTATGATTGATTGTGAATGTGGAATGTCTGTTTGAAATTCATAAGAGGAATTGCCTTATGCATTGTAATATAATGCTGATAATGAATGTATATGGTTATGGATGGGAGGAATTCATACCCCATTCCATCTACTTTGAATGCTTATGGATGGGTGACATGCATACCCCAGGGCAGCTTACTTGAGTATGGGTGGGAGGCATGTCTACTCCAATCCGGATGCGATCTCTATTCGTGTACGGAATGGAGGAATTTATAATGCTTTCCTGTTGACTTATAGGGATGAGAGGTATTCTTACCTCGTGCCCACTAATCATGAGTGATGGAAGGAGGCATATATACCCCTTTCCAGTTGACCTATAGGGACGAGAGGCATTCATACCACGTGGCCGCTCTCTTCAGCTGATGGGTGGGAGGCATGCATACCCCACACCATCTTTTATAAATATTTATATATGTAACTGTAGTGGCATGATCATACGGATATCCTGGCCTAGAGATGAAGCTGGTATAGCTTTCAGGATTCCTTGGGAAACCTGGACGAGTTTTGTTATTCCATTTTGTTCTATTTATTGAATCCTTCTACACCAGCTTACTACTTTAATTAATATTACAGTGTCTGGTTTGGGTTAGACACTGGTGCTGCCGACCTACTAGGATTTTAATCTCACACCCTACTCAGGCCGCCATTACACTGGGGTACCCGAGTAGACCTTATTTCTTGTAGGACCTAGGTTGTGTGTTGTTTTGTTTGTACATGAGGAGTTAAGAGCAAAGGACCAAGCGAAAGCTTGGGATGCTAAGGAGATCACCCCCCGGGCCTTACTGTCTTTTATTTATTATTTTACATCGTATTGTAAGCATGTTTATTGTTTCTTGTTTTCAATTTGTATCATTAATCAACCATGTATCGTGTAAATTGTCTTTGGCCACCTTTTATGGAAATGATCACTATTTTTCTTTCGCTTCTATTTGTTCGTTGTTATTCTAGTACTGCTTTCACTATTGAATGTTATTTACTCTAAGATACCGATGTTCAACTCTGATAAGAGGGTATAGTCTCCCCAATGTCACCACCCGAGACCCTTGCTGCTAGTCGGTAGCCTCTGGCATATGGGGAGATGCGTTTAAGGCCATGTGACCTACCGTTCCGGACACCAGTTCGATGGTGAGCCAGGATGGGACGTTACAATTTATACCTAAAAATGAATTTATCAATTTCCAAGACAACTAATCCTATTTTTATAAGAAAAACTATTCTTAAAAATTAATTGAGGGAATAATAATTTAATTTATAAAAATTAATAACACTTTAAGTCACTATGTATGGGAAAAGAAACCCTATATAACCTAGACATATATCATAAGGGTTAAGTGTGCGATGGTGATAGATTCATTGGGCGACTTGGCTAATATTGACCAAGAGGTAATTTAAACTAACCTTAACTTCTCTCATAGGTGATTAAGTTGTATCTTCACTTGTTTAATCTCAACTTGGGTATGGAAATGAGATAACCCTAGTGAATCTACCTTCCACCCATGTTTTGATAAATGGGCTTCGTACAACATGACCCTACTAGTTCAGGACATTACTTATACTTTCTAAATTAATTATCATTTTTTCATTTCTACATATAATCAATAATTATAAAATTAAATTTTTTATCATGAGTATAGTTTCTAATGTTCATATTTACCAAAATTTATATTTCACCAATGATAATACAATAGTCATATCCCAATTGCCACATTTACCTTTATAATAACATTATTATTGATTATATATGTTTTTGTGTATAATATAATGTAACAATCATATTCTTAGGAAAAAAATATCATTTAAAAGTCTGCATCATTACATTCTTCTCCCCTTAATAAAATTTGACTGCAAAAATTTCAATCTGTTCTCTCAGTTGAAAAAAGGCATTCGTACTTCTATCTAATTGTTTCCTCTAGTTCCCATGTTTCATAATCCTATTTAGGGTTCCTCCAAAACACATTGATGAGGTGTTTATTCTGGTTGCATAGAACCTTGTCACTATGGTGCAAGATCTCCCCAAGATATTCCTCATAAGAGATTACATCTTCTAGTTATACAACCTTTTGATTCATTACATGTGAGTGATCAAGTATGTACTTCCACAACAGAGATACATGGAATACATCATGAACATTAGCTATATTTGGTGAAAGGAGTATCCAATAGGCCACTAATCCTATGAGATCCAGGATTTAATAGGGGAAATATTAGTTGTGCTAGGATTAATTTTCTTTGAAAACCTTATGACTCAATTCCCTGGTGTTATTTGATGGAAAAATTTGGTACTGACATGAAACTCCAAGTCCCTTCAATGGATGTTATCATAGCTATTCAACAGACTCTGAGAATACACAATGTTTTATAGGATAACATGAACCTTTTCTATCATATATTTCACTAGATCAGGGACAAGAATCTTTCTCTAAACAACTTTAACTCAACATATAGGATTTCAAAATCACATCCCATATAGAGCTTTGTAAGATTCTATTTGAATAATTTAGTGGAAGTTCTTATTGTATGAGAAAAAAATGGTAGGTGTTGATAACATCAACATTTAAACTCCACTGATCTTGTTCTTAGCATGTCTTCATTTTTATGAATTCCCCTTTAAATTGTCCATCAGTTTGGGGGTGATAGGCTATAAAAAAATATAAAATATGCATTCAGAGCACTTTGAAGAATTAATCCAAAATTTATATGGAATCCTTGGATCATGGTCAAGAATGATGGAAAGTTGAACCCTATGTATCCTCACTACTTCAATTAGATAAATTTTGGAATTTTGGTCAAGAGGGAAATATTCTCCAATAGAGATAAAGTGGACATTCTTGGTGATTTGGTCCACTATAACCCCTATCTCATTGTTTTCATTAGATGTTCTCAGGAGACCACTGAAAAATTATAGAGTAATTTTATCCCACTTCCATATTGGTATAGGTTGTAGATATAATACCCCTTTAGGAAGTTGCCTCTTCACCATCACTTTTTGAAAAAATAAGAACCATTAGTGTTTTAAAAAATATCCCATTTTCATATTATCCCAACAATAATGATCATAAGGGTTCCTTTAAATTTTGGTTCTTTGAGGATGTATAATTAATGTAGGGATATGAGATTCATCCATATGAACCTTCTTTATTTCCATAATATATGGTAAACATAGCCATGTATTATATTTTAATACACCTTCTCGATCAATGTTGACCTCAGGGAACATCCCATTCTTTATAGCCTCAATCTAATTTTATAAAAAAAGAGGTTATATTTTTTATTTGTTGATCTTATCTAGTAATAATGTTTGACAAATAGTTTGGCGTAATATTGATGGTGTACCTTACACAATGATTTAAACTTCCAATCATACTTTGTCCTCGATCAATGAATCTCATTATATCCCAATCATTTCCAAAACACCAGGGTGTTTCCTACATAATTCATCAATGAATAGTTTTTATCTTCTAGATTGATAATGAATTGAACAGTCATAGTATTTTAGAAGTTCCAACCATATCCTCTGCCTAATGTTCAATTAATTTTGTGTGAAAATATTCATCAAACATTGGTGGTCTATGTATATATCACATTTCTCTACAAAAATATAGTGCATCCATATCTTCAATGAAAAAATAACCATATCCATCTCTATGTCAGGTGTATGATAATTTTGTTCCTTTGTCTTTAACTATTGAGATTCATAATAAATCACCTTGTCATTTTTATGGGGATTCACCCAAACCCTTTCAAAGATACATATTAAAAAACAATTAATCCTTCTCTCATATAGGGTAGAATTAACATAGGTGTGGTAACCCATATGTTCTTTATCTCTTGGAGTCTTTCTTCGTACACCGTTGTATGGATTAACATATCCTCTTTTCGAGTTAACATTTTTAGTGGATTTTAAATTTGTGAATATTTTTCACAAAACTCCTATAATATCCTACTAAACAATGGAAATTATGAATCCCTGTTACTGTTTAAGGAGGGGTCCACTCCTCCAAAACCATTTTCCTGGCATGGTCAACTAAAATTATTTCATTGGTTATAATAATTACCAAGAAATGAACTCGTTGAAATGAAATTTTACATTTTCTTAATTTTAAAAACAACCTCTCATTAATTAGAGTTTTCAATATGACCCTTAGATGGTCCTCATGATCCTCAGGAATTTTTGAATATATTCTAATATCATCAATAAAAACTAACAAAAAGTTATCAAGGTATTTTTTAAAATCTTTATTCATCAAATCCATAAATGTAGTAGGGGAATTAGATAATTATAAGGGTGTAATAAAAAACTCATAATGCCCATATCATGATTAAAAGGACATCTTTGGAATATCTTCTTTCTTCACCCTCAACTGATGATAATGATATTGAAGATCATTATTGGAGAATAATTGATCCCCCTGAAGTTATTCATGTAAATCATCATTTCATGGGAGAGGGCTCATTTTCTTCACAATTATGTTGTTATGTTCTCTATAATAATTGTATTGTCCCATTTATCCATCCTTCTCCTCCATAAAGAGAACATGTTCTCCCTAAAGAATACACACATGTTTAGACAAACCCCTTCCCCAAAATATCATTAAGTTGCTTCTTTATTTCCTCAAGCTCCAAATTTTCCATTCTCTATGGGGTATTTGATATCAGATTGGATATAGGTACGAGTTCAAATGAGAACTATATCTCTCTTTTTGGGGTATTTCAAGTTAAATCAATAGGAAATACAACAATGTATTCATTAATAATGGGTAAATTTTCTATTATTACAGTTTCATTTACTTATTCTTATTCCATAATAATATCCATAAACAAGGATAAGGGAGGTTCTTCTAGACAAATATCTTATCGGGATACCCCTATTTTGAAAATGAATTTAGGTTTCCTATTCAAGACAACTGATATTTTCCTACTTCTATAGTTGGTTTTAATAGTATACTTTGAGATCCAATCAATTCCTACTATAGTTTTTAATTCGACCATGGGAATGAATAATATATTTGTGATAAGATTGTGCGTTTAAAAGTCAATAATAGAGTGTCTATATAATTTTATGCCTTGATAATCACTCCCAGAGACTTGACTGATTAATTTAATTATAGAAGATTAGGGACTGAATAAATATTCTTTGAAAACATTGATGAAATAAAGTAATGAGTGAAACCATAATTAAAAAAATTGGAATCTAGAATTGAGAGAGAAATGACAGTACCTTCCAACACATCATTTGGAGCTTCTACGTTTTCTGTTGTCATAGAAAAATCCTAACATTTATCTTTTTTACAATGAAAAGGTTATTTGGGATTCCCCTTTATTATATTCTGATTTGGACAATGAATTTAAAAGTGCAACAACTATACAAACATAAAAAATTGGAATTCATGATGGGCATTCACTATCTTCCCTTGGTTTTTATTGTTGAGAAGTTTATTATTCACCTCACTATGATAGTTATGAGCTATATAAACATGTATTCCTCACTATTATCATTTTCCACTCTAAATAAAGAATTTACTTGGATTCCTCTTCACACATTTGTTTCACGTGGAATGTTTAACTTTCATTCCTCCTATTCCATGATCAATGTAACACCCGAAGTTTATCTAAAACAATTAATTCTTTTAATTCGATTGATATGACTGCTAAATCTCTAAAAACACTAGTTCAACCTTTATAGCACTTCATACTATCTCCTCATATATTCCACAGTCTCTATTTTCTAGATTCCATCGTAGATGAGGTCCTAGTCCACCAAAAAATCAATCAACATATAAATTGGGATCCTTAACAAATCTAGAGGTGTAACATAAAAATCTTGTAATGTTCAACTCATAACTTATAAATATTTAATTTTCATTCATATTCAACTCTAAGAATACATTCTCCATTTTCATTTTCATAGAAAGAGGGAAATATTTATTGAAAAATATTACCTAAATTCTTCACACTCAAGAGTTTCAATCTCCCTTCTAAGTTTAATATTTTAAATATTTGACCACCACTGATCAGCTTCTCCCTCCATGCCATTTACAACTGGGGTGAGTCACTATTATTCCGGATAATAGAGTATAAAAAATATATTTTCAAAGAGATTATTCATTTTTAATAAATCAATGGGTTAGTGAATCCACTAAATGAAGGTGGTAGTAGATTCATAGTGGAATCAACAAAAAATTTTTTCCCTTTGAGGTGAATTCGGTCTCTTGTCTTGATTATAGTTTTTTCATAACTTGAGTTAGTTGATTTTGAATTCTTCTAAATTCTTCCATTCTTGCATCCATTAAAGGGTCATAAACATATAGTCCTTTATGATCATAATTTATGTGGTTCCCCATATTTCCATTCATTTTCTAAAATATGAAGAAATTAGGGAGAAATTTGTTTCTTTTAAGAATCTTATAATTATAAAATAATTTTATTTCAGCCAAAATCATTCTTTAATATCATATTCTTTAACAAAAATTAAATTTTCTATAAATCCTTTAAAATGGTTCATAAAAATCTTATGATAAACCAATACATGTTATGGGAGTGTCAATCCAAGAGTGTACCAAGTCCTATTTTTATACACCAGTTCCCATTTGAGTCTAGCTCATAACAGTGTTTTTAGGTCTTACCCCTATAAAGATTTGTTCAAGAGCCACATCTACTTGTTCAAATCCATACATTGATTTATTTTCCTAGACACCACTAACATAACAATTATCCAAAATATCAGGATGTTTTACTATATTTAAACATTTCTCTATGGTTATTCCTAAGGTTTTAAAATCTTAATTTCGGAAAATAACTAAATTGTCTTATGAAACATACAATGGAAGCCCTCAATTTTATTAAATTACATTTCATTACATAGTACATACAGAGTATCTTTAAAATTTATTTTTATTAGAAATAAGGTACATAATATATGAAAAAATAAAAAAAATATTCTAATACACATGAAAAGATTATTCATGGGTTAATAATAAGTATATTTACTGCATCTCATAACCTAGGGAAAAACATCAATGGAAAGGGTTGATCACGATGGCCAAGAAGGGAAATGTTTTACATGTGATCATGAGGAATGTCAATAAAAAAATGAGGAGCAAAATTTTATACATGAGTAATGTAACATGAGTAATATAATATAAAAAAGAACTTGAATCATAACATGGAAATATGTCTACAACATTTAAATGAGACATTCTTAAAAATATCACCATGGTTTTTCCCCAAGGTGTCATAAGTGAATCTTTACATGGTTATTCACCAAGGTATTGAAAAACATTTCATATGTAGAGATTAAATTATTTTCCCAATTAATTAGAGAACTATATGGGAAAAAAATAAAATTTATTAATTAATTTGAGCCACATAGATCATAATAATTCATTTAATTAATAACCCATTGAGAATAAAGAATGATTTTCTTATCAAAATCATGGCATTTCAAAAGTGCTTAATTAAATGATCACTATATCCTTTTTATCCCACAAAAGGGTATATTGGTTTATTATTAGTAAATAAAAAATTAAAATAAAAAATTATAATATCATATATGTAAATTATCCTTGAAAATAAAGAGGGTTTGTTTTTCACAAAATGAAAATAAAACAGAATATCAGAGGGAGAAGAGAAAAACATTGAGAAGTAAATTATCCAATATAATGAGTATAAATTGTGGTTTTAGAAAAAGGTAAAATGAGAGGGGAAAACTGTATATCATTGATAAAAAATAATTTTGAATTTAGGGTATATTAAAAGGGTAATAAAAGAGAGTAACCATAACATTTAGAATACATATACGAATATAGGTTCTTGAATTAAAAAGAAGTGAAGGATAATTCCCTTATCATGAATATTTTCTCATAAATATTGAGTGATGGAACCATGGGGGATTAAAGACACATTTTGGGGACTCCTTGGGAGATAAAAATACAATATATTCATGTATAATTTATTAGTAGTAAATTTTAATCAACAAATGGGTGGGTATATATAGAAAAAAGTGTATGAGATTTTTTAATAATTTCCCAATATATTCCGTGGAAATATAGGATTGGGAAAATAAAAAACAACTTGATTTCCCAAGGGGATTCCCATGGTTTTTTAAATTTGGAACATATTTTACGTTATTTTTACATAAAATAACTTATCATTATATTATATAACATATTTTGTCATGGATGGTATGGTTTCCACAATATAATGTTTTTAAAGACAATGATTCCATTTTAGACTTTGGAAAGTAAATTATATGTGCAGAAATTGATTAAAATATATTAAATTAATGGATATTAATTAAATAATATATTTTAGGTTTTGGATTGTGGGTAGTTAATTATTAAAACATTATGAAATTATTATTATGTAATTAAACATACAAAAAACCCAAACAAAATTTTTTTTCCTAAAAAAATAATATTTTTTTAAAAAATATAATAAAATTACCCTAACATAATTTCAATATGATGATTTAGAAAACTAAATATATATTAATATAATAATTCTATATGTATGATAATTTTTACTTTGAAATATAAAATAATTATTTATTAAAAAAATATTTGGTTTATATTGCATAGTCAAATTTCTGATACCTAAAAAAGTTTAATGACATAATAAAATTATTTCATAATATATATTTAAATAAATATGTTATTAACATATTGCTTCATTAAAATTAATATTATTAGTAATAACATATTATATTATAGAAATTTATATATTTTTTGAAAATTGAATTTTTTTGTTTAAAAATCAATTTATCAATTTCCAACATAGTTAAAATATATTTTTTTATGAAAAACTATTATTAAGCAGAAATTGATGGAGTAAAATTTTATTTATAAAATGTAATTTAAATTTATTTAACTATGTATGGGACATGTAACAACTTATAACACCTGCATATGACCTAAGGGTAAGGTGTGGGATGGTGATAGATTCATGGGGCAATTCAGCTAACATTGATTGAGTGATAATTTCCAGTAACATGAAAATATCCCACATGTTATTTCTTTAAATATTCCCTTGTTGAATCTTAGACATGTATTGGTAATGGGAGAACCCCAAGGATGATACCTCCCTCCCAGAATCTGAATAATGGGATTCAAATAACATGAGTCTTCTAGTTGAGGCCATCACATCTCTTTTCTGCATTAATTATACTTTTTTATTTCACCTTATAAACACTAATTATATAATTAGAATTATTTTAAAGAGAATAATTTACAATGGTAATATTGAAAAATGGTAAAATTTTATCAATGGTATTTTAACGGTTGAATACTGATAGTCAAATTTCCCTTTATACTAACGTCATTATTAAAGAGATATTGTTTTCTTGGGTATAATATAATATAACACAGATTTTATCAGGAAACAAATATCATTTAAATTTTTATATCATTACAATATATGAAAATAATTATAAAATATCCATAATTGGAAAATAAAAATGAAATATTGAGTTAATTAAATACCCAAGACCTTTTAGGCCTAGTGTTTTTGAGAATTAGGAAAAAACCATCAGGTAATTAAACACATTTATTTCTCATAAAAATAATATTTAATAACTATACACATATTTAATTGTTTGGTGATAAGTATTTAAAATATACAATAAATTTATCCACACATAAAACCCTTTTTGACATAACATTCTAAAAAAAATATCTATATCTTAGGGAAAAATAAATATAATAATGGGGAGTTCAAACACAAAATAAGGGAAAAATTATTCATTAATAATTTAATATTATAAATGATAATAATAAGAGAATATGGGTGTGATATCATAAAAAATATCATGAGTATAAAAAAAATTTCATACCGAGGAAAATATGGATCATAAAACAATAGTTATGTTTTAAATCTTTTGTATAAAGCAAGATACATTTGATTCAAAAAAGTTGATCCTTGAAAAAACAATCATAGTTAAAAAGAACCATTATAAATTATGTAAATCATAGATAAGAAATGTAAGAATCTTGGTAAATTATCAATTTATCAACATTAAAATCACTATTTAGAATAACATAACTGGTTAATTCCAATATCAAAGTGTATCCTATAACTGGTACACTATGTCACTTTTCCCAATGCATTGAAGTGATATATCAGGCTAACCAATCATTCATAGCTATACCAGGATCACCTGAAATTATCAATAATGTTCAAGTACTATAAAATTAGTAATTATAAATTGTAAATGATCATAATATTCATAGATACAACCACTATTAAATTCATAACAATATTATCCAGTGGGAGTGAAATTAGTTTTATAAAAATATCCTAAAAATAATCACCATAAGACATCCTAACAAAATGATTGAATGGTATCATTAGAGAATATAACTAGAGAATAATTATAATAATTAAGAAGATGTTAAATGATATGAAAAATTATTTTAGAAAATCATTTATAAATATACTTTTGAAAATAAGAAGGAATACAATTTTCTTTTGGAAACCATTAAAAACCAAAACTCAAAAAAAAATTAAAAAGGGTTTCCATTGGAAAACCATATAAGATTATGAAATAATATTTATAAATAATAATGGAATTAGAGATAGAAAAATCAATTCATGTCTTAATTTTTAATAAACATTTGTTTTCAATCTTTTGAAAAGAGACTTAAAAGTAAACCTTTTAGACGATATTAAGGAAGTCCCTTTTACAATCTTTTAAAATAAATTCAAAGGACATATAAAATAATATTTTGGAATAATTTATTTTTTTAAAATTTCATTATTGGAAAAAATGAAAAATATATCAAGGAGAGAGATTTTGGGAAAAATACTTTACAAACATTAAAACCTTCAAAACAACATTTTCAGAGAAAACTCTTTATGCCCCTTTAAAAATCGAAAACTGATAAAAAATAATAACTATGAGAAGAAAATTATAATACAATTAGTACAAATATATTCATGAATTTTTATTAATACTCAGTATATAAGCCATATTTATGAATATAAGAGCATTAATCAAAACATGTTTAATAGAAAGAAGTTTGAGATGATAAATTATTACAACATTGGTACTGCTTAAATAAAAAATATATTTAATGAGTGAATTTAAAATTATTCATTATAACCAATGATTTATATGAAATAATAGGTAAAAAAATTAAGGATTAATAAGTACCCATATGAAGGACATCTTGGGGGAAAACAAGAAACATGTCTAAAATAATTGAATTTTAGACCAATTAAACACATTAAAAATTTATAACATTTTAGTCAATACATCATGAATGATAGAACTTAAAAATTATCTTCACATATTTATATCAAAGTTTTATTCATGATATAATATTTCAATTTTTAGTATATACACCATATAAATAGAAATAGGTGCATAAAATGAATCTTTCCAAAAAAAGAACGTTTGAGAGGGGAAAACCACAAATATATAATATCATAGACATGAAAATTATTTAATGATGTTATTATTTGAAATAAATGTAAGTAAACATAAAAAATAAGAAAAAAATAAAAAAAACACTAGACATTAAACACATAATCTTGGCATAACATAGTCAATGATGTAATGATAAACCCCAAGGAATGAAACATTAGTTAAAACCCATTACCTTGAGTCCTATATTTCCCCACACATCAACTAATTTCGTAAGTTAAATAATTATATACATGACAAAGAAAATTTTTATTGTTTATTCCCTTATTACTATTATTTTAAGCATGTTTCATTGACCTACAAAACTAGTGTAGTTCACTTCATCCATTTTGGGGTCGTTCGGTTCAGAATCTCCAAAAAAGTTAATTATATTTTGAAATGTAAAGTTTATTATTTAAATGATTTCATAAAATTAAAGATATTCATGGAATTGGATCCACATAATTCTATAATTATAGAAGTTATATAAGTTATCATATTATTACCATCTCGAAAAACTTCATTAAAAACCCTAATTTTATGGTTCAAAATAACCTTGTGTGTTTTTTTTTACTTTAATTGTTATAATAGAAAATTTATCTTTCCAAAAAAAATATTAAAAATAAATTAACATTAATTTTTTATTAAATCATAAAATAAACTTTTAATAATACCCACAATATTCATAAATTCATTAATATATCATCGTTCACATATGTTTTGTAAAACAACCATAGTGAATGACATTTTTTTAAATGGGTTTAAAAGAAGTGTTATAATAGTAACTATGCATGTTTTATAAAATAAATTTTATAATATATAAAACAAAAATTTAGGATAAATTATTATTTATAACTATAATTATTCAAAAATTAATAGAATAATTTGAAAGGAAAATTCCATCTTTGAAAAGCCCTCATTTTGACATAGTAATGACATACACAATGGATTTTATGAAATGAAATTGGTAATATAATATAAATAAGAGTTAAAAATAATTATAATAACGTAAAAAATGAATCATTAAATAATATTAAACTAAAATTTAAAATATTTTATAATATAATAATCCCATATATGAAATGAAAAAGAGAATTATGGAAACCGTTATTCCGACATACAAACACGTTATGAAAAGGGTTTTATGAGAGGTAATTTGTAGAATCTCATATAAAATGGATGATAATGGATGATAATAAAATGTACATATAATAACTCTAGAATATAAAATTTGTTTTTAAAGTCGATCATGATAAAAAAATATCAAAAGAAAGTAGAGGGTTTAGGATTATAAAACCTTACTTTTATATTGAGTTACCTTATATTGATTGAGCTTCAAACATTTGGTAGGGGTATTTTATCTAAGTAAAAAATGATAGGGACATATAAATGGATTGTAATAGAGGTATTTTTGCAGATATTTGTCATTGTAATGGATTTTGATGGTGAGGACAAAGGAGTGAAGGGGGGGGGGGGCTCTTAAATAGTCAAATGGAAAGGCTATATCGAATAAAATGTGATTATTTTATTATTTATGACTAATAATATTGATAAGTTATGATTAAAATTATTTTTCATATTATAACCATCAAAAAATTGATTGGAATCCTAGAAATACCTTATCAAAAGTAAATAATTATAAAAAACTTTTTATTTGAATAAAATTTAACCTAGTCTTCAAAATTTCAAACATAAGTTTATAAATTAAATTTAATACTTTTAAATTCATTAGTTTTATCCTAAAACGTATATTTTCCCAATAAAATGGATTTATAATTTATTAAGTCAATTTTATATCATAATAATTTCATCAAAGTTACGGTATTTGAAAAATCGTTATTTTCACTATTCACTTAAAAATCAACTATTTTAGAAGAACCACATAAATTAATCTAAGATAAATTAAATATGTTGAAAAAAATGAAATAATTTTTATTGAATTAAAATTATAAAACTACTAAATTTTATTTATAAATTAAACAATGTAATACATTGAAAAATAAGTTAATAAAAATAAAAACTATTTAGTTTTCAAAATTAATGATACACTTTTGTTCTATACCATGATACAATTAATTTTGAAACAATATAAAATATAAAATGTAAATATATAATAAATTTTCATTTATAAAATATCCAATAATTTCATAATTTTTTAAAAATTGAAAAATAAAAACCATGTGAAGGGAATATTTATAACAGTTAAATAAAAACAAATTTCAGTCACAAATTTAGCTTTACAATTTTAACAATAAAATTAGTAAACTGAATGATATCCTTTTTTCAATATTTTGGAAGTGTATTAAAATACTAACTCACATAGGCTAGTGTCGATTTTATGCACTAATTTCCTTTCGGTCATGGGTTTGAGCCTCGCAGCCTTTCTAGATGTAACGTGTTATCTCCCAATTCTATGGGTCAACCTTATACATGGAATAATTTTTTTAAAAAAAATATATATATAATTATAACATTAAAATTAATTCATTAAAAATATTGAAATGTTATATTCTCCCCAAGTTAATTAAATTTAATCCCATAATTTAAACTTTTCCTCTGTAAATAAAGATTAAAAATAACACCAATATAAATTTTAATAGGTTAAAGTGGTATTTAAAAGTAATAATTTTTAAAAATCAAATAAAATAAATGGAAATTTAAAATTTCATAATGGTTATCTATGGAGAATTTGGAGTAGAAGATAAAACATATGACCATGAAAGTATATATACTTTGTTTGAAAACCGACATAATAAAAAGGGATAATATTATATTTATTTAGAAGGGGGAAAAGAAAATATGAATGTATCCTAGAATAAAACATAATAATGTTCCCAAATGAGAAAGGAAACATTGTATAGAATATGAAATATATATGGAAGTTAAATATCCACTACAAAGGGGAGAATTATTCTCCACAATGAAATACATTGGGATAAAAATTTCATTAAGGAATAATATTTGAATACAAAAATGACATTTTCCCCAAATAAAGAAGAGACCATCAATTCCTTAAAAATTATTGGAGTGGGATAAAATATTTATTTCCAAGATCATTTTTCTATAATTGAGGGATTATTTTATCATTAAGTCAACAATGTTATAAAAAAATATACAAACATGATTTCTTGAAATCCAAAAATGAAATTTGATCCTTTGGTTGCGTATTTGAAACATACTCCACCTCTATTTCATCCCATATTCAAAAAATATAAATTTTGGAGATTAATATTTATTATTTCTGAATCATGAAAATATAATTATTATATAAAAATTTATCCACAATGTATGAAACTTTATTCTTCATTTCATGACTTAAATAAAAATTATTAGCATAAAACAATATCATACCCAAAATTAATAAACCTTCACATGAAGAAATAACACATTAATATCTAAAATTACAATAATAAAACCTCATATTTAAAATAAATCATTCCACTAATAACTATACTTTTATATCAATTAGCCTCAAAATTAAATAATATATTAACATCAAAGATTATCATATACATTTAGCAGAAATCCCCAAAAATCTTATATAATTTTTCACAAATAACTTGTACACATGATCACTGTAACGACCCACACTTTTGTTAATGAAACTTCCTCTTTCTATAATTAAATGTCTTACTGTGTTAAATTATTATATAATATATGAAATTCATTGGTTTTAAGATATTGAAATTTAAAATAATGTTATTAATTGTGACCTTTGCTAATACAGCCATTGAAAAATGATCACATGATTAATATAAATATAGGACATTAAAAAATAAAACTTACTCAGAAAAAGAAAGCGATGGCCTCATCCAGCCGAATTTATCCATACGAATCACATTTATCAGATCTCAGAAAGGGTGTGGTGTCATTGGGCTTATCTCTTGACCAAGACCAAGCCGATCTTTAACATGGTAAGCTAATGTAGAACTTCCTACGAGATTAGTGGAAGTTAATAGAGATTACCATCCAAATGATGTTATCCAAGCCACCCCAAGAGTCTTTCACCATCATACACCATACCCTTAGGTCTTATGTGTGTGATATAAGGTGTAATGTGACAGGACCCTAACACTATCATTATGTGCATTATTTATTGTATAAATAATAAACCTTCATTTCAATATTGTAAATGGTTTTTAAAGAACAAATAGTATTTTTGGATAATATTTAATTTCAATTAAGAAATATATTTTGATGAAATAATATATTTTTGAATTAATTAATATTTTAATAAAATTAAAAAATTTAATTTTATTAAATATATGTTATAGTATAATTTTTATTAGTACAATTATAATTTTTATTAAGCGTTGGAAACTATTTTTTTGTCAAAACCCATGAATTTTTAATAAATGTGAGTTATTATTTTAAAAGTTAAAATGGACATTTTTATAAAATTATTTAGAAAAGATGAATATAATTTTTGGAATCAGGATATTGAAATTATCCAATGGTGAATTTTTCAGAATTTTAAGAGATTGTCGAATTCTTGGGTAAAAGTTAAATATCCTTTAAATATATAATGGGTTTTATGACGTCATAATGACCCATTAATGAAGTAATAAAATATAATAAAAGATATTTTCGGTCAATATATGTTTTACATTTACAATAATGTGATTTTATAATTTTTTGATAAATTTTATGGTGCCTTAGTAGACCCACCAAGACTTATAATACATTTTAACAATTTAAAATTATTTCCTTGAGAGTGTGACTCACCTCTACATAAGAAAGACTAATATATTAAGAAGTTCAGAAATTTTCATTATAAAATAATTTTTACCACTCCTCTTAGGCAAAAAATTTTGACCAAAACCATTGGTTGGATTGCAGTTTTTATTAGTTTAATGTGTAGTGTCCAAAACCTAAATAATAAATAATTCCCTCTATTTCCCTATATAAAGCCTCCAAATATCTAACTTCATATTCATAGAATTTTTTTTTTCTTGACAATCCTTGGCCCTAATCTCCCTATAATCCTCCCAAGGCACCCTAATCTCCCAAGAAGCCTCTCTCAAGCCTCTCCCAAACCTTATGGATCACATTTTCAAGTAATGGATTTCTTCCTTTCTCATTTTTGTATGAATTCCATTATGTTGTTATACCATTTTTTTCAATTAAAAATGTTGGTGTATGATTTCTCAACTTCCCCATACACCCATAATTGTTTTTTAATGATGATATATCCCTTTATCTCTCATTAATTTCTCCGATGTACACTCTTTACCATGCTGAGATTCCGTAAGGGATTTCTCTCTCCTCATTTACATGTAAGTAATTATTTTGTATTATGAATTTAAATTTAATTAAATATGTCGGTACATGTTTCTATATGACCCCCATATTGTAAATTTCATGTAAATATGATGAGATACCACTTTCTCTCTCATGAACCATTTTTATGAATTCTTATGTCATGCTGTTTTGCTACCGAAATTTCACCGTCATTTTCCAAGGCAAAACCATCATTTAGTGAATACCTTGACCCTTTCTCTATCAAGGGTATTCACCTTTATGAACATTTACTAATTGATTATAGAGTTTAATATATGTATTACACAGTCCTTTATTGAGTAATAAATGATAATGTTTAATGAATCCATGTTATATGACCCATTTGGCACAGTTATTCATGAAATGAAATGAATATGAAGGATGCACCCGGATAGCACTCCAATGCATTGGGTAAACATTAGTATCATGATATGTCAAGTGCAATTGGGGTTTACTCATGAGAATTCATGTGAACTGAGGGTTTACTCATGATAATTTAAGTGCAATGAGGGTTTAATCGGGTTCTATGTGCAATGAGCCTTAGATCATGATAATATCATGTTAAATGTTGTTTCCATATTTCCATGTTATGATAATTATGCTATATCATGCCTTTCTATTCATGTTTCTCTTAATCTCTATTAATATTCCTATTTCCTAACATGTATTGTATTTTTCATGTTAATCCTTGTTTACTCCCTTTCTAGGATTTATATCTCATCCTTTTATTATGCATGTCCGTAGGTTATCCTATGTAACGCAACGTATGAGAAAATGTGTGTGGTCAGGTAAAATAAGTTTTCAATAAATATTTTTATTTAATGTTTTATGTTTTTATGTAATGTTCCTAATCCCAAAAGACACTAGACCTCCCTATCATCTATGTTGTATCAATTGAATGTTTTATGTAATAAAATATGTTTAAGTGTGTAATAAAGAATGGGGTTGTTATAGATGGTATCAAAGGATAAGTTTAGTTATTTTTGGGATTAGGGTTAGAAAACACTAAACAAAGCCTTAGGGATTAGAAAAATCATAATAAAAACATCCCTAAATTTTTGTGAGTATAGAGTAAATGGTTTTTCAAGAAAATACATCCCTTTCATGATACGAGTAGGTAGAGAAGGCTCTCGTACATATGTATCAAGGGGAAAACATGAAAATACACCTTTGAGCTATAATTGAATGGGAACTGGTCCACGACAATGGGTCTTTCCTCACTCTTGGGTATAACACTATCTAGGGATAAGATTTTGTAAATTCATAAGCATAGTATGAACCATTATTACAAAAATTAAAAATTCCCCTAAGAATATATGTTGGGAAGTAGATCATGTATAACATATATTAAAGCCTATAAATTAATAAGTTAATAAAATAAAAGTAATTTATATGACAATCATTTTTTTCTTTCGATTTCCCTTTATGTGTTACCCCTAACTTTCCTTTTATTCTAGTTAATGGCTGGTAATAGTAGGACTCGGGCAAAAAATCGATTTGAAGATCAAGGTGATGACTATTTTAATGAGATACCCAATCCGATGAGAGTGGGAATCACAAACATTTCCCTGATACTCTATTATTTAACTCGTTTTTTGAATAGAAACTTGGGTCAAGAAGAACGTTCAACACCCACCCCCCCCCCCCCAAAAGAAAGAAAAAGTCGCTATCGATAGCTTCATGAGACAATGTCATCCTACATTCAATGGATCATATGGTCCCTCAATCAATGAACTATTGGAATTTGGAATTTAGAAGAAGCCCCAAACATGTTGGTTTTTAAAATTTTCCCACCGAAGATCAATGTAAACTAGTCGAAATTGGTTAACAATAACCTGATCTTAGACGAGGACCACACATGAAGGATTTTAAGAACAATAATAAACAGTAAAATACCTGGTTTAATTCCAATTTTGCACATGATGCCTGCTCGTCATTGGCAATCACTGCTCGAATAATCCAAAGTCAAATTCCCTTATATCATCCACACAGGCTTCAATGAATTCGTGGGAGCACTGTTCGTCATAATCCAGGTACTAGTACAGAATTGTGACGACATCTTCGATGCTCCAATGATCACTGCATCGCTTCTCTAGAAATTCTTGAGAGAGTTCTCAATCCAAAGTCTTTGGATCCATAGTTTCTCTATCTATATCATGGGATAATGGAGAGAAGAGAGAAACCCCATGAATAGTTATTGGAAATATCTTGTCCTCTTATATTTATAGTGGTTATTTAAAACACCCTATATTGGCTCACCGGCCCGGAATACATAACGAGCTATCAACAACATTTTATGACTACTAAACTGAGTCATAAATATTACTATCATAACATTTAGTATATTAAAATATATTACCGGATAATAATTGAGTCAGAAAATTGAATCTTCACTCTAATAAATATTAATTGATCCCTGAATAATTTTAATATTTGTCAATTAATATTTTTCATGTATTTACGTAAAACTCATAAATAAATTGAATAAATATATTCAATACTCATTATTCTAGAATCGAATAATATGAATTCATTTATTGAATTGGTGATCATTTTACCTTGGAGAAATCCCGGACCCTAGTGGCGGGGCTCACCATGTACAAATCTCCCATTCAACTGAATATGGAATATTCTTGAATACAATATTTTGTGTTACCCTATAGGCCCTTATATCAATAAAAGATTAAAATATTCATAGACAAAGACCAGGATCTAGCAACCAATCATGACCCCTGAAGAGATAAGGATTGTCACAGCAGCGAAAAGCAACCTACACACATTCACTGTGTAATATAGTCTCTTAGTCTGTAATATCTCATAAAGTAGGACACACTCATGTGTCATTGCCCTTTTCTTGCTTTATTTTCTGTTTATTTAACTGGATGGATTTACCTCTGACTGCCACTGACATGGTCTTATGAAGGTACTTCCATCCACTTCAACATGGCCTGATATATATTACTTCCATGACCCAGAAGTGACAATTCATTTCTTGACCATTCAACCAATTCCCTACCACCAACGACACACCCAACACAAACAACCTCCCCAAAACTTCATAACCATGGTTTTCTTCTTTCATATATGTAAGTAATGAATTAAAATACATTTTTATTGATCTCATGTTAAGATAAGATTACACATGATCGTAGATAAGAACATCCAATGACACCCAAAACATGTGGTATTCATATTGGTGGGTCATTCCTCATGATCTCACTACTGGAGATCACCAAGTGTGATGTTAATGATAAGAAGTCTCAATACATATGATCCCCATCATCTGATATTCCAAAATATACTATTTTGAATCAATTTGATGTATCTAGACCATAGATCATATATTCACGATTAATGTCATAGAATCTATAGGTTCTCATTATAGCCTAGGATATCCTATAATCTTTTGATATGAAAATTAATATTTGGACATTACCATTTCAGTAGTTGATGCAGAATAACATACACTATAATGGTAAGATGAAAAAATGTATAGATAAATCTATACACGATATGTTAATCAAATTCACAGAATGGTTGGGTCTAGGGCACCCACTATTTCCATAGGAACAATGGATCAACACCATTCAATTGTTCTTCTCTATAATTAAATGTTTCAAACAAAAGAAGATACTTCTGGATACATTGTCTTTGGAGGGTGAATCTGATAAATGGTGGACATTGATAAAAAACACGAAGCTTAAGGATGATATCAATGCCTTGGAATAGAAGGATTTCACGAAAAAAAAATTGTTAAATATTTTCCTTGCACCCTCTGAATTTAGATGGAGAGGGACTTCCTTGATTTTAAGAAAAAATATAAATAATACATCAGATCATATAAGGAAAACATCACAATTCGTGCATGATATACAATTGGCTTTGTCGTTACCCCTGAACGTAAGGTTTAACGCTTCTTTGGTGGGATGAAACCTAGCCTATGAAAATCCCTAAAGATTCGTGACTTTGAGAGATATGAGGAAATTGTCTGATCATCCCTCCATGTGGAAATAGAGATCATTGAATCTATGGGGTATCATGGTGATAAGAAGAATAAGGTGGACATTAACTCTGGTGGTCCAATGGATAAATCCAACGGTGCTATGAAAATCCAGCACCCTAATTGCCAATGGTGCAAAATGAAGAACACTGAAAATTTCTTGAAGGGGATGAGGATATGATTTAGTTTTGAAAAAGAAGGGAACATTCCCATTAACTGTGGACAAGAAAAATCCGCAGCTATGACAGATGGCAGGAACAATCCGTTCGACCCTCAACGTGTTGTTTATTGCTTCAGCTGCAAAGAACCAGGGCACTATTCAAACTAGTTCCCTAAGACAAGGGTTTTAGGAGGCAACAAACATCATCTAATTTAGAAAAGGATTGATTTATCCATCACTACTGTAGATGTGAACCTCAAAAATGATGTGGTGGAAGGTATGTTATTTATTCATTTACGAATAGAAGATATACTTTTTGATTTTGGATATACGCATTGTTTTATATCCCATATTTTTAGTATAACAATCCCAACACCACAAAAAAATAAATGAATTTAATTTGATGATGAGAACATAAAATGGGTCAATCATTGAATCCCATGAATATAACTCCTCCCCTATCACAATTTGTGATTGAAATTCTCGGGAAACCAAGTCATACTTACTATGGTGTAATTTGATAAAATTCTTGGCAAGGATTTTCTTTCCTTATATATACCCAACATAAATTGTCATGAGAGGGAAATCACTCTCCATATCAAAAAAATAGACCCCTGCTTCTGTAAAAATGGAAGGAGGAGGATGAATCTTCCTTAGCACCATCATCTCAATCATGGATATTAATTCCCTCTGAGCCCACATATCTTGAATTCTAAATTGATATTATACCTTGGGAATTGCCAATATCCAATACGTTGTATTGAATGGATGTTGTGGATCTTGAGAAGCTGAAGAAATAACTAAAGTAGAATCTGGATAAAGGGTTTATTCTCCCATGTGCTTCCCCATGGGGTGACCCAATCCTTTTTGTTACAAAGATGGATGGTTCAATGATTCTTTCCATTGACTATCATGAGATGGAAAAAATCATGATAAAAAACAAGTATCGTCTGCCACGAATTGATGATTTGTTCGATCAGATACGTGGAGAACCATACTTTTCCAAGGTGGATTTCTGGTCGGGATATTACCAAGTAATGGTGATGAAGGATGATATACCATAGAATACTTTTTTACATGATACAAGCACTATGAATTCATATTAATTCTCTTAGGTCTGACTAACGCTCTAGAAATATTAATGGACTTGATGAATAGAGTCTGTAGAGATTACCTCAAAAAATTTGTGGTAAACATTATAGAGGATATTATAATATACTCAAAAAACAAGGAGGATCATGAGAAGCATGAATAGAATATAAGCCATATAATATAGACCTTGTGAAAGGAGAAGCTCTATGTAAAGTACATCAAGTGTGAGTTCTTGTGGAATGAGGTCTCACTATTGGGTCATATCATCACAAGCAATGGGATAACTTCGGATCCCTCCAAGATAGCTGCAATTGAGGGATGAATGAGGCAATCATGGGTAACAGTTATCTATAGCTTCTTGGGGTTAGATGGATATTAACACTTATTTTTTAAAAATTTCCCATGATATTCCAACCCTCTTAATAAGATAAATCAGTATGGAGTAAAGTTTTCTTGGAGCGATGAAGGAAAAGATAGCTCCAATGAGTTAAAAAAGAGGCTTATCACTGCACCTAAGCTCACACTCCCCACAAGTGTTTAACATTTTGTTGTAATTAGTGATGCTTCGATGAAAGGTCTGGAATGTGTGTTGATTAAAATTGAAAAATTCATTGACTATTCATGATGGAAATTGAACGTTCATGATCAAAACTATCAAACAAATGATCTAGAGTTGACTGCAGTAATATACTCTTAAAAAATTTGGTGACATTACCTGTTTGGGGGGAAGTGTGAAATATATACTGATCACAAAAGCCTCAAATATGTATTAACATAGAAAGATATTAATATGCACCCACAAAGATGGTTTCAGTTGATCAAAGACTATGACTGCTCAATCCATTACCACCCTGGGAAAGTGAACAAGGTGGAAAATGCTAAGTAGAATAGACAAAACAATTCTATCATTTGATGACAATTTAAAAGTATCCAATATTCATATATATGATGAATATTTACATGGGAATCATAAATAAGGAAACAACATCAGTACATTCACAAATTATTTCTCAAACATCTCTTTTGGAAGGGATAAAGGATGCACAAAAAGATGATGTGGGAATTAAGAAGAACGTGTAAACTACCAGAAAAGGGAAATCCTCAGAGTTCAATGTTAATGAAGAAGGAATTTTTAGATTTGGGACAAGACTACGTGTTCTATAAAATCTATAGTTAAAGAATGAACTTTTGGATGCTGGACAAAGTTAGAGTTTCTCAATTCACCCAGGGAACACAATGATGTATCGAGATCTCCGAGAGCTTTCTTGGTGGGATAACATAAAGAAAGAGATCTCTGAGATTACCTCAAAGTGCATAGTATTTTAGAAAGTGAATTCTGAGAGGCATAAGTCTAAAGGGATGTTGAAACTATTACCCATTCCAGTATTGAAATCGGAGAACATCACCATGGACTTTGTCACTAGACTTATAAAGACATCCAAAAGAAATAATGTTATATGGGTTGTTTTGAATCATATAACAATGATTGTACACATCATTACAATTTGAAAAGATTCCTAATTGGATCAACTAGAATAGATATATATCAGAGAAGTGGTAAAGATACAAGGAGTACCACCATCTATTGTATCTAATCAAGATGCACGATTCACCTCTATATTTATGAAGAGTCTTCCACATGCTCTGAATATTGAGCTGAACATCAGTATGAATTATCATTTTCAAACTGATGGAAGCTCTAAGAGGACTATCCAAACACTTGATGTCATGTTGAGAGAATTCTAAATGGACTAAAAAGGAGGATGAGATTAACATCTTCATCTGGTTGAGTTCTCTTAAAATTACAGTTTCCAGTCAAGCATCCAAAAGGATCATTATGAATCACTTTATGGGAATAGGTGTCGAATACTGACATGTTGGGATGAAGTTGGGGAGGGAAAACCGCTATGTACATAAATGGATGAAGAAATGTTGGAGATGGTTAAGACCATCCAACATAACATTAATGGTTCTCATATTTGACAAAAGATCTATTCTGGTAATAGCTAACAAGACCTAGAATTTGATGTCAAAGACATGGTATTCTTCCACATATCTCTATGGAAGATAGTTATGAGATTTGGGAAAAATGGAAAGCTTATTCCAAGGTAAATCAGTCATTTTGAGATCCTAGATAACATTGGAGAAGTGGCATATCGAATAGAACTACCACAAAACCTATATCAATTACATGATTTATTCCATTTATCACCTTAAAGGAAGTACATTACTAACCCATCACATGTACTCAATCGAGAGGTGGTACGATTAGAGAATGACCTCTCATATGAGGATAATTCAGTGAAGATCTCAACTTGTTGGGAAAAAGTTATATAAAATAAGATAATTCCCATCGTCAAGGTGTTGTGGTGAAACCACAAGTTTGAAGAGGAAACGTGGGAATCAGATGAAGTGATGAGGCATAGCTACCCGTATCTGTTTAGTGTGGGAAAAGAAAATTTTGAGGGAGAAATTTCTTATTGTGGGAAGATTGTAATGACCTATAATTTTTTTAATGAAAATTCCAATTCATAAAATTAAATTTCTGATTAGGTTAAATGGTTGTATAACATATACACTTCTTAGGTTTTATGATTTTAGATTTTAAAATATCGTTATCAATTATGACCATTGCTAATAAAGAGGTTCAATAGTGATCACATGATTAGTATAAATATAGGGCTTTAACAAATCTAATTTATTCAGAAAAAGGAAGCGGTGATCTCATCCAATATAATTGCTCTGTTAGAAGCCCATTTTTCGGAGCACGGAAAGGATGTGGATTCATTGGTCTTTTCTCTAGACTAATCCCATGCTGAGCTTCATCATTTTATTCTTGAGCAGAACTTCCTATGAGAGAATTAGATGTCAATAGAGATTACCACCCGAGAAATGTTATCCTAGCCCCCCAAAGAGTCTGTCAACAACACACACAATACCCTTATGTCTTATGCGAGTGTTATAATGGGTTGTGTAACAAGACCCAAAAACAATGATAATGTGATTTTTTTTATATAATGAATATAAATTCATTTAATTATTGTAAATGGGTTTCAAAGCATAATAATATTTTTAATTAATATTTATATTCAATTAAGAAATATATTTTGACGAATTAATGGATTTTTGAATTAAATAAAATTTTAATAAAATTAATAAATTAAATTTTATTAAATATAAATCATCATATAAATATTTTGAATTCAATTGTTAATTTTATTAAGGCTTGTATTTTTTTTTGTCAAAACCCATGAATTTTCAATAAATTTCAATTTTTATTTTAGAAGTGAAAAATCACATATTTATCAAATTATTTAAATACAATGGATATTATTTTTCAAAATTTTGACATTGAAATAATCCAATGGTAAATTTTTCATAATTTTCTTAGACAGTCAAATTTTTGGGTAAAAATTAAATATTGTTTAAATATATAATGTGTTTTATGACATCATAATGACCCCAGAGTGATTTAATAAATTACTCTAAATGGGATTTTTGGCCAATATTTGTTTTACCTTTAATGTCATGTGATTTTAGATTTTATTTATAAATTTTATGGTGCCTTAGTGGACCCTCTAATACTTATAAAATATTTTATCATTTTATAATGATTTCTTTTAGAGTGTGACTCACCTCTGTATAAGTAAGCCTAATATTTAAAGAAGTTATGCCATTGGATTTATAAAATAATTTTTCCCAATACAAGTTTTTAAAAACCACGGGTTGGTTTCTAGTTTTTATTGGTTTAATTTGATGTGTCCAAAACCTAAATAATAATGAATTTCCTCACTTTTCTTATATAAACCCACCGAAGCCCGCACTTAATCATCACTAAAAACATTTTTAGCTAGACCAAACTCTTCCCTCCACTCTCTATAATCCTCCAAAGGCTCCCCAATCTCCCAATAATTATAACGACCCATACTTTACATACATTGTTAATACTTCAAAATTGAAGCACACTTATTACAACATATGACAAAACCACAAAGGACCGTATAGGTATAGTGTCTTTAGAAACTGAAAAACATAAACAACTGGTTCATAAATCTTCTACAGTGTCTCCCATTTATTTCATCATATATAGGGTCCCTTTTAGCATATTCTACTTAATATCCATCTTCCTGGCCTGGGGAAAAGAAAACATAAAAGGGTGAGCTCAAATGCTCAGCAAGGGCAAATAAAGGAAATAAAAATCATATCATATCTTTTTGAAAATCATAACCTGCAAAAGAGATCATAATATCTTAACATGGAATAAATCAAAGAAGTGAAAATGAGACCTCATAATCATAAAAATGAAACTTGAAACTTTGTGGCATGCACACATAATCATGGAAAATCATTTCTTGTTAGTCATGACTCATTGCCAAGACTATCTTAGCGGACAGAGTCCCTTTCTGAACCGAGTCACCCTCGTTCCAGTCCTGTTTCACTGAACCGGTATAACCTACCGTTCCAGCCATGTCAATCTCATGAGATATAAAATCTTTACCCAATGCATTGGAGGGAGATATAGGTCCCACCCATCTTATAATGAATCCTTTCTTATGTGTGCCACATAATCATAAACCATACATCATAGCGTAACCCATGTAATAAAAATGGGATTCTTAAGCAACATGACATCATAAAACAATTCATATAAGATAAAGGAATTCATAAAAATATTTCCATCACAACATAATCAAATCTATGTAATAATAGGTATAAAACAGAACCCTTTTTATTATCTTAGATGGAAAATAATTTTGATAAAATACTTGAACTCCATTCTTGAGGAAAATATCTTTTCTACTTCAAAAACACTTTTATTTTCTTAACATGTCATACAATTATAAACTAAAAGAAGTTGATTAAAAATAATCTGGAAAACTTGTAAAGGAAGCTTCTTGGAAATAATGTTTTAAAAATCCATTCATGCCGTATAAGTTAAAAAAATCATTCTTCGTACTTTTGTCAGAAAAGTCAAAAAGCACCTCGTATGAAAAACGTCAAAAGATTCCTTTCATAATTTTTACTAAAAACTCACCGAAGGGTAAAATTGGATTAAAACAATTGTAGTTGGATGGAAATAATATTACATATTGAGGAAACATGGATGTGGATGATAAAATACACCCCAGTAAATACTTACGAATAATCAATCTCGGATAAAAATGAGACTGTGATATTTCCCTTACCTTAAGTCCGATTTCCTTTGTATGTGTCCGAAGCTCATGTATAATGGTTTAAATAATGTTATTGACTTATTACGGAATCATACATATTGATATGATATCATTTATGGTCATATTCTTAGCTTCTTGTTAGTAATATTTCATTGTTACTTGTTACTCGGGTCTTTATTGCCTTTTGTTCTTATGCGTGTTTTGCCGAATAAATTCTTATTCTTATTTTAAGGTTATAGATACCTTATATCCAGAATGGTATTAGTGTAACATATATCATATTTATTCATTCAATTCATTTATATAATTACTATGTAATGATGATTATGTAGAAAGAGTCGCATCACATCGTGGAGACGGTATTCCGTACGTACGCACGAGTGATGATATCGTTCCTATGATCGTGGAATTGTATTGGAGTGTATATATATTATTTCAGTATCAATATTAATTTATAATAATCATAAATAGTTACTCATTACACCATTATACCCATCCTTGTAAAGTGATGGTGGAAAATAGATTACACCACGGCGTGGAGATGGTATTCCGTACGTACGCACGCGCGGTGATTTAATTTTTCCGTAGGATGGATAGAAGGTGAATTAGGGTTGTTTCATATTTATAATAACATATCAGTATGTAAGTAATACTTATGTTATTACTTTATCATGAAACAACTAAAAAAGAAGAAGTTGAAGAAGAAAGAAATTGAAAAGATCGGTAATGAATATTACCTCTTCTTTGGAACGCTTCTTTGAATCCTCCACTTAGGGAACTAAGATTGGTCTTTGAAGAAGACCAGGACCTCTAGTATTATTATAGGGAAGTGGAGAGGAGAAAATGGCAGGGGTTGGCCGAGCTTGAGTGCTCAATTTGGTGTGAGGAGGAGGGGGAGGAGGTGCCCTTTTATAAGGGAGGAGAGGGGCACCTTAGGAATATCTCAAAATATTATTTTATATTAAAGTCAAAATCGGTTTATAATGGTTCCAAAGGGTCTTATTTCGAAGCTAAAGTGGGTAAGGGTCGAAATCCTATCAACCAATAGAATTTAGACAAGTTTAGGGTATTATTTTAACCTTATCAATTAGATTTAACTCTAAGTTAAATAATTTAACTTTTACCATGTCTTTTTGTTTTGTTTCAATATATGGTTAATACACTTACTATAACATGCCAAACGAACCCCAAATTGTTTATTATTAATATATATATCCTTATCTAAGTCATTTGGCCGAACCTTAGATTTTTAGGAATAAAATAACAATTAATAATATAATATTTGATTTAAAAACTATTTTGTGTCAATTTTGACACTATTTGATATATGATTTTTGTGAAAGTCATAACAGAATTATATGTTCGAACCAAGTTGATTAAATAAATACTAATATATCATAGTAACCTAGAAAATTAGTGGAATTAATAAAAAGTCTCAAATTACATTTATTTTGGTGTTTATAACATCAATTATGTCAATATTTCATGAATAAGATAATTACTGCATCATCGTTGTGTCATAATTAAAGTAAATTATTTAATGTCTAAAAATTATAAATAAAATACCATTATGTAGGAAATCTTTTTAGCTTTCTAATGAATATTTATAGTCGAATTTATCTTATGTATAACCCCATATTAAAAATGATTTACTTATTAAACTTTGATTTTAACTATTTTAACCCTTCTTTAAATAAATTAATAATAAATGTCCTAATCTAATCCAAGTGGGCCTAAATGGTCATATTTTATTCATAAGTTTGTTTTTGGTCGAATTACACTTGTCCAATAGAATTAGGACATGTGTTAGGGTAATAGTAATATCATATTTACCATTAGTTACCCTATTTACTATTAACCGCGGTAAAAAGAGTTAAAAGTTACTATTCACCAAAAAATTATTTTTATCTCATTGAACCACATTTTACTTACTGATATCAACCGTGTCTGTCAGATTTTCGAAATTCCATTCACAGAAGCAGTAAAATTATGTTTTATGCAAAATTTAGTTTTTAACCCACCACTTAGTGGTTTCACTATTTATCAAAAATTGAAAGTTTTCAGAAAAATACCAAAATTTCACCCTAGGCTAATTTCGATATTCTGAGTCCAAAAATGAAGTCCATTTTGAAAAATAAAATTTATAAAATTTCAAAAAGTGGTTTTTACTATTCATAACGGCTAGTTTTAATAGCATATTGTTGTTTAGTGAAACTCGGTATTGCGTACGACGCAAGCTTTCGAGGAAGGTCGCGATTGCGTGTAAAGCAAGCCAAGCAAGTGTTGTGTAGAAAAAGATTCCTTTGATGATTTATATGACATAAAAGTCTCAGGTGTTACATTCTACCCCCCTTAAAAAGAATTTCGCCCTCGAAATTCGTCACTTTGTAACAAACAGATGAGGATACTTCTCCCTCATCATATCCTCAAGCTCCCATGTAGCTTATTCAAGTTGGTGGTTCCTCCATAAAACTTTCACCAATCGAGTGGTCTTGTTTCGTAGGACTTTTTCGCTACGATCCAGAATCTCTATCGGCTGTTCTTCATAAGAAAGATCTTGCTCCAGCGGTACAACTTCTGAGCTGAGTACATGTGAAGGATCTGGTATGTACTTTCTCAGGAGAGATACATGGAACACATCGTGAACTTGAGAGAGATTCGGTGGAAGCGCCAATCGGTAAGCTACCTTCCCAACACGATCCAGTATTTCGAAGGGACCGATATATCTAGGGCTCAACTTCCCCTTCTTTCCAAATCTCATAACCCTCTTCCAGGGAGATATTCGTAAGAACACTTTATCACCCACTTCAAACTCTAGGTCATTTCTTCGGTTGTCGGCATAGATTTTCTGTCGACTCTGAGCTGCTCTTATGTGTTGTTGAATAGATCTGACCTTTTCTGCCATTTCATCAACGAGATCAGGTCCTAATAGCTTTATTTCCCCAACTTCATCCCAGTAAGTTGGAGTCCTGCATTTCTTTCCATAGAGAGCTTCATAAGGAGCCATCTGAATACTGGAGTGAAAGCTATTATTATATGAAAATTCCACCAAAGGTAGGTGTTGATCCCAACCTCCTTTGAAACCCATAGAGCAAGCTCTCAACATATCTTCTCGGGTTTGAATTGTTCTCTCAGACTGACCGTCTGTCTGGGGATGATAAGTAGTGCTGAAACTCAACTCTGTATCCAGAGTATGCTGAAGACTTCGCCAGAACTTCGAGGTAAATCTCGGATCCCGATCAGATATAATAGAAAGTGGTACTCCATGCAATCTTACCACTTCCTTTACATATATCCTGGAAAGCTGATCTAGAGAGAAATCATCTCTAATAGCAATGAAGTGTGCAGACTTTATAAGACGATCAACTATGACCCAGATAGAATTATTGCCTTTGGATGTTTTAGGAAGTCCTGTGACAAATTCCATAGTGATGTTTTCCCATTTCCATTCGAGTATGGGTAATGGTTGTAACATCCCCTTAGACTTCTGTCTCTCAGCTTTAACTTGTTGACAAACCAAGCATCGAGAGACATATTCAGCAACATCTCTTTTCATGCCATCCCACCAGAAGTACTCTTTCATGTCCCTATACATCTTCGTGCTTCTAGGATGAATAGAGAATGAAGAACTATGAGCCTCATTCAGCAGCTCCTTCTTTAATTCGGGGATGGGAGGAACACAAACCCGATTCCTGAACTTTATTACCCCATCACAATCAAGGTTGAATTCAGGAACATTTCTCACCTTCTTTTGTAACTCGACATCTTCTTTCTGTGCCTCCTTAATCTTCGCATGTATAGATGGTTGAACATTCATTTGGGAAAGATAAGATTTTTCCCCTTCCATTATAATTCCAAGATCCATCCTTTGTAAATCCATAAATATTGGATCTTTTGTGATCCTCATCATGGATAAACTAGCATGGTCTTGTCGACTTAATGCGTCTGCCACCTTGTTTGCTTTCCCAGGGTGGTAATTGATTGAGCAGTCATAATCCTTAATCAGCTCCAACCATCTTCTTTGACGCATATTCAGCTCCTTTTGTGTGAAAATATACTTTAAACTTTTATGATCAGTATAAATATCACACCTTTCACCATAAAGGTAATTCCTCCAAATCTTTAATGCAAAGATTACCGCATCCAACTCCAAATCATGTGTTGGGTAATTTTGCTCATGGATTTTCAACTGTCGTGAGGCATAAGCTATCACCATATCATTTTGCATAAGAACACACCCCAATCCCTTCTTGGATGAATCACTGTAGATCACAAACCTTTCTCCACTACAAGGCAGTGTGAGCACAGGTGCACTGGATAACTTTCTTTTCAAATCCTTGAAATTCTCTTCACATTCCTCTGTCCAGACAAACTTAACTCCTTTCCGAGTCAACTTGGTGAGTGGATTAGATAATCGTGAAAAATCTTTTACAAAACGTCGATAATATCCACCCAAACCAAGAAAACTTCAGATCTCAGTTACTGTTGTTGGTCTTGACCATCTTTCGATAACCTCTGTTTTTGCTGGATCCACAGATATCCCCTCTTTTGAGATTATGTGACCCAAAAATGCAACTTTTTGAAGCCAAAATTCACACTTGGTAAATTTGGCATAAAGCTTCTCCTTTCTCAGGGTCTTCAATATAATTCTCAAGTGATCTTCATGCTCTTCCTTGCTCTTTGAATAGACAAGAATATCGTCTATAAAGACTACCACAAATTGATCAAGATAGTCTCTAAAGACTCTATTCATTAGATCCATGAAGATAGCATGGGCATTAGTAAGACCAAATGGCATCACTATAAATTCATAGTGTCCATACCTTGTACGGAAAGCCGTCTTTGGTATATCCTCCCTTTTGACCCTTAATTGATGATACCCTGAACGAAGATCAATCTTGGAAAAGTATTGAGCTCTGCGTAGTTGGTCAAATAAGTCATCAATGCGTGGGAGAGGATATTTGTTCTTGATAATGATCTTGTTAAGTTCTCGATAATCAATGCAGAGTCTCATTGATCCATCTTTCTTCTTAACCAATAGAACAGGTGCTCCCCAAGGTGACGCACTAGGGAGTATGAATCCCTTATCAAGATTCTCTTGGAGTTGCTTCTTCAATTCCTGAAACTCAATTGGGGCCATTCTATAAGGTGTCTTTGAAATAGGCAAAGCACCCGGTACGAGTTCTATTGAAAACTCAACTTCACGATTTGGTGGAAGACCCGGTAATTCCTCCGGAAAGACATCATCAAACTCCCGTACAATGGGCATATTCTTAATCGTGAGTTTCTCACCAACCATTTGAGATAAATAACCTTCATTTAGTGGAATCAAGACCCATAAGATGGAAGGAATTTCCACTGGAAGGTTATGTTCATCCTTGCATTGATAGACGATCGTAGATTGATCTGGAATATGAAATGTGACTTCCCTTCTTTGGCAATTGATATGAGCTCCATGTAGAGAAAGCCAATCCATTCCAAGAATCACATCAAATTCCACTAAAGGAAGTATCACAAGATTTGCAGGAAGCACATTCCCACAAACTTCGATCGGAGAAGAATTATAAACTTTTGATGCGACTGTTGTGCCATTAGGTGTTGTCACAGCTAACTCAACATCTAATTGTTGAGGTAATACGGTGATACCCTTAGAAAATTCATTACAAATAAAAGAGTGTGTGGATCCAGAAACAAATAAAAAATTTGCTACTTTAGAGTGGACGGTAAGTGTACCTTTCACCACTTCATTATCGTACTCCACATCGCTGATAGAAATTGCATGTGACTTTCCTTTCTCTTTAGCCTTAAGATTTTGTTGACGTCGGCCATCATCATCAACCCTTGGATTTGGGCATTGATTGGCATAATGCCCCATCTCCTTTCACTTGAAACATTGAAGTGTAGTAGGTTCATTCTGTGTATCCCTTCCTTTGTTTGCATCATTAGACATCTTCTTCCCATTATCGCGGCATTCAAATGCCCGATGACCTTCCTTTCCACATTTAAAACATTTACTTGTCCCTTTAAGACAACTTCCTCCATGTTTATTTCCACACTTTGAGCATAAGGGAAAGTTCATCTTCTTTTCAGTGTGCTCTTTAGATTTTTCTTTGAATTCCATCTTCCTCTTCTTATCAAACCAATGTGACTGATGGGTTACTCCAATCTCCATCTCGACTTTGAGAGCACATCGAACGATTTCCTCGTAGCTATTGAAGTCCCTTATGGCTAACTCCCTTCGAAGACTTGGTTTTAAGCCACTAAAGAATCGATCGATCTTACTCTCAGGTTGGATAATAATACCAGAAGCGTACCTTGCAAGTCTTGTAAAATTTGCTTCATAGGTACCAACAGATTCATCATCCCTTTGCTTCAGTTCAAGAAACTCTTTCTCCATCTTTGTTCGGAGAATACGAGGGAAGTACTTATTGAAAAATAAGTTCTTGAAATCGTCCCATTCCATAAACTCAATTTCATCCCTTTGCCTAGTATTCTTAATAAGATTCCACCATTGATCAGCATCTCCTTCCAAACGATACACTGCTAGGATGACTTTATCATGCTCAAAACATTGAAGAACTGAAAATATCTTTTCAGTAGTACTAATCCATTGTTCAGCAACTAATGGATCAGTAGACCCGCTGAAAGAAGGTGGACGCTGCCTCATAAAGGATTCAACAGAATGTTGCTCCTTCCTTTGCTCGTTTGGAAATCCTGCATAATTCATAGCTTGAGAAAGTTGTGTGAGCATGGCTACAAGATTTTGCATTCCAGCTCCCATATCGTTTGGTTGCTCAGGGGGACAATCATTACATTGCCCATCGCATTTCATATTAACACGATTCCTTCGGGTTCCAGCCATTGACTAAAACCAAGAAGAATAGTGTGAGAAACACTAATTATAATAAGAAAACCACATAATTAAGGATAAAATTTCACACTTAAGGTTTTATCCTAGGGTATTCATGGCCATTTCTAAAACACTAAGATTGTGTTCTATTCTTAGACTTATCCTTAGGGTTCTTACTAAGGCTTTCACATCCTAGTTTCCAATGGTTGACTATACCTTTCCTCTGATACCAACTATAACGACCCATACTTTACATACATTGTTAATACTTCAAAATTGAAGCACACTTATTACAACATATGACAAAACCACAAAGGACTGTATATGTATAGTGTCTTTAGAAACTGGGAAACATAAACAAGTGGTTCATAAATCTTCTACAGTGTCTCCCATTTATTTCATCATATCTAGGGTCCCTTTTAGCATATTCTACTTAATATCCATCTTCCTGGCCTGGGGAAAAGAAAACATAAAAGGGTGAGCTCAAATGCCCAGCAAGGGCAAATAAAGGAAATAAAAATCATATCATATCTTTTTGAAAATCATAACCTGCAAAAGAGATCATAATATCTTAACATGGAATAAATCATAGAAGTGAAAATGAGACCCCATAATCATAAAAATGAAACTTGAAACTTTGTGGCATGCACACATAATCATGGAAAATCATTTCTTGTTAGTCATGACTCATTGCCAAGACTATCTTAGTGGACAGAGTCCCTTTCTGAACCGAGTCACCCTCGTTCCAGTCCTGTTTCACTGAACCGGTATAACCTACCGTTCCAGCCATGTCTATCTCATGAGATATAAAATCTTTACCCAATGAATTGGAGGGAGATATAGGTCCCACCCATCTTATAATGAATCCTTTCTTATGTGTGCCACATAATCATAAATCATACATCATAGCGTAACCCATGTAATAAAAATGGGATTCTTAAGCAACATGACATCATAAAACAATTCATATAAGATAAAGGAATTCATAAAAATATTTCCATCACAACATAATCAAATCCATGTATTTATAGGGATAAAAACAGAACCCTTTTTATTATCTTAGATGGAAAATAATTTTGATAAAATACTTGAACTCCATTCTTGAGGAAAATATCCTTTCTACTTCAAAAACACTTTTATTTTCTTAACATGTCATACAATTATAAACTAAAAGAAGTTGATTAAAAATAAACTTGAAAACTTGTAAAGGAAGCTTCTTGGAAATAATGTTTTAAAAATCCATTCATGCCATATAAGTTAAAAAAAACATTCTTCGTACTTTTGTCAGAAAAGTCAAAAAGCACCTCGTATGAAAAACGTCAAAAGATTCCTTTCATAATTTTTACTAAAAACTCACCGAAGGGTAAAATTGGATTTAAACAATTGTAGTTGGATGGAAATAATATTACATATTGAGGAAACATGGATGTGGATGATAAAATACACCCCAGTAAATACTTACGAATAAACAATCTCGGATAAAAATGAGATTGTGATATTTCCCTTACCTTAAGTCTGATTTGCTTTGTATGTGTCCGAAGCTCCTGTATAATGGTTTAAATAATGTTATTGACTTATTACAGAATCATACATATTGATATGATATCATATATGGTCATATTCTTAGCTTCTTGTTAGTAATATTTCATTGTTACTTGTTACTCGGGTCTTTATTGCCTTTTGTTCTTATGGGTGTTTTGCCGAATAAATTCTTATTCTTATTTTATGGGTATAGATAACTTATATCCAGAATGGTATTAGTGTAACATATATCATATTTATTCATTCAATTCATTTATATAATTACTATGTAATGATGATTATGTAGAACGAGTCGCATCACATCGTGGAGACGGTATTCCGTACGTACGCACGAGTGATGATATCGTTCCTATGATCGTGGAATTGTATTGGAGTATATATATATTATTTCAGTATCAATATTAATTTATAATAATCATAAATAGTTACTCATTACACCATTATACCCATCCTTGTAAAGTGATGGTGGAAAATAGATTACACCACGGCGTGGAGACGGTATTCCGTACGTACGCACGCGCGGTGATTTAATTTTTCCGTAGGATGGATAGAAGGTGAATTAGGGTTGTTTCATATTTATAATAACATATCTGTATGTATGTAATACTGATGTTATTACTTTATCATGAAACAACTAAAAAAGAAGAAGTTGATGAAGAAAGAAATTGAAAAGATCGGTAATGGATATTACCTCTTCTTTGGAACGCTTCTTTGAATCCTCCACTTAGGGAACTAAGATTGGTCTTTGAAGAAGACCAGGACCTCTAGGATTATTCTAGGGAAGTGGAGAGGAGAAAATGGTAGGGGTTGGCCGAGCTTGAGTGCTCAATTTGGTGTGAGGAGGAGGGGGAGGAGGTGCCCTTTTATAAGGGAGGAGAGGGGCACCTTAGGAATATCTCAAAATATTATTTTATATTAAAGTCAAAATCGGTTTATAATGGTTCCAAGGGTCTTATTTAGATGCTAAAGTGGGGAAGGGTCGAAATCCTATCAACCAATAGAATTTAGACAAGTTTAGGGTATTATTTTAACCTTGTCAATTAGATTTAACTCTAAGTTAAATAATTTAACTTTTACCATGTCTTTTTGTTTTGTTTCACTATATGGTTAATACACTTACTATAACATGCCAAACGAACCCCAAATTGTTTATTATTAATATATATATCCTTATCTAAGTCATTTGGCCGAACCTTAGATTTTTAGGAATAAAATAACAATTAATAATATAATATTTGATTTAAAAACTATTTTGTGTCAATTTTGACACAATTTGATATATGATTTTTGTGAAAGTCATAACAGAATTATATGTTCGAACCAAGTTGATTAAAGCAATACTAATATATCATAGTAACCTATAAAATTAGTGGAATTCATAAAAAGTCTCAAATTACATTTATTTTGTTGTTTATAACATCAATTATGTCAATATTTCATGAATAAGATAATTACTGCATCATCGTTGTGTCATAATTAAATTAAATTATTTAATGTCTAAAAATTATAAATAAAATACCATTATGTAGGAAATATTTTTAGCTTTCTAATGAATATTTATAGTCGAATTTATCTTATGTATAACCCCATATTAAAAATGATTTACTTATTAAATAAATTAATAATAAATGTCCTAATCTAATCCAAGTGGGCCTAAATGGTCATATTTTATTCATAATTTTGTTTTTGGTCGAATTACACTTGTCCAATAGAATTAGGACATGTGTTAGGGTAATAGTAATATCATATTTACCATTAGTTACCCTATTTACTATTAACCGCGGTAAAAAGAGTAAAAAGTTACTATTCACCAAAAAATTATTTTTATCTCATTGAACCACATTTTACTTACTGATATCAACCGTGTCTGTCGGATTTTCGAAATTCCATTCACAGAAGCGGTAAAATTGAGTTTTATGCAAAATTTAGTTTTTAACCCACCACTTAGTGGTTTCACTATTCATCAAAAATTGAAAGTTTTCAGAAAAATACCAAAATTTCACCCTAGGCTAATTTCGATATTCTGAGTCCAAAAATGAAGTCCATTTTGAAAAATAAAATTTATAAAATTTCAAAAAGTGGTTTTTACTATTCATAATGGCTAGTTTTAATAGCATATTGTTGTTTAGTGAAACTCGGTATTGCGTACGACGCAAGCTTTCGAGGAAGGTCGCGATTGCGTGTAAAGCAAGCCAAGCAAGTGTTGTGTAGAAAAAGATTCCTTTGATGATTTATATAACATAAAAGTCTCGGGTGTTACAATAATCCACTCTCAAGCCTCTCCCAAGCCTTTGGTATCACTATTTTTAGTAAGGTATTTCTTCCTTTTTCATTTTTGTCCCAATTTCATGGTGTTATTATACCCTATTTTTCAATTACAAATGCTTGGGTATGATTTCAAACGTCACCCATACATCCCTATATATGTTTGAATGATTGTATAGCCCTTTCACTATCATTAATTCCTCCAATATACACCCATTACCATGCCTAGATTCTATTAAGGATTTATGTATCCTCATTTACATACATGAAATTATTTTGTATTATGAATCTAAATAAAAATTAAATATTTTGGAATATTTTTCTATATTACCCCCTTACATTCCATTTCATTTATATATAATTATAAACATATTTCTCTCTCATCAACCATTTTTATAAATTATTATGTCATGCTGTTATGTTGCCAAAATTGCACCGTGATTTTACAAGACAAAGTCACCATATAGTTAATACCATGCCCATTTATCTATTAAGGGTATTCAACATTATTAAAATATAATTATTGATTATAGAGTTTCATGTATGAATTCCACATTCATTTATCATGGAATAATTGATGATGTATTATGAATCCATGTTATATGATCCATGTGGAACACATATTCATTAATTGAAATTATTATGAAGGGTTTGCCCAGATAGCGTTCCAATGCATCGGGTAAAGATTAGTATCATGTTATGTCAAGTGAAATGAGGGTTTAATAATGAAAATTCAAGTGAAATGAGGTTTTACTCATGTTAATTCAAGTTCAATGATCGTTGGGTCATGATAATATCATGTTAAATGTTGTTTCTACATTTCCATGTTAAGATAATCATGCTATATAATGCCTTTATGTTAATGTTTCTCTTATTATCCTTTGATATTTCTATTTCCCAACATGTATTGTATTTTTCATTTTATACATTATTTACTCCCTTACTCGAATTTATAAAACACATTTTTCTTATGAATGTCCTCAGGGTATCCCAGGCAATGATAAGTACGAAAGAATGTATGTGGTCATGTTAATAAAGTTTCAATAAAGATTTGTATCTCATGTTTAAAGTTGTTATGTAATGTCCCTATTTGAATAATTCACTAGAACTATCGTTCTTCTATGTTGTATCATGTGGAGGTTTTATATAATATAATATGATTAAGTGCATAATAAAGAGAAGATTTTTTATAATTACATATTAATATTAAGGTTTAAATATAAATTAATCATATTTTAATACGTAATAAAACATCTCTCAAAATATTATTAATGAACATAAAATTTTCATCACATAAAAAATCAAAAGGGTACCTATGAATTTTTGTTTATGATTAAACATTGATTCATTATCTGACGATGATATCTATAAATCATATTTTATTCGAAAACGATAACAACCTAACCTCTTAATTTATATAAACCATTCCTATTGAACCAACTATAAAGAACCAGATTCATACACTCAGATTGAGCTTTATATTACTAATCATTAAAATTCTATCTTTTGTACAAATAGATGAAAATAAATTTTAACCATCCATAATTATAATTCTTAAAAAATATCGATTCAATTATATACTCAGGATAGTTTATAATTAGTGATTTATAGAATTAGGGGAAATAATTATTGTAACTAAACATATGTATTTCAGATCAAAAGGAAATTTTCCAAATATACCAATATTGTTTTATTTGTTGTTATGTATTTAACATCTCCCATAATGTTTTTTAACCATTAAATCATTATATACAAATATTTATTAAGAACATTATCCATATATTAGGGTAATTGAATAATAAGAAGGGTGACATGAAAATATCAATATGGGTTAACCTAGTAATTAACAATTGTGAATCATCAATTGGAATATAATAAGGGTATGAGAACATAGTCAACATGAAAGAGCACAAAAATAATAATAATTCCTACCCATAAAAACCAAGATCATTAATTATGATTCATGGAATAATTATTTTTCAACTAAAAAGAAAAATTTGATCCAATAATCATGTAACACCCCAGCCCTGGTTCGCTCATATATATCAAAACCTAGTCAGTCACATGGAATCACACACAACTCTCAGTATTCAAGAGGTTGTCAAATAGTAGAGAGGGTCTAAAATAGTATAGCGGGGAGAATATTGAATCATGGTTATAGTATCATGATAGTATTATAAATGGATAAATGAAATAATAATGAATATAATAATAGTGATGTTTAAATAAATCATCCAAACAACAATGATAGTGATCATGACAAAGTGGAATAATATAAAAAATGATGAGTATATCATGGATCTATATAAAAGAGAAGGTAAAAAATGGAAGTAGTAATAATGTATAACAAATGCATTTAATGAATACTTGGACCAATAGGATATCTCAAATAGCATTACGAGCTATGGTTTGGTCCCATACATCCATACCCCCCATGAATTAATCAATCAAGGAACCACGATCAGGTGTTTTAACCAATCCATAGTTGCATCAATTTATTCTATCCGGGTACCACGAGGGATTGAAAATGGTGAGAGATATACTTAGTAGGACACCACCAATGGTTTCTATAACAAATCCATCATGTGAGTAAAATATTCAACCATGTTTAGGTAAAATATTTAAATTGAAATGTATTTTAATATAATCGAGTCTACATCCCAAGATATTGTGTAATCAAGATATAATAGATTAGAATATATATATATATACATATAAAATTAATAGTTATTAGTAACTTTATTTATATATGCCAGTTGTGAAAGGAGTATCCGTCTAACATGGGGTCGGTCCAAAAGTGTATAACCAGTGCGACCTCATTGATACCAAGGAACTCATCCACTGGTTAGCTCAGAATAGTTGTAGACCAACACGGGTCAAGTCATAAGGTGTTACCCATGGTGACCTATATCAGAAGATATGAACAAATATAGAGGTTGTAGGTGCCATAACTTGATTCCCCATCATCAATTTCAATATGTAATTAATCATACGTAGGATTCATAGGTTCCATAATTTCATCCACTTCTACGTGTCATAACATAAGTAATCATACATGGGGGTCATAATTTCTATATCTCAATACCATAGTTGGTTTCATACCTGTATGAAATAGGTTTCATATATTTATAAGAATTCAGTTTCATACTAAGATTTCCAACACCTAAAAGTAATATAATAATGAAAATGTATTTGTAAATATCCATACGCAATTAAAATTATCAATATAAAATGCAAATATATAAGAGAATAACTATATAATTTATGTTTTATTAAATCCAACCATTTAACCATTGGAATAATAATTAATGAATAGAAAATAAGGAATCTATCTCCAACTAACTCATTTAATTTAAGATAGGATCCCACTAGCCAATGTCAAGCTGACAAACCCATAGGTGTGGCTTTAGTATAGGGATGATTTAACAATACTCCTCATATGTGGCTCAGGATGACATTAAAAAACTCTAACCATGTCTATGTACTATTAATGAATCACAATCTAGTTTCAAAAATTAATTTCACACCTATAATTTAATTTATGAGTAATTCCCTGAAATACTAGTGTGCGACACAATGAAGATATTTTAATAAAATGTGAAACTTTATTAAAAATGTATACACCACCAAACTTATTCTTATGGTAGAATACTAATCATGCATCGATCCTTCGTTCAACCTAAAATGGAGGGAAATGGAAGAATATATGTATACCCTAAAAAGAGGTCATATAATATTTTACTAAAATAGAACAAAATAAGCTAAGATAAATGAATTAATGATGGAAATAGATTAGGGATATTACATGTGGTGATTGAACTTGAGGGAAGATTTCGAAAATAGTGGTTGGATGGTGGAATTACATCAAATACCATTGATGAAATTGGAGGGACATCTCCTTCCTGGTAAATTACTACTGGATAATGAGGAATAAATATGGGAAATCCACTTTAAAAATAAGGGAAAATTGAGTTTTCATCCAAATTTTAAAGATTATTATGGTTAAGCGGCATATTTGGTCTAATCATGTGAAAACTGCATAACCACCACTACCCATGGATACCCCCTCACATGGGTTAAGCACTCAATTTGAATAACTATGAATAACCCATGAAAACCCCCCTCTGTAATGAGGTATGAAGCACCCACATGGTAATGTGTCCGGACATGAATGGTTAGGGAAAACTGTGTAGTACTAGGAAGAGCACTTGACACCCTACACAGTTTAATAAATCCATGTGTACTGGGTTGCAAAGAATATTTTGACTATGTAGACTATCTTTTTCCTCCCAAATTTTGGGGTCTGGGATCAAAACAATACCCAAAAAACCACATAAAATCACTAGACTCATTAGAAACATCAATTTGGTTAAAATTAAGGAACAAAATGTTCATTAACTGAAGGAAAATTGTTGTTCCTAAAATATTCCCTACATAAAGAAACTCATCCCTAAGTATCCCTTATATGGGTGGAAATTATCATATGAGAAAAACTCCAAAAATTGGGAATGTACATCGAACTCCCTAAAATGTTTTTTATTTTTTATGAATTATTTTGGGATATTGTGTGGATTATTTTCGAGACCAGTTTCTGAGACATCAGGAGATTATGAGGATCGGTGTTCCCACAATAAATGTTTGATATATATTAAATACAATAAATAGAATGTGCATTAATTTCTCCTGTAAATGTTGAATAATAAATAAATATGGGCTTAAAACAGAAATTCAGGGGTTCAATTTAGTTTAGAATGAGGGTTTTTTCCTAGGCGTGAAATAACATTTTTCATCATGAGGCATGATTGGAAAAGTAATCACATGCATAAAAATAAATAAAATAAATAAATAAGATTAATTATTTTATTCATTGAAACAAAAACCTAATTTTTTATATAAGTAAACTGTTATGATAGAATTATAGGGTAATCCACATAACCATGGAACCTTTGGAGAAAAATTGGAGAGAGTGCTGGAGGATCTCCCTCAAAAAAAGGATAGCCAGATCATTGTTTGATGATAAAAAAAGAATGGAATCAAGGGATCTCCCTAATGATGATGACACAAAATTTTTATTCATCGATGATCAAATTTGAATCAATGTTTACATTTTTATATTTTTATTTCATCCCATTTATTATTCTTATAATGAATATAAATCAATCATCTAACTAATTGTTTCACGGAACATGGGAACTATATGTACAAGTCTGAATTATCCATGATTTGGGGTAATTGCTTCATTATTACTTATTCATCACTTTGTTTATCATTCAGATGGAAATGAATCAAAGATGACATAATCATCTCCAATGGTTCTTTCCACATGACTGTTCTCTGTGCTTTTCTTCCCCATTTATTCATTCATCACATGCGATCCTCTGGACCATAGTTTGAAATACATCAATAAATAGAATATTGAACACCTGTTTCAAGGAGAAATGATTCAATATCATAGATCTATGTTCATAATGAAATGATATCTAGGTGACAATGGATGTGGATGTAGATTAGATTGATTTGGATACCCGATTTCATGTTATTGATATGTTATGATGGATGACACGTGCATATGATTTTGGAATGTAATTAAAGGGTTAAAACATTTTGATTAATGATGGAATTAATTGTTGGGAAATGGTTGTTGATCTTATAGTTAGGTTAATTGATGGATAAAGGCCAGAGGAGTGGTGACGAAACGAGATCCAGATCCTGGTTTCTAGAGAATACCATCACACATGATAGGTAATTCAGGATTAAATGGAATCTCGAGACCCTAGTGTAGCGTCTAGGGTTTTAGAATGATGTTACATATCACCTAGCATGTGACCCTATCACCTGACCTGCGAACCTTCCATGGAAACTTGGTGTGTACCTCAGATAGTAAAAAAACACTTCCAGAAAGTAAAATGACATGAAAACAATGTGTACTCCCACACATACATAGTCAGACCATGTTTACACATAAATAACTATATAATAGAAACATTGTAAAAAGTACACAAGTGTGGGAACACCATGTACATCTACATAGATATGTGCACTGGACATTTTACAAACATATGACCTCGTGCTTAAGGGTCACACCATGTACTACTAGTATATGATGTTTACTCCATCAGAGTTGTCTTGGAGACCCTTTACTCCATATCTTGGACAAGATTTATTAGGTTGAATTCCCTATATCAATTACTTATATCCATCCCCATGGGTTAGTATATAAATATTTCCATAACATAGGATGGTGATCCCTTCAACAAGACTTCTTGTATATAGTTGTTATAATCCATCCGTGAGGCCTATAATGACTTCCTCTATCATCTTATTTCCCTAGGTGGAGTTCTTGGTATCATCATGAACAAAACTACTCCCGAAATGATCTTCACAATAGAGGGTTACTCAATATTGAGTTGTTGTTATGACCCATGGATTTTATAGGTAACCTCAACTATGTATCATATCTCTTTAGACTCCCAACATATACTTCTTATGACGAGACCCCATGACAATGACCTATCCGACAAATGTCATCAGTGTTATCTAACTTGTGATATGTGTTCTCCTAGAAAATTCCATTGTGGAACCTTTATAAAAAATACACAAAGAAAGAATTATCAATTTACCTTGATATTGTGTGAATTTGTTGAGTATATATGAATACTCTAATTACATGTGTTGTAGAACTATACCTCTGTAGAGAGGGATGTTATTATTTTGTATTATTTTTAGATGATTCCTACAAGGTATTTTTATACTCACACCTACATAGGATTTTACTACACATTTCATGTCTTTTGAAGAGGATAGAACATTTAGTAGAGTCCTAGAGGGACCCGGACTAGGGAGTGATTAGTGAGATAGAAAAATTGGCATATGTTCCCAAAGTATCTTAACAATATTCCCCGTATTTAATTTTAGTTTGGACTTGTTTTCTTACTCTTTTTTATGGGATTGTATTTGAACCTGTTTAATTTCCATTACTTGTTTTTGTACTCTGGTTGTGGGATTAGATATTTGAATGGATGGTTTATTTTAGTTGTTTTCCATTTCATAATTTAATGGTATTCAAGATGTGTGTGTGTACAAGTAAATTATGCTAATCCCTCCCTTATTAGTGATATGTCAACTCATCACTAGTTGAAGACCCCTTACCAATTATAGGATGGATTAGGAATCATAGAACATGACCCATTTGGATAGGTTTTGACAATGTGGCATCAGAGTAGTCAGTTCTACCTTATAATCAGAGTATGTGAGTTTGGTTTAAAGAAACAATGTTAAGTGGATCAAATTCATCTTTCAGGCTAGGAACCCTAGTGTTTTTGTGTCAGAGAGGGTATCAATACACCAAGACCCTAATCAATAGATTTTTGTCTTATTATGTGAGATATCTAGTTGTAGGGAAAATAATGGTACATCCATCATATAAGAATGGCTCATGGTATCCATGTCCTTACTGAGCAAGCTCTCCAGGTATACTCATTGGTAGTGGTACATATTTTATATTTTATGATTCCTATGTGATGTACAAAAGATAGGATTTATCATTAAGAAATTGAGGATGATACCATCAATATAAAGATAAGAATTCATGGAAAATATCCAAAGGTTTAGCCTCTAAGTGCTGCACCATTTATACCACCACCTATTGGAAAGAAGATGGTACCAACATTACCATCATTTTAGGTGCACTATATGAGTGTGATATATGAGTTTTAGTGAAATATTCCCCACATTTTATGAGGTGAGACCAACCTAGAAGAATCTAAGGATTGTCTTGCAATGGTGACATGATTATTATATCACATTAAGACACTGATAGATGAGGTGGTGGTTCTAGTAGTGAACCTTCTCTACAGCTTGGTTTGACTGTGGTTGGGTTTGGTAACATAGTCATATAATGAGTAAACTCTATAATGGAAAGAGTTTGACCACCATTTTAGAGAGGATTTCTTTATAGATTCATTTAGGTACGTGCACATTCATGAGCTTCTACCACTTCAACATTGCAACATGACAGTAGATACATATTCATCGAAGTTCTCCAACATCTCATGGTACATGATGGATATGGTTTATGATTTCTTCCTATAGGATCAGAACATTGGGGGAGGACTACATAGTTCCATATGTGATATATTTACAAATATATTAATTTCTACCTATTCTAGGGAAATATAGATAGTTTAGGTGGATGATAGATTCTTGGATGAGAGGAGTCATACAGTGTTTGCCGGAAGTGGGGATGCCGGAGCAGATAAATCAATAGAAGGGAGACAAAATAAGACTTAGTGGCATAGATATGTGTTTAATTTTAATATGTGGTCCCAGGAATGAATTTTTATGATGCGGGTCCCACATGATGTGTCCAGTCATCCTAGGGAGATGAGGTGATACTCTTGTGATGGTAGGGTAAATATTGAATGATATTTTCTGACCCACCATATTCTTGATAAGGATATTGTGGTTGGTCTGATGTGAAAGAGATAGTGGTAGGATTAGATAGGTTTTAAGGGTGGCATATGTGGAAGAGGAGCTTGGATAGTAGCTGATGGTGGTAGTTTCTACGAATTGTTAACACCACATCCCCTAGGTGGTCCGTACCAGGCACATAGAGCTAGAGGACAAGGGAGGGGGCAGTTATTGGCATTCATGTCTTATAGCCCCGAAGCTTTTGGAATACTACAAAGTATGATATATGTATTTTAAACCATATATTAATTTCTTATAAACATAGGTGTAAGAAATTACTTTATTTCAACATATGTATTTTGAGTCATATAGATTCTAGTTGACCTCTTTTTGTGACCCTTTAGCTTTAATACCTCTTAGTGATCCTAGACATATGAAGACATTGTGAAATGACTCTAATAGGTGAGATTTTCTATTGGGATCTCTTTGGATAAATTGTGATCCCTTATAAAATCGTCATAGGTATGGATTGGTTTTCTACAGTTCATTCCCAAATAGAATATTTCAGGCGGAGCCTGAGGTTATGCATGGACTACCTGTTCTTGAACTATATGACCGCTAATAACATGTATCCTCTAGTGATGATTGATGAACTCTTTGATCATTTGAGAGGGGCATGATGATTTTCAAATCTCGAACATAGATCAAGATATCAACAGTTATGTGTATGGGACAATAATATAGCGAAGATGACAATCAAATATTTCTATGTGCACTATGAGTACATGGTGATTCCCATTTAAATGAATAACTCTCTAATACTGTTCATGGGACTCATGAACTAGATATTTCAGCCCTTATTATATAGTTTTATTGTGGTATTCATCGATGATATCCATGTGTACACTATATCCAAGGAGGAGCATGTTATAAACTTTATTATAGTACTTGAAATATTCTAAGAGAACCAACATTAAGAGAGGCTCTCAAAGTTCTAGTTATGTGTTCAGGATGTTGACTTTCTGGAACATGTTATCTCAATTGCGTGTGTGCTAGTGGACATGGTTAAGGTCGAGGTAGTGTTATCTTGGGAGCCACCCAAGAGTGTGACATAGGGGAGTAGAATCCTTAGGTTGGAAGGACAAAATAAAATATTTATATCTGAATTATACCAGATATCAACCACCATAATATCTTTGGCCTGAAAGGGGAAACATTTTATGTGGATAGAGAGTTGCCGACATGAATTTTAAGAATAGAGGCAGAGGTTGACAAGCATTCCAATATTATTATTACTTGAGGGGGGTGTTTAGTACATAGTGTTCTTCGATGATTCATGAACAAGGATTGCTTCTCTTCTGATGTAGTGGAAGGTGATGGGTTCCTATAGATTACGTTTGTTGAGACTACATGGGATGAACTATGAGACACACGATATTGAGTTATCAATGATAGTTTTCACACAAAACATTTGGTGACACTACCTGATGGGTGAGTGATTTATCATCTATTCCAACCATAAGAGTCTCAAGTACATATTCTCTCTGAAGGATCCCAATATGATACATAATCAATAGTTGGAGTTCCTCTTTTATTTATGGCTGAAATATTTTATATAATCATGTGAAAGTGAATGCGGTAGCAGATGCTCTCAGCTGAAGATCTTCATTGTAGTTCTTGAATAATGAGTCATAAAAGTTTTCCTCGTTATTGTTATTCCTTTTGGATGAATATAGAGTATCATTCCATCACTTGATGGTTGTTAACCCTACTCTATTAAAATGAGGTAATGTGGAAAAAATTGGGATACTAATAGTGGGACCCTACATACTTAGATTTCTATTGGACATAGTCATGATATATTTTATGATGGTAGGGATCATGCATTTATTTTCAGAGGATGAATGATGGTACCAGTAATATTGTACAAGGATGTTCTAAGAGGGTTTTATTCATCTCATTTAATGGAACATCCAAGTGTGAAAAATTAGTAGTAGGACCTTCAATGTTAGTTTTGGAAGCCGGGAATGAATAAGGGAGTTGTAGAGTTTTTCTCTCGATGCCTTACTTGTCAGCAAGTAAAGGCTGAGCACCATGTTCCATTGGGTTTAGATCAACCCCTTTATGTTCTTGAGTGGATGTGGGTTGAGATATCTATGTAATTCATGATATGATTACAACATACATATATGGGACATGATTTTATATGGGTGATCATAGAACATCTCGGGATGCCTTTATATGCAGGTGATAGTCTAAACCCATAGAGTGACCATGATTTTCTTCTTTGACTATGATTCTTGATTCACATATCTGTTTTTAAAGGGGTTGTGGGAGGTGTTTGGGACTTAGTTGAATTTGAGAATGGCCATTGACCCCCAGACTGATGACCAAACTGAGCAGAACATTCATGTTTTGAAGGGAATTCTTGGAGCTTTCATGTTGGACTTTTTCTATAGTAGCGATGATCATATAACCTGGGTGGAATTTTCATATAATAATTACTACCATTCCACCATTGTTATGAAACCATTCAAGGACTTAAATCGGTGAACCTGTGTGTCACTACATTGTTGGAAAAACCCAGGAGAGTCAGCACTCATGGTCCTAGAGTAAGAGAAAACCACTATAGTTAAGGTGAAGATCATCTAGGAGTGGATGAGGACTACATAGATCCATCAGATGTCTTATCTAGATAGACGACAAAGGGTATTAGAGTTAAAGGAGAGAGATCATGTGCTCCCATGGGATTCACATAAATGTGGATTAGGAAGACTTTTCATGTGTGGAAACATATCTATTAGATTAATTGGCCACTTATAGATACTCCTTAGTATTGGCAAGGTGGAATAACATTTATTCCTATCACCAATGTTATACCGGGTACATGACGTCATCCATGCGTTGTTCATGAGGAGGTATGTAAATGACCCATCACACGTTATCAACTAGGGAATGGTTGGAATTGAGGACGAAGATACCTTTAATGGGTACCCATTAAGAGATCATGTATTCATAGTATAGGATAATTCATGGATGAGAGATTCTATTTTTGAAATTATGATAGAATCATGAGAATCTTCAAGAGATCACTTGGGAGAGGGAGGCTTAGATACATACTCAGTACCCACAATTGTTTTTAAATCCACATGTTTTGGATTTTCTAGATGTAATGATGTAAGGTGGAAAATATTTAATGAATCTTATTTTTCATTTAATATTTTTGGATAATTTATAAATTATTTTTGAGAATATAAAATAAAAAGACATGAAAATTATAACTTGAGTGTGCCCAAAATAAATTTTTGGAATATATTAAATATACTAAAAGCTATACCATTCAGTTTTCATGAAAAAGTGGAATAAATTCTAAATGGGGGACCAAATCAGAAATATGATGGCACCATTGAGTTAAGAAGATGGGTTTTACCTAAGACGCGACATTACATTTGTCGGCATGAGACGTTTATGGAAACTTCATCACATATGTAAAAATGAATAAAACAAATAAAATAAAATAAAATAATTATTTTTTGATGCGGTGACCTAATATCATAAATAATTAAACTATGATGATGGAATTATATGGGTAGTACCATAACCCTAGAGTCATTGGATATCCTTTTGAGAGAAGGTTGGAGGATATCAATCAAACGAACAATGACCATATCATATTTTGATGATCATTATAGAATAGAATCAGGGGATCTCTCTAATTAAGATGAAGGAGAACTGTCATTCATCAGAGATATATCCGAATCAAGGTAAGATGTTTATTTATCTGTCTTTCTCCATGTTGATGATTCAATTGATGAACAAAAATCATTCAAGTAATGAATTGATTTAATGATAATGCGCATTGTGGGTATGGGTTTGAATTATTTTTGATTTGGGGGAGCTAGTTCATGATTATTTAGTCATATATTCATTAATAATTATAATGAAATATAATCAAGGTTAACATGAACATAGACATAGGTTTATTCCTCAATGCTTTTATTTATGCTTTTCATCCTCATTTATCTATTCATCATGGGTGATCCTTTGGACCATGGTTTGAAAAACACTGAGACATCAAATGAAGTAGAACCACTTCATATAGAATTCATATAAAATCATAGATCTTGGTTTGTAAAAAATAGATGTTTGTGTGAAGAAGGAATACGTAGTCGATTAGACATATTTGGATACGCAATTTTGAGGTCATGGTGTTCAATAGAGGATAATTCGTATACACGATTTCTGAAAAAAAATTAGGGCCATAAAATATTGATTGTTGATGGAATGAATTATCCGGATGTGGTTTCCAATTTTCTAGTGAGTTACATTTCTAGATTGAGGACCAATGGAGTGGAAAAAAGATACGACATATAGATCTTGGATTCTAGAAAATCTGATAAGGCATAATGTGTAATCCGGGATTAAAGGGTGTGTGAGCCCCCTGGTGTCATGGCTAGGGATCCCAATAGAAGTTATGATTCACATGGAATGTGACCCTATATCATGGTTTATGACCCTTAACTCTAAACATTCTATGTACTTAGGAGGGTACATGGACATGGACCTGAAGCACATGACCATTAATACACCATGTACTCCGACATGAAAATATTCATACAAGGTGTACATGGGAATAATTGGGTACTAGAACACAATAATAAGTACATGGGAAAGGTCATTTCATGCACTTCTACACATAAATGAGAATGAAATGGTGCCAAAAGGACACACCATTTACTACTAGCACACATCGTGTACTCCTTCGTATTTGGTTTGGATCATGTTACCCTATATATTGGAAATGTTTCATTAGGGTGTGTTCACTATATCTATTCCATGGCGGTTAGTATCTAATCGAATACTACTGATAGGATGGTGATCCTTTTAGAAGGACCTACTAGACAGAGTTGTTAGAATCCTTCCATTACGACAAGAGTTAGATCATATATCATCTTCAAATCCCTAGGTGGAGTTCATTGTATTGTCATGAGGAATAATATGATGGTGCCAATTATTTACAAAGTAGGTTAATCTAGATTGAGTTGTTGGCATAACTCATGTCCATTAGAGTGATCCTCATATAGGTATTGTATCTATTCATTAGTGTTATCATACTTTTAGAGTGTGTTCTCATAGATGAATTATTTATGGAACCTTCGATCAAGAATCCTTGGCTGGCGTAATACTTGTGAATTTACCATGAGATTGTATGTCTTTGTTGGTCATATCTAGATACTCTTGTTATATGTATTGTAAAAATATTCTTGTATAGAGATAACTATTATTATTATATATACTTTTTAGTTTGGGGGTGTCCTACTAGGTATTTTTATACTCACCCATGCATGGGCTTTTCCTGCATATGTTGTTTCTTATGTAGATGGTCAACCTTTTGATGGAGTCTTAGAGGTACCAGGACCATGTGGTTCTTAGTGAGCTTGACAGACCAATATTTGTTCCTATCATATCTTGATAGCAGTTCCCGTATTTTGATTCAAGTGGTACTTGTATTAATATTCATTGTGGTGGACTTGTATTCGACCCTATTTACCTTCCATTACTTATTAGTGTACTTGGGTTGTGGAATTATATGTATGCATGCATGATTTCATTTATTTGTTTTACATATCTGCATTATATGTTTCTAGAGATGTGTGTGTTTGTATATGTAATTTATTCCAAGGCCTCCCATATTAATTATATGCGTACTCTGTGCTAGTCACTAACCCCTGGACTATTGGAGGTGGGATTGGGGAGTCGTGGCATGAGCCCCATTAGTGCAGGTTTTGACACAACAACTCCCATGCCTTTTTATGTACATAACTATGTTTTCATTCCACCCATACTAAAGGAATTGAATAACCTTAAAGAATAAGTATGTCCTGATCAACAATTTAGATATGGTTCTACAAAAGGATACATCAACCTCCCCATGTTGGAGAATACAAGATGAATGTGAGTGATATTTTAGAAGCTGATACATATGGAAGATGTCTCACATGGACTGATACCTCTGAATTAACTGCAACTGGTAGGATACGATATTGAATCTCTCTTTAATCATTAAGGTAATTATGTTATTAGGTGATATATTCCCTTATTTTTGAATCCTTTTATGCCTTAGTCTAGTTAAAACATGTAAGAAAACCATACTTCCCACCTATAGCTCTTATTGTTGATAATGATTAATTGTGTATGAATTATACCTAGGAAGTGATGTATAAATCCACTTCCTAATAAGATGAACATACTCCAAATTCACATGAACAAGACAAGGACCCAATATCAATGACTCTCCTTCCTCTACCTAGAAAACAGATGAATGAAATGACCTACTGTATAAAGAATCATATGGATCAATCCATATAGTATCATGTAAGATTTTATTGGAATAGGCCATAGTGAAAGAGAAGTGCTTGTCCCAGGGACCTCTAAAATCAAGGGAACATGATCAGATCATGTCTTCTAGTACCTGTGTCGTCTTGTTGGATAGATCTTCGGTCAGAGGGTGAAATAATGCTTCCAAAATCACATATGTACACAAATATATTTATCACCCATCCCATAAACATCACAATAAATGATCATCCATATCAGAAACAATAGTATGAGGGACCCCGTGTTTGCATATAATTTCATATACATATAGTCTCCCAAGAACATCCACTTATAATGTCTATCTGATAGGTTATAAGTGATCGACCCTTGTGATCCAGTCAATGATCACCTATACTACATCACTACATTGAGGGGATCACGGAAATCCAGTCACAAAATCAATAAAGAAATCATCCCATTTCAACTCAAGAACATGACATGAATTTAAAATCTTTACTTTACACTATTGTTCTTCATTCACCTCTTATTTAGTGGAACATTGAGTATCAAACCTAGATTTCTCCCTTTTCACCCCCGACCATAAGTATTGGTGTCAAAATTCATCATACTTGTTGATAAGACTAGGATATACTTCCCATACCAAGGAATGAAACTCTGACATGAACTCATCTGACACATATATAGGATCCTAGATGAATCCATGAATCTAAAATAACTCATTCTCACCAATGATCCTACCTGGTCATGGGTTATCACAAATGATGATCTCCTATAGGACTAAGCCCTCAAAATCCCAGAGATGGCCCATTTTCACTCTCTAAATAGGTGAAGAGGTCACTGATAACGATTCACACATATAATATCCATGGAGATTATAAACCTCCAAGTTCATATTAGAAAATAGGCCCATAATCTACCACTCACTACTGGAAAAATAAACATCTTGCATCTGAGTATTTCTATTGAAACCATTGAAAACAATATTTCTGTTTCTAAGAATATAAGAATGATAAAATTCAGAATACTATAGGTATTCAAACCCCTAACATTTAGGGATTCTAATGTCATACTTCTTGAAATCATACATGATGGTTTCGTGGTACATAAACACCAAAAAACAATCTCCTAGGAAGTAATGCCTCCTACAAAAAAAGGAATGAACTATTGTGACTAACTTAAGATCATGTTTCAGGTAGTTCCTCCCAGTCGGCCTCAAATGATGAGACTCATACACCATGACTAACTCCTCCTACATCAAAACCATAGGACCTTGAGGCACCTGGAGAGGGAAGGGGTGAATCAGGGTTTTATCTTTTTCTCATAAAGTGTTGGATCTTGATCCCATATTGGTATGAACTCATTAAACCTATATAACTGATATGATAAGCAATCAAACTTTCATTTTCAAAGTGATGACCCAACACTATTACATTGTTCCCTACTAAGGAATATTTATACTGATCACACACCGAGAGTGTGTTATTCGTACCAAAATACACTAATCTTTAGTAGAAGTGGAATATAAAGGATAGGTCACGGTAATTCTGTGCTAGGTATACTACCTTTATAGGATATCAAGGATAGCTCACTAATTCCTTCAGAACAGTTATGTTAACTCCCCGTAGTTCACTACTCTCAGATAATTTACAACCATGTTATTGACTTGAAGGTTGCTCCAATAGAATTACATTAATTTATTTTTCCCTAACATAGCACACGACTCTTCATGACCCAAAAAGCTATGTTTTTTCCCTTTTGAAAACCCTACCCACTTAAATCTGATGTTTGAAAATACCCTTGGTGAAGACCTATTGCAAACCCTTCACCTTCACGAATCACCCCTTCCTTTGTGAAAAAAGATTCTTCACAAAGATCACTATCACATAAAAAGCTGCCTTTGCAATGAAAATTGACTTCATGGAACAAACATCCATCATATGTCTCACTAAGGAAATTAAGAATAATCCGTCATCATGAAGTACCCTTATAAAAAAAGCATTGAACATCTGTTAACACTCATAGTCTTTTAACGATGATCGACGTCATAGTGAAGTACCGGTTCATGAAGCTCTTCACGAACTCAAATTGTTTCCTTATTTTACTTCAAATCAATGTTTTAATGTAGTGGGGGTAGCCTCATATTTATAGGATGGGATGTTTTTGATCCTTAGCAACCTCTTCAAAAAATTTCCAGATCATTTGAACAAATATTCGCAATGCTCCTCCCTTCACAAAGAACCATGGAAATTCCCTGTAGGTAGAGATCATTGTAACCGCATAGATTTCAATCAAAACCCTTTGTGATCCCCATCATAATCGCAATGAGTTTCCTCAACAACCATAGAGAAATCCATCAGTAATCATAAATCTTAAAATCTCATAATCGCAGAGAACACCATCTCTGTTCACAAATCCCATCATATTCATAGAGAAAAACTTCCAAATACTTTACTCATTCGGGAATCCCAATTCATGAAAACCCTCTTCGTCAAACTACTGAATTTTCCATCACATAATAATCGCTTCATGAAAAAAAAATTCATGCTGAAATCCAACTTCCAAAACATTGGATCCCAAAATTATGGGAAACACTAGGAAATGATGCCACCTTCAATACTGTTGACTTCTTGAACTAAATGATCCAATTCATTGAAATCTTCATAATATTTCAATGAGGATTGAAAGAAATCAAAAACCACACTCCATTTATGAAACATAATAGCCTTGGTTCCAACAATATCCTCCTTTTGGATTGTTTTCAATCTCCAGATATTTTCAATATAGAACCAACTACTCTCAAAACATGATATGAAAGAATCAACTCAGCCCACACTCTAAGTCTACATGAGAAATGATCAGTGTAGAAAATAGGAGGGGAATCTTGAAATGGGTTATTTTTCTTTTTAATTCATAAATATGTCCAAGATATTCTCTTACAATGTCACAAAATCATTACATGGCCTAAATGGTTTCCTACGAACACGAAATTCTCATCATGACATAGAATAATTACAAGTCCTGAACTATTTCATTTGTACCATTGAATTTATCCCTTCTCTACCTTTGTATATAAACTCAAAGACTTGTATTTATACATTTTATATCTCAAAACTCACTCCCCCTGGATCATACCTCACCCATAAACATTCATCACTTCCAAAAATAGATTAGAAAGAGTTAATAGAACGGGGGAGAGGGAAATCTCATGACCTCCTTAGGCACTAGGAGGTGGTTGAACACCAAGGTTCAACAGATGTTTCTCAAATACAGATGCTTCCAATGGCTTTGTCAGAATATCATCAACTTGATAATCATTTCCCAAATGATCCATTTTAATCATGACATGTTCAACATTTTTTAATCTATAAAATGATATCTGATTTCAATGTTTTTTGTACAAGAGTTATGATCATGATTCTTTGTATTATCAATTTCTTCTTGTTATCACAGTGGATCACCATTGGCTATTTTTCATCATCACCAATACCATCCAGTTGTTTCTTCAAACACAATAGCTATGTTAATTCTATTGTTGCAGAGATATACTCAGCATAAGTAGTACTGAGAGAAGTGATTTCTTATTACATAATCAACAATCCCATAAATTTCATGCAAACAATTAATTCTCCCCAATTTGCGGACTTTCTATCAATGATGTCTCACGCCCATTTAACATCAAAAAATGCTGATAGTTCACTATCTCTTCCTATATTAAAGTATAATACACAATTCTGATTAACTTATATGCACCTCATGATTATATTCACTATCTCCATATGTTCTTCCTTTGGATTACTCTTAATGCGAGCCAATAAGGATGTTTCAAAGATTTTACATGGACATGTTAATGTTAGGTAAAATAAGCTCCCAATGATCCTCCTATACATTGTGGGTTCTATCGTTGTCTCTTTATTATAAATTCCAATATTTTCGAACAATAATTTGAGTTGACATTGGATTGGTGTAATGTATATTGAATTTCCTCAGCAACTCCCCTGCATAATTTTCTTGGGAGATAAAAGTGAAGAATTTCCTCAGCAACACTTGAAACCATAAGAAATATGAGAGTTCACCAATCATGGACATTTACTATTCATATTTCATGTGATTGGAAAATTCACCCATTGATCCTTACATACTTCCATTAAAAATAATATCATCAATGGACACCAATACCCTAAACTGATATTTCTATGTATTCTTTACATAGAGACTGTGGTCCACCCCTCCTCTTTTTAAATTCATTTTTTTCAGATAAGAATCCAGCTGAGATTACCACACCCATGATGCATTCTTCAAACAATAGAGTGCATTATTTAGTCTAAAAACATCATTTCATCATTTACAATTTGAAAGCCCACTATTTCTTCTTTGTTAACTTTTCCAAAAGAACACCATTTATGAAAGAGGTTTTCACATAAAATTGATACACATTGTATCATATCAGGATTTTCATAGCAAGGAAAACCTTGATTGATTCTAGTCATGATACTGGATTAAATGTATCTTCAACATTAACTCCTTAAACATGTGAATATCCTTCACACACTAATCGGTCTTTATTTCTGATCACTTTACCGTCCTTATCGCATTTTTTCTTAAAAATCCACTTTGTACCTATTACATTTTGATATTTGTATCTCTTTACTAGATACCATATTTAGTTCTGGTAAATATGAATCAAATCTTCATTCATTTCATTAAACCATGATTCTTCATTCAAATATTCTTCAATTGAGAATGGTTCCACAACTAATAGGAATATAGATTGTGCATTATTCCTCATTATCGATGATTTTGTAGGTGTAGTACAATATCTAATGATGTTTGATTGGTCAATTTATACTCTTCTATTTCTCCAGTGAGGTTCAGTAGAATCCTATCCAGTTAGGGTTTACTATTCTGATTCTTCTTCAGAGTCAACATCATGATGTGACCCTGAAGAGTTTTGTATTCCTTCTTCTAATTCTGTATTTTGATTCATTCCATGATCACATTATTCCTTATCATCTATCATATCACCATAAGAATTCATTGAGAAATTTGTGGATTCATTTTCAATACTATTTCATCACTATTTTTAAAAAATATCTAATATTCTTATTGATGAATTTGAAGGATTTTATATTCCTTGCATATCCGATGAATATTCCTTCATATTCTGCATCACCACAATTTCCCTTATTTCATTATTTTATTTTCATAAAAAATTTACTTCTAAAGACACAAAAATAATTCAAAGATGTCTTATGTTCATTTCACAACTCATACATTGTCTTTGTTTCACTCATATAAATCCACATTCGATTTTGAGTATACACTGGAACTTGAATGGCCTCTTTTTAGTAATGTTGAGGAATATGACTCTCAATCAGCATTGTTTGGTCCATGTTGTGCATATTTCGATTCATGTACTGAAAAAAAATTATTCCTTAGGGTTATCACAATAGACACCTCATGTTGTATTCCATGATTCTCTAGGTAATTTTTATACTCATTGGACATATATTTTCCTCCATTGACAGACTAAAACCCTTTTATCATCCATCATGTATCATTATCAATAATTTATTGATATGTTATCATGTAATCAAGTACTTTATTTTTCCCATGTATAACCAAAACACATTCCACTCTACAATATTCATCTATGAAAAGGATAGAGTACATTTCTCCATGAGTTACATCAACATTTATCAGACCACATACATTCGTATGGATGCGATCAAATTGATTTGATTCCATTTTTTTATTTGGCCAATATGAACTAGAGAAAAACATCCCTCATATTCCAGCATCACATTTCTTTTCCTGTTCATAGTTCAAATTATGGATATCCATGACTATCTTCATCATAGATATGTTTCCATGTATTGTTGGTCAGTGTTCTTCAACCTTCTGTGCCACAAGTAGTTTTGTTCTTCAACATTCATATAGAATATGATCACTTTGCTTTAAACCTGATATACGTTTTCATATGTGCTTCACCATTTCATGAGATAATTCACAGTCTTTCCCTTTATAGTGCATCCTTTTTGATTGAAATTAAATATAAGTCCAAATTCATAGATTTTACTCACACTAATTATATTGTGACATAAACCATCCACATAAAGAACTTCAATGTTATTAAGCTCTCCATTAGTTAGTTCATTGCTTCCAGTGCCTTTAATATTCAAAAAACCGTCATTACCAAATATTAATATTCCATAAAAATTTTTCTTCATAAATTTTAATAGGTATTCATTTTCCATTATATGAGATGAGCATCCTTTATAGAGAATCCAGGTTCTTCTACTCTTTGTATCTTTGAGTGCTACTTCTGCATGGTGGGATTTCTGAATTTTCTTATTATCATTCCATGAGAAATTATATTGAATTTTTGTCACTAAGGGACTTTCAAATCTCTCTTCCACATAATTAGGTTCTTCATACCCATAGTCTTATTCCATAGGGTAAAAACAATTTCTGAGAGAAACACTACCTGGTTGACGAGGATTGACATGTCCTTCAGTTCCGAATGAATATTTCATGCCTCTCATCTTCCTATAATAAAAATCTTTATGGAAAAAGTTATAAAAATCAAAAAAATATCCCTAGAAAGTATTTCTTCTATAAGATGCATGATAAGAAATTTTCACCTTTTTTGAACGCCAAGATCTTCCCTATTAAAATAATTCCTTTACACTTTTCAATATGACACGGTATGACCCAAATAGCCATAGAATTGAAATTTCATAAATGGAAATGCCTTCTCATTTCAATTCCACAGCATGTATCCATCCTTAAGAAAATGGTTTTGATGCCTATCTTTTCTGGATAATGAGGATAGTTTTTAGTTTTTCCTTTTGTTTGAATTGAGGGTTTATTTTTCAAAACTTCAAGTAACTTGTTAACCTTTCCAAAATTTTGTTTTCTTTTATTTTGGACCACTTTATTTCCTTCATTAGATTCTTTGGAATCACAATCGATTACACTATTTCACATGATTTCTGTTATTTGATCGTTAAAATTATTTTCTACCCCATTTGAGCCATGTTTTTCTATCTCCAGAAGCTCAGCATCTGAGAACCTACCAAAATATATTTTCTTCTTTGATTTTTTTTGAAATTTATTATCTTAAAAGCATAATTATAAGAGTAACCAAATCTTCTTAAAGACCCTAAATAGTCATGGAATTATCTTATAGTTAGGAGGTGAGGTCATTCATGACTATTTCCTATCCATCAATTATCAGTTTCAATTCCACTACATTAACTATAAATTCAGGGATTGTTGACTGAACCTTCACTATTTCATATAGTCATTAAATTTCAACTTCAAGAAAAAAAAATGATAATTCTTCCACAATTTGTTTCCACTTGTTTCATCTATTACATTGATTTTAAATCTTAACAAAATTTTTCTTATGTTATATATTTATATCAGCATCATCCCTGAATTGATGATCTCTAGATTTATCTTTGGGTGTTTTTAGATTCTCGATAGTATCCATCATTGATACATGATTTCCAGATTTAATCTCTAGTTCTTCTTCCTCAAAAAATTCATTATCATCACCATATTCTTCATAGAAAAAACTATTTTTCTGGAATTCTTTTTCATATTAGAAGTTTTACATTTTAGGAAACCTTTTCTAATGATTCTTTGTGTTTCCTACATCACCTTCGTCATCATCTAACTTTTTTGAGCACTGAGAAGCAATGTACCAAACTCTAACCCAATGAAAACAAGACAAGAAATGATTTCCTTTGAATATCCCTTTTCCTCACTTGAATTTATTAGTAAAGAGTGAGATAAGACAACCTTCCTCATTATCTTCATTAACATTATCTCTTGAAATTTACATTTTTTCCATGGATTTTAATTCCATTTCCTTACTAACACATGTCATCAAAACTACAAGATGTAATATCATTTCATATTCCTCATGAATAGTGAGACTATCACCTAGATAATGTTTAGATAAATCCTGTTTCCACATGGGATTTCACTTTTCTATTATAGAGAGGTGGAAGCCTTCTCAAAATTCGCTTAACAATGTCAATGTCTCCGATTTATTCCATGAACCCTCTAATACCTCCTATTACTTTAGTAATTTTATTGAAGAAGGAATATGAATTCTTGCTAGGATGGATCATCAGACCATCAAACCAATTGTACTTGACTTTTAGATTTATCTAATTCACTTTGTTGTTTCCTTCATATATATTTTCAGGTTTTTCCAAAATTGACTTGGATGATATGAAACTTATTATGTTTATATAGATATGATAAAAATGAGTTGAAGTGATCTACTTATTGGCTTTAGAATGTGCATCAACCATTTTCATATCTATATCAGTCATAAACAGACCTATAGGATCAGTGAATACTAATCCTTATACAGTTGATAATTGGACTTCCATTACAAGATATCTTAGACAAGATGTCATCACATTTTCATCATATCTTAAATTTTCTTTCATAAAAAAGGGTCACTCCCCTAACACTAACTAGGATCCCAATGAATGAAAAGAATGAAAAATTTAACAGCAGCAACTTTGCTCTGATACCACTTGTAGGACCCTGGGGCACCCTAAGAAGGGAGGCGCTAATGAGGGTGTAAACATCTTCTTTTAAGGTGACAGATCTTATTCCCACATTGGTAGTAACTCATTAAAACTGTATGATGGATATGACTATTAATCAAGCATTCATATGAAAAGAGACCACACAACACTTTTACTTGGTTCACCAACAAGGTCTATGTCTAAAAAGAAAACACCGACCATGTGTCTGTCGTACCAAAATACACTAATCTTCACTATCCATGGAATACAAAGGTATGACCATAGACACTATATTCTAGGAACTCTTCCATTACCATATATTAGGGATAACTCATTGCTTCCCTAATAACACTTTTAATAAATCCCCCCAGCTCACTTCTCTGAGAGAAATCCAACTCATTTTAGTGACTTTAATGTCACTTCAATAGATTGGCATCAAAGTCTTTGTCCTTGAAATAGCATGGGAATCAGATTGCACCGTAGACCTAAGTTCATGCCCTTTTGAAAATCATGTCAATTTAAATATGATTTTCAAAACATCCCTCTATGAATCCTCTTTGTGAATCACACACCTTTGTTAATTACTACTACCATTGAAAAAAAATTGCCTTCCTAAAGATCTCTTTCCTTCACAGAACACACTTCCTTCAGGAGGAAAACAAAATTCATGGAACAGCCTTCCATCATGAAGCTCACTGAGTTACATGGAATATATTATCATCATTATATAACCTTTACAAAACGATTTTAAAATCTATTACGACTTATAGTCTTATCGTGATGATCAAGCTCACATAGAATGTCCAGTTTATGAAGCTCATCTCTAACTCGTAGAATTATTAGATTTCATTAAAAACATTATTTTAATGAACTGGGGGGTAGCCTCATATTTATTGGCTCATACATTCATGATGCTCGGCTGCCTATTTGTAGATTTTATGGATCGTTTAGAAAATCCTTCTCGACACTCCTCCCTTCAAAAAGAACTTTGTCAATTTCCTATTAGAAAACCTCATCATAACTATAGATATTTATGTCAAAACCATTCCTGAAACCCATCATAATATTAAAGAGTTTTTTCAATGACATGGGAGAACTCCATTACCAATATATAATCTCAAATCTCATAATCATGGAGAACACTATATCTGTTCACAAAGCCTGTTGTATTTTTTATAGCACACAGTAAGAAAAATATTGTCATTTGAAAAACCCAATTCATGAAGTCTGTATTCCTAAAACTCTAGAATATTCCATAATTTAATAATAAATTCACGAAAAACCACTTTTCACATTGAAATCAAAATTCCAATATTTGGACTCAAAAAATTAGGCAAACACTAGGAAACGATGCCACCTTCAATATTGTTTTCTGCTTGAAATGTATGACCCCTTCATTGAAAACTTCTTGATCAACTAATGAGGTAAGAAAAAAAATTACCCTATATTTCTGACAGAAAATATCTTTGGTTGAAAAAATCACCAACTTTGTGTTTGTTGGCAATCTCTAGAAATATTCAATAGAGAAATATCTACTATGAAAACCTGATATGCAAGAATCAGCTCAACCAACACTCTAAGTCTACGTGAGCAGTGCTTGGGGTAGAAATGAAGAGGGGAATCTTGTATTGTCTTACCATTTTTTGGATTGATTAAATATGTTCTTGCTATTCAATAACAATTTCACAAAAGCCTTACATTCCCTCAATGGATTCCTTCTAACACCGTGTCATAGAATCATTATATGACCAGAATGGTTTCCTCTTAACACCGAATTCTTATCATGACAAAGAAGAATTACATGTCCTGAACTATTTTAATTGTATCTTTGAATTTATTCCTTCTCACCCATTATAAATAGTCCTAATGTCCAATATTTATGCATTTTACATCTCAAAACACACTCCACCAAGATTGTATCTCCCCCATAAACCATCATCACATCCAAAAACAGCTTAAAACAGTTATCATAACTGGGGAGAGGGGAATATTGTGACCTACTTATAAACTAGCAGGTGGTTAAAGACTGAGGTTCAAACGATATATCTCCAATACAACCGATGATAGTGGATTAGTCAAAATATCATCCACTTTCACATCAGTTCCCAAATGATCCATTTTAATCATGAATTATTCAAATATTTCATTGAAAAAGTGATATATGATTTCAGTGTGTTTTATATGAGAGTGAATCTAAGTATTAATTTTAAGATCAATTGCATTATTGTTATCATAGTGGATCACCAATTCCAATTTCACTTCATCACCAACATTAGACATTTGTTGATTCATCCGTAACAGATGTGCACATTCATTTTTTTTAGAGATATACTCAACATCAGCAGTAAGGATAGATGTTCATTGATATTTCATACTCAACCAAACCACACATTTCATACTGATAATGAATGCTCCCCCACTTCATGACTTTCTATCAATGACGTCTCCATCCCATTTAGCATTAGAAAACACTAATAGTTCTCTATCTCTTACTACAACTAAGTATGAGCCATAATAATGAGTACTTTATATGTACCTCACGATTCTTTTCACTACCAGCATATGTTCATCCATTAGATTACTCTGTAAGTGGGGATCAAATCATATTGAAAATTCAATGTTTGGACGTGTCTCTTTTAGGTACAATATGATTCTAGGGATCCCCATATACATTGTGGGATCTACAAATTTTCCATCCTCATACATTCCAATATTTTTCCAATTACAATAAAAGTATGCATTTGTTTGGAGTGATGCAGATTGAATTTATTCAGAAACACCCTTGAATAATTTTCCTAAGAGATAAAAGTAAAGACTTTCCTCTTCTTCACTTGGTGCTGTAAAAAATATGTGAGTTCAAAAATCATGAAAATTTCAAATTATGATTTCATGTGATCTGAAAATTCATCCAGTGATCCCTACATTCTTCCACCAAAAATAATATCATCAATGTAAACCAATAATGTTAACTGATCTTTCTGAGAATTCATCACATTGAAATTTTGACCCACTCATCCTCTTTTATATTCATTACCTTTCAGATAAGAATCCAACCGAGAGTACCACACCCGTAGTGCCTACATCAAACCATATAGTTCCATCATTAGTTTGCAGACCTTCATTTCATCATTTCCACGCTGAAAAGCCATTGGTTGTTCAATGTAAACTAATTCCTCAAGAAAACCATTTATGAAATTGGGTTTCACATCCATTTTATAAACTTCGTATCCTCTCTAGTTTTGTATTTCAAGGAAAACTCTTATTGATTCCAGTATCAATATAGGAGAAAATGTATCTTTAGCATCATTTGCATCGATATGTGAATATCCTTTACACACTAATAGGTCTATATTTATAATCAATTTACCTTTATCACTGTATTTGTTCTTAAAAATAAAATTCCTACAAATAACATTGTGAACATCAGGTCACTTCAATAGCTCCCATGTTTGGTTCTTGTAAATCTGATCTAACACATCATTCATGGATATAACCCATGATTCATCCTTTGTAGTTTCTTCAAATGAGGATCATTGAACAGCTAATAGGAATGACTATTGTGAATAATAATTCATTATCCTTGTTTTTTGGGTGTATTCCAATATCCAATGAAGTTGGATTGATCAATTTATGATCATCAATTTCTATTATGAGATTAAGTAGAATCCTCTCCAGTAAAGGATTCCTCTTTGGATTCTTCTTCAGAGTCAGCATCATGATGTAACCCATGCGAGTTTTTTATGCCATCCTATAATTCTATATATGGATACATTCTATGTTCATATTATTCCTCATCGTGTATCACATAATAATAATAATTCTTTAAATATTTTTTGGATTTTTCTTAAATTATTTTTACACCACTAATTTCCATAATTTTTTTGAGACATTTATTAAATCATTTTTTGGCTTTTCAATTCATTTAAAATCCACGGAATATTCCTTCATCTACCAAGTCATCATATATTACTTTATTTCCTTATTTGAATATGATAAGAAATTTTTTTCTGAATATGTGGAGATACTTCAATAAGGGATTCCTTATATTCCAAAACTCATATAGTGTCTTGATTTCACCCATATAAAGCCTTGTTCAATTTTGAATATACACTTTAGCTTGAACAACCTCTTTCTAGTTATATCGAGGAATAAAACTCTCAATCAGTATAGTTTTGGCCATATTTTTAACCTATCACTTCCTATTCTCAAAAAAACCATTTTTCTTTGGGGTTATCAAAACAACCTCCTCATGTTTTATTTAATATTTCACTAAGTAATTGTCAAACTCAATGGATGTATATTCCCATCCACTGTCAGACTGTAATAATTTTATCTTCTATCTAGTTTAATTATTATTAATTTGGAGATATGTTTTCATAAAATCAAGCACTTATGATTTCTTATATATAACCATAATGCATTCCATTATACAGTAATCATTTATTAAAGGGAGGAATTACGTTTCGCCATCAGTTCCATCAATATTTATTGGAGCACATACATCTGTTTGGATGAGATCATGAAGATTTGATACCCTTTTCTTCTTTGGCAGATATGGACTATAGAACGAATTAACTCATATGAAAGAATCACATGTCTTTTCCCAATCATTATTTTGATTGGGGATATCCAATACTATCTTCAGCTTAGATATCTTTTCCATGTATTGTTAGTTAATGTTTTATAACCTTCAATGCCACATATTTCTTATTCTTTAATAGTCAAATAGAATATGTTCTCTTTACGGTCAAACTAATATAAGTTGACATTTTATTATTCACACATTCTTGAGATAATTCCATATATTTTAATTTTTAGTAGTGACTTATTTATTGAAAGTCAATATAAGTCATGAGTCATGGAGTTGACTCACACTAAAGAGATTGTGACGTAAACCATCCACATAAAAAACTTTAGCCTCCTCTAGATCTTCAGTATCTAGTTAAGTTCTTAAACTACCTTTAATCTTCAAACCACCATCATGACCAAATATTACTATTCAATCATCCTTTTTCATAATAGTTTTTAATAGGTATGCATTTCCCATCATATGAGGAGAACATCCGCTATCAATAATCCAAGTTTTTCTTCCCTTTATAGCTTTGAGTGCTACTTCTTCAAGGATGGATTTCTCAGTTTTTATATTTTCATTCCATGAGATTTTGGATTGAGTATTGGAAACTGATGTATTTTCAATTCTTTCATCCACATAATTGTGTTCTTCATACCCAAAATCTTCTTATAGAGGTTAAAACTGATTTTTGAGAGCAACACTACCATATTGATAATGAATGACTTGTCACTATGTTCTGAATGAATTGTTCATGTCTCTCCTTTGAAATAAAATAAATATCTTTATGGAAAATGATAGAATAATGGAAAAAATTTCTGTAGAAATTATTTCTTCTATAAGATGTAGGATATGAATTTTTTCTTCTTTGTTGAACTACAAGATCTTCCCCAATCACATGGTTAGTTCCTCTTTACAATATTACATGGAATGACCTAGATATCTAAATAATTGACATTTAATACGTAGAAATGTCTTCTCATTTAGATTCCACCTCATGTATCATTCTATTTAATTTTTTTCATTCTATATTTTTTTGATAAATGAGGATAGTTTTTAGTTATTCTTTTAGATTGAATTTAGGTTTTCCTTTTTTTTCACTTTAGTTGTCTTTTCATCATGTAATAATTTCAGTTTTCCTTTATCCTATCAAACTTTATTTACTGCATTTAATGTTTTGACATCACAACTGATTCCACAATTTACCATTCCCGGGGGACATTGATCACTCAAGATATTTTCAACTCTATTTGAACCACGTTTCTCTCTCTCTTACAGCTCAAAATATGAGAACCTTTTAAACTATATTTTCTTCTTTACTTATTTAGAAATTGATTCCCTTACATGATTAATACTAAGTGTAATGAAATATTCTTAAAGACCCTCAATAGTATTGGACTTCTCTTATACCATGGAGGTGAGGTAATTGATGATCATTTCCCATTATTCTACATTCATTTTCATCTCTACTATATCATATGTCCTTTAAACGGTTGTTAACTAATCTTTTACTATTTCTTTTTGTCGTTCAATTTCTCTGTCAAGTTGATCAACATATTTTGATGATTCTTCCACCATTACTCTCCACTTTTTTCGTTTGATACTTTTATTTTCAGGCTTACTAAGAGAATACTTATGTTATAGATTTTGATCAGCATTATAACTCAACTGATGATCTCTAATATTATATTTTGGTGGTTCTGACTTCTCAACAGTATCCATCATTGATGATTGGTTTCTAGATTTAAACATTGTTTCTTCTTACTCAAGGAATTAATTATCATCACCATCTTCTTCACAATAATATCTATTTTTCTATATTTTCTTTCCATATTTGATATTTTCCTTTTGAGAAAAACTTTTCTAGGGCTTCTATGTGTTTACAAATTTTACTTCATAATTATCAAACTTCCTTGAGCATAGAGAAGCAAAGCGACCAAGTCTAACACAAAAAAAATATTCCAAGGGAATCATTCCTTTGAATCTCCATTTTCCCATCATGAATATCACATCAATGATTGAAAGAAGTTTTCCTTCCCCATTATAATCATCAATATTATATCCTGAAAAAACTAGTTTATCTATGGATTAAAATTCCATTTTATTATTGAAGCATTTTTTCACATCCTCTAGATTTAATCTCATTTTTATTCCACTTGACTTCTCAGAATATCATTTAGAGATTGTTTAGATAGATTCCTTTCCTCATGGGCTTTCAATTTTGGATTATATTGAGGTGGAAGACTTCTAAAAATATTATTCATTATTTCAATGTCTTTGATATCTTCCCCAAGCCCTCTAATTTCTCCTACTAATTCATTAATTCAAATGAATATGGAATTTATTTCTCATATGGATGCATCTTCAGATCAGCAATCCTATTGTACAGGAGTTGTAGACTCACCTCCTTCACTTTTTTGTCTCTTTTATATATATTTTTATGTTTATACCATATTGACTTGATAAATGAGCATCTAATTACCTTAATATAGATTTGGTTTGTAGGAGTTGTAGTGAGAGAATTCTATTCATTAGTGTTTGTATAAATAATTTTCCTATCTTTGTTAGTCATAGACATCCTTATAAGTTCATTCTCTTGTATTTATTATGTAGTAGAAAATAATACTTATATTCCAAGAGATCTTTGAAGAGATCACATCATGTTTTGTTATATATCTCAAAGATACTTCCATAAAAAGGGGAAATCCCATGAGAGTACAAGGGTTCTCCATGGAAACAATGAAGGACAAATTTAACACCAACAACATGGCTCTGATACCACTTGTATGGCCCCGGGCCACCCTGAGAGGGGAAGGGGGAATCACAGTGTCATGTTTTTCCCTTAAAGTGATGGATCTTGTTCCCAGGTTGGTAAGAACCCGTGAATCCTTTATGATGGATATGATCAGTAGTGAAGCATTCTTATGAAAAAAGACTACCCAAAACGTTTACTTTGTTTACAAAAAAGGGATATATCTAAGGATAATACAATGACAGTGTGTCGGTGGTACCAAAATCCACTAATCATTACTAGATTTGGAATACAATGGTTCTTTCATGAACACTCTAAGCGAGGAACACTGCCTTTACAGGATATTAGAGATTGATCACTGCTCCTCTCAGAACACTTCTACTAACTCCCCCTAGCTCACTGTTCTAAGAAAAGTCAAGCTCAGTATATTTACTAGAAGGTCTCTTTAATAGATTAACATTAAATTCTATGTCCTTGAATTAGAATGAAAATATCCTTACATAGTGGACCTATGTTGATGATGTTTTGAAACTAATATACACTTATATTTGATGTTCAAAACATCCTTTCTCGAATCCCCTTTGCGAAGAATACAACTTCACAAAACACACCTACCATGGCAGAACAAACATCCTTCAAGAATCTCTTTTAACATCACAGAACACAATACCTTAGCAAAGAAAACTTCATTCATGGAACAACCTTCCTTCGTGAAGCTCATTAAGTCAACATAGAATACCCCATCATCATGAAGTACCCTTTAAATATGAATTTAATTATAGTTAAGACATATAGTATTTTTGTGATGCCCAAGCTCACAGAGATAAAAAAGGTCATAAATATCTTCATAAACTAAAAGTGTTTCTAGATTATCCTTTAAAAATTTGTCTTTATGAAGTGAGGTTAATCGAATATTTATAGGCTTGGTCGATTTTGAAGCTCGACCAACTCTTCACAGATTTTATTGACCTTTCAGAAAAGACTTTGGGGTGCTCGTCCCTTCGAAAATACCCATGGTAATTATATATTCACAAATATCAATGTAAAATTATATTTTTCTATCAAAATTATTCATGACACCGATCCTAATCACAAATAAATTTTTCAATGACTGTAGATAACTCTATCACTAATAATTATGCCCAAAATCCTATAATCCTAGAGAACATCATCTCTGTTCATGAAGCCTATTCTATTCGTAGAGAACACCATTAGAGAATTTTACTCCTTCACAAATCCCTATTCCTGATGTCACTCTTCTTTAAATTCATTACTTTTCCATAATTTAATAATTCCTTTAATATGAACCACTTTTCACATTCAAATCCAACTTCCATATTTGGGACCCCAAAAAATTTAGAAAAAAAATTAGAAATGATTCCACATTCAATATTGGTGTCTTCATGAGTGGTATGATTCATTTCCCTGAAAATTTATAATATTATAATTTGTATTGACAACAAACACAATCCACACTCTATTTCTGACACAGAACAGCATTGGTTCTAACAAAAAATACTCCTCCCCCAATGACTAATGCAACAAAATAAATTTTATATCTTCTCATAGATCTAGAATAATCATGATGAACACCGACGTCAGTCTCCATTTCATCTCCTGAAAGGATATCTCACATTCTTTTGACCATATAAATATCACGACCTTCTACTTTAAACACATGATAAGTAATTATTGGTTTTCAGATTCCTTTATAAAACAATGAAAATATCCAAATTTCCCCACGAACCCTATATATCAAATACATTCATGGGACTATACTAGGAAAATATACCACTAACCTTCAATGGGTAAACTAATACTAATTTTTTCTAGATCATGTAAAACAGGGAGTGGACATTATCCATCCAAAAGTAAAATTTATTGAGATTAACATAAAACAGTCTATCTCACAATGTATTTAGAACAAATTAAATATGTTTAGTATGGTCATGTCAAGTATGACAATAAAACAAGATTTTATCAATTAATATTACTACAAATTAATCCAAAAATGATTGTCAAAACCAATTAACCTGAGCCATGAAAATGGCTGGTGTGTTCTTTGGACTGGATACAATAACTAGATACTCATAAATACCATTCCTTCTATGAAATGTTTTACAAAATATGTATGAAGGTGTAATACATTCCTAGTGAAATCATAACCTCAATCCAGTCTTTGAGAAAACCTAAGTTCCTCTAAGTTGATCAAAGAGATCATGTATCATAAGAAAAGGATACATGTTTTTCACATTAGGATGATTAAACATCCAATTATACACACAAAGCCTGAGGGTTTCATCTTCCTTCTTAGTAAAAATTTCAGTTGTACCCTAGAGAGAAGTAATGTGCCATATAAAACCCTTCACTCTTATGTCCACCAGCTATCTCTTGATCTCCTGAAATTTAGAAGTGGAAATCTTATAAGGATGGACGGAAAGTGGGGTAGTTCTTAGTACTAGCACAATATAGAAATCCAAATTTCACTCAGAAGGTAAAACATAATTTTTTTGGGGAAGAAATCCCTAATATGATCTATTATAGGATGGAAATCATCCAAATGTATTCCCTGATCCTCCATATAATGTCTATAAATATGGTCTACTACTCCTCTTATCACACGATTCACTGATCCATATCTACTAGCTTGTATATCCCAATCTCCATCGTGGATATAGCTATAACCCTTTGGTGATGTAAACGATATTTTTCCACAATAGCAGTACACATAGGTATGATAAAGAAATAAATTTTCTATCCTAAGAATAATTTTAATAATAGACATCTCAAGGATGAAGAGGTTACATAGAAAATTATAGACAAACATTTAAAGGGGTAACTCCGTACACTAGTGTATAATCTATGATTAGATACCCAAAAGTGTTTCAAGGATCATCATTATAATGAATTATTATGTTTTGAGTGTAAGGATTTTGATTATATCCACATAGATAAAAATAATTCGAAGCTCCTATGTAAAAAATAGATACCAAGACAGATACTAAATTTTTTTTACTTCTAACTATAGATGGTTTGGGGCTCTGCTCCCCCAAAACATGCTGAACTTCAAAAACCTGGCCTGTTCCATAACCCTAAGATATGACATAACTTCCTTGAGTAGGATATCTTAGTTTATGTTTTACAAATGGCATCTGGATCCCCCATCCATGTCCACCTCCTCAACCTAACTAGCTTTTATAACTCTATCTCCCCACCTGATGTTGTGCTTTTGATCCCTATACAAGACCTAAAGTCAATATTGATCTTCTCTCACAAGAAAATAGAGGAAGGACTCTACAAAAATATTATAAATGGACCATACCTCCATTGGAAAAAGATCAATTATGTCCCTATCATATAAAGGTTTCATGTTTTCTTATCTACCACACTAATGACAGGCTAAAAAACTACTAGTATATGAACTATGGCTGGTGCATTTCTCATGAGAGTCATGAATCAATGATTACTGCTACTAGATAATACACTACTGGGCTGAGAAGCTGGTCCAAATCAATATATACAATAGATTAAATTAGGTTATATCCATTTCTAAGATAATGTTTTACTATATGATACATAATAGTCAACTAGAAATCATTTACATAAGATCAAATAAGATTCTTAATCCCATCCCCAAAACGTCTCTCTCTCACTGGCTCACTAGCAGTATAGAAAGGTGAAATTCAATGAAGCAATATAAAAATATGTGAGTAACCAATAACAAACATTGAACCCTACTGCAAGTTCAATAACTCTTTGGAATAATCTACCAACAAAGAACCAGGGAAAAATTATTCTTATAATCTAGATTTGAAATCCCCCCAAATAATTTCTCGGTGATGATATTACTAGATCAAAATATACATGAAAATCTCTTCAGATCCTCAAAGAATATAAATAAAGAAAATGAATCTACACTCAGGAGGTGTCTCTAGGTTCATGAAGATATATAAGACAGGATCAAGACAAAAACTGAAAACCTAGGGGCCATCGTCCCCTAAATAAGTAGGTGGATGATGCTGTTGACATGCTCACATAAAATTTTCCATATAACGGGTAGAATATAGTTCCAAATATATAATATACATAAGATGAGGGAATTTCTATCAAAATTGTAAATCATATACCATGTTGGGAATAGAAGGAGGATCTAATAGTGGAATTATTAGAGGTGACAATGGTCGCTCTGGTCCAAACTCCTCCAGAGCATGGTGGTGACCGCCCACCAAGTGCGTGAATTGAGAATTTCATGGTAGAATATATTTAAAATTCCAAACACTTTCCTCGTATAGGATTTGAAAATGATAACATTTTAGATAAAATAATTGTATCGGTACCGGCCTTCCTATATAATATTCGCTCCCCTCTTCCTGCTCCAAAATATTTTAATGGGTGATAGGAATGATCATAAAGTCACATGAGACACTCCCTAATATCTACTACTTAGGGAAGGTCAAGGTAATGTTCTCTATTTAATATCAGTGTTCTATTATACAGTGTGTCAATTTCATGTTATAGAGGAAAGTGTCATTTAAATTGCAATTGGCATCACTATTTTACAGAAACCATTTTCATTTAATCTTAGGCCTCCATGGCCCATAAATAGGTCCCTATATAGATCCATATGTATATATACCAAATTCCAATTAAATCCATATATCATTCCCATGTTATAAATTACTACAGTTTGTAAATTGAAAATGGTACAACATGTTACTATAACTGAGCTTATACGATGGTTAAATTAGATGGATCATCATTCCCAAATTATAGAGTCACACACACTCTATAAAATGAAATTTAAAATTATTTATTTGAAATTAAATAAAGTTTCTTATTATGAAACCAATGGTTCATGTGTCAAAATCAACATAATAGGATAATTACGGTTTCATCATCACACTATATTGGAAAACACCATTTAGTTTGATATAGAAACTTCAGTTATTCCAATTATTTATCCCCATAAGAAACAGTAGAACAATTTCAATTATAACTATCAAGGAACATGGAAAAATGAAAATATAAGGAACATAGTAAGTAAATGTGGCATGGGAAAATTCATGACATATAATTCTTCACAATACATTCATGATTCATGAGACACAACTTCCAATTATTATGCGGCCAAGGCAAAAAATATATTTCACAATAATTACGAGAGCCTCAATCCATGTGCATCATCCAATGTCAAAATAAATACAACGGTAACATGAATGATCCATAACATCATATCACATTCAAGGTAATATTTTTTTTTCTTCATACGTGTGTTAGATACTCTCAGGATAAAGATCACTAAAAATTTACAACACAACCTAGTACCCTTTCCACCATCCAAAAATTGTAAGGCAATAAAAAGAAAGCCTCTGATGCCTCTTTGTAACATCCTGACCCCAGTTCACAGAAAAGTAAACTAACTTGAGCGATCCCATGACCTCAAACATGTGTAATTATATGTAATAGGATATCGAATAGTTGGGTGGTTCTGGGGTAGTACAGTGGGGATACAATACCCTCATGGTCAGAGTAGAAGAATAATATTATATATGGATAAATTATAGAACCATTAAAATAATAGAAGAAAATTAGACATATATAATCTAAATAGCAGTGATAGTAATCAAGATAATGTTGAATAATATTAAAATTATCAGTATACCATGGAGCTACAACCAATATCATGAAATATATGGAATTATTAATCCTGTACAATACATCAATGAAAAAACAAAAGGAAAAAATGGATATCTCAAATAACAACATGATCCAAGTATTAGTCCTATTCTCCCACACTCTAATTCTATAATCAATAAAGTATAAATGATAAGTAACATTCCCTTGTCACTATATGCATCCATGAAATATGTTTTGGTTATCAAGTGTGGCTCAAATGGTGTGTGATATATACTCAATAGTCCACCATAAAAACGTGTCTATAACAAATGCATTATGTGAATATAAACTATAACTATTTTAGGTATAATAGGTAATCTCTAATTTAAGAAAAATAAAAAAAAATTCCACGGATAAATCTATAGTAGTTGTAAATAACATATGATCATAAATATATAATTATTTATATCTAATGTGCCAATAATAAGTAGTAAGTAGATCAGAATGTGCTATAGGTGAAAAGAGCATCATGCCTACATGGATCATGTCTCATGGAAAATAATAAGAGACACCTCATTGAGACTAAGGAACTAATCCAACAGTATGCTTATAATAAAAATAAAAATAAAAATATATATGCAAGGTTCCAAATTTATACCCATAGTGACCAATATTTTTTTAACTGAATGTATACAATGGCCTTCAGTTCGATACCTTGACTCCACCACATCGGTTACATACAATACATAATCACAACTAGGAGTTGTATATGACACACCTCAACCCCATAGTAAGTTTCATAGTATAGTTAATCATAACTTGGGGTTATAATTAATATACCTAGATACCATAGTTGGTTCAATTTCATTAGGAAAAAAGTATCATACCATCATAAGAACATGCTGCCATAATGATATGTCCAACATTAATAATGTAATATGACAATGAAAAGGGTAAAGTTAGTTTCCATACCCAATTACAATGATAAATATCAAAAGTCACAAACCAATAGAATATACATCTCATTTCACGGTCCATTTAATATAACCATTTGACCATTAGGATAACATTTAATGCATGGAAATTGATGTATTCACATCTCCAACAAAAACATTAAATTTAAGATTGGATCCCCATTTTCAATGGATAGATCACACAAAAAGGGATGGATTTAACATAGGGAAGATAAAATAAAACACTCCATAGGTTTCTCAGGTTGAGGTTGAAAACCTATAACCATTTTTAGGTGCTATAAGGGTATCACAATCTCAGTGTAACAATTAATTTGAGTCTTATAATTTAATTTTGAAAAAACATACGAAAGGACTGATGTGAAGAATAGTGATGATAATGTAAGAAATGAAAAAAAATTATGGAAGCGATATAGACCACCGACCATATGTGGATATTAAAATAGTAATCTAATATTTTCCATTGGTTCGACCAAAAAAATAAGAAGACATAAAAATAGACGAATACATTTAAAATAGGGAATATTTTGTTTCACAAAAAATATATCCAAATATGGAAATATAAATGAAGAAAAAAATGAAATGGGTTATGAATCTTATCAGTGGTCATAAAACATGATTGAAAACATCGTAAATGGTGGCCGGATAGAGGAACAACTTCAATGCCTATTAAATATGCTGGATGGATCTATCAAACATTGAAAAATACTATGGGAGAATGATGAATAAATGTGGGTGAACCTATTTGAATCAAATGAGGTAAAAAATCTATTTTCACCAAAATTATAAAGTGAAAAAATTTTGTCACATGGTTGGCCAAACCGTGTACCAACCACGCGACAACCATTAACCTTGGACACCCCCTCGTATAGACTAGGCACAAAGTTTGATTAACCATGTGTATCTCATGAAATATCCGTTTATAAATAAGTTTTCAGCACCCTCATGGCCAGGTTTTTTAGGTTTCAATGTTAGGGTAATCCTTGAAAACCTATTTAAATCATTGGACTACCCTATATTGTTTAATAAAATTATGTGGACTAGGCTTCAAAATCTCTTTTAACTAAGAGGCACACCTATTTCCTATAAATGTATGGGTTCTAGGTTCTGAACAGGCCCCAAACACCCTCTTAACCTCCATGAACTCATTTGGAGGTTCCATTATAATAAAATTAAGGAGGCAAACTAAAATTAAATGGTTACATATATAACGACCCATAATATACATTCATTGTTATTACTTCAGAATTGAACCATACTTATTACAACATATAACAAAACCATGAAAGGACCATATAGGTATAGTGTCTTTAGAAACTGGGAATCATAAACATCTGGTTCATAAGTCATCGACGTTGTCTCCCATTTATTTCATCATATCTAGAGTCCCTTTTGACGTATCCTACTTAATACCCTTCTTCCTGACCTGGGGAATAGAAAACATAAAAAAGGGTGAGCTCAAATGCTTAGTAAGGGTAAACGAAAGAAATATCAATCATATCATATTCATAAGAACATAACATTTTGAATATCTTAACTAGCACAAGAGATCATCATATCATAACATGAGATAAATCATAGTTGTGAAATGTAATCCCAATAATCATAACATAAAACATGAAACTTTGTGGCATACACACATAATCATAGAAAATCATTTAATTTTAGTAAAGACTCATATCCAAGACTGCCATAGTGGACAATGCCCATTACTGATCCAAGTTCACTCTTCTTTACAGTCTTGTATCACTGAACTGGATTAACTTGCCATTCCAGCCATGTCCATCTCATGATATATAAATCTTTACCCAATGCATTGGAGGGAGATATAGGTCCCACCCATCTCATAATTAAACTATTCTTATGTGTGCCACAAAATCATAAATCAAACATCATAGCATAACCCATGTAAAGATATGGCATTTTTAATCATCATGCCATAATAACATAATCCATATAAGATAAAAGGACATCAGAAAACTAATTCCATCATAACATAATCAAGTTAATGTAGAAATAGGGATAGAAACAGAACCCTATATTATCTTAGATGGAAGATAATTTTGATAAAGCACTTGAACTCCATTCTTGAGGAAAATATCCTTTCTACTTAAAAAAAAATTTATTTTCTTAACATGTCATACAATTTTAATCTAAAAGAACTTGATTAAAAATAATCTTGAAAACTTGTAAAAGAATCTTCATGGAAATAATGTTCTATGAAATCATAAAAATCCATTCATGCCGTATAAGTTAAAAAAACATTCTTCTCATACATTGGCCGAAAAATTCAAAAAGTACATCGTACTAAAAACGACAAAAGATTCCTTTCATATCATTTAAAAAATACTAACCAATGGGTAAAATTGTATATAAACAATTCTAGGAGGATAGGAATAATATTATATATTTAGGAAACATGTATGTGGATGATAAGTATTCCCCAGTAAATTCTGAAGTATAAACAATCTCAGATAAAAAATGAGATTGCGAGATTTTTCCTTACGTTAGGCATGATATGCTTTTTACGTGTCTGAACATCTTTTATAATGATTTAAATAATTTCATTGAATGATTATAGAATAATATTCATTGTTATTATATCTTATAAGATCATATTATTATCTTTTTATTAGTAATATTTCATTGCTACTTTTTATTCATGTGTTTATTGCTTTATATTCTTATGCGTGTTTTTTCAAATAAATTCATATTATTATTTTTAGGTTATAGATACCTCATTTAGATAATGTTATTAGTGTAATATATATCATATTTACTCATTAAATTCATTTATATAATCCTTATACAATAAAGATCATGTGAAATGAGTCGCATCACATCTTGGAGACGGTAGGCCTTACGTACGCACATGCAATGATATCATTCCCATGATCATGGAATGTATTGAGGTGTATGTATACTCTTTTAGAATCAATATAATTTTACAATAATTATATATAATTATTCTTCAAACCATTATACCCATCCCAGTAGGGTGGTGGTGGAAAACAATTTACACCACGACGAGGAGACGGTATTCCGTACGTACGCACGCGCGGTGATTTTGTTTTACGTAGGATGAATAGAAGGTGAAACAGGGTTGTTTTATATCTATAATAAAATATCAGTATATGAGTGATACTGATGTTATTACTTCATAATGAAACAACTAAAGAAGAAAAATTAGAACAAGAAATAAATTTGAATGAATCGGTAACAAATATTACCTCTTCTTCGACAAGCCTCTTTGAAACCTCCTCTTAGGGCACTATGATTGGTCATTGAAGATGACGAGGACCTCTATTGTGATTCTAAGAAAGTTTATAAGGTAAATGGGCAGGGGTTTTCCGAGCATGAAGGCTCAAAATGGTGTGAGGAGGAGAGGGAGGAGGTGCCCTAAGGGAGGAGATGGGCACCTTTGGAATTAAAAGAAATATTAATTTATAATAAATTCCAACCTCAATTAAAAAACTCCAAAAATGACTCAAATACAAATCTTAGATGATATAGAGTTTTAATCTAATCATACAATAAAATCTAGACAAGTTGGGAATTTATTTTAAACATTATCAACAAGATTTATCCTTATATAATCTATTTAATTTTATTTGTGGTAATAATATTCTTAATTTTAAATCATTATAAATAATTACTTATATGTTGTGAATATTACATAATGTTATAATTTATTAAATTTTCTACCATATAAATTTTAATTTATAATTTTTAAATATTTTGGTGATTTTTAAACAATTTTATAATATCCAATATCTATAAATTAACAATAGTTTCAATTTTGACAGTATTCATTTATTTGAGATGAAATAAAATATATAGTGAAGATATGTTCGAAATAAAATATATAATATATTCATAACATGTCATTTTTATCTATAAAATTAGTGGATCACATTAAATAATTCATATAATATCTAGTTTATAAATTTTAAAATCATTTATTTGATATTTCAATCAATAAAATAATTTCAACATCACTATTGTGTCAAAATTAATGATAATTATTTAATCCCTAAAAATTATAAATAAATTAATATAATGTAGATTAATTTATTAGATTTGTGGAGACTATTCATGTTCGAAGTTTCATGATGTTTATCACAAAATTAAAATTATTATACTTATAAGATTTAAGAGAGTGACTTGTTGTCACTTTCTTTGGTTTTAATAATAATTAAATTATTTTAAGGGTAAAAAGTCCATAAAATGAATTTACTCCAACCCTTAGGTGATAATGGTCGACTTTTATTCATATAGTAGAATTTTCATAGGTGTTAGGGTAATTTTATAATCTTATTTTTACCCTTAACTACCAGATTTACCATTAACTGCAGTAAATAAAAATTACCGTAGTTACTATTTATAATATCAATAAATTAAAATAACCTATTAAAATAATTTGGACCCCCGGAATCCAAAAATGGATTTCATTTTTCAAAATTCAAAAACACTGAAGTTGCAGTAATTAATTTAAAAATAATCCAATTGTTAAGGAAATGGGTTTTAAATGTTAAAACATTGCCAAAGATTGAAATGTTTTTATCGATGAATTCAATGTAAAATTAATTCTAATGATATACATTATATTAAATGGTAAAAATATATTCTATTTATAATTTAAAACCATTAAATATTATAATTTAACCATATAAATTATTCCGATGAAAAAAGTTGTTTTAAATTAAAATATAGCGTGTTTTTACTATTCATCAAAATATCAAATTTACCAGAACAATATGAAAAATTTATCAAAAGTAAATTTTTATAACCTGATTCCAAAGAAGATTTTTTTTTGTAAAATTGAACTTATAAACATGTCAAAACTAGATTTAAAGTGGGTGCTCCATCAAAAGGTGGCAAAACTGCATTTTTTTTAAAAATACTTACAATACCCAAAAAATTTATTTTGTCACATTCCATGTTTTAGATAATTTGTAAGATGAATAATAATGTTATAAAATTCAAAATTCTGTTAATACTATTCATAACGGCTAGTTTATAATATTATAATAACATATCGTTGTTTAGTGAAACTCGATATTGCGTACAACACACACTATCAAGGAAGGTTGCTCTTGTGTATAACGCAAGGCAAGCTAGTGTTGTGTGTATTGAACGATTCCTTTGATGTTGCATATAACATAAGATATAAAAAAATATTTCTCAAAAAATATCAGGGTGTTACGTTTTACCCCCCTTAAAATGAATTTCTCCCTCGAAATTCGTCACTTCATAACAAACAGATGAGGATACCTCTCCCTCATCATATCCTCAAGATCCCATGTAGCTTCTTCAAATTGGTGGTTCCTCCATAAAACTTTTACCAAGCGAGTGGTCTTGTTACGTAGAACTTTTTTGTTACGATCCAGAATCTCTATCGGCTGTTCTTCATAAAAATGATCTTGCTGCAGTGGTACAGCTTCTGAGCTGAGTACATGTGAAGGATCAGGTATGTACTTTCTTAGGAGAGATACATGGAACACATCATGAACTTGAGAGAGATTCGGTGGAAGCTCCAATCGGTAAACTACCTTCCAAACACAATCCAGTATTTCAAAATGACCAATATACCTAGGGCTCACCTTTCCCTTATTTCCAAATATCATTACTCTCTTCCAAGGAGATATTCATAAGAACACTTTATCACCCACCTCAAACTCTAGGTCTTTTCATTGGTTGTCGGCATAACCATTTTGTTGACTCTGAGATGCTCTTATGTGTTGTTGAATAGATCTGACCTTTTCTGCCATCTCATCAACAAGATCAGGTCTTAATAGAATTCTTTCCCCAGCTTTATCCCAGTAAGTTGGAGTCATGCATTTCATTCAATAGAGAGCTTCATAAGGAGCCATATGAATACTGGAGTGAAAGGTATTATTATAAGAAAATTACAACAAAGGTAGGTGTTGATCCCAACCACCTTTGAAATCCATAGAGAAAGCTCTTAACATATCTTCTAGAAATTAAATTGTTCTCTCAGACTGACCGTCTGTCTGAGGACGATAAGAAGTGCTGAAACTCAACTATGTATCTAGAGTATGCTGAAGACTTTTCCCGAATTTTGAGGTAAACCTTGGATCCCGATCAGATATAATTGAAAGTGATACTCCTTGCAATCTTACCACTTCTTTTACATATATCATGGAATGCTGATCAGAGAGAAATCGTCTCTAATAGCAATGAAGTGTGTCAACTTCGTAAGACGATCAACTATGACCCGGATAGCATTATTGCCTTTAGATGTTTTAGGAAGTCCTGTGAAAAAGTCCATAGTGATGTTTACCCATTTCCATTCGGGTATGGGTAATGGTTGTAGCTTCCCTTTAGACTTCTGTCTCTCAGCATTAACTTACTGACAACCCAAGCATCGAGATACATATTCAGCAACATCTCTTTTCATTCCAACTCACCAAAAGTACTCTTTCAGGACCCTATACATATTCATGCTTCCAGGATGAATAATGAATGATGAACTATGAGCCTTATCCAGTAGCTCCTTCTTTAATTCTAGGATGGGAGGAACACAAAACCAATTCCTAAACCTTATTATCCCATCAAAATCAAGGTTGAATTCAGGAACATTTCTCACCTTATTTTGTAACTCTATATATTCTTTTTGTGCCTCTTTAATCTTCACATGCATAGATGGTTGAACATTCATTTAAGAAAGATAAGATTTTCCCCTTCCATTATAATTCCATGATCCATCCTTTTTATATCCATAAATATTGGATCTTTTGAAATCCTCATCATGTATAATCTAGCATTGTCATGTGGACTTAATGCGTCTCCCACCATTTTTTCTTTCCTAGGGTGGTAATGAATTGAGTAGTCGTAATCCTTAATTAGCTCCAGCCATCTTCTTTGGCACATATTCATGTCCTTTTGTGTGATAATATACATTAAAATTTTATGATCAATATAAATATCCCACCTTTTAATTCCTACAAATCTTTAATACAAAGATTACTGCGGCTAACTCCAAAAAATGAGTTGGGTAATTTTTCTCATGGATTTTCAACTGTCGTGAGGCATAAGCTATCAGCATATCATTTTTCATGAGAAAAAACCCCTATCCCTTCTAGGATGCATCACTTTAAATGACAAACCTTTCTACACTACATGGTAGTGTGAGCATAGGTGCAATAGATAACCTTCTTTTTAACTCCTTGAAATTCCCTTCACACTCCTCTTCTCAAATGAACTTAACTCCTTTGGAGTCAACTTGGTGAGTGGATTAGATAATTGTGAAAAATCATTCACAAAAATTTGATAATATCCAGCAAAACCAAGAAAACTTCGGATCTTTGTTACTATTGTTGGTCTCGACCATCATTTGATAACCTATGTTTTTGCTGGATCCACAGATATCCCCTATTTTGAGATTATGTGACCCAAAAATGAAATTTTTTTAAGACAAAATTCACACTTGGTAAATTTGGCATAAAGCTTCTCCTTCCTTAGGGTCTTTAATACAAATCTCAAGTGATCTTCATGTTCTTCCTTGTTCTTCGAATAGACAAGAATATCATCTATAAAGAATACCACAAACTGATCAAGATATTCTCTAAGGACTCTAATAATTAGATCCATGAAGATAGCAGAGGAATTAGTAAGACCAAATGGAATCACTATAAATTCATAGTGTCTATACCTTATACAGAAAGCCATCATTGGTATATCCTCCCTTTTGACCCTTAATTGATGATACTCTGAATTAAGATCAATCATGGAAAAGTATTGAGCTCTGCGTAGTTGGTCAAATAAGTCATCAATGTGTGGGAGAGGATATTTGTTCTTGATAGTGATCTTGTTAAGTTATCGATAATAAATGCAGAGTCTCATTGATCCATCTTTCTTCTTAACAAATAGAACAGGTTCTCCCCAATGTGATGCACTAGGGCATATGAATCCTTAATCAAGATTCTCTTAGAGTTGCTTCTTCAATTCCTGCAACTCAATTGGGGCCATTATATAAGGTGCCTTTGAAATGGGAATAGCACCCGGTATGAGTTCTATTGAAAACTAAACTTCACAATTTGGTGGAAGACCTGGAAATTTCTCTAGAAAGACATAACCAAACTCCCATACAATGGGTGTATTCTTAATCCTGAGTTTCTCTACATCCATTTTAGATAAATAACCTTAATTTATTGAAATCAAGACCCATTTGATGGAAGAAATTTCCACTGGAAGGTTATATTCATCCTTGCATCGATAGATGATAGTAGATTTATCGGGAATATTAAATGTGATTTCCCATATTTGGAAATTTATATGAGATACATATAAAGAAATCCAATCCATTCCAAGAATCACATCAAATTTCACTATAGGAAGGATCACAAGATTTTCGGGAATCACTTTCCCACAAACGTCAATTGGAGAATAATTATAAACATTTGATGTGACCGTTGTGCCATTAGGAGTTTTCACAGCTAACTCAACATCTAATTGTTGACATAATAAGACGATACCCTTAGAAAATTCTTCATATATAAAAGATTGGGTGGATCCAGAATCAAATAAAACATTTGATACTTTAGAGTGGATGGTAAGTGTACCTTTCACTTCTTCGTTATCGTACTCCACATCACCGATAGTAATTGCATGTGACTTTCCATTGCCTTTGGCCTTAAGAGTTTGTTGACGTTGATAATCATCAACAACCCTTGGATTTGGGCATTGATTGGAATAATGACCCATCTCCTTGCACTTGAAACATTAAAGTGTAGGAGGTGTATTCTGTGTATACCATTATTTGTTCGCATCATTAGACATATTATTCCCATTATTTTGACATTCAATTGCCCGATGACCATATTTTCCACACTTAAAAAATTCACATGTCCCTTTAAGACAATTCCCTCCATGTTTCTTTCTAAAATTTGAGCATAAAGGTAAAATCATCTTCTTTTCAGTGTGGTTTTTAGATTTTCCTTTGAATTCCATTTTCCTCTTCTTATCAAACCCATATGATTTATGGGTTACTCCAATCTCCATCTCAACCTTGAGAGAAAATATTAGAATTTCCCCATTGCTATTGAAGTCCCTTATGGCTAATTCCCTTTGAAGACTTGGTTTTATGCCACTAAAGAATCGATCGATTTAAACTCAGGTTGGATAATAATTCCAGAAGCGTAGCATGAATGTCTTGTAAAATTTTCTTCATAGGTACCAACAGATTCATCATCCTTTTGCTTCAGTTCAAGAAACTCCTTCTCCATATTTATTTGAAGAATACGAGGGAAGTACTTATTGAAAAATAAATTATTGAACTCATCCAATTCAATGGACTCAATTTCACCCCTTTGCCAAGTATTCTTGATAATATTACAACATTTATCAGCTTCACCTTCTAAACTATATATAGCTAAGATGACTTTATCCTGCATAGAACATTAAAGGACTGGAAATATATTTTTATTGGTACTGATCCATTTTTCAGCCACAAATGGATCAGAAGACCCACTGAATGAGGGTGGACACTTGCTCATTATGGATTGAACAATATGTTTCTTATTCCATTTCTTGTTTGGATGTCCAGCATGATTCATATCTTGAGAAAGTTGGGTGAGAATGGATACAATATTTTTCATTCCATAACCCATAACATTTGGTTTCTCAGGGGGATAATCATTTCATTTCCCATCGCATTCAACATTAAAACGGTTCTTTTGGGTTCCAACCATTGACAAAAACCATTAAGTATAGTGTGAGAAATAGTAATCATAACAGGAAAACCACATAATCAATAAAAAAAAGTTTACACATAAGGTCTTATAATAGGTTATTCATGGCCATTTCTAAAACACTAATATTGTGTTCTATGCTTAGACATATCCATAGAGTTCTTACTAAGTCTTTCACATCCTAGTTTCCAAAGGTTGACTATAACTTTCCTCTGATACCAACTATAACGACCCATACTATACATACATTATAATTACTTCAGAATTGAAGCACGATTATTACAACATATAATAAAAACATGAAAGGACCGTATAGGTATAGTGTCTTTAGAAACTGGGAAACATAAAAAACTGGTTCATAAATCATCTACGTTGTCTCCCATATATTTCATCATATCTAGAGTCCCTTTTTGGCATATCTTACTTAATACCCTTCTTCCTGACTAGGGGAAAAGAAAACATACAAAAAGGGTGAGCTCAAATTCTCAATAAGGGTAAAAAAAAGAAATATCAATCATATCATATTCATAAGAACATAACATTCTGAATATCGTAACCTTCACAGGAGATCATAATATCATTACATGGGTTAAATCATAGGGGTGAAATGTAATACCAATAATAATAACATAAAAAATGAAACTTTTTGGCATACAAACATAATCATAGAAAATCATTTCATTTTAGTCAAGACTCATTTCCATGACTATCATAGCGGACAAAGTCCATTACTGAACTGAGTTCACTCCTCGTTCCAGTCCTGTATCACTGAACCGGATTAACTTGTCGTCTCAGCAATGTCTATATCATGAGATATAAATCTTTACCCAATGCATTGGAAGGAGATATAGGACCTAACCATCTCATAATTAAACCATTCTTATGTGTGCCACAAAATCATAAATCATACATCATAGCATAACCGATGTAATAAAAAAATGGGATTCTTAATCATCATGAAATCATAACATAATCCATATAAGATAAAAGGACATCATAAAATTAATTCCATCATAACATAAACAAGTCAATATATAAATAGGGATAGAAACAAAACCTTATATTATCTTAGATGGAAATTATTTTTGATAAAACACTTGAACTCCATTATTGAGGAAAATATCCTTTCTACTTCAAAAATATTTTCCCATTATTAACATGTCAGACAATTTTAATATAAAAGAAGTTGATTAAAAATAAACATGAAAACTTGTAAAATAAGCTTCATGGAAATAATGTTTTATAAAATCATAAAAATCCATTCATTTCATATAAGTTAAAAAAACATTCTTATCGTACTTTGGCCGGAAAAGTCAAAAATTACCTCGTACTAAAAATGACAAAAGATTACATTCATATATTTTAATAAAAACTAATTAATGGGTAAAATTAGATATAAACAATTGTACTAGGATAGGAAAAATATTTTATATTGTGGAAACATGCATGTGTATGATAAGTATTCCCTAGTAAATTCTGATGTATAAATAATCTGAGATAAAAAATGAGATTGCGAGATTTTCCCTTACCTTAGGTCTGATATACTTTGTACGTGTCCGAACCTCTTGTATAATGATTTAAATAATTTATTTGAATTATAAAAAAATAATATTCATTGTTATTATATCATATATGATCATATTCTTATCTTTTTATTAGTAATATTTCATTGCTACTTGTTATTCGCGTGTTTATTGCTTTATGTTCTTATGCGTGTTTTGTTAAATAAATTATTATTCTTATTTTTAGGTTATAGATAAGTCATATCCAAAATGGAATTAGCGTAATATATATCACATTTACTCATTAAATTCATTTATATAATCGTTATTCAATTATGATCATGTAGAATGAGTCGCATCACATCGTGTAGACGGTAGGTCTTACATACGCACGAGCGATGATATCGTTCCCATTATCATGGAATGTATTGAAGTGTATGTATAATTTTTTAGAATCAATATAATTTTAAAGTAATCATATATAGTTATTATTTATACCATTATACCCATACAAGTAAGGTGGTGGTGGAAAACAGATTACACCACGGCGTGGAGACGGTATTCTGAACATACGCATGCGCGGTGATTTTGTTTTCCGTAGGATAGATAGAAGGTGAAATAGGGTTGTTGCATATTTATTATAACATATCAGTATATTATTGATACTGATGTTATTACTTAATAACTAAACAACTAAAGAAGAAGAAGTAGAAGAAGAAATAAATTAGAATGAATCGGTAACAGATATTACCTCTTCTTCGACACGCCTCTTTGAAACCTCCTCTTAGGGAACTATGGTTTTCCTTTGAAGAAGACCCAAACCTCTAGTATGTTGATAAGGAATTTAAGAAGGAAAATGGTCAGAGGTTGGCCGAGCTTGAAGGCTCAAAATGGTGTGAGGAGGAGAGGGAGGAGGTGCCCTTTTATAAGGGAGGAGAGGGGAACCTTTGGAATTATAAGAAATATTAATTTATAATAAATTCAAACCCCAATTAAAAACCTCTAAAAATGACTGAAATACAAATCTTAGATGATATAGGGTTGTAATCTCATCATCCAATAATATTTAGAGAATTTGGGAATTTGTTTTTAACACTATGAACATGATTTATGATTATATATTCAATTTAATTTTCTTTGTGGTAATAATATTCTAAATTTTAATCGCTATAAATAATTACTTATATGTGGTTTATTGTCCATAATTGTATAATTTATTACATTTTATACCAAATTAATTTTAATTTATAATTTTAAAATAATTTTGTGATTTTTAAACAATTTTATAATATGTAATTTATATAAATGAATAATAGTGTCAATTTTGACACTATTCATTTATTTGAGTTTAAATAAAATATATACAAAGGATATGTTTGAACTAAAATATTTAATAGATTCATAACATGTAATTTTTATCTATAAAATTAGTGGATCACATTAAATAGTTAATATAATATTTATTTTAATAATTTTAAAATTATTTATTTGATATTTCAATCAACAAAATAATTTAAACATCACTTTTGTGACAAAATTAATAATAATGATTTAATCCCTAAAAATTATAAATAAATTCATATGATGTAGATAATTTTGTTAAATTTTTGGAGACTATTAATGTTTGATGTTTTATGATTTTTATCACTAAATTAAAATTATTATACTTATAATATTTAAGAGAGTGACATGTTGTCACTTTCTTTGGTTTTTATAATAATTAAATTATTTTAATGGAAAAAAGTCCATAGAATGAATTTATTCTGACCCTTAGGTGATAAGGGTAGACCTTTAGCCATCCAATAGAATTTTTTCAGGTGGTAGGGTAATATTATAATCTTATTTTTATCCTTAATTACCCTATTTACCTTTAACTCCAGTAAATAAAAATTACGGTAATTACTATTCATAATATCAAAAAACTAAAATTAACCTATTAACATAATTTTGACCCACTGAATCCAAATATGGAATTCATTTTTCTAAATTCTAAACACTGAAGTTGCAATAATTAATTTAATATTAACCCCATTGTTAATAAAACGGGTTTTAAAAGTAATAACATTGCCAAAGATTGAAATGTTTTTATCTATCAATTCAATGTAAAATTAATGCTAATGACATAAATTATTTTAAATGGTAAAAATATATTCTATTTATACTTTAAAACCATTAAATATTATAATTTAACCATATAAATAATTTTGATGATGAAAGTTGTTTTTAATTAAAATTTGGCATGTTTTTACTATTCCTCAAAATATTGAATTTACCAGAATAATTTGAACATTTATCCAAATTAGTTTTTTATATCCTGTGTAACAGCCCAGGTAAATAATGAATATGAAATTTTTATATTTATCCATATTTGTGAAAACAATATTAATATTACTTTAAAGGGAACGCTATGCTCGATGGCGTACCCAATACACAACAACGAGTTCCTTTGAAATCATACGTTGCACTCTAATAATAAAATAATATTATTTTAAATGGTATTTAACGCCTATCCGTTATAATGGAGAGAATGAACAGAACTAACTAAAAAATGATTATATATGTTTTTCAAATATTTTTACTTTTTACAATAAATGTTAGAGGATTAAAAATGCGACCGAATCCAATTTTAAGCGTAAACATTCTAATATTCTTTAAAAGGTTGATTAACCGCCTTTTGATGGAGAACCTCTTTTAAATCCACTTTTTGACAATTTTATGTGTTATATTTGACAAAATAAAATTCTTCTTTTGAATCGGGACATCAAAATTTACTTTGTGTAAATTTTTTGTATTTTTCCGATGAAGTTCAATTTTTAATGAATAGTGAAAAATGTTGTATTTTAATTCAAAACATCTTTTTAATATAATTTATTTATATGATTAGATTATCTTTTTAATTGGTTTTAAAGTTAAATTAGAATATATTTTTACCATTTAATCCAATAGTGTTCGTTGGAATTAATTTCACCTTGAAATCGGACTTAAACTAGCGTCAATCTTTTGATACATTTTGTTTCATAAAAACACGCTATTTGTTTTGACAACGGGAATTAATTATTAAACTAAATAATGAAACTTATATGTTTTGAATTTTGTAAAATAGGCATCATTTTTGAATTCGGAATATCATATATAGCTTAGGGTGAAGTTTCGGTATTTTTCTGAAAAACTTCAATTTTCGATGAATAGTGAAACCACTAAGTGGTACTTATAAAAACCAATTTTACGTTTAAATGAAATTTTTCAATCATTGTGTGTATAATTTCAAAAATCAGACATAAATGGTTGTCAATAAGAAGTGAAATGTGGTTCAATGGGATTAGAATAATTTTTTTGTTGAATAGTAACTTATTAAGTTTTTAATCGCGATTAGAGGTAATTAGTGTAGTTTAAAGTAAGAATAATGTTTTAATAAAATGAAATGACCTAGACACATGTCCTACCCTCATTGTATGTGTCATGGCCGACCAAGACAATCCAAGGGTCAACTTGGGGACCCCATGGAGCCACTTTGGTTGGAAAATGACATAAATACCTTTTTATTTAATGTTAATGTAAAAATGACACAAAATGAGATGTTTTACTAAAAAACATTTACATGGGGTTATACAAGTCATATTTTTGACTATAAATAATCAATGGAAAGATAAAAATATTTCCTATATCATAGTATTTTTTTATAATTTTTAGACATTAAATAAATTTAATTATTTATGACATCATGATGATGTAGCGATGACCTCATTATTTAACGATTTAAATAAAATGGAAAGATAATGTAATATCTAAGACCTAAAATGTCCAAAACCTATTGGATGAGTGTTTTTCGAACCCTTATCACCTTATCCTCGAAATATATCAATGTGGGACCATTAAAATCCAAAACTCTTTTGAAAATAAAGTAACATTTTGTAACTTTACAAGAGTGCCCCTCCTCTCCTCTTATAAAAGGCCCCCACCTCTACCTCCTTACCCACACTTACAAAGAAATTGGCTCAGCCAACCCCTGCCCATTTTGTCTCTCCACATCCCTATATAACTCCTTGAAGCCTCACTTTGGGAAGAAGCCTTCCCAAGGAAGCCTTTGAGCTCAAACAAAGGGAGTTACCCGACTTTAAGTTAATGTCTTCACTTGTGTCCTTTTGTTTTATTTTGCTTCTCCAACCCCCTAAACTCTTTTTATTCATTTATTCTGTAATAAATATAGTATCTTCAATATAATAGGATGTTGTTATAAGATAGTTTCTAGCTACACTTACACATACCTACATCTAATGGTTAAACAACATACTGTTTCCGTGGATGGCGAATTTCTGCCTCCCGAAACGATGATTATTCAACATTCTTCTAACACCTTAAAAGGTGGCCATTAATATGACACTATATTTATATATGATATATAATATGTTTATGTTTTACATAATATTTTGAATTTTTCATTTGTGGCATACCTGTATGGTTTCAATTATGGGCAAACGTGATATCTTCATTTAAGGAAGTGCGGACTACCGCCCCCTCAATGTGATTTGATTCGTTAATACCATATGTGGTACGTATAAAGAATATATTTAATGATATTATATATGATAACATACTGGAATTAAAATACTATTATGTATCATTATGTTTTAATTACATTAAAAATGAAATATAAATGGAAGTATTGTTCATGCATACGTACGACTTACCATCTCCATGAACGGTGCATTTCATTTCTTAACTCTAAATGATTATGTAATATTATAAATACATGTATATGATGGATATATATGATATATATGATATTCAAATCATGAATATCATTATGTATATAATGAACCTTTGACCACACAAACAACATGTAATTGTAAGAAGTTCACTTTCGACTTAAGAACCAAATATCGACAAAACAAACATTGTTAACTTAAATGATTACATAATGTTTATAAAATGGAAATAAGTGATATAAAAGGAGTAATTAACTTGAAAAAGCTTATTAAGCAAATAGAAATTAACTCAAGTTTATTATTCAGGATGTTAATGAAGGATCGAGTCAAGTCGGACCCGAGGTAAGGGATCCAACTCCACTCTTTCTTTTTAAGTACACTCTTTTATGTCATTACTTTTAATGTTCATATTTCTTGTTATTGGGATGTTATTTTATATTACTATTACTGTAATTTTTATTTTCATGTGATGATAGACCCTATTCTATCTCATAAATCCATTTTGGATGTTTTGAGTGGCGCCGTTAGGCTGCCGAATTTTCGTAAGAGATCTAACCTCTCTATTTATTTTTAAGTACTCTCATTTATGTAATTTCTTTTAAGCCCATATTTCATATGTTTGGGGATGCTATTTTATATTCCTAATAGTTTACTTTTTATTTTAATATTATGGGCGACCCTATTTGATCTCATAAATCCATTTTTGGAAGTTTTAAGTGGCGTTGTTAGGCTGCCGAGTTTTCATAAGGGATTTTTCATCTCACTTTTATTCCCGTGAGATTTATGCTACGTTTGACACTATTTCCATTGAGTGGTGTATGTACATCCCATTATTATACAATTTTTGTAGTATAATTTAATTTATGGGTATTTACATCTTCATTGTATGACCCTTCTTCCATGGGGTGTACTTTTCGAAAGTTACCCAACTCGGTAAGGGGACCTTTCACCCTCTTTTTTTAACAGACTTCTTTTGTTATGTCTTTTAATTCACATACTATTATGTTGGGATATGTTCTTATATACCCTTATTTATGTAAATTTTATGTCCAAGTGATGATATCCCCTTTATATCTCTCATCAACCCATTTTGTAAAATTTTATGTGACGCCGTTAGGCTGTCGAATTTTACCAAGGGAACTTCTTAACCCAATTTCAATTTCATTGGGTTCAACATGTAGTTATTGAATATGTCATCCTTTGAATATATGTGATTTACCTTTGATTGATTTACACTTAATATCCAATTATATTGGGTGTATTTAAATTTTTTACACAAAATTATGTGATTGATTTATCCTTAATTTAAGGATACCTTATTTATAATGGATTTCATCTCATTTTACATTTCTTTTGAGACTTCATTGTTGTTATGCACCAATTAACTCTTATATGGTGTGAATATTGTACTTTGACATATTATATCATGATTCCCTTTATTCTCATGATATTATAAAGTTCGTATTAAATGTTATTCCGCAATTTTTTGTATTCAAGAGTCTCTCATTTTGTTAAAAACTCTTTAACAAAAATATTGTTTTAAATGTTTTAAAGATTTATTATTATAAATTTTTATCTTTAATGTACATGTTTTCAAAATGGTTTTCAATATTTATTTATATGGACATTAATGTTTTCAAATTATAATTCCATTAAAAGCATCAAAGTGGTATGGGACACTTTGATTCAAAAATCTCTTTTAATTGGTTTTTGAAAATGGATTGATTAATTCAATATATTGGAATTACTTATTTTGATTGAAAATTAAATTTTGTTATTGAAATGTTTATATTTTCAATATTTTATGTTTAATGATGGTACTTGGTAATTTTACGGGTGGTTACCTGATAAACCATATGACGGGTGGTGCCGTGAATACCAGGACAGGTGGTTACGTTATAACCTCCAATGCATTGGGTATTGAAGTCGGCCATAGGGCTATTCCATTAAGTATGTGTGGAAGTCAACCGTATGGTTATTCCACTTAAGTATGTTTATGTCCCATGTTACCTATATATGTTATGTGATCTTTATATGGGTTTTATGGTAATATTCTGGTTACAGAAGGGTAAGTAATGAACTTATATTCATTAAAGAGTTTTTTACTACTTCGAAAAGGCGAAAAGTATTAATTTGTTGAAGTATACATGGTTTACTTGTTGTTTTAAAAAACTAACTGTTTTCATTCTTTGTGTATCACTTAATGAGCTTTTTATGCTCATCCAATGTTTTTGAAATGTTTTTCACAGGACTTAACGTGGAATAGGGTTAAGGATGGGATCAAGGGGAAGTCATGCTACCTAAAACATGGAACTAGACATGTTTCTTTCTAAGAGTTTTTATTTATTTGAAACATAGTAGTTGTTTCTACTTTGTAATCTTTTGATATGTAATAGTTATGTCCTAATTCTCTAAAACTCTAAACCTGAAAAGATCCTCAATGTGAATTATTCATTTAATTCAATATTAAGTAAGGTTTAAGGCCGGGGCCTTATATCCAAATTCCAAATAATAATTTTATTTTGTCAAATTGAACTTATAAACATTTCAAAAACTAGATTAAAAGTGGGTGCACCATCAAAAGGTGGCAAAACTGCATTTTTTTGGAAAATACTTATTTTACCCAAAAAAAATATTTTGTTCACATACCATGTTTAAGAAAATTTTTAATATGAATAATAATGTTATAAAATTCAAAATTCTATTAATAATATTCATAACGTCTAGTTTATAATTTTATAATAATATACCATTATTTAGCGAAACTCGATATTGCGTACAACACACGCTATCGAGGAAGGTTTCTCTTGCGTATAACGCAAGCCAAGCTAGTGTTGTATGTAGTGAACGATTCATTTTATGTTGAGTATAACATAAAACATAAAAAATATATTTCTCATAAAATATCCGAGTGTTACACCATACCTCCAAGAAAAGTTAGTTTGTTTCAAATCATGATCCATGAGAAAACAATAATTCTTAAAAAGAACCATTTGAACCTATGGAATTCCTAGGTAAACCCTTTGGGTATCTTGGGAATATTTATATCACTCTTATAATCACCCTTTATAAAATCCAAATTGGTTAATTACAAGGTCATATGATTAACCTATTAATGTTAAACTTCTGAAATATACCCAATTCATCAAAGAGATATATTGGGATAATCCATAATTCAAAGATATATCGTGATCACCCATACTTAAAAAAATTTATAGGAACCATAACATGAATAAATTATATATAACATTCATTTCATCACAATACTCATAGAAAAAGTTACTCCCTTAATAACATTATTAAATCATTGAAGAGAAATTGGATTCATAATTTTTTTTAAAGAAATCATCGTAAAACATCCTAAGAAAAACCTTAGATGGTATAATTATAGAATAAACCCAGCGAAGCATTGGAATAATTTATAAGATGATGATGTAGATGAAAAAATCATAAATGAAATCATTTAATATATAATTTTGAGATAATAAGGATTACTGTTTCCTTTTGGTAACATTTTAAAACTAAAATTAAAAAATGGTAAGATAATTTCCTTTAAAATACCATGAAAACAAGGTAAATAATATTTATAGAGAATAATAGTGTTGATAATATGGAAATATTTTAATTTTGTAAATTTTTAAAATGATCTTTTCAAATTTTTGTAAAGATTGTAAAAAGTGAACCATATGGGAAACATTAATAAAATTCCTTTTATAACCTTCTAAAAGAATTTAATAATCATTGGAAAATAATTTTCGGAAACAATTTATTTTTACAATGTTACATTTTTAAAAAAGATAAATAATTATTGGTTAAAAAGTTTGAGTAATATATTTTAATGAACATTTTTTTTAAAGAAGACTGTTTGTGGCACATTAAAATGAATACCCAATTTGAAAGAAACATCTTGATAAGGAACATAAAAATGTATGAGTATGAATAAATTCATGATATTTTATGTTAATAAGCATTATATACAAAGTATAAATGAGTTTAGGTGCATTAACAAAAAACTGTTGTAAAGAATGATGTTTGAGATAATACATCCTTAAAATAATGGCAGAGATTGAAAAAAAATATTAATATAAAAACATGAAAATACCAAAACATCTCATCTATAAATATTACATATTAATATATGTATATTAATTATATAACATAATGATCCATGCCATAATCAATTAGTTCTAGTGCCTTTTGGAAACATGGAAACATAAACAACTCATCTATGATTTAGCTACATACCCTCCCTCTAAGTTATTCATAAATAGTTCCCATATAAGGAATATCAAACATTGTACATTTCTTCCTATCCTAGGGAAAGGAAATATAATTGAGTGTAATATCAGACACCCATTAAGGGTAAAAAAATTAGATATCAACATAATATGAGTATAAGGGTACGATGACAAGATAATAAAATTTGGAAGTCATACCCTTGATATCGTAGATCATAAACATGAGTAATGGAATAAATCATGGAATTGCAAAACACACAAATAAAATATAATAAAATAACATGATTCATTAGATAATAAAATTTTTATAATATATACAGTTGTAAATAACTCATAATAATATAAAACATTATGTCAAGGATACCCACTAAGAAATTCATAACATGTTAGGATTAGAATAACCACCTTAGAACCAACTTCAGGATTAGGATAACCTCCCATGTACCCAATTTTTAGGCTTGTGATAAACTCCCACATACCCTCTTTTTCAAGAATGCGATAACCTCCCATGTTCACAATGAGATCACAAAACATTAATCATTAAAAAACTAATTAGAGGGATATATAGGTCCCACCTGTCACATAATCCATACATTCTTGTGCCACATGATCATAGAACATTCACTATATCATAACCCATGAAACCAAACGGTTGTCATAAACGTTTCATCATATAACAATCCATGGAAATGATATAACTTTTATAAAAACTTCCTCATCTCTTTATAGAATTATCTATGGAAAATAAATGGGTTTCTTAAACATCTAGTCATTATGGACATAAAAAATACAGATATATAATAAGGATGATAAAATAGGATCATATAACCATTAAATCTTAATGAACGTCAAAGGAAGTCATTTTATATGAACAGTGATTTGGGAGTTAAAATCACTTGGAACATTTGTACATGAAAATAACCTTTTTTTTGGAAATAACCCTTTTAAAATTATAAATTCATAAAATATTGTGTAAATAATTTTCATTTAAAATATAATTGGAAACATATAAATGAATATTTAAAAAAATTAGTGTTCATTGTCATGGGAAATAATGTTCATGCAGTAAATGTTAAAAAAATATTCATTTCAGATTTGTGATAAATTCTAATTGGTCCCAGTTTAAAAAACTACCTGAATATTAAATTTAAACAACTTTTTATAAATGTTTAAAATGGTCAAAATGACATTAAATAATTATTTTATTATAGTAAAAACATTCTTAATTTTTTTTATAAAACATAGACATGTAAGAAAAAGGGTTTTCCACTAAAGAGAGAAATAAATAGGATTTTTATTAAAAATAATAATTTTTTCTCTTGAGTACACAAATAGAAAAAAATGAAAAAAATGTTTTTTCATGAAATTACTATAGGGGAATAAAATTTAAGTGCTTCCTCATATGTATAACATATGATTTCATCATTATAATCATTATAAAAAACAATCTCATTAAATAATGGGATTGTGACATAAAACCTTTAACACTTTGGTAAAATTTGAATCATTATCTACATTAAAGAATAGAATAAAACTAATCATTAAATATAATTAAAATAATTTAATTCAGAATATTACATATCAATGGAGTAATATATATAAAACTCAAAATAAATTAGTGGCGAATTCAAATAAGTTTAACAGAAATAAAATTGTGATCATAAATCCCTTACCTTAGGTCTCAAATTACATCATACATGATTAAAACTCATTTATAATAAATATAGGATTATTATATGTCTATTTTAGAAGATACATTATATAAATAAAACCACATATGATTTTCTTATGACCTTTTACTACATATATATTATCAATTCCTTGTTGAATCACGTTTCATGTAATAACTACTTTGTTTTTCAAGTATGTTTTCATATATAATTTTAGATGTTCTTAAATTGATCATGGTTAAAGAATAATAATAATTTTAGCCATTATATTAATATAATATATATTTATTATATTTTTATTTATAGTAATCCATAAATATTCGTGATATAAAATAAAATACACCGTTCTTAGAGATGGTAGGCCATATGTATGCAAGAGATATATTTACATTTTCTTTATGGATAAAAAAATAATTTTAATACATAAATTATATTTATAGAATAATTTTATATCTTATATAACACATATATTCATTAAATATATCCTTATTAACTTCCATGTAAATCATTAGTGAAGAGCGAGTCACATCACTTCATGAGGCTGTAGTCTGATGTGCAGACGAGCGACATTATTGAAACACACATGAAATGAAATTTAAGAAGGTATATGTATTATAATAACTAAATAATTATGTTAAGTATATAATATATATTTTAATTTAATCTATCCTTAAAACCATCCAAGTGAAATGGAAATTAAAGAAACATTACATCAGTTCGTGAGATGGTAGTCCACCGTACACATGACCGGTATTACTGTTTTCAAATGGGTTGGGAGGTAAAAATGTATATGTGATAGTATAATTTTATAGGTATATATATTTCATAAATATAATAAATATAATTTAAATAGATCATTATATCAATCCATGAGATGTGGTGAAGGAAAATTAATTACATCAGTTTGCAAGGTGGTAGTTTGCCGTATACAAGACCCATATTTTTGTTTCCAATTTAAGGGAAGAGAAGATTGATACAGTTCATGAACATAAAATAAAAAATTATAAGTATATATTAAGTTCTTAGTTTATTATAATATCATGGATAAATAATTTTTAAGGACCTAAATAAATAAATAAAATTGAAACACTACTATGTGAATGATACATTTTCTTCAGGCAACCTCTTTTGGTTAGAAATAGAATCCATCATAAGACATTTTTATGATAAAAATAGGGGATATAGGTAGTGGTGAGATAATTAATGTTTGTATTTTTTTAATAATTTACTAAATCAAATGATTTTTGAGGGTTTAATAGTATTGTAGAAGGGATTATATTTTACAATTGGGGGAAATGACACACAAAGAAATTTTGAAAAGTGTAAATTGTACCCACATTTTTGAAATTACCAAATGCTCCAAAATGAATATTTATTAAACATTATAGGTTCTAAGGACTAAATATGGACATAAAATAATAATTTGACATGTATTGTGTCATTTTAAAATTCATATTTTTAGTTTAACCACTGATAAACTCGTTTTAACCATAAATGAAGTAATTAATTTGTTTTACAGTTTTTACTATTCATTATGGTTAACAAATAAGTTGATCAAATTATATAATATTAATTATAATGATGAGAAATATTTATTCCATTTTTAAAAATTCAATATCTATATGTGGCATAGTTAAAATAATTTTTTTTCATGTAGGCCCAACGAAAAAATTATTTTCAAAGAGATAACCGTCACAAGTTTAAAAGTTTTTATATAAAAAATAAATATGAAATTAATTCCAATGAAATAAACTGGATTAATTATAATATAATTGATATAATTTTAGTTTTAATATTTTTTTGAAATAGGTCCTTATAAATTAAAAAAATGGAAAGGCAGTTTTGAATAAATTCATGTATTTTAACTATTCATTGAAGAATTAATATTTTCATAAAAATACTAAAAAATTACCTGAAGATAATTTTGAAAAGATTATTCAAAAATTGAATTTTATTTTTTGAAATAAATTTTATAATTTTTTAAAAAATATTTTTTCAATTTATTTTAAAAAAATACAAATCATTTTTGGGAGAAAAAGTATTTTTTGATGTATATGAAAACATTAATAAAAATTATGTACATTTTCTTTATTAATATTATTTATGTATATAAAAACATTATAATTAATTTTTCAATTTTTTATTATCATTATCAATTATTAATGTTTAATTCCTAGGTAATAAATGTTATGTTTAAAAAATAATATTAATAGTTTGTCCCAATATTTAAAAACTCAGTTTCTCGTGTAACACAATTGATCAATGAAAATAAATTTTTTGAAAAAAATATATTTCATAAAAACATGTGTTGTTACATTATAACCCCATAAAAAATAATTTTTCCTTCGTGACTTTTCACACTAACACCAAAAAAGGAGTATAAATCCACCTCATTACATCGTCATGTTCCCATGTTGCTTCCTCAAGATGGTGGTTTCACCACACAACATTTACCAGGTGAGTGGTCTTCTTTCAGAGAACATTCTCTATACAATATAGAATTTCTATTGGTTATTAATTATAAGAAATATCATTATATAGTGGTATAAATACTATGATTATTACATGTTAATTTTTAGGTATGTACTTCTTCATGAAGGATACAAGGAACACATCATCAAATTGAGAGTGGTTTGGTGGATGCACCATTCAATATGCTGCCATCCTAACACAATAAAAAATTTAAATGTAACCGATAATCCTATGGAATTGTTTTACCTTATTTTAAAGTAACAATACCTTATTTTATCAATATTATATTAAAATAATCTTGTCAACAAATTTAATTTCCAAATCACACCGATGATTGTTAACATAACTTTTCTATATACTTTGTGCTTCCATTATGTGTTTTTGAATTGATCTAACATTATCTACCATTTATTTATCTATCTTAGGTACCAATGGATTTATTCCTCAATTATAATCCCATTAACTTAGATTTATGAATTTATTCCCATATAGGGATTCATAAAGATCCTCCTCAATCCTTCAAGTGAAATCTGTCGTTATAATAAAACTCAAATAGAAGAAGGTGTTTATCCCAACCACATTTGAAATCAATGGAACAAGATTTTAGCATATCCTCGAGGGTTTTAAGTGTTATTATATAATGAAAATATATATGTGGATTCCACATAGTGTTGAAACCCAACACTATATACATATTTTGATGATGACATCACAATAACTTTGAGATAAACCTTAGATCCTAATCAGATATAGTTGAATGTGGTACTCTATGAAACCTCACAACTTCATTAATTTATATACCAAGAAGCTAATATAGAGGGAGATATTCTATAATATCTATTAAGTGTAGTTATTTTGTAAGGATATTGTCTGTAATGTATATTTTATTGTTACTTTTAGATGTTTTTTGGTTGTCTGATGACAAAATCAATAGATATTTTTTCCCATTTACTTTTTGATATAGGTAATGGTTGTAACATTCCATTAAACATTTGTTTCTATGACTTAAATTTCCTTAATACTACAGACTGAGATATATACTAATTAATATATCTCTTTATTTTTTCCCACTAGAAATACACTTTCACGTAGGCTAGTGGTAGTTGATATTCTCTTGTCATCATTAGATTGTCAGTTTAAGCCCCGTAAATTTTTCGGATGTGATAGGTTATGACCTGAAATGTGGGTTATGTTTTCCAAAAACTATATTAATATAATTTCTACAACATCCCAGAATTTTAATAACCCTTAATAAATCAATATAATAGATAATAAAAACCATAAATATATCCAATACCGTTAATCTTATGTGGCTAACATGTAAATGAATTCCAAATCAAATTAAATTTTCACTAAAACATACACAAATCCAAAATGTGATATTTCCCTAATTGTATCCCAAAATATCCTTAATATTGATAAAAACCTATCACATAAATCTTAAAAATGGGTATCTAGTAATTTGAACTTACGAAAAATATTAATCTTATTAAACCAGAATGGTACCCATAACTCTTATGTTTATATTATATGGATCCATATATCCCCCCAAAAGAAAATTCACCCTTTATTCCTTAAATATGATCATATCTTGTACGAAAACAATTCATTTGAAATCATTCCTTTAATTTATAGAATGTAAAATGTGATTTCATTATTCACAATTCATATAGAGGGGAATAATCAATTCATATAATCAAATCTAGTTCTAGTAAGGATGAACAATAATATTTTCATAGGGAACACTCATAAAAATGAATCATGGAACTCCTAAATAAAGAGTGGAGGATACGTGTGCTCTAATTATAATGATTCATTTCATCCAATGAGAATGAATACTATTTCAAAATTTTCCACTGTATTCATATTTCTTTCAATATCATCTTTATTTTAAATTGGATTGGGCATTGATTAACATAATTCAAAAACTCATAACACTTGAATCACTGGAGTGTGGGTTGTGAATTTTTTTGATCATTCTCTATTTTTTCATTTTTAACTAATTTATTTCCATCACTTCAACATTAAACATATTTATGAAAATACTTTCTACAATTAAAACATTCATTAGTTCCCTTATGATAATTTTTCCCATGTTTTCTTCTACATTCTGAATATAGAGGAAAACTAAACTTCCTTTCTCCATAGTTTTTAGAGTTTCCCCTGAATTCTATATAATTTTAAATAAAAAACATATGATTGATGGGAAACTCCAATATTTATTTCATCCTTGATAGCATAATGAATTTTTTCTTCATATCTACCACATTAATTTATGGATAAATCTATTGAATGATTTAGTTTTATGAATCTGAAGAATAAATCTACAATAATTTTAGGTTGGACAATAATACTATAATTTTACATCTTAATACTTGTAAAATTTTCCTCATTGGTACAAAATGATTCATATTCATTTTGTTCTATCACAAGTAATTACTTATCCATTTTCATAAGAATAATACATGGAATGTACTTATTGAAAAATAAGTTCTTAAACTCATAAAACTCTATATGATCAATTTATTCCTATTTCCTAGTATAAATTATTAGAATCCACCATTTATTCGATTGTATTTCTAAATAATAGACAACCAAACTTAGTTTTTAAATATAAAAACACATGCGAATGAAAAATGTTTTTTTTTTCAGTGGAAATGATCCATTAATCAGAAACTAGTGCACTAGTAGAACCACTAAAAGATAATTTAGGTTTCCCAATGAATGAATTAAAAGAAATTTATTCCCACATTTGACCATTTTTATGTTCAAAATGATCCATAAATTGAGAATGTTGTGTGGGAATAACAATTATATTTTTAATTCAACTCCCATAAAAGTTGGTTTATCAAGTGTAAAATATTTTCATTTTATGTCACAATCATTATTAACCTAGTATTTTTATTATGTCAATTGACTAAAATAAAATATCTCAGTTTAAGAAATAATACTCATAGTGGGGAACCACATAGTTATGTATATCACTTATAGTTTTTCAAAATCATGTCACATTTTTTTAATGTATGACACCTTCATCTTAACTTAGTTTATTCATTTTCATTAATCGAATACATCATGAAAGTTCATAAATAGTTTTATTATTTCCTTAGAATATCACATATGACTGTCCAAAATGGTGTAAAATAAGGACTATTTTGGTATATTACATTCAATCCAAGACTGCCATTAATTTTTTTAGAGATATTACCCCTAGGTAAATCTATTCTAGAACCATGTCTAATTGTAGAGTCCAGATAAATGATGTATTTATAGGAAAACAATTTCTCTATGATTTAATAATATTTGAGGATTTTTTCAAATACATTGACTTGTCCACAGAATTACCTGTAGAAATATCCATTGGGATCTCACAAAAGTTCACTCATCCTCATTTCCATAGGTGAACTAAATCTTTGATCTTATACTACCATTAAATTCCCAAACATCTCATATATAAATATTACATCTTAATAGATAAATATTCATTACATAATGTAACTATCCACACTATAATCATTTAGTTCTAGTACTTTTGAAAACATGGACATATAAAAAATATTCTCATAGATGAGCTTCTTCATCTCATATTATGTTCTTTATAACTATCACCCTTATTTGACATATAATACATAACACCTTTATTCATAAAATTGGGTAAGGAACCCTAATAGAGGGTATGATTAGAATCTCAATGTGGGAAAACAATGAATATATCAACATAATACAAACATAAGGGTATGAGATCATGAGAATAGATTTAAAAAATGATACATTTAATATCATATATTATAAACATGAGTCATGGAAAAATTCATAGCAGGTCATAAGACATGAATCATATATGAATGAAATAACATTAGTCATGGGATCATAATATTGGAACAAGACATAAATTTATAGAAAAAAATATTCCTAAACAACCTTATGTCAAGGATTCCCACAAAAGAATTCATAACATTCTAGGATTTGGCTATCCACCTGGGTAAATACATTGGTCTTGGGGTAACCCCCAATGTACCCTTTTTTTCAAGATTGGGATAATCACCTTTATATTAATTGAGCTCATTAAAAATTAATCAATACACAATTCATTGTATAGAGATATAGGTCTCACCCATCATGAAATCCAAAAACAATTTAACCATAGGATTGTAAAACATTAATATGATAATATATCATAAAAAGGAAATTAGTTTCATAAAAATTTCACCATTACATAACATGTAAAAAATAAAATATTTTCATAAATATTTCAGAATTTTTCCATATGATAACCAATAGAAAAGGAAAGAGTTTATTAAAAATCATTCATCAAATACATAACAGAAGTATTGAATTAACAAGTATTTTAAAAATATGTAATATAACCAATAAATATTAAGTAAAATAAAATTATGTCACCTAATATAGAAAATGTTTTTGAATTTAAAATCACTTAGAAGGTTTCTTAATGAGAATAAAATTTTTGTGAAAATAAAATTTTATAAAATAGAAATTCAAAAAAAAAATATGGAAATAAATTTCTATTAAAATTTCATTAGAATATTATAAAGTAATATTTAAAACAATTAGTGGTCATGATGGTGGATAATACCATTCTCTTCCTAAATGTTAAAACAAATATTCCTTTCACATTTCCAATAAATTAAATGTGGGCCTTGTTTAGAAAAAAACATGAATATTCCTTTAAAAACACTTTTTTCAAAATTCAAAAATGGGTTAAAATTTATTTTAAAATAATTTTGGTATAGTAGAAGCATTATTTAAAATATTTTTTAGAAATCATGGACATGGATGAAAAAGTGGTTTCGACCGAAGAGAGAAATAAAGAGGATTTTGCTTAAATACATTATAATGATATATTGAGTGCATATAGTGAGTAAAATTAAAGTAAAATATGAATTTTAATTAAAGGAATATATTATAATAATATTCATTCATTTCTTAATTCCCTAATGATAATATTTAATAATAATAATCATAAAAATAAACAATATTGATAAATAATGAGATTGTAACATAAAACCATTACCACATTTATAATTTTTAAATCAAAAGATCTATTAAATAAGAAAATATAATTAAACTATAAATATCATGAAAATAATTATATTCATGATATAATTTGTCTAAGGGGTAGTATATACACCTCTCAAATTAAATTAGTTTTAAATTCGTCATAATTCTAACAAAAATAAAAGTCAGACTCAAAATACATTACCTTAAGTATCAAATTCATTCATAAAAGTTAAAAAACGTATATAATAAATATATGTTTACTATAAATATAATAAATAACTATAATTATATATTTCATAAAATATATTATTTAATTTTGACCTATTATTACCCATTTATCATAAATTCATTGTTAAAATAAATTTTCAGGTAATAACTACTGTGTTTTTAGTGTATGTTTTGATTTTTTATTTTTTTCCCTTTTAATTTTATCATGGTCCCATAATATCATGAATCTAATTAATGATATAAATTTCATATATAATTAGTATATATGTATTTATTGTAATCGATAATATTTAGAGATAAAAATTGAAATACACTAATCATGGAGAGGGCATGTCATACATACACATGAGTTGTGTTTATAATTTCATAATGGATGAGATGGAATTAATGTAAAAAATATAATAAATTTTTTTAATTATTTTTAAGTCATATATATATAATATAATCAATAAATTTATCCTTATTATCTTCTTGTAATGCGTAATTGACGAATAAGTCACATTGCTTCACGAGGAAGTGGTATGCCTTACACATTTGTACCATTATCGTATACATCATATAATGGAATGTAAGAAGTTATACAGAATATTATAATTATCAATATTTGTTAAAGATATAATATAAAATTATTTAATATATCCTTGTTTCCATCCACATAAAATGGTAATGATAAATACATTACAGTAGTTTGTGGAGCAATAGTCCACTATACAAAGAAGAAAAATTATCATTTTCCAATATATTGGGAGGTAAAAAGGTAAACGTGATATTTTAAATCAAAGGTATAATTATGTTATAAATATTAGATATAAAAATTAAATATATCATTATATTAATCCATGAGAAGTTTTGATGAAAAATGAAGTACGACACTTTGCGAGGTTGTAGTCCGCCATATATATGATTGACATGTTCATTTCCCATTTGAGGGAAGAGGGTAAAAATGTAGGTAATTACCATAAGACAATAATATCTCAATATTCGTAATATACCGAGGTTATTATCTTATCTTGTTTTAATATAATTTTATGTATGTTATGAAATAAATAAAATAGAAACTCTCATTTTTGAATTTTTCCTCTCCTTTAGACAACCTATTTAGGTTCGTAGTAAAATCATTCTTAGGACAGATTTATAATAAAAATAGGGGATATATATCATTTTTACGGTTTTCATGACCGTATATGGGATGTTTTCGTTTAAAAAAAATTGGAGGTGTGAAGAGGAGTGGACAAGGGTTGAATTTTATAAGTATGGGAGGGGACACACTTGTAATTTTTGAAATGAATAAAGTGTAAGGTAAGTTTTCACATTGAAAAAATGTCTAAAATAGTTAATTATCAATTATTATAGAATAAAAGTAATAAATATGTTTATAAAATCCATATTATACAACATTTAGGTAATTTTTAACCCCTATATTTTTAGCTTAACCCCTTAGTATACCCATTTTACCTCAACCACATTAATTAATTGTTTTACGGTATTTACTATTAATTATTCTAAAAAATTAAGTTGACCTTATTATAGAATATTATTAATTATAATTAAAAATATTTAATCTACTTTTACAAATTAAATTCATATAATTTGTATAATTTTATTTAAAATTAAACCGATAGACATGACAGAAAAACGGTTTTCCAAAGAGAAATCCTTCAAAAGTTTAAAAAGTTTATTTATAAAAATTAAATATGAAATTAAATAAAATAACCTAAATTGGATTAATTATAATTTAATTTAGATAATTGTTATTTTAAAATAATTTTAATAATATAAACTTATAAATTTTTTTAAATGAAACTGTTGTTTTTAATTAAAATTGGTATTTTTACTATTCATTTAAAAATCATTCTCTTCAAAAAATTACAAAATTTAACCGTAATATAATTTTATAATTTTTTTCAAAAAATTATGTTAATTTTATAAATTATATTTTGATACTATTTCCCAAATTAATTGTGTTATTTGATCATATAATTCAATACAAATCATTTTCTTGAGAAAAAATTATTTTATGAAGTATATAAACACTTTAATAAATGTTATGCATTTTTATCAATATATTTTGTATATATAAAATAATTATAATTAGATTTATAATACATTTAATACCTCTTCATGAGTCATTTTTTAATTTTCAGTTAATAATAGTCATTTTTAAAAAATAATATTAATAGTTTTGTGTGGTTTGTTAAATCTCAGTTTTTTATGTAACACAAGATTTTAGAAAAATTAAGTTATACCAAAAAATTCATAAAAACTTGGGGTGTTAAAAAAATAATACTTTCTATAAAACCTGTGATTTTTCTTGAAATAATATGTTAAAAAGAATTCATGGGTCAATTTTTATATTATATAAAATTAATCTTGGTAAAAAACAAACAACATGTGAGTAATAATTGAAATTGAGACCCAAAAAACCATTGAAACATTTCTCAAATTTTAGTAAACAACTTATAAAATCTATAAAATTAAAAAATAAACTAGAAATAACTTTATTGAATGTTTATTCTTGATTTATTATTTCTATAGGATGCATATACACCATATAATTGTTAATAGGTGCATAAAATGAAACATGTTTCAAAAATATAATGTTTTATATGAGAAACCCTTGAAAATATAATAACATTGAAGTGATAATTAATTAATGAAGTGATTAGGTGTAAAAACATTAAATAAATATAAAAATGTGTAGATAATACATTAAACAATTAGATTTCACTACACACATAATATTTTCATAAAAAAGTCAATGATTTAATGTTAATACCCCATGAAAAGAAATGTAGTTAAGAAATCCATTACATTGAGTCCCAAATTTAAATTTATAACCACTAATTTCATGAATAATAATAATATTATATACTTTATTTATAATATATTTAATATTTATTCTCTTACTATTAACATTTATTATCATGGTTCATTCATTTACTAAATTAGTATAATTCATATCAGTAGTTTTGGGGTTATTTTATTCACATTCTAAAAAAAAGTTTATTGTACATATAATGGTAAAATTTATTAGTTACATGTTTTCATAAACATAAAAATAGACAAGTTATAGTTTCAAAATCATTCATGAATTATGGATGTTAAATAGGTGAACACTTTTTTACCATCTCATAAAACCTTCCTTAAAAACTAGTATTTATAGTAAAAAATATCAACAATTGTTTAAATTTAAATTAATTTTTATAGTGAATAAATCAACATTATAAAAAAAAATATTAAGACAATTAATATTAATTTAAAATTTTATCATTAAATAATATTTTTTGAATACCAATTAGAGTTTCCAATTCATGAAGACATCATTAATCACATTGGTTGTGTAAAACCACTACGACGAATGTTGATTGTGAAAAGTGTTGGAAAGAATGGTAAACATAGTAAATATGTATGTTTTATATAATAAATTTTATAATACATAAAAAAGAATATGGATAAATTCTTGGTTATTATTTTCATTATTTTAAAAGTACGTTGATTTTTTAAAATGAAAAGTTAATCTATTAACAACTCACATTTTGACATAACAATGACTTATCAAATGATTTTTATGAATATAAAAATTTAATATATTGTTAATAGTGTTAAAAATAAAGACAATAAAATAAAAATTAAATTATTTAATCATAGAATTATTCATTTTCAAATACTTTTGACCATAATAATCCCATATAATTAATATAAATGAAGAATTTCAAAAACCGTTTTTTCGACATAAAAACATGGATTGAAAAGGTTTCAATGAGAGGAAATTTGTAGAATATAAAAAATGATCAAATGGGTAATGATAAAATGGATATATATGAATTAAATAATATTAAATTGGCCTTTAAATTTAATTACCATAAAATAATCTCGAAATAAAGTAGAAGGTTTATGATTAAGAACTCTTACTTTTCTCTTGAGTTTCCTTCTTATGATTGTGCTTATCACCTTATATAGAGAATTTTTTTCAAATAAATAATCTTAATGAAATGGGAAAGAATTGTTAGATATTTATTCTTTTATATATTTTACATATAAAAAACGTTTTGTAGTGAGGAGAAAGGAGTGAAGGTGGGGTTCAAATATAGTGAAAGGGGAGGTGTATTTTGAATAATGTTTTTGATTATTTTATCATTTATGCCTATGAATTTTGAGGAGTGATGGTTTCATAAAATTTTATATTTTATTATTTATTAAATTAAGAAATTATAACTATTACAAAATAATTACATTTTTGAAATAACTCAATAAAATTAAATAATCCAAACTAATTTTATATTTTAGTAAAATATAAATTAGGATTCATAATTTTAATAATTGGTTTATAATAACAAATAAATACTTTGAAATTAATTATTTTAATCTTTTAAATTATATTTAGTGAATAAAAGGGTTTTAAAAATTATAAATTCATTAAATAAACATAAATATGTCAAACCATTGATGGTATTTAAAAAATAAGCATTTTTATTATTCACCCAAAAATCAAATATTTTTGAAAAATATAAAAAACATCACATAAGACAAATTTGTTATGATGGAAACCAAAAAATTAATTATTTTTTTAAATAATGAAATTTAAATTTATAAATTAATATATTACATTAAACCAAGTAATACATGAAAAAAAAAATTTAGAATAATTTTTTTATGTTTCTAAATTTAATCCATACTTTTGGTCTATACCTTGATAAAATTATTTGTGAAACATTATAAAATAATAATACATAAATTTGACATGAATTTAAATTTAAAAAATATTAAATAATCTCATAGATATTCAAACAGAATAAAATACAATCTAGGTGAAGGGAATATGTATAAACATAAAAAATAATCATGATGTTAGAATGATAATTTAATCTATAAAATGAGTATATTACCAGATATCCTTTATCAAATACTTTATAAAACGAAGAAAACATGACAGAATGTAGGGTAGTGGTTGGTGTTATTCCCTTATATCCTATAGATATGGGGCACGAGCCCCATGTTCTTTCCATATAACGTCGTAATATTTTGATCAATACTGGAAAGCTGTAATATAGCCATTGAGTTATACCAAATGTTTTCAAAAAATGTAGGTACAGGTTTTACTAACACAATAGTTTATCATAAGCATTAATACATTCTATTTACATCCAAGATATCTCAATATCTTAGAAAACCTATTTGTATATATATGTCTATACCAACAGTTTTTAAATACATTAGTATAGATCTAGATATACCATTATTTTTTTAAAACAATTTGTATTAAAATTTTATATCTACCCATACATGTGGGCTCCCCTCCTCCAATCTCATTATCATTTATAATACCCTAGTAGTGCATTTGATATTACAAATTCTTCCTCTCCCACATGATGTCTTATATGTTATTATATTAATTCATTTCTTTCTTAATATTAAAATGGTGACTTTCAAATCAATAATGTATTCTATCAACCATAAATTTAATTTTTATTCGTTGTATAAATCACCATAGAAGATTATTTTTCCTACATTTATCTTCTTCGGATATGTCTAAATCCTCTTTTGGTTTCTAAAAAAAGAGTTTTCCTTACATATATAGGAGGAGAACGTGTTAATTGTTTTCTTGTAGCTTCTTTATTTATCTATTTTTCTACATGGAATACTACGATCAATAAAATTTTAGTTTTTCAGTTGATTATTTTCATAGATCAATCCGTCTATGGGAATTTATTAGTGATGGGGTTCTCACTATATTTATCAATCTTGTGTTTTTTATATGTGTAACCTAATTTGATTCTCTTTTGTAGTTTTATCACATACCAATTTTTATTTTCAGTTTTGAACTGACATGTGTAAAAGGATTCACTTTAAAATCCCTTAAAAGGATATGGGTTTTTTTACTAAATCTATCCCCCATGACAATAATTTTTCAATTATCATTAGTCTATCACTATTACCTATTAACAGAGAGAGTCACAAAGGATCCTATCTGTAGGGCCTTTATGCCTCATTAATTTATTCACTCAATTAAAACTAATTTAATGAACACCCAAAGGTATTTCTATTTCATAAGGTATATTATCATAATTAAACCATTGTCCCTTTATTAACGATTGATCAAGTTAATTATATTGTTCTACCATGGATTTGGAACATTATTTGATTCGACTCTATATATATCATCATAAAAAATATATAATTCATTAATTTTAAAAAGAGTAAATTACATAATGTGGAGAGACCACATACATAAAAAAATATAAAAACATGTATAATACTAAAGGGGTAGGTTTAAAGGGCCACATATCTTATAAGAGAAGAAATTCCCTATTCAATCACCAGCCGATCATCAATTTATTGGCCTTTAATAGTATAATGGTTTTTTACATTAAACATGAGGCCCTATATCATTAAAAAAACACATAAAAAACTAACTAGAACATTTACATAAACAAATAAATTTATCTAAAATTGTCATAAATGATGATTAAGATAGGAATTGACTATACTAAACAAAAACTGTGACTAACCCATAGTGGATAGTCTATAATATACCATATGAATTATCCTGGGAAAATAAATATCACTGAAAAACAAAACCATAATCACATTAATTAAATTTAATTTTAATCCCAAAGAAAAAACAAACATTCAATATACCTTCAAATAAATAGATTGTGATGGATTACAAAAATCATCTTAGGACATCCTCTACACAGGGCACATATAATCCATATAGAAATTGGATAACCCCACTATAATATGGTGTCATGAAGAGATCATTTATTTCCCTATCTCATGGAACTCCTCATAACAATCCTCTACAAACATTAGCTAATTTGGATCCACAACACTCATTTCCATTTGAATTTTCTATTGAAACACATTTCTAGTGGTCCAATGATACGATCGGTACAGTTCCTATCTAACCACACCCAAATCAATGAAATATAAATGTTCAATATTCAGTATCAAACCTCATATAAATTCAATACCAAATTTTAAAAGTGTCTAATATCCAATAATTTCAGTTATACATGCTAACAATTCTTCAAAATTATAGATAACATTTTCAAGAAAATTCAAACATTCAATACCACATTCCCAAAATATTTTCAACCTAATCAAAACCCATTATATGTAAATAAAGTAGTTAGACCTCCCCCATATTACCTTTATCAAAACATTCAGTGACTTCTAATGGCTTACATGTAAATAACTCAATGATTATTCCATAACACCTGGAGGAATCCTAAAATTTATAAGGTGACATATTGATTCCCAAACATGACATTATATATAACCTCCATAGAAGGATTAATAATCACTACAATAACTAAAAATATATGATCCTAATAAAAAAATCTCCTCCAATTGGAAACATGATCATTCTTTTCATAATTTAGTGTCATTTAAACACATCAATCCTTTACGCATCCCTGAACTATGGGAAATCAATCCACGGAAACTGCCAAAATAAAATTATTACTGAGGGTTATACCTTCCAAAAGAAAATTATGTTCGCTCAACCATATGGTCATACTAATACTTCTCCATGATTTGAAACTCTAATGGTTTCATTATCACACATGCTTCAATCGTAGTGAACCAAGTCCAATGACATGTCAATAACTGATCAATATTATCTCCTATATCAATTTTTCCATAACACTCAACCCATCACTTATTTCATGTCTCGCCATGATTACATTACAAAACAGTAATATTTAATAAATGAATATATAGATTAATAATTAAATAAGTAAAAAAGGGAAAAGAATAAGAGGAAAAATTAAAAACAATCATAAAAAAAATCATTGTATTATTATTTATAGATATTAATCATTGATATAATGTAATTTAATATTATGGAATTATATTTATAATTATTTTTTTTATTATGATTATCATACATAAACGTCTATATATTATTGTTTCATATAATGTGAAAAATTGTAAATTCCACAAATACATTTTTTATTTAACATCAATAATCTTTAATTTTATTTATGATACGACATATACAACTTTTAATAGAACGGATATACGTTGGGTGTATGAAAATGATCAGATATCAAGTTAATTTTAAAACAGGTTTGTGAATTTTTTTTCATATTTTTCATTTCAAAATGATTTAGATAATGGTCATATAAAATTACCTCAATATAATTATGTTGGAATACCTTGGATAAGTCATGAATAAATTAGCTACTATACAAAAAATATGGTTTTTAGAGATACTAGTATGTATGGTATCACAATAAGGAGGAAATAAAACATCAAAACATTCATGATCTGAATGAGAGGAATGTATAACAGAATTTATTAGATGTTCAATTTCAATTTATTCATCATTAGTAGAACGAAATGATGATAACCTAAGAAAACATCAATATATCCACACTTGTTGCATGTAATGAAAAAGATTATATTGATAGGGTGAAAAATTGAATGATGTAAACACAAATCCAGTATATCTAAAATGTGGTAAAATGAAAAATTTTGAATTTTTATTCATACTATTTATTGGGAAAACCATTTATGGAAAATCAAATACTACTGTTGGTTATATTATTAACTTTTTGAAGCAACTACTTCAAAATGACGAATATATTCTCGCAAATCATTATATGGAATAAAAGTTAGTTGATGAAATTTAATTTTATAAAAACAAAAATCATTGTTTCCAAGATGATTAAGACTTATTCTATAAGGAAACAACTGATTGAAATGATTTTATATAATTTTTCACACTTGAATGGTAGCCAAATGATAATGAAACACCATCTAGTATGCCACATACATTAATGTGTATCTTTACATTGAGTGAAAACACCATAATATTTTCATGTCTAATGAAATATCAATAAATAAATGATGGAATTATATTAGAGAAATTAGGATAATGATGACCTCATTCATCCTATAGATGAATATTCTTGGAGGACATTTGATTCTTGATTTCCATATTTTGTAGAAAATGTGCATAATCTGATATTAGATCTATCATCTGATAGTTTTAATCTATTTTGTAAGATTCTTACTTCACAAATCACATGGATGATTTTTATATGCATTTATAACCTTACTCCATGGATGCGTATGAAAAAACATTTCACTTTCATGATTATACTCATATTGTTCCTTTAAGTCCTAAAAATTACATAGGTGTATACATGAAACCATTTATAAAATTGTGTAATAATTGTTTGAATGGGGGTTTGTTCATATACAATGCTTGTTAAAAATAAATATTTCAGGTGCGTACTACACTTATGTGGATGGAAAATTATTTTTTTCTTTATACAATGATGTCTAATTTTATCATGAAGGGAAAAAATTCATGTCATGTTTATATAAATAATAAAGGATCAATGTTACTTAAATATCCATATATTTTCATTTTTAGAGGACATGAACGATTATTTCCAATGGATCACTCATATAGGGGTAATCATATAAGGATTAACAATTTCATAGAGACTAAAAATACACCTCAATTTATGTATGGAAGTAATGTTCCTAATGAAATTCAAGATGTAAGTTTTTCATCTAGGAAGGGTAAAATAAAATATAAAAAGCATAATGATGGTTCCACTGAAACCAATTAAAATTTAATGAAGAAAAGTAACATATTTAATTTTCCTTATTGGTCAACCAATTTATTAAGTCATTTATTATAAATAATTAAAATTGAAAAAATATATGTGAAATGTATCTCTAAATTAGTCTAAATGTAAAGGGAAACTCAAATGGTTATTTAAAATCTAAGTGTTACTTGGTGGAACTATGTAATAGACTAGAATTTAATCCATTGTGTATTAGTGAAAATAAATGAAAAGTTTGTTACATTTTATATGTGATGAAATTTGAAAAAAAATATTGAAGTTAAAAAATATTAATGTTACGGATGGGTACATAAGAAAATTATCAAAATAGTTTAATATAAGAGAGTTGTATATGAAATATTTGAAGGCATGTGATTATCACATACTTCTACAGAGTTGATTGCAATATAAATCCTTCATCTACTATCTAATAATTTAATGGTGGAATTTATTCAGTTGTACTATTTTTTTAGATATGTTGTTTCTATGAATTTTGTATAAGTAATTATTTTAAAAAATATTGGAATATGCACCATTAATTTTTTATATGTAAGAGAAAATATTTCCTCCATTATTTTTCACATTCATGCTGTATCTTACTATACAACATCCATCCAAAATACTTCTTGGAGGACCTTTATCTTTTTTTTGGATATAACCAACTAAATGAAATATGTTCACATTGTATTCTTATGACAAGAATATAAATCATCCCAAAGATTCTATTGTGAATGGTTACTTGGCTCAATAACGTATGAATTTTTATTCTATATATTTTTAAGATGCTACTATGTCACAAAGAAGTTAAATGAAAAATGAATAAGACAACTATGAGAAAATTGAACCCAGTTTTCCACCACTTCCAAAAATATGGGAAATTCCTAAATCATATACGTTGGTTACATTAATCTTTGAAGAGTGGGAAATGGGACATCACACTATTTTGTTTAAATGTGAATTGTTCAATAAATACATAAGGTAAGATAATTAAACTTGCACATATTATCTCATCTCATTTAATTACAAATATCTTCTAAACTATTTATATATTTTTCTATAGGGACCATAAAAAGATTTTAAACATAAATAATCATTATTTGTCTTTGATAAGGTCATATGAATTTCATTGAAAATATTTTTCTTCTTGATAGAAATTGAAGGTAAAATTAATTCTCATATAAATTAATAAAATTTATATTTAGTTAATTTTAATATTCATTTATATTTCAGGTATTTATTTTTATTCTTGACTCTATCTCTGAGTAATTATGATATTTTTATTTCAGACATAATTTTGTGGCACATGAATTGAAATCAATTATCATCAATGGGTATAAATTTTTTATAAGTGAATGAGATATTAATATTGTCACACAATATGATGGTATTATGGTAACTGAAAAAACTGACTATTTCTCTAGTGTACCAAATATTATACCTTTATTATAAGAAGTATATTATTTTGGAGTTTTTGAGAAAATACTAATATTGGAATATTAATCTCTTGTCGAGTTTGTGTGATGGAATGATAGTGGTTTCATTTGATGATGTGGAATGAAACATTTATTGGTTTTTTTTATTTTGAGAAATTCATATGACTCACACTCTTTCTACTGATGATCCATATATATTGGAAACAATGGAGAAACAAGTTTTGTGTTAAATAAAATCAGTGGGATGAATTTTGATTCATTATTGAGGTAATCCAAATATATATTTCTGATGAAGGTGATGATGAAATTGACACCAACACTGCTCCCATTGGCCCTGATCAATTTATTTATTATGATGACTCCAAAATTTCAATTGGTAGAGTTGATTGTGAACTTGAATTTGTGATGGTAAATATATATAATCCACCATCTATGTTCTATGTTCTTTTGTTTTAGCTTGACTTCGACTATTCAGGCTGGTACTATTAAAATTTCATTAATAGTTATTTAAAATATATTTTGTCCAACATGATCTTCATGTGACTTTTCAATATTTTTCGGTTGTTATTTTATTTTAGTTACATTTAAAAATATTTAATTAAACTATATTATAACATACCAAAATGAAACTGAAAAAATTAATCAAGAACCAAAAAAGATAAATTGAATGAAATCATATTAAACTAATTAGAATAAAAATCCAAACCAATGAAAAGAATAAATTGACTAAAAAATTGTAAAAATGAACTAACAAAAAATAATTACCAAACAACCAAACCCAAAAAATAGAAAAATTACCTAATGAATTGACAAGAATGATCCAAATAAAGAATCCAAAACTGAATTGGATTAAATCCAATTTTGAAGAAAACTATATCATACCAATGATGAACATGCTAATTTGGACATATTTATATTTCTATGGCATGTATTTTATGTTTTTATATTCTTCCCACTAAATATAGTATGATTTTTTATATCATTGCATATCCATTATTTGGTTTAATGAATGGTATTCCTTAATTTAATCATCTACCATATTATTTCTTCATTGGCTCAAAAATTAGTTAGGAATTTATAATTAATTCCATATTTTATTGAAAATAAAATAAATGAAAATAATTGAAGACATATAATGGAATATTATGACATATAATAATCACCTCATGAGAGAGATGGGAGTTCCCCACCTACTTCCTATCGTGACTCCCTTATTTCAAATATACCTTTCAATAACATATAATGTCTTGTGACTAATTTTTTTCTTAATTTTTAATCAGGTTCCACCACGTTGGTGAAAATTATACTTTGATGAATCTAGTGTCAATGGTTCTCATCTAGATGGTTGGAGGTGGGAACTAGAGCTATGCACACCACTCTGCATACCCGATCTGACATTGAACCTTCACCTGATATACCATATAGAACCCTTTTGTTATCCCATATTTCCATTTGAGGCACTTTGGATATTTTGGATCCTATATTTCACAACCCTTAACATATTATTTTCCATGTATTTATTTCCCTTATACAATGATATATCCTACTCGCCATCAATGTTATTCATTTCCACATACATCTATACCAACTTATTTTTCATATAGTTCCTTTTCATTGAGATTATACATTTATTTTCCTTATAATTATACTCTGACACGTTCTGAGCCCCAGGAGAAAACATTAAGTCCCACTCCTATTATGGAGGTTGATGATTTTTAGAGCCCAGGGTTCCAACGACACCCACAGATTATACTCAGTCACGTATATTTGTAGTACTCTAGTAAATGATATTAATAATAATTTATTTTCATTATAAGATTAATATTATATTTTTTCTTTTGTTTTTGGATATACCATTATGAAATATGGGATTAAACACACATGTAGTGTGTGTAATCGCTAAACACAACTGATTGATGAGTACAATAAGGATAATAAAATAATTGAAAAAATAATGTGAGAATATATAAGTTTTATGGTGCTTCTTTCAAAATACTCTAACATAATTCCAATCAGGACACACTCATAGAGACACATCCAAAATGACATAAATTATTCTTATTGGGTGAATATATGGATAATAAAATTTAATAGGTTTAGTATTATATTATAATTTTATTTCTATAAATTAATATTTTCATGATAGCTTCAATATAATTTTATTGATAGTGAGGTTGGGAGGATGACACATCTCATAGAGTTAGGTGATATGTAGAGAGAATATAATATTCAGTTGTATAGTGTATAGAATGAAAGAGTTGGTATAGATCTAGAGGTCATAGCTATCATGAATGAGTGTCTAGTATCACATTATCGATAAATGACTATTTATTAGAAGAGTATTGATATTGATTTATTAATAAAATTTCAGTTTTTGGAATGAAAATTACCATGATTTTAATTAATAATTTTTTTGTATTGTTTAAAATTCATTTTTTGGATGTTTTTGAAAGAAATAAAAAAAGGATTCTATAAAATACCTATACTTTCTAGGGTAGTCTTCGATGTCAGGACATGATAGGAAGTAGGTAAAAAACTCATTTATAATTTTTATATTTTAATAAATTAAAGACATAAAATCTCTTCAATTTTAAATTATATAAATAAATTATAATTTTTTGAAATAACTATATTTTTGTACATGTGAATTTATGAACATTATAATATATTAATGATAATAAAATATATTTAAGAGTTTTTTGTTTTCTGGAAATGGGGATTAAATTTTTTCTAAAAAGGAAGCATGAAATTATCAGTATTATTCATGGGTTTTCTTAAAAATTATAGTTTTGTGTCCCATGTTATATTACAAAAAATAAAGTTCACAAACCGAAGAATGATTTAAAAATTAATAAATTTATAAACAAAATTTTTATTGGGGTTCTTTGATAATTTGGAATACAATGATGTTGAATATACAAAAATGTGCAACATTCAAGTTTAGCAAATCCATTAAAAACCAAAATTCATAATTTTTCTTTTTAAATTCCCTAATTATATCTCCCCTTATTTAATATAACATATATAGTTATTTAATATTTATAATTATTGTGAGGTTATTTGATTATTTTGAATATAGATTAAATTATTATTTTACTCATTAAAATTATTTATAATATATTATCTGATGATTTATTGGGGAATATAATTTAGTCCAAAAACCACAAAAAAGAAAAATAATCACTTTCTATGTACATGTAATAATAAATTTAATTTTATAAATAATTGTATAAATATGAATGGTGTGGCTGAATGGGTATATTTAAATTAATGTCAATGAATCAAATAACATCCACCATAGCACATAGCCCATAGACCCTCTCCTAGGCCTGGGCCATAACATAAAAAATCACTATACCCACAATGATCCTCACCTCATGAACTAAATCAAAAACTTACCTAAGAGAGTTAGTGGGGTTCTCAAAACCGTTAATGTGAATAGTAAAGTTCATGAAGAACCAAACCTTCCACATAGATCCAACCAATGTCTAATTTGGGATAACCTAGAAAAAAAATCCCCTTCTAGAATCCACATCACATGAATCTAGCAACTCAGGTGATTAATTTTAAAAATCACTAAGAACCACTTATGGTCCCATTATTTTCATCATGGGATAACTCCTACATATGTCTAATGTGATTCATTCATTACTAAACTAAATTTCTCTATTCATAATAATTATATATTACATGAGTATTCCATGATCCAGAAGCATGAATAACATTAGTTTAGACATAATCTTAATACTATTAAAATCAATACTTGAAACTTTCTCATTCCCCACCTTCTCCAAATACCATCAGACTTAAACAAAAAAAATATTCGCACTAATTATATTCTATTTAGATTGTAGAATCCATCATCACTAATAATACGACTGATCAGGTTCTCAAAATAATTTCCTGAGAGAATACAATATTCCCAACCAACTCCAACACAAGATCTAACCTATCCAGTCTCGATTCTACTAATTACCACGCCCTACCACAAGCCTTCATCATACTAAATAGTAAGTCTTTATACTCATATTTTTAGGGTTCTCTGAAATATTTATTCATTTAAACATCCATTTAAGCTTCGTGAAAACAAATTCTCTAGATAGTTTCATCTTTTTATACTATTAAATAAAAACCATAATTTTTTAAGAAAAAAATCATTATAACTCAAATGTTGACCTATGGAATTTATTGAAGATTATAGGATCCAATTTCTTACCTTCCAACATTGAACATTGTCGAAATTTCCAAATGAAGAAATTTTTAAACCACTTATTATTCCCATATAACAACTCATTATCTCCCATAAAACTAACACAAGACTTAATCACATATAAAACTCTTAATCGTGTGTTTTAAGTAAATGAAAATATTGCACTCAATTTATTCATCCCAAAAAAGTGAATCATGTAAAATACCATTTACATTTAAATATGCCACATGATGACTTAAAAAATAATTATACATCAACAATGATCAATCACTATACAAAAACACTATTAAAACAAAAAATTACAACATATTAATATATATTTCTGCTATTAATTCAACACCAAGAATCTTTATCACCTTGATTCATTTATACCTCAATTTAAAAATCTAAATCACATGTATTGATTATCAAATACCAGATAATAAAATTTCAACAACATAAATTCAGTGAAATAGAACATCTTAAAATTTTTACTCCACTTAAGGTCTATATTTATCATCCTAATATTTGAGTATAAATAAAAGAGAGTAGTTGGGGATGGTTTGATGGGGATTTGAGAAATGAAATTTATACCAAATTACATTTTAAATGCTGAAAAATTAGATTAAGACTCAAATATCATGATGAAAATATGAAAATTATTCTGAAAAAATAACCACTCAAGAACTCTACTAGGTTCCCAGTCCCCGACCACGGAGTACATGGAAGTCAGCCGAAGAATCCCCCTTTAATATATCCTACACCATGAACCCATTACCCCACACTGGGTGGCCGTATATTTTTTGTAATGTTTTTCATAATTAACCACCACCAACCCATCCTCCGAAGTTAGTCATATACTCTAAACCCACAAAATCACTTCAAAATGTATTTAAAATAAATCCAAAGACATCAAAATTAAAATCATATCATACCTCAACACAGATTATTCAATTATATAGTAGTATTAATTTATTATCATCAAAGATATAGACCAACCTCATCATATACTATCATATAAATATCACATATATTAGGTTATGATTCAAACTCACTTTCAAAGTAAATGCTTACATAACTCTCACAACTATTGGAACATGTCACTAACATGAACCTCAGTATTAAGGGAAGCCAAATACAGTAAATAAAGTCAACACCAACAACAAAAATCCAAAACCAAACTCCTAATAAGTACTCAATTCTCCTCAAGAAACACCATTCAAAAATAATTACCCCTATTAAATAATACATAAACCATTCTAAATAGTGTATATTTCATGAAAAAAAACCATGAAAAAACAAGAGAACACTAAATAAGCTGCATCATACTATCAACTATCTAGAGAAGGAAAATAGAATCATTCTCAAATATGTAATAAAACTCATACTAGAACCGTATACAAGTGGTATGGTTTCATTATCCATCATATCCATACAACTTTCATGGTATCCAACGAGGTTAGAACATATCTTATGAATTATATCAAAAACATAAAAAAATGACATAATAAAAGTGAATAAATTATGTAACTCTACATATCTTTTAAACATTAAGAAAAAATCAACACCAAAAGGACATCAATTACAACTCGACGCCCACCTTTCATGAATCCCAAAATTAGGATTCAATTTAAAATATTAGAAAGGTTTTCATATTCATAAATATATAGAAAAAAATAAAACTATTACAAAATTATAAATGTAAAAATAATGAAAATTCATCTAGTTCACAAATTTTTTAAATTATAGGGGATAAAAATAAAACAAAAATGTTATTAATTCCAAAAATTTCAAGAAATTTTAAAACATTAATTGTTAATTAAACATAGAAAGTCTAGTAAATAAGCTATCATTACTAAAACACAACCTAATTCTATTCTATTTTTCAAAAAATTGTATGTATCACATAAATAGTTTAAGTAACACCCCAATAATTTATGTTATGCCAATTTTTACATTTCTTATTCGGTAGCTTTCAGTGCACGCAAGAATAAATTTCTTTAATAGCCTGCATTACATGCAAGGCTATTTTTACCAAAAAAATTACATTAAAATATATAATATAATACAGTATAACCTAGACATTAAACTAGTAGTTATGAATATTATTAAATATATCATAAAATTATATTGTTTATACAATTATAAGATGAATTCATTGTTACCAAATAATTACAAACAAAAATATAATCCAATTAAATGTAATAGAAATATTTTATGAAAAGTTATTTAAATGTGAAGATGACAGTTTATAAAATAATAAAATCACCCTTGTTGGATTAAAATAATGAAATATATATGTTATATATTAACTAAAATATATTTTATAATAATCAAACAGATTTTATATCAATAAGATATGGATAAACCCAATTTTTTTACATTAAAACATAATTTTTTCAAAAAGGTAATTTTACCGTCATTTAATGGCTTACCTATTTTAATTTTTTTTGTAATATTTATAATTTGATTCCAAAATAAACTTCATTTTTTAATTTATAATATCAAAATTAGAATATGGTTATGTTTATTTTTGTTTTTTTAGAAGGTTCAATTTTTGATGAATATTGAAAAATACTACATTATAGTTAAAAATGATTTTTAAAAAAATTATTAACAATTAAATTAAAATTTAAAGTATAAATAGATCAATAATACATATATTAACAAAATTTAGTTCATTTTAATAATTTTTAAATTTAAATTTAATATAAAATATTTTTGGAGTTTTGAACATTTTATTTTACCCGTCGTTTTTGTCAAATCTATAGGATTAACACTAAACTTAATTTATCCACATATGTGAATTGATTTTGTAAAAATATAAATACACATTTTTAATCTATAATATATTTAGAGTCCAATAGAATCAAATAATTTTTCTCCTTATCATGATGGTAAATTTATGGATGTTTTATTTATGAAAGTTAAGGGTAAATTAGGTAATTAATGGTGCAAATAATATTGTGATATTATTTAGTTACCCTAAAACTTGTACCAATTTAATTTGATGAGTAGATTTCAACCTATATAAATCATTGGATGAAATGATATCCTTTTTATGACACATGTTTATGAATATGAAATTTATTATTTTTTACTTAAGGATAAGTTAAAAATTCCATTCATATTTTTAATAACTATATAATTTTTAATAAGGAAATAAACAAAATATAAATTCTAAAAAAATAGTAATTCGATATATAATAAATTTTTTTTGATGAAGATAATTTATTTTTAATTTTTATAGAAGAAATACTTTAATTAAATGCTTCTATAATGATGATACAATAATTGATTAATTGATGAAAATACAAAATAAATGATATTGAGGACATTTAAATAAATATTATTTTGAATAATTAATGACATAAAATAATTATATAGATATCATATACATATTAGTGAGATTTTAGAAGGTTTTGTTTTATGTTATAATGCTGATATGATATTTGTAAAGAAACAAATAATAAATAGTAACAAAATTGATATTACTGATACTTTAAAATATAATATTTTATTTAATGATATAAATATCATAAAAATATAAAATTTGGAAAAATTACTAGAATCAGGTTTTAAATGTCATCAATAATAGAATTGGGGCTATTTTTCAATTTATAGAAAATATATATCCCCTAAAGAGTAAAAGGACATGTTGTCATGGCAAGAGTTAAAATGGATTAACTAAGGGCAAAATCCAAAATATATGGTCAACAATGTGACCTAAAAGAGTCAAAAAATAAGTGGTTTAGAGGATTTGGTACCCTCATATACTTATATTATATATAACTCACTTTATAATGACTTTAAATCGAAACTAAATTTATATAATTTAATATTTTATGGATTTCTAAAAGTGCCAATCACCTTAATTTTAAAAGGGACCTCCTCTCTCACTTCCTAACACCTCTTTCAACCTTATTGATAGAACAGACCACGAATATTTACCCTTAAATCAACCATGTCCATGTTATAGAGGTCATGGTCTTCTAAAAAGACTAACCCTATATCCATTAAGTAGATATATAAAAGACGTCCTCCGAAGAAGAGGTAATAATTTTTACCAACTCATTTATTTTAATTTATTATTTTACATCTTCTTTGAGTGATGTTTCAACTATAAAGTAAAAAATATAGTATAAAAAATAATATAACATGAGAATAAGATAATATAACAACCATTTTCCACCTTATATACTTCCTTTGAAAAAGGAAATCACCAGGCCCATGTATGTACGACCTACCATATCCATACAGTGGTATATTATGTTTTTCATCACTAAATTATTTTTATTGCTATAATAATAGGAATAATGGATATAATAATAGTATATTACATAATATTTATTCTATATAACTAAAATACTATCCAATTATTTACCATTTGTACAATTTAGGGAATTATTTCGTCGCTCGTGCGTATGTACTACCTACTGTCTCCACAAAACCATGTGATTCATATTCCTTATTATCTATTCAAGAATGATTATAGAAATTTTTATAATGAGAAAATATAAAATCTATGAACTTAATATCATTAGGAGGATTTTGGATATTTATCATAATCAAAATAAGTGAGACATTCCTGACAAAACATTCAGAGAAAAATAAAGTATCTTACACCCAAAATAAGGGTAATAATGAAATACTATTGACAAAATGATATAATAAGATCATATATGATACAATAAAATTGTTTATGATTAAATTATAATTTAATAATGTTATTTTGAAAATTATATAGGAGGTTAAATCACATTCATCTTATGGAATGTACTAGGTAGGTGTTTATTTCACATTCTTAATATTATTTGGGATTTTTTATATGTAAGTATCTTTTGGAGAACATTTATCATCCATGACCATGATTATTATGAATGTTTTCCAAAATATTATTACCATTATCCAAAAATTATTTATACCTATCATTGATTTTTAATAAAATATTTATAAGGGATTCTTTTTGTAGTTTTACAAATGAGGTATTTTGTGACTTTTTGTGGAATAGAATGTTTTTTAACTTATACGACATAAACGGATTTTTTCGCCATCATGGTAACATAATGTTTTGAAGAATTTATTCCATGTTTATATGTTATTTTCCAAAAAAAGTGTTTCCATTTATAATTTAATGGGTTTTTAAATAAATTAATTCAAAGTAAAAATAGTATTTCTATAAAAAACGTTCCATGATTTATTAGATTATTTTTATATATGTTAAACTCCTCTGTTTAATATTATGATTAATTGAGGATGATATATTATGATAAAATTTATCATATATCATTAAATGGTTTAGGATTATTTTTATTGTGGATGTGATATTTTTATACCATTCATGGTTTACTGTTGATGTATTCCTATTTCATATACTAGCTTTTTCCATTAGAATGTTTATGTTTTTTGTGTTTCACCACATTCATATGAGGAATGAATTGGACATTCACATTGTCGAGATGGACATTCCCTATCCCCTTGATGCATCAGTAAAACTAATGAGTTGAAATAAGTTGGTGATAACCCTTCACATTGACTTCCAAGAATATTTAAATTTTCATTAGGATAGATTATGACACAAATCAGATAATTTTCTACATGTAGACTTAAGATATCATGAGGATAGATACTGATAGTAGCTAACTTGAGGAAAAATATTGAAAGTGCTGATGAGAAACATTATATAATCCATCATCATTATTATCACATTTTATTACATATTTATCATTATGTTTCATAGTTCCTGTGATTATTTAAATGAAATCTATATCAATTATTTTCCTTTCAATACTTTTTTGCCATTTTTTCCCAAAGATTCTGCTATAGGATTATGCATACTAAGAATCTAAGCTCACCCATTTGATATGTTTTGTTTTCACAGGATTCCTAGATGTATATTGCGACTGATATGTTGTATTTATGATAAGAGAATAATGGAATTCTCAAAAGATTATATATGATTTATTTTATTTAATTAATTATATTGTATGGCTCATGTATGTAATACATTTTCCATGACTTCTAAACTAATCCGTACTTTCAGATTTTATGCCTATATATATTCGAATATATTAATTTAAGGCACTATATATGAGATACTAGGGTTGGGGTCAATACATTCGGTATCAAAGGATGTTTAGTAGCAACCCTAGAAACAAAATTTAGAGAACATATATTAGGGAACACAACCCTAACTTTTAAATTGTGGATATGTATAGAATAATATCCCAAAGAAACCATTTTCATTATTATGATACCAAATAAAAATAAATTTTACATTTTATTTGATTTATTTGATTTATTTATCTAGTTTTAGGATTATACATTACGACTTGTACTAGTGCATGTCAAAATTTAAAAATAGTTCCTAGTAGAATGGATGTGAACCTCACCGATGTATCCAAAGAGTAAGAAGCACCATATCTTTTATAGTATTAAGATAATGTTTCAAAGGGAAATAGTATCCAATGAATTATCATCATATAAGGTCATAATATCATGTGGTAATGGGATATGTAATGAGTAGTAAAAGTATTATGGCTTCAGAGGGAAGCACAAGAATAAAAGGATAGCTGGGAAAAGTTTTGATAAAGGGAAAAATGGAAAGATATATTTTCCCATATGTAATTGATGAAAGAATAACCTGTGTAATTGATTAAAAGTAATGAGAGACTATTATAAGTTTTGTAAAAAATTACACCATGTTCTTGATAGGAAAGATACGTTAAATGATTCTAATGTACAACTCTTCAACAGAAAGAAGATATGACACTACAAAAATTAATGTCTGTTGAATCAAAGGAATATACCCAAAAAAAGGCTAATGCATCATGGTAAAGATTATACTAATACCATGGACAGAGATGAATGATTAATGTTCATATTTTTTTGATTTAATATTTATGTCATTTTCATATTTTATCAGTGATGTACTGGTTAATATAATTATAAAATATATGTGGATTATACTATAATACTTTTTTCATATAGGATTTGAGATCTTATGCTGAATTTTATGAATAAAAATTATTTAATAGAAAGATAAAACTTTTAGAAAACATATGGTTGATATAAATATTTCCATTAATATTTTTATGACACTATGATAAAAATTTCATAATAAATAGGTGATCGATTTAGATTAAGTAGACTAGATTGTACTGACAACCATGGAAATGATTAATATTTTGTTGAAAAAGGGGTTAACACAATCATTGATGGAGTTTAACACTTTTTTAGATATAAGTAATATATCTATTAATCATGTATTTATTTATGGAATAAGGAATCATGTATGTTTTCAATAAGATTTTATTGGGATTAAATTTATTAACATGTTTCAAGAGAAACGTGATTGAGGTATTAAAATGTTTTGAAGGTAAATCATAAGAGATTCTTCTAGTTTTGGAATGATTAATGATCAATTTATTTTAGAATTGTTGATCATTAAATAAATAGTTTATGTTGATATTTTAAAAGTTTTTAGAGTTTAATGTATTTCTTAACCAAATTATGAAACTTCTGATATGAAATAATGTAAAAATGGTTTATGAAAAAACCAATGGATGATATCGGGTTTATAGAAACATATCAAGTAATTTAATTTCCTTAAATCTATATAGAGTGGGATAATTCCTCAAATGTAAGAAAAGGACCTAAATAAAATAAAAATGATAATTTTTTTGAACCATTTGGATTTTAAATCATGATATATTTATGAATTTCTGGTCCTCAAATTTCCATTTACCATTTTATTTTTTTTGATTGATGACCTCAATCACTCACTAAAAATATTTAATCTTTTCTTTAATATAAATATCTCTACTTTCCACTATTGTTCTGTTATTCAAAATCTTTATTTGGAGGTGACAATTCATTACCCTTTCCAACTAATTAAGAATATATTTTATTAACCCTATTTCGGATTTGGGTTTCCCAAGAAGGTATTGGCTAGTATCAACATTATTATATTGATGTGAGATTTTAAATTTCATGGATGAAATTTATTGAAGGAGGGGAGAATTTAACACACTCAGATTTTATGGTATGTCACTTTTTACATTAATCTTTTTTATATCTTACGTTTTATGCAAGAATGACATCAATCAATAGCTTTTGTTACATGCATGATGAAGTCTTACCTAATATTAATATTAAAATATAAATTATAATAAGATATAACTAATTTTTCAAAAAAGATTTTATGAATAATATTTAAAAATATCTAAAAATATATAATTTATAAAAATATAAAATAAATTCTTTGGCAACAAAATAATTAGAAAAAATTTAATCCCATTAAATATAAAAGAAATGGTTTAATAATTTTCTTAATTCAAACATGTGTGTTTATAAAATAATAAAATCACTAATTTAGGTTTTAATTAAATAAATATAAATTATATATTCCTTTTTTTATATTAATCCAATAGATTTTATATGCATATGATATGTGAAAACCCAATTTTAAGTATTAAAAACCTACATTATTTTCAAAAATGATATTTTAACATTATTTAATAGCACACCTATTTTTTAAAAAAATTTATTTTTTACAATTTTTTTTTCAAAATAATCATTATTTTTTAATTCATAACATCAAAAATAGCTTAGGTTGAATTTTTGGTATTTTTTTGAGAAGTTTCATTTTTTGATAAAAAGTGAAAAAATACTACATTGTAGTTGAAAACTACTTTTTAGTTTAAATAATTATTCTATATTAAATTGATTTTAATGTCAATATATATCAATTATACATATATTAGTCCAATTTAATTCATTTTAATAATTTTTATATTGAAATTGAAAATAATAACTTCTCAAACTTTTAAATGTTTTCTTTTACCTGCCTTCTTACCACATTTGTAGGAATAGTGTTAAACATAATTTATCCACTTATTTGAATTGAGCTTTAAAAAATGGAATTTTTTTAATAACTATGACATTTATATTCTAATATGAGCAATATAATTTTTTAGATATCATGAATAGTAACCTCAGTAAATTGTTAATTACCAGTGTTAAGGGAAAATCAGGTAATTAATCGTGGAAAATAATATTATAATATTATAAAATTATCCTAACACTTATTATAATTTCAAAATATGAGTGGTTTTTAACCTAAATAAACCATATGATAAAATTATAACCTTTTTATGTGAGTTGGTTAAGAATATGAAATTTAATACATTTTATTTAAAGATAAGATAAAAATTTCATACTCATTTTTTATTAAATATATCATTTTTCATATATGTTTTATAAAATATAAATTTTACTATAAATAGTAATTTTAAATATAATAAATTAATCTTCATCAAGATAATTTATTTTTAAATTTAAAATAATAAATAATTTAATTTAAGGCTTTTATAATGATGATGTGGTGTTTTGTTAATTAATGGAAATACCAAAATATTCAATATTAAAAATATTAAAATAAACATAATATGACATTATTAATGAAATAAATTAATTTTATAGACAAATTTGACATATTATTGAGATATTATAGGTGTTGGTTTGAATGTATCAGCATGATTTGATTAAAAAAAATAATGAACAGTATCAAAATTGACATTAGTGATACTTTAAAATAAATATATTTATATTAAAAGTTAAAATTTCAAATATATATATATATATATATATATATTACTCCAAATAAATATAAAGAGGTTAAAAATTTCCTCATTGATCCATTTAGGGTTATTTAGTCATTTTATTGTAAATATATCAACCCTAAAGTGTAAAAAACATTTTTTAAATGTAAGGGTTAAAGAGTTTAACTAAGTGTAAAATCCAACATATAAAGTTAATAATATTACCTAAACTTTTATAAAAATAATTGGTTGAGATTAAGTAAAAAATATATTCATATTATATTCCAAATAAATCACATTGGTGTTGTTTTAAATTGTAAATTAATTTATATCAATTTAATATTTTATGGGTATCCAAAAGGGCCCCTCACCTCAATTATAAAATGGATCCTCATCTTTCACTTCCTCATGCAACATTGATACTTATAGATGGACCAAAACCTTATAATTTATCTTCCCATTATCCTTATACACTTTCTATATATTCTTTTATTCCCAAAATACCAACCCTAGATCCATTAATAAGAGAACTAATAGAAGTACATTAAAGAAGGGGAAATAGTTTTTACCAAATCAATTAAGTTCATTTCTAATTCTTATCTATCTTCATATCTATTTTACATTATAATGTTGTAAATCTAGTATCAAATATATATTGATATGTTATAATTATTTTGGAAAGACCATTTTCCACCTTCTATCCATCCTATGAAAAATGGAATCACCACGTGTGCATATGTACGACCTATCATCTCCATGCATGGTGTAATCTGTTTTTCATCACTACCTTATATGGATGGGTATTATGGTAGATATAATGGACATAAATAACAACTATGGTAAGATATTGATTCTCTATTACTAATATAACATCTAAATCATTACCCTTAGACCATTAATCGAATCATACGATTGCTCATGTGTACGTACGACCTACAGTCTCTATGACGCGATGTGATTCATATTCATTGTTACATAATAAATTATTATTATAAAAATTTATATAATTATTAACTATAATATCTATCAACTTTAAATAATTATGGAGATTTAGGATCTATATCTTAATCAAAATAACTAATGCATCCATAATAAAACATTCAATGGAAGACAAAGCAGCTAACTCATAAACAATGGTAACAATGAAATATTATTAAAAACATATATAAGAAGATCATATATGATATCATAAATTTTTTACATTATTCTATTATATATTTAAAAAATTATTTCATCAATTATATACGAGGTTAAAGCACATTAAAATCAAGTAAACTACAAGGTAAGGGTTTATTTCACAATCTAATTATTTTGGGGGGGTTTTATATGTAAATTTCTACAATGTAATATTTATCATCCCTATCCTTGTTTCTTATATAATTTTTACAAAATATTTTTAATATTATAATATGAAATTTTAATGTCGTTTTTACCCATGTTTTACATTGTATAAAATGGTTAGAAATGAATCTTTTTACCATTTTCCAAATGAGATACTTTGTGACTTTTTCGATTGAAGGAATGTTTTTTTAATTTATTTGGCTTGGGGATCTTTTTAGACCATCACAATGACTTTAAATTTTGATGCTTCAATTAAATATTTTCAAGTTAATTTTCCAATAAAAAATTTGTTATATAATTGACTGACTTTTTAAATAAATGATTTCATTTTTAAAAGGGTATTTATATAAAACATTTTGAATTATTTTATTTGAGTATGATCATCTATGTCAATATCATATATTGAATATTATGATTAATTATGGATTATCTCTTATAATATCATTAATCATATTTATTAGAATATTTTTTGATCAATTTTACTGTGGGTGAATTATTTTGATTCCATTCACGGTTTATGAATGATGTACTCTCATTTCAGATGATAGTTTTTCAATAATAATGATTATATTGTTTATGTTTCACCTTTTTTATATGAAGAATGTATTGTACATAGTATGAGGGGGTGGGAAACTCTATAGCCCCTATATTCATCAATATTTCTAATGAGACATAATCAATTGGTGAAAAACCCATCGTATTTGTTTTGAAACCGTTTTAAATTGTCACAAGGATAGATCTTGACCCAATGAAAACTAATTTCTACCCATAAACATAATATTTCTTAAGGATAGATTGTGAAAATAACTATATTAAGGAGAGATATTGATAGTGAAAACATCCACTATTATGCATTCCATTATTATTATTATTATTATTTCATGTGATTATTTTAGTAGTTAGAATATCCATGGTTATGTTTTATATCTCATGTGATTATATAAAAGAAATATGTAATAGTAATTTACATTTCCACATTATTTATTCCATATTTTTTAATATCTTCTATTATACTCTTACCCTTACTAATATTCTGGTCTCACCCATTTCATATTTTTTATTTTACCAAGATGAAAAGATGTGTATTATGACTGATATAAAGGGTTAAGATAGGAACATAATGGAGTTATAAAAGGATTATATATGTCATATTTTTTGTTATGAATTGTAATGTATGGTTAATGTATGTGATAAATTTTATAGGAAAACCAAAATGATCAGTCCTTTGGTATTCGAAACATGTTTCCAGTTCAATATATTAATGTAAGTCACCGGATTCAGACTACTTGGGTCATGTTAATTAAAGTATATTTCATTTCACTCCATTATAATGGAATTTTCATACCTTACCCTTTTATTAGTTGTATGTTATTATTTTATAGTATGTAGATTGTTAAATTAAAAAGGTATATTCTATCATATTATAGGTAAAATGTGACATTTTTAGCGGTCTATTGACAAATTTTTATCCAAAAAGACATAAAATATAGACTGGTAAACATAGTGATTTGTTACCCATGCCAACAAATATTTACAGTATTACTTTATTAATAGAGATAGATATGATTTTTCTTTATAATTTCTAAAACCCACCTAATAACTTAACATAACATGCCTATATATAACTTGAATCAATTCTTGACAGGGATCAAGGTTTCACTTGAAAAAACATGTCAATACTTTTTCTTTAGATGTGATTTTGATTTCTAATGGTATGTGTGTTTTTTCACTTATAAATATGTGATTTTACTACACAATTTTTCTAAAAGTAGTTTGTTTTTTTAATTTTATTAAAAAATACCTAAATTAGGATCATAGTGGGTGAAAAATTGTTTTTCGAGTTAATTTTAAAAAAATAGAAATAGAGAATTTTTCCAAACAAGAAGCAAAATACAATGTTACAGGAATAAGTAAAAAGTGTCCTTACATTATATTTGGCTTCTCCGGATCCTTCATGGAATGAATATATATCTATTTTTGTTTTTTTATTGTAATTTAGCTATTATCATTTCATGTTTTCTAATACTAAAATGGCTTATGAGCTATTCATTTGCGTTAATGGGGAATATATTTTTATAAAATATCCTCTCTATCATCCCATTCATTAGGGAAATTATGGTATTTGTTGTTCATTAAATTTTCATTTTTTCTTCTTATAATGTGATATACTATATGTATTTATTAAAATTTCACTATGTTTATATACTTGAAATTGAAAATAATCTTTTTTTCCTAGAGGACATCTTGACAACTGAGTTCTTTGGCATTTTAGGTTCTTAATATAAGTATTTTTCATGATCGTTTCACCAAAAAATGAATTTTAATTTGTTATATTAATTTTTATTTTGAGACTCATGTATTGATACTTTTGGAGTATTGATTTTCAATAATAAAATTAATTGAAAACGGATTAATTAAATATTAATGGACTTATACCTTAATAATTTTTTTTTCTTAACTAGAAAGAAGAAATAAGGTAGCATGAAAAATAAATAAACACAATATTATATAGTAAGTATTAGATTTTAGAATTAAATATTTAATATCATTTTATAACTAAATTGTGAATTTATATTAGTTATAGTTTTTTTGTAGGCCCTTGATGAGTAGGAAGCTGGAAACATTGGGAAAATTATCATTTATATGAGGCATTGAGAGATGAGAATCATGGAAGAGTACATTATCGACCATGAAAGAGTAGTGTACCAACTACATATTGAACCACAATGGATTCTAGTTCTATTTGCATCGAGCTTCAAATAGATCATGCACATGAAGAAAATGATATGGATGTAGTAGAAGAGGCCACAAAATGGTCTTAAAAGAGAGCTAATGAAATCAAAAGGCAAATGATGAAATTATTAAATTTATATCAATCTTATGTCCATAACATACACCAGAAACCTCCATGGACTATAATACACATATTTCCATGATGTGTATGTTATATATTGTACTGGGTGATGGTCCTAGTAGTTTTTGTGATGATGAAATTATTGTTGATGGTTATTGCAATGGCGATGGGTATGGTAATGACGATGGTGGGGATAATGGTGGGGATAATGTTGAGGATGGTGGTGAGGATGACGATGAGAATAATGAAGATTATTCTCATGATATAGAGGGTGACCATATGGAGATTGAAAATTTACATTTTTACAAATATTTATGACATTTGATGTTCGATGAATAGTATTTAATTGATATATGTTATGTTTTGAATGTGTGTAAACACTGGTTGGATGAATTAATTAGTTTCTTTTAATAACACGGTTTATATATTTGATAGTGATGTTTCTAGGAACTATTTCATTATTTATATAGTCAGTTTTCCTTGGTGGGGGTTCTTCATTATATTTATTGATTTCTACTGGTTGTATGTGAATGGTTGGGGTGGTGTTTCATACATAGGAATAATAGGTCTACACCAATGGTTTCAAAACTGTTGGTATAGAACTATACGAATGATTTCATGAAACAATTGGTACATCTTACAAGAAAGGAATATAATTACAATGGTTTTTAAGCAATTGGTATATGGCTTTAGAAAATATTTTTCAAACCATTGGAATATTGTTGTACCAACAATTTTATCAAATCCATTGGAAACATGAAATTCTAGAAGAATTATAATAACATATTGCAATAAACCATTGGTAAATGCTTATATCTAGGAAACACTATGAAATTATTTGGATAACCATTGGTATATGCTATACCAATAGTTATCCAACCAATACTAGTGGTTTATGACATTTGGTATAACCATATTTTCAATCAATTTTAGGTGTTTGCTATAAAATAATACATTAATTTTTCGAAGTATTTCCTTACACACCACCCAGACTATATATGAATACCGACATTGTAAACCTTCGTAACCTAGAAATTAAAATCAAAGGTATAAATAATAATAACCACTTTATAAAAAATATTTATACTATATATTATCAATGTAAATTTATTTACTAATTCATTATAAATAATTAAACAATTTTTAGTACACATTTTATCCTTAAAAAATAAATTTTCTTAAAAATGGGGGTCGTTCCACCTTTTTAATGTGAAATTTATAATTGTTTTATACCATAAATAATTTTTTATTAAATTAATATTATTTTTAAATCAGTTTTCAATTTTATATTATGGTGAATTTTTAGTATTTTTCTAACAAGACTTACATTAATGTGAATAGTAAAAATATCGATTTTTGTAAAAAAATTCTTTTATTTTATGTTAAATGCCACATTATTTTTTGAATAGAACCATAAATTAACCAACTTATAATTTAATTATAAATAATCTAATTATTTACAAATTAATTTCTATTATAATTTATTTTGGTATAAGTGAATTTTTAGGCGTAAAAACACATTTTCTTACAACAAATATTTTTATGCATGTAATATATTTTTTCCTAATAAATTAATTTAATATTTATTTATATATATTATTTAATGATATTTATATATTATATATTTAATATAATATCTTAGGCTTATTTTTATGGTTTTTACAAGGAATGAAATTGTAGTAAATTATGTTTTATGCAGAAAAACTTTTCTATTGAAGATGGTTTTTCGTTGTGTTTTGAGCACGTAGTTAAAATTAAATTTAAACCCTTATAGAAATTTATTCCATTAAAATGAACTCTATATTTCAAATAATCATTATTGATATAATTTAATAGGTTGAAATTTATTTATATCATAGTGAATATTACAAATATAAAATTTAGTTACCATGAGAATGGTTAAAATAGGTTTACCCTGAGAGGGGGGTTAAACCATATGATAAAGGTAGGATTGAAATCCAAAACAATAAAATTATTAATTTTAAAAGATATTTTATCCTTATATTGGGCTTCCTTTTAATACTTATCCATTGGGAGCCACTTTCAATTGAAACTGACCTTAAATCATTGAAATATTTTATGAAATTCCATGTGAGTCTATCCCCTTGTTTATAAAAGGGTATTATTATCCTCCATTATTCACACTATTTTAACCTAATATATTAGAAAAAAAATTCTGAAAAACTTTCAAATTATCCTTCACTTCATCTCATATCTTTTGTTCTTCTCCTATGATCGATCCGTTACGGCTAAAGGAGTAAGCCAAAAGAAGGTGTCTCAATGAAGAGGTGTAGATCCTACCCAAGACATTCTTATACCGTACATAAACTTGTTATATCCATAGAAATTATTAATATAATATCATATTTATAGTTATATGTTTCTATTATTATTTCACAACCATTTAGCACCTCTTATAAATCTAATGAAAGATTAATGTATTTATTGTGCGTGCATATGGACTACCTTCTCTATGTTATGATATAACTCATTTAACACTACCATAATTCATGGTTAGTTATTATGAAAAATTAAAATTTTATTTATTTTATTTATTTTATAATAATTATTCTGGTAAGATGAATTAATATTTTCAATTATTTTCTTCCATTCAGAAAATAATGGATACATCACTCGTGCATACTTCCGGACTACCGTCTTCACGTAGTGATGTAGTTTACTTTTCAACATAAATTTATATGAATTTTAATATATATATATATATATATTTAATGTATATGATATTTATATTATTATTAAAATTATATATATAATTTTTTTTATCAAATTGAAAGGATCCCAACTACTGGACCAAAACATACATGTAGAATGAAGTAGTTAACACCCAAAATGATGGTGATAATGAATTATTATTATTGAATATGTGATAAAATGTTATAAGTAAACATTGTATTATATTATAGTTATAATTATTGCTAATTTATATTATTATAATATATTTAAATTTTTTATACGAGAGGTTATAGTGCTTATAATGCATAAAAAATTTGATGTATGAGTTTTATGTTACAATATCATTTATACAGGGATTGATTCTTATTAAATGTTTCAATGATGAAATTATATGATCCATATATACAATATATTAGGAATTTTTGTATTATATGGTTTTTCTATATTTCATGGTTTCCTTTTAATTTACCCTCTTTTAGTACTGAACAGACTGAATGAATTGTTTTAAAGAAAACCGACCTTGTTTTGACCTTTAATTGGTAATATTTGCATCCATGTCTATATTATTATTCAAAATATTTTCAAGAATGTTTTTACCATTCTACAGAGATTATTGAAAATAATATTTATTATATTATATTTTAATTACAATTTATAAAAATAAACATTGTTATTGTTTTTCAAACGTGGTATTTTTTACTATTTATCTAAAAAGTGAATGAAATTTTGTTTTAATAAACACTGAATAAAACAATTTCTCTACAAACATAAATAATATTTTATTTAAAAAATAATTTATAAGGATATTTATTCTAAAATATCAATTAAATTTTTTTCCTTAATAATTTAAAAATTTATTTCTTTTAAATAAGTGAATGAAAGTAATGATGGTATTTTCCTCAATAAATATTGTCTATATATTTTAAATGTGGTTTTATCTATAACAAAATCCATTTAGGATTTTAATGATTTACTATGAGTGTGATGAAACGGTAATATATTTATTATTTCTCTGGAAGGAATAATATTATAATGAATAATTGTTTGTAAAACACATATCTTTTCCACATGTTATGATTTTATTGTATAATGAATGTTTTATGATCTTATAGAATACATATTTATTGATTTTTATGTGATAGGTGGTCTTGATATTGTATATATCCCCAATTAATTAAAAAGAGGGTTATCTTCTGATATAATAATGAATAGAATGAGGAAGAATCTAATTTTATCAAGGGATTTTATATAATAAAAAAGTACTCAGAGTAAACCGTAAACAATGAAATTATTGAGGAAGGAGTGAGCCCAATCCACTATGATACTCTCGACAGTGAACCTTGACTAAGGAAAAGATTTTCTATTCTTATTTTCATGAGATAAACTAATTTTTGATACTTATTATATGTTTTCAGGGATTATGATTGATTATTTGTGAGTTCATACACAAATATATTATATATTATGATTGATAAACAGTATACCATGTTTCATGATTATAATTTATGAATAGATTCATTTGATTTTATATTGTTTAGCTCATGTTGTCAATCCCTTATTCTTGTATTATCCTAACTAATGATAAAATATTTACATATCCTTTTTTACCCTTACTGAGCATCTATACTGACCCTTTCTTATGATTCCCTTCCCAATGTTATGGAGAATGTTTTAGGAGTGTTATATATAATACAGGTGCTAGTTGAGAAGAATTATATGGGAAATGATATATATAATTTATATTTTACTGGATTAAAAATCAATTTTTCCAAAAAAAGTAAACATATATGGTTCACATGCATTTATTATTATAATATGTATTAAATATTCCTATAAAATAATGTTATATTTATATATGAAAATTATGATTCACTATAGTTTTTATCAAATGAATGGTTTGGGAAATTTGGAAAACTAGGATGGGGAAACTTTTTTGAGAACCCTTAGCATCATCCTTGTTATAAGAGAATATCATATTTTATTTTAAATAAAATAGTGTGTTTTTATTACGAAAATGCATACTTGTATGTATACTACATGTTGATGTGGTATTGAAACAAATATAAATAGGGGTAATAACCAAAAAAAGTGTTGGTCACGTTTATCTCAACTATTATTCCAGTTCACAGTGAATTTTCACTTACTATAAACCGAGTTTTACACTCCTAGGTTATATTCTTAGGTTAATTCATATTTTATTTAAAAACCATTATAAAGGATTTGAATATATAATGACCATGGATGGTCTTGGATAAACCTAAATAGTCCTAGATTGAAAAAAATCATTATTTGTAAATAATATAAATGATTTTATTGATTATACGAATTCACAATATGATTATTGTTTCACATACAATACTTTTTCATTTTAGTCAACATATGGAACTAAAAGAAAACATATTAATCCTCTATGTGATCAATAATGTGATTATTTTCACCTCTAAGAAATAGAATTTAATTGGAACTAGAATGAAAAATATTATAGCTATGCATAAAAAAATTTATTAACCCATAATTCATATTGATATTTCAAATAAGAAAAGGAAGGAGAAATATTCTAATGGGTCCTTCATGTGGACATTCCCACTGTAAATTTGTGGGTTCACCATGTTGATCATATATTGATTCAACAATTTAGTTAATTTTTTAGTTTTGATATTAAAAAAGCACCACATTTGTGTTACTAATGAAATTAATTTATGTGAATTTTATGAAATTTATATTAATTGAAATATTTATTTTGGAATTATATTCAAGACATTGATCCGTAAGGAATATTCTTCGAATTAATTGTAAAACATTTTAGAATATTTTAAAAACACTATTTTCAACCCTATATTACTATGAATTGAATAATGAATAAACCCTATATTTGGAGTACTTCATAGGGATCTTCATCCCTATGCTTTTAGGAATGTATGGTTTATCAACCATGCATTAGTTTGAAACCCGACATTTGAGAAAGCTGAATGTATAGTTCATCAACCCAACATTCGGAAGAAACCCTACATTTGAGGAAAAATCATATGGTACCTCATCTTAAATTTATTAGTCAACCCTAAATTATTTGTTTTTTCATCACATTAAGGAAACATGTGTTTGACTATTCAACGATGGAGTTTTACATCCATGATATTATCTAAGGTTTATGAAATGGTTTCGATTGAAATAATGATCTATTATACGATGTTCTATAACAAATTTAAATGATGATAATGGTTATTTTATGTGGTTATATTCAATGAAGTAAAACATTGTTATTCTGATAGGGTGTTCAGAATCTCTTGAAATTTTTTTAATATAAATATTCAGGATTTAATGTTGAATATTTTTTGAGATGGTTTTCTCTGTAGTTGTTTAGCCTTCTATATAAATATGGCAATGATCTTCAAAAAAATACATATATTGTTATACAAATATTCATATAAATAATAAAAAATGTGATGTTTCCTATAGAGCTACACATTGGAGACATACATGTTTAGATCTATCTAATTTACTCACTGATGTTGTTTTCACTACTACTAAATTTATTAGTTAAATATTTTCATGAAATAATGATTAACTTTTTAGTAAAGATACAAGTTGGTGAAATTATTATTTAATCATATGTCTTGTGTTTTATATTTTTCTTTTTTAATTAAACTTATGAATGTATTGAAGATCTTTTTTCTACCCTGATACGTTGAAGATCTTTTTTCGTCTATCAATTTCTGCTATAAAATTTGATGTTTAACCCATACCATCAATCAATTAATACTATTTGATTTAATTTAATTTTAGATGCTCATACTCAGTCATGGTTACATTTTAGATTATTTTACTAAGATATGGATATTGAGTTTCTTGTAAAAGAACCATAAATATATAATTAGGATTATTTTAATGTGACAACTACCTAGACACATTTCTGTGGATTTTGAAGGTCTTATGAAAATAGGACCTAGTGAAAATCACCATGCTCATGGATTTTAGCAGTGATGGATTAGATTAAGGATTTTTTCTGGAACTAGTAAACATCACTATGTTCATTTCCTTTATTTATTTTCAATGCTCGCTCATCTCTTATAGAAATGGAATGGAACACTACTATTCAAGAGTGGTGTTCTTAATAAATCAATGTTTTGGATACCGTAATTCACCACCCCTATTATGTTTTTGTGTTCATTATATATATCCTAACCAAAAATTTGGTATCATAGGAAGGTATCTAAACATGAATTATACATTTACCTATTTGATATCAATATTTTGTATCTAAAGGTTTTGAGGATTTTCAAATGTCTCTAACATGCCAGAGTTCAATATTCAAACAAAGATGTGAAATGGATGAATCTACAGAAGGTATGTGGATGATTAATTTTCCCTATTTTAATAGTTATTATTATGGATTCTAGAAATCCTGTAATGTTATTTATTTGAATAATATTGTAATATGTTTTTATTTTAATATTGTTAAGACTTCTTATATTTCAAAAGAATATTTTTAAGAATGGAGTATTGATAATGAAAATGAATATGATCTCAATTTAAACTATATCAATGCTATTGTGTGTGGTCAACGAAATGAAGAATTCCATCATGTTTCTCAATTTACTACTTCATATATTATTTGAAAAACTATTATTTTTCCTTTTGAGGAAATAGTTAATATCATAATATTTAGATACCCTACTGAAAAGGTAATGTTCGTCACTTTTTGAATAAATGAGAATTAAATTATCAATAAAATGGATGGAAGGTATAAAAAGACATCCAAATATTGATATATATTTATGAGAATTAATTTCTAAATCAGATACGACATTAAATGTACTCAAAGTACTACCTCCTAAGTATAATAAAATATCTGAAGAAATATTAAAGTCAACATCATTAAATAGTTTAACAATGAAGGAATAGGTTTAGACTTTGATGATGTATAATGTCAAGATGTAGGTTAATGTTGATATTAATATAAAAAATTAATAATACACTATCATGACCTAAAATGATGAATTATTTAATTCAAATTGTACAGATCGAGATAATGATCTTTTAGATCATGTGGAAAAATTTGAAAAACTATACAGAAATAAAAATAAAGGAACTGGATATGATAGATGATATGAATGTAAGGACATCAGTTATACAAAGGATAAATTTCAATTAATAAAATATCAAATGAAATACAATTATGAAAATATGTTCATATAATATACTAAAAGCCACCTAGAGTAATAATTCATATTCATATGGTGAATCTTCTAAAAATTCATAAGAGGATCATAAAGTTATATTTCTAATGGCTAATACCGATGTGGTAAAATCCCATTTCTCTCAAAACTATATTTGGGAAAAAATTATTATGTTGATTTAAATAAATCTAGTTTTTTGTTACAACCCAAATATGAATCCTTAATGAGAGAAAATATAAAAATTAAGAAATCTTATGACTCTATTATAGTAGATGAATAAAATTTATCAAAATAGTTTATCGATTTAAATTATAATACTTCTAAAATTTATAGTGATTTACATAACATTGGGATTAAGAAATTTAATGGTTGAAAATGATGATTTTAAAAAATAATCTAGTATGCTAATTAAAGGTGAAAAATATTAAAATCAAATTCATGGATAAAATAGAACACAAAAAGGAATATTTGTAATATGAAGTAATGTGAAAGAATGAAAAAGTATAAAAAATATTTTATGCCTATTATATATATTAAATTCATGTATACTATTAAATTAATCTATTGTGCTACAAATGTTCATTATTCCAAGTAATTCTATTTTATAAAAAAATGATTTTCAATAGTTCTTATTTCTCAAAATATTTGATAACTTGTATAGTTCCTACTAAAAAACAAGTTTGGTTACCTAAAAATTTAATTTCTATCCCTAATATACCCCCAATCATATGGGTACCAAAAAAATGATTTTGATATTTTTTAGATTATACAACTAAGTTATATCATTAAATCATTATGTGTTCAACCGATGGATATTTATTAAAGTATGCACTGAAAGTGTGAACAAATCTAATTAAACTAATTATAAAAAAAATCCTCAGTCCAATATCACTAACCTAGGATTTACTTTATTTCAATATTTCTATACATTTGATACATTAATTATGTTATTTAGGAAAATAAAATTATTTGTCATATTTTACTAATGGATAATTATTTATGTAAATATTGATTTTATGTATATTAATTATAGAACAATTTTTTCTATTCTGATAATATAGTGTTTGTTATGAATGTTTTAAAATTTTGTTACAAAAACCATTTAAATTTTAATTTTAGAATATTATTTAGTTACAAAATCGAACAAAATTATCTTACACGACATTTATTTTTTAAATGAATTTTCATAATTTTTTTGGCTCGAGAAAATGAAACATCGTTTGTATTTTCTTCAAAACCAAACATTTCATCTTCTTCTTAAAATATTTTCTTTTTATTTTTCTTCTTATTTGTAAAATCTATTTCATAACACTATAAGAAAATATTTACAATAATATGAAGAGGTCAAGTAAGTCTAGTTTAGAAGAAAATAATTCTCACAAAATGTGGAAAATGAAATCCTTCTGACCCATAGAAATAATAAAAAGTCTCGTTTATTGATGATTTATGTGAATATTTATGTAAATAAAATTGAGATGTTCATAGTTCTCAATAATTTTATGTTTCTTCATTTCAAATATCCTATAAAATTATTATATATAAATTTATATTTTTGAGTAAATGAAAATAGAATCTAAAGGCTATGTTAGATACCTCTTGAAAGTCGTATGATGATTTACAAAATATTTATTATCAAAATACTATTTGATACATTTCAAAAGGATGATTAAAATAATATTAATAGTTGTATTTCAAAATTACTATTTGAATATTTTAACGTCGAAATACTATGTCAAAGATCATCTTATAAGAGAAACTATTACAAAGCACAATCATGATAAACTGAAGTTGTTTCTAGTTGAACAATGTTCGTATTCTTCTTATCAAAGAACAATAGATTTCGAAAACAGATTAGAAGAACTATCAATAATTTTATCTGATTTGAGGGAAAACATTTATAGTATATAAGTTTCATATGAATAGTCCAATCATTCTTGTACTCTTCATTTTTAATTTTTTCATATAAAACCAATGTTATATACTATTCCATAAAATTTCTTTAGTTGAAAATCGTACAATTATTAGTTTCATAATTTATTTTTTTCTTTTTATAATTACTATGAAAGAATTTACCTAATCATTTTCTTTACTTATAAAAAATGTTCATCAAAAAAATTTAATATTCTATGATTTAGTGGGAGTTTTAGAAAACCAATTCTCTTTATTTTTTAAAGATCATTGTTTAAATTTATTTTTTATCTTCGTTTATGAAATCCTAAATTTAAGAGGAGTTTCTTACATATCTTATCCTTTTTATGTCACAAAAATAGAGAAATGTTTTGTGATTTAATATTATATGTTTTACCGTGTTCATACTGGTACAGAAATTTAATTTTTATAATATATTTTTGGACAATAAATAGGAAACGATTATATTACTATAAATGTTATCATTCTCTAAAGAGTTAATCTATAAAGGGGTATAAGTTTATAGATAAGAAATACATTTTATTTATCACAATTTATAAAAAAAAATATTTTTATTTCGTTTAATATATGTGAAGTATTAATACTTTTATTTGGGGGGTTATATTGTGGAATAAATAATATATCAAAGAGAAAGGTGGAAATTTTAATTTTCCTTTTTCCATGACTTGTTGTTAAAAATTTATTTAATTTTTTTATTGATATACGGGGTTTTGTGATCATCAAAAATGGAGATATTTTTTGTAATATTTTGATTCAATATTTTTTTAATAGATTTTTTGTTTTTATTCTCACAAACACTAATATTTTGGTAACTAATGAAATTACTTCAAGTGAAATTCAAAAAATTAACATTCATTTAAATTTTTATTTCAGAATAATATTCATGACTATGATCTACAAGGAATATTCATTGAAGTATTTGGAATGTGATTTATCATATTCTGGAATAACTATTATCAACCATATATTGGAAATCATAGATTAATAAATAAAACATAAGTTTAGTGAAATTCATATGGATCATCAACCCTAGCTATCAGGAATGTATGGTTTTTCAACCCTTTGTTAGTATCAAAACCGATGTTTGAGAAAGTAAAATGTATAGTTCAACAACCCTACATTCGAAAGAATCCCTACATTTGAGGAATCAAATGTATGGTACATAAACCACACTTTGGTAATCAACCATAAGTTTTTTTTTCATCATATGATGGAACATAATGTTTGACTATTCAATAATGAAGTCTTAATTCCATGATATTTTCTATGATTTTTTTCTGTTTCGATTGAAAAAAATCTATTAGAAAATGTTTTATGACCATTTAAATAGAACATTATGGTTGTTTTAAATGATTTTATTAAATTTAGTATACCATTACTATTATTACGATAACATAAAAGTCTCTTTAATTATTTTGAATTAAAATATTCGCAATATATTGTGAAATATTTCTAGAGTGCATTTCACCAGGATTTGTTTGACCTAATATATAAATAAGGATACAATCTTTATCGGATATACACATGTAGTTTTACACATTTTACTATAAAGAAGAATTTAAGTGTTTTTTAATCTAGAGTTACAATTTAGATACATACTTATTACGATCTATCTAATTTAATCATTATTGTTGTAGTCACTAGTACTGAATTTATTTATTATATTTTTAGGGAAAAATGGTGCATAATTTGTTAAATACACTCTTTGGAAATATTCATGTTTAATCATATTTCTAGTTTTATTTATGTTTCTACTTGATGAAAGCCTGTGAAAACATTGAATAACTATATTTTATGAAGCTACGTTGCAGATCTGTTTTCATATTTTAGCTACTACTGAAAACTAAGATGTTTAACCTTTACCATCAATAAAAATCAAACTGTTTTGATTTATTTGAATTTTTGATTCCTATACCGAGACATGGTTATCTGCCTGCTTCATATAATAAGATTTGGAAATTAGGTTACATGTAAAATAACCAGAAGTATTTAATTAGTATTATTGTAAGGTATCAAATACATACACTCTGTTGTGGATTTTAAAGGTGTTAGTATAAGAGGACATATTAAAAATCACCATGATAATGCATTTGACCATTAATATAGTGGACTAAGGGATCATTGTTCCCTTAACAATAAAAAACATTATGTTCATTTCCTTTATTTATTTTCATTTCTTTATTATCTTTTAGAGAAATGAAAATAAAAGCTTCACTACAAGAGAGGTATTTGGAAGCCTTAAATGTTTTGAAAAACAAAATTCACCCCCTCTTGTGTCTTTTTGTTTTTTATATCTATCAGGTCCTAACAAACTTATCCATGATATTATGAGCAATGGATCAGTACCACCGAAACAATATTTTCTAATCTGTAGTGCTAAATACATGAAAATTTTATTTTATCAATTTATCATTTGGAGGGTGAAACATATCAATGGTGTCTTCTTATTAATAATACAAGTAAATATGAATAAATTGAATCCATGGGATAAGATGAGTTTCAGAGCATATTTTACAATAATTAATTTTCATATATTATTTGAATGAAGATGGATAGAAAATTCCCTGCTCATAATTATATGTATGATAAATCCATTTGTAGTTATGAAGGAAATGTTTAAAGTCTTGTGATGTAAGTGTTGGAACCATTGGTATTAATAGCATGAATTGGAGTACGGTTTGTGTTTTTTTTCATTCCTAAGTGTAAGTTTAGAATGTGTGCTAGTAAAGTGATCATATAGTTCATGAAGACAACAATATCGAAGGTGGTTCCATTTTCCTGTGTTTTCCAAATATTCGGGCCTCAGAATCAGAAAATGAAGACATGGATTTCTTGTAAAAGGAGGTCCACGCAAAGAGGAAGTGGTGCACGAAAAAGGATGTATTTGTGTGTAATATTTGGGTTGGGTGCGAAAAATAGCATGGTATGCGAAATAGTGGATTGAGGTATTTTGCGCAAATATTGTTTCAGAATCATAACGTCGAAAAATGACAATGGCATGGGCTGTGCAAAAAATCTGGTGATGTGCGTGAAAATTGGTACCTGAGCGAAATATTATACGCCAAATGAGAGGTTTTTTTGTGCCACAGGGGGTTTTGTGTGTGGGGGTCTGAGACTCCTATAAATAAGTGGTGACCCCCCTCAATCCGTACATTTGAAGACTTAGAGAAGATCTGAGGTTTGATGCGCGTAAAATGTTCACGTAAAGTGAGTTTCATGAAAAACCCTGGAATTGCAAGAAAAATTAGAGTTTGTGCAAAAAACTCCGAACTTTTCACAAAAGTACAAGCTGCACGAAAAAGGTGTTGTACGTAAATGAGGATATTGCGCACAATATTTTCTGTGCAAAAATTATGTATTTTGAGAAAAAGTGAGATATATCGTGCAAAGGGTTGGTGTTTCATGAAATCTTCAGTATAACCTATTTGCATGTTTCTGATCATCCAGTTTAGTGGTTCAGTGTGTTCAGGTACATCATTAACGGTCTTCGAAGCAAGAAGAGACACTTTCTAAGAAGAGGAAAAGACTTCAATGAAAATCTATTGAAGAGACCCTCACGTCTATAAACTGACCGGGACATCACAAAAGGCAATGATCCAAGGGAACGAGACTGACCTGAGGGACGCAGTGGGCTATCCCTGAGCATTTGTAATGGTAGTGACCCTGGGGCAAAATGACTGTTCTCGAACCATTGTAATCCACAACTCGTGAAAAATAGTGGAATTAGGTACGACTGAAAACTTGTCAATGTATGCTCCTTGGATGTTGCCCTTAGTGGTGAACCAATTAAAATGTGACGTGTCATCTCTTTGAATGTGAATTTTTGATTTCTGATCATATCCATCATACTAGTTTGACTAGTTCCTACTAACGTGAGAACAAGATCCATAAAATTTAAAATAAAAGTTGACACCTTGATTCACCCCTCTCGGGGTCCTAAAAGTGGTATCAGAGCGAGGTTGCTGGTGTTAGATCTTTTTTTCATCATGAAGAATGTATTCAATGCTAAGGGAATGCCTCTCTTCGATGGAAGTAATTTTTAGATTCGGAAAAATAGAATGAAATCTCATTTAATATCCTTGGAATTGATGTCATCTTTCCTACTCTGCAAGTAATACATGTTACTAATCCAACAGGGCTTGCTATGACTGATACAGACATGAAAGTATTTGACGTATATGCTAAAGCTTAGAATTCTATCACTGTGGCTCTTTCAGATCATATCAATATAAAGGTGACGAGTTTCACCTCAACAATGTTTTTGTGGGATAAACCTAAAAAAATTTATGAAGGAGACTGCAAAGTGAAAGAGGGAAAACTACAAGTCTTACACAACAAGTTTGATGATATAAAGATGCATCCTAAGGAGAATGCATATTCATTATTCAATCGAATTACTAAAGTAGTAGGAGAAATTCAATGTCCTGTAGTGGAAATCAAAGATATTGATATTTTAAAAAAAATCTTGATAAGACTTCCTCCTATGTACAATGAAAAGGTTTCGGCCCTTGAAGAAAAATATCTTTCTAATCTATTTATGGATGTTCTGTTAGGTATTCTAGTGGAATATGAGATGAGAGTCAAACATGAAGATTCTATGACTCGTGTAAGCAAGGAAATGGAATTTAAAGACATGGATAGACTGAAAATTTCAGAAGATAGTAGTGGTTAATATGAAGAGGAATGATAAATTATATCTCTCATCGCCAAAAAGCTGAAGAAGGGAAAAGGTAAATTTAAAGGTAAGCTACCCCTATAATGATTCCATTGTGGAAGTGTTGGGTACATTGCCTCTCAATGCCAATGAATGTTTGATGATGATGAGAGAGAAGCAGAAGACATCGAGAAGCCTTCAAAAAGGTTTTTCAAAAAGGAAGAATTCTACTCTAGAATGAAAATATAGAAGAGTAGTTTTTTCTATGAATAAAAAGATGATGATGTGGAATTTTTTGATGTAGAAGAACTAGAATTTAAAAGAAGAAACCATTCTTCCATGATGGCTACCACTGAAAAGTCAGAACCCTCGATCAATAAAGGCAGAGATAATCAGATTACTCTTAATGGTGATCCATAGAATAAAATTAAAGATGCCTTTTCCAAGATTGAGAATATATTTGTGAGATGAAATAATTTGAAGGAAATGGTGGAAGTATCATCAATATATATTGATGATATTGAAGCAGAAATTGAATGACTAGAAGAACTAGTGAGAGTTAAATGTTCAATTCTTGAAAGCACAAATGACATTGTGGAACTAAAGCATAGAATTGAAGAACAAGAATAGGTCATAAATGACCTTTCATCCAGATAGGAAGAGATGTACATGATAGTTGAGGGACTTCACAAAGAAGTTTTTACTCTTATGAGTAAAACTGAATGTCAATCAACAACAATTGAGGGTAATAAGAAAATTTATTTAGGAAGATTCTCGGATGCAGAATTACTGGCAAGGGCCATGTGTGGTCTAGATGGAGTTGGAAAAAGCTTGATTGATCAAATACCTACTTTCATGGGAAAGAGTGGAATTGTATGTGAAGCTGATACATCAACTGCTATATGTGGAGAGAGCCAAAATAAAGACAAGATAAAAGTTGTACATGTTGAAACATTGCTTGATGTTCTAAAAATTAAACCCTAAATCCAAAGTAAAAGAAGAACTGAAAATTATCCTCAAACTTTTATAAATGACATGTAGCCCAAATATACTCCCAAGGATGAATTCATGAGGATAAATTCATGTGAGAAGACATTTCCTCTCATAAAGTGTCAGTTTTGTGGCTATCTAGGTCATACCATGTCATATTATGAAGAGGAAAGAATCTACTTGAATGGGGAAGATCTGGGACATCAACAAAGGATACTGAATTCATATCTTCCATCTTATAGAACAAATAGTTTTTATAGATATTGTTTTCATTATTCTGTCTTTGGCCATAAATCTATTTATTGCAGGCAGAGATTCAATAGGATAGATTCATACAACTCTAAGAGATAGGTCAATATCCACCTTCCTGATGGTGCTGATCTCACAGACATGTTTTCTCTACTAGAATAAGATTATGGGTACGAATAATCTGATTATGTAGAAGAAATAATTATATGGCCATCAATATCTTATACTCAATCCAATATCTCTTAGAAAGAAAAGAAGTAGAATGAGAAATCCAACCCTGCAGAGGTGGCCCTCAAAGCTACAAAAATCAATAGTACCTTGATATTGGATAGTGGTTGTTCATATCATATGACCGGTAAAGCTGTCATGTTAATAGATATCAAGAATAAGGTTGATGGTACAGTACGATTTGGTAATGATGGAGCTCTGAAAATCAAAGGCAGTGGAAGTACTGAGTTAGCTAATGGAGAGCTAAAGAAGGATGAAGTCCTTTATGTATATGTCCTATGTCATAATTTACTCAGTGTATGTCAACACTATGACTCGGGACTTATATTTAATTTTAATCAGAAAGGCTGCACTATCAAGGGTAAGACAATATATTCACTTATGAAGGATTCAGAACAGAAGGAAAATCTTATCAGGTTAATAGTAAAGAAAATGTTTGTTTCATGACTATTGATGAAGAAAACAATATTTGGCATCAGATACTGGGACACATCAATATACAAGACATGGAGAAAATATCAAAACATTAGATTTTCATGGATATTCCCAACCTTAAGTGTGAGCATGAAGAGTCTTGTGATGCTTGCATTCGTGGGAATCTGGTCTGTAGTTCATATCGGCCAAAGATGAAGAGGGAATCTCACCTTCTTGATCTAATTCATACAAATGTATACGGGCCAATAAATGTTGTTGGAAATCATGGAGAAAGGTAATTTGTCCTTTTCATATATGATTACAGTATAATGGCATGTGTAATGGTCATTCACATGAAACGACAAGTGCTTGAATGCATGAAAACATATAGGAAAATTGCTGAGAATGATACTAGACAAACAATCAATGTGTTGTGATCTGACAATAGGGGGGAATACACATCCATTGAATTTAAAAATTACCTAGGGAAGCATGTGATACAACATGGGGTAGATACTGTGAGAACTCCACAAAAAAATGGAGTTGTTGAACTTAGGAATTGATAGGTGAACAACATGGCACAAACTATGCTGATTGAGAGTCATATTCCAAGAAATTACTAGAAAGAGGCTATTCAACCTACTGTGTAAATTCAAAATCGAATAGGACTTTATATGGGTGACACGAAGACACCATATGAATTGGGGCATGCAAGGATTCCATCTTTTAAATACATTAATGTTTTTGGAAGTAAATGATTAATCAGGACCAAAGAAGGAAATCAAGGTAAGTATGGTGACAATGAAGATGAAGGAATTTTCCTTGGATACTCAATGAATAGAAATGCCTACAAGTGTTTCAACAAGAGATTAGGAAGGATCGTGGAAAGCAGTGATGTTATGATCATTGAAGAAAAAACCACAAATGCTTCACAGATTTCATATGCTGATGTGATAGAAATTGAGGATGAAAATTAACATGGAGTAAATATAAATACAGGAATAGAGGAAGGTGGAAAAAATACTCAGCAGTCACATCATGATGTTTAATTAGAAGAATAATAGCAAGAGAAAACCTTGGCAGGAGAGAATGCAACTTAACCTCACAGGAGAAATCGAAGAGCTGAGATTGATCCCTCTAATATAAATGGGGACATGTGTGAACCAACAAAAACATGGAGGATAAGGAATAACATTCAATCTGAATTTCTGTCAGTTGGGGAGCTATCCTTATTTGAAGAAGCTACAAAGGATGAATTATGGGTAAAAGACATGAATGAAGAGTTAGATAAGATTGACAAGAATCAGACATGGGATCTTGTCCAGAGACCTGAAGGTTACAATGTGATTTGTATAAAATGGATCATCAATAACAAGTTTGAAGAGCATGGATGTTTTATTAGAAATAAGGGACGACTGGTATATAAAGGATAATCCCATATTGAAGGTGATGATTTTGAAGAAACCTTTGATCCAGTGGCTAGATTGGATTCAGTCAGGATTTTCCTCGCTATGGAACTCCAAAGAGGATATAAATTATATCAAATGTATGTGAATACAACATTATTGAATTTTGTATGCGAAGAAAAAGTCTACAATGAACAACTAGTGAGATTTTTTCTTGGTATTAATGAAACAAAGGTCTATAAACTTACAAAAGATCTATTTGGTTTGAAGTAGGCACCACGACCATGGTATTCCTGGCTGGAATCTTATCTCAAGAAGCTGGAATTCAAATGAGGAGGAGTAGATCACAATCTATATGTAAATAATTCTCCATAAGATCAGTACATGGTTCTAGACTACATTGATGACATTATATTTGGTGGCAGGAGGCACAAATCAGTGGATGAATTTTCTAATCACATGAAATCAGAATTTTAAATGTCTTTGATTGGGGAGCTCACATATTTAATGGGGCTACATGTGATTCAATGGAAGGAATACATTTTCATATCTTAGGAAAATTACACAAGAGAGCTGCTGAAGAAGTTTAATATTAAAGACTCTGAACCAATATCAGCTCCGATTACAATTGGAACCAAATTTGGAAAGGATGAGGATGGGGCATCTGTAGACCCCACCATGTACAAAAGGATAATTGGGAGCCTACTTTACCTTACAGAGACATGGCTAGATATTTTCTAGCAGCCCGCTTTAAAAGTAATCCAAAGGAGGAACATATGACAGCAGTAAAAAGAATCATGATGTATATTCAAGGTACTCACAATTTTGTCTTATACTTTGCTGCAGGAAGGGAAAATGAATTATCAACATTTTCTGATGCTGACTGGGCTGGAAATGTAGTGGATAGAATGTCCACCAGTGGTAGAGAATTCTATATTAGGAATAAATGTGTTGGTTGGTTGAGCTAGAAACAAGAAAGTACTTCTCGTAGTACATCTTAAGCTGAGTATATCTCCACCATAAAGGCAAGAACTCAACTGATATGGATGAAACAACAACTAACAGATATTGGTGATGATTTGAAGAAACCAATTGTAATTTACTATGATAACAAGAGCGCAATTGTTCTTATGAAGATTCCTTTTTAGAATTCACTTACAAAACATATTAAAATCAAGTATCACTTTTTCAAAGAAAAATTTGAGCAAGGCGTGATTAGAATGGATCATGTCTAAACTGATGAGCAAGTGGTTGATATCCTTACCAAGACAATGTCAGCGACTATGTTTGAGATGCATCGGTTGAACCACGATGTTCATCCACCTCCCAGTTCATAAGGAGGTTATGCAATACCCCTCTCCCCAGTTATGTTAACTATTTTTAATCTGTTTATGGAAGTGATGCAGGTTTGTGGGGGAGATAATATCCAGGTGGAGTGTGGTTTGAGTTGAATAATGTACAATTACAACTCTTGGGGTTTATTTTCATTGGGGGAGAAAGGAAAAAATTTAGGCATGTAATGCTTTTGTGACACGGTAAGGGAATTCTTCTGTGACACTGTAAGAGAATATCTTGGGAATCATTGAGTATTCCAAAACACGGGAACCCAATTCAAGCTCCTCTCTTTTTTTCTACACTAAGCATTGCTCACATATACTTAGAGTGTTGGCTTAGTTGATTCTTTAATTATTTGTTTTCATGTGGTTGGTGATCAATTGAATTTATTTAGTGATTTACAACAAACCCAAAGGGGAGATCGTTGGAACCATGGCTATTCTATGAATGAATTAGAGTATGGTTTGTGTTTTTTCTAAATCCTTAGTAGAAGTTCAGAATGTGTGCCAGTAAAGTGATCATATAGTTCAAGAAGACAACAATATTGAAGGTGGTGCCATTTCCTAGTGTTTTCCAAATATTTGGGCCACAAAATCGGAAAATGAAGACATGGATTGATGATAAAAGGAGGCCCACGCAAAGATTAAGTGGTGCACGAAAAAGAGGGATGTGCACGTAATATTTGGGTTGGGTGCGAAAAACAGTGTGGTACGCGAAATAGTGGATCACGGATTTTCACCCAAATAGTTTTTCAGAATTAGAACGTCGAAAAATGGAAAAGGCATGGTCTGCACAAAAAATTTGGTGATGTGCGTGAAAAATGGTACCTCCACGAAAAATTATGCGCCAAATGATTGATTTTTTGCGCCACGAGGGGTTTTGAACGTGGGGGTCTGAGATGCCTATAAATAAAAGGTGACCCTCTTATTATGCATGCTTGATGACTTATAGAAGATCTGAGGTCTGATGCATGTAAAATGTTCGCATAAAGGGAGTTGTGCGAAAAACGCTGGCATTGCACGAAAAATTAGAGGTTGTGCGAAAAACTCCAAAATTTGCAAAAACATCCATCCTGTGCGAAAAAGGTGCTCTGTGTAATATAGGTTATTGTGCACAATATTTTCTGTGCGAAAATTATGTATTTCGTGCAAAAGTGAGATATTTCGTGCCAAGGGTTGGTGTTGCACGAAATCTTCAGTATAACTTGTTTGCGTGTTTATGATTATCCGGTTTAGTGGTTCATTGTGTTCAAGTGAATCATTACCGTTCTTCAATGAATGTCGAGTCTCGTGCTATGTAGAGGCAAAGACTTCAATGAATATCTATTGAAGAGACCCTCATGTCTATAAACTAATTGTGACATCACCAAAAGAAATGAGGCAGGGGGAGTCAACGGGAGTGACCTGAGGGATGCAATGGGCTATCCCTAAACATTTGTAAAGGTAGTGATCCTGGGACGTAATGACTGTTCCCGAACCATTGTAATCCAAAACTCGTGAAAAATAGTGGAATTAGGTATGGCCGAAAACATGTTGGTATATGCTCCTTGGACGTAGCCCTTAGTGGTGAACTATGTAAAATGTGTTGTGTCATCTCTTTGCATGAGAATGTTTGATTTTTAATCATATCCATCATACATGTTTGACTAGTTCCTACCAACATGGGAACAAGATCTGTCAAATTTAAAATAAAATATTACACACAGATTCACCCCTCCCCTCTCAGGGTGTCTCGGGGTCCAATAGTAAGATTATTGTATAATTATTTTACTAGAAACTAATATTGATTTATTATTGTTTTCTGAAAACCAATTCTTCAAGGTTAATTATCCATAAGAGACTTCTGTATTTATGAAGAAATATTTTCATATGATATCAAGTTGGTAAGGGAGTTTGTAGTCACCTATCAATATAATGGGTTCGATAAAAAAATAAATATGTAATTAAAAAGAAATTATAAAAAAACATTGGGGGAAGATAATGCATTTTCATTTATACCAAAAGTGTGGAATGAATCATAGACGAAAGGTTCATAAGGTGACTAGTAAATTTTATAATTATGTAACAGAAGGATATCATAAAATCAAATATTGATATAATGGGATGAAGTTTTCTAATGATGAAAATAGAGATAAATATCCAAAAAATGAACATCTCACACTATAATGCTTCTTTTGAACAGAACTCATACCTAGTGCAACACCAATTTCAATTATTCCATAGAGAATAGACAAAATTGAGTTATAGTAATGAAAGAAGAGACAGTAAGAGAATCTTGATGCAGGATTCATTTAGAAAAGTGCATCACTAAGGGGTGAACCTATACTTTTTCTTAAGAAGAAACATAGGTCAATGGAATTATGCATTGATTATTTGAAACATGACAAGATTATGATGAATAATTGGTATAATTAACCCCATATTGATTATTTTTTTGATCAATTATGGGGAGAGAAATTTTTTTACAAGTTTTATATTAGATATGTATATTATAAGTTGAGTGTAAAAATTAAATCCATACCCCATATAATATTAAATTTTAGATATGACTGCTATATATTTAAGTGATTTAATTTGGGATTACTAATACCCCCACAATCTTAATGTATTTAATGAATAGAGTCATAATATATTCCCTTGATCCGTTTTTGGTAGTTTAATGGTTAATATTACTATAAATTCTATGATTAAGTAAGATAATAAAGTTCAGTTAATAATTTTACTGAAGACCCAATGAAAGGAGTACTTGTTTTGAAATATTTAACATATGTAAATTTTGGCAAGAAAATGTTTAATTTTTTGGGTCAAATAATCTCAAGATAGGGTGTAATGTTTAATCCATAAAAAGTAGAAGTTATTGAAAAATGGTTCATAGAAAACAATGTGACTAAAATAGATAATTTTTTTGGATTTATTTTAAATTCTGGGATTTTTTAATTATTTTTCATGACTATCTAATCCTCCCACCTAATTAACTTATATGGGAGTCTAGTTTATATAAAATGTGATGAAAATTTCAAGATAAAAAATTAATGGTAGGTTAGTGAATCTTGGATAACACTACCCTATAATGTAGAAATGTTTTTGATTTACAATGATTTATTGAAAAATGGAATGGGGTGTGTTCCCTTATAGAGTAATAAAATGATAGATTATATGTTGCACCAACTAGATGTCCGTGATAAAAATTACATGACTCATGATTAGAAGTTACCCATAATAATGGTTTTATTAAATATTAGGAGAAATAATATTTACATATAAAGATGTAAAATATATACATATTACAAAATTTTAAAGTATACATTCACACAAAAAGAGTTGAATATTCACAAGAGAATATGGTTTGAGTTGATTGATTGTTATGACTGATCAATACACTACCACCATGTGATATATATTACGGTGGAAGATTCTTTTAGTTGAAAGGATCTTAATAGATTATCTATTAAATTATCATAAAAGATCAAATATCATTGGATTTGTAACAGATGCACCTTGATGCATTGATGGAAGTGGATAATTATTGACTTTCTCAAATGGGTGTTCAACCATCTATGCATGTGAAAATTAAAGAGGATAATAAATAATATTTATATATAAAATTGAAGGTGATAAATTTTCATGAGTTCAACATTGACTTTTATGGAAAGATAAGGTTCAATAAACCATTATGTGTCCCATTAATGTAACACCTAAAGAAGAAACTTTATGATGAATCTCATAGATATTCATTCGCTATTAATCTTAAAATTATTCATATATATATAAACATAAAAGTGTATTTATGGTGGGAAAACATGAAGAGGGATATTGTAGAGTATGTATCCTAGTTCTTGGTATATTATAATGTTAGGATAACGAGATAGATGTCAAATTTCATGTTAAAACCGTTACTAATAACAAAATGGAAATATGAAATTATCAACATAGATTTCATCTTTGGACTCCCAAAAACATATAATGGAAATAATTATCTTTGGGTTTTAGTTAATTGGTTTATGATGTTATCACACTTAATTTCTATTAGAGAATATTTATCCCTTTATAATGTTTATAGGATAAACATTAAAGAAGTGGTAAGGTCACATAGAGTACCAAATTTTATTTTTTTCTGATCGAGATATGAAATTTACCTTGATGTTCTATAGAATTTTTAAAAACGAATTAGATAATGTTTTTTTCATTACTACTTGTAATAAATATATTAATGTTTAGACCAAGAGGAACATTCAAACCCTATAGGATATTTTGAGATCTTGTTCTCATGATATCAAAGGCTCTTTGGATCAACAACTTCCTCTAATATATATTTCATATAATAATATCATTCACACTATCATTTATATAGGTTTTTAGGAATCCCTATATGGGATGAAGTGTAGAAATATGACATAATGGGACGAAGTTGGAAAAAAGAATGTATTAGGACATAAGTTAGTTTAGAAAATTACAGAGAAGGTTAGATCCATTCAACAATACATCAAGGAAACTCAGAGTCAATAGAAGTGTTATACTGGAAATATTTATTGAGATATAGAATTGAAAGTTATTGAGTAGGTTTTCTTATAAATTCCTACATGGAATAAGGTTATGAGACTTGAAAATAAGGAAAAAATGAGACACAATTATATTGGTCCCTTTTAGATACATGATTTTGTAGGGACTATGGATTATCTCTTGGAACTCAAACCAAACATATACTAGGTTCAATATGTGTTACCCATATCTCTCATGGGGGAGTACAAAAAAACTTCTTTCCAATCTACTATACATGGAGGATTTAGCTCTAGAGTATAACCTTTCCCATGAATACGAACCTATTGAAATTTTGTATTATATAGATAATGTTTTACAGAATAATAAAATTCACTTGGTAAAATTTCATTGGACAAATAAAAAATTTGAGGATGCTACATGAGAACCTGAGGATGTGATGAAATAGATATATCCTTTTTTTTATACCAAGCTGACATAATTTCAAGGTAAAAATTCATTCTAAGGAGGGTAGAATGTATGATCCCAAATTTTTTTATGTATTTCCATTAAAATAAAACATGACGTATTCGATAGCATGCCTTACACACATCCTTGAATCTATATGAAAAAAAATATATTAAACCATTATAATATATATTTTAAATTTGAAGGTATGAATAACAATTACCACTTTTAAAAAAAAGTAAAATGTTTTTATTAATTATAATGAATTGATTAATACATAATAAATAAGTACTTACTATTAAATTTAATCATTATATGATTTAAAAAAAATTTCTTCCTAAATTGGTTTTACAAAATTTTGTTTGAAAAACATTATAATTGATATATATTATTTAATAACCTTTTTTTCTATGAAATTAATTTAACATTTAATAGTAGACTTTCAATATAATGCTTCTGTGAATTTTATGATTTTTATAAAATGATTTATCTTTCTGTGAATAGAAAAAAAGACATTTTTGTTATAATTGTCATCCATTTTTAAGTAAATATCCCATTATGTTAAAAATTTTATATAAATTAACCAAATTATTCTATAATCATAATTAATCTAACTAATTAAAAATGAATAATCATTATACATGATTTTAGGGCATAAAAACGCACTTCTCCAAAAACATATTTTTATGGGACCAATTTGTTTGTATCATAATTAATTAATTTAATATGTTTTTATTATTTATTTTAATTAATTTATAATATTTTATTTTCAGTATAATATTTTAACAATTATTCGGTTGTTTTACAAGGAATATAGTGAATGTAAATTATGTTTTATGTTTTGAAATTCTTTTTTTAAAAAAAGGTATTCGTTGTGCTTTGTTCGATTAATTAAAATTAATTTATGAAACATATATAAATTAAATATGATAATGTAAATTAAATATTTTGAATCATTATAAATAATATAATTTAATTTTTTCAAATTAATATCATTTCATAGTGTATAGGAGAAACTATAAAAAAATTATCACTGTTAAGGTTAAAATGAGTTTATTAGGGATGTGGGTGATTAAACCATAAGATAATGATAATATTACCACCAAAACATGTAAAATTATTATTTATTGAAGTTATTTAAACCTTATAATATCCAAACATATAATACCTATCCATCTAGATCCACTTTACAATAAAAGTGAACTTAAATCATTGATATTGTTTAAGAAATTCCATCTGTGCCCCTCCCCTCAGTTATGAAGGGGAACACCTTATTCTACCTTATTAACAAGATTTTATACTTCTTGATGATAATATTCCGAGTCAAAAACCATCTTATTATAGTCTCAATCATCCCATATCTTATTCTATTTTCTTAATATAAATCCTGTAATGATTAAAGGGTAATCCAAATATTGTTTCTCAAAGAAGATGTATAGATCTTAACCAAGCTATTACAATTTTATTTCTTCTTATAACTCCCTTAAGATTATTTTATTGATAAAAAATGATTAATAAATTATATCAATCATACTTATATGTTATTATGATAATTAAACAACCATTTAGCAACTTTTCTTAATGCATTGGGAGATGAAAGTATCCCTCATGTGTACATGTGGACTACTACCACCACGTAGTGGTACGACTCATTTTACAACACCATGATTCATTTATGGTTATTATTATAAATTTAATTTATATTTTTTTATATTTATTTTAAAAAAATTATTATTTATAGATGAATTAATATTTACCTTTATTTCATTCCATCGATTGAAAAATGGAAACTCCACTCATGTTTACGTCCACACTTCCATCTCTAAGTAGTATTGTAATTCATTTTTCATGACAAATTAACTTAAATTGTTATAAATATGTATATAATAAATATATATTATAGTTAAATAATTATTTTAATTTTATATATGATGAATCCTTGATCATTGTTTGAGTACAATGACCGTCAAACCAAAACATACCTGAAAAATGAAGAAGCTAAAACCCGAAATGACGATGATAATGAATGATTGTTATTGAATGAGTGAGATGATGTCATAAGTAAAATATATAGGGTATTTATAGTATTATAATGGTTGTATTATATTCTTATTATAAATATAAATTTATTATATTGGAGTTCATACTTCTTATAAAGCAATATAAACTTGATGTTAGAGTTTTATCTTACAATCTCATTTTTATTGGTATTGTTTATGCGAAAATTTTCCCATGATGAAATTTTATGACCTATATGTCAAAAATATTATTAATTTTCTAATCATATAGTTATTTTTATAAATTTCATGATTTAATTTCATTTTCCTCTCTTTAAGTACACAATGTGATAAAATAATATTTTAATGGAAAACGATCTTTTATATCCCTTCGGTCAAGAATATTTTATTCAATGTTGACATGTTTCATTAAAATGATTTCAAGAATGTTTATATAATAATAAAAATATTATCTAAGTTCATATTTAATAAATTTTAATTTTATTTTAAATTTTTAAAAGGATCATAATCCTTATTTTACAATCTTGGATCTTTTGACTTTTCACCAATAATGAGAAAGGAATTTTTGTTTTAACGTACACAAAATATATGTCCTTCCACATCATTATGAATAATTTTTTTTTAAATTACACTACAATATTCATTAATTCATACAAATAAAATGATATCCTTAATATTTTTTAAATTTATATATTTTTTATAATGGATTTCATATAAAAAATTTATATTCCTCAATAAATTTTCTAGATATATTTTAATGGTAATTTTTCCTATAAAAAAAACTTTGATGCATATTATCATTTACTAAGGATATGATTTAATGTTACCATATTTATTATTTTTATATATATTTTACTATTATGATGAACAAACTAATATTACACCCATATCCTTTCTATGAATTATTACATGACGATATGTGGAATGTTTTATGATCTTGTGGGACAAATATGTATGGTTTTTGTTATGTAGAAAATGTGACTATATTTATAAAGTACTCCAATAAATTAGGTGAAGAAGGATATATTATGAAATTATAGGGACAGAATTGTGGATAAAACCCACTTTATGATGGGACACTGTATAATAAGATAGTTATGGGAGTGTACAATGACTAAGGAAATGATAGAATTGGGAGTGAACCCAATCCACTATGATAGTCTCAACAGTGATTTGTGAGATGGTAAATTATTTTATATTCTCATGTACATGAAAAAAAATTACAACTTATGATTATTATATATTTTCAGGGTTCATAATTGATTATTATGGATTTTTAACTCTTATTTCATACATATTTTGATAGATAAAAATTTAGGCCATATTTCATGATTATGACATTTGAATTGATGGGAGTGATTTTATAAATTTTTTCACATTTTTTCATACACTTATGATTATGTTACACTGAATTATGATAATTTATTGATATCTATTATGTATACTCTCACTGAACATTTGATTTCAAACATTCTTATCATTCCCTTCCCCGAGTTATAGCAAAATGTTTTATGTATTATATTTCTAATAAGGATGGTAGTTGTAAAGAACTAAATGGGAAATGATGTAGATGATTTATGTTCATGTTTGTAATGTATTCATATTTCCAAATAAACTAATTAAATATGGTATGTAGGTATGTATTATTGTTAAATGTGTTAAATATTTATAAAATATGATATAATATTCTTGTTTGAAATGTAAAGGTCACTATATGACGAACATGACTGGTTTTCACCATGTTCTACATACATCCCTATTATATTAAACAATTTTATTAATAAAAAATATATCATTATAATATAAAAAATTATTCATTTAAAAACCTATAATGTTATAGTTTGGGAATGAATAAAAGAGTGTTCTTAGAGTGGAAAACACACTATCAGTAAATTACATTAGGGTGTAGATCTCATGCTATCATTAGGTAGGGTTAGAAAATAACCTATTTGGTTGGGGAATGATATTGAATACTAATTAATCATATAAATTTATTATTCCCACAACACATACAATGTGTGAGATCCTTTATCAATGGAGCTGATAACCCTATATATGGGCTCTTTTGGGGAATGAGATTGTCAACTAGAGTCAATATTCCCCCCATCTATCTGGGGTGTGAGATCCAAAATTAAAATTATATACATATTATATTGGATTTATAGTTATGGATGATTTGATATGAATATTAATGGGGATTTATACCTATAAACATTGGTGAATGATGAGACCTCTTCCACCATATTGGATTCTCCATTGAGCATCTATATGATCGTTTTATCCTTTCCCCTGATTTTTGATTATGTCTAGATTGATATTTTTATGATACTTTAGAGTTTTTAGTGAATCCAAAAAGGTATGTATATAATCAACAATATATGGTAATATTACTCACATGTGTATGTATTATATTTATTACATGTCTTTTTATGTGGATCTTAGTGGACCAAGTGTCTGTTGAGATTATCTGTACTATGTTGTTTCCACATGTTAGTAGGGACTAGAGCAAGAGAGAATGTGTTTGGACCTTACCATTATTAGATTCTATGATTGTATTCCATTTATATTGGTCAAGTATTTTCCCATTTTTCATTTTATTTATGTTTTAATATTTAACTATTCATCTTATAAGTTGTTTCAGGCATTTACCGTATTAAAAAATTGAAATTATCTATATCTTGATTTATTATGGATGTATGGAGGTGTACATTGAGTAAATATAATTTAGGATAATGCCTCCAGTTTTATTGTTACTACCACTTGATTCCAAATCATCATCCATTGAACCATAAAAGGTGGGATTGGGGTGGCATAACCTGCTTACCGGTGGCCAAGGAGGGGTCCTAATGGGCTATATCATGTCTGACTAGATAACATATTTAGTATTAATTGATTGAAATGAAAGGAAAATATAACTTAAATCTTTATAAGGTGTCCAATTTACACTTTATGGTGAGTGGGGATAAGAATCAAACTTATAAGCACCATATCAGGGATATCGTGTATTAATCACTTCCAAAATGTCTATCCATATCCATATAGTAGTGGAGGCTAAGGTGTAGAATGTTTATTTGTAAAATACTACTATTTTATATTTTTTTAAAATTAAATTAAATTATTTTATATCTTGTGTTACATGAAATGAAAAATTTATCTTCCATTATTCACAATACCACATTTATCTTTTGTTGCACATAACATTTATTCTCATCAATAACTTGTGTTACACACAATGTCGAGTCTTACTAGAAACCACTGTAATATTAAAATTATTATCTGAATTGATAGTTATCACCATGAAATTGAAAAATATGTAATGACTAATATTTAATAAATTATTAATATTTCATTTAAATATGTTTTTATAACTATTTTTGACCAATTAATTATAAATCAATTTAAAACCCACTTGAATGTAATGGATGTGTTTTTATTTTTATTCACTTAAAGTATTTTTATCTTTATAAATTACATGAATCACTAATAGTGAAAAATATTAATTAAATTTAAATTTGATATAATCAATAAAATGTTTTCAAATTCATCTAATATGTTTTATATGATTAAGAGATGAATAAATTCAACATTAAGCATTAAAACTTTTATTTTTCTAAAAGGTAGTTTTGCCTCCTTTTAATTGCGTATTTTTTTAAAATAATATTTTGAAATTATTATAAATTTTATAATAAAAAATAAACATCAGTTTGTGAAAATTAATATCTATATTTTTTTGTATAATATTTTTTATTTTTATGAGAAGTTTCATTTTTTGATGAATAATGAAAATACTAAATTTTAGTTCAAACCTACATTTTTATCTAAATTATTTATATAGTTAAATTATATTTAAAACTTAATTTAAAGATTAATTTGATCAATTTTAAATATATAAATCCAATTTATGTCATTGTAATCAATTTTATATTGAACTTATATTTATAAACACTTCAAACATTGGAACTTTTTTATTTACAATCCCGCTGTCTTATCCCATCTGTATGATAAATTTTAAATTAAATTAATCTAATTATGTGACTGGAATTTGGAAAAATGGATTAAATATTAGGAATCATATTAAATTATATTTTATATTATGGTAAAATTAGTTTTTTTACCATAAAAAATAATGACAGTAATTAAAATTAATTAAACAATTAAAGAACAAACTAGTTTACTTAGATGTCAAACATTAATCTTAAGGGTCCAAATAACCAATAAAGTGGTCAAAATCCAATATTAAAAAAATATTTTTTTCAATATCACCAAATTTTTATAATTTGGATCATTATTTGAGGATAATTATTTATGGAGACCTCCCAATAGTGTTTACCTTTTAATATTTACAAGAATGTCATTCCCCCTCCACTATAAAATCCACTCACCCTCCCCACTTGTTCACACCTATCAAGACCATTGGCCCATAAAAAACCTAAAAAAATAAGCTCAAAATATCTGTACTCTCATCCTATAATCCTCACATTAGGTAGAAATAAAATGAAGAATTACATTAGAGAAAACAAAAAGGAGTTACACATAGAAGTGGTATCCTTATTCAACGTGTCTTTTTGTTTTATTTATTTCACCACCCCTTAACTATTTATATATCATTATCTTATAATAAAATAATTATAAAAAATATATTGAGGCATTCTTATGTATATTTTTTATCTAAACCTACAAACACTCCAATCAAATGGGTAATGAAATCACCTTTCATGTGTATGGAAGACTAGCACCTCACGAAATGATATCTTTTGTTTTTCTTTCCTACCCATCGTGGATAGGAATTATGATGTACATATTGTATTTATATGATATATATGATATTTATTATTTATTATTTTTATTAAATTATTATATAACCCATAACTTCATGCTTTCCATTTTGTGGGAAAACGGTAACATCGATTATGGACGTTTAGACTACCACATCCTCAAAGCGATGTTGTTCATTCAAACTTTACATGAAATGTATTAAAGATGGAATTTTTAAAAATATATGATATAAATAAAATATTTATGATATTAATTACATAAATATCTATAATAAAATATAAAATATCATTTTTTATTTTCTATTTCACACACTGAAATAGTGATAACATTATTTGTAGACATGTGGACTTCTACGTCCTCAAAGAGATGTGATTATTCCTTTGTAATTATCACATATGAATAATGATATATATAAATATAAATAATTAAATAAAATTTCATTTATTATATAAATTTAATAATTAAAAGATAAATTTTTCTTACCTTATTTCCAAAATGATCATTGAAAAATGGGAATGTTACTTATGTGTACATATGACCTACCCTCCTCCTGATAACAATGCTGGTTCATTTTTCATAACTAGATTTAATATTTGATTTTAATAGTATAATTTATATAAAAATGTGATAATTATTTAATTTTTATTATTCTTTTTGTGTTTAAATAATGACCTCATTGACCTTAGTCGACTTATCAAAGTCAGTTTTGACACGGAAGTGAAACATGGTTAAAACATCCAATATGAACATTATTTTTAATTAATTTTATATTACATGTTTATAAGATAAATAAAAGTGTTAATAAACATTGAAAATTTTATAAATCATGTAAATAATTATCACAACATTATTATTTAGGAATATGGAGTAAAATCATGACAAATGAGACTCAAGGTAAAGGATTTTCATGTGATTTTTTACATCTATTAGATAACTATAATATTCACCACTTACTTAGTTTGTGTTATGTATCTACTTAAATTTTTTATATGTTATATCATGAATTATTTTATATTCATTGTATTTAAATATTTTATATGATTATTATTAACTTTTTGGTTTTTGATTCAGATATTACCATAGTTAGAAGGGTTTTTTCTCGATTTACATTATGCTAAGACTTATTTTTTATTATAAGACTATTTATTTTGTGTTGTGTATATAATAAATTATGACATGTCATATAGTTAATTTAATTAGTTTAGTGATATGAAATGTTTTAAGTTGTGTTATCCTTTCATGAATTTCATGATTTAAAATTTAATCAAGTAGTAAGGGGATTTCCAATCTCAATTTTCATTATTTTACATTTATTCAATATTCAACACTTATTTTTGTTGAGTTATGTATAAAATGAACATGAATTTATATTTTGATTTTTATAATTAAATTATTGTTGTTTTACATATCCATTTTAAGATGAATATTTTATGGGTTTTATGATTTTCATGTTACCAAAGCAGTAATGGACTTTTGTCACAATTTTTCTTTATTTGAGATATTTGTTATGTTATACACATATCTTATTTTATGTGGTTTATATACTAATAATTAGAAGGTAAATAACATAAATCATGTTATTCCTATTATATTATAAGTTTTTTTATCGGTATTCATTTCTGGGTATTATGATTCAAATGTTTAAATGTGGCTTGAGACACTTTGGGATGATTAAAGATTATTTTCCCAATGAATGTTTTTAATGGACTTCAATGATATTTACATTCACTAATATCAACAAGAATTTTATTTAATTATTCTAAAGTGGGGATATTTTTTAATAATTCCATCATCATTCCTTCTCATCTTGGATTAAGACTATTTCAAAGAGATTTTTATGACACCCATTTAATTTCCAGGTTTTAATCATGTATAAAATAGATTTTTATTGATACCATTCTTTTCATGGGTTAATTATGTTCAAAAGATATTGTTACAAAAACCAATTATTTTCCATGGTATAGTATTGGTTCAAAGTTATTGTTATAGAATCCATTTATTTTATGTTGATTAATCATGTTTACAAGATATTATTGTAGAACCCATTTCATTTCTGTGGGTTAATAGTATTTCAATGATATTTTTTATCGAAGTAATTTATATTCCAAGGGTTAATAATATTTAAAAGAGATATTTTTGAAACCTGTTATTTTAATGGGTTAGTCATGTTTCAATGATATTGTTATAGAAACCATTTATTTTTCACTACTAAATCATTTTATAAAATGGATAATGATTTTTCTTATTATTATTTGTAATAATAATTCTTTTATGATTTATGATTATGTAATGGTACTTAGAAATTTTAAGGGTGGTTCCATATTAAACCAATGAAAGGTGGTTTTATGATAAAATAGTGACAGTTGGTTCCCTGATAATCCAATAATGGGTGGTTACATGATAAAATAATGATGGGTGGGTCTATGATATCCCTCTAATGATTTGATTATGGATGTCAACCATATTATTATTACAATTTTAAGAGTAATTTTAAGACTGAAATGAAAATGATGTCCCAAGTATGTGAATGTTTTATTTTTCTTTCAATGGGTTTATAATGTTTCAAATGATCGAGTTTTATATCACATGGATCATTATTATTGGTTTGTATGAATCTATCATTTTCTATGTTTTCATATTCGATAGTCTAGGTATTTATGGGTATAATTTATTTTATGATTCTCTTATGAACATTTATTATTCTATCATACCCTTATGCACTATTCTGATCCTTGATGAAATTCAATTTTTAATTCTTATGTTTACCCTTACATTGAATTTTAGCACACCCTTTTAATGTTTCATTTTCCCTAGGATATAAAGAATGAAATTGAATGATATATGTCTCTAAATAATTTCACAAGGATGATATTGATGACCTAATGTGATATAAGTAATGTAGGGTTAAATGGGAGAATTGTTTATTTGATGACATCTGAATTGTTTATTTGTATTTTTTTCTTAATTATATAAAACTATAAACTTAAAAAGAAATCTATAATATATGTTATCCATGTTTTATTTTTTTTATGTTTTATGGTTTTTGTTGAAATATATGTGTCAAAATTTTCATCATCATATCTTGAATTGTAATGTTATGGATTTCAACAAGGTTCATGGAGTGAATGTATTAGTTTATTATATTTCCCATCACTGTTGGATCTTTACCATTATTATTATCTTGAATAATTTTCCAGACTAAAACTAGAATGAGAGGTAGAATTCAATATTTATAATCAGTTAGCTATTTAACCAATTTCACAGCCTTCATATCACCTCAATTAAACTAATATGAGTGACGTAATGATATACGTGTTGGAACATGGGGGAAAAGAATTTATTAATATGAGCACCTCACTATGGGGTTCCTTAATCATTTTTACTAGGAAATCCAATAGAAGTCTATTCCATTTTTTAAACTATCAAAAATTAAACCTATTCACTTTTAAGAACCAATATCACTGGCCAAGAAGTGTTGTTTTTTAACAACATAAATTGGGAAGTTGGTTCAAAAATATTGATCTATGTTTAGCATATCATAATTTTGGGTAACATTTAAAGATGTTCAAAAGACTAGTTTTTGAAGCTAGTATGGAAACTATTTTTACCCAGTGATTCCTTTAGGACTAACTAACGCCGCACACATGTTCATGGATTTGATGAATAATTTCTTCCATACATTCTTGGATAATTTTTCCATGGATTATTTTATGTAAGTTTAGGCTATTCTTGATCCATGGGTGAAAATGGATAACACATATAAATTAAATAGAAGATAATTATTATTAAATCTTGGACTTGAACTCCTATATCTAGTTCTAATAAACATATTCTTTTTATATATATTTTTAAACTAACTGAAGAATACAAGAATTAACAGTCCATAATTACAATATAAAATAAAAATATAGATTCACTTCACTTCAAATACATTTTAGGTTTAGTATTATATAGTTTTATGAGAAATATTTAACTAAAAATACCTTATCTCTCCTATATAATGGAATTTTGTTCCACTAAACCAAGGATGTATTATTTTGAATTATATCATCAACATATCCTAAAAAATTCCACACATGATACCCATATAGACATATCATACATAATACTTTTATTCACCACTCGGGGGGAATGAAAAAATAAATATGGTAGATATAAAAAACGCAGTGATGGGAAGCATATAACGTAATCTTGAATGGAATAAATATACATGACTAATATGGTAGGAATAAATAATAATCAATAAATTCCATATAAATGATAATTTTAGTGTGTAATATATCAATATTTAAAATAAAAATTTATATAATCATAAGGATAAAAAATATATTTCTTGTTAATGTATTGAATAATTCTAGAAAAGTTTATATTACTACTAATGAGTCGTGGAATGAAATATTACTTGATTTCAAGTCCTCATACTGAGGTATCATATATAAATGAGTAAGGCATACACAAAATTACCCAATAATAATTTTCTCCTTAGACCTAAGGGGATATATAATTCTAGTGCCCATCTATAACTTAATATTTCATTGAATCCATCATATGAAACAAATAAATAATAACGCAATACATAATTAACTATTCTTTGTAATCAATAAACTTCAGTGATGGGATAATAAATATATATGATGACAACAACATCCCCAATAAATAAATGGAATAACATGCTCATAAAAATTCAACCGAAATATGGTAGATGAATTCATTAGATAATATACCTTGTGAATCATTATAAAATTTATGTATGCTGACATAGATGAAGGAAACCATTATAATAAGAACACTTTAAATGGTACCACATAAGTAGAAATCGGAAATTAGATCTTATGATACCATGAATTTAATTCTTTAAAATAAAAATTGAATAAAAAAATATAGAAGGTATATAATGAAAAATAACAACCAAGGAGATAATTCACTTTGAATGAAATAGGAAAAATGTATGTTAATTCAAAAATGATTATTTAGAAAAAAAATTAGAAAGTCTTAAAAAGATGCACCCATGAGTATATATACACAGTCATTTTATGAAAATTCTATGTGAATAATTATTAAAATATATTATTTTAATATAGTATCTAATAATGGAGTATTTTAAAATACAATACGTTTATCCAAATGAAATGTACAATAGAAGATAACATATAATATCTTATAAGGGAAAACTTTTTTAATATTTTAAAATACCATTATTAAAGTCCACATCATTAAGGATTATAATAAATATTCGTTTTTAAAAGATATAAAATTTAATATGAATAATAAAATAGGAAATACATATTTTAATTTGAAAATAATAAAGGAAAACATTTTTATAAATAAAGAATATGAATATGGAGGAAAACACATCATTAAAGAAGATATAAATTATTTTTAACAATGTTACAATTATATAAAAAATAAATTCATAAGGGAAGAAACATTAAATTAAAAAATTTATTTACCATTATATAAAATATTCATTATCCTACTAAATAGGAATTGGAATAATAGAAAGAACATATAAAATTGGGTTTCAAATAGAAACATTATAACTCGATGAAATAATGATAAGTTAGAAAATTCCATTACAACGTGGTTAGTGTATGAAATAATATATAATGAATGAGAGATTATGAAATGTACTTTTAAATAAAATTAGTAAATGTGATTTTTGAAGAAATAATTAAATGGGGTATGTAATAACAAAATTTTACTTAAGATTTAGTTTGAAATATAAAATCATTCATCTATGAAGGGAAATTGAGACACAATTCTTACCTTTATTCACAACATCTGCAAAAGAACATTAACCTCATTTTTGACAAGTATAATCATATAAATAACTTATTTATGAACCTTATTCAAATATATTAACTTTTTTAATATTCTATTATTATAATTTCTTATATATTTAATAGTTAGTTATTATTTAATTTCATTATTAGATGTTAGTAACTTTAAATTTTTGTACCTTTTATAAGGTTTATGTTGATCCCCATACATTTATACAAATTTAATGAATATTATATTATCTACATAACTAAAATGGATATTAAATAATTATTTATAAAGTAATAATTTAATTTTTTAAGGGTTCTATTCACATTTTTTGAAGATGAAATCAGTGGTGAGTTTTTTTAATAATTTTCCAATGCATGGCATGAAGATAGATACTAATTTTTCCATCAATATAAAAAAAAGTCTTCCATTAATATTTATGTAATTATATTATTTTTTTTAATATTTTATGAGGTTTTTGGATGATAAATATATTATATAAAATGTTAAGGAGTGGATAATACTCACATTGAGTACATGAATCTTCTCATGAAATTCCTCTATGGAGGATATGGTATAATAGTTTGTAACCAAGGGATACAAAATGTGTAATAGGATTTTAGTTGTGGAAAAATGTGTAAGTTTCAATGTAAATTCGAAGGATAATAATGGATTGAATTTGGTAGAAGTGAGATATGTTTATAGGTGAAAAGGAGGGAAATTTCCTTCTAAAATAAAGTTAGGGGAGGGGTAAAGATGAAATCAAATGTGGGTTAGGTGATTTATGTGATTGAATATTTGTGAGAAATGTGGGATTAAATTTAAATCATTTAAATTTTATTATATAATTTTTAATTTATTAGGTTTATTTAGTAAAATTTGATCCATGAGAGATTACTACTTTTTACCCTTTGGTATTGATTAAATATTTAACATGGTAATTATTTTTTTATAAAAAAATTATGTTGGTCCTTCTTACAAAACTTTTATGACATGATTCATAAATTAGAATCTATTTAATCTAATTTAATTTACGAAATATTATATAATTATCCCTTAAATTAAAAATTTGAAATTACGATATTGAATAACGATTTTTATAGAAAAAAGCATTTTCATACATTAGGGTTTTTAATTATTATTTCTTATATATTAAAAATATAATTAGTGTTCACATATTTATTTATACTTTTAAACATCATATTAATTTTAGCAAAAAATTCAATTTATTTATATAAAATTAATTAATGTTTTTTAAAAACAATTATTCGAAAAATATATGCTTTACTCTATCAACTAATATTTACTTTGTAAAATAAATTTTTTTGATTAAAAATAAAATAAAATAATTAAAAAAATTTATATACTTATTAATAATATTAATACCATTTTGTGATAATCAATTTCTATAGTTGATAAACAATAATTTCAATATAATCGTATATAAAACAAAAAAAATAGTTTTAGGGAAAATATATATTTTAAGAATAAAATTAATTTACTCATATTACTTCCCTGATGTTAATTATTGTATTATATTTAATTTACTATATTATGTACATTATCAATAAAATCCACTAAAATAATTCTTTAGTAGTGATTAATTAAAAATCCACCACACTTAAAGAATATTTCTTTGAAAAGTAATAATTTTATTTTATATAATATTTCCCAAATAAAAATAAAAATAATTATTTGTCTTAAAAAAATTTATTTTATCAATCATTTAATATTATAATGATTAATTTAAATTTATTAATTTATTATATCGTATTTTTTTAATAAAAATATGTTACACATATAAAAAGTTTTGATATATATATATTAATTAAATACTATATTTTTTATCTAATTATTAATTTTTCATTATATTATTTTAAACATGTTACTAAAAATAAACCAATTTAGTATACCTATTAGATATTTTTATATCTGATGACCGTATTTCCCATTATCACAACTATATTAACCCATTACCTCATATAAATTCATGTAATCTTTAACACTTGAATCAATTATTTAATTCACATTCATTTTATATTTTTATAATATTATTTATACATTTATGGTATTCTTTCTCATTGTATGTTTAGTTACACAGATGAAGATTTTCAAGGGTGAATATGATCCTCAGGTTCTCTTAGTTTTAAAGATATTATTCATCTCTATTTATTGTTCCAGTTTAATTTATGCACTTTTAATGGATATAATCATCCATGGAATGTAATATTATAAGATATATAATATATGGTTAAATTTTTCTTTTATTGTAATGTTTCATTATGAATCTATAATTTTTGGTCAGTTTGATTCATATCTTTTATGATGAGTTTTATACAACAGATCAAATCTTTATATAGAATTAGAAAATTATATTTTTAAATGATATAAAATGATTTTAAAGAAAAAGACTAATTCTTAAAACATGTGGTGTAACATTATCACCCTTTTAAATAATCTAAATCCTTAAATTTTTTATTACCAATCACTAATGAAAAATAGGTATTTGTACGAATCAAGATATAACTTCCAACTCACTATCATCGATAAGACTATAAAACTCAATTTTAACTTTATAATAAGAATATAATGATATTTTGAATCATTTTATATAGATAGACTTCCATTGATATCCATAACTCTTATGATTACATAAATTCATGCCTTATACTACTTCATTTTCATGATCCAATTTTCATCCAAATATGAAAACTGAAATGGTTATGATGATATCAAATGAAATCATAATTAATGAACATATGAATTTGAAAACTAATTCCTAAGATACATTCTCTTATGAAACATTCCTTTCAACCTAATTTAATTACAATTCAACCATTATATAATTGAATCAACGTATACCTCCATTAGTTTTACCTAGGATTTCCATGGTAATTTTCTTGTTATGTTATCAAACCCAAATAATTATATATTACATATAAAAATTTTATTTAAATAATTTAGGATTGTTTTTAAAGAACATGTAAAACGTCTAAAGAATATCCCTCATGAGTGTAAATCAATGGGAATAGTTAAGCCCACTTGTTGTTCACTGAGTGAAGACTGAGTTAAGACCCAACCAAATATTTTCAGGGATTATTACTCCCATGTGCATCTATGTCAGTGCCTACATTAACTTCTTTGTATTCAAAAAGGGTTGTAATATTTAAGATGTTAAAAACTCTATAATTTACCAATTTTTTGGAATTTTTTAATATATTTAGAGTTATCCTTAAGGTTATTTTTTTCATAGTCATTTTTTAAAAATAATTAAATAAAGGTATTTGTTACTATATCCTAAATTAATAATTCATGGTTAGATTTTCCCCCATAATTCAATTTTACCATTATCCCCAAAAATATAAACTCACAAACCAATCAATATATACCTTAATCAAGTATACTTTAAAAATATATTTGTTTTCAACAAAATAAACTGAATTTCCATGATATAAAATAACATACTATACCTAAAGGATAAATATACATAAATTATTTACACATATTGACCTCTAAATTTATCTAAACCCTTTTTTGATACAACCTATGTTTTCCCAGACCCGAACTACTAAATTCTGTTCTAATAAAAATTTTCTTTACATACAATCTAGGAAGCCAACTTAAGTAAAAGAAACATAACCATACATAACTACAATATAAAAATTATGGAATCACTTACACACCCAAGAAAATTTCAATTTAAATTTGTAGAGAGTTAGCGAAAATCTGTATATAAGAAAACAAGTTTTTTTCCTTGAAAATGGAATATTTTCCAACAAAACTAATGACTCGTAATTTTATAATAAGTTTTCATCATATTCCAAATAAGTATCAACACATTTTAACAATTTAGTCATATCATTCTTAATACACTTCTTCATATATTGTGGATATGTAATCCACGTCACGAGTGAGATAAAACACTCAATTAAGGGAATTGTAAAACTGATTCTATAAAGGAATTAACAAGGGATGGATAATTTGAAATGAATAAAAATTAATCACATATTTCCACATAACTGATTACATGAGCATATATTTTATCAATTTATAACATATCATGTAAATAATTACTTGGATAATAATAAATAATTCTATGGTGATGTAATTTTTAATTTATGAAATCTTAATTTCAGCATCAATTCATTATTTCAGGATATATTACATACCATTAATTCCCAATACTAATACATTATATAGAAATGAGTATGTAATTCCCTAAATTATCCATGGTATTTTGTGTGATGAGAATTATTGATGCATCAATGGGCTATATAATTCTAGGCTCGACTCATCACATACTATATCAAATTAATTAATCATATAAAATAAATTAATAAAAATAATATTGAGTGAAAATATATACTTATTACATTTCTATTTATTTTGTTTTGGAAATCACACAAACTTTCTTAAATACTTAATTAAAAACGTTTCTTGACCAATGTGGGTTAGATTTTTTTTGAAAACACAATATTTAACTATACTTACAATTAGTTCTAAAGTATTGAAAAATATTAATTTGAATTCATTGTTATTATTATCATAATGATAATGTATCTAATAATCTTCATACTCAATTTTTTTATGAAATATTTTATAATTTTGTCTTATGTTTCATACTCCCACTGTTCGGACAATCTGACTGATACTTGATCCAATAAACATCATACTCACACTCATAAATAATATAGTATTTATATTTATAATGTATTATATTAGAGTGAATAAGTTTAAATTGAAAAAAATGGAAAAATTCTTTCTAATTTAAGGAAAATATTCTAATCTATAATGGAGTAAACTAATATGACATCGGACAATTAGTCACAATCGAGCTGTTAATGTTCTGGGTGTTCCTGTTAGTATGGAAACATAAGATAAATATGATTGTTGGGAGATCTAGATGACTCTTGGAGGTTTTCCTATAAATAAAAGGGAATTTGAAGAGATTTAAGATAATTTATTACTTTGTGAATTTCTCATTTTCATGAGATTTAGAGATTACCTTTCATGAACATATAAATCAGAGTCATTATAAGTGTTTATAGTTATCAGTTATGAGGAAACTAGGTAATATTGTCTCATTTTAAATTATTTCACTGTAATCATGCATCCAATTTTTGGGATAACAATAATCGGATTCTATGGTAAATAATACAAAGAATACAATCAGCTTAGTTGAAGCCTCACGGGGAGAGTGAGATAGAGAACCTGATCCATCAGGTTGAGGGATAATGAGATTAGGTAGATAGAACAAATCTGATCATCATATTGTGGTATTCAAAGGATAGGATGTCACGAACCGAATTTGGTCACCATCAAAAACGGCACCAAACCTGGCCTGTGGCAAGACCCGAAGGGCGATCCCGATCCCCACGGGATGGAACAGTTTCATGGGTAATAGAAAATAAAATTTGGGAATGATTTAATAGTGTTTATAAACATAAAACAACGAACGAATCCAATAAAACAAATCTGGATTTTTCAAACAAAACCATCTTTTACAAAAATTCATAACTGAATTACATAATTTAAAACAATTATAGAATACTATATACACTGAATAAACACACAATGGATAGCCTAAGATCCTATACATGTTGAGAGGCACCGCCCTCAAGCCATATCCACAACACCGTATCATGATGGACCACAAAAAACCTGCACTGTTGGCACAAAAGTTATACCCAAACCTGCAACAACAAAAATAACCAAGTATACATACACCCAAGGGTGTAAGTAGGGTGTGATAACATTACTAGTAGGATACCACCACTAATACATTCAATGTGATAAACATTTAATGATGAAAAGCATGCATGTTTTCAAAAACATGTAATTTCTAGTTACAATTTCTAAAGGATGAAACTAAAAAAACCAGTTTTCAAGTGGGCTAATTTAAAGAATCAACACATTTAAAATAAATTCAAAAGAATATAATTTTTTTCATCCAAATTTACTGTATTCCGATGGTAAGTATAAAGGATCTAATGAGCACACACAAAAGGAAATAACCCCTAGGCACTAGCTAGCTTTGGGTCCCAGTTTCCTCGTATCTCGGTGAGAGTAACCCCAAGAAAATATCGGTTCTCATGCAAAAGCCACTAGAAGGGAACATAACCATAACCTAGTGGTCCCCTATCATCATCATCATAGTTTATTTAGAATTTTACGTGTCAATCTTGCTAACTAAAATTGAGGCCAACCCCCACGGATTTACTAGCATACTAGTACACGTCCACCCACCAAGATATCAGGGTTTTCCTTTTATTATCAAACAAGATCAACAAACCAATAAATATAGTTTTCACATGAAAATATGACTTCCAAATCAAACATTAACAAAATATCCACATGTACATCACACACGTCACAAATTCCACTTTTCATTCAAATGCGTTTTGAAATCAAACTCATGCCAAAATTACCCACAAAACATTTTGCATAACTTTCACAATCCAACAAATCCTTTAAAAATTTTATAAATTCCCTAAAAATATGCTAAACATAACATAACAGCCCACTCACTTGTTTCATAAAACCCTTTTTATAAACAAAATCCATTTTTCACATCGCACTCACACAAACATCCCACATCATGTTCACACCTCTTTCAAATTTCTGTAAATCCATTAAAAAAATTTATAAAAAACTTCCAAGAGGATAAACATAAAATTACAGACCTATTCACATTTAAAATGGTCTATTTGAAAGTATAAACAATCCAAAATACTTTTCCAATATGGTTTCACCACTTACATAAATCGTTAAACCATTCAAAACTTTCATAACACAATTCTAAAGAGTATACCAAAGCTTTTCAAATAAAACTGATTTCAAAACCATATTTAAAGGAAAAAATCAAACCAATACATATTAAAAACAGAATTGGAAGCCCCAAAAACATTTATTAAACAACCCCCACGTGTTATACAAACACCTCAATCAATACCACGAAAGATCCATATGAAAAGAACACATTTTCAAAATGATTCTTAAGAAGTACAATAAGGGTTTACACCATAAACCCATAAAAAATATTTAAAACCTAATGAAATACCAATACCCTACCAAATCAGAATTTTCATCCCAAACATGATTTATTAAACCAATTTCATATTTTATAAAACACACCTAAACAATACCCAAAGGGTTATAGATGAAAAACACCCAATTTTATGCTAAAATGAATCTATAAAAAGAAATTCTTAACCAAATACAACATAAACAATTTTCTAACCACACACAGCATATTAGGAACATTCATAATAAGTCATTCAAGCAAACTAAATCATCTAGGAATTATTACACATGTAATCACCTACGTTTTATTTCGAAACCCTCAAAACATGGTGTGAAACATCAACAGCACCACCGCCACACCTCAGGGAAGATAAATCCAGCCCTAGACCACAATACTTGACCCACAATACACTAAATCAAACCCTGGGTTCTAACCACAACTTCTAGACATGAGGAACATCAAAAAATGGTGAAAGAAACCCTAAGGAAGGGGAAGAAATCATGGAAAGAAACACTTACATGAAACATCTTGAATCAAACAAACCAAAAACACCAACATTTGAATCTATAAGCAACCAAAACTGATATGGAGGCACTAATTGGGATGAGAAGCTCATTTGGGGACTGAAATGGGGGAAAATAGCAGAAATTGATGGAGTTATGAAATAAATAATTTACCTCTTCAAATCTGGACTGTTTGAGAAATCTATAGAAGTTTCTCCCCAATTCACAAAACAAATGAGCACAAAAGAGGCTCCATAGATAATGTGGGTGAACCTTTGGTTTTTGGCTTCTAGGGAGAGGTGGAATCACCGAAAATTAGTAAATATTTAATGAGATGTTAAAATATTAAAAATAATCTTAATGCAAGAAATGGGCTTTCGGTAAGACAAAAAACTTTAACAAAAAACCCAAATCCATCATGACAATGGATTTTTATGAGGCCCAAATGGATATGGTAGTTTTTATATATTAGGGTATGAAAATTGAAAAGTTTAATTGTTGTAAAATTTAGAAAAATTAATGAGTTACAAAATAAGCAAAATTGGTATTTAAATATGGAAAAGGGCTCACGGTTTGGCCCAAATTTTTAAAACTCACCATTTCCACCAAAATGATTGTGAAACCCCCCAAAACAAAGAGATAATGTAAGTTAATTGAAAAACTAACATTAAAATAAGTCATTTATAGGAAAATTCTCCCCACCATAAAACTTTCCGCCCTTGGAAAGCCATAGTAAGTCCAAATACAAAAACCAAACCCAACTGATAAACAAATAAGTAATTCATTGCCAAGATTCGCCACCAAAGGACAAAACACCTCCAGTGATCATTTAAGGAAGGATTACTCTCACAAAAAACACATAATCCATTTTCTTGAAACAATCAAGAACATTCAGGCTTTATCCCAAATGAAAACTCCTCTAACACAATCTGAACAATACTCAATCAGTTTACCTAAACAAACAAAAACATCAAAAAAAGTTACACTTATCCTACTATAACTAAACCATTGGGAACTGTCCAATATAAATGTTTTCCCATGGAATATGTAGCTATTTAGATATCTCTGAATGATAATACCTACTTCCAAGACAAGACCAAAGGAAAAAAATCTGAGTTACTCGTATGAAGAGACACAAATGGGATCCTGAATGTAAGAGACATCTTAAATTTTTTTCCCGAGACAAAATTAGGACACTAACAGGGGGAGGCCCAAACATACTCTCTAGTACAAGGGGTGTACATCCATTAGAAATTTCCAAAATAATATGCATGATACCCATGGTGGGTCTCCCCACCACAAGAACCAACCATTTTATCCGATCGGCATGGGCTGACATGAAAAGACCCCAAAAATTTAATGATATGGGAAGGCTTTATAGTTAGTCCACACGGGTTGGGAAAACATGCACTAACTATGAAGATCACTCTTTCCACATGACTTCCTATTATATGGTCACTCCTAATCATGCACAAACCTCGTGCTCAGCCTGTCTAGCCAAATTTTAATCCATTGTCCAAAGACTTAATGGAATCCAAAGGTGGGGAAAGATATTGGGTGATGACATGGGTACAAGGCCCTCCACCTATTTCCACTGAAAGAGAACAATAAAATAAAGATGATTAAACTATAGGTTTAAACTATTCTTATCTTTAATACTGAGGATAGGACTTTGTACAAGGTTTTAAATGACACTGGGGGTTCCCCTGACTACATGCCACCTTCTCTCTAGATCCTATGGCTGGAGCTCAAAATATTGAAGCATCTTCTACCTCACAGTTAGGCTATGGAAACCCCTGTGTATAATTTCTTCTTTCTATGCCACAAAAAACTACACTGCATACCCCGATGGGTTCACCAAGACGTAGCACACTCCATAACTCACTTTACTGAAACCTGAAATTTCATTGAAACAAGGGATTTGAATATGTACAAAAATCTCACCTTGTTTATTTGGGTGAGAAACAACAGAAGGGAAGGACACACAGAAACGCCTTCCTCTAAGATAGAGGATTTGATGTTTTTACCAAGGTAGAAATACTCCAAACATAATAGATAACCCTCAGAGGATTGTGTAACCTTCAACTTTACAGTCAAGTGAGCACACAACATCACAATGAATCTTCGAACATGACCTTTGTTATTGATAGAAAAAATACATGGGATGGGACCTTAAGATAAGTCCCAAAACAGTAGACAATTCCAAAAAGTGGACAAAATATCCATTCATGACCAATATCCAAAAATTGGTGGTTTAACAAGTTCTCTATCTTAAATGAATCTATGAAGAACCCATAGGCCCTCTTAGACACCATAGAGACACTCATCCACACTAACAACCCCAGAATGCTTCCACCTTCGATGAATCCGGAAACATGAGAAACTAATGTCTCTTCTAACCTTCCACAAGAGCTATCACACTACAAGAGGATCCACAAATCAGTGAAATTAATGGGTGTAGACTCAATCACCAAAGATTGATTAAATATTCCTTATATGGATCAATTGGAGGATTTTCCAATGGCGAAACAATAATGGTTGCACTTCTGTTGTGCATTAACCCTTAATGGGGGCATACCTTATCCAATGAGAGAACCCAAATACCCAACCATGCTGCTCCATTTGTCAAAACATGCCAAAAACCTAATCCAAACACATGAAACTCACCACCATATATGTGTTCTGAAACATATCTCAGAAGAGACTACTAACGGATCCTTCTACCCAACTTTTCGTCCAACCACAAACCCAAAACAAGGTTCGAACAAGAGGGGTTATAGAAATCAAAACATACCACAACATCAACATTTAAAAAAACACATAATTCAATCCATCCCAAACTAGTCATCATGAAATCATGTTTTCCTTTAAAAACATTTCTTTGAAAAGAAACGGTTCAGCGACTAGCGTATCCACCAATGGAACCCCAAGGGCCTTACACCTGTATCTTTTTAAACCACACCAGGCACACTCCTCATATACATCAAGGAACTCATCCATTAATTCCATTAACCATATATCATCCCCTATAAGCCCATGCATGTGGTCGCTCATGGAAATACCAAAGGTTAAAACAAAAATCCTTTACATGTTTCAAAACCAAAACAATCAACCAATACTTCCTTTTTCTCAAGACTGCAAACCATGGAATAAAAATCTCAATAATTCAAATGAATACCCACTTTCAATTCATATACATCAATTTCAGAATATCTCATCCCATTTAAATACCCTTTTTTTGTTTAAAAAATACTATTGGAAACACTTTTTCAAAACCAAATTCAATATAGTTCTTGCCTTCAAAAGAGGTGTAAGAACACCATTTTCCATTTCAAAAAAATTCTGAAAATTAAGTTTCACAATTTCATAAATCAATTTGTTACTTATTTATTTGAAAATAATTTCACAAAAACTTTATTCATCTTCAAACCAAGTCACATTAAAACCAAAGTTCCAAGATTGCAAAACTAAAGCACAAAAAACTGCGAGAGGAAATTAGTTTCAGTGGGTGACTTAGACATATGGTTGGCGGCCATATCCCAATCACTTAAATATCATAGAGAGTGTTCTAGGGAATATCCTTGACTCAACATGGATTTCCAAGCCCTACGAGCTCTCTGAGACAAGTAACCCAACTCTCTTTTCATTTCCCCTAATCATCATCAATCCAAGAAAACCATGGGACTTAGATAAATCCCATATTCCTCTAGAATAATGAATCCCATCATGAGATGCGGTGATCAGGAACACTACCCATAACTGGAATATCATGTCCCAACAATCCTAAATCCAGACAATCCCAATACTTCCCCAAATAACATGACCCAAATAGTTAACTAGAACCTCCTCTGATACCATTTCGTCACAAACTGAATTTGGTCACCATAAAAAACAGCACCAAACCAGGCCCGTGGAAAGGCTCGAAGAGCGTTCCAGATCCCCACGAGCTGGCACAAGTTCCCGGGTAACAAAAAATGAACTTTGGGAATGATTTACCGGAGTTTATATATATAGAACAACGAATGAATTAAATAAAACAAATCTGGATTTTTTAAACAAAACCATATTTTACAAAATTTCCGAACATAATTACATAATTTAAAACAATTATAGAAGACTATAACAACTGAAGAAACCCACAATGGATAGACCAAGAACCTATACATGGCGAGAGTCACCACCCTCAAGCCATATCCATAACACCGTATCGTGATAGACCACTAAAAACCCAAACTGTTGGCACAAAAGTTGTCCCCAATCCTGCGACAAAAAAATTAACCAAGTCTACTTAAAACCAATGGTTTAAGTATGGTGTTATCCAATGTCGAAGATAATACCACCACTAATAGATTCCATGTTATAAACATTCAAAGATGAAAATCATGCATGTTTTGAAAAACATGTAATTTCTAGTTATAATTTCTAAAAGATGCAACTAAAAAAACCAGTTTTCATGTGGGCTAATTTAAAGAATCGTCAATTTTAATATAAATTCAAAAGATACTGAAATTTTCCTACCAAATATACCATATTCTGATGGTAATTATAGATGATCTAATGGGAACTTGCAATAGGAAATAACCCCTAGGCACTAGCTAGCTGTGGGACCTAGGTACCTCATATCTCGGTGAGAGTAACCACAAAAAAATAGTTGTTCTCGTGCACGAGCCACTAGTAGGGAACTTACCCATAACCTAGTGGTACCAATTCATCATCATCATAGTTTAGTTATAGTTTTAAGCATCAATCATGTTAAGTGAAACTGAGGCCAAACCCCCATTGATTTTCTAGTATACTAGTACACATCCACCCACCTAGATACCCAGGTTTTCCCTTGGTGCTCAAACAAGTTCAAAAAACCAATAAATATATTTTTAACATGAAAATATCACTTCCACCTCACAAATTAACCCAACAGACCCATGTACATCACAATAGTCACAAATTCCACTTTTCATTAAAATGCGTTTTGAAATCAAAATCACTCCAAAATAGCCCACAAAACTTTTGGCATAACTTTCACAATCCAACACATCCTTTTACAATTTTATAAAGTCCATAAAAATATGATAAAACTCACATAACAACCCATTCAAATGATTTATAAAACCTTTTTTTATAAAAAAAACTCCATTTTTCATATCGCACTCACTCAAACAGCTCACCTCACGTTCACACCTCTTTCAAATTTCAGTAAATCCATTAATAATTTTTATAAAACATTTCCAAGAGGATAAACATCACATGACAGACCAATTCACATTTAAAATGGTCCATTTGAAAGTCTAAACAATCCAAAACAGTTTTCCAATATGGTTTCACCCCTTAGATAAATTATTAATCCATTTCAAAACATTCATAAAATACTTCTAAAGAGTGTACCAAATATTTTCACATAAAACCCATTTAAAAGCCATATTTAAAGGAAGAAATCACACCAATAAAATTTAAAAACAGAAATGGAATCCCCATAAACATTTATTGAACTACCCCCATGTGTTATACAAGCACCTCAAACAATACCACAAAATATCCACATGAAAAGAACACGTTTTCAAAATCACTTTCAAGAAGGACAATAAGGTTTTACACCTTAAACCCATAAAAACCACTTTAAAACTTAATGGCACACCAATACCCTACCAAATAATAATTTTCATCCCAAACAAGATTTATTAAACCTATTTCATATGTTTTAAAACACACCAAAAAAAATACCCAAAGGGTTACACATGAAAAACACCCAATTTTAAGAAAAAATGATACTATAAAAATAAATGTTTAACCAAATACAACATAAACTATTTTCACACCACACACAACATATTAGGAACATGAATAATAAGTAATTAAAACAAACAAAATCATATAGAAATGATTACACATGGAATCACCAACCTTTTATGTCAAAACCCTCAAAACATGGTTCAAAACATCAACTACACCAACGCCACACCTCAGGGAATATAAATCCAGACCTAGACCAAAATATTTGACCAGAAATATAGTAAATCAAACCCTAGGTTCTATCCTCTACTTCTGTACATGAGGAACTTCAAGAAAGGGTGAAATAAACTGTAACATCCCAAGTAAGTAATGAAAAATAGATATTTTTATCTATGTTTATTAATGATTAAGATAGTGTTATAGAGGCTTAAAATGAAAATAAATACAATCTTATGCATGAAATACACTAATATTCTTAAAAGATTGTTTTACTGCCTTTTGATGGCAAACCATTTTTGAATCTATATTTTGACAATTTTATAAACTATGTTTGTCAAAATAAACTTATTCTTTATGATTGGGACATCAAAATTTACCTTGTGTGAATTTTTGGAATTTTTCTGACAATGTTCATTTTTTAATGAATAGTGAAAAATACTGCATTTTACATCAAAACTGATTTTTAATCTAATTTATTTATATGATTATATTATGATTTGAATTGGTTTTGAAGTGAAATTAGAATATATTTTTACCATTTTATCCAATGGTGGTCATTGGAATCAATTTCACTTTGAAATTAGACTTAAACTGGTGTCAATCTTTTGATACTTATTCTTTTGTAAAAACACGCTATTTTCTCTGGCAGCGGGAATTAATTATTAAATTAATTAATGTGACTTATATGATTTGAATTATTTATAATATACTTCATTTTTGAATTCGGAATATCAAATATTTCTTAGGGTGAATTTTTGGTAATTTTCTGAAAAACTTCAATTTTTGATGAATAGTGAAACCTCTAAGTGCTACTTATAAAAATTGATTTTCCGTTTAAATGAAATTTTTCCATCATTGTGTTTTGAATTTAAAAAAATCCGACATAAATGGTTGTCATTAAGAAGTAAAATGTGGTTCAATGAGATTAAAATATTTTTTTGGTGAATAGTAACTTATTAAGTTTTTAATCGCGATTAGTGGTAATTAGTGTAGTTTAAGGTATAAATAATGCTTTAATAATATGAAATGACCTAAAAACATGTCCCAACCTTATTGGTTGTGTCATGGCCGACCAATACAAGCCATGGGTCAACTTGGGGACCCCATGGAGACATTTTGGTTGGGAAATGACATAAATAACTTTTTATTTAATGTAAAAGTAAAAATGACACAAACATAATATGTTTTATGAAAACAATTTTTTACATGGGGTTATAAAGATCATATTTTTGATTATAAATAGTCATTGGAAAGCTAAAAAGATTTCCTACATCATAGTATTTTTTTATGATTTTTAGACATTAAATATATTAAATTATTTATGACATAATAATGATGCAGCGATAACATCATTATTTGACGATTTAAATAAAATGGAAAGACAATGTAACATATATGAACTACACATGGCCAAAACCAATTGGATGAGTGGATTTCGAACCCTTATCACCTTATCCACGAATTATATCAATGTGGGTCCTTTTAAATCCGAAACACATTTTCAAATAGAGTAATATTTCTTTACTTTCCAAAAGTTCCCCTCCTCTCCTCTTCTAAAAGGCCCCCACCTCTACCTCATTTCACACACTCCTCAAGCATTTGGCTCGGCCAACCCCTGCCCTTTACTCTCTCCACATCCCTCTCCTCATCCTAGATGATTCCATTTGGGCAGAATCCTTTCAAAGGAAGCCTTTAGGCTCAAATCAAAAGGAGTTACACTTTTAAAGGTAATTCATTCTCTCATGTTCATTTGTTTTATTTTGCTTCTCCAGTCCCCTAAACTCTTTTTATTTACTTATTTTGTAACAACACCAGTATCTTCAATATACAAGGATGTTGTTATAATATTTATTTGAGCTACACTCTCACACAACTACATCAAATGGTTAAAGAACATACGGTTACCGTGGATGGCGAAATTCTGCCTCCCGAAACGATGATTGTTCAACACTCATTTAACACCTTCAAAGGTGGACATTATGATGTCACTATTTTTATATATGATATATAATATGTTTATTTTTTCCTTAAGCTTCTGTTTTTTTTCATTTTTGGCATACCTTTATGGTTTCCATTATGGGTAAACACGATATCTTCATTTTAGGAAGTGCGGACTACCGCCCCCTGAAAGTGATTTGATTCGTTAATACCATATGTGGGATGTGTAAAAGATAAAGTTAATGATATTATATATGTTATTATACTGTAATTATAATATACTCTTATATCATTATGATTCTATTCCAAAAAATATGAAATAGAAATGGAAGTAGCGTTCATGCGTACGTACGGCTTACCGTCTCCATGAACGGTGCATTTCATTTCTTACCTCTAAATGTGATTTAATATTATAAATGCATGTATGTACTGGATATATATGACATATATGATATCTAAATCATGAATACCATTATGGATATAATGAAACTTTGACCAAATTAACAACATGTAAGTGTAAGAAGCCTATTTTTGACTTAAGAACCAAATACTGACAAAATGAACATTATTAACTTAACTGATTACATGATGTTCATAACATGGTATAAAAGGAATAACGAACTTCAAAAAGATTCATAAGCAAGTAGAGACTAACTCAAGTTTATTATTCAGGAGATTAAAGAACGGTCGGGTCAAGTCGGATACGAGGTATGGGACTTCGTCTCAATCTCCTTTCGTTGAGGCATATTTTAGTTTATACACACCTTTCTTTTATACGGTGTATAAACCCCTTTGACTTTTACGTTTATTCAAAAGGAATATTTTTTATACGAAGCATTTAATAAACGACAAAAGGGAATGTTTTTGTCGTACGTATGCGGTGACAACGACTTCTCCGCCGTCGTGACCGTTATTTGAGTTTCGGCTTCCTCTACAAGCCATACCTTCTTTTTAAAAGAAAAATAAAAACCATGTTTTACTTTTCTGTTATTTTGGTATTGAAAATGGTTTTCATAATGTTTTTATATCAATGTGTTGTATTTATATCTCGTGATTGAAATGTGGAAAATTTATGTTTCCTTTATGCATGTTTTATGTGATATGATTATGTTATGGTTCTTGGGCATATTTATGAAGAAGGGTGGTTCCGTGATAAACTAAGGGCGGGTGAGCCCGTTATAGATCTCCAATGCATTGGGTAACGCGAAGGAGTGAAACGTTAAGGTTTCTCCGAAGATATTTTAGGGAATATATTGTGATGGGTATTCCAAACATAACCAAGAAGGTTACTCCCTACGTAAGAATGTTATGAATGCCTCAAGTTACCTTTATGTCTTATGATTTCTATGATTTATTCATGATTTTATGAGGTATGTTAAAGTGCCTATGTTTTATGGGTAAAGTATGATTTCATTCTTATGTATATATGAACTCATGTTTCCTTTCCATGTTTTTTTTATAACCCATACTGAGTTTTTATGCTCATCCCATGTTTTTGAAATGTTTTTCACAGGTCAAGGGAAAGGTACATGATAAGATGATAGAGTTAAGGATTTGTCAAGAAATAATCCATGTTTTATTTTAAATGTGTTTCTATTGATGGGAATGAAGAATACTATCTTTATGTAACCACTTTGTTTATATGTGGAATGTAATGCATGTTTTATGATCTAATTCTCTAAAACTCTAAACCAGAAAAGATCCTCAATGTGTAATCTTGTAATAACTCAAGATTAAGTAAGGTTTAAGGCTGGGGCCTTATAGAAACACTAAGGAAGGGGAAGAAATCAAGGAAAGAAACACTTACTTGAAACATCTTGAATAAAACGAACCAAATACACAAAAATATGAATCTACAATCTACCAAACCTGATATTGAGTCACTAATGGGGATGATAAGGTAATGTGGGGACTGAAATTGGGGCAAAAGAGAAGAAATTAAAGGAGTTATGAATGAAACAATTTACCTCTTCAAATCTGGACGGTTTGAGAAATCCAGAGAAGTTTCTCCCACATTCGCGAAACACATGATCTCAAAAGTGGTGCAATAGATAATGGGGGTGCTCCTTTGGGTTTTGGATTCTAGTGGGATGTAAAATCACCCAAAAATAGTAAATATTGAATGAGATATTAAAATATTAAAAATAAAACATAATGCAGGAAATGAGATTTCGGGCAGACCCAAACCTTAATAAAAAACCCAAATCCATCATGATTATGGATTTTTATGAGGCCCAAATGGATATGGTAGTTTTTATATGTTAGGGTATGAAAATTGAAAATTTTAAATGTTTTAAATTCTTGAAAAATTAATGAGTTATAAAATAAACAAAATTGATTTTAAATTTTGGAAATGGGTTCACGGTTAGGCCCAAATTTTGAAAACCAACCATTTTCACCAAAATGCATGAAAAAGCCCCTAAACAAAGAAATAACTTAAATTTAATGACAAAATAACTTTCAAATAAGTCATTTATGTGACATAGGAAGAAATATTTCATATTTATATGATGAGATTTTTTATGAGTAAATAAATACATTATTATACGTATAAATTAATGGATAACATTAGTCTGGGTTATATAATGCCTTACTCATAAGGAAAAAAATGATTATTCTTTTAATAGATGTAAGTAATTCTATCTTTATTATAGCTATTGTATTACTTTTTTCTTATAATTATTATGTTCCACTATAAAAATATTATTTGGGTAATCAAATAATATCTAAATATGATAAATATGAATTCTTAAATCTGATCTAATGTGAATATTATCTGTTTAGTATGATTTAATAAAATCATAGGTGATTACAATTATACAACTATGATATAGAGAAATCAATGTTGATTATAATAATATAATATAATATTACTGTGGTAAAAGTCCGAATCTCGTAGTTTTTCTAAAAGATGTTTTGGATATTAGTAAGTTTAAATATTTTAAAATATTTTCTTTTTCAAAATACAATTCACCCCCTTTTGTATTAATTGCTTTATTTATCTATAAAGTTAAGATCTTAAGATCCAAAATTGGTATTTTTAATGGTTAATAAAATTTTTACTCAAATATACATCAATTTCATTAATATATTATTTTGAAATTATTTTATCAATTTCTATTTTTTTATGTTTTTTATAAATTTTTATATAATACTTTGTTAAAAAAATTAGTTTTTAGAAAGGACTGTTTTACTTTTAATATGGTAGGTCTAAATTTTGGATCCATATATAACATTAATTATAACAGACCACATATTTTAGATGGTGTTGATTATGAATACTGGAGAGATATGATGAAGAATTTTTTTTATCAACACAGGGATTGATAAAATTTTCATGTTTATTAGAGATTATAAAATACCTGATACAGATAGATTTTAACCTTTAAGAAAGGAATGAATATCAAATCAAATATAGAGTTATAAATATTTTGTTGTGTTCAATGAATAGAAGCATATATTTTCAAATATCATTTTTTGAAGTTGCGAATAGTATCCATAAAAAGCTATAGGTTAAACAAATTTGAACATTCGATGTTATTGAAAAAGGAAGAGCTGGATTGAAATATGTTTATCAAGAATTCAGTTTTATTCTTGGAGAGTCAGTTGTGAAGTAGAATCAATGATTTATGATTATCATAAATAGTCTACATGATATTTGAGAGAATAATATATATTGTTAAATACTTTGTAAAATCTTATTGACATCATGCTTAATGAGTTGGAATCATAGAGGAGCGATGTTGATGAAATAAGGAAGTTAGGTAACCTTACATTAGAAAATATAATTAAAACCCTTATGTCATAATAAATTAGACTAAAAATAGATGTTGGTGAAAAGAAATAGATGAATTTAGGTGTTTCATTTTCTATATCATAAACCATACCAACTTAAGATCAATATTATGGGAAATTTTTTATGTTTTCGAGAATGAAAAAAATAAATTCAATATGATTCATGTTTATCATAAAATTTTATGAATGAACTAGATAACATAGACAAAATCATGAATAATATTTCATCAAGAAATATTTTAGAAATCATTACAATATTTTTCATAAAGACATAAATTAAAAGAAAGATGAAGTTTAATGTTATGAATGAAAAAGATATAGACAAGTCAAACCATATTGTCCAATGTTTTGAAGAAAAGACATGGAAGATATGAATTATGAAATTAATACAAAGATGTATTATAAATCATTGATCAAGAATGTTTGAATAGAATCTAACATATGGAGGAGGTGAGTCTTCAAAAAATTCATCTGATCAGGAAATTTTCAAAAAAGAGGAACATATGGATTTTTTATAATTTACAAATGGTAAATAAATTAATTATGGATAAGGTAGATACTACAAAAAATCATAATAATTTTTTATTGAATGATAATTATCATGATGAGAAGTATTTTGCATCCTCTATTAAGGAATATTGCTTAGTTGAAGATAATCCCATTCATTATTATGATAATATTCTGTTTGGAAAATTATTAGAAAATGAGAATTGATATATCATTAAAAAACATGGTAATCACAAGGAAAATATTTCCATGGATAATTTATGAATAAATGTTTTATTAATAGAAATATCAATTATTTCTACAGATCTTGCTGAACAGAATTCAAAAAGGCAAATTATTTCAATTGACTTGGAAAAAGTAATTTATGATAATTTTTTTAAAAAATATGTTTTAAAAAAAAAAATTTTAAAACCAATAATATTGAGGATAAACATTTTAAAAAAAATTAATATATGTATTTTATTTATAGAAGAAATTTTTTTCAAAATTTTACACTGGTAATGAATTTCTTTGATAAAACGAAATAATTTATTTGACCTCATCGTACGAGTTCTAGAAAAGGGATACAATAATAAATTACTATATTTTAGTAATAATTATTTTATCTTAAAGAGTAAAACTTTTTTCACCAAAATTCCAAATTGGTGGCCACTAAGAAAGTAATTTTTCATTACAAAAACTGAATGTCTAGGAATTAATAGACAATATTTTTTAAAACAATTATAGATTCATAATGTTTTTTTTATAACAATTCATCCCCAGAAGGTTTTGTTGTTTTTTATTCAAATCATTTTGTTTTTAGGAAAAATACAAATTACAAGAAATAAGAATACATAGTATATGGATTGTGGATATTCCATTCATCTGAATTCAAAAAAATAATTTTTTTTCAAATATCATCAATACTAAAGGTGTAAAGGTTGCTTTTAGAGATAATTATCAATGGGAGATTACCTGAATATGTAACATTATTATTATTGGTAAAAATATAATTTTCAATGTTTTATTTTCTAATGGTCTCATGAACAACATTATATGCCTATTTCAGTTATGTAAATAAGGTTACCTCGTGAATTTTTGGAATGATAAAGGAGTTGTACACAATTATTGGGATGAATTATTTCATTCTACCCATCAGTATCATTATGTATATATAATTTACATAGAATACCTTAGTATCCAGGACATAATTTGCTTTAGCGCAATGTAAGATCAATCATGGTTATTACATAAAAGGTTAGGACAATGTAACCTAAAAAATATATCAAATTTTACTCAAAAAATACTTATTAAGGATCATTAGTAATTTAGGTTTTATTCTTCACATGTTTGCAACCCAATTCCAAATAATACAAAAAATAAGTCTAGTTTTAAATCTATTAGTAAAGTATCAAATTTTGATGCTTTATAATTATTGCACATAGACTTATTTATTCCAAAATAAAATATATTCATTGGAGGAAAATACTATGTATAATTCATGGCTAAGGATTACACTAGATTCATATGGTTTTATTTTCTCACCATGAAAATAAAAACCATACAGAGATAAATATTCATAGTTATCATGGGGGATAATTTATAATTTATAATTTTGAATCATTTTTTAGTAAAAATGGTATATAATATAAATTTTCATCTCCTATGACCGCTAAAAATGGGTTCAATTAAAGAGGAAATATAATTATTACAATAATAATAAGAACCATGATATGTGAATGCTTAGTGGAACAATATTTTTATAGTGAAGTGGTTAGTACTTCCTACTATACTCTAAATTGAGTTCAAATAAGATTCATTTTAATAAAACTCATTATGATATTTAGACAAGTATAAAACAAAATTAATATTACCTTAGTATTTTTTTTTGTAAAGTATTCATACTGAATAAAAAATACAACTTACATAAATTTTTACCCAAATCCAATGAGGGATTTTTTTTTGGTTATTCCACCAATTATATGAAATATTGAGTTTCTAATAAATATTCTTATAATGTTGAAGAAATATTACATTTATCTCTTGATGAAAATGAACCTTATGTTTTCTAACAACCATATCCAATATCCCTAGATGTGATTTCTGAAATTAATTTTAATCCATTGTTATGAAACTTTTCTCATAATTAAATAACACAACAAATTGTTTCTCAAGTAATTCCACGTGAATATTATTTAACATATGTTGATGAAATGAATTTTCAAAATACAGGAACACATTTTTTTATTAGAAATAAAACTAGTGATATAATCATTTGGTATGTTGATTAACATGTTTTGACTCAAAGTTCCATGGGAAATGAAATTACAAATATAACTTTCTTTTCCCAATTTTAACCTAGTAATAATGATGATGCTTTAGATGATGAGGATTATAATAAGACTATAGAAGATGAAATTGAATAATTTGAATGCAATGATGTCTATAAACTAGTTGGATGACCTAATGAAACTAATATAATTAGAGAAAAATTATTATTTAGAAACAAATATGATGAAAATAAAAAAAATAGTTAGAAATAAACAAATAGTTTATTATAAGAGTTTTAATAAACAATAAGGAATAGAATATGGAGAGATCTATACCCCATTAGAAAGGTAAAATCAATTAATATTATAAAATAATTTATAACATTCTTTAATTTCAAACATTTTTAAATGGATGTGAATTTTGATTTCATTGGTTTTGAATATAAAAAATATCCAAAGTACATATGTAAATTTGAAAAGTCTATATATATACATAAACAATCACCAAGAGCCTGATATGATAGGATAACAAGATTTTTTTTATAAGACAACATTGTTAAGGGGGTATTGTTCCTTCAATTTTTATAAAATATGTTAACAAAAATATTATGAATGTGGAAATTTATGTTTATGAAATTATATTTAGATCAAATCAAAACAATTTAATATATTACATTTTATAACATAAGAAATATGAGGTTGAGATTAGTATGATGTGTGAGTTAACATATATTCTTGGTTTTAAAATTTCATGAAAAGACCTAAAAAATTATAGCTCAAAATATGTATTCAAAATATCTTCATAAATAGTTTTGATATACCAGTACTAAAATTATATATACACCAATCAATACAAAAAATAAAATTTATGTTGGTGAGTTTGGGAAACCATTTGATAAAAAAACTCGAGGTATGATAGGAAGTTTTCTCTACTGACCTTATAGTCATCAATATTTAATGTTTTTTATTTGATTCGATGTAAAATATAGATTAAATCCAACTAAATTCCATCCAAAATATATAAAAACAATTAGTTATCGAAAGTCATATTTGTATTTAAGACATTTCTATCATTTTGGAAATATTTTTGAATTAATATTTTTGGATACAGACATTAGTTCATGTATAATGGATAAGAAAAGCAGTCAAGAACATTTCATTTCTTGAGTGACTCCTTAGTTTCTTGGTACTGTAAGAAAAAACACATAGTATCACTTTCCACTCGTGAAGCTGAATATGTGCCATCTGGAAGTTCTTGTGAAAAATTGTTGTGGGTGCGAAAAACACTTATTGAATATATGTTGATTTTTTCTAAAAGTAAGATACTATGTGATAACATTTTTTCCATTTAATTAAGAAAAAACCAAGTACATCACTAACTTTAAAAAAAGACATAAGACACCATTTTCTTTGGGATCACATGATTAAAAGTGATATCATTTTACAATTCATAAGAATGAAAAGACAACGTTATTATATATTTACTTAACATAATCCTTTTGGTATTTTTTAATAATTTAAATAGATGTTATAAATGATCAATATTATGTAATCATTCATATCTACTTCTTCTTTACCAATTCCATATATTATGTTACTCATTTTCAAAGGGGAAGTATATATGTTTGTTTTTTTTTCAAAAACATTTTGTTGTTTAGTTTCTTTCGAAAATTTATTCATATTCACTCATACAGATTAAATATTATTTATAAAAATATATGAACTATAATTCATAAAAATATTTTCAGAATCTGAAAATTTTATAAAAAAATTCCCTAAGTCTATTTTTTTAAACAAATCAACTAAAATTTTGTCATGGTCAAATTTTATCATAATTATTTATAACATATAAAACAATTTTTTTCAAAAGACTATAAAATATTATTTATTAATATTAGTTTATACTAAAATTAGTATATTCAGTTTTTATTTCAAAACTATCTTAACCTATTTAGTTTATAAAAACCAATAAGAACATGTAATAATAATGAAAACTCTTTCCAATTCAATGTTATTCATCTATTGTTATAATTTTTTATATAATTCATCACAATTCATTATCAATGTTATTATTATTATTATTATTTTCGTTTTTATAAAAAAATTCTTTCATTTTTATAATTTTTCTTAAAATGTTTTAAGATTTTATTCAGTTTAAATAATATAAATTTTTAAAAAATGAGAGATCAAAATTCATAAATTTTTATTTGGATCATTTTTAACCATAAAATTAGAATAAATTACATCACAACCATCTAATTTAATTAAAGAAGTTGAACCAAAACATTTGGGCCTATATAAAGGGGGACCACCTATGTCCCACAACAGTTGGACACATCTTTTTCACTTGAGTTATTGGTGTTCTAAAATTGATTTGTTAAAAAGTTCACTTTATTACTTCCAATGCACTCGTATTACACTCAATACGATGTATTCAGTTGAATATTATAAGGAATGGTTTGTATTAAGTGAAAGTTAAGTATAATAATATTTTTATGAGATGTATGAATATTAATTTAGAAAAATTATAGAATTATATGGATGGTGATTAGTATGCGTATAAAATAATAATAAGTATTTTAATTATCATTATCCGGAAATCATTTTATAATTTTTTGATTCTTTCATGTTTTATTAGTAGGATGGAAAAAAATTTCCATTTAAATAGATAGAAAATGATATAAGATATTATATAATAAATCTATATGTATTTTAAGACTACCATTAAAAATAGAGGCATATTGTCCTTCTCACTAGTTACAAGATAATATTGGTAATTTTTAAGAAAAAGACAGAAGATTATTTATTTGAGAATTATGAAAAAGTCTAGAGGTTATTACATATCACTACAGATAACAGGGTTATTTCCTTATGGATGGAAGGATTATTGATATGTAGAAAGGGAGATCCTGATACCCTAAAGGTTTGAAATGTTTTTATATTTTATTTTTTAAATAATATGAGTATGATAGATCATATCAGATTCATCCTTATTATAATTGAGACTATTATGAATGGATCCACAATGTTAAATTTCATTATTTTTCTAGTTGTGATAGGTATTCTTGTAGTTGAATGAATGATGTTTTCCATGATTTCAAATAAATCAACTCTGAAGTGGGAGAACATATTATTCATTACTGACCCTAAATTTAAGAGGATAAGGTTTTGTATTGTTGTAGAAATAATGGTTTTTTTTGAGAAAGATGGCATTTCTACATCAAAACAAGAGTCATCAAGGGAACTATTAAAGGTTGAGAGGAAGAAGCTTTGTAATGTAGATACCTCCCCACATAAAAAGGAAAAAAATTCCCTAATAAAATCGCAATTGAATAGGTAAATAATAAAGTAGAAAGAAATTAATAGGATCTAATTTTGGGAATTTATCCTACTAAGGCTAAGTCCATAATGATAAATGTTGCGGGAAATATAAAAAATATATAAGGAAAATATAGAGAAGAAATTATTAAATGGTGAAAAGTTGTATGGATATTTATTAAAGGGTGTAGAGAATGATTCATAAAATGTTATGCCCTTAAATTCCCATATCTATCAAGATAATCAAGAGGCCAAATTATATTTACAAGAAACCTTTACTTTTCATGCTTATATTTATTTAGTGGTTGATAATGAAAAATATATATTTTTTTATAAAGAATAGGACCCACAAGTTAATCAATAAAAAGAATCATACTCATTATCTACTAAAAAAATGTGATTTTAGAATAGTGAGATAGGTTTCGGCATATTTTTCTAATTAATAGATGAAGACGTTGTAGGGATATATGAAATTGTAAAATATAGAGAAGATAAATTAAAAAGAAATGATTACAAATTATTTGAATAATTTTTTTATGATCAAGAGGATTGAAATGAGGATGAATACAATGAGGATGAAGAAAATAAAAATGAAGAGGATGAGACTGACGAAGAGGATACTGATGAAAAAATTAAATATGATATATTTTGATTGAACACATTAGAGGAATAATCATTGGAGTTTCTAACCAAAGTCGATCAAAAAAGAAAAATCTAAAAGTTATATGGAAGACAAATCAACATATGAAGAAGACTAGAATTCAAAGATAGAGGTTGAAAAAGCTGACATGTCATGACCCGCCTTGTCCAAGATGATTGAAGGGATGAAAAAGTATCGTTCCCTTCCTTCCTCTAGATGAATGAGAGACAATAACTTCTTAGTCTCCCCTTCAGTAGGCACCGAAGTGGGGACTAGAACCAATGGTATAAAATCTCACATAAATGGAATAAATTACCCTTTTTATTGAACAAGATTGGGAGATAAGATAGTAAATCCTGAAAACACCATTGAGTAAAGGTAAAAGTAAATCCAATAATTCATTCCCACATGCTTGTTCAAAAGTAAAACTGACACAAAGTAAGATAAAACTCTCTAGTAACCTACCAAATAAATTAAACTAAATTGCAACATTAACTATCCTGACACCCAAACTAGTAACTTCCATCACCGTCCTCTAAGTCCTCCTAGAAACCTGAAAACATTTTTACATACGTAGTGTGAGTATACAAGTATACTCAGTAGGGAAACTAAAGCTAATGGTGCATAAGTGAAGGAACAAAATAACACCCTTATGAGAATATAGTAGAACATCAAGCACCTACTAAGGAATACGAACCAGCCCAAACTCACCAAGGAACATTCACCCAAGTAGCGCAAGTCATGTAATGTAATCATATAAGCACATCGACATTTGGGTATCCTGCACGCTACTCTTCCACTGGTTAACTGCTCATTCCTAATGATATATTGTCTTGACGTAGCCACTCTTCCCATACACAGTCCCACTACCACAACCTTCCCGAACACACCTGGGCCTCTATCCACACACAACCATGCTCGAACACACCAGATCCACAATAACCACTACCACACCCTAGGACCCATAGGCTAGAACAACCAACGCCAAGCCCGAAGACACTTGGGGCTCATCTTGAAGATACTTGGAAATACTAACCTAGCCCACTTACATATAGGCCCCTCTTCCAAAATAATCCCTTTAAAAAATAATCTTGGACTATTGTAAAACTCAATCCATTACAGCCTTCACAGATACGCCTCAGCCGTAAGATCAAGAAGAGGACACGAGGAAGAAAACTAGTATCCTTCCATCCATCCTCCGACCAGGATGTTGGGAAGGACACCCTCACCCATGGAATAGAGGTGCTTGGAACATAGTTCTCAACAATGGTGTAGTGTGTATAGAAAACACAATGAACTTATATGTATATATATGTGTGTGTGTGTGTGTGGTTAAACAAACAATCACCCCCAAACTACAAGTTTCACACGAACAGACAACAAGCCCATAGAAGCACTGATTCTACTACTACTCTTACATGTACAAACTTACAACAACCACTACTAAGAATAAACCCCACCCCTTTTTGTTAAATTTCAAATTATTTATTAAAGGGGATTCACTTTAAATTATTATGTTATCGAGAAACTAACAACTGTAACCACAACTAGAAGTGAACAAAAATAAATTGTATTCCCATTGCACAACAATAGATAACTATACATTTCATTCCCACTACATATTTGCATTCAACTCCTACCAATATCATTATTCAAAGTTATACCTCCCATTCCTTCTCTCACTACCCAGCCCTATAGCCATGCTATCCAAACAAACCCCCAATGCATTACAACTCCACAATGGGTGCACAACCACACCGTAGTCCCACTTCTCGATGTATATTCATGAACACAATACAAAATAAAGGTATTATAGGTACCTATAAGTTCAATCATTACACAATCAATAAATCTATCAGACTGAGACACCAAACCACCCCCAGTAACACCCCACATACCAAGTCCAATAATCCTAGACCAGAACACATATCACATAACCCCAACCATAAAAACAAGAATATTCAAATTTAACCTATATGGGTTATTCAGTATCAGTTATAATATTACTAGGGTGATCACAAAACAGGTTTGATCATAAAGAATCTACTTATTTTACCGAGTGTATGTGAGTAATTTGATTTCATGTTACATGTGTACTTCAAAACATCACAAAAAAACATATCACCACCAGTGAACTACCAAATACCACCAAATACCATGATTTTCAGAAGGTATATAGCAAGACAAACCCTATAAAAACAAAATATAACCAAATAAACAAGGCAACTAACATCAAACCACCCATTCCAACTGTTTTATTTATGCGAGTTATCCTTTGATCATAATAAATTATTTCTTAAATCTTGTTTCAAGAAGAGTATCCAGCCATTACATACATGGAACAATTAATATACCCAACCCACGTGATCCACAATTAATTGGAAGAAAAAGAAAGTCCATACTTGGAAGATCAATGGTCGAAGTTCCTTCTCTCACAAAGAATGGGGGATGGTGAGACTTGATGGATGATCTCCAAGATGGATTTCTAGGAAGGAATCCAACATGGGCATACAAATCATACCAGGAGGTAGTCTCCAGGTGCACCTAGATAAATGAAAATGAATAAAGAAGAGGGGATCTCAGATTAAGATGAGGCCAGATCCTAAAACCATGGAGACCATTTTGAAGTACTTAATTGTCGGATCATGGCTTGACCATATGACATGGTAGTTTCACACATTATAATTAACTGATTTATAAAAATTCTTCTTAAAATAGTGGAGACAGACCAGAAGATGATTGTGAGTTGATAGATTAACTTTAAATGATGAAAAACACGTAACAATGGTGAAACTGAAAAAACATGGGAAAACTAGAAATGGGTCACTAATGTCAAGACATTGAAATGTAGACACCAACATTGTGCCACCGACAAGTGATCTACCGACGTGACCTACCGATGCGTCGACTTAACAACACCCAGAACTACCAATGCTCAGACCTACCGACTCTTTGACCTACCTTCACCTTGACCTACTAACACCCAAACATACCGAAATTCGGACCTACCGACATCGATGCCCTTGGCTCACTGATGCAAACACCCCTAAATAACTGATGCTAACACCCCTTGAATAACTGATGTCCACACCCCTTGACTCGCTGATGTCAATGCCCCATTCAAACACATTAAAAATTGGAATTTTGGAAAACTCTTGATATGAGGCACCAGGATCCCTTGGAACACCTCAAAACTGGATTTTCATAAGAAATGGACTAGGGAAAAATCATGGTTATTATATCAGATACCTCTCAAACTATTCCCTAACTCGAGAATTTAAAACTTTCCCAAAAGAAAATATGTTAGAAACCCCATCTATTAAGATACATATCAAGAGTAAACCACAATATATTGAAAATTAGAGGGGAAACCTCAATATACATGAACACCTCTGTCATCTATCTTCTAAAAAACGGGTAGTCACTAAGGATCCACTATCCCAAAAATCCCACAGACACCAAGGGTCACACATTCTATATACATTTATTAGGTTTCTCCTTCCTTGGTCAATATACTATCCTCTTTGGGAGGCATTGACTCACCTGCACGTGATTAACCGCATTCTCATTAATATGTCTTGATTAGGGAGCAGGTTCTCCACTCCTCATAGTCATGAATTTTCAAACAAAAATATAAAACATGGAAATAAGTTATTATAAAACTAGACATGTTTAATGTTACATCATAAGAATGGTTCGAAACAAAAACAAGTTCAAAATTAAAAATAGATCTATGTACTAGGAAAACATATGTTCGTCCCATTCCTAGGTACACTCCTCGAGGCCATTATGCATCTATAACACATGAACCAAGGGAATGGTCCATCCATGAAGTACCTTCTCCTTACTATCCTCGATTCTCACTGGTCATTCCAAAAATGACACATCATCCTCAATATCCAACTCTCCCTAGTCTAGGATATGGGAGTCATCATACTGATACAGAAGAATCTGAGAGAAATGAATGACATTGTGGATCCTCTCCAACTGTGGTGGTAATGCCAGCTGATATGCCACCTCACCGACTCATCCCAACACGTCGAATGGTCTGATGAACAAAGGAGAAAGTGTACTCCCTCTACCAAACCTCCATTTTCCTCATTGAGGGGTGACATTCAAGAATACATGGTCCCTAACCTAGAAATATGAGGGTATCCTCCTATGATCTACATATGAGTTCTATCGGTCCTAGGATGCCTTCATCCTTCCACGCACAAGATGAACCTTCTATGTCGTGTTATACACCACATCTAGTCCAAGAACACGAAACTCCCCAACCTTTATCCAACACTAGGGTGATAGACACAGTCTTCTGTAAAAGGCTTCAAATAGAGCCATGGTAATTGGAGATTGATAGCTATTACTGTTGGAAAAATCCACCAAGGGAATATTTCTTACGCACAATCCTACGAAGTCCAGAACGCATGATCACAACATATCCTCCTACGTATGGATATTTTCTCTATCTTCCCTTCCATCTGAGGGTGGAAATAAGTACTAAGGCCTAGGTGGGTTCCAAAATCACACATTAATACCTTCAAGACTAATCATGTAATGTGTGTATCCCGATCCAAAACGATGGATATTGGAACTCCGTATAGTCGTACCACTTCACTGATGTACCTCTGTTCTAAGACATCCAATGTGCTCATCTTTTTACCCAATAATAAGTGAGATGATTTCATAAATTGTTCCACAAATACCTATATGGAATCTCATACTCCCTTATCCCATGGTAGTACTGTGATGAAATACATCATGACGTCATCCCACTTCCACTCGAGAATGTCTAAGGGTTACAACAGACTTCCAGGAACATGGTGTTCTTTCTTCACATGATGACACATGAGGCACCTTTCTAGAATCTCAGACACCAATTGCTTCACTCTGTGCCACCAAAACTGTCTTCTCAAGACCAAGTACAACTAGGATAATATTGGATGTACTTCTGGTGGTGAGTTCTGTAATTAACGGAGAACTCTATCATTCATCGCCACCTGGACAAACAACTTCCCAGGAAACAACATCTGATTCTGAATATCCTTCATCCATCATTCTGGATAATCACATTTTCTAACATGATCACACATCACATCAGCCTATGAGTCTTCCCAATGAGACTCCTCCACCTACCTTACCATGTAATACTGAACTATCATCTAAAATAGACAACCTCTACCATCCTCCACTCTCAAGCCCAAGAGAAAATCAACTAACTCCTCCATATCCTTCCAAGAATCTGTAGACTCTATAACTACATCATTATATGAAATATTTTCAAGGAATCAACCACAATATTACCCGTTCTTAAGGATTAGGAGATCTCGTAGTTGTAGCCATGAATAAATTACATCCACCTCCATTGCTGAATGTTCGGGTCTCGCTAGGAGAAGATATACCTCAAGCTTTTGTGATCCGTAAAAACAATGAATCATTATCTAATGAATTAATGCCACCAAAATAACATCACTAAAATAATGGCTGCGTGTTCCAGTTTGTGGGAGGCATAGTTACGTTTGTGAGTTCATAACTACCTAGACCTATAAGAGATCACTCCCCATTGCTACATCATCACACACACCAATCCTAGACCAGAAGCATCACATATCACATCGAGAATCACCACCTCCTCTATAAACATCAACAATGGGGGACCGAACAACTTCCCTTTCAGATAACTGAATTATTCCTGGAACTTCTAAATCGATACAAATTCCTGGTCATTTCTGGTAAATGCTTTAAATGGGGTCACAAATAGAGAAAAGTTGTGTATGAACCTCTTGTAGTAACCATCCCGACCCATGAAACTACAATCATCTACCACATTCTTGGTGTTTTTGAAGAAACAACATCTTTAACCTTCGACATGTCCACTGATATTCCCTAACGAGACACCATGTTTCCAAAGAAGTGCACCTCCATGTGTCCAGAACATTCAGTTAGAAAACTTCTTGTAGAGCTGGTGGTGTCAGAGGTCCTCCAAAACTATCCTTAGATTCTCATCATGATCATCCTCTGATATTGAGTATATTGGGATGTATATGATGAACATGACCATGAACCGGTCCATATATTCATGGAAAATGGTGTTCATTCACCCCATAAACACTGATGGTTCCTTTGTAATGTCAAAAAACATGACCAAGAACTCAATGTGCCCATACCTACACCTGAAAGAAGTCTTCAGGATGTCACCCTTATTCACCCTCAACAGGTGATATACAGAACTCGGGTCAATATTAGAGAACAAACATGCTCCCATCAATTGGTCAAAAAGGTCATTGATCCATGGTTGAGGGAATTGATTCATGACCATTAACCGATTCAGTCACTAGTAGTGTATGAACATCCTGAGACCACCATCTTACTTCTATGAGAAAAAGACTGGAGAACCCCATGGCGACACACTATGTCAGTTAATACCCTTATTCATTAGGTAATTTACCTGAATCTGAAACTCCTGTAACATGAAAGTATTCATCTGATAGGGAGCCATCGAAATTAGATGGGCACGAGGTTGTAAACTATCTCAAACTCAACATCATGTTGAAGGGGTAGAGTCACAATCTCGTTGGGTAAGATGTCTAGGAACGAAATGACAATCCTCAGAACTTCCACCATCTTTGAGACTACTGATTCCACTGACATCTCAGTTAAAAAAGAAATAAGAGGCTCCACATACTGACTGCCCTCCTAAAAACACCTCTCGCCAATGAAAGCTATAGGATGACCACTCATATATGATATCATGGCCCTTCATTAGAATCTGTCTATAAACATTTTCTAGGAAAACATCTATATGATGCATAGGATGACATCGTATGGCTACATATATAGTAGAAGTAGATATCCAGTGGATTGATGTGGCCACAACATCAGTCTACATCCTCTGAAAACATCAAACATGATGATCTGACCTTCTAATAGCATACTCAACACAAGGGGAATGGAAATTATATATACACCTAGACCTAAGGCATGGTATATATTGGGTGAAAAAAGCAGTGTGAATTTCTCGAATGAAACAAAGCACAATAATGAGTAATAAACATACTAATCATACCTCAAAAAAGTTCTAGCCCTACTGGAATGACTACCTCTACAGGGTGAAACTGCTGATGCCCAACCCCTCTAGCCCTCAACTATCAACCAATTCTCTGACCATGCCCGGATTGAGGTCCATGATGAGTGCCCTATGGTCGGCCTCCTACAACACTGTTCACCCTTGGTGGAGTGGGAGCATGATGCCCCTACTGCTGGAAGGACTTAACTGACAACTTTTGCTACTTTGGTGGGTGTTGAACCTACCCACCCGCACTGTAATTTACTCATACATGAAATTGATTCAAAAGATGCCCATGAAGGCCAAAAATAAAGAACCTTGGTCCAAGGCCCGTGGAGAAATGGGGAGGTATAGTATATAGAAATAAGAACTAGTGAGGTATACTCCCCACTAGATGAAACCTAGATTTATCTAATGCAAGAGACCTACTACTGATAGCCTTTCCCTTTGGAGAAATCAGTTGGCTCCCCTCTCACAGAAAACCTCTCAGCCTATGCATCGTCTCTGCTATATAATCCATCTTTTGAACCTCCGTATAAATTGGTTGAGTGAATGGAGTAACAGCATATTGAAAAGACGTTTAGAGTGCCTATTCATAGAGTATTTCCCACAAATCCTCATCTAGAAAGTGGTCCAGAGAAAACATAATGAGATCCTGGAACATTATCCCCAACTCCCTTACTGACATACTCCCTCGCTGAAGGGAAAGATGCTACCGGCTCTTCTTGACAATCATCATGGAAGAAAGAATTTCACTCGGAACACCTTCTCAATGTCAATCCATGAAACATCAGTTTCCTTCCTTTCTTTAAGGTAAAGCGTCCACCACTGATGTGACACTCCTCACATCTATCTCACTACCTGCATAACCTAGTACTCGAACACTACCAAAATCAAGTTGAAAGTGATCACCAGCTCCTCGAGCCCGCTCTCTGTCTCCATGTCTAGGATGTTGCTCATATACTTTTCTAGAGTCTTCCACAAGAAGTAACAAATCATCTCCTGCCACTAGTCATCATCCTTATCTCGATCATCCCTCTGCTGGTCAACCAGATCAACCTTTTGTGACTCAACTACTCGTACCTCCCTTGGATGATGTCCGGGTTCCATTTATAAAAAGTGAAACAAAGAATTATTAAGCCCTAAGTAGTGAATTCTTTTTTCAAATATTTTTTTATTTTAAATTCCCAAAACAAAAAATACACATAATAATATAATACATTACTATGAATGTACCTTTTCCAAGGTTCTCTACACTGCAATTATTGTATCCTCACCTGGTAGTTTAGTAGGTCCAGAGTATTTGCATCAGATCACAGGGGACCAAATATCTAGTGTCATAGTTGGTCTTCCCTGACCTACTTCACGCACCAATATTGATGAACATTTTTTCCCTACCATCCCATGAAATCACCACTGAGCCTAAACCCAAACATTATCTTATATCCCAAACAGCAGCCACTAATACCATTCTATCATGACATGACTTATCCAATATGAGGGAAATGGCGACAAGGTGCCCTTCCCATCCTTCCTCATGGTGAAAGAAAGATAATGACCCCTAAGTCCTACATATTGTAGGCCCTGGAGTGGAAACTAGAACCAAGGGTATAAAATCTCACATAAATGGAGAGATTTTCCATTTTATATAATAAAACTAGGAGATAAGATGGTATGTCCCATAAACACCAAAGGATAAAGGTAAAATAAAAACCAAGAATCCATTACCACATGCATGATGTAAATTAAAACTGATACAATGTACAAAAAAACACTCAAATATTGTATAAAGAAAAGACACTAAACTGTAATAACAATTATCACAATGCCTGATCTAGTAAGGCCCAGAGCAGTCCCCAAATTACTCCTAGAAACCTGAAAACAATTTTACATACATAGGGTGAGCATACAAGAATACTCAGTTGGAATACAAAAGCTACTCGTGCACAACTGAAGGAATATAATAATTCCCCTGTAATAAAATAATAGATCCTTAAGAACCTACCATGGAATACTAACCATCCAAACCATGCCAGGGAACACTCACCAATGTAAAGTAAGTCATGTAATGTAATAAAATAATTGCATCGACATTTGGGTACCCGTCACACCACTTTCCCACTGGTTAACTGCTCATTATTAAAGATATGACGTCCTGACACTGCCACTCTTCCCACACATAGTCCCATTTCCCCAACCTTCCTACATAGACATCGGCCTCATACCACACACAACCTTGCTCATAGAACACTGGACCACAACAGCCACCTCCACGCCTGAAGATATATGGGATATCACAACCACTACAAGGCCCGAAGACACCTGGGCCTCATCTAAAAGATACTTGAAAAAAAATCTTCCCCACAGATACCTACTGCCCTCATCCAAAAAAACCCTTTCCTAAAGAATCCTAGACTATGTTAGGCCTCAATACATTACAACCTACACGAATATGCCCAAGTGGTAAAATTCGGAATACGGTGCGAGGAAGAAAATCTGTAACCATCCATCCATCTTCCTTCCAGGATGTTGGGAAAGACACCCTCCCCCATGAAATGGTGGTTTTTGGAACATCGTTCCCAAGAAGGCAGGGATCTGTATAGGGAAAAAAGGAACAACAATATATGTAGGTAAACAAACACCCATCCCCAACCTATGGGTTTGACACGAATAAACAACAAGCCCATACCAGCACTGCTTTTCCTGATACTCTAACATGAAAATTCATACAACTAACACTAATAATCATAAACCCAAGCCCCTTTTCGTTCAATTTCCATTTACTTATTTAAGGGGATTCACATTAAATTAATCTTTCCTTATAAGAAAACTAATAACCATAACCCCACCAAGTAATGAGAAAAGCTGATCTATAGTCCCACTTCACAACAACACATAACTAGACTCACAGTCCAACTACATATCCCCAGTCGTCTTCTTCTATTTTCATTATTCAAAGTGATAACACACATTATTCCCTCAAAACCTAGACCTACATCCCTACTTCCCAAAAAAACCCAATACAGTACCACTGCAAAATGAGTCCACAACAACACTGCAATCCCACTGCTCAATGTCGCTTTAAAACCAAAATAAAATATAAAGGCAGTTCAACTGCCTACAAGTTCATCCATTCCACAATCAATCAATCACTGAAACTGAGATATCAATATACCCCCTTTAATGCCCTATATACCATGTCCACATAACCCATACCAGAACACACACCACATAAACACAACCATCAAACCAAACATAGTAAAATTTAACAAACCACAGTTATTTAAATTGAAATATAATATAACTAGAGTGATAAAAAATAAATTTGATCCAGGGGAAACTCATTATTTAATAGAGTGTACCTGATTAATAAGATTTCATATTACATATATACATCAAAAAGTCACAACGAAACAGATCAACACCAGTTTAGATGCAAATTCCACCAACAACCTAGATTTTTAGAATCCATATAGCCACAAAATCCATATAATAATCAAAGATAAAAAAATAAAATATGAGACCAACATCAAACCACACCTTCCCATTATATTATTTACATGAGTCATATTTTGATCATATTAAATCCGTACTTAAATATTATTTCAAGAAGAATATCTATATGTTTCTTATAAGGAACCATTAATATTCCCACCCTTCATGATGCATAATTAAGAAGAAGAAAAATAAATTCCGTACATGGATGATCAAAGATCTAAGTACATTCTATCACTAAGAATCGAGGATGTCACAACTTGTACGAAGAACTCCACAAAGGCTGACTCGGATGAGCTCCAACACAAGCGCACAACTCATATTGGAAGGATGTATCCATAAACACAAATAGAAACAAAAAATAAGAAGGAAGAGAGGATATCAGCTGAATAAGAGGATAGATCATAAAATCAGGGTGACCATTTCGAAGTAATTAATAGTTGGATCATGGCTTGGCCACATGGTTTTGTGGTTTCACACATTGGAATTAATTGATATTTAATAATTCAACTTAGAAATGGTTGATATAGGCTAGTGGAAAGATGTGAGTTGATATATTAACTTAAAATGGAGAAAAACACATAATATGGGAAAAACTGGAAAAATTGGAAATGAGCCACCGATGGGTGAGTCACTGACACTGCACCACCGACGCTGATCCACTGATGCTGAGCCACTGACGGGTGAGCTACCAATGCGACCTACAGATGGCTCGATCTTCTGACTCCCTAAACTACCAACACCCCATAACTCACTAATGACAACCCCCTTTGTCTCGCCAAATCCAACACCCCTGACACACTAAGAGAAAATTAGAATTATGGGAAACTCATGAAATGGGTCTACGAGAGTCCCTAGAACACATCACCACATGATTTTAATAAGTAAGGTTATGGGAAAAAATCAGGGTTATTATATGACACCAATGACTTGTATACAATTTAATTATATAATGGAATTTTAGTTGGAGATAAATTTGAAAAATTAGTCTCAAATAAACAAAATTTCAAATGAAAAGAAGTTGAAATTGAAACCAGATTTCTTAAACTCCCTAAAATTTAGAAAGATGAATCAGATTTAGTTAAATGATAACTGCTAAAAAGTTGATTAAATAATACATGTTTTGAATAGACATGAAGGAATAATTAAATCTTTCCAAATACATTATCAAAGATGGAAAATTAATCATGAAAGACTTGATTAGAAATCAGAATCATTGAATATGATAACAGAAATGGTGATTCATAATGAGGTAGATTTTATGTTTTTACAATAAATACCTCTATCATGCAAAAAGACATTCAATAAAGTTATAATTTCATCCATTGAAATTGATTTTTATATCAATTTTTATGATGAAAACCATGATTATGTGAAAAGATGATGAATTATTTCTACGAATCCATCATTGAACTTTAACAATATATGAAAAAGTGTCATGTTTGTGCAAAATTTTAAAGGAACAACTAATAATCATACTTAGGAAGTTAATTCTCTTAATAGGAAAATATGATATTTATAGTTGGATTTTTCCAAACTCAGATAACATGTATATGAAATAAACGTATTGATAAATGTAAAAAAGATCTATCATAAAATGTCTCAACTAAAGAAGAAATAATATGAATGTTAGAGGAGGACCAAAAAGAGTTTAAGAAAATGAAAACAATTGTGATGTCTTTAATAAGGAAAGATTATCTTTTCCTTTAAACTGTTTGTGTATTTTTTTTAAACATGTTCAATAGTTGTTTAGGAATGAATTATTTTTTATCCAATTATTATTTTTCAGAAAGTTATCCAATTGTGATTGGTTGATTGTTCTCTCATATTATTTTTGATGATTATTTAGTTGATTATATTGTTTCATATATTTGTTTCTCTAACCTTTTTTCAAGAAACATCATATTTGAACCACTTTCCTTTTTGAAAATCACAAAGGGGGAAAATCTACTAAAAGGGAGATAATTATATATAAAAAGAGGAAAAATTTTAAAAACTGTGAGTTATAACATTAGTCCAAGAATACAATCCTCAGGGGGAGTTTTGATCCTAAAGAGGATTTAATCATATTCATCATCATATTAAAACAATTGATATAATCAGAGAGAGTTTTTGATGAAAAAATAATTCAGAATATGAAGTACATAAATTAAATGGGTTGTATATTTTTATGGTTATTTTTTCATTTATGTTTCGGGGTTTATGATTTCCAAAAAAGAGGATATTGTTGAGTAGCATGTGGTACTTATGAATTTTCCTTTATTTTTATTTGAAAATCATGAACACTATTAAATAATTAATTAATAAATATTCATTTCCAATGTGTTTTAGATTGTTTTTGTAGAAAACATAATCATTTACCATTCTTAGAATAAGTTCTAAAGAATTCAAAAATATAATCTATCATTATTTGTTTTGATTATCAAAATGAAATAGTATCCTATAAACACAAATCTCACTAATATATTGATAGATGTTACAATTTCATCTTGTCTTTCATACATACATCATTATGATAATCTAACTAATACCAAATCTAATAAACATAGGACTCTCACTCATAAATATTGTTTTATTTGAATTTTTATGTTTGTCCATCAGACAAAATTAGATTAACTTCTATATAAATAAAATATATTTCTAACGTAAGGAAAATATTTTACATTGTAATGGTGAAAACCAATACGTTATCAAATAATTAGTTACAATATACCCGTTGATGTTACAGGAATACAATTTATAGTGAAAATCCTAGAGAAATATGATCATTGGGAGATCAAGATAATGGTTGCAATATTTCTTATAAATACCATGTAATTTTAAGTGTTTGGATTTGATAAATTAATTTTATAATTTCTTATTTTGTGAGCGCCATAAAGATTAAATTTCATGATCATCTTAATCCTTGTATTTGTAATTATTTTGATTTATTTGGTTTTAAGGAAATCCTGTTTGGTTGTCTCCTTATAAACATTTTCATTATAACCATGAATCTAATTATTATGATTAAGATTAAGAGATGTATAGCTTAGGAAGAAGGATAATTAGATCATCTTGTTTTATGTTACAATGGGATAGTGAGATAGAGAATTTGATCCATCCAATTGAGGGAAACCAATGCAAGGTAGACAGATAAAATATGTTCATCGTATTGAGGGCTTCCAGGGATATAAAGGTAGAGCTGATACTCATATTGAGGGAATTACTTACCATTTAAAGACATTATTTCTTGTATGTATAAAAATTGGTACAAATTTTTTCTATGTTTTATACTACCATACTATTATGGTTAAAATATATTATTCTTTTAATCACTATAAATAATTAATAATTTATTATATTTATTATATGACTTGTTTCTTACATGTATTATTTTTTTTTCTACACTAACTCTAATTTTTTAGTCATAAAATATTTGAATATTATAAATGTAAACCTATAAATCATATCTATGAAAAAAAAATTTAAATTTTATTTCAGTGAATTCTATATGATAATGATTCCATAACTCTGATACATTTAAATCAATCATTATTATGATAATCTTATATAATGAGACTGTGGGATGAGTTAGTGTCAATGAATTTTGCTTAAAGAGGAATCTTAAATTTATTAGCTTAATTATTTTAAAATAAAATATTTCTTTAAAACTACAATTCATCCCCTTGTGTAACAATAGCATTCAAAAGTCATAAATATCATTCCATAAGATCAAAAAAATACAATACAAAATTAACATACATTAGAAATCCATAACCATATGTATTGGAATAATTAACATATTGGATATCAATACCTTTCCCATTTAAAAATGGGATAAATATAAAAATAAGTGATTTAGAGAATTAAGGTGTAAAACATCATTAGATCATAACACCTATGAAACATAACAACATTTAAGGATGTTGAAATAGAGTTAAGAGACCATTATAAGAATAACACATTGAACAATAACACATAAGATGAGTTCAAGAATCATGTAATTTGATACCCTAAATTTAATTCAGAAAAAGAGAAATAATATAATAGAATTTAAAGAGTAATTAATGAAATATAATTACAAAAGAGATAAATTATTTTTTGATAAATAGTAAAAATGGAAGAGAAATTTGAGATGAGTTTTAATATTTTTTTGAAAGGTATCATAAAATGAAGATGTTGTAAGTCACATTAAAAATTCATTTTTGAAATGGATAGTTACGGAACTGTTAACATATTGAATTTAAAAAATAATTTCTAATAATTTAGTCATGAAAAAGTTATAATGGTTACCTAGAGTAAATGTGTGGGGGAAGATAAAATATATTATTAGTAAAGGGAGAACAATTATAATATTTCAAAATACCTTAATTAAAACACAAATATTGGAAAAGAGTAAAAAAACTTTTTAAAAAAAATATGTAATGATACATAATAATATAAGATGTTATATTACACACACACAGAAAAATATATATATATATATATATATCAAAACAATAAACAAAAACATTAATGGAAATAATGATTATAGACATAGAAGAAAAACTGTATTTAAAGAGCATTGTATATCTTCTTAATAAAGAAATACTTTTAAGAGGAAAAATTCATCATGAAAAATGATTTAAATTAAAATTTCCATTTTACATAGAAATAGAATACCTAATATCATATGAAATAGGAAATTTATGAATATATGGAACATATAATAATGACTTTAATGAAAAAAAACTTATAACTCAAAGAAAAGATTTTGGGTGAAAAAAATCCCTTAATACTTGGATAGGGTATGAATTAAATGAACATGAAAGAGATATCATGAAATAGAAATTTAAATAATTTTATTTAGTGTTTTTTTGATGAAATAATTCAATGGGTTAGTAATTACCCCATATAGAATTAGAATAGTGAAAAATATAAAAACATTCCTCAATAATGGGGAATTGATAGAAAACCCCTCATATTTTTTTCACACATCCCAAAAGTGATTTGAACACATTTATAATAAAAATTATAATATTGTTTTCTTGTTTAAAAAATATCCAAATATATTACCTTTTATAATATTTTTTATATAAATTTATTATATATTCATGAGTTAGTTATTGTTTATTTTCATTATCATATTGTAGTAACTTTGATTGTTTAAGAACAACTGTGTAATATCGATGTCGATCTGGATACATTGATACCATGTTCATAATTCATAGATTATTTAAGGTAATATATTTAATACTCCATAATTATTATTAATTTTAAAATTTCCTTCTATAATAGTTTTATTTTTGATTTTTGTAAATAAAATTACAGAAGATCTTGTTTCAATTTTTTTTAATGAATACTGGTAGAATAATTATAATGAGTATAATGTTAATGGAATTCTTAATTTATCTTTAAAAATATTTATTATTAAATAAATATATTTATTATTAATTCAATAAATTCTTAAAATTTACCATGTATGGTGATGATTTAAAATGAAATACATTATTGATGGGGGAGGTAGTCTACACATAACATGACTGTTGTTTTCATTTCCTGATGAATTGGAGAGATATATAATATTTTTGATCCATCAATATTATAAATTTTTAAAATTATTTATATTAATGTAATTATATTACTATTGATATATTTTTTATAGGAGGGTGTGTTGGAAATACATGTAATAAAAGGTTATCGAATGGATAATACTCCCAACATTAACATCTATAGGTTGAATAAAATTTTCCTATTGTGAAATGTTTATTATCATGATGGACCATGAATCTTTCAAATGTAAATAGAACTGAAATTAATTAAAATAAATTTATGGTACACCCTAATCCATTATGGAGGGAATATTTATAGTCTCTGATTCAAATTTCCCAGTTGTGATGCATCTCAATTCTGTATGACACATAGCTTATTGTTTTTTAAAAAATTTACCTATAAATTATCTCATGCATCATAGTCTATTAAAAAATATTTACACATAATTTAATTAATATCCAATGAGATATGTATGATAATTGTCATTAAAAAATATCAAGTTTCTTGATATGTATGATACTTAGTTCACATGATATATATTATAAAACTCACATTGATACTTTTTTTGACATTTGTAGATTATAAAATCCCCCATAGTATCTGATTCATTTTCCAAGCCTCTAAAAAAAATATTACATAATATTATTCTAGAAATTTGGAAAATATGAAAATGATGCACATCACTTACCCCACGGAATATTATAATAAGTATCATTTACATTGTGAAAATTATAATAAATATTTCCCAAAAAATATCAAACATTCATCCATTTTTCATTTCACATCCCCATTACCACAAAATATGTTATGTATCATCCCCTATATCTATTACTTTTCCAAAACATTCACTGAGCTCAAAATAATGCTACAAATAATTTCCCAGGAAATTTATGTTATATATGAACAGTATTTATCTATTTTTCGAGATATATATATATATTTATGTATAATTATCATATACATGGTCCAATACCTAGAAAAAAACTTCACAACATTTTCTTAAAATGCATGATTTTCCCAATATTTTCTAAATATGAATAAAAATTTGTAATAACAATGAATAAAAATGATTAATCAATTGTCACAATAAACTCGATTTTATTTCAAAAACATAAAATTTAGAAATTACAATTAAAATAACAAAAATAGGGGACATAAAATCATCTAGGAGGTTGATATTAAATGGAGTTTTCGTCTTTCATAACAACATACGTATTCTATGTAGGATTCCTACCATTCAAGTATCTCAACTTAATAGAGTAATATTGTTTGTCAATAATGAGTCCTTTTACATGGGTTGTTTCAGTGATTTCGGTTGGTGGGTTTAAAATATAGAAATATTAGAGGAATAATGATGAGTGTTATGGCATAAATGGTGGTAAATGTATAATTTTTTATCCCAATAATGTTGTTCATATCAATCGCCTTTGAATGTTTTATTTCCAAATTCTTCTTGATTTTCATGATTACTTTACACTTTAATTTTCTTTTCAAAAATATTATTTCTCATTCGCTTTTACCTCTTTATAAAAGTTTTATTTCCTCTATTTTTGATATGTAGGGATAACTAATATTTTGTTTTTTATGGAATATATGAATATTTTATATTTATAACATAGTGTGAACTCGCATACCTATCTTAGAATGATATTTTGATCCAGTATACATATTTCAAGAATAAATTTCCTTCTAAAAATACCTATAAGAAATGCATCACTTATATATTTCAGTATAAATAGATTTTTCGATGCTAGTATAACACATCAGCCCTCGAAATTATTTCAGCAATATTCATCCATATAAATTCTATTGTAGGTTGGAAATGGATAAATGACTAGTAATATGGCTACCTAAAAATGAATTTCTTGTCTATTAAGAGATTTATATAGGTAAAATGTAAAGGATATCTAGAATTTTAGTTAAATATAAATAGGAGACATTATGAATGGTTCCTCAATAATACATGACACATTAAATAAACTCTAAAATCATATAAAAAGATAACATAAAATATTTTGGATCTCTAAAACATTACTCAAGTATCATAAGAAAAATAAAAATATAAATAAAATGTGAAAAATATTTAGAAACCTCATCAGTTGGCCAATATATTTACTTTTGACAGTACTAGTGCAAATCTATATCACAATCAATGAAATTTATTTAATTCAAATGACTAAAAGGAATTAAATAATGAATCATTTAAAAACCATCTAAATACATTACTATTCAAATAAATTATTTTAAAAAAAATACCATGATGTCGTAAATTTCTCAATTTATTCAATTAATCTCAAGATATTAAAAAAACTAAAAAAAATTTAATCTAAAAAAAGACATGAAATCCAAATCAAAGTAGACATTAATGAAACATGAAAAACAAAAATTAAACACAAAAATTACTATTATTAATTTATATCCCCCGCAAATATGATTTGGATAACCATTCATTTAATCGTAATATATTTAAAATAATGGGAAGTGAAATAAAAGAGAATGAAAGAAACATCCTGAGTTTACTTAGGTAGTGGAAACCTTTAGTTAAACTCCATGATTATCCCAATTTTAACCTGAAAAAAGAAAACAACATAATAAATTTTCTAAAATAATAATAAATAAAATAATTATAAAAGGGGAAATAATATTGGTTTTAACCCCTAGTGGATACTTGTATTCAACTAACATTACATGTAATTTCCATAATTTTATACCCAATATACATGTAGATGTGATTTTTTACTTATATACCATAAAATACATACAACATTACTATTTTTAATATTGGACATATTATATAAGACCTCATGGATAGAGAATTGTAGCTTCTTCCCCATTTCAGGTAGGAACAACTTTCATTATGGAGTAATGAAAAATTATGGGTCATTTAGTCATACATCCACTAATTCTGTGTCCACTTCCTTAACATCAAAATCTTACTCAATGTGTGATGTTTCTAGGGGATAATACAAGGGGAAATAAATGAATTGATGAATTTTAAAATAACTAAAACAACATGAATCACTATAAAAATAACCCCCTTTGGTATGTCATCTTGAAACATGATCAATCTAGGAAAGGCCAATGGTAAATAAATGTAAGTATATGAAACTCAATATTTTTAATCATCTTAACAGTAATTCTATGTGTTATATGAATATGAAAAGTTGAAATAGTGGTTGGAAATTCTCAATTGTGTTTTAATAATTCCATGAATAATTTAGATTAGGAAAATATCATTTCCATGAGTTACACCAGTTTCAATTTTTTTATTAATGATGAGTTCCTCTTCGAGTTGGGTTGTTATCGTTAGAAGTAGGTAGTCAATATATGATAAATATTCATTAAATTTTAAATCTTTAGTGGGGTATTATTTCAAATAATGATTTACTTATAAAGGTGCTGATTTTTTATTTTCAAATATAAGAGAATCACTTGGAAATTAAACACTTAACAGATCCAACCAATATTCATCTAATTCATTTTGATCTCCCATATATGCATCAATGAACATGTTTTCATTAAGAATAAATTCTAAAAATTCATGAGATAGGTCATGTGGTTGATTTATTAGTGGTTTCCTAACATAAACCCTTTATTTTTAATCTCTAAATGTATGTGGAATAATCATTAATTATTCAACATTATTTTTTAATTTTTCCAATATCAAAGATTGAATTTCCCTAATTGATGTTGAAAGGATCATCATTTTCACAAGTAATTAGTAATAAATTTTAAAATATTTCACCACTGGATTCTTTAATGATACATCCCTTGTAAACTAATTAATTATTTAATAGGAGCATAATAATAATAAAAATAATGAATGCATGTTTGGAAAATAAGTTTAACGAGAAAGATATGCAATGGAAATATATTTTTTTTAAAAATATATGTTTTTTAGGTTTTATGAAAAATATTTTGTAAATGTTTTTATCATCCCTATAAATAGTTCCAAATTGATAGTTCAGACATTTACAAAGTCCCTATTCTGTAAATATATTGTTTAATTAAGCATGTAGCATAGTTCATGAGCTAGGGTTGATCTCTCGAGGAGGCCACATAAAAACACCATTACCCTATTCTCATCTTTTGAAAGATAAAATATTCTAATTAAAATTAATAATAATATATTATGAGTTTAAAAAATGTATATATACTGTATTGAAATATATTATATTAATTGATACCAAATAAAATAATAAAAAATAAAATTATATGGAAGTTAGTAAGAAAAAAAGGATGTTGTTATCATGACTATACAATGATGCAATAATTATTCATTAAAAATAATATCATAATCTTATTCGGTTTAGTTATAATTTCTAGTCAGACTACACCATACTTTTAAAACTATTATCACCCTACACTTAGACCTATGAATGTATGAGTAACACTCTTTATGAAATTTTTTAGGAGATATATTCATTGATTGACACCATCCAAGTCAAAATATATCATTTTAATGACTCAAATAGTACAGGGAAGAAATTTATATGAATTATAAATAATAAAATTATGATATAAAAAGGGGAAATTGATCACACTGATTAGTTTATGTATAACCAAGTTGCAATAATGAAATATAAAGAACACCAGAGAAAAAATAAATCAGAGGATCCACGATCACATTCCTTCAAACAAACACTAAAGTTAATTATACATATAAATGGAGATAATAATGGTATAATTGGGAAACACAGAAGATAAAATGATAATATATGAAGAATGGGAAAAATTATACATATTAAGAAGAAAAATAATTTATTTCTAGAAAAAAAATAGAACGGAGATAGAATGAATATTTTTTTGTGATGTAAAATTATTTAAATAGAAGTACCACATTCAAAAATAGTGTGAAATATTATGATTATGGTTTATGGTAATATTATAGAATACTTGAATTAGGAAGCATTAAATCAACAAAATAAAAAAATTTCATCATCTTTGTTCTCGATGACAGTGCTAGTTTATTCTTCCTTGTGTACATGAGTTGGAAGAAGAAAATATAAATGCAACAACATGATTTTAAATATGTTTCAACCCCCCATTTTCTATAACTATGGATTTTCATTATAAATTAGATCATGTGGTCCACTATAGATGAAAAATGTTTTACTAACAAAAAACATTAGATTTTGGACATAATTCATCTTTAAAGATCATGATGTAACTTGTTAACACACATTCTTTATTATAATTCATATAATAACATATTAGCTTGAAAATTATATATATCTAGGTTTCTTGGGTTTTTGTGGAATATCTAGTATCACTCTGGAATAAACATACCTCAAATGGAAGTGGAATATTAATTCATTAAAATATTTTATTATGACACAAACCAATATTTCATGGTGTGATGAATCTGCTTATTTCATTAATTTTCTCCCACTACAACATGAATCAGTCCTCTATGATGAATAAATTGTCGTTTGATGCAAATTTTCAAAAAAAAAATATCTCATTCACACCACCCTATGAAAAAATATTCATATAACATAAAATTAATATAAAGACAGTGAACCTAGTAGAGCTGAACCAATGGATATATTATTATATTAGAAAGAGATATCAACAGTCACATCCCAAAGGACTGAATAGTTTGTTAGTATTGGAGAACAATATGCATACATTATTTCCATTATATTTACATTGGAAAAAAAATAAAAGAGAGTAATATTAAGCATCATTCATCCTTGAACTCATTCAAATATTCTATCTTCATATCATGGGGAATCAGAATGAAATTAAATTATCAATAAGGTTTATCCCCAATGGAAGCTATGATTAGTGAATAAGGAATAATCATCAAAAAAATTTAAATAAAAAATAAACACTTTCCATAATATCAAAAAATTGAGACTGAAGATGATTACATGGATAATACTAATGTAGTAATACAGTGGACAATTATAAAAAATTTATCAATGAAGGAAATGATTAATATACGATGTCAAAATCAAATATATCATGATATATTCACAATAAAACCCTTGTTCCAAGATATTTCTATCTAGGGGTATGTATACACCAAAACCCATTTATTAATGAAATACAACTAGTTTCTCTCATGAGACCTATTGATTCATTGTGGGGATATATAATTTGGGGGTCCACCTATTACTACATTTCAAATTAATTAATCATATATTTAATGAAAAAATTAATTCATAAACAATATTCCCAATCAATAAATATACATATTGAGTAAAGGGTAAAAAATATCAAAATTGCACCAGTCAATCTAATAACATTCATAGTAAAACACTTTATATAGAAATAATATATGGTTAAGGAAATAACATTACAAATGATACAAATATTATAGATATTTATTATAAATTTCATATCTAATGAATGATGATAAAAAAAGAAGTTGATTTTTTCATGATAAATAAAATATTCATAAAACCAATAAGTGATCAATTCATTATAAATATAGGTTTTATACTAAATTCATGTATTTTTTAGAAGAAAAGAAAATATAACAAAAATATTAAAATAAATTTTCATTAAATATATTTATTTTTTATACCATTGAAATCTTTTATAATAATATAAATATTAAATTTTTGTTTGGTGGTGGTAAACTCAATTAATGCAGCATTTGTTAAAAATAAACAATCATTTTAAATTTTTATAAAGAAAGTTGAAAACGAAGAACATGAAAAATATAGAAATATTCTTTTAAAACACTGTAAAAACTATTATATTACATAATATGTCTTCAATAAATCATTCGATTAAATAAAAATGACATTTTAAAACAATTTTGAAGAAAATGGGCATGGTTGAAAAATACACAAAATAAATAATATAAATAATATTGGATTTCATTTTAATTATTTAATTGATCGATTCATGTTACAATGATCCAAATTTTTTTGTGAAAAATAAGGAAAATCAACATATATATATTGGATAATAAAATTCATGCACTTTATGAAGGATAAAATAAAATATTACTCAATTAAATTTATAAGCAATCCCATAAAAATTATATTGTAAAATAAATTCAGACCTCTTTGGAAACATTTAAATTTTAACCCCATGAATGAGTAATATTTAAATAAATCATTAATCTAGAAGAATAAATATATATATTCTATCAAAGTACATAAAAGTTTTGGTATATACACAAAAAACCCAATAATACCAAATAAATTTCAATATAGTGAAAATTGAGATGAAATCCCTAACGACCATCATGTCATTGAAATTAGAATTATTCTATTAAGTGATTATGTGTAAAAAAATAAATACAAAAAAGATAATTGGAAATGAAATATAAATATAAGATTTCATTTCACTCATGAAATTGATATAATATAATCAATGAAGATGTGATATATCCCGATGAAAGGAAATTGTTTTTAGAAACCCCTTACACATCATGACCTTCAAGTTAAGCCGACATGGACAAAAAAATTCAAATTTCATCCTAAAATACAATGAAGTATAATGTATTCATGATATAATATGTAATATGTCCATCATAAACATCATATAAAATAAATTATGTGCAAATAAATTAATATATTACTCAATAAAGCGTCATTGAGATGAAATAACTTACAAAGATCATATCATTTAAGTGATAATTACAAAATGATATAATTATGGAAAAAATGTAAATAAAAAAATGGAAATATAACAGAAAGCAATAATAGGTTATTTCTCAAATAATCATGGAATAACATTGTCAACGAAAGAGAAGTGTATCCGAATGAATGGAAATTGATTTAAGAAACCTCTTACCTCATGCTTCCACTTTGTTGAACATAATTTAACATCCTGTATAATGGTTTTAAATATTTAAGTAAATTATACCAGAAAAATATTCATATTTATCGTATACAAGCCACTAATAATATAATAAAATTCTTTCATCAATAGTCTTTAATTTTTATCATCATTTCTATTGTTAAATGATTCATTTTTCATGCTTGCTTTCTCACAGAAGATCTAGTTATAGTAAATAGAATATATATCAAAATTTTCAAAAAATGTATTAATGGTATAGATATAATATTTATTTAACAGAGACATTTTTAGAATCATTCTTAAATTTTGTATAAGGGAAATTAATGACATCACTTCATGGTGATGGTAGGTTTTACGTACGCATGAACAATATTATCATTCTTAATGGGATAACGTGTAAGGATGTACATGTAAAGTTAAATTTATAGAATAAATATTATCTCCTTATTATCATTTTATTCATTATTTCTATATTAGAACTGTCCATGTGAATAAGTAACAGAAATAAAATTACATCAGTTCCTGAGGTGGTAGTCTCCTGTAAAAATAAGTGACAATTTTGTTTCACATTTGATAGGAAAAGAGATAGATAAATATTATGAAATCAACATAATATCAACTCATTATATGGTTTATATTTGTGTTATTATATTTTTTAGGTCATATTTTAATATGTTACATTAAATAATTAAATATATCATGCATGGTGAAGATGATTACCTTCTCCTTGGGAAACCTCTTTGGGTTACACATTAAGATTTGAAAGGATGGTGTATTGGAATGGATAGAACGTATACGAAATGGGGAAGGAACCTAGAAAAGTATTACGATTGTTATTGGATAATAAATAAGGCTCATGAAGTGTGTACAATATAGGAGAGGTGGTATCCATTTATAGACGAGGAAAGTACACACTTGAAATTACATAAAAGATTAAAATATATATATATACCACAATCATGTAAAGTGGAACCAAGGAACCCTGAATTCAAAAATAAGATGTTATAGGGTAAAATAGACTATAAAAATCACATTTAGGAATGTTTTAGAAACATTTTAAGCCTCATATTATAGTTAGATGACTTTAAACCCATTTTAACCTTGATTGTGATAATTTATATATTTTTTACCTTTATAACATGATTATATGATAATAATAAAAAGGGAATTATAAAAAAATATGGAAACGAGTAATAAATTTATTAATCCATATTAATAAATTTAAATTATATAGGTGGAAGAAATTAATTTTAACATAAGAACACAAAATGAATGAAAAACCGTTTTTCGGAAAAATACCACTTTTAATAGTAAACATAATTTCACCTGGAAATAAAGTAATAAATTAATTTGTAAATTATCAAGGATAAATACTAAAAAAACTAATATTTATATATTTTCAATCAATAAAAACCAAATCTAATCTTTCAACCATTCTATTAAATGAAAATACTAAGAAAAATTATTTTTTAATTGAATAAAATATATCATATCTTTCACCAAAGTCAATATTGAGTTTTGAAATTAAAAAAATGGATATAAAATAATTTATTTAACCATTTAGGAACAATTTTTTTGTAATACCACTCATTAAATATGATAATTTCAATTTTAGATATATTTTAACATTTAATCCCATGGTTATACCTCAATTTTACCTCTTTTACCGAACATATAAATATTTACAACAGTTACAATTAATAAAGACCAAAAAATATCTTTACCATCTAAAATTATACAAATTATTATTATTTAAAAAATGTAATGTATTTTATAAAATTCAATTCATATAATTGGGTTAATTTAATTTAAAATTAAACTCACGAAATGTGACAAAAAGTTGTTTCCCGAAATAAATGTCGTCATAAGTGAGAAAATATTTTATATGAAAATAAAGAATAATATAGAGTAAAATAATATTAACTGTATCATTAATAATATAGATGAACTATTATTACATTGATTACATAGTAAAAAATGTTTAAATTTGTAAATTATTGGAATGAAATAAAAAATTTCATTAAAAATTAGTATTTTCACTATTCATGGAAAAATGAATCACTTCCGAAAATTATAAAAAAGTAAATCTAAGATGTTTTTGGTATAACTTTTTAAAAAATTGAAATAATTTTTTAGAATAAATTTTTTAAAATTTTCATAAATTAATTATGATATTTTCTCACAAAATGATATAAAAATCAATTTGAAAGAAAATTATATTTCGAAGCATAAAATGATTTCACTAAAAATAGAATTCTTATTTACTAAGAAATAAGAAATAAATTTTTATTGATTAATACCATTATATATATATAATAATGTTCTTAATCATATTTATTCCATCTAATTCAACAAATATGTCATGTTTAAGTAATTATATTTTAATAGTATACCATAGTTTTCTTAAAGTAGAGTGTTTATAACGACCCATAATTTATATACATTGTTAGTAATTCAAAATTGAAGCACACTTATTACAACATATAACAAAACCAGGAAAGCACCGTATAGGTATAGTGTCTTTAGAAGCTAGGAAACATAAACAACTAGTTCATAAATCGTCTACACTGTCTCCCATTTATTTCATCATATCTATAGTCCATTTTGGCATATCATACTTAATAACCTTTTTCCTGACCTCAGGAATGAAAACATACAAAAGGGTGAGATCAAATACTCAGTAAGGGTAAAAAAAAGAAATATCAATCACATCATATTCATAAGAACATAACATTTTGGAAATGTGACCCTACAAAAGAGATCAAAATTTCATAGCATGGGATAAATCATGGTAGTGAAATGTAATAACAATAATCATAACATAAAACATGATTCTTTGTGGCATACACACATAATCATATAGAATGATTTCTTATTATTCAAGACTCATTGCCAAGACTATATTAGTGGAAAAAGTCCATTTCTGAACCGAGTTCATTTCTCGTTTCAGTCCTGTTTCACAGAACCAGTTTAACCTGTCATTCCATCCATGTCTATCTCATGAGATATAAAATCTTTACCCAATGAATTGGAGGGAGATATAGGTCCCACCCATCTCATAATGATACCATTCTTATGTGTACCACAAAATCATAAATCATACATCATTGCATAACCCATGTAATAAAAATGGGATTCTTAAACATCGTGACATCATAAAAGAATTCATATAGGATAAAGGAATTCATAAAAATAATTCCATAACAACATAATCAAATAAATATAATAATAGGTATAGAAACCAAAACCTAAATTATCTTAGATGGAAAATAATTTTGATAAAACACTTGAATTCCATTCTTGAGGAAAATAGCCTTTCTACTTCAAAAAAAATTTCATTCATAACATGTCATATAATATTGAACTAAAAGAAGTTGATTAAAAATAAACATGAAAAATTGTAAAGGAAGATTCTTAGAAATAATGATATAAAAATACATTCATTCCGTATAAGTTAAAAAAACATTCTTCTCATACTTTTGACGGAAATGTCAAAAAGTACCTCATACGAAAAATGACAAAAGATTCCTTTTATATATTTTACTAAAAACTCACCGAAGGGTAAAATTGGATTTAAACAATTGTATGTGGATGGAAATAAAATTACATATTGAGGAAACATTAATGTGGATGATAAAATACACCCTAGTAAATACCAAAGTAAAAACAATCTCAGATAAAAATGAGATTGTTATATTTCCCTTACCATAGGTCTGATTTGCATCGTAAGTGTCAGAACCTCCTGTATAATGATTTAAATAATGTCATTTACTTATTCCAAAATCATAATCATTGTTATGATATCATATATGGTCATATTCTTATCTTATTATTAGTAATATTTCATTGCTACTTGTTATTCGGGTGTTTATTACTTTTTGTTCTCATGAGTGTTTTGTCGAATAAATTATTATTCTTCTATTTATGTTATAGATGCCTCATTTACAGAATGGTATTAGTGTAATATTTATCATATTTATTCACTCAAATAATTTATGTATTAATTATGGAATGAAAATTATGTAGAATGAGTCACATCACATCATGGAGACGGTATTCCGTAAGTACGCACGAGCGATGATATCGTTCCCATGATTGTGTAATTGTATTAGAGTGTATATATACTATTTCAGAAACAACATCACTTTACAATAATCATATATATTCATTATTTACACCATTATACCCATCCAATTATGGTGGTGGTTGAAAATATATTACACCACAACGTGGAGACGGTATTTCGTACGTACGCACGCGCTGTGATTTTGTTTCCTGTAGGATGGATAGATGGAGAAATAGGATTGTTTCATACTTATAGTAACATATCAGTATATGAGTGAAACTGATGTTATTAATTCATAATGAAACAATTAAATATGAATAAGTGGAAAAAGAAATAAAGTTGAACGAATCAGTAACAGACATTACCTCTTCTATGAAACGCCTCTTTGAGACCTCCTTTTAGTGAACTAAAATTGATCTTTGAAGAAGACCATGACCTCTAGGATGTTTCTAGGGAATTGGAGATGAGAAATTGGCAGTTTCTGGACGAGCTTGAAGTCTCTATGTAGTGTGAGGAAGAGAGGGAGGAGGTGCCGTTTTATAAGGGAGGAGAGGGGCACCTTTGGAAAAACTAAAAATATCATTTTATTGTGACATATTTGGTTTTAAATAGCTCCAAATTGATTTATTTCGAAGCTAAGGTGGCGATGGGTCGAAATACTCTCATCCAAAAGAATTTGGACAAGTTTATTTTATTATTTTAACCTTATCATTTAGATTTAACTTTAAGTTAGATAATTTTACTTTTACCGTATCTTTTTGTGTTCTTACACTATAAGGTTAATAAAATTACTATAACGAGCCAAACGAACCCCAAGTTGTTTATTAATAATATATATAATCTTATCTAAGTCATTTGGCCGAAACATAGATTTCTAGGAATAAAATAACAATTAATAATATAATATTTTTTTAAACTATTTAAGTCAATTTTGACACTATATAGTAATTGATTTTTGTAAAAATCATAACAGAATGATTAGTTTGAAAAAAGTTACTTAAATCAATACTAACATGTCATAGTAACCTAGAAAATTAGTTTAATTAATTATAAGTCTCAAATTACATTTATTTGGGTATTTATAACATCAATTATGTCAATATTTCATTAATAAGATAATTACTGCATCATCTTTGTGCCCAAAATAAATTAAATTATTTAATGTCTACAAATTACAAATAAAATACCATTTTGTAGTAAATATTTTTATCTTTATAATTAATATTTATAGTCTAATATATATTATGTATAACCCCATATTAAAAATTATTTACTTATTAAACTTTGATTTTAACTATTTTAACCCTTCTTTAAATAAATTAATAATAAATGTCCTAATCTAATTCAAGTGGGCCTAAATTGTCATATTTTTTTCCTAAGGTTGTTTTTGGTCGAATTAAATTTACCCAATAGAATATTTACATGTGGTAGGGTAATAATAATATAATTTTTACCCTTAATTACCATATTTACTTTTAACCGTGGTAAATAAAAGTAAAAAGTTACTATTCACTAAATATTATTTTCAACTCATTGAACTACATTTTACTTACTGACATCAACTGTGCCTCTAGGATTTTTGAAATTCCACTCACAGAAGCGGTAAAATTACGTTTTATGTAAATTTGCAAATTCTCCTAGGGGGTGGGTAAAAGACGGTGAAAAGTTCGATAAAATTTTTATATATCTAAAATTATTATAAAATAACCTCAATGAATTGCATTGAACCTATATAGGTATTATGTATCATTTTTTACCTAAAATAAATTTAAATAAAATAAATAATTATTTAAATAAAAATTTGTTTTTTAAATAGTAACCTAGTGTTTTTACTATTCATAAAAAATTGAAAGTTTTCAGAAAAATACCAAAATTTTACCCTATGCTAATTTAGATATTCCGGATCCAAAAATTAAGTCCGTTTTGAAAAATAAACATTAAAAATTTCAAAAAGTGGGTATTACTATTCATAATGGCTAGATTTAATAATATTTTAATAGCATATCATTGTTTAGAGAAAACTCGGTATTGCGTACGACGGAAGCTATCATGGAAGGTTTCGATTACATGTAAAGCAAGCCAAGCTATTGTTATGTGTAGTGAAAGATTCCTTTGATGATTTATATAAAATAAAAACAAAATATTTCTTATAAAAGTATCAGGTGTTACATTCTACCCCCATAAAATGAATTTCGCCCTCAAAATTCGTTAGTTGTAACAAACAGATGAGGATACCTCACCCTCATCGTATACTCAAGATCCCATGTAGCTTCTTCTAATTGTTGGTTCCTCCATAATACTTTCACCATGCAAGTGGTCTTGTTCCGTAGGACATTATCACTACGATCGAGAATCTCTATCTGTTGTTCTTCATTAGAAAGATATTTTTCCAGCGGTACAACTTCTGACCTGAGTACATGTGAAGGATCAGGTATGTACTTTCTCATGAGAGATACATGGAACACATCGTGAACTTGAGAGAGATTTGGTGGAAGCGCCAATCGGTAAGCTACCTTCCCAACACGATCCAATATTTCTAAAGGACCGATATACCTAGGGCTCATCTTTCCCTTCTTTCCAAATCTCATTACTCTCTTCCAAGGAGATATTCATAATTTTTTCAGTTGTCGGCATAACTTTTTTGTCGACTCTGAGATTCTCTTATGTGTTGTTGAATAGATCGGACCTTTTCTTCCATCTGATCAACAAGACCAGGTCCAAATAGATTTCTTTCCCCAACTTCATCCCATTAAGTTGGAGTCCTCCATTTCTTTCCATAGAGAGCTTCATAAGGAGCCATCTAAATAATGGAGTGAAATATATTATTATAAGAAAATTCCACCAGAGGTAGGTGTTGGTCCCAGCCACCTTTGAAATCCATAGAGAATGCTCTCAAATTATCTTCTAGAGTTCGAATTGTCCTCTTAGACTGACCGTCTGTCTGAGGATGATAAGCAGTGCTGAAACTCAAATCTGTATCAAGAGTTTGTGGAAGACTTTGCCAGAACATTGAGGTAAACCTCTGATCCCGATCAGATATAATAGAAAGTGGTACTCCATGCAATCTTACCACTTCCTTTACATATATCCTCGAAAGCTGATCCAGAGTGAAATCATCTCTAATAGAAATAAAGTGTGCAGACATTGTAAGACGATCAACTATGACCCAGATAGCATTATTGCCTTGGGATGTTTTAGGAAGTCCTGCAACAAAGTCCATACTTATGTTTTCCCATTTCCATTAGGGTATGGGTAATGGTTGTAACATCCCCTTAGACTTCTGTCTCTCGGCTTTAACATGCTGGAAAACCAAGCATCGAGAGACATATTCAGCAACATCTCTTTTCATGCCATCCCACCAGATGTACTCTTTCAGGTCCCTATACATCTTCATGCTTCCAGGATGAATATAGAATGAATTACTATGTGCCCCATCCAGTAGATCCTTATTTAATTCAAGGATGGGAGGCAAACAAACTCGAATCCTGAACATTATTATCCCATCACAATCATGGTTGAATCCAGGAACATTTCTCACCTTCTTTTGTAACTCTACATCTTCTTTATATGCATCTTTAATTGTAACATGTAAAGATAGTTGAAAATTCATTTGAGAAAGATACTATTTTTATCCTTTCAATATAATTCTAAGTTCCGTCCTTTGTAAATCCATAAATATTGCATCTTTTGTGATCCTCATCATGGATAAACTGGCATGGTCTTGTCAACTTATTGCATCTACCACCTTGTTTGCTTTCAATGGGTGGAAATGAATTGAGAAGTCATAATCCTTAATCAGCTCCAACCATCTTCTTTGGCGCATATTCATCACATTTTGTGTGAAAATATACTTTAGAATTTCATGATCTGTATAAATGTCACATCTTTCTCCATAAATATAATGCCTCCAAATCTTTAATGCAAAGATTACCGCAGCTAACTCCAAATCATGTGTTGGGTAATTTTTCTCATGGATTTTCATTTGTCGTGAGGCATAAGCTATCACCATAACATTTTTCATAAGAACGCACCCCAATCCCTTCTTGGATGCATCACTGTAGATCACAAACCTTTCTCCACTACAAGGCAGTGTGAGCACAGGTTCACTAGATAACCTTCTTTTCAACTACTTGAAATTCTCTTCACATTTCTCCATCCAAAAGAACTTAACTCCTTTCCATGTCAACTTGGTGAGTGAATTAGCTAATAATGAAAAATATTTCACAAAACGTCGATAATATCCAGCCAAAACAAGAAAACTTCGTATCTCAGTTACTATTGTTGGTCTCGACCATCTTTCGATAACCTATGTTTTTCCAGGATCTACAGATATCCCCTCTTTTGAGATTATGTGACCCAAAAATGAAACTTTTTAAATCCAAAATTCACACTTGGTAAATTTGGAATAAACCTTCTCCTTTATCAGGGTCTTCAATATAATTATCAAGTGATCTTCATGTTCTTCCTTGATCATTGAATATACAAGAATATCGTCTATAAATACTACCAAAAACAGATCAAGATAGGCTCTAAAGACTCTATTTATCAGATCCATGAAGATAACAGGGGCATTCGTAAGACCAAACGGCATCACTATAAATTCATAGTGTCCATACCTTGAACGGAAAGCCGTCTTTGGTATATCCTCCCATTTTACCCCTAATTGATGACACCCTGAATGGAGATCAATCTTGGAAAAGTATTGATCTCCACATAGTTGGTCATATAATTCATCAATGCATGGTAGATGATATTTGTTCTTGATAGTTATCTTGTTAAGTTCTCGATAATCAATGAAGAGTCTCATTGATCCATCTTTCTTCTTAACAAACAGAATAGGTGACCCCCAACGTGACGCACTGGGGCGTATAAACCCCTTATCAAGATTCTATTGGAGTTTCTTCTTCAATTCTTGCAACTAAATTGGGGCCATTCTATAAGGTGACTTTGAAATAGGTAAGGCACCTGGTACTAGTTCTATTGAAAACTCAACTTCACGATTTGGTTGAAGACCCGACAATTCCTCCGGAAAGCCATCATCAAACTCCTGTAAAATGGGAATATTCTTAATCGTGAGTTTCTCACCAACCATTTGAGATAAATAACCTTCATTTAGTGGAATCAAGACCCATAGGATGGAAGAAATTTCCACTGGAAGGTTATGTTCATCCTTGAATCGATAGATGATCATAGATTGATCTGGAATATGAAATGTGACTTCCCTTCTTTGGAAATTAATATGAGATGCATATAGAGAATGCCAATCCATGCAAGAATCACATCAAATTCCACTATAGGGAGGATCACATGATTTTCAGGAAGCACTTTCCCGAAAACTTCAATCGGAGAAGAATTATAATCTTTTGATGCGACTATTGTGCCATTAGGGGTTGTCATAGCTAAATCAACATCTAATTGTTGAGGTAATACGGTGATACCCTTAGAAAATTCTTCAGAAATAAAGGAGTGGGTGGATCCAGAATCACATAAAACATTTTCTACTTTTGAGTGGATGGTAAGTGTACCCTTCAACACGTTGTTATCATACTCCACATCGCTGATATAAATTGCATGTGACTTTCTATTGTCTTTAGAGTTAAGAGGTTGTTGACGTCGATCATCGTCAACCACCCTTAGATTAGGGAATTGATTGGAATAATGCACCATTTCATTTCACATGTAACATTGATGTGTAGGAGGTTCACTCTGTGTAGCCTATTCATTGTTCGCAGCACTAGACATATTCTTCAGATCATTTTAGCATTCAAATGTCCGATGAACTTCCTTTACACATTTGAAACATTTACGTGTCCCTTTAAGACAACTCCCTCCATGTTTCTTTCCACACTTTGAGCATAAGGGAAACTCATATTCTTTTCTGTGTGCTCTTTAGATTTTCCTTTTAATTCCATTAGCCTCTTCTTATCAAACCCATATGACTGATGGGTTACTTTAATCTCCATATCAACTTTGAGAGAACATCGAACGATTTCCTCGTAGCTATTGAAGTCCCCTATGGCTAATGCCCTTCGAAGACATGGTTTTAAGACAATAAAGAATCGATCGATCTTACCCTCAGGTTGGATAATAATACCAGAAGCGTCCCTTGCAAGTCTTGTAAAATTTTCCTCATATGTACCAACAGATTCATCATCTTTTTGCTTTAGTTCAAGAAACTCCTTCTCCATCTCTGTTCAGAGAATACGAGGGAAGTACTTATTGAAAAATAAGTTCTTGAACTCGTCCCATTCCATGGACTCAATTTCATCTCTTGGCCACATATTTTTGATAAGATTCCACCATTGATCAGCATCACCTTCCAAACAATACACTGCTAAGATGACTTTATCATGTTCATAACATTGAAGAACTGAAAATATCTTTTCAGTAGTACTGATCCATTGTTCAGCAACTAATGGATTAGTAGACCCGCTGAATGAAGGTGGACGCTGTCTCATGAAGGATTCAACAGAATGTTGCTCCTTCCATTGCACGTTTGGATGTCCTGCATGATTCATTGCTTGAGAAAGTTGTGTGAGCATGGCTACAAGATTTTTCATTCCAGTTCCCATAATGTTTGGTTTCTCAGGGGGACAATCATTGCATTGCCCGTCGCATTCCTCATTAACACAGTTCCTTTGGGTTCCAGCCATTGACTAAAACCAAGAAGTATAGTGTGAGAAACACTAATTATAATAGGAAAACCACGTAATCATGAATAAAATTTCACACTTAAGGTCTTATCCTAGATTATTCATGGCCATTTTTAAAACACTATGATTGTGTTCTATTCTTAGACTTATCCTTAGGATTCTTACTAAGGCTTTCACATCCTAGTTTCCAAAGGTTGAATATACCTTTCCTCTGATACCAACTATAACGGCCCATACTTTACAAACATTGTTAATACTTCACAAATGAAGCACACTTATTGCAACATATAACAAAACCAGGAAAGGACCGTATAGGTATAGTGTCTTTAGAAACAGGGAAACATAAACAACTGGTACATAAAGTGTCTACACTGTCTCCCATTTATTTCAACATATCTATAGTCCCATTTGGCATATCTTACTTAATAACCTTCTTCCTAACCCGGGGAAAGAAAACATACAAAAGGGTGAGCTCAAATGCTTCGTAAGGGTAAACAAAAGAAATATCAATCACATCATATTCATAAGAACATAACATTTTAAAAATCTTACCCTGTAAAAGAGATCAAAATTTCATAACATGGGATAAATCATGGTAGTGAAATGTAATCAAAATAACCATATCGTAAAACATTAAGCTTTGTGGCATACACACATAATCATATAGAATCATTTCTTATTAGTCAAGACTCATTGCCCATACTATCTTAGTGGACAAAGTCCATTTATGAATCGTGTCCATTCCTCGTTTCAGTCCTGTTTCACTGAACCCATTTAACATGACATTCCAACCATGTCTATCTCTAGAGATATAAAATCTTTACCCAATGCATTGGAGGGATATATAGGTCCCACCCATATCATAATAATACAATTATTATGTGTGCCACAAAATCATAAATCATAAATCATTGCATAATGCATGTAATAAAAATGGGATTCTTAAAAATCATGACATCATAAAACAATTCATATAGGTTAAAGGAATTCATAAAAATAATTCCATCACAACATAATCAAATCAATGTAATAATAGGGATAGAAACAGAACCCTATATTATCTTAGATGGAAAATAATTTCGATAAAACACTTGAATTCCATTCTTGAGGAAAATATCCTTTCTACTTCAAAAATATTTTTCTTTCTTAACATGTCATATAATTTTGAACTAAAAGAAGTTGATTAAGAATAAAATTTAAAACATGTAAAGGAAGCTTCATGGAAATAATGTTCTAAAAATCCATTCATGCCGTATAAGTTAAAAAAACATTCTTCTCGTACTTTTTTCGGAAAAGTCAAAAAGTACCTCGTACGAAAAACGATAAAAGATTCCTTTCATATCTTTTTCTAAAAACTCACTGAAGGGTAAAATTGGATTTAAACAATTTTAGGAGATGGAAATAATATTATATATTGAGGAAATATGGATGTGGATGATAAAATACACCCCAGTTAATTCCAAAGTATAAACAATCTCGGATAAAAATGAGATTGTGATATTTACCTTACCTAAGGTCCGATTTGCTTCGTAAGTCTCCGAACCTCATGTATAATGATTTGAATAATGTCATTTACTTATTAAATAATAATAATAATTGTTCTGATATCATATATATTCATATTATTAGCTTATTATTAGTAATATTTCATTGCTACTTGTTATTCGGGTGTTTATTACTTTTTGTTCTTATGCGTGTTTTGTGGAATAAATTATTATTCTTCTATTTAGGTTATAGATAACTCATTTGCAGAATGTTATTAGTGTAATATATATAATATTTATTCACTCAATTCATTTATGTAATAATTATTCAATGAAAATCATGTAAAACGAGTCGCATCACATCGTGGGGATGGTATTCCGTACGTACGCATGAACGATGATATCGTTCCCATTATCGTGGAATTGTATTGGAGTGTATGTAAACTATTTAAGATTCAATATAACTTTACAATAATCCTATATATTCATTATTTACACCATTATACCCATCCAAGTAAGGTGGTGGTGGAAAATAGATTACACCACGGCGTGGAGACGGTATTCCGTACGTACGCACGTGCGATGATTTCGTTTTCATTATGATGGATAGATAGTGAAATAGAGTTGTTTCACACTTATAAAAACATATAAGTATATTAGTGATACTAATTTTATTAATTCATAATGAAACAAATAAAGAAGAAGAAGTGGAAGAAGAAATAAAGTTGAATGAATCGGTAATGGACATTACCTCTTCTTTGAAGCGCCTCTTTTGAGACCACCTATTAGGGCACTAAAATTGGTCTTTGAAGAATACCAGGACCTCTAGGATGTTTCTAGGGAAGTGGATAGGAGAAATTGTCAGGGGATGGATGATATTGAAGGCTCAAAGTGGTGTGAGGAAGAGAGGGAGGAGGTTCCGTTTTATATGGGAGGAGAGGGGCACCTTTGGAAAAACTAAACATATTATTTTATTATAAAGACATATTAGGTTTTAAATAGCTCCAAATTAATTTATTTAGAAGCTAAGGTGGGTATGGGTCGAAATCATCTCATAAAATAGAATTTGGACAAGTTTAGTTTACTATTTTAACCTTATCATTTAGATTTATTTTTAAGTTAGATAATTTTACTTTTACCGTGTCTTTTTGTGTTCTTACACTATAAAGTTAATTAACATACAATAACAAGACAAAAGAACCCCAAGTTGTTTATTATTAATATATATAAAATTATTTAAGTCATTTGGCTGAACCTTATATTTTTAGGAATAAAATAACAATTAATAATATAATATTTGTTTAAAATACTATTTTATGTTATTTTTGAAACTATTTAGTAATTTATTTTTGTAAAACTCATAACAGAATAATTAGTTCGGAAAAAGTTAATGAAATCCATAATAAATTGTCATATTAACCTATAAAATTAGTGTAATTCATTTAAAGTCTCAAATTACATTTATTTTGGTATTTATAACATCAATTATGTCAATATTTCATTAATAAGATAATTACTACATCATCATTGTGTCATAAGTAAATTAAATTATATAATGTCTACAAATTACAAATGAAATACCATTATGTAGGAAATCATTGTATCTTTCTAATGAATATTTATAGTAGAATATATCTTATGTATAACCCTATATTATAAATTATTTTCGTATTAAACTTTGATTTTAACTATTTTAACCCTTAATTAAATAAATTAATAATAAATGTCCTAATCTAATCCAAGTGGGCCTAAATTGTCATATTTTATTCTTAAGGTTGTTTTTGGTCTAATTACACTTACCCAATAGAATTAGGACACCTGTTAGGGTAATAATAATATCATATTTACCCTTAATTACCCTATTTACTTTTAACCGTGGTAAATAAAAGTAAAAAATTACTATTCACCAAAAATTATTTTCAACTCACTAAACAAAATTTTACATACTGACATCAACTTTGTCTCTTGGATTTTTGAAATTCCACTCACAGAAGTGGTAAAATTATGTTTTATGTAAATTTTCAAATTCTCCTAGGAGGTGGGTAAAAGACGGTGAAAAGTTCGATAAAATTTTTATATATCTAAAATTATTATAAAATGACATCAATGAATTGCATTGAAATTATATAGGTATTATGTACCAATTTTGACCTAAAATTAATTTAAATAAAATAAATAATTATTTAAATAAAAAGTCGGTTTTTAAATAGTGACCCACTATTTTCACTATTCATCAAAAAAATGAATGTTTCCAGAAAAATACCAAAATTTCACCCTAAGCTAATTTTGATATTCCGAATCCAAAAATGAAGTCCGTTTTGAAAAAGAAAAATTATAGAATTTCAAAAAGTGGGTATTAATATTCATAACGGATAGTTTTAATAGTATTTTAATAGCATATTTTTGTTTAGCGAAACTCGGTATTGCGTACGACGCAAGCTATCAAGGAAGGTCGCGATTGTGTGTAAAGCAAGGCAAGCTAGTGTTGTGTGCAGTGAAATATTAGTTTCATGATTTATATAAAATAAAAACAAAATATTTCCTATAAAAGTCTCAGGTGTCACAGTGTTGTGTGGTAAGAAAGCTATTGAAAATAGTATTCTAAAATTTTATAGCTTTTCATTCACCCCATATAGTAAATTTCACCCTCTACATTTTTTATTGGTCATAAAATGTTCAATATTTAAAAATAACCTTATTGAAAACCCATATCATAGAGGGGGATAATAAATCATCCTTTGAAACTGAATGTTGGGAACACAATGGTTACCTAAATAGTTATCTTATTTCAAAATAATATTCATGAATTAATCATGAAAATAATTTTAAATATCATTGTTTTGTTTAAGATAACTCACATGTTCCACAATTATAATAACCCATAATTACCTCAAACCAATAAAGAGCCTCCCGAATTGTCATCAATAAAATCAAAATAAGAAAAATTCAAAAAGATTTATTCATATTATATAATTAAAAAAATTAAATTAATATTATTCCATAAAACCATTTAAGGAAAAAAATTAGTACAATATATGACATCACAATTAGCCAGTGGTTGGCATTGTATCCTAATCTCCCTTCAGTTGTAGGGTGTAGCTCCAGGACTTTGCCGGATATGAAGAGTTGTCACCCAACTTAAGAGTTGTAATTTTTATAAAAATATATTTATAATATTCCAATAAAATTAAAAAATATATAATCAATATCCTAAAAAATAAAATTAATCGTCAATAAATTTTTTAACCACTATATATATATATATAAGTTATTTTTTTCCAAAAAATCAAATAATAAAAATTGACTATTATCAACTTAACACGGATGGATATATTAACCCTAAATTTTATCAATAAAATTAATCTTATGACTATAAAATATAAAGGAATTTTTCCTCTAATAACATTTTGACCTAGATATATACTAAACCAAAGGGTTTTATTCCCATATATTTATCCCAAAATATCTTCAATGTTATTAGAATCCCTTAGAATAAATCCTCAAAAGGGGTATCCATTCCATTAAAATTATTATCAACCTTAGAATTATCAACCAAAGAATTTAACATTTAATATAGTTCATTAATGATTATAATTTATTTATGTCCCTTAAAATGTATAATAAATAAAATTACAATTAATCAATGAATGTCCCTTGGGATTGTCAAACTAGGTGTGAAGAATGAGAAAACTCACCATACACCAGAATGATGGGGAAGATATTCTTAAATTTATCTTATTTGAGTTGTTATAAATATACGAATCAATACCAAAACCATTCCCACCTATAATATACATATTGGGATATATTTCCAGGAAAACTAAATAATCTCTATCATACCAAAACATTACGATTTTATTCTATAAATAGATTTATCCTTAATGTCAGTTATAGTGTTGTGATACCGAATCCATGTTTTCTAAATATATCATCCAAGGGTTATGTTATACTTTATATGGAACCAACTATATAGACCCCAACCCCATTTTCCTATATCTAGTTCTTACTTTATAATATTGTCACTAGAAACAAGAAATAACATCTTAAAGGGATGAATATTTTATTATTCGTTAATAAAATTATTCAAAAAATATTCCAATTATTTTTTACATTAGAAAAAAAAATAAAACATTGTAAGAGTAGCCATTTTTCAGCCTTAAACACATTCAAAAATTCCTTATACATATAATAGGGAAAAGAAAACAAAATAATGGTGAGCTAAAATTCACAGTATGGGTTTTTCACAGTTGAAGATTTCATGAGTGAATAAGATATAATAATTATGGAAATAGAAATAACAAAAAAACACATTCCATTTAATTAATAACTTGAGAATTAAAGTTTATTAATAGATAATATCAATGCAGTAATATCATGTATAATAATGACTGGATATTAAATAATGAAAATTATTAATATTAGATTTTTTGGTCACATAAATCATGATATCTTTACAATCAAATCCTAATGAAAATATTGTTACATCAATGGGTACCCATACAACGAAACCCATTTCATAATGCTAGCCAATTAGTATGTCTCATTAGACCAATAAATGAATCAAGGGGATGTATAATTCTAATCCCCACCTGTCACTATAGGTCTAATTCATTCCTCATATATTTAAATATATATTTAATTGATAAAAAATATTACATATAAAAAAATATACATATTGATAAAAGGATACAAAAGATTAAGATTTACCTAATCAATCACCTAACATTCAGCGTAAAACACTATATGCAGAATTCGTATACTGTTTATGATATCATTTTATCTATGAAACAAATTATATGGATATTTAATAGAAATGAAATTTCCAGTGAAATATGATCATAAGAAAATGAATGTTTTAAGAGAATGTTAATGACCAAAAAATAATAAGACATTAATTCACTAGAAATAATTTGTTTCAAATAAAAACATATAATTTAGAGAATCAGATAAAATAGAATAGAAAAATTAAAAAAGATTTATTGAAGAATTTTATTTTCAAACATGTTGAATTATTTTATAAGAATCCAAAGACCATAAAAAAATTATGGTGGTGACACTTTATGTTAATGTCATAAATATAAAAAAGAAAACATCATGTTTATAATTTTTTTATAAATAAAGTGAAAAAATATTATTTGAAAATGGATATCCATTTAAAAAAAATTAAAAACTCATTTAAAAAAACATATATACAAAAAAATAATTTTGTAAAATAAATAAAACTTTTTTAAAACAATTGTTAATAATATGATCATGGATTAAAAATATAACCAATCAAAAAGAGAAATAAGATCCCTTTTTTATTTTTAATATTTTATTTATTGATTCATATTCCAAAGAGAGGATAATTTAGATAGAAATAATTAAATTTCCTTGAATATAAATTGGATAATAATATATATATTTTTATGTATATATTATAATATTCCAACAATGAAAACTATTATAAATCCCATAAAAATATTATTGTAATATAAATTCATACCTATTTGGTAACATTTGAATTATTACCCTATGAATGTGTAAACATGAATAGAAATATTAATTATCATGAAAAAATATATATTCATTTTAAATACATGAATGGTGATGCATACACACCCAATAAAAATAAATAGGTGTATAATACCAAATATGTCTCAATGGATTTGAAATTTAGACAAGATCCCTTAAAAAGATCATATCATTGAAATGGGAAATTTTCAATGAAGATATTATGTGTAAAAAATATATATCCAAAATAATATAGTTTTTAATAAAATATAAAAAAATACAATTTATTTTCATAGATAATCTTGATATAATAGTGTCTTTACAGAAGTTATATAACCTAATAGAAGGAAATTAAGTTATGAGAACCCTATACCACTTGGAAACTATAAATTAAAATACCCTTGGATAAAATAATTAAAATATGATGTTAAAATGCATTATGTGTGACAAATTAATGATATTATAATTAATATTGGACACATATACACCATATATAATAAATTAGGTTCATAGAATAAAAACATTCCGCAACAAAATGAAAATGAGACAAAATCCGTTACAAGGATCCTATCACTGAAATAAGAATTAATAAATTAAAATATTATATGAATCAAATAAAAATATTAGAATACTAGTGGAAATATAATATAATAAAATAATATTTCATTTCACCCAAAATTAATGCAAAACACATTTGATGAAGTAAAAGTATAACCCATTGAATGGAAGTTGATTTAAGAAACCCCTTACCTCACACTTTAAATTTTTTTAGCACAATTTAAACTCATGGATAATGGTTGCAAAAATTTTATTAATTTATTCCATATAAATATAAATATTTATCATATAATTTTCAATAACAACATCTCATTACCAATTCACCAAAAATCATTAATTATTATAATTTTTTTCAGTGTTAACCACATTATTCTTAAATGTTTTATCTTGGATGTTATTGTTATTTTGAATAAGATATAGTTACATAATTTCTGTAATGACATTAATATTAATAATATCATATTTATTAGTTATATAAATATATATAATTAATGTTTAAATTTATAAATGGAAGCACCGTCTCACTTCCTTTTATTGGTGGTAAAAAATACAGACACACGTGTGGAGTTATAATTTATAATGGGTGAAGGGGTATGAAGGTAGATGATATATTAAATATAAATAAACAATATTATTTAATAAGTATAAAATATTTTATTTAGTTACATATTATGAATATCCATGTTTTTTGGTGAAGGAAAACAAAATAAATTGGTTTGTAAAGCGGTATTCCTCCTTACATGGGGCTAGTGGATTTGTTTCACATTTGACAGAGAAGGAGAAGAATAAATATTATCAATTAATCTTAATAACATAATGTTATGTAGAATATATTTTTTATACTATATTGTAACTTTTAATAAATTTTTCAATTTTTTAAAATATATATGTAAAAAAGAAAGAGATTGGTGAAAATGATTACCTTATCTCAAAGAAACATATTTTGGCTTACACATTAAGCCTTGAGAGAATGGTATTTTGGAAATTAAAGTTGATATATAATTTGGTTATGTGACCTAGTATTATAGTATGGTATTTATTTTCAATTATATTTTTCTAGAGAAGTGTTGATAAGAGAGCAGAGGTGGAATTATTTTATAGGAGAGGGAAATGACACACTTGGAATTACTTATAATATTAAATAATAATATCATAATCATGAAGTATCATTCCAAGGAAAAAAAATTAAATTAAAATATTTTATATTGTTGAAATTAACTCAAAAAAAATCTATCTTTGCTTTATGGATATATTTTATTTTTTATCATCTTGTTAGACAACTTAAACACAACTTATCATTAAACGGGATAATTAAAATTTATACCATGATAATATAGTTATATGACCAAAGCTAAAATAGGCCTTGTAAAAACATATCCACATGCGGATTAAAATTATTTAACCCATTTTATAGTGATTAATTTTGATCGGTGGAAGGAATTTATTTTAATATAAGAACCAAAATTCATAAAAAGGATTTAGGAATATTAACCGATTTTAGAGTAAAAATAATTTCACATGGAAATAATGTAATAAATAGGATTATTTCAGTTTTTTAACTAATAAATAATGAAATATTTTATATTTGTTATGAAAATCGAAAAATTAATGGAATCTTCCGACCATTCCATTAAAATAAAAAAAATCATAAATAGTTTTTAATTGAATAAAATAGTACATATTTTTCATAAAAGTTATGCTTGGGTTCCCAAATTCAACCTAATGATTTAGAATAAATTATTTAACTTTGTAAGAAATATTTTGGTATAAAACCAGTCTTATAATTTGATAATGGAATGTGTTAGACATATTTTACTATTTTTTCCCATAGTTTTATCTTAATTTTTCCTCTATTACTGAGGTAACAAATATTTTCAATTGTTAATATTAATAATATCCAAAAATTTTGTTGAACCAATTATATTATATTAATAATTGTGATTAAAAATATCTAATATATTTTATCAAATTAAATTAATATATGTGGTAGATTATAATTTAAAATTAAACTCTCAAATCATGAAGAAAACTGGTTTCTCAAAAAAGATTCTTCTTAAGTGTAAAATTTTTTTATACAAAAATAATGAAGAATATTGATTTCGATGACTTCAATTAGATTATTAATAATATAACTGAATTAATTTTATATTTAATCCATCATTAAAAAAGTTATTCATTTTTAGTTCTTGAAACTATGATATATTTTTAAATAAAAATAAGTATTTTTCATTATTTTTCAAAAAAGATGTTTTTAAAAATTGAAAAAATACACTATAAGAACATTTTGACGTAATAATTTAAAAAATTATGTTAATTTTTCGAAAATAATTTTTTAATTTGAAATATTTAATTATATTTTCTCTCAAAAATAAATAAATAACATTTCTAAATAAAACCCATTTTTGAATCATCAAATGGGTACATTGAAAATTGAGTTCTTATTTCATAATAATTGATCAAAAAATATTTATTGAGTAGGACCATTATATATATATACCATAGTGTTAATCATATTCATACCCACCAATTCAATGAATATGTCAAATTTCAATAAATATAATTTAATAGTATACAACTATTCACATAAAGATTGGTGTTGCATGTTAAGAAATCTATATAACAATGTATTCAAAATTTGTGGGGTGTTATAATTAGTTTACCTTATGATATGTAAGATAATTAATGTTAATAATCCCATGTTTTATGCTTGTTATTAAATTTACATCATACATAATATATTCTTCCATTACCATTGATTAGTATCATTTTGGACTTTTATTAATTTTTAATTCCCATATAATATCATATACATTCTCCTATACATTAAAAAAATATTATATATGTTTCATCTAAAAATTTGGAATATAAGAGTGTTATATATATCACATAATACATGTAATGTTATATTACATATCATGTGATATGGGAAAATTATCTTTCCCATGCCCTAAAAAATGTTATGCAAATATCCCATATCCATTTTCACTGCCCCTATACAACCAAATATTTTATGTATCATCAATTGTGTTAGAGAATTTGAAAAAATTAAACGTAGAAAAAAAAATTATGTTTCATCTCTCTGGGAATATTAAGTTATTCATCAAGTTAACTTATCTATATTTTATAAAAAATCATAAGTATGAAAAATTATCATACTCATGGACCAATACATTGCAAAATTAATCACTAACATTGAAAAATGGACTTTACATGCATGTATTTTACAATATTTTCATATTAGAATAAAAAGAAATAAAAAACAAAAGATAATTTATTTTATAAATAAATAATAATTTACTTCTGAAACCAAATCATGTGAAAATTATCCTTAAAAAATAATGTGATATAAAATATTAAATTATAAAATAAAATTAGTGAAATTATAAGCCTCATCAATGTTATTATATAGATTACATGGGGTTAGAAATATGAAAAAATATCTAAATTATTTTCTAGATCAAAGAAGTTAAATTCCTCATCCTTTTCATTTTAGCAGGGGGTATATCAGTTGATCATATGAAGAGGTAGTTAGTTATGTAATATAAATTTCTCTCCAATGTATTTGTGATTACAATATATTGCCAGATCATTGCTTCATCCAACCCTTTATTCAATATTTTCAAGGACATCTACTCTTATGACCAATATTATGAAGAAAGGTGTTAAATTTTTGTGGTCAAAATATCGTGAACAATCTATTTAGGAATTGAAAAATAGGATTTATTTAACCACTATTCATATCTTAACCCATCATCATGAGGGGTTTCAGAAATATTGTTATGTCTAATTTATTTATCTCTATAGTTTTCTTATAAAAGTTCATCTAGTAATGAATTATGGTTCTAAATAACTCCATCCTCAAGAATAGAATTATCCTACTTACAATATAGTGTTTTCTGTCATTGTCAATATGCTTAAATTTTGATGATATTACCTTCTTCTATAAAAACATTTAGTGTTTATAAACAAAAATATAATTTTTTAAATTTTATCAAAATGGTATAAAAATCATAGGAAAAGGAACCAGGTGGAATACCACTAAGCTTTTAACATTAATTTTAGTTATGGACATAATAATGGAATTTCCATTTTCGAGTCTCTTAGACCAAAAGTTCAATATCTGAAGATTCAAGAGTATATATATTAATGGTGAATAATATCACTCATTAATGATATTTGCATGGATGTGGTGGAGGATAATAGAGGGATAAATCTATAAAAAATTTATCTTTTCTCAGTTATCTTGGATTGACTCATAGATCTCTAGATTTCAGATTGACATTGTACCAATACTTTTGAGAGACTCAACTATATGAATATCATTGATTGTAGGTTCTAGGATTCACATTCCATAATTTATTTTAATTTGATGATATTTGATTCCATATGTATGAGGGTGTAATTAATGAATGAGTATCATTCGTATGGATATCAAATTTAAATAGGGATTATAGAGACATACTGTGACATCTACTACCAGTTGTGGTATCCTTATGTGAAGAAAGACATCACATGATTTGTCACCAAGTGTTACATCTTTTTGAAAGTTAAATTAGATCATTATTTACCTACTAATACTCTAGAAACTTCATTTTCCTCTATAAAAATGGGACAAAATCTAAAGACATTTTTGATGTGTTCCCAAAATATTATTTATGGAATTATGTGGTTTGTGTTATGGTGGAAATCTAACCAAGACGAAAAAATATTTTTATATTAAATAAGGTTCCTTAGTTGATGATATTATAATGTTTCATTTCATAGAGATACCAATGATTCACGACATACCATCTAGTACAATATATAATATGGATCAAACGTTCATGTCTTAGTTAGGACAAGGACTTATGTGTGTTTTGGGGTCCTTGAATAAATTGAGTTGAAAATTTAATCCATAGAATGATGTTTAGTTCAAGATAACTATTTTTATCCTAGAGGATATACTATGAGATTTTATCGATCGCTTTGGTGGCTCAAGGGAGGACCATATTTCCTAAGTGGAATTCTCCTAAAAAATTTTATATTAATCACCTATCTATAAGGATCTGTATATATCATTATTTGGAAGATTGTGCCTCTCTGGTGTCTTATATACAATTGTAGTTGAATGAAATTTCATCATGAATAATATAATTAGGCAGAAAATGAAACATGTGAAATTGATCCCAAAACATATCTAGTCTCCTCAAACAAGGAAAAAGTCTTATCCCTACCATTAATGATGGTAATTTCAATGTAAATTCACTGAACATTTGTTCCTTCATGTCTCACTAAAGTTAGTTTATCCATATATGGGTAATTAAGGTATGTTGACCTTGATATATGGAAATGACTCATACCCGATCAGCCACTCGAACATTGCTAAATGGGGCGAGTGATACTACCATAGGCGCACCTCCTGGAACCCCAAAAGAAGTTGACTAGAAAAGAGGGTCTTATAGGTATAGTGGGGAGGATATACCCTCTCAGAGGATAAAAATGGTACCTGTATGAGTGTAATAATAAATATGTAGTGGAATAAACTACTCAGCAAACTCGAACCAGACCCACAGAGTGGAAGCACATCCAATATCGATAAACAGCAGAAGCAAGATATAAACAACTGCAGTAGAAAGTAATCACAATAGCATATGTACCACATGAAACAACATCTAGTATATACAAGGCATGAATCCATATCAAGTAAATATATATAAAAATGGCCGTGAATGGATCACCAACAGTAGCCACAACAACAAGTAAGCATGATGATACTGAAAGGAAACTAAACCAAGTAACTCCATCCTAGAATGGCCTCAATGTCCATACCATCTGCATGAAACAACTAATACAGTCCAACTCCTGAAGCTGACCACTTTCCAGCACATAAATACATAAATTCTATATTCATACCAAAGGGCCCATGCAGGGTGTGAGATTAATTTCAATAGAATACCACGCAATGGTGCTTACCTAAAATAAGTGTTTAAGAAGAAACACATTTATAGGGAAAGCAGTAAACAATATGGTGAATAGAAAAATATAAACTACACTGGTGAAGCCATCATGATGTTTCACTTACTTCGGCCAATGCCAGAATCTCTATCACGTATCCCGAAACCATGTGCCCCTGGACACCGTATGTCTCAAGTACCCATGTACCAAAGGAACAACCAGGAAATAGTAGCTCGGAGGAACAATGATGTATGTCCTCGAATAGTAACCGGAGGGACAAAAATATCTTCCCACAAATAACGTAACTAGAGGGATAGTGATGTCAACCCTAAAATAAGGTAGCCTGAGGGATAGTGATGTCTTCTCTTAGATAAGGTAACCCGAGGGACAATGTTGTCTACTCTCAAATAACGGTGAGCCTCATCCCCCAACCTGATAGCCTCAACGCTATCCCCTGAAGGATCCTCACCATCTATGTGGCTTCCTCTAGAAAGTAACCAAACCAATAGTACCTAAACTATATCAAGCATGGGACTCTACCAACATGAATGGTCAAAACAACCTCATCACAGAATCACTCTGTCTGTACACTACTCAAAGTTCCAAGTAAGCATTAATCACAAAAATAGTACCCAAGCAACAACATCTCTCACAACTCATTCCCCTACAACCGTGTTGCTTAGTATCTGATGGCCTTTCCATCCATGTAACCCAGGTCATGCCCAAACTGACAGTCACACTGCCTCTACCCCGACGTCCATGGCACCCAATCCCATCGTCATAACCACCCAATGTAACCTGGACCAATCCCAAACTGTGATGAACACAACTGAAGAATATTTGGGCCACACCCAACACAACCGCAAGGGTTCCAGCTTATACAATTTTGTAATGTCATATATGATCAAAATAATCACCCTTAAACAGGGAAAAAAACATACAATTGAAAATCACTAACCAAGTGTTGTCTGAAACCATCAGTGAGTTCTTTAAATCATCTCTCAATTCATATCATGGTTTAATAAACTAAAGATAATAGCTTAAAAAATATAATTCAATTATAACCATTTTGGCATCCCCGACCAAAATGCCCCGATGAGAAACAACCACTCGCCCAGCCCCACTCATGAAAAATAGGTAACATGGCATACACAAAGGAATCTCGTAGTTCGATTAAAAAATTATATAGGGAATATCCCGTAAAACATGGTCACTCTCAAAATACCCAAAAATGGGACAAAGGTCGCGCCACCCAAAATTATACAAAAACACCAAAAGAGGTATACAACACATAACTGAAACTTGTATACATAGGAACATCCAATATCGAGCTCCAATTAGAAGCTAATCTTTATAGATCTATGTTTTTATCAAATCCTGGCAATTCCACTTGGATAGAAACTGTGGCGTCCGAGGAAAACGATCAAGAATAGAACATGGTTCACAGGTTCAGCCTATTTGTTGTGATCCCATAGCCACCGACAAATTGAGTAACAGACTCCGGTTGAAGATTCTAGGGAAAGGTATATAATTCTGGTTTTTGGAATGGAACTATTCCATTGTTCAGGAAGAAGAAGAGTATTTCCGAAATAAGATGCAATACTTTTTCATTTAAGTGAATAAAAATAAAAGTACCAGACATGTATTATGGACTAAAAACTGTGTATTGTCCTTCTCCATACTATGACATGAGAAGAGGTAGCCACATGGATTAAACGCACCACACGGGTTGACACATGGATAGAACATAGTCAGTACGCAGAAAGTAAGATACATGGCATGTCAAGCAATACTACACACTGTGTAGTATGAATTCTGACATGGCCAACTTACGGCATGTACTCAGTGAGCAGACGGTCAATATGTGGCTAACCCATACACCACATGTACTCTAGAGTACATGTATTTTAGTCTAGAAATCTCCATAACATTCCATATTTTCATAGTTTTCTCAGAAATAATTAAAATTTTCAAATAGGGTCGAGATATTGACCAGTTCTAAAATCTCGGGTTCTTACAATCTCCCCACCTAAAAATCACTCATCCCCGAGCTATCAAATTAAAAATGGAGATGGCACCGAACATGCCACCCCAATCAAAGTAACCCAGACTCCCCTGGTCTCAATGGTTCTGGCTAAATTCCTCAAGGGGCTCCCCACCTAAGGAATTCCCCAACTCAGTCTCAATCCTACAAAAATCAACAAAAAAGGGTTCAATAACCTATTTCTGGACTCATGGTCCTCTCATGATGCATCATCACCCCTACGCCTCATTCATGATCTCGTGTCGTTTCTGACACCCAACCATATCACACACTACATCGGTGTCCACCTCCATGAGGTCTTGCATCCCATGGAACCTAAATATAAAACCTGATGCCATTCATCTCAAGTTGCATGCATCCTCAAAGCCTTGATGCCTAAGGAACCTCAAGTAACATGCATACACAATTCCATGATGTCGACGACACCTCATGTAACCCACATACTCAATTACCTAGAATCCACACATCTCATCCATATATATAAATATATATCACACACTCGATATGGTTCCAATACCACTGACTGGAATCTAGTCAATCCACATGAATCGTGTGCACCGCGTGCACTCAAAATGGATATGCATTAATAGGTAATGCCAAAAGAAAACAAGAAAGTCATGGCCAAACTCATGGTGTACCACTATCCATCATTGGCACACCAGCCTGATCAACCACTAGCAGCTGCACAGTGTGCCCCTAGCCTAAAGTACTGCTGTCTAATGCCTGACCTCCATGCGGTGCTACTCCAGTCACTAGCCACAGACCCATGACCTAGGTCCCACTGTCTCTATCACGTTCTCTGCAAGTAGTTGAAATTAGGCTACCTTTTCCTATTACCAAACCTGAACTAACTCTTGATTCCACATTCTATCCTAGTCCCTACCTGCTAGTTGTCTGAGAAGGGTCCCTATAGAACCTCTCAAGATGCCCGACTTATCCACATTCCAGAAACATTTTTGGAGGCCTATCACACTATGTCCAAACATGTATTGTCTATCCACACTGACAGAAAACAACCGATGAACTACTATGAGGTGGTCTAGATGAGTCCTTGGTTTGACTGTATTACTAGAACTCATCTCGTCCTCACTTCCTACTATCTGAAACATCAATTGAAGATGTCTCCTGGCACACCTGAGGCCTATCCCTCTGGAAGGCTTCAGCTATTAGCGCCTGATTTACAACCTCTGAGAATAAACCCAGCCTAAAGATATTAACCTGGATCTGAATGGCATGTCGTATGCCATCCTCCAATCACCTCACCCTTGCTGAGTCATCACTTACCACACCTAGTGGAAAGAGAGACAACTCATTGAATGTAGCATCATAGTCCATGAAAGACATGTCTCCCTACTAAAGGATCATGAACTTTTGAGATGTCTCATACCTTAGTGTATCTGGTTAAAATTGATTGAAAAACATGTCCTCAAAGCCTATCTATGCTAGTACATTGTTCCTGCGAGCCTGTACCTGCACACCCCATTATCACTTTTCCAGTTCATGTAACATGTACCTCGCCAGCTCGACCCTCTGCCGTAGTAGTGTATCGAGCTGCTCAAAGATCATCTACATGCACTCTATCCAGTTCTCAGTCGCCTGTGGACCACCCTCACCTGAAAAAGCGACAGGTGCTATGACTGAAACACACCCATCAGATATCCCATAGATGGCTCTGTACCATGCATGCTTTTGTCGATCCCCTTCAAGACACGTACAAGACTAGACTAGAGCTTCTCATCAATCCACAGTCCAAACGCCGCTAAACTGTATTGTTGTCCTGCTAGCACTGGACCCTAGACCTGTTCCTATCCTTGAGCCAGTACTTGAAGCTCATGCTCTTCTTGCGCCAAATTTTAAACCTGATCCTACTCACAAAGCACTATACCATCTCCCGCCTGACACTCTATCTGAGTCGACTAAATGGAACCCGTTGAATAGCATAAATGGTCAGACAGTCTATATATATATATATAATATTCAATACAGATAATAAAATCAGTAAATAGATAGCATAAAACAACTACCCTTACTCTCCCCTATCACAACCCATGCCCATGGAATCCTGACATCTTGGCCTCCTTACCTGCACTCAATAGATCCATGTATCAAAAGTATCTCCGGCCATGCCCATCTCAAAATCCAATGTTTCGTCAGACTGATGAATGAGTGGTACAATCCTGGTGATCAAAATCACCTCAACCATTATACCTGCCTACTCGTACAAGAGCCAGACCCAAATACCCTAACACATGAAATTCCACAAATATATAAAGCATTGAATAACACATTGAAAAAAACAAGAAATTCTATCACGAATTTCACTTATTCACATTTCAAAGCATACAGAACATGGAAATTTGATATTATTCACATGGAATTACCACTTAATAAAGCATATGTGATGTTATGAAATTGAAATACCCTAAAAATGTTCCTATCAAAAGCCAAACAAATATCCTTGCCATACCTACACAAGGACAAATTTTCCCTCATTGCACATGGTCAAGGGTCACATATCACCATCAATAACATCACACACTAATTGAGACATTGAGGTGGAAATAATATAAAATATAATCTGGGAAATATCAAAAAACAATTCCCACCCATGGAAACATAGTTTATCTCTCATAGTTGGGGCTGCAGGCACCCATGCACAAGCTAGAAACCCAGTTCCAGGAACAAAATATCTCTGGTATACCATATACCAAATAGTAAAACTAGAAAAAATAAAAGAGAATCCTCAATCTCAATAATATCCCGCAAAACAATACTACTAAATAAATGTCAATAACTCTTATGATACCACTTTATAATGACCCGAACCTAATCAGCAACCCAAACAGTGATAAATGGGCTGGGTGTTACTACATTAGCCACACCTCCCCAAATGCCAAAGGCTGATGACTAGTAGCGAGAGTCTTATAGGTATAGTGGGGATGATATACCCTCTTGGAGGAAAAAATGGTACTGGTCCAAGTGTAATAATAAATATGTAGTGGAATAAACTACTCAGCAGACTCGAACCAAACCCGCAGAGCGGAAGCACATCCAATATTGATAAATAGAGGAAGAAAGATATAATCAACATCAGTGTAAAGTAAACAAAACAACATGTTGACCACTTGTAACAACTTCATGAACAGACAAGTCATGCATCCATAGGAAGTCAATATATATAAAAGGGTCGTCAATGGAAAACCAATATTAGCAATAATAACACGTAATCATGCTGATACAGAATAGAAAATAAACAATGTAACTCCATCCAGGCATGACATCAAGGTCCATACCATGTCCATTAAATAGCTAATACAGTCTTGCTCATGATGCTGACCTCCTTCCTGTATGTAAATTCATAAAGACTACATGCGTCTTGAAGGGACCATGCAGGACGTGAGATGAATCTCAGTAGGATATTACGTAATGGTGTGTACCTAATATAAGTGTTTAAGCATACATGCATTTATAAGGAAAGAGATAAATAGTATGATGCCCAAACAAGCATAAACTCCCCTGGTGCAGCCACTATGGAGTGTCACCTACTTCAACAAATTCTTGAATCTCTATCATGTATCCTGGTACCATGTGCCCCCTGAAACCACTTGTCTCAAGTACCGATATCTTGAAGGCACACACAAGAAATAGTATCTCGGAAGAATAGAGACGTCTTTCCTCAAATAGTAACTGGATGGAAAACGATGTCTGACATAAAATAAAGTAACCGGAGGGATGGGGATATCTTCCGTCAAATAAGGTAGCCAGAGGGACAATGAAGTCTTCCATCAAATAAGGTATCTCGATGGACATTGATGTCTAACCTCAAATAATAGAGACCCTCTACCCTCAACCCAATAGCCTCAATGCTATCCCTTGAAGGCTCCTCACCTTCCACATGGCATCATACGAAAACCACCACCCACTAATAATACCTAAAACGCAACTAATGAGGGCCTATACCCACACGAGTGGTCAAAACCAACTCATCACTGAGTCTCTCGGTGTGTACACTACTCAAAGTTATAGGTGACTTGTAATCACCAAAATAGTACCAATGCCACAACATATATGAAACCTCCTTCCCCTGCAACCATGTTTCTTTGTATCTGATGTCCATTCCATCCATGTTACTTGGGCCATGACCAACCTGACGATCGCACTGCCTCAGCCTTGACATCCATGGCACGCAATCCCATGGTCAGAACCACCCAATGTAACCTGAGCAAGGCCCAACCTGTGGTCAAAACCACTCAAGAATATCCAGGCCACATCCACCACTACCACGTGGGTTCCAACATATACAATTCCAAAATTAAATATATGATCAAATGATTCACACTTAAACATGAAAAACATACTAACAGTTGAAAATCACTGACAAAGTGATGTCCCATCCCAACAGTGAGGTCTTTAAAGCCTCTATCAATTCATATCAAGGTTTCATAATCTAATCGTAACAGTTTAAAATGATACAATTCAATTATAAGCATTTAGGAATCCCTAAAAAAATGTCCTGATGAGAAATGGCCACTCACCTAGCCCTGCTCAAGAAAAACAGGTAACAAGGAATATCGAAAGGAAACCTATAAGTCAATTAAACAATTAAATTGATAATATCAGGTAAAACAGTGTCACGCTCAAAATACCTGAATGCACGATTAAGGTCGCACCACCCAAATGTCTGTGAAAAGACATAAAGAGGTATGAACCACCTACCTGAGACTCATAAATATAGGCATATCGGATATTGAGCTCTAATTAAAATATGATCTTCATATATATATGTTTCCTCTAAATCTTATCAATACCACTCGAATAGAGACCATGATGTGTAAGGAAATGGATCAAGAAAATAATAGTGTGCGTGAGTTTTTCCTCACTATTGTGATCATAAAACCACCGAAGGATTGAAGAACGGATTCCAATTGAAGATTCTAGGGCAGGGTATATAATTTAGGCTTTCAGAAAGGAACTGTTTCGAAGTTGGGGAAGTAGAATAGGATTTCAAAAATAATACATGACACTCTTTCATTTAATCGAATTAAAATAAAAGTACATAATGTGTATTAAAGACTAAATATTGTGTAGTGGCCTTTCCCATACTTCATCTTAAGAAGAGGTAGCCACATGGCTTAGACATGTCACCTGGGTTGATACACAACTTGAACTCATCCGATACCCAGAAAGCAGGATACACTGTGTGTCGATCAATACTACATGCTGTGTAGTAGGAATTCTTACATGGTCAACACATGTCATGTACTCAGGGAGTACACATCTAGTACGTTCCAAACCAATACACGAAGATTACTCTAGAGTACATGATGTGTAGTCTGGAAATTTCCAGAACATCTTAGATTTTCCATGTTTTCTCAGAAAGAAGTCAAAAATTAAAGAAGGATTTGGATTTAGACCCCTTCTAAAAACTAGAGTTCTTACAGATATGTTGATACTTTTTAAATTATTTTTAGGGTTAGATTAATATACAATTAGACTGATATAACTTATATGATTTAATTTATGAATAATAATTACCATTTTTAACAATTATTAAAGTATGTTTTAGATATATCACATGTGATGTGATTCAACAATATTGAGTTGGATTTTGAAGTTTATATCTAGATAATCATTTATAAATCATTTAATAGAGTCAATAGGTTCATCAAGGATAACTAATCACTCTTTTTACGTCAATTATAAACATGTAAATCATAATGATAAAATTTTGTATTGGGAATATGAGATGGAAACCAAGTGGAACAACCATTTCCATTGAGGATATATTTGAAGCCTCTCAAATATGAATGTCCAAATGGTTGGGAGTTAATAATGGAACCAATCTATATACTCAGGTAAACATATTTAAATTATAGAATTTGAAATTATATTTGGTTGTATTTGAAACTAATGGGTGTGAGGAGAAGAGAGAGAGAATATTGGAATAAGTGGGAAGGGGAAAAGGTAGGACCAATTAGGTTTGGGGACCACCGAGTACCTAGTATCCTTGGAATATATACCTCTTGGGATCAAATTATCTAGGATGGTCTATTATGATCCATCAGGTACATGATGTACTCAATAATGTACCTGGTAGTTTTCAGTAAAAAACAACACTACAAAGAGATCATTGTAGTTTTTTAATTCTGAAATTAAAAACAAATTAATTGGGGATTGAGATTTTAGAGTCATTTGTATATTTCTCCCCTCTATTTATCTCCCCAATACCCACTTCTTATTCCTAAAAGGATCCTTATTAATTTCTGGATTCAGGTGTTTTCGATTGATTATGGAGGTTTGCTTTCATGATGGTAAGGCAATATCTCACCTCCACTCTTCATCCTCTTCCTATTATCCTGAAACAGTGGGCGTAAATACATATTTGTTCATTCTAAGGATTATATAATAATTTAATATCTATTTTTTATCTAGGGATAACTAATATGTGGGCTTATCCTCTATTAATATATTTTTAATTTATGCTTATTTCTTCCAAAATAACTTTTCTTTAATCTCACCATTTATTCCCTAACTCAAAAAAAGTCTTTTTCTTTTTTTAGACTCGGGTTAGAATAATCCTCTATCTTAGAACCCATGGAATCTATTGTAACCGTTTAATATAGTATTAACCCTCCTCAATTTCATAATCCTTAAGAGATGAGAAAAAATTGGAATGGTATTGAGTGGATTCAATTAAAAATCCATTTTTATAAAAAATGGAATTTGAAATTACTTTTATTGATGCTTTGATATAGGTTAATATTACTTTGAGTTCAAACATGTAACATCCTTGAATTTATCATCAGTTAAGGATTATTTAAATTTTGGTTTGAACCTTGTATTTGATCTATAATGATGTTCCCAAGATAACTAGTAATGTTTTAGGAGTGTATGGGGATTTTTTGGAGCTTAAATCCCCAAATAATGGAGAAAAAAGGTGGACCATGTTGTTTGTTTAAACTATTTACTTTAGGCCACATAGTCTTGAAAAACCATATTGGGTATTGTATGGGGTTTTCAAATGGGTGTGTATGTGTCTCACAATTTTTCCACACCATTCACCTCACCATCATGCTTTGTACCACTGAGTCAGTTGCTGCACATAGTTAGCACACGATTTGGTTAGACTGCACAACAGAAAATTGTGCCCCTTTTAGATCAGGTGAAATTGTGATTTCTCCATTGCCTTCATGAAAACATAACCCTAATTCCCCTCTTATTTTTAAAAAAACACATATCATACCACTTGAGAGATCTCCATTGGTATAGAAGGTGGGATTTTAGATACCTCTTCCATTAAGGCTTTGTTTCCTTTACCTTTCATTGCATTGGATAGCTAGTAGAATTCTCCACGATCTGCTTCATTATTTTTATTATTTATCTCATCATCATGAATTCTACTTCTTGGTTATAAAATATGTCAAATTTTATGTAATTTTTCAATTTCACCAATTTCTTTTTTTCTACGATAGATTAAAGGATGAAAATATATCATGGGAATAAAAATCATATATAGTAGGTGATCCAAAAAAAATTTCCCAAATCATAGTAGTTTTATATGATAAACCATCATGTAACATGTTGAATGTTCTAAGAGTTTTAAAAAAATCCTTATATAAATTGTAAACCATGTAAGGAGAACCCCTGTACACCCTTATTTACTATTGGTGGATACCCACCCTAACAATTCCACCCCTTGGGGTGTGCTTATTAAATTCCCAAGACATCTTAAATGTTAATTTGACCAAACTAAATTATATCTTGTTTTGGATTTATTCCAAATATAAATGGGTTATTTTAATTAAATGGAATGTGAGTGGTATACTAATTACACACAAATCTTATAAAAACAATGGATTATGCACTTGATTAAATAAAATATTAAATGATTCATAACCCATTCTTATCCTTATTTTATGTTACAAAATTCAAGATGAACTATTATTATTATTATTATTATTTCCCATGTATAATTGATGTTGAGACCTAGTTAAGGCCAATGTTAGAGGTGTCATTTCATGCTCCCATGATCTATGATGATGGCTCTAAGATCTCACCTAAATTATATAATATTGGACATGATTTGTCACATTCCCCTAGAAGTTTATAGAAATGATGTTTCAATTTTTTCATTTCGGTTGATGGATATGATGACATCTATATCCCTAATCAAATTCTTTGGTTATTACCCTATATACAACATACTGATATTTTGACTATGCGTGGAAACCTGATATATGACTCAGGACCTCATTAATATTATTATCTATATATATGGTGGTATATATCATAATATATATAATATATATATATATATATTTAAATATTCATAAATATACATACATATATTTATATATATATACATATGTTAATAGGTATCCCACCCTAGGACAATTTTGGTAGTGTCAACATGATGTCTATTAGGAACCAGAGACAACTCAATTTAAGTTTACATTTTTTTTCTTTAATTTTTTGTATTTTCACACTGTCATTTTATATTCACTAGATGGATTGTACTAGTCATCGCTAGTGGTGTACAACTAATTATATCTCACAACCTATTTAGGAAACCAATATGTAGATGAATAGATAATGTGGTTGTATTTAGGGGAAAAGACAATGGTATCCCTATGAAATTTTGATTTTTCATGCAAGGGTGGATTATGAGAGAAAATAACTGAGATTATACTAATGATGCTATTGGAGATAGCTTTTTAATTTAATTTTTATAGAGCATGTTGTATATTCATGTTTCCCTATATTCCATATGATTCCATTTTTATAGTATTATGACATTATCATCATTTTCTACATGGAATTATTGATTATTACTTGGATTATTTAATTCTACTTCCACTATTTTATATCATTAAACTATTTGTGTGGATTATATCAATTATTCACCATTGTTCTCCATTTTTATTAGGTGGAATAGTCTCCCCATAGAAACATCCTTGGAACTTGATGGTAGTCGGAAGCCTCTAGTATATGAGGAGGTGAACATGACACAATATAACCAATCGGGTTTGGTTACATAGGAGTGAAATGGATTCAGGAGGCTAAAAAGACATATCAAATCCTTTATTCCTTTATATTCACACTATTTTGGGTCATTTTATTAGATACTAAGAAAGTATATGTATTTATAATTGATCTTTTTCATGATATTAGATAACCTATAGACATGGAGAATCAAAATTTATTAGGATGAGACTTATAATTCTATATTTCCATTTTTACAGTTACCATAATATCACAATTCGATGATTCACATTTTCTATGATGTGATATTTATAGATTTCTCATTTACCTTTGTCATAGAATGGAAATTAATAACTATAGATGCGTCACCATAGTAAAAGAGAGATTCTAATGTCATGTATTTTTCCTTTCCAAATCAGTGAATCTCGTTTTATTGAATTGCATTTTTTCCTATGGACTGTCCAAGTTCCTTGATAGTTATATTCATATTACACTTATTTTTACTATATATAGATAAATAATTGGTTATTTAAATTATATTCATCAACCTAAATCGTGGTTTCCCATATAGCTTGATGGTGTAACTCTAAATAACCAATTATGGATTATATGATCCATGGACCATTGATCACATGGCTTGAAACATTGGTGGTTAAAAATAAATAGATACCAACTGAAATTTATAAAGTGTATTTTCCTTTATAAATTGAGATAGGCGATTTAAATAACTAACCCATTATAAAGGCTAAAGGAAATTTTATGAAGTACCAAATTGTAACTGATAAAGTTTATGACTTTATAACGTGGAAACGACCAACTAATATAACAACACAATTAAATATATATATATATATCCAAATGAATGGATTGAATAATAAAATCATAAATGCCGGTTACTATTAATTGATGATGTCAATTTAAATATAATGTTTCTTTTCCTCTATAACTCTTAATTGACACCACATATACTATGACTACTGGTATATGATATAGGACTTTGAACCTTGCCCAAATTTAGTAGTGGGAAGTATGGAGTGTGTCTTATGATATTAGTGATGTTTTAAAATTTAGTAGACATGTATTTAAGAGTAGGAAGATGGGTGTTTTATTTTTTATAGAATGGTTTCATAAATTCCATATTTATTAATCGATGATCTTTTCTTTCGTAGAATTTTCTTATAAGGTGTGTATTTGAAAAGTTTCAAAATATTCCTCCCGTATTACCTTAGTTTGAGCATTGGGAAGGTGGAGAAGTCCATACTATAGCGGTTTTGGGACCTTATCCCCATGTATTACCTTCTATCATGTTCCTTGTGAAAATTATTGCTATACAATACACTACAAAAAACTAGGATCCTAATGACAATTTTTTATCTAGAAGAGGATTAATTTGCTGCTATATAGTTCTACAATGGTTTCAAAAAATTGTATCTAATTTTTTTTATCAATAAAAACATGATAAGTTTTTATATTTAAAAGTGGTTTCTAGAAAGTACCATAATTTTAATATTCAGTTTCACTTTCAATAGTTTTTGCGGTGGTTTTTAGTTAAAAAATAACTGGGATCTAGCAGTGGTTTCTAACCACCAAAAAAGTCTGGACATTTTATATAAAAAACTAATATGTATAAATAAATTTATGGGTAATTTATTATATATTTATAAGTTGTTTTAATCATATCTTTAAAAAATAACATAACATAGCGGCAGTTTAAACCACCACTAAAAAAACAATATCTAGTAGTGGTTTAAACCATCACTATCTCATGCATTAAAAAATGCAGGTTCTCTAACCCTAGAACCTGCAGCCAGAACAAAATAATATTGACACTGAAAATTTTACCAGATCATCATATATATCATCAATGTACAATGAAAAAAAAACACATGTCAGAACTAAAGAATCTACATATGCTGATTATCACCAAAATATAATGAATCAACACATTGAAAATGGAAAAAAAACATTGAAAGAAATAATACATTTCTCAATAAATTGAAAGAATACAACCTGAAAAAACACATTAAAATAACCAATAATACATAAAACATAGAAATAATTGATACATTGAAAGAATCAATAATACATTTCTCAATACATTGAAGGAGTCAATAAATATCTCAATATATTTATCATTTAATGTATAATGATTCTTTAAATTATTACAAAAAACATTTCCAGGGAACACATAAATTTAATATATTTAAAACTAGCTATAAAAATCACCATACATCCATTAAAATGATTCTTCACATGATAAACCAAAATCCACAATAACAAAATAGAATAATAATTATTATAATAATAAATAAATAATTCTCAATATGAAACCATCCATCATGAATACCATTTTCAACAAAATTTTTTATTAATGATTAAACACCAATAAGAAATTATTAGGAAGAAGGTATATCACCATAACTATCCATTAATGATCTATACATTTCACAAGATAGGATTAAAACTCACTAACACTTATAGAACAGGTAAATACATTATGAGATCCTAGGATATCCATTACGTTTCCAACCCCTTTTTGAGATGACGAAAAACAATAAAATTCCTCTTTGTTCCAAGACCAACAAGAATCCACATAGTTTGAGTTACCCAATTAAATCCCTATAACATATACAAGAACAAAAATAATGAGATAAAAAAATAGGTTCCATGCACAGATAGAGCACAAAAATATCCCAAAAGGGAGATCACCCAACACATCGATATTGAGATCTAACCAAGAATATTAAAAGGAAAGGAGGAATACTCTTGGGTTGACAAACAAGACTCTATTCTTGTTTGGGGATTCAACCAAGGGTTGTTAAAGCTTGAGGAATACATAAAGGTATGGGATAAACTATCTTCGGCTTTAGAAGTCCTGCTGACGGAAGTGCCACATATTCAGGTAACAGATATCTCATGGAAGCTCTTTAGGGATATGAACTCTAGCAGGTTGAAATTTTATTTCAATGACTCTATGCTTTCTTTTTCTGACTAAAGCCCGGTCTTTCATTTTGATTGAGTATTTGTTTATGAGGACCTATCTTCAGGCAGTGGGCTGAAGGTGATTTTGGGGTTTTATTCCCAGCATTTTCTGGTTCTACTTCGGATGAGGTTTAGAGCAAGAGTTCACCACTACGACATGACACTTGGACTCTGAGAGGGTATGGCCTGGCCATCGGGATTGTGCCTACGCATCTTTGCAAGGGACCGTCTGAGTGCTCATGTCTTGGTGGCGGACCCATTCACGGAGAATATGCTGGGCAGAGGTAGACTCTTTTGTGCTGGGAATTTTATGTTTTTGGTTGTTTTGCTGAACATTACGGTTTCTCACTTTCCTTACAAAGTGATTTGATAAGCAAATAAAAAATAATTTTCAGCAGTAGGATTGGGTCATGATGTGAGATTTGGAAAAGTGTATTGAATTTACTATAACGGTTGGGGACAGATAGAGATTACAGTCCTGGAGAAAACTGTGGGGTTTTGGGTTAGGAAATGACCTATAAGGACCCTACATGGGAAAACCAGAAGCTGAGAGTGACCCCACATGTTAAAGCCTAATATTTGACGGGATAGCGATAAACAGAGTAAGAATATCCAAGAAGTGGGAGGCATTATCTGGTTATACATAAACACACCCACACACGCACTCAACTCCATGAAATAATGGATAGGGATTATTAAATAGAACTTCTCAGTCTAAATAATGCATGTAGTAACTTCTAGTAAATACATCAGAATGATATAGATAAAAATCCAAGAAAATACAAGGGTAAAATACATGCCAAACCAATAAGATGGAATGTAGGTCCCAATCTAGATACAACTGAAAGACAATAGAAGCAGAGTTCCCAACTCAAGATCTCTATGTGTTAAGAACAAACATGGTAATTGATTACACTTACTTATATGTTCTATAGATATTAGGTTCACATTGGAGACCATCTACCAATTAGATTTATATGGAAAAAATCATTCAGGAAAAGCCCATGCAGGTGTGAGTATAAACATACCAACTAAGAAACCATGAAAAAAAAGTGGGAAATTGTAGAATGTAATAGTCATATCAAACTATATGTAAAAGAGAGACAAGAAAATAAACATCATATATAATCATATATAATATTCCATCTCCATATCAAGTTGAAACACATCATATAGACATATGGTTATACAATACATACATAGGGCACCCTTTGACATGATGCCATCTAATATATAAGAAAAAAATTAAAAAATACCAATAACGGATGTATTGATTCCTGAAAAAACCCTCTCTGCTAATCATTTCCCAATTATGAACTATTATCATCACCCTCTCCATATCTATCTCTACATCCTAATACTGATACATGATAGATAATTATGTTAAAAATTAAACAGTGTTGTATATTTATATTTAAACATTAAATTAATGAAAGTTTGTGAACTAAATGATTTTTAAGATTAATGATTTACCTTATCACCACCAGTCATCAATTTTAAAAATCCTTTATATACCAAATACATTATATGGTAATAGTCTAAAACCCATCCATGAACTCAACCAATATACCCATTACCTTGTACTTCACTAACTGGGTCATTACAGGATACTGAGTTGGACTGATTGGGTTTGAAATCCCATAGTTTATTAGTTTTTACATTTAAATCAAATATCATCCAAATTATAAGCAATATATATTAACATGGTGATAACTAATAATTAGTTATTACAATGAAAAAGTAATTCATACCCCAACTTCTTTGGAAATCTCATTAACAAAATATCCATCATATTTTTTATGAAAATTCAACCACAATTCATTTCTATATGCTTGATGGTCTATACTCAGTGACTACATTAAACAACGATAAATTAGAAATTTAATATATTTGATAGATTAAATTTTCTAATAAATATTTAAACTAATAAAACGATTACATGAGTTGATCGATATCTAGAAAAACTCTTCAATCCTGTAGTGTGAGTATAACACTTCCTCATTGGAATTCCTGTCATTTAATCAATTAAAATTAAGATCAGAACATATATTTTTAAAAATAAATCCAGAAATAAAATATAAATGATAACAAATGCAGAATACTAATAAAAAAATATACATAATAATTATATTGAATGACTGCACAAATGAAATAGATGGTTAATAAATGGATGGATAACTGCCCATAAAATCATTTTATCCTTCAATGTAACACCCCGAGCTTCCACGATACGCCTCTCTTTCAATAATGCAATAGCTTGCATTGTACGCATGTTCGAGTTCTAAAACACCGCGACTAATCAAAGTAGCCATTATGAATAGTAATAACCACCTTTTAAAATTATAGAAATTTTATATTTCAAAATGGACTTCATTTTTGTATTCCTAATATTGATATTAGCCTATGTTGAATTTTTTGTAATTTTCCGAGAACTTCCAAATTTTTATGAATAGTGAAAAATACTTAAAACAACTTTTTTAATCAAAATAATTTATAGTGATAAGTTATACTATTTAGTGGTTTTAAGGTATAATTAGAATATATTTTTACCATTTTATCCAATGGTGGTCATTAGAATTAATTTAACATTGAAATTGGACATAAACAATTGCCAATCTTTTGATATAAATTGTTTCTTAAAAACACGCTATTTGTTGTAACAGCGGGAATTAATTATAAAATTAACTAATGCAACTTATATGTTTGGAATTTTGTAAAATGGACATCATTTTTGAATTCAGAATATCAATTATAGCTTAGGGTGAAATTTTGGCATTGTTCTGAAAAACTTCAATTTTTGATGAATAGTGAAACCACTAAGTGGTAGTTAAATAACTCATTTTTCATTTAAATGAAATATTACCACTTCTGTGATTTGATTTTCAAAAATCCGACATACATGGTTGTCATTAAGAAGTAAAATGTGGTTCAATGAGATTAAAATAATTTTTTGGTGAATATGAACTTTTAAGTTCTTAATCGTGATTAGAGGTAATTAGTGTAGTTTAAGGTACAAATAATGTTATAATAATATGAGATGAGCATGACACTTGTCCTACTCCTATTGGATGAGTCATGTCCGACCAAGACAACCCATGGGTCAACTTGGGGACCCCATGGAGCCACTTTAGTTAGAAAATGACATAAATACCTTTTATTTAATGTTAAAGTAAAAAATGACACAAACATAAAATGTTTTACTAAAACAATTTTTACGTGGGGTTACACAAGTCCAAATTTTGATTATAAATATTCATTAGAAATATAAAAATATTTCCTATATCATAGTATTTTTTTTATAATTTTTAGACATTAAATAAATTAAATTATTTATGACATCATTATGATGCGGCGATGACCTTATTATTTAACGATTTAAATAAAATGAGAAGATAATGAAAAATCCAAGGCTTACACTTGTCTAAAGCCTATTGGATGAAGATATTTCGAAACCTTATCACCTTAGCCTCAAATTATATAGGTGTGGGACCTTTATAATCCGAAAAGCATTGTGAAATAATGTAACATTTCAATCTTTCCAAAAGTGCCCCTCCTCTCCACTTATAAAAGGCCCCCACCACTCCCACCTTATTCACACCATCAAGCCATTTGGATCGGCCAAACTCTGCCCAAATACTCTCCCAACATCCCTATATTACTCATAGAAGCCTCACTTTGGGCAGAACTCTTCCCAAGGAAGCCTTTGGCTCAAATCAAAAAGAGTTACCCGATTTTGAGGTAATGTCTTCTCTAATGTTGTTTTGGTTTATTTTTCTTCTCCAACCCCCTAAACTCTTTTTATTCAATTCTTTTGTAACAACACCAGTATCCTAAATATACTAGGATGTTGTTATAAGAAGTATTCGAGCTACACTTACACACACCTACATCTAATGGTTAAAGAACATACGGTTTCTGTGGATGGCGAATTTCTGCCTCACGAAACGATGATTGTTCAACACTCATATAACACCTTCAAAGGTGTCCATTTAGATGTAACTATTTTTATATATGATATATAATATGTTTATGTTTTACTTATGCTTCTTTATTTCTCAATTATGGCATACTTTATGATTTCCATTATGGGTAAAACGTGATAATTTCATTTTAGGAAGTGCGGACTACCGCCTCCTCAAAGTGATTTGAATCGTTAATGCCATATGTGGGATGTATAAAGGATGGAGTAAATGGTATTATACACTATATTATACTGTAATTATATTATACATTTATATCATTATTATTTTGTTCCATTAAATAGGAAATTGAAATGAAAGTAGCGTTCATGCGTACGTACGGCTTACCGTCTCCATGAACGGTGCATTTCATTTCTTACCTCTAAATGTTACGTAATATTATAAATGAATGTATATACTGGATATATAAGATATATATGACATCTAAATCATGAATATAATTCTGGATATAATGGATATTCTACCACATGAACAACTTGTAATTATAAGAAGTTTATTGTTGACTCAAGTACCAAAGACCGACAAAACGACCGTTATTAACTTAAATAATTACATAACGTTCATAACATTGTAATAAGTGATATAAAAAGAATAATGAAATTTAAAATGGTTCTTAATAAGGTATATATTAACTCTAGTTTATTATCCAGGAGGTTACAGAACGGTTGAGTCAAGTCGGACACAAGGTAAGGGAATTTCATAACCCAACTTCCATTCTTTGGGTTAATCTCCTACTTTCAAATTATGTCATGATATTATTATGTCGTATATTGTATTTATACTTTCTTTATGTGTACATATAGTGAATACACATAATAGATATATTTTATTTAAAAATGATCTTTTTAAGGGACTTCGTCTCAATCTCCATTCATTAAGGCATATTTTGTTTTATACACAAATTTCTTTTGTACAGTGTATAAAGCCCTTTGACTTTTACGTTTATTCAAAAGGAATCTTTTTATACGAAGCGTTTTACTAAACGACAAAAAGGGAATGTTTTTATTTCCGTACATATGCGGCGACAATGACTTCTCTACCGCCGTGACCATTATTTGAGTTTCGGCTTCCTCTACAAGCCATCATTTTTTTGATGAAAAATAAATACAAAGTTTTAACTTTCTTTTATTTTGGTATTGAAAATGGTTTTGAAAGCGTTTTTATTATATCAATGTGTTGTATTGATATCTTGTGATTTAAATGTGGAAATGTTATGTTTCATTTATGCATGTTTTATGTGATACGATTATGTTATGGTTTATGATATGTTTAAACCTATTCATATGAGGAATGTATTGGACTTAATAAGTGACGGGTGGAGCCCGCTATAGCTCCTCGATGCATTGGTAGGTCTCATGAGACAACTAGATGTAGAATTGGCCGAGGCCCTTTCCCAATTTGATTTGTGGTTTTGGCCGAGGCCTTAATCATTTTAGACGTCTTGGCCGAGGCCTTGACAAAATGTTTCAGAATGTCCGGCATTATACATTCCCTCATTATGAAAGTGGTTATTGTTATTGCATGTGATTATTCGACCAGTAGAATATCCATGTGAAGAAGTGAATGGCATTATCTCATTTTACATTTGCCATATTATGCTGAAGTTCATGTTTAAAAGGCTTTTGTTTTATTTATACATTGCCTTAATTGTTAATGATTATTTATGAAAGCTTCCGCATTATTGTTATCCTTACTGAGCATCTGAGCTCACCCCTTTCAATGTTTTAATATTTTCCAGGATATGAAGAAGTATTTTATGAATGACCTGCATGGATTGTCAGAAGTGGATATGAGTGTGGACTATGAAGACCAAGTTATTGTAGTTTGTTTACTTTTTGATGTAATGAAAGACTTATGAGTGTATCTAGTGTTTCCAAGGCTACTTAAACTAATCGGTCTTTCAAGACTTGATCTTTTGTGATCATGCCAATGTTACGAAGTAATGCACCGACTCTGGGTAGCTGGGGTCGGGGCGTTACAGTTGGTATCAGAGGCTGTTTAGTACTAACCTTGGAAGCTAGATTTAGATAAACTCTGATTAGAGCAAATAGCCCAAATATTGACTTTGAGGATTAGTATAGAAGAACTTCCTAGATTTTTGGTATTATAGAGGTGTTATGAGTTTTCCGAGCAATACATCCCTGTCTGGATACGAGCAGGTAGAGGCGGCTCTGGCACATATGTACCTAGGAGTAAAACCCGAAAACACCGCTTTGAGCTAGACTCGAACGGGAACTGGTGCACGACAACGGGCCTTGCTGCACTCTTGGTTACGACACTCCCGGGGGATATGCTTAGGATAATTCTCATTTTATTTACAAACCACTATGAAGGGTTATGAGTACATACTTCCTCAAAGAAAACATTTCTTTTTATGATTATGGATTATATCCATAAATAGTTCAATTTATGTAAAGTGTTTAACAAGTATGGAATTATGTATTTTGATTCATAAACTAATCTAGTTTATGCCATTGTTTAGAAATGGCACCTAGTGGAAGGAATGGAAACCGTATCAATGCACGCACTCCATGTAGGGATTGCCCTCCTGCTCAAGATAATTATTGTGGAGCTGGAGATACAACTGGTGCTGATCAACTTATTACCATACTGGGAAAACTCACTCAGGTTATGAATAATAACCTTACTCGTATGGAGCACCCTGATCCGAAACGTGGAGGATCAATGCTAGACCGTTTCATGAGGCAACAACCACCAACCTTCAATAGGAGTACTAATCCTATAGTAGCTGAGCAATGGATAAATTCCGTAGAGAAAATATTCCATGCCTTGGGGAGTAGTGAAAGGGAGAAGGTTTTCATGGCATTTTACCGCCTCACTGGAGATGCCGATCAGTGGTGGTCGCTGATTCAAAACACAAAGGAAGATGATGACGTATCGAATATGGAATGGAGGGAGTTCAAAGAGCTTTTCTTAGAAAAAATACTTTCCTCGTGACCATCGAGCAGATATGGAAAGGCAATTTCTGAGTCTGAGGCAGAAGGAGGATGAGAATGTCACAAAGTATGAGGCTAACTTTACAAGGTTAGTGAGGCATGCTGCCGATTATATACGTAACCCAAGGAGTAAGATTGATCGTTTCTTGGATGGGTTAAAACCATTTCTCCGTCGATATTTAGTATCACAATCCTTCTCATCATACGAAGATATTGTCTCGTGTGCTATCAAGACAGAAAAGGAATTCTCTATGTCTTATGAAAACAAAGTAAAGGAAGAGAAGAAGAGAACGGTGGAACAAGAGACAGATAAAGGGAAAAAGGGAAAGAAGGATTTTCCATTATGTGATAATTGTGGGAAGAATCACCCTGGTACTTGCCTAAAAGGAATGGGAGTTTGTTATAAATGTGGAGAAAAGGGTCACCAGGCTCGTGATTGCAAGGGAAAGAAAGAGGCTATCAAAGTTGAATGCTACAATTGTAGAGAAATGGGTCATTATGCAAATTAATGTCCTAAGCGTCAGGGAAACTTACCTCAGAAAAGGCCAAGGGATCAAGGACAATTTTATGCTCTTACTGCAGTTGAAGCAGAATAACTAATGTATTGGTGCTTTTGGACTCATGAATTATATTCTGGTCATTAGAATAATGTGATATATATATAAGGATTACACTGCAGTACTTGTTGATTTCAGTAAGGTTTTAATATGATGAAGGTAATTATATCTTTAGTATGTGACAATAAGAGAAACTTTACTTTGTTTGTGGAATCTGATAAATTGATTTTGGAATTTAGAGACCTTTTAGAGAAAGTCTGGACGGAGGTATTTTGGATAACTATTAAGGTTGGAATGGATTAAGATGAACCATGGATAGTATTGTTTAAGGTTAAAGCATTTATGAAGATTGTTTTTGGAATATTAAGATACTATAGTTTTAGGAAAAGGACAACCTGCAGGGTGGGGCATAACCCGTCGCGTCGGACAAATCTGCAGGAATCGAACCCACAATCATATTGCGATAGGCCTTTATATCCTACCACTAGCCTACAGGAAGTCCCTGGTTATTACAAAATAATTTTTCTAATCTAAAGTGTATGTGTTAACATTTGGAACCTTATACAATTCGGATAAGTATAATATTTTTGAGTTATATTATCTTTTTGAGTAAAAGATGAGTTGAAGGTTGAAACTCTAATTGTCAAGCATAAGTATATATATATATATACCTATCTCTTATTCAATGAATAAATTAATTCTTAAACTTTAGTAAAGGGATATTAAAACAAAAAATGTGTTATCCTAATACCTTATGTCTTTTTGAACTGATGATATTTTAAATCAACATAGATTGAAGGCTTTGAGGCCCTCAATTTGACAGTTGATTGTGAATGATGACCTCAATCACTCCCAACAAATATCTACGTTTTTCCTCCAATTATATGTCTCTAATTGCCACCAATGTTCCCCTTATCGAGATCATAATTTGGTGGTGACTTTCTTATTTCCATTTCCCTCTTATTAAGGCTAAATTTTATTAATATTATTTCCGATGTGGGTTTTCCACAAAGATATTTTCTCTTTTCAACCTTTTATTTTCAAATAAAAAATTTCAAATTGCGAGGACGCAATTTATTGAAGTAGGGGAGAATGTAACACCCCGAGCTTCCACGATACACCTCTCTTTCAATAATGCAATAGCTTTCATTGTACGCATGTTCGAGTTCTAAAACACCGCGACGAATCAAAGTAGCCGTTATGAATAGTAATAACCACTTTATAAAATTAGATAAATTTTATATTTCAAAATGGACTTCATTTTTGTATTCCTAATATTGAAATTAGCCTATGTTGAATTTTTTGTAATTTTCCGAGAACTTCCAAATTTTTATGAATAGTGAAAAATACTTAAAACAACTTTTTTAATCAAAATAATTTATAGTGATAAGTTATAATATTTAGTGGTTTTAAGGTATAATTAGAATATATTTTTACCATTTTATCCAATGGTGGTCATTAGAATTAATTTAACACTGAAATTGGACATAAACAATTGCCAATCTTTTGATATAAATTGTTTCTTAAAAACACGCTATTTGTTGTAACAGCGAGAATTAATTATAAAATTAATTAATGCAACTTATATGTTTGGAATTTTGTAAAATGGACATCATTTTTGAATTCAGAATATCAATTATAGCTTAGGGTGAAATTTTGGCATTGTTCTGAAAAACTTCAATTTTTGATGAATAGTGAAACCACTAAGTGGTAGTTAAATAACTGATTTTTCGTTTAAATGAAATATTACCACTTTTGTGATTTGATTTTCAAAAATCCGACATACATGGTTGTCATTATGAAGTAAAATGTTGTTCAATGAGATTAAAATAATTTTTTGGTGAATAGTAACTTTTAAGTTCTTAATCGCGATTAGAGGTAATTAGTGTAGTTTAAGGTACAAATAATGTTATTATAATATGAGATGAGCATGACACTTGTCCTACTCCTATTGGATGAGTCATGGCCGACCAAGACAACCCATGGGTCAACTTGGGGACCCCATGGAGCCACTTTAGTTAGAAAATGACATAAATACCTTTTATTTAATGTTAAAGTAAAAAATGACACAAACATAAAATGTTTTACTAAAACAATTTTTACGTGGGGTTACACAAGTCCAAATTTTGATTATAAATATTCATTAGAAATCTAAAAAGATTTCATACATCATAGTACTTTTTTTATAATTTTTAGACATTAAATAAATTAAATTATTTATGACATCATTATGATGTGGCGATGACCTCATTATTTAACGATTTAAATAAAATGAGAAGATAATGAAAAATACAACGATTACACTTGTCCAAAGCCTATTGGATGAAGCGATTTAGAAACCTTATCACCTTAGCCTCTAATTATATAAGTTTGGGACCTTTAGAATCCGAAAAGCATTGTGAAATAATGTAACATTTCAATCTTTCCCAAAGTGCCCCTCCTCTCCACTTATAAAAGGCCCCCACCACTCCCACCTTATTCACACATTCAAGCCATTTGTCTCGGCCAACCTCTGCCCAAATACTCTCCCAACATCCCTCTATTACTCATAGAAGCCTCACTTTGGGCAGAACTCTTCCCAAAGAAGCCTTTGGCTCAAATCAAAAAGAGTTACCCGATTTTGAGGTAATGTCTTCTCTAATGTTGTTTTGGTTTATTTTTCTTCTCCAACCCCATAAACTCTTTTTATTCAATTCTTTTGTAACAACACCAGTATCCTCAATATACTAGGATATTGTTATAAGAAGGATTCGAGCTACACTTACACACACCTACATCTAATGGTTAAAGAACATACGGTTTCTGTGGATGGTGAATTTCTGCCTCACGAAACGATGATTGTTCAACACTCATATAACACCTTCAAAGGTGGCCATTAAGATGTCACTATTTTTATATATGATATATAATATGTTTATGTTTTACTTATGCTTCTGTATTTCTCATTTATGGCATACTTTATGATTTCCATTATGGGTAAAACGTGATAATTTCATTTTAGGAAGTGCGGACTACCGCCCCCTCAAAGTGATTTGAATTGTTAATGCCATATGTGGGATGTATAAAGGATGGAGTAAATGGTATTATACACTATATTATACTGTAATTATATTATACATTTATATCATTATTATTTTGTTCCATTAAATAGGAAATTGAAATGAAAGTAGCGTTCATGCGTATGTACGGCTTACCGTCTCCATGAACGGTGCATTTCATTTCTTACCTCTAAATGTTACGTAATATTATAAATGAATATATATACTGGATATATAAGATATATATGACATCTAAAATCATGAATATAATTCTGTATATAATGGATATTCTACCACATGAACAACTTGTAATTATAAGAAGTTTATTGTTGACTCAAGTACCAAAGACCGACAAAACGACCGTTATTAACTTAAATAATTACATAACGTTCATAACATTGTAATAAGTGATATAAAAAGGATAATGAAATTTAAAATGGTTCTTAATAAGGTATATATTAACTCTAGTTTATTATCCAGGAGGTTAAAGAACGGTTGAGTCAAGTCGGACACAAGGTAAGGGAATTTCATAACCCAACTTCCATTCTTTGGGTTAATCTCCTACTTTCAAATTATGTCATGATATTATTATGTCGTATATTGTATTTATACTTTCTTTATGTGTACATATAGTGAATACACATAATAGATATATCTTATTTAAAAATGATCTTTTTAAGGGACTTCGTCTCAATCTCCATTCATTGAGGCATATTTTGTTTTATACACAAATTTCTTTTGTACAGTGTATAAAGCCCTTTGACTTTTACATTTATTCAAAAGGAATCTTTTTATACGAAGCGTTTTACTAAACGACAAAAAGGGAATGTTTTTATTTCCGTACATATGCGGCGACAATGACTTCTCCACCGCCGTGACCATTATTTGAGTTTCGGCTTCCTCTACAAGCCATCATTTTTTTTGATGAAAAATAAATACAAAGTTTTAACTTTATTTTATTTTGGTATTGAAAATGGTTTTGAAAGCGTTTTTATTATATCAATGTGTTGTATTGATATCTTGTGATTGAAATTTGGAAATTTTATGTTTCCTTTATGCATGTTTTATGTGATACGATTATGTTATGGTTTATGATATGTTTAAACCTATTCATATGAGGAATGTATTGGACTTAATAAGTGACGGGTGGAGCCCGCTATAGCTCCTCGATGCATCGGTTGGTCTCATGAGACAACTAGACGTGGAATTGGCCGAGGCCCTTTCCCAATTTGATTTGTGGTTTTGGCCGAGGCCTTAATCATTTTAGACGTCTTGGTCGAGGCCTTGACAAAATGTTTCATAATGTCCGACATTATACATTCCCTCATTATGAAAGTGGTTATTGTTATTGCATGTGATTATTTGACCAGTAGAATATCCATGTGAAGAAGTGAATAGAATTATCTCATTTTACATTTGCCATATTATGTTGAAGTTCATGTTTAAAAGGATTTTGTTTTATTTATACATTGCCTTAATTGTTAATGATTATTTATGAAAGCTTCCGCATTATTGTTATCCTTACTGAGCATCTGAGCTCACCCCTTTCAATGTTTTAATATTTTCCAGGATATGAAGAAGTATTTTATGAATGACCTGCAGAGATTGTCAGAAGTGGAGATGAGTGTGGACTATGAAGACCATTTTATTGTAGTTTGTTTACTTTTTGATGTAATGAAAGACTTATGAGTGTATCTAGTGTTTCCAAGGCTACTAAACTAATCGGTCTTTCGAGACTTGATCTTTTGTGATCATGCCAATGTTACGAAGTAATGCACCGACTCTGGGTAGCTGGGGTCGGGGCGTTACATTCAATCATCTCAGTTTCCTTCCCTATTGTTACATAATCTACATCATCTAATATTACAAGACTAATATTTTTAATATCATGATGGGAAAATAATCCCACTTATGGTTGTTGATGGGATTCAATGTCACAGGTCAAACCATCCACTTCATTACCCATATCATACAAGTCACATATATTTATGTGAGAAAATACACTCCACCCTTCATCCAAAAGATCATTCACATAATATACCATTTTTTCTTGAGATGATAAGATATACATATCATGTAGTTCATGGTCACCAACATCCATCAAGCGAGATAACTTCACATAAACAAATACCAAGGAATATTTTTTTAACAACCCTAATAATATCCACGCAATTACATTTGAATAAAACAACTGAAAATGATTGTGTTATTTTAATTCAATAATATCACTCAATTTTCCATATAAATAACCTCTATAAAATGTAAATATTCAATTATTCAGCGTTTTCAAACCCACTTCATGGTAAAATATACAGAATCTAAATCCATTCCCGTTATAAGTGGCGAACCTTCTATCTTGTTTTAGAGGTCCTCAGGAAAGATAATTCAAGTGTTCTAACAAATCATATAGAGTATAAATATACATGTTATGAAATAATTAATATAAATTATTATATTTTCAAAATTTATTTATCAACCTAAAATTTTATAGATTGAATTATTTATAAACTTATAGGTCATGCAAACCATTATACAGGATCATTATTAATACATTTTTAATATATTTATCATTTCGGGTTCTTCCTCTAATTAATCTCTTTGTTTGTATCCTAAAAACATTAATAAATGGATCTGAAATTTCACCAATCAGCATCACATATCTATTTTATTGTATTAATACCATTTTTTGGTGTAACATTTGAGCACCTCCAAACTGATCAGCAAATAACATGAACGGTTTTTGATTTCCGATGTATTATAGACTGAGTTGATTTGTCATCAACATGTCTAACTCAATTGAATATTATCTCAATATCATCTAGGTATCTAGATAAGAACGTACTACACTCCTATGCCAAAAATACTTTAGAAATTGTGCCTTCAAGTTGATCTTTATTTTTCACGTATGATTTCAACTGGCCACGATATCTGTGAAATAAAATATGAAAACATAATTATGTTTTTAATGAAGTTCAAAATCAATTCAACTAAAATAAAAAAATATATAAATAAAATACCTATAAAATAAATATATCCATAGAAAATGTACACGACCTACAAATTGAGCTTTAACAACCAAATTCATAGTTGAATGCATCATGATAGTAAAAATGAAGGAGGAAAGTTCATCTCTATTGAAAAAAGTATCAATACAAATCTCTCCAAAAGGTTATCAATCTGAAATGAATATAGAATTTACTCACATAGTTTTCAAAAAAATGTGTTGAATTTTATTACAACAATTGAATCCTTTTCAAGAAATAATATATGCAATGCCAATGGAAGTAATTGATGTAACAAAATATTTGAATTGTGGATTTTTAATACATGTAACCTACGATTCTTTCTGTCAAAACAGCTTTATATGTGACTTGAATTCCAATCATATACCTTCACATGTTTTAAAATTCTATGGAATGTATCTTTATAATTATTTTTCATTGAAAAAATTTATAGAGCGTACATTCCATTCTCATACGGCTAGAGATCACGCTTTATGTTCATTGCTTGTATGTCTTTATGAGAATTGAGATGATCTTTTGACTTTCCATTATCATTAAGCAATGTGAAGATCAAATTGTCAGAAACATTCTTCTCAATATACATCACATAAATATTATGAAACAACAAGTAAAATTCCTAATACGTAAGATTGAAGAATATTCTTTTTTCTCCGATTATTGCATTCTAATTTCACTTGATGATGCACTTTGAACTTGTTTCGAAATATCATTCAAATGATGTATCTTCCCTGATTCTATTTCTATATTTCCAAGTTGTTCCAATATTTCAAAAATTATTAACAACCTTGGATGTGGTCAATGATCAATGAAACCATTGAATTTTGACTTGATCAGCTGAAATCTATGAGATGCATTGAGAAATATTCTATTACACAAGAAGAACCATTTTCTACTGTGTGGTAGCCTTTTTGAATCAAAATCAATGTTTCAAATAGGATATTCCAAAGTCAGGTAAGTGTTTAAAAAAGATAAATTCCCACATCCATGGAATTCACCAATATCCCACATTAGAGAAGCTTTCATTTTGATCATTTTTCTAGAATATGGATTATATGTCTCAACTCTGTTGCTCCATAACTACTGTAATTCATTAATTGAAGGCTAAAAGTATATGTCAATATAATTTACAGGAATTTTATTCTAGGAATCATCATTTAAGTGATAAAAGATATTTGTCGCATACACGTCCTTGATGGAAGATCATAAGGGATAAATAACTATCCAAATGCGATAACTGGTACTCAATGTCCCAAATGGTCTGTATCCATCGGCAACCAATCCCAATCAAACATTCCTCAGATTAGTTCTGAAATCTATATTTAATGAATCAAATGTCATCCATGTTTTTTAATATCATGTATATCGTGTGAACCCATCATTGTTATTATCTATAGAATGACACTTCATGTGTTTTGTGACTTTTTATGACATGAAAAATCTTTACAATTGAGGATTTAAAGGAATTAAATGAAAAAACATTCAGGTGTGTTCATTTAATTCAATGTAAATTTAGTATATTGATTCATACTTCAAACATCTCCCATAGACTACCCTCCAGTGGAAGAAAATTTCAAAAAATCATGTATGCTTGAATACCCTCCCCGAAAAAGCATACAATCATTGGAACACACTTGAATTTTTGTATAATTCATCCCAATCTTATTAATTTTTTTTTTCAAATCAAAAAAAGTCTTATAGACCATTGCTATAAGAAATGCATCATGCATCATTTCCAATATCATGGACATCACCATATTTGTAATTCCACATAGGCATTTGATAAGGTAAAAATTAATGAGAATATAATGTTTTGAATATTTCAAACATCTACTACACAAATATTTATTTAAATTATCAACTAACCCATGAAACACATCTGTCTTCTCAATGAATTTTTCTCTTAAATTATTCTCTATAGAATCAAGAGTATCCACTTATTTGTTACAATGTTGATCTTCTTTTCTTAGAGTATAAAAAAATCATTTGTCACAAGGGTATTTCTATCACCCTTAGCTGGTTGTTTTGATATGTTTTTATGCTGATTTTTGTTTATTGTAATGGAAAATTCATTATTTATAAGGTTTTATATTTCATTGTCCATTATCGAAGAAGATGGGATCTCATTCTATGGACTGAAATCTGTGCTCCACCTTTCTCTATTGTTCGATTCTCGATGCCAAATAGAACAGAAATATTGATCATGAAATTGATTCTATATCAAGTGTTCAAAAACATCATCTCTCATCAACCATATTATAAATTTACATTAAGGACAAGGATATCTTATTATCTCACCAACCAATAGATTAGAATTTAAAATCAATAAACTCTGACAAACCCATAGCATACTGATGCGTGTTCCTTGGTAATGTGATCCATCTTTTATCCATATATATCAAAATTTTCTTCCACATTATTAATATAAAATTAACACATATAATTATTACTAAATAGAGAAAAAGTTTCATATATAGAAAACAATATGAATATATTAAATAAGGTTTTCATATATAAATATAGAAGAAGGGATCAAGAATGAATTTTCATGACACCACAAGTTCAATCATCAAAATTCAAAATAATTATATTTACGAAGGGATAAATCATGTAACCTAAATTCATTAAGGTTAAATACATTTTCAATATATATATATATATTCTTTATTGACACTTTTAACAACTGAATCCCAATTTAAAATTCCATTTAAATTCATTCATGTATATTTAATGAAATTAATATATAACAATTATGGGGAATGCACATGGGCCTCATTATAGTGGTTGAGGAGAAGAAAATTTTAAAAAACAAATTATTTAAGATTATTTTATTCCATAAAAAACTCAATCATAGTAGAAACATGAAATAAGAACAATCCCACATAATGGTAAATAGGAAATACCATCGAGATGGTTTTCAGGACTCACCTATATATGGTATATCACAAGATTTGATATAATTCCCATTTTCCCCTCTTCCATCTACCCAATTTATAAAATGAAATAAATTCTATGATGTCACATTGTAATTCACCATTCAAAAATCATCATATGAGATGAGGTTCCACATACCTCATGAATTCTAACACATATTCATGTGGCTGAAAACTTATTAGAAGGTACTAATCTCTATTCTATGGTTGAAAAACACATAAAATTAGAGTATAATATAATGGAATAATAACCAAAAAATATACTACATATTAAAATAAAAAATTAATTAAAAAATTAATTAAAAAAATTATATAATAAATTCCATGAAGAATTTATATTTTCATACAAACACTAATCACCGAATGGCTGATGAAAAATACCAAATAAACCAAAAAATAAAACACCAGGAATCTAGACCTACATGCATCCTTAGGCCTCAACACACCATATCTAAATATATGCATCATGATTTACAAGATCTATCTAGTATATGTGATTGTCATAGATGAAGTATAAATATAATATATGATTTCATATAGGGGTCCCCATGAATGGTGTGAGAAATACATCTTCATACATCCTTACAAGGTACCCCTTTTATATTCTATCATATTCATGTATACATAAGGAATAAAATAAACATTCCACATAATATCATTGTATTTAATGTGAAAACCTAGAAAACTACCATTAATTTTCATCAAATGGTTGAAAATTATCTTTTAATAAATTTTAACATGAAATATTATATAGAACACCCATCTGATTTAAATTGTTCTCAAAATGGCTGTAATAATATTTTTAATTATATAAAAGTTGTTAATGAAATTAAATAGGGGTTTAAAACCCATAAAATAACCTAATATTTTCATTAAATCATATAATAATGATTAAATAATAATTTGTGATATATAAAAAAATATGCCACATATATCTGAGGTTTAGTTTTCTAAAAATACCAAAAAAATGAATTTTTATTATTTTAAAATTATTAAAATATTGCAGTAATGTTTAAAACATAGAAAACGAACATGGTAAGATTTTAAATTATTGGAAAATTATTATTGAATAATTTTCAACATATATAAATGAATAAAACCTCAATCGAAGTGGTGTTTATTTAGAATTACCAATTTTGTAATGATATAAATGTATTTGAAAAAATGTTTTAAAGGGACAAATTCTACAAAATAATTTTGGATTTTTTTAAAATACTAGGAAAATTTTTGGGGATTAATTTATGAAATATATGAATTAAAATCACATAAATCCGAGCTTTGGTTCTATTTTAATGATGCAAATTGAAAAAATTACTATTTTATAACTCTAAAACAGGCTTATAATGGTCAAAACTAAAAAAATGATCCTTAATGGATGTCAAATTATAAGTAAACAATCATTGAAAATTTATTAAATGTAAGAATATATTAAACATCAATGTAACATTTAGTGTGATAGAAAAGATTAAAAGTGAATTTTTGTAAATATAAGTTCATAAAAACATGATTCAAGGGGTCAAAACATTGAAAATGACATTGGATTATTATTAAAATTTATGAAAGTGACTAGTGGTTAATTATTTAAATAATTGAATCAATTATCATCCCAATTCATTATCTATAAATTTAGGGATCATTGATCTCATCTCATAATGTACCATGTTACAACACTCTCATTAGAGGTCTTCATCTAAATAATAGTAAACAAAGGTCATGTTATCACAGTACCTATATCTTAAATTGGTTCTAGGTCATCTACATGATGTGGTAGGGAATAATCATAAATTCATAAAATAAAACCCTCAACTTGAGGAAAAATGGAATAGTCTTAGTTCCATAATTAATGTCAAATCCCATGTCACTTATTGGAGATCAAATCACGCACACTAATCTATCACCACAAAATTTACGGAGGTCACATCAAGAACATGAATCATAATCATGGACCATGTTTGTCACATAGTTCACCAGCTGATCCAAGGGAACTGTGCAGTTGATAGGTATCCCCTCATTATAACATGTTCTCAATCATATTTTGAGGAATCCATTTTGACTTCAGAACCATCATGGTTTCTGATCGTTGATAAAATCCCCCAAACCTATATACTTATTGATTCTTCATCATAATGTATTATCCAAAATAATATATCAATGTACATTCAAAGATAATTGAATAAACACCACACTCCAAGTTCTGCTACCCCTAGACCATCCCAATCCATGTCACATTAAAATCCATTGAATACAAATGCCAAGACCTAATCAAAACCCACTACCCACTTATTGGCCCCATATATAATATTCTAATTGATAACCATTAATAAATCACATATAGTAAATGCACTCCATCAAACATTGTTCTATCCCGAAGTAGGAATCCCACATAGAATGCTTAGTATTTCCCAAACAACCCTCAACATGGTCTCACATGACATGGTTGTAATGACAGATCATGTTACCTGTCATCAGTAGTCCTAATACACTCTAACATACTTTAATATACCATGAAAAAAAATCTTACGAAACACATTTTTCACCTTATACAAAACATAAAACCAATGTTATCCCCCCAACTATGCCGCCACCATCTCATTTAGGTAAAATAGTCATCATGCGATGCCAATTCACCCAGGTGATCAAGTGAACCTGTCTCAAGTATAGGAGACGCACCACCAGAATAACTCCATTACTCAACAATAATATTCCCCTATAAATTCTACCACAGACTATATAATATTCTGGTAGTGGTAATTCATGAAAAAATAAGAATATTTCATTGAATTATAGAGACCACTAGCCTCCATATTTACAATACAACCTAGACCATACTCTTGTAGACCTCATCCAATGTCATCCATTCTACATATACGTTATTATACTCTTTCCGAATTTTCATGAAATCACATAAAATTAGTAACTACATATAAATAATTTTAATTTTTTTACATTAAAATATAGTTATAAATGATAGAAACCCCACCGGGTACTACTATCGCAATCAAAACATGTCCAAAAATTCATATATGGAATATGGAGCACTCTAAACACTATAATATAAAAAACAACCTAGGTTGTTACACCCATTTAACCATCAATATCATCTAATTTTGGAAAAAAAACCCCTAAAAATTGTTATTTTTTACCATTACATACGAATATACCTTTGAGGGGAGGTGAAGTGGGGGTTGGGATCGGCGGTGAGGCGCAGCTACGCGATGTTCGGCGAGGTGAGGTGCAATGACAGATTACGATATGAGGTGAGGTGTGGAAAGGCGAGGTGGGGTGAGGAGAGGCACAACAAGGGTTGAAGATGGGAGCCAACATGCTAGGGATTTGGGGAGTTGGAAAGGTTAGGGTTCACAAGGGTCACATTTGTCAGGGGAGGGGGAAGTGTCATGTTTTTTAAAAAATTTAACCATTTAGTGACAGTTTATAAAAAATCTCTTTGAAATTATTTTAAAAAATTTAGCGGAGGTTTGAAAAGCCGCAGAAAAAAAACTACCGGTGAAAAATCATATTTTTGTAGTAATAATTGGGATCTAATGATTAGTTTCTTGATATTTTCCTATAGTTCATGCAGTTTGTGTAGGGAGATCCACGGTTTTCCTCTCGTAAGGAAGATTATATACGAGAGTTCAAGATGTAGCATCCACCTAGGTTCATGGGGTATGGTGGACCAGGGCTACTGAGTCATGAATGGAGTTAATGCTATCTTTATTTGAATATATGGAGATTCATTTGAATAGGAGGTTCATGCTCGCAACCTACATATTGTGTCACACTACCAAAAAGTGGTTGGAATTTGTTACATAAGATGGAACAATTGGTATTTTGTATGGAAGGATTTTTATATGACTTTCTATTATTACTTTTTTCAAACAGATATTGAGATTTTGGAAAATAAGAGAAGTTATACACCTTCAACAAGGATTTATATCCATAGTGGAGTATTCTTCTCATTTCCCAATGCTCTAGGATTGTGTAAAGTCTACCATTAATGATGAATTGATTAAAACTATACGTTTTTTGGACGTGATTGTATATTCCATCTGATATTCCGTTAATATCTTCTAAAGGACTTTTATTTCAGAGATAATGAACTAATTCCTCATCACTGAGAGAAATTTGAGGGAGGAAGACTTCATCGGATAGGGTGGCTCATTAAAGAGATAGGGAAATGAGTCATTTATTGGCCGAATTTATCCCCTTGAGTAAGCTTATCTGGGTAATTCTCATTAGATGGAAAGATAACATAGTTATGTAATATGTCACTGCATTGGGAAACTGAGTCACACAAAGACCTAATGAAATAGAGTCCTAGTTTAATGATGATATTGTTGGAAAATGGTACAACTATAACCTTTTTCACTAATAAAAAATTAGCCATTAAAAGTTATAAAAATAAATTTTATCGATGATAGAGAATCAATGTCTACGGAAGTGAGATTAAAAAAACTAGTATTTCATTAGCATTGAAAGGGAAGGTGAATAGACCCTTTATCATTTATTTTAGATGAACTGAGAGAGGAGGACATTTATCAGTTCTTTTATTTGTCACCGATAGAGGGGACCATTATTGGAACTTATATAATAACTAATAAAGCTACCTTTATTAGTGTTTGTAAAGGAAGTGATGAAGGTTCTATTATAAGTATTTTTATAAACAATGATAAAGGGTAAATTATTAGTAATTTTTAAAGTGCTGGTAAAGTATAATACTATAGTGAATTCTAAAAGCACACTACAACACCAAATAAATATACTGCAACAACACACCACATTATTAGAAATACCAACAGATATCAAAAAAAAAATTTTACAATGTAGAATTTAAATAAAAATAAATTAACAAAAAAATACACGAATAAAAAATTTTTTATTGGCATTTCCAACATTATTTTATAAAATTACATAAGAAAAAATTATTACATACATTAAGAAACTTCAATATTCATTTTATTTTGATTCATACCCTTACTCATTTTATTTCTAAATAATACTCCCCTACTTGATCAAATGAAAACACCTGAATAATAATAAAATTCGTGTTTTTTTATAATATAAATAAATACATTTAAAAGTTGTAAATTTTAAATAAAACTTTGAGTCACATTTGGAAAACTGTGTATAGAATTGAGTTGAAGTTGATTATTACACAGTGCACAATTTCTTTTTCATAGTTAATAGTTATCTTTGAGAAACATATTGAAATAAGTATATGATAAACCCCATGTGTGCAACCATGTGGTTACGTCCTATAGTGGTGTTTGGAAGGTCTTGGTTTTGAGCCTCCTTGTGTACATTTAGGCAGGTTTTTGTTTGTTTAGTCCCCCTTACCTAACCGATGTTATATAAATATGTATAATATAAAATCAATAAGGTTATCATTTATCTAATATAATATAGAATTGGGGTAAAAAATTCTAGTTTCGTTTTTTTCATTTTGACGATGTGATGCTCGTTTTAAACTAAAATGAATCATACATATAAAAAAGATGCACCAGGAGTTATATCAGGCACACTATGTGTTTGATTGAGGTTGGAGTAATTCATACATATCTCAAATGAATTATCTATTTTTTTAATGTATCAAAACATCACATATGTTTTTTCTTGGTTTTGAGTATGTCACCTGTCTTTTTTACTAAAAAGTAATTTTATAGTGGAAATACACAATTTTACTAATTCCAGTCACATAGTGCGTTAGTTTGATGTAATAATGATTCCCACAAATCAAAAATGATATATTAATAGTTTTATTAATGTATCAACAGTAATAGAGAATGTTCACTAGGTTTTAAGTGAGTTACACTTTTTTAATTTAAATGTAAATTTTAAACTAATTACCAACACATTGAGTCATATTGGGAAATTTTGTATCATATTAAGGTGAGTATAATATGAAAACATAAAAAATTACTTATGGATAATTGTTCTAAAGTATCAATACAACCTGAATGTGTTTTCTCAATTTTGATAAGGTGAATTGTCATTTTACTAAAATTGATGTATATTTTAAATTTAAAGATGCGCATGGAGTCATACTGGTCACACTGTGCATTGTACTGAAGTTAGATTGATTCATACTTGTCTCAAATGACATATGGATCATTTTACTAAAGTATAAAAATAATCAAAATACATTTTATTAGTTTTTGAGTACATAATTAATGTCATTTACTAAAATGAAATTTTAAAAAAGAAACATGCACTTTGACTGATGATGATAATATCATTCATTGGATTGAAATGATAATAATTAATATATATTACAAAGGTATTATGAATCAATTTTCTAAATTATCATGAAAATCAATGTGTGTTTTCTTGATTTTCAGTGAGGGACACATTTTAAACTAAAATATTGATTTTAAATCGAAAAAAACACGTTGACTCATAGAGGGAACATTGTGTTTTGTATTGAGGTTCAGATAATTCCTACATGTCCAAAATTAATAATGGCCATTTTTTCTAATATATCAAAATAATCTGAAATTTTTTCTTAGTTTTGAGTTGGTATATGTTCCTTTTTAAGAAAATTGATGTCAATTTTGAATAAAAAGATGCACGTAGAGTCATACAGGTCAAACCATGTGTCAGATTAGAGTGAAGATAATTTTAAAATTTATAAAATGACTTATGGATCATTTTAAAAAAGAAAATAAATAATCCGATTGTTTTTTCTTATATGTTATTTGTTTTTTTAGTAAAATGTCATTTTAAATAGGAAACACACACTTTAACTTATAACGATCACTTCGTGTATTTTTTTTGAGGTGAGATAGATTCTAATAGGTCACAAATTATTTAGGAATTGATTTGCTAACAATTAAAGAATATCTAAGTGGGTTTTCATTGTTTTTATTGTCAGTGTAACATTATAAACTAAAATATTTAATTTAAACTGATAACAGACCCTTTGAATCATACTGGGCACATCATGCATCATATTGTGGTGATATTAATTCTTTCATGTCAAAAATGAATTATAGATAGTTTACCTATTATATCAAAACATTATGTATGTGTTTTCTTGATATTGAATTTTACAATTGACATTTTTACTAAATTTGATGTCAATTTTAAATAAAAATAAAAACATGGAGTCATACAAGCCACAACGTGCAGCAGATTGAGATTTATTGGATTCCGACACATCCCAAATTACTTATTGATCATTTTTTTAAGCTATCAAAAAAAAATATGAATTCATTTTCTTGGTTCTGAGTACGTCACTTGTCTTTTTTACTAAAATTCTACTTTACATTGGAAACACACACATTGATTCATACCAAAAACATCATGTATCAGTTTTATGAGAGACTAGTTCCAACATTCCATAAATTCTTATTGAATCAATTTCCTAAATTATCAACAAAATATGAGGTTGTTTTATATATTTTCAATGGGTGAATATTTTGGAGCTAAAATGTCATTATAAAATCGGTATGAGAAACGATGAATCGTACCATGAACATCGTGTATCAGATTGAGGATCAGCTAATTCAAACACATAAAAAATTTCTTCTGGATTGTTTTATTAATGGAAAAAAAATCAAAATCTTTTTTCTAGGTTATTATTCATTTATATATCTTTTATATTAAAATTAATGTCAATTTTAAATAAAAAGAAACACTTGGGGTCATACCAGTCACACCATATGTCAGTTTGAGGAACATGTGATTCCTATATGTCTGGATGTCTCGAAAAAATCATAACTGAAAAGATACCTTGATTTCCATCGCATGTATTTGCCAAAAGTTTAGTACTTCATAATGATTCTATGTTGTTAATGGAAAAACCATTCTCATTATTGATATCCAGAAGATAAGAAGATGATATTGTGCCCATTATATAATGATAAGTCACAACAATGGGCACATGATATTCCTATACTCTTATTTCATTCAATAATGAGAATTTCTTTTCATCCATGAACATTAAATAACTATTCAATTTTGGTATTTTGGAAAATAATGGAAATATATAGAATGGTGAAATTGGGTGAAAGGAACATTTTATCTCTACTGTGGATTTTTTTAGATAGTTTAAATAAAAATTTGACTTCCCTAACGATATGTAAAAAAATAAGTATTAGATTAATATGATATGAAAATTAACTAAAAATAGTAGATAAAATGATGAAAAAAATAATTAAATAAGTATTCATAATTCACATTTTCACGATAGGTGTATGCATTCTTACAACATTTTCATATTTTCATTTTCCCATTTGCAGGCTCATTGTTCAATATATCATGAGCGTGAGTATCATTGGACAAACCACCACAACTCAAATAATTAAAACCACCTATATAAGAAAAAAATTGTTATATGGGTAATAATAAAAATAAATAAATAAAACCTAAATATGAAACTATAAATTAATTTCAGGTACAATTATTTCTTTATGAAAACATCATGATTACCTCTTTTATTGAGTAGTGGTGGGAACATTAATGACAATTATAAATTTCATCACTGTAGGGGTGAACTGGTATTGAGGTAGAAGATGTTGTTCGATGTTTTGGTGAAAAAAGGAATGAAAGATGTATAGAACACCCACACTCAAAAAAAATAATACACATTTATTAGAAAAAAAATTCGTATACGACTAACACTAATAATAAATAGATTAAAAATAAATATGAAATAATAAATTAATTTATTGAAAATTAATTTACAGTACAAACATCATGATTACCTCTGTGATTGAGTTAAGACATAATTGTTTCTATTCATGCAAAGGTATTGGATGGAACTTGAAGAAAAATATAAATGAAACACTATAGGGTTGAAAAGTTTTTGAAGGATAAGAAGGATATTAAATTTTTAGTGCAGAAATACATGAAATAAACAAAACAATATTATAAAATAATAAAACACTATAATGAATAATGTAAATAAAATCAATGTTTCATTATGTATTTTTCTAATAAAATAGAGAAAGTATATCATAACGTTACTTTTACATTTTTTCAAAGGGATTACTCAGTTATAGTTTGTTCTTTTGGGGGATTGGTAACATCATCAGGTACATATGACATTGTCTCCATGTTTAGTCATACATTTAATTTTTATTATGTTAATGCATTATTAAAAATATAATATTACAAGGAAAACATAGTATATTAGAAAAAATCATTCCCATTTAACTCACATTCATTTATAATGCTTTTAGGAATTTGGTTCCTTTTTTAAGAATCCATATCCCCTCTTTGTGGTTCCCTCTAACATACAAGACATTTTTTACATTGGGACTGGCATGAACTGATTATGATCTCTAACTAAAAGAGTCATCATTTATTGAATTTTCATCTGACATGACATTTTTTAGTCGAAAATATGATAATTGGAAAATTCTTGTTTAATGGGGCTAATAAATAAAATACTTTCTTTGATTCTAATCCCACTATGAAATAATCTTATTTTCACCCTTCCACTCTGAAATTCACCTTCACAAATCCCATTTCACCAACTTTCACTGCACTCATATTATGAAACCAATTGAAATGTAAAATTGGAACAAAAAATATTGAATAATCTAACTCATATATATATATATGATGATGGAAAAATATGAAATATTATCAAAAAATTTATTTCTATCCTTCAAGCCATATATATGAATCGCTTCCCCCACAAGAATAAAACCATTGTATTTAATTGTACTGTAGTCATTATATTATATTGTATAGAATATATATAAATTTATCAAATAACTACTGTAAGATATAACTTTTTCATTCGATCCCATGGGTAGCCATTAAAGTGGTTCCATAAGGGAATTTTATATTTTCATGGAAATCCTTTTGAATTTGATCATAGAATATCCTATAAACTATTGATTATTTCTATTTGATATCCATCGTTCATCCCTTGATGGACTCAAACAAATATGAATTTATTTGTGTGATTTAATTTATGGATTTATATCCTCACTATTATGTACATTGTAAAGGTGTTATTAATCTCGTGATGTCATGGTAATTGTAATAACATATCTTCCAATAATCCCTTAACCATATGGTATCCTCTTTGAGGAGTCATTGGGATATGAAGGATGTTAACATCTGATAGGTAATCAATAATGAATACAATATTTTCTTCAAAAATCTATCGTTCTCTAACAAAACCTTCTAGAAGTCTCCGATTCATCACATAAACATTCAAAAGTTTTATATATTCCATTCAATGGGGTACATCCATCAATAATCGATGAGACCACTTACTTGAACCTCTATAAATAAGTAAACCATCTGGTGGATCTACAGACTAAATAATTATGGTATAAATAACATCTCTTATTCATATAATGTGACTTCAAACTTCTTATTCATGATTGGAAACTACATCGTGCCTTTAACATTACTATATATGATTCTGAAAAAGATGAAGATTCTAGTTAATCATTGTTATAAATTTTAGGGTAGAATGGAATGGAAAAAAATACATCAAATATTGCATCAACACATGATAGACGTGTGATATTAGTTAGTGTATGATCAAATTATCCATTGACAATAAAATATAGATATTTGGTGAATACTTATCTTTAATATTTACACTATTAAATAAATGAAAAAATTGAAATTTTTAATGTCTGGATAGAGTGTAAGAAGTTAGAGGAAGAAAATTCATCCCTTTACCATTCACCGGTGTAAAGTCTTCCCTTATAACCCAGTAAATCATGTGAAACCCAACCTTTACATGATCTTTGTTTTTTACAGGAACATTTATAATGTGCCAATAACACTAAAATTACTTCTTTTCTTTGTGCATGACGTAAAATAATGTATAACATAAAATAATTCCAATATGTAATTATAATAAAATTGATCTCTTCTTCCAACATGATTTCATAAGGTTTTTAGAAAATGTGTTACTAAAAAAAGTATCAATATATTTTACGTTTTTAAACAATTGATTTGTCGTTATTAGAGAAACTTTTGTACCTTATTCAATATTTCCATCAAATGTTGTCATCTGTGAATTGTAGTTATGTTAAAAATTGAAAAACAATATGATTTCTAAAAAAAATTCTCTAAGGAATGTTTCATCCAATCTACGTGTGTGCTTAATGCTATATCCTGATAAATTTCTATAAGAGGAGAAGTTATTTATCATCCCATACAACATGTCCCTCAATGTGTATTATTCAATACTTTGAGCATCATACATTGTCACACATGTATCCAATGTCAATTCCATGTTTTCAATCAATTCATCCAAATAGACATCAACATCATTATCGATTTTCTATGTACTAGATATAATTAGAGAAATCATAATGTATTTTCACTGAATGCATAACCATGGTGGTTTGTTATAAATTTCCAACATGATATTCCATGTAACGTGAATTAAAATATTTGAATCAAAAGGATTTATTCCATATTTAGATAACATAGGATGAAATTTTCTCAACTCATTTTCAAATTTAGTATACTTGTAAATAAGTTTATTCCAATGAGGATGATGTATTAGATGACATAGGTTCCCATATATAATTCTTGTATCACTATTCCATGTCAATTACCTTGTGGTTTTTTGATGTCCATATAGTCTTCTATACCATGGAATGATAGGAGTAAGCCGTACATATTTTGAAGGACATGATTTTCTATTATTTATCCATTCCACACATATTGAATATTATGATGATTCCTAGTTCTTTCAAAACAATATGAAATCATTTGGACAATCATGTATTTTTTAGAGATCATTCTTATTGAATGTATAATTAATTTATAACCATTTTTTGACATGGGAGTTCATTTTCTTCTAGTGTCATATAATTTATGAGACAAAGTAGTTCTGTAAACTTAGTGTTAGTCCATCTGATGCCTGCCTTCACATTATATAATTTCAAAATTGTTGAAAATGTTGTGAATTTAGTGAAATAGGTATATAGTGGAATCTTATCACAATTATATGAAATCTCAAACAAGATTGTAATATCATGAAGGTCAACTTCAATTTCCATGTTCATTTCTTCCATGTGATATCCATCATCATTTACACCGATATTCATTTCAAATGATCCATAATCCACTATATCATCCCAATCAGTTGCACATTCTATTTTTTACTTATTTTTAATCCAATATTTATAGTTATGATATATTCCATGAAAAATAAAATTTATTTCCAACTCTTCCAGAATAATACTTTTGAATAAAAAAATATAATAACAAACAATGAATTTGAGAAGGGTCTTATGCATGATCCATTGAAATCATGATTAACTAATTAACTATATCATCATGTTATTTTGTCAAATTTTAGGGTGAATCCATTTTTGATTCATATTCATTCTATTTGGTTCATTAAATACTAAATCTGTATAATAAATAAATAAATACACATAAGATATTAATTATCAAAAGCGAATGTCATGGGTAATTATAATTAAGGAATCCTAACAGTTGATTATTTCAAATAAGTTTAATAGGATTTTTTGAAAATGGTAATTGAATTTATGTAAAATATTAATCTACTATGGTTGGAATTATACATTGAATTAATTAAAGGGTTAATGTTATATATAACTATCCTCCTCCTCATCTCATCTATTGAACATTTATCATTGCATTTTGTTGCTTGGAACACACCCTACGTCCCTTATGGACATGAAATCATGTTACTTGAAATAATCTAAGTAGTATTTACTAATGAGATGAATAATGATCCAAATATTACAAGTAACATTAAAGAGATGGGGGATGATTCTAAAGAAATAAATTTAAGTAATAACTTTTAAGGAGAGGGAGTTAATGAGGATGACATTTGTATAACATTGTGTTCTCTAAAATGGGTAATTCCTCCCATTTTTTGTAAATTACACCATCGGAACTAGTAATTAACTCATTTCCTATTGAAAGAGAGATTTGGGGGGTGTAAACATACTTGTGTACTATTCAAGGGGTCTTAGAGGGGGTATGTTATGATATATGAATCTTTTGGAGACTTTATGAATTTTATATTTACAAGATAAATCCAAATTTTAAAACATTCAATTGTGTAACTAATACTAGTCCTAAATATATTAATAAAATCACTCAATTATTTATTAAACCCCTTAAATAAATGAAAATAAAATATATGAAATTATGGAGGAAAAATAAACCCAAATATAATAAACAACAATAATAAACTATCATTTTATCAACTAGATATATAATAATGTATTGATAAAACATGTTAATAAATAAAGAATTATTTCATATACATAGAATAAAATAAAATATTACTAGGGGTGGAGCCACAATATGTAGACCTAAAATGAAGAATACCTAACAATTATTAATAATAATTATTCCCATATATATAGAATATGATATTAACTATTCTATTTTTAGAACACGTGATTTAATAATCTAAGGAATTATTACATTTAATATTGATTGTAATTAAAATATTTCAAAACATCTCAAATTTATAATTTTAATAAAAAACTGATTAGGAATGGGACAAAGAGTTTTAGGAAAAGAATATACCAAATTATGATAATTCTTTTAAAAATATCAAAAATTATTAACTGATAAATTGATTGAATATTTATAAATAAACAGGTTGAAAAAATAATTATTTTCAAGCAGACTAAGAGTATTATTCATATGAAAATTTCATTTCCAATGTCTATTATGGGTTTTGTGGTGATTTTTCGGCACATAGTATAAAATTTGTCATAGTGAAATAAATAATATTAATCAGGGAATATATATAGTTTTTATGTAAAATTGGAGTTGACCCACTCTAAGAAAAAAAATTCAAGGGGAGGGAATAAATCATATGTATAATAGGATGATGAATTTGAACCATATATTGAACTCTATTGAACATGTGAAAAATTAAATAGTTGTATGAATAATTGTATACATTTTATAAAAACAAAGATGAATGTAAAGAATGAATTAGAAATTTTTTATAAGAAAAGATATAATGTTAGAGGAATTTATAATTTATGCCACACTGAATGATTTACAAAAGAATGATCTATTCATATTAGATATTGGTTGTTCATCTCACATGATAGGTAAATTATTTTAATTAATAATTTATGATATTTTAAAGGGTACATAATATTTTACAAATGGTGTATCCCTAAATAAAAATTGTTTTCATTTAAAAGGTGTAAGAAATAAAAGAAAATTTTAAAGAACGATATGTTTTTATATTCATTAATGTTAAACATATAGATCATTTATTAAATGTTTGATGAATGAAATGAATTTATTTTTAAGATGTATTAATGAGTGTGATATCATTTCAAATATGGATTTATTTTTATAAAGGTACATGAAAATATACAAAGAATATTCTAATTTGGTGTCGGTAATAATTAATGGTAATTATATTTGAAAGGGGAAATTGATTTATTATAGTGAAAAATTTATCACATTAGATAATGAGAAATTTAAATACTGTCTTATAAAGGGTGGGTTGAGAATTTTTTATGATGAAAGGATAAAATGGGTAGAAATATTTTACTAATTAGAATTGGGATATTGTAAATATTTCAAAAAATAAATTACATATTTAAATGAAACAACCCTTGGTCTTCCTCTACTGGAAATTACTCTTAGATATTCTCTATTAGGTGGTATTGTAAATTTGATGAATATAATGAAATTTAATATGTGAGTTCTCTCTAAAATTACTAATGAGTTTTAATTGGATTATATGGATTAGATATTGTATGTTTCGAAGGAATGTGGGCCTTCCATAAAGAGGTATTTCCATTCTAGATTATCATTTAATATATAATGGGAATAATATAACACAATTCATGGATATGAGATTCAAACATAAAGGGAGAATATTTCACATTAATGGAATGTAGAATATTGATGGTGTCCAAAATCCTCTCAATTATCTCCACCGAATCCTCTATATATTAAAGATCATATTCCCTTAAAAAGATGAAGCCTTACGGTGACAAAACAATTGATCGGGATGCTAGCATCTATTAAATGCTCATTTAAATCAAAAGAAAATTGATATAATAATTCATATCACACTATTAAATACTGTGAATGTTCATAATCAATAGACTAGCTCAAATGTAAGGATAAAATAATTTGAAATTATAATATTTTTCCGAACATCACATGGAAACTCATGAGAAGAGGCTAAGAGTTTTTTATAGACACTCCTTAACACCTATTACTCATGATTTGACATCCCAAACTCCATTCAACCAAACATAACCAAAATGTTTTTTGACCATAGGGATATGCCAATGATTAATAAAGAGTGATGAAAAAAACACAAATTAATTTCACTAAATAATCAATAAACACTTGATCATTAGGATGATAAAATATGATTCCATGGATTAAAGATTTTAATCACCCAAGGGATAGTAAAAATATAAAAATCATAAAAAACATTCGAGCCTTGTATTTTGTTCAAACAGTGATTTTTCAGACCTTTCATTTAGGTCATGGAGTTGTTTGCGACTTGATGCGATTTAAGATTCAACAAGGAAGAGCATCTGCAGAGGGAGGATTCCGCTAAAGGATTTAGATATCACGATGAGTTCGTGAGAAGTTAGGGTTATTTAGATATATTAGGACAATTTTATCTATGCTTACAAAAAATTTCAGATAAATATATCTTTTCTCAGGGTTAAATCAACAGGCACGGATAAAAGGAATCCTAATCATTATTAAAAAATAGCTAATAAATATTTATTTTATCTGCACTTATTAATAAATCAATGATAAAATATTTATAATTATATATACAAATAATGAAATTTGTAAATATATTTATATTATTATATATATAATTTTAAAAAAGATATCAAAATAAAAATATAGAAAATATATATATTATTTAAAAATATTTTTTATGATTTTATAATTATATAAATAATTATTTATAATTATATAAATACTTTTTTAAAAAATAATATTTATATCATTAAATAGATTTATATAATAAATATATATAGATATAATTATATTTAATATATTTATTTTTAAAATAATATTATTATAAAGTATTATTATTTAAATACATAATTATTTATTTATAAATATTTAAATACTTTTTAAATAAATATTATTTATTTTTATATAGTTGTAAATATATAAATGTATAAATATAGTAAATATAATTTTTGAAATATATTTATTTATAGACAAATTTTTACAAATATATTATTAACATTAATATTGAATGTTTAATCTTAAGGTCATGTTGGTTTTAAATTAGTGAAATTGAATAATTAAAAGCAAGTATATTCTGAAAATATGGAAAAAATAGATAAGCATTATTAATTAATTAAAAATCATTAAAAAAATATGGATATATATTGAATGTAATATGAATAGATGTTGAAAATATTATACCATAGTTTATATATATATGTATAATACGAATAATATGAATTTATAATATTCCCCAAAAAATAAATAAAATAAATAAAACATCAGACATATTTTAAATGAATTAATACCTAATTATAATAAAATTAAGAATAAATAGAAAAAATTTATCATAATTAAATACATGTTATATAAAATGTATAATGTTATATTGAAATTATCAAATGAATACTAAAATTTCTATAAAATACATGAATATTTGGTGTGTTTGTTTATATATTACATTTCATTAATTACATAATTTTTTTTCTGTGTGTGAATTAAATATATAATGAATTAAATCCATATATGTGAAATAATTATAAAACATGTTTGATCTATGTGAAATTTAATAATCAAAATACATTCAATTATGTCATTTACTCAATGCAATTAGTCAGTATTTTTAATTCTTATTAATTATTAATTACAAACCAATAATCAGTAAATATATTACTATTTAATGTAATTAATAAATGTTTTGTATTATATAAATCATATTTATAAATATTTTTATATATAAATTTAATATATATTATTTATTCACATTATCTGTAATTATTTATTAAATAAAATATGTAGTATTTTTCTCAATTTAATTTTTTTTGTTTTTATAATTTTGATTGGACTTATACTTATATATTTAATATATAATCTTTATTATTAGTTATAATTTATATATATTATAATAAATTAATTCATTTTTATGAACAAAGATTTATTTCTTAAAAAAATTAATATTTTATTAATAAACCCAATTTTTATTTAATTGTTTCAGTTTTTTCAAACCTTTAACACCTCTTAAAAAGTACTGATAAAGGATCCCCTTATGGGTACTTATAATAAAGAGCTTATAAAGGGCACCATTTATCATCCCTAAATCCCTTGATAAAAAGAACATTATCAGCTCTTTTTCCAACAGCTCATAATGGAAATTGTTATTTACGATCGTTTTTGTAGTTGTATTTATTGGAAATTTCCCTCTACACGAAGTGTGAAGGGGTCTTCACTAGCTCCATCTTTAGGATAAGATTCAACAGCTCCTCTTAATGTATGTAGCTAGAGTACTACCAACCGATCAGGCCTTGTAGGTGGTTGTGACCGAAGTATCTAAACATTTGATATACATTGCTAGTAGGGCAATATTGATAAGGGTAGTCATGTTGTATCTTTGGGATTTGATTTTTTATAGTTTCAAATAGTGTATCAAAAACCCATACATGAATTTTATAGGGCCTTATATTTTAGGAGGTAAAATTTTTGTATCCACTACCTTAAAATTTACACTTTTTAACATTTGTGCTTCATATGTTTTTTATTTCTAGGTATATTATGGAAATATTGTGTCTTGAAATCCAATAATTTTTTTGTGTGATGACCCTGGATACTCAATTGGAAATTTATTCAAAGATTATATGTGGATGAAAAGATTTTCCCCTCGCAGTTGGTGACTAGTGTTTCTTATTGAACCTCTTTGTCATAGAGATTGCATGTTTTGACATCATTCTCATAATGGATTAGTTAGTCCCTTGTCAAGCCCGTATCAACTGTTACCACAATTTGTTGCTTTTTTATCAAGAAAAGGTTCAAATAATATTCATAAGGGATAATGGGAAGTCTAGACTAGTTGATAGGGACTTGATCATCACGGGATGCGTGGAGTGTCACCCTATATTTCTAGTATTTACATGAGTGATCAATTGAAATGTCAGACATAATTCCCAACCATAGTGGACCATTTAGGATTTTCTTCCCTCGTGAATAATTTGGTTTACCTGCTATGTTATATGTGGATTTCACCACTAAGATAGGGCTAGGAGAAATACAAGTGTACAATCCTCATTAAAAGACGACACTTATTGATCTCTAAGAACCCAATAAGAAACTAGAAAATTTGGAAGGTAAGGGTATTATATGACCCAATAATTCACCTTGGGGTTAAGTCAACATTTTTTCAAAAATGGAAGGTATTAAACTTATAATTTTTTAGATTGAGATAATTTAAATTATCATAATGTGAAAAACCAATATCCATTACCTCATATATAAGTTCGTATTCAACAAGCACCCTGAAGATCATATTTTCTCAAAGATTTATTTAATGTTGGGCTATCAAAAGGTTCATGTGAGACCATAAAACATACCATGTACCATATTCCATCGTAGATAATGATTATATGAGTATTATTTCATGATTTTTGGTCTCAAAAATACAGCCATAAACATCAGGGATCTAATGAATTAGATTATCCACCAATGTTTGGATTATTTTGTGGTAGTCTTTGTGGATGAAATATCGGTGTATTATCAACCTCAACATGACCATTTCATGAAAATTGGGACACGAATGAATTAACTGAGAGAGAACTATCTATTTTATATTCTCACCCACTATTAGATTAATTAGGTCCACTTACTTGGTCACATTAATCCAAAGGTAGAAATATCTATTGACCTAATGAAGGTGAGGGCTTTGGTGACATGGGAGGATACCAATAATTTCTTAAACATACAGAACGTTTTTGTATTGGATGATTATTATATGAAATTTTATAGGATTTATCACATTTTGTAGCACTACTCACAATTTTCACAGAGATCCTGATTCTATAAGAGACTAGAAGAAAATGTATACTATATTTTGATGCATCATTCATCAGGGTAAGAACCCTTTTGACATATATATAGAGAGAGTTTAAGTGTACTGGTCTCTTCAGTAGAGGCCTCTTGAGAAAAACTACTTGACCCAAAACCTCGAGCAGATAGCTTTGGTTCATACCATATACTGATGGAGGCACTATCTTCTAGAATATAGATTCATTGTGTACCCAAATAACAAAAGTATCAGATACATATTTACATAAACATCAACTGAATCTACAGTTGTATATATGGTTAGAATACTTTTATCCATTTGAATTAGAACTCTCTAAAACAACCGGGAAGGGTAATATAGTGGTAGGAACATTGAGCCAAAATAATAATACTCAAGTCGTTCATAAGGGAACCAATGAGTGTGTGTTGATGGATTTATGTTTTATGATTCAAATGGACGTGAAAGACTATCATATGAAACTTGTACTCACATATTTATGAGTAGCATATTATATTATGGATCAGGTAAGGATGATTCAACATTACTATACCAAGGGCCTAGTCCAGATGAAGTGTGTCTATAGTGAAAGCCACCACTTGGTTGGGTTATCAGTGAAGAATACATTATTCACACTCACAAATATGTCTGCGTGCCTCTAGACATACGAGAGAAGTGGTTGGGGGATACTCAAAACACTTTTTGGGTAGTACATCTCGATATTATCGAGATATACCATGACTAAAACTACTAAATTTTGTGTTCAGGTATGGATAGGTCGATTCTGTACTTTATTACATGGGGTTCAAAATGTTCACATGTGATGATGTAGAACTAGTGTCCTACTTGACTTTTACAACCTCTTCTTATCCATAATATAAATAGGATGATATCCCTACAGATTTTATGATGGGGTTTTAGAGATCCCATCATGGTAGTGATATGAAATGGGTGATCAATGATAGGTTGATCAAGGACTCTCACATTATAACTATTAGAGTACTTTTAGTGGATGATCGTGGTAGGATTTACATCCAAGATGACATATGGCTCGGTTGTGTTCCTTATTCTATCATATCTAGTATGGATGCTCAGTTTACATCATGGTTCTAGAAGTGGTTGATGAAGGAATTGGGTTCATAGGTTCACTTGACTATAATATATCACCCTTAGATCTACGGTCATTTCGAGTGTATGGTACAATTGTTGGAGGATATGCATAGAGAATGCATCCAAGATTTCGGAGGTTATTGAGTGAAAAACATACTACTTTTATAATTTTCATACAATAACATCTATAAGGTAATTATTAAGATTTCTCTATTTTAGCACCTATGTGGTATACCATTCCATTCACCCTATGATGGTTATAGGTGGGCGAGGAAGCACTTATAAGACCTCATCTAATTTAGGAGACTTTAGATGAGGTAAAAATTACACAAAAGTGTACAGAGACAACTCAGTCTAGGTTGAAGTAATATACTGACCATTGGTGCTAGAATTTGGATATCGAGGTAGGACATCAGGTCATTTGATGTGTTTCTCCTAGATTTTTTCATATATGGTTTTTTAAAAAGGTTAAGCCATTTCCTTGTTTTGTTGGGAAATTGGTGATATTTAAGAGAGTTGATTCAGTAAAATAATGGTTAGCCTTACCTAATAGGTATTAGAATATGCCTCAAATTTTCTATGTATCATAGTCCAACTTTTAATATTTTGACCCATCCCATTCCATTAATATGAAGGATATTTAGTAGGAGGATAATTATTATTTTGGGGGGAATACCATTTTCAAAATTGATCAGAACAAAAAGACTCTCTAAGTCAAGTCTGTTCCTTTAATATGTTTGTTATTGAATATTTAATGTGTACATGATGAGACCTAAGAGAGATATGACAATTTATGTGATTAGTGGAAAGAGATTTTCTACGATTATGTTTTACCACCCTTGTAAGGGATGCATGAGGATGAGTTGTTTTAAGAAGGGGAGTTCGTAACATCCCTTCCTTTCTCATGAGGTATGGATATATCATATTATGGTTTAAAACACTCATTTGATCAACATAATAGTGATCAAGAGAATCAGAACATTTTAGTATTACATGGGGCTTTTATAGAGCCCAGAGTGCCAAATTTTGGGAAAAATGGTGGGATGCACAATTTTTTAACCCATGCACCTAAGGCTGCACAATTTGGGTAAATCGTGCAAGGTATTGTAGAGGGTCCGTAAAGGGGTTCAAGGGATGTGACCAGTTTGTCCAAACCATTTTGATAGATAACATTATTAGTTCCACATAGTTAATCAATGCACATGGTTAATGTAAAATTTGGCCTAACTGTGTGGTCAAACCATGCACCCCATCAAAATTGGGTTATATTTACAATTTCTGACATTCCTTCTAAAAATTATAACTGACTTTTCTATTAAACATAATGCACAGAACATCTCTATCAACTTGTGAGGTTTCCATTGATATCCATTGTAGTCATTGAGCCACATCATCTATCTAGATTCAGTTTCATTCACCATTTATTGCACTGGATTTCTATTTTTATGCTCTTCAATCCCCATAGACACACTATAACGACCTAATGTTTTATCTAGGGAATTACATAACTATAATTATGACTTATAGTATAATCACATTAGGAATAAAAATGAAATATCATTGAACTACATACAATGTGATCACGAAACATTATTTTTCCACTTCCATATTTTTAATTTCAAAAATCTGACATACACGGTTGTCTTCAGGATTATTTTTATAGTCTAATAGAAAAACATATTTTTTTGTGAATAGTAACATACACTTATGAATAGTAACCTGCCCTTACTATGATTAATATAACCCTTATGAATAGTAAATCACAATATAAAATAGTAACCTTAACCATGAATGAATAAATACTATTTAGGTATCATATAAGTGACAATTTCACCATAGTAAAAATATTGGTATTTTCGTAAGTCATAAATAAATAATTATAATTAATTAAATAATGTATAATAAAATATATTTTATTAAAATGTTTTTACCATTTTTCAATTTTATATCCTCCAGATTTATGATAATTTTATAAGACCTTATGTAATTTTTGAAAGCATTATGAAATCAGTTTTAATTTTAAAACCTATATTATTCAAGTAAATTATGATATTAAATAATATTTAAATTAATCATATTCAAGGAATTATTTTTGAAAAATAGACTTCATTTTTGTATTCTACATGTCGAAAAATGGTAAATGTGAGTTTTCCATATTTTACTGAAATAGTTGAGTTCTTGATGAATAATGAAATACCATAATTTAAAAAATAAGTTAAATACACTAATTATAAACACATGTATGATGTTATGATAATGTAGGACAAATTACCCAATGTGTTGGGGGTTCAAAACCCATTGGGTGCAGGTACTGTAGTAGTACTATAGCGGGTACTGTAGCAACGTCGGTTCTGTTGATCAGCGGATACTATAGCGATGGCAGGGCACTGTAGCGGCGGCGGTACTGTGCGGGTACTATAGCAGCCGGGTTACTATTCACAGAATAGGAATTTGGCTAATGATTTGGGCCTATGGGTTATGTAATGGGCATCAAGCCCACCGGGCCTTCGGGCTATGTAATGGGTCTCCCTCTACCCAGTTAAAAGAGGTCTTTGATTTCCTTTGTTAATAAAAATGAGGCTTCGGACCCAACCTTTTAAAAAAAGTATTTTATTAATGATTCCTCCCATGATTTTGATTACATTGTTATGATCATTCTCACCCCTGATATATTGTTCATATCTATCCACTTTCTGGTCTTTAATCTCACCCACATTTGATATATATCCTTATGTGACTACATGTTCTATGGAGATGTAATGTGCAAATAAGAAGCTATAAATGAAAGAATTAAATAAATGTTTATGCATGATATAAATTTTATGTTTGGTCCTAGTTTTACCAAGACACTAAACCACTGGATCCTTGTGGTGAAACATTATTATGTTATATATATTTAGAATGATGTAATAGTTATGTAATAAAAGGATGGGTCGCTATAGTTAGTTTCAGTGGAAATGTTTAGTTAATTTGGTAATTAGGACTAGGAACCATAGAAAAACCTCTAGCATGAGACTTAATAGAAATATTCACACAAGAATCTTTAGATAGGGATCCCATAATTTATGATTTTAGTATAAATCGTAAAAATTAATAATTTATTCATGACTTGTTGACTTGTGTTTTTCTCTGACCTTTTCTATTTTATAAAATGTTGGGAACCAAGAAAAACCGGGCCAGCAACTCGTGCGAGGGACAATGGAACAATTTCCCAAATGACATCCCAAATTATTTGGGTGGTGGAGTTCAAAACATCACAGTGAGTCTTACCCAACTATCTCATGTTATGAAAAATAACCATAATACTGGGGAATGTCCTCATTCACAAAAGAGGGAGTAACTTGTTATCTAGTGTATTATAAAGCAACAACTACTAATATTTAGTGGATCTTCCAATCCAATTGTTTTGGAATAGTATGTCAACTCCATGGAGAATATCTTTTCTGTGCTCCATTATTCTGAGATGGAGATGGTGGCAGTATCCATGTATCATCTAGATGGAGAGGCCGATCAATGGTGGTCTTCGATTATGAAAACCAATCCTAGGGAGGCAATTGAAGAGATAGAATGTGAAGAATTTAAGATCATGTTTAATAATAAGTATTTCTCACAAATTCTTCATATGAAGATGGATGGAGAATTAATAGAGCACAGTCAAAAGGAAGGATAATCTATCAAAAACAGCAAAGTGAATTACCCAAGGATTTCAAGGTACGCTTCAGATTTTGATATCAATAATGATAGAAATGTTGGCATATTCTTTAGAATATTAAAACCACTCATTAAAAAGGATCATTCAATTCGAGACTTTGAGAGTTATGAAGAATTTGATCGATGTACTATCAAAGTGGAGTTAATGATTGGAGAATGGTTCCATTGCTATGGTGATAAGAAATGAAAGATGGAGTTTAAAGATGAAGGATCTAATGATAAAGATGGGAAGAAAACTCAACGACCCACATGCCAGAAATATGGGAAGTTTCATCATGGGAACTCCCTCAAAGGGACAGTAAAATTCTTCAAGTTTGGGAAATAAGGACACCATGATCAATAGTTTCGAAAAGACATGAGAAGAAAGGATAATTTAGTGGAAGAAAGGAGAGGACCAACCATTGATCAATTCTAAATCTGTATGTAGCAAGGGAACTATGAAAGATAGTGCACTGAACCTCGAGTCCTCGAGGGTAATCAACATCAGCATACACCAATGACAAAGTAACAAGCGAAGGTCTATTCCATCACCACTATGGATGTAGAGAAAGACAATGAATTCGTACAAGGTATAATTTCTATTTACTCAATAATGGAAAAATTCTTACTTGATTCTACTTCTATGAATTCCTTTATATCTATTATGTTTTATAGAACTATAGAATTGAAGACTCAAAACCATGATGTAGAGATATCTATAATAATACGACGTAGTGAAATCATTGAAACCCAAATGTCTGACTCTTCTCATGTTGGCGAATGTGCGAAAATTATTCCATTGAATATCATAATACTTCCCCTGGTAGAATTCTATGCTATAATGATAATGGATTGGCACTAGTTATATAGAGTACAAAGAAACTATTAGGAAAAGGAACTATCTTTTCATATTCCAAACCATCCCATTCTCCTCTACAAATGCAATGAAGATCATGAATCTCATTAGAAAAATCATTCAATGGTGTGGGTGATGATACTGTATGAATAAGTATACCTTGCCCATATGGTTGAGTCAAAGTAATGTTAAAACCATGCTGAAATTTTCATCATGAGGGAATACAATGATGTATTTCCCGAAGAGTTAACTGGACTTCCCCCAGGTTGTGTCGTAGAGTTCTCAATATAACTATTACTCGGAACTACTCCTATCTCAATGTGTTCCTATAGGATGGATCCAATAGAACTGGAGGAGTTAAATAAGAATCATCAAGACAATTTGGGCAAAGGCTTCATAATACGTAGTGCATCACCTTGGGGTGCACTAGTGCTCCTTGTGAATAAGTAGGATGGAACAATGCAGATGTGTATCAATTATTGGGAACTCAACTAGATCACCATAAATAAAAAGTATCCTCTTCCATGGATTTAAAATTCTTGATCTGTTAAGAGGATTTAAAACTTATAAACCATGGATCTTTGTTCTTGATATCATCAACTAAAGTCAAAGAAGAAAGATATTCAGAATACTACCTTCCAAACAATGTATGGGCACTGTGAGTTTCTGGTGATTCCTTTTAAACATACTAATGCCCCTGCAATCTTCATTAATGTGATGAATAGAGTCTGTATACATTACATTAAAATTTTTTTGGTAGTTTTTATTGTTGATATTCTCATAGAGTACAAGTGCAAGGATGAACATGTAGAACATCAAAGACTTGTGCTGGTTACATTGAGAAATGAGAAGTTATATGCCATGTTTATCAAGTATGACTTTTGGATTAAGCAAGTCACAATCTTGGGACTTATGATCAAAATTGAGAGAATTTATGTGGACCCTTAAAATACAATGATGATGGAGGAATGGACCAGGCCTTATAGTGTCACGAAAATCCATAGTTTTCATGTATTAGCTGGTACTATCGACATTTTGTGAGAAATTGTTCACGATTTTCAAGACAAATAACATAGTTAACAAGGAAAGTGTAAAAGTATATCTGGATGGATGAATTTGAGGGAAGATTCAAGGATATAAAGAGATGGCTGATCACTGAGCATAACTACCCAACATATTATCTATAGTTGTACACTGTGATTTTTGCCATGAAAATCTAGAAACACTACCATTATAGTGATAAGTGTGACATATACATCGAATACAAGAGTCTAAAGTACATATTCACACAAATGGATATCATCATTCGTCAAAGGATATCGTTAGAGCTAATAAAATATTATGATTTCTCTATTCACTATGATCCTAGAAATGTGAACAAGGTAGATGATGCTCTATGAAGAAAAGATTATGCTAGTCTATCCTTGCTACAGATTGAGAAGAACCTATATTCTTGGATATGAAAAGGATGGGGTTGAAATTAATAAGGGCACGTGATACACCATACCTTTTACAAAAGATTTCACAACTAAAAATCCACGATATGATTAATGGGGATCAAATAGATGATATGTGGTTACAAAATAAGGTGAATGTAGTAAAAGAAGGGAAGTTGCTAGGGTTCTATATCGTAGATGATGGTGTGATTCAGTTTGGAACACAGCTTTGTGTTCCTACATCACCCAGGATATAGATAGAGATATTGGACAATTCCCATTGGTCAACATAGTCTATCCATCCTCATAGCACTGTGATGTACAATGATCTCTGAGAACACTTCTGGTGAGATAACATGAAAAAGGAGATTGCATAATATTTCTCAATGTTCTTGGTATGTCAGCAATTCAATTCAGAGAGGAAAAAGTCTGAAGGGATGATGCATCCATTACCTATACCAGTGTGAAAATGTGATAATGTTACAATGGATTTTGACAAAGGTCTCATGAAGACGTCGAACAAAAATAATGTGATACGGGTTGTGGTTGACCGACTCACCAAGACTTCCCAGTTTATCACTGTTTGGGAAGATCTTTCACCTGAAACACTTGCAGAGATATATGTGAAAGTAGTAGTTAGTCTACATCGTGTTACACTCTAAATTGTATCTGACCATGATCCAAGGATCACATCTAAATTCTAAAAAATTATTCAACATGATTTGAGTATTGAATTAAATTTCAGCACAACCTATCAACCCCAAACTGATGTCCAATCTGAAAGGATAATTCAGATGGTTGAAGACATGTTATGAGAATGCTCATCAGAATTTAAAGGTGGATGGGATCATCATCTCTCATTGGTTGAGTTATCATACAAAAATATCTTCCACTCGATTATTCAGATTTCTCCATAAAAATCTTTTTATGGAAGGAAGTTTATAACTCCAACCTGTTGGGATGATGATCGATAAAGAAAACTACATGGACCCGATCTTATCCAAGTGATTATAGAGAATGATCATGTCATCCAGGAACACATCAATGCTGCTCATAGTCGGAAAAAGAGCTATGATGAAAACCGTATAAGGGATTTGTAGTTCGACGTTGGAGATAAATTATTCCTTCGAATATCACCATGGTAGATAGTCATGCAATTAGGAAAGAAAGGGAAGTTAAACCCAAGGTACATTGGCCCGTTTAAGATCCTTGTCCACATAGGATCTGTGGCCTATATTATTGATCTTCCACCGCATATGGATCATGTTCATGATGTGTTTCACATATCACTCATTATGATGTACATACCAGATCCCTCACATGTACTGAACTCAGAGGTGGTACAATTGGAAGATGATATCTCCTATGTGGACCAACAAATAATGTTTCTAGACCAGAGAGGTAAGGTTCCACGCAATAAAACAAGCAACATTATCAATGTGATGTGGTGGAACCAAAATTTTAAAAACGCTACAAGTGTACAAGAGGAGGTGATCAAATGAAGTACCCTCACCTATTTGTGTAAAACGAAATTTCGATTGAGAAATTTCATTGGGGAAAAAATATAATGACCCAATGTTTATTCAATGGAATTCCCTGATTATAATTATGCCTTATAGTATAATCACATTACAAATCCCAATTTAATATCATGATACCACATACTATGTGATCTCAAAACAACATTTTTCCACTTCTATGTTCTGAATTTCAAAAATCTGACATACAAGGTTGTGTTTAGGATAATTTTTGGAGTCTAATAGAACAAACATAATTTTTGGTGAATAGAAACATAGCCTTATCCATAGTAACCTACACTAATGAATATTCATATTCCCTTTATTAATTTTAAATTTCCCAAAATAATAATAACCTTACCGATGAATTATTAAATAAGATTTAGGCATCTTATCAATAGTAATTTAACCAATGTAAACGTATTGGTATTTTTGTAAGTCTAAATAAATAATTATAAATAATATCTTAATTTAAAAGAAAATTTATTTTCATAAATGTGTTATTAAATTAACTATTCTATGTATTTTAGTTTATGATAATTTTATAAGACCTTATATAATTTTTGAATGCATTATAAAATCTGTTTTAATTTTAAAAACTGTATTTTTTATGTAAATTTTGATTTTAAATAAAAAATAAATTAATCATATTTAGAAAATTATTTTATAAAAGTGGAATTCATTTTTTTATTCTACACGTCAAAAAATGAAAAAAGTTATTTTTCAGGATTTTTCTAAAATACATGTTTTTTATGAATATTGAAATATCATAATTTACCAAATAATTTAAATATACTAATTATAGAGTAATGTATGATGTTCTGATGATGTAAGCCCTCTTGATTCTAATTCACATGATAACCTTACTATAATTAGACACTGAAGAATAACTATTACCTTTCTTGTGGAGAAATTATAATGTAATGAATATTAAATTGAGAAAACCCCTCTCCCTCCACTATAAATACCACCCGTCAAATGTTCATTTCCACAGACCTCTCAAGCCTCAAGCTGTGTCTAAACTCTGCCCATGAAACATACCCAACCAGTCACCCAATTCCAATAGCTTTTGGTCTCATCAATATGCCATGCCTGGCTTTTTTATGGAGGATCTCAAGAGGAGGCTTCAAGAGGACATTAATGTGAAGAAAAAATTCAGATTCAAGGTAAGGGGAAATTTTTAAACCCTACATTCATTCTTCAGGTTATCCCTCTTTCACTAAATTTTTGGTATGGTCACTCCTTAAAAACCATTTTTTTCATCCTTATATTACCTTTTTCTGGGATATACATGATTCCCACTAGAGTTTATGTCAAACAAATGTTTTCCAAAAGAACTATTCTTTCCAAAAAACACCTTTAACTTCTCACTCAAAGATTGATGGTTATTATATCAAGTATATTATTACCACGTTCTTTTGGGAACCCAAATATAAATATTATTTTCTTATGAGATGAATCAAATTACTTTCCATGGGTTAGTTATGTCCCTTTTTGATATATGTTCTATATGGCATTCATGATAATAATAAATTTATGATGTAATGGGTGTGACAGAAAATATATAGCGCAATATGAATTTTTGAATGTGGTGGGTGCACCCATAATTATATAGTTTTCCAATACATTGGGTAAATGTATTAATCTCATGAGTTAAATTGACATAAGGTGTGAACAAGATTTTAGTTTTGTTCACAAGTATGTGTGGTAGTTAACCACTAAGACATGATGTTTTATTTTTTTCCTTTGCACATTTCAAGTTTTTTATTAATGTTTCCACTAATGATTTTGATTATGTTGTTATGATTATGATTAACCTATGCTATTTTGTTATTATCTATCCTCTCAATTGGCTTTTAGCTCACCCAATTTTTATGTATATCCTCAGGTGAATAAATTTTCCAAGAAGAGGTCAACTGACATTAAGAATCTATAAAAGAATGAATTAAATAAATGTTCATTCATGATGATGTAAATGTTCGGTTTTGTCCTAGTTTTTCCATTACACTAATACTCTAGATCCTAATGGTGTAATACAATTATGTTTTTTATCTTTATAATGTTGTAATAGTAATATAAGAAATGGATGGGTCACTATACACACCATAGGCCATCTCTTCTAGTTAGAAGCCTCTATAATATAGAGAGGCTTATATGAGGCTCTTTAGATAACTAAGACTAGTTACGTTGGAGAGAACCAAGTTAGTTATTCAATGATACATTTTAGAAAGAATAAATTTAGTGAATTTTTTGTATTATTACATTTGTAGTATCATTTTAGATTTACATATCTTGTAATTTTACAATGTTTCCATTAATTTGTATAAATTTTTTACTAATCATGTTATCTACGGATTTTAAAAATCTTATGAGGGTTCCCATTATTAATGTTTTCTCTAGTTTTTAAGCAATTTCAAAATCCTTTATGTGGAATTTTTACCATGTTAAAACATTTATTAATCCACATTGTATATTGTTAAGTAGATACACCATAATACAAATATTAGTGATGGGTTATGCTCTGAATGACTTAGATATGTTTTCCTACTCTACCTTTACATTTGAAATTATGAGGAATTAACTTTTTATACACCTTTCCTTTCCTATGTAATGCGATTATGCATATATTTATTTTTTCTCATCATGTATGTGATGTGATATAGTATTTTTCTACTTTCATCACAACATCCAATTTTCGATTTAACATATTAGTTAAATAAATGTAAGGACCCACGAAATAAATGGAGTGACCTTGTTTAGTTATAAATGATATAATTTTAAATATTATATGACTGTTTTTTTTTTCGTTGATTTGGTCAATTTTATAATATCCATATACTATTTCTCTCATGAATTTGTTTATGATATGTAAGTAGGGGTCATAGGGAAATTTAATATTGAGTTTCCATAATCCCACCCTATATGTGACCCAATGGGATGTGTGAATACATTATTTTACATCACCTTAGTAAGAGAAATTCATTAGAGCATGGAAGCTAGAACGATATAAACATAGGGAACATGCTCCAGTTTTGGAACTTCCTAGAGGGTGTTTAGAGTTGATGATTGGGGGATGTACTTGAAAAATATTTTATAGTATATACTTTGGAGAACACTATTTCAATAATTTAAATTTTATTTTAGATTATATACATTGAGGAAACCACATTTTTATCACTTTTTGACCATACACATTTTTTAGTTGGGCCTTTATGCATATAATAGGTCTATTATGGGTTTTGGGGAATTTGAAATATATTATAGACTCTCTACACCTTTAAATAGTTTATAATAATGTTAATATAGAAACTAATCCAATTTTTATTAGTGTTTCTAGATAAAAAGGTACCCATGGTAAAACCCATGAAAATTTTGGTTTGGTTTCCTATAAACCCCAAGGGATAATTTGTTTTTTAGGGTGAATTATCCTTTGTTATATTCAGATTACATGGGCGAAACTACCTTCCATATTTTTTTATCTAACTCCAGATATTTAATCAAACCATTAGTTACTAGGAGGTGTGCCTATGATGTGCAGTGATTTAGCCTAGTTTAGTCAGGTGATCAGGCCTCTGTCATTACATGGATGACCCTTGAATGATTTCATAATAATTATTTGGGTATATAAGATGCAGATGAGTGAGGATGAACCTATAATGATTAATATATAAGGTATATTTTTTCTATGTTATGGAAAAATTCACTATGAAGTATAATTTATAAGGATAAGAGGTCAATGAGGTGATGTAATTTGTTTTCTACAATTTAAAAAGATGAAAATTAATGACTATGGGGATGATTTTAATCATTATTTTATATTTAAATAGGTTATAAAACTAAATTAAAATTTTTCAAATTAGTTTCATAATGATTAATATGAGGATACTAATTAAACAACATGTAAATTTAAAAGAGACGTGAAGTAAAAAAAGTATAAATAAAAATTTCATTAAATTGATAAATTTTGCCTCACGAAAATATGATTACATAGAAAATACTAACATGGAAGAGGTAAACCTCTAATACGTATTTAAGGATTATGTAATGATTTAAATCATTCATTAATATAATGTTAACAAGGTGGAAGGTAAAGATAAAATTGAATATTAAAGATTTTATGTGTAAAAGTGGAGTTGAAGGCTACTCATGATGAATTTGAAATTTGGAGAGAATTAAGATAAAAGGAAAACATAGTGGTATGAAATTCCATATTGTATATATAAAAATACAATGAAGTGTAATATGAGTATACTATCGATATTGAAAGAATGAAATCCCAAAAATCCTAGAATATATGAATTTTTTTATACCGGATAAAAAAGTGAATAGAAAACTGGAATCATTGAACGTATGTATAACATACTCAAGGATATGTGAAAATAAATTTGAGAGATAAAATATAATGTTTTTTACATGACAATATATCATGATGATAAATAATGATCCATATAATTGGACATGAAATTTGGTAAGTAGATAATTTATCATTTGAGAATTTAAATGATAATTCTAGAGAATAATGAAGGAATATTGATGAATTCTTATAAAACATTAATAAAAAATTTAGGGGAAATTTTTTTATGGGGATTGGTGCTAAAAAATAAAATCAATGTTTATGTCATGTGTAAGAACCCAATTCTTATTTTTGAGGTACGAGTTTCTTATTTTCCCTTTTCCATATGTGTTTTTGAATAAAATAAAGAAAATGGGGAAAATCCCAAATTTTGTGGGAACACGCTTTTTACTTTTCCACACACCGTGTACATTGGCCGTGTCGGATGAGTACACCGGGCGTGTTGGCCTGTCAGCAAAGAAGGGTGTAAAAACTAACTACAAACCCTATAAGTAGTATTTACACACTGTGTAATCAGTCGACATGAGAATAGTAAGGCAGTGGAGGTAGCCACAAGTAGAGCGACAGTACACACCATGCAATCTGGAATACAGGACGTGTACTCATGTTGATGGATGAACAGTGCCGCGGTGGAAAGAAGACACTACAAGAACTGTTTAAAAAATGAAAAGTATATCTCGTGTACTTGAGAGTACATGCCATGTAGTTTTTCTCTTTCACTTAAAAGGGGTTGTAGCGTACTCATGCAGCAGAGGAGGTTGTGATTTAGTTTTGGAGCCATGAGAGGAGGACGGATCATCTGAGATCTCCCGACCACACAACAAGAATTTGAATCCTTCTCTAATGGTCTCGATTGAACTGCGTGGGTGAGTTCTTCCGTATCCTTGTGTGTTTCTTACAAAATCATTCCAGAGGGAATGTTATTAGAGTTCGAATGAGTGAACATTTATCCCAGATCTACGTCATTATTGGACGATTTAGGAGTCTTCGTTCAAGTATACCGATCATAGACGATCACGGTAGGTGGTCTGATGTTTAATTCCAACTGTCGTGTGGTTTTAGTGTACCATTATGCTACATTCCCATGTTGGGGTGTCATATGGATGAGGTCCTGATTAATTAAATAACTAGAATTACATTGGTAATTTAATGAATATGTATAACTTCTATGTAGGATCATTGCTTGGATCCAGTGCCACCCTGTGGGTGCGTTCCCCCCCTGTTTAGTCATTTGGCCAGGATACCCGAGGGTATTCCAAATCTATAACATTTTTAATGTCTTCTTGAGAAGAACTTATATGAATTTCTTTTTGTGCTTTGGGCTCATCTCAGTTACTTGTTTTACATGGGGGAAGTGTTTTGTTTAGCCTGAGGGAATTATTCTGCTTAGCCTGAGGGAAACGTTTCATATGTCTGAGGACAATAATTCTGATCTATAGGGAAATAACTCATGACTGTGGGAAATATTTATTTTTCCTATGGTCAATCACCTATTGGTTTAGATTCCAATTACCTGAGGGTGAGGGTTTTCATGTCTGAGGACACTGATTACTTTGTATATTCACCGTGGTGATTTACTATGTTTTACCTCCAAGCTAAATCAGAATCTGGGAATTGATAAATAATTAATAAAGTGGCCATGTAACTGGTAGAGATAGTTACTTTTGTGTACTACATAGTTTACTACATTTTATTATCGCACACTGCTATTGCACATTTTCACTGATAGTTGGGCACAAGCCTTTGGTGGTTGCCTACTGGGATTAATTTCTCACACACTATTTGGGTCATGTCTTGGGCTCAAACAGATTATATTACTGCATGTGTGGATAAGTGCAAGGGTCCCTTTACAGGTACATGACTTGTAGCACAGGAGATGAGAACATGGGACCGAGCATAGGCTTACACTGCATCTGAGTTCCTGTTGTGCTATTTTATTTTTCTTTGTTGTATTTTTCCATTGTATTGTATTGTTCTAATTTCAGTGTATCTTGTTCGGGATTCTTCCTTCGACTTAAAGACATATTGCATCCTTATATATAACAATATTTTATCTTTTACTGTAGTTTTTCATATCTAGTTCATATTATTGAATACATCCGCTATTATATGTTATATTTATTTTCCACCGCGCTACACTTTGAAAAATGAGGGCATAGTCTTCCGACTATCAGACATGGGCCCTCGCTGCTAGTTTGCATCCTTTGGCATTTGGGGAAATGCGCTTGAGGTCATGGGACCAACCAGGTTCGGGGAACCCATTATGTAGCTTCCTTATCTGGGATGTTACAAAGTGGTATCAGAGGACTTCATTTCTCATGACTTATTATTTGGCACATATAGCTAGGTATAGTATGGAATAGGTATTTGGTAATAAGCTATTCCCAGGAGTAGCTAAACTGTGTACAGGGAAAAGCCAATTTAAATCACGTTGCAATTTTTCTGATTTTTCGATTTTACGGTCAATTAGATTTTCACCATTGGGTGACACACTTGTGCTGTTCTGTTATATTTTTATACTTGGGTTCTATTTAGTTGCAATCGGATGAGATATGCCCTCTCATGCATCATTTAGGAACATATTAGAATCACATGACATGCATTGTTCCTATTCCATGTATGTGCAATAAAATTGCATGTGTTTATGATAGATGTTGTGCTAGTAATGGATGTAGTTGTGATAGATTCCTTGATAAAATAACAGCTATTTGATAGGGTATTATTATGTGAGGTATTGTAGAATGAATTCCAAACAAAATTTCTTGAGGTGTATGGGACCTCATTGACTGGAATTTGGTGGATTATTGACCTGTTTACTTTGTTATAACATGTATGAGATGCCAAGATTTTACTTGTGGGGAGTATGGGCCATAATGGTTCAAAATTTGGCACTTAGGTGTTGGTTTCAGTGTTTTTCTGGGCTTTGGAGTAGTTTTTATGGCTTACTTCCAGAAGAAACCTAGAATACAAGCTGTGTGGTTTTGACTATATTCTAGGTACTCTTCCGTTAAAGAAGAAACAAAAAATTGTAAGTACACATTGTGTACCATCTGTACTTGCCGTGTAGTTGCTACCTGTGTCATAGGCCATGTGGGAAAATCCACAAGGTAATGAAACATTGAGGTCCCACGCCATGTAGTTAATATACACGGCGTGTTGTGTTGACCTTGTGTCCGCTGTGTAACTAAAAACCCATGTGGAGAAATATGATCTTGTATATGCCGTGTCAATAACGTACATGTCGTGTAGTTCGACCTAGGGATCTGGTCGTGTAACTAAAAAACACAGGTCGGTGTTACCTCATCATCGACACACTGTGTACCTATGGAACATGCCGTATAGTCTTGACCGATGAGAGACCATGTAGACTTGGACGTGTGGCTGGGGAAACAGGGTAGTGTACACACTGTGTGGGGGTGTAACACGTTGTGTAGTGTCAGCCGAGTAGCTGACCATGTCACTAACAACACAGGATGTTGGAAATTATTCCGTACCGGCTGTGTCAATTTGGAACATGCCATGTAGTCTAAGCTATGTACCCGGTTGTGTAACGGACATCATAAGTTTGTGATTCTCGTCCAGTACATGCCACGTAGTTTTCATACACACTATGTATAATTGTTTAAAAGAGAGTCATGTGGGTAAGCCTTGTAGAAGGACCTTGGCATGGGATGAAAATTCAAGTACACGCCGTGTGTTTGGACAACACACCATGTGTTTTGGGTGTTACATGACCAGTTTTGGAAGAGTACATGCCCATGTGAAAGCCTAAAGGGAACACATCGTGTAGTTATTATACGTGCTGGGTAATCTTTTTTTTAGTAAGACTTGAATGTTTTCGTTCTCCTATTTCCTTCTTACACTCCTTTTTGTTAGTCCTTGATAACCTTAAGGTATGTGTTTGACATTGAAGATTCTTACCACCGAGACCACCTAGAGTTGTTCTCCAGGAGAACGAAAACGAGTATACTCCAAATATGGTAAGCCATGGGCTACCAAGGGATCCCCCAGTAGTTCCAGATGCGGAACCAGTCGTTATACTGGGCACAGGTGCTGATGCATAGTTTTATGAAGGCTTCATCCGGTTTATGCCGACCTTCCAGGGAGCACCGCCAACTGCCACATTGATGGCAGAGCTGACACCTATATTCCAGCAGCAGCATCCGCCTATTTTTATAGGGGATGGAGGACCACAGGCAACGGAGTCCTCGATGGGTTCTATGCAAACTATTTTCGAGCATATGGAGACGCCTCCATGGTGGAGGGTCAATCTCTCTACATACATGCTGTGTGATTCTTCCAAGAGGTGGTGGGATGTTACCACCCAGATCGAGCGTCACCGAGACAAGACGTGGGAATATTTTCAAGAAATATTCTACGAATTCTTCTTCTCGGAGATGCTAAGGGTAGATCGATCCCAAGAGTTCATGAATTTTCAGTAGGGCACCATGTTAGTGATGGATTATTCTGCTCTATTCACCGATTATAAGTGTTTTTCACCAATTCCGGTGGGTGATGAGGCATTGAGGGATAGATGCATTGAGTATGGTCTTCAGTGTGATATATCAGCGCTGGTAATTTTCAGGTTGCCTACCATTCATGCTATTAGAAACCAGGCACTGAATATTGAGAGAAACATGCGGGAAGCTAGTGGTGCAGGCCAGGGCAGTTCAACACCAATATCTTGTACAATTTATACCGGCATGAGGAAGAGACATATGTATTTCTCTCATGGTGGAAGTACTAGCCAGAAGAATTCTTCATGTGGCCAGTTAATATGCTACTAGTGTGGTAAAGAGGGGAACAAGAGACCTTAGTGTCCACATGACGTAGTGGAGTGCCGAGATTGTTGAAAGATGGGTCAGCTGCAACGCTTTTGTAGGGCGTTCCCACCAGTGTCTAGTGAGAGTGGTTCTGTGCAGACTCCACGTGTAGGAGCAGGGCTAGCAGCCTCTTACTAGTTATGAAATTGGGATACGTCGAGATGTACATGCAGAGGTGGTGGGCATGTCCATGGTAACCAGACACCAGGATCTTAAGGACAGCATGGTTGGTCATCTTAGGGTAGCCAGGATGTGTCACAGGGCTGCGACACTGGTCATGCATATGCAGTGCAATAGACCCAACATGAGTAGGATCCCAGAACAACTACTGTCATAGGTACTTTTCTAGTTTCTCTTGTTTTGTCTTCATTACTTTTCGATATGGGTGCTGCTCATATCTTTATATCTGTGCCTATTGTGGAGATCCTTGGGCTCTGTGTTTCTTCTTTTTCTTCTGATATTCTGATTCTAGACACTCTATTGGGGACTAGAAAGGCTGGTGTGTGTCGGTTCAGGGAGTTCCCCCTAGAATTTGGTGGGTGTAACTCTCTATGGGACCTTTACGTCTTAGAAATGATGAGATATGAAGTCATTCTTGAGATGAACTGGTTAGTACCCTTTCAAGCCTTTGTATATTACTATCATCATAGGGGGAGTTTCACATCACTACAGGGCAGAGAGTTTCTATACAAAGGTGAATGGAATGTCTCGGAAAGCTGAGCTGGACCTGAGACTCGTGGGCATGGTGGAATGACAGCCCAGATTTGGTGTTTGTATCGGGATGAATAGGAAACCTGTCAGGAGGATTTCCCTCCAGTGGTTGATCATTTCAGGGATGTATTCCTAGATGAATTCTCAAGACTACCTCTTGAGTGAGAGGTGGATTTCTATATTGATCTCGTGCCAGGAGCAGCTCTGGTCTCCATTACTCCTTATAAGATAGCTACAACAGAGTTGCAGGTGCTCAAAAGGAAGTTGGATGAGTTCTATGAAAATGGATTCATCTGATCCAGAACTTCTCCATGGGGTTCACTTGTCCTATTTGAGAAGAAGGTGGACAGTACTCTCAGTCTTTGTGTGGATTATCAAAAACTCAACCAGATGACGGTAAATAATCGATATCACTTTATAAGGATTAATTATAATTTTGATCAACTTCAAGGAGAACGAGTGTTCTTGAATATTGACTTGCGATTCAGATATCATCAGTTATGCGTTAGACAATCGTACATACCACTTACAACTTTTTGGAGCAGATTAGGTCTATACGAGTACTTAGTTATGCCATTCGTACTCATGAACGTGCCCGAAGTTTTCATGGATTTTATGAATCGTGTGTTCCTCCCTTATCTGTATTCTTTTGTGGTAGTTTTCATGGATGATATCTTGGTGTACCATGACACTCGACACAAACATTCCTCCCACTATGAGATCTTACTGATTACACTAAGAGAGCATCCGCTATATGCTGAGATCTCAAAGTGCCACTTTTGGATGGACTAGATTCATTTCTTGGGTAATATTATCTTAGAGGAATGAGTTGTATAAGACCCAGAGGAAGTGAGAGTAGTATTTTCATGGGAGTATCCTCAGAACTTGTTTGAAATATGGAGTTTCTTTGGGTAGGCTATTTACTACATTCGCATTATAGAGGACTTCTCCCACATTGCAGTTCCATTGATGGGTTTAACTAAGAATGGTATGAATGTTGTATTGTCGGAAGATTGTGATACAACCTTTCAGGAGATGAAGGGAAGGTTGAAATCACCACCAGTACTAATACTTCTAGAGAATGGGAAAAGATATATAGTTTATTATGATGCATTAGGTATTGGGCTGGGAGAAGTGTTGATACATGGTGATTGAGTAGATGTGTATGGGTTTCGTCAGTTGAGGCCACATGGGAGGAATTACCCGACACATGATCTCGAGTTGGCTGATGTTGAACATGTGTTATGCTGTTGGAGACAATATCTCATGGGAGAACATTTTGTGGTGTTTATGGACAACAAAAGTCTAAAATACATCTTTACCCAGTGTGACATCAACTTGACACAGTGAAGGTGAGTTGAGTATCTTCATTCCTTTGACTTCAAGATTACCTATACACCAGGTATGGGTAATGCAGTAGCTGATGCACTAAGGAGGAGGACTCTGATACAGGCAGTGCAGAAGGCCAGTGGTGAGTGGAAGCTTATGGATTTGTTCTATGAGATGAATTTGGTGGTGCATGATATTCAGGTGAAGACCTATCTTTCTTCTTTAGATATGACTTCTATCATCCTGGATAGAGTGAGGATGAGACACCTATCAGATTCAGAACTCCTAGTTCTATGGGATTCGGTGGAAAGTGAGGACCCTCCTCCTGGTTGGAAAGATGGAGATGACATGGTACCGCGTATCCATGGATGAGTATGGGCTCCAAGGGATATACGCGAGGAGTTGATGTGGGAGTTTCATGATTCAGCATGGGCACTTCAACCCAGAGTTACCAAAATGTACCGTGACTTGAGATGTTAGTATTGTTGGCCAGGTATGAAAAGATAGGTAGCTGGTTTTGTTAGTGGATGTTCCACCTATTAGTAGGTGAAGGCAAAGCATCAGAGGCCAGTTGTACTATTACAACAATTACCCATCCTATAGTGGAAATGGGATGATGTCGTGATTGATTTTGTGACTGGGGTGCCGAGGTCACCACAGGGCAATGATACCGTGTGGGTTGTTGTGGACATAAATACGAAGGTACCTCACTTTTTGCCGATCATGGAGACCTTCGTTGTTGACGAGCTCGAGAAGTTGTATATCAGAGAGGTAGTACGCCTTCATGGGGTCCCTAGTTCTATCATTTAAGATAGGGACACCTCTTTTATGTCTCATTTCTAGCAGAGTTTTCAGAGGGCACTGGGTAAACAGGTGCTTCTTATCATAACTTACCACCCTCAGATCGATGGTCATTCAGAGCGTGTGATACATATAAGGACGCAACCTTAAAACATTGCATAATATTCAATTAAATGAATAATTAACAATGAGGATCTTATCATGATTATATTTTTAGGGAAATAAGCCATACTATTACATAATAACTTGAATATTACACGTAGGCACTACTACTCAGTATCCATTTTTTCATAAAATTAAAACTCTTAAAAAGAAAAATGTTTAGTTCCATGTTTTAGATAACATGAATTTTCCGTGATCCCATCCTTGACCCTATTTATCTTTAAGTACTATAAAAAACATTTCAAAAACATGGGATGATCATTAAAATCTCATTAAGGGTTATAAAATAAGGAAAGAAAACCATAGCACATCAATAAATACAAATCAACGAAACCAGACTTTTCAATAATAACATACCATACCATATCATAATATTTATGAATAACACAGACAATTCATAAATCATAAATGTTACCTATGGAATCCATATCTAACTTACATTGTAGCGATCACAACTACGTAGAGAGTTACACTTGGAATCCCTATCAAATTATATTAATTAAATCTCTTAGGAGAAATATCACTTCTACCTCTGTCATGTTACCCAATGAATTGGAGATCTATCTCGGGCTCACTCGCCCTATGTTTATCACGAAACCACCAATATATGTAATCAATTCCCAATAACCATAACATAATCATAATATATAACACATGTATAAAGTAAAGATAACATTTCCACATTCCAATATATCAAATCAAGATATTGAAATAAACAATGTTTTATCAAATCATTTTCAAAACCATTTAAAAAGATATTTTTGAATCCAAGTGTCCCATACCAATATGATGATTTTAAATGAATTATCATTTGAAAACATTATTGTAAATATAAATAAATCCAAAAACCCATTTTGAAAACAATTACATTACTTTGAAATATTTAGAATAATAAATTGTTAAAATATTTAAAATGATATTTTAATTAAAGTGTTTTTTTAACAAAAAGAGAGATGATTGAATAAAAATAAATGAAGAATAACTTTTAATCAAAACATTATAATATCATAAGAATTATGGGATTCGAGATATAATATTTCATAGAACATTATGTACACCATATAAGTGTGAATTGGTGTTTAACACCAATGAAGTCTTAGTGGAAATGTAAATTGGGATGAAATCCCTTATTAAGATGGTATCCTTAAATAAAGGATAAATCAATCACATAATTATGTTTGAAAAATATAAATACACCCAATATAAGTGGATATTATGTTTAAAATAATCATAGGTCATTCACACAAATTCATAGGATGAAATATTGAATTAGTAAAAGATGAGGCCAAAGAATCGAAATTGGGTTAAGAAGTTCCCTTGTAAACATTTGACAGCCTAATGGTGTCACATTAAAATTCAGAAAATGAGTTGATGAGATAAAAAGGGTATATAATCACATGGACATAAATTTGAAATCAATAATTATATATAAGAATATATCACAACATAATAAGATGTAAATTTAATGACATAATAAAAAGAGGACTTTTAAAAAGAGAAGGGTCAAGGTTCCCATACTGATTTGGTAACATACAAAACATACACCACATGAAGGAAGGATCACACAATGAAAATTTAAACACAAATAAATAAAAATATCGTCCACAATGAGTAAAATAATGTTCAGTACATAGCACACACAAAAAGAAATAGTGTCAAATATAGCCTGAATCTAACAGGAATAAAAATTTAGCTGAAACCCTTTACCACGTTGTAATCAACCGAGTCGTATGCCATAAAGTTAACAAACACCAAGTTAATCACAAAATACCATGAATATAATGATAATAATGATAATATATATCAAATAGCAGTAAAAAATACACCACATGCAATGAATTAGTAGTGAAGAATGAAAATCTCATGGAATTAAAAGGGAGATAAAAAAATCCCATTCCTCTTGTCTGACTTGACTTGTTTGTTCCTTGTTATTCCTGAATAATAAACTAAAGATAATTTCTACATTATTTAGAACAATTTTTATGTTTATTATCCTTTTTATATCAATTATTACAATGTTATAAACATTATTAAATCATTTAAGTTAATAATGGTCATTTGGTTGATATTTGGTACTTGAGTAATAAAATGAACACCTTATAATAACATGTTGTCCAGGCGGTCAATAGTACATTATCTCCAGAATTATATTAATGATTTAGATAGAATATAAATTATATATTAATTATATATATGTATTTATAATAGTACATAACATTTTAGAGATAAGAAATGAAATGCACCATTCATGGAGACGGTAAGTCGTACCTACGCTTGAACGCTACTTTCATTTGTATTTTATATTTTAAAGAAATTAAAACTTAATGATAAAGAGTTATATTATAGTTACAGTATTATAACATATATAATATCATTAAATATATCCTTTATAAATCCCACATATGGTAATAACGAGTCATATCACTTTGAGGGGGCGATAGTTCGCACTTCCTCAAATGAAATTATCGTGTTCACCCATTATGGAAACAATGAAGGTAGTCTATAAATGTAAAATGAAAAATAATAAAAAATATATATGTAATATTTATCATATATAAATAATTATCCTTATTAATGGACACCATGAGAGGCAGTAGGATATAATCGAACAATCATTGTTTCGTGAGGCATTACTTTTCCATCCATAGAAACAGTATGTTTCTCACCCATTAGATGGAGGTGTGTCTAAGTGTTGTTAAAATCCATATCATAAAAACATACTAGTATATTTAGGATATTTTTGTTGTTATAAAATAAATGAATAATAAGTGTTTAGGGTTGGAGAAGTAATAAAAAAGAAACTAGGTTAAGAGGAACTGTTACCTTTAATATGGGTAACATCCTTTGGTTTGAGCCAAAAAGAACTTCTTAAAGCGCTTTATGCCTAAGATAAGGATTCTATGAGGAGGAGAGGGATTTATAGAGCTTAATTGGGTGGAGGATGGACTAGAACAAAGGTTTTAGTGTTCTGATGAAATGTTTAGAAGTGGTCTCTTTTTATTAGGGAGAGGAGGGGCTCTTTATAAAAGTGTGAAAATATTATTTTATTATATAATGATATTCAGTTTCTAGAAGTCCAAAAATCATTACAGTCGAAGATAAGATGATGCATGGACGAAATAAAATCACCCAAAAGGAATGGACATGGTTTGGATTATATTTAAATCAATATAATCTTATTTATTTAAATCGTTATCAATGATGTAAATACTGCATCATTATTATGCCATAAATAATTCAATTTATTTGTTGCCTAAAATTTAAAAAAAAACTACTATCATGTTGTAAATATTTTTATCTTTCTAAATTTTATTTATATTCAAAAATATGACTTATATGACACCATATAAAAAATATGTTACTAAAAGATTTTTGTTTTTTTCATTTTTGACTTTACTATAAATTAATTAATTTAAAGTGTCAATATCATTAATAAGTGGCTCCATGGGGTCCCAAAATCAACCCAATGATTCTTATGGTCGGCCATAACTTATAAAATAAGGTTATGACATGTGTTAATGTAATTTTGTATTATTATTTTATTCTTTTTACCTTGATTTACCATATTTACCATTAACCACGGTAAATAAAAGTCAAAAGTTACTATACACCTAAAATTATTTTCATATTATTTAACCACATTTTACTTACTAATAAAAACCATGTATGTAAGATTTTTGAAAATCAATTCATAGAAGCGGTAAAATTTCATTTAAATGAAAAAGATAATTTTTCAACAACTACTAAGTTGTTTCACTATGCATTAAAAATTAAAGATTATCTGAAAAACACTAAAAATTCATCCTAAGATATATTTGATATTACAAATTAAAAAATAATGCTTACTTTTCCAAATTAAAAACATTAAATATGACGTAATTAATTTAAAATTAATTCCCATTGTTAAAACAAATATCGTGTTTCTAAGAATCAATTACTATCAAATGATTGACACTTGTTTATGTCCACTTTCAATGTGAAATGAATTCCAATGACCAACATTAGACTAAATGGTAAAAATAAATTCTAATTATTCATTAAAAGGAATTAAAAAGATAATATAACCATATAAATAAATGATATTAAAATGCTGTTTTGAAATAAAATACAATATTTTCACTATTCTTTAAAAAAATGAACATTATTAGAAAAATACCAAAAATTTTCCCAAAGTAAATTTTGATATACTGAATCAAAAGAAAACATTTATTTTGCCAAATAAAACATATAAAAATGACCAAAACTAGATTTAAAGAGGGATCTCCATCAAAAGGCGATAAATCGACCTTTTAGTGAATATTATAGTATTCATGCTTAAAATTAGATTCATTCATATATTAAGCCTCTAAATTTGATTGGATAATTGTAAAAACATTTAACAAATATATATTATCATATATTAGTTAGTTTTATTCATTCCTTCCAATAAAACGGCTAGGCGTTAACTACCTATTAACCTAATAATATTATATTATTAGTGTGCGACATAATATTTCAAAGAAACCCGTTGTTGCGTATCGGTTACGCCATCAAACATAATGTCCCCATTAATGTAAAATTAATGTTTAATTCACAATTATGAATAAATATGAAAAGTTTCTTACTCTTTATTTATCTGGGATGTTACATACTCCACACCCCTTTGGGAATTGTGTCCTCTCCATTTTAAAACTGGGCTTGGAAACTTCATTAAAAGTCTCACATCAGAAAAGTGTCAAAAAAATCTGTCACTTTAAAATAAATGAAGATAAGCACAAAGGTCACCTGAGATAAACTATACTAGGATTCCATGTAAGAAAACATGGATATGGAAGAGAGAACAAACGGTCAAGTTCTGATGGAGAGTGATAGAAAACATGATTAGGAGAAAGTTAACCACTAGAAAATCACAAACTTATAATGGGTTCAAGGGTCCTTGATTCCCCAGTTGGAAAAGTTAATAGACAAAGTTTTTTTATTGTTACTTTTCATAATATTGAGGAATTTATTTATGAGATTATCTAAAAACATAAAGAAACATACTTACTTGTCATGTAGACTTTATACCTTTACTAAATTCCTACCACAAAGTCAAATTTCCTCTAAACAATGAGTATTCAGGATGACTTGTTCACATTAAAAGTGCTATAACCAACTTTTATAGAATCACATAATCCACAAAAGATTTACTATATATTTCCCTTGTCTTTAGATTTTAATCAAAACCAAAATGGTTAGTACGAGATCATATAATACCCCAAAAAAAATTTCATTATAAAAATAAGTACTACTATTAATCTTTAAAATTTAACAAAAAGTACTGAATGTTCAAGAAGAACATTCAATACACAATTTAACTTAAAAATTCATCAAAATAATCAAAACAAATACTGAAACCCAAAACTCAGAAGGAATTAAATCATATATTATTTCACAGTAAGTCTTAATATTTTTCTCCAAAAACATCGACTACTCTTAAAGTCTCATACTGAAGTGTAAGTAACCTAATCACATATTCTCTATGATAGGTTAATCATTTCCATAAATAACGCAAATCAACATATATTTTTTCAAAATAATATCTCAACCATCACTCCACAATTTAAATCCAATGGTATTCAATTTTCCTTAAGAATATAGTGTTTTATCAAAAGAGAGAATGTATTCCACAACAACCTTTATCCCTTAATCACTAAATTATTTTTCTATACTATGTATATCCATTTGATAAAACATAAGTTGAAAAAATAAACTTATTATTGTTACATAAAATCATTTTACTAAAATAATAAGTTATACTAATCAGGGAATTCAAGTAGGATAGTGGTTGGTGATGTGCCGATGCCGCCCTTCGGTTGTGGGTTCAATTCCTACAGCCTTTCCAGATGTGACAGGTTTTCACCCATCCTAATGTTTTTCCTTTTTATAAAAATCAAAAATAACCTTAACATGTTTTACCACAATGATTTCTTTATACCTCTCATTTTCATCCAAATTCATTATGATCTAAACATATTAATTCTTAATGTCTTATTTCACCATCATATGATAAAATAAAATGATCCCCGAAATGAAGAACAACATACCTTGATCGTGGTGTCCATTTGGTTTCATAGTCATCTTGTTCACTTAGGTAGAAGGTCCATGCATTGCAACAATGATTTAGAGATCCTTCAAAATCATTTGTTTCCTAAATCCAAATATACCATGTACAACATTTTTAACACCCCTATATTTTATGAAAAATATTCCTTTGATTTCATTAATGTCTTGTGTTGTATGATACACCAAGATTAACTTGCGCTATACGCAACACCGTATGATCTTGGAGTATACGCAACACTATTCTTGGATCGTGTTTCACACAATTTTGTTAATAGTTATTCTACGCACCATTGAGTGTATATATATATATATTTAATGTATAAATGAAATATGGTTGGATTCTATTATACGAAACAACAAAGGATTCTTGCACAACACGCATCCCTGACTTGGCTTGCATTACATATAATCGCGACCTTCCTCGATAGTGTGTGTTGTACGCAACACCGGGTTTTAATAAAAAACGATATATTATTATAATATTATTATGAACTACCCGTTATGAATAGTATTTACTAAATTTTAAATTTTATAACATTATTATTCATCTTACACATTTTCAAGAACATGGTATAATAACAAAATAAATTTTTCGGGTAAAATAAGTATTTTTAAAAAAATTTAGTTTTGCCGCCTTTTGAGGGTGCACCCACTTTAAATATAGTTTTTGCCATGTTTATAAGTCCAATTTTACCAAATAAAATTATTTTTTGAATCAGGATATAAAATTTTACCTTGGATAATTTTTTCATATTATTCTGATAACTTTCATAGTTTAATGAATAGTAAAGACACGCTATATTTTAATTAAAAACAACTTTTTTCATCGTAATAACTAATGTGGTTAAATTATAATATTGAATGGTTTTAGAGTATAATTAGAATATATTTTTACCATTTAATATAATTTATTTCATTACCATTGATTTTACATTGAATTCGTAGGTTAAATCAATTCAATCTTTTGCAATGTTTTAAACAAAAACTCGTTTTCATTCGACAATGGGATTAATTTTAATTTAATTTCTATAACTTCTGTGTATTGAATTTGGAAAAATGGATTCCATATTTGGAATCAGTGGGTCCAAATTATGTTAATATGCTACTTTTTATTTTTGGGAATTATGAATAGTAACTACGGTAAATTTTATTTACCATAGTTAAAGGTAAATCAGGTTATTAAGGGTGAATATAATATTATAAAATTACACTAACACATGCCAAAATTCTATTGTATGACTAAAAGTCGACCCAAATCACCTAAGGGTCAGATTAGATTCATTTTATGGACTTTTGACCATGAAAATAATTTAATTATTATTAAAACCAAAGAAAGTGACAACATGTCACTCTCTTAAATATTATAAGTATAATAATTTTAATTTAGAGATAAAAATCATAAAACATAGAACATGAATAGTCTCCAGAAATCTAATAACATTATATACATCAGGATAATTTATTTATATATTTTAGGGATTAAATAATTACCATTAATGATGACACATTAATAATGCATAAATTATTTATTAAGTGAAAAATCAGTAATATAGTTTTTATTGAAATAATAATATCCATTAAAAGGCACAAAAACCTGACAAAAACTTATTTTTACTGTATATCTATACCATAATCATCTAATGACCTAATATATAACCGTTTGGAGTCTTATAAAAGTGATTATGACACTTATATTATTTTATTTTAAATGATGCCAAAGTTGTCACCTTCATAATTTAATAAATATTACAATTTAAATACTGTGATTTTAAGATGATAAATTCGCGTAAAAGTATTATTGTGAAAGGTAGTATATTTATCTTCATCAGAGGATTTTATTTTTAATTTTTATTCAACAAATAAGTATATTAAATAATTATACAAAAATGTTGTACTAATTATTTTATTAAGATATTAACCAAATAAATGTTTCTAAAAATAGAAAAATAAATATGATATGAACTATTTAATGTGCTCCACTAAATTTTTAGATACATATGGCCTTTTATGAATCTATTAAAGCTTTTAGTTTGAACATATCTTCTATATATATTTTATTTAAATACATATAAATGAATAGTGTCAAAATTGACACTATTGTTATTTTATAAAAATGACATATTATAAAATTGTTTAAAAATCACAAAAATATTTAAAAATTATAAATTTGAATTTATATGGTCTAAAATGTTATAAAGTATCCAATTATGGAAAATTCACAACAAATAAGTAATTTTTTGTTATAATTTAAAAATTCGAATGTTATTACCACAAATAAAAATAAATTGATTAAGTAAGGATAAATCGAGTTGATAATGTTTAAAATAATTTCATAACATGTATAAATTTTATTGGTTGATGAGATTACAACCCTATATAATCTTATATTCTAATATGAGTCATTTTTGAGGTTTTTATGTGGGGTTAGATTTATTATAAATTAATATTTTTAAGATTTCCAAAGGTGCCCCACTCCTCCCTTATAAAAGGGCACCTCCTCCCTCTCATAATCGCGCCAATTTGAGCATTTAAGATCGGACAAAACCTGCCCATTTACCTTCTCAACTTACCTAGAAACATCTTAGAGGTCCTTGTCTTCTTCAAAGTCAAATTTTAGTACCCTAAGAGGAGGATTCAAAGAGGCGTGTCAAAGAAGAGGTAATATCCGTTACCGATTCTTTCAATTTTCTTTCTTCTTCAAATTATTATGCGTTAGTTGTTTCATTTTGAAGTAATAAAATCAGTATCACTCATATAATTATTTGTTATTATAATTATGAAACAACCATATTTCACCATCTATCCATCCTATGGAAAATGAAATCACTGCGTGTGCGTACGTACGGAATACTGTCTCCACGCCGTGGTGTAATCTATTTTCCACCAACACCATACTTGGATGGGTTTAATGGTGAAATTAATGAATATATATGATTATTTGAAAGTGATATTGATTATGTAATAGTATACATACACTTTAATACAATTCTATGATCATGGGAAGGATATCATCACTCGTGCGTACATACGGAATACCGTCTCCATGACAGGATGAGATTCACTCTCCATGATAACCATTCAAGAATGATTATAAAGTATATATAATAAGAAATAATAAAATATATGACATAATAATTCTACTGGATTTATGTATATATATATATATATTTATGTCATCTACTTTATTCCATTCAATTCAATAAGGAAACGAAAATAGAGTTCATGCGTACGTATGACCTACCATCTCAATGAACAGTGTATTTCATTCCATTTATCGATCTATTATGTATATGTATATTATGTATATATATTATATATAAATCATGTTTTATATTATGTAATTAAGTAATAATTATCTAAGTAATCATATGAATAATTACAAGTCAAAACACGGACGACAAATGAACCAATTTTACCCAAAACACTCTTTAACATGGAATTTATAGGAGAACGGGTAATATAAAGTCATAAGTGAATCATATATGATATAATAACAATGAATATGATTCTTTAATAAGTAAATGACATTATTTAAATCATTATACAGGAGGTTTGGATATGTACTAAGTATATCGGACCTAAGGTAAGGGATAATTTTTCAAATCTCATTTTTTTATCCGAGATTGCTTATACGTAAGTATTTACTGGGGTTATGTTTTCATCCATGTCCATGTTGCCTAAAAGTGTTTTTATTTATGTTTAATGTCCTTTTTACCCATTTTTGACTTTTACTACATGGTATGTATGGAATCTTTCTATTAGGAGGTACTTTTTGACTTTTCCAACAAAAGTACGAGAAAAATGTTTTTTTAACTTATAGGGCAGAAACAGATTTATACTGTTTTATAAATCCTTATTTTCATGAAGCTTCCTCCAAAATATTTCATGAATATTTTCAACAAAATCCTTTTCGTTTAAAATTGCATGACATTTTGTGAAAAGAAAATGATTTTGAAGAAGAAAGGATATTTTCCTCAAGAATTCATTTCAAAGGTTTTATCGAAACTATTTTTTCATCTAAGATGTCATTATTTCATATATCTATGTTTCAAGTATAATGTCTCTATGATTTATACGGTTTCACTTTTATTATTATGAAATGATATCCATTACTTTTATATGGATTATGTGAAGATGGGATGATATTTATGAAACCCATTTTATTCGTTGGGTTGTTATGAATGATGTATGTTTATTTTGTGGCAAAAGTAAGAATGATTTCACTATGAGATGGGTGGGACCTATATCTCCCTATAATGCATTGGGTAAAGATTTATATCTCATGAGATAGACATGGATGGATCGGCAAGTTAAACCAGTTCAGTAATACAGTACTGGAACGAGAAGTGAACTCGATTCAGAAAGGGAATTTGTCCACTAAGATGGTCTTGGAATCAATGCCTTGGATAATATGGAAATAATATCATGTGTTTAATGGTTACCACAATTACTTGTTTTATTCCCATGCTATTTTATCATTATTAATGTTTCTTTATGATCTATGCATTACGTACTTCCATATTTTTTTTCATTGCTCAAGCTTTTTATGTTTAAACATTATGTTCATGATTTTAAGTTCAAATGTATATGATATGTTATATTTTATCCATGCTTACCCTTACTGAGAATTTGAGATCACCATTTTTATGTTTTCTTTTCCCCAGGATATAAAGAAAGGTTTTAGGTAAGAAAAAAAGGGGAAGAACTTTATGGGAGATGTTCAAGATCTTTCACCATGATTATAAGATTACGTTTCAAGTTTCCAAAGACACTAAACTATTATGGTCCTTGTGTGTCTGTTTTTTTTATGTATTAAGTATTTCTATAAATTAATGTAATGTCCATGTACGTCAAGCTTTGGGTCTCTACTTTTGGTATCAGAGGAAAGGTTTAGTCAACCTTTGGAAACTAGGATGATAAAATGTTAGTTAGATCCCTAGAGATATTTCTAAGGTATGTCTAGGGATGTCCCTAAGGGTAAGTATACATATAGGATATAGTCCTAGAACTACGGTAACGATCTTAGAATTTAACCTAAGATATTAGATATTGAGGGTGCTTCCCCTTTACTATATTGTTTTCCCTAGCATGATTTTTTCCTCTCACACTATTCTTTTCCGGTTTTAGAAAATGGCTGGAAACAGGAGGATTCCTGATAATGGAGGATATGATGGACAATGGAATGATATTCTTTTTGAGAAACCAAATGAAAAGGGATTTGGAAGTCCAAACATCATTATTATGCCTAATAATAAATCTCAAAATATGATCAATAATTTCAACTTTGGTAAGTTTCCCGACACAGATAATAAGAGAAAGATGGAGTTTCATGATGATCATAGAGGGAAGAAAGTTCAATTTCCCTCATGTAAATCTTGTTGGAAGAGGAATCAGGGCGATTGTTTCAAAGGAACTGGAGGATGCTTTGGGTGTGGAAAAGAAGGAAACAAAGAAAGTAAGTGCAAAAGAAAAGGTTCAGTTAACACATGGATGAGGATAATGGTATTTCTACGACATCAACAATGGTTAAATGTTTTAAATGGGGAATGTATGGGCATTATGCAAACTAATGCCCTAAGGGAAAGTATCATAAAGAGAATTAGTACGGTCGTATGGGTAGTATTTATGTTGATGATGATGAAGAGACTATAAATGATATTTGATATGAAAGAATTGTTGAAGCTCGGTCAATGGATTAAGAAGGTAGTGGAATGATTACATGTTTATCAAGTGTAATGTTGTATAATAATTCTCATGGTACTATGGAATAAAGAGACATCTAAGGATTGTTACACTGTTGTCTTTCCTTGAGTTTTGAATGTGTATGATTAATGGTACCGGTATCCATGAAAGGTTATTCAGATATTTTTGGAATGTTGATGATATGCGCATAATGAAGGGATAAGGAGAAAATTAAATGTTTGATAGTATTCATGAGCTCATTAGTGATATAAGGAGAAGGTTATATCATGGTTTGAGTATATAGAATTTTTGGATTTTGGTATGTGGAAAGAGTTAACTTTTGACAGCATTCATGTTTTCACTATGTTTTAATGGGTATTCATATTTCAAGAGAATACATGATTAAGGTATTCACATGATTGGAATGTGACCAACAAGATATATGGGGGATAAATGATGGTATTCACATGCTTGGTTGATGACATTTCAAGAAATTGTTTTCTTTATACTATGATCTTGGACGGAAGTATTATAGATAAGCCTAAAGATTGGAATGGATTATGTTGGACATAAGTTAGTATTGTTTAATGATAGAACTTTTTTTGATATTATTGATGGGATGTTATAGTAATGTAGTTTTAGAAAAAGGGCTACCTACAGGACGGGCGACAGCCCATCGCGTCGGACAAGGATGTGGGAATCGAAGCCACAACCAAAGTACGACTGGCCTTTATCGCCTACCACTGGCCTACAGGAAGTCCCTGTTTAGTAAAAACTAGTTTTATTATATTAAGCTGTATGATATATGAAGTATAAGTCCATTTTAGGAACCATATATGATTAATATCAATATAAATGGAATTATGTATTTTTGATAACTTTTATAACCTTTTTTTTGAGACAGATGGAATGACCCATCATTATATCACATGAGCTGCTAACACATCACGAGTGACAAATTAAAATTCATTTATTTAAGAGATGAAGTGGAAATTGTCCAAAGAAAAACAACGGTGAGACTGTACCAAAATCACAAAAGTATTTCTTTTATTTCCAATTTCATCAACTTTAGGGAAATGATCTTGAAAACCAAAAATTTTGTCCTAGTGCCTTTATATCTGATCAATCAGATGGTACCTTAGATCATCACAAATCTATGGCTTTGTGATTGTTGGCTATTTCATAGCCATGTTCTCTACCAATCTCCATCATAACTTGATGGTTAGATTTTTCTTCCATATCCATATTTTCACCTATGTTCTCCTACATGGAAACCCAGTGATGAGTTAACTTGGGTAACCATTATATTTCATACTTTAGTTTTTAAATCCATGTTTTGGTTTTTTCTTTTTACGATGTGGGTTTCTATTAAACAAACTTTCGAGTAGTAAACTATTTATAACCCGATGAATTTAGAGGGAGAAATTCATTTTAAGGGGGGTAGAATGTAACAACCCGAGAGTTTATGAAAAATATTCTTTTGATTTCATTAATGTCCTGTGTTTTATGCTACAACAAGATTACCTTGCGCTATACGCAACACCGTATTAGCTTGCAGTATACGCAACACTATTCTTGGATCGTGTTACACACAATTTTGATAATAGTTATTCTATGCAACATTGAGTATATATATATATATATTCAATGTATAAATTAAATATGGTTGGATTATATTATACGAAACAATGAAGGATTCTTTCACAACACGCAACCCTGACTTGGCTTGCATTACCCAACATCGGGACCTTCCTCGATAGCGTGTGTTGTACGCAAAACCGGGTTTTATTAAACAACGATATATTATTATAATATTATTATGAACTAGCTGTTATGAATAGTATTAACTAAATTTGGAATTTTATAACATTATTATTCATCTTACAGATTTTCTAGAACATGGTATAAGAACAAAATAAATTTTTTCGGGTAAAATAAGTATTTTTCATAAAATGCAGTTTTGCAGCCTTTTGATGGAACAACCACTTTAAATATAGTTTTTGACATGTTTATAAGTTTAATTTTACAAAATAAAAGTATTATTTGGAATCATTATATAAAATTTTACCTTGGATAAATTTTTCATATTATTCGGATAACTTTCTTATTGTAATAAATAGTAAAAACATGCTATATTTTAATTAAAAACAACTTTTTTCATCGTAATAACTTATGTGGTTAAATTATAATATTGAATGGTTTTAAAGTATAAATAGAATGTATTTTTACCATTTAATATAATGTATGTAATTATCATTGATTTTACATTGAATTCATAGGTTAAATCAATTCAAGCTTTTGCAATGTTTTAAACAAAAACCCATTTTCATTCGACAACAGGATTAATTTTAATTTAATTTCCGAAACATCAGTGTATTGAATTTGAAAAAATGGATTCCATATTTGGAATAAGTGGGTCCAAATTATTTTAATAGGCTAATTTTTATATTTGGGAATTATGAATAGTAACTAAGGTAAAAAAAATTTACCATAGTTAAAGATAAATCAGGTAATTAAGGGTGAATATAATATTATAAAATTCCTCTAACACATGCCAAAATTATATTGGATGACTAAAAGTCGACCCATATCACATAAGGTTCAGAATAGATTCATTTTAGGGACTTTTGACCCTGAAAATAATATAATTATTATTAAAACCAAAGAAACTGATAACATGTCACTCTCTTAAATCTTATAAGTATAATAATTTTAATTTAGTAATCAACATCATAAAACATCGAAAAGGAATAGTCTACAGAAATATAATAAAATTATCTACATCATGATAATTTATTTAGATTTTTTAGGGATTAAATAATTATCATTAATGGTGATACATTAATGATACAGAAATTATTTATTAAGTGAAAAATCAGTAATATAGTTTTAATTGAAATAATAATACCCATTAAAAGGCCCACAAACCTGACCAAAACTTATTTTAAGTGTATATATATACCATAATCATCTAATGAACTAATATATAACCGTTTGGAGTCTTATAAGAGTTATTATGACACTTATATTATTTTATTTTAAATGATGCCAAAGTTGTCATCTTCATAATTTAATAAATATAAAAACTTTAATATTCTGATTTTAAGATGATAAATTCGAGTAAAAGTTTTATTGTTAAAGTTAATAGATTTATATTCATCATAGTATTTTATTTTTAATTTTTATGCAACATATAAGTATATTAAATAATTATACACAAATGTTGTAGTAATTATTTTATTAAGAGATAAACCAAATAAATGGTTTTAAAAATAATAAAATAAATATTATATGAACTATTTAATGTGCTCCACTAATTTTATAGATACATATGGACTTTTATGAATATGTTAAAGCTTTTAGTTAGAACATAACTTCTGTATATATTTTATCTAAATTCATATAAATGAATAGTGTCAAAATTGACACTATTGTTAAATTATATAAATAACATATTATAAAATTGTTTAAAAATCATAAAAATATTTAAAAATTATAAATTTGAATTTATATGGTCTAAAATGTTATAAAGTATCAAATTATGGACAATTCAGAAAAAATAAGTAATTTTTTGTTATAATTTAAAATTTAGAATGTTATTACCACAAATAAAATTAATTTGATTAAGTAAGGATAAATCGAGTTGATAATGTTTAAAATAATTTCTTAACATGTCCAAATTTTATTGGTTGATGATATTACAAACCTATATCATCATATATTAGAATATGATTCGTTTTTGGAGGTTTTTATGTGGGGTTATATTTATTATAAATTAATATTTTTATGATTTCCAAAGGTCCCCCTCTCCTCCCTTATAAAAGGGCACATCCTCCCTCTCTTCCTCACACCAATTTGAGAATTTAAGCTCGGCCAAACCCTGACCATTTCCATTATAAACTTTTTTAGAGACACCATAGAGGTCCTAGTCTTCTTCAAAGACCAATTTTAGTACCCTAAGAGGAGGATTCAAAGAGGCGTGTAAAAGAAGAGGTAATATCCATTACCGATTCGTTCAATTTTCTTTCTTCTTCAACTTATTATTATTTAGTTGTTTCATTATGAAGTAATAAATTCAGTATCACTAATATCCTGATATGTTATTATATGTATGAAACAACCATATTTCACCATCTATCCATTCTATGGAAACTGAAATCACCGCGCGTGCGTGCGTACAGAATACTGTCTCCACGCCGTGGTGTAATCTATTTTCCACCACCACCTTACTTGGATGGGTATAATGGTGAAAGTAATGAATATATATGATTATTGTAAATCCAAATTGATTCTGTAATATTATAAATACACTTTAATACAAGTCGGCGATCATGGGAATGACATCATCACTCGTGCGTACGTACAGAATACCGTCTCCACGACGCGATGAGATTCACTCTCCATGATAACCATTCAAGAATGATTATAAAGTATATTTAATAAGTAATCATAAAATATATGGCATAATAATTCTACTGGATTTATGTATATATATATTTATGTCATCTACATAATTCCATTCAATTCAATAAGGAAACGAAAACAACGTTCATGCATACGTACGGCCTACCGTCTCCATGAACGGTGTATTTATTTCCATTTATAGATCTATTATATATATGTATATTATGAATATATATTATATATAAATCATCTTTTATATTATGTAATTAAGTAATCATGATCTAAGTAATCATATGAATAATTACAACTCAAAACACGGACGACAAATGAAATGATTTTACCCAAAACACTCTTTAAATGGAATTTACAAAAGAACGGGTAATATAAAGTCATAAATGAACCATATATGATATAATAACAATGAATATGAATCATTAATAAGTCAATGACATTATTTAAATCATTATACAGGAGGTTTGGATATGTACGAAGCATATCAGACCTATGGTAAGGGATAATTTTCCAAATCTCATTTTTTTATCCGAGATTGCTTATACGTTAGTATTTACTGGTGTTATTGTTATCATCCATGTCCATGTTTTCTAAAAGTGTTTTTATGTATGTTTAAAGTACTTTTTACACATTTTTTAACTTTTACTACATGGTATGTATGGAATCATTCTATTACGAGGTACTTTTTGACTTTTCCAACAAAAGTATGAGAAGAATGTTTTTTTAACGTATACGACACAAACAGATTTTTACTATTTTATAATGCTTTATTTTCATAAATATTCCTCCAAAATATTTCATGACTATTTTTAAAAAAATCCTTTTCTTTTAAATTTGCATGAAATTTTGTGAAAAGAAAATGATTTGGAAGAAGAAAGGATATTTTCCTCCAGAATTCATTTCAAATGTTTTATAAGAACCATTTTTTCATCTAAGATGACATTATTTCATAAGTGTATGTTTCAATTATAACTTCTCTATTATTTACATGGTTTCAATTTTATTATTTTGAAATGATATCCATTACTTTTATATGGATTATGTGATGATGGGATGATGTTTATGAAACCCATTTTATTTGTTGGGTTATTATGAATGATGTATGTTTATTTTGTGGCACCAGTAAGAATGATTTCATTATGATATTGGTGGGACCTATATCTCCCTCCAATGAAGTAGGTAAAGATTTATATCTCATGAGATATACATGGATGTAATGGAAAGTTAAACCAGTTCAGTAATACAGGACTGGAATGAGGAGTGAACTCGATTCAGAAAGGGACATTGTCCACTAAGATGGTCTTGGCATCAATGCCTTTGCTAATATGGAAATCGTATCATGTACTTAATGTTTTCCATAATTACATGTTTTATTCCAATGCTATTTTATCATTTTTATTGTTTCTTTATGATCTATGCCTTACGTACTTCCATGATTTATGAAATTTCTCACGCTTTTGATGTTTAAGCATTATGTTCATGTTTTTAAGTTCAAATGTATATGGTATGTTTTATTTTATCCATGATTACCCTTAATGAGCATTTGAGCTCACCCTTTTTATGTTTTATTTTCCCAAAGATATAAAGAAAGGTTTTAGGTAAGAAGTAAAGGGGAAGAACTTTATGGGAGATGTTGAAGATCTTTCACTACTATTAGAAGATTATGTTCAAAGTTTCCAAAGACACTAAACTATTACGGTCCTTGTCTGTCTGTTTTTTTATGTATTAAGTATTCCGCTAAAGTAATTTAATGTCCATGTACATCAAGCGTTGGGTCTCTAAAACATTGGTCATATGGGTGTTCACAAAAAAAAAAGTTTTTGGAAATAATCATGTATGACATATAATTTCAAAACATCTGATAAAACATGATTTCTATAAAACAGTCCGACCAAATTTGAGTTGAAACATTCAATTAATGATATTTTTAAAATACCATAAGTATGTTCTGAGATACTATATTGTAATATCAAATGTAAATAGTTTGCGCAAGGGTTTACTTCCTCAGCACTTTTTTTAAAATCATAATATTCTTCCAAATTTTGTGATAAGATCAAATAATTGAAAATGACTTGATAATATTTACCTTTATTGAAAATATGAGAATATTGTGAAAATAAGATTTTTCTAAATACAACAAATTATCCATGATGATTATGAGGTATAGTAGAGGTGTTTGATATCTCAAAAAACTGCATACATGTGAGTTGTATGCTATAAAAAGTTTCACAATCATCCGAACATGACTTTGCAATAATTATTGCAAGCATGCCTTCCAGAAGAGATAAGAATGTCATTTGAGATCCTCCTCCTTCCATTTGTAACTAAAATTCCTTGATCAGAAAAAGTTACAAAATAAGGATTTAACTGAAATAATAGATAGGGACTAACCATATGTCTAACAAAAACTCATAATCCCTAAAGTTGTCTAAACTGACCTCTGATATCAACTATAAGGACCCGACCTTAAGACATTTCAGAATAATGAATTAAATGAATAATTCATATTTATGATATTTTCAGGTTTAGTGTTTTAGATAATTATTCCATACTATTACATAACAACTTGAATATTACATGTAGAAACCACTACTACGTATCCATTTTTTTCATAAAATAAAACCTCTTAAAAAGAAACATGTCTAGTTCCGTGTTTTAGACAACATGACTTTTCCTTGATCCCATCCTTGACCTTATTCATATTTAAGTCCCCTGGAAAAAATTTCAAAAACATGGGATGAGCATAAAAATCATAGGAAGAGTTATAAAATGAGGAAAGAAAACATTATACCATCAATAAATACAAATCAATGAAACTATACTTTTCAATCATAACATACCATACGAAATCATAAGATTTATGAATAACACACACAAATCATAAATCATAAAGTTTAATTATGGAATTCTTATCGAACATACATTTTAGTTATCATAGCTACACAGGGAGTTACACTTGGAATACCCATCATAGTATATTTCCTAAATCTCTTAGGAGAAACATCACGTTTACTTCCGTCACATTACCCAATTCATTGGAGAGCTATCTCGGGGTCACCAGCCCTATGTTTATCATGGAGCCACCGATATACATAAACAATGACCAGTAATCATAACATAATCATAACATATCACACATTTATAAAGGAAAGATAACATTTCCACATTCCAATATATCAAATCAAGATATTGAAATAAACAATGTTTTATAAAATCATTTTCAAAACCATTTAAAAAGAGATTTTTAAATAAAAGTGTCCCAAACCACATTGAAGATTTTAAATGAATTAACATTTGAAAACATTAATGTCAATGTAAATAAATCCTAAAATCAATTTTTAAAACAAGAACATTAATGAGAAATATTTATAAAAATAAACATTTAAATCATTTAAAACGATATTTTAGTTAAATAGTCTTTTTAACAAAAAAAGAGCCGCTCGAATACAAATTATTGATGAATAAATTTTAATCAGAACATTATAATATCATGATATTTAACGGATTCATGATATAAAATGTCAAAGGATTGTATATACACCATAAAATAGTGAATTGGTGCATAACAACAATTATGTCTCAGTGGCAATGTAAACTGGGATGAAATCCCTTATAAAGATGGTATCCTCAAATTAAAAATAAATAAATCACATAATTATCTATGAAAACTATAAAAACACCAAATATATATGGATATTAAATGTAAAATAATCATAGATCTTTCACACATATTCATAGGATGACATATTGAAGAACTGAAAGATGAACCTAAAGAATTGGAATTGGGTTAAGAAGTTCCATTGTAAAAATTCGACAGCCTAACGACGTCACTTTAAAATTCAAGAAAATGAGTTGATGAAAAAAAGGGTATTTCCTTACTAGGACAGAAATTTTAAATAAATAAAGATATATAATAACACATCCCATCATAATAAGATGTCAATCAAAAGACATAACAAAAAGAAGCCTCTTAAAAAGAGGAGGGTTAAAGGATCCCTTACTAATTTGGTAACTTACAAAACATATGCCACATGAAAGAATAATCATATAATTAAGATTTAAATACTCATAAATGAATTTTTATTACACAAAGAGTAAAATAATGGGAAGTACATAGATCATAGAAAAAGAAAAAATGTCAAATATAGCATGAATCTCATGGGAATAAAAAGTTAGATGAAACACTTTACCACGTTGTAATCAACTGAGTCGTATAGTAAAAAGTAAATAAACACCAAATGAATCACAGAATACCATGAATATAATGAGAATCATGATAATATATATCAAATGTAATTACAAAATACATCACATGAAATGAATAAGTGGCGAACAATGGAAATCTCATGAAATTAAAAGTGAGATAAGAAAATCCCTTACCTTGTGTTTGACTTGACTCGTTTGTTCCTTGTTCTTCCTAAATAATAAACTGAAGCTAATTTATACTTTCTTAAGAACCATTTTCAAGTTTATTATATATTTTATATCATTTATTACCACATTATAGACATTATGAAATCATTTATTTTAATAATGGTCATTTGCTTGATACTTGGTACATTAGTCAAAAATGAACACCTTATAAATACATGTTTTCCATGTGGTCAATAGTATATTATCCTCAGAATGATATTCATGATTTATATATCATATAAATCATATATCTAGTATATATATATATATATATGTTTTTATAACATTACATAACATTTTTGAGAAAATAAATGAAATGCACCGTTCATGGAGATGGTAAGCCGTACATACGCATGAACGCTACTTTCATTTCTATTTCATATTTTAATGGAATTAAAACATAATAATACCGTGTAATATTATAATTCAATTATAATATCATATATAATATCATCAAATATATCCTTTATACATCCCACATATTTTATTAATGAGTCATATCACTTTGAGGGGGCGGTAGTCCGCACTTCCTCAAATAAAATTATCGTGTTTACCCATTACGGAAACCATAAAGGTAAGTTATAAATGAAAAATAAAGAAGCATAAAAATATATAAACATAATATATATCATTTATAAATATATTTACATCTTAATGGCCACCATGAGTGGTGGTAGGAGATAATCAAACAAACATCATTTTGTGAGGCGTTAGTTTTCCATCCACATAAATAGTATGTTTTTCACCCATAAGATAGAGGTGTGTGTAAGTGTTGCTAAAATCATTCACATAATAACATACTAGTATATTGAAGATACTGGTCTTGTTATAAAATAATGTAATAAAATTATTATAGGGGTTGGATAAGTAATATAAATGAAAAGAAGATAAGAGGAACTGTTACCTTTAATTCGGGTTTCCTTTGATTTGCACCAAAAGGACTTCTTAAAGTGCCATCTGACTAAGGTAATTCTTCTAGGAGGAGTATAGGGATGTAGAGAGATTAATTGGGTAGAGGATGGAAGATTATAAAGGCTTTAGAGGTGTGATGAATTTGTTATAAGTTGTCTCCTTTTATACGGGAGAGGAGGGGCTCTTTAGGAAAGTGTGAAAATATTATTTTATTATATAATGATATTTAGTTTCTAAAGGTCCGAAAATCATTACAGTCGAAGATAAGATGAATCATGGTCAAAATAATATCATCAAATAGGAATTTGATAGTTTTTGGATAAAATGTTAATCATTATAATCTTATTTATTTAAATCATTTATTATTGAGGAAAATACTGCATCATTATTGTGTCATACCTAATTAAATTTATTTGTTTTCTAAAAATTATAGAAAAAATAATATAATATAAGAAATATTTTTATATTCCAATTAATATTTTTAGTCAAAAATATGACTTAAATAACAACATATAAATATTATGTTAATAAAAGATTTTTGTTTTTGTCATTTTTACCTTTACATTAAAATAATTAATCTAAAGTGTCATTATCATTCATAAGTGGCTCCATGGGGTCCCAAAATTGACCCAAGGATGCCAATAGTTGGCCATCACTCATCCAATAATGTAGGGCAGGTGTTAAGGTAATTGTTTATTATTATGATATGCTTTTTACCTTTAATAACCATATTTCACTTTAACCACGGTAAATAAAAGTCAAAAGTTACTATTCACCAAAAATTATTTACATCTTATTGAACCACATTTAACTTAATAATAAAAAAATGTATGTAGGATTTCTTAAATTAAATTCCATGAAGCGGTAAAATTTTATTTAAATGAAAAAGTATGTTTTCTAACTACTACTAAGTGGTTTCACTATTCATCAAAAATTGATGTTTTTCAGAAAAATAAAAAAAAATTCAGCCTAAGCTATATTTGATATTACGAATTCAAAAATGATGATTATTTTTCCAAATTCAAAACATAAAATTTTCCTTCATTAATTTTAAAATTAATTCCTGTTGTTAAAACCAATAGTGTGTTTTTAAGAAACAATAACAATCAAAAGAATGACACTTGTTTATGTCCACCTTCAAAATGAAATTAATTACAATGACCAAAATTAGATTAAATGGTAAAATTATTTCTAATTATACATTAAAAGTAATTAAAAATAAATATAACCATATAAATAAATGATATTAAACTGTAGTTTTGAATTAAAATACAACATTTTCACCATTCATTAAAAAAATGAACTTTATCAGAAAAATACCAATAATTTACCCAAAGTAAATTTTGATGTCCCAAATAAAAATAATAATTTTATTTTGTCAAATAGAACAAATGAAAATGAAAAAAAACTTGATTTAAAGAGGTTTCACCATCAAAATTTTGTAAATCGACCTTTTACTGAATATTAGAGTATTTATTCTTAAAATTAGATTCATTCCTATTTTAATACTCTAACTTTGATTGGATAATTGTAAAAAAATTTAATAAAAATATATAATCATAATATAGTTAGTTCTATTCATTCCCTCCAATACAACGTCTAGGCATTAACTACCATTTAAAACAATAATATTATATTATGAGTGTGCAACAAAATATTTCAATGAAACCCATTGTTGCGTATCGATTACGCCATCAAACATAGAATCCCCTTTAATGTAAAATTAATATATAATTCATAAATATTAATAAATATGAAAAGTTTCTTACTCCTTATTTATCTGGGATGTTATAATACAGGTGTTAGAGGACATGCTTCGTGCATGCATCCTAGACTTTTGGGGCTCTTGGGAAAAGAACATACCCCAAGTCGAGTTTTCCTATAATAATAGTTTCAGGAAACTATTGTGATGGAAACTTACGGGGAATTATATGGTAGAACATGTCGATCACCTTTGTACTGGTTGGAGGCGGGTGAGATAACTTTTTTGGAACCAAAAATCGTGCAGGATACTTTAAAGTAGGTCCAGTTGATACAGAAGCAGATGGCTACTACACAGTCTCGTCAAAAATGTTATGATGATCGCTGTAAATAACCCTTAGATTTCATGGATGGGGATCTGGTTTTAATGCGTGTTTTACCAAGGTTGGGACACAGGTGGATTAGGAGACAAGGTAAACTTTCACCGAGCTATGTGGGGTCGTTTGAGATTCTGAAGAGAGTCGGGCCGGTTTCCTATCCGCTGTAATTACCACAGAGGTACCGGGACATGCACCATGTCTTCTATGTATTTTAGCTATGTTGTTATCAATCAGACCCATATCACATCATTCAGCACGAGGAGGTTGAGATTCAGGCTGATGCATCCTTTGAGGAGCATCCGATTCATATTGTTGAAAGGAAAACAAAGGTTTTCTGAGGCTGGTCAGTTCATCTCGTACGGGTGCTATGGAATCCTGGCCAAGGGCAGGACGAAACAAAGGAGCAAGAGACCGACATACGTGCTCAGTGTCTAGAGGCATTCGGAGCCTTATCTTCACCACCATTATAAGGGATATTTAGGGACAAATTTCTTGATGGGGGATGTTTTTAAGAACCCGGTTCTTATTTTTGAGGTATGGGTTTCTTCTATTCCCTTTTCCTTGAGTCTTTTTGAGAAAATAAGCAAAATGGGGAAAAATCCCAAATTTGGTGGGTACACGCCATGTTCCATTCTACATGTCGTGTACTTTGGCTGTATGGGATGAGTACATAGGGCGTGTAGGCTTGTCGGTGAGGAAGGGTGTAAAAACTGACTACATGTCGAGTACATAGTATTTACACGTTGTGTACTCAGTTGGAAAGAGAACAATAGGGTGGTGGAGGTAGCCCCCAGTGGAGAATCAGTGCATGCTGTGTAATCATTAATACAAGCCATGTACTCATGTTGATGGATGAATAGTACCACATTGGAAAGAAGCCTCCAGATGAACAGTTTAAAAAAATTAAAAGTACATGTCGTGTACTTGAGAGTACATGTCGTGTACTTTGTTTTTTTCACTTAAAATGGTCAGTAGCCTCCTCATGCGGAAGAGAAGGATTTGAGTTTGTTTTGGAGCTGGGAGAGGAGGATGGAGCTTCAGATATCTACAGACCGCACACTGGGAATCTGAATCCTTCTATGACGATCTCGACTGCACCGTGTGGGGGAGTTCTTCCCTCTCCTTGTGTGTTTCTTAACAATTCATTCCCGAGGAAAAGTTATTTCAATTTGACTGAGTGAACGTTTATATCAGATCTACATCATTGTTAGACTATTTGGGAGGCATTGTTCACGTATACTGATCAGAGATGATCAAGGTATGTGGTCTAATGTTTAATTCCAACTATCATGTGGTTTTTTGTACCATTCTGCTACGTGCCCATGTTGGGGTGTCTTATGTCTAAGGCCTTGATTAATTAAATAACTATAATTGCATAGATAATTTAATGAATACGTATAACTACTGTGTGGGATCATTGATTGGATCTAGGGCCACCCCATGGGAGCATTTCCCCACTGTTTAGCTATTTTTCTAGGATACCCAAGGGTATACCATATCTACAACATGTTTTATGTTTTCTTTAGAGGAACTTATTTGAATTTCTTGTTGTGATTTGGGCTTGGCCAGATTACCTGTTTAGCCTGAGGGCAGTGTTTTTTTAGCCTGAGGGCAGTGTTTTGTTTAGCCTAAGGGAAACATTTCATATGATTGAGGACAGTACATCTGATCCTGAGGAAAATACCTCATCCTTGAGGGAAATATTCATTATGCCATTGAGAAATCACCTATGGGTTTTGATTCTGATTACTTGAGGGTAAGGGTTTGCATGTCTGAGGACATTGATTACTTTATATATTCACTGTGGTGATTTACTATGTTGTACTGCCATGATAAAGCACAATCTTGGGATTAATAAATGATTAATATAGTGGCCATGTAACTGGTAGAGATTTCAACTTTGGAATACTTCTTAGTTTACTTCATTTTATTATCACACACTATTGTTTCACATTTTCACTGATAGTTGGGCATAGGAATTTGGTGGTTGCCTATTGGTATTTATTTCTCATACCCTTTCTGGGTCATGTCTTTGGCCCAAACAGATAATATTGTTGTAGTTGTGGATAAAGTAAAGGGTCACATTAAAGTTACATGACTTGTTGCAGAGGAGTAAGAGATCATGGGACCGAGCTTAGGCTTGCGATGTTGCTGAGTTACTGCTGTGCTGTTTTATTTTGATTTATTGTATTTGTACCTTATATTGTATTGTTCTGATTGCAGTATATCCAATTTTGGCTTCTTCCTTAGATGTAGGGACATATTTCATTATTATATTTAACTATTGGTTATCTTTTACTATAGTTGTTCATTTCTAGTTCATATTGTTGACTGCTTCCGCTGTTTTATGGTATATTTATTTTCTGCTTTGTTACATGTTGACAAATGAGGGCATAGATTCTCCACTATCAGAAATGGGCTCTCACTACTTGTTAGTAGCTTCTCGCATTTATGGAAATTCACTTGAGTTCTTGTGACCAGCCGGTTTCGGGGCACCCGTTGTGTGGCTTCTAGATCCTAGACGTTACAAGATGATACATAATCTTTCTTTAAATGAAAAATAATCTTAGGGGATTATTCTAAAAAATTATATGAATGTTGAATTGATGATACCAACATATTATTTGAGAAGAAATATTTATTAGGTATGACCCAAAGGGATATTATTATTTAAAATAATACTCATCATTATGAAACTCAATGCTTGATTTTTTATAAAAATATGTTACACTCTTTAAATATATCTTTTATACAAAATAAGCATTTCAATGCAGCAAATAAAAATTGAAAGTCAATAAAAATTGATCACTATTAATAATGTTACTTTGATATTTAATTATTGTTGTGTTTGGTACTAATAAAAAGCAGTGTATTTATCATCATGGAAAAAATAACTATTCCCATAAAGGCTAATATTTGTGTAACTCTATTACACACGGTGTGAAATAAAAAAAACTATATCATGTAAATATAAATAAGATCCTTCACATTTGAAAGAATAAGTTTATTATAAACTATCAATATATGTGTTAAAATATATATTTTTAAAGAAGATGTAGGCCAAAGAGTCTATATTTGATAAATTTTCATTAATGGAAAAAAATCGAACTGATTTTTAAATTCACCATAGTAGATAATTTCCTATATGTTGGAAGATAAAAAACTTTTGAGGTATGAAATGTATGGAATCAAATGAGCCATATATTTGGAAAAAATTTATTGTATTAATACTATTATATTATTAATGATAAAATTTCTAAAACGATATAATTAAAATGAATATATTGGTAGTAAAAGGGTGTGGTAAGAATCACTTATTATTAGAAAATCACGTTAGCTTGGCCATGAAATTTACTTTACCAAATATTCATGTTGGTCAAAAGGAAACATTGAATAGTTGTATATGAGGACTGTAGTAAAATGGATAAATTATAAGGACTCTTGTAATATTTACACATTTCCAAAAGACTAATATTGTATATGAGGACTCTAGTAAAAGGGATAATTTATAAGGAAAACACATAAATTGATGACATAAACGGATCTACCATGAGCCCACCTTTGTTGAATGTAGGTCCAGTGTGCTACCTAGGACTACCTCTAATAGGCTAGGTACTAGAGATAAGATCCAAGAAGGAATATCACACATATAGAAGTGATTAAATCATAAAACAATAATCATCCAACCTATCCATGAGAGAATATATAATAATTTAAATCAATTTATATTGGATCCATTGATCGTACATCATTCATGCGACTAAGATAAATATTCCAATAATAAAATACATAATAATTCATTAAATGGGAAAATTACCATGTGTATCAACCCGAGATGTTGACTATCCCTGTGAAATGGATTAAAAGAACTCCATATCAAGTAAAACTGATATGATCACTATCATTAATGCGTATTTAAAACCTAATGATCACTACATCATAGTGTAAGGGGATACACATTGGTGTACTTGGCCTTAATATACATATTTTTTTATATTTCAATTCCTATGAAACCCAAGAACTATTGATTTTGATTATGATATATATTATTATATGGTGACATTCCAAGTGGAATTAATTTCAACATGAAAACTATGAATGGTGAAGTATATGGTGTTTGAACTGAGACTACACAATATATAGTCACCAATATTATTAATTCCCAAAAAAAATCATCTTCATGTAGTGAATGCTTATGTTTTTTTCGGTTCTAATTTTACCCCAAATTTATACCATATGTGACACCCTTGGAGCCTCCAAAAAATCTCACTAAGACAATTTCAATCCATCCTTCATTATGTATCCATTACTTTATAGTTTTTCCTTGAACCATTCTCAATACCTATTTAAATATTATCACCATACACGCATACCCATGAATATATAGTATTCCCTTATTGTAGAATTGATAAAGACAATTGAAATAAAAGTAGAAATAAAAATTTACAATATTTAAAAAGGGAATGGTTAGAGGAATTATCATCCACCTAATAATGAACTCATATTTAGGTTCATCGAAGAAAACAATAATGCGAGGGGAATAAAGATTATATTCCATATAGGAAAAAAATCATAATAAGATATTATTATTAGGATAGTGTGTTATTTATCATATTAATTATATATCAAAGAAAAAAATATAATTTTAATAATAAATAAAATTGAAATATTCTATTAGGGAAAGAGATCCATATATAATTTCTCAAAAAAAATATTCTTGGTAAACATGTGGGATTCATCCCATTGTTAATTCAATGCCAAAAATTACATAATTAAAAATATTAGTTGGAATGGTCAAGGAAGAAAGTATTATTGGAGCATGAAAATATTTTTTTATATGATAATAAAATAATCCATGTAAATTATTCATTCAAATATTCTTCAATTTCTTAACAATTTTGATGCTATATTAACATATAATATATATAGAACCACAAAAAGAATTTTTTGAAAAAATAATTTCATTTTGTTGCTTATTCCTTGATATAATGATGATAAAATATTCATTTATTTTTATTTTTATAATTTTATTCTTTCTATTTGGAATATTTATTCACATACACCATTGAAGAATATATTTTTTGAAGAAGAGAACTCTTATATTGTGAAGAATGAGTAAAAAACAATAATAATACCCATAAAATGTTATAATATTACCAAATCATCAATCCTTGCATATTACTCTATGTTTATTGCCACAACCATAATGAAGAATGTGAAAAATAAAAATGGAAATTTTTATTATGTAAGTAGTGAAATATTAAGATCGGTGAATTATTCTACGTTTCCCCCACCAGTGAAAAAATGAGAAGGAGATAATAAACTTGTATAAGAGATTATTACTTAATATAAATAACTGTAATAAATCCCCTATTCAAATAATAATAAATATCTCATAATGATATAAACTTATTCATCTCATAATGGCCATTACATGTCAAATATATTACATTATAGAATCCCAAAAACTACATCATTGAAGCTATGAAATTTCATCGTTACATAATAATTGCTAATAAAAATTTTATGTTTTTTTTGTCAATATAATCATGCTTTAGAAAAAAGTCCACCGGTTCATATTCAAGAGTTCCAGATACATACAATAAAAATTATTCCCCTCATAAGAAAAATCACATATCCTGGACACAATAACAGTGTCATAATGTCGATATGAGGATCACTTTATGAGTTTCAAAATTTTTATTGAGTGTAGTTAAAAAACTAATATATATTTAAACATTGGAATATTTTAATGAAAAAATTAAATAAACCATCTCCCTGACCACCAATAAAATAATATAATATAAATTCAATTGAATTAATAAGATCAATTGGTCACTAAATCCCCCACCATCAAATATTTTCATCATGAAAAGCAGAACTCACAAAGTGGTGAGGTTAATAATTTCCCATATAGTTCTCACACTCCCATGATCTATACTATATTATCCTATACTTGTAGAATGAATACAATAATTAAATTACTATCCCATATGGGATATTCTCCTACATATCTTATATAGAGACTCAGTACATAATAAAGGATATTTAAACCTTGAGATATAGATCACCCTTATCTATAATGAAGAAAATAACTAGAAAAATAATTCCTCATTAGTGATGTAGAAATGTTTTTGTTCTCGACCCATTGGTTGTGGTAACATTACGTGATAATGAACCCTTCCAACTGTTCTTATAATCTAGAATGGTCATTTGATCCTTAATGATAACTTTAGACCCCAAACAAACACCCATAAAACAAAATGATATGATAACATAAATAATATATTGTAACACCTTGATATTTTAAAAATAAAACTATGTTCAATAACATATAAGACATGCAACACCAGCTCTAAACGTACCATGAAATATTATTACTCTAATATGCCTATTTGAAACAAGTCATCAAACTAGTTGGTATGAATATTATTGGATAATTTATGATAAGTATATATATTTGACTTAATATATATTTATTGATAAATTATTATTATATATAATAAATCGATTTTTATTAAAGTCATTTTATTCATCGAGAATCTGTTTTCTTCAACAATGATTTTTAATTCATTTTATGATTAAATATTATAAATAATTTCTATAAATTTTAGAATTTATTCAGATAATAATTAATTCAAATTTAAAATTAACATATCAATGTTAAAATAGGGTGAATGTTTTTCATTTTTTGGAAAATACTGATTTTTCAAGTGAATAGTGGATAATAACGATTTTTGTAAAAGTGTTATTTCACATCAATACATTAAGTAAATTAAAAGTAACATTATTTTTTGATTTGGAATTTTAAATTTATTTATTTAATATTTAATTACATTTAATCCAATAAGTTACATTAAAATAACATTTACATCATATTTTAGTATAAGATTATTTTTTTGAATAAAAATATATATATTTTTAAACTATTTTAAAGTGCATAATGTTTCTATATTTTAATTTATTAAATTAAACCATAATAATGTCTTCCTAAAAATCATGTTAATCATTTTTTTCAAAATTATTTTATAATTTAATTTTTACAATTTTGTTAAATTTATATTTAATAAATAAATTCATTTTCTGAATAAAAATTTAAAAATTAACTAAGAGTTAATTTTTGAGATTTTTTAAAAAATATTAATTGTTTAATGAATTAATGAATATATATTTTTATTGAAAAAAACCTTTTTATTTAAAGAATTTAAAATTTAAAATTTTGTTTTAAAATATTTGAAATATAATTTTATGTCAATTATATTATCATTAATCAAATTTTGGTAGTTGGATAAAATTTTAATATAAATTTTGATATAATTTTTAATTCTTATGAAATATTTTTCCCTATAAAACCAATTTTACATCGCTCTAGAAGGATATATTTTAATTTAATTTCTACATCTTATTCGAATTGAAATAGAAAAAAATTATTAAATATTTTTAATCAGAATAACTAATATTTTTTAATTATTTTAAATTATTCTTTTCCATAATAAATAGTATAAATGGAATGAAATTTTTTATCGCAATGGATGCTAAACGAAGTTTACCGCTGGTAAAATCAAAAGATTATGGTGAGTTTCCAATTAAAAATTTATAAATACTATTGTTTGGATATATTGTAATGTTATCCTATTACACGTTATAATTTATTTCAATGATATTCATGAAATAATTATAATTCTAGAAAAGTAATATGTCCTATATATTAATACATTTTTCAATGATATAATATTGAAAAAATCATTCTTGTGTATGTGTGGAATACCACCTCCACTAAGAGATGTGATTATTATTTCAATACCACATTACATTAATGGTATATATAAGTGTATTTAAGTAAAATAATATTATATTTATAATTATATTTCTATAATTATATAATAACACTTACCTCTTTCCTATCACGATCATTGAAAAATAGAAATGCTACTCATGCATATGTATGACTTACCATCTCTATGATCGTAACATAGTTCATTTTTCATAACCATATTTCATGTATGGTTTTAAAAATTTAATTAATGAAAAAAAATATATTTATTCAAAGATTATTTTTCTATAGATGATGGAATAATGACTTATTTTCCATATCCAACATACAAAAGTTATTTTAGACAGATGAACCAAATATCATTAAAACGTCCAACACAAACAAAATTTATTAAGTGAGTAAATATATCATGGTAATCAATAAAACAAAAGGAATAATAAAATGGAATCATTTTATTAATAAATTAAATATTTAACATATATCTATTATTCATGAAGATAATGTATGTACATGTAGAGTTAATCTATATGTAAGGTATCTAATAACTAAATTTATTTTCATTGGGATAAATAAATTCTAATTATCCTTGATTTGTAAAATTATGTATGTAATGAAACTTGATTATTTTATTTTTCATGTAAATGTTTTTATGTTAATTTAAATTTAACACCCATAATAATTTCATTTATCAATTTTCACATCAAGGAAATGACATTTGTAATGAATTTCGTCTCAATTTTCTTTGAGTGAGTCATAATTTAATGATATGAAATAAAATACATTGTATGGTGTATATGACACCAAATTTACATGCCATATCATTAAAACATTAATGTTCATGGTTTTTTTTGTTACAAATCATTCCACTTTATTCATTGGGATTTGAATCGAATGTTACTAAACCGGTAAAGGTTTTAGGTTACAATCTATTATCTTTTCATGATAGTATATGTACAATGTTCCATTGGGGAAATCATATAAATTTTTTTCTTATAAAAAATATCTATTATTCTTATCTATTCATAAATATGGTTTAGGTTTTTGGTTTCCATTTAGTCCATTACTGAACAAAGGCACATCAAATATGATTTTTGTATGTAATAAAAATCATGTATTTTCTTTTTGATCTACAATATTTCTCATTCTTGAACATATCTCCAATAAAATAATATAAGTATTGTTTTTAATATCGTCCAATGATGAAATAAATAAATTATTACCCATTTTTTAATTTTTTAATAAAAAAATAAATGAAAATTTCAAAAACGTTCCAAATAAGGAACTTTTTTACCTTTTATAAAAAGTGTGAAAGGAATGTTTTTTAGATTATGTGTCCGGAATATAATTTCCCACCATTATGGCCACATAATTATTCGATTATTATATCACATGTATACCTTATAAATTTTAAATAACATTTTCCCTAATATTCTTGAAAATATTAGTTTTTAAGGTGGATTTCATTTTAAAAAGGCAGTTTTCTATGGGAAATATTCCTTATGGAAATTTTAAGAAATTTTTATCAAGGTTGAAATCATTTCATAGAATAGATAACTTATAAATTTTGTATTTATTTATCTTACTAATAAACCTATATCATTATACCTTCTATTTATTGGGTAGTACATTACATTAGTTCATTGAGTAAATGTGTTCTATATGAAATTTCCTTCGATTAATACCTGTGCATTAAATTTTCAACACATATCCTTACATGGGTAATTATTATGTTTTTTTGTAATATTAATTTCATTTTTAGCCCAAATAAAAAAACATGTTATGATTAGGGCATGTAGATTTCCCTACAATGCATAGGGTAAATATTTTTTTAATGAGATTATATATAAGGGATTATGGTGTAAAAAAGATCTATTATGGGAATTTTCCACCATGTGATATTTTCTTAGAAGTTATCCTTTACCCATGAGTATGTCATGTTATATATTACTACCAAATTTTCTATATTTCTATGATTTTAAGATACCATGTACTTTACATTATTCTATGTGTGACTACTCATGATCCTTTCTTTTAGGGTATCATGTTATAACTTTGATGCACAATTCATGTTCCCTTAACATGTTTATTCCCTGAATTGTTTATTTATTTCACCCATTTATTTTATCTATTACCCAGGTTATCCGTTTCAATTATAGGAGATGGGCGAGATTTAGTTTTTCACAAAGGATAATAAAAACTAAAATGTTTTATTTTAATATATTTGATGTTTTTTGTACCTATTATTATTAAGATAGTAGACCTCACAATTTTTCCTATTGTACTTATTTGATCTTTATACATATAACCAATTAATTAATATTTATGAAAATCATGAGTCTCTATAGTTGGTATCATAGGAAGGTATATTTATTTTAGTGGATTATATTTAATGAAATTTAGTAAAAAACCAACGAGGATAAGTCTAAGTACATGATAATATAATAATGTTTTGATATGGATGAGACTATGTGGCTTTCTTATAAACACATCCCTATATAGGCAGTAATAGTTTATCTGATTTTGGAACAAATTAATCTAGGTGTAATAACTCCCAAAATAGTTATTTGAGCATATCTCAACTATTATTATGATGCATGTTAGGTGTACCCTTACTGTGCATATATTTTCACCCTCTAGGGGGATATGCCTAGGATAATTCACATTTTCGTTATAAACTATTATGATGAATGTGACAACATATCCCATGAATAAAATTTGATTTTCAATAGTGATATGGAATAAAAATATTTCATTTTGGATATTATGCCTAATTTTTATCATTATTCTAAAGGACTGACTACCCAAATTATTTGGTTTCGTGTTATGGAAGTATAAAATGATTAAGAGAATTTTGGGAGACATTTTTTGTAATTTTAAATTTGGGTTTATAATTGGTTATTATTTTTTATTAATAATAGTGCCCTTATATTTTTTAGAAATTGTAATAAAGAAATTAGTAACATTTAGGATTTATCTAATTTTTCGTGATAATATAATAATAATTGATTATGATTATTTTATTTAGTGGGAAAATAAGATATATAGAAAAAATTGTGTTTCCAAGGTGATTTGATGATTAATTTTATCATTGAGGATGATTAATATATTTTTTGGATTATTATAGTAATTATATTAATATTGTTTTAGAAAAAAGAAAACATACATGCCTAGTTAGAACCTATCACATCTGGAAAGGCCAAATGGATTGAACCCATAACTGAAGGGTAAAAATCGTACAATGCCTACCAATGGAATATAAGATATATTGGTCACTGTGAAATATTTTATTATATTATTTTATGGGCAAATATTATGTTTATTTTATGAAATATTTAATAGGATCGATTAGTTTGAATATTTTATTATTTTCAAGTGAATATTGATATTTTGAGAAATATTCTATTTGGTTTATGTATATATGACCATTAGGTTTAACCTAAAAATTATTAGAATTTTATTTTATTATATTTATGTTGAAGGGAATGAGATAACCATATAGGTTAAAAAATTCTTTAATGTTGTGGATATTGGAGTTATTTGAGATATAGGATCATTTATTTATGCAATGATCTATCTTAAACCTTTGGTTTTATTGTTGAATTTTGGAAATTAGAATTTAATTTCATTATATGATGGTTTATTCATATTGGGTAGTATATTACATTATGATAACCAATTTGGTTTAGTTAATTATATATATAATAAATTTTCATTATATTGTGTAACATGTGGTTTTTAGAAAGGAAATTTTATTTATTCAAGAATTAAATAAAACAATTCATCATAAACAGCAATCACTTTGAGAAAACGATATGATTTATGTGGAAATTTATTAGAGGATGAAATTATACTTATCAAGTATGTATACTTCCTTAGGTTCTTATTCTATATAGTAAAATAATTCCTAGAATATAGAAAAATGATCTTCAAATGTTAATTGTATCCTATTACCATTATTTTTGATGAATTAATGGTGTTTTTTTATGATAATTTGGTTTATGGTTTTGGTCATGTTAACATTCTCGTGAACATTAAATTTATTTTGATAAATGAACTCTATCAACCTCCATCATTATTTTGGAATTAATATTTTCTTCCATTGCACATTTTTTATTCCCATCAACATTATCATATTTGGAAGCATAGTAATGTGTTATTCTAGATGACATTCATATATTATTTTCTCCCTCATTACGAGGAAGTATTACAATCATTTCTTATAAAGTGTTATTTCAAAAATGTTATTTTAAAATTCCAAAAATGTGATTATCGAGTTCAATTTCAAATTTCAAGGTATCAAATTATTAGAGGGAAGAATAATATAACACCATGATATTTTAAAAATAAAACTATATTAAATAAAATATATGACATGAAAAATCAATCATAAAAGAACCATGATATAATATTATTAAATCTAATCATTATAAAATAGAAAATAAATTGGCGGATTTGAATATAATTGACTACATTATGAAATATATATATATTTTACTCAATCTAAATTTATTGAGAAATTATTATTAAACAATAATTCCATTTTTATTAAATATATTTTATTTACAATAATATCTTTTCATTAAAAACGTTTTTATTATCTTTTTTGAGAAAATATTATAATTAATTTCATGAAATTTTATAAAATGTATTTGAAAAATTTAAATTAAATTTGAAAACAATTAGATCAAAAAAAATGGTGAAATTTTTAGTTTCTTGGGGAAATATTGTTTATTCAAGTGAATAGTGAAAAAATAAATATTTTTATAAAACATTAGTTTCTATTTTATAAATTAAAAAATTTAAATTTTCCATTATTCATTTAATTTAATTTCAAATTAAAACAATAATTATTTATTTAAATTTGGTCAAATTAATTACATTTGATTCATCTTTATACCTCCAAAAATAATTTACTTATTTGAGGTATTCCTTGACCCTTGTTCTAATCCCTTTTATGTTGGGTCCTATTTTGGGGACATTCTAGGATTTTTTGAATATTTTCGAAGCTTATTGGTTTGTGCACGATTTTCATATGGTTTAAAAAAACATTCAACACCATGTGGAAACTGGGCATCCCTTGGATAATGGGGAATGCAAGGTTGGTGCATGGTTTCCAAGACCTTATTCCTACCAAGGGAAAATAGTGTGCCCCAAATAGTAGGGAACCGCAACTGTTCCATGATTTATCATAATCATTTTCTCCCTCCAACTAACTGTGCATGCTGAATTAAAAAGTTTTGGAAATTATTCTAATATTCCAAATCCCCCCAGTTTATGTACCTAATCACCTAATTTAGACCAAAAAAGATTTATTTATCCTTGGAGGATCTGAAGAGGTGTTTTTGGACAATAAATACCCATTCCTTAGAGAATTTAAGTGTCATTGGCCTCAATTGATCTCTTTCAAGTAAGTGTATCTCCGTATCTATTGTTTTTTATAATCTTCCCATCTGTCCTACTTAGATATTGTCAGTTCATGAGGTTATTGATGGATCTGAAATTAATTTTTTGGTGGATCTAATCCTTGACTTATTAGATCTTTATTCTAGATCTGATTAATAGATTTTATTTACCTTTGATTGTCATTGTAATTCCCATTGTGGGGTTGATCTTTTGATTTATGTGAATAAAATTAGGTTGTTCCATTTGGGATTTTCCATGTAAGTCAAACCTTGGATTAATTTATTTGATTGAAATAGTTATCAATTGATTTATAAAACCTAATTTGGAAATGATTTTATTTTGAAATTCAAAATTGAATCAATTTTTATAAAGACCACTAATTTCAAAATAATTTGAATTGAGGTGGGAATATTTAAAATTATATTATTATTATTGAAATGAAATTATATTTTAATGATGAAAATGTCTTTAATTGAAATGACGAAAAAATATTAATCGTTTTTCCTTTAAATGGCATGAAATAATAAAAAAAGGTTTGTTTTCAAATTTAATTTTCATATTGAAACTAAAAAAATGTGAAATTGAATTTTAAATGAAAATGGATTTGATTTGAGATGAAGTGAAAATTATTTATGGATTGATTCATAAAATGAGATAGATGGTAGTAAGTGGGATATTTATGACATAAACACCCAGATCAAGATCCAAAAGAATTTTATTGATGATGAAAAAAATAATAAAAATCTAGTCTGGAATTATAATCCCCGGTAGGACGTTGATGTGTCATATTTCACCTAATCCCGAGAGACGTGTAAACATTTGTTTATTTGTGATCACTAATTTTAGAAGTGATTATATCCAATAACAAGAAATTAACTTAATTCAAGGAAGATGATCATGGTTCTTGTTTTCTATGTTTTGATTAAATATTCAATTAATTATAGAATTTTTTTCTCAAGAAGATCGATTTATATATATAATTTTATATGATATATTTTTTTAATCCTTGTATAAAATGTTGTCCATATATTGAAATGAATTAATGATTCCTTAAATTTGATAATGATTCATTATTCCATGATTTGTTTACTAGGTTTAAAGAATTATTGGTTTATTATTATAGAATCTATTATGGAATTCTTGGTGAGACCCTACTAGAAATTTATATCTCACACCCTACATTTTACATCGAGTGTCTTTCCAATTTCTCATGTGTGGTTTTATTAAAGGGAATGTGCTAGTCGGAGGAAGTAGATGCTCTAGATCATTTTGGCCACGGAGTGATGATAGTGATCAGTGGAGCTGTTCCAAACTTGTTACACAAGGTTTTGAGACATTTAATGGTTTTTGATGGTTGTTTTGGATGATGTTTCATAGAGTTGTTTATTTATCTCCTCATATACCATTGTACATGTTTTAATTCTATTAATTTCTTCATTAGGAGTGTTTATATAATGAGTTGTATACTATTATCTTCCATTGTTTTATGGAAAAAATATCCCTTATTATTCGAGTATGATTTCAGGTGATAGTTGACAACCCATGTGGATCACGAATACCCATTGGGTCATGTTATAGCTAGATTAGTAATTATGATATTAGAGTATGTTGGTTTATTCTTGATTTTTTTTATCAAAGGTTATAGTTATGTATATTTCCTCAAAGTTGGTAGGTATTTTGGGATGTCCTGGTATATAGGTGGTAGGATTGATGTTACAAGGGATGTAGTTATGATTTAGTTGTTGGACATTGCTTTTCATAAAAATCTATAATTAATAATGTGTGGTGGGGAAATATTCCCTTGGTGAGTATTTTGATATATTTCTAGTCTTTTTCCAATTCGTTTATAGGGTTTTAAATATCACACACTTTTAAATTCTTTTTGACGGAAGTGGAACATCAATCATTACATTTGAGATGTTGATATGAGTGTACTTGTTATAATTTATTGGATGTATGTTGATCATGTGTATCATCATGCCTCTGTCAATATGTTTGAACTGACATGAGGATGGAGATGACAATGAATCATGGAAGGTAATGCCACTAGTTGACCAGAATATCATTGAGATAATAGTGCATGTTGTCCAAGATCTTGGATAAGAATCCACACCAATTTCCATAAGCACCACATGTCAAACCTCAAATAGAAAACTCTAGAGATTTTTGACAAGAGTTTCCTTGCAACAATATTCAATACATTAAATTATATAATGATCCTTAATAGAATATGGATTAGTTGACACGATCTGAAATAATTTTTAAGTTCTTGTAAATTCTTGATACTGTTAATGTGAAATATCATGACTTTAATCTTGTGGGACCATATAAAAGGTGGTGGGATTTGATGGTGATGTAGAAGAAGCTTGAAGGCTTGTATTGAAAATCCATCAAGGTTATTTTTACTGATTTGTTTTTTTAGGAGTCAATGGTTTTAGAAAAATTAATTGAGTTCCATAATACCATGCAATGTGAAAAAACCGCAAGACAACATGAAAACCCCTTTATTAAGATTGTATAATATTCTATTGATACTATGAATATTGAAAAGCTAAAAGATTAAATTTTTTTGATTTGACTTTGATCTGATATTCAATATTAGGATTTCATACTAAAGATAAATTCTAATGATGATGTACTGGATATATCATTAATGGGTGATCATTCGTATACATGTATGTTATGTTTTACAAGAGTTACTTTTTATTATAGTGGTAGTTATATGATTTCCTTTATATTAAATAGAATAGGTGATGAGTTTTATGGTGGATATTAATATAAATATTCTTCTGTTCGTCCCATAGTATCTTGAAGCGCCCATTTGAATTTCCGTCAATATGTAAATGGTAGACATTTGTAATGGTTTTGAAGTGAGGAACCTGTGATCTGATGTTCATATGGATTCTCAATAAACATGTATAAATTATTTTATACCTTATATTATCTATATAGTGGTATGGAATCATTAGAACATAAAATTACTATAGATAAATCTTATTCTTGAAGAGAAAATGGGTTCAATCCACAAGCATCCGGAATGAATCTTCTTAATTAACTGTATGTGTCTCTAGGAAAATTTGATATAGGATTAGTGATTGTGAGAGGTACTATTAATATATATTTATCCTTATTAATTTCATTGTTTTGTACTAGTGCATCTCACCTAATTATGTCAACTCGTTTTATTGATTTGATCACCCTTCCTATAGAGAAATTATCTTTTGTGGGGGATATTAAAAATCCCATTACAATAAAGAGAGAGTACTGTTATGATTATTTTTCTAAATTTTTCCTATCCTCAATGATTGAAATTACCAACAATTTTATGGTTCTCAATATGAAATATTTAGATATCACTCTTGTTATGAATTTTTTGGTCGCTCATCTGCCCAAATTAAATCTTATCTTTGGTGAGTATCATTTACCATGCTTAATAGGGTGGGTCGTGTATTTCTGGGATAATTCGACTGATGATTGTGTAGGGAATAACTTTATTTTTTTATGTTGGGAAGTGTAATATCAGTGGTTTATTTTTTATTGGAGTGATAATCTTTGAGTGATGATATCCCTCTATTTCCTCTTGAGTTCTGTATTTTTTAACTTGTAAGAGACGTGTAGTTTTTATTCATATATCACATGGTACTCAAATAGTATATATTACTTCTGATCATATAGCACTAGTTTTAATAAGATGTTTGATGACTCAATTGGGTGATCTATTTAAGAATGGATTTTACAACCTAGTCTTTCACCTAGGGTGGAATATGTTCTCTTTCCAAAAAAATATGATATTTCACTTCTCTTAAGTGTTGATTACCATAATATCAACCATTTTATAGTAAATAACAATCATTTATTTCCACATATAGATGATCTATTTTATTTATTTATCGGTAATAAGTGGTTCTAAGAGAATAATATTTATTTTTGTTACCACTAGTTCCTAATTAATGAATCAAACAATTCTAAAACAACCTCTGAGAGTTGTTTTGGAAATTTTGAGTATCTGATTATTACATTTTCTCTAAACAAATTTCCTATTATTTTCATGTCCTTTATTAAAATAATTTTTAATGAGTACCTAAAAAAGTTCATAATATTCTTTATGGATCACATCATAGATTACTCTAAAACCATATAGCATTGTGTGTTTAACTTTAGGTTAGTGTAATAAATCTTGAGAAATCTATGAATTTTACAAAGATTTCATTTTTTATATATTTGGTAAGTGGTGTTCTTAGGAAATATGGTCATAAAATATGGGATCTCAGTTCATCCTAAGAAGGTAAAAACTATTATAATACAAGAATAATTAAGAAATGTTTTTTGAGATTTAGATATTAGTAGATTTTATAGTGAATTATCGCTGATTTTAAAGGATTTCACATAGTTTTCCTATCGAATGATCATCCTCACAATAAAATAATGAGGTATATGTGGGATGATAAGTTTCAATGTTAATTCATTGAGCTGAAATTGATTTCTTGTTCTATGGAAGTGTTGACTCTTCTAAAGGCAAGGTAGAGCTATGCGGTCTTTTGTGATTCATCAGGTTTAGGGTTGGGTTGTGATATTATATATGGTAATATTGTTGTATAAAATTGTTATTGACATATTAGGCCACATGAGAAGAATTATTGGACACATAAATTTAATCTCATAGTTTTGATGCATGAGCTATAGATGTGGAATCCTTTCTTTTTTTAGAATGGTTTACAATTTATTTGGATAAAAACCCATAAGCAGTTTATTCTAAAAAATTCAAATAATATATATTTCCAAAAAATTATTTGAATATATATTAAAGGCATTGAGTGGAGTACCTAAATAATTACATTTCATAATTTCCTATATATGAGGAAGGGGGAATTTTATCAATGATTATTTGAGTTAGAAAAATAATAATAAGGTCATGAATGAATCATTAGATGAGTAGAGTTTGATGTTTTTATTTGCTATGTTGTAATTGTGTGTCTAATATAATGATTATAAGGCTATTTGACTAGAGTTCAGTTTACCATATCTCTTATTGAGATGCCTCTTCATGATCAGTAGATTGATGATAGATTATTTGTCATTAAGGACAATTTTTATTTTGGGGGCGTCCGTCTCTAAGATTTATTTCTTAATAGAGGGTATTATAAGTTTCGGGAACTATTATATTGTTACTTTTGACATGAGGATGGTTATGGTGGGATACATTCATAGTTTTATGTGTGTAGTACACACAAGAACCATGAATATTTTTTATGATATGCAGTGATGATTCAAGTACCTTGGTATAAAACAAATCATATTTGACTTTATTTCATGTATGTATACATTCCAACATGTCATGGTTGAAGAAAAGAAACATTTATTTTTTCTCCATCCCATCCTATTTCCAAAATAGAAGTGGGAATATATTTATAAGGACTTTTTGTTGGGGTTTCCTCATACCCCACAGAATAAGAAAGTGATATGGATTGTGATCGGTTAACTAAAAAAATCATATAACATTATACTCTTTCCAGATACAAACAATTTTGTGGACTTATGAAACATTTAAATATAGGTTATTATTAGGTTAAATGTTGTTATATATGTGATTGTATCTGATTGAGATCTTTTGTTCCCATCTCTTTTTTAGGGAGGCCTCTATGAGGAAATGATATGTCAGTTGATCTTAAGAAAGATATATCATCTACAAATAGATGTATAAAAAATCATGTTATTAATATTTCAAAAGGCATGGGCTATTATTAAATCATTAATATTTTTGGGTATTGTAATTAAAACATAAGAATGATTTAGTTTTCCTATAACCACTATTACCAGTCATCCATTCATATAGATCCCTTTGATACTCTGTATGAACACCTGTGTATATCTCCATTACGTTGGTCAATGAATGTTGAGGTTTCCTTAATTAGAAGATGTTTTTAGGTATATGTTGAATAGGATTCTGTTGATTCACTAAATCTTGTCAATGGGTATGATCTTGAATTTATCATATATTGATCGTCATCATAGACTATTGGAGTTCCTTGTTGGTGACTAGTTGTTATTAGGTGTTTCGCCTCAGTTGGGTCACCAAATTTGAGTAGGTAAGGGAAGCTTCCACAAAAGATTATGATTTCTTTAAATATTGATGAGAATGTGGGGGTATTAGATTACCTTTTAGCACATCCACTATAGATTAATTTTATCAACAATGTGTTCCATTATCTTCATTTTGGTAGTATCATCCTAATACTTCTCATGTATTGAGTTGGGAGGATCTTGATGTTTATATTGATTTATCCCTAGATTAGCACAGAACTAGGATAGTTATTTCTGAGACAATGGTACTTCATGAAAGGATGAAACCATTTTTGATGTGTAATAGAAGTACAGTTTTCATGATAATTAGACTTGGGAGAGGGAGGATCCGATTAGAGTATAGTGGGATCATATATTTGATATGGAAACATCTTGATAGAATTTATCCTGGATATTGGGTAATGAATGGTTGGAACATGGTTTTCCAAATGGTTCCCCATCCTATGGGAAACCATACACCCCAAATATTATGGGCACACAATTGGAACACGATTTCCCCTAACCTTGTTCCCCCACTCACTAACTGTGAATGTGAGATTAAAAAGATTCAGTAATTAGTTTTAAATTAAATAATTCTCAATTTTATTTACATAATCTCCCCCATTCAGACTAAAAATGATTTATTATTTCTTATATCCTCCCAAAAGTCTATTTCCCCCAATAAACCCTTCCCTTAGTGGATTGATGTGTAATTGATATTGACTTATCTCTTTCAAGTAATTGGACCTATTCTAATATTCATTCTTTAAATAATCCCATATTTTACCCCTTAGAGACTGTTATATCATCATGTTCATGATGAATCTAAACATTGTATCAATTGATTTAATAGGTTTCATATTATATTTTGATTCTAAATCCAAATATTATATCTCTGTCACCTAATATTTTCATTGATGTTCCAATTATAGCTGTTGATCATTTTATTTCCATGATAAATGGTTTGTTGTTATTTTATATATAATTGAAATCATTTATATATTGATTTGGTTTAAATATATTTCAATTTATTTATAAAAACATGAGTTTAATTATATAATTATAAAATTTGAAATAGAATTGATATTTACACAGGCCCAAAATTCCAATTTAATTGGAAATTAGTGGTGAATTATTAAAATTAAAGAATTGTTGAAATGTTTTGAGAACTATCTTGAGAGAAATTTGTTATATTGAAATTGTGAAATCCTATAACAATTAGACAAGGCATGAAAAAGATGAAAAATCCAATGTTTTTGTTTTGAAATTGATTTGGTATATTGAAATTTAAAATGGTGAAATAGAATTAGAAGTGATTATTTATATTAGTTTACAACATTTGAAAATTATTTATTCATTTTTTGAGAATATTCCAGGCTGGATAGCTATTGGGTTGTTTGGGGAAATTACTCTAGGATCTAGATCCCCTAACAAAGGATTGGTAATAAGAACTGTAAAAAACCTAGCTCGACATGATTATCCCTGATGGAATGATTATGATTCATATTTGGTCGGATACCATGTGATGTGTGAATACGTTTCTTATAGTTTTCATTGGTCTGAGATGCGTGTGGGTCCTATGGCCTGAAATTAACGTACTTTAGGATAAATAACTATTATACATGTTTCATATATTTTTATTATACATTAAATTTATTATAAAACTATTTTAATCCTTAAAAATGATTTATATACATTATTTCATATATTATTTTTATTTAATCCATGTTTATAATGTCTTCCATATATTTAAATGAAGTATTGTTTTATAAATATGTTCCGATATTTAGTTCCATGCCTTGTTTTATTTAAATTGAAATCAAGATTTATTTATCATTATAGAATCTATTATAGAACGCTTGGTGAGACCCAAATAGGATGTATAAATCACACCCTATATTTTACATTGGTAATTTGTATATTTTTTATTCCATATATAGGGAAAGGGAATTTTTTACCGAGAGGTGGTATATTTTCTTGATCCTTTAGGCAGTGGAGTGATGATGGGGACTGGGTGGAGCTGTGGCCCACTTATTACATAGGGTTTTGAGTCTTGTGATGGATGTTGATGGATGTTTGGTTGATGTGTCATTGAGTTTTTTTCTATATACTTGGTTAATATTTTACCAATTACACTTCTCGTACATTCTTTTTGAGAATATTTGATATATCGACTTGTATCTCTTTATCATTGGTGGTTTTTCAAAAAACTATTCCCTGTTTATTTTTGTATGATACGGGGTTGTAGTCACCCACCCATGGGGACCAAGAATTCTATTTAGTACATGATAGATCTACCTTAGGTATCAGGGTATTAGGGTATAAAATATGGATTATGAAAATACCATATTTTAGTATAAGTATAATATTCGGATTAAAAACAGATTTTTTTTCTCAAAACTGTTTTAAAGTGAATAATGTTTATTTATTTAAATTTATTTAATTAAAATATAATTAATAATTATTTAAATGAAATTTATAGGTTATATATCTATATATTTTAATATAAATTCAAAACATTCATACTACTATTCATTAAGTTTATGAAAAATCACATTTTCCTTCAGAAATGCATTTTCTTAGAAAATCATTTTTGATGCATTTGGTACAATAATTTTAAAATTAATTTTTTAAACATTGATAATATTTATTTTAAAAAATGAAATTAATTTTTTTCACTAAAGTCTACAAATATTGTTTGAGTGAATTTTAGATAATTTTTAAAGAATATTAATTTTTAATGAATAGTGAAATATACTCTTTTTTTATTGAAAACTGCCTTTTTATTTAATGATTTTAAAAAGTTAAATTTTAATCTAAAGTAATCTAAAACAAATATTAATTCTATTATATTACTATTAGTAAAATTAAGATCATTATAATAAATTTTACGCTTATTTTTTACATTAAAATAATTTATACATATGAAATCATTTTCATTGGAAAACCACTTTTTAACGGCATCTTTGAGTTTAATTTTAACGTAAATTATTCTAATTATATTAATTGAATTTGATATAATAGAATAATTTTATTTAGTAGTCATAATTAAAAATAGATGATAATTTGATCATAATTTTTGGTCATAAGGAATACAAAAAATAATAAAAAACATATTATTGTGGTTAAGATTAATACATGTTTTCTGGGGTGGTTAAACCAAAAGATAATGGTAATTTTTCAAATTAAAATTATCTAAGTAATATTTTTTAGAAATATATAAACCCTATAGTATCGAAATATTCAGTATATTTTCAATTGGATGATTTTTTCTTAAGATTTACTTTATCAATTTTTATTCTTTTAGAAAATTTCTTTATAGGTTCCATCCACCACTTATGAAAGGACACCCGTTCTTCTCCCTCTAAACATATCATGTTATTTTTTTGTTAAAAAAATCAATAAAAAAACATTAATAACCTCGTTCATTATTTTCTATAGGACTTGGATTGATCATAAAATGAACTATGCGAAGCTGTTGGTGTAAACCTTAAGAGGTTGTCCGAAGAAGAGGCATAATCCTTAAAAATGAATTTTTTCTATCTTATTACACTAACTAAAACTATTATTAAAATATAATGATATAATAAAACTATTGTACTTCATATATTGATATATTATTATGGTAAGGTAAAAACTTATATTCATCTCCTCATCACGAAAATTGGAAACAAAACCATCATTCGTGTGTGCGGAGGACTATCGTCTCATGAACCAATGTAATTCCTTTCCCATAATCACTTATAATATAGGATTATTATTTTATATGTATGTTTTATATTTTATTTAAATACAATATTTATCATTACAGTCAATTAATATTAATGTAATTTCATTCCACAACTTTCATATAAAAAGGAAAATGTGTTTGTGCGTACTTGTGGACTACTACCTCCATAAAGCAATGTGATTTTATTCCATTACCATATTACATGGATAGTATGTATATGTTTATTTAAATAAATAGTATAATAAATATGACATATTTATTTTTCTATAAATATAAAACATCAGTAACATTATTTCCTTCATGGTCATTGAAAAAATAGAAATGTTACTCATGTGTATGTATGTCATACCATCTCCATGATCGTATCATAATTCATTTTCAATAACCATATTTCTTGAGTATTTTTAAAAGTATAATGGATATATATAAATCATAATTATTATATAATTATTATATATATATGATGGAAAATTAAATCTTTTTCTATAGTTAACCTACTAATATAATTTTGGATATATCATTCTAATATTACCAAAACGTCTGATGTAAACTTAATTGACTACATAAATAAATATAAAATGGTAATAATTTAAATAAATTGAATAAAAAAGATGAAATTATTTATTAATAAAGTAAATAATTCACTCACTATTGTTATTTAGGAATATAAATTTCATATTTGACAAGTCACACTCAAGGTAAGGAATTTTATATCTCTATTTTTTGTTGGATTAAATCACTAATTTATTGAATTTGATAAGTTAAGATTATATGTGTGATTATAATTTATTATTTCATGTTTTATATCAAATTTATTTATGTGGATTTAAATTTTATAGAAATAATAACTTAATTTATTAATCCTCCCATCAATGATATGACATTTGTAAAGAATTTCATCTAAGTTTCCCTTCATTATAGCATATATTATTGTTATGCACCTAATTTATTTTACATGGTATATACGATGACCCTTTTAAATAAAATATCTTATCTCCTATATTCCTCATGGTATTACTTGTTAATAATCATTTCAATTTACCCAGTTTTATTTGACACTAAATTTTCTAAAGTAGTAGAGGCTTTACATTATAATCTCCCTTCTTTTTTAGATTATTTATGATCAAGGTTACTTTATGGAAAATCATCTAAAATTATTTTCATGACCAATATATTATTTATTTTACTCAATAAATGAATAGGGTTAAATTTTTATCCACCCTTATTGAATAAATAAACATCAAGGAAATAGTATCTAAGTTATACCAACTAGGTATCATCTTTTAAATAAAGAATATTTATATTCCATATATATATTTTTCATAAAATATTTTAGATAGTTTTTTTGATATTATATAATGATATATTAAATAATTTTTTATATATGTTTTAATTATTTTATAAAAGGGTTCAAAATTAATCTTTCTACCACTTCCCAAACAAGTAACTTTGGGATGTTTTTTACATAATTTTGAATAGAATGTTTTTTTAAATCATAAAAAATGAACAGAATTTGCCACTATCATGGTGGATAAATTATTTTAATATACATTACAATATTCTTTGAATATTGTCAATGTTGTTTTTTCCCTAATATTCTAGATATGGTTATTTTCTAAATGTTGATTATAAAATTAAAAGGGTGTTTTCCACAAAATATAATCCATAGGAGATTTTAAAAATTCTTTCATATACAATGATAACCTATGATGTAATAAATTTCTTCTACATTCATTAAATATGATTATTTTATATATACCTAGCTCATTAGTTATTCTTTTATTGGGGTAACACATCCTTATGTTCAATTTTTTTAATTAATTCTTTATTAAATATCCATTAATTACATCATGTTCCATGATTATACAACCCATCTCTTTCCATGGGTAATTATGAAATTTATTCTAGAAGATTGATTTTATTTTTCTAAGAAACATAATTTGGAACATTCAATAAATGGTGTACCTAGATTAAAATCAATTCATAAGGTAATGATTTTTTCTTATGAGAATTTATGTATGTGATTAGGGAGTAAACCTTATATATTAGGGAACATTATCCACCAAGTGATACTAAAAAGGAATTTAGCCTTGACTCATGTTTATATAATGTTATGTGTTACTAAAATATTTCTTACATTGTCATGATATTATGATACCATGTTATTTATTTTATTCTTCCATGTGATTATTCATCATCCTTATCTTTTATGATATCATGTTTTACCTTTTATTTACACATTATCTTTTCATATCATGTTTATTCCCATATTGGTATTTTTAGAGAACCCATTAATTTAATGTATTCCCTATGTTATCCTATGTAGTTTTATGAGATCAAAGATCTTTAGGAGATCACTAAGAAGAATAAAAAATAAAATTATATGTCATTGTTTATTAGATATATTTTATACCTAGTATTACAAATATATAAGGACACACAATCCTTTAGTTGTATCTATTGTGTATTAATGTTTATAAATATTAAATTAATATTTTCAAAAGACACGAGTGGATACAGTTTGTTTCAAAGGAAGGTACAAGTATTTATGGTATTATCATTAATGAAATTTCTAAAAAATACCATGGGGATATTTATATGTATAATATAATATCCTAATGTTTTGATAAGGAATAATTTATGTGATTTTTATAAAAATACATCCCTTTATGGATATTATAAGTGGGAATGGTTTTAGTAAAGATTGATATAGGGTTATGAACCACCGAAAGAATTGGATGTGTATATCTAAACCATCATTCCAATGAAAGATGACTGTTCCCTTATGGAATACTAGGTTTGACACTCCTAGGGGATATGAATGGGTTAATTCACATTTTTTCTATGAAGTATTATGATCAATGGAAGAATAAATTCTATGAAAATACATGTTATTAAATTGAGATTTGGGATAAAATAGATTTTTATTAGGATGAAAATTCTAATGATGATTATATGTTTGAAGGAATAAATACCCCTTTTGAGGTTCAAGTTTTTGGAAGTATATGATGATTAAGAGTATTTTGGGAGAAATGTATTGTAATATAACCATTGGGTTTAAAATGGATTTTTTTTTAAATTACAAAAGGTGGAATAAAATTTTATTTTGTAGATTTTGGTTTAAAGGACTTGAAAAAATTCAGGGTTTATCTTATCTTTTGTGGTATAGTAATAATAATCAATTAAAATTCTTTGAATTTGTGGAAAATATGCTATATAAGAAACCTTAGTTGTTACAATGTAATTTTATGATTAATATTATTTTCGGGGGGTGATCATAGTATTGTTAGGAACCTTTTAGGAATTATTTTAAAACATATTTATAAAAAGGATGACCAATATGCATGCGGATAAAATGTCGCATCAGGTAAGGCCACATGTCTTGAACACACAAATGAAAGGGGACTTGGGTACACCACCTACCATTGGCCGACATTATTTTTTTCATAGTATGAAATTTTTTTACATGAAATGATTTTACGAATAAATATTAATCTTAATTTTGGTAACATATTTTAGGATAAACTATTATTTATGATTTTGTAGTGATTATTGTTATCTTATGATACATTTTAATTTTTTAGGTACATATAACAATTAGTTTAATCATAAATTATCAATTGGTTAAAATGTTATTATGTTTATGTTGAAGGATAAGAGATAAAATATTTATGTTAATTTTTTTAATGATGAGGTTATTTGGGATACATCGTTATATATTATTTATGATATACAATAAATCATTGGTTTTATTTTTTAATTTTAAATATTAATTTATTATTTATTTTTATTATCATTTATTCATATTGGGTATTATCTTAATTTGTGACATCAATTTTGGTTTTATTAAATATAGGAGGAATATATATTTATTTTGTGTGGATTATGTGATCCATTAGAAGTATATTTTAGTGCTATATGCCTTAATGAAAAAAATCATTTTGAATAATCATACCTTAGAGAAAAAGATGAGATTGTGGTGGGAATTTTTTAATGGTTGGAATTTTACTTATGAAGTATGAATAATTACTTATGTTCCAATTATAAAAGATAAAATTATTCTCCAACTATAGGAAAAATATCTTGAAATTATAATTTTATCTTATAAAACATATTTAAAATGAATCAATTTAATTATCCACAACTATTTGGTTTATGGAATTCTGGTCATTAAATTTCTCATGATCATTCACTTTATCATGATAAATGACAGTGAATTACGCTTGTCTTCAATGTCTATACAATCACATCTACCAATTTTCCTTACTTGTTAACATTGTTTTGTGTTATTCTTGACAACCTTCATATTTTCCTTTCTCTCTCATCATGGAGAAATTTTATAAACCATTTTTATAATGTCAGAATTAAAGAATTTTATATTAAAATGTTTAACCTTTGATTAATAAGTATGAGTTAAAATTGTGAACAAAAAATATATTAAATTGTGGAATAATATTAGACTATATTACTTTAAAAAGAATAAAATGTTTTATATAACATACGAGATGTGACCTTATTCCATAACCGAGTGTGAAATATTATTATTTAAATATAATAATTATAATATTTCCATTTTATTAGTGAGTGCGATTATGAGCAATTTATTTATGATATATATATATATATATATATATTTCTTAATAAGTGTAAATTTATTGACAAACTCTTATAAAAAATCACTTAATTTTTAGTATTGTAATTTTATTCATGAAATATTGGTATTCATCAAAAATGATTCAGGTTTTTTTTGTGAGAAAACATTATAATTCATTTTTTCAGAAATTTTATTCAATTTAATTAATAAACATATATTAATTTTTTAACTTTTCTTATCAAAATTAACCCAGGGGGAAATTTCAATATTTTTCATTAAATTTTAATTTTTCAAGTGAATTGTGAAAAATAATGATTTATTGTAAAACTCCAAATATATTTAATAAACTATGTAATTTAAAAGTAATATAGTCATTTTAGTAGGAATTAAATGTATCATTATTATTATTATTATTATTTAATACAATTAGTTATATTTTAATAATATGTAATTCTTATTTTAGTGTGTCATTATTTTGAAGATTTTCTTTCTGAAAACTATTTTAAGGTGCATAATGTTTCTCAATTAAAAATTATTTAAATAACCCATAATATTTAATTATTTAAATTTTATTTTTATTTAATATATCTATATATTTTATTTTAATGGAATATAATGTATATTACTATTCATAGAGTTAATGAGAAGTTATCTTTTCCTTGAAGAAATGAATTTCCTTGAATCTCGTTTTTCGTAACATTTTACACAGATATTTTAAAAATATTTTTTATTAATATTTACTAGAATGTATTTTAAAAAATTAATTTCATTTTTGGATTCAAATTTTCAAATTTATCTTAAAGTGATGTTTTTATAATTTTATGCATATATGAATTTTTTGATGAATGCTGAAAAATAATAATGTTTTATTGAAAACTACATTTTTATTTAACGAATTTGACAAGTTTTATTTTTTTTATAAATAAATAAATGTAAAATTTTCCCAATTTTATTATTATCAATCCAATTTATTTTATTTTAATATATTTATTATTTATTTTTTATATTAAAAGCATTTATACTTTCGACAACTTTTTCTTTTGTAATCTGTTGTTTTCTTGAGCATGTGGGTATAATATTAAACAAAAGTATATCAATTATGTTAATTGAATTTGGTAAAAATAAATTTAATTTTTTTGAATCCAAAATATTTATAATAATAAACATGTTCAATTTTTTTTTTCTATATCTAATATAAAAAACATTAAAAATTTGAGTACTATAGTTATGTTTAAAACGGGTATACCAAGGGTTAAATCAAAATATAAGAGTATGTTTTCTAATTAAAATTGAATGAATCATATTTTATTTCCATATTAAAAAATTATACTTTAAAAAACTTATAATTTATGTCCATTTTGAGTTATTTTTCATGATAATTACTATTGAATTTTTTATTCTTTTTAGAAATTTATATGTGGGTTCCCTTTCCAAATTATAAAACGACACCACCTATCCCCTCTTAACAACAATTCATGAGAATGTTTTAGCCATTAACTAAAATAATACCTTCCAAAACCCAAACCCATTTACTATCGTCATTTGTTTGGTCATAAAACCATCCAATGGAAGAATTTGGTTTAAACCTCTTGTGGTTATTTGAAGAAGCAGTAAAACACAAAAACAAATTTTTTAATTATTCTTAAATATCCTTTAAATCATTTTCAATGACGAATAAATAATAAAAAAATGTAGACAATATAATATTATGTTATTATGTTATTCCAATATTTTAAATACTTATTTTCTATAAACAATGGGAAATAAAACCATTATTCATGAGTATTAGGGACTACCACCTTGCGAACAATTGTAATTCATTTTCATTCATCATATATCATGGATGTTTGTAATGATGATTTTAAAACATATATATATATATATAATTCTTGACACATTTATAATTAACTAAAATCAATTTACAATATATTTTCTTATGATTGATTTCATAGTAAAATGACAATGTCGTTGATGCATGTCTGTAGATTAATATCTTTACCAAGAGATGTGATTCTTTTTTCATGACTACATAACACATATTGTATATAAAGGTTTGTTTAAATTAGTAATATAAAATTTATGATATAATGATCATTTTTTAAATATAAAATAACACTAAACTTCATTCTATCATGATTTTTGAAAAATCGAATCGTTACTCATGTATACGCATGACCTATATTCTCCATGATCGTATCATATTTTATTTTTCCTAACTAGATTTCGTGGAAGTATTTTAAAGTATAATTGTTGAATAAAAATGATAATTATTTTATATTTTATAGAACCTAGATTTTTTTCCATTTTCAACCTACGAAAGTCATTTTTGACATATTAACACAATATCTATAAAATGTATAACATGAATATAATTGATTACGTAAATAAATAAAACACGTTATTGAATAAAATTAATAGAATAATAATCATTAAAAATTATATCTATAAATTTTATTTTTAACACCTGGTTATTATTTAGTAAGATAATGTATGTATGTGAGGAGTCTAATTCAAGGTAAGGGATTTTATACATAATTTTATCTTCATTGGGTTAAATCAGGTATTCATTGTCCATGATATGATAAGATTATGTGTATAATGACCATTGTTTATTTTTTTTATATATTCACTTTTAAATTCTAATTATATTATACGAAAAATAATAAATTAATATTCTAGTTCTCACTTAAATGATATGACCTTTGTAAGTAATTTTGTCTCAATTTCCCTTTATATAGTCATATTTTAATTTTATGAGAATAATTTATTTTATATGGTGTTAATGATTCCCATTTTATAGGTTATATAATTAATCCTACATAATTCATGATATTTTATGTTACTAAAAATTTAAATCATGCAAGGAGATTTGATAGAAACGTTATAAAAATGGTAAGGGATTTATATTATGATCAGTATTCTTTTTTATTTTGTTTCTGTTAAAGGATCCTTTGGGAGAAATATTATCAAATTAGTCTCATTAATTTTTCTGTACTCTTCTAGTCATTAATATTTTTTATATGTTTTGTTTCTATTTCATCCCTTATTTAACAAATAATCATCATGGATGTTGTTTGTAAGTAATAATAATCTTGTATATTATTTTAGAAATATAATATTTCTATCCAATGCCAATATTTTCATTAAAATATTTTAAATATTTTTTATAATATTATCCAATTAATTTTTAATTTATTTTTTACCCATGATCTATTTTTTTACCAAGGTGCCCAAAATAAATCATTCTATCACTTTCAGAGTAAGGATGTTTTTGACATATTTTTAAAAATGTGAGAAAAGAATTTTGTTATCTTATAAAACTGAAACATGATACCCTACCATCATGAATTCTTAATTCATTAAATTTTATATTAAAAATATCTATTATTCATTTGAAATAAAATGTTCTTCCAAATATTATCTTGGAATAGAGTTATTAAAAGTATATTTTAAGGTGAAATTTATATTTTCCTCATGAAATATTACATGTGATATTTTTATGATGTTTTAGTCAACCAGAACAACCATTGTTATTATAGATTTCTTCTAAATTATATATATATGTCTGGTAAATATATACAATTATCATTCTCCCTTCCTTTTATGGGTAAATACATGTCCTAATTCATGTATCAAGAAAATTTTTAGGAAATTTCCATTGATTGTGACATGAGAAAAGATAATGAAACCCATATTTCTCCATTATTAATTTTTATATTTAGGCCTTAATATTGACTTAGTTTTATGGAGAGCATAATCATGAGCATTTCGGATAGGTTTTCCCTAATATTTCTCTAATTCATTTGGAAAATATTTTGTATCGTAATATGTTATATATGGTATTAGGGAGTAAACCTAATCCATTATGGGGAATTTTCCACCATGTGACATTGTCTAGGAAGTTAGACTTGACTCACTTTTATGTTGTGTTATATGATTCTACCAAATTTTCAATATTTCTATCCTATTAGGATGTCATGTTCATTATTTTATGCTTCCATGTGATTATTCATGAGCCATATCTATTGTGATATCATTTTATAACTTTGAATCATAATTTATGTCTCTATATCTTGTTTATTCACTTACTAGGATTTTAACTCAACCCTTTATTTTATGTATTCATGAGGAAATCATATATAGTCTTAACAGATAAAATATATTTAAGGTCTCACTAATGTAAAATCACAAAATGACCTATTTGTTAGTTTCATTACTGTTTTATTTTCCGAGTCTTCTGAAGACAATAGGACTCAAAATCCTTGGGTTGTACTAATTAGATGATTATGTTTATAAACTATGTATTGATCTCTGTAAAAAAGAACGGGTTACTATATAAAAGGTGTCTCTACATGAAATACCAGGTGACCCATATTCTATCCACATAGGACTTATGATGCCTTTATGATTTCCTCATACACTATTGGATCACCTACACCTTCACCCTATACAATTATACAATCTCAAGCATTATAAAAGGGTACTCACCAATATTGGACCACAAATGTTGTGACATTCAAGGTCTCATTAATCTATCGAATGTATCCATGATAATATTATACTAGTATCTATTGTTTTTTCATGAAAAATATATTAAGGTAGTATAATTATTCAAATTTACTTTAAAATATCGAACACGATATCTCTATATATCATCGAGAACCTGGATGGTACTATTGGTCTTACTATCTATATGGTGGTGAAAAATATTTACCCTGAAAGGAAATTATATCCCAAAATCTATATGAAACATGAAATGTGTATCATAACTACATACAATTATTTAGGTTACTCCATGAAATCTCACATTCTAGTCTTTCTATAGGCATCCCATTATACCCACAAAACATTTCTGCTTTATTGGAATGAAATGAGATGACATTATGATCTGGTGAAAAACCAACTAGACAATGTCATGAACCTCACTTGACGAGGAAAGTCTAGTCATTGAATCCATTAATATATTTTCCCATTTCATAATTTTAAGCTCACAAGCTTCGCTCAAAAATATATGAACCTGGTTCTCAACCTTCACCTATTGACTAGTGACGCATTACTAAATGATCTTAGAAATGATCCAATTTATATGTGTACATTGAAATTGAATCTTAAAACCCATGTTCATCATTTTCAGATTTATATATTCTATAAAAGGAGTGGCATGGAAATCCATCAATACCTCATCCCACATCATTATAGAAAACACTATCAAACCTTAAAGATGGATGTTGTCTTACATACCTTCTTAAAATACCATAGGTACATCAATAAGTACAATTTTATCTTGAATAACTTCATAGATGATATATCCAATCTTGTAATATCTCACCCATTAAATAATTATTGACCCTAATATAATCAACTAAAGGAAATGAAATTATCCTTACTCTATATAACAAAACTTCAATTAATATAGATTCATAGAAATATTCTTATGATTTGTGAATGGGATTTCATATTAATGGAATTAGCAATAATATTTACATTAAATAGAACATATACCATCTAAAAACCAAAGTACTAAAAAAACACTAACCACGTCCTCTACCACAAATTTAGGTCCCTCTATGAAAATATATATTTGAGTATCTTTTGATCCATGAATTCTGAAAATCAATTACCGTTTTTATAATGTATCAACATATTCATTAAAAATATAATCAAAAGCTACAAGTCATGGGTTTCATAGTTCTACTCATGTTATCTAGTAGTTCTAGATTCACAGGTAATAAAAACTCCCACAAAACATGTCAATATATACATTAACTCCTCAAACTCAACCTAAAATTTCACTAAATAGATGAACCTTCACACCTATTGAGTACAGATTGTCATAGGGGTTTCAATATGATAGAATTATACCATGAAATGTTGGTTGTAGACAACCATCACAAGGATACTAAAATCAAAAAACTTAATATTTTGTGGATCCCATGACATTATGCCATATATATCTTGGGATCAACACCAATATCACCCCTCAAAATGGCCTAAGGAAATTAACTTCTTGAATTCATAAATTATACTTTGAGATATTTCTATAAACATGATGTTGATAAAGTATGTTTAAGATAATCATCAAATTCTTTACATGTTCCTCCATTATCTAAGAATAAATAATGAAAATGAAAACAACCACTAATTTGTTCATGTACGAATGTATTATATGGTTCATGTTTCCCATGATAATTGATTGTATGATCTTTATACTAAAAGAAATAACTAATAACATATAGTTAATGTATCCATACATGAATAGTATCTATATAATATCATCCTCACATGCCCAAAAAAGGTGATACTTGGACCTGAGATTAATAGTACATAACTAGGTTTCCCTTTTTAGATGACTAAATATATAATCAGTCCTTATAAGTGGGTATTTATTATTTACTATTTCTTGATTCAAGTGGTTGTATTTAATTAAAATACTTAATATCTGGTCCAAATTCATTAAAAAACAATGGGTAAAAATGGTTACAATAAAACATTTTTTTAAGGTCCTCCAAATTCACCATCAATCCCCGAATATTTTTTGGGGATATCTAGTAAGATTAGAAGGATATAAATGCAGTCATGGGGTACATGTTATTACTAAAATCAACCTAGTGAAATAGTAGAATCACATAAACTCTCTTTAGGGAAAAAATTGTATAATCCACCACTATTACAAGTATCTTCTCTATCAGAGTATGAGTAGAACGTAGTGATATGTTAATAAAAAGATGGAATATTGACTATAATAACTTGAGTTTTTTTCATAAGCTTCTTATCTCAGGGTCTTATTCTCGATTAAAGTGGAAACATGACCCATTTTATTAGATGGTATATAACTCTATTCTCATAGAAATATTCCCAATACCCGGCTAAAGATTACCAATCAATTCCAAGTACGAGAAAATAACGTCGTATCGCTACAATGATGAGGACCCAAGGGAATATATATCAATTGAGAGTAAAATTAAATTGATGAAATATATGAGAGGAAGTATATTCATCACTTGTATATGTATCTTGTTGAAGAGTTCATTCAAATAGATCTATTGGGTTCTCTATCTCTTTAAGAAAATGATGCAACATAAATAATTGACTCTCATAAATATTTATTAGTAAGTGAGCCACAATAGAAAAATAAAAATTATACCTCAACCCATGTTGGTCATTTCTTACTTGAATCTATCCATAGAATACATATAGCCTCTTACCTAACCCCTAAAACCAAAATACTAATATATCTCAATAAAAGGTTATGGTAGGAGGTTTGTATCAAAGCATCTCACACCCCTAACTACTCCTCTACAATAGTCTCCTCTGGGATGACCACCCTATCAACACAGAGGTTGTCCTTCATTTGTGCGCTTCATATACTATGGATATCCATCCACTATGCCAAATTGACTACAATATATTACTTTTATAGTCAATTAATCTATGATCATATGTTTATATACTCCATAAGGATAAAAAATCCTTCCTAATCTGTAATTAGAACCCCCCCTATGTGATCCCAAAACTATTGATTCCAAAGACAGGGATCATGATTTTTGATAGCTCTGATGATGAGATTTTAATTCCTATAATTTTATAACTGTTTATAATAAATATACCTCTATAATAAAAAAACCATTCACAGAACCCATAGATATATTATGTATAAAATTATATATCAATAGTGATCTCTCTAACACCCCCAAATATGTGGGAATGTGTAATGTTATTATCTAAGCTTGTATGTAACACCTCATGCTTCCACGGTATGTTTCTCTCTGAATAATACAATAGCTTTTGTTGTACGAAACTTCGTGTTCAACAACATTGCGACCAATCAAAATAGACGTTATGAATAATAATACCCACTTTTTTAAATTTTATAACTTTTAGCTTTCAAGAAGGACTTCATTTTCTGATTTGGAATATCGAAATTAGCTTAGGGTGAATATTTGGTTTTTTTCGGAAAAATTTCAATTTTGTGTATATAGTGAAAAAAACTGAGTTATTTTTTAAAATAGACTTTTTATTTAAATAATTATTTATTTTATTTAAATTTATTTTAGGTAATAATTGATATATAATACCTATATATGTTCAATTTAATTCATTATAGGAATTTTATAATATGTTTAGATATATAAAAATTTTATTAAACTTTTTACCTTCTTTTACGTACCTCGTATGAGCATTTGGAAATTTTCATAAAACAAAATTTTACTACTTCTGTGAATTGAATTTATAAAATCTGAGATACACAGTTGATATCAGTAAGTAAAATGGTTTTCAATGATATAAAAATAATTTGTGGTGAATAGTAACTTTTGACTTCTATTTACTAGGGTTAAAAGTAAATAGAGTAATTAAAGGTAAAAATGATATTATTATTACCCTAACACATGTCCTAATTTTATTGGATAAGTTTAATTTGACCAGAAGCATCCTTAGAAATAAAATATGATCCTTTAGGTCCACTTGGATTAGATTAAGACATTTACTATTATTTAATTCAAAGAAGAGTTAAAAGTGTCAAATTCAAAGTTTAATAACTAAACCATTTTTAATATGGGGATAAAAATAAGATAAATTACACCATAAATATTTATTATAAATATAAAAATATTTTCAACATAATTCTATTTTATTTATAATATTTATACCTTAAAAAATTTAATTTATTTATGACATAATGATGATGCATTAATTACCTTATTAATTAAATATTAAAATAATTAAAACTATAAATACCAAAATAAATGTAATTTGATACTTTTTATGAATTCAACATATTTTATAAATTAATATGACATGTTAGGGTTGATTAAATGATTTTTTTTTTTGAAGTAATAATTCTGTTATGAATTTAGAAAAAAACAAAATACCAAATAGTGTCAAAATTGAGAGAAAAGAGTTCTTAAAACAAATATTATATAATTAATTGATATAATATTCCAATAAATATAAGTTTAGAAAAAAATGAATTATATAAGGATATATATATTAAAAATGAACCACTTGGGGTTCTCGTGGATTTTTATAGTATGCTTATTAACCATATAACATAAAAATACAAAGAGACATGGTAAATGTCAAACTAATTAACTAAGAGTTAAATCTGAAAGATAAGGTTAATATAGTGACCCAAATCTATCTAAAATATATTGGTTGAGTGTATTTCGACCCATCAACACCTTATCCAAGATATAAAACAATTTTTATCCATTGGAAACTAAATGTTATATTATTATAAAATAATATTTTAGTCTTTTATTAAGGTTCCCCTCACCCCTCTTGAAAAAGGAAACTTCCCATTCTCTCAAATTCAAACCTTTAAATCCATTTGGACTGAACAAACCCTACCCAAATATCATATCAACTGTCCACCCTTCATCATAGAGGCCTTCCATTAGTAATAAATCTATCATATGTATCCATTTTGACCAAATCAAAAGGAATAACCCGGAGAAGAGGTAAATATTTCATCTCCTCTTTCAATTTTTTTTCTTCCACTTCCACATTCGTTGTTGTTTCCATTAAAAAATAAAATATCCATTATATTCTATATATGGTGATGTTATTATAAAAATGTTACAACCATATTCATTATTCTATCCATCCTATAAATGACGAAGTCACCATATGTGCGTACATATGGATTACCGTCTCCACCTCGTGGTGAAGTTTCTTATTCAAACACTTCATCATTTGTATGGGTATAATAATGAGTATAAATTATGTAATTAATAAATATAACTTGATAATAAATCTTTATATAATATATAACATCCAATTATATACTATTTTAACATCTAAACAATGATATTGACAATGGTGCATACGTATGGATTACCGTCTCCATGAACGTGATGAGATTCATTCCCTATCATATTCATTCAAGAATAATTATCATTTTATGATAAAAATAATTTTAATGAACATAATATAATTTTTAATTTGAAATAAAATTCATCCTACCCATTAATAACATTACTAACATAACAAATCATATAAAATAAACTGAATCAGTTAACACCCGAAACTATAATACTACTGAAATATCATTAACAAAGAAATATTAGAATATCATATATAACATCATATTAATGTATATGTTTATTTCATAATTTAATAATAATTATTTACCCCATATAAAAGAGGTTAAACTACCATATTCCATGGAAAAGTACAAGGTAACAATTAATTTCACAACCTCTTTTTCATCCGAGGTTGTTTTTACGTAAGTATCTACCAGGACCTATTTATCATCCACATCCGTGTTATCATAGAAATTTATTTTTTAGAATCATTTTTACTATTTACTCAACTATAGTTTAAAGTCATTTATACTCTTATTTGACCTTATATGTTTTAAAAGGAATCATTTCATCATTTTCCAAACATGGTACTTTAAGACTTTTTTGAAAAAATTAAGGTAAGAAATTTTTTTAACTTTTACTAACGGTGCGGTTATTCTCCACTATTATAACATCTTCGAAGCATCCATTACAATATTATAAGAATATTTTAAAAATAAATGTTTAATTTTATAATTAAATTACCTTTAAATGATTTTAAAATAGAAATTCATATTCCTGTTAAATAAATTACCTTTCATCTATTTCAATGTATTTGATGGATTTTTTACTAGTTCGAAGTTGACCTATTATGATAAAAATATTCCATATTTTACAGATGGTTTTTTGATATGTTTGATGTGGGTTTTTTATTTTTATACCCTTCATTTTTTATGGTTAATGTATTGACATTTCATAGTCATGTTTTAAAATGAATTTTTATGTTATATTTCAATCCTTTAATATGTGGAATGTATTGGACTTATTAAGTGACGGGTGGAGCCCACTATAGCTCCTCAATGTATCGGTATGTCTCATGAAACAACAAGTTGTGGGATTGAATGAGGCCTTTCCCAATTGGATATATGGTATTGGACGAGGCCTAAATCATTTTTAGATGTCTTGGATGAGGCCTTGACAAAATGTTACCGAATGTTTGGCATTATACATTCACTCATTATGAAAATAATATTGATGGTTCATTAGGTCATTTGACAAGTATAATACCCATGATTATGTTTTATTATTGTATAATTTACTCAGAACATATTATTTCCATAAAAGTTCTAGTGTTTACTATTAGTAAAGCCACGTGTTTTCAATTATTCACCATGATTAATATTTTGGTTATCTTCCATTGTATTCCTTACCCTTACTTAGAGTTTGAGCTCACCCATTTCTCATGTTTCATTTTAACAAGATTTTAAAGAGTTATATATGAGGGACTTGTATAAATAATCTAAGTCTCATGGATGTTTCTATGGGAATAAATTTTTGTTTTATTTCTTTTCAAGATTTAATGTTGAACTTATGTATGAATCTCGTTTCCAACATTAATAAAATGATCGATCATTCAGGACATGATTTACATGTGATCATGCCAGTGTTATGTAATAATGCACCGACTATGAGTAACTGGGGTCAGGGAATTATATTTTGTTTCAAATAATGTTTAGTAAAAACCATGGAAACTAGATTTAGATAAAATCTGATTAAAGCACATTATCCTAAGATTGACTTTGAGGGTTAGTATAGAATAACATTCCTAGAATTTGGGTTATGTGGAGATTTTGTGAGTTTTACATGCAATACATCCCAGTCTGGATATGAGAAGGTAGAGGTGGCTCTGGAACAGTTGTGCCTAGGGGTAAAACCCAAAAACAGCACTTTGTGCTATACTCGAATGGGAACTCGGGCACGACAGTAGACCTTGCTATACTCTTTATTACAACACTCCTGGGGGATATGATTAGGATAATTTTCATTTTCAATATATTCCATTATGAAGGGTTTATGAGTATATACTTCATTAAAGAAAACATTATTATGATTATTGATTATATCAATAAACTCATCAATTTATGTTTAGTGTTTTACAGGTAGATAAATTATGTATTTAGAGTCATAAACTAATCTAGTTTATTACAATATTCAGAAATTGTGCCTAGTGGAAGGAATGAAAACTGTATCCACACACGTAATCTATTTATGGATTTCCATCCTACTCAAGATAAATGTAGTGGATATGGTGATGCAACTGGTGGCGATTAGCTTATCACCATACTTTGACAACTCATATAGGTTATGAATATTAAACTTATCCGTATGGAGCACCCTGGTCCACATCATGGAGGGTCAACATTAGACTGATTCATGAGGGAAAACCACCAACATCCAATTGGACTACAAGTCCATTTGTAGTGGATCAATGGATAAGTTTCTTAGAGAAAATATTTAATACTTTGGGCAGTAGCTAAAGGGAAAAAGTTGTCATGGTAGTTTATCACCTCACAGGAGATGCATATCAATGGTGGACATTGATTCGAAACACAAAGGAATATGAAGAAGTATCAAACATGGAATGGAGGAATTTTAATGAGATTTTATTAGAGAAGTACCTTCCTCATGACCATCGAGCGGATATCGAAAGGAAATTTTTGAGTCTGAGGAAAAAAGAGGATGAGGAATTCGCAAAGTATGAAGCTATGTTTAAAAGGTTAGAAAGACATGATGCAAATTATATAAATAACCCAAGAAGTAAGATTGATTATTCATTTATTGGATAAAACCATTTCTCTATTAAGAATTGGTCTCAAAATCTTTCATGTGATACGAATATATTGTCTCATGTGCTATGACGACAGAAAAGTAATTTTCTATGTATTATGACTTTAATGAAAAGAAAGAGAATAAGAGATCTGCAGAACACTCTGTAATTGAAAATAATGGGAATACTGGAAGAGTTGAATTTCTACCTTGTGAAAATTGTGGAAGGAAGCACATTGGTGCCTGTCTAATAGGAAAAAGAATTCTATAAATGTGGACAAAAGGCCATATTAATGGTGATTGAAAGGGACTGAAAGAAGATACCAATGTTCAATGATACAATTTTATTGATATGGGACATTGTACAAATGAATGTCGTATGTTTCAGGGAAAATTACCTTAGAAAACGCCAAGGGATCAAGTCTTAGCTTATGTGATCACTACTGCTGAGGTTAAAGATTCGAAAGACGTGGTGGAAGGTAATTTAATTGTTTCCTAATGTATATCCAATGATAAATTAGATTCTGGATCATCACATTTCTATAAGGGAGTTGTCAGTAAAAACTCATAATGGAAGTATCATTGCAATAATGTTTTGTGAATCAGTCCCCATTTGAGAAGATAAATATTCTTTATCTGCTAATATTATCTTCATACCAATTATTGAATTTGATATAATCCTTAGTATGAATTGGATTTCAAACCTTCATGAAAAAATTTATTATAAGAATAAGGAGGTTAAATTCTCGATGATGATAAGGATTACCTTATCCTTAGAGTAGAAACATCACCACCAAATTCTTATCTAGATCCACCCCCAGTATCGCAACTAAATTCAATTATTGGGGAGGAAGAGAATGAAATAACTGTGGGTGGGGAAATGAATGTTCAAATAGAGTATGTACGTATTGTACAAGAATATGTTGATGAGTTTTTAGATGATTTACATGGACCTCCTCCAGAACAAGAAATTGAGTTTTCCATTTATTTAATTCTTGGTTCAAGGCCCATATTGAAGACCCCTTATAGAATAACCAGTGTGGAATTAGTGGAACTAAAGAAACAACAAGAAAAATTGAGTAATTGGGGATTTATTCTCCCTAGTGTTTCTCCATGGGGATCCCCTATCCTTTTTGATAAGATGAAAGTTGGATCTATGAGGTTTTCCATTGACTACAGGGAGATCAATGCTATAATGATAAAGACCAAGTATCCCCTACCTCGAATTGATGATTTATTCGACAAACATCATGGAGCTCAATATTTTTCAATGATTGACATTCGATCTGGATATCATCATTTGTTTGTGAAGAAGGAAGACATTCCGAAAACATCATTTCGAACTAGGTATGAGCATTACGAGTTCACAGTAATGCCTTTTGGGCTGACTAAAGCACCCTCTATTTTCATGGATCTAATGAACAAAGTTTTCTAGGAATATCTGGATAAACATGTAGTGGTATTAATTTCTGATATCCTTGTATACTCCAAAATGAAATAAGATCATGAAAATCACCCACGCTCCATTCTGAAAACCCTTATAAGAAATTAATTATACTGGAAGTTTAGTTTGTGTGAATTCTGGCTTCAGAAGATTTATTTTCTTGGCCATATTTTCTATAAGGATGGAATCTCAGTTGATACATCTATGAAAAGAGCAATCCATGAATGTCCAGCACCGACGAGTATAACTAGGGTACACAGTTTTAATGGTTTAGCAAGTTATTATCGGCGTTTCATCCAGAATGTTTCTTAATTTGCTATCCCATTAAACAAGATCACACGTAAAGAGGTTAAATTTCATTGTACAAAATAGTGTGAAGAATGTTTTGTAAAAATTAAGAGATGATTAGTCAATTATCCTATGTTGACTCTACCACCAGGGAATGATGGGTTTCTTATTTATTGTGATGCATCAAATAAAGGACTTGGTTTTGTCATTATGCAGAAAGATAGGGTTATTGCCTATGTATTATGGAAGCTAAAAATTTATGAGAAAAACTATCCTACTCATGATCTTGAGTTAGCAGCTGTAATATTTGCTTTAAAGATATGGAGACATTATCTATATGATGAAAATTCTGATATATATAACGATCACTTGAGTTTGAAGTATATTTTCTCACAGAAAGATCTCAACATGTGGAAAAGGAGAAGAATTGAACTACTCAAGGATTATGATTTCACTATACACTACCACCAGGAGAAGGCAAATAAGGTTGCAGATGCTTTGAGTAGAAACGATCATGGATTTTTTAAAAAGGTGAGAGTTGAGAGGGATCCAATTTTCATGGATCTAGTGAAAATTGATATAGTAATAATCATGGATGGTGAAACATACATAGTTTTTGAAATGGATTCCAAACTATCTTTACTAGAAGGGATAAAAAGTTCTCAGGATGATGATGAGGAGTTTTAAAAGAAATTTAAATCTATGGTCTATGGGAGATTGATTGAATTCATATATGAAGATGGGATTTTGAAATTTGGGAAGAGACTTTGTGTTCTCGATATATCTGATCTGAAAAAGGAAATTGTTAGATGATGATCATTGCTCCAATTTTTCTATACACCCTGGGAGCACTAATATGTATAGATATTTGAAGGAATATTTTAGTTCTGACAACATGTAGAGGGGGATTTCTGATTTTGTGTCAGGATATATGGTTTGTCAACAAGTGAACGCTGGAAGGAAACTGCCTAGAGGAGTCATGCAACCTCTTCCTATAACTGAGTGGAAATTGGATAATAATACGATGGACTTTGTCATGGGACTACCGAAGACTCCTAGAATGAATGGTGCAATATGGTTCATTTTTCATCTTCTTACAATAATAGCACATTTTCTTGTAACAAGATTAGATATACCACTTGAATGCTTAGAAAGACTGTATATTAATGGAGTTCCATGACTTTATGGAGTACCCATATTGATTTTTTCTGATTGTGATCCCCATTTTACACCAAGATTATGGAAAAGTCATCAGAATGTTGTGGATACTGAACATTGTTTGAGCACTTCCTTCCACCCTCAAACAGATGGACAATCAGATACACTATTGAATCCTTAAATGAAATGTTTAGATCATTCTCACATGACTTTCATGGTATGTGGGATCAATATTTACCTCTGGTAGAATTTTTTACCATAACATTAGCTTCTATTCTAGTTTTCATATGGCCCCATATGAAATGTTATCTGTAAAGAGATGTGACACACCAACCTGTTGGGATGATGTTGGTGAAAGAAAACTCATTGGCCTAGAACATGTTGAGGAAACGATAGAAAAAGTGAAGGTAATCTAAACCCAAATCAAAGTAGCTCAAGGTAGGCAGAAGATCTATGCTGATAACCAAAAGAAGGATTTGTAATTTCATCTAGGAGATCATGTTTTCTTGAAGGTATCTCCATGGAAGGGAATTATAAGATTCAGTAAGAAGGGTAAATTAAGTCCCAGGTATGTCGAACCTTTCGAAATTCTAAAATTAATTGGGGATGTTGCTTACCATTTGGAAATGCGGCCAAGTCTCTCCAATGTTCATGATGTGTTCGACGTATCACTGTTGAGAAACCACATGCCTGACCCAATGCATGTACTCACCAATGAGGAATTAGAAATAGAACCCTATATGTCTTATTACGAAGTTCCTATCAAGATTCATGATACTAGAGGACAAGTGTTGAGAAACTGGACGACTCGTCTAGTAAAAGTTCTATGGATAAAAATAAGATGGAAGAGTCAACACGAGAACCCGTGAAACGTTTGATGAGGAACCACCTGAATCATTTTATGTAGTAATATTCTAGAAATTTCTAGGACGAAATTATTTTAATAAGGGGATAATGTAACACCCCAAACTTCCACAGTACGTTTCCCTTTGAATAATACAAGATCTTTTCATGTACGCTACATAAAGTTCAATCACACTACGACGAATCAAAATAGCTATTATGAATAATAATACCCACTTTTTTAAATTTTATAAATTTTATCTTAAAAATGGACATCATTTTTAGATTTGGAATATAGATATTAGCATAGAGTGAATTTTTGGTATTTTTTTGAAAACATTCAAATTTTAATGTATAGTAAAAACAACGAGTTGTTGTTTAAAACAAAATTTTTATTTAAAAAAGTATTTTTATTTTTTAAATTTATTTTCTGTCAAAGTATATACATAATACTCATATATGTTCAATTTAATTCATTGGAGTCATTTTATAATATATATATATATATATATATTATTGAACTTTTTACCGACTTTTACCTACCTTTTAAGAGTATTTGAAAATGTGAATAAAACAAAATTTTACAGTTTCTATTAGTTGAATTTCAAAAATCCAGGAGAAATAGTAGATATCAGTAAGTAAAATGTGGTTCAATAAGATAATTTTTTTTGGGTGAATAGTAACTTTTGACTTCTATTTAGCATGGTCAAAAGTAAATAGGGTAAGTAAAGGTAAAATTAATAATTTTATTACACTAACACATGTCATAGATCTATTGGATAAGTTTCATTCAACCAAAAACAACCTTAAAAATAAAATATCATCATTTATGTCCACATGTATTATATTAGGACATTTATTATTATTTAATTCAAAGAAGAGTTAAAAGTGTTAAATTCAAAGTTAAATAACTAAAAAAAAATTAATATAGGGTTAAAAATAAGATAAATTCAACTATAAATATTTATTAGAAGGATAAAATTATTTCCTACTTAATTGAATTTTATTTATAATTTTTATACATTAAATATTTTATGTTATTTATGACACAATGATGATATAGTAACTAGCTTATTAATGAAATATTAAAATAATTGATATTAAAAACACAAGAATAATTGTAATTTGAGACTTTTTTTTAATTCCACTAATTTTATAGTTTAATATGACATGTTAAAGTTTATTAAATTAATTTTTCTCGAAGTAATAATGCTGTTATGAATTTAGAAAAAATGAATTACCAAATAATGTAAAAATTGACATGAAAGTGTTTTTAACACAAATATTATCTTATTAATTTATATAATATTACTAAAAATATTAGGTTCTGAAAAATGACATAGATAAAGTTATATATATTAATAATGAACCACTTGGGGTTCTTTTGGCATGTTATAGTATGTTTTTTAACCATATAATATAAAAACTCAAAGAGAAATGGTAAATATCAAACTAATTAACTAAGAGTTAAATCTAAAAGATAATGTTAATATAGTCACCCAAACCTATCTATAACCTATTGTTCGAGTTTCTTTTGACCCTTACCCTCCTTTTCGTAGAAATAAATCATTTTATAGCAATTATAAACCGAAAATTATTTACATTAAAATAAAATTTCAATCTTTTGGTAAGGTTTACCTCACCCGTATTATAAATGGTCACTTAATATTCTCTCAAGTTCACACATTAAAAGGCTTTGGGATCAGAAAAACCCTACCCAAATATCCTCTCAACTATCCCCCATTCATCCTAGAGGCATTCCTTTAGTCATAAACCAACCTAAGAAGCCCTTTTGATCAAATCAAAAGGAGGAATCTAAAGAAGAGGTCAATATTTGAATCGGTATAATAATGAGTGTAAATGATGTAAATAATAAATATAACATGATAATGATTCTTTATATATGATATTACATCCAATTATATAAGATTTTAATTTCAAAAAAAATTGATTTTTTCTCTAGTGCGTATGTACGGATTATCGTCTCCAGGAACGTGATGTGATTCTTTCCCATCATATTCATTCAAGAATAATTCTCATTTTATGATTAAAAATAATTTTTATGAACATAATATAATTTTTTATATGAATTAAATTAATCCAATACATAAAAAACATTAGGTATGTAACAAATAATATAAGGTAAAATGTATCAGTTAACACCCAAAACGATGATACTACTGAAATATCATTAACAATACAACATTAAAAGACCATATATGATATTATATTAATGTATATGGTTCACTTATAATTTAATAATAACGATTTCACCTTTATACAGGAGGTTAACCTACTACCGACCAACGAAATGTACAACGTAAGGGTTAATTTCGCAATCTCTTTATCATCCGAGGTTGTTTTTACGTAAGTATCTACTGTGACTTCTTTATCATCCACATACGTGTTTTCTTAAAAATGTATATTTTAAAAACATTCTAAACATTTTCTAGACTATGGGTTAAAGTCATATATACCCTTATTTGACTTTATATGTTTTTAAATGATTCTTTCCGTTGTTTTCCAAACAAGGTACATTATGACCTTTTAGAATAAATTAAGGTAAGAATGTTTTTTCACTTATACGGTTGGTGCAGTTATTCTCCGCCGCTATAACATCGTCGAAGCTTCCCTTACATGATTATTAGAATATTTTCAAAATAAATTTTTTCTTTTTTAATTACATGACCTTTAAATGATTTCCAAATAGAAAGGTATATTTCTATTAAATAATTTTCCTTTCATCTTTGTCAACAACATTTGATGGATTTTTAACTATTTTGAAGTTGATCTATTATGATACAATTATTACATATTTTATTGACGGTTTTGTGATATGTTTGTGTGTGGATGTGTTATTTTTATACCATTCATGGTTTATGGTTATTGTATTAACATTTTGTATGGTATTTTTAATATGAATGTTTATGTTATATTTCACAACTTTCATATGATAAATTTATTGCACATAGTAACTGATGAGTGGAGCCTACTATAGATCCTCGATGCATCGGTTGGTATCACGAGACAACTAGACATGGAATTGGATGCGGCCTTTCCCAATTTAATACTTGATTTTTTTGAGGCATGAATCATATATATACATCTTGGCCGAGGCCTGGACACAATATTACAGAATGTACGGAATTATACATTCACTCATTATGAAAATAATATTGATGGTTCAGGTAGTCATTATATTAGTAGAATAGCCATGATTATGTTTTATTATGGAATTATTTAATCAGTTCATATTCCTTCCATAATAGTGTTCATGTTTATTTTTTCTAAAGGCATGTGTGTTCAATTATTCACCATGCTTAATATTTATGTTATATTCGGTGTTATTGGGTACCCTTAATGAGCATTTGATATAACCCCTTTATTAGGTTTGATTTTCCTAGGATATGAAGGAGTTAGTTATGAGTGACTTGCAGGCATAATTTAGGAGGCTAGGATTTTCTAATGTAATAAATTAGTGTTGTATTTCTTTTCAAGAAGTAATGTTGAACGTGTGTATGAATCTAGTTTCCAATAATACTAAATTTATCGATCTTTCGGGACATGATTTCCTTGTGATCATTCCAATGTTATATAATAATACACCGACTCTGGGTAACTGGGGTTAGGGCGTTACATTGTACCTCTCAACATAGGCCATACTCAAACATTCGAACTCAATTTTATCTATTAATAATCATATTTTGGAAATATCTATTGCTTTTTATCAACCTTATAGAATAATATGAGATTTTATATTACCTTGTTAGAGGTTTAGGAACTCTTAAACCTATATCTTCCTCATAGTCACTCGGTATTATTTCTCATTAAAAAAATTCTCCATAATTTATTTTGTGTAGGGTATCCTTTTTGTGAGATTGTATGATCAAATACCACAATCATCATTCTATTCCGTGAAAAAGACTCATATAAAGAACTACCTATTTATCCATTTTTGTATGAATTGGATAAAATATATGATTATAAAATCTATAATGTGCTTTTACAATTGAGGATCATAATTACAATGAAACCTAGAGAGTATGAATATTTGAAACTCATGAAGCGTAATTAACCCATTAATAGTTTCATTCAACTTTTTAGGGACTGCCAACTTTGATGTGGTGATTTTTCTCTCTGACCCACTCTTGAGGGATTAACCTTATACTCCACTTTTGTGAGAAACAACTCAATATCGGGTCCCTAAACTAAAGAATCATCTCTCAAATTGTGGTCCTATAAAGGTTGAATAACTAAAATGGTATTAAAAAATCCATTCCTCTAAATATGATATTGTTATCTACATGGTGGAATCCTATATTTGTTAATATGATCCAATTGATATTGAAGAATATATGAAGGACATGACCAAAAGAAAAATAAATAAGTGAACAACTAAAAAACGAAATGATACATGTATAGTCACATTAAATGCTTCAATTAATACGTAAATGTTCTTACCCCACTAATAGATTACTAGAGTCAGAGTGAACGGTTATGTCATCCTTCCATGCTAATCACTGAATTCCTTGGTATTTTAAATAATCTCATGATCCTTTACCAATTCTTCCATAACTATCCCAAACCTATAAAAAGAAGATTAAAAAGACAAAACTACACCCCTAAGAAAAAACATCTATGATACAATTATAACCTAAACTAACCCACAAAAACCCTATATATGTTGGCAATAGGCCATTTTTTCATAAAGATTCCACTATCAATAGGCTCGGGGTTTTCAATAAGCACAAAAAAATTCGTATCCCATAAATTAGAGTCCTTAGACTTGAAATTCATAAACACCCATAAATCTCAATGAAATAATATATTATAATTCAAACCCAAATATGAATTAATCAATTGTTATGAATCATGCATGGATCCATGAAAAATATATCAGTAATATAACAAAAATCAAAGATGTAAACTAGAAAAATTACAAAGGCTAACATCCCAAAAAAAATTACATCCTTGAGAAATAGAATTGATGAACTCGAAGTCACACTAACAAAAACATGGGAACCTCAAAAAATTATCAACACTATGATCCTATCTATAATAGACCCTCTAGTTCCATTCTAAATAATTTAAAATCGGAACTATACATCATTTTAAAAAACATAACTTTTTTGGGCACAAATATCATGCATGGGTCTGTATAAATATACCCATCAGTACACCTTTAAATAATAATAATAAATTAAAATATGATATTATCTATATATAAAGTATCTAGATTTGTCTTAAGAAAAACATGTAAGAAAAAATAATCTGGTAATCATTTCACATACAACCTATCTCAAAAGGATTTTGTTGGCTGAGCATATGTAAATTGGAAAGTGGGGAGTTGCGGGTGTAAATTTCCCTGTAGAAAATAATGGGAAAAAATAAATGATAAAACACATGTATTTAAAGAATATTGTATAAATTAAATCCTTTTGAAAATTAAAATAAAATAATCAATGTTTTAATGTGATATAATATAATTAAATATACTAATATAAGGGGAATAATAAAACAAAGGAAGATACAAAATATTAAAATATTTTAATAAAAAATTATTATGTGTTAATTTATGGATTGAAAAATTTAACAAAATAATGATTGAAAGATACAAATAATTGAAAATGTGGAAATAAAATGAGAAAATATATTTAGTAAGGAAGTTAATCAATTGTAATTGAAGTTATCCATTCTCACCCACCTCAGTCACTTGAGGATTTAATGTATTAACACTTTGGATTTAATGGTATCAATTAAAGAAAAAATATACCTTTTATTTGATTGTTATAGAAATAAAATATATACAATTTACAGTAAGTGTTTAAAGATTAATCTAAGAACTTCAAAAGAATAATTTCATTCCATTTTAAAATAATCTATAAGAAAACCAAATTCTCTATCTTTAATTTTAATGTCTACTATAGTTAAAATAAGGAATATAGTGATAAGATTTTTAGGAAGAAATCATATTGTAGTATAGTCTCAATTCTATTATATAATATGGAGAATACTAGGAGAAAATGATAATAATGAAGAGAGTGATGAAAATATATAATTTATACACATTGTATAATTATAAAATATATTTATAATTAAATAATTATTTGAGAGATATTTTGAGATCAATTGATGTTGGAATTAGGGAACGATTGTCAAGGTAAGTTACTCACTTCCACATGGTCTCTCTTTATAGCCTGGAATTCATTTGGAAATGTTTTATAATCCATATGGAGTTCTAAAGATGAAGCATCAAAGTTTAGAGAATGTTGAAAAATATTTAATCATCGCATTATATAATATTTTTTATAGTGGAAGGGATCTGTATATCATGGAAGTGGTATATACAACATAATTATAAACACTACAATGTAGTGTCAGGAACAACATTTTTCAGTTCCTCTAGAATTGTGGTTCCTATAGTGTAGCCTCTAGGGTGAATCAGGGTCAATAGATGAAATGAAAAAATTGTGCCATACAGAATATCTTGTGGTGTGTTGGTGATCGAGTTTGTAGGAAATATACTTTCACTATGGAATGTAATCCATATATTTTTCTATAATTCTAGGGAAGAATTTTGAATAAGATAAGATATGGTCCAACCCTAAGATATATTCCATAATGGCGCTAGAGAGTTTCTTATATGTAAGGGTAACATGTGTATGTGTACCCCATGTAAGGGTAACCCATGTAAGGATAACCTATTACCCATGTGACGGTATTTATAATGATTGTGGCTTAAGGTTTTGTGGTTGTAATTTTTTAGTAGTGTGGTGTTATGTGTTGATTAATATTTCATATTTGAGGAGTATTATATGAATTCAAGATGGAATATTAATAGATTTATATCACTAAGAAATGAAGCTAGATTTACATCACTCTTAATAATAAATAAAACACTTTAAGAGTAATTATGGCCATTTAAATAAAATAGCTTCAGATAAGTATAACAATATACATATTATTGATGATAAAACAATATTGAATTATAATTAATTTAATAAAGTGAAAAATAGAAAGTGTTACCATAATGGATATATATTCTTATCCATTCATGAAACTTTCATTCACTTTAAAAACAACCCCCTTTAATAAGAAGACTAAATGCTCTCAACTTTTGAGGGAGTGACTAAAATAGATAGTTTTGTCACAAAACTATTAATTTATCTATTTAAGATCCTCAATAATAAGTTATAAATAGATTTATATAATATATAGATAATATTAAATCTATGTTTGTCATCATTAATGATGTGTTGAGAAAGACGGAAAAAAATCATTCAATATTATTATTGTAACAAAACAAATTATCATGAATGGAAATCCCTCTTGATCTAATTAAATGTCTCTATATGTATATATAAAATATCAACTTATTTGGTTTTATGTTAATAATTTTGACCGTTGCTAATATATCCATTAAACAGTGATTATATGATTAGTATAAATATAGGACTAACCAATCCAATTTACTCAGACCAAAGAAGCGATGGCCTCATCCAGTAGAATTGCGCCATAAGAAGCCCATTTATCAGAGCTCAAAAAAGATGTGGCGTCCTTGGGATTCACTCTTGACCAAGACCAAGATGAGCTTCAATATGTCAAGCTCGAACGAGACCGTCTATGGGAGAAGTGGAAGTTGATTGAAATTACCACTCGAGTGATGTTATCCGAGCCACCCCAAGAGACTGTCACCATCGCACACCTCACCCTTAGGACTTATGTGGCTGTTTTAAGGGGTTATGTAACAAATCGCTAGTATTATGTTCATGTATATAATTTTTTTATATAATAATAAATATACCTTCTTGTTATTATCGATACATTGTAAATATTTTTTAAAGTACAAATAGTGTTTTTAGTTATTACTAAATTAAGAATTCTATTTTTTAAAATTATGTAATTTTTGAATTAAATAATATTTTAATAAAATATTATTATTATTGTTAAATTACTTTTTATTAAATATAAATGATCTTATAATTTTATGAATGCAATTATAATTTTTATTATGTTTTGAATCCCTTTTCTGTCAAAACCCGTGAATTTTTTATAAATGTCGGTTTTTATTTTAAAAGTTAAAATTAACATATGTAGAAAATTATTTAGATAAAATAAATTTTATTTCTGGAATCAAGACATCAAAATTATCCAATGGTGAATTTTTCATAAATTTCGGTGACGGTCAAATTTTTTGGTAAAAATTAAATACTGGTTTAATATATAATGTGTTTTATGACATAATAATGACACAAGAGTTATGTAATAAAATTCTATAATGTTTATGTTCAGCCAATATATGTTTTCCCATTAAAAGAATGTGATTTTGGGTTTGTTTGACTTACTTTTCAAAGCATTAATGGACCCCTCAAGACTTATTAAACATCTTGTCTTTTTAAATTAATTTCCATGGGAGTGTGACTCACCTCCACATAAGCAACCCTATTATTTTAAGAATTTAGGACTTTGCCCTTATAAAGTATTATTTTCCTCTTCCCTTTTCCAAAAACCATAGTCAAAACCATTGCATGGTTTGTGGTTTGGATTAATTTAATATAAGGTGTCACAAACCTAAATAATAAAGAATTCCCTCACCTTTGCTATATAAACCCACACAAGTTCCCACATCCTCCTCACTCAACGCCTTTTAAGTTCATCCTACATCTTCCACACTCTCTAAAAAATCCTCCCAAGGTTCCCCAATCTCCCACTAAGCCTCTCACAAGCCTCTCTCTAGCCTTTGGAAGCACACTTCCAAGTAAGGGTTATTTCCTTCCTTTCTCATTTTCTCCAATTTTATTTAAGTTGGTTTTACCTTTTAATTTCAATTATTAATGTTGGGGTATGGTTTCACACCTCCCTCATACTGCCCTCTTTATGTTTGAATGATGAGAGACCCCATTCTCTCTCATTAAATTCCTCCCATGTACAGCCTTTACTATGCTGAAGTACCAAAACGAACTTCTCTCTTCTCTTTTACATTCAAGCAATAATTTTGTATCATAAATCTAAATTCCATTTCATTTATTGGGTCATGTATCTATATGACCTCCTTACTATCCATTACATGTAAATATGATGATTAATACCACTTTCTCTCTCATCAAACATTTTTATGAATTCTTATGTCACGCCGTTACGCTGCTGAAATCACACCGATTTTCTAAGACAATGCCATTGTGTAGTGAATACCATTCCAATTTCTCCATCAAGGTTATTCACCTTTATGCACTTATAATTATTGATTATATTGTTTCATATATGAATTCCACGTTCTTTTATTGTTTAATAAATGATTATCTTTTATGAATCTATGTTTATTGATCCATGTGGCACACTTAAGCATGAAATGAAATGTTTAAGAAGGGTGCACCCTTATAGCGCTCCAATGAATTGGGTAAAGTATTGAATCATTATATGTCATGTGCAATGACTGTTGACTCATGCTGATTCAATTGAAATTAGGGTTTACTCGTGCTTCATGTGCAATGAGGGTTTACTCATGCTCCATGTGCAATGAGCCTTGGATCATGCTAATTACTTGTTAAGGGTTATTGCCACATTTCCATGTTATGATTATCATGATTTATCATGCCTTTATGTTCATGTTTCTCCTATGCTCTATCGATATGCCTAATGTCTAACATGTATTGTACTCATCATGTTATTCCATGTGTATTCCCTTAATGGGCTTTATAGCTCACCCTTTTCTTATGCATGCCCTCAGGTTATCCCATGAAACGCTAAGTACGAGGGAATGTAGTGGTCATGTAAAGGAAGTTTTCAGTAACGATGTTGTATTTCATGTTTTATGTTTTTATGTAATGATTCTCAGCCCCAATGAAACTAAACCTCTCGATCTTCATTTCTTTATAAAGTGAAGTTTTATGTAATAATAAAAGTTTAAGTTGTAATAAAAAGCAGGTTTGTCATAGTTGGTATCAGAGGATAGGTTTTTTATTATTGGGATTAGGATAAGAAAACCCTAGTAAATCCTTAAAGACAAGACTATGTATAATAAAAACATCCATAACTTATGGTTAGTACTGAGTAATTTTTTTATCAACAAAATACATCCTTGTCTAGATACGAGTAGGTAGAGGCAGCTCTGGCACAGATGTATCCTAGGGGTAAGACCGGAAAACACTACTTTGAGCTAGACTCGAACGGGAACTGGTGCATGACAACATGCCTTGATACACTCTTGGTTATGACACTCTGGGGGGATATGTTTTGATAAATATTCAAGCTTATTATGAACCCTTATTATGGGAAGTAAAGAGAAATCCCCTACGAATATATGTTAGAAAGTAGATCATGAAAATCCTAGATTGAAGCTTATAAACTCATGAGTTAAGAAAATAAATGTTTATTTGTAAGTCATCAACTTTTTTCTTTGGATTACCCTTTATGTTTTACCCCTAAATTTTTTTATTCCTGCCAATGGCTGGTAATAGGAGGACTCGGGCTAACAACTATTGTGAAGATCAGTGTGATGACTGTACTAATGAGATGCCCAATCCAATGAGAGCGGGAATCGCAAACATTGTCGTGCTTCTCTCTCAGCGAACTCATGAATTGAAAAGAATCACGGGTCAAGAGAAACATACAAACCCCCCTAAGAAAGAACAAGTCGCTATCGAGTGCTTCATGAGACAATGTCCTCCTACTTTTAGTGGAGAATCTGATCCCACGATCGCTAAATAGTGGATCAAGTCCATTGAAAAGATCTTCTCCATCCTTCAATGTTCTGAACAAGAGACGGTTCTCCTGGTGGCTTATCGTATTGAGGGTGAATCTAGTTAATGGTGGACGTTGATAAAAAAAATACAAAGCCTGAGGAGGATATTGAGGCGTTGGAATGGAAGTATTTCTAGAAGATGTATTTCGATAATTATATTCCACACACCCTCCAGCATAATATGGAAAGGAACTTCCTTTCCCTTAAGAAAAAAGACAAAGAATCTGTTAGATCGTACGAGCCAAAATTCACAAGGCTTGCACGATATGCTTCCGTCTATGTTGTTACTCCATAATGAAAATTTGACCACTTCTTTAATGGGTTGAACCCCAGCCTATGAAAATAATTAGCCTTCCGTGACTTCAACAGCTATGAGGAAATTGTCTGATGTGCCCTCAAGGTCGAAATGGAGATCAGAGAATCACAAGGGTACCATGGGGATAAGAAGCGTAAGGTGGACTTCAATACTGGTGGTCTGATGGATTAATCCAATGGTTCTAAGAAGATCCAGCACCCCACGTGCCAAAAGTGCGGAATGAAGCACCCTGGAAATTGCCTTAAGGGGACGAGGAAATGCTTCAGGTGTGGAAGAGAATGGAACCTAGCTGTTAACTGTCCGCAAGAAAGACCCGCGACTGTGTAGAGGAGAGGAACGCTCCATTCGAACCTCAATGCATTGTTCAATGTTACAAATGCACAAACCCGGGGCATTTTTCAAATCAGTGCCCTAATTCAAGGGTTTTCGGAGGAAACCAACAACCTCCAAAGCAACAAGGAAGATATTTTTCCATCACTTCTGCCGAAGTGAACCCTGACAACGACGTGGTGACAATTACGCTAGTTATTCATTAAAGAATAGAAAATGTACTTTTTGATTCATGTTCTACAAATTATTTTATATCTCAAAAGTTTAGTAGAACAGTCCCATCACCACCACAAATCATGGATGTGAAGATGTCTATGAGTACGGAAAATCGGGAAATCATTTCATCCCATGAATATAAGTCCTCCCCTGTTATAATATATGGATTGAATTTCCCAGCGAACCTCGTCATAGTCCCTCTGGTGGAATATGATGCAATTCTTGGCATGGATTGTCTTTCATTATATAGAGCCAACATTAATTGTCGTGAAAGGGAAATCAGACTCCATATGAAGAATCGACCCCTGATTCTTTACAAGTGTAAGGAGGAAGATTAATCTCCATTAGCTCCATCATCTCAAGCATGGATATTACTACCCTATAAACATGCGTATCTGGCTTAGATTATTGAGTCCAAGGAAGAAACCATCCTTGAAGAAATGCCTATTGTGAGGGAATTCGCCGAAGTGTTACCCGAGGAACTGTAGAGACCCGAAGCCTAACGTACATGAACATTACACTACTTTTGCGGAATACTTAGTACAAAACAAAAACACACACACAAGGATCGTAATAGTTTAGTGTCTTTGGAAACTCGGAATAAAATCTTCTAATCGTGGGGAAAGATCTTCAACATCTTCCATAAAGACCTTCCTTTTTTTTACCTAAAACCATTCTTTATGTCCTCGGGAAAATAAAACATAAAAGGGTGAGCTCAAATGCTCAGTAAGGGTAAACAAAAGAAATATCAATCACATAATTTTCATAAGAACATAACATTTTTGGAAATCTTAACCTGCAAAAGAGAGCATAATTTCATAACATGGGATAAATCATAGTAGTGAAATGAAATCATAACTTAAAACATTACTCATTGTGGAATACACACATAATCATAGAGAATCATTTCTTGTTAGTCAAGACTCATTGCCAAGACTATCTTAGTGGACAAAGTCCCTTTCTGAATCGAGTAATCCTCGTTTCAGTCCTGTTTCACTGAACCGTTATAACCTACCATTCCAGCCATGTCTATCTCATGAGATATAAAATCTTTACCCAATGAATTGGAGGGAGATATAGGTCCCACCCATCTCTTAATGAATCCTTTCTTATGTGTGCCACAAAATCATAAATCATACATCATTGCATAACCCATGTAATAAAAATGGGATTCTTAAACATGACATCATAAAACCATTCATATAAGATAAAGGAATTCATAAACATAATTCCATCACAACATAGTCAAATCAATGTAAAAATATGGATAGAAACAGAACCCTTTATTATCTTAGATGGAAAATAATTTTGATAAAACACTTGAACTCCATTCTTGAGGAAAATATTCTTTCTTCTTCAAAAACATTTTTCCTTTCATAACATGTCATACGAATTTAAAATAAAAGAAGTTAATTAAAAATAAACTTGAAAACATTTAAAGGAAGCTTCTTGGAAATAATGTTTTAAAAATCCATTCATGCTGTATAAGCTAAAAAAAAGCATTCTTCGTACTTTTGTCGGAAAAGTCAAAAAGTACCTCGTACGAAAAAAAACGACAAAAGATTCCTTTCATATTCTTTACTAAAAACTCACCGAAGGGTAAAATTGGATTTCAAATAGTGTAAGTGGATGGAAACAATATTACATATTGATGGAACATGGATGTGGATGATAAAATACACCCCAATAAATACTTACGAATAAACAATCTCGGATAAAAATGAGATTGTGATATTTCCCTTACCTTAGGTCCGACTTGCTTTGTAAGTGTCCGAACCTCCTGTATAATGATTTAAATCATGTTATTGACTTATTACAGAATCATATTCATTGTTATGATATCATATATGGTTCACTTATGACATTATATTACCCGTTCTTTTGTAAATTCCATGTTAAAGAAGCGTTTTGGGTAAAATCGTTTCATTTATCGTAGGTGTTTTGACTTGTTGTTCTTGACATCATTATTACTTATATCATGATTTACTTAATTCCAGAATATAAAATATGATTTATATATCATATATATTCAGTATATATATATATATATAATAGGTAGATAAATAAAATGAAAAACACCGTTCATGGAGACGGTAGTCCGTACGTACGCATGAACGCTGTTTTCCTTTCCTTATTGTCTTGAAATGGAAGTAAGTAGATGACATACATATGTATACATAAATCCAGTAGCCTTATAATGTCATATATTTCATTATTATTTCTTATATATAAATTATAATCATTCTTAAATGGTTAACATGGAGAATGAATCTCATCGCGTCATGGAGACGGTATTCCGTACGTACGCACGAGCGATGATATCATTTCTATAAATATTGAATTGAATTGGAGTGTATTATACAATATATCAGAATCAATATGATGTTTTAATAACTATGTATAGTTATTCTTTACACCATTATACCCATCCATGTAAGGTGGTGGTGGAAAATAGATTACACCACGGTGTGGAGACGGTATTCCGTAAGTACGCACGCGCGGTGATTTCTTTTTCCGTAGGATGGATAGATGGTGAAATAGGGTTGTTTCATACTTATAATAACATATCCGTATATGACTGATACTGATGTTATTACTTCATAATGAAACAACCTAAGAAGAAGAAGTGGAAGAGGAAATAAAGATGAAAGAATTGGTAACAGTAATTACCTCTTCTTTGAAGTGCCTCTTTGAGACCTCCTCTTAGGGCACTAAAATTGGTCTTTGAGGAAGACCAGAACCTCTAGGATGTTGCTAGGGAAGTGGAGAAGAGATTTTGGCAGGGGTTGGCCGAGCTTGAGTGCTCAAATTGGTGTGAGGAGGAGGGGGAGGAGGTGTCCTTTTATAAGGGAGGAGAGGGGCACCTTAGGAATACCTCAAAATATTATTTTATATTAAAGTCAAAATCGGTTTATAATGGTTCCAAAGGGTCTTATTTCGAAGCTAAAGTGGGTATGGGTCGAAATCCTATCAACCAATAGGATTTAGACAAGTTTAGGGTATTATTTTAACCTTATCAATTAAATTTAACTCTAAGTTAAGTAATTTAGCTTTTACCGTGTCTTTTTGTTTTCTTTCACTATATGGTTAATAAACTTACTATAACATGCCAAAAGAACCCCAAATTGTATATTATTAATAAATATATCCTTATCTAAGTCATTTTGCCGAACCTTAGATTTTTAGGAATAAAATATCAATTAATAATATAATATTTGATTTAAAAACTATTTTGTGTCAATTTTGACACTATTTGATATATGATTTTTGTGAAAGTCATAACAGAATTATATGTTCGAACCAAGTTGATTAAATCAACACTAATATATCATAGTAACCTAGAAAATTAGTGGAATTCTAAAAAGTCTTAAATTACATTTATTTTGGTATTTATATTATCAATTATGTCAATATTTCATTAATAAGATAATTACTGCATCATCTTTGTGTCATAAATAAAGTATATTATTTGATGTCTAAAAATTACAAATAAAATACCATCATGTAGGAAATCTTTTTAGCTTTCTAATGAATATTTATAGTCGAATTTATCTTATGTATAACCCCATATTAAAAATGACTTACTTATTAAACTTTGATTTTAACTATTTTAACCCTTCTTTAAATAAATTAATAATAAATGTCCTAATCTAATCCAAGTGGGCCTAAATGGTCATATTTTATTCCTAAGTTTGTTTTTGGTCGAATTACACTTGTCCAATAGAATTAGGACATGTGTTAGGGTAATATTAATATCATATTTACCCTTAGTTACCCTATTTACTATTAACCGTGGTAAAAAAAAGTAAAAAGTTACTATTCACCAAAAAATTATTTTCATCTCATTGAACCACATTTTAGTCCTTGATATTAACCGTGTCTCTCGGATTTTCGAAATTCCATTCACAGAAGCGGTAAAATTATGTTTTATGCAAAATTCAGTTTTTAACCTACCACTTAGTGGTTTCACTATTCATCAAAAATTGAAAGTTTTCAGAAAAGTACCAAAATTTCACCCTAGGCTATAATTGATATTCCGAATTCAAAAATGATTTCTATTTTACAAAATTCCAAACATATAAGTTGCATTAATTAATTTTATAATTAATTTCCGCTGTTACAACAAATAGCCTGTTTTTAAGAGATAATAACTATCAAAAGATTGACACTTGTTTATAACTGGTTTAAATGTGAAATTACATCCAACGACCAACATTGTATTAAATTGTAAAAATATATTCTAAATATACTTTAAAACCACTCAAATTAATAATTTATCACTATTAATTATTTCGATTAAAAAAGTTGTTTTTAATTAAAATTTAGTAATTTTCACTATTCATCAGAATATGAAAGTTATCCGAAATGTACCAAAATTTCACCTTAGGCTAAATTCGATACTCCGAATCCAAAAATGAAGTCCATTTTGAGAGCTAAAATTTCTAAAATTTAAAAAGTGGTTATTACTATTCATAACGGCTAGTTTTAATAATATTTTAATAGCATATCGTTGTTTCGTGAAACTCAGTATTGCGTACTACACACGCTATCGAGGAAGGTCGTGATTGCTTATAATGTAAGGCAAGTCAAGGATGCGTGTTGTGCAATCTCCTTTTGGTGTAGCGTACAACACAAGACATTAGTGAAATAAAGAAGAATATTTTTCATAAAATTTCGGGCTGTTACATTCTACCCCCCTTAAAATGAATTTCGCCCTCGAAATTCGTCGGGGTTATAAATGGTTTACTATTCGAAATTTTCTTTAATAGAAACCCACATCATAAAAAGGAATGCCAAAACATAGCTTTAAAAACTAAAGTATGAAATGTAACGATTACCCAAATAAACTAATCATTGGGTTTCCACATAGGTGAAAATATGGATATGGAAGAGAAATCTAACCGTCATGTTCTGATGGAGAGTGGTAGAGAACATGGCTATGGAAAAGCCAACAATCACAAATCCATAAATTTGTGACGATCTAAGGTACCATCTGATTCATCAGGTATAAGATCACTAGGACAACATGTTTGGTTTTCAAGATCATTTCCCTAAAGTTGAAAATTTGAATTAGAATAAATACTTTCTTTATTTTGGTACAATCTCACTGTTGTTCATGCCTTGAACAATTTCTACTTCATCTCTTAAATAAATGAAGTTGAATTTGTTATTCGTGAAGTGTTAACAGATCATGTGATAGAATGACGGGTCATTCCATCTGTCTCAAACAAAAGGTTAGCAAAAAATTATATACATAAGTCGATCTATAGTGAGATTAATCATATATGGTTCCTAAAATGGACCTATACTTCATATATCATACTGCTTAATATAATAAAACTAGTTTCTACTAAACAGGGACTTCCTGTAGGCCAGTGGTAGGCGATAAAGGCCAGTCGCACTTCGGTTGTGGGTTCGATTCCCACAGCCTTGTCCGAAGCGATGGGCTGTCGCTCGTCCTGCAGGTTGTCCTTTTTCTAAAACTATAATACTATAACATCCCATCAATAATATCAAAAAAAAAACTTCTATCCTTAAACAATACTAACTTATGTCCAACATAATCCATTCTATTCTTTAGGCTTATCCATAATACTGTAGTCCACTCTCATAATATAGTGAAAACGATTACCAGAGATTCAATACCATCGTTGATCCCCATATATCATAAGATATGTCTTGTTGGTTACATTTCAAACATTCAAAGGCCTTAATCTTGTACTCTCTTGAATACCCATTGAACCTTAGTGAAAACTTTAATGCAGTTAAAAGTTAACACTTTCCACATACCAAAATCCTCAAAATTCTATATACTCAAACCATGATATCACTTAGTCCTTATATCAATCATGAGCTCATGCATACAATCAAACATCTCATTATCATCTTATCCCTTCATTATGCGCATATCATCTACTTTCCAAAAATACTGATACCATTCATCACATACTTTCAAAACATAAGGAAAGACAACAATGTAACAATCCATAGATGTCTCTTTATTCCATAGTAGCATGAGATTACTTATACAAAATTACACATGATAAACATGTAATCATTCCACTACATTCTTAAACCATTGACCGAGCTTCAACAATTCTTTCATCTCACATATCATTTGTAGTCTCATCATCATCATCAACATAAATAGTACCCATATGACCATACTGATTCTCTTCATGAGACTTTCCCTTAGGGCATTGGTTTGCATAATGCCTGTACATTCCACATTTAAAACATTTAACTATTGTTGATGTTGTAGCAATACCATTATCCTCATCCCTGGTATTAACTGAACCTTTTCCTTTGCACTTACTGGCTTTGTGTCCTTCTTTTCCACACCCAAAGAATCTTCCAGTTCCTTTGAAACATTCTCCTTGATTCCTCTTCCCACATGATTTACATAGGGGAAATTGAACTTTCTTTCCTCTATGATCATCATGGAACTCCATCTTTCTCTTATTAGTCGAGTCAGGAAACTTACCAAATTTTACTTTATTGATCATATTATGAGATTGCTGATTCGGCATAATAATGATGTTTGGACATCCAAATCTCATTTCATTTGGTTGCTCATGAAGAATATCATTCCATTGTCCATCATATCCTCCATTAGTGTGAATCATCTTGTTTCCAGCCATTTTCTAAAACCCAAACAGAATAGTGTGAGAGGTAAAATAATGCTAGGGAAAACAACATAGTAAAGGGGGAGTACCCATAATATCTAACATCTTAGGTTAAATTATAAGATCGTTATCGTAGTTCTAGGATTATATCCTATACGTATACTTATCCTTAGGGACATCCCTAGACATACCTTAGAAATATCTCTAGGGATCTCACTAATGTTTTCGCATCCTAGTTTCCAAAGGTTGACTAAACCTTTCCTCTGATACCAACTGTAGAGACCCGAAGCCTAACGTACATGAACATTACATTACTTTTGCGGAATACTTAGTACAAAACAAAAACACACACACAAGGATCGTAATAGTTTAGTGTCTTTGGAAACTCGGAATAAAATCTTCTAATCGTGGGGAAAGATCTTCAACATCTCCCATAAAGATCTTCCTTTTTTTTACCTAAAACCTTTCTTTATGTCCTGGGGAAAATAAAACATAAAAGGGTGAGCTCAAATTCTCAGTAAGGGTAAACAAAAGAAATATCAATCACATAATTTTCATAAGAACATAACATTTTTGGAAATCTTAACCTGCAAAAGAGAGCATAATTTCATAACATGGGATAAATCATAGTAGTGAAATGAAATCATAACTTAAAACATTACTCATTGTGGAATACACACATAATCATAGAGAATCATTTCTTGTTAGTTAAGACTCATTGCCAAGACTATCTTAGTGGACAAAGTCCCTTTCTGAATCGAGTAATCCTCGTTTCAGTCCTGTTTCACGGAACCGGTATAACCTACCATTCCAGCCATGTCTATCTCATGAGATATAAAATCATTACCCAATGAATTGGAGGGATATATAGGTCCCACCCATCTCTTAATGAATCCTTTCTTATGTGTGCCACAAAATCATAAATCATACATCATTGCATAACCCATGTAATAAAAATGGGATTCTTAAACATGACATCATAAAACCATTCATATAAGATAAAGGAATTCATAAACATAATTCCATCACAACATAGTCAAATCAATGTAAAAATATGGATAGAAACAGAACCCTTTATTATCTTAGATGGAAAATAATTTTGATAAAACACATGAACTCCATTCTTGAGGAAAATATCCTTTCTTCTTCAAAAACATTTTTCCTTTCATAACATGTCATACGACTTTAAAATAAAAGAAGTTGATTAAAAATAAACTTGAAAACTTTTAAAGGAAGCTTCTTGGAAATAATGTTTTAAGAATCCATTCATGCTGTATAAGCTAAAAAAAGCATTCTTCGTACTTTTGTCGGAAAAGTCAAAAAGTACCTTGTACGAAAAAAAACGACAAAAGATTCCTTTCATATTCTTTACTAAAAACTCACCGAAGGGTAAAATTGGATTTAAAATAGTGTAAGTGGATGGAAACAATATTACATATTGATGGAACATGGATGTGGATGATAAAATACACCCCAATAAATACTTACGAATAAACAATCTCGGATAGAAATGAGATTGTGATATTTCCCTTACCTTAGGTCCGACTTGCTTTGTAAGTGTCCGAACCTCCTGTATAATGATTTAAATCATGTTATTGACTTATTACAGAATCATATTCATTGTTATGATATCATATATGGTTCACTTATGACATTATATTACCCGTTCTTTTGTAAATTCCATGTTAAAGAAGCGTTTTGGGTAAAATCGTTTCATTTATCGTAGGTGTTTTGACTTGTTGTTCTTGACATCATTATTACTTATATCATGATTTACTTAATTCCAGAATATAAAATATGATTTATATATCATATATATTCAGTATATATATATATATATAATAGGTAGATAAATAAAATGAAAAACACTGTTCATGGAGACGGTTGTCCGTACGTACGCATGAACGCTGTTTTCCTTTCCTTATTGTCTTGAAATGGAAGTAAGTAGATGACATACATATGTTTACATATATCCAGTAGCCTTATAATGTCATATATTTCATTATTATTTCTATATATACATTATAATCATTCTTAAATGGTTAACATGGAGAATGAATCTCATCGCGTCGTGGAGACGGTATTCCGTACGTACGCACGAGCGATGATATCATTTCTATAAATATTGAATTGAATTGGAGTGTATTATAAAATATATCAGAATCAATATGATGTTGTAATAACTATGTATAGTTATTCTTTACACCATTATACCCATCCATGTAAGGTGGTAGTGGAAAATAGATTACACCACGGCGTGGAGACGGTATTCCGTACGTACGCACGCGCGGTGATTTCTTTTTCCGTAGGATGGATAGATGGTGAAATAGGGTTGTTTCATACTTATAATAACATATCAGTATATGACTGATACTGATGTTATTACTTCATAATGAAACAACCTAAGAAGAAGAAGTGGAAGAAGAAATAAAGATGAAAGAATTGGTAACGGTAATTACCTCTTCTTTGAAGTGCCTCTTTGAGACCTCCTCTTAGGGCACTAAAATTGGTCTTTGAGGAAGACCAGAACCTCTAGGATGTTTCTAGGGAAGTGGAGAAGAGATTTTGGCAGGGGTTGGCCGAGCTTGAGTGCTCAAATTGGTGTGAGTAGGAGGGGGAGGAGGTGTCCTTTTATAAGGGAGGAGAGGGGCACCTTAGGAATACCTCAAAATATTATTTTATATTAAAGTCAAAATCGGTTTATAATGGTTCCAAAGGGTCTTATTTCGAATCTAGAGTGGGGATTGGTCGAAATCCTATCAACCAATAGGATTTAGACAAGTTTAGGTTATTATTTTAACCTTATCAATTAAATTTAACTCTAAGTTAAGTAATTTAACTTTTACCGTGTCTTTTTGTTTTCTTTCACTATATGGTTAATAAACTTACTATAACATGCCAAACGAACCCCAAATTGTATATTATTAATACATATATCATTATCTAAGTCATTTGGCCGATCCTTAGATTTTTAGGAATAAAATATCAATTAATAATATAATATTTGATTTAAAAACTATTTTGTGTCCATTTTGACACTATTTGATATATGATTTTTGTGAAAGTCATAACAGAATTATATGTTCGAACCAAGTTGATTAAATCAACACTAATATATCATAGTAACCTAGAAAATTAGTGGAATTCATAAAAAGTCTTAAATTACATTTATTTTGGTATTTATATTATCAATTATGTCAATATTTCATTAATAAGATAATTACTGCATCATCTTTGTGTCATAAATAAATTATATTATTTGATGTCTAAAAATTACAAATCAAATACCATCATGTAGGAAATCTTTTTAGCTTTCTAATGAATCTTTATAGTCGAATTTATCTTATGTATAACCCCATATTAAAAATGATTTACTTATTAAACTTTGATTTTAACTATTTTAACCCTTCTTTAAATAAATTAATAATAAATGTCCTAATCTAATCCAAGTGGGCCTAAATGGTCATATTTTATTCCTAAGTTTGTTTTTGGTCGAATTACACTTGTCCAATAGAATTAGGACATGTGTTAGGGTAATATTAATATCATATTTACCCTTAGTTACCCTATTTACTATTAACCGTGGTAAAAAAAGTAAAAAGTTACTATTCACCAAAAAATTATTTTCATCTCATTGAACCACATTTTAGTCCTTGATATTAACCGTGTCTCTCGGATTTTCGAAATTCCATTCACAGAAGCGGTAAAATTATGTTTTATGCAAAATTCAGTTTTTAACCTACCACTTAGTGGTTTCACTATTCATCAAAAATTGAAAGTTTTCAGAAAAGTACCAAAATTTCACCCTATGCTATAATTGATATTCCGAATTCAAAAATGATTTCTATTTTACAAAATTCCAAACATATAAGTTGCATTAATTAATTTTATAATTAATTTCCGCTGTTACAACAAATAGCGTGTTTTTAAGAGATAATAACTATCAAAAGATTGACACTTGTTTATAACTGGTTTAAATGTGAAATTACATCCAATGACCAACATTGTATTAAATTGTAAAAATATATTCTAAATATACTTTAAAACCACTCAAATTAATAATTTATCACTATTAATTATTTCGATTAAAAAAGTTGTTTTTAATTAAAATTTAGTAATTTTCACTATTCATCAGAATATGAAAGTTATCCGAAATGGACCAAAATTTCACCTTAGGCTAAATTCGATACTCCGAATCCAAAAATGAAGTCCATTTTGAGAGCTAAAATTTCTAAAATTTAAAAAGTGGTTATTACTATTCATAACGGCTAGTTTTAATAATATTTTAATAGCATATCGTTGTTTCGTGAAACTCAGTATTGCGTACTACACACGCTATCGAGGAAGGTCGTGATTGCTTATAATGCAAGGCAAGTCAAGGATGCGTGTTGTGCAAGCTCCTTTTGGTGTAGCGTACAACACAAGACATTAGTGAAATAAAAAAGAATATTTTTCATAAAATTTCGGGCTGTTACAGGAACTACCTTGTCTTCCTCCTAGAAGAGATGTTGAATTCTCAATTGAACATATACCTGGGGCTTTACCAATACCCCAGAATTTATATAGAATGACTGTTGTAGATCTTGAAGAGCTTAAGAAAGAACTACAGGAGAATCTGGATAAAGGGTTTATATGCCCAAGTGCTTCACCATGGGGTGCACCAGTCCTCTTCGTCAAGAAGATGGATGGGTCAATGCGGCTTTGCATCGATTATCGTGAACTTTACCAAATCGTGATACAGAAAAAGTATCCTCTCCCACGAATTGATGACTTGTTTGATCATCTACATGGAGCACAATACTTCTCCAAGGTAGACTTGCGGTCTGGATATTATCAAATAAGGGTGAAGAAGGAAGATATCCCCAAGACTGCTTTTCGCACAATATACGGGCACTATGAATTCATAGTAATTCCTTTTGGACTCACTAATGATCCATCAATCTTTATTGAATTAATGAATAGAGTCATTATAGATTACCTAGACAAATTTTTGGTAGTATTTATAGATGATATACTAATATACTCCAAAACCAAGGAGGATCATGGAGAGCATTTAAGAACTGTAATAGAGACATTGTGCAAGGATAATCTCTGTGTAAAGTAAAACATGTGTGATTTCTGGTTGAAGGAGGTCTCATTCATGGGCCATATCATCACAAGCAATGGGATATCTGTCGATCCCTCCAAAACAGATACAATTTAGGGATGGATGATTCCGACATCGGTAACCGATATCCGTAGCTTATTGGGGTTAGCTGGATATTATCGATGATTTGTGAGAAATTTTTCACGATTGTCCAAACCTCTTACCAAGCTAACTCGAAAGGGAGTAAAGTTTTCATGGAGTGATGAATGAAAAGAAAGCATCAAGGAGGTGGAAAAGTGATTATCACTGTGCCCGTGCTCACTTTACCATGAAGTGGGGAAAATTTTGTGGTATTCATTGATGATTCGGAAAAGGTAATAAGCTTGTGTTGATGCTGAATGATAAAGTGATATCCTATGCCTCAAGGTAGTTGAAAATCTATGAGCGAAACTGTACAACGCTTGATCTAGAGTTTGAAGCGGTGATCTTTGCTTTGAAAATCTGGCGGCATTATCTATATGGGGAGAAATGTGAGATATATATTAACCACAAGAGTCTTAAATATATATTCAAACATAAAGAGCTTAATATGCGCTAGAGAAGATGGATAGAGCTCATCAAGGATTATGTCTATTCTATACATTACCATCCTGGGAAAGAGAACAAGGTGGAAGATTCCCTAAGTACAAAGGACCCATAAATTCTACCAATAATGAGAATTGAGAAGGATCCAATATTCTTAGACTTAATGATGATGGACATGGGAATCATAAAGAAGGGAACATCATTAGTCCTTTCACAAGTGATTGTTAAACCGTCTCTTTTGGAAAGGTTAACGGATGTTCAAAATAATGATGTGGGAATTCAGGAAAAAATAGAAGCTATCAAAAAAGGGAAATACTCGGAGTTTAATGTTAATGAAGAAGGAATTTTGCGATCTGGGAAAATACTATGTTTTTCATCGAGACAGGTGTTGAAGAAGGAACTTTTGGATGATGCAAATAGTTCAAATTTCTCTATTCACCCCGGGAGCACAAAGATGTATAGATATCACTGAGAAAACTTTTGGTGGGATAATATGAAAAAGAAGATCTCTGAATATACATTAAAGTTCCTGGTGTGTTAGAAAGTGAAGGCAGAGAGGAAGAAGTCTAAAGGGATGATGCAACCATTTCCCATACCAGAATGGAAATTGGAGAACATCGCCATAGACATTATCACCGGACTTCCAAAGACATCCAAAGGCAACAATACAATCTGGGTTGTTGTGGATCATCTTACAAAGACTGCACACTTCATTTCTATTTGGGAGGATTTATCTTTGGACCAACTGGAACAGATATATATCAGGGAAGTGATAAGGTTTCATGGAGTACCACTATCTATTGTGTCTTACCGAGATCCAAGATTCGCCTTTATGTTTTGGAAGAGTCTTCAACATGCTCTGAATACTGAAGTGAACATTAGTACGGCCTATCATCCTAAAACTAATGGCCAATCCGAGTAGACTATCCAAACACTTGAGGACATGCTGATAGCCTGCTCAATGGACTTTAAAGGAGGATGGAATCAACATATTCCTCTAGAGGTGTTCTCTTATAATAACAGTTTCCACTCCAGCATCCTAATGGCACCAAATGAACCCCTTTATGGGAAAAGGTGAAGAACACCAGCGTGTTGGGATGTGGTCGATGAACGTAAGATGCATGGACCGGAAAGGGTCTAGGAAGTGGTGGAGAAGGTGAAATCCATTCAGCAACATATCAAGGTATCCTAGAGTCAACAGAAGGGATTTGCAGATAATCGTCGAAGAGACCTTCAGTTTGAAGCTGGAGGCATGATTTTTCTATGAATATCTCTATGGAAGAAGGTCATGACATTTGGAAAGAAAGGGATGTTATGTCCAAGGTACATCGGCCCCTTCGATATTCTTGATCGTGTTGGGGCTGTGGCCTATCGACTAGAACTTCCACCTACCATGGACAAAGGACATGATGTCTTTCATGTATCCATCTTGGGGAAGTACATACCAAACCTGTCATATGTACTCCCCTCTGAGGTGGTACAATTGGAAGATTATCTTTCTTATGAGGAGCAACCCGTGATGATCATAGATCGTAGAAAAAATGTTATACGAAATAAGACAATGCCCCTCGTCAAGGTGTTGTGGAGAAACCATAAGTTTGAAGAAGCGACATGGGAATCGGGGGAAATGATGAAGATGAGTTACCCACATCTGTTTTAGTGTTGTAAAAGGAAAATTTCGAGGGCCAAATTTCTTAAGGGGGGAATATTGTAACGAACCAAAGTTTCATTAATGGAAATTCCTCTTGATCTAATTAAATGTCTCTTTATGTTTATATAAAATTCCATCTTCTTTTGTTTTATGTTATGAATTTTGACCATTGCTAATATAGCCGTTGAACAGTGATCACATGATTAGTATAAATATAGGACATTAACAAATCCAATTTACTTAGAAAAAAGAAGCGACGACCCCATCCAGTATAATTTCTCCATACAAAGCCCATTTATCAGAGCTCGAAAAAGAGGTGGCATCCTTGGCCGTCACTCTTGACTAAGCCCAAGCTGAGCTTCATTATGTCAAGCTCGAACGGGACCGTCTACGGGAGAAGTGGATGTTGATAGAAATTACCACTCGAGCGATGTTATCCGAGCCACCCCAAGAGTCTGTCACCATTGCACACCTCACCCATAGGTTTTATGTAGCTTTTTTATGGGGTTATGTAAAAAATCTCTATTACTATGTTCAGGTATAATATTTTTTTATATAATAATAAATATACCTTCTTTTCATTATCGATACGTTGTAAATTGTTTTTAAAGTACAAATAGTGTATTTAGTTATTACTTAATTAAGAATTATATTTTTTCAAATTAAGTGATTTTTGAATTAAATAATATTTTAATAAAATATTATTATTATTATTAAATTAATTTGTATTAAATATAAATGATCATATAATTTTATGAATGCAATTATAATTTTTATTAAGGTTTGAATCCCATTTCTGTCAAAACCAGTATATTTTCGATAAGTGTCGTTTTTTTTGTTAAAAGTGAAAATTAACATATTTAGACAATTATTTAGAGAAAATAAATATTATTTCTGGAATCAGGATTTTGAAATTATCCAACGGTGAATTTTTCATAATTTTCAGATACAATCAAATTTTTGGGTAAAAATTAAATACAGTTTAAATATATATTGTGTTTTATGACATCATAACGACCCAATAGTGATGTAATAAAATAATATTATAATTATGTTCAGAAAATATATGTTTTACAATTAAAATAATGTGATATTGGGTTTGTTTGACTTACGTTTCAAAGCATTAATGTAACCCTCAAGACTTACTAAACATCTTGTCTTTTTATATTAATTTCTATAGGAGTCCGACTCACCTCCACAAAAGAAACCCTATTATTTTAAGATGTTTGTACTTTGGACTTATAAAATATTATTTTACACTTCACTTTTTCATAAACCGTGGGCAAACACCATGGGATTGTTTTTGGTTTGGATTAGTTTAATATAAGGGGTCCCATACCTAAATAATAAATAATTCCATCACCTTTCCTATATAAACCCACACAAGCTCCCACTTTCTCCTCACTCAATGACTTTGGAGTTCGTCCAACTTCTACCCAAATCATTCTATAATCCTCCCAGGGTTCCCCAAGCTCCCAAGAAGCCTCTCACAAGCCTCTCTCTTGCCTTTGGAATCACACTTCCATGTAATGGTTTTTTTCTTCATCCTCATTTTGTCCAATTTTTTTTAAGTTTTTTTCCATTTTTATTTCAATTATGAATATTGGGGTATAGTTTCAAACTTCCCTCAGACATCCATATTTATGTGTGAATAATGGGAGGCCCCTTTCTCTCTCATTAAATGTCTCCCATGTACATCTGTTACTATGCTAAAATTCCGAAAGGAACTTCTCTCTCCTCTTATACATTCAAGCAGTACTTTTGTATCATGAATCTAAATTCCATTACAATTATTGGGACATGTATACATATGAACTCCTTACTATCCATTACATGTAAATATGATGAGGAACCCCTTTCTCTCTCATCAACCATTTTTATGAATTCTTAGGGCACGCCGTTACGCTACCAAAATCGCACTGATATTCTAAGCCAATTCCATTGTGTAGTGAATACCATGCCCATTTCTCCATCAAGGTTATTCACCTTTATTCACATTTACTTATTGAATATGAAGTTTCATATATGAATTCCACATTCCTTTATCATGGAATAAATTATTATGTTTTATGAATCCATGTTTTTTGATCCATGTGGCACACTTATGCATGAAATGAAATGTTTAAGAAGGGTGCACACTTATAGAACTCCAATGCATTGGGTAAAGTATTGTATCATGGTACATAATGTGTAATGAGTGTTGACTCATTATAATTCATGTGAAACAAGTTTTTACTCATGCTTCATATGCAATGAGGGTTTACTCATGCTCCATGTGCAATGAGCATTGGCTCATGCTAATTCCATGTTAAGTGTTGTTGCCACATTTCCATATTATGATTATCATGCTTTATCATGACTTTATCTTCATGTTTCTCTTGTTCTCTATTGATAAGCCTAATTTATAACATTTATTGTACTCCTAATGTTATTCCATGTGTATTCCCTTACTGGGCATTATAGCTCACACTTTTCTTATGCATGTCCTCAGGTTATCCCATGCAATGCTAAGTACGAAGGAATATAGTGGTATTTAAAGGAAGTTTTCAATAATGATGTTGAATTTCAGGTTTCATGTTTTTATGTAATGTTCTTAAGCCCCAAAGACACTAAACCTATCGATCTTATTTGTTGTATCAAGTGATGTTTTGTGTAATAAATCATGTTTATTTTATAATAAAAAGCATGGTTGTCATTATTATTTTAAAATTTTAATATAAACTAATTGTTTCTAAATAGAGTTTTATTTTTTAAAATAAAATATTTTAAATTTTTTTTGAAAATATTGAATACAATTTTTTTTTAAAAAAATAAAAATATATAATTTTAGGATTAATATATAAGATCATCTATTATAGAATTACATCTAGTTTATTGAATTTAGAAATTAATTTTTTACTTGGAGTATCACTCTCACTATTCTTTTCCAAAATTATGAATAGTTTTGAATAACATGAAAAGAAATTTCAAATCCATTTTGGAATAGAGTTTTAAATAAAATGAAAAAAAACTCATTGTTTTTATGATATTGGGAGATAATTATCAAAACCTAATCATACCCAACTCTTTTTGACGAAGTAAAAGAGATAAATAGGAAGGGGTTTGTTACAGATATCGACATGTTCATGGTTTTCACAAAGAATGTCAATAACAATATAATTTTTTGAAAAGTGATCTTGTCAAAAATGATGTCTCATGTAAATGTGATTAGTGTGAGAGTGTTGGATAGGTTTTTTAGAATTACCAAGGTCACTAAATTTTTCACACGTGATAAGGATGTAAGAATATGTTATCCCCTAGTGTAAAAGAGTATTCTTTTTCTATATAACATGGGCGCATCAAATACCAGTGGTAATGTGTTTCTATTTTCCTATAAAATGATCAACTGATTTTTTCTTCTTACTAATCCATGATATGAGGTGTTTTCCAAGTAGATGAAAAGATCCAATATAACCTTTTCTATATTGCTGAAATCCAATAAAATTAGAATTATAAAACATAAAAGTTCAAAATATGTTTCCATGGAATAAAAAAATAAATGTCTTTTAGTTCCGTTAAAATAAGGAAAAATTATTTTATGAATTTTAAGTGAGATTTAATAGTATTAGAAGGAAAATTATCACAGTGGCATACACTATATATTTATTTTGGATAGGTCACATTAAGGTAATTAATACTTCCAATCATACATTGATAAAGGATCTTTTCAACCTATAGACCAACATCATACAACATTATCACATTTTTTGTATTAAATGGAATTATAATTTCCTCATCATGATCCATGAAAACATTATATGTTAATTACTTTATTTATCTTATTTGAATAATGAACCATATAAATTTTGGGAAATTTGAATACCAAATAAGAAATTATCTTCTCCCATTAAACTCATTTAAAATACATTATTCATTAAATTGAAAAGTTTATTCCATTTAGTTTCTTAAGATAATCCAAAAATAACCACATAAAAATAAATTTCAATGATTATTAAATGCATTGAAAAGATTTTTATAAAAAGGGTTGAATAATATTTTACCATTTTGAAATCATTTGATAAACTAAATTTTTTAACTGTTTCTTCCTAGAATTACAGGCTTGTTTAAAACTATATAATGTTTTTTTAAAACATGGAAGAATAATTTAAAAATTCATAATTTTCAAATTGAGGTGGATAATCCAATGAAATATTTCATGAAATAAAACCATTTAGAAATTAACATTTGAATTCAATTTGAAAATGATTGAAATTTAAATGGGAAGTGAATGAAAACATGATTATAAATGATTAAACAAATTAATCTAGAAAAAATGTCTCACCATAATCCAAACATTATTCTTGATTATATCCTTTATAAATATGTTTAGCCTTATTACCGATAACATTTCCATATTCCTCGTTTTTTTCAGAATAAAAATTTGGTCCATTGACAGAATTTTTATTGGGGCATTCGATGAGAGTCCAAAAAAGTTTCCATTGAAATTGGATCAAGAATTAATCTATACAGAGTAAAATTTTTATCATTAAGGGTATCATCAAGCGAATGAGGTTCATAATAACAGTGTTAATGTTGATGTTCATCCACATTTTATCTAAAACTAATAGACTGTGTTTCAGATTGTAAATCTCCAACAACATTCTCAATAGTAATACCATTGAAAATATTCCAAGATTTAGTTAATGGAGAGGATGATTTTTCTAAATCATTATAAATTATTTTTGAATACTGAGGGTGGGGATGGGTCAAATTGGGTAAATAAAGATCATACCACTTTGGGGATTTGATTTTGTAATATTCACATTTAATTTGAAAAGGATAGACTTTTTAGGGTCCTCGTTCTTTTATTGGAGTCTTAAAAAGATTTAATTGAAATTTAGTACCCATGGAAAATTACTTCATTAGATTTATGGTCAATATTTAAGAAATTATCATTAGTACAAAGGATAAAACATTTACGACTACAACGTCTAAATAGGGCATCATTTGGAATTTATTATTTCCCAATTTGATAATTAGTTTTTCATGATATTGTTTTCAAATGGACATAATTATGGATGAATTATGTGTTATTGAATACCTTGGGAAAAAACATTGTGGAAGTGGAAACTCATTAAGTAGATTCATTGAAATTTTTTGAAGGTTACAATTTGACCTTTTGATAACCCCATTTTCTGAGATGTTATAATATAGGAAAACGAGTGATTAAAACCTCAAGAAGAACAAAACACATCAATTTTTGTGTTATCAAATTATTCACCATGTTCAATTCTGAGGTAAATGAGTTTACTAGATTTTTCTTTTCATACCTTCCTTGAAATTTTGATAATGGAATTTTAATCATCATTCTTAAGAGATAAATGAAAACCCATGTAAATCTATTAAAATCGTCCATAATTTCAAATGTGTAATTATTACTTCTAATACTACACAAATTAATGGGTCGAAAAAGATAAATACAGACATGTTTCTAAAGATCTCTAACTTTAAATACAGTTTTTAGGTTTAAATAAATATTATTTTGTTTATAAGTTTTGAAATTTCACCAAATAATTTATTTTTTAAACTAAATTTATGTATGTCTTGTAATAGTCAGTTTTGGTTAAAACGAATAAGTGAATGAAACTAATAATAAACTATTAATTGACACAGAATCCATTAATCATTATATAAAAAATTAAAAAAATAACATTAAAAATGTATATAGATTTTCAATCAATAGTATAAAAAAATTAAAAATGGAATTTGAGAAATAAATATTTTCCTTTAGAAAGAAATGTTTTAGAAAAATAAATTTCAAAATAAATTTTAAAACCATTATCCCCTAATTTAGCTATAATTTGTAAATAAGGCATCAATATTTTAACGAGAAAATATCCTTAATTAGATTAGAGTTTTAGAAAACAATTATACATATACCGTTAATTTTACATTTCATATAATCTCTAAAGGTCACATGTCCCCAATCAAAATCATTGAGAATGATGCATTTATAAGGATTCCCACACATATTATTTGAGAAACCCCTATCGATATACTTTGTATCTTTATTGGTTTTAGTTTTTTTCTATTATTTATTATGAAAATATAGAATCCAGTACCAACTTTATGGGTCTCATAGTGTGAGCTAATATGAATTGGGATGGAGAATCAATTTTTGGTCCCTAAATATTGGGTAATGATGATTTTAGAACCCAAATGTTTTAAATATTAAAATTTATTTCATTTAATTGATAATATTAATTATTTTATTTCTAAAATATCTATAATTTTTAAAATTTCATTCCTAATGTAGAAGTCCATATTTCATGAAAAAATAGAAAACATTATTTTGTTAAATTCACATTAAAAAAGCAATCTTTTTATAATGGTTCATTTAATTTAATATTTTGAAAAACCAAAACAATATAAATTTTAAATGTGTTGTTGATAAAGGAAATGTTATATTATTTATTTCTCCTAGGGTACAATGAGAATGAGTGTTTCTATAATATTTAATTGGAAATTACAAATTTTCCACATTTGGATGATCTTTTAACTATAAAATAAATTCATGGTTATATATTAAAATTGGATATTTTTTAGAGAAAACACCAATGTGTTTACAATCAATAACTTCTAATATTAAAATAATATTAAAAAACCATTTTGATGTTTATTTTTATCGTTAAGAAGATATTCAAAATATGAATAATATGTATAAAAAATAGAAGGGTATGAAGAGGCATGAGAAGGAGCGAGTGAATTTTTAGAACTAAACTCAATTCCTTCTATATTATGTTTTATGAGAAACATAAGACATTAATTTCATGGTCAATAAATTAAAATCGAGTCCTCCATTGTTCTCTTAGTGAATAACATTAAAGACTTATTACATTTCTTTAATTATTATGAATTTTTCTTATTAAAGGGACAAAATTAATTGATGTGTCCCTTATTTTTAAAAATATAAATAGTCACCATTAATTATTTATTTATCTTTTTTATCATTTTAGTTGATCAATTATTTTTCTTTTACTTCTCAATCATATTTATATTGTTGGAAATGTCGGAGTCACTCTTAGATGAGTCATCATTGTTTCTTTGGAATAAATTCCATTATTAAATAGATAAACCTCTCTATCATAATTTTTGACATGTCTAGTAATGATTATATCATTTATCATGATAGAACCTATGAGATCCTCAACCACCATATTTTCAACATTTTTATCTTCTTGGATTGTAGTGACTTTTAGTTCCAAAAATCATGGTAAAAACCTACATTATTTCTTGAATAATGTTTTTTAGAAATATAGACACCATTATATCTTCATACATTGTATATATATATATATAAATATAGTTAAATAATTATATATTATATCATATGTATTCATATAAAATCCTCAAAGTCATGTAAATATATGACAATACTTGTATCCTAAACTTTATTTTTACGTTGACGCATAACTTTTAATAATTTCAATATATCATGACAACTTTCACATCATGAAATTATATTAAATTCATTATCATATAAACCATAATTTAACGAATTCAATTTTTTATGATCTAATTCAGATGTAGAAATATCTTTAGGGGACTAGTTTTCTTATTTATTAGTTGAATAAGTAAAACCATGCATTAATGTTTTATAAACATGATAACTAATAGATATAATGAAAATAGATTTTCAAGATTTCCAGTAAACAAAATTTTTACCATAAAAAATGGTACACGATCCAATTATTTTCTTTTAGGACCACCAAGGGATTTTGAATAACCATTTTTAAAAAGATATCTTTATTTGAAAAATCCGTTAATGATTTTGAAAAATAAAAACATTGGAATAATTTAAAAATAAAGTACTTAATCAAATAAAAAATTACAATTTATACCAAATATAGGTTTGAGATAGGTAAAATGGTATGAGGCGGGTGAACTCCCATTTAAAAAAATTTAAGGGAAACAAGGCTAGGCTTAAAAACATTTAATTAGAAATATTAAATAAATTAAAACCATTAAAAAATGACATTTGAAAGAAAAAATATATATAAATATAATAAAATAATAAAACAATTCAATGAATGAGTGATATAAAAATATTAAGAGATTAAAAAAATATTAAGCTTTAATAGATTACTTAAAATATAAATAAATAATCATTGATGGTGATAAATAATGGAAATTGTTTCATGTAAATGAGACAATATATTGGGTTATGTTGTTTGGAAATAGTACTTGAATGTATCCCAATGTCTCCAAAATTAAACACTTGGGGATTATTTTTATTAGTCCCATGGATTTAATATTATCTAAGATACCAAAACAATCCATTTATTTATGTATTATAGGAAGAAATTGAATATAATTGTAACATCCCAGATCTGGGTACTCCCCAAAGGTGCCCCGAATCCGGTTGGTCAATAAACTCATGTGAATTTCCCAAAACACCAGAGGCTTCTAACTAGTAGCAAGGTCCATGTTGTGATAATGGGGAAACAATGCCCTCATTTTCAGAGTATACTCAATAGAAAAAAACAGTAAACAATAGAGGAAGTAATAACAACAAATAGGAATAATAACTAATGACTGAAATAAAATCCATCATAAGACATGATATATATATATAATGCATGTAATAATTAAATAATAAAATAGATAAACATGTCACAATGCTGTAAATACAATACAAAAACCAAAGTACAGAAAAACAGTAAACTCTAATAAAATCACTGGCCTCATAATGGTCTCATGCTCTCATATATAGAAACAATCAAGTACTTGATATATAAGGGAGATTTTCTTTAACTATATCAGCAGTCATATAATCTATTTGGGTGAAAATGAATTACCCAAATTGGGTGTGAGATGAATCCTTCCAATAAACCACAAAATGATATGTTCATAACTGTTAGTGATGATATATAATAGGTAATATCAATGAATGAAGTAGTAAACTAGGAATTACTCAAAAGTAAAAAATATGAATGTCTTCAAATACATTCATTTAATATTTACTATTAATCCGTTGAATTATGTGACCCTAGGATCTAGCCTATGATTTGTATCCCTTGTGTGAATTAATAATAACAGACGTCTCATAAGACCATATAAACTATGATGTAATACCGAACCCAAGATTGTTATTTGTCTTGGAAGACACATCATAACCATTCAACTATTCAAAAATAACCCTCTGCGAAAGCTCTCAATTTCTAACCCCATTATTCATATATAGTATCAAATAATCCAAAACAACCACTTGGGAAGACACTCGTTGTCTAAACCCCAAAGCCAAAGATTCGTTTAATCAAATATAAATGAACACATGGGAAACTCTCACTCTCTAATCCATTTGGTCTACCATAGAATCATACAATCATAAATGACCACCTAGGAATTCACTCGTGATCTAAACCCTTGGGTAAACAATCACACAAACAATTATTAATGAACACTTTGGTAGCTCTCACGTTCCAACCCATTTGGGAAGCTCTTATAGTCTAATCTGTTTGGTCAAAATTCACAATGCGTATCACAGGCATTCCATATAATTAGTATCCTTATCCTAAAAAACAAGGAATTGAAAAATAGGAAAGAATAACAGGAATTATAGACCAAATGTCCATAAACAATCAATTAATGGGGATATTCACCCATAGGTGTCCCATAACCAAGATTTTTAACATTACAAATAGGAAACAACCCTTCATCAATAAATCAAACCATTATAATGAATAACACGGTTAAATTCAAAATCATGCATTAACCCAAACATGGGTATATAACACTTTTAGCATATATAATCACAACACACACAATTAAAGGCACAAACCACTTACCTCGATGTCGTACGATTAATATACTTGAACATCGGGACTTGAATCAGACTAGATCAGTGTAGACCTATAAAACGATGAAAAACACTTGACCTTGAATGACTCACAAGAGATGATGAATCACGAATAGAGGCACTAGTGTTTTTATAAATCACTGGTGGGATTCAAATTCACTTGAAAATGTCTCAATCCGAGCTCAGGCAAAGAATCGGGGGCTCTGTCATCGTCGGTTGCTCCACCACACTCCAGTACGAACCACAACTAGAAGAAGGTGTTTTTGGATATGAGATGAGAACCCCTAACAATATATATATAAATAAATATACACTAAATTTTCTTCAATACTACACACCATTTATTAGCCTCAAACAGACCCCACCATATGTATTGTTCTAGTTCACCACACGTCCATGTACTCAGCAGTTACATTTTTTATACGTGGCTATACACGACACGCTAGGTTCAGGTTGTGTACAAAAAAATCCCCATTTCAGCAGTTTTCCTAAAAAACAACAAGAAATAAAGAAACATCCTTAAAAAGAAGACCCATGTTCTTACAAACATCACCACTTAAATAAATTCATCAATAAATTTCATTTACAAGGTTGGTGAAGAAGAATATGCGAACAAATCTAGGCACTACGATCAAACATCATCATCACTCTCCCAAATCTCGTCATGCACTCACCCATGCTTCCATAGAACCCATACTTGTGGATGAAATCTTCCACATATAACGTTGGTGTTGTGATCCACAATCTGAATAGGGTTCTCTTCAAAGGATGCATCCACCACCAACTGGACCAACTCGAGTTGAAAAATGTGAGACAAGTCTGAAAAGTAACATCATAGAAGAGAAAAACGGAAGACATCATGTATATCATGATATCTCAGAGCTAACTACAAATATTATGAAACCAGATTAAATCTCTCAAAACCCTAAAATGTCTCGACGTATCTTGGTGAATGTTTCCCCTACCTCTTAATCTTACTGTGTCCCAACCTCGGTGTGACATGCAATAAAACATGATCTCCTACCTCAAACTACATAGTTCATCCCCTTCGATCAGCATAAGATTTCTGGAAAGTCTCTGTAATATCCATCCATTTATGAATCTACTCCACCTACTCAATGGTCTTTGGGACAAGACAATGTCCCAACATTACTGACTCCCCTACCTCTACCTAATAAATGGGTGATCAACATGGCCTACAATACACAGCCTCATAAGGTTCTATCTGAATCATTTCCTGAACACCCTTATTGTATGGAAACTCCACTAGAGGTATATGTTTCTCCCAAGAGCCCCTAAAATCTAGGATGCATGCTCAGAGAATTTCCTCGAAACCTGGAATCATTTGCTCAAATTGACCATCTATATAGGGATTGTATGTTGTACTGAGAAGTACCTGTGTTCCCAAACACCTCTGTCGTCCCTTCAAGACAGTAGAAGTAAACAAGACATCGCTGAATGAAATGATAGAGTACAAAATCCCATGAAAACTTATAATCTCTTGGTTGTAAAATCTTACAAGATCGTTAACACTGAAGGTTTCCTTGATCAACAGGAAATGTGAAACCATCGTGAGCATGTTGATAACAACCCAAACAACAACATTTCCCCGTACAATCCCAGTAAACCTCTAACTAAATCCATCAAGAATTCATTCCACTTCCACTCAGTAATGGGTAATTGTTGTAATAGCCCTTGTGATCACTAAGGTAGCACCTTCACCAGTTTAAAGGTGGAACAGCTCAAAACGAAACTAGCAACATCCCTATTCATACTTCGCCACCAATACTGATGATGTAGATCTCAATACATCTTGGTGACCATAGCATGAAATACCCTTACTGAGGAATGAAAATCTCACAATATCTCCCCGGATATGTTTTCAAACACCCATACACACCCTTGGAAACACAAAACCTCATCCTCAGATTTGGTCTACTAAAGATTAGGGTCCTCACCTGAGAAGCTCTCCCCAAGACTAGGACTTTTTAACCTGATATATTACTCATTTTCACTTGATCCAGAAGAGTAGAGGTATCAACTATAGATGAAAGAAAAGTATGCCCATAATTTCATGCACCTCAAAACAGATATTATATTATAGAACCATAAGACTCCACTAACATTTGGCCACCTGAACTGCCTATATCTGAGTTTTCCTACTCAACGAATCAGCCGCTGCATTTCCATTCCAACACATGTATGGAAGCTCAATGTAAAAAGATAGAGGGTACACAACCCACCTTCATTGTCTCAAATGAAAATCTAATTGATTAAATATATACTTGAAGATTTTGTGTGATGTACAGATACAAAATTATCTCCCAATAAAAAATGTATCTGAAAGTGTAAATCATGAATAATCAAAGACAACTTTAGATCGTGTGTTGGGTAATTCTTATCATGCGGCCTCAACTATTGAGACTTATATGCAACGACTCCTTCCTCGTGCATAATCAAGGATCCCAGCCAGACACCTAACGTGTCATAGTAAATTGGGTAACTCATTCCTAGTTATAGAAAAATCAGTATTTGTGTTGAAGTCAGCCTCCCTATCCACTCTTAAATGGATGAATCCCAAAAATCAATAAATGAGTACTTCCACCCTTCATTGTTAGGCCTGACAGTGGCACTGTTGTGTGTGAAATATCTTAGAAAAGGAGTCTGTAGTAACTATTCTTCCCTAGGAAACTACTTAACTCGAAGATGTTCTTCATCTTCTCCAATGAAACTATAGCTCTCACTCTTTTGGGGTCTATGGATACTTTGGCCTCTAAGATGACATGACCCAAGAAGTGAATATGGTCCATCCAAAAGTTTCACTTTGTGAGAATAACATTAGATTTATAACCTTTCAGTGTACTCAATAAAATATCAAGATGGATGAAATGGTCAGGTTGAGTATGAGAGTACACCCAGATATCATCCATGAAGACTACTGAAAAAGAATCCAAGTAAGGATGGAACAGTTTGTCCTTCAGTGCCATGAAAACCGCAACAACATTCATGAGACCGAACGGAATAACAAAATACTTGTATAGTCCATACCTACTCCAAAATATTGTAAGAGGTATACTTTATGGTCTAACGTACTGATGATGATAACCATATCTCAATTCAATATTGTGGAAAACATGGGCTTCTTGAAGGTAATCAAAGATATCATCAATCTTCTTAAAGGGATATCTATTCTTGATCATCAACTAGTTCATCTTTCAATAATCAACACAAAGTCTGAGGGTACTATCTTATTTATTCTCAAAAATGATAGGAGAACCCCATGTGGATGTGCTGGATCATATGAAACCCTTTACCTATAATTAAACCTGAAAATTCATATAGAAAAAAATCTCAAAGAAAATCATCCATTGGAGGAATGTCTATCTATCAAGTCCCATGTTAATCCAGATATAAACTAGCAATCTATTCTGTATTTCGTCCCATCCCACGATGCTCAGGTCAAGCTCTGCTCACCTAGACATCCTATTTTCCCTTTTGAAAAAATGATCCTCCCTCTGATGAAATGGAAGTTATTCTGTGGAGATAGAAGTCAGAAAATTCTTGAAAGGAAACTAATCAGTCCATTCTGATAGTGACATTGAATCCCGTCATCTCTAAGACATAGAGGTCCCATAAGAAGTGACACCCACCAACCTCAAGAGGGAAATCCTTGCACTGACATACAGTAGCTGTTCTAATCCCCAACTGAGTTTCTAGCATCAGAGCATCATCAAAAGTAAATACACAAAGACCAAGGATCTCCACAACTGCAACAGATATAAAGCTATTGGATTCATTGGTATCAAAAATTTAATAAGCTATAACTGAGGCAACTAGAATCGTACTTCTAACCATAGAGGGTGAGGGATCATACTCATACTAGGACACTTACATCACCAAAGCCTGTCCTCTAGTGCGGCCTTGTGACCTAGCTTGGCTACACTGAGCTGATCTTCCCTATTGTCTCTAAAAACCTATGATCTACCTACGATGACCATGACCACATCCTCATCCTAAATTTCATGAAGATCACTACATTCCCAAACTAATGAGAAACTAGTGGTCCTTCTCTTGAGAAGAGATTCATAATAGATCCCCTCTCACTCACTGCTAGTGAGAATATCTAGAAAAAAGTTGATTATGGATGATCTATCCCAAAGATAGGCACTCGACTAGGTCCCTCAGAAAATGCAGTCTCGTATTCTTACTCTTTCTGCACTAGTAACACACCACATGGATACCTAAATAAAAATCCTTCCAGCCCTTCATACTATTGGTCAGAGGAGTAGTAGCCATGGATGTGGAACATCCCTAGCTCACTGCTCCAAACTCTCTCAGATTTTGATCAGTAATCAGGGCCTGGTTTACAATATCAGTCAACGATATCAACCTGGAAACATTCAACTATGACTAGATGTCATAACTAATACTATCCTCAAATAACCTACCCAATGATAAATAGTCACCTCCCATAAAATGTGTGCAGCGCAAAAGCTATGTAAAGTAAGAAGAATAATCCATCACTAAAAGAGAGCCCTGCTCCAAATGCATGAATTCTCGGGCTCGGTTGACCCTTGATGTCTTAGGATAGAAGTAATCATAGTAGGTCCTCTAAAAATCATCCAATTTCATATCATGATGACGTCCCACCATTGATATGACATCCAACCATATCTTGGTGGAATCACATAGCATAAAAGTCGTGAGCTTCTCCCTCCTCTCAGGAGGAATCTCCAGATGTTCGATGATAGAAATATTGACCTCCAACCTTGACTCTATAGCCTTTGGTCCACCATACACCTAAAAAGTGAGAGGTACTATTGTTGGATCATCCGTGTCAACTCTTCCATGGCCGAGGTAGGAATTGGTGCTCCTCAAAAAGTATGCATCACTCTTATAAATCCTTCACAGAACAATGTTTCAACACCTATGTCTAGTATAAGAGCTGGTCGAAATAAGGGAATGACGGGAGGTTCTACTGGTAGTCCTTTATCTACCATTTCTAGTGTCTAATGATTTACATGTACTTGGCGTACAACCTGAGGACATCATGTTGGCATTACTCTATAAGGTAAAGCACGCACCTCAGTACATGATTAACAAAACACCAACTCCAAAGTGAAAGAATGAAACAGGTGGAGAAAAACCTTAGTTTTTTTTCAAAATCGGGCTACACGACATGTAGAGACACTACACTCCATGTTTCCCTTAATACTTAATAGGTGAGTGTACCTTTCCCAACTTAGTCATGTAACAACCATACACACGGCATGTGCCTCCTAAGACATGACATGTATTTGAATATTCCCTCCTACTCATGTATTTCTACATGTATAGAACAACATGGTTTTTCTAGGTGTAGCTCTACACAATGAGAACACTCTAGAAATGGAATGTAAAATTGAAATTTCATCCTACCGGGTGGTTAATTACAAGGTCGGAGACAAAATCCAAAATAGCACGGTGTGTACTTCTAGTACACGGTGGTTTCTTCCAAAATTATTCCAACACCATGTCTTCTCACATAGTCAACCACATATTCAACCACTACACGATATTTAAATTTTGTAAATGACTTGTACATAAGAAAATTAATTTCTTCTAGAATAGGAAAACACATGGAATGGGTTCATAACATCACACACCATGTTTTCTGGGTTTTCCATGCAGTAAGCCTCTAAAAACATCTCTAGAACTCCAAAATCTTTAAATTTTGACATGGTATTCCATTTTCCAACCATTGAGAATATATACTCCCCACGAATCAAATATTGGAATCCATATTCATATCATATCTTAACAGAATTCAATTTAAATTTAAATATGATCCACCAAATTCTGATCCAAGAGGGCCCATAAAGCCTCAGGGACCAAATCTTGGCATCCGTCCAATGAAAAATTACACATACCAATACCCTATAAAAATAGTAGGTATTATATCACGACATCTATCACAACATCATACATATCAAGCATGACACCAATCACAACAGATTGAAATATTTAATTCTCTATAAAGGGAATGCCAAAAATGGATGAAATGTGATTTCTATCAAGTGCCTATGTGATGCCTGAGATGGAATACCATCAACTCATCATATTGCAACATAAAAAACATCAAATAATATTAATTATCAAATCAAAATACATTTGTATCACCCAATGGAGAAATCAAATAAACTATAATAGCTGAAAACCTAGAAAATTGAAATATTCAAGGTAACATGGATTTTACCTATACAGAAGATAGCTTGTCCTGATCAAAGATTATTAGAAAATACAAATTCCTTCTTATCCTATTATATCTTCCCAAAATAGTAATATATAAAAGAAAAAAACCTCCTCTGACACAACATTGTAATGTCCTAGATCCGAGTGCCACCCAAAGGTGCACCGAACCCGGTTGGTCACCTAACCTCAAGCGCATTTCCAAAAATAAAAAAGGCTTCCAAATAGCAGCAAGGGAAAAGTTGTTATAATGGGGAAACTGTGCCCTCATTGGAAGAGTATAAACAGAGGAAAACAAATAGTAAACAGTAGTGGAACTAATAATACCAAATTGGAATAACTGTAGAAGGTTCAAAGTAACACAAACAAAAGCCACAATATATATTTGAAGAATGGAATATGTATCTTAGAAAATACCCAAAAAAGTTACAATTATAGAAATAAAATACCAAAACAAATTTATATAAATAGGGTAAACTGAAACAGCCTCGCAAGCCTCATCACGGTCACATTCTCTCCATATCAAACAGAAATCAACTACCTGATGAAGAAGGGAGCTTTCCCTTATCTATATCTATAGTCATAAAATCTATTTGAGTCCATGTTAATGACCCAAATAGGGTGTGAGACTAATCCAACTAGGAAAACACCAAAAGATCCATGCATAACTATTAGTAAAGATATATAATAGGTAATATGAAAAAATGAAGGAATAAACTATGATGTACTCTATTTTTATACAATCCAACAGTTTGAAATTACGTTCATTTAACATTTATTATTCACCAATTTAATCATGTATCCACGAGATCTATCCTAATCATTGTATCCCCCATTTAGTGTAACAAAAAAACATCTCATAAGACCATATTAACAATCATGTAAGTCCAAATTCAGTCTTATGATTTGTACTAACATACACGTCATAATCATTCAATTATTCACAAACAACCCTCTGGGAAAGCTCTCACAATCTGACCCCTTTGGATCCACAAAATATTAATCAACTGTAATTGGCTATCTGGGAAATATCTCACATTATATACCCTTGGGTAAAATATTCAATTAATAAAATATAAATGACCACATGGGAAGCTCTCATTATCTAACCCATTTGGTCTAATATAGTATCAATTAATGATAAATGACCACGTAGTTATGATCTTATGGTCTAATCACTTGGTTCAACATTCACTTAATAAATTATAAATGACGGCCTAGGAACCTCTCATGGTCCAACCCATTTGAGAAGATCTAACAGTCCATTCCCCTTTGTCAACATTCACAATGCATATCACATGCATTTCATATAATAAGTAACTTGACCCTAACAAAACCAAGAATGGAAAACAAGGTAATCCTAAGAGAAACTCTAGACCAAATGGACACAAAAAATCAATAAAGGTGGAATGTCACCCACAGGTGTCCCATAAACAAGGTATTTAACCTTACGCATAAGAAACAACACTTTATCAATCAATCAAACCACAATGGGTTATACCAGGGTTAAATTCCAAATCATGAAATACCCCATACATGGGTCTGCGAAAGTTTTACCATATATATTACAAAGATAAACAATGAAATTCAAAAACCGCCTACCTCGATGTTGTACGATCAATATACTTGATGGTCGGCTCTTGAATCACCTAGATCGACATAGATCTACAAAATGGTGAAAGACACCAAAACATTAAAAACACACAAGAGAGGATAGATTAGGAATATAGGATATGGAGGTTTTGAGAACTCATCAGTGGGATTCCAACCCACCCAATGGTGTCTCAATAAGAACTCCAACAATGAATTGGGGGCTCTGAATTCATCGGTCGCTCCACCGCGCCACTGTAGGAACCACAACAACAATATGGTGTTTTCAGATATGAGACACGCCCCCTTCCAAGATATCAAATAAAAAAATTATACAGAATGTTCATTAAAACTACATGCTGTGTATTAGACTCAATTGGCCTGCATCTTAATCGGTCATCCAGGTCCCCACATGGCCATGTTTTCGGCCATTACACAGTTATTATGTGGCGATACATGACAAGATAGGTATACAATGTGTACTGAGAAGTACAATATGTGTACTTAGAAAATCCCCATTTATTATTTTATCCTAATAAACAAAAAATAAAGATCTGTACCCCAAAATATAATCCTGGTTATTACAATAATAGAAACCATATCTTTAATGCTGAATCTAGAAACTTCGAAAGAATAATCCCGTTCTTTTTTAATGTAAAAGGATGGGAAACAAAACCCTCACTACAAGGGTAGTGGGATCCAAAATTATAAGGATAAACATTATAGGACCCTTAGGAAACAATAAATTTTTATAATAGTTTCAACTCTCTCAATCTATATAATGAATTATAGGAGATAATGTGAATAAAGAAGATTGGGATAAGGATATAATTTTTTTTACACACTAGGAGGATATAATATATTTTAAAAGAAAGATAACATTGAACTAGTTCACTGAATAACCAAGAACACTAACTCTTAAAATATCAATTATACCCCTATATATTGATATTGGGGGATTGAGAATCCTCAAAAAGTGATGATATTATTCAAAGGAGTCCTTATAACTTATAGAAGACCACACCCTAATAGAAATTGAGGTTTTTAATCCTTGAATAAATGAACATTCCCAAACTCACAAGGGAGTGATAACTTTGTTTTCATATGGGGGAGCCTTACCGATTATGATTGTATGACTAAGGGAGTACCTAAACCCCATTATTTTAGGGTCCTTTTCTAACTCATGGAGGTTTACCTGAACTTTATATGTACTCTAAACATCTCACCCAAACGTTATCATCACCTCAATAGACCTATGATCCTGAAACAATATAAAACATCATTGATATGATCATACTATTTCTCTTCACAAGAACACAGACCAATAATTAACAACTCAGAAGCCTTTATCTGACCTATGGGTGATAAATCTTGAGGAATACTATAAATATCCTAGTACATAACATAACCATTAGGTTACAGAACATCTAAGTCTCTTAGGAAATGTTTGGAATGTAATTTCACCACTAAATCCATGTAAATTTGATATATATATCATTATTGTTGACATACAGGGTGTGTAAATCATATCTATCTATAAATCACATATTTATTGGTTGATGAATATATAAGTACATGTGATATACAAATATATATGTCTAATATGATACAAGCCACCTTTACTTATATAAACAATACACATAAACTTGGAACATGTATTGTGGGTATAGATTTCTATCTAATTTTGTATGATGTTTTATGATAAAATATGGGGACTTGAGACACATAGAGTTTAACATAATGTAATAACCTATTTTATATTTAAATTCACAAAAAACCATACAACCGTCATGTTTGAGTAACAAATTAAAGAATTGTTTTGGGGTGACATTCCGTAACGAATTAATGAAAATGTAAAAATTATGGATGGTGAAATTATTATCATTTGAAATAAGACTATATGAAATGTATTCATGAAAAATATAGTTTCCCAAAAAAATATCTACACATTTTGAATGTTTCAATCTCCTTAATGAACACACACCTAAAAATTGGTCCATATCTGACACCATTGAATTATACAACATTTCTTGGTGGGTTGATTTTTGGCAGTACATCAGATTTTGGTTTGCTTTATTCTAATATTTCATTGAACCATTCCTAAAAAACAAAATTCCATCACTACCATCACCTTAATACAAAGATTCCCAAATTTTCTGACATCTTAGAATGATGAAACCAAAATAAATTTCAAATATGAAGGATTAGAAGAAATATTCAGTAATGTAGTTGTGATAAGAATACCCTACCGACCAAGAATATACTCGTATTAAATATCATTAGACAATGTGAATATGATAGGTTAATAAAGTTGATATTCATGGTGGAAAATTATGAAACCCACATTGTTTTCATTGTATTTATTTTAAATTAACTACAAGGTAACAATAATGTTGTCAATTTCTATTGTGATATGCTTCCTAGAAGGAAGCTGCAATTATTATGAAATATGATAAGTTTGATTAGAGTTACAGTGTAATGTTTCATTGGATGGTGTGTTGTGACTATTGAATGAGTTATATAAAAGACCTTGAATATTAGAAGTGATATTTCATAATCATATGATATAAGGTGTGAGATTATTTCACAAATGAACTTATAATAATAAGTAGTATAGTTGCTTATATTTTAGGTAATATATATCATTGTTGGATTAATTTATGATCAATTCAAATGGAATAGTATGAAAAGTATTTTAATTACTACCAATATCTGTATTTCATGTAATATTATTGATTATAAAACTGATCGAAGGATTAATGATTTAATGTTCATGAGTAAAATTTATTCATTTAATTGAAATAAAAAGTGATTGATGTTGTTTTTTTTCAATAAAATTATTTAACGTGTTGTGGAATTTATATAATTTATTTGGAGTGGTTGGGGATGAAATTTTATGAAATTAATTAGTTTTTTGTTTTTAGGAAGAAATATAGAAATTCCTTGGTACAACGAAAAAACGATTGACTCTTAGAGATTTGATAATATTTGTAATAATTTTTAAGACTATGGGAACATTTATTAATTGTTTTCAAGATTTTTTAATATTTCTGGAGATTTGGTAAGAAAATATGTAATTTTTTAATTATGATAGGGGATTTGTATGATAGTTTGATATTTCAAAATAGTTTGTTGAATTTAATAATGATTTGATTTAAAATTTAAGAAATCATAATAAGTTTCAAGAACGTGTGATATTCATTAGGACTTTCTATGGGTCACTTTTAGGCCAACCATTATAAAATATCTAAAGTAGAATAATTTTTACGAAATATATATAGAAAACAATCTAATAAAAGTTAGGATTTTTATAGAGTTTAAAATATCAGGGAATAATTAATAATCCATGAATCAATATATGTTTTAAATATAATTAATTTAGGTTAGTTCATTGATGATCATTAAAGAATAAATCCATTCTCTAATGTTTTTTGAAGAGGAATTACATCCAAAGTATGTTATTTTTTTTACTATTTAGTCACATCACATGGAGCGAAAAACACTATAGGTTGTGATGATGTAATTATTATGGGAGAGATTACTGCTAAAACATATGATTTAACCCCATGATAACTCTTACTATTTGGAAGGTGAGTCTGTTTGTGCATCTTTAATTGAGGAAATTCACCATGGTTTTTTTCATGTGATGATACATTATATAATGTATTTAATTAAAAACCAATTATTTAATGAAATATTTAATGAAGAATAATCTTCGGTATCATGTAGATTTTTTATTTTTTAAATATATTCTTTGATCACGATCAAATCAAAATTAAGGAGGATGCGACAATGCATCATTTTAGGGGGATTTATAAATTCATATATGGAAATATGTTCATGTTAATCAAAATATAATATATAAGAAATGTTATGTTAAAATATAATTGTGATGGATGTTATACTACTTCCAGTTATAGAAATTCTCTATAAAATAATGTTATAACCAACCCTATGATCTAATTACAATATTCTCCATGTTAAAGAAGCGAAGATAACTAATTCTTCTATGAAGTTTTGATCTTGTGTGTTAAATAGTATGAAATGTGTTTTATACCTACATATCATCTTTTATTCATCATTCAGGATAAAAAATATAACTTTTAATCCAACCTACAATATATCTACATTGTAATGTTTGGAGAAGATAAGTTGAATCCCTTTATTGGTTGATTTGTGAGATATCCCATGGATTGATGAATTAATAAAAAACCATTATAATTGATGCTATTAGAAGATGAAAACTATATTTATTAGAGTCTACAGAAGCGAATAAAGATAAAATATTTTTCACTTCATGTCGTGTGTGATGATTTCGTTCATTTTAAAAATAAAATCCTAGTTAGTCCCATATCAAAAATTATATGTTATGGGTTGGATTATACCTAGTCGGTTCTAGGAATATGGGTAAAACAATATACCATTTATTGATACATTTATTTAAAATAAAAGAATAGTTTCATTAATGTGGTTTTTGAACCAAAACATAGTGAGGATGTAGTCATCCACATTGTAGGTGAACTGTATTAAAAAATCATGAAGCTAACTGTTTTTGGTTTTCTACTTATAGGTAGTTGCATGAAACCCAACGTTATGGTGTGAGTGAGAGATCCATTAACTAAGTATTTTCATATCTAGAATTTGGTATTGAGTGTTAATTCATCAAAGTGTTCACCAACATCAATTCACCAGCTCTTTGTATTGTAAATATCTCTAGTTATCATAAAAATTTCAATCAATGAATAAGTTCCACTCATAATTAGATTCCAAAAGTATTATAGATATGCTGTATATAGGTTTTGAGATTATATTTGAAAAGGATTTATGAATTATAGGTTTTAATAATCCAACTATTTCCCTGTTAAATAAACCTTCGAAGTGATGTCTATCATGACAGTAATGTACAAAAGGAAAATAGATAAAACAAAATTGACTAAAGCCACATTAAAAAAAAGGAAAAAAATGTGGATATTATAATTAAATAAAATCAATTAAGAGTTTATTCTACAATGTATATTTATAATATACTAATGTATGAACATGTGATCATAATAAATCTATATTATGAAAATTCAAAAAAAAATCTATTTCCTCTTTCTATGTTTCTAATGAATATAAATATAGAATAGAAGAAGAAATTTTTTCAGCTGAATCTGCTAACATGAATTTGCAAAACATTTTCACGATATAATATTAAAATAAATCAAATTGATATAAGGCAATAGAGAATAATTTTCAAAACTATCCAATAGAATAACAATGCACAAGTGGGGGATATTATAAATATAAGTATTCAAAAGATAATTCAATTTGCACATTATATGATCTCCCACATATAGAGATTGGGTTTTTCTAAATCCTTTATTTTTTTTTATAATTTTTATTTTTTGATAGGGTGGTTGTATAACACCCCATTATTTTAAAAGGAAACACTATGCTCAATATCATATAGTATACAACTGATCAAGATTAAATAGAGGACTAAATATTATTAATGTGATAGTTAAAAACCAGCCATTTGAATGGGGGATTAAATGATATGAGATAAATTATAAAGATATAGATTCTGATTTTTATAAAATTAATTAATTGATTTCAAATTAAATAAAAATAAAAATAAAATCCAATTGAATATAGAGTAATTTTTATATAGAAAACTATTTTTATGTGATAATGGAATATTATCATCCTAAAATATATTAATTAATATTATTTAATTATATTGATGATATATATTTTATATATTCAATAATGTTTTTTAAAACTCATGAAATACGGCAGAGACAGTCAAGGAATAAACATGTCCAATCTTAAGCATAAAAAACTATATTTTTTGTAAATGATGTTTTTCCACCTTTTGATGGAATACATGTTATTAAAAATAATTTTAAAAATATTATAAATATTAATTGAAAAAATAAAATCCAATTTTTAAATGGTAATATCAAAATTATCACAGGGTTAATGTTTGGTATTTTTTAGAGAAGTTTAATTTTTTACGAATAGTGAAAAATATGGAATTTAAATTACAAACTAATTTTTAATAATTTTATATATAGATAAATTTTATTTTAAATTTGAATTATATTATCGTTAGTTTATCAAAAAAATCCAATTTAGTTATTTAGAATCAATTTCACATTGAAATTGGATATAAAAACATTTCAATATTTTCAATGTTTTCATTTAAAACCCTATTTTTCTATTAACATTAATGAACAAATTTTGAATATAATTTTTAAATTTATGTTATTTGAAATTTGTCAAATTTATTCCATATTTCGAACAATATGGTCCGAATTATTTAATAAGTTCTTATACTTTTTTTCAAAAAAAGGGTTAAGGTGGTAAAATAATGATTTACTGTAGAAGAGGTAAAATAAAGAAACACATTAACGTTTAAAGGTAAATTATTAAAATGACAATACAAATTAAAAACTTTAATGGCTTTTGAGGTATTAATAATCCCTATAAGTCTTCTAAAACATTAATTCTAAATAATATTCACTATTATTAATCCATATCAAAGTGGTTGGATTTGAATAAAAAATAATCATTATTTAATCCCTTAAAACCACCCCTCCTCATGTATAAACACCACCTTCACCACCATAATTACAATCACAATCCTAGAATATAATAAAATATATTCCAAAACCTCTAATACCCACTCTACCCTCATTTAATTAAAACTATCCCCATTCAACGACCATTTCAATGGTATTTATGGGATCCTTCCAAAAGGTGACATTCAAGAGTTAATTTTCTCATCACACCTCTCTTATATTTTTTATTCATATATTTTCTCCTCAATGTATAAATAAATAAACAATTAAAACTACATAATCATGTATATAATATTTTTTTGTTTCTTATTTTATATATCATATACATTTCATTTCATATCTCCTCTTATTCAAAGAAACAAAACCAATGTCAAAAATATAGCGGTGAACGATCACCGTCAATAATGATTTTGTTTGTTTTACATTTCCACCTTAATGTATGTTCATAAATGTACCATTATGGTTAACTAATATTTTAATAGTAATATTATAATCTATTTAATGTACTATAAATAACATATACTAATAATATTTAATAAAATAAAACTAGTTCATGGGGTCACAAAAAAATGCTGAAATAAACTAGATAATTATCATTAAAATTTTATCAAATAAATCATCATCATAAATAAAATAAAAAGGATATGTGGTACAATTTATAATCATGAAAGTTAATTAATACTATTTCATTCATCTTATATATTTTTCTAAATATTTTAAAAGAACAGCCATAATTATACACAAATGAACCGTTCATGAACCATGAAACACACACACATGAAACCTTGAAAGCAGGGAAATATCATTAATCAATGGGTAATAATTTGTTATAAAATGATAATATAATTAATTATAAGTATAAATTTAATTCTGGAATAAGTTAATAAAATTATTTATTCGGTTATACATGAGATTAACATATGAAAAAATAAATTGAAGTGTAAGGTAAGGGTTTCCCATCTCATTTATTCTTTCTCAAGATATATTAATTAATCACCACTAATTTATGTTGTGTGGTTTAAATACTATACATTCATATATAATATTATTAATATAATTATCTTCATGTAATTAAAATATTCTTTTGTATATTGACTTCTTTTATCACGCATATGATTTAACAGATTTCAAAATGCAAAGGAATTTTCGACCCATTTCCCATTCTTCAGTTAAGTGTATATTTATTTGATTATGTCATGATAAGATTATTTGTAAAATAAAATTTCAATATATTATGTTGAATATAAACTTGTAAATGTGTATTTACAGTGGATAATCATATTCTATTTATTATATTAATGTACACTTCTATGAAATGATATTTAAGAGGGAATTTCTTTTAACAATTAACTTTTTAAATCATCCCTTAAAAACATCTATTTATCCTAACATAGTGTTCTCTAAAATTTAATAAATTTATTTAATGTTCATTAATGATTTTTTAAAATAATTTTGACTCATGTTTTAATTTTTTTTAAAATGTTTTGAAATGATTCTCCTATCATTTTCTAAATGATGTTCTTTGTGACTTTTTCGAAAAAAATATGGAAGGAATGTTTTTTAATCTTATAAATAATGACAAGATTTTATTATATCTATGTCAATTTAATATTTTAATTTCTATCTTTCTTGTTTATATGGTTATATTAAATGAGTTTTTTTATGTGCTCAATTTTTAGGAATCCTTGACTGCAAATTGAATTGTAAAATTTAATAAAAGTGTGTTTTTATAATAAAATCTTTTATGTTAATGTTATAATTCATGGGCCTTGTTTATAATTAATGAAGATTATTTGATTACCTAATTATGGATAGTTACATGATAAAACAATTATGGGTAGTCATATTATAATCCAATGACATTTGGTTACGTGATAAACCAATTAAAGGTGGTTCCCTGATAAACTAAGGACTAGTGGTTATGTTATCCCCTCCAATGCATTAGGTACACCAAATATAGAAGTTGAAAATATTGGATATACCATTTAGAGGAAGTATTGATCCGAATTATATCTCATGGGTGAGCCTAATATAGCTTATACATATTGTGATACCCATTATAGTTATATAATATATTGGTTAGTGATCTTTTTGGAAGCCATCTGTATGGTTATTCCATTTAAAAAGGGTTTTGAGAGGGTTTTATGAATGTGATGTACTATGTTTACAAAAATGTGTATCTTTTTCTTTCAATGAGTTTTAATGATTTTTGTGATAAAAGTATGTGATTTTGATGAGAAAAAAATTTATTTCAATATCTCAATGTAGTTTTAGATAATGGTAAATATTACATGGATTTTCATGTTTTTAATTGGACTAAATGTTTTCATTATTTATGTCACAGGAAACACAATTTATGATCATCCCATATTTTTAAATGTTTATAATATGGTAAATTATTTTTATGAATGAGGATAAGAACAAGATGATAATTTTGATGATATTTCACGAAATGGAGACATGTTTTATTTTTGAAGGGTTTCATTTGGTGTTGAAATTTGATACTGAGTATAAGTGTTCACCAGTAATGTATTAATTTGCCTTGTAAGAGTTTTTCAAAATTATATAAAAAACTAAACACAAAATATATGTGAAAAAATATAGTGATTGTATTTATAAAATAACTAGAAGATGTATTGTTTAAGGTATATTCATTAATATTGGTATTAGAGTAGGGTTTAGAAAATAGTGGAGATTAGGATGTTTCATTGTATTTTTATCCTAGGATATATAAATATCATAATTTTTTTACTTTTTTAAGGAAAAATATAAGATTTACGTCTTAAATACCCCATTAGTGGATTAGTTTGATGGATTTCTAGGAGATTAATGATATTTATAGTGAATATACAATGAAAAGTAATTGATTTATGTTGATATATATTTATGATCAATGTATTATAGAGTTTATTTGGGTATTTTCATTAAAATGGCCATTTTCATTTTATCATGTAAAAATTTGTTTCATCTTTTGGTGATGTTCTTTTCTACAGATTAAGGATAAATTATCAATATGGAAGGAATGCGATCTTTCACAGACTTATCATTCCTTCTAGATGATTTCATTATCACTGTTATTGAAAAAAGCACGTTCAACTGGTTTTGATAGGATTTTGACTATTCATATCACCTACAAGAAACCATTTGACATCTCTAACATTTTTTATTTTCACCAAAAAATTATTTTTCATGGTATGTTATTCATTGGATTTCCAAATATCAACTTCACCAACTCTCTCAAAAAGTGATCATCCATAAAAAAAATTTACTTTTTTGAAGTTGAATGGTAAATGAGATATCAAATAAATCATGATATCTATATTTATGTTATAAATTAGTTTCTAATGATCAATTTATGAAACCATTTGGGTTGATATTGATAAATAATAACTATATAACTCACATATTTTATTATAGGAACATACTATTTTTGAATAAGATAACGAATCATTGTTCACTGTGTTATAATGAAGATGAATAAAGGATGTGTTTATGTATTGATTTTTCAAAATTACAGTATATTGTAATTTTATCAATCTTATTAGAATCAAGGTATGCTTAAATATTTTCTTATAAAATGGGTTGTTTTCATTAATTTTAGTCCTATGTTATATGGAATTGATACTTTTGAAAAGTGGTAATAATTAATAATTTTTAAGGTATATGTATCCCTTATTTTTTTGATATGAAAATATTATTTGAGAAAAATAACCTTTAATTTTTGTAAAAAAAATGTTTATCAGTGTTGGTAGTATATTTGGATTATAATATATTTTAATTTTATGTAATAATGGTTTCTTACACTAGGATGAATATTGAAAATTATGGGAATAACTTTGATGTTAAACATATTAAGGTTATTTTTGAAGATGTTTCTGACATCTCTATAATTTTATATGGATAATATTAATATAGATATAGAAAAGGGAAACCTATAGGATGGGTGATAACCCACTATGTCTAGAAATGTCGCATGGATTGAATCTAAAACTAAACGGAGGAAAGGGTTAATTGTAGACCACTGGCCTACATGATTTCTTATGCCAAATAAAATTAACATTCTAAAAATAGCTGTTAGATAAAGGATATGTTCATTTTTGGATCATATGATTTATCATATTGATAAACATGGTGTTGGAAATTTATTTGTGGATTAATTGATCAATGTTATCTCAAATGATGTTCACTATTCTGTAAACCTTAAATGATTAAGGTAAATATAATACTATGATATTATATTTGAGAAGTACTGGATGAATTTTCTTTTGGAAAAATATATTATTTATAGTGATTCAGTTTATTAATGGAACTGACTAGTATAACTTGAATATTATATGATTAAGGAAATTACATTTTGGAATGATATTTTAAGATTTAATGATAGTATTTAAAGATTATTATTAAATTTATATTTGTAGACTGGGGGTTAAATCATTAATATTTTTGGGCTTTAAATTTTTGAATAGAATATTTTGATGAACTTTATAGATAGTTTGTTTTTTAATGATCTATGTTGTTCTTTCGGTATTCCTACACAAATATTTAAATTAATATAGTTTTTAATCATATAACATTTATAATTTTTTTAGAATTAAATTATCTTAAAATAACCATTTTGGTTTGTGTTAATTAAAAATGACAAGTAGAATATATAGTTATATTTTTTTTGATTTACAGAAGTTGATTTTGATGACTATTGTATGAAAACAGTCTCAAATTCTCATCATTTAGAGGAAAGGTGATATTGTGATGAAAATTTATTAAAGGATTGAATTATATTTTTCATGTAGGTATGTTTACATATTTTTTTATTCTTGCTATTAATATAATTCCTTAATTTCAATAAAATTATTTATAAATGGACATGTTATTCGAATAATTTTAATACAGAGAAAACCATTTCCTTTTAATCCAGCATAGTTATATAGTTTTGTGATGGTTGAATTTTCTCACAAACATTATCTCTATCGCTATCTATTACTCCTTGATCATTATCTTTTCACTACCATGTCCTTGTTATCATACTAGGAAACATAGTATGTGTTATCTCAGGTAACCTTCATACATTCCTTTTTTTATTCAAATGGATGACTTATTGATCATTTTTACGATGTGTTCTTTCAACAATTGTATTTTGAAAAGATAAATGCCTAGTTTTTATACAGAGTTTAAATTAGAGAAAAAAATTAATAAGTGGTAGGGGTGGGGAGAATGTAACAACTCGATATTTTAAAAGGAATCATTATTCTCAGTATCATAAAACATACACCACATCAAGCATAAAATATCATGTAAATATCATTATGAGATAGTTATCACATAGTTGTTGGAAATGACATAATGAAGGAGATTAATTAGATTAATAAATTATAGTTTAAACATGTTAATTAAATTTATTATTTTTTAGTAATTATTTATAAATGAAAATAAAAATGAAATTAATATAAGGTAAATGTTTTTATAAATAATGATATTTTTTGGAACCAAATGCCTTTTACATAAATAAATAAAATTAATTACTATTGGTGAAATATATTAATGAAATTAATATGTTATATATTCAATAATTTTTTTAAATTCAACCAATATGTTTGAATGGATTAAGGAAGTAATAAATCAAATTTTAAACAAAGAATGATATTGGGTTTCTAGAGGCAGTTCTACTGCCTTTTGATTGTGTGTCTTTATTAAAATAAATTCTGAAACTATTAGAAATTTTATTTGAAAAAAATACTCTTTATTATATAAATAGTAATATCAAAATTACTATATGGTGATATTTTGGTATTTTTCAGAGAAGTTTCAATTTTTTTAAATAGTGAAAATAGTAATTTAAAATTGAAACATGTTTTTCTACCAAATTTATCCATATAGTAAAATTAAATATTAAATTTGTTTTAAGGTATAATTAATTAAAGTATATATCAATAAATCCAATTTATGTCATTTTAAATAATTTATCATTGAAATTTATTTTAAAAACATTTCAATCATTTCAAAATTGTCACTATAAAACCTCACATTCCTATTGATTCTATGAGATTAATTTCAAATATCATATTTATAATTTGGTGATTTAAATTTGGTAAAATGGATACCATATTTGGAATAATAGGTTCCAAATTAGGTAGATGGTCCATTTTCAATTTTATTCATAAAATATTTACCATGGTAAAAGAATGATTTGCTGTAGTATTAATAAAATAATGAAAAATGTTAATGTTAAAAGGTAATGACTTAAAATACCTAAAAAATTAAAAAAAATTATCAGGTTTGAGGTGTTTATTGACCCTAAAAATTAATTAAAAAATAAATTATCTTCCAAATTTGGGTAAATTAATTCCAGCTCAAGTAGTTGACATTAAATAGAAAATAATCATTATATAATATCTTAAAACCACCCCTCCTCGAGTATAACCATCATCCCTCACCATAAAATTTCTAATAAAAATTCATAAATCACACAAATTATATACTAAAACATATTCCAACCCCATTTAAATGTCCTGATGGTCTCACCCAAATATAATTTCAAATGTGTTTAAGGTATCCTTCAGGGAGTAGATATTTAGGGGGTGATTTTCTCAATAAAAATCTCTTATTTAATTTTCATATTATATTTTATCCTAACCTAATTCATATATAATGTAATGATAACTCATGATAAATGAATACTATGGATTTATATATTTCCAATGTACTATCTTGTATACATTTAATTTCTCATCTCCTATTATTCATGGAAATGAAAACATTTTTTCAAATTATGGTAATGAACCATCCCTGAGAATAATGATTTAATTCCATTTCATTAATATAGTCATGGATGGTCATAGATGTATTATTGATGTAAATATAGTTTTAATAAAAATATTGTAACCTTTTTAATACTATGTTACTAATATATACTCATAATATTACATAAAATCATACTAGTTCATGTTGTTTAGAAAATATCTCAAAATAAACCAATAATTTATCATTAAAATTTTATCAAATGAATATTCATCAAAAAAGAAATAAAAATGATATATAATATCATGAATCTAAATATATTCCTGGTATTAAATGTTACATTTGATAATTATTAATTTTATAGTGCATGTGATTAAAAAAATTACAACTACAAGGAAATTCTAATCCCAATTTCCATTATTTGATCCAAATATATACTTCTTTGATTATATCAGGCAAATATTATTTGTGAAAATATATTTGAATATATTATTTTTTATTTCAACTTTATTATGATTATTTTCAAAATCTATAATTAATCTATTCATTTTATTAATTCTCAATTTAATGAAATGATATTTATGATGGACATTACTTTAATATTTATATTTTTAAAATAACCCTTAAAAATATATTTTCTCCCATGACCATGATTTCAGTATCTTATTCCAAATTTTTCATACTATTATTTATGATTTCTTAAAAAATAAATATAATTCAGGTTTTATTTTTTGACAAAATGGTTGGAAAGGCATATTTTATCATTTTATAAATTATGTTCTTTGTGATTTTTTGACAAAAATATAGAATGAATGTTTTTAACATATAAGGAATGAGAATAATTTTTTATCTCCATTCCTCTTTAATATTATAATGCTTAATTTACTAGTGTATATTATTTCTTTCAAATTATATTTTTTAATTTTTACCTATCGATTTTTTAATGTGACATATTTTTATGTGAAATGTTTAATATCATAAAAGTGAGTTTTTATGATCAAATACTCTATGTTAATGTTATAATTAATGGGAATTGTTTTTAATGACGTGTGGTAACATGATTAACCAATGATGGGTGGTTACCTAATAAACAATTGATGGGTGTTTACATGAGAAACAAGTTACGTGTGGTTACATAATAAACCAATGACATGTGATTACTTGATAAACCATTGACATGTGTTTCTATTATAAAACAAGGATAGTTGGTTAAATTGTAACCTAACATTCAGTGGGTAGTCAAAAGTTTGTAGTTGAACAAATTAGTTATTACATTTATAAAATGTGTAAATTCCTATTAAAGCTCACATTTGAACTTGATATAACATATATGATGGGTGATCACCATTTTTGATCTCTACTGCATTGGATAGTGATTCTGTTTGATATCACTCATATATTAATTCTATAATAAAAGGGTTTTGAATGGTTTTTATTAATGTGATACAGTATGCATCCAAATTTGTTTTCTTTTAATCTCTTTGAATTTTAATTATTTCATTTGAACTAAATGTTGTTGTGTTCTCACTTGAAAATAATATATTATAATATATTACTATACTTTAAGATAAACGTAAATATTACACGTGTTTCCATTTTTTATCTATACTAATGATTTTCTTTATTTTTTTAATTACAAATTTTTTATGCCCATCCTAATAGTTTACATTTTTCTCACAGTGTAATGGATGATTATAGAGAAGGATGAGGAAAAAATGAATTTTTTTAAGATATTTAATTAAATAAACCCATGTTTTATTTTAAAATGGATTCCTTTAATGAAAAAAATTAATACTGAGTAAAACATTTTAACTTGTAATTTATTTGTTTACCTTGTATTTGTTTGTCCTAATTCAATAAAACACTAAAACTAAAATATATTTTTTAAAATAATGTGATTCATAGTATTAAAATAACTATAATATATATTATTTATCTTTTTTTATCTACAGTTCAGAGATGTTTTAGAGGTGGAGAGTATATTTTTAGATCTCTAGGATTCAAAATTCTCATTGTGGTAGCCATGGTGGAGGTTTTGTTCGGACCAATTTTTGATCCTTGGTCATGAGAACTATCCATTATTTTCATTATATATATATAAGTGAGTTAACTTTCTATTTTATAGGTTATGGTGTGTGAAGGATTTACCTATATAACATAAGGAAGGGTAGACTCCCATGGTGATTGACATAGTTCTTAGGAAATTAACCTGTATAAATATATAATGGGAGAAACATCCATTTAATGGGTGTGAATATTGGAGAAATTCCCCATGGTAAATAAATTAATTAAAAACACCCCCTTCCTCGGTTATAGTGATGTTTTGTCAATGTGTGTTAAAGTTTCACAAAAATATAGAAATATAGTTAATGTTTCCTCTATTTTTGGGGTGTCAGCCATGGAATGCTATTAATTGTGATGGGAAGTTCTCCATGAAATTCAGTGACTTATAAGAGAATCAAGGATGAGGGAAACATAGTTTTGAAGGATACTAACACTCCATGGTTTTTGTTAAGTTTATTTTAAATGAGAAAAATTATCACTAAAAACATGGTGAAACATGATGTTTTAGGGAACATGATTTAAAAATATAGCATTTAATAGAGAAACCATATCCATGGTTATGGTTTCCATGCCATGGTGAAGGAATATCATGTGGGGTTTTCTCATTCTCTTATCAAAATTACTTAATTAACTATACCAATATTTTCACCAAAATTTACAAAATTATTAATATCAATGTAGTTAATATAGATATATTTAAAGAATATCCTAAGGGGTTCAACCAAGGTTCATTTTCTCTAACTATATTCTTATAAATCAAGTTTTGAAGGAGTTTATTAAACATTACATTGATTGAAACTGTAAAAAACCAATCTCCAATTACGGGAAGCTAGTGTTAATATTATTACATTGGTACATATATCAAAATTTAGAGGATCCAATAGTCCAATATCCTCATGAAAAGATATTCATAAATGACATTTAGATTACATATAAAAACAAAAAAATATGTCACTTAAATACATGGAAAATAATATTCTCCATACAATCCATTTTTGATATATAGTACTCTTAATTGATTCATGGGGAAAATGGGAAACAGTATAAAATATGATGTCAGATTCAAAGTAAGGGGGCAGCATATACTAGAATTTATTATGGCAGGAATAAATAAAATTATTTATTCCATAACAAATTGAGTTGGGATTATTATTAAAATCATGAATGATATAACAATGAAATAAATTACTAGACAACAATAACCAATCATACAGGGAAGAAAGTCATAATGGAATACATCTTAAATATATTATCACGACCTTGTACCAAGAAATATTTCACAAGAATTAATGAAAATCACATTACCCATGATGATAGTGCCATGAACAATACTATTTAACTATGAAGATATATATTTATAGGGCCCACCCATAACATAAAATTACAATTCATTGAATCACATAATAAATGATAACATTAAATAATGATTGATGAATTAACAACACAAATAAATATCACAATGTCTCAATGAGGAGTATCTTAAAAGACATTAGCATATAAAAAAAATGGATTATATGGTATGAAAATATTTTCCCCAATCAATGAATTTAAAAAAATATCTAGGTGAAGTCCTTAATGAATTACTATGGATTCAAAATGTTCAAATAACACCCATTACAAGTTTATTTAAATGATTATAGTTATTGGGTTTTCAATAAATACAATGATGATTTAGGTGTCTAGGTAGATGAATATATGAATTTGGAAATGTATGAGTCTAATACCATGATAGATAAATCCTTAAATTGTTTTAAAAAGTGATAATAAATCATTAAAATCATATCCCTCGAGTGTTTCAAACAATGTGTACAGAAATGGGCCATTGACTATGCACTAGAACGATTGTTGAGTTATACTCAAAAAAATCATTTTGGGTTATTACCACTAGATTATTATTTTTTATAAAACCATTCCCTCTTTTATGTATCTAGAAGAATATCTATTTTCTTGGGAAACCACACCCTTAACTTTTCCAAAATTCTATAATTGTTCTATAGCTATAGGATAGTTCAAGCATTATAAAGGTTATAAAAATGTTGTAATAAGAAGTAATATTTAATATATAAGAAAAAATAAATTAAATGAATTATAATAACATGAAATTAAGATCATTTCTATATATTAAAATTATGATTAAAATATAATAATACAAATAAATTGGAATTGATAACTAAAGAGGAGGATCCAAAACCCTTACCCAAACATCGTAATATGTTTTGAAAAGGCTTGAACAAGAGAGATTAAATAAAATTTAATTTACATTAAATAAAATGAAACATAATACCATGGGATTGAAATAATGGAACTATATGAAAAATGTATTTGAAGAGACAACAAAATTAAAAGTAATGTACTTAAAAAATGGGAAGAGAAAAACTGGGGAAACACATACCCTTGGAGGATGTTTTTTAAAGCTATATAGAGGATCATTATAATAATAGGAACACATTGTGAGGTATATATAATGGTTGAGGGATATAAAATTCTTTTTCAATGGGTTTTTAGTGGATAATACAGTGGGAATGGGTGGATATTTATACTTTTATAGGGGTGATTTTCGAAAGAACCTGTGTTATTCCGGACTGCAGTTTTGAGCAGAAATTTGATTTTTTGTTTTTGGATGCCCGTGATGGGTAACATTTTCATTTTAAACTACCATGTGATCATGGATAATTTCTCTCCTAACTCTGTTGGTCCCGGAATATGGATTTTACACTAGGACAAGAGTTTTGAGGAAATATGAGATTTTGGAATTTTAGCATAATATTTAATATTTAATACTATTAAATTAAATATTAAATTATTATCGTAGGGCCATTTGGAAATAAAATTTAAATTGAGCAACATATTGAGATTCTGTCTACGCCATTGAGTCCGGAATGGGGAGTTTATCCTAGGAAAGGAATAAACTCATGTTGTGCGTTGGGGCCGCCCTGGCCCATTTTTCTTCTTTTTCTTTTTCTTTTCTTTTCATCCTTCTCTTCTTTAACCTTATAATTGTTCACATATCCTATTACTCCCCCTTGGACATGAACTGTATGATATATTGAGATTGAAAAATTGGGAGAGTTGGGAGGAAGGAATGGTACCGATTCGAAGCTCTCGACACGCCGAGTCAGAGTGCTCCAACTAGGAGCCGTGAAATCAACCGAAGCTTCGTCGGTTTCCTCCCAAAGGTAAGGTCGTTTATGTTTTCTCCATAGATATCATATAAACATTTTTTAATTATTTTAAGCCATATATTGCTTTCTTGATGCCTCTTAAGTCCAGATCTAATGTTTCGAGGGTGAAAACAAGCATTTCGGGTGTTCTCAGGGTTTTCCTGTTAGAAAACCGGGAATACACGACTTGTATTCCGGGGGTACACACCGTGTGTTCTTCCCATTTGGGGAAGAAAAAGTTTTCTTAATTACATGCCGTGTACTTTGAGTACACGCCGTGTAGTGGGTGACCATGTAGCTGGCCATGTGAAAGAGAACACAAAATAGTGGTTTTTTGGAGTGCACACTGTGTAATGTAATGTACATGTCGTGTAGTTATACTTGGGCATGTATTTTATTGAAAAAACACACGGTGTAACATTTTGTGAATAGTACACACCGTGTACAGAAAAGTACACGCCATGTACTATTACACAGGAAGGCCCCATGGGTCTGTCCATGTGTTCTGGCCATGTACTTCTTCAACTTATTAATTTGGGGATATATTATGCTCAGGAAGTCAAAATTGGGTGTGTGAGTTGTCAAATCCAAGAGTTTTTTCACATATATCGCAATGGTGGAATCCTTTTTACAATTATAAGTCATATAAATGGGTTGTTGGGGGTTTCTATCTAAATGGAGGAGTTTCTCCTCCAGTTATTGAGTTCAGTTGTCACCTAAGTGTGAGACTTGGCATGGATGATAGGATGGGTTTTCGGACCAACATAGTTGATACCTTTAATCGGAGATGAGTTATGAGTTATCTCCCATAACCTATGATTTAGAGGACGTTCCACTTGTGTGATGTTCCCTTTTGGCCTATGAGTCTGTGAGACCGGATACTTCCAAGGATCTCCTTACAGATGCATTTACATTTGTGCTGGCCTAGGAATCACTTGTAGGATCTCTATATTGTTCATCCTTTTATTGAACACATTTTATGGAATGCCTATGTTGTCTTTCCTTTGAGGTTTTCTTATCTGATTCCTCCCTTACTCATTTCTAATGATCTTGTGTAGGGTGCCATCGCTCGTGTTTACTTAGAGAATCTCGAGTATGATTCTTCCACAGTATTTTCCTTGAGGGACCCAATGGGTGCTTATTGTCTGAATGACCCTGTGTTGTTATGTTGGGTTTGGGTAGATATGGTGATCGGGTGTCACCTAGAACCATTACCAAACAGTTAATCACTTTGGTCTTTGGATGTATTATTGGGTTGGGCATACGGTCCACCCTCACTGTTTGGTTATATCTGACGTGGTTTGCTGATGTTGTAGTGTTTACCAAATGTGCTTCCTGGTTGGTGGATGGTGAGATTTACGCTAGGCATCTTTCTTGTTTGATGGGATGCCTACTATTCCTATTGTTCCTGAGTAGAGATGGTTTGACTGTAAATAGCGTTATTTACCTTGTTGTGGATGTGATTGCCCACGTTACTTGATTTTGAAAATTTGGTCTATCATTCATGTTAGGCGGCCATGTTTCCATGCATATTATTGTTAAGATGGATTGGTTTTATCTGAAATTATTGATATGATGTAGACTGATTATCCAAGTAGTTTTATATGTTTACATTGGCCATATAGCATTACTATGTATTGACTTACACGTGGTCGTGAGAACCTGGTGTAGTAGACTATAAGGGGATAGACTGAGTGAGCTTCCTCGGAGAGTCTTTGATCATTATAGACTATATGGGTATAAACCGAGTGAGCAACCTCAGATTTTCTTTGAGCACTACAGGCTAAAAGGGGATAGACCGAGGGAGCCTCCTGAGAGAGTCTTTCAGCATTATAGACGATAAGGGGATCGACCGAGTGAGATTCCTCAGAGTGTCCTTGAATTTTTTATACTAAATGTGGAGAGACCGTGTGAACTTCCTCAGAGTGTCTATATTTGACTTGAACGACCAGGGCTATATGGTGAATTGACCGAGTGAGCATCCTTAGAGAGTCCTAGACCTTGGGGCTATAAGTGGAATTGACATGTGAGCTTCCTCAAAGAGTCCTTGACATCTTTAGACAATGAAGGTAATGGACTGGGTGAGCTACCATAGAGAGTCTAGCCTTACTTTTGACTCTAAGGGGATAGAATGTGAGTGCTTCCTCAGAGAGTCGTTATTTAATTCCTATATAGAACCAGAGAGGTTTGACTGAGTGTGCTGCTAAGAGGGTTGCAGGTACTTGTTAGGGAGGACCAGAGGGGATGGCTGTGAGTACTTCCAAGAGGGTTACCTATTGTGTTATGTACCTTCTTGTGTTTTATTTGTTGAACTAGAGGGTTTCTTGTTTTAGTTATCTTGTTCCGAAGAATATCATTGACGTTTTCGGAAGCAGGTACATGTCGATGGGATTACGGACCCAGAGATTTACTTATTTGATACACGACTAGTGTGTCCTTATGTCCAACTCAATTCCCTTGAATGAGGCATCCAGGAGATCAGGCTTTTGGTCCCATGGATCGACTGCTGATGTTGTTCTTGTTATTTGAATCACTTAATCATGAATATTCATATTTATGTATATGTGTATAGGTATGGGACTATACATGTGTATATATATAGATATGGACATTCATAGTGGCACTTTCCCAGTTGATAAAGATTACATAACATATGTTCAACTGTGGTTGCACGTTTGGTTTACTTCCTTTTGTTGTGTTCCAGCTATGCTAAGCACGTTGTTGTTGCATACACTTTTAGCAGCACAGTTATAGGTTGCTTGTTGGGGTGACCTACTGAGATTATTTCTCACTCATGCAGGGTCTCCTTGGTGTATGTGTAAACCTTTTTTCTTCTTTTCAGGATGAGAATGAGTTTCATGGCAGATAGTGATGAAGCCTAGTGTTGCATGATCGAGCGGAGCTGCTCGAGTGGTTCTACTAATCGGGATGATGCAGTTCGATAGTGTTTGGAGATCGTGTAAGTGGATTGGCTTGGACATAGTAGGAGAGCCCTGTAATTTTACTTTCAGTTTCTTTTGTACTTGTATATTTATGGTTGGTCAGTGGGTGACCAGTGTTATTTTTTATTGCATAGCTATTAGAGCTTTTACAACATTTTACTATTACTTCTTGTTCTATGTCAGTGGTTTATTACTTCTGCACTCTATTTACTTTTCGTTGTGTATGATACTTAGTTATTTTTTATGTTTTATTTCTCTCGTATGAGGGCACAGTCTCCCCAATATCACACCCTAGGCTCTCGCTGCATTTCTACATCATCTGTAATATGGGGAGGCTCCCTTGAGGCCTTGTGGAGAACCAGCTCGGAGCACCATTTTAGTGGCTTCCGGGCCTAGTTGTTACAAAGTTTTATCAGAGGAAGGTTTTTTTCTGGTCTTTACTATTTGGGATATGGTATAAAATAGTATCAGTAATGTGTCAGAACTTGTGATGGATATTGGGTTGGTACATCGAGAACACTTGTTCCGGTAATAAGTCCTGGTTTTTAGGGTTTGGGATTGCTGTTCTTATTTTGCGACGTTACAATTGTATATGATTTTCTCCTTGAGAGACGCACATGTTTTGTGGTGTTTTGATTTACTATGGATCTCTGTCTCTTGGCCATTGGAATGATGCCAAGGATGGATTTTGACTCTTTTCCATCAAGGGAAAGAGGTGTCTCATGCATCATACTAGGAACGTAGGATTCATAGCATATAAGACTACTAGTGTGTGTTTTTACTAGAGAATGAGACCTTTGGGTTGACTTACACATGCTTTTTTACTCTGATGGCTGGTTATGTGGATCTACATTGAGGCATTGGTGTGAGGATGATGACTCAGTCTTTGTGCACAGGTGGTGCGGTGACCCTAGTTGGCCAAAATGGCACATGATTCATTTCTATTTAACCCTTTATTGGGTGTTGTTTCTCAGGTCAGTGGTTTTCTAGTCGGATCATTAAGAACGATGTCGATAGATATCCAAACTTTTCTTGTGAACTGGACCTCCATGTGGTATTTTTGTATATAGATACCTGATGTGTGTCAGTTCAGTTTCTCTTCTACTTGGGTTGTGACCACCAAGGAGTCGTTTCTTCTGAGTGTCAGTTCAGTTTCTCTTCTACTTGGGTTGTGGACACCAAAGAGTCGTTCCTTCTGAGGATTCTCGGAGAGGATCAGGGCCATTGTAGGCTCTGTTTTAGTTTTGACTATTGTTGGTCATTGTGATCTTCACCATCTTCTGAGAGGTTTTGTATATTTTGGGCTTTTTGGATAGACCTTGTGATCCAGTTGTGATAATTTTTATGTAGGTCTAGAAGAAAGACATAGAGACCATTGGTTTTGACTCAAACCCTTATAGATCGATGTCTGTTCCATTATAGGTAAACCTATGTGAGAAGTTTGGACAGCTTTTTTCAATTCCTTTTGGTGGTGTTTGTTTTCGCGACTAGATTCAATGAGAAGGCTTGTTCCGGTTCCTGGCCTGCTCGACCAGTGTTTCTAATGTTACTATTGGAGGTGTCATAATTTGAATCTGGAGCGATGAGTGGCCGGGTGCGAACCAAGGACCGATGTTTCAAAAACATTTGTGCACTTGGATCCCATAAGTTGTGTTGAAATGTACTTATATTGTAGAGGTGACTTTTTGAAATTTCGTGTTACCATGAAACGGTTGACCCATGCTTGAATCCTGGTCGGGTTTCGACATGATGTTTGTGTGTCTTGGAGGGAGCTAGATTCACCTTCGGTGAAATCTTAGTGTACTCATGTAAGAGATGATCAGACGATATATTGATTCATATTGAGTATACTGAGAGATCTTCGGCCCAATATCAAGATCCTTTTTATTTCTTAATGTTCATCCCAGTTGAGGATAGAACATGTTATATTTGTGCTCTCGAAGTGGTGTAAAGAAATCCATATTGTGGGGAGTGCACCATTGGACCCTTATGGTGGTTTTAATTGTCTAGGATAAACATCTGTGTTTGAAAAGAGTGTTTGAGTTCAGATTTTACTTTTAAAATGACGACAAGGGTATTCCTATGGTAGGGAGTACCAATTTGGTCGTATTTGAATATCTTCTATGTAGAAAGTGGTTTTTAATGCTATAAGGCTGGTCATTGGATAGTCCAAATAGCATTGTTGTGCAGATTCTCAGGTTATGAGCATGTTTGGTGGTTCATTCAGTAGGATTCTCAAGGTCCAGATGGATTATGGTGGGGAGTTTGTAAGAACCCATGTTATTTCGGATTACAGTTTTGAGCAGAAATTTCATTTTTTTGTTGTTGGATGCTCGGGAGGGGTAAAATGGACATTTTTTCTACCATCTTATCTTGGATAATTTTTCTGATAGCTCCGTTGGTCCCAGGATACGGATTTTACCCTTGGACAGGAGTTTCGAGAAAATATGAGCTGTTCGAATTTTAGCGGAATATTTAATATTTAATATTATTAAATTAAATATTAAATTATTCCAGAAAGTTCGTTTTGAAATTATTTTTAAATGGAGCATCATATTGAGATTTTTTCTATTCCATTGAGTCCAGAATGTGGTGTTTATCCTAGGTAAGGCATAAACTCATGTCGGGCGATGGGGTCGGCCCCTGCCCCTTTTTCTTCTTTTCCTTTTCTTTTCTTTTCATCCTTCTTTTCTTTCCCCTCATCATTGAGCACATCTCCTATGCCACCCTATTGTCTGTGACCTATGGGAGATATGGATATTGAGAAATAGGGATAGTTTGGAGGCATGTAGGGTACCTATTCGAAGCTCTCGACGCACTGAGACGGCGTACGACAACCGGGAGCCGTGAAATAAACCGAAGATTCGATGGTTTCTGCCCAATGGTAGGTCCATTTATGTTTTCACCATAGATACTGTTTAAAGATGGTTTTATGTCTTTTAATCCTTATATTTATTTCTTGTGGCCTCTTAAGACCAGATCTAATTTTTCGGGCGAGAAAACGGGTGTTTCATGTGTTTACAGGGTTTTCCCGTCGAAAAACCCAGAATACACAGCGTGTATTCCAAGGGTAAATTCCTTGTGTTCCTCCCGTTCAAGGATGACAAATATTTCTTAAGTACACACCATGTAAATTGAGTACACGCCATTTAGTAGGTAACCGTGTGGCTGGCCATGTGAATGAGAAAACAAAATAGTGGTTTTTTGGGAGTACACGCCGTGTATAGTAAAGTACACGCCATGTAGTGGTACTTGGGCATGTGTTTTAGTGAAAACGCACAAGGTATAACTTTTTGTGAATATTACCTGCCATGTATAGTAATATACATGCTGTGTACTATTACACTGGCAGACCCCATTGGTATGGTCATGTTTTCTGGCCATGTACTACTTCAACTTATTAATTTGGGGATATCTTATGCTCTAGAAGTAAAAATTGGGCATGTGAGTAGTTGATTATAAGTGTTCTTACACGTAGATAACAATTTTAGAATAATTTTAACATTTTGGGTCATATAAATGGGTTTGGGGGGTTTCTATATAAATTTATGGGTTCTTCTTTCAGTTATCGAGTTCAGTTGTCACCTAGGAGTGAGACTTAACATGGATGATAAGTTGGGTGTCGGACCAACATAGTTGAGAAATTTAAAAGGAGATGAGGAATGAGATATATCCCATAACCTATGCATTTGTTGGAAGTTCCCGTTGTGAGAATTTCCCTTTTGGCCTATGAGTCCGTGAGACCAGATACTTCCAAGGATCCCCTAAGGGATTCCTTTAATTGTCTCCTGGCCCAGGGAGTCCCTTATAGGATCTCTCTCTTGTTCTTTCTTTTATTGAACCCATGTTATGGAATTCCTATGTTGTTATTCCATTTAAAATTTCGTGTAATATTCCTCCCTTAATATTTTCTAGGTATCCTACATAGGATGCCTTAGTTCGTGTTTACCTAGAGAATACCGAGTATGATTCTTCCTTAGTGTTTGACTTGAGGGACCCAATGGCTGCTTGTTGTTTGAAAGAACCTAAGTCATTATATCGGGTTCGGGTAGAGATGGTGATAGGGTGTCACTGAGAACCCATTCCAAACTGGTAATCCATTTGGGCTTTGGAAATATTGTTGGGTTTGGCATATGAGCCACCCTCACTATTTGGTTATATCTGACTTGGTTTGCTTATGCAATAGTGTTTACCAGATGTGCTTCCTGGTTGGTGGCTACTGAGCCTGACTCTAGGCGTCTTTCTTGTTTTTTAGGATGCCTATTATTCATTATGTTCCCGAGTAGATGTGGTTTGATTGTAAATGGGGTTATTTACCTTGTTGTGGATGTGTTTTCCCATGTTACTTGATTTTGACCATTTGGTCTAACTTACTTATTAGTCTGCCTTGTTTCCATGCCAAGTATTGTTTGGATGGAGTGGTTTTATCTGAAATGCATGATATAAAGTAAACTGACTCCCCAAGTAGTTCTGTAGGTTTTCATTGGCCATATAACATTACTAGGAATGGACTTACATGGGGTCGTGATAACCTGTTGTAGTGGACGATAAGGGGATAGACTGAATGAGCTCCCTCAAAGAGTCTTTGAGCATTTTAAAATATAAGGGAATCGACTGATTGAGATCCCTCAGAGAGTCTTTGAGCATTATAGACTACAAAGAGATAAACCGAGTGAGCTTCCTTAGAGATTAGTTGGGCATTATATATTATAAGGTGATAGACCGAGTGAGTTTCCTCAGAGAGTACTTGATTTCTTTAGACTAAAAGGGGAGAGACTGCATGAGCTAACACAGAGAGTCTGTATTTGGCTTCAACAAACTAGGATATAAGCGGTATTGACCAAGGGAGATTCCTCAGAGAGTCCTAGACATTGGGGATACAAGGAGAATTGGAATGTGAGCTTCCTCAGAGAGTCCATGACAACATTAGATTATGCAGGGGAATGGACTGTGTGATATTCTTCAGAGAGTATTGCCTTACTTTTGACTATAAGTGGATAGAATGTTAGCGCTTCCTCACAGAGCCTTTATTGAATTCATATACAGAACCTGAGGGGTTAGTCTGACTGTGCTTCACAAAGGGTTTCAAGTACTTGATAGGTAGGACCAGAGGGGATGTCTATTAGTACTTCATAGAGGGTTACCTGTTATGTTATCTTCTTACTTGTGTTTAATTTATTGAACTTGATGGTTGCATGTTTTGGTTAGCTTGTTCATTGTCATATCTTCGGTGTTGGATGAAGCAAGTACATGTCTATGGGATTAGGGACCCATAGATCGACTTATTTGATACATGACTTGAGTGGCATGACGTCCTACTCAATGACTTTGACTGATGCGTCCATGAGACCAGGTTTATGGTCCCAAGGATCGACTGTTGATGTTGTTCTTCTTATTTGAATTACTTAATCATAATTATTCATATATATGTATATGTATATAGGTATGGTACTATAAATGTGTACCTATATAGATATAGACGTCCACGGTGGAACATGCACAGTTGACATGGATTACATTCCCTGAGTTCAAATGAGGTTGAACTTTTGGTTTACTTCCATTTGTTGTGTTCCAGCAAGGATGAGAAAATTTTTGTTGCATTCACTTTTAACAGCACAGTTATAGGTGGCTTTTCGGGGTTCCCTACTGATATTGTTTCTCACCCCTGCATGTACACCTACGTGTACATGTAGAAATTATGGAAGCTTTTCAGGTTGTGCATTATTGCATGGTGGATAGGGATGAGGCCTAGTGTATCATGATCGAGCAGAGCTGCTCGAGTGGTTCTACTGATCGGGCGGATGGAGTTCGATAGTGTCTGGAGATCGGGTATGTGGATTTCCTTGGAGTAAATAACAGTGCCATGTACTTTTACATTCAGTTTCTTCTGTACTTGTATCTTTATGGTCGGCCGGTCGGTGACTAGTGTTATTTTGTATTGCATAGCTGTTCAGGATTTTACAGTATTTTACTATTACTGCTTGTTCGATTCAGTTTCTTATTGGTTCCACACTCTATTTACTTTCCACTGTGTATGATACATACTTATTTCACTGTTTTTTAATCTGGTATGAGGGCATAGTCTCCCCACTATCACTCTCTAGGCCCTCGCTGCTATTCAGTAGCCTCTGGTGTACGAGGGGGCGCACTTGAGTCCTTGTGGAGAACCAGCTCGGAGAACTGGTTTAGTACCTTTCGTGTCAGGTCGATTCAATTTTAGAGTTAAAATACTGCTTATTTTATTTTAAATGTCATCTGGAAATGGGTATTAATTTCATTATACACATAGAGGGGTGGATATTGTTTATTTAAACTTGTAGATGTGTGGTTTTATTTTATTGTCTATTTTTTTATACATGTCAACAACCAATGGGTATTAATTTTTTTTTCTCATTAGTGATTTTATTATAGCTTTTTGAAATTAAAAAAAATTCCAAATTCTTAAATCACTTTCTACCTATCCAATTTAATGTATAACATCAAAACATTAAGTTTATCTCAAAAAAATAATTTTTTGTTCGAAAATGTAAATTATAAATATAGAAATTTAAAATAATATTTTTCAAATAATTTATATTCTTATACAATGAATATTTTACTGAATAAAATGTTTCGTAATTTTTTTAATCATTATCACATAAAAATGATGTCACAAAATAACGGTACTCATAAAAATACAATGTTACCTTTTTCACCAAAAATCAACATTGTCAGAAAATGTCTAAAAGTTAAACCTAAAATTATTTTAATGCTTTGAGTCCAAACATAATTTTTTATCAACATAATTCTATAAAAATTGTACTTTTTTCATTTAAAAAAAAATATATTTAGAGAAAATTAATGATTTTTATAGGAAAATAAACATTCTAACTGCTAGAAAAAATTACTTACGACTTCATCATCATTTAAGATGTTTTTATAAGATTAATTTATTAAAATTAATTTTATTTAAAAAATATACTTTTATAATAATTTGTAATTTTAAAATAATATATATTATATTCTCTAAAAATAATACATTTTTTGTTATGTCATAAAATAATCTTGAAATTCAATTAATTGTATCTACAAAACTAATAATAAAAATCACCAAATTTATCGTTGACTAATGGTAATATTTTCCATAAAAAATATTTTATAAAAATAATAACTTAAAATGACCATATTCCCCTTTAAATACACCGTAATTCACAATTCATCACTCAATATATTCCTTATAATAGTTCTTACAATTGTTTTGACAATGTTTATTGTTTTCCAAACAATTCTCTTTTTTATACTTTTTATGGAATGAATGATCTATATGGGTGAATTAAAGACCATGGATTTTATTTTATTAATTTTATCATTCTTATATTTTTATATCTCTTTACTATTCATATATGTAATAGACTTTATTAACACGTGATGTTTAATGTTCTTATGAAATATAGAAGTATTTCAGTGTGTATTCTTTTTGTAATAGTGAGTACTTTATTAGATATTAAAATTAAATAATTATAATTTTATCAATTAAATAAATAAAATATTATTTAATTTTTATCATGAAAATTGTTACATTACCATTTAAAAAGAAAATTTAAATTAATAATACATATATATAGAATAGGAAAAATTAAAAACTGTCAGAAATTAAATATATTATAATATAAATTTAAAATCAATGAAAAATTATTATTTTAATTTAACCTTTATTTTATCTTGTTTTATATAATATTTTTTTTATCAAAATACCTCCAATGGTTATATGTTATAGTTTCATGATAATTATAACATGCATCAAACATTGCTATGCATTAAAATACAATGACTTAATTACTATTATGATGTGAAAAAACATTTAGTAAAAGGAATGTTGTTATCAAATAAAATTATATATTGGAAAAGAGATAAGAACCCAATAAATAATATAATTATTTATGTAAAAAATAAGGAATATGGAAGTAGGGGAGCATGTCATATGGTGGTAGGAATTGGCCCTTATACCCTAATGGTAATGGGTTCGAGCCCCATTGCCATACTGGACGTGACAGGTTGTCGTTCGACTTGAGAGATACCCTTTTTCCAAAACAATTTTAATAAATATATTTTCATTTTAATTTAATTTTATTAAATTGATAAATTATGGGATAAATGTTTGGTTAATTAAAATAAAATAAATTGATATTTTTTTATATTTAAATTTAAGATTAAAATTTCAAAAAACATTAATTGGAAATCATGAATGTTACATCCCCACACCCTTAATGAAATATTAACATCAAAATTTTTATTATTACATACTACAATAATTACATTGGGTATATAAATTTTTAAAAATAATTATGATATATATTAAAAAAAGATAAAACTCATACAATCTTAGGGAAGAGAAAGGTATATATCCTTTCTATTATAATAGTTAAAATAATAAAATTATTAATCATTTACTAGAGTAGAGCTAACCGGAATTGGAAGAATTATGGGGTATGCAATTTTCATTGGTACCCGACCTATGAAACTCTGCACATGATAGCTAGAAAAACATATATTCAAACGTGGAGAGCTTAGATCAAGATATATTGTGTAGGGGCAGTTTCATGCAGTTTATTTTCTATGAATTCCTCTAAGGCCTTCAGTTCATGTAATGTGTCTCTAAGCCCACGGTACATGTAAGTGTTCCCCATCAACCCTGAAAAGGGGGATTATCAAAAATAAATAAAAAATGAAGCCCTTCAGTCCATTAATTTTGTATAATTATATGGTTATGAGTCACAGTGGTTTCTCAGAGGATATACTTTAAAATTAATATTACCATGTACTGAAATTTCATTTTTCATTGGGAGGATCAATTGTGCATCATGTCGCATCCATGAATTGATATAGTACATACTGAGGTTTTTAATCCTATAAATTATTATTCCCAAAATCATTGGTGAAATCCATATTGAATTGAGTTTGATCATGGAAAAACATGGTTTATAATGTTGTGTATTTTTTATATATAACTTCAAATTTTCATTCCAAACTTTTCCTCCATAAAAAATTCATTCATGATATAAGCTTAACGGTTGAAAACATGATTTGTTGTAAAAATATGTAAAAAATCCTCTAATTTGTAAAATTATATAGTTATATGATTACCATAGATCACCCATATATATATTAATATAGGATGATAGTACCTATTCTTTGTTGCATTGTGATGTACCAATAATGTTCCTTTTGATAGTTTCAAAAATGATGAATTTGAGAAATTTGTTTATTTGAAATATGGATAGTGTCTTCGGAAGACACATGAAAATATCTAATAATGGTAGGAGGTTTGGACATTTTGTAAACTAACTAGGAAGTGAGTTTTATTCGAGAAAGTGTGGTTGGATCCCATGAACTGGATTTTTCAATTATGATTGAGATTATATCATCTAGGAAGGATATGAGAGAATTTTTTGATTTCCAACCTTCCATTGTGTTAGAGGACCTTCAATTCATTGAAACGACTTAATTTATACATGAAATGCACTACCTACCAAATTATTATAATATAATTAGTCCCCTCTTATTTCATGTCTTTGAACAAATCCATAATAGTTAACTATTAATGCTCCAAAATATCAAAACAGAATAAATGTATATACATTTTTGAATAATTCATCTTATTAATGTCCAAGGAACCCAAATTTTAGAATAGTATGCATTCAAATAAACATTTATCACTCTTGGATAATTCTTGGTTTCTTTAGGTTGTGGTCTGTCAGACTTTTAACCTAATTCCTAAAATAAAAATCCCAAAATTATCATGAAATTCACGAAAAAACATTAAAATCTATATTCAAAACCAATGGATATTTATATAATATCCAAATAATTTCTCTAGGGGTTTTTGTTTTCGACATATATTTTTAGAAATCTTATTACTTTTTTTCTACTAAACATTCCTTTGAAGCCAGCTATAACAATATAAAATTTAGTTCCCTAGAGCCATTGGATCTGTTGTAACATTGATAAATTGATTACTATATAGAGGATCCAATAATTTTGTACCCTCCAAAAAACTAGATATCTAAATGAGATTTAAATTATATTGAAGAATATAAATATATCATCTAAATACATGAAAAAATTAAGACACTTCTCTCAATCGTTTTTCCATACATTGTAGTCCTCTTGATATTATAGGTAAAAGGTCAAAAAATATGATGGGTGAGATTAGATGTTTCATAAGGGGGTAACATATAACTGAATTTATTATTGAATGAATAAAAAAATTGACTTGTTCCATAAAAAATGAAATTGATAGAATAATTTAATCCATGTATAACATGAAAATGAATATATTTCTAGATGGAAATTTCTAATCATATAGTAAATTAATACACCATTATTGATATCTAAAATACAAAATCTGGGATTTGTGCCAAAAAATATTACATAAAAGTTAAGGACACTCCCATTACCATATCATAATTTTCTCATGAGACATACTAATTCACCAATGGACTATAAAATTATTGGCTCTACCAATCACATAAAAAGTTTAATGCATTCCATCACATAATAAATGATTACATGGAATAATTATTGATGAATGAAAAATATAAATACTGAAAAAAACGTATCAATTTGGAATATTATACAAGTCTTATGAATAAAAAAAATAGATTATATTGTATGAAAATATTTTCCCCAATCAGTGAATTAATAATGACAGCTAGGTGAAATCCATAAATTGGGTTTTTTTGGATAAAGTTCATTTAGAGGTTTATGTGATGAAATAAATATATTTTAAAATTTATGATGACAATGACATGATAGAAAAATACAATATAATGGTTTTAAAATGAGCATGTAAAACATCCAAACAATTTCCCAAAAGACAGTCAAAATAGGTTTACAGTAAGTGACCATTCATCATGTAGAATACAGATGGAGGAGTTATACTTAACCAAATATTTTTTCGGTTATTACACCTATATACATAAGTTTTAAAACCATATCCCCTTATTTTTATCCCTTTAAGTATTTATTTTCATATAAATCCACACAAATTTTACTTCAAGAGAATAATAGGATGGTTTTATAGATATGAGATAGTTTGAGAATTATAATGGATTTGATAATGGATTTAATGAGAGGGTGTAAGTAATATATCATTGAAATTAAATTAATTGGAGTATAAATACTTGGAAATAAATTATTGTTTGTATAATAAAATTATTCTTAAAAGAAAATATAACAAATTATTTATAGTTAAAAATGAAAGAGGAGGATCATGAACTCTTACCTAGACATAGAAATAGGTTTGGAATAGATAGTAATGATAGATGTTAACTAAACACATCTTTTTGACACATAAAATTGAATATAATAACATGTGATAAAAATCAAGGAACTATATGAAAAGTGAATTTAAAGAAAAAATATAAAAAATTTAATGCACATCAAAATGGTCAGAGAATATTGAAGAATCCATTAAATTGAAAGGATGATTATTATAGATAGACAGAGACTATGGAAAATATTAGGAACACCATGGGTGTTATTTATATAGGTATATTGAGAGTAAATTTTTGACTAATGGGTTTTGAGTAGATAGTAGAGGGAGAATGGATAGCAATTTATACTTTAGGTGGGGTTGTTCTAAGGGTTCAAATATTGGATATTTTTTATATAAACCAAAAACTTGTGAGAAGTTATGAATTATAACTAATTTTCTATCTTTTTAATGAGTTAATGATATTTATTTTACATTAAAACCATTCCCAATTTTAAAAACACCATCCAACCAACCCATTTAATGAACAATATCTAAAAAGAAATTTTATAACAAAAATTAAATTTTTTGGTCCAAAACATAAATTATGAACTTTTAAATAAAAAATAGTTGTGATAAATTAATTTTTATACATATTAAGTGATATTATACTGAATAAAATTCTTCAACATTTATTTTCCCATGCTCTCATTACAATTATTTCATAAAATCACAGTACTCATAAATCGTAAATGTTTATTTTTTCACCAAAGAATCAAATTTTCAGAAATTTACTAAAAGGTTAGCTTAAACATATTTTAATGTTTTGAGTTAGAAATGAATCTTTTAGTCAAATAATTTTCTAATTAATATAATTTTTACTTTTAAATAAAAAACATTATGTTTTATAAATTAATAAATATTTATATTATAATAAAAATTATTATCATTAAAAAAATTAATTACCACATCATTATCTTTTAAAAATTATTTAATAAAAATAATTTATGAAATTAAATTTTATTTAACTCTTTAAAATTTTTCATAAAATATATTTTGATATCATATATTTTTATCCCCTAAAAATAACACAATTATTGTTATATACTATAATAATCAAGGCGGCCCATGAATTGCATCTGTATAATTGGTAATTATAATGAGAAAATATATTATTAAATGTTAGTAATAATGAACATAGACTATATTGTCCAATTTTTCAAGTGAAAAATGAACATATTTCCCTATAATAACACCATTATTCTCTTTTTATCAATCAATACATAACTTTTAATGGTTCTTACACATCCTTTGACGATGTCTATCAATTTCTGGATGTTTATCATTATTTTTATTATTATTCTGGAATGAATAATACTTTTTGGGGAATTAAATATTATGGAATTATTTTTATTGTATTTATTATTCTTTTATCTTTATATCTCAATACTATTCATAGTTGTATGAGTTTATATAAACACATGATATTAAATTTTTATATGAATGTTAATAGTCTTTCTATGTGTCTACTTTTTGTAATAGTGATTATCTTATTGAAGTCCATAGTTTAGTAAATGTATCGTTCATTATTAAATATATATAGAATTATTTACATTTTATTATGAAACACGTTACTTAACCATTTATAAGGAAAATTTTATATTAATAAAACTGATACACAAAATAATGTAAAATAAAAATATTTATAAATTAAATGAAATATAATGTAAGATGAAAATTAATAACCACATATTATTTAAATAAAACAGTTTTTTGTATTTATTGCATATAAAATTTCATATGATAGTAACTCCAATATTTATATGATAATTTTTTTATGAAAATGTGAGCATGCATCATACATTCTTACACAATAAATTTAAATCACTTAATTAAAAATAGAAGGAAAAATAAAACAATTAGTAAAAGATATTTAGTTTTTATATAAAACTATATAAATAAAAAGTGTCAGGAATATTATAGAAAAGATATATATGTGTGTGTGTGTGTGTCTATAATAGATGGAAGACATATGTATAGAAGTACATAGGATGGTTGTAGGTGTTTATCCCTTATATCCCTTCAATCATGGGTTCGACCCCCATGTATTAGGAAGACATGATGGGTTTCCAGTTGGCTTGTGAGACTCCATTTTTGTAAAACCACTTTAATAAATAAATTTATATTTCATTTGAAAAATTATAAAGGACTAAAATATGTGATAAATATTTTCTTCATCAAATGATTTAAATTTATTAAAAATATATATTTATATTTCTAAAAGAAAATATATAAAAAATTTCATTAAAAATTTGGAATGTTATAATTAGACTTATGTATCAAGAAGTAAACCGATAATTTCATTGTCGTATCATCAAAAAATGTTACAAGTAATGTAACTGATTATTTGATTGGTTTATGGCTTATCTCCAACTATCTGAGTGAACCAGTTCTAATTACTCAACTCTGTGATTCTATTAGTTATAATTTAAGGACACAAATTTCTTCTTCCCAAAATCAAAAATCACATAAGGTTCAAACATAGTGTTATAATGATTCATTAAATCTTTTTTACATTATAATATTTGTGTTCATCTCACTGAGATGTTTGAGTTAGTAATTACACAATTCCAAAATGTCAAACATTAATATAAAAAAAATAATAATCTATATAATATATTAATTAGAGACAGGGTCCCTTACATTACATAGTGTTCAACCACTGTAGATCCAAGAGTAACTTTCAAAACTCTATTGGAAATTATAATAACATATAAAATATAACATAGTGGTCCTATGAAAATTAGGTTTAACCATATCCTTGGTATATAACATAATAAATTAAACTATAAGAAGATTTTGTTCAAAATACATTCCTTGAAATCACATTTTCCAACAATTTACCAATATTATTCAACCCATAAATGCACATGGATGAAATTTAAAGACATATAATTAACCATTAATCATTTCTATATATTTACGTGGATTAGTTCCCCTTAATCTAGTTACCCATGGATCTAATGAAATATTGACATTAAGAAATAATTTTAGTCCTTACTAACTATATTAATATAATTTATCTTCTAGAATATGATAACCTTTTGGAATCAAATATATGTTTTTTATAATTCATTCAAACATGTCATCATTTCCCATATTGGCATTATTTAAGATAATGACTAGTTTATTTTTCATGTATTATCTCTTAGGAATAATCAGCTTAACTTTTGTTAATATTTATCAATTGGGGTAACCATCCTTGTCCTTCTGCATTAAGGAACAACCAAATTGTAATTAGGATTCACTTCATACTATTTATTCTTTTATGATGAAAATATTAATATCCTAAAAACCCAAATTGGTGTTTTAGCAGTAATAGATCCCATCCATTACAACCTCATCCAATCACTCTGAAAATGATGACATTAGTAGTGGATCCCTTATATCATCAATTAGTTCCATCATCACTAATTCATGTTTTCTTTACACAAAATTGAATTCATTAATATTATTCACCTAATTTATTCATTCTGAAAGCCACTAGTTGAATAACCTTCACATCATCAACAGTTTTCTCAGTACTGGGTGCTTTTCATATATTTCTTCCAAAGCCTCCAAAAACTGAATGATGTTCTTCACCTCCCATTTGTTAATGTCCATATTCCATGGAAATGTAATCCCCATCAACTAATGTGACTTCATGTCTATTCATTCAAATCCACTTTATTCATTTTTTCCTGTGTTACCTCAGCCAATGAGACCTCCAAATACTTCTAAATGAGATAGACATCAATCTTCATTTTCTAAAACATGAACTACATTCCATTTAAATATTCTATAATGACCGGACCTTTATTTGATTCCATGCCTTATGATGATAAACAAATCTATTTGACATCAAAATAATGTCAATATAGGAATGATCATTACTTTATCATCTTCATAATGTGTAAATGATAATGGAGAAAACTAAAATATATAATACCACTTGTTGTTAATATCACATGAAATAATATGTTTTGATCATTTATCATAATATGATATTCATTGTAGAAGGGATCCACACTAATATACCCATGATATGGGTGAACCAAGAAATAGGAAGACATGAACCATACACACTACATCAAGTAGAACCCCTCACACACATAATTTAAGTCAAACCATAAAACAATTCCTGTGAAATATGTTAATGGAATGGATAAAATAATATTATATGATTAAAAAATATACCATAAATTCAAATGATAAACCCTATTAACTTATCCATTACAATAGAAAGTTACAAGACTGACAAACACTTTTTCCAAGTTATAATATTATATCAGTAATTAAAAGAAATCTTAAATTACATAACATTTATTTTTTTAATGTAAAAGTGTCCCCACTTACATATAGTAAATATATTCTGGTTATTTAGATGCATTACAATATTATATTCACAAATGAATAACTTCTGATATGTGAATATTATTTATTGATTTTAGTTATCTACACTTTTCCGTTGAAGCCAGTGAATCTAGAAATTTACAATGAAGGATGAAAAATTAACTTGTAATATCATATCAACTAACCACTACCTAGTATATATTCACTATAAAATTTCAAATCTAATAAACATGGCTCTATAAAATTATAAAACTACGTCTTTCAATACCCCATGATATATCCCACATCATGTAATCTCTATTTAGTTGTAATAATTGAAAATTTAATAGGATTAACAAAAGTAATTTAATGGTATCCAGGTATATCTATATTTTTTTGTCTTAAGGTATACGGTATGTGATCATATGGGTTACGATGGATCTTATTTTTACCATGAATGTGTATGAAGAAAGTATAAATATAAGGATATATAATATACATGTATTCCAAAAATAATGTATATAGTTATTATTTTTTTACATACAAATAGTTTGTAATGGATCAAGGTATACTATGTATTTACATGGGACATAATAACTTAAAATTACTTCATGATGATGGTATGTGGCTATGAATTTTTGGATTTGTTTGTGGTATGTGAGAATTGATATGCAATGTAAATTGAATGATAATGTGGCTATGATATAGTTACCCAGATGGGTAGATTGCCTTATGGTATTGCACAAAGATTTAGTTTGATGGGGTGAGTGTGACATGTTTGATGTGGAAGTGGATACATGTAACTTATTAATTAATATACACTAGATATTTTGATACCTATTTTTTTGATTTACATGGTGAGTATGACTTGGTGAAGATAGGATGTGGTTCTAATGATTTATGAAACAAGTTGATTTCATTATTTATTAATTAGTATTTAGTATGATTTTGTCTAATTTTTGTGAGAGTTTTAATAGAGGACACGATTGAATATAATTTCATATTTTCCCCTATATAAATTAAATTATTTTCTGGTCTATTGGATTATTTCAATGATTGTGTTAGGAATTACACTATCATAATGGTTTCTCAAGTGATACTAGTGTGAATGGTCAATACCTATGTTTGGTTCTAGTTATTTCATCATGTTTCCAAATTTTATGGAATTTCATATCTTGGGATTGGATATTTATATTTGTTACATTGTTTTATTTCTGTATCATAACAATTTACTATGTTTTATTTATTTTAATGTCGCCCATTTTAAAAATATTTAAATACATGGTGATATTCTCCAATGCCTAGCCTATTAGAGGTGGGATTGAAAGGCCACATCCATATTTAAAACCAACTAGAGAGGTGTACCAATGGGGATATGAAATGGGGGGAATAAAAAATTATAATTATCCTAATGAAATATTTAATTTTATTTTGGGATTTTTTAAAAGTATGATATAATAGATCACCCATATTGAGGAATAATCACAATGTATAGATAAACCTAAAGAATAAAGGGTGATAAAGAGATTAAAAATATCTACACAGGTAGAATCATAAAATATGATAAATATAGTTCTTGAATAATTATAATCTAGTTCTGAGGGTGAGTGGAACAATATAATTAAGGAGAGATAATAATAGTGTAAAGGGAAGAATGAAAATATCCATACAATGGATGAAAATAATTGGGCAATCACTGAGGTCATGAATTCATAATTAGAAGTCAAAAAAGAGAAAAAAATAACATGAACATATATTGAAATAGAATATAAAAACTCTTGAAGATGATGAGAAGAATATAGGGAAAATAAAGGAGGGTAAATATAGAATAATGTTTTCGGATGATTGGGAAAAATCCTTAATATGAAGGTATCCATCATGAAATCAAATTAGAAAACCATGAAATAGCTCAATTTGAGTATTCACAACAATATAAGAAAATATTTATTCCCACAATCAAATCCAAAGTGGAATATTATTCTAAAATACATCTATCTAGTGGTAAAAGTTTCTGGGATCATATAATAATCATTTTATTACAGGATCAAATAAAAAGGTACCATCCCATTCAAAAAAAATTATGATTATGATTATTCAAGTTTCATGTATAGTTCATATATGAATGAAAAATATATAAAAAGGATTTAGATAATCTGTGAGGGACCTACCACTATATCTATGGTGGACGAAAGAAAGGTTTGGATAATTTTTTTGAAAAAATAATTTTATTTAGCTAGAATAATGTTAAAATTAGAAAAGATATGTTTTTTGTTATGATTGGATTTGGCATAAGGAAAATCAATTTTGGAATAATATTTTCACCTGTAAAAATTAAATGAATCGTATATACACAGGGATAAAATATGGGAAAACTAAAATTATATAAATAAGGATCAAAATATTTTAATCTCATGTAAACTTTAAAGTAATAAAATATTATTTTTATATTTTGATCAAAGGATTCATTATGAATATGAATACTTGAAAAATTATACCAATCATTTATCAAATTATTATAGAAAAAAGAAGAAACATAATTATAATGAAATGGAATTTAATGTTAAATGGTGATCATGGAAAATTATTGATTCCAAACATTCTTAAATTAATCACACCCATTAATGATATAAAGAATTATCCACAAAAAAAAACAAGTGTATCTTCATTTACATTAGATGTATAGGACACAACAATTTTTATTTCTAATAATTCATGTTAAATAATGTTGATGGAGGAAATATAAAAAAAGTTATAATCAATCCATGAGAGAAATAATAGGAATCATATGCTGGAATATATTCTTGAAAATATTTCATGTATCATGAAACGTTTCCAAAAGATGAAAACATGAAGATAACCTAAGAAAAAATGTGAAAAAACTAATACAATTTACCATATATATAAGAAATATTTGATAATTTTTCTATTCAATTAGGAAGATAAAATAATATGGATGAAATACAAGTGAATGAAATTGATAATGAAAAAGAAAATAGTAGAACATGTAGAAGCCAAATTTAATGAGTGGTTAACAAGAAACGATGACCATAAAATATTAGAAGATCAGTTTGAGAAGTATAAGAAATATGGAGATATTTAGAATGGATTTTTGATTATGTTTTCATCCTAATAATAGATTATAATGAATTTTAATATTACACTAGGAGATACAAATTATTTGATGGATCATGTCAAGAATAAGATCCAATAGAAATACAATGCTTGAGTAACTAATGAAATCATATTCTCCATGATAAATAGAAAATAGAAATCTATAAGAGACATTATGAAGAGATATCCAAAAATAGAGATATAATGTAAGGACTATCTTGATTGAGAATAAATTCTCAACCTTTTTTATCTCAATTAGTAGATAATATGTTTGAAATTATTCACATACATATATTGTATGATTTCTTATTTATGGAATTTAATGAGATTATTGATTTAGGGGGGAAATAATAATGATGAGAATGTTAAAATAAATATTTTTGACTTTATGAAATCTAAAATATTGAAATAAAGATAGAAGATTTATCTAATAGGGATTTTCTTAATGTTATCTTCATTAAAATAATTAAAAAATTTATATCTTAAATTACATTTGAAGAATAATATATACCTTGATGAATTTTGGATGGAGTGTCTACTAGAGGGGTATACAAATGGATAATTACCAGGAGCTATAAAACTAGAATATTTCATGATAATATATAATTTATGTAGGTACTTGAGAATGTTTATTTGAACATATATGAATACATACTCTCTTAATTGTTTTTCATGTAAAAAATATGATATTAAAGAAAATAATTTGAACTGGTCAATGGAATGGAAATGATGAAATTAACGAAGGATATATGAAGATAAAATTTATAGGTGTTTTTAATATTTTATATTTTTAGTTTAGATGAATGTATGAATTTCAATTTAGTAAATGAAAAGAGAATGTTTTTAAAAATTGTAATCATGTGAATTTATTCAATAATTTTGTATTCATTGAAATCATTATAACAACCCTTAAAAATAAGTTTTTGATTTTGTATCATATTCATTTGATTATTTATCAGTTTTATATCTATATTAGATCATACTATTATCTATATTGTGTATGGATCAAGTACACATATGGCTCATTTGGAAAGAAAGTGTTGATAGGAAAAGAAATGGTTTGGGGGGAGTGAAAAAAATTTCCCTCATTTGTGGCGACCAAAGAAACAGAGGGATAAATGAAGGGGAGAAACCAAAAGAAATGAAGAAAAGCGTTTCACCCCTCACTATGGGTTTCAAATCACCCCAATGTTGCGGTGATTTAGAAGGAAAATAACCCACTGTGTGTCATATATTTGAAAATTCCAATATTATCCACTTCTTCAAATTTTATTTTATTCTCTATTTTTTAAAATTAATATTAAAAAAATTATCGTCATTATGATTGTTAATGAAGATAGTATTTCCATGTTCATAATATTATGTTTAATGTTATTTATAAATATTTTTTTTATAACTTCAAAATAATTTATAAGTAATAATAGAAATCCATTACAAATAATTTTGATTCTCTTAAACTAATTATTTATACACATAATTTTGAAATAATTTGTAATTATTAATTATATTGAATTTATATTTTTTGAATTAGTTTTTTATTTGAATTTTTATTTATTTTGAATTAATCATTTTAAAACAATAAATATTTTGAATTTTTTATTTTTTATTTTTAATTATTCTTAATTAATATTTTTGAATTAATATTTTTGATTATCATGAAGAAATAATTATGAATTAATAAATTATATAAGTGTCTTTTAAATAATTTTTATTTGCATGAATAAAAATTTTGATTGTGTATATATTAAGAATTTGGACTATGTATGTATAAATTATTTTGATTATGTGTATATAAATTTTTTGTTGAACATAATTTATAAATAACAATGAAAAAAATTATAAATAATTTTCAAATAAATAAATATTTTTATTCTGTAAATGATTTAAATGAATATATGATATCAATTTTCTATAAACATATTTTTATTTAAAAAAATTAAATTTCTATTAATATATATTTTTCTGCTTAATGTTTATTTGATTATGTGAAAAGATATATAATGATTTATTAATATAAAATTTACTGTTTATATAATTTACATGATATAAAAAAGTATTCTAATATACATTTCTAAATTATATTTTTAAATAACTAAAATTATATTAATATAAAATATAAAATTTAATATTATATAATTTTTTATTTGAAATAATTGAGTATTGAAAAAATATACTTTTTCAAAATATTACTGAAACCTGCCAATATTTGTTATCTTATAATGATTTCAAATTTAATTTGGATATATATATATATAATATAATAATATTTTTAGAAATATATTTATAATTATATAAATATGGGTTTTAAAAATATTTGTGTATTTATTATTAAATATTTATAAATAAATATATTTAATATATTAATAAATAAATAAATATATATATATAACTGTTTATCAATATATATATTAATGAAATATTGTTTATACAATTTTATCAATTTTTTTAGATAAATATATTTATTTATAATTAATATATATATTTAATATGAAATTAAAGACACAATTTAAGAATATAATATTTTTTTATTTGAAACAATTGAATATTGGAAAATAATATTTTTTTAATACGGGTCATATTCTGTCATGTTTTCAAAAAATTTATTTTATTTTCTTTGAAAAAATTTCATCAATCAAGATGGAGATAAATTAGAATAATTTCCATTCTTTTACTAAATTATGTGTCACGACCCCCTCCCCACAAAGTGTACCCCTCCTGGGCCGGCAATGTGAGAAGGGAGATAATGACCCCCGAGTCCCACCTCTAGTAGGCCCCGGGTTGGCGAATAGCACCGAGGGTATAATACAGACACAAATGGGAGGCATTACCCTCTAAGAGAACACATGCAGAAGAGAGAGATAGAATAGACTCCAATCAACTCCAACTTAGAACTGAGATAAAAAAGGAAACCAAGTACATATATGAAATGTCATGCAAAAGTACTACAACTGAAAGGGGAAACTAAAAGTACCCAAAAGAAAGTAAAACGGCAGCGACCACAAGCCCGAACAGCTCCACCTCCAACCGCAAGCTAGTAGTAACCAGCTTGATCCCCAACCTGCTCCAAGTGACCTGAAAAAACAGTTTATATATACATAGGGTGAGTATAATAGTATACTCAGTAGGATCCTCCCCAAGCCACTCGTGCAAAAGTAATGAAAGCATGATAAAGCCCAGTGAACAACAAGTGAAACTAACTCGTCACCTAAATAGGTATACTATGTTCCCAACCTCACCATGGCTACTCTCTCCAAGTAACGCATACAAGAATATAGCATATAGTAAAGAATATCAAGGGTACCCCGCTACTACTTCCCCACTAGTTTGCTGCTTTGCCCCAACGACATACATCTTGTGCATCTCTCTCCAAGGCTTGCCCGCAGACACCTGGGCTAAGCTCCACAATCTGCACCTCGTGCACCACATAGGCTTGCCCGCAGACACCTGGGCGAAGCACCACACCGTCCTCACAACCAAAAGTAACCAGGTAGTTTCCGAGAGCCACCACAGCTCGGATAACGTGTATCATACATCGGGTATAATACCTCGAGCCATTACAGCCCATACTCTGAGTAAGAATCCTCAAGCCATTATAGCCTATACACGTTACACCTATAGTAGTCCCTAGGAAACTATATCCAGAATATATGTGTGTGAAATAACCACAAGCCATTACATCCCTCTACACACATATATGGGTAAAACTAACCACTGTGCCTACCAGCACAATGATCTACCAAGAGAAGAGAGCAAGGCCAAAGGGGGTAGTCAGCCATTCAACCTCCCATCAGAATGTTGGGGAAAACACCCCCCAGGGCTTCGAATCCCTGGGGTGTCAGTTTCCCTTACCGACCGGGTGGAGTAGCGTATAGAAATACAAAAAAAATACAGAATATATATGACTCACAACCACACTATGGGAATTACCTAGTCATAGGAACAACTGCAGCTAACATCTCTCAGACTCCAGGCTGCTACTTCTAAGACTAGGCATCCTATAAGCACACAACCATTTGAAGAGATTTATTAGATTACTCCATTCTCATTTTATCAGTTCCACTTTACGTTAATTAATTCTTTAAACATTAATTAACCCTGAACAATTAACCACATTAAACTAAATTGGCATCACATTCAAGAACTGCTCCTTTTTAGGATTCACATCACTATTAAATTCCAGTCTCTCCATCCCTGTGGATTATCACCACTTAAACAAACCTTCATTTCAGAATTTATTTTCCATAATCTCGGGAATTCTAGAAAAACATCCTATTCTAATAAGCACAAAGGGGCTCAACACGGTGAGTAGATATACTACCCGTCGAGTCTTTGCCGCCTATAGCAAGAGCATAGACACATCCTCCATCGAGAGGCTAAACACGGAAAGCAAGTGGCATACCCCACGTGTCTTCGCCTCCTTCGGAAAGAGGGTAAGCAATACCAGCTGCCTTGAGCAGTGGGGAAAAGTAAAGTAGATAAACAACCAAACCAAACCACCAACATCAAACCATCACATTCATCTCATACCATCATCCTTGGTGTCCTCCCCGACAACCACATGCATAAACCGATGCATCTCGCCACACTAGGCGTCATCCGCTGCCACAACCACAAGTCCCCATGCCTCCACATTTCACAACATCCATTCAGGATCACATCAATTCACAAGCAGCAGGAAGTCAAAGATCACAAAATGGGCTCTTGGACCTTTAACAAGGCATTCAGCCTTCATACAAAATGAGCACTCAGAGCTCCAAAACACAAGGCATTCATCCTTACAAGAAAGCGGGTAACTCAGAACCCTTTTGAATTTATCGAACTAATAGTTCTTTAATACATCTTGAATTAACAGATTCATTAACATGCCTCTTTATCTTTAGCCAATTATTTAACAAATAATTCCGGCTTTACGTTCATTATCAATTTCCATCATAAACGAGCAACTAATTAAAGAAAAATCATAGATATCACTCTATCTAGGAAAAACATGAGGCAAACCGTTATCACGGTACAAAGTTACAACATGCGATCAACCAATTATTTTAATCCAGTTCAAGTATTTAATTAGGTCAATTTCATTGTGATCCAAAGGGTTAAATCATGCTAATTCTACAGTTGCACATAAATAATTAGAGAAGCCATGAATCTCCTACCTCGAAGAGTTCTTGACGTCCTTTATCCACACAATGGGTCACAATCCTCTTCTCCTCACAACAGCTGCATCCACCGGAGGATGCCACGGTACGATAGTACCAACCAACCCCAAGAAAACCCATTATAACCATGGAGATTACATGCTAATATGGAAGGAAGAACAAGAGAAGTTGATCCAAGAAGGAACGATGATAAAACACACCTTATATGGAAGAATGATGGACACAGCTTGGTTGCATCAAACAGAGAGGAACTGATCCGAGTAACGTTTGATTGTGAAACTCCTATGGGAAGGATTGAAAGGTTCTGGCGTCTCGTAGATGAGAACCAGGAGGAAGAACAATGAAGAATGATATCTCATTCCCTTTAAAAAAAATAAATTAGAGAGGCGACAGTTTATGATCCAATTTATTCTCCATTAAAAACGGATCGCATTAACCCACGCGGTTTGACCAAGTAAAAACATCCCGGCCTTAGGAATAATTAATATAGAATTTATGGCCTTTGAATCGGTCTTAAAGTCCTTAAAATAATGTTTTAAAAGTATTTTACGTCAAAGAAAATGTCAAATTTACGAAGCTGGAAACATTGTTAACATACTCAAAATTTGGCAAAGTATGGAATCGGTAGCTCTCATGAAGTCTGGAAACATTGTTCATTCGTCAAATTTTGAAAAGTATGGAATCGGTAGATCTTAGGATTCTGGAAACACTGTTCAAGTCTACCGATAGAATTCCACTGATAGAACCTCACCGATAGAAACACTGTTCAAGTCTACCGATAGAAGTCCACCGATATAACCTCACCGATAGAAACACTGTTCAAGTCTACCGATAGAAGTCCACCGATAGAACCTCACCGATAGAAACACTGTTCATGTCTACCGATAGAAGTCCACCGATAGAACCTCACCGATAGAAACACTGTTCAAGTCTACCGATAGAAGTCCACCGATAGAACCTCACTGATAGAAACACTGTTCACTGAACCTCACCGATAGAAACACTGTTCACCTACCGATACTGTTCATAAAACTGGAAACACTGTTCCCAGAACTAGAAATTTGGCAAAGTGTTAGCCGAGCTACTACTGGACTGCGGCTACCAGTATACCGAGCTATGAGTACGCCGCGGCTACCGGTAAACCCAGCTACCGGTAGGATGCGGCTTCCGGTAGACCGAGCTACTGGTAAGCGGCAGCTACCGGTAGGCAGCAGCTACCGGTAGACTGAGCTACCGGTAGGCATCAGCTACCGGTAGACAGAGCTACCGGTAATCAGCAGCTACCGGTAGACCGAGCTACCTGTAATCAGCAGCTACCGGTAGACCGAGCTACAGGTAATCAGCAGCTACCGGTAGACCGAGCTACAGGTAATCAGAAGCTACCGGTAGACCGAGCTACCGGTAATTAGCAGCTACCGGTAGACCGGCTACCGGTAGGCAGCAGCTACCGGTAGACCGAGCTACCGATAGACAGTGGCTGGGGGATAAGTCACCTTGACCTTCCGGAACACCTCCAACACCACATTTTAACAAAGTAATGGACCAGGGAGGTCCGGGCCATTACATTAGATACCTCTCAAAACATTCTCGTCCTCGAGAATTAAAAACCAACCCAGAAGAAAAGAGGGGTCCGAACAACCACCCCATAAGATACCTCTCAGGGGAAAACCACCATGAGTTCTTCAAAAGCTGGAACAAAACTACGAAATCCAAGAGTATGGAAACAAACAAACCATAACCAAACAATTCAAACATAACATCACATCAAAGGTACATAAATAAAACATTAAAGGTCTAACCATAAAGGAAACGTCACTACATGAAAAGAGTTAAACATTAAACAACTCTGGGTACTGTGCACGTATTTGTGACTCACGCTCCCATGTACTCTCCTCCATGCCACCGTGTCCCCACAAGACACAAACTAAGGGGATAGAACACCCACGCAACACCTTCTCCTTGTGGACTTGGATCTCCACAGGTCGCTCCTCGAAGGTTTCATCATCGTCAATATCGATCACTCCCCAATCGATAACATGAGATTCTTCATGGAGATAACGATGGAGCAGTGATACATGGAAAACATCATGTATCTGACTCATCTGAGGGGGAAGTTCTACTCAATACGCCACAGCTCCAACACGAGCTAACACCTCGAAAGGCCGAACAAACCGGGGATAAAGCTTTCTTCCACGACCAAACATTCGCTGCCCATGACGGGGAGTCACCTTTAGAAAAACATGATCCCCAACATTAAACTCTAACGGTCTCCTTCATTGATCAGGATATGATTTCTGACGATCCTGTGCTGTCTTCATCCTCTCACGAATCACCTGAACCATCTCTGTTGTATTCTGCACTAGTTCTGGTCCGAGAATTGCTGACTCTCCGACCCCAGTCCAGCACAACGGAGAATGGCATGGCCGGCCATACAAGGCTTCAAACGGCGCCATACCGATGGTAGAGTGGAAACTATTATTGTAAGAGAACTCTACCAAGGGTAAGTTCTTTGTCCATGAACCTCCAAAATCAAGAACACAAGAGCGCAACATGTCTTCAAGAGTCTGGATGGTTCGCTCTGTCTGACCATCCGTTTGAGGATGAAAAGCAGTGCTAAGACACAATTGAGAGCCAAAGTCATGCTGGAGACCTCTCCACACCCTGGAGGTAAAACGAGGATCTCGATCAGAAATGATCATCCTACGTACTCCATGGAGTCTCACCACCTCCTCTAGATACTGCCTCGACAAAACGTCCACTGAGCTCGACTCCTTGATCGCTATGAAGTGGGATGATTTTGTTAAACGATCCACTACCACCCATATAGCATCATGTCCTCCCAGAGCTCGAGGTAAACCTGTAACAAATTCCTTTGATATGTCCTCCCACTTCCATTGAGGAATCTCTATGTGCTGGAGAAGACCACCAGGAACACGGTGTTCGGACTTCACCTTCTGGCAGACTAAACATCGAGACACACATTTTGCAACTGTACACTTCAGCCCAGGCCACCAAAACTGACTCCTCAAGGATCGGTACATCTTCGTCACACCAGGATGTACCTCCAAGGGTGAACTATGGAACTCTCAGAGAACCGTCTCGCGCATCACCAAGGGAACAAAAAGCCTGCCATGATACAACACTCGGTGTTGTTCATCCTCCGACCAACCATCATGGGCCTCACCACATACAACTCTGTCTCTCCAAACTTCCACCACTAGGTCACCCAACTGAGACTCTTCCACCTTCTGCATCAGGGATGACTGCACCATCATCTGGAAAAGACAACCTCTACCCCCAACTTCTCCAATATCATGATGAAAAGCTGATAGCTCTTCCATCACTCTCCAAGAATCACCAGATTCACACACAACATCATTACATATCTTTCGGCTTAGTGCGTCAGCTACAACATTCCCTTTTCTAGGTGTATACGATATTTCAAAGTCGTATTCCGGCATGAACTCCATCCACCGACGATGCCTCAAGTTCAAGTCACGTGGGGAGAAAACATACCTCAAACTCTTATAATCGGTGAAAACCACAAAGTTCTCACCAATGAGGTAATGTCTCCACAACTTCAGAGCAAACACTACAGCTGCCAACTCAAGGTCATGGGTGGCATAGTTGCATTCATGGGGACGCAACTGTTGAGACCCATAAGAAACAACTGACCTCTACTGCATGAGAACACAGCCTAGCCCCAGATGTGAAGCATCACAAAAAACATCAAACTAGACTCCCTCCAATGGAAGACAAAGGACTGGAGCACTTACCAACTTCTCCTTTAGATACTCGAATGCTGTCTGACACTGATCAGTCCATATGAACGCTTGATCCTTCCTGGTCAAAGCTGTCAGAGGAGTTGCAACTCCGGAGAAATTAGCTACAAACCTCCTATAATAGCCAGCGATACCAAGGAAACTTCGCCCCTCTGACACGGTCTTGGGAGCTGGCCAAGACACCACTGCTTCTATCTTAGAGGGATCCACAGCTACTCCATGTTGGGACACAACATGTCCCATGAAACGAACTTCTCGAGCCCAGAACTCACACATGGACAACTTACCAAACAACTGATGTTGGCGAAGAACTCCCAAAATGGCTCGTAGATTCTCAGCATGCTCCACTTCAGATGTGGAGTACACAAGGATGTCATCGATGAAAACCACAACAAACATGTCCAGGAATTCCCGGAACACATCATTCATCAACCCCATGAAAACAGTTGGAGCATTTTTCACGCCGAATGGCATTACAACAAACTCATAATGCCCATGACGACAACGGAAAGCAGTCTTTAGGGATATCCTCATCCTTTACATGCATTTGATGATATCCTAACCGCAAGTAGATCTTTGAGAACCAACTTGCACCCTTCAATTGATCGAACAAGTCATCAATCCGTGGGAGAGGACAGCGGTTCATTATTGTCACTTTGTTTAACCGACGATAATCGACGCACAACCGCAAACTGCCATCAGCCTTTTTCACAAACAAAACTGGTGCACCCCACGGTGAGACACTTGGCCGAACAAAACCACACTGCAACAGAATGTCGAGCTGAATACATAGCTCTCTTAACTCATAAGGGGCCATCCTATACGGAGACATAGAGATAGGAGATGCTCCTGGATATAGCTCGATCCCAAACTCGATCTCTCGTCGAGGGGGTAAGGATACAACCTCTTCTGGAAAGACGTCAGGGTACTCCTCTACGACCCTAGGAAACGCCAACTGTTGAACCTCTGAAGAACTCAGCGTCATCCCAGCCATCATGGATGATAAGGATGGAACTCGTCTATGACTCATCCGAGGATCTCTCTCACCAACAAACACCACTTTCTCTCCATCTTCATCAAAGAAAACGACCTTCTTCCTGTAGCAATCCACAACAGCCTGCACAGAATACAACCAATCCATGCCATGTATGACATCATATGGTTGTATTCGCAAACATAGGAAATCTCCCCAAGAGCGGTGTTCCCCCAACACTAGCTCACTGTCTCTACATACTTCAAACAAGTCAGCTCGACCTCCAACTGGCGTAGTCAACGCCAAGGGCACTAGATGCCAACCTACCTCAAGTCCCAAAGCATGGACACGGGTAGGTGATATGAAGGAGTGTGTTGCTCCTGAATCAAACAAGGAATACACCAAGGTAGAAAACAAGCAAAGGGTACCTCGAACGACATCTGGCTCGCCTGGGGCTGGTAATGCTAGAGCATGAAGCTGACCAAGACCTCCGCCACGGCCTCTCTAACCCTGATGACGGCCACCACCACTGTCGCGCTCTGCTCTCTGAGGACGGGGAGCGTCATGGGGCTGTCCTCTGCCTGCTCCATCTACCCTTTGGTGATCTAAAGCTGGTGCAACCTGCTGTTGCTGCCTCGGCTGGAACTGCCTCAATGGAGGAACCTGGAGTGGAGCGCCTGGTGCATGATGACTGCTCTGAAAAGTCGGGCACTCCCGCTGCTGATGACCACGACCACCACAAGAAAAACAAGCACCTGATCCCTTGGCATAGGTCTGAGAGTTGCTGCCTCCGAAGAAACGAGATGGGAAGTGTTGGGACCTTCCCCCAGGTGAACGGAAACTCTTCTGTCCTGAAAACCGGGAACCCCGGACCACAGCTCTGCTTCATGAGGAATCATGACGATTCCCCTCTCGTGACGATCCAGTCCTAGCCAAAGTCCTCTAAATAACCTCTGCCCTCGCCAGCACCTCAAGATATGTCTTCAACATAAATGGGGTCACCTGGCGCTGGATCTCTGGACGCAAAGCCTCCTCGAAATGCCTCTCCCTGGCCTCATCATCTGGTAACAGGTCTGAAGCATATCGTAGAAGGTTCCTGAAATGGATTCCAAACTCTCGAACACTGGCGCTCCCCTGTCTAAGGGTGAGAAGCTCCTGGCGACTGGACACCTTCGCAGTCGACGAAAGAAACTCAACTCTAAACCTGTCTCAAAATTCCTCCCATGAGATTGCTGACTCCTCACAATCACCGAGGGACAAGAACCACCACTGACTCGATGCTCCACTCAGCATCGTCACAACCAAGGACACCCAGTGTTCCTTCCGAGCACGAATCTAACTGAAACCTATCTCGATCTCCTCCAACCAGTCTTCTGTGACTGCATCTGAAACGGATCCCTCGTACTTCTGTAGACTCTGGCACTGAAACTCTCGATGTGTCTTCCTCCAAGTGTCATCATCGTCAACCTCTACTCGGCGGCGATCTGCTGGAACAGACTGATGGGCATCTTCTGTGCAAACCTGACGAGGACGTCGACCTGGAGCCATACCTGCAAAATAACAGCTGTTAGAGCTCCTAATCCTGGAATATGGAAGACTCAACATTAATTAATTAATTGTTTTGTTTTATTTATTTTAGGTTACCTATCCCAAGGTCTACCCATTCAAACACATGCTCAAAGAATAATGATGCATGATCCTTTCCTAGGCCTCTACCCTGCAACTGGTATCACTTTGTTTAGTAGCCATCGTAAGCTTAAAGGTCCGTGCAACAGATCATAGGGGGCCCTAAACGCCTATGTCTCTGCCGGTATCCAGTGTTTAACCCACTTTCTAAACATGATTGACACTGTTTCGCTACCATCTCATGCATCCTCACCTATGCCTAACTCCAAACTCCATCTTATCCCTCAACCAGAGCTCCGATACCACTCTGTCACGACCCCTTCCCCACAAAGTGTACCCCTCCTGGGCCGACAATGTGAGAAGGGAGATAATGACCCCCGAGTCCCGCCTCCAGTAGGCCCCGGGTTGGCGACTAGCACCGAGGGTATAATACACACACAAATGGGAGGCATTACCCTCTAAGAGAACACATGAAAAAGAGAGAGATAGAATAGACTCCAATCAACTCTAACTTAGAACTGAGATATAAATGGAAACCAAGTACATATATGAAATGTCATGAAAAAGTACTACAACTGAAAGGGGAAACTAAAAGTACCCAAAAGAAAGTAAAACGGAAGCGACCAAAAGCCCGAACAGCTCCTCCTCCAACCGCAAGCTAGTAGTAACCAGCTTGATCTCCAACCTGCTCCAAGTGACCTGAAAAAAATTTTATAAATACATAGGGTGAGTATAACAGTATACTCAGTAGGATCCCCCCCAAGCCTCTCGTGCAAAAGTAAAGAAAGCATGCTAAAGCCCAGTGAACAACAAGTGAAACTAACTCATCACCTAAACAGGTATACTATGTTCCCAACCTCACCATGGCCACTCTCGCCAAGTAACGCATACAAGAATATGGCATATAGTAAAGAATATCAAGGGTACCCCGCTACTACTTCCCCACTGGTTTGCCGCTTTTACCCAACGTCATACGTCCTGTGCATCTCTCTCCAAGGCTTGCCCGTAGACACCTGGGCTAAGCTCCACAATCTGCACCTCATGCACCACATAGGCTTGCCCGTAGACACCTGGGCGAAGCACCACACCGTCCTTACAACCAAAAGTAACCAAGTAGTTTCTGAGAGCCACCACAGATCGCATAATGTGTATCATACGTTGGGTATAATACCTCAAGCCATTACAACCCATACTCCGAGTAAGAATCCTCAAGCCATTATAGCCTATACACGTTACACCTATAGTAGTCCATAGGATACTATATCCAGAATATCTGTGTGTGAAATAACCATAAGCCATTACAGAACTCTACACACATATATGGGTAAAACTAACCTTTTTTCCTACCAGCACAATGATCTACCAAGATAAGAGAGCGGGGCCAAAGGGGGTAGTCATCCATTCAACCTCCCATCAAAATGTTTGGGAAAACACACACCCCCCCCAGGGCTCAGAATCCCTAGGGTGTCAGTTTCCCTTACCTACCGGGTGGAGTAGCGTATAGAAACACAAAAAAAATACAGAATATATATGACTCACAACCACACTATGGGCATTACCTAGTCATAGGCACAACTGCAGCTAACATCTCTCAGACTCCAGGCTGCTACTTCTAAGACTAGGCATCCTATAAGCACACAACCATTTGAAGAGATTTATTAGATTACTCCATTCTCATTTTATCAGTTCCACTGTACGTTATTTAATTCTTTAAACATTAATTAACCATGAACAATTTACCACATTAAACTAAATTGGAATCACATTCATGAACTGCTCCTTTTTAGGATTCACATCACTATTAAATTCTAGTCTCTCCATCCCTATGGATTATCACCACTTAAACAAACATTCATTTCAGAATTACTTTTCCATAATCTCAGACATTCTAGAAAAACATCCTATGCTACTAAGCACAAAGGGGCTCAATACGGCGAGTAGATATACTACCCGTCCAGTCTTTGCTGCCTATAGCAAGAGCATAGACCCATCCTTCATCGAGAGGCTAAACACGGAAAGCACGTGGCATACCCCATGTGTCTTCACCTCCTTCGGAAAGAGGGTAAGAAATACCAGCTCCCTTGAGCAGTGGGGAAAAGTAAAGCAGATAAACAACCAAACCAAACCACTAACAGCAAACCATCACATTCATCTCATACCATCATCCTTGGTGTCCTCCCCGAAACCCACATGCATACACCGATGTATCTCGCCACACTAGGCGTCATCCGCTGCCACAACCACAAGTCCCCATGCCTCCACATTTCACAACAGCCATTCAGGATCACATCAAATCACAAGCAGCAGGAAATCAAAGATCACAAAATGGGATCTCGGACCTTTAACAAGGAATTCAGCCTTCATACAAAATGAGAACTCAGAGCTCCAAACCACAAGGCATTCAGCCTTACAAGAAAGAGGGTAACTCAGAACCCTTTTGAATTTATCGAACTAATAGTTCTTTAATCCATCTTGAATTAACAGATTCATTAACATGCCTCTTTATCTTTAGCCAATTATTTAAAAAATAATTCCGGCTTTACGTTCTTTATCAATTTCCATCATGAACGAGAAACTAATTAATGAAAAATCATAGATATCACTCTATCTAGGAAAAACATGAGGCAAATCGTTATCACGGTACAAAGCAACAACATGCAATCAACCAATTATTTTAATCCGGTTAAAGTATTTAATTAGGTCAATTTCATTGTGATCCAAAGGGTTAAATCATGATAATTCTACAGTCGCACATAAACAATTAGAGAAGCCATGAATCGCCTACCTCGAAGAGTTCTTGACGTCCTTTATCCACACAACGGTTCATAGTCCTCTTCTCCTCACGACAGCTGCATCCACCAGAGGATGCCACGGTACGACAGTACCAACCAACCCCAAGAAAACCCATTAGAACCCTAGAGATTAAATGCTAATATGGAAGTAAGAACAAGAGAAGGTGATTCCCGAAGGAACGATGATAAAACACACCATATATGGAAGAATGATGGACACAGCTTCGTTGCATCAAACAGAGCGGAATGGATCCGAGTAACGTTTGATTGTGAAACACCTATTGGAAGGATTGAAAGGTTCTAGCGTCTCGTAGATGAGAACCAAGAGGAAGAACATTGAAGAATGATATCTCGTTCCCTTTAAAAAAAATAAATTAGAGAGGCGACGGTTTAAGATCCGATTTATTCTCCATAAAAAACGGATCGCATTAACCCACGCGGTTTGACCAAGTAAAAACATCCCGGCCTTAGGAATAATTAATATAGAATTTATGGACTTTGAATCGGTCTTATATTCCTTAAAATAAGGTTTTAAAAGTATTTTACGTCAAAGAAAACGTCAAATTTACGAAGCTGGAAACACTGTTCACATACTCAAAATTTGGAAAAGTATGGAATCTGTAGCTCTTAGGATTCTGGAAACACTGTTCAAGTCTACCGATAGAAGTCCACCGACAGAACCTCACCGATAGAAACACTGTTCAAGTCTACTGATAGATGTCCACCGATAGAACCTCACCGATAGAAACACTGTTCAAGTCTACCAATAGAACCTCACCGATAGAAACACTGTTCAAGTCTACCGATAGAAGTCCACCGATAGAACGTCACTGATAGAAACACTCTTCACTGAACCTCACCAATAGAAACACAGTTCACCTACCGATACTGTTCATAAAACTGGAAACATTGTTCCCAAAACTAGAAATTTGGCAAAGCGTTATCCGAGCTATTGCTGGACTGCGGCTACCAGTATACTGATCTATCGGTACGCCACAGCTACCGGTAAACCCAGCTACCAGTAGGATGCAACTACCGGTAGACCGAGCTACTGGTAAGCGGCGGCTACCGGTAGGCAGCAGCTACCGGTAGACCGAGCTAAAGGTAATCAACAGCTACCGGTAGACCGGCTACCGGTAGGCAGCAGCTACCGGTAGACCGAGGTACCGGTAGGCAGTAGCTACCGGTAGACCGAGCTACCGGTAATCAGTAGCTACCGGTAGACCGAGCTACCGATAATCAGCAGCTACCGGTAGACCGAGCTACGTTAATCAGCAGCTACTGGTAGACCGAGCTACCGGTAATCAGCAGCTACCGGTAGACCGAGCTACCGGTAATCAGCAGCTACCGGTAGACCGAGCTACCAGTAATCAGCAGATACCGGTAGACCGGCTACCGGTAGGCAGCAGCTACTGGTAGACCAAGCTACTGGTAGGCAGCGGCTGGGGATAAGTCAACTTTACCTCCCGAAACACCTCCAACACCACATTTTCACAAAGTAATGGACCAGGGTGGTCCGACCCATTACATTATGTGTCCCAATAAAATAGAGTGGAATCAAAATAATATCATTTCTTTTGTTTTATGAATGAGGAAATCATTTCTTTTTTCTTATTATAACATGGCCAAACACGTGATTAGAGTGGAATAATTATTGGAAAATTACATTAATTGAATTGATACAATCCACACCAAATTTATTTTTATTTATTGTCAACAAGGGGGAGAGAGAATAAAATGAATAATGATCACATTTACATGTATTTTCTATATTCTTATTGACAATAAACCTAAATGGGAGATACTATTGAACCTCCCTGAAGTTCATTATATTTATTTTCATTTAATAAGAAGGAGTCAAGGATGATGTAAATATATATTTGGTGGAGTTTCTTGGAAAGATGATGTAATTCATATTAAATTTTAGTATTTTTATTATAATTCTCAAGATATCTGTATTTATATAGTGTGTTTGGACTATTGTATGACTAGTAGAAAACCAACATGAACAAATAAGGTGATATGTTATACTCATATAAAACAGGTAGTGGGATGCTGTAATTAATAAATGGAAATGAATAATTATTTTAGATACATTCATTTTATATATGATCTGTCATTAGACATGTTATATATGATCCATTAAAATAAAAAAAGATAAAAGTGTTTGTGTTACCAAAAAGGTTTGACTTTTATGTAGATTTTCGTTGGAAAAGAGGAATGATGGTATATTACCTGAATGTGTATGCATAAAATCTATTAAAGAAGAATTTAAAAAACTGGATTCTTTTTTACTTATTATACATGTATTTATTTTAAGTGCTTTGAATTGTATTGAGTTGATTTTGAGTGGGTTATGATTCTTCAGGTGAATTGGAAAATTTCAACGTTTTATTGATGAAATATAGAATTTCCGAGATGATTTTGAAAAATGTATAAGTCATAGAGATATTATAAGAATTATAGTTAATTTTGGAATCAAGTAAAATTTCATAATAATTTTTGAGATGTTTTATAATTTTTTTTGGGATTTTATTATACCTTCTAGAATTTTGTAATAATTTTTTTATTTTATGTAATAAATAGCAAGATTTCATAATATTATGTGGAATTACACAATATTTTTTGTTAAAAAAATACAAAACACTGAGATTTTATAGGACCCATTGAGATTGTATAATACCTTTTCTAGTTTACCTAGAGGATTATAATTTCAACTCCTCTAATGCAGATCAATCTCAAGAAGAAAAACATGAGGATGTTGTTATATTATTGAATGTATCAAATATCATGGACTTGTGATAAATCCATCATTCATGATAATTTTCATGATGAATTAATAAATATAAATTCATTATAATCCATAAATAATAAATACCTTCCATGATGATATTTTAAGATAAATTTCTACAAAATATGATATTGTTGATTAAGATGTTGTCACATTGGGTGGAGAGAAGCATGATGCAATGCATGATAATGTTATTAATGTGGGATATTGTTATGATGAAATATCTAATGTCACCAAATTATTATTCTATGATAGAATAATTTAATGGTTTTACCACTCCAAGAACTAATGTGTCTCACAATGAGGTTCTATGTATGTGACTATGCGTGCCAATGTAGATTGATTTGATGGACCATGATTTTTGTAAAAGATATGATAGATAATAATACTAAGCCACATGGATATTTTTTGTTGTTTTTAATATAATATTTGACTGGTATTTAATGAAATTTAAGGATAATATACCACCTATATTTTTCATTGATGACTTATGTATTCAAATATGGAATGATATTTATGGGATTGAAAATATAAAATGGAGTTAATATATTGGATTTTTTATGAACAAGGGATCCAATAATACTTTTAATTGAAGAGATTTAATATCAATAATTGATTGATTACCCAATTATTAAATTAAAATATTCTATAATTATATGAATTGAAGATAACCAATACTGATATGAAGGATTCATCTTTTATGTTGAACAATAAAAAAGTGTTTGAGACCTTCCTTCCATATATTGATCACAATTTATTATAAAGAATAAAACTCACAAAACTAGCATAAGAAATCGAAATATAATAATTTCTAAAGAATAAAATATGTTTTACTTTATTTATATTTTTTGTTTGAAACACAATGATTTAAATATTAGTGGAATCCATTTTTATTTCTATTCTAAGAGGAAGATAAATAGATATAGTAGAAACTATAATTAGGCCAAAGTTATATTATTGATTACATAGAGAAGTGCAAGTCAATTTACTATATCCTATAATGAATGTATTGGTTAGTTTTAGATAATGAAACTCATCTTAGTTCCATAATTTTTCTAGGTTTTTTCCATTAATATGTTACTGAGGATATATCATTTATCGATAATTTCTTGATAATAGAAAAATTACTATGTGTACTTGTGATAAAAATAATAACACATTGGAGACATAATCACCAAAATTTGAAGGAAATCCCATTAAAAATCCGATTATTACTTATAGTTGTTTAATTTCTTATATGTACTTCCAAGAAACCTTACTTTGAGTATAGAGTGATACATTCATTCACTGCAGAAATTCGTTGGTAAAATAATGGATAATGTATTAATTAATCAAATAGTTCACCAAAATTGATTCACACCCACCCTATCATTTTTTATATCCCAGATGATATAATAATATTTTATCATAACATATTTTCAACATGTGATTAGATTCTCAATAATATCTAGATTTAATATATTTGATGTTTCAATAATATATTTGTAAAGGATTTAAAAACTATATATTTGATGATTACTATGAGTTTACTATCAATGAAACTTTGGAAGAGATATCATTTAATACCATAGAGAACACAAATAAAAGAGTTGTGGTGAAATTGAAAAAACACACATTAAATAAATAAGAGAAAAATTTCACCCTACTAATTTAATATAATCAATGTAGAGTGAGTCTTTCTTAATGTACTGATAATCAATCTCATAGAGGAACATGTGATGGGAAGGAATCCCTCTTTTGAAAATATGAATAAAAATAAATTTTCCAACACTGTAATCCGGAGGAAGATAGATCTTGAAATAAAGATGAGAATTTAGTTGTTGAATTAAATAATAAGAAGATAAAAAACCATTAAAACTAAGAATATTAATAACATATAGATGGAGATAAGGTAATAGAAATATCAAGTCAAAATTTTCCCATAGAAGAAAATAGAACAAGTGGTGAAGATCAAAACTATATAGATTAAAAAGAAGAATTAATTAGTATATTGAAGGATTTACTGTAGAACTATACAAAATAAATATTTAATTTTATTTTTGGATTTTATTAATAGTATATAATAGGAAGGAACTCAATTTGAAGAAAACAATAAAATTTTGATAAATCAGTTGAACAAATGGTATTGATTAATGAAAATATCTTTAAATTGGTATAAGCCTTAAATTCCATGAATGTGGAGTGTGAAGAAATATTTTTTAGTTTTCTGAATGAGAGTTTACTTAAAAAAAATAGAGATAATAACATGTGAAAATATTTTAGAAAATATAAAGGCATTAGAAGAAAATCAGAATTCTAGAATTATTGTTCATAATTCCAAATTAGAGATCAAATCAAGGAGAAGAAAATAAAATTACAATCTATTTTAAGAGAATATTAAAATGAATAATGATCAATATAAGTATATTTAGAAGGTTAAGATGGATTATGAATAAATAATTATGTTAGTGGAGGATTAATGAAAGATCCTTAATATGAAATATCTTAATCATGAAATCGAATTTGAAAGATTTGAAATATATAAGGTTGAGTATTTGGGACAATATTAGAAAAAAGTGGTTTCCACACAAAAATTCAAAGAGAAATATTTTTTTAATAGTGCTCTTCCATGTTGAAAATTATACTGGGATCATATTATATGGAATCTATTATTGTCTAAAAAAGGCGAAGGTTATGGTCATTATAAATGAAGTTGATCCCGTTACCAATAATGATATTTTGATAATTTCTTTTGATAAATACTCAGAAATTGAAATACGATTCCCCAAAAGAACATAATAAGGGATATTTTCATATATGATTTATAATTAATTAGTATATATAATTATTACATTATCATGTAACTCTTTCTATGTTTTCAAATAAATTAATTTCTTCTTGATGTATTGTAATTATGTAAAAGTATACAAGTGTATAATCCCTTTAGTGATATGCACATATTCTTCAGAAACCCCAAACTATCACCATAGAATCATTGGGTTTTAGCTTGAGTGAATCTGACCACTTACATTACCCTCAATTGATCCGAAAAATATTTCCTACCATGATTTAAGGATTACTCAAGTTATATCAGGGGATTTAGAGGGAGGAGGAGTATCATATATATATATTCTTGAGATTTTTTTAGAGAAACTCATCACGAGGATTGAGAGTGTTTTCTAGAGATGTTTTTTTGTGCACACAATGTATAATTCTAGAGATGATATTACCATATTGATATTACTACGTTAGAGAATTTGTTATTTCACTTAGGTAATTAGCTAATATATTAATATTTAGTGATCCACAAATATAATAATAATAATAATAATAATAATATTTCCTTAATATGGTAAATACTCATAGATGATTTAAATATAATCTCTTAAATAAATAATTTAATATTTATTTAAATGATATTTAATAAATCATTCCCACCATACCATTAACTATATATTTCAATCCACGTGATAATTTATTAATACTTGAATAATAACTATTATTTAAATAAATAAATATCATTATATAATTCATTAAATAAATATTTATGTGATCAACTCAACAAAAATAATTATTATTCCTTGGTACATGAGAATAATATTTAATATATAATTAAATTCTATTAGAATTTAATAGTGGCTATGGATATAATTATTGTGTGACCCTCATGGTCTATTTCTCTGTGGATTATTATAAATATGATAATATATTGTATTACAATCTACCAACATGTTATGACACCCATAGAGAAATTGTTAAATTTCATAGTCGAAAACCCTCCTTCAAATGATCACTATGTAATGTAATAAATTAATCTCAATATATCATCATGAAGGTTGCATCACATGTATTAGAACATAGATTATTGATACATTTTATTTGAATTTCTTAAAAAGAATAATCAAATTAAACCCCTATAAACCTAAAATTAATCTTGTAATTCCATTTTAATCATTGGTAAATAGGTATATACTTAAACTAACTCAAAAGAGAGAATTCATCTCTTAACAAATTCATTAATTCCATATCACTCAGGTCTCAGAAAACATATCATAATTCTCTACGATCATATGTCTTCAGAAATTTCCCAAATACATCTAATACCAAAACTCATGATATGCATTAATAATTGTTTTATCTTTAAGGATGAATACACACATTCACATATAGGAATATACAATGATACAAATAACTATTTAAATTCCTATATGTGTTAAGGGTATAATTTTGGATTTACTAGGTTCGGTATGGGTTAGAATGGGATGGGCCTACCCTCTAAAAAATCAGTCTAAGGTACACAATTTTTGATCAGGCAAGGCTAGACCAAAAAACCCCATGAGGTGGACCGAGTCCGACCTCAGGCAGAATGAAACCATTGAGTGAGGAAGGTTTTGGTCAGGCCATAGGCAAAATCTTATGGGGTTTTTAATTATATTACAACATTTTTTATAATGTTTTTTAATATTTTTTTATGCAGGTTATTTTTTTTAAAAATGTTTATTAATAGTTTATTTAAAAAAAAAATTAAAATATTTATTTCAAATCAAATACCTATTTTGAAGAATAATTCAAAAACTATTTAAAATATTTTTCCAATGCTTTTTTGTATTTTTTTTTTCTAAAAATTATATTTTAATCATTTTTTAACTTTTCGAAATAATTTTATTTAATAAATTTGTTTAAAAAATTTGAACACTTTTTTTAAAAATGTTTTATGAAAATTTTTCTTAATACATATTTAAAAAAATTGAAAATATTTTTCTAAAACATTTTGAAAAAGTTTTTTTATAATGTTTTGTAATATTTTTTTGTACAATATTTTTTTAACATTTTATTAAAACATTTTTTTGAAATGATTTTATAGAATTTATAAGAAATTAAATGTTTATGTGTAATTTTTTTTAATATTTTTTGGAAGTTATTCAATTTGTTTTAAAAAAATAATATTTTATTTTTTTATCAACATTTTATAGTAGAAACTTTATCATTTAACTATTAAACATTTTATATGTTTTAAAATATTTATATTCCTTTTATTAAAATTTATCGGTTGAAATTTTTTTTATATAATTCTCAATAATTTTACATGTATTAAACATTTTTACCTCATACATTTCAGAGGTACCCTAAAAATTTACATTCCTATTATAAATAGAGTGTATTATTTAATTTTGAAAAAAAAGTGAAAATATCAACCAATTCAAAAAAATAATGGTCATATAATTTATTTAAGAAATCAATTAGAAAGATGAATATTTGGAGACTACCGTGTCTAAATAAATATGAATCATCATAATAAATAACACGTATAATAATTATAAATCATAAAGTATACATAAAATAATAAATTTTTGTTTATATAATGTTAATAATTAAATGAAAATTAATTATAAAAATTAAAATGATATTTGTCCATTTTTCCTAAAAATAATTATTTTGAAATGTTATATATATATATATAAGAATATTATAATATTAATTTTAATTAGGAATCATTTTATTATAAACTCTCATTGAATTAGATAGTCTATGAAAATTATCATAATATTTTTATATTGAAGATCATTCATTATGTAATAATAAATTTATTAATATTCAATGCCATGAATATACAAGTAAGAATAATTATAAAGTAACTAGTTATAAGGAAGAAAATTCAATAGAATACCAATTGAACTATATCTAACTAATAATGACTTCATATATGTTAGTAATCTCATGATGTTCATTCCTTCTCTATGATAAACATTTGGTAAATTGTACTACCACATTATTCTATATGGGTACTCTACCTACTACAACCTCACCCATTTATAAAAAATCACTCAATAGGTGATAATTTTAAATTATATTATCCTATCATGGATGTGTCCTTTACTCATTAACTTGGTGAACCACTATATTATTATCAATGTACAAATTGATAGGGTGTTTATTACTTGTGATTACATCAAGATACAAAATGAATTTTTCTTTCGGCAATGATACTGTAGATATACCAGGGGCCACCATATTATTAATCTATGTGGTAGAATCAATAAAAAGAAATTATTTTAGAGCTTATAGATCACATATACATCTTTAATTTAGAATACATAACATGAATATTAATTCAGATCATTTTAATCTATTTTTAAACAAGCATCTGTATATTCCATGATGACCTATTCTTTATCTCCTCAATAAATTAGGAAAATATCATTCTATGAGTCAAATACTTAATGATACTATTTATAGCTGTCCAATTACATTCTCCTATATATTCTTAATTTATTCATATCATACTCAGTGCATATGAAACTTCAATCCTCATATATATCATGACATACCTGATCAGAACTATTGTAGATGTGCAATATATTTTACTCATATTCTCTTTATATCCTATTGTGTATGAGTAAACATTTATTTAGAGAGATATATATCATGAGAAAATATAAAAAATACTATCATGGATTTTCCATATTGAATACCTTTTTCATAAAGTAATTTTTTCTAACATAACACAGTATAAGAAGCCACCTGAATCAATCATGAATGGTCTTGAACCCAAGAATGCAATGTGTTTGTCCTAATTCTTTCTGGAGAAAAACATTTTCATCCAAAACTTAACAAAAATTAAGACTTTTATCTCATTTCCAACATGTAATATGTCATCAATATAAACTATTATAAAAATAATTTCACTCACACTAGACCTCATGTAGATCGAAGTCTCAAATTCATTCGGTAGAAAACCAAATTATCTTACAGATTTATAATAGTGAATTTTACATTATATAGATTATTACATAAATCTGTAAATAGATCTATACTACTATAATTATTTATAAGAATATATTTTATTAAACAGGACCGATGGTTATTCCATATGAAAATCATCCAAAAGATTTCAATTATAGAAATCTATTTTTAATTCCATATTCCAAATATCATTATTGTAACATCCCATGAAAATAAAGAATATTAACATTTCATCTTTATTAAAAAAAATTAATTATATATTAATTTGAAATTAAAGGGGATACTATGTATGATAGCGCAATAAACATTATGTTTGAGTTGGTGGCTTAGAACCAACTACTTTATAATTTATTCATTAATATATTCTTTATCAGATCTTGATTTTTCTTCTGCGTAACAATGCATGTGATAATTTCCTAATGATAGATGCTGCACTAAAATGTCCTAGAACATCCTTGTTATGATGAGAACCAAAAAGTTCCATAAAACTATACTTTAATATGTGTTCTATGGAAGAATGATGGTATTTTAGGGGCATAAATAATATTGTCCATTAGGGATGAGGACTCATAAAACATTGAGACACATTCTCATGGTGTTCTCTCATGGTAATATCCAGGATGATATTATGAGAACGAGACCCTCCAGTAGGCAATCTACATTTCCTTGTGTCATTGGATGGTCTTAGCAGTGGATGTGTGTATTTGTCTTTAGAAATTTCAATTTTTATTAATGGGTATTACAAATCAAGCGCTTAGATTTATGGATGATAACTATGGCAACACACTATTCCCAATGAGGTAGGATATGTTGTGTGCATCGCGGGTATTACTACATTAATATATAATGTGAGAAATGATTTGTCCCTTATGTTCCTAAATGGAAGTAAATATATCAAGGCCTTTTATGGAATAGATATAGCTTAAATAAATCCATGGCCATGGTGAGGAATGGTCGTGTTCAATTATGGAAAGTCAATGAAAGAATAATCGATAACATGGGTTGATGGAACTAGAGTGCAACTTTCTTGATTCTAGATATCATGTAAAATTGATTACATTACACTGTAAGCATTCGTAGGATGTGACATGTCATTGCGGCATTAACTTCTTTCTATATGGGTGAATTGGAATGTTGTTAGATGCTAATCTTGGACTTTATGTAGGCTCTGCCTAATGGAACTGAGAAAGAGGCCTACATGGTCACACATTAAGTGTGTCCAAGGACATAAGTTAGATATTAATTTAACAAGTTGAATAAATAGTATTCCCAACTGTGGTCTGATTATTATTTGAGGGTGCCTGATTTCATTTATTTCGATAGTAGTTATTCGATATTACATATTGTGGGATAAATAATATATTTATTAGCGAGTAATGCAGTGATATTAATTTGAGAAATAAATATCTATAATTCAAGGTCTAATAAATATGATGGAGGAAATAAAGAAAAATGGATAGTACACACCGATTATATTAATATACTTGTTTTAAAGTTTTTTTAGGGATTTTAGAGATTTAATAATATTTATTTCATTGTATGATATTAGGTGAAATTCACTAGGTGTATTTCAATTAATAATAATAATCAAATGTTATTATTAGACATGGGGTATTACTAATAATTAAATGAAATGAATAAATGTTTTTTGGAAAATGATTCATTTTATTATTCTATGTAATTAAAATCCTATTTATATAATTCTCATTAGCCTATCCATTTTTTCGGGGGTTGTGGACAATGGATCTAGAGAAAGATCTCAAGCTAAGAGATAATTCTTTTCTTACAAGAGTGATCTCAAGGTAAGAGAGGGAGATCCTCCTCCACCAAATCAAGGTTATCGATGGTCGGCATCGAAAGCGAAGTCTCCTCCATGATTTCACCAGGAGATCTATTAGGTGACTTCTAATGATATATGGAGCACATGTGGAGCACCACTAGAAGAATCATACACATAGATTTTATGATGCAACGATGGATCTCATCAGATCATGAATAAAAACATCAATCAATAGACAATTCCATTTATTTAATTCATGTATTTCAATTAAATTAATTATAACTAACATATGATGGTCCTATCTATGGTTCTGATACTCACTTCTTTTCTATTGTTCTTCATTCTATTCCAATGATCCATCATTTTATTATCGTGACGGATCTCAGATTTATTGATGTTAACTGAAAAGGTAAAGTTTGGTACACCTACCAAATGCGCTTTTGTTATGCCTATTACCTACAAGAGGTATCAGAGTGGTCACATCGTCGATTATAATTATTTAGTTTTTTTATGATGATTTAGACATTTCATAATTTAGATGTTTCAATTAAATTTAATCGTTTGAAAAACATAATCTCGAGATATATTCCTCCTCTCTATTTTCTCGTTCACCATATATAAATGATTTTTTTTCTTTTAATTTTGATTAAAATAAAAAATAATCTTATCCAGAGGTGCCAAACAGTCATGTCCATACAACACTAGAACACACTACGTGTATTCGGCAGTACACGCCGTGTAGTCTATTTTCAATACACAAGATTGGTCTGCCAAACCAGGTTGTGTTAAAGGATTATATATATGTTTTAAAGACTCTATGTGTTGACCAAGAATAGGTGGCACACAGTTTCTCGATTACATGTCGTGTGGCCCACTGTCATGATCCATCCTAGGTTGACCCTGAACCATTCACCCGAGTTGGTCCGCCACATGGCCCAAAGGCCATTCCCGATCCCCACAGGCTGGAAACATGTGACGAGATTCAAAATAAAACATTTGGAAATGATATGGCCAATTTTGGATATAAATAAATAATTATAAAATGAAGAGAAAGATAAATAATGGAAAAAAAACTGAACAACTTGGCAGTTTAAAAAAGAATAACCGAAGAAACACGACATACCTCAGGTGACCTCGTGGGTCACCATGGAACTCTACTACACTCTCTTCGAAAGTGATCTAAAAAAGGGGATCATAAAAATGAAAATTAATGTAGGTGTTAGAACCGACAGTCTCAGTAAGAATTCCATGATACCAAAATGCCATATGACCATGCCTTTTATATGAAATCCAGAACATGCTCTTTTGAAAATAGGACATAATAAAATATTTTTTCTCATTCTTGTCAAATTCAAGTAAGAGGTTTCCATTTTCAATTAAATCATTTCTCACCCACTAAATTTTCAAAATAAGTACCAAAAATGGATTATCCTTTCAAAATGAAAAGAAATAATTTAGATTTAAATATGGTTTTCACAAATAAGTCATCAAGTATGAAACAACTGAAATGAAAATCAAATCACAAGAATCATGTCGCAAATGAGCACCATGGGTAATCCTAATAGGTTTCTAGCATAAGCGGGACCCTAGAGACCTCTTACCTCAGTGAAACGTGGCTTAAAAACCATGAACCGTAGAAAACGTGGTGTAGAATCCACGACCCTCAGAAAATTTTTCTTCAAAACCACGATCCTCAGTCATTCATATGTTTAGTTAGTGTTATTGCGTCAATCCTACTAGTTGAACAGAGACGAACCCTTGCTGTGTCATCTAGTCTACTAGTCCTGGTCACAGACCTAGATACTCTGGTTTTTCATTGTGCTCTATTTCAAGTGGTGGTGAATATTATTTATCAATAAAATATACATGTACATAAAACATTCTTTATCCAAAACACTTTCAACCCCTCACCACTATTGTCCCTCCTTCAGTGCATTCGCCCTCTTTCACTTCAAACTATTCATATACATCAAATTAGGCAAATAACAACACATTTTAAATAAAAATAATTTTATTAAAATAAGGGGCCATGCCTCAAGAGTGGTTTTTACTTTTCATAAAACATTCTCAATGTTCCGAAAATTCATCATTTCATATAGGGGACACTTTTTACAACTAACTGGCTAGAAGGCCAAACACATTTAAAAATAATCATTACCAATTCAAAACCACTTAAAAAATCAGTTTTAAAAAAATATATTTAAGACCGATATCATTACAAATACATTTCAATTTCCAAAGAAAAGAAAAAATTATTTCATAAAACTAAAACAAGATATCGTAGCATGTGTATAGATACAAAAAATTTAACCATATTTTTAAAAAAAGATAGAAATTATAAAATTCAAATTAATGACATAGACATTGGGGTCCTACCTCAAACATGTCGCTATTTTTCGACGACCACTTGAGCTGACACTTTTAACAGACACACACATGAATATATATATATATATATATATATATATATACACACCCATAGCTGCATTAAACATATTCCCAACTCTATAATGATATATGTACAAAGAGGGAATATATATGCCTTACCCTATGCATGTACATGTTTGATACCTCGACACTCGTAGCCCAAAACCATTGTAGTGAGGTCCAAAACACTACACATATAATTTAATAAAACAATTAAACACTCATCCAATCTAAAAAACATTTCAAAATATCACTTCTAGGGTTTTCACTAAAAACACACTCAACGTCAAGTGGGAAAATCCACATTAAAAACCAAAAGTACACCAAAGTGACATTAAAACACAGTTTCTCTATTTTGAAATAATTTACAAAACATATTGAATAATTCAAAACAAGTAAAACATCCTCAAAGTGGTACATTTCCCATACAAGATCCTTTTTCCACACATACACACCTCATGTATCCACAAAACACATGGCACACTACATAAACAATTGATTGAACACGTACAAAGATTTTCACAACAAGGAACACACACACAAATACCCCCATTTATATACTCCAAACCACTTTTTAAAATATATGCACACCAAAAACAATATCCAAATGTGTTTCACACACTTTATACTATTAAATAAACAACTTATGAATTTTATAAAACAACCCCAAATGGTATCACAAGACTTGGAACACAAACACCCAAACAAAAACATCTTTTCAGTCCAAAAGAACACCAATAACATGATGAAACATATTTCAAAGCCCTTTCCCGACATAATAAACCAACATATATGTTTATAAAACACTATGAAAGGCTAATAAAGTGTTTTCAAAAATTCAAAACATTCATATCAAAAAATCATGCTACCAAACACTCAAAAATGATATTAAACCTTACGTAAAACTATATTCGCACAAAGAAAACTAATCAATAATTAAAAAAAATTAATTAACTAATAAAATCAATTCATTAAACAGTACTTATATGTTGAATCACTTTCCTTCAGTATCGATACATCACAAGTGCGGCGCCCAAACTCCGCGACATGACAACCACACCATAAAAAACTCAAATTGAATTCAAAAAACAAGATATAGAAACAAAATCCATCACAATTAGACACTAAAACATAAAACCCCAAGTCTTAACTCTACTAGAGGAAGAAAACATCCCATGAAATTGGAACACACTTATATAAGCTGTTGAAGGAGGTTGTTTAAGCGTGAGAAGGGGGGTTCGGTGCAGGGGGTCGTGTGCACAAGGGGAATTCGGCCTGAGGTGCTACGTGTCTGTGGGATTCAAGTGAGGGGGAGGGTATCTTGCGAAAAGGAGGGAACCATTGGAGGGGTGTCGACCAATGTAGGATAGGTGGAAAAAATGGGTGGCGTAAGGAGATATGGTCATAGGGAGGGAGGATGTGTCGGCTGGGGTTGGCCAGTGGGTAGGGACATGAGTAGGGATGGAAGAGGGAAGAGGGCGGGTCGCATGGAGAGGGTAAATGTAGAGAGAATGAATAAAGGAAGTAAAAAAATAATGAAAATAAAATTAGAAGAAAAAAAAGAAAAACTAACCATAAAAACTAAATATATTAATATTAATATTAATATTAATATTAATAATATTAGTATTAATAATTTAATAATAATAATAATAAACTAAATAATAATATCATCATCATATTATTATTAAATATTTTTACATTTATTATATTTCATTATATTTTGATTTTCATTTAATAAATTTTTTAAACATTAAGAAACCAGAAGACAAATTAAAATAACTACGACCACATGATACCAGGTCGGGGTGTGACACCCACTGAACACGACATGTAGTCCCTCTAGGATAGGGTAGGACCATGTACCCCATACATGGCTTGCTCGAATGGAAACCATGTAACACAGAAACTCTATGACGTGTGTTCCAATGAACACTCTGTGTACTCTGATGAATTCTAAAATACATCTATAGGCCCTGTCCCGAGGCATATACTTCAAAAGGACGATGAACAAAAGTACACGCCGTGTAGTCAGAACTACATTCCATATACCCATCCAAATGATTTAGATTTATTAAAATTTATTATTATATTATACAAACCCTTGAGATGTGTACTATAGTGTAGGTGTAAAGCTAAGGTAGAACACGTGATAGATGTTATATATATATGTGTTTAATTTAACAGTTGTACAATGTTTATTTCTAATCATTGGGTAGTTATGAGCAGGAACTCACCGGGATTTATTCTTAGGTACATGTTATATAAAAAAGATAATTTTAAATGAATTGATTTGTTTAGAATTACGATAGATGTGAATCTAAAGTAAATTCAGAAAATGGGTTTTAAATAAAAGGATATATTAATTAAACATATCCAATTGATTCGAGCATGATTTATCTTAAACAAGAATGAATAAATAATTGAATTAAGTTTTATTTTTGCATAAATATCGGTGCATGTATGGATGATCATGGGATATACCATTACCTTTGTATGTGAATGATATATATTAATCTTTTTATTTAAGTTAAATTTGATGGCATTTGAGACTTCACCTCTTTTAAATATAGGGCGTGCGTGCCTATGGTTTCTTTTATGTAAAACACCATTTTAGGCTCACCTATCTGTGAGATAAAATCATATTTAATGGATGGATCACCCAAGCTTGTGGAGGGAGATCATGTTTGGACCAAGGTGAAACCAATCTATGAATAAAAAAAGGTGAATATGTGGAAATCTAGACACAATAACCCAAATAGTTTCAAGGAATTTTTCCGATCGGTAATGAGTTAGTTTATCAACCGCTAGATTATCTAAACAATAAAAAATCGCATGATCATACCATTAATTTTTTATCTATCAAATGCATGGTTTATTTATTGTTGGTCTGTTTCCATGATCACACAATTAATGAATTAAACAAACATGTGAGATGGAGATAAAATAAGACCAGATTATGCGTGAATATTATCTTAGACATGGTCAATCAATAAAGTATATCTCACTTAATATTAACAAGAACGTAAGAAATATAATAAATTGTAAATATACATATAAGGATAAAATCCCTCAATGAAATATTATGTCGGTATACCCATCCATAATCTTGGTTAGAATCAAACCATAGTTCAAAGTGCTTGACTAACCTTAGTTGGTGTTATTTCAATTATCAGGGAATTATAATTCAATGTTTTGGGTTTAATTATCTTGGTCCACATAATGGGTTGACAGCCATAGCAAGACATGATGTGACTAGTATGCAAAGGTCAAGGAAATCTAAAAATAAAAGGATATCATGATTGGGGAGTCCACTCAGTGGATCAAGGAGTAGTGAGTTAAGGCAGGGGCATTTGGAACGCCTACCTAAAACCCTTAATGTTTCTTGAACAACCCTAGATGTGGTAATGCAAATGGAAATATGTATCATTTCCACTAGAATATATAGTAAACATAATATTCTGAAGTCAATGGTTAGGGATATTGGATTTCAACAATTTAAGGGGACACTAATAAGTATTAAATAATTTATTTGTCATAGTTTTATAAAGATAATGTACTAAACATTTTTTCATCATATGTTTTAGTAATGGAAAGAAATATGAGATACAAAATATCAATATGAACCATAATTGAGAAGAAAATATTTCTCACATGCACCAATTTCCAGGAATGGGAGAGGCGTTTATGTGTCGTCCTTCACCGTGAGAAGAAATTGTATGTTCTAGAAGATCATGTTCCCGTTTCACCTGAAAAAGAGGTCATTTATGAGGAACTATATCTCTATACAAAACATATAGAAGATCCAAAAATGACCAATGTTTCATGCTATCAGAAATTTCTAATGAGCTCCGGAAGCAACATGAAAATATGGATTCGTATAAAATGATGTATCAACATAAGGATCTCTATCAATAGAAGGATAGACGTGAGTGATATGAGATCTCACAAAAAAAATTAAAAATATTCATGGAGATTTTATCCCAGTTGGGACTCATGTAGTCAATATTATTGGCTACATTGAATGACTTGACATCTTAGAGATTATGTTCCAAGAAGAGTTGTGTACATATCTCATCCTATCATCACTTCCTAAGACCTTCTCCAACTTTATTTTCAACTAAAACATGAGAAACAATGAGAAGACTCTATAAAAACATTTTACCATAATTATCAAGGTACATAAGGACATGGGGCATGAAAAAACCATAGTCCGTATGGTGAATAAGAAATGTAAGGACAAGGAAAAGGGGCTAAGGACTTATAAACGGTCTTATGCTCCCGAGCACCATCCCTCCAAGAATGGGAAGATATAGAGGTAGTGAAAGGAATCATAGGCGGTCTGTTTTTGCATGTGGAATGCAATGCTAATTGAATAGGAACTACACCAAGAAGTGTGTGTATGCTAAAGGTGCATTCATTATCGAGTATAACATATCTATTTCTACACATTGGGTATTAGATGCAGCTTGTCGGGATCACATCTGTATTCAAATGTAGGCACCATGTAGATTCAGAAATATTTCCATAGGAGAGGTGGATATTCAAACTGTCAATGGTGCGAGGCTGGATGCATTGACTATTGGAGATTAACATTTCTCATTTCCAACTATAATGCTTTTGGTTTTATGTAACTGTTATTATGTGCCTAGTGTTACCAAGAACATAATATCTGTATCTTGTTTGGATATGGATGGATTTATTTTCAAATTTAGAATTAAGGTTTTTTTTCATTTATAAGAACAACATATGCTATGGTATTTTGCATTTAAATAATGATTTGAATGTATAATATTACGGAAACCAAGTGTTGGCATTCGAAAACGAAAAAAACCCACATGACTCATACATCACCTAGTCGTGGAATCACCATCTCGGTCATGTAAATGAGAAGCGATTGAAAAAGCTATTCAAAGAAGATTATTTATACTCTACCGAGCTAAAAAAAATGATAGATGTCATTCTTGTTTACAATGTAAAATGTCCAAGCCTCCTTTCTGTGTATAGGGAGAAATGGCTAGAGAGCATCTAGGATTAGTGCACAAAGATGTGTGTGGACAATTTCCAGTAGAATCTATTAGTTGAAATTCATACTTCGTTACCTTTAATGATGATTTGAGTAGTTATGGATATGTATACATAATGTGTTATAATTTAGAGTCCTTAGAGAAATTTATGGAATTCAATAATGAAATAGGGAAATTAGTTATATGTTATGGGTGCAACAGATGAACTTATAAGGGTGTACCCAACATTGATTTCAGCGTTAAAAACAATCAATCTGAGATCCGTCATGATAATTAAATGATGGGTAATTGGGATATAAAGAAAAAAACAAAAATATGGGAGTACCAGAACCATAGATAGGATCACCATATGTTTGTTATAATTAATTTAATTAATTAAAAAGAATTACCGTGATCGAATTCTCTCTCCGTTGATGTTTAAGGACACCATTCGATGTGATCTGTCATTGCATGGTATTATCCATGGGTAGGATTCCTCTAGCGTTGATCCATACATGCTCCACGTAGATATGTACGTCACTGAAGGGATCTCTAGGTGCTATGATGTATGAGCCTTCGCTTGCGATGTCCACCTTCATTCTCCTTGATCTAGTGGAGGTGGATCTCTCTCTCGTAGCATTAGAGCGTTCTATGTGGAAAAATAATTCTACATTGGCTTGAGATATTTTATAAATCTGCTGTGAAAAAACCAAAAAAAAGGCTAGGAAGATGAGAAATATATAATTTGGATTTTAATTACATAGGATAAAAAAATTAAATAATTACCCAAAAGCATTTTTTTCGTTTCATTTAATTCTTAGTAATTCCCCATGTATAATTATAAAATTTGACTACTATTATTACCTAACATACTCCTAGAAAATTACAGATAATATTATTTCATTAAAGATATTATATTATTTCTCATAAATTACATGAAAAAAAATACACGGCTTGTATATTGAATATACATGACATGTAATTTTATTTTTCTATTTTTTTTGTTTCCTCCACCATAATTATTATTCCTTGAATAATTTATATTTATATCTCAAATAAATGTCACTCCATTATTCTCTAATAAATATATTGTTTATCCCACAATATATTCTCTAAAATAACTAGTTTCTAAATCAATGTGATCAGGCATCCTTGAATAATTATTTAACAACAATTGGGAATAATCTTTATTCAACATGTTAGATTAATATTTAATGAAGATACTTGGACACTAATAGTGTTTGGCCCTCTAGGACACATTATCAGTGGGATTTGGTGGAGCCTGCCTAAAGTCCATGGTTAGCATCCTGCAACACACCAAGGCACCCCTAGAGAAAGAATTTAACAATGCAATGATGTTTCACCTCCTATGATTTCTTACCATGTCATGTAATACTGTTATCCCGATATATCGAATCAAGCATGTTGTATGCTAGTTCCATCTACCCATGTGATCGATTATTCATTATTTGAATTTCCAAAATGGAACATTCCAAATCTTCACCATTTCCATGGATTTCTTTAGGCTATATCAATTCCATAAAAGGGCCTGAGTTATCTATATTATATTTGGAACAGATGGGAAAAATCCTTTCTCACATTATCTATTAAAGCAGTATTAGTCTTGACAGACCCAATTTATCCTACCTCACAACGAACAATGCGTCTTTATAGTTTTCATCATTACATATATGAGTGTGAGTTGTAATACCCATTAATAAAAACATTAATGTCTACGGACCAATACACACATCCATAGATAGGAACATCCAACGACACTATGTAATGTGGATTTTCTACTGGCAGGTCTCGTTTTCATAATATTCTCCTAAATATTACAAATGGTGCACACCATGAGAAGGTGAATCAATGTTTTATGATTCCTTACCTCTAAAGTCAAATATTATTTGTGTCCCTCAAATAACATCATCAAACCATAGAACATATATTCAAGAATAGGGTTATGGAACTCTTGGGTTCTCATCATAACATGGATCTGTAATGTCCCTTTAATGCAACAACTATCCTTAGGACATTATCACATGCATTGTAATGCATAAGAAAAATCAAGATGTGATAAGGTATTTATTAAGGAATAATTTAAAATAATAGTTTTTTCTAGGACACCAACTCTAACAGACTCCCACTTGGACTAGATATAACTGCTATAAAATTTCATCCCGCTATCTCTCACACGATATTCATGATTCTGCTAAGATATCCATTTATTCATGGTGTCCACCATGTTCTCTTCCGTGTAAACTTTTAGCCCTGCAACTTCAACCCTTTGATTAAAATACCATAAGAGGTGATACTTCTAGATTATGTGTTTTGTCGGTTGATATGAACATTGTTATTTTCAAGAGCCACCACTGCATTATTATCACAATAAAATGTGAGAGTATCTTTACTGCTAGGCACCACATTCAGCTCTTAGACAATGTTCTGAATCCAGATGGCTTCCTTGACTACATCAGAATATGCTATATATTCTAACTCCACTATAGAATCTTCTATAACTGGTTTCTTTGAACTCATCTAGCTCACAGCTCCTCCATTGAGACAGAAAACATATCCATACTGTGACTCCAGATCGTTCTGATATGTATTAAATCCAGCATCAACATACCCTCTAATGACAAGTTCCTCATATACTCCATACATTAGGAACCTATAATTAGTTCTTATCAAATACTTAAGTATAATAATAAAATCAGTCCAATACTGTTCTCATTGATTTTCTTGATATATTCCTACCACGCTCACTTCATAGGAAACATCAATCCTGGTACATAACATGGCATACATGATGGATCCTATTGCCAAATACTATGGGATCTTACTCATTATATCATTCTCTTGTTGTGTCTGAGGACACATTTTCAAAAAAAGATGTAGGCCATGTGATAGTGGAACCAATCCAATCATGGATTGTTCAATACTGAATATCATTACTATCTGGTCAATGTAGGTACCCTGACTAAGTCCTAACAGCATCTAGGATCTATTACGAATGATCTATATCCCTAGAATATATGCTTCTTTACCCAAGTCCTTCACGGGTAAACACTTGTTCAACCAGTCCTTAACTGACTGTAAGAATGGTACATCATTTACAATAAGAAATATGTTGTCAACATATACTACTTGGATAACGATACATTCCCATTATTCCACATATAAACACATGGCTCCCATTCATTATAAATAAATTAAAATTAATTTATGGCCTCATAAAATAGAATTTTTCATGACATGGAAGCTTTATTTAATCCATAAATGGATTCTGCAACTTGAAATCCTATTTTTCTTCACCCGGTGTCACAAAACCATCTAGAAGTGTCATATAGATATCTTCTTAAAGCTTCCTGTTAAAGAATTCTGTTTTGACATCCATTTTTCAAATCTCATAGTCATGGTATGTATCTATGGAAAGTATGATTCTTATGGATTTAAACAGGGAAACTGGAAAAAAGTTTCATCACAGTCAATTCCATGATGTTGTCTGAATCCATTAGCCACTAGCCTAGCTTTATAGGTGCTAACATGACCTTCCATACCTAGTTTTCTCTTGAATTCCCATTTGTTTCCAATAGGATTTACATCAACATGCTCATCAAGTAGAACCCAAACATGGTTATAAAACATGGATTCCATCTTTGAATTCATAGCATCTATACATCTTGCAACTTTTGAGATTTCAACTTTTTCCGTGATGAGAAAGGTTCATAATTTTCCAACAATAATGATTCACCATCTTTAGTTGTTAGGAAACAAAATCTATTTTGTTCCCTTACCTCTCTTATGCTCATACACAGTACATGTGTTCTTGGAACCTCTTCTATGTGGACCTATGGAAATTGTTTATTTACCAACTCATGTGTACCATGAGCATCAACATCATCGAATTCAATCATTCTCCCACAATATATTTTAAGGATGTGATACCTTTATAGAAGAATGTATTTTCTTGAGACAATCACTTTCTTGTATGATGGGTTATATAGTTAATATCCTTTTGTTTCCGCGGTATATCGTATAAAGATACAACTCGTGCCCTGAGGTGGAAGTTTGTTTCCGGAAAATGACCTAACGCCTTGCATCCCCATTCTCGTGTTTGCAAAAAATGGGTTTATTTCCAATCCATAACTCATATGTATTTCCATTTTCCCCTTTTAGGTGGTACCCTGTTTAATCTGTATACTATAGTTTGTAATGAATATCGCCAAAAACATAATAGAAGATCTGCATGACTCATCATCGACTTCACCATGTCCATCAAGGTGTGATTCCTCCTTTCAATAACACCATTCCATTATGGTGCATAAAGATGAGTGAGTTGAGATAGAATCTCAGACTCCCATAAAAGATTGATGCACACTTGGTTCAGATATTCTCCACCTCGATCCGATCAAAGATTCGTTATCTTCTTACCAAGATGATTCTATATTTCATTCATGAATTCCTTAAATTTCTCTAAGGTATCTCAATTATACCATATTAAGTAGAAAAATACATATCTATCAAAATCATCAATAAAATCAATGAAGTAAGAATATCCACCAAAAGGTTCTATTGGGAATGGTCCACACACATCCCTGTTCACCAATCCTGGAAGCATTTGGCCCCTTTAACCCAGTCCACTGAAAGGTGACTTGTTCATTTTACCTTGTAAACAAGCATGACATCTATCAAGTAGTTTAAGCTCAGTAGAGTCTAAAAAGCCATCTTGGCAGAGCATTGTTAAGAGATTCTCGTTTACATGACTGATACTGTGATGCCCCAATTGGGTGATGTATGAGTCATGTGAGTTTGTTTCATTAATGATTTCCAACACTCTGATTTAATAATTTAATACATACAAACTGTTATTTATATGAGCCATCACATAAGGAATGTTGTTCATATAAAATAAATAACCCTTATTTCCATAATTGAAAATAAATACATCCATATCCAAACAAGATGAAAAATTATGTTCTTGATAAAACTATGAACATAATAACAATTATGTAAAAACTAAGTCATCCCAGTTGCAAATGAGATATTGTAATCACCAATGGCTAATACAGCTAGCCTTGCACCATTGGCAGCTCTAAGATCCACCTCTCCTATGGTAATCTTTCAAAATCTACTTGGTTCCTACATTTTTATACAGATGAGATCCCCACAAGCTGTATCTAATACCAAATGTGTAGAAATGGAATGATTACACTTGATGACTAATGCACCTTTAGCTTCACCACACTTTTGGGTAAAATTACTCTTCTAGTTTCATTGATTTACACATTAAAAACATACCACCTTTTATTCCTTTCCCAACCATAGGATCTTCCCCTTCTTGGTGGGATGGTGCCTGGGGGCTTTAGAACATTTATAAGGCATTGACCCCTTTTCCTTGTCCTTTATTTTATTATTCACTATAAAGACTGTTGGTTTTTCATGCCCCATGTGATTCTATAACTGGAGAATTAAGGTAACATTTTTTGATAAACTCCTCTCATTGTTTCTCAGGTTATAATTGAAAATAAAGCTAGAGAAGGTCTTGTGCAGGGATGATAGGATGAGATCTATATGAAACTCATCTGGGAACTTAATCCCTAAGATATCTAGGAATTCAATGTATCCAATAATCTTGGCTACATGAGGCCCAACAGGTGTATAATATTCAAGCTTAGTTGTAAAAAAAGCATTCGAGATCTCATATCTCTCATGTCTCTCTTTCTCTTAGTATTGATCCTTAAATTGAGACATCATTCAATACGCGTCCATGTTTTCATATCCCTTAAAGAGCTCATTAGACAAGGATGATATCATGAAACATTAGACATCTATGGTATCATCTATAAGTTTCATATAGAGTGATTGTTCTTCATCACTGGCCTCTTTCCCATGCACAACTAGAACATTCTCTTCAAGCACATACAATTTTCTCTCGTGGGGATGGATGACGCATAAACGCCTCAACAACTCTTGGAAATTGGTTCCGGTGAGAAGGTATTCCTTCTCGAGTGTGGTTTGAAATGATATTTTTGAATTAAATTTTCTTGCCGGTTCTTCCAATTACGATGATCACTGGTTTAGAACCTTATTATGATAATTCTAAGACAAAAAAATGAATTAATACTTATTAGTCTTCCACTATATTATCAAATTACAATAGTTCTTACCATTGACTTCTGAATATTCTGTTTCTTGAATATTCTAGTGGAAAGGATCCATATTTCACTTCGCATTACCCAAACTAGGGTTGGTCAAGAAACATGAAGGGTGTTAGGTAGGCATTCTAAATTCCAACTACATTAACTCACAGCCCCCTGATTCGTTGAGTGGACTACCCAATCCCAAAATCATTTTATTTTGAATTTCCTCATCCTTTTCCTCCTGGTCACACAAGGTCCTATTAAGGAAGTCAACCCTTGATTCAAACAAAGTCATGTCAACCCAAAAACATGAATTATAATTCTTCAATAATTGAAATCACCCCATCTATGGTTGGTCAAGCACTTTGAACTGTGGTTCGATTCTAACCATGATTATTGAAGGCTATACCGACATAATATTTCGTTGAAGGATTTTATCCTTGTAAGTAATTTTCAATATTAATATCATTGATTATATGCTTGTTGATATTATGTAGAATGTACTTAAGTGATTATCCACGTCTAAGATAATATTTTACACATAATCAAGTATTATTTTAGTTCCATAATGCATGATTGTTTAATTCATGAATTGTGTAATCGTGAAAACACGCCCACAATTAATAAACCATGAAACTGACATAAATAAAATAAATTTATGAAAATGATATTTTTCTATTGGTTATTTTATCTAGTGGTTGATAAACTAACCCAAGACATTGGGAAGAAATGCCTTAAACCTTTTGGGTTCGTGTTTACAACTATCCACTTGTTCAGCATTGTATCTCCTTGGGTTGGTTTTATATTGGCTTCTAACTTCAGTAGCCTATACTGGATTTGGAGCGCCATCCATTATTAAATCTTTTATCTCACTTGCAAGTGAGGGGTAAAACATGATTTTACATTAAAGAATCTTTGGGCGTGCATGCCCTACATTTTAAGGAGGAGAAGGTTTTCAGACCAACAATTTTAATTTAAGTAAATAAATATAATGAAACCATTCACATGAAAAGGTCTCGGTCTTGCTCACAATCATCCATACATGCAATGATATTTACGCATAAATAAAACTAGCATTCAATTCATTAATTTTTATTGTTTAAGATAAATCATACTCGAATCAATTAATTATCTTTAGTTAAAAAATCATTTTATCTTAAACCCTTTTTTTGAATTTCCTTGATAATATCATCCATCATAATTTTAAAGAAAAAAATTCATTTAAAATTATCCATGTACGTAACTTGCACCTTGGAGGAAACCTAGTGAATTCCCATTCATAACTACCCAATGAGTAGAAATGAACATGAAATAGCTGTTAAATTAAGAACATATATATAAAACACCAATCACATGTGGTACCTCAACTTTACGCATGCACTATGGTTCACATCTCAAGGGTTTGTATAATAGAATAATATATTTTAATAAATCTGCATAATTTGGATGAGTACACAACATGTAGTTATGACTACACGACGTGTGTTTTGTTCACCTTCCATCCGAAGTACATTCCTGGGGTCATATCATGTATATTTACTTAGAATATCATTTGATTACATGGAGAGTTCAGTGTGACACACGCCGTGTAGTATCCACGTTACATAGTTTACCACCGGGAAAGCTATTTACGAGGTACACGGTCGAACCCTAACCTGAAGGGAAAACACGCTGTGTTCATTGGACCACACAACGTGTAATATGGAAACCTTGTGCCACCTATTCCTAGCCAACACATAGTGTCATTTAATACTTAGAAATACTCCAATACACAACCTGATTTGGAAGACCAGTATGATGTATTGAACCTAGACTAAAAGGGTGTGTACTGCCGAATACACACCGTGTATTATGGTGTTGTACGACAAGGAACATTTGGAACCTCCTGATGAGATACTCTATTTTATTTTAATGAAAATTGAATGAAAATGTTGTTTTTGTAAGGTGAATGTGAAATGAGATAGGAGGAATAGTTCTCGAGATTCAAATTTATAAAATGATTAACATGAATTGAAACAACAAAATTATTAAATGTGTAAATTACAAACAGAAAACTAAATAATTTTAATCAATTATATGACCCCTTTTCTACCACATATAGGTGAATAATATCTGAACCAATATTTTATCAATCTTCTACGGGATTCTGGGATTCTATCTCAGATCACTCATCCTAATACACCGTAGTTGAATGGTGTTAGAGAAAGGAGGAACCCCACCTTGTTGGACAAGGTGAGGTCGATGATGTGTCATGTCGATCATCCATTATCCTTTTAGGGATATGCATTACAAAATACAGTACACACATTAAATTGAGTACCAACTAAGGTGAGAAATTGAATTACCTCCGAGATATGGAATGGAATGTAACCCATTTTTTTGCACACATGTGTATGGGGATGCATGTAATTTGTTAAGGCCTTATTGGGAAACAAACTAGCACACTTGGGAACAAAGTGTATCTTTATAGAATATCCCAAGGAAAATAAAGGATATAACAAATATAACCCTTCAGAAAAAAATTCAATGTCAGTAGACAAGACTTCTTTCATGAGAGGGAGAACATCTTCAAAAAGGTTAGTGGGGGCAAGATTGTCTTAGATGATGTTGATGATCAATAAACATAAGATTTGGTGAAATAACAAGTTCCACAGGTCCCCATGGAAGAGGTTCCAGAAACACAAGTACTATATAAGAGCTCAAGAAAAGTAAGGTAACTAGATTAATTTGTCTTCCTAGTCACTGAATATGGATAATCAGTATTGTAGGACAATGATGAACCTCTCTCATACAAGAAAGCATTATAGAGCTCATTAGCTACAAGATGACAAGTAGCTATGAATTCTGAGATGGATTGAATATATCAGAACCAAGATTGGGTTCAGGTCGATTAACCAGTTGATGTAAAGACTATTGGATGAAAAAGGGTATTCAAGAGAAATCTGGAAATGGATGGTCAATTTATCCCCTGTAAAGGAAGGATAGTGTCTAAATGATTTAGATAGAGACTTGGAATTTACTACGATGAAAACTCTTCACCAATTTACATGTTTAAACCCATAATAATTATACTCTCCATAGTATATTACTATAACTAAGAGATTTAGCAAATGGATGTCAAAATAACATTACATAATGAGAACCTTCAGGAAGAAGTCTATATGGAACATCCAAAAATGTTTGTGAGACCAGTTGAAGCCAAATGGGTTTTCAAGTTGGAGAAATCCATTTATCGATTAAAGAAAGCATCCATGTCATAAAACAATCAATTTCATGAAGCCATAAAGGAATTTGGTTTCATTAAGAATGAATGTGAGCCATGTGTTTATAAGATGTTTAATGGGAATGTTTTCATTGTCCTAGTATTATATGTTGATTACATCATACATATTGAAAACTATGTACTAGTATTACAGTCAGTTAAGGACTAGTTGAACACTTGTTTCTCCATGAAGGACTTTGGTGAACCAGACTACATTCTTGGGATCAAGATCATTAATAATAGATCCAGGAGGCTGCTTGGACTATGTCAAGGTACATACATTGACCAGATATTAAAGAGATTTATAATTGAACAATCCAATAGAGGATTGGTTCCTGTAACACATGGCCTAAATCATTTTAGGAAAATGTGTCCTTAGACACAACAAGATAAAGATAGAATGAGTTATATCCCATATGATTCAGAAATAGGATCCATCATGTATGCCATTTTATATGCCAGGCTTGATGTTTTCTATGCACAGAGAGAGGTAGGAAGATATCAAGCATATCAATGAGAAAAACATTAGACTACTACTAAGACTATCCCTATGTATCTGAGAAGAACAAATGATATGTTCCTGATGTATGGATGAGATGAGGAGATTTTCATCATATGGTATGCTGATGCTAGTTTTCAAACAGATTAGAATGATCTAAAGTTTCAATCTGGATATGTTTTCTGTCTCAATGGAGGATCTTTGATTTAGAAGAGTTCAAAGTAACTAGTTTTCACCGATTCTACAACAGAGTCTGAATATATATTGGAATCTGATATATCCAAGGAAGAAGTTTAGAGTCATAAAATTTTCCATGAGCTTGATGTGGTGTCTAACAGTAAATATCATATCACATTGTATTGTGATAATACAACAGCGGTGGCTCTTTCAAAAGAACCAATGTCACATAAACTGACAAAGCACATTCTCTGAAAGTATCACCTCCTAAGGGATTTTTATCAAATGGGTGAAGTTGCACTGAGTAGAGTGTCCACATAAGAGAAAGTGGTGGACCCCATGACTAAAGGCCTATCTTAAAATAAGCATGAATATTATGTCAGAGTTAACAGGTTAAAGGTTGTGTGCAGTTGTCTCTAGTCTAAGTGGGAGCCCGTTAAAGTTGGTGGCCTAGAACCAAATTCTTTGTAATTTATTCATTAATAAATACCTTATGAAATCTTGAAATATTCTTATGCATAACCATTCATGTGATAATTACCTAAGGATAGATGTTGCAATAAGTGGTCATAGAGGATCCCCACTATAATGAGAACCCGAATGTTCCATAACACTATTCTTCAATATATGTTTTATAGAAAGAGGAAGTTATTTTATGGACATAAATAATACAGGCCATTAGTGGCGAGGACTCATAAGTTTTTGAGGTACCTTCTCATGGTGTGCACCCTTGGTAATATCTATGATGATATTATGAGAATGAGACCCGCCAGTAAGAAATCCACATTTCATTGTTTTATTATATGTTCCCATCTGCGGACCCATGTATTGGTTCTTAGAAATTCATATTATTATTAATGGGTATTAAAACTTGCGCACTTAGCTGTATTGACGTAAACTATGATGACACATTGTTCTCATTATGGTAGGATATTTCGAGTGCATCACGAATAAAACATCAATAATAAATAATGGAAGAAAGGATTTATCCCTTCTGTTCCATAACAGAAGTAGATATGTCAGGCCCTATAATGAAATTGATATAGCATAAATAAATCCATGGCCACCGTGAGGAATCATCAAATTCAATTCCCGAATTTCAATGAATGAACAATCGAGCACATGGGTTGATGGAACTAGCATGCAACCCGATTGTTCAGAGATATTGAGACAAAGGGATGACATTACATGGTAAGCATTCATAGGAGGTGAAACGTCATTGCAGCATTAACTTCTTTATCTATGAGAGCCTTGGCATGTTGCTAGACCATACCTTAGACTTTAGGTAGGCTCCACCTAATGGCACTGAGAAAAAGGCCTAGACGGTTACACACAAGGCATGTCCAAGAATCTCAGTTAAATAAAAATTTTACAAGTTGAATAATGATTATTCCTGATTTTGGTTTAATAATTATTCAAGGATACCTGATCACATTTATTTTGACACTATATATTTGAGAAAATATATTGTGGGAGAAATAATATATTTATTAGAAAGTAATGAATTGATATTTATTTGAGAAATAGATATCTATTATTCAGGGTATAATAAATATGGTGGATGAAATAAAGAAAAATGGAAAGTACACGTTGTGTATATAAGAAACACATATTGTAGTTTTTTGGGGATTTGTGATAAATACTATTATTTATTTCATTAATTAATATTAGGTTTAATTCGATGGGCTCATGTCATGTAATTATAATAGTCAACTTGTATTATTAGAATTGAGTTATTACTAATAATTAAATGAAATTAATAAATTCGTTCGGGTAAATAGTTTACTTTATTATTCTATGTAATCAAAATACCAAATATATAATTCTAAATAGCCTTGAATGTTTTTAAGGGTTGTGCACATCGGATCTAGAGAAAGACCTTGAGCCTAGAGAGATTTATTTTCTTCCATGAACACTCTCATGATACGAGAGAGAGATCCTCCTCCACCCTATCAAGGTGATCGAAGGTGGATATCACAAGTAATGTATCTTCCATTCTAGCACCCAAATATCTCTTCGATGTCATCAAAAGAAACGTGGAGCACATGGGGATCACTGCAAGAGGAATCCTACACAGGTATTCTATGATGCAACGATGGATCACATCAGATGGATACCAAAAACATCAACGGAGAGAGAATTCCATCAACTAAATTATTGTCTTTTAATTAAATTAATTATGACCAACATATCATGATCCTCTCTATGGTTATGGGACTCCATTCCTTTGTTTTATTCTTTGATATATTCTGAAGATCCGGTATTTACTAATCATGACCGATCTTGGATTGATCATTGTTATTGGAAAAATTAACTTTGGGTACAACCACCGAAAGCACTTCCACTACGTCCAAAACCAACTCACGCAACAACAAATTTCTCTGAAATCTTATGTTTCAAACAATGTTGTGTTGTATCCAAATATAATACAATACTATTATTATTATTTTAAATGGTAGTTAATGCCTAACTTCTAGAATTCCATGATAGAATAGTATCCAATAATTATCAAATATTCATTACACATTTTTAAATGATGATACATTGATTAAAAAATTTATTAGAAATATAATGGATGTGGTTTTTGGAAAACTTATTTAAAAGAGAATAATTGTGTTTTCATAACTTTCACTATGTATTTTCATTAAATTAAAAATATATGATATATATTCAATTAAATGTTTTTTAGTTCATCTTATATTTTTTCAAGATATTATATAAGAATAAATTCACTTTTTTTAAAGAGAAGATGTATTTTTCTAAAAATGTTGTTTTACCACTGTTTGATAGAGAACCATTTATAAATATAGTTTATGACACTATTTTATTTTTTATTTGATAGAAAAACTTCTTCTATAGAAGCATTACATCAATATTTATTTTGGATGAAATTTTGGTATTTTTTTGGTAAAGTTCATTTTTTAATGAATACTGGAATGTACTGTATTTTAATTCAAAAATTAATTTTAATCTAACATATTTTTAATGTTATATTTTACTTATAATTTGTTTTAAAGTGTAATTAGATTATATTTTTATCATTTAATCCATTTTTGTACATTTAAAGTAATTTCATTTTGAAATTGGACATAAATACATGTCAATCTTTTGGTACTTTTTTACTTTTTAAAACACGCTTTTTGGTTTTGACAAAATGAATTAATTTTAAATTAAATTCTGCAACTTCATTGTTTTCAATTTGGAAAAATGGATTCCATATTTAGAATCAGAAAATCCATATTTTTAAAATAAATATCTTTTATTTTTTCACATTTGGAAGAGTGACTTCAGTAAATATTTTATTTATCATTGTTAAAGGGTAAATATGGTAAATAAGGGTAAAAAATAATACTATAATAATATTAAATTACCCTAAAACATGTCCTAGACATATTGTATTATACATGGACATCCATGGTCATCCATGGGTTGAATTTGAGACCCCATGGAAACACTTGTTAGTGAATATGACATTTTATAAAATACAATTAAAAATAATGGAAAATGTAACATAATCATATAAATTTTACTAAAAACATTTTTATATGGAATTATATAAGTGATATCTTTGAATATAAATATTAATTAGAAATATAAAACTATTTTCTAAATCATGGTATTTTATTTATAATTTTTAGAAATTAAATAGATAAATTTAATTATGACACAATGATGATGAAATGTTTATTTCAACAATATATGAATCAAATAAATGATATTATAAATGATAAAATAAATGTAATTTGGTTATTTATATGTCTTCCAATAATTTTTGGCATGGTAGTTACATGTTATATTTTCATTAATGATGTTTTTGGAATCAATCAAGTTATTATGGATTTTTAAAAATGTCATGATTTAAATAGTGTCAACATGGACATAATTCATATTTTAAAATATTATATATTTTATTATATATTATAAAATTCATAAAAAAACAAAGATTCGAAAAAAAGAATTATAATAAGTGTTAAATTTTATTATTGACCCTTTAATTGGATATTTTTCATGTTATAGTAACTACTTTTTTTCTCAAATAGTTAAATACATGTTAAATGGTAAGAGTCAATAAATTGTTAAATAAAAATGATAAGGATTAAAAAATATCCAAAACCCATCCAATTATTATTGGATGATTTTGAATAGAACAATAGTTATATTATCTTCTAATTTAATTATATGTGGTCCTTTTAAACATAACATTTATTTATAATAAATTAATACTTTCAGACTTTCCTAAAGAGACCACCCCCTTATAAAAGGCCATTTCCTCTAACCCATTACTCACAACTCTATAGCCCTTTTTCTTATCCAAAATCAGTATAAATAATCTCCCAAAATACCTATTTTACTCCTATAAGACTTACCCTAGGAATAATGAAAATCGTGATAGCCATTTGGCTCAAATCAAAAGTAGTTACCCGATTTGAGGTAACGTCTTTTGTCAAGTTTCTTTCCATTATTTTCCTTCCCCACTGCATATGATCTTTTTATTCATTTTTTTCTTAACAACACCAGCAAACTCAATATAATAGGTTCTTTATGATATGTATTTGAACTACACTTACTCACACCTCTATCTAATGGGCATAGAATATACTGTTTCTATTGACGGTGAACTACTGCCTCACAAAACGACGATTTTTAAATCTTCTCCTACCACATCTTATAGTTGGAAATATTATTCAACATTAATTATATATGATATATATGATATTTTTTATCTCTATGTTTTTTAATTCTAATTTATAACATGCCATTATGCATTTCATGTTGTATAAATACGGTAATTTCATTTGAGAAAGTGCGGACTACCGCCCCCTCAATGTGATATGAATCATTCATTCTCTACATGGAAGGTATAAAGGATGGAATTAATGAAAATATGTAACATATATAAAAAATGATATTATACTAGAATTATAATATACCTATTTATCATTATGTTTCCATTCCTATAAATATAAAATTGAAATGAAAGTTGCATTCATGTGTACATTCGGCTTACCGTCTCCAAGAACGGTGCATTTAATTTCTTATATCCAGATGTTAGGTACTATTATAAATACATATATCTTGGAATATATGATATATATGATATATAAATCATGAATAATATTCTAGAGATAATACACTTCTGACCACATGGACAATTTTTAATTAAAACACACTTATTTTTTACTCAAGATCTGAACATTGAAAAAATGTCTGATATGAGATCAAATAATTATATAATTTTTGTAAAAAGGTAATTAGTGACATAGTAAGAATAATAAATTTGAAAAAGGTTCTGAAGAAATTATAAATTAACTTATGTTTATTATTCATGAAAAACAAGGAACACATGAGACAATTAAAACATAAGGTAAGGGGCTTCATCTAAATCTCCTTTCATTGAGGCATATTTCGATAATATAAACATCCTTATTTTATATAGTGTATAATAAAACTAGTTTAATATTAATTTCATTAAAATGGAATATTTTTCTCTATGAAGCATTTACTAAACGTCAAACGAGAGGTTTTTGACATATGTGGTGACAATGACCTCTTTGCTGACACATTCGTTATTTGGATTCCTCTATAATCCTTAATGTTTTTAATAGGAAAAATGAAACCTCTTATTCCATTTTTGGGTGTTTTTGTATATAATATGGTTTTTGAAATGGATTGAGTAATTATATATCTTGAAATGATTTCTTCTTATTTAAAATTAATTTTTATTAATGAAATGTTGATATTTGAAATATTTTATGTGTGATGAATTTATAATAGTACATGGAAATTTGATGGGTGGTTACGTGATAAACCAAATGACGAGTGGTTCCATGATAAACAAAGGATTGGTGGTTATGTTATAACCTCCAATGCATTGGGTATGAAATTCGTCCATATGAATATTCCATTTAGTGATATGTGTTGAAGTAAACTGTATGGTTATTCCATTTCAGTATGTTTATGTCCCAAGTTACCTCTATATTCTATATGTTGCTTTATATGGGATTTATAGTAATCATTTGGTTACAAAAAGGGTATAAAATTATCTTATATTTAGTGATGTTTTTCTATATATCATAGATAGAAAAGGTATTACTTTATGATAAAGTAATCATGGTTTATATGTTGTTTTAAAAAACTAACTGGTGTCCTTCTTTATGTATCATTTAATGTGATTTTTATACTAATACCATGTTTTGAAATGTTTTTCACAGGACATAAATATTTATATGTCCAAGGATTGGATCAAAGAAAATTATTTCTATTTAAATCATGAAACTAAACATGTCACTTTTTAAAGAGTTTATGTTATATGAAAAACTGGATAGAGAGTAGAAGTGTTTACTTGTAATATTAAAGTTGTTATTCGTACATTATGACCTAATTGTTTAATGAATTAATCCTAAAATGACCATCAATGTGAATTATTAACATAATTCATGATTATGTAATGGTTAAGGGAGGGTAATTTTAGATGGTATTATAGGTCAGTTTACGTAACATTAGAGGTTATGGTGTTATTTAAGCATAGGTGACATAATAATAATGGTTAGAATATTAGAAGTGTTCATAGTTATTTTAGATAAATTTAATGGGTTTAAGATAACCTGAATATGTATATCTTATAATTTACCCTCTTTATAGGATATTATATGATTATTTTACGGATATACTAACACTGACCCTTTTTGGTTTTAGTAAATGAATGGATATAGAAGGAACAAAAGTAACAATGGATGTGAAGGAAACTCTGACCATTTTCTGAATAAGAAATGGAATGAAATGGGAGAGGCAATGAGAACTCTTGTGGTTATTCTCAAAGGACTATCTGGAGTCATGATTGATCACCTAAATCCTGGGAATTTTTATATGGCATAATATAGTTGAGAAATGGATGCCTATGGATGATCAGTTGATAATCTTAAAAGTAAGTATATTAAAAAACCTATGTGTCATGTATGTGGAGTGAAACAGCTAGGGAAATGATTCAATGGGACGGGAAGATGTTTCTGATGTGGTAATGATCGTTATAAATCAACAACCTATCCTGAAAAAAGGAAGCATCCAGTTGACTCTAGGAAAGTGAATGTAGTTATTTCGGAATAATCAATTGAATTTTATAAATATGGTTTTCATATTCATCATACAAATAGATGTCCTATGAATATGGTTTGGTAGTCAGATCAGTAGGATCATTAAAATTTATGTTTACAAATTCCAAATAATATTGAAATTGAATATGAGGAAACAAAAATGACCTATAAAAGGTATGGATTTTTTCTTAGCTCTTGTTTTGACATAACTGAAATCTTAGGACATTATTCATGATTATATTTGTAAGAAATAATTATTATAGAATAAGAAGGAAAATAATGGTTAATGGATCATTAATAATGTTGAATGAGTAAGAAGTCAACATATAAGGGATTCAATAGTTATGGTAGATTTTTGGATGATGAAATTCTTAAAAGTATTAAGGATCTTATTATGATATGATTAAATTGTAATAATTTTTTTAGACTGTATAAAGATGAAGTTTGATATGTGAAAATTTTATTCAAGGAATAATTATATTTTCTTTTTTGGATATCTTCTTAGAAGACAATTTGGGTTTATACAATCCTTCAACTTTGGGAAATTACAGGTTATTACTTTTTGGGATGAAAATCCTTGGTATAATATAAACTTTCTGGTGATAATATGTTATGGTTATTTTTTAGAAACTTATATCATTTATGTTAATGTTATAAAATTATATAGTTTTTGAAAAATGACAACACGTACACCATGTGACAACCTGTCATGTCAGACAATGTTGTTGGAATCGAACCCATAACTAATGTCCGATTGGGATTTATCTCCTACCACTAGACCATGTGTAGTCACTAGTTAGTATGACTTAATATTTTTTAGTTAAATGATTTTATGGATCATGAATATGTTAATTTTTGGAAATTATGATTTATCATATGGATATCGTTAGTATAAGAAAATGATTTGGTGATTAAGTGGTAATTGTTATTTAAGATGACATTCTCTCTTTTGAAAACTCTATATGCTTAAGGAAAATAGAATACTATGTGATCTCATTTGTGGAGTAATGGTTGAAATATTATTTTGGAAGGATCCATGTTTTTATTGTGGACATATGGTGATTTTGGTTAATTGAGTAAATGATTAACCTATCATAGAAAATATGTGTATTGGTTAATTACACTTTAGTATGACACTTCAAGATTAGTCGATGTAATTTAGATATAAGTGTTAAGATTTTTGTGGAAGACTATGTGATGAAATCCTTCTAAATTTTGGTTTTCAAACTTTGTTTGGATTATTTTGAATAGATTTAAAGAAAATGGTGTATTCAATGGTCTTTTTGGAACTTTTGGTATTGTTTGTTTAATTTTGGAGATTAAGAGTAATATGTATTTTTTATAAAGGATTGTACTTTTAGGGATTATCTAATATCATACTAACCACTTTGGTTTAGGATAACGTCTAATGATAGGGGAAATATATTGTTCATATTTTTTGGATTATGTGATTTTCTAGAAGATGATTCTAGTACTTTTGTGGAGACCAAGTCATCTTGAATACTCATCATTTAGAGAAAAGATGAGTTTTTCTAGAAACATATTAAAGGATAAAACTATAATTGAATTGTATGTATATTTTATTATGTGTTTAATCAATATTATAAATAAAATACTCATATTTATGAAAATTATATTTACACAAAAATGTTGTTCAATTACTTTTACTCCACTAAAATCAATGACCGTTTAACCCATCACAAGGTTGTAGTTTTTTGGTGGTTAACTTTACCCCAATAATATTTTATATCACTCTCCATTTGAACATGAAACATAGTTTATCCTCCATATCCTTGTTTTTATACATGGAATACCCGTATGTGTTATCTATGGTGACCCTATTAAATATAATTATTTCTTTTAAATTGATATTTTTATTGACTCTTTTTCTATGTGGGACTTTCAATGATGTCTCTGAGCCAAATTTTTATATTGTGAGGATGCAATTTCCAAAAGGGGGAAGGATGTAACATCCCATGTAAATAAGGAATACGAAATTTTCATATTTATCAATATTTTTGAAATCAATATAAATTTTAATTTAAATTGGATGCCATTTCAGATAGAGTTATTTGCATTCAACAATAGATATCTCTGAAATCTTATGTTGCACACAATGTTGAGTTGTACTGAAATATAAGAAAATATTATTTTTATTATTTTAAAGGGGTTTTAAATCATATCCATTGGAATGGAGGTAATTAATTATATCAACTAAATTTTAAAATATTGGTTACACATGTTCAAATGATGATTCATTGATTACCATATTTATTAGAAATGAAAAAAAACAAATTGAATATAATGGATGTGTTTTTATGAGAACATAATTAAAATAGAGTAATTTTGTTTTCATATCACTCATTATGGATTTTTAATTTAATGTAAAATATATCATATAAATATAATTAAATTTTTTAATTCATCTTATATATTTTCGAGATATTATATAAGAATAAATTCACTTTTTTCGGATAAAAGAAGTATTTTTCTAAAAATACAGTTTTACCATCTTTTGATATAGAGACCTTTATAAATCTAGTTTTTGACACCATTATATGATTAATTTTACGAAATAAACTTTTTCTTTAGAATATGAACCAAAAAAATTGATTTTGGATGAATTTTTTGTATTTGTCTGTTAATGTTACTTTTTAATGAATAGTGAAAAATACTACATTAAATTTAAAACTACCTTTAATATAATATATTAATATAGTTATATTGTAATTTTAATTTTATTTAATGTCTAAATATATTATATGATTATAATTTAATCAAATTTTTGTCATTTAAAGTAATTTAACTATGAATTTGGACGTATACACATGTCAATCTTTTGTTAGTTTTTATTTCTTAAAAAAATTAACAATGGGAATTAATTATAAATTAATTTATTCAACATCTGTGTTTTAAATTTTTAAAAATGTATTTCCATATTTTTAATTATAAGGTCCATATTTTTTAAATAGGAAACTTTAATTTTTAGTCATTACGAATAGTAACTTCAGTAAATATTTTATTTAGCTTGATTAAAGGGTAAATCTAGTAAAAATGGGTAAAAAAATAAACAATTAACCCAAAACATGTCCTAAACCACTTTTATGATACAATTAACACCATGGTAATACTTTGGGCTATTTTGGGACCCCATGGATCCACTTTTAAGTGAAAATTACATTTAATAAAAATTAATTTAATGTCAAGGAAAATGTAGCATAAATATAATTCTTTTACTAATTAAATTATCTATATGGGGTTGTACAAGTGATTATTTGAACTATAATTAGTAGATAGAAATATAATAATATTTCCTACATCATGGAATTTTATTTATATTTTTTATACATTATGTAAATAAATTTAATTATGACATAATGATGAAGTAGTGATTGCTTCATTAATAAAGGATTCAAATAAATGAAATTATAAATGTTATAATAAATTTTATTTTGTTTTTTTATGTCACAAAAAAATTTAATATATTAAATATATATGTAATACTTTTATTAATGATGTTTTTTATAATCAATCAACTTTTTATGTATTTCTAAAAAAGACATGACATGAATAGTGTCAAAATTGAAATAATTCATATTTTAAAATAAAAAATAATTTAATAAACATTATAAAATTATAAAAAATATTATATTTAACCAAATAGTTATCATAAGTCTAAAATTTCATTATTGACTCTTTGATAATATATTTTTCATGTTTTGGTAACTATATTGATTCTCAAAGTGCGAAACGCTTGATAAAATTGTAAGAGAAAATAAAATGTTAAATAAAAAATATAAGGATTAAAAATATACAAAACCTTTAAAATTTATATTGGATGATTTTATTTCAAACAAAAGTTATCATATAATAAAATTTAATGTGTTTTTGACCTTTTTAAATAGAAAATAATTTTATAATAACATAATACATTCAAACATTCCTAAAGAGCCCCTCCTCCCCTTATAAAAGGTCATCACCTCTAACCCATTAATCATAACTCTAAATCTCCGTGTATCACATATAATATTCCCAATTAAGCTTATAACAACCCTAAATTCCTCTTACAATACTTTACCTAGGAATAAAGAAAATTTAAGAGAGACCTTTGGCTCAAATAAAAAGATGTTACCCGGTTTGAGATAACACATTCTCTCATGTTTCTTTCCATTATTTTCCTTATCCACTCCCTATGATCTTATTATTCATTGTTTACATAAAAATAAATTATCCACAGTATACTAGGTTGGTTTTATGATATGTATTTGTACTACACTTACACACATATCTATCTAATGGGTATAGAACATACTGTTTCTCTGGACGGTGACCTACTGCCTCACGAAACGATGATTGTACAATATTATTCTACCACATCGTATGGTGTCCATTGTGTTGAAACTAGAATATATATGATATATATGATATTTATTTTATATCTATTATTCTATAATTATCTATAGTAACATACGTTTATGATTTTCATTTTGTATACATATAATAATTACATTTGAAGAAGTGCGGACAGCGGCCCCCTCAAAGTGATATGACTTGTTCTGGCTATACATGGAACATATAAAAGATGGAATGAATGAACATATGTAACATATATAAAAAATTATATTATAATGGAATTATAATATACATATTTACCATTATTTATTCATTACATGAAATATGAAAAAGAATTGAAAGTAGCGTTTATGTGTATGTACGACTTACCATCTCCATGAACGGTGCATTTCATTTATTCTATACAAATGTTATGGAATAATATATATATTTATATACTGGATATATATGATATCTAAAAAATTAATATCATTCTATTAATAATATTATTTTCACCACATGGAAAATTTTTAATTATCACAAGTACTTTTTTGACATATGTTCCGAACATCGTCAAAATGTCTGATATGAACTAAAAAAATTAACTAATTGTTATAGAAATATAATAACTAATATAAAAGGAATAGTAAACTTGTAAAAGGTTTGGAATCAATTATAAATTATGTTATGTTTATTATTCATGAAGAACAAGGACCTTACGAGACAATTCAGACATGAAGTGAGGGACTTCATCTCAATCTCCTTTAATTGAGGCATATTTCGATAATATATAACTCCTTCTTTTCTATAGTGTATAGTAAAAAACCTTGAATTTTACTTTTATTAAAAGGGAATATTTTTTATATGAAGCATTTTAGTAAACAAGAAAATGTATTGTTTTAACTTATGCACTGAAAATGAACTCTCTAACGCTGTAATCGTTTTTTGGCTTCCTCTACATGCCCAAATATTTTTAAAATTAAAATGAAAACCCCTAGTCCATTTTTGGTTTTTTGGTATTGAAAATGTTATTTTAAATAGATTGAGTAATTAAGTATCTGGATATGATTTATTCTGATTGAAAATAAAATTTTATTAGTGAAATGATGATATTTTTAGTACTTTATATGTGAGGATTATATAATGCTACTTTGACATTTGAAGAGATGTCACTTGATAAAACAAATTATAGGTAGTTCTATGATAAACCAAGTATGGGTGGTTACGTTATAACCTCTAATTCATTGGGTATGGAAGTTGGGTGTATGGTTATTCTATTTAGTGATATGTGTCGAAGTCAACCATATGGTTATTCCATTTAAGTATTTTTATGTCCAAATTTAACTCTATATGGTATATATTGGTTGATATTGGATTTATGGTTGTCTTTGGATTATAAAACGGAATGAAATTATCTTATATTCAATGAAGTGTATTTTTCTACTTCTAAAAGGAAAAAGGTATTACTTTATGATAAAGTATTTGTGGTTTAATTTTTGTTTTGAAAAATTAATAGTTTTAATTATTTATGTATCCCTTACAGAGATTTTTATTCTCATCGAATGTTTGAAAATGTTTTTCACAAGACTTAATGATGAATAGGGATGAGGATGACATCGTGGAAAAGTCATGATATTTAAATCATGCAACCATAAATGTCTATTTTTAAGGATTTTTTGTTTTATAAAAAAATTGATATTGAGTAGAAGTTAATACTTTTAATATTAAAGATGTTATGTATAATTGATGACCAAATTCTCTAAAGCTCAAAAACCTAAAATATCCTTAATGTGAATTATTATCATAATTCAAGATAATGTGATGATAAAGGCTGGGTCCTTACAATAATCACGGTAAACTACTATTGAAAATAAATTTATAATGGATTTTATAATGGAAAATGGGGGAAAAGATTCATTATAGTTTATTACATGATGTTATATAAACCCTTTAGCCACTATCAATTCCTTATAGGTATGGAATTTACATACCACGTCTAGTTTCATGATCAATATCTATTTTCAACCAGTGATAATTTCAACAAATGGTGGATGAAACATATATTAAAAATAGTTCTGGTACATAGAATCTGTCTCATAATTCATGGAATCATTCATTATTAAAAAATATTATCTATTTAATTGTTACTTATAGGACATTGGTTTATCATTATCAAATAATTTTGAGTCACTATCCTCAATGACTAGAAAACCACAACACTCTAATTACCAAATTAATTACTTATATCCCTAGAAAAATAACATCCATGGGGACTTATAGAATTTAAAGAAATTAAAAATCATGTATATCTTGATTATCAACTTTATTGAATTAAATATTTTTATTTCTATCTCTTTTGAATATGTTTTAAGTCCCCATATTTTATTACAGGTACATATCTCTTCATTTTTTAAACCATTTTAACATCTATAGTCAAACCCTATTCAATTCGTAAAATGGTGTCTCATTAGTGCTCTAGGGATTATAATAGGTATGAATGAAAGTGTTTTTAGTGGATTTCTATAAATATTTATACTCAATTACAATATCTAGTCATTGCATAGAATGTTGTGTCTAATAGACTACCAAAATCCAATCGGACTTTTTTTGAGACCTATAAGTCCACTAATGGATATTAGAAAAGTTTTTTTTCTTATATATTACCAATTATCATATTTTTGGGGTTATAAGGGGCCTATAAATGCTTTTGGGCACCATGAGTCAGCGGATGACATCGAATATCTAGCTAGAGGTAGCCAATGACTAGCCAATGGTGCTTGTATAGGGTGGAATAATATGGGAAATAATGACATTTTATTCCCATGAAAATCCCTATTTATATATTATAATCTCTATTTTCCATAAAAATTCATGAATTACAAATTTTTTGGGAACTCTAAGGCTTCTATGGCTTCTTCAATGTGATTTCTTGATCTCCTGATTTTTTCTTTGATCTAAACATATTTTATATGCATGTTTTTTGTATAATAGGACAATTCATCTTCATTACTTTAAATAAATTCTTATTCATGCCTGGATATAGTGGATATACCTCTTTATATATGGTATTGTGGTGTTTCACATTTATCTAATTGTTATATCTTGGAAATAGTATACTTAATCTGATGTAGGTGGTCTAAAAGAACTCTCCAATGTATGTTTTGTATTCAAAGTATGCTAAACCTATATGATCAAACCAGAATACACTAAACGTGACCTATTTCAATAATAAATCACTTACATGGCATGATGTCACAAGCATGAACCTCCCAGAGATCTGTTTAGGTCCATTTTCATTTTGACCCATGACATTCGGCCACCAAGGGTTGTACTGAACATTGACCATTGGTTAGATCCTGGAAAGCATGAAACTAGATCCATTTAATTTTCTTAGAAAAAAAATATTATGTGGTTTGGTACATAAATAGGTGGAGAATCATAAATTTTATAGTTGATATGAGAATTGGTAATCTGGCATGAAATGGTAAACAATTTTTCATTTGAATATTGGCATGAAAATAATATTTTAAATTTAGTAATAATGGAATATAATGGAAATTGGAAATAAAATTGTTAAATGGAATGAATTATCCAAAAAGTCATATGATAATATGTTGAATGTGTTTTAATTCATTGGATAATGGTTGGTGGTTGAGGGAAAGACACGCGTTGGATTGACGTTTGAGGGAAAGATTCATGTTTTCATGATATATGATTGTGTGAAAAATGTTTTCTTAGTGAAAAAATGTGATATTAATATATATATAAATATATACTACATAATGATGATATGTGTGGTTTCCTAGAATTAGAGGGCGAGTTAATGATTTTCATGGTGTCAGAGGGTGAGGTCCATAGTTACCTGATGCAAGAGGGTAAAATGCTTGGTTTTATCAATTCATGGGGGAATAATTAATGATTTACCATGATGACTAAGGGTGTTTCTTAGAGGTATAGGCATGGTTATTCTCCAAGATTAATTGAACAAGGGTCATTAAATAGACACAACCAACATAGGGCTTAAATAGGTATGGTTGATCCTTGGTGTTAACCTAGAGCACTGTGTTTAGCAGGTAAATGTTTTTGTTTTATATTTACTAATATTAAATTAATGTATATATCATATTTTCTTATGTTCTTTAATTAGACAAAGTTTCCTAGACTCCATTTGTGGTTTAATAATTAGTTTTACTCACATCGTGTTTGGGAACTAATTTGTACTGAGACAAATATCATTCTTATATGTCTAGACAAGTATAATAAGCCTTATTCATTATTCATTGTTTGATTAATAGGACCGTAGATTGTATATGGGACTAATAATTGATTTTAAGTCATTTTTGGGAGTATTTGTATAGAATATATATTATTTTTATTTTATTATGTTACTCTATTCCCAACAATTAGTATGGAATTAAATTATTTGGTAGTATAAAATTGATTTGGCATTATCTAATTTATTATATTGAGTTGTATGAATTGATTAATTTTTTTTATTCTATTATTATAAATACATAATAGATTTTAAAGTCTCCCCAATATATTCATATGTCGTTTACTCTTAGTAAATTGCCTCTAGTACATATGTAGGCATGCTTGAGGTCATGTAGTGTAATTTCTCAGCCATGTGAGGGAGAACAAGGTTAGGGACATTACACAGTTGTATCAGAGGTGGTATTTTAATTTTCACTATATTTGGGAATTTTTATTGGGTAATATGATGTTTTGGGTCTTTTTAATGAGATAATCCTCTGGAGTATCTAATCCATGTGTGAGGAAACCCCATGTTGTCTGGGATGAGATTGTTGTTCTTGAGGTTTTCCAGAATCTGTTGAGGTATTATTTCACCTAGATTGATTCACATATTTTTAGATGATACAATTTCTATTAGCTTTTATTCATAGTATATTATAGAAAGAGTTGAGTATGCATTCATCATTATATGAACATAAAATATTGTCATATTCATTATTATTATTTGAAATCAATCAACCCATATATAATAATTTTATTTTTAATTTATTCATGTTAAAATGTTTTTAGTGATACCTAGTTAAATAATAATGGTTTATATACTTTCATAGTATTTTAAATAATTTGATAAGACTAATTTGATATAATTTTTTATTCATACATGAACTTTTAGCCAAATATATCATGTGAACCAATTAGAAGTGGCTAGGATTGTGCTAGAAACATTATGGGCCTGTTATATATTTTTTATATTCCTTAGTATGGATAGACAATCATTGAATATTTTCCCATTTTAAATTTTTTTCTCGCTAGAGGTGTGCATTTCCCTTATAATAGATTTTCCTCCTCATCATGTTCTTGTAAGACATTATTAGGGTGTAGAATAGCACACACAACTCTTAACATTGTTGAATCCTACATTATATTAATGGAATGTTATGGATAACATTATCTGGTATAGTTTCTTGCATGTGATGAAGTATATGGAAAGGGATTTTCATCTAGGAGGAATGACCATTTAATACCATAGGAGGTATCTCTATCTAAATTACCCCTAATTTTAATAGAGAATGGTCTCCCCCAAGAAGCTTGATTTCAGCCTGATTCTGTCAAACAAATATTCAGTCTTTGGGATAAACCCAAAGAGATAAGGGATTATATTGAAATGTACATGCTATTGGTACCAGCCACGAATTGGAGGGATATACTAGGTTTGGCCCATAAATAAGCCGGGATTACCAAGGATTGTTTCAAAAAGATTTTCATAGACAATTTAAATTCCAAAATTCCAAGGGAGGAGAGATATCAAGAGTTCATTCCTATGACACAATGAAACATGATGTTGGTGGATAAAACATTTCATTTAAATAACCTATAGTGTTTTTATATAACATTGGATGGGTATTACTTATCTATGGATAATTTTACCAATAGGATCTTCTTTATGAGAAAAAGTACCAGTTGAATTACTTTTTCTGACCAAATTCTAAAAAAACATGAATTTGGATCAAATATTTTAAGCAAACCTGAGGGAGGCCCTGAGTGGTGAGCATATGGTTTTAGGTGTATTGTCTAGTATATTATCTCACACTAAAAAGATTATTTTTTGAGCATTATAACTATGAAAAAAGTGGGAAGAGTATCCAAGGTAGTTTGACCCCTTTTTTAGGTAGTGACCAGGTGCACTACTATCAATGTGGTAGGCTCGACCGTAAACAATATCATTTCCCTCAACCACTAGTGGAATTCTATTCCTGTGGTTATATGGGGAAAAATATGTCCTATAAGAACACTCAATATGAATCCAGTGATGGGCTAATGGAAAATATTACAATTTTGGGAAAGGAAGCTAAAACTCAGTAGAAGATGAGAAGTTGATGTCTTAATTGTCATATTGGGCAAGGTAGAGGATAAGGTACTCCTAGGTTGGGATTACAATACATTTATGGTGGAATACATCCATGTAGATGAGATATGAGTTTAGGGTGGAGGTCCGATCTAGATATATGTGGTCCATTATGCACCTACCTTGATATTTACAGGACCTCCTACTAGTTGGGGTGCAATTATAGTGATATCAACCCTCACATGAGCTCTTTTTGAAAAATGGGTATCACATTATTTAAAATATTCTGAACTACACTATGTATTAGGTTTTCCTATGAATTATTTATTTGATGTTATGTATATTGGTAGATCATCAGGGTCATGTTCAATGTTAACTCAATGCTACAAGGAGTTCTCTCTCAATATCGGTGCATACCAATTTATCTAGGATCTATTTCTAGTTGAGATGGTGGGATTGTACATGATCATGGGGATAGAATTTCCTGTTATGTATTAGTATTGTATTAATTTCTACCATCGTAATTTTTTGTTCTTTCTACCTAAGGGTATATGTTACATCAACGATAGAGTGTGTGATATTTTGGTGGGCTCTGAATGACTAGTGAAACATTATCTTGAGGGGCATTCAACTAAGGAAGATAGTTCTTTTTTATATGGTGTATAAACATAATAAATATTATTTCCTCCATTAGTAGACCTATATCTATATTTTTTATCGTAGTAATTACATATCTTTACCATAGATAGAGAGAGATAGAATTTAATATCAAGTTAGTTCTAGAAGATGAGACTATTTCAATACCTCCGTATAAGATAGAACCAACATATTTTCATGTGTTAAAAGTTTTATTTTGGATCTATATAACAATGGTTTTAACAAGGATAGATCATCATCTTAGGGATTTATATTTCTCTTCATAATGGAAAATGAAAATACATTGTTATTATGTATTAATTATCGGAAGATGAACCAGATAAAAATGAATTCCATGTATTCAATTATACACATCGATTATATTTTTGATTACTCTATGGGAACTCATATGTTTTCCATAGATGATTTTATACAGGGTATCATTTTATGGTATCAAGCCCATATTACATACCATGTATTTCCTTATATAGACAATTTATTCTGTATTAATTTTTTGTAAAGCAATTTAGATTAATGAATCCCCTCATGGAATTCAGGGATTTAATGAATCACATATTCCAATAGTAAATGGACCAGTTGGGGTTTCCTTTTTGGAATAAATATTGATATAATATATGTTAAGGTAGGATCATAAATTTAACATTTATATTTCCTTGATTAAACTGAGAGAGTATCAAATTTATATTAAACAATCAATGTGTTCCTTCGGCACTGATTCAGTAAAGTTTTAGGGCCATATTATATTTGATGTAGTAATATCTGATGATCCATAGAGAGTGGATATAGGGGTTTCATTGGAGTTACCAAATAATTTTAGCATGATCTATATCTTTCTCAGTATAGGATGTTACCATAAGAGGATTATTTAAGATTTATCTCCAATAGAGGCATCGATGCCCAATATAATTAAATTCAGTATAGTTTAAATGAACATAAGGTTGTTTGGAATATTTTATGCAGATAAAGATCAGGTACATCAACATTGATCCAAACCTTATATAGGATGGATGTGGGGTAAATGTTTTATTTTGATAGTTGAGACTACATGAGTGGAATATCCTACCGAAGATCTAGATTTGGATTGTGCGGTTCATGAGTTAAGAAGATGGAAGCATTAAATAACTAGAGAATGGTTATTTTACTAAAAATATCATTATATACTGAAGTATATATTTTCGTATATGGATATATAAATCTGATATAGAATATTTTTGGATTATTGGATATTTTTTGAATTTGAGTTAGAATACTCAATTGGAAAGAGAAAAGTCATTCCCGAATCATTGATAAGAAAAGGTACAAACTCAGACTCTGTAAAAGTCCAATGATGAACAGTGACTAATGATACTCTTTTCTACTTTTCATTAGGATATCCAAGAGTACAATGGGTAAGTGAGTATGTCATCCACATTTTTTCCCCAAACATATAAACATATTCAAGTGGAGGAAACTAGTGGATCTAGAATGTTTACGTCTTCGGGAGAAAGTAAATGGTGGGGATCCACTATATGGTTACACTTTAGATGAGGATGGAGTTCATCACATTCATGGACGTGTCTTGGTTTCCATTAATATTCATTAGGTGATGATGATATATTTCCATACTTACATGTGTTTGGTACATCCGGGTTTAACAACGATATATTGAGATCTCCATAGGTAGAATTGGTGATCAGTAATGAAGAGGGAGATAATTGGATTTGTGACACGATGACTCTCTAATCATTAGGTAAATGATAATCATTAGTGGACAACATGATTATTAATCCATTATGAATTCCCATGTAGAAATTTTTGGATGTTAACATGGAACTCTTTAATGGTTTACCTTGATCTACAAATAATAATGATGAAGTGTTGGGGATCATTGATTAACTAAGGAAGGTATCTCATTTCCTATATATCTTGGTGGAATCATTTATTAATAAACATAGAATACTATATTGCATAATTTTTTTAATTTCAAGGAGTTCCATGGAGTATAGTCGCGTATCCGTATCATGAGAATTATTTATATTTCTATAAGGGATTTGGAAAGGAACTAGGTTCACTGGTTTCAATGAGTACAACATTCAACCCTCAGACTAATAGGGAAAATGAGCGGAAAATTTAGAATATAGAGGACATGATGAGTGATAATATTTTGAGTTTTATTTATTCGGAGAAAAACCTGGATATTGTGGAGATCACCAACAATAACAATTACAATAAACTGATCTAGATAGATCATTTTGAACTCTTATATGGTTTGTTATGACATTTAACCCTCTGCTGGTTGGAGGGGGGTGAAGTAGCGTTAATTGGATAGAATCATATAAAGGATAAATACGAACATGATTATTTGATCCAATAGTATGTTGAAAACAATATAGAAATGGAATAAATCCTATGATGAATATCATATAAGACCTATAGAATTTGATTTTGGTCACCATGATTTTATTCTTTTGTAACATAGGGTGAGGAAATACTACATAAAAAAGAAAGGAATGTTATAGCCCAGTTTTATCTATCCATTCATGATATTGGAGAGGCCCAAAACGATTTATTTCTAAATAAATCCTCTATAGATATATAGTTCCATGCATGACATTTTTCATATAATAATACTTTAGATATATCCCCCAGAACCTTATCATTTGTTAGATGATAATGATGTTGATCTGTATTCCAATGTATATTTTGAGGATAATCATACCCATATCAAATAACAATGTTAGAAGAATCTATGTGGTAATACATTTCCATTAATATGAGGGATGTTGTTGAATGTTCATGTTTAGGAGGATAATTGGGAGAGAGAGTGTGATATAGATGCATAGCGACCCTATTTATTTTTACAAACACCTCAATTATGCATGGGCTTATATATCAGGGATGAGATATTATTTGATTGGGAGGTTGCAAGGAACTATCGTTTATTCTACTTACAAACCACATTATGTTTTTTAGACCATTTTATGATATATAATCAATCCATGTTCTTCTATTGAAATGTTGTTTTGAAAGTGTTTGACAGATTAGAGAATATGATATAGTAATAGCTAATAATGACAGGAAACAAATAACTTATTGTATTCCCAAAAAGTAGATGATGGGTTTATAATAAATTATAAAATCTACAAGAATCCCACCATCCAGTCAGTGAGAACATCGAACCTCAAGTGGTCTCCAAATAGATTGGGATTCCTACAGAAAACTCATGAACCAAACAGTGGGAACCACTAGCACGCCAGTGGGTTATCACTGGAATACACACACTTTCTGGCCCTACTATCCCTCCCGTGGAATCCAATGGCTAGCCAATAATGTTTGGATGGGTTATAAAACCAAAGGACAAAATCATATTTTTAACCCCCCCTCAAAACTAACCATTTAATTATTCTAATACACTATTTTGAAAATAATTAAATATTTATGATTTTTAAGGGTTATATAATGATTCATTGGATTATCAAATATGTTACATTGATCCCTTTATCTATAATTCAATTCAGACATAAAAAATCATTGATTTTTTCACAGAATTGATGAATTCCTCTTGTTTTCTTCCATGAATTCTTTATTTTATCATTGATGTGATGGATTCCCTACTATTTATTTGGGACCATGGTGTTTTTAATTGATCAGGTTATTCAAACACAATAATATTATTCATTCATGGGGGTTAGTGTTCTAAAACAACTCCTCAAGGTCTGTTTCATTTTCCTAGTATATGAATCCTATACGATCATCCCATTTTGCCTTGCACACAACCTATTTCAACTAGGACACTCATGAATGTTAGGAAAGAACACACATAAACATCCCAAGGACCCATTTTCAACCATTTTCAATGATACCTTATACTTTTGACCATTTAAGTTCATGAATAACCATAGCCTTTAGTTGGATCCCAAAATTCAGAAACCACGAGAATTTTAATAATTGTGCAGTGGTTTTGTTCATAATTGGATTTTGAGTCAAAATTGAAATAATTTTTATAATAATTGATCTTTTTACATGATGGGGTATCTAGCTCATAATTGGGATGTTGAAATGAAATAATTTTTTTTTATAAATTAATAATGAAAATTAATTGTTATTGGAATAATAATTTGTAAATTTCAGGAGTTATCCAATATGATATTCAATAACATGTTTGGAATGAATTACCTCTTTATTATTGCATGAGGTTATAAAACACATTAGATTAAATCATGATGGTAATAATTTAGGTTTCCTGATGTATGAGGGAATGAATCATATTTTTTGCTTCATGCATATTAGAAGGATGTATATATGGTCCTTGGGAGAAATATGTATGGTTTCTTGGAGTTATATGGTCAGATCCAATGTTACTTAATGCATTCTAGAGAGGCTAATGGTTACTTGATGCCTAGAAATTAGATGAATAGTTTTATTTGTTCTAGAGGGTGTGGTTTAATGTGGTAGATATAAAGGTACTTATTTTCTAATTACACCGGGGTTCAAGGATAGAGACCATTTTAACTAGGGTGAAGCATGTATGGTGGACCTCTGGTGTCTACCTGAAGCTCAAGGGTCCATTGGTTTATTTTTCCTTTTTATTTATTTTAAGTATAAATATATATTAATTTTTCATTAACTCTTACTCATAATGTATTTCATTCGACCCCATAGGTTGTGTCCTACTATGTTTTAGACACACCGTATTTGGGCTCTTTTTGGTACCCGAGAAGGCTTCATGGATGCAGGTCTAAGAAATGTTATGTGGGGCTATAATTCAATGGTTGTTTTATAACTATTATTAGATCATGGATATGGTACCAAAAATGTTTTTAGATGGTTTTGGAGTATTTATATTGGGTATTTCTTCTGGTTATTTTCTTGAATAATTTTCCAACTAATATTTAGTATTACATTACAATGTTTTTTTACTAGATTTATACAGAATTAAAATAATTTTCATCTTGAGTTTACTAACATTATATGTTTTATTATTGTCACTATGATTTCCACTATGTAATAGAGAGTATTGTATCCCCTCTATATACACTATACCCTCAATTCTAATCACCAAACTTGTCCATATGAGGAGGTCCACTTACAGTTAGGTGGTGACCCATCTCTATCATGTAAGGGATAAATAGATTGAAAATTCTTCATATGTTCTCCATCTCAGAGAACATAGAGTTCTTGGTTGCTATTAACTTTATATATCCATGGTTGTAACCTCTTGTTTCCATGGGACATCCAATAATGTTACATTTAATTCGTTTGGGTGAAAGTTTGTTTCCAGAATTGACGTTAAAAAATGGATCGAATCCACACACATGTAACTTCAAAAACATATATTCATTCAACACAATAAATCTTCTATTATTCTATTTAAAAAATTATTTGGTACATGGAATATTTCATATACAATTATTTTTAATTAATATCAAAAAAATTATATTGGAAGAACTACATGACTTATCATAATCTTCACTATGTCCAACAAGGTTCTATTAATCCATTCACTAGAACCATTCAATTATAGTATATAGAGTGATGAGAGTTGATATTGAATCCCAATATCTAATTTTTAGTTAATAAAATATTGGTTAAGATATTATACACCTTTATTAGTTATGATTTTCATATCCTCTTATAAATAATATTATCTAAATCATTCTAAAACACTTATAATTTATCAAAGGATTCATTCTTATACAACATTATGTAAACATATCCATGTATACTAAAGTCGTCAATAAAAGTTCAGAAGTATAATTATCCAACTATATCATTAACAAGAATATATCAAAACATAACCACATGTCATATTTTTAGAAGATTCATGGCACTTTCACCATTTCCCCTAAACGAATTTTTGGTCATCTTTCCTTATAAAAAGGCATGGAATATATCATTTGGTTATAGTTTGAAAAATCATAATAACCATACTGAGATATATTTTTCAATCAATTTTTGTTTATATTAAATATCGAGTGACTCCACAATTGGGCATGGGATGAGTTATGTGAACATTATTCCATAACGATTGATAAAAAATCACTATCATATTCTTGTATAAAAATTTCATTATTAAGCGGTTTCTTTCGAGGAAAAAATATATATTTCTAAATATAGTATATTTTAATTCCAAATTTTAATTAAAAACTATCCATGTATAAAATATATATATATATATAATGTTTTTGGTAACATTTGTAAATTAATAAAAATTCATCAAGACTAGAATTATTCTTGTTTTTAATGTATGGTGGTTGTATCCTATAATCAATGTACCTAGTTTTTTCAGGTTGGTAGCTTAATGATCCAGTTCACATTTAGAAACATTATTGTATCGATATGGAATATATATTATGTTGTAAACATGAGTACAAAATTAATAATTTAATATAAAACTAGTATATATAGAAAGCTTATAGTCGATAAAGAATGCACGTAAGGCTTCCCCTTGATTCCTTAGAGGTGTACAGTTCTTCTTCCAAAGGAATTTCTTTCAACAAAACAAATGTTTTTATTCTTTTACCTTTTCCTACCGCTATATATTACTATTATTAATAGGATAATTCATTAATGGATTATACATGTAATGGATATTGGGTCCTTTTTTCCTTGACATTCCTCTTGTTCATAATAATTAATTTCATTTTTTTATGTCGCATATTACTATTTACATAGGGAATATGATTAATAAGATTTTAGAGAGATGTCACAAAAGTATTCATAATATAGTTAAAAATAAAATTAGAGATTCTCTGATGGAGGGAGGAAAGTGTGAGGTTGGTGCAGAACTTATTGGGTAGCTTTAAACCCAAGATGTATAATCACTAAACATAGAAAATCATTTGGATATATGTGGTATGGGTAGAAAACATTTCTCCATAATTTCACATAAAATGTTCCCTAGATATATAATATATCATATATATATAATTCTATTGATAATTATCACAATACTGAGAAAATGTCATCTAAGTGCAACAATACTAAATCCATTAATTCAGAGAATGTGGTTACATTATTACATTGGTATCAAATACAAAAGTCCACATCCAAAAACACCTAATAGTTTTGTTATATTAGTTGATTAGAAACAAACACGATTTTAAAATTATATTCGAAAACATGAATAGAAATTTAAAATTCCATTGAGAACATTATCATTTATTATCATATATAAGTTATCATCCAGAGTTCACATCGGGGTTCCCTATGGATAAACAAATTAGAGTTTGTTATCAAATTATAAAGGGAAGCTTAAACTAGAAGATATAGTTTAATTAAAAATGGAAATAATAATATACCAGAGGTTAATAATAAATAAATAAACCATAAATCAAATTTCATGAAGGGGGAATATTTCCACAGATGACATAGTAATATGAATAATCACACGGGAAATAATAAAAATATTATAGTGATAATATTTTTAATGCAACATATCATAATGATATTGTCAATACCTCATTCCATGAAATCCTACATATATAGGAAATACATAAAAAAATCCTTTTTCTAGTTTACCACATGATCAGTAATAATGAAATAAGGAAATATATAATTTCATTCCCTACCCAAAACTAAATAATTAATATAAATGTATCTTATGAGAGGAATGTATAAAAAACATTACACAATCAATATCCCTTAGTAATCAATAAACATTCACATTGGAAAAATATAATTCAAAATTTAATAGTTTCCATAGTGAATAAATAAAATAACATGATTATAATATATTAATAGAAATTAGGTGGAGGGTATCATCTAATAATAACCCAAATATAGCATATGAAACATTAAAGGTTCTTGAAATAGATGAGAAAAACATTTATAAATAAATTATTAAATTTATTTGTAAATAATAAAAAAAATCCTTTTATTTTAGTTATGTTTAAATACATAATATTCACAGATCAATATGAATAGAATATTATTTGAAAAAATTTGGTGAAATGAATATTAATCTTAATAACTAATAATGGTCACCACAATATAATATTGTGGGAATGTTGTAATTATTAAAAGACATTCCTTTCGTATTGTTGTAAACATTTACAAATTTGATACATATAATTGTTTTTAAAAAATATTCATTTATAATATTTTGATAATAATGTAAAAATAAATACAAAATTAAGATCAACAATAAACTTCCTATATTAAATTTTAGTTTTTAAAAAACAAAAAATAATATGGATAACAAATAGAAATATTCTGGATTGAGAAGAACATATAAGATTAGTTCGTCCCATGGGTATCATTTTATATTAATTTAAAAATAAGAAGTAAAATGGTAACAATAAATATAAAATCCATAAATAATTATATTATAAGAAAATATATGGTATTTATATAGAAATAATGTAAAACCATGATAATTTTTGAAATATTTATATAATAAAATTATTTCCTTGAGAGCATGTGATACATGAAACTCTGAGTCTAAATAAACAGCTATATAGTAAAATCTTACAACATAGATGATAAATTTTAAAGTATTAATAAAAATAAATAGATTATAAAAAATAATTATTTTATGCATAAATTTATTACTTTTAAATTGATTACTAAGGATAGATAAAATCTTTTTATACTAAAGGAGATGTTTATTATGAAAATAAGTTTTCACGAGCATAAAGTGTTTTTATATTAATAATGTAAATAATCCCTATTGGTGAATTATTTTAATGAAATAGATATATTATTTATTTAATTTAATTTTATAAACTTCATCTAATATGTTTTTCAAGGATTGAGATAATAAAATATATCTAGTATTATGTTTAAAATTATACTTTTCAAATAAATAGTTGTCATCTTGTTTTGCCAACATATTTTTGAATATAATATCTGAAACTTAAATAAATTGAATTGCAGAAAATGGATTACATATTTGGAATATTGAGGCCCAAATATGGAAAATATTTATCCTTTATTTTTATTCATTATGGATATTAATTATGATTGAATTTATCATCTTGGTAAAGGTTAAATCGGGTAAAACTTGGTTAAAAAGAAGTGTTAAGGTCACTATTTTTAATATTAATTCTTATTGGATAATGTTATTTATATACATACCAGATTATTCGATAAAATAAATTTTTTATGGGACACTATTTCATAAAAATTAACTATATAATATTAAAATCATAGAAAAATATAAAATGTCACTCTTTTATATTAAAACGCCTCTTATGTGATCACATTGGGGGAAAAGAAATTATTGAATGAATATTAATAATTATTTTTAGAATAAATAATTACTTTTAATGATGGTAATTTATTTCTAATTTATGTTGATTATATAATTATATTAAATGATTAGGCAACACCGACACAAAATTTTTAAGATAGTAGAAAAAAATACACGAATTTCAAAATATTAAATATAATATAAAATTACCGATTTATACTTTAAGTATATTTTATATAATAATTTAACAATTTATTAATGAGATAAAGATTATATTTTAAACATATTATTATCTTTATTAATTTAAAATCAAATTAAATGAATAGTGGCCAAATGACATTAATGATATTTCAAGAAAACATTACATTTTGAAATTAATAAAAATTCATAAAAATATATAAATAAAAAATATTTGATAATATATGGTCTATAATATCATCCCTTATACATTTATGATCCAATTTTTTATATATATGTAAAATTATAAACCTTTATGATTGAAAATGTTGTAATTGAAGTTAAGGTGAGAATAGGTTAAGAAAGTGGCTGAATAAAAATATAATGTTTAAAACAACACTCAAAACTATAAAAAATTGATTGGATGATGTGATTTAAAAAAAATTACACATAATCCTAAAATCATTTAAAAATTGTATACATTTTTATAGATAATGACTTTTTATTATTTTTATCTTTTAATAAATTCCAAGTGTACTCCTCCCCATACATGTGAAATGAAATCCATTAAATATATTTATTATTCCTCATTCAAAAAAAATATATTTACTAATACATACCCATTTATATAGAAAAATCACTAGAAATGTTCTAGAGGTTATGGTCTTCTGAAAATATAAAACCCATGGTTATTAAGAAGAGATCTAATGAAGTTATTTAGATGAAGAGATAATCACCTTAACTGATCATTTTCTTCTATTTAATTCAAAATTTAGAAAAAATGAATCTATAGTATTTCAAAATATATAATAAAATATGTATATAAAATATAATAATGGTTATTATCATTATAAATAACAATTATCTAACCTCTCTTACAACAAAATAAAAAATGATACCATCGATAATGAGTACATGCGGACTACTACATCCCTAAAGGTAGGTTATTAATTTTTTGTTTTCATTTGTCATGGATTATAATATGGCTACATTTAATGAAAATATATAACAGATAATAATTATTATCTAAAGGTTATTTATGATTAACCGTTCTTTTATTCCATTAATCAAAAACATAAAACAACGTTCATGCATACGTATAACCTACCATCCCCAACAACAATGTCAATAACTCTCCATATATCCATATTATAGATTAATATAAATAAAAATATAATGAATATATATGATATTTATGTATCATGATTATAATTTTGGTGATGATTCAAGCATGATCAAAGTACGTGGATCGAAACTAATAAAGCAAAACATACCTGAAAAATTAATCAGTTATTATCCAGAAATGTTATTTTGAAATATAATTATTAAGAAATGGATGTTAAAATATTAAAAGTAAATAAAATATAGTATGATATATATGAAAATGGTTTTGGTATATATTTATAATTATTATAGATTAATTATAAATGTTTTTTGAACACGTAATTAAGGAATTCATAAATTAGTTAAAGGTTTATTTAATAATCACATCATTATTCAATATTGATTATGTTTAAGTCTCAACTAGGGGAATTATTTACTCATTATACATTAAAAAATTATATTCTAATTTAATATTTTATTTTTTAATAAATAAATATTTATTATAATTTTCCTCTTTTTAAGTACTCGAGATACGAAAATAATTTTTGATGGAAAATCGACCATGTAAACTACTTGGTTGGGATTATTTCTATTCGATGACCATATTTTACATAAAGATTATCAAATATTGTTTTTAATATTATAAAAATAAATAATTAAATCATTTTTACCCATGTTTTTGTGTTGATAAAGATATATGAAATTAATATTCATGTCACAGTTTTAATGAGTTGCTTTTGACCTTTATATCAAAGTGTTACATAAATGATTTAGAACTCATACAACCTGAACTGAATTTAACACCACCATGAATTACTATTTATTTTATGTGTACATTTAATTTTTAACATATTAGCTTTAAATAACATTTTATCCTTAATATTTTTAAATTTTTTAGATTTTAATTATTTTATTTTAAAGTAAAAATTGTGATTTCCTCAATATTGTTTCCATTGTCCTTTTGAAAGAATTATCATACATGCAATAATCCTCTATTTAATTTTATATATTAATGAAAATATATTCTAATGATACCAACCAAAACATTTATATAGATGGTCTATAATTAGTTTTATTAGGGAAATTAATGATATTCCTTATGGTAGATTTTCTAATGCAAATTGATGTTGATTTTAAAGTATATTATTAAGTTGCATTTTTTATTCATATAAAGATTTCATTGAAATTATTATGTGATGCGAGTGGAACATAATTACATATCCCCAAAATGGATCAGTATATTTCCTAAGAAAACTATGTTGGGTATTTTTCTAGGGCCATACGAATTTATATATGATATATTGACATGTTGCATTGATAGTAAGTTTTAGATGTCATGGCATGATGCCTAGATGGTATGTATTAGATGACCAAAATAATTAATTACATTATTAACAAACCATCTATTATTATTCATGTGATTATTTTAATTTTTATTCTATGCATTGATATATTTGAATCTAATATGATTATTTATAAGGGATTATTTTATTATCATTTATCCATTCCATATTAATCATGTGTTATTTAATTTTCATGGTAGACATAACATTATTAAGAATCTGATCCCACAAATTTCTTATGTTTCCATCACCCATGATTCTAGAAAGTATTATATCATTTATATTTAGTGATATTATAAAGGCAATAATGGTTTTATAATAAAAATTGGATTTTTTATTTTTTATTTTCTAATGTGATGTGACATTAAACTGTGTATCTTGTTTTCCATGAAAACTAAACTATTTGGTCCTTTTGGATATGATTTCAAGTATATAGTAAAAATGATAAAAGGTAACTACAAAGTCATATCTACTAGGTAAAGGGTCATTATAGTTTTTATCATATAATGTTTAGTAGAAATAATTGTAACAAGATTTGGGAAAACATAGATTAGGGAATATAACACTATGACTGACATTGGTGATAAATCTATGTATACGATAACATCCTATTTTTTTAAGTTAGATGTTGTATAGTTTACTGGAAACATATCCATTTATATATATTGTATGTTGATGTGGTTTTTGTAAATATTCATCTTGGGGTAATATCCCAAAAGATAGTTTTCTGAGTATATCTCAACCATAATTCTAATTCATGCTAACTATACCCTTACCACATACCTTTTTTAACACTCTCCAGTTATATGATTGAGTTAATTTATATTTCGTTTTCATCCTATTATGAAGTATTTTAAATTATTTTTTGGATTTTAATATATTACCAAATAAACCTAGTTTATGATATTTGAGATTATATATGACATTTGTCTCAAATGATGTTAAGTGATGGATTAGTTTTCATATTGTACATTAAGATTCATTATATTAAATTTTAATGTAGTGTATGAAATTATTTAGAATGTATTCCTTGTAGAATGAATGGATATACTAACCCTTGACTCTTACACAAATTATTACAAATTTTAAATCAGATTTATTCAACAAATACAAATGAAGAATCGTACATTATATGGAATTTGGAAGATTAGGTAGAATAAATAAAAAAATGAACTAGAATAAAATAACCATATATTATTATACCATAATTGTCTCTTAATATCCGTTGAGATCCTACATAAACATATAATAACCTGGGGAATACATAGACCAATGGGATGAGCTAAAAATCACATGAAGGGAATAACAAAAGTAATATCACATAGTACATGGGTTAAAAGGCATAACAATATGACATAAAAATGAATTGAATGTTAATAAAAATTTGAGAGAATTACATATAGAACATGGGATCATGTGATCATGGAAATATATATATTTGGAAGAAATATATAATATGACATATATATGAGTTGAGGCTAACTTCCCCTACAATATCAAAGGGTGGATAATGTCTCAAAATGGACTGGGTTTACTCCCAAATCCTATACATGATGTATAATGAGACTAAAAATTACCCAACGTTTGTAAATGATATCTATTTTTACCCATAATAACATGTTAATTAATATTCATGTCAGATAGGGAATAATGTATAAGGAATAAACCTAATTGTTACTCCTGGAATGAAATGTGTATCATAATCATGTCATAAGGCATAAACAATAGGAATATCATAAGGGTGTCTGTGAAGGGATGTATCTAAATAATACTTAGACATTTAATTGGGAAAAGAGTATTATATCATGATAAATTACGTCCAAATGAAGTAAAAAATGTGAAAAGAGTGTTTAAGGATCTTTATAAATGATCTAATTCTGTTTCGATTACGGGAAAATATTAATGGGTATTTAATGAAAACAAAGGAACAATTGTTTGTATAAAACAATAAATGAACTACGATAATATTTCATGATAAATTTATGGATTTAGGCACAATATTGGTGTCTTATAATTGATTATGGATGGCACATTATAATTGGTAATAAATGGAGAATTTACCTTTAGTCGGGCAATCTTATTGGAATTAATTAAGAATTGAACCTCGTTAATCATCAATTTTGTAACGACCCAAAGTTTGATTAATGGGAATAACTTTTGATCTAATTAAATGTCTCTTTATGTTTACATAATATGTCAACATCTTTGGTTCTATCTTTTGAATTTGACCATTTATAATATAGCTATTGAACAGTGTTCACATGATTAGTATAAATAAAGGGCTTTAACAAATCCAATTTACTCAGACAAAATAACCGATGGCCTCATCCAGTAGAATTGCTCCATACAAAGCCCATTTGTTGGATCTCGGAAAAGAGGTTGAGTCCTTGGGATTCTCTCTTTACCAAGCCAAAGTTGAGCTTCATCATGTCAAGCTCGATCGGGACTGTCTACAGGAGAAGCAGAAGTTGATATAAATTACCACTCGAGCGATGTTATCAGAGCCACCCCAAGAGTCGGTCACCATCACACACCTTACCCTTTGGTCTTATGCGGATTTTTTAAGGAGTTATGTAACAAATCACTAGTACTATGTTCATGTATATTATTTTTGTATATAATAATGAATATACCTTCTTGTCATTATCGATACATTGTAAATAATTTTTAAAGTACAAATAGTGTTTTAAGTTATTATTTAATTAAGAATTATAATTTATTAAATTAAGGGAATTTTGATTTAAATAATATTTTAATAAAATATTATTATTATTATTATTAAATTAATTGTTATTAAATATAAATGATCATATAATTTTATAAATACAATTTTAATTTATATTAAGGCTTGAAAGCCATTTCTGTCAAAACCAGTGAATTTTTTATAAATATCGGTTTTTATTTTAAAAGTGATAATTAACATATTTAGAAAATTATTTAGATAAAATAAATATTATTTCAGTAATCAGGACGTCGAAATTATCCAACAGTTAATTTTTAATAATTTTCTGAGACAGTCAAATTTTTGGGTAAAAATTAAATACTGTTTAAATATATAATGTGTTTTATGACATCATAATGACCCAATAGTAATGTAATAAAAAATTATAAGCTTTATGATTGGCCAATATATGTTTTAAAATTAATATAATGTGATTTTGGGTCTTTTTGACTTAATTTTCAAAGAATTAATGGACCCTTCAAGACTTATTAAACACCATGTCTTTTTAAATTGTTTTCCATGGGAGTGTGACTCACCTCCACATAAGCAACCATATTATTTTAAGAACTTCGTACTTTGTACATATAAAATATTGTTTTACTCTTCCCTTTTCCAGAACCCATTGGAAAAAAACCATGGGTTGATTTCTGGTTTGGATTAATATAATGTAAGGGGACCCAAAGCTAAATAATAAATAATTCCCTCCCCTTTACTATATAAAACCACCCGAGCTCCCACTTCATCCTCACTCAAATCCTTTGGAGTTCATCCAAACACTACCCTAGTCTCTCCAAAATCCTCCCAAGGTGCCCCAAGCTCCCAATAATCCTCTCACAAGCCTCTATGTAGCCTTTGGAAGTACACTTCCATGTACGGGTTTTTTCTTCCTTTCTCTTTTTTTGTCAAATTTTATTTAAGTTGTTTTGACCATTTAATTTCAATTATGAATGTTGGGGTATGGTTTCACACCTCCCTCATACTGACCTCTTTATGTTTTAATGATGGGATACCCCTTTCTCTCTCATGTACACCTGTTACTATAACGAAATTCTGAAATGAACTTCTCTCTCCGCATTTACATTCAAGCAATACTTTTGTATCATGAATCTAAATTCCATTACCATTTTTGGGATATGTATATATATGAACTCCTTACTTTCCATTAAATGTAAATATTATGAGGACCCCCTTTCTCTCTCATCATCCTTTTTTATGAATTCTTATGTCATGTCGTTACGCTGCCGAAATCGGACCGAATTTCTAAGACAATGCCATTGTGTAGTGAATACCATGCCCATTTCTTCATATAGGGTATTCACCATTATGCACATTTACATATTGATTATAAAGTTTTATGTATGAATTACACCTTCCTTTATCGTGTTATAAATTATTATGTTTAATGAATCCATGTTTTATGATCCATGTGGAACACTTATGCATGAAATGAAATGTTTAAGAAGGGTGCACCCTTATAGCACTCCAATGCATTGGGTAAAGTATAGTATCATGATACGTCATGTGCAATGAGTTCTGACTCATGATAATTCAAGTGCAATGAGGGTTTAATCATGCTTTAGGTGAAATTAGGATTTACTCATGCTCCATGTGCAATGATCCTTGGATCATGCTAATTCCATGTTAAGTGTTGTTGCCAAATTTCCATGTTATGATTATCATGCTTTATCACGCCTTTATGTTCATGTTTCTATTATGCTCTATTTTCATGCCTATTTTCTAACATGTATTGTATTCCTCATGTTATTCCATGTGTACGCCCTTACTAGGCTTTATAGCTCACCCTTTTCTTATGCATGTCCTTAGGTTATCCAATGCAATGCTAAGTACGAGGGAATGTAGTGGTCATGTAATGAACGTTTTCAACACAGATGTTGTATTTCATGTATTATGTTATTATGTAATGATCCTAATCCCCAAAGACAGTAAACATCTCGATCATATTTGTTGTATCAAGTGAGGTTTTATATCTTAAATCATGTTTATGTTGTAATAAAAACCAGGGTTGTCATAGATGGTATCAGAGGATAGGTTTAGTTATTTTTGGTATTAGGATTAGAAAACCCTAGTAAAGCCTCAGAGACAAGACTATGTATAAGAAAAACATCCCTATGTTTTAGTGAGTATTGAGTAAGTGATTAATCAAGAAAATACATCCTTGTCTAGATACGAGTAGGTAGAGGTGGAAATGACACATGTGTATCCTAGTGGTACCTCTTTGAGCTAGACTCGAACGAGAACTGGTGCACGAAAATGGGAATTATTGCACTCTTGGTTATGACACTCCCGGGGGATATGTTTTTATAAATTCACAATCTTAGTATGAACCCTTATTTAGGGAATTAAAAAAATGTCACTAGGAATATATGTTAGAAAGTAGATCATGAAAAGCCTTGATTGAATCCTATAGACTCATGAGTTAAGTAAATAAATGTTTATTTATAAGTTATCAACTTTTGTCTTTGGAGTACCCTTTATGTGTTACCCATAACATTCCTTTTATTCCAACTAATGGCCGGTAATGGGAGGAATCAGGATAAAAACCATTGTGAAGATCAGAGTGATGACTGTACTAATGAGATGCCCAATCCAATGGGAGCAGGAATCACAAACTTTGTCACGCTTCTCTCTTAGCTAACTCAATATTTGAGATGAAACCCGGGTCAAGAGGAACGTTCACCCCCCTAAAAATAACAAGTCGCTATCGAGAGCTTCATTAGACAAAGGCCTCCAAATTTAGTGGATCATCCGATCCCACGATCGCTGAACAATGGATCAACTCCACTGAAAAGATCTTCTATATCCTTCAATGATCTGAACAAGAGAAGGTTATCCTAGAGTCTTATCATATAGAGGGTGACGCTGATCAATGGTGGATGTTGATCGAAAATATGATGCCTAAGGAGGAGATCGAGGCGTTGGAATGGAAGGATTTCCAGAAGATGTTTTTGGATAAATATTTTCTGCGCACCCTCTGGCTTAAGATGGAAAGGGACTTCCATTCCCTCAAGAAAAAAGTCGAATAATCTGTTGGAGCGTACGAGTCAAATTTCACAAGGCTTGCATGATATGCTTCAAGAATTGTCGTTACCCCCGAATGCAAGTTTGACCACTTCTTTGGTGGGATGATGCCTAGCCTGTGGAAAGTATTAGTGATCCGTGACTTCGACAGCTTTGAGGAAATTGTTCGATGTGCCCTCAAGGTTGAAATGGAGATCAGGGAATCACATGGGTATCATGGGGATATGATGTGTAAGGTGGACTTCAATTCTGGTGGTCTGGTGGATAAATCCAATGATGCTAAGAAGATCCAGGACCCCACTTGCCAAATGTGTGGAAAGAGGCACCCTAGAAATTTCCTTAAGGGGACGAGGAAATGCTTCAGGTGTGGAAGGGAAGGGCACATAGCTGTTAACTATCTGTAAGAAAGACGTGCGGCTGCGATAGAGGAGATTAATGCTCTGTTCGAACATCAACGCGTTATTCAATGCTACAAATGCAAAGAACTGGGTCATTTTGCAAATCAGTGCCCTATTCCAAGGGTTTTTAGAGGCAACTAACAATGTCCAATGCAGCAATGAAGAGCTTTTTCCATCACGTCTACTGAAGTGAAACTCGACAAAGAAGTGGTGACAGGTATGCTAGTTATTCATTCAAAAATAGCGAACGTACTTTTTTATTTAGATTCGAAGCATTCTTTTATATCATTAATGATTAGTAGAACAATCCCAGCACCACCACAAATCATGGAAGTGAAGATGTCGGTCAGTACAGAAAATGGGGAAATCATTAGATCCCATGAATATAAGTACTCCCTTGTTATAATCTATGGATTTAATTTCCGGGAAAACCTCATCATACTCCCTCAGGTTAAATTTCTTGAAATTATTGGCATGGATTGTCTTTCCTTATATAGAGCCAACATAAATTTTTGGGAGAGGGAAATCACACTCTATATGGAGAATCGACCCACGATTCTTTATAAATATAATAAGGAAGATGAACCACCTTTAGCTCTTTAATCTCAAGAATGCATATTACTACCCTATGAGCACGCGTATCTAGCTCAGATGATTGAGTCCAAGGAGGAAACCATCCTTGAAGAAATGCATATATTGAGGGAATTCACTGAACCATTTCCCGAGGAAATGCCTGGTCTTCCTCCTAGAATAGATGTTTAATTCTCAATTGAACTTATACTCTGGGCATTACCAATATCCAAGAATCCATATTGAATGGTTCTTGTATAGCTCGAAGAGCTAAAGAAACAAATACAAGAGAATTTGGATAAAGGGATTACATGCCCAAGTGATTCACTATGTGGTGCACCAGTCCTCTTCGTCACGAACAAGGATGGGTCAATGATGCTTTGCAACGATTATCATGAACTTAACGAAATAACGATAAAGAACAAGAATCCTCTCCCAAAAATTGATGACTTGTTCGATCAGCTGCGTGGAGCACAATACGTCTCCACGGTAGACTTGCGGTTGAGATATTATAAATTACGGGTGAAGAATGAAGATATCCCCAAGGCTTCTTTTCGCAAAAGATACGGGCACTCTAAATTCATAGTAATGCCTTTTGGACTCAGTAATTCTCCAGCAAACTTCATGAACATAATGAATAGAGTCTTTATAGATTACCTTGACAAATTTTTGGTAGTCGTTATAGATGATATTCTAATATACTCTAAAACCGAGGAGGATCATGAGGAGTTTTTAAGAACTGTACTAAAGACTTTGTGGAAGAAGAAGCTCTATGAGAATTACATCAAGTGTGATTTCTGGTTGAAGGAGGTATCATTCTTGGGCCATATCATCACAAGCATTGTGATATCTGTGGATCCCTCCAAAACAGATTCAATTGAGGGATAAATGAGGCCAACATCGGTAACCAATATTCGTTGCTTCTTAGGGTTAGCTGTATATTATCGACGATTTTTGAGAAATTTCTCATGATTGTAAAACCCTCTTACCAAGATAACTTGAAAGGGTGTAATTATTTCTTGGAGTGATGAATGTGAAGTAAGTTTCAAATAGTTGAAAAAGAGGCTTATCACTCCACACGTGCTCACTTTACCCACAAGTGGGGAACTTTTTGTGGTATTTAGTGATGCTTCATAGAAGGGCATGGATGTGTGCTGATGTAGAATGATAAAGTGATATCATATGCCTCAAGGACATTGAAAATCAATGAGTGAAACTATCCAACACATGATCTGGAGTTGGCGGCAGTGATCTTTGCCTTGAAAATCTGGCATCATTATCTCTATGGGGAGAAATATGAGATATATACTGACCACAAGAGTATGAAATATATATTCAAACAAAAAGAGATTAATATGTGCCAGAAAAGATGGATAGAGCTCACCAATGATTATGAATTTTCAATACATTACCACCCTTTGAAAGAGAACAAGGTGGAAAATGTCCTAAGTAGAAAACATCCAGTGATTCTATCAATGATGAGAATTGAGAAGGATCCAATCTTCTTACATTTGATGAATATGGACATGGGAATAATAGAGAAGGGAAAATCATTAATCCGTTAACAAATGATTGCTCAAACTTTTTCTTTTGGAATGTTTAAATGATGCCCAAAAGGATGGTGTGGGAATTCAAGAAAAAATTGGAAGCTATCGAAAAAGGGAAATCCTCATATTTTAATGTCAATGAAGAAGGAATTTTGCAGTTTGGGAAAAGACTATGTGTTCCATCAAGTCCGGAGCTGAAGAAGAAACTTTTGGATGATGCACGTAGTTCAAATTTCTCTATTCACCCAGGGACCACAAAGATGTATTGAGATCTCCGAGAAAACTTTTGGTGGGATAATATGATGAAGGAGTTCACTGAATATACATCAATGTGCATGGTTTGTCAGAAAGTGAAGGCAGAGAGGAAGAAGTCTAAGGGGATGATGCAACCATTGCCCAAACCAGAATGGAAATGGGAGAAAATCACAATGGACTTTGTCACCAGACTTCCAAGGACATCCAAAGGCAACAATGAAATATGGGTTGTTGTGGATCGTCTTAGAAAGACTGCACACTTCATTTCTATTCGGGAGGATTTCTCATTGGATCAACAGGAACATATATATATCAGGGAATTGATAAGGATGCATGGAGTGACACTATCTATTGTGTCTGACCGAGATCCAATATTCACCACTGATTTTTGGAAGAGTCTTTAACATTCTTTGAATACTGAACTGAACTTCAGTACGGCCTATCATCCTCAATCTGATGGGCAATCTGAGCGGACTATCCCAACACTTGGGGACATGTTGAGAGCATGCTCAATGGACCTTAAAGGTGGTTGGGATAAATATCTTCCACTGGTTCAATTCTCCTACAACAACAGTTTCCACTCAAGCATCCTAATGGAACCATATAAAGCCCTGTATGGGAAAAGCTGCAGAACACTGGCATGTTGGGATGAGGTCGGTGAATGTAAGTTTCATGGACAATAAATTGATAAAGAAATGGTGGAGAAGGTGAAAACCATTTAGATGCATATCATGGTAGACCAGAGTGGACAGAAGAGTTATTCAGATAATCTTCGACGAGACCTTGAGTTTAAGGCTGGAGACATGGTTTTTCTATGCATATCTCCGTAGAATAAGTTCATGAGGTTTGGAAAGAGAGGGAAGTTATGTCCAAGGTACATCGGCCCCTTCGAAATTCTTAATCGTGTTTGGGATATGGCCTATCGACTATCACTTCCACCTACTGTGGACAATATACATGATGTCTTTCATGTATCCCTATTAAAGAAGTACATACCAGACCGTTCACATGTACTCTCTTATAAGGTGGTACAACTGGAATATGATCTTTCTTATGAGGATCAACTAGTGAAGATCTTAGATCGTAGAGAAAATGTTCTAAGAAATTAGACAATGCCCCTCATCAAGGTGTTGTGGAGAAACCACAAGTTTGAGGAAGCGACTTGGGAATCAGAGGAAATGATGAAGCTAAGTTACCCACATCTGTTTTAGTGTGGGAAAAGGAAAGTTTTGAGGGTGAAATTTCTTAAGGGGGGAATATTGTAACGACCCAAAGTTTCATTAATTGAAATTCCTCTTGATCTAATTAAATGTCTATTTATGTTTATATAAAATGTCAAATTCTTTGGTTTTATGTTAAGAATTTTGATCATTTCTAATATAGCCATTGAACAGTGATCACATGAATAGTATAAATATAGGGCTTTAACAAATCCAATTTACTCAGACAAAAGAAGCGATGGCCTCATCTAGTAGAATTTCTCCATACGAAGCCCATTTGTCGGAGCTCGGAAAAGAGGTGGCTTCCTTGGGCTTTGTTCTTGACCAAGCCAAAGCTGAGCTTCATCATGTCAAGCTCGAACTAGACCATTTACGGGAGAAGTGGAAGTTGATAGAAATTACCACTTGAGTGATGTTATCCAAGCCACCCCAAGAGTCCGTCACCACCGCAAACCATACCCTTAGGTCTTATGCGGCTGTTTTAAGGGGTTATGTAACAAATCTCTTGTACTATGTTCATGTACATTATATTTTTTATATAATAATAAATATACCTTCTTTTCATTATCAATACATTGTAAATAGTTTTTAAAGTACAACTAGTGTTTTTAGTTATTATTTAATTAAGAATTATATTTTCTTAAATTTAAGGATATTTGATTTAAATAACATTTTAATAAAATATTATTCTTATTATTAAATTATTTTTTATTAAATATAAATGATCTTATAATTTTATGAATGCAATTATAATTTTTATTAAGGCTTGAAATCCATTTCTTTCAAAATCTGTGAATTTTCGATAAATGACGGTTTTTATTTTAAAAGTGAAAATTAACATATTTAGAAAATTATTTAGATAAAATAAATATTATTTCTGGAATCAGGACATTGAAATTATCCAACGGTAAATTTTTTATGATTTTCTGAGATAGTCTTATTTTTTGGAGATAATTAAATACTGTTTAAATATATAATGTGTTTTATGACATCATAATGACCCAATAGTGTTGTAATAAAATACTATAAGCTTTTTCATCGGACAATATATGTTTTAAAATTAAAATAATTTGATTTTGGGTTTGTTTGACTTACTTTTCGAAGCATTAATGGACCCTTCATGACTTATTAAACACCTTTTATTTTTAAATTGTTTTCAATGGGAGTGTGACTCACCTCCACATAAGCAACCCTATTATTTTAAGATGTTAGGATTTTGGCATAATAAAATATTGTTTTCCTTTTCCCTTTTCCAAAAATCATGGGAAAAAACCATGGGATGGTTTGGGTTTTGGATTAATTTAATGTAAGGGGACCCAAAACTAAATAATAATAAATTCCCTCACCTTTCCTACATAAACCCACCCATGATCACATTTCATCCCCTCTCAAAGAAGTTGGAGTTCGTCCATCCTATTCCCGAATCTCTCTAGAATTATCCCAAGGTGCCCCAATCTCCTATGAATCCTGTCAGAAGCCTCTCTCTAGCCATTGGAAGCACACTTCCTAGTAAGTGTTTTTTCTTCCTTTCTCTTTTTTGTCCAATTTTCTTTAAATTGTTTTTCCCATTTAATTTCAATTATGAATGTTGGGGTATGGTTTCAAACCTCTCTCATACTACCCTCTTTATTTTTGAATGATGGGATACCCCATTATCTCTCATTAAATTCCTCCCATGTACACCAGTTACGATGCCGAAATTCTGAAAGGAACTTCTGTTTCTGCATTTACATTCAAGCAATAATTTTGTATCATAAATCTAAATTACATTAAAATTATTGGGACATGTATCTATATTACCTTTTTACTATCCATTACATGTAAATATGATGAGGAACCCCTTTATCTATCATAATTTTTTTTATGAATTCTTATGTCATGCCGTTAAGCTGTAGAAGTCGCACCGACTTTCTAAGCCAATGCCATTGTGTACTGAATACAATTCCCATTTCTCCATAAAGGGTATTCACCTTTATGCACTTTTACTTATTGATTATAAAGTTTCATGTATTAATTTCACATTCCATTATCGTGTAATAAATGATTATGTTTAATGAATCCATGTTTTATGATCCATGTGGCACACTTATACATGAAAAGAAATGTTTAAGAAGGGTGCGCCCTTATAGATCTCCAATGCATTGGGTAAAGTATAGTATCATGATACGTAATGTGAAATGAGTTTTGACTCATGATAATTCAAGTGCAACAAGGGTTTACTTGTGATTTATGTGCAATGAGGATTTACTCTCGCTCCATGTGCAATGAGCCTTGGCACATGCTAATTCCATGTTATGTGTTGTTGCCACATTTCCATGTTATGATTATCATGATTTATCACGCCTTTATGTTCCTGTTTCTATTATGCTATATTGTTATTCCTATTGTCTAACATGTATTGTACTCCTCATGTTGTTCTATGTGTACTCCCTTAATGGGATTTATAGCTCACCATTTTCTTATGCATGTCCTCAGGTAATCTCATGCAATGCTAATTACGAGGAAATGTAGTGGTCATGTAAAGGAAGTTTTCAATAAAGATGTTGTATTTCATTTTTTATGTTTTTATGTAATATTCTTAAGACCCAAAGACACTAAACCTCTCGATCTTCTTTGTTGTATCAAGTGATGTTTTATGTAATAAATCATGTTTATGTTGTAATAAAAATAAGGGTTGTCATAAAATTCCCCATAAAATAGTGATTAATTGAGATATGTACATATTTTTTTGAACATACACACCGAATATATAATATATGTTTTAGAGGAAATTCCCCAATAATGAATCCTTTATCATGGTGGTTCTTGGGAGAAATATTTTCCTCTCATTGAGTTTTCTAATAATAACAACTTCAAGGAATCCATAAATATGGTTCCTTACAAGGCCCGATATGGTGGAAGGTGTTTTTCACCCCTATAATGGATATAGGTAAGATTGGTAGCACTATTTCATCACTATATTGTTCAAGATACTTTACTAAATGTTAAAATTATTATGATGTGGATTTATACAAGTCAGTCTAAATAGAAATCAATCACTGATTGTTGTAGTTGACCAATAGAGGTTGCGGTGGGATGTTTGGTTTTTAAAATATTTTCACATAGACTGGGGTATATAAGGATTCAAATATAAGGGAATATATTACCTCGTTAAATCATTTCCTTTGAGATTTTGGAGAGATTATTTCTGGTAGCCTATCAGTTGTAGTTATCTCAAAGGAACCGGGCCATGAACAATGTCTTCCGCATTTCTCATCTTCACTAATATCATTATGATCAGTTGCATATTATTCCTCTTGATGAGGATGAGTTGGGGGTAAACTCATTGTTTGTGGAGAATCATATCTATATTTTTGATCATGACATGAAGGTTCTCTGAGTCCATTTAGTTCCTCTGATATGGGTACTATAGTAAAATTCCCATGGGTAGGATGAGACATGGGGGGTGGGAGGTTCACATACATTCCCGGTGGCAGGATTTATTCTCCGATGATGATTGAACACCCTTGGAAAATAAAATTAGTGGTGAATTAATTTAATGGGTATGATTGTAAGATATTGGTTCTTCTATAAGGTACATCACCTTTTTATTTCTACGTCTTAGTTGGTCTCAAGAGTTTGATTTTTTTTTGGAAAACAACTATAATGCATGGTTATAAAAAATAGTACAACCCAGTATGCATTGTTAGGTCAACCTATGTGGGTCATATTAGTGCATAGAAGTGGGTGAAAATATTACATTACCATGTGACCAAGGTCACACAACTATGATAATGTTAATGATCTTTTGATAGAGGAATAATGTGTGGTCTGTACATGGTTTCTCTACACATGCACAATAAATACGTGAGGGAGGTATTGAGGAAGATAGGTTCACATGGTTGGAACACTGTTTGGTCAACCATGTTGGAAAATGTGAGACATAGTTTTTAGAGGGGAAATGAGAATTTTTTTCTTAATGATTTAAATGCATAAACCCACTCTTATTTTCCTTATTTATCATGCAATGGATTCCCCTGATCACATTGAGATCCCAAAGATTCCTAGCCTAGGTTTTTCCATATATCCTTGATTCAGAATTTGATTATTTTGTTTCCAGTATTTTTGAATGAATTATTCTGAGTTATTTATTGATATTTTTAACTTTTATTATTCATATTCCTCATAGAATATTTATTTTGGTTTAGGATCTTATGCCATATTTTCATGGCATTTTTCTGTTCTTTCGTTTTCTCCTAATATGTTGTGAATTATAATCTAGGAATGGATGAGGGTTATTATACCAAGATGAGTTATGTATCATCATTATTTTACCATTATTTTATTGTGTTTATATATAAATTTTTTTTTCATGCATAAAATTTTATTATGGGTTATTGTTAAAGGGAATTTTCTTCACTTAAATGAATGTGTTTGACCTGTATAAATTACGGGACCCGTTTATGTGTGATTAATGAGTTTTGATGTAACACCAAAATATTTTATGAGATAGATTCGTTTAATTTACTTAATTTCCTATGTTGTACTCTACACCAACATTAACTTGTGCTATATGAAACACTGTGTAATCTTGTAGTATACGCCACAATATTGTTGGATTGTGTTGCACAAAATTTCATATTTTTTTGATAGAATTCATTTCATAAAACACTAAGTATAGATTGTGTTCAATGTATAAATGAACTAATTTTTTATTATGTTGTAAACAACTCAAAATTAATCTTTCACTACATGGATGTCTGACTTGGCTTGCATTACATGGAAGAGAGACATTCCTCAATAGCTTGCGTTGTATGTGATACCAAGTTTCACTAAACAGTGATATTTTAAAAAAATATAAATATTTAATGGGTTATAAGCTAGAACATATGAGTAGTATTGACCGAATTTTTAATTTTATATAACATTAGAATTCACCTTAATGTTTTTCTAAAACATGATATGAGAAGAAAATCAATATTTTTCTAATAAAATATGTATTTAAAAAAATGATTTTTTACCACCTTATGATGGTGCACCAATGTTAAATATAGTTTTTGACACTTTTATAAGTTAACTTTTACATGATAGACTTATTAATTGGATGAAGGACATAAAAATTTAACTTATTTTTTAATTTTTGGTATTTTTTGATAATATTCAAATTTTAATTAATATTGAAAAATTCTAGATCCTATTCAAATCTACCTTTTCATATAATTTGTTTATATATTTAGATTATCTTTTCAATTGGTTTTAATGTGTAACTGGATCATTTTTCTTATCATTTAAACCAATTTTTTTTCATTGTTTGTAATTTCACATTTTTATTGGACATAAACACATGTCAATCATTTCATAGTTATTACTTATTAAAATCATATTTTTTAGTTTTGAAAATATAAATTTATTATAAATTAATTTCTAAAACTTCATATATTTTAAACTTTTAGAAATGGATTCCATATTTGGAATCATAAGGTTCAAATTGTGTCAATATTTACCATTTATTTTTAGACATTATGAATTTTAACATCAATAATTATTTTATTTTCTTTGGTTAAATGGTAGATCCTATAAATAAGGGAAAACTATAATACTGTAATAATATTAAACTAACATACCACTTGTCGTAATCCAATTGGAGTAGATATTTCCAACCATGGGAATCCTTGTGGTGTTTTTGGGACCCCATGGATTCACATAGTGTGGAAAAGACATTTTATAAGAATTAATTTAAAGTAATGATAATTATAACCTAAACATATATCATTTACTAAATCAATTTTAATATAGGTTTATATAAATAATATCAACATATATAAATAGTTATTAGAAATATAAAATTATTTCCTACATCATAATAATTTATTTATAATTTTTAGACAAATAATATGTAAATGTATTTATGACACAATGATGTTATACTGATTACCTTATTAATAAATGATTTAAATAAATGATAGTATAAATATTATAATAAATTGATTTTGAACCATTTATGATATAAAATAATTTATGCATGGTTTTGAATTTTTATATTTTCATTAATGATTTTTTTTCAATTAATCAAGTTGTTATGGATTTTCAAAAATGTCATGATATGAATTGTATAAAAATTGACATAAATTAGTTTTTGTAACATATACTATTTCATTACATGATATAATAGTCCTAAAAATAAATGTTTCTGACAAATGACTTATTTAATGTTTAATATATCATTAATGAACCACTGGTGGTTCGATTAGAATTTTATTGTAATTATATTAACCATATAGTAATAAAATACAAGAAAACATGGTAGGAGTTAAATTTGCTAACAAAGGGTTAATGCTAAAAGATTTTGTTAAATTGGAGACCTATAATTTTCTAAAACGTATTGGTTGAGAGGATTTATAACAGTCCTAATGTTTCCTATTAATTAAATGAGTTGTGGACCTATTGAAACAAAATATCATTTTTTAATAAATTAATATTTTGAGAGTATCCTAAAGTGCCCCTCTCCTCTCTTATAAAGGGGAACCTATTCCCTCTCATCTTCACATCATTTTTGAACCTCCATGATTTGAAAAGAAAAATTTCTATTCTAAACTTTTCTAGTCACATTCTAAATGTGTTGGTCTTTTCAATAGACCAAATATTGTGCTCTAAGAGGAAATTTAAAGGAGGGACATCATGGAAGAGGTAATATCTTCTACCGATTCATTCAAATTTATTTCTTCTTATACATCCTCATAATCAAATTTTTAATTATAAAGTAATAACATATGTATCAATAATATAATTATATGTTATTATAAAAATGGAAAAATTTTATTTCACATTCTATCCATCCTAAGATAAATAAAATCACTGCACGTGTGTACATATGACTTACCATCTCAACATCGTGGTGTAATCAGTTTTTTCTTACTACCGTACATGGATAGGTATAATGGTGGAAATAAAAACTATATATGATTATTATAACATTATACGAATTCTGAGATACTATACACCATCCAATTCAATATCATTCAACAATTATGGGAACAATACCATCCTCGTGCATTTGTACGACATACAGTCTCCACCACACGAAGAGATTTATTCTCCAAGTTAACAATTGAAGAATGATTATAATGTATATATAATAAATAATCCTGAAATATGTGACAAAATAATTCTACATGATTTATGTATATATATATGTCATTTACTTACTTCCACTCAATTCAATAGGGAAACCAAAATTGTGTTCATGCATACGTACAACCAACCGTCCTCCTGAACGGTGACTTCCATTTTATTTTTCTATCTATTATATATATATAATTAATATATTTGATATATAAATATTTTTTTACATTATGAAATTAAGAAAATATTGATATAATTAATAATATAAAGAATAATAATTTAAAACTCTTACTTTAAATAAAACGATTAGTAAAAAATTGATGCTTTATCATGGAATTAACAAATGAACGGGTAATATAAAGTTGTAAGTTAATAATATATGATATCATAAATATTATTTTAGTTCTTTTGAAAGTTAATAATATGTTTAAACCCACTATATAGGAGTTTTGACACATATATTAGAAAATAGTCATTAGTTATGGGATAGATTTGCAATCTCATTTTTATCCAACATTGTTTATACAAACGTATATACTAGGGATATATTTATCATATATCTCCATGTTTTCTAAAAACGTTTTCCTAATATTTATACTATTATTCAATGTATTTTTAAATAAATTTTACCCCTTTTTACTTTTACAACATGGTATAGAAGTAATCTTTCTTTGGTTACCATACAAGTTACTTTTTTGACTTTTCCAGCAATAGCATGAGAAGAATGTTTTTGTTTATCTTATATGGTTGGAATAGAAATTTATGGTTTCACAAAACCTTATTTCCATGAAACAACCTATAAAATAATTCAATTTTATTTACAAAAAAATTATTTACTTTTAAAATTTCATGAAATTTTGAGAAAACAAAATTTTTTTGAAGAGGAAAGAATATTTTACACAAGAACTAAGTTCAATTGTTATATATAAATTATTTTCCATATAAGATGGTGATTTTAAATAGGGTTCTGTTTTATCCCTAATATTACTATTATTTTATTTCATTAAATATATAATTATCTCTTACATTTGTTATTTTATGATGATATGATATTTATGAAACCGATTTTATTTTTTGGGTTTTGCTATGATAAATGATTTTTGATTTGTGGAACATGTATGAATGATTTTATTTTGCGATGGATGGGACCTATATCTCCATCCAATGAATTGGGCAAATATTTATATCTCATTAGATAGACATGGATTTAATGACAAGTAAATATTGTGCAGTAATACATGGCGTGAATGGAAAGTGAACCTGGTTCATAAATGGATGTTGTCCACTATGATGGTCTTGGAAACAATGCCTTGGATATGATGAAAATCATATTACGTGCATATATGTTTTCCATAATTCAATTTTCTATACCTATTCTATTTTTCATTGTTAATATTTCCTTATAATCTATTCCTTAGGTACTTCATGTTTTATTTTTTGATTCATGATTTTAATGTTGAATCTATATGTTCGTGTTTTTACATTCAAATGTATATTGATTGTTTTATGTTCTATATGTCTACCCTTACAGAGTATTTGTGCTAACCCGTTTAATATTTATTTACCCTAGGATATAAGGAAAATTTTTTGTTAGTAAAATAAAATGGGATGATATTAATGGGATATGTTTATGATATATCACCAAAATTGAAGATTATGTTCCATGTTTCCATGGACACTGAACTAATACTGTCTTTGCACTTTGTGAAATACAATATACACCAACAGTTTGAAACCATTGGTATTAGAATAAAAAAAATTATACTATATACCAATAGTATTAAAAACTGTTGTCTATTAATCCATTACAAAATCCTATACCAACGGTTGTTTTCTAACCGTTGGTATTTGTCACTGTAACCTTTAGTATGAAAAATGTTTCAATAAAACCATTGGTATATATTCATACCAATGGTTCATAAAACGTTGGAATATATAGATGAAATTTCATTAACCAATGGTTTCAAAACATTGGTATAACGTATTACCAATGGTTTGAATAAACCGTTGGTAAAACTATTGTCCAAAAACACATTTCCAACGGTTTAAAACAGTTCGTATTGTGTTTTTCTAACAAACAGCACAGCAACAAGCCACCCAATTCCTCAACTGCATACACATGAAAACACATATGCATATAGGAATTATAATAGATCAATTTTCACTTAAAATAGTACAAAAAACAACCTGTAATATCACATAAAAATATTATAATCTTACAACCATACAACAAGTATACATAAAGAATTAAATTCAGTGATCCATACACCATTAGGACATAATTCATAAGGTAATTACACAATGTATACATATACAACAGGTATACCCATACAACATTGACAGAATTACATTAGTACCTTCCATCATAGTCAGAGTTATATATTCAAGGTTACATACGCCATTAACAAAATTAACAAATAATTCATAAGGTAATTACAACAAGTATACACATACAAAAAGTATACCCATACACCATTATCACATAATTCAATAGTTCATTAAATAAATAAGGAATTTAATTCATAATTCAGGTGGTTAGGGCTATTAAGGGGTTTGGGGTGGTTCTCCATGTGGGGTAGGGGTGTCCAATGGGTGGGGGTGTCCCGGGGGGTTGTCTATCAGGCTGTCCAGGGAGGGGGTGGGGTAGTGTCTGGGGGGGGGGGTTGTCCATGGTGGTGTCCTGGGGCAGGGTGGTGTCTATGGGGGGGGGGGGGGGGTGGGTGGGTGGGGTGGGGTGGTGTCCGGGGGGTTGGGGGGGGGGATTTCAAGGGGTCAGGATGTCCAGAGGGTTTGGGGGTGGGGGGATTTTTAGGGGTGAGGGTGTCCAGGGGGTGGGTGTTGTCTAGGGGGTGGGGTTGTCTAGGGATTGGGGTTGTCCAAGGGGGGTGGGGTGGTGTCCATGATTGTGGGGTCTATCTAGGGGGTAGCGGAAATCCAGGGGGCGTCTGGGGACCACATGGGGAGGTGGGGAGTCCACTGGGGTGGTGGGGTTTTCAATGGGGTAGGTGGAGTCCATGGGGGTGGGTAGGGAAATCCACAAATGTGGGGGGCAGTCCAAGGGGTAGGGTGTCCATGGGGATATGTGGGGCTGTCCAGAGGGTAAGGGGTGTCTAGGGGGTGGTCAGTCTCTCCATAAATGGTAGGGGTGTCCCGAGGTCTGGGTGCGCTCTCCATGGGGGGGGGGGGGGGGTGGTTCCAGAGGGAGGAGGGGTTGTCCAGGGGTGAGCGGGCTGTCCAGGGGGTATGTGATGTCCAGAGGGTGGGGGTTTTCCACAGGGGGAGGGGCTTTCCAGGGGGGTATGGGATGTCTCGGGGTGGGTGGGGCTGTCTAGGGAGGGTATGATGTGTCCAGGGGTTGTGGGGTTGTCCAGGGGTGTATGGGGCTGTCCAGGGGGTGGGTGGGGCTATCCAGGTGGGTACGGGTTGTCCAAGGGGATGGGGGTGGGTGTCTATGGTTGTGGTGGTGGTGGTGGTGGGGGGGGGGGGTCTATCCATGGGGGAATCCATGGGGTGGGGGGATGTCCAAGGTAGTGGGGGGGGGGGGGGTTCCATGGGGGTGTCTAGGGGAGGTGGGGTGTGTCCAGGGGGGGTTTCCATGGGGGTGGGGGTGGTGTCCTTGGGGGTGTTTTGGTATCTAGGGGGCTTTCCAGAGGGCAGGGTGTCCAAGGGGTGGGGGTTTCTAGGGGTATGGTGGTGTATAGGGGTTGGGGCGGTTCAGGGGGTTGGGGGGACTATACAAGGTGGGCAGGGGGATGTCCAGGGGTAAGGGGTGTTCTGGGGGGGGGGGGGTAGAATGGGCTGTCTAAGAGGGAGTGTGGGGCTGTCTAGGGTGTACGTGGTGTCCAGGGGCGGGCATGCTATCCTTGGTGGTGGTCGAGACATTCCAAGGCGTTAGGGGGGTCCAGGGGGTGTTGGCATGCGGTCCATGGGGGTTGGGGCTGTCCATAGGGGCAGGGTGTGTCAAGGGTGTGGGTGAGCTATCCACAGGGGTGGATTGGAATTCTAGGGGAAAAGGGGTGTACAGGGCATGGGTGGGAATTCCACAGTTGTTATGTGTGTCCATGCATGTGGGAGGGCTATCCACAGGACTGGGGCCGTCCACGGGGGGAGGAGGTGTCCAGGGGGTGGGCGGGCTGTATACAGGGGTGTCCGGGCTGTCCAGGGTGGGTGGTCGGGTAACTCAAGGGGGTACATGGTGTCTAGGAGGTGGGGGTTTTCCACTAGGGGAGGGGCTGTCTAGGGGGTGGGAGGGCTGTCCACAGGGGTGGTGGGGCAGTCCTGGTGGGTACTGGCTGTCTAGGGGATGGGGGCTGTCTATGAGAGGGGTGAATTAGTCATAGTAAATCAAGAAGTCATGTTTTATTATTTACAGATAAAAAATATCGATAATGTCAAATACCTAATCACACATATATTAAGGCATAACAAATCAATAAATATCAAAGGTCAGTAATATCTTTCAAAAATGTAACAGATCAATCTATCCCTAATCAACATCACTATCATGACTATCATCATTAGCCTCACCCTCATCCTCATCATCATCACCATAACCATCCCCGCCCTCCTCAACTCCCTCCTCCTCACCTTCGTACCTAGCCTCAACATCCTCATCGTGCTCCTCCTCTGCTTCGACCTCCTGCTCGCCCTCGTCCTCCTCCTCGGCCTCTTCCTCGCCCGCCTCCTCCTCCATCTTGGACTCCTTCTCATCATCGTCTCAACTAAATCTAGAACCTCCACATGGTTCACTATATATAGAACACATCGATGTCATATATTCATGATAATAAGTGCTGGCCTCTGGAGGAAGTGTTGGACGTAAAACATCCATTAGATTCATATATGCTCTGTTTTCCCTAACAGATTGTTCTGCCATCTCTATGGACCTTTTTCCGGCCTATTCTACCTATTCCTAAACCTTCTACAACATGGTGGAACTACAACTCAGACTTGAGGAGGGTTTATACCTCGTCAGAACTATAATCTTCTCATGCCTGCAGCATACTCTACCAGGGAGCAAATCTCCCAACACCTGATGTAAATGACAATTTGGCCCCAAATTTTCAGGTTCCTATGAATAATGGGACTCAAAAGTAGCCCATTAAAAATATAAATATATTACTAGGTTACAAAATAGTGATTTAAATTTTAAATATACAATGTAAAACATAGAATCAGCTGCTGAGTTGGTTCGTTAACCAAACTTCCATATTTTTTCTTTCTACTCGAGCAAAATTATTTTTTCTCAAGGCACACATCCTTATATATTCAATTTATTCCTCTACAATGACACTGAATATGGTATACCATAATTAAAAATAGGATACCAATAATTAATTGCATAACTGAAATTATATAACAAATTTAGCAATCAAATAAATTATGTAGGAACCAGTAAAAGGTGAAAGTCGTAATGAATGATTATACATTGTCAAACCTACTACCACTCATGATCAAGAAATGTAGTATGTCCCAATGTGTCGATGTATTTCATAGCATCAATATTTTTTACTTCTTCCATATGAATAATAAATAATATTTAATAATCAGTATTAATGAAAAACTTGTATTTTTTTATTTAAATACCTCTAATGTGATTAATACATTAAATTTTCTAGTCTTCCAATGGGTAATCATATATCAATACTATTCTAACGGAAAATCAACCATGACATGTACCAACTCTAACTATATGTCCACACTATCGTGATATCTATTGTAAAAATCAGGCTTATAATCTCTCCAATGCTCGCCTAAATACTTTATATGTGCTGGACATGCACCCTCACCATCAGGGATATTAAACCTTAGCTGACTCCAAAATAATAATTGATATGAATAAAAAATTTTATATATTTCATTAAATACAACTGATTGTTTTTACCCATATCTGTACCAAGGATTTACCCTTGACTTCATTTGGTAACTATCTCTATGAGAGCGGACTGAAAGGAATGATGTCAGAGTATTTTACAGGTGTCACAAAAAAAACACCGACATTACTCCCCACATTTTTCAATCACCAATCTATCTAAATTATAGTATTCCATCAACTGTGTTCGGTGGTTCCACACTGTATGCATGAATTTATTCCCCCACCTCTTATCAGTAGATGTATCTGTTATGAAAGAAAAACGAATATTTTATCAATAAATGTTATAATGAAATTAAATAATGGTGTAATAATTTGTTAGGGTTGTATAAGTATACCTGCGGTAGTTTTATAAATGGGACCACTGGATCCACAGAAACTGATGGAACACCCTGTACAGATGGAGTGGGTCCCAATTTATGCTCCGCAAGGACAGACTCTGGTGGAGCAGGAGTCAAAGAAGATGGAAAATAAAATCTCGGAGAGAAGGAAGCATAAGAAAAAGAAGATGACAGGGATGGCTGTGTGAATGATGGATGAGTAGTGGGAATCCTCATTGGATATGGTACAGATGGGTGAGGAGGCTCAGATTTAAAGGTAGGTGAAAAAATTAGAGGCCTAAATATCCCGTGTTTTCTTAAAGACACATCGATATCAGCATGTGGGATGGATGGAATGTTAGTGGGAGGAGGAATGTCTAATCAGGTACACCGACTAGATCATCTAGCTCTCGTACCCCCCCCCCCCCCCAACGTACGAACACCCTGACTACTGGGACCACTACCAGGCTATTCATAAAATAACTATCACCTAACATATGGATCCAGCAAAAATGTTAAAAAATAAATAATTAGTAGACATTATATATTATTTAAATATATATATATATATGATATTAAATAAACACTATAGGAACTAGTGGTGGAATCCCCAGCTCATTCATGCGACAATTGTTGTCAATAATCTGTTTTCATAACCACTCTTCAATTGGATTCATTTACTATATTTGGAAACAAATACGGAAGTAAATATAAAAGGATAACTAATGTGTAGCCCAAAAAACAAAATAAATGAGTTAGAATAGGGGGATTCATGGATAATTTAACTAACTATTGTTTTAGGTGAGCTTGACCAAATATATAATGAAGTCAATAAATCATATATGATGTAATAAGGAAATTTAATTTTTAGTAGGATGGTTATTTTCAATGTGTTATAATTATACAAAACTCATGGAACAGTTTATTATACCAGATTCATTAGTGGTAAAGCAGTTGTCAAAATTAAGGGAAAATTTAATTTCATTACCCATGTAGATGATGCAGGTTTCAATTAATGTTTTTCATAAGATTAAAAGACATCATATTTATTACATGAAAAAATGTTAAAGATAGGTCTTATATTGAAATTTTTTTTATTCAAATCACATTTGATGTATTGAAAATTTCTCCAAGTTAGAAATGTTGGTTTCATAGTATTGAATACAGTTCAATTCCAAATTAGAAAATTCAATTCAAATAAAATTAAAAGCAATAAACATTGAAAATTCACATAACATTAATGTTGGATACAAAATATTTGTAATCAATATAAAATCAATTTGAATAGTACTAACCTCATTTTCCCAAGTCGAGGTTAACCAAACGAATTGAGAACATGAATGGATAGTTTTATATATTTCCCACCACATCTTCATGTTCATAGTCAACTCTGACAATTGTGCTATTAGATTCATCAAAAGTAATAAATTGATGTATTCCAATGGTATTAGGGATGGTTTCAATTCAATCATTACCAACATAAAAAATATGTCTTGGAATTTCATCAATAATGACACAAAATTCAGGTCGAAGATGGTCTTTGACATAAAAAATTTGTTTCACCATTGATGCCAATACATATGGTTCATTAGTGGAAATAGTTAGAGCCATATCAATTAATCAAAATCCACAATCATTAATAAATGTTCCATGCCTCATCATCGAATCAAACCACTTAAATTTCATCAGTGTGACTCTTCCACGCAAAAAATAATACAATATTGTTATTTTTTCAATGAATCTATAATAAAATAAATTTTAAAATTGAGTTCTACTATTTGATGCACTAGAATAATAGTCTTTTTTGGTAGTAACCATTACACCATCATTTTGTGTTCTCATGTTCTTTTCTCATTTAGTGATAATAAATTTGTACTCATTGATAAAAATTGATTTAAAGTCATGAACCACTGTATTTGGAGAAAAAGAAAAAGGTCTTATTTCCACTTAGACAAAGTCAGCAAGAAAACTCAATACCTAAAATATAATTCAATATTAAACTTATTTAAATTTTGTTTTAATTAATTTAAACAATAATATTATTCCCTTCAATTTTAACCAAGCAATATACTATTTACTATGAAAAGTCTCCATCATTCTCAAAGATAAAGGACGATGATTTATATTTGTCATCACTTTATGTACCCTATCAAAAAAATAGGAACACATTAATGGATATATATATACATATATATATAATATAAATATACACTTTACTTTAAAGTTGTAGTCATCAAACAATTCACAGTGGAACGAAACCGTGCAATGTGCCATCTCCCGCTCTTCAAGGAATAATTTCGTCAATGTATATGATCCAAGAATTCATCCTATTTGATGAAGTGATGGAAAACTGGGTTCAATTTTCTCATAATGTTCTTCTTCGTTTCTCATTGTTCTATTCATTCTTTTAGTTAGATCAGAAAAATACATAGAGAAAAAATCCATAAATTCTTGGGCCAAGTAACCATTCAAGATAGAGCCTTCACGATGATTCCTATTACAGACAAAAGACTTTATTGTGTACATATTTCATTCAGTTGGATACATCCAAAAAAATGAATAGGTCCTCCAAGATGTATTTCATTTGGAATATGGACAGTCAGATGCAGTATGCATGTGAAAAATGATGGAGGAAATATTTTATCTAACTCACAAAAAATTAATGGGGAATCTGCCAATATTTTTTTCAAGAAAGATTTGATCAACTTCATAACAAAAAGATCTATAAATAAATGGCACAACCGAATAATAGCCACCCATAAATTATTGAAAAAGGATGACCAATTTCTATTGGAATCAACTCATACAAAAGGATGTGATAATCATGGGTCCTCAATGATTTTAACTTCAACTCTCTTCTATTGACCCGTTTGGATATGTTTCATGAATAGCCATCAAGAAATTTCATAGTATCTACTACTTCAAAATATTTATTTTTTTCAGTAGGTGTCATCACATAATAAGCACATGGATGTTGAAATTTATTTTCACTAATATGCACATGATGAAATTCTAGTCTGATGCCACAATCCACCAAGTCATGCCGAGACCATAAATCATCTTTTTTATTTCCCTTAACATTTAAATGAATAGAATGCAACATTTCACATAGGTTTTTTTCAATATGAATTATGTATAAGAAATAACATTACAAATTGGTTGACCAATAATGAAAATCAAAGAATATACTTCTCATCATCCATTTGTAATAGGTTTAACTAAAAATGGTATTTCTCTTTCCAGATTTCAAATGACCCTTCCCAAATGAAAAACTGAAATCCTTCAATTCATTAAGCACATCAGTTCTAGACATACACTGAGGTGGATCATCAATCTTCTTGGTATTGTCAAATCATTGATAATTATTTATATATGGATGATCTATTAGAATGAATTGTCGATATCCCATAATACGGAAACTACAACAATTTTTTTGTCTTCTAGACTATGTATTCTTCATAAAAACAGGACATGATAGTTTTCCATTTGTGCTCTATCCAAACATCATTACATAAGTAATAAAATCATTGATCATCCACATTAGTGCAACACACATCAGAAATATGTATTTTGAAAATGAATCGTATGCACGCACACCTACATCCCAAAGAAGTTTCAAATATTTTATTAAAGGTTGCATGTTTACGTGTATATCATTTTCGAGATTAGGAGAGCTATATATGAGTAAAATCATAAAATTGGAATGTTTTTTAATACAAGATAGTCAGGGAAGATTATAAATGTGTGTAAAAATTGTCCATGTGTTTTGCGAAGTAAGCATCTTCCGAAACAGATTAATACCGTCACATGAAAGAACCAACCTCACATTACGCATGTCAACTGCAAAATCCAGATATCGAGCATCAAATCTCTGCCAAGGAAATTAATCTGTTGAGTGAACCAACTCATCATTAGTATTACTTCTCTTGGTATCCTGCCATCACATTTTTTTTGATATTTAACCAGACATAAAAAGATTCTGGCCCTAGGAATCAATGGAAAGAGCCACATTACATTCTGTGGCACATAGGATGGTGTTCCATCATCTTTTGGCATCAAGTAGGATGTTCCATATTTTATACAATCATTCTGTTCAACATTTTTATCCTAGAATAAAATTAAATTTTTAGGGAAAGCATGAATTTTGTTTCTTGAAAATCCATGTTACTCAACTAACTTCCATGCCATATAGTCGTTTGATGGAATATCTGCATCTTCTGGAAGTTTGTATTTAAAGATGGTAAGAATGTAATAAATGGAAGTATTATAAATCCTATACGTAGTTTTCCCATTAAACAATCAGATAAAAAAATAAATCATTTTCATTTTACCGCATTGTCAATATACTGGAGTCATGGCAGCATCATTCAATTTTTTCACCCTGACAACATCATCATTTTCATTTGACGCATCATGTCTGCTCATATAGAAATATCTTAGGTCAAAATATTATCTTTTTCATGATGATAAATAAACAGAACCATTTATATAACAAATACTCCAATCCCGTCCTCTCATTTGGATCATCATCAATTTGAGATGTCATTTTCTCCCCGTTCTGATACCACACAAAGTAGTTTACTTGAAAACCATATTTTGTTATGTAGTAGCTAACTTCTTCACGGCACAACCAAGGTCTTCCAACACATATGTAAAAGGGTCAGTGTATGTGGCCACTATCTGAAGCATTGTGTAATGAAAAATCTATAAATCTATAAAATTTATTTTCAAAATCGCTTTAGATTCAACCGATTTCATACATCCAAATTCTAACAATTCTTTAAAAAAATTGTTATAAGTCATTTAGTCAAAAAAAAATTCAATATGATTGAAGTTTCATCAAAAATATATTTATGTAAATGAGAATATTTCACTTTATATGAAACCATAATTGACACAATACTATATATGATAATAATAATATAAAAGACAAAAAAGTACTATATTTATAAAAAAATGTTTATGAAGATCTATAAATGAGTGTACAAGATCATGTATAGTTGTGCAGGAGAATTATTCCGGAGTTGACTAAATTGTAAATCGAAGAAATTTTATATTTTAATAGATTATTTGAGTGATAAAAAAAATTTCCCAAGGGGGTTGGGGTGTCCAGGGGGTGAGGGGTGTCTAGGGGGTGGTGGGGATGTCTAGGGGGGTCAGAGGTGTCCAGGGGGAGGGGGGCTGTCTAGGGGGTCGTGATGTCCAGGTGGGAAGGCTATCCATGGGGGTGGGGGCTGTCCAGGGGGTAAAGGGTGTCTAGGTGGTGGGAGGGCTATCCATTCGGGTGGAGAGTCTATCCAGGGTGGTCGGGGTGTCTAGGGGGTGGGGGAGGGGGGTGTTCAGGGGGGTACGAGGTGTCCATGGGGTGAGCAGTGTGTCCAGGGGTGGGTGGTGCTATCCAGGGGGTGAGCGAGGTGTCAAGGGTGGGTGGGGATATCCAGGGGGTACGGGGTGTCCAGGGGGGTGGTCAGGCTGTCCATGGGCATGGAGGGGCTGTCCAGGGTGGTACGAGGTATTTAGGGGGTAGGCGGGCTGTCCAGGGGGGGGTATGATGTCCATGGGGGTGGGGGGGATTTTCGGTGGGGTTAGGGGTGTCAAGGGGGTGGGGTTTCGTTCTAGAGGTAGAGCGTTTGGGGGGATGGGGTGGTGGGTGGGTGTCTAGGGGGTGGGTGGGCTTTCTACAGGGGTTGTGGGGCTATCTATGAGGGTATAAGGTGTCCAGGGGGTGGGAGGGACGTCCACGGGGGTTGTGGGGCTATCTAGGAGGGTATAAGGTGTCCAGGGGGTGGGAGGGACGTCCACGGGGGTTGTGGGGTTGTCATGTGGGGTCGGGGTGTCCAAGGGGGGGGGGGGGGGCAGGGGTGGGGGTGTCCAGGGGGTACGAGGTGTCCCGGGGTGGGTGGGCTATCTCGGTGGAGAAAGGGGTGATAGGGCTATATAGGGGGTTATGGGATGTTCAAGGTGGTGGTGGGGCTATCCAGTGGGGTCAGTGGTGTCTATGAGGGTGGGAAGGGGGGGGGGGGGTCATTCCATGGGGTGGGGGTGTCCGTGGGGATGGGGGTGTTCGTGGGGTGGTTGGAAGGTGTCCGGGGTAGGGTGTCCACAGTGGGGGGGGATGTCCATGAGGGGAGGGGTATCCAGGGGGCGAGCGGGCTGTCCGCGGGGGGTGGCAGGGCTATCCATGGAGGACTACAATGTCCATGGGGGTTGGGGGATGTCCAGGGGTATGAGGTGACCAGGGGGTGGGCATGTTGTCTAGGGGGATGGCAGGGCTCTCCAAGGGGGTACGAGGCAGGTTGGTGGGCTGTCCATGGGTGCGACGAGGCTGTATAGATGGTGGAAATGTTTTCCATGGGGGGGGTGTACATGGGGTATGAGGTGTCCTGGAGTTGGGAGGGCTATCCACGGGGGTTGTAGCGCTATCCAGGAGGGTCGTGGGGCTGTCAAGGGGGTACAGGATGTCCAGGGGTGGGCGAGCGGTCCATAGGGGTGGCAGGGCTGTCCACGAGGGTGGTAGGGCTATCTAGGGGGTGGGGGTGTCCTGGTGGGTTGGGGGGGGGGGGGCTATCCAAGGGGATGGGGCTATCCATGGGTTGGGGGTGTGTACCCCTATACCATGGTCATAAAAACTAATCTTTATCAAACTGTAGCATGATTTCAAGCCTATTATAGATAATCATGAATGTTTTAGGTGTATACCATGAATATCTTACATATAAATCACAACACACCCAATTGTAAACACACCACCAAATATCATACCTATATCTTATTTTAACAACAATGTTTCGATGAGACACTACTCCTAGGAGTATGTGCCTTGTTATATCATTAAGTGATATAGAGTTGTACAGATTTTAAATTTGTATGAGATCAATATGGATAGTGCATAAGAACTGAAGGGATATTTATTTGCAGAGATCACTTATTCTTGGAAGGGTAAGAGTGACTGTTGGTATGGAACATCAAGAAATGTATTAACATTTGAAATAAAATATACATAAGATATATTTGATTCCTATTTTTTTGTAGAGTATCAGAGTGGACTACCCACCCCCTCCCTAGACAGCGCACACCCTCCACACCCCTACAGTCCCCTACCCCCCTACACCCCCCTACGCCCCTACCCCTACACCCCCACCCAGATAGCCCTCCACCCCACTAGGAAACTCCCACCACACTTGGAAATCCTACACCCCCTCATCCCTATACATACAACACCCCCTCCTCCACCTGGAATGCCCGCCCCCACTCCCTTGGACAACCCACCCCCCATGATAGCCCACACCCCTCCCCACATGGATATACCACCAACCCCCACCCCTGGAAAACCCACCCATCCCAAGATAGTCCACACCCCACCTTGGATCCCGTACCCCCCTGGACAGCCCCCCTAGAAACCCCCCAACATGGACATCCCACCCCCACACCCCACTAGACACCCCTCTCCTTGGACATCCCATATCCCCTCCCCACCTGTATAGCCCCCCCAGAACATCCCACCCCCTCTTTGAACACCCCACACCCCACACCCCATCCCCTATACCCCCTAGAGATCCCCCCTAACCTGTAAAGCCCACCATCCACCGGGATATCCCCCCCACCCCCCCACCTGGACATCCCCACCCCCACCTGGACTGCCACCCCCACACCCTTCCACTACACATCCCACTCCCTCCCTAGACACCGCACACCCCCTCCCCCACCTGGACAACCCAACATGACCCCCTGGATAGCTCAAACCCATCCTTGGGGCAGCACATACCCCCCACTCCCCCACACCCCAATAACCCCTTCCCCCTGCAGGCCCCTACCCCTGGACAACCCACCCCCACCTGGATAGCCCCCCACAAATGGACAACCTCCCCACCCCTCCTGTAGCCCCATTAGGGAAATTTTATTTAAAATCATTTTACTCAATAAGAATGCCAAACCAACATGCATTGGAAATTTCATTCCAAAAAACCCATGCAATTTATCAAAATGTGAAAAAAATCAATTTATCAAAACATAACAAATTAAATTTATCAAAACATGATAAATTCAATTAATCAAAACATGAAAAATTAAATTGATAAGGATTTATGGGTCAATTAGAAAATTTCATGTGGGAATGGGGAAATCAACTACATTATTAATTCAAATTTAATAATTAGGACAACCACTTAGGAGGTGCGGTGGTGTCTAGGAGGTGTGGTGGTGTCCAGGGGGAGCTATCTAATGGGGGTGGGGGTTGTTCAATGGGGTGGAGGGTGTTCAGGGGGGTGGGGTGTCTAGGGGTGGTGGAGGTGGTGGGGTTGGGGTGTCCAAGGGGGTGGGGGGGCTGTCTATTGTGGGTGAGGGGTGTCCAGGTAGGGTGGGGGTTCCTAGTGGGTAGGGGTGTCCAGGGGGGTGTGGGGAGGGGTTGTCCAAATGGTGGGGGTGTCCAAGGGGGTGGGGGAAGGGGGATATAGAAATGGTGGGGGTGTCCAAGGGGGTGGCAGTGTCCAGGGGGATGGGATGTCAATGGGCGGTGATGGTGTCCAAGGGGGTGGGGTGTAGGGGTGGGGTCTGTCCAAGGGGGGGTGTCCAAGGGGGCTATCCAGGGGGTGGGAGGTGTTTAGGGGTGGGGGTGGGGTGTGTTTCCAATTCCAATCCATTATCCAACCAACACCCAAATCCAAATCCAATTTTCAACTAAACTAATGTTAAAAAAATATAAAACAAACCGTTTACCCCTACACTAAACAAACCCCACTAAACAAACCCATTACCATGTTTTAAGTGTAGAACAAAAAAACATAAAACAAACCAAATGGATCGGTACTCCAAAGAAAACCTGAAATATAATTTAGCTAATATCAAGACAGAAAACAAAAAACAGAGGAATAACAGTAAAAATAAGGTAACACTTACGAATTTGAAGTGTAGAAATAAAACTTTGTTTGATTGAAGACGGATATATGTCTGGAAAGTGTTTCACGGCATAGAAGTCTTCGGGAGGAGCTTTGGATTAGGTCTGTAATTGGGCCAAGTTGGAGCTAGGGTGTTGGCTATTTGGGGGAAACATTCCCAATAGCTTTTAAAAACTGTTGTGAAAGCTTCTCTTTACTTACAATATTGATAAACTATTGGCATATCTTAGAGAAAATAATTATTTTCCAACGGTTTTGGAAAACCGTTGGGAATAGTTATGTTTAATTACACTTTTCCAACATTTAGTTCAAACCGTTGGCGAATGTTTCCTAGATTTACAATATAGAAATGTTTTGAAGAAACCGTTGGTATATTACCATTCAGAAAACACCAAATTCCAGTAGTGTTGGGCATCTATTTATGTCATGTATTATGTATTCCTCAAAATATATGTATTATCCATGTATAACCAGCTTTGGCCCCTATAGTTGGTATCAAAGAAACAGTTTAGTTATCCATTGGAATCTAGGATGTGAATTCATTAGTGATACCCTGAAAGTTATTTCTATGGTGTGTGTAGTGATGTCCCAAAGGTTACGTATAATTATATGTTACAGTAATAGAATTATAGTAATGATCAGGAATAACCTATGGTTAAATGTAAGACATTAGGGATTGAAATTACTCCCCTTTGATTATGTTTTTTTCTTTGGTATGATTATTTCCTTACATTATTATTTTTGGGTTTTAGGAAATGGCTTGAAAAAGTATGATTAATGTTAATATAGAATATTATAGACAATGAAATGATATTCTTCATGAGAAAACAAATGAAATGGGAGTTGGAAGGAGAAACAGAATTATTATTCCTAATCATTAATCTCATAATATGATCAATAATCTCATATTTGGTGAGTTTTATAAAGAATATATTTAGAGAAGGATGTAATTTCATGGTGATCACAGAGAAAATCAAGTTCAATTTCCCTAATGTAAATCATGTGTGAAAAGGCATCAAGTAGAATGTTTCAAAGGAACTGGAAGATTCATTGGGTGTGTAAAAGAAGGACATAAAGCTAGTAATTTCAAATTAAAAGGTTTATTTAACATAATGGAAAAACATAATGGTATTTCTAAGACATCAAAAATGGTTAAATGTTTTAAATGAGGAATGTAAGGTCATAATACTAATCGATGGCCTAAGGGAAAATCTCATGAAGAGAATCTGTATGGTCTTATGGGTATTATTTATTTTGATGAAAATGTAGAGACTAGAAATGATATATAAGATGAAATAAGTGTTGAGGAATAAATTTATGAAGTTAGGAAAATGGTTTAAGAAGATAGTGGAATGATTGCAAGTGTTTCAAGAATAATTTATGGTACTATAAAATAAATAAACATCTAAGGATTGTTACAATATTGTTTTTCCTTATGTATTGGAATGTATATGTTGAATGGTACCGGTTACCATTACAGTTTATTTAGATATTTATGGAGGTACCTAATATATTCATAATGGATGGACAATGAGATAATGATATGTTTGATAGTATTGATGTTTTTATAACTGATATAAGGAAAAAGGTATATCATGGTTTGAGTATATGGAATTTTAGGGATTTTGGTATTTGAAAAGAGTTGAATATTGATTGCATTCATGTTTTCACTAAGGTTATATGTAATTTCCTGTTATTATCATTTTAAAAAAGAATACATGATTGTGGTATTCACATCTTTGGAATGAGACAACTAAGAACTGCCAACTACGATATGGGAGACAATTGTTAAGTCGATTTAGATCACCTCCTTCTAAAGTGTTATATTTTTTTGTTTCTAGAAGGATTATAATATTATACATTTATAGATATTATATTTTATTTCCAGTAGATGTTTTTTCGATTAATGTATTATCTCACTATAGTTGAAATTATGCAAATTTGATAACCTGTTCTACCAGTTTTGTTGAGAAAGATGGAAATAACTATCATTCTATATCATGATCTGATAACACTAAAAAAAATGAAAAACACACCTTCTTTTATTAAAATAAGATTTTAAGTAGAAACTTTCTAGGGAATGACCAATGGTGATATTGTACTAAAATCATGTATGTATTTATCCACATGTAAAAATTCATCAACATTAAAAAATAGATATTGAAACCAAAAATGTCATCCTAGTAGTTTTTTTCTGATGAATCATATTGTCCCTTAAATAATCATATATTTATGTAATTCTAGTAGTTATCTTTCTGAAAACCATATTCTGTATCTATATCCATTATAACATGATGGTTACATTTCACTTCCATATACATGTTTTCACTTCCCAACTATATTTTCTTATGTGGAGACCTAGTGATGAGATAATTTTTTAACCATTATGTTTCTAACTATCATTTATAAAATGAAGTTATATTATTCCTTTTTATGATGTGGGTTTCCACAAAAGAAACATTCAAGTAGAAAACAATTTATAACCCAAATGAATTTCTAGGGTGAAATTCAATTTATGGGGGGTAGAATATAGCACCCGGTGATTTTATGAGATAGATTATTTTATTCTCATTGATGTCATGTGTTTTATAATTCACAAATATTTAGATGTGTTATATCCAACACCATATTAGCTTTTAGTATACCTAATATGATTCTTGTCTTGTGTTGCACACAATTTCAAGTTCTTTTGATAGATTTCATTTCATGTTACATGGAGTATTGATTTTTTTCATTGTACAAATGATCTATGTATGGAATATGTTATATGAAACCCCTACAGAACATTTCACTACAAGCAACACCGACTTGCCTTGCGTTACATGCAAGAGGGGACCTTCCTCTATAGCTTGCGTTGTAAGAGATACCGATTTTAACTAAAAATGATATATAATTAAAATATTATTATTTAATGGGACATAAATTAGCTGTTATGAATAGTATTAACAAAAAATTTAATTTTATATAACATTGGCATTAATCTTACACATTTTCTAGAACGTGATATGAAAACAAAATCAATTTTTCTAGATAAAAGAAGTATTATTTAAAAAATGTAGTTCTGACGCCTTTTGATGGGGAACCAATTTTAAATCTATTTTTGACACTTTTAATATTTAAATTTGACATGATAAAATTATTCTTTGGAAGTGGGACAGAAAAAATATTTTTTTTGGATTTTTTGGTATTTTTCTGACAAAATTTAAAATTTAATGAGTAGAGAAAAATACTGCATTTTAATTCAAAACTATTTTTTCATATACTTTATTTGTATATTAAGGTTATATTTTTTATTTTTTGTAAATCTTAATTGGATTTCGTTTTTATCATTTAATCAAATATTTGTCACTGGATGTAATTTCACATTTAAATTAGACATAAACACGTGCCAATCTTTTACTAGTTATTACTTCTTAAAAACCATTGTTTTGGGTTTGACAATGAGATTTAATTTTAAATTAATTAATTAAAATTATGAATTATGAATTTATAAAAATGGGTTTCATATATGGAATCATATGATTAAATTTTTTTACGTAGTTACCTTTTATTTTTGGACCTTATGATTACAAATTTCTGTAATTATTTTATTTACCACGGTTAAAGGGTAAATCTAGTAAATAATGGTAAAAAATAATTTTATAATAATAATAAAATACCATAAAACTTGTATTAATCTTATTGGATGAGATATTTCCGAACATGGTTATCCTGGGTTCAATTTTGGGACCTCATGGATTCACTTGGATAGAAAAATGACATTTAATAAGAAATAATTTAATGTAATGATAATTATAACCTACACATATATCATTTACTAAATTGATTTTAATATCAGGTTATATAATGGATCTATAATTATTTAAATATCTATTACAAAGCTAATAATATTTTCTACATGATTGAAATTTATTTATAATTTTTTTATGCCATATAAATTAATTTATTTATGACACAACGATGATGAGGTGATTACCATATAAATGCATGAATTAAATAATTGAGATTATAAATATTAAAATCAATTTATTTTAACATTATTATGCCATAAAAGAATTTTATACATGGTAATGACTTTTTATCTTTTAATTAATAATTATTTTTTTTATGAATCATGTGATTATATATTTTTTAAAAATCCATGATATGAATAGTATAAAAATTGTCATAAATGAGTTTTAAAAAAAATACTATTTTATTAAATTATATAATTGTCCTAAAAATCTATGATTCAGAAAAATGAATTCTATAAAGTTGGAAATGTAATTAATGAACCACTTAAGGTTCTATTGTAATTTTAGAGTAAATATATTAACCATATATTATGAATATTTAAGAAGACATGGTAAGAGTTATATTGGTTAACTAAGGGTTAAATATAAAAGATAAGGTTAAATTTCAGACATAAAATTGTATAAAACCAATTGGTTGAGAGTATTTCTAACAATAATCATCTTATCTTTTAATTAAATGAGTTGTGGACATTTTTAAATCGAAATTGTTTTGTAATAAATTAATATTTTGAGTGTTTCATAAATTACCCCGCTCCTCAATTATAAAAAAGAACCTCCTCCCTATCCTCTTCAATCAATTTTGATCCTTCATGATCCAAAATTATTTTCCAATTTATCTTATAAACTTCTATAGTATCATTTTAAAGGTTTTTTCTTCTCAAAAAACCTTATCTTGTGCTATAAGAGGATATTTAAAGGAGGAATATCAAGGAAGAGTTAATCTCTTCTACCGATTCGTTAAAATTTATTTATTCTTTAAAATCCACTTCATTGGTCATTTTATTATAATGAAATAACATAAGTATCATTAATATATTTATATGTTATAATAAATAATAAAAAACCCTCTTTATTCTTTTATCCATCTTACAAAAAAGAAAATCACCACGCGTTCGTAAGAATGAAATACCATCTCCACGCCACTGTTGAATTTTTTTTCACCCCCACCTTACATGGATGTGAATAATGGTTAAAATTATAACTATACATTATTATTATAACATGATGCAAATTATTATACAAATGAAACCATCAAATTTAATACCATTCAACAATGATGGGAACGATATCTTCACTCGTGCATATGTATGACTTACCATCTCCATGGTGTGATGAGATTCATTCTCCACATTAACAATTAAAGAATTATTATAAACTATATATAATAGATAATAATGAAATACATGACATAATAATTCTACTGTATTTATTTATATATATTGATATATTTCATTTACTTACTTTTATTCAATTCTTAAAGGAAACGAAATCAGCGTTCATGCGTACATGCGGCCTACCATCTCCATGAACGGTGTATTCCATTTCATTTATCTATCTATTATATATATATATATATATATATATATTTAATTAATATATATGATATATAAATCACTTTTTACATTATAGATGTATGTAAATCATGATATAAGTAATAATATCAAGAATAACAATTCATAACATGCATGATAAATAAAACAATTATTACCTAAAAAGTTGCTTTAACCTGGAATTGACAAATGAATGGGTAATATAAAGTCGTAATGGAATAATATATGTTATCATAAATAATATTATGGTTGTGTTACAAGTTAATAATATGTATTAACCCACTTTAAAAGTGTTTCAGACACATATAGAAGATATGAAACCTAAGGTAAGGGATGATTTTGCAATCACAATTTTATCCAAGATTATTTATACTTAAGTATATGTTGGTGATATATTTATCATCCATTTATATGTTTTCAAAAAATTATTTCGCTAAAATATGTACTATTTTTATATTTATTCTAATTTCAATTTTATGAATTTTTTACTTTTACTACATGGTATGGAAGTAAGTAATTTTTTTACCATATGAGGTAATTTTTTGACTTTTCCGGCAAAAGAATGAGGAAAATGTATTTTTTTAACATATAAGGCATGATTGGTATATTACATTTCATGATTCCTTATTTACAAGGAGCTTCTTATACACTATTTTGTGTTCATTTTCATCTAAATTCATTTCTTTTAAAATTGTGCGACATTTGGAGAAAATAAAATTATTTTGAAGATGAAAGGATATTTTCCTCATTAACTATGTTAATGTGTTTTATCAAAATTAATTTCTATCAATGAGGACGCTTTTATATAGGGATATGTATATATCCCTATTATTAATATGATTTTATTGGATTAATAATGTAATGGTCTTTTATATGGATTATGTTATGATGAAATGATATATATGAAAGACATTTTATTTCTTGGGTTATGCTATGATAAATGATTTGTGTTTTGTGGAACACAGAAGATTGATTTCTTTATGAGATTAGTGGGAACTATAACTCCCTCCAATGAATTGGGAAAAAAATTATATCTAATGAGATAGAAATGGATGGAAGGGAAAGTAAATCTAATTCATTAGTACATGGATGGAATGACATGTAATCCCAGTTCAGAAATGGACTTTTTCTACTATGATGGTCTTAGTAGCAATGCCTTGGCTAATATGGAAATCATATTATGTGCATAATTTTTTTCCACAATTCCATGTTTTAGGAAAAATATATTCATTCATGATTAATGTTTCTTTGTTATCTATGCCTTTAATACTACTAGGATTAATATCAAGATTCAATTTAATGTTTAAACTTTATGTTTATGTTTTTTACGATCAAATATTTATGGTTTTTATGTTCTCCTTGTTTACCTTTATTGAGAATTTGAGCTCACCCTTTTTATGTCTTCATTTCTTATGATCTAAATAATGGTTTTATGTAGGAAAAAATAGCATGATATTTATGGGAGATATTGATGATGTTCCACCATGTTAGAAGATTATGTTCCATATTTACAATGACACTAAACTAATATGGACTCTGAGAGTTTTTTTGTGTCATGTATTAAGTATTCCAAAAAAGTAATGTAATTTACATGTACATCAAGATTGGGTCTCTACATAGGGATAAAAATTTAAACCACATATTGAGTGCATTGATAAATTAGATTAAACTATAGTGGAGGTCATTTTATTTGATTCACCATTTATGTTGTGTCATTTTCCCATTGTTTTAGGGATGTAATATAAATTTAATAAATTATAAATTGTATAAATGGGTAATGGAAGACCATATACCAAAAACATTGTAAATTGTTCTATAATTCTCATTCTTGATTCATATATCATTATTTAAGTGTCCAATTAAAATAATGGGATGGATTAGTGTGACAATATGCCTTATATTCTTATGATTCTATTTAGAACACATTTTGTGGTTTGTTAAATGACTATACTTAGGTTGACAAATTTGATTAAAACGTGTTTTTATATAGTACAGTTAGGCTATAGGCCCAAGATCATTATTTTTAACATTTCGAGTGTGAGATGTGGGTTAAAATTTAGGATCACCATGGAGAGACTCTTCTTGATTGAATAATTAAATAATTATAATGAATTATTATTATATGTCTTTGTTGATAAATGGGACATCATTCCATCTTCATGGACAGTCCTATTTGGTAGCTGGTTATTTATACTCGAGTGATGCTTAAACCCCTTATGTAATGCCAAGGAAAGACACATATGGTAGATTATTTATATTTTATGAGTGATACTTAGACTCAATATGTGGTCTACCAAGTATGCATTTAGATGAAAACTGATTATATAAACCATGGGTGACACTTGGGATTATTTAGTTTACATCCAAAGATGGACTCATTGATAAGTGATGTTATAACCACACCTAGAGAGATATCTTGATTCCTATGTGGATTTCCATGGATGGGATTGTACGGTGATGGGTTCATATATATTTGGGGTGATACCTAAGTTACAAATTTAGAGTGATAAGGAAAATATTTGGTTCATTTAAAATATTAATTAATGTGATGCTTAAATGATTCATCTTCCAAGACAAATCACAACATTGGATTTGGTTGACTCCTCTAATTTTACTAATTGTATTTTTTTACACATCATATTGGATATGATATATGGGGTATTCATGCGCAATGATCCATGCCCTAATAATCCATTTTTAAATAATCATTATTGATTGATTACTCAGAGATATTACATCTTATAATGAAGTTCATAGTAGATGAAGTGTGTTCATTGAGAACCCAGACTAATGTGGGTTATTTATTTTCCACACATTATTTGTTGTTTTATTATCACATGTATAATAATAATTATATAATCATATAATGTATGGAATTGGACCCCATTGGTGGTGGCCAATTGAGTTTATCCCACACCCAACTTGGGTATCCATTATGATACCTTGACAGACTTCTTGGACACATATACCGATAGGGGAAAGCATATGCTTGATGATGCTTGATTGATCGTTACATAAGAGTATGAGAGTATATGATTGGGAAATGGAACATGATTCTATATAGGGATATTTTTTTTGGTTTTTCTATTTGGTACATTGATAGATTTATTATACTGGATTCATGTTTCTATTTTTTACCAATATGTTTTATACAATTCCATGGCCATCATATGTATATGACATTATTGGATGTGATTACTTAGTTATTTATATGAGGTATATTATTTCTGTAGTTTCTTAGTTATCCTTCATGAATCCACTATTTTTTGATATTATGATACAATTTTATCCCCGATGGACATGAAGATATAATCTAACCACTACTCGATCATGATCCCTCAATAATAGTCGACATTTTCTAGAATATGCGGAGGCATTTTTTAGGTCGTGTAGCCAATCAGGTTCATTTACTATTTGGGGAATCATGTTTACGATTTCATAGGTGATGTCGATCAATATCGAGTATTGATTAAAAACACCAAGGATCCGAAGGAAATAAAAAACATGGAATGGAATGGTTTTAATGATGTTTTATTTGAACAATATTTCATCATGAAAAAAATATAAAGAGTAAATTATTTAGACTAAGGAAAATGGAAGTGAAAATTGTTTCTATGTAAGGAAATAAATTTACATGTATAGTGAGTTGTGATGAAGACTATATATATAATACAAAAAAAATGAATTACCATTTATGGGATGGGATTTAGATAATACATTTATGGGAAATATTCTCCCAAATACTCTCATCATATGAGGAAATGGTATAATGTGCTAGAAATATAGAGAAACCATTATGAAAATATCATGGATTTAAATGAAATGAAAATAATAGGAGGGGTTTTTAGAAAAAAAAACATAATAAGTGGTGGAAGATAAATAGACATATTCAAACATGTTATACTTTTGGAAGTAAAAACCATTGTACAAGCTTAAAAGGAAAATGTTTTTTCTTCATGTGTGGTGAAAAATATGACCATGATCCTGAGTAAAATGATAAGGGATATTCTATAAAAGTAGTATGATTTAACTATATAAATATGGGGCACTATTCTAACTAATTCCAAAATATCAAGGAAACATTCGACAAGGGAAGCCAAGGGGTGAAGAAAGTGCACATAAATTCACGATAATCGATGTATAAGTTTCTTATCAATGTGGTTAATGATAAATTTATCACTCAATCCAAGATGGAAAATGTTATTTTTTATTTTTATTTTACCAACAATTTTATATCTATAGAATTTTATAAGGATATAACATCACCACCTCAATGATTAGATATTGAGTTAGTAGTGAAAAATGATATTGGCAGGATGACTAAATATCATGTATATAGTTATTCTCCGATAGATGATTATGGTAATGTTATTTGGGAGAATCTTTTTATTATTATTCAAGTTAAATTTGATTTAATTTTTTATATTTATTTTCTCCATATGTATAGATCACATTATATTAGTTGAGGATGAGAGGTTACCTTTAATACTCCAAATAAACCCATGATCACATTTCAGTGAATGGATGAACTTGAACACCCAATGGAAATTAATTCCATCATAAATATTTTTCTACCTATTCATTAGGGATATTTATCTCAAATGGATAGGGATAAACTAAACATTGAAATTGTGCATATTGTTTAAGAATATGATGATTTATTTGTATTTACATAACCAGTAGTCCCATGAAATTTATGCCGATGTTTCTATAAAACTTATAATTTGTTATTAAATTTTTTTAAAGAATTTATTTATAATATACCAAATTCAGTTTTAGGAATTGAAGAAAGAACTCCAATAGAATCAATATACGGGACACATTCGGCCCAATGATTTTCATTACGGTGAATTTATTATTTTTATTATAAAGAAATAAAGTGTAATACATCTTTTCATTGTTTTTTGGGATGTAAAAATTATCACTATTAATAAATTGTATCTTCGTCCTTATATTAATAATCTTTTTGATCAATTAAAAAATATCTATATTTTTCCAATAATGATATTTGATACAGATATCATTAGCCAATGACAAAAAATGATGATACATAAAACAACACCATCCATTTGAGGTATAATCCATATAAATTTATAACTGTTCCATTTTGACATAGTAGTGATCCATATATATTGATTGATTTAAGTTATAGTGTCATTAGAAATTACATTAAATAGTTTTTGGTAGTATTTTTACATGACATTATTATATATTGAATGAAAAAGAAGAGCATGTAGAATATTGGAGAATGGTGCTAATGAACTTGAGGACGGATAAGTAGTATTAAATGTTTAACAATAATTAATTTTTGATTCAAAAAGTTTAATTGTCGGTTCATATAATATCATGTTATAATTTATTAATAGATCCTTCCAAGGCAGAAGTTATTAAGCAAAGGACTATACAATGCAAGGTAACCATTATTTCTATTTTCTATGTGTTGGATAGATAGTACCCATGATTTGTGAAAAATTTATCAATAATATATAATCCCCTCACCAAGGTGGCTAAGAATGAACTACTAAAATATAGGATTTAATAAGTCTAGAATTGGCCTTTATCAATGCTAAAAAAGAAGTGACTATTGGAAAATGTTTAAAAGCCCAAGTATAATATCACTAAAAGAGAGAAACTCATAAAGTGTTCCTTTATTAGTACTAAAGAAGATGATAAAATAACTCTTTATTAGATCATGTATATTTTTTGATAAATGTTCCATTTTTCAGTGCTTTTATTTGGCATTTGTAAAGGGCCTTTTATCCGCTCTTTTAGAAGAACTAATAAAGGATTATACTATCAGCATATTTAGTAGCACTGATAACCGGACATAAGGGAACAAATATTATAGAGAAAAAGAAAATATCTGTATAAATTTACAAGAAACCCATAAATGAGAAAATACAAACATATATAAGAAAAAAAAATCATATGTTAGTAATACTATAAAGAAATAAATTAAAAATCATGGGTTAAATTTACACTAAACATTGAGTCATACCAAGAACACAATGTATCATATTGAGTTGTAGTTGATTCTTGAATGCCACATCATTTTTGTTCATCTTAAAAAACTATCTGTATGAAAAATAACAAAATAATTATATAAAAAAATGATATGTAAAAAAATTCATGAATAAAACATATAATACTGAGAAAAAAAATCAAGGTTCATTTTCTAGTTTTTGACGATGTGATTCGCATGTTAATCTAAAATGACACTTATATATATTGAATAGACACATATGTAGTCATAATGGTCTCACTATATTTCAAATTGAAGTGAGGCTAATTCATACACATCACACATTACTTATTGATCATTTTTATTAAAGTATCAAATCAATCTGAATGCATTTTCCTATTTTTGAGTATGTCACATGTGTTTTCTACTAAAATGTCATTTTAAATCGGAAACACACACATTGATTCAAAATGGTCACATAGTGTTTAAATTTTATGTGATAATGTTTCTTACACATCATAAATAACTTATGAATAATTTTCCAAAATTATTAATACAATATCAGTGTTTTTCTCGGATTCCAATAAGGGACACATATTGAAAATAAATTTTAATTTTCCTATGATAAAAGACACATTAGGTCATGTAGGGAACATTATGTATCTTATTTAGGAATGGATGATCTCAACATACCAAAAATTAATTGTTGATCATTTTCTTAAAGTACTAAAACAATCTAAATGTGTTTTCTAATTTTTTGAGTATGTTAGTTATACTTTTTAAATAATATTTATGTAAATTTTAAATAAGATTATGCATATGGATTCATACAAGTAACAACATTACTCGGTTTGATTTGAATCATGTCTGTACATGTCCCAAATGATATATGGATTTTTCCTAAATTATTAAATTAATCTGAATACATTTTCATGGATTTGTGATCATCCATTGTTTTTTACTAAAATGTATTTTTACACTAGAAACATACAATTCATGTAATACCCTTTATATATATTGTATGTTTGATATGATATTGATTCCGATATATAAAATAATGACATATTAATATCTTTTCTAAATTGTAGTGACAATATGTTTACATATTTTTGGTTTTCAACGAGTGACAGTATTTGAACATAAATGTCAATTTGAAACTTATAATGGAATCATTAAGTCATAAAGGGAAATTCACTAATCTTCTTGAGGTTTAGATAATTCCTACAATTAAAAGATGAATTATAGAACATTTTTATAAATTATAAAAACAATATGAATTAACTTTATTGGTTTTGGATATTTTAATTTTATTTTTAAAATAATTAACGTTATTTTTAAATAAAAGGATTCACATGGAGTCATATCAGTAACACTATGCATTAGATTGAGGTGAGGATGAGACCAAAATGTCCCAAACTACTAATGGATAATATTCAAAATGAATCCAGAAAATCTAATGGCATTTTCAATGTTTTTATAATGTCACTTTTTTTACTAAAATGTAATTTTAAACATGATTCAAATACTTTGAGTCATACTAGTGACAAGGTGTGTCAGTTTACCTTGAGACTAATTAATAAACATTAAAAATGAATAATGGATATTTTTTATAAATCACCAAGAATATATGAATTATTTTTATTATTTTTTAATGAGTGACACTTTCTGAACTAAAATTTCTATTTTACACAAATAACAGAAACATTGAGTCACGATAGAAACATTATGTATTGTATTGAGGAATGAATAATTGTTAAACGAAAGAAATGATTTATTTATTGTTTTTCTAATGTATCAAAACAATATGAATTACTTTTATCTATTTTGAGTATGTTCATTTTCTTATTAATAAAATTAATGTCAATTTCAATAAAAAATATTCTCTTGGAGTCATTTTTGTCACACCATGCATCAGATTCGGGTGAAGCTGATTTGTACATTTTCCAAATGACATATATTCCATTTAAATAATGTATAAAACAATAGGAATTAATTTTATCAGTTCTGAGTATTTTAATTTTATTTTTTTATTAAAATTTCATTTTAAAATGTTTACACATAGTTTTAGTAATATTAGCCAAATCAAGTGTCAGTTTAATGTGTGATTGATTTGTTTATGTCAAAAATAAATTTTAAATAATTTTAATAAATTATTAAGAAAATACGAGCGCATGTTATAAGATTTCATAGGGTGACACATTTTGAAGTTAAATGTAAATTTTAAACAGATAACACACTCTTTTAGTTATACCGACCACATCATATATAAGGTTAAGGGAAGGTCGATTACTACACATAAAAATAAATTTTGAATATTTTTACAGAATTATCAAAATTATATGAATGAGTTTTCTCAGTTTTGAGTATTTTATTTTTATTCTTAATGAAAATTAATGTCAATGTTTTAAAAAAAAAGACACAGTTGGGGTCATATTGGTCACATCATGCATCAGATTGAGGTGTGGAGGATTTATAAATTTCCCAAATTATTATGGATCAATTTCCAAAATTATCAAAATAATTCAAGTATGTTTTAACCATTTCGAGTACGACACTTCTGTTTTTTACTAAAATTACATTTCAAACTTGAAATAGATACTTTTTGTCATACTGGTCACATCATGTCTCTTTTAGATGTGAGACTAAATTTAACACATAAAAAATGACATATGAGACATTTTTCTAAATTATAAAGTAAATCTGAGTGGTTTTCATAGATTTTAGTGAGTGAATATTTTTGAACTAAAATATTAAATTTAATCTAATAAAAGACACAGTGAGTCATACGGGGATCAGCTTTTATCAGATTGAGGTGCAGATGATTTGTAAAAATAACAAATGACTTATAGATTTTTTTACTAAATTATCATGAAAATAATAAAAAAAAATTATCAATTTCGAGTATGTGATGTGTAATATGATCTAAAATGAAAATTATAGACTAAAAACATATATTTAGAGTCATACCGGTTACTGTCTATCATATTGAGGTGAAGGTGATTGAGTATGTGATATGTTATTTCATTAAACTAAATATACCAATACAAAAAATAATGAAATGTTTTATTTGGAAGGAAGACGAAACCCCATTCTACTTGAAACACCTCACCCAAAAATCAACATGTATCTATTCTATATATTATTACAGACAATTGAAAGAAGAATTTGACTTCACAAAATATCAATAAAAAGAGTAATTATTGGATTAAAATTATAAACAAACAATATTAAAAATATTATAAAAAAATGGATAAAAAATTAAAGAAATAAGTAGTAGAAATTCAATTTTTCATGATGGTAGATTACATTATCGAACCATTTCCTTTCTGTTTTTATCTCAGTTGTATCCTTGAATTCCAATCTCTCATGAATATGATAATATTTTAAAAAACCATTACAACTCGAGGAAAATAATCCACCTATATAATAAATTAATTAATATGTTATTATTAGTACAATAATATAAATTAAAAACAAATAGGGAAAAAAATACACGAATAAAATTTATATTTAAAATTAAAACCACATAATTTGGGTCACAATTGATAAACCATGTAGTTATTTAATGTATGGTTGATTCCACCATGTAATTTAATCCTAAATATATTTCAAAACCCTGGGTCATCTAACAATATTGTAGTTTGATATCCAAGAATGTTGAATTCATTCGATAATAAAAAGAAAATTTCATCATCCTTAGTGAGTCATCCCTATTGAGTGAATAATAATACTATATGACTGAATCATACTTCTTGAGGAAGTAATTTATTCTAAGTAAAAAATAAACCATTAGTGTAATCATACTAGAATTAATTTATTAAAAAAATAAATATTTAAATTTTAGTTTTTCTAGAAAAATTTAAATCTATCCTTCCCTTTAACAATAATAGTGTGTAAAAACTCATGATAAACCATTTACAATATCTAATGAAAAAACATTATGGTGACTCATTATGTATTTTAATAAGACACTAAACTCCTATATATATTTTACACCTTTTTGGAAGAATTAAACATCAATATAGTTTTATATTGATTCCAAATAATAATTATATCTAGTGCATATAACAATTATTCTTAGATTATTCAATAGATTATCATATCCTTCTAAATATTATAGGTAATGATGAAACCTGACATAAAATCATCAATATTTCTACAGAAATATGTGAATATCCCTATTCTCATGTATTATTTTTGAGAATTAGGATGGGTTTTTTTTATCAATGTGATTCTGAACATAGATCATTTAACACAATGAATGTTCACATGCATAATCAATGTCACATGTGTGGATTTAACAATAAATTTTTATATTATATCATTCATCTAATTAATTATATAGTAGCCCAAATAATTCAACCACCCAATAGATGGAAACCACTATATAATTATTCTTCTAAAATTCATGATTCTGTAAAACAAAAATGGTATTTATTTATGTTTTTAAGGGTTTGAGATCAACCAACTAGCATATTTTTCAATGGGGGTTGTTTTTTGGATTTCCAGTGCTTTAGAAATTAATTTTTAGCTAGTTTTTCAATTTTTCGGATATACTCATAAATAGGTTTTTTATTGGATGTCATGTTTCCTTTACCACAATCCCTCTTTGATGACCGTGATATCTCAATGATGGTTTTCCTATAGCATTTCTCTCATACACCTAATTAATTCAATGGTTGGAGACACATATATTTAATAAAAAAATTATTTGGATTATATATATGTTTTATGATTTTATTAGTGTTTTATAAATATAAAGTGACTATTGTATCCATTTCTAAGAACATTTATTTATATTGTAATGAAGACATGGGCAATAAATAGCTTCTTATTTTTTATTGTTTTTCTATTTGTTCTTGGATATGGGCATCTTTCATACATCAGTAAAATTTGATATTAAATAGAATGTGATAATAGTAATTGTATCTTAGGATAATAAAATTGAAAAAATAAGTGGAATTTTTTTTAAATTGATCAACATAAATTACTGAAAATATACATGTAAAAAAGTTCTGAAAATTTTTTTAATAAGAAACTTAAAATACTTGGAGAATGGATATTATCTTAAGAGAAATTGTTTTTGCACAGTTTTAAGCAATTTTTCTCAAACACAAACTTGGTAGGATCCCCATTAACTTCATTACCCAATAATTTTATTGTTTTCAATAAATAGCACCATCTCCTCCTCCACCTCAGTCTACGCCTCTACCCCTCCTCATCCTTGGTCTCTTGATCCTACTACACCTCAGCCTCATATATCTCCTTCTCCTCAACCCCTTCCTTTGACTCTATATTCACCTCCATAATTTCCCAAATATTTTATTCATTATAAGTGAATTATTCTAAATAAATTTTTTCCTCCATTATAATATCCTTTAGAAAAATATCAAGTCTAATATACATTAATTGTGACACTAATTCTCTTCACCCAAAAAATATTTTTATATTCATAGTTTCTAACAAAACACAAAAATAGTTAGAAATCCAATAAATTGATTTTTAGAAAAAATTATGTCACCGTTTTCATTTTCCACTCAAATATAAGAAAATTTACTAAAACTTTTGAATATGAAGGTTTTTCGAAAGATTCATAGTACTGAGAAAATATAGAAAATAATTAATTAGAAATATTCATAATGAAATAGAAATTACTTTTAGAAATTATTTGTTTGGGGATTCTAGAATTTTGATAGTTTATGATCACTCTCATAAATTTTTAAACACAGTATTTGAAATCATTGCCATTATATTTCATCAAACACTACATGAAAATTTTCCAACATAAGTAAATTGTTTTTAAATAAGTTTTTATTGTTAAATATTTCAATATATACATTAATCTCATTCTATATATAGTTATCAAATTTCTTTTAATGGTCAAATACCCACTTCAAGACATGATCTAGCAAAAATTTAATGATTTCCCTATAATAAAATAATAATTATTAAAACATATACTAAAATATATAATTCAATGGTTATCTATAAAATTATGATTATAGTGTCTTCTAAATTCCTTATACAAATCATGTGTGGTCAATTTTTTTTTTGGATATGCATGCATTTGATCCAATGAATAAATATTTATGGCATCATTATTGATTATTAACAACATCACGTGTTTTCTAAACAAATAATTATTAATGAAAAAATAAAATAAAATTTTATTTTATTGGATTGTAGAGTTATACTCATGTATTAAAGGCATAAAATGTGTCTTCAATATATTATTTGTTTTCATAATCTCTTTGAGTATCTCATCTCTTTTCATCTCAAATTCTTTACCTTCCAAAGTATGTTTTTTCACAGATATGTTATAGGGATTGATGTATAGAAATCATGATTTTCACATTTTTTCCTTTATGTAGTTCGATATAAATTTTTTAATAAAATATGAATAATTATTAAATTTAATAAACATATTATCTCACTCTTCAGTTAAACTTATTATGAAAATGTACCTTATTTATGTATTTGAAATTGAGTCTCCCAATCATTAATTCTTAAGAATATCATTTATACTCCCAAGAATAAGTATGTTTGTTATAGAAGTTCCATATATTTACTTTTCATACAGAATGTAATAAATATCATCATATTTAATTGTGGTCTCTACATGATGTTGTAATGATAATATGTCTTTATCTAGAACTGGTATAGAGAAAGTAATCTCATAAGTTCACTTGGATTTCTTGGTCTATTCACCAGATTTTATTAATCTAACATTTTGTTTCCCGATATATTTATCCATTTTAATATAATACCTCACTAAATATTGTTTCTTCAACTATTTAAGGGTTTTCATATGAAAAAGTTTGTTAAAGACATACCTCATCTATCTTAAAAAGATTTAGTGGCCATTCTATGAATGTTATAATAACATCTTTGATCGTTTTAATATTTGGAACATCAAATACAATAGGAAACTCATCATTTGGGAAATAAACTACCTTAATCCCCACTCTCATGGGATAATTTGGGATTTATTTATGGTTTATCATGTCTCCCATGATATTATACACACTACCCCATGCAACAAAGTTGTACATGGTTGTCAACAGATAAAAACCAAATACAACTATACCCTATATAATATTAGTAATATAATGTTATTATAAGTTGTTCGATTCAAATTTAAAAGAATGGATAATGAAAAAATTGATTACCTTTGGTAAGGTATATGTTTGAGGTGAATTCATAGCTTTAATGATAGGGTAGTCATTATGTTCATGTGTAGATAATTTTTCCACTACCTTTTCACTTTGGTACATTTTCATCAATTGGTATTCTCTGCTAAAAATGAAAATAATATATTTCAAAGCCTCTATTTTATTATATTATCACTTGAACATCTTATATGTATCTTCATGTGGTTTTATCTTCTTCAAAGATGTTAGTGAATGAAATCTAAAAACAATCCTATAACACAACCATATTGTTCCGGCTACTTCAATTCTGTAGAAAGTAAAATTTCTAATATTACAGTCATTGGAAATTAATGATTATAAATTGTAAAATAATATGATCTTAAATAGATATTTTTTATGTAATACTGTTATAAATCATAATTAATTACTATTATTTTATACGTAAACAATTTTCCCATACAGATTTTCTATTTTCATCAACTAGTTTTCCCTCATTATTTATTTGAGCATCCTTCTATAAGATATAACATGTGTTAAAAGTGGAATCAAATTTATATTCATCAATTTTCATACCAACAATAGAAAATATTTTGTTTTGATATGACATAATATTTTTATTAATGATTTATAATATATACCAATCACTTATATAGTGAAGTGTACCCAATCCTTGATTTATGATAGGGTTACATTTGTTTTGATGGAAATTTATTATTTTTATAACACTAATAATCTTTCATAAAATAATAATTTGAAATCAAATTGGATAAAATAAATATTGTCAAATAATATGTTTTTGACTACAATTCGCCTAAATTGATTTCTCATCTAGTTGACTGAAAAATTTATTCCATGTATTCTTCATTACAATGTGTGCAATACAAAATGATTCGTGGGGATTTACTTTCCCATCAACATCCCAATGATGTAACATGGTATGAAGAGTATCAACGCCTTTATGGGATATTACAGTATTTATGAAGACAAATTTCCTACAAGAAATGATTTATGACAAATGAAACTTTTAATGAATAATGAAAATTAAGTCTAAATTTCATTATATATATTTTTTTAAAAAGAGAATGTATATTGTAACATTTCCATTATATCATTCCAGAGGCTTTTGTTCATTATAAACTATATGTGGAATCATGAGTCAATATCAATTGAAACATTCATACTCATTGTAGCCCCAACATTAATAATGACCATTAACATGTTAGGGTCAATAGGTTGGTCACATTGACTATAGAGAAAATCAATATTACAACCTTACTACATGAATTGATAATTTTATTCAATATTATCTTGCTACCATTTTCTTGTTTTTTCATCAATAATGTGTTGATCGAATAATTATGTTTGTACTATTAGCATCTATAACATTTTTTAATTAATATTTGAAGCATAATCACATGGATACGAAATTTTCTGCACGTGTAGTCAATCATTTAATTTTTACCCAATAACAAAAATGTAATCACAGAAAAATGATTTGAGACGGTTCTTAGAAATGATCTGTTGAGAAAATGATAAACTCTTTAACTCCATTATCATACTCAATTTTCAAACGATTAGCATGCATCCATTTTGAAGGAAATATGTAATTTGATTTTGGAAAATAATTACATTTATATTGATGGTGTTATACTAAGAATTCATCTGAAGGTGAATGTTATAGAAAACTAGCATCTTCATCATATTCATATCTAGAATATTTATTATTGAAGTTTTTTTCTTGAGACTCATACTCTATCTCTTATGGAAATGAACCTATGTTTCATAAAGTACATTGAGTAGTAGAAATCCCATAGTGAGTTCGGATGATCATTTTGGATGAATGCTGCTCAGATTAGTTCAAGATACATAAATGAGATGTGGTATGAGTGTTAAGTAACAAAATTAAATAATAAATGTTTGAGTGAAGAATAAGGTGAGGATTAACATTTTACCTATAAAACATGTTAAATTACCACATCTTAATTTTTTATTTAAAGTCACATCTAAAAATTATAAAAGGTTCTTGACACTACAATGAGAACATCAAATCATCCCCACCAACTTTCACCCACTCTAAACTACGTTACAAGTCATTTTCCCTCACTCGTATCTTAAATATAAGAACTTTATGTCCACTGAGGTTCATATATAGGGTGTGAGAATAAAAATAATTATTTAAATAATAATAGGTAACCTAACATATACCACAATGCATATATTGGAGTATATGTTGAAAGAATCAACACATGAAATACACATCTAATTATAGTGATTGTGTAGTAACTAGGACATCATGAAAATAAAATGCACCTATTTCATTTCATTATAATAAATTATACTAATCAGAATATATGATTATACCATGGTTGTTCTATGAAAAATCAAATAATTCAAATCTTAATCATTTAACATTTGAATCATAATAGGTGACTTTTTTAATATCTTCTGTAAATAACCACATTATTGATAACATGAGATTCCAACTCCAACCCCAAGAATCCAAGACTATCCCTTAATGATAACCATCATAGTTTATTATTTCATCAATGTCATGGAATTAGTATAACAATTTTTTTTCTTGAAGTTAATTTTTAACATGGGATGTCTTATCATTATTGGTTCCCTTTAAAGGAAACCACAAAATGTGTTCCACAATACATTAGCAAATCCTAACTTCTAAAATACCATAAAGAAGGAAAAATAGCAACACGAATGTCACATCACCCACACCAATGACCTCAATTAATCACCGACATGTCTACAGTAAATCACATGCAAACATACCCTTCCTTTACCTCACATATTACCCGTAATATTCTAAAATACGATGCTCAATGATCAGTTATCTTATTCATTGATCATCTTTCTCAATGATCAGTCATTATATAATCACATAGTACATAGTCCATAATTTGGAACACTCACACCTCAAATATCAAGACAAAGTAAGCTACGTGGTGGACTAATCCATCATACACTTTATATGTATCCCACTAGGTTTTAAGGAACATTATTCACTTTCATACAACATATATGATAACTAATAATGTGATCATATAATCCCACTCAGCACATCAAATCATAAGATAAACATTAATAGGGAAATTCATACACTAATATACCCTTATTGGATTATTCCATTAGCCACTACCTTATAGACCTCTTATCTCATCACTTCTGAATAATGTTGTTTCATGATATTTGGTGTTGCGATATGAAAACCACATCATTATTTTTTTTAACATTATATATTTATGATTGCTTTATTGTGTTGTGTATGTTAAACAAGTTTAATTGTTTTAAAACAATTTTAATATTTAATTAATTTTTGACTTGTTTAATATAATTTTTTTACATTATTTAATTTATTAAAGTTTGTGGATAGAAATTCAATAAGTTTAAAATAATTTTAGGATCTATAATGTAATGTAGTTTTCATATGTTTTGTCCAAATTTGTTTATCTACCATGACTGGGAACCACACATTGGTCCATTGGTTGTTTCTAGTCTAGACGCATTAGGTGAAACTACAAAACAAGGAACATGATCAAACCATAGATCCTAGATTTATATATACCAATTAGATCGAGATATTTCCCTTTAAATATCATAGTATATATCAGGAAATAGATTGAGAAATGATTTAATAAACATCTTAATACATTAACCATCAAATTACCAACGTTTTGATTTGGAAATTATTTAATGAAACCATATATTTGCTTCAACCTAAATACAATGGTTTTTCCATATGACTGTATAAGTTTCTGATCATTGGTGTCTTCTCATTGTCCACTTCCTTAGTATAAAAATGCATTTATTTATTTTTATCATAATAATTAAACTTATAATAATCACCATTAATAGATCATTAATTCCACCAAATATTAGCATGAAAAATACAAGGAATATAACAAGTATTAATTCCAATAAAAATTAAATGATATTTAATTTCAATACATTTCAACACTATCACATTTAAATATTTCAATCAAGGATAGAAAAAGATGTCATTTTTTGGAATGTTCTATATTGAAAATTCTGAAAAACCATTAACTATATCTTTATATTCCTCACTTTTTCATTGTGCTGTTATCCAACTATGATTCACTATGACCTATAATAAAATTAATGTACTAAACATATTTTCTTTCAAAAAATAAATTCAAATTTATATTTATAAATAAAAATACAATCAATTATATCAAAAATATTTTTCAAATAAAATAATAGTAGTAGATTAAAAAAGTTTTCACCGTAGACTTATTTAATTATAATAATTCTTAAAAAAATAAAACTATTTATTTTAAATGTTTTACCACAAATAAAAGAAAAATTGTGTTTCTTCTGATTTTAGAATTTGGTAATTATTATTTTCAAAATTTGCATATAAATGAAAATTAAACAATTACATTAGGCTGAATATGTTATTTATGAAAACAATATTAATGGTTATAAGGATAAAAAAGGAGGAATAAAATTTCATAAATCATATTAAAAATGAAAATGTCACTTCAGGTAATTAATGATATGTGATATTTACTGTGAACAATATTACATAGAGAGATAATTTGATTTCTTCAAATTAAATTTAAAATAAATTATGAATATTCTTCTATTTATCATATCATTTTAGAATGAAAAATAACAGTGTACTCTAAGAGTAGATATTATTTAAAAAGTGTCATTAGAGAAATGATGATGTTTCATGAAGAAATATTTATAGTACTTGGTGAGGGTTGTAATGAAATATTCATTGTAGAATTTAATATAATTATTTAACTATAGAGTAATAACTAAATATTGGATAACTCTAACAAACTATTATATTATTCTTGTGTTATTCAAAATGAATTATAAAATGACTTCCCCTATACTAAAATTACACAGTCAACACAATTATAACTTCCCCCAAATGGTAATTTAAATATATATTATCAATAATCCATATTCTATCTAAATTATCCATTATACATTAAAAACACTGATTCACAGTCCAGGAAAGAAATTTTAATTAATCATCCAAACACCCATTTGGTAAATTAATCATACCTAAAAATATATCAAAATATTAATATATAAATTAAAAATGATTTATATTTTTGGAAAATGATTTAAAAAATTTACAAGGCACCCATTCATAAAAAATCATTCCTCAAATATAAAACTCATTAAATAAACATTCATGAAAATTAAGCATACCATAGTTGTCTTGAAACACATTAAATAATAATTCAATCAATGATAACACATTCTAAAAAAATTAGAATCCAATTTATAAGTAAATCAACAAGATTTATTACACCCATCAAACAAATAATCACTACAATGTACCACAAGTCAACAAAACTTATGAAATAAAATAGCCCTTGGATGTGGGAATAAACTTGAATTATGATTAAAACCCATGGAGAACTATCAAAGGGATGTAGTGGTAGAGGATGAAGAATAATGGGATGTTTGTGTCGATGGTGGTGATGGTGAAAATGATATTAATAACAATAGAAAGAGTTAAGAGTAAAGGTTCTGATAATAATGGAAACAATGAGGAAGAATGCGAGAGACTAATCATGACTACAATTATGTTAGGAGAAAATCAGGTTTTTTCACAGTCGAGAAAACCAAAATAATGAAAACCATTAAACTCAAAAAAGAAATAAACATGTGAGGAGGAGGAAAAAATAGCATAACTTGGACTATAACATGGATTTGTCCGAGAGAATATAGAGGAGGATCACTGATAGTTGGGGTGTTCTGTAAAATCTTGAGAATCATAACTAAATCAGTCACAGTTATGGTTATTTTAAATAGGTCAAGGATACCATTATTAGTGGTTCAAAAAAATGACAAATATAAATTCTATTGGTACTAAATTAATAAGCATTGATTAATGATATTATTTATGAGCACTTTTTAGTGCTAATAAAGCTTTATCTTTATTTATGCTAAAGAAGCATGGATAAAAGGCATATTTATCAATGCTAAAACATTAGCACTCATAAAATAATTATGATTATAATTATAAACAAAAAAATATAAATACATTTACATAAATAAATATTTATTTATAATTTATTTATAATTATTTAATATGTAATTATTTAATTTTTTTTTTAAAAAAATTATATTTTTTAATTATAATTACAAATATGTAATTTTTTAAATATAGTACATATAAATTTATAAATATAAATTTCAATAAATTTATTTTTAAATATATTAACAATTATCTATTTATAATTAGAAATATATTAATATCATTATATATATTTTTATAATTATATATATATATATATATTTAATTAATATATATAAATTTAAATATATTAAATATATTAATATCATTATATACATTTATATATATATATATATAATAAATAAATATAAATATAAATATAAATATAGTAAATATATTCATAATTTCCTTAAATTTATTATATTTTTATAATTATAAAAATTTATAAATATTTAATTCTAGATATATAAATAATTTGTAAAAAAATAATATATATATATATATATATATGATTATATATATAATGGATAAATATAAATATTATTATAAATATAAATATTAATATAATAAATACGTCATGATTTAAATAAATTTATTATAATTTTATAATTATATAAATATATATATTTACATATTTATAATTATATAAATACTTTTAAAAAAATACAATTTATGTAATTATTATTATATATATATAAATGTATTAAATATATATATATATATATTTATAAAAATATTTATTTATAAATATTTATTTACAAATATATTTTTTAAATTTTTAATGAATATATAATCCTAAATTCATGATTTTTAAGTGAAATTCAATAATTTAAAATGGGTATACATTAAAACTATGGAAAAAATGAATAATTTTTATTAATAAAATATAAATAACTAATTAAAATACCAATATATATTAAAGTAAAGATGAATACATATTAAAATTTTTAAAACACAGAAACTAAATATTTATATAGAAATGATGGAAAACTATAAAATTAAAAAAATTTAATAAAAATGAATAAATAATACCTAACCATAATAATATAAAAATTAAATTACTAAAATTTGATGATTAAAAACATAATATATAAAATATAACATTTTATAATAAAATTATATAATGAATAGTAAAATTTTAATAAATTACATTAATATTAGGTGAATGTGTTTTTATATATGATTTCATAAAATACAAAAATATTTTATTGTGTGTTGTTTATAAGTATGAATCAATTACATATATATATGTGAAATAAATTTAATACACATTTGATATATGTTAAATTGAAAAGTAAAATAGCATTTAATTATGTCTATTACACGATGCAATTACTCAGTATTTTTAATTGATATTAATTTTTAATTATAAAATATTTTTCACAAAGTATATAACTTATTTAATTGAAGAATAAACATTTTTTATTATATAAATCATATTTTACAAAATATAATACACATTGATATATATATATATATATATGGATATATTTCTTTATTAAATGTAATAATGAATAACATTGTATAAAACCAAAAAAATTGATGAAAAATTATTATTGTCTAACTAATTTCAATTTATATATTTATATTTAATATATATATTATTGATACTTTTTATAAATAAAATATATATATATTAAAAGTATAAATTTTCATTAATAATTTTATTATTAATAATTTTCTAATAAATTTGTAATGAATTCATTAGTTATATTTTGGTTTAATTATTTTAATTTATTCATAGTATATATCAGTAATTAATATATAATATTTAGTCCAATTTAATATATATATATATATATGTATATCAAATTTTCTCATTTTTATCAATAATTATTTAATTAACAAAATGTTTAATATTTTTCTTAATTTAAAATAATTTAATTTTTTTGTTTAATTATTTCATTTTAATCATTTTACATATCTATATACATACTATATACTATTTATTATTATTTAAAATATATATATTGGCATATTAAATTTATTCATTTTCATTGATTTTTATTTAATTAATAGAATTCATTTGTTTATTTACCAATTTTAATTTTTTTTACTCAATGATTTATTTTTTAGGACCTTTATCGGTGATAATAATATTATTATAAAGGATATCTATTATCAGTGCTAATAATATTCTTATTAAGGATATCTATTATCAGTGCTAATACTAAATCACCGATAAAGGGTACCGTTTACCAGTTGGAAAAAATTATGCATTGATAAATGGTACTGTTTATCAGCTCTACAGAAAAGCATTGATAAAGGTAACCCTATATCAGTGCTATGTAAGAAGTGATAAAGGGTACCTTTTATCACCCAATTTGTTATACTAATAAAATAAATTATATGAGTTATTTTTTTAGCACTCATAAAGGCTAGTGTTGTTAAATGATTATTTTGTAGTAATGAAGGGGTTGTGCTCTTTTGGACATATGAATGTTAAGAGAGTTTCAATGAACTGAAGCGAAGATTTGTGAGAACACATAAGCTTACACTACCCTGCAGTTGAGAACGGTTTGTTGTCTATAGTGAATCATCATATAAGGGAATGAGATGTGTCCATATGAAGAATTATATAGTGGGAACATATCCCTTTCAAAAGATTTAAATTTATGATAAAAATTACATAACCCATGATCTGAAGATGGAAGCGGTAATTTTAACCTTGAATATATAATGGCATTATCTATGTAGTGAGTGTTGTAATATATATACTAATTATAATATCATTATGTATATATTTAGATAAAAGGATTTGAATATGCCCCAAATAAGATTTTTGGAGTTGATCGAAGATAATGATTACTCAATACATTACCACTCATGAAAAGTGGACAAGGAGACATATGCTCTGAGTTGGAAATACTATGATTGTTTTACCAAGATGATGGTTGAAAGAGATCCAATATTTAATGATTTATAGAATATGGTTATTTAAATCATGAGGATAATGGAAAATATTATCTTTCCTATATGAATGTTTAATCATCCTTATAAGAGTTGCTTAAGAAAGGGGTAGAAGGAATATATGGAATTTTAGAAGAATGAGTGGAATGTTCCTATGTTCATCAGTGATCATTCTAGAATAATAATGTTGAATACCTGAGCATGTTTCCCATCTATACACGAATTTAAAAAGGAGCTATTTTATGAATCACATATTTCAACATTATCTATTCATATATAAATTAAAAATATGTATGGTCATATGAAATGGAATTTATAGTAAGACAAAATGAAGTGAGATATTTCTGAGTATATATCTCAATGTCTAGAATGTCAGTAAGTAAATGTTAAGATAATTAAATATATGTGAATGTAAGAACAATTTCTCATTCTAGAATGAAAATGGTAAATCATCAACATAGGTATTTTTATTGGACTCCCCTATATATCTAAATGTCATAATTATAACTTGTTTATAAGTGATCATTTTATTAATTCATCACACTTTATTTATATTAGATAATATTTCTCTCTTGAACAGATTTATATAATATACATTAAGAAACTCATAGGGTTGAATAGAACAACACATTCTATTTTATTTGATTGAGAACTTAATTTTAACATTGTGTTTTGAAAAAAAATTTCAAAATATCATGATATATAAAAAAGTTGCAGTAATATCTATCATCATCAAATAGGTAGTTAGTCTAAGAAAAACATTAACACTAGAGGATATTCTAAGATTTTGTTTTATTGATTTCAAATCTAGTTTGGATAAATAACTTCCTCTAGTTGAGTTTTCTTACAACAATAGATTTCAGTCGAGGATTAATATGGCTTTTTTTGAATCCATCTATACAAATATGTCTAGAACGCCATTGTCATGGGATGACTTCAAAAAAATAAATATACTGGGATCTTAATTAGTTGATGAATTGATAGATAAATTAAAATCTATTAAACAAAACATTAAGTAATATCATAGTCCATAGGATATTTATACTAATAATCATTGATGTGATATATTTTTCCACGTCGGTGAGAAATTAATTCATTGAATTTTTATATATAATAATGCTATGAAATCAGGAAATAAGGGAATGTAAACTCTAGGTATGTTGGATCCTTTGAGAAATTGGATCAAGTAGGGATGGTTTCTAATCAATTGGTGCTTCCCTCAAAATTCTTTCATGTTCAAAATGTGTTCCATGTATCTCTTCTAATGAAGAAAATAATTGATCCATCACACATACTAAATTTAGAGGTATTATCATTGGATCATGATCTTTATTATGAAAAACAACTGGTAAAAATTTTGGACCATAGAGATAATGTTTTACATAACAATACTGCTTATATGGTTAATGTTTTCTGGGGGAATAAAAAATTCAATGATGATTTTTGGGAACCAAAGGATCTAATGAAATAGAGAAATCCTAATATTTTTGTATCATATTAATTTTATTTTATTTGTGAGATTTATTTTAATAAATGTAGAATGTAACACCCTGACATTTTATGATATAGATCAATAATTTTTTTCCTTTTATAACTTTGGATACACACAACCTGATGTATGAATGAACCATATAGTGTACCATTATAACCTAGGTGATAAATATTTTGATATGTATAAGATTTCTTAAATTATGAAAAATAAATGTATTTCAATGAAATTAATTAGTTAAAAATTGATTGGAAATGAAAATAATTATCATTTCTAAGCAAGAGATATTTTTTTTGGAAGACAATATTTATTCGTGAAATATGTTTTTATATTAAAAAATTAATTGATCATTATTGGAGAATTATTGTAATATATTTTGACTATTATTTATTCAATAATTTTTTTAACATTCATATAATTTTTTATATGAATTACAAAAGAATATATATCATATTTTATGCATAATATTTAAATTTTGAAAAAAACAATCTTCAACACAGTTTGAACTCTTGATTTTATATGAATTAATGAAACATATTTAACTTTTATTGTAAAAATATATTATATATTTTTATTCTAGATTTATAAATTTCCTAAATACATAACTATTATTTTTAGGCATTAGAAATAGTAACATTGGTAAATAGTTTCACCTCGGTAAGTGTTAACATATTCATTTTTCATATTAATACTTATTTGGTGATATTAATTCAACCATTATTACTTAGCATTATATATTATATTATTTTAGGTACACTTTTTAATGAAAATCACTAATATAATATATAAACAAAATAAAAATACAAAATGTCACCCTCTTAATTTTAAATATATATTTTGTGTCCATATTAGGAAAAAAATCACGTGTTAAATGAATTTGAATGGTTATTTTTAGAATACATATATTATTTTTTGATATTAATTTATTTATAAATTTTAGTGATTATATAATTACCCAAAATTCATACGCATCACCATCACAATATTTCATCAATTAATAGAGAAATTAAATATTGATATTTATAAGATTAAAAGTAATATAATTTGAGTTATATATTGTGTTCCAAGATTTTTAAATATAAATAATACATTTTTTGATGTGTTAAAGGATGATATTTTAATTTCATTCTTTTTTGGTTTATTTAAATTCAAATTAAATGAATGGTGTCAAAATTGACATTAACGATATTTTATAAACACACTATTTTATTAAATTATTTAAAAATAAATAAATATTACCCTTCAAAAATATGGCTAATATATGGTCGTAAATTACATTACATGGCCATTTATGATATTATTTTCAACTTATAAATAAAATTATAACCCTTTATGATTGATAATATCATTGCCTCACTTAAGGTTAAAATAGGTTAGATATGTGGCTAAACTAAAAGATAAGGATTAAAACACCACAATAACGTATCCAAATTTTATTATTTAATTCTATTCACAGTAAATAATACACTATCATAAAATATCTTACTTATTGGAAGAATGTTTATATAGACTTAATTTTTATTATTTTATAATTTTTTGAAATTCCAAGAGTGCCCCTCTCAACACATATAAATTGAAACACATTCCCTCCATTATTTACATCATTATGAGAAATCTATCTCACCCAATACATTCCAATTTCTCTTAAAACCATCCATGTAAATTTTATTGAGGTTATATTCTTCCCTAAATACAAATGAAATCATCCATAATTAAAGATCTAAATAATATCTTTTAAATAAGAGACAATTCCCTTAACAGATCACATTTTTTTAAACTCTACATTTACCTCATAAAAATATATTATACAAACCATAAAATAAATATTTATATATAATAATTATTTTAAAATATTATTATAATTAGGAAACTATCCACCCTATTTTCCATCAAATGAAAACATATAATGTCCCTCGTGCATATGTGTGGACATCCATCTCCATGAAGTGATGTGATTTGATTTTCATTTTCATTTTACTTGGATAATAATAAGTGTAGATTTAATGAATAAATATAATATATAATAATTATTATACAATGGTTGATGTTTTTTATATTTATTTCTTTCTATCTATAAAATATTAAAAATAATCATCATGGTTGCATACGACCTACCATCTCTATAAATAGTATAATTCATTTTCTATTTATATGAATTACATACTACTATAAATAACATTATAAAGAAAATATATTATATATATATAATTATTATCATTATGTTTATTTTGTAACCATGATCAATGTACAAAGACAATAAATACAAATTGAAAACAAAATTCAAAAAATGATGCTTTTATTACATAAAATAGTGACTTTAACAATGAATTTTTAATCAAAAAATAAAAAAATATAATAATTAAAAAATATATGGTATGATATATATGATAATTATAATAAAATATAATTAAAATAAATTTATATTTAATATACATGGGTTTTAAACAAGTACAAGGGAAGTCATACTAAGGCAATGGTTTATTCCAATAACTATTCAATATTATAGATTATTTATATATAAGTCTCTATAGTGGAATTATTTTATATATTGATATTAAAAATAATTTATATTATTATTAAATTTTAATTTCTATAAATTATAAAAATCCCTTTCATATTTAACTTTTAATGTACTTAATAAATAGGGATAATTCTTTATTCCAAAATTGACCACACTCTGTTCTCTATCAAGAAGTTTTCTCTTAAATGTCCATATTTTACTCAAAATTTCCAATAAAATTCATTAATATTATAAATATAATTATTCATTAAAATTTTACCAATATTTTACTTTTTAAACAATGTTTTGATGGAATATTGTTTTTCATTTTTTGAATGAGGTAGTTTAGACCTTTTCACAAAAGTGTGAAAAGAATATTTTTCTAAATTATATGGCATGAATGGAGTTTCAATTCATCATTTAAACTAATTGAATTTAATATTAAATTATATTTTAAAATTAATATTTTCAATTAATATATTTTAACAAATATTTGGATTTTTTATTTTAAATTATTTATTTCAACGTGAAAAGGGTAATTTCTTCAAGAACTTTTCCATTTACCTTTTTGATGTATTTGAATCTCTCTAAACATATATTATTGAATATTATGTTTTAATGAGGTTATAATATAATTATACCATCCACTATATTTATTTGGATGGTTTAGGGTCAGGTTTACTGGATAATGTGTTGATTTTCCAAATTATAGTTTTCTAATAATGAGAATTATTTATTTTTATGTCTTGTTGAATATGTTTTGATTTTTATTCATTTGATGAATTCATTATAATTATTAAGTGAATGGTGGAGTTTTTTATTTTATAGCCCTTTTATGCATCTATAGGTCTCATAAGGCAAATGGGACTTGGTATTTGGCTGAGGCATAAACCATTTATAGAATATATCTAAACATGTGGGCTTGATGATAAATTTTATATGTATTCAATTGAAACCATAGTAGTAAGTTTAAGATGTCAAAAATTATGAATTTTTTCATTATGAAATTAGTTATTGATGTGAATATTATTATTTTAATATTTAGGACTTACATGGAAAATTAAAAGCTCATACGATTTTTTATATAGCATTAATTTATTAAAATTAATTTTTTTATATTAATCACGCCTAATTTAGTATCATTTATATACATTCCATTAATGGGAATATAATCTAAACAATTTATTATCTTTCCTTTGTCAAGGATCTAGGAAGTTTATAAATATATATATATATACAAAGATATTCTAAAATGAATAAAGTTTTTCTAAAATAAAATATTATGTTTCATTTTATGTTTTAAAATGTAATTTTATATTTGTGTATATTTCTAATTTTCCATGACTACTAAACTATTTAGTCATTTGGGATAAGATTGATTGTTTATATTACCAATATAATAAAGCAACCAAACAATTTGGGCTTTTAGGGTCAGGATCATACCAAAATAAATATTATTTAGAATATTTTAAAATCTATACAGTAATAATCCTGTATTCAAGGTGTGATTAAGAATGTAACACTTTCCATATACATTCCCTTAGTTAGACATTGATATAACTTCTGGTATATAACAAATTTAATTATATAACCAAAATTATTAAATACTATTTTACTTAATAAGTTTAATTGATAATTCCATATTAATCATAAATTAATTTCTACTTAGTAAATATTATTATTTGATTTTTAACTGTATTTTCACCAAAACATTCTTCGGTTTGGAGGTTTTAGTCCTTAGTTCATGCTCATGAGTAATAATATATTTTTTGACGATAAATAAATTCATGGGCTTCATATAACTATAGCAGCACATTATCATTTCATGGAAATTATAGTGATGATTCCTATGATATTCATAAAAATACAATTTTCTAGTGATTACTAAATCTGTAAATGTATTGAATTTATTGTTAAATATAAAATTAATTCTTACTAATACATAATTTTGTTACAAACATTAAATTCATTATTAAATACATCTTATTAACATTATTTATGATTTCATTCTCATTCAAGATATAATAGTTCTAACCACGCACTAGTTGGTAGTAAAAACAACCACAATTAGAAGAAGTTATAACAAATAAATGAGATATATTTTTTAATTGTGATAATATAAATTATAATGAAAAATAATTAATTAAAAAAATTATTAAAATGATAAATCAATTTTAATAAGATGAATATGTGTAAAATAAATAGAAATAATTTATTAATAAAAAATATCTAAAAATTATTTTATTAGGTGGTTAAATTGTATGATGACAATTTATTATTAATATAATAAATATAATTAAATAATTACATTAATATAAAATTTGTTAATTTGATAATATAATATTTATTCATTAAATAACTTTTATAATGATCCATGTATGGCAATGAAAAAAATTAAATATGTCATTTATGGAGGCGGTTGTCCACAAATAACCAAAATGATGTTTTTTCGTTCAAATGGATGTGAAAAAGGTATAAAATAGTTGTTAAATAAACATAACAACCTTTAATTATATTAAATATATTTTATTTTATTATATTAGTTTTCTTATAATATATTTGGAGGAGGTGAATGCCTAAAACGTGGAGGAAATCACTTAAGGATACTACATCTTCCTTTGGTATCCTCCATTTAACTACTACTTAAGGCTTCTTAGATTGGTATTTTTTTGATAACATAATGTATATAAAAAAGTAAATAGTATCGGGATGAATTGTTTTGAATGTTTTTTGACCAAATATTCCTTTGGTATGATGATAAGTGGGGCGGTGAGGGGACATTTTTATAGTTGGGAGGGATGGGGGTTAAAAATACCTATAACATTAAAATATAATTAACATAATTTATAATCAATTAAAAATTAATTAGAATAATTTCAAATATAGGATAATTTTGATTGATAATCTGGTCACCCATTCTGTTTTTACAATTATTTTTTATATTAGTTGAAATATCTCTCAGATTATCCATTTTACAACAATTTTTATTTTACTTGGTAATTAACTTTGACATTGGTAAATTATTTATTATCACTATAAATTAAATGGAACTTATTACCTTAATTTAATAATATAATTTCAAATATTGAAACCATTTTTTAATATTCAATTTATAGAGTTGTTAAAAAAATTAATATATGTATACATAACATTGTAAATAACTTTTTGATAAATAATGTGTTTTAATGAAGATAAATGAATTTTCATAATATTTTAGATTTGATTTATTCCAATTTTATTAATTGGTTTATTTTTTTAATGAAATATTTTTATTTTACTTTTCATGAAAAAAAATTAATGGTACCATGTAAATACATAATTTAATTAAATGAATATGAAATACATCTTAGGTTAAAAAATATCAAACATAGAATTTTAAATTTATATTAACATGTTCAAATACATTATTTTACATCCTTAAATATATTTGTGGTCTTATGAAAATATTTCATCTTATTTTTAATTTAGATTATAATTGATGAGGTAATAAAAGGAACTGTATTTGTAAAAATTTTAATATATATTATTCACATAAAAATTAACATTTTAAAAAAATCTAAAAAATATTCTATAAGATAATTTTGACATGAGGAATCAAAAAATTATATCTATATAATCAAATTTAAACAATAAAATGTAAGAATATATATTTTTAACATAATCTTGAATAATTCTATTTTTAATGTACTATATTGATTAGATAGTATAATCTCCATTGCATTATTGTTATGGGATGTAGTTATTAAATAACGTGTTGGAATTTTTGGTATTAAATAAACCTTCAAATAATTTCATTCTCAATTTTATATATATATATACATTTTCATTTACAAATATGGGCAATTTATCGTCTTTTAATACCCATGTTCCCAAATTCCTTCATCTATCTCATGATTCCACCAATGTAAATTCTCCTATTGAGTTGTATGATTCGATAAAACATTATATATGATTTCAATAATATATACATGATACTCATTATACGATTATTCAGGTTCCAAATATATTTTCTTATTTCTGTGTACATGAATTAGGACTGGCATGTACTTCCTCAACAATAAATGGTTGCAGACGTCATGTACTTTATATCTTCGTTGTGATGGAAATATGGTAGTACAACAAATGAATTCATTTAGATTATTTAAAATTCATGATATAATAAGGCCATTGTTTCCCATTTTTATCAAACCATATATCATCCTTTGATGGAGAAAATTGTAGAAAGAGATGCCCCACATGAAATTCTATGTCATTTATATAACTATCATTATAGATATTTTTCAAATTCAAACTATCTTAATATGTTTCTGAATAATTTAAAACTCAATAGTATCATCTTCAATGAATTTTTGGTTCTTCTAATTCCCTCCCCCGAAACATATCCCAAAAATTAGGGTTAAGATATCACTTGTCATGCAAAGATTCTTATGATTCCATATTACTACTTTTATAGAATAAATCATTATATGAAAATTACATGAAATAAAAATATGAGTTTCATATTCCTTAAAAATAATTTGATCATGATTTCAACACGCCATCTATTGTTAGGATAGTTATTTTTGATATTTCAATAATTCAAGGATGATAAGAAAATATGAAATGTATCTCAATGTTGAATGATTTATTGATGAAACCTCAAAATTTTTCATCTGGAAATAGGGTCAATATTAGATATAATTGATAGTGGCGAGTGATAAATTCTCAATATTTCATTAATATAGAACCTTGAATTATACTGAAGGGTTATATTAAATCTTTAACAGTTGAATGTGAATATGTGGTAAGGTATCCACAATGAACCTTATAACATCATTGCTTCTAAGAGTCATAATGAGTTTATGGAAAAATATCATTAGAACATTGTCTCACTTCCACATTGGTATATATCTAGGTTTCATGACTCTTTTAGGATGTTTTCATTAAGACTTTACCACATGTAACACCAATAATATAGACACATACTCTATAATTTCCAAAATCATACCTTCCAACTAGAAATGTTTCCCTAGATAAATTTACCTATTTGGTCTACTGAAATGTGTATAGAAATTTTAGATATGTATATCATCTAATAAATAAATTTTATGATTTGGTTGATATGTAATTCATTGTCTAATTCAAAACATTACCGCACCATATTCATATGTAAATTATTTTAATAATCCTTCATTCATGGATTTTATTATCTTTTAGAATCCTATATCATCATATGCAGACTTACGTATCACATCTAGTGAATATGGTTTTGAAATTAATTGTAAATGAATTGGAATTTGACATTGGTTTTCGATTACCATATCCAACAAAACTAAATAAATGAATAAAATATCCCTTTTTATAAACATCATTGTTAGAACTCCATGGGGTTTTCCTTCTCAATGCACCAATAGCCTTATCGTCCTTCCCAATGTGGTTATGTACCAATTATTCATATTACTGAAGTAGTTCCAACCATATCCTATCCCCCATGATAATATATTTCATTTTGAAATTCCACTTACATGGAACTGATTCCATTTTATCAAATAAAATATTACAGCATCTGACTCAATATCATGGCTTAGATATTTCTTTCATTGATATTCCACTGCATTGATTCATAAGAAACCACTATATAATTATTTACATGGATACAATCCATTATTTTCATTGATAATCACTCTATAGTAAAAACCCTTCCTTTCCAGTTGAGGAATAAAGTACTAATAAATAGTAAAATCTCTATTTATCCTTATAAAATCATTATTCACATTCCACTAACCATATTAATTATTCAATTTATGTGTCAAATTTGTTAATGGTGTTTACTGTTGAGAATGTTTTTGAAGAAATTCATAACAGTAAACTATTAAAACAAGGAAATGATGTATCTCAGTTATATTTATCAGTGTGGGTCCCTATCGTATTACATTTTTCAGTTAATAATCAATTAGTCTTCTATGCTTGGAGATAATTTTGATAATAAAATCAACTTCTTAAATCCAAAATTCATGGTTACTAAATATCCCTTATAATATTTTTCTCTAAGTGTTTTAAGAATGATATAAAAATGAATCACAAGATCATTAAATATTTTAGAGTATATCAAGGTATCATTAATGAATACCACCCTGTACTTATCATTATAACAATTGTAAACTCTATTTATTATATACAGAAACATGAAGGGTTAATTGTTCAATCCAAAGGACATTACTATAAACTAACAATTTCCATACATCACAAGAAATTCCATCATTAGAATATCATCCTTCCTCAACCTAAATTAATTATAATCTGACAAAATATCAAGCATTGAAAAATAATGAACTCTCTATAATCCAATGGGAATTAAAATAATTGTATTGATTCTCTATAATCATTATACAACCATATAGAATCATCCTTTTTTTCACAAAAATGAATAGGGAATCCCTATGGTGAAACACTAAAAAGTATGAATTACATATCACAATACACCTGTAGTTTTTTAAGTCAACTAATTCATTTAGTTCAATTTTGTATAGAGTTTTATACATAATTTATTAATCATTTAGGACTTCAATATATTATTTTGGGAAATTATTCACTAAATACAGCCTCTAAGGTGGATGTATAGTTATTTATTCCATAAATAGATCACTATATTATTGTTAAATAGGAATACGATCTAATATTAGGTTGTATTTCACATCGATTTATTGTAATTTCCGTCTATATACTACATGAATTTAATTAAGGTACACTACTCGAGTTGGATTCACAAAAGAACCAGATAGTGATGTATCCCCTTTAAAAATAAGGGATTATATTCCTCCTTCAATAACTTTAATCACCTTAACTAAATAAAAATTTATAGAATTATAACTTTATAACAAATCCATATTAAGGATTATTCCAAAGTAAATCATATGTAAAATAGTCTGGCCTACAATAAGGGAATATATAGGCATCTTAATAGAGATTTCTAGATATATCTCCCTTGTAATAAAATTTCCACTACTAATCATGATTGAAAAATACTTTCTTAGATTGTTATGTAATTATTTTATTGTAAAGTAAAAATAATTTTATTCCTTAATGGAAAGACTTTTTACACATATTCAAAGCTTATTTTTTAGTGTATCCTTGTTTGGGTGTAGTCTCACAATTTTTGGAAAGCTTGAGGATGATTTTGAGGGTCTTTGGTAACCATTATAGCCAATCCAAGGGTGGATGTGATTTAATACATATGAAAAATCTCTAGGTATGTGGGATGTTATGTATTTATGGGGTATCACTATATTCGTACTATGTATCTGAGCCCATGCCATAAGGAAAAGGAGTTGTGCAATAGTGGTAATGTTAGGGAGAGGATGCACCATAGCCTTATCCATGAAGGATGGGTTAAATAGAGTCTATATCATACCACAATGATCTTCTCTTTGTCAGTTAAAAATCCTAGATCTTGAATTCTAGTTTTAATTAGTTATTGAGTTTACAACTATAAATTAGGGAATATTTCAAATATTGAATAGGGAATATCATTGTGGTTTTAATGGGAGTTAAATTCAGTTTTCTACAAATTTTTAAAAACTATTTAACCAAATATAACACCACCATCCTTATTATGTTTTATATTTTTCCATATTTCTCAAAAGGTTGTATAGGGAACTCCATTCCACAGTTCTCATCTATAGTATATAGCGGTTCAAATTTTAGAATGGTTCTACAAAATAGTTTTTCTACTCACACTACATTGGTTTCTCTTTTAGTAATCTCTACTCTGAAATAGTCGATCTTTTCCATGGTGCACATTTTTTAGAAAATCCCTATTTAATGTTTTTGCAAACTACACTGTAGGTTTTTACTTCTATAAACCTTCATGTCGTAATAAAATTAATTGCACTGGGAAGCCTCCAAAATATTCAGAGAGCCTTCCAACCCCCTTTGATAACAAATAATGAGGAACATCATAAAGAAAATGAACCCTGTGTAAGAATTATTTCTTCCCTTTTTATTAATTATCAATTCCTTTCTCTATATCCCTTATTATGATGAATATTACTAGGTTTTAGGAGCCATATAGGGTGATTGTGTTACAGTTAGTGTATGAACATGGTATAGTTGATTAAATTTTGGACAGACCTTGACATTGATGTGTATCCAATGTTGTAGGAAGTTATATATTTATTGGGATTGAGTTTAAAATTTTCACCATGACGTGATTACTTTTTTAGAATGTTTAATGAACATGCATGTTTTTTATCACATCTCAGTGTGGGTATCCCATGATACCTATTGTGGTGTTTGATTCCATGACTGATACTTGAGTATATTTTATTCCATGATTTATTAATATCAGGTGCTATTATGTATTCATACTTATTCTTATTTTCTATATATTGCATGAATTATCTAGCATTATATATGTTACCTTGGTTATAGGTATAATTCATTGTTCTCAGAACTGGTGGGATACTGTGACATGTTTATCCCATAGAAGTGGAGTTGACTTGACTTGTGATGATAGAGGCCAGGGACTTGGGAACAAGGTGTAAGTATGTGGTAGCAATAATGATCATGTTCAAGGTCCACATGAGGTATCCTATAAATTCTTAGTACCATGTTCCTCCAGGTATCCTAGTAGATGTGAGTAAACATTTATTTTCAACTCGGGGACATTTGGAAACATGGTACACATGATTAAAAGAGGACACCATGTATCATTTATCATAAGGATTTCATACTATAGCTAGTTTGGTTATGTCTAGTGTATTCTGTTATACTTCCAGTATGGATCCAAAGAAGGTATGCTAGGGTATTTGTGGTGGCTTAGTTAGCACACAACCACTCAATTAGGTAACTTATTTTTATAACTGTTAATCATTTACATATTATTATAGAATACACTTGATATATAATTTAACACTATTTTAATAATGAATTCATGGTATTCTACTTAGTATTGTACTCACAACCAACTTAAGAATTTCAGCGTGCTTATCAATTACACATGGGATCTATCGAAGGGAAATGGACCAATGGTAGAAGTATAAGCATATGATTATGGAGAAGGTCACATACTGAAATGGACTGTAGTGTACCCCAATGTTTATTGGGTTGTTCATTAATTAACTGGATACATTTACACTCGATATTCATTCTACATTGGTTTCCATTTTAATTTTCATGAACTACATGATTTTATTAATTCTAGTATGCTTATAATGGTAAATGTTTTTTATGATTTATTATTAAACCTATGACTTGATTCTAAGTGTAACACCCCAGGTAAATAAAGAATATGAAATTTTCATATTTATCCATATTTTGGAATAAAATATTGATATGACTTTAAAGGGGGCGCTATGCTCGATGGCGTACCCAACACGCAACAAAGAGTTTCTTGGGAATCTTACGTTGCACTCTAATAATAAAATAATATTATTTTAAATGGTAGTTAACATGTAGCCGTTGTAATGGCGGGAATGGATAAAAATAACTAAAATATTATTATATATGTTTTTAAATGTTTTTACAATTATCCAATAAAGTATAGAGGCTTAAAATACGGAAAGAGTTCAATTTTCGGCATTTATGCCCTAGTTTTCACTAAAGGTTCACTTATCACCTTTTGATGTTGAAAAATCATTAAATATAGTTTTGTTCACTCTTAAACATTATTTTAGACCAAATGAAACTCTTATTATGAATCGGGACTTCAAAATTTACTTTGTGTAAATTTTTGGTATCTTTTCGATAAAGTTCATTTTTTTAATGAATAGTGTAAAATGTTGTATTTTAATTCGAAAACTCATTTTAATCTAATTTATTTATATGATTAGATTATCTTTTGAATTGGTTTTAATGTGAAATTATAATATATTTTTACCATTAAATCCAATAGTGGTCGTTGGAATTAATTTCACTTTGAAATCAGACTTATACCAGTGTCAATCTTTTGATACTTCTTGTTTCATAAAAACACGCTATTTGCTCTGACAGCGGGAATTAATTATTAAATTATGTAATGTGACTTATATGTTTTGAATTTTTTAAAATAGACTTCATTTCGGAATTCGTAATATCAAATATAGCTTATGGTGAATTTTTGGGATTTTTCTGAAAAACTTCAATTTTTGATGAATAGTGAAACCACTAAGTTGTACTTATAAAAACCGATTTTTCCGTTTAAATAAAATTTTCCAGCTTTGTGTTTTGAATTTTAAAAATCTGATATACATTGTTGTCATTAAGAAGTAAAATGTGGTTCAATGGGATAAAAATAATTTTTTGGTGAATAGTAACTTATGAAGTTTTTAATCGCGATTAGTGGTAATTAGTGTAGTTTAAGATAAAAATTATGTTTTAATAATATGAAATGAACATGACACATGTCCTAACCTCATTGGATGTGTAATTTCCGACCAAGACAAGCCATGGGTCAACTTGGGGACCCCATGGAGCCACTTTGGTTGGGAAATGACATAAATAACTTTTTATTTAATGTAAAAGTAAAAATGACACAAACATGGTATGTTTTACTAAAACAATTTTTAAGTGGGGTTATACAAGTCAGATTTTTTATTATAAATAGTCACTGGAAAGCTAAAAATATTTCCTACATCATAGTAATTTTTTTATAATTTTTAAACATTAAATAAAAAAAATTATTTATGACATCATAATGATGCAGCGATAAAATCATTATCTGACGATTTAAATAAAATGAGAAGATAATGTAAACTCTATGACCTAAACATGTCCAAAACTTATTGTATGGGTGGATTTATAACCCTTATCACCTTATCCACGAATTATATCAATGTGGGACCTTTTAAAACCGAAAAACATTTTCAAATAAAGTAATATTTCTTACATTCCAAAAGTGCCCCTCCTCTCCTCTTATAAAAGGCCCCCACCTCTACCTCATTTCACATACTACTCAAGCCTTTGGATCAGACAAAACCTGCCCATTTACTCTCTCCACATCCCTCTCCTCATCCTAGAGAATTCCCTTTGGGCATAATCCTTTCAAAGTATGCCTTTAGGCTCAAATCAAAAGGAGTTACACTTATAAAGGTAATTCATTCTCTCATGTTCATTTGTTTTATTTTGCTTCTCCAACCCCCTAAAATCTTTTTATTTACTTTTTTTGTAACAACACCAGTATCTTAAATATACTAGGATGTTTTTATAATATTAATTCGATCTAAACTCTCACACAACTACATCAAATGGTTAAAGAACATACGGTTTCTGTGGATGGCAAAATTCTGCCTCCCGAAACGATGATTGTTCAATACTCATTTAACACCTTCAAAGGTGGCCATTATGATGTCACTATTTTTATATATGTTATATGATATATAATATGTTTATGTTTTCCTAAAGATTATTTATTTTTCATTTTGGTCATAACTTTATGGTTTCCATTATGGGTAAATGTGATATCTTCATTTAAGGAAGTGCGGACTACCGCCCTCTCAAAGTGATTTGATTCGTTAAATACCATATGTGGGACATATAAAGGATGTAACTATGATATTATATATGATATTATACTGGAATTATATTATACCTTTATATCATTATTATTCCATTCTATAAAATATGAAATAGAAATGAAAATCAGCGTTCATGCATACGTACGACTTACCGTTTCCATGAACGGTGCATTTCATTTCTTACCTCTAAATTATTATGTAATAAATGCATGCATGTACTGGACATATATGACATATATGATATCTACATCATGAATAAAATTATGGATATAATAAAAATTTGGCCACACAAACAACATGTAATTGTAAGAAGTCCACTTTCGACTTAAGAACCAAATATCGGCAAAACAAATATTATTAACTTAAATGGTTAAATAATGTTTATGACATGGTAATAAGTGATATAAAAGGAATAATGAACTTGAAAAATGTTCTTAAGGAATTATAAATTAACTCAAGTTTATTATTCAGGAGATTAAAGAACGATCGAGTTAAGTCGGACCCGAGGTAAAGGATCCTACTCCTCTCTTTCTTTTTAAGTACACACTTTTATGTCATTCCTTTTAAAGCTCATATTTCTTGTTATTGGGATGATATTTTATATTACACTTACTGTAATTTTTATTTTCATGTGATTAGAGACCCTATTCTCTCTCATCAATCCATTTTTGAAGTTTTGAGTGGCGCCGTTAGGCTGCCGAACGTTCGTAAGAGATCTAACCTCTCTCTTTCTTTTTAAGTACTCTCCTTTATGTCACTTCTTTTAAGCTCCTCTTTGTAATGTTGGGGGATGTTATTTTATATTAATCTTTCTGTACATTTTATTTTAATGTGATGAGATACCCTATTTTATCTCATCAATACATATTCGGAAGTTTTATGTGGCGCCGTTAGGCTGCCGAGTTTTCGTAAGGGATTTTTCATCTCACTTTTATCCCCGTGAGATTTATGCTACATTTGCCACAAATTCCATTGAGTGGAGTATGTACTGACCATTATTCTACTCTTTGTGTAATTTAATTTCGTTTATGAGTATTTACATCAATGATCTATTGTCCTTCTTTCATGGGGTGTATGTTTTGAATGATACCCAAGTCGGTAAGGGAACCTTTCACCCTCCTCTTTTTTAAAAGACTTCTTTTGTTGGGTCTTTTAATTTACATATTGTTATGTTGGGATATGTTTTCATATATCCTTATTGATGTAAGTTTTATTTCCAAGTGATGAGATACACTTTTTATCTCTCATCAACTCATTTTGATGTGATGCTGTTAGGCTGTCAAGGGAACTTTTTAACCCAATTTCGATTTCTATGGGTTCAACATGTAGTCATTGAATATGTCATCCATTGAATATGTGTGAATGACCTTTTATTGTTTTAAACTTAATATCCACTTATATTGGGTGTATTTATATTTGTCACACATATTTTTGAGATTGATTTGTCCTTAATTTAAGGACACCTTCTTTATAAGGGATTTCATCACATTTGACATTTCTATTGAGGGTTCATTTTTGTTATGCCCCAATTCACTCTTATATGGTGTATATACTGTCCTTTGGAGTATTATATCATGAATCCATTTATTATCATGATATTATAAAGTTTTGACTAAATGTTATTCCTCAATTATTGCATTCAAGTGTCTCTAATTTTGGTAAAACCCCTTTAACCAAAATATCGTTTTAAATGTTTTAATTATTTGTTATTATTAATATCCATGTTTTCAAAATAATTTTAAGGATTTATTTATATGGATATTACTGGTTTAAAATTTTAAGCTTCAAGGTGGTATGGGACACTTTGATTCAAAAATCTCTTTATTAAATGTTTTAAATGGTTTTGGAAATGGTTTCTTTTTGAACAGATTCATTATTTTAATATACTAAATTGTTATATTGTGATTGACATGTGGAAATGTTATGTTTCCTTTATTCATGTTTTATGTGATACGTTTATGTTATGGTTCTTGGGCATTGTTATGAAAACGGGTGGTTCTGTGATAAACTAAGGGCGGGTGAGCCCGATATAGCTCTCCAATGCATTGGGTAACGCGAAGGAGTGAAACGTTAAGGTTTCTTCGAAGAGATTTAGGGAATATACTGTGATGGGTATTCCAAACGTAACCAAGAGGGTTACTCCCTACGTAAGAATGTTATGAATGCCTCAATTTACCTTTATGTCCTATGTTTTCTATGATTTATTCATGATTTGATATGCCTATGTTTTATGGGTAAAGGGTGATTTCATTCTAATGTATATATGAACTCATGTTTCCTTTCCATATTTTTATAACTCTTACTGAGATTTTTATGCTCATCCCATGTTTTTAAAATGTTTTTCACAGGTCAAGGGAAAGGTATATGATGCGATGATAGTGTCAAGGATGTGTCAAGAAAGAATTTGTGTTATATTTTAAATATGTTTCCGTTGATGGGAATAATGAATACTGTCTTTTATGTAACCACTTTGTTTAAATGTGGAATGTAATGCAAGTTTCATGTTATAATTCTCTAAAACGCTAAACCTGAAAATATCCTCAATGTGTAATCTTGTAATAACTCAATATTAAGTAAGGTTTAATGCTGGGGCCTTATAGTTGGTATCAAATGTCGGTTTAGATAACTTTAGAGGTTAGGGTATTCTCTAAGCATAAGTGACATTACCATAATGGTTAGGATTTCAGAAAGAGTCCTATTTTTAGATAAAGTGAATGAGTAAATATATCTTAGTGTTTAACTTCCTCATTAGTACATGATGGTTTTTCTGATATACTTGCACTAAAATTTCTGTTTTTAGTGAATGGATGGATCTAGCAGGCACCAAAGAGACAACAGGTTTGAAGGAAACCGTGGTGGTTGTCTGATTAAGATACTAGATAAAATGGGGGGATCAATGAGGAAACTTCTGGTTGTTCTAAACCAACTATCAAGGAGTCATGATCAACCACGTGAACCTTGGTATGTTCTATAGTGCATCATGTACGAGATGACCAATAGATGTGGAATTTCAGGTAATAATTAAAAAGGTAACCATTAGGGTTTATATGATCCTTACTTTTTAGGTAATTATGGGTTACTCTATGATATGATGGAATATGAAAGGAATGAGATAAACTTGAGGTTATAATATGTTATGATTATTTTTGAAGATTTTATCTCATTTCGGGGAATGTTTTAAGAATTATATAGTTTCGGAAAAAGGACAACACGCAGACCGTGTGACAACCTGTCGCGTCAGACAAAGCTGCGGGAATTGAACCCACAACCAAAGTGCGACTGGTATTTATCGCCTACCACTGGACTACGTGAAGTCCCTGGTTAGTTTGACTGATTATTTTTAGTTATATGATTTTATTAATTAAGAGTAAGTTGATTTTGGGTTATTTATGAAAATGATTAACCTATCATGGAGGATATGTGATTAGGATAATTACTTTTCAATGCGAGACTTTAGGAGCGACTGATGTTGTTTGGAGATAAATGTTACGATTTAACTTGGAAGACTATGTGACTAAATCCTTCAAATATTTGGGTTTCAATCTTAGTTTGGTTTACTTTGAAGGATTTTATGGACAAATTTTTTATCTAATGGTCCTCGTTGAACTTTGGGTTTTGTTGGACAAATTTTGGAGGTTAAGAATAGATTTTCTTTTTATAAAGGGTTATCCTTTTCTGGATTATCTGATCTTGTACTAGCCTTTTTGGTTTTGGTTTTGGTTAAAGTCTAAATACATGGGAAGTATATAGTTCTCTTTTGTGGATTAGGTGATTCTCTAGAAGTTTATTATAGTACTCTTAATGCGAACAAGTATCCCTAAATACTCATCTTTTGGAGAAAATATGAGTTTGTGTAAGGAATCTAATAAAATTTGAAAGTCAACATGATAAGTGATTATGTTTACTTATGAATAAATACCTCAATAAAAAGTAACATAACACGAAAATGTTGTCTATTAGCTTTTCCTTCTGGGGAATCAAATACCGTTTAACCCATCACAAGTTTGTGCTTTTCTCACTGTTAACTTTTTCCTAGACATGTTTACTATCACTCTCTCTCAAGAACATGACCCTTTGCTTTTTATTCCATGTCCATGTTTTTCTACATGTAATACTAGTATGGGTTAACTCGGGTGACCTCTATATTTATCTTCCTTTATTTTAAAGTGATTTTTTTACCGACTCTTGTTCCAATGTGGGACGTTCAAGGATGTTTCCAAGCTCAATTTTAAAAATTGCGAGGACGCAATTCCCAAAAGGGGGGAAGGATATAACACCCCAGGTAAATAAAGAATATGAAATTTTCATATTTATCCATATTTGTGAATCAAATATTGATACGACTTTAAAGGGGACGCTATGCTCGATGGCGTACCCAACACGCAACAACGAGTTTCTTGGGAATCTTACGTTGCACTCTAATAATAAAATAATATTATTTTTAATGGTAGTTAACATGTAGTCGTTGTAATTGCGGGAATGGATATAAATAACTAAAATATTATTATATATGTTTTTAAATGTTTTTACATTTTTTCAATAAAGGATAGAGGCTTAAAATACGGAAAGAGTTCAATTTTAGGCATTTATGTCCTAGTTTTCACTAAAGGTTCACTTATCACCTTTTGATGTTGAAACATCATTAAATATAGTTTTTTTCACTCTTAAACATTCTTTTGGACCAAATAAAACTCTTATTATGAATTGGGACATCAAAATTTACTTTGTGTAAATTTTTGGTATCTTTCCGATAAAGTTCATTTTTTAATGAATAGTGTAAAATGTTGTATTTTAATTCAAAACCTATTTTTAATCTAATTTATTTATATGATTAGATTATATTTTTAATTTTGTTATAAAGTGAAATTAGAATATATTTTTACCATTAAATCGAATAGTGGTTGTTGAAATTATTTTCACTTTGAAATCAGACTTAAACCAGTGTCAATCTTTTGATACTTCTTGTTTCATAAAAACACGCTATTTGCTCTGACATCGGTAATTAATTATTAAATTAATTAATGTGAAATATATGTTTTTATTTTTGTAAAATAGACTTCATTTTTGAATTCAGAATATCAAATATAGCTTATGGTGAATTTTTGGGATTTTTCTGAAAAACTTCAATTTTTGATGAATAGTGAAACCACTAAGTGGTACTTATAAAAACCGATTTTTCCGTTTAAATGAAATTTTTCCATCTTTGTGTTTTGAATTTCAAAAATCCGACATACATGGTTTTCATTAAGAAGTAAAATGTGGTTCAATGGGATAAGAATAATTTTTTGGTGAATAGTAACTTATTATGTTTTTAATCGCGATTAGTGGTAATTAGTGTAGTTTAAGGTAAAAATAATGTTTTAATAATATGAAATGAACTTGACACATGTCCTAACCTCATTGTATGTGTAATGGAAGACCAAGAAAAGCCATGGGTCAACTTGGGGACCCCATGGAGCCACATTGGTTGGGAAATGACATAATTAACTTTTTATTTAATGTAAAAGTAAAAATGACACAAACAAGGTATGTTTTACAAAAGGAATTTTTACGTGGGGTTATACAAGTCATATATTTTATTATAAATATTCATTGGAAAGATAAAAAGATTTCCTAAATCATAGTAATTTTTTTATAATTTTTAGACATTACATAAACTAAATTATTTATGACATCATAATGATGCAGTGATGACATCATTATCTGACGATTTAAATAAAATGAGAAGATAATGTAAACTCTATGACCTACACAAGTCCAAAACATTTTGGATGGGTGGATTTAGAACCCTTATCACCTTATCCACTAATTATATCAATGTGGGACCTTTTAAAACCGAAATTGTTTTTCAAATAAATTAATATTTCTTACATTTCAAAAGTGCCCCTCCTCTCCTCTTATAAAAGGCCCCCACCTCTACCTCATTTCACACACTCCTCAAGCCTTTGGCTCGTCAAACCCCTACCCATTTACTCTCTCCACATCCCTCTCCTCATCTTATAGGATTCCCTTTGGGAATAATCCTTTCAAAGGAAGCCTTTTGGCTCAAATCAAAAGGAGTTACACTTTTAAAGGTAATTCATTCTCTCATGTTCATTTGTTTTATTTTGCTTCTCCAACCCCCTAAACTCTTTTTATTTACTTCTTTTGTAACAAAACCAGTATCTTAAATATACTAGGATGTTGTTATAAGATTTATTATAGCTACACTCTCACACAAATACATCCAATGGATAAAGAACATACGGTTTCCGTGGTTGGCAAAATTCTGCCTCCCGAAATGATGATTGTTCAATACTCATTTAACACCTTTAAAGGGGGCCATTATGATGTCACTATTTTTATATATGATATATAATATGTTTATGTTTTCCTTAAGCTTCTGTTTTTTTTTCATTTTGGGCATACCTTTATGGTTTCCATTATGGGTAAACGCGGTATCTTCATTTAAGGAAGTGCGAACTACCGCCCCCTCAAAGTGATTTGATTCGTTAAATACCATATGTGGGACGTATAAAGGATGAAAATATGATATTATATATGATAATATACTGGAATTATAATATACATTTATATCATTATTATTCCATTCTATAAAATACGAAATAGAAATGAAAGTAGCGTTCATGCGCACGTACGGCTTACCGTCTCCATGAACGGTGCATTTCATTTCTTACCTCTAAATGATTATGTAATAAATGCATGCATGTACTGGATATATATGACATATATTATATATAAATCATGAATACAATTATGGATATAATAAAAATTTGGCCACACGAACAACATGTAATTGTAGGAAGTCCACTTTCGAATTAAGAACCAAATATCGGAAAAACAAATATTATTAACTTAAATGATTACATAATGTTTATGACATGGTAATAAGTGATATAAAAGGAATAATTAACATTAAAAAGGTTCTTAAGGAAGTATAAATTAACTCAAGTTTATTATTCAGGAGATTAAAGAATGATCGAGTCAAGTCGGACCCGAGGTAAGGTATACTACTCCTCTCTTTCTTTTTAAGTACACACTTTTATGTCATTCCTTTTAAAGCTCATATTTCTTTTTATTGGGATGATATTTATATTAAACATACTGTAATTTTTATGTTCATGTTATGAGAGACCCTATTCTCTCTCATCAATCCATTTTGGAAGTTTTGAGTGGTGTTGTTAGGCTGCCAAAATTTCGTAAGAGATCTAACCTCTCTCTTTCTTTTTAAGTACTCTCCTTTATGTCACTTATTTTAAGCTCCTCTTTTTAATGTTGTGGGATGTTCTTTTATATTACTCTTGCTTTACATTTTATTGTAATTTGATGAGATACCCTATTTGATCTCATCAATCCATATTCGGAAGTTTTATGTGGCGCCGTTAGGCTGCCGAGTTTTCGTAAGAGATTTTTCATCTCACTTTTATTCCCGTGAGATTTATGCTACATTTGCCACAAATTCCATTGAGTGGTGTATTTATTTCCCATTATTCTACTCTTTGTGTAATATACTTTCGTTTATGAGTATTTACATCAATGATCTATTCTCCTTCTTTTATGGGGTGTATGTTTTGAAAGATATCCAAGTCGGTAAGGGAACCTTTCACCCTCCTCTTTTTTAAAAGACTTCTTTTGTTGGGTCTTTTAATTTACATATTTTTATGTTGGGAAATGTTATCATATATGATTATTGATGTATGTTTTATTTCCAAGTGATGAGATACACTTTTTATCTCTCATCAACTCATTTTGATGTGATGCCGTTAGGATGTCAAGGGAACTTTTTAACCAAATTTCAATTTCTTTGGGTTCAACATGTAGTCATTGAATATGGAATCCATTGAATATTTGTGAATGACCTTTTATTGTTTTACACTTAATATCCACTTATATTGGGTGTATTTATATTTGTCACACATATTTTTGAGATTGATTTGTCCTTAATTTAAGGATACCTTCTTTATAAGGGATTTCATCACATTTGACATTTCTATTGAGGGTTCATTGTTGTTCTGCACAAATTCACTCTTATATGGTGTATATACTGTCCTTTGGAGTATTATATCATGAATCCATTTATTCTCATGATATTATAAAGTTCTGACTAAATGTTATTCCTCAATTATTGTATTCATGTGTCTCTAATTTTGGTAAAACCCCTTTAACCAAAATATCATTTTAAATGTTTTAATTATTTGTTCTTATTAATATCCATGTTTTCAAAATGGTTTTAAGGATTTATTTATATGGATATTAATGGTTTAAAATTATAAGCTTCATGGTGGTATGGGACACTTTTATTCAAAAATCTCTATGTTAAATGTTTTAAATGGTTTTGGAAATGGTTTCTTTTTGAACAGATTCATTATTTCAATATACTAAAATGTTATATTGTGATTGACATGTGGAAATGTTATGTTTTTTTATGAATGTTTTATGTGATACGTTTATGTTATGGTTCTTGGGCATTGTTATGAAAATAGGTGTTTCCATGATAAACTAAGGGCGGGTGAGCCCGATATAGCTCTCCAATGCATTGGGTAACACGAAGGAGTGAAACGTTAAGGTTTCTCCGAAGAGATTTAGGGAATATACTGTGATGGGTATTCCAAACATAACCAAGAGGGTTACTCCCTACGTAAGAATGTTATGAATGCCTCAATTTGCCTTTATGTCTTATGTTTTCTATGATTTATTCATGATTTGATATGCCTGTGTTTTATGGGTAAAGTGTGATTTCATTCTTATGTATATATGAACTCATGTTTCCTTTCCATATTGTTATAACTCTTACTGAGCTTTTTATTCTCATTCAATGTTTTTAAAAAAAATTCACAGATCAAGGGAAAGGTACATGATGTGATGATAGTGTCAAGGATGTGTCAAGAAAGAATCCGTGTTATATTTTAAATATGTTTCCGTTGATGGGAAGAATGAATACTGTCTTTTATGTAACCACTTTGTTTAAATGTGGAATGTAATGCAAGTTTCATGATCTAATTCTCTAAAAATCTAAACCTGATAAGATCCTCAATGTGTAATCTTGTAATAACTCATGATTATGTAAGGTTTAAGGCTGGGGCCTTATACTAAGGGTATTATTATTCCATGAATGGACTCAATATCTCAATACTAGTCATCATCATTTTTTTATATGGAGGCACACATGAGTACATGTGACCATCTAGCTCAAACTCATAGGTTCATATAGGGTGTTAAAAATTGTTAATAAAGGAACAAATTTTAAAAACATTACTATTATACTTTCCTTTATTAGAGATAGGGTAGACAATAGATAATATGGTATGGACTCGAGAAGGGGAAGTTTGATATTTCCAACTTAGAACTGTATAGTGGCCCTCTATGTTACCATAAGGTTGGGAAATTATGTTTTCATGGTTATATAGATTAAATTCACTTTAGTTATGTATATATTGTTGACATGTGATTAAAGCCATTTTAGTTGCATTTATGCATCATGAAATGGATATTCGGTTTAGATGGAATGGTTTCACAAATGTTGTTGTGTTGCATCGTAGTTCTTAAATTAAGATCCTTGATTTGTTCTATCAATTCGAGATAGTTTCTATTTGTAAGATATATCTTTGTTACCATATTTTTATGATATATATTTATTTAAATTAGTTAGTTGAAACAAAAATACTATAATGGTATTATATATATGTGATAACTTTGACTAATGTGAATGGATAGATAAAAATGTTAGTATTTAGACGGTATACCTTGGGTTAGTGGTAAAATCTTAGAAGAACCCTGGTTGATCCCATAGACATATTATTATCTATTCATGTTACTAATGTCACTTATATTACACAATATTCCACCTCATATATATTTAGTGGGATAACCAGGTGACAATTCTTTTCCAGATCATGTTACATCGCCAATTAATATGGTGAAGGTAGAGGCTTTTTTCTGACCACCACTATGATCAAATATTTACTAGACCTGAGAAATATGTCTCTGTAATAGTCCATAATCCTAGGGTGACAATGGACCATAAGATGTTGAGGATTTAGTGAAAATTATTGAGAACATCTGCGACCTCATCGTGATGCTGACATATTGGAAGTGGTTGTTGGTAGTGTTCATGATATATGAAACTTCTAAGAATTTTTGAATAGTTATGGGTTGGTATGAATGATTTGAGGGAATCTCATGGGAGGATTTAAAGGACATGTTTTGATATATTTATTCAGTAACACATTCTCAAATCATGGATCTATATCTGGAACGAATTCTAGATGACTTCATAGGACATCCACCTGATAGAATATTTTAATTTGATATTGTGTTTGTATTGTGTGTGCTTCGCATCTTAACCCCAATTTATTATACAGTTCCAACTAAGTTAAATGATCTCATATAAATCATGTTGACAGGGAGTATAAATGATTTTTTAGAAAAATTACATCACTATGGGGTGAACATATATTATTTTTCAAGGAGGGAAATATCATTCTAATATACATCTATTTTAAAAGTTGAGGAAAGTTATAGTGAAGAAAATATATCACATTCCAACGATCGATGATCTATTAGATCAATTCTGGGAATCCTGATGGTTCTCCACGATTGATCTTCGATCATGCTACCCCTAGTTTTGATTTAGAGAGGATGACATTTTGATGATGGTGTTTCAATGAATGTATAGTCAATATATGTATATAGTGATGTCATCTAGACTGATGAACACACTAATAGTGTTCATCGGCCCCATGAATAATATTTTACACGAATTAATATAATTTTTCATCATAGTGTTCCTTGAAAACAACCTCATCTACATTATAAAACCATGTCAGTAGGATATGATCCTTAAGTTAGTCATGATTATGGTATGATGACATCTTCATTAAAATATGTTATTGAAGTGAAAATTATTCACTGAAGAGGTAAATTTTCTAGGATATGAGATTTCTGATATAGGAATATATTTGGACCTAAATAAGTTTGAGGATTTTATGTCTTGAGAACATCCCCAAAACATGTTTTATATAAGGATAAATTTGGGGTTTTTATGATATCCCAGATGATTTATCCAGTATTTATCCCAACTATGAGCACCTAGGAAAACACTGGTGAAGAATGGAGTAAAATTATAGTTGATGCACCAGTGTAAAGATTTATTATTTGAGATGAAGAAAAGGTTGTCTATAGCTTTAGTACTAACACTATTTGACCCTAGGATTTGTTATGAACTGTACTTTTATGCATCGTGCATTGGTCTAGGATATGTAATGTTGCATATAGATGAAGTATTACCATATGGATCTTTTTACCTTCAACCACCAAATATGAAATGCTCAACACATGGTCTACACCTATAACTATGGACCAGGTTTTGAATAATTGGTGACACTATATCTTTGGTGAGAAATTTATTATTGACATAGATTATAAGATATCCAAATATATCTTCACATAGAGAGAACTGGACCTGATTTACAGATGATGAATTTATTATCGATATAAATTTTACATTGAGATGGATGATATTGAGGATCAATGATCTATGAGTTTTGAACCACTAGTGTTCAAAATTTCACTATTGGATATGGAGAATACTTTTTACGTGTCAGAACTAGAGTAATCTATGATGAGGAAGCAACTGGTTGGTGGTGATCTAATTCCCGGATAGTTGATAGATAATGATGATATGTTCTTGGAATGTTAGGGAGTAGTATTACATTATAATATTATAGAATATTTAATGGGATATTTTCATAAATAATGGTGGTAAGTAATAATTGTTTCTTCCATGATGTATCGTGACATTATATGGTAGTTTTTGGGTCCATGGATGGAGATCGACGTTGCTGGTTTTGTCTCCAATTGTACTACCAATCAAATGGATATGGTTGAAAATTAGTGACTTTGTGGGTTTATTTATCCCTTATTGTACACATGTGTAAGTTAGAGGATGTGACATTGTATTTTTTAATGGGGATACATGGGACCCTGAGGGGTCATGATATAGTTTAGATGATTTTTTATCAGATAAAGAATACTTCTCACTTATTAGATATTTGAGAGACTCACTCAGTATATGAGATGAAAATTATCTTTGTCATTGAGATAATAATATTTAATGGAGTTTTCTTAATCTTTTTATTATAAATAGAATCATGTTTTATGTTAGAATACTGGTAGGTATTTCAAAACACATAAGGAATTAGTTGGGATTGATCACAATGCACCATCATCAGAAAGAAATGTAGTCCAACCAATCTATTTAAATATTGGTGGATATGATTCAAGATTTCATTATTGTATTTTTTTGTGTTTGATATAATGACCTAGACATGGATGCGTTCACATAAAAATAGTCAAACAGATTCAATTTGGTTTTCACCTTACAAGGATATTTACGGGAGTCAATACTATTTAATAATTTGTTGGATGTATACTAGTGAGGAAGCAGTCATGGGGCCCATTTTGGTTGTTAATACATTTGAGAGAGTTTAGTAGATTCATAAGAAGTTGATGAATACTTATAAAGAAAAAATATCATATGTCTACCAAAGGAGGAGGCCCTTACTGCTCTCTATGGTGACCATATTTTATTGAGATTGAATCATTAGTTAGGGGGTCAATGTGTAATGAAATAATAAATTTTAGCTCCATGTTTTTATGGATCATTCATGATCACTAAATTGTTTGGAACAATGAAAAAACTTCTATATATTCCCTCTCATTATTAATGTATATATGACATTATTCATGTGTCATAAAAACAAATGCACCTAGATGATCCTTAACATGTGATCTATTGTGAGTAAATTGAATTGGATCATAATTTAGTTTATAAGGATCATCTGTTTTGGATAATAGATAGATCTGAGAATTTCCTATGATGGAAGATGGTACCACTCACCGAGATTTGATGGAATCTTGGATAGATCGAGAAGGAGACTTGGGAGTGAGAGACTCACATTCATACTCATCAGCTAAAGATATTTTAGAAGTAACTCTAGAGATTCTTCTCAATGATGAGAATCATTTACTAAGGGGAGAATAGTAAATCCATGAATTTTAAAATCATTATTGTTAAAACCTTTTTTTACCAAATTCCCATCATGTTTTTGAGTTGATCTCTATTTGGGTGAACTATCACGGGCCCTGAGAAGCCTGATGAATAATTTATATGTGTTTGGTATTCTATATATCCAAACCATTTGTGGTACTGATGTAGTATATATTACTAAACTATAGTATGGTAGAATCTTCTATATTGATATGAAAAACAATAGTACTACTGTGGATCCAAGAGTATACATAAGAGGAAGGGAGAGTCACTGTAGTGTTACTATTTGGGAGAGGGTGGATTGTAGCCTTTTCGATGGTGGTTGGGTTAATTGGATACTACATTATAGATACTTAGATCACATGATTGAGATCTTCCACATGTCTTTGACAAAACTATGTCCAATCTAGGTGGTCATTAATTTTCAGTGTATTACCTTCAATAAATCAATGATTGTCTATAAATTTGAATAGGGGTTGTTGTTTTGCTTTTAGTGAGTGTAAAATGGAAGTCTCTGTGAGGATTTAACCACAAATGATACCCTATAATTACCATCATTTTTCCTCTATTAGGTATTTTTATGGATTTATTAAAGTGATATAGAGATAACTCCACATTATAAGTACTCATACACATTCCACAGAGATTTAGTTTTCAAATAAGTTCTAGGTTACAATCTTCTTCCATACACCACATGGGTCACTCTATTGGTACTCTGCACACTGTGTCACTCCATACTATTATACAGTGGGAATCATAAAAGAAACTATTGTTCCATTTATTCCACCCTATGAAGTTATAGTTTTTTATCCACACCTCAATTCTATAATGTATTGACATTCCCTATAGAGTATCCCAGGTTTCCAGAGAGCCTTACTACCCCCTTCTAAGACTGATATTGAGGACCCTCTTCATGAAAATAATCAATTGTTATGAATGAGTTTTTACCTTTTGATTTTTTTTATTTTCTTAATCTATATTCCCTATGATATTGGACTTGAATCTGATGTAGGTGTCCTTTTCAGGTGATCATGATCTATTTACTGTGAAAATATGGTTCTAGTGATAACACCTTAAAAAACTAGGATATTAATTTTACACCCAATAGGTATGAAGTTATTTACATTATTGGGATCATTTTTAATCATTCATCCATGATATTATTATATATTTTTTCATGATTGATTATCATGATAGGTTGTGATCACATTTTTTTGTCTTAATAACACATTATAACCATTGGGTATTTTGATTGCATGAGAGATACTTTAGTATCTTATTTCCTTGTTTTATTATAGTCACATTCTATTATGTGTTGTTACATGTTCACATGCCTTATTCTTACCATTTACATTCTACCTTATTTGTGTTTTAACATTCTTGGAGGTATTGTTCTAGGTGATCAGAATAGAAGGGATTGTGCGATATGTTTATCCCATCAATATTTAGATCACTTGAGTTATGATGACTCTGATGGGGGACTGGAAAATATGGTGGAGGTATGAGATATATATGGTAATATTGTGGGGTAAGAACACGGTGTATTGTAGTGATTCTTATAATTAAAGGCCTTGAGTTACTATAGTAGATGTGAGTACACAATTATTCTAAAATATAAAACCATGGGAAGAATAGAATATTTGGCCATTAAAGGATACCTAGAATAATGCTTACATGACCATATGAGGACATCGTTCTGTAGTTAATTTATTTAATTCCAATATCATCCATTATCAATTTGGAATATATCAAAATATGGTATGTGTGGAGATTTTTGGAACCTTATTTAGTACATGACCACACAATTTTTGGATTGTATATTTGTAGTTGTTAAACATTTATTAATTATTATGGAATACACATATTGTAACAGAGCACACCAGGTTATTAAAACATTAGATGTGTACTATTGAGTCCTATATTAACCCCAAAATAATGAATTTTGGTTCACATTACGATATCTTGTGGGATCTTGGTATGCTCAAGGGACCTATGGTATAAAATTGAGAATATGAGTGTAGAGAAGGTGATAAGCTAGGATAAACAACAATGGACCATGCTATTTATTATCCTATTTATATATATTCCTTCTACTATTACAAAAGATAATATTTACCCATTTATAACCATTTTAAATTGAGTAACGTATATACCATTATCATTTTACCTGTATGGATCTAAGCATAAACCAAAAATAAAAAAGTGTCTTTAGATTATAATTCACTTAATTTATTTATAAATGATACTTTAGGTTTATAGGTCTATAGAATTAGGTAATATAATTTACATATCAAACCTATATATTAAAAGGTGTAATGTTATAAATAGTATCCATTATTTACACAATAAGAATATTTTAAAATATAACATGTTTCCTTTTAACGAAAAATCTTCACGACATTTATCATGATTTATCCTCTTATATTAAAATCCTTAAACCATATGAAGATCGTTTAAAAAATGTGAGATGAGCACAAAAATCATTGTAAGGTAGATAATGAAAATAAAACCATTATCCTAGTTAATAATATGTAAAAACCCGAAATGATTACCTTTATGTCAATCTTCGTTGAGTGAATGAAATAAATCCTTTTGAAATGAAAATACAAACAATTGTTTCTCAAATAAAGCCTTTAAATCTCATAGAATTAAGATAAATACCTACTTTTGGAAACATAGATCATAATATTCATCAACATTGTTAAAAATAAATGGTTCCTTTTTAAATCCCTAAGTGAGACCTCCTTGGAAGATCCATCATTATTGGTTATTAATGAATGAACATTACCTAATGCATTGGAGTGTTATCATGGTTCACCCAGCATAAAAGTTGAATTGGTCCAGAAAGTTATTTATAGGAACACTGAACATATATTTTATATATGTCTCATATGTTCTATAATGAGGCTCAAGCCATTATATAAGCAGTATGCGGAACACATGTTTCTAATATGTAATTCCTAAGTACCATACCATGAATAAATCATTTCATGCTCGAAATTTTCAACATAAATCTTTTTGAAAACTCTTCTAAATCCATAATAAAAAAAGTTCATATATAAAATAATGTCCCCTTTTGAAAACCCATTTTTGAATCAAAATTACATATATAATGGAAATTTGGTTTTTATTTGACAAAAATAACCAATTCATTTTGAAACATGTTACAAAAAAATGCACAATTATTAAAAAACATTTTATTTTATAATATAAATTTAAAATTGTAAATTTGGATTCAATTAAATGATTAGTCATGTTCGAAAGAAAATATGTTTATTCCATATAAGTTAAAATAACATTCCTTTCATATTATTTAAATAAAAGTAAAAATGTACTTCATTAAAAGAAATTGAAAGATTCTATTAAAATATTTTATTATGATGTAAAAAATGGGTTAGATTGATTTAAAAAAAAAGTTTAATAGGAAGGAAATTAATTTTTTTATAAAATATGAACATTGAAGAAAAAGTGAATTTTATGGGAACCTATAAAAAATTATATCTTTTAAAATAATTTACAGTACCATATGTCTGAATTTTTATGTAAGTTCATTATCATAACGATTCATAAAATTATCTTAATTGAATTATTTCTAAAGAAAATTTTTAAAATTTATTATTCCATTCATATAACTTGATACCATGGTATATCTAATTAATTAATCATTTATTTTCACATCATATGATTTGTTGATATTAATTACATAAGTCTAAATGACTCGGATAAGTTGAATACAGTAAAAAACTACATAGTAAAATAATATCCAAAATAATAATAACTAAATAATTATAAATTTAATAAATTAATTCTATGTTTAAATATAATCATGAATTATGATCATGAAAAATGAATTATTCCACAATCATGGAGATGGTAAACTGTATACACGCTTTAGTAACGTTTACATTGTTCAATGTTCATTATGTCAACATGTTAATGGTTTTTATCTTTATATAATTACCATAATATGAGTAATATCATGTTAATTCAGAAAATATAGTTATATATATATATAATTCATGTGATTTGGTGACAAAAAACGAACCACATCTCTTCGTGAAGGTGGTAGTCCTCATGTACTCATAAACATATTTATCATTTTCTAGTGTACAGAAAGTTATGAAAGTATGTGTTAATATAATATTATATTAATTATAAATATTTAATTAATATCATATATAAAAATTATTTCAATCATTATTACCATTCTTGAGAGATAGTTACCGAAGAAAAATTACTTTAATTTGCGATGCAATAGTCTCACATAAATAGGAATGATGGGTTCCTTTCCCATTTTATGGTTTCCTGAGATATATATTAGTTATCCAATTAATATAATAACATATAATTATAAGTATTATATTGTTGTAATAATTTTACCACCATTCAAAATAATTTTAATGTGTATCAATATGAAATAAAACAAAAACACAAGGTTAAAAATTATACATATTCTTTGGAAAATCAACTTTATTTAAAACATTAAGACTTCACATATTTGTATTATGCTAAAAAATAAATATAAATAATTTTATGGACTTTATGGATGTATTTTGGAATTTATTGGATAAAAAACTAGGTTTTAGGGTTTTTAGGAATGAGAATAAGAGGTGTCTCTATCTATGAGTGGGGAGGGGCACTCTTCGAATTCTTAAAAATAATAAATAAATTCAAATTAAATTTAAATTAAAAAAGAATGACTTTTTTTCAAACAATATTGGAATAATATGTGTAAAACAAATCATGAAATAAAAATATGATAAGTTTGGTTTATGTTTTTACCCATATCTATTGGTTTTAACCCCACAATCACTCATTTTAAATATACCATGACAACAAGGATTTTACTCATCTAGGTATTGATATTTAATATAAATGTAAAGAAGGACTAAAAATGGATCATGTTTGATATTATAAACATGATAATAGTTATTTTTTGAAATATATGGTTTTATAATTTACATATTATTTAAGGAAATATTATTTATTATAATATACAATTAATGATAATTTTTTTTATAACTATAGATTACATTGATTTCAATGAAATCATAAAAACATGAGCAATTGGAAAAAATATTTTATTATATCCATAAAATTTCATGTTCATCTTGAAAATTTTTATCACGTTTTTTATCTGGTATTATATTACTTTAAATATTTTTAAAATTATTCATTTTGTTTATTTATTAATTAAATAGTTACTACTTTAGTGTTGTTTAAGAATTTATAATAATTATTTCATTGCCAAAAAAATAAAAAAAATTACAATGATAAAGATAAATATTTATTATTTGAAAATAATATTTATAAATGAACATATCCATTACTACTATCTATTTAAGAAATATTATAGTTACTAGAGATAAGAGTCTGAAATTTGTAAATTTTCCCCCAAGGAAATGTTATAAGGCCCATTTCATGTATAAAATAGAAAAATGGTTATATATTAGATATTTAAATTATTATAGATGATATATAATAAGAAATAAAATATATCCAAATTTTAGATAAGTTTTATAGTCCTTATCATTTAACTTTAAACCCTTAATTACCCGATTTACCATTTAGTAAGGGGGAAAGAATTAATAAGAATACAATTTATATTAAAATAATTTTTGGGAAATATGTATTAAAATTGGATCCACTAATTTAAAATAATAAATCTATTTTTCAAAATTCTAATCATATATGTGGAAGAATTTATTTCAAAATTAAACCCTAAAAACCGTAACGAAAAAAAAAAAAATTTTCGAAAAAATTCCCTTTTAAATATAAAATGATATTACAGTAAATTAATGTATAAAATCCATTAAAAAAATATTATTTTATTTTTTCAAATATAAATAAACTAATTATATTTTATAACTAATCCAAAAAAAATTTTAATTTTGAAAATATTTTGAAATTTAAAAAGGTTTACAATAAAAATTATATTTTATAAGTATTTATTGAAAAATGAATCTATTTAGAAAATTATCAAAAAAAATCTAATATAAATTTAACATTATGATATAAGAAATGAATTTAATTTTATCAAATACATTTCCTAAATTCACATTAATTTATTATATTATTTATAGAAATAATCAAAATAATACATCTTTAAAGAAAATGCATTTTTGAAGAATAAAATGATTTTAATATAACATTTGTTCTTATTTAAAAATAATTAATTAATAAATTATTAATGAGTAGGACCATTATATATTTTATAAATTATTTATTACTATTCATACCCATCAATTTAACGACTTGGTTATAATGGTCACATTTAAATACATATTTTTTTCTCATTTAAACTAAGTGTTGTTTTCCTTATATGTTATAAAAATTATCTTTAAATTTTAAATATAAAGATACTACAGTCTACTGCGTTTCTAAAATCGAATCCTTGAAATTTTAACTAATTCTATCTACCTAGGGTTAGAATATTCAAAATACCTTTATTGATCCTACATCATAAAAAGGATTAATAAAATTTCAATTTATAATTAGGGAAAAAAAGTATAAAGTTCCTCAAGAATAACAAATAAAAGCTTTTATATTTATAAAAAATACATGGTAATTCAAAACATGGATGTGGAATAAAAAACTAACTCCTAGGTACAGATATATAATAATAGATAATATGGTAATTCTAAATTTTACCACCAAAATAAATTATATCTATAGTGTATTTAAATGATATTGATTTGTCGGTAAGAGAAGTTAACGGAAATGGTTTTTATTTCAAAATAATTTCTCAAATGTTTAAGACTTATTGTACTTCCTATAATATGAACATGAAGAGATATACATTCTTGAATAGAAGAATTCCGTCATTTAATCAATTTCTTCAAAAATACCATCTTTTCCTCCAAATAATGAGTATTCCTGATAATTTTTTGTCTAAATAAAGAGAATCATTTTCTGAAATTTCACATAATTCAAAATGGGAAAAAATTTACTTTTTTCCTTAGATATTAAACACAACCAAAATGGTTATCACATGATAAGATGATTCAAAAAGTTAAAAATCCTTCAAATAATGAAAAACTATTTTAATTTCTGAAATTCTAAAATAATACACAATGTCTTAATTAGATCATTTAATAAAAAGCTATCCACAATTCTACAGTAATATTTAAATGTCAAATGAGACCATATGTCTGAGTTAAATAATATATGATTCAAAATTTAAATTAAACCTTTATTAATTAAAAAATTCACATAATACTCTATTTACCATAATCATATATGTTCCCAAACTAGTGAAATATTTTCAAAATAACATTAATCAAATACTCACCAAATCAATTTCCACTCCCGTGATTATCTATATGAAAACTTATGGGCCAAAAAATGAACATAACCATTATCTTTCAGATCATTTAAATAGATAAAAACAGTTCCATATTGACCATGACATCACGTAAGACAGTTGAAGGACATGCACCCTTGTCACCCTTCATTTATTGGTCGAATCTTCAAGGGCATGTCAGATGATGTGGTTAGTAATCTACCGTATTAAGTATCATTTTATAAGACTATATTAATATATTCCTTATAATATTTCAATAAATTTTATTAAAATCCAAAAAAATTAATATATTATATATTAATGAAAATTTTTGACCTCAAATGTTACATCAATCATCTCATTTTTCATCATAAAAAAATGAAATAACCCATAATTTCATCAAAATCAAAAAACTTATAAAACAGACCGATTATCCATTCATTTTATCTTATGTCCAAAAAAATGTAAATTAATTTTCAACATCATAATGTTATGGTTTACATATACATCAAACATCTATCAACACACATTAACATTATTCAAATGTAATCCTATCATCAAAAGAGTATTAAATATTTTAAACATATGATCATCTATAAGTCCACCATAACCCATTAACCCAATATATATATACATATAAATCATTAAGTGTTTGTTATAATCAATTAACTATGATTTATAATCCTAAAACTTCATACTTCCTTCCTGTGATAAAATATGAATCATACCATAGGATTCGACAATATCAAAATATATTCAATGAAATAATTTATACATTTCATATTTCATTTGAATTTTCCTAATCATAAATGGTAATTAAATTAGGAATTGGTAAACCAATATCTTTAAAATCTTTCTAATCCAATTAGTGCTCCTTTATCTTCGAACATTGATTTTCATAATACCAATTATCCCACAATTTTAAAATTCAATTGATACCATGGAAAGTGATTCTTTCCCCATCGTGGAGTAAACCTAATGATTCATTTTTTCCTTGTAATAGTATAGCTTTATGTCCTCATTTACCACATATATTACATATAACTATTCTTTGAAGAAATTTTCCTTGCACATTTGTTCAATATTAATGACACATATATCATTAAATATATTTCTAGTAATGATCATTATCACTTTAATATCCTTAAGGATTATTTATTTAGAAAACTCACCTAGGTTCAAGTTGTTAATAATTATTACTTATATATATTTACGAATAAAAAAATAATTCTCACTCCATCTCCCATTAATTTGAGTTTCTCATTTAGAGAGAAACCACATTCTCCTTTACATGCATTATTTCTTTACTTCCTGGTAGATTTATACATTTACTAAAAAAATGTTTGTGAGAGAATATCAACAACATTCTAATATTACATCTTATAAGGAGGATAAAAACATAGATATCCTTATCAAGTTATCTAATAATCAAATAATTTATCCAAAATGAATATTATTCCACTTAATATACAAGCATTTTTTGTTATATAAGAATTATAAATTTTGAATAAATAACATCATAACCTCTATAATTATCTGAACCATTCTTTGATACCACTTATTTAGAACTAAACATAGAAATAACATATTATTTTGTTTTTAGCCTATAATTAATTTTCTTTAATTCCCAAATAACTTTTAGGATTATTTTTTTAGCGAATTAGGCCAGAACTATTACATAACAAACCCATAAATTACAAGGTGGTCAATATTACATAGTATCCATTCATCCCATAAGAATTTTATATAAAATAAAACATTTTTTTCCATGAAAAATTTATATGAATTTAATATTTAATATTTATTTTCCCTTTAACATCCTTAAACCCTATGAAAATCAGTTTAAAAATGTGGGAGGAGAACAAAATGATCATTAAAGAAAAAAAAAATTGTTAGTCGATTGAAAAATATAAAAACCAATGAAATGTTTATCATTATCTAAATTATATTGTATTGAATCAAATAAATTATTTCCAAATGAAAATACACAGCCATATTTCACAAATAAAACTAGAAAAAACATATAGAAATAAAATAAAAACCGAATATTGGAATTTGTCATCATTAAATTCATCGTACATGTTAGAATTTTCTATATCACAATTATATCCAAAGGAAAAACCTCAAAAGTAACTCTATCATTATTTTATGATAAAAAAGGAATCATTACCCAATACATTAGAAACTGTCTATGTGAACCTATAAAATAATGTGTATCACGATCACCTAACACTATCTTCGCACACCTAACATATAAGCTATATCAGTCTCGCCCATGTGCTTTAATGGGACTCAACCTATCATATAAATTTTATTTTTATAACTGGTTTCCCATATATAATTCTAATGTTCCATACCATGAATAAAACAATTTATTCTTGTAATTCTCAACATAATGTTTTGGAAAAACATTTAAATACATATGAAAAACACTTTTGGATAAAAAATGTTATTTCATTTAATAAAACATTATCAATGATAAAATACACAATAAAGTGATAGAGATTTTTTACAAGAAAATAACCTTTCCATTCTGAAATCACTTATAAAAAATATGCATAGTTAGGAAAGAATGAATTTTTTCTTAAAATAACCTTATAAAATTATATATTAATATTCAAATAAAATATTATTCATGATTGGAAAAAAATCATTGATTTCATATATATCAAAAATCATTCCTTTCATATCATTCAATCAAATGTTAAAAATTTCTCATTTGGAAAATGAAATATGATTTCATTCAAACAATTTTGTAAATAGTCAAAAATGGGTAAATATGTAATTAAAAAATAATTGGATAATATTACAAATATTTTTTTGGAAACATTTTCAAAAAATATTGATATGCAATAAAAATGGGTTTTAAGGGAATATTTTAAAGATTATTTCTAAAAAAGGATGTCCCTTAACTTGAGTCTGAATCATCACATATGTTATTTATAATCATAAATAATATACTTTTGTTAATTATTTTTTTTCTAAATAAACATTTTATTATTAATAATATTTTTATATCACTTATTACAATGTTATATAACTTCTTTAATATTTAATATAACATCCGATGATTTGAGGATATTTTGTACATATGTCCAAAATAAATTTTATAACTTATCTCTGGTGAATGTTTCTATTATTATCTAATATATAGAACAATAACTATTAAAAAAATGAAATTATTATACATAAAATATATCATTAAAACAAATCAGAATATATAGTTAAGAAATATAAACTATTTTACAATCATGGAGATGGTAGTTTGTACGTACATCTGAGTGACGTTTTCGTTTTTCACTGATAATTATTTGAACAAGTTAAATATTATAACATCTCTAAATAATTAACATAATATCATAAATATCATATTAATTATTAAATAATTCTTATATGTATCATCAATGTGATGTGATGATGAAAACATAATTGCATCGTGTCATGGAGGTGGTAGTTCACACGTACGTTGGAACTGCGTTATCATTTTCAAGTGTATGGAAGGGTAATATAATATTTTTTATATTATATTTATTTAATGTATAATTTTTTGTGGATATAATTTAGAATCATTAAGTCCATTAATATATACAGTGTTGATAGGTGGTGATGGAAAATGAATTACATCAGTTCGCATGGCGGTAGTCTACCATACACACAAATGATGGATTCTTTTACCATTGGATGGGTGTTATAAATGGATATAGGTTATTAAATTTATATAATGACATAAAAATATATAGATGATATTTTTTTTATTATCATATACTATTTGAAAAATATTTGAAAGAGGTGGAATAAGAAACAAAACTAAAATGTGGGGTTAAAAATTATACCTCTTATTTAGAAAATCCTTTTTTCATAACACATTAAGACATATAAGATTAGTATTATAATTTAAAAAACATCATAATTAGGGGAGGAATTATTTAAAGGTATTGGTAAAGGTGTTGGTCAATTCAAATGGCCTTTGTAGTATGTAGAGATTAGAATAATAGTCCCCATTTTATAATTGAGGGGAGGGGAACTCTTGTAATTCCACTAAATATTAAATTAATGTGAATTATTTTTTATTTTATATGTCGGAAAAACACATTTCTAATAAATATAGAATGATTATGGTTATAAATAATATCATAAAAAATTAAATAATCTTTGACTATGTTTTAAGACTTATCTTTCAGTTTTAATCCCTCGTTAACCCTGTTTAAACTTATAGTGAAAACTATGTTTTTTCCTCATTGAGGGCCATGATAGTCACTATAAATGGAAAAATTATCAATAATGAAATAATATTTATATTAACATTCATACCCTAATAACTGGAGGAATATATTTTCTTGTAAATTATTTATCATTTAATGAAATATTATTTATTAAAATATATTATTAATGACAATTTTTAGAACTATTCATTTCATTGATTATAATAACATCATGATGGGAAGTAAAAATAGAATATTATTATATCAAGATAATTTTGTGATAATAATAAATATTAAATTATCACATTATTTATCGGAAATTATATTAATTTTCAAAATTCGTAATATAATTTATTCAATTTTTATAGTAATTGAATAATAATTGCTCCATCGTTGTGAATTCATTTATGGTATTTATTTAATTACTAGAAATATAAAATAAATTATCATGATTAGAATAATTATTTTCAATTTCAAGGTAAAATTTATATTAAATATTTTAAATTGGTAATATCTCTTTTAAAAACATTGAAATTATTAAAAAAAGTGTGACATATTTGTAATTTTGTTAAGTAAAATAATATAAATATTATAATCCTATCAAAATAGAAAAATATCATTTATTATATCTTAGGATTATTATATCTACTTAATAATGATCCAATAATATTTTTAAAATGTTTATGATAATTTTAAACACTTTATCATTTTATTTTTTAACCCTTAAATACCATACATATTATTTACCATGGTAACAATAATTACCGATGTTACTATTCAAATTGACCTAAAATAAAAAGGGGAATATTTAATAAATTTGGATAGAATTATTCAAATAATGAAATCTACTTTTTAAAATTCTAAATATTGCGGTGTGATTAATGAATTTAAAATTTAACTAGAAAAAAAAATATGGAAAATTGTTTTTTTAGAAAAATACCCTTTTAAAATATAAAATTTCATTATGATAAAATCAAGTAAAAAATCTTCAAAAAAGTAATAAACTTTAAACTTTAAATATAGTAGAACTCAATAAATTTTTAAACATATGAAAAACATAATTTTACTTTTCAAATAATTTAAAATAAAATATATTTTTCAATAAAAATCACTATTTTTCATTATTGAATTAAAAATAAATATTCTTTGAAAATTATAAATAATTCATCCAAACATAATCCTGAAACAAAAAATTTAAAAAATGATGTTATTTTAATATAATTAATTTTCATAAATCAACAAAAATTAATTATATAATTTTCTAACAAAAATAAATAAAACTCATCTTGAAGAACATGTATTTTTTATGAATAAACGAATTTAGTCAAAATTGAGTAATAATTTGAAAATAACTAATTCATAAATTATAAATGAGTTGAAAAATTATATATTTCACAAATTAGTTATTTTTGTTCAATCCTAATTAATAAACTGCTATATTATAACCATCACTTTTAAATAATAATGTTTCTCCTTCCATTTAAGGTTAGTGTTGTATATCTTGCACACTATCTTACGTCGTGTTTCATTTTTAAACCTTGGGATACTACATTCTTCAAGTCTCATCGGGTGATTTTTTTTTTATGATTTATTATTGACCATATGACTTAAAAGTGAGATTATAGACTCCCATGTATAAAAAGGGCACTTATTTCTAGCCGGTAGCGTATTTTATATGAGGAAGCACAAATGAGGTCATATAACCCTCCATCTCTGAGTCGATGGTTTTGGTCATGGTGTTACAAATATGGCCTTATAAAAAATTTATGATATAAAGATAACAAATCCAAAATCAAATAACCCAAAACCATTAGTTAGTTATATTATATTATCTTGCAGTGAAGGGGTCAAATCCCATTGGACATATAATTTTAATAGACTATGAGAGATAGATAAATACATGATACCCATTTTACAATTGGGTTAAGAGATAAAATGTAGCAATGAAAAAAATTTCACATCATTGAACTCATTAAAATAATTGTTCTTCATATACAGGTGAAAGGGAAAAAAATAATCGTCAGCTGAAATACTCAGTTAGGGTTATATAAAGAGGAAGAAATCATGAAAAATTATCGAATAATCAAATTGATATGGTAAATAATTGAACATAAATTAAATTTAATCAATATATAGAATATCGTGAATAGATAAGGTATAATCACTATGTAAAGGTAAATAAGTTAACATATATCATATATAATTAATATCTTGAGCAAAAAATGTATATATGGATGATTTCAATGAAAAAATTTCATGGATAATTAAAACTGAATTCATAATGAATATAATTATTAATATTGGATTTAATGATATTAAACATAATTATATCCATACAAATCAATAATTTTTACTAAGGATGTTTATATATATGGGTAAAACACCATTTATTTTGGCCTATAAAATTTTATCATGAGACCTTTTGATGCATTTAGGGGCTATATAATTTTAGTACCTAACCATCACTACATGTTTAAGTCATTCTTCCTATATTGAATTATTTATTTAATTAAAGAACAATAATAATTATAAAAAATATCAATATTTAGTGAAAAATATAGATTTATCAATTTTTCCATCATTAATCAAATGAAATATAAATTAATGTACTAATTATTGAAATGGAATATGATTTATGGAATAATAAAATCCATTATAAGAAGAATATGTTTATTTAAGACAAAGTTAATGAATAATTATGAATTATATTAAGAAAATGATTGTCTCATGAGAAGGATAGCAATCACCAAATTTAATTAAGATACCAGAGGTGACCATTGTTTCATTAGTAATATATGTTTTGAATTAAAATCATTTCCATTGAAATAATAATGGTATTTTATGTGAAATAATGAAATAATATTTAAAAGAATAATTTCCATTGTAAAAAATAGAAACAATATAGATGGAGATACATCTCTTAAAATACATAAAGTGGTGGGGAGGACTATTATTTCCATATACATTAAAAAATAATTTTGAATTTTTGTTAGAAAAAAACCATTAAAAAAGTGGAATTATTCCTATAAAACCAATTTTTACAAATCATTGATAAACTAAAATGTACTTAACAAATCATATGAGTATGAAATGACTTTTTTAAACAAATTTCCAATGATTGGACATTAAATGAAAATATATATAATTTAAGGAGAAAAAATTATGATTTTATTTTAATATATATTTTCATGATTCAAGTAACAAAGGTAGGCAAATATGGAGTAAAATATACATAAACCTTAAATACATAGAGTATAAAAAAGTACTAGATCTTATGATGGATAAATAATAATATTACATTAATGAGAGTAAAAAATATCCCAAAAGAATGTGATATTATAAAATAGATTATTTCCTCTATTTTTAATTTAAAATTTTAACCACATGAAAAACTAAACATGAAATAATACATTAAATTTCATGAATAAAAAGGTACTCTTATAAATACCATAAATTTGTAGTACATACACAACATAAAATTGAATTTGTGCATTTTAAAAAATATGTCTCCAAATATTCTAAATTATGATGAAATCCCTTACCTCATATATCCATTAAGTAAAAAATTCTATATAATCCTATATAATAGTTTTAAACATTTTACTAATTTATATGAGAACCATATTAATATTAATAATATGATATATGATCCTCTTATAACATCTTACCACCTATTCATTACCTATTTTTTATCTTTACTATTATTTTAGGTATTAATTTCCATGATTTCTCATGTGTGTTTTGTCATTAAAGTTATTTTCACTATATATATAATATCGATAAAATATATCCACAGTGGTATTTATGTTATAAATATAAAAACATAATAAATAAACATAATTTATAACTTCTCATGAAAGTTTTCATGGAAAATTAATCACATGGCTTTATAGAGAAGGTATGTCGTACATATGCATGAGCGGTGATATCATTTCCTTTATGGGTGAAAGGGTATGGTAGTGGATGCTATTTTATTAAAAGAAACTTTATCATGTCATAAATATCATATATATATATATATATTAATTATTTATATCTTAATATCTATACATGTCAGCCGATGATGGAAAATAAATTATTTTATTTTTCGAGGCGACACTCCATCGAACACCTGAGTGATGGTTTTGTTTCACATTTTATAGAGAATAAAATGGAAAATATCATTTCATAAACATAATAACATCTCATCATATGTGATATTCTAGTGTTATTATAATTTTTTTAATACATAATTGAAGGTGATATAATAAGAAGTAAAAAAAAGAAGGATCTTAGTGAAGGCGATTACCATCTCATAGAAGACCCTCCTTTGGATCTCTTATTAATGGTCATAGGGTCAGTCATTTGGGAAGACCATAACCTCTATAATTTGTATATGGATGTTTCATAATGTTCTTATATGTGTTTTCTGGTAAAATGGATTGATATGTGTGAGGAAATTATGGAAGGGGTTCCCTTTATAAGTGGATAATTTGGTATTACGTTGCTCCCTAATATAAAAATTTTATCATTGAGATTTTCAAATCTTTTAAAATCTAAATAAATGAAGGTACTTCATATCCACAAAATCCTATGTTTTCCAAGTTAGTTCCGCCATTATATTATTTTTACAACATTTAATTACTAATATATTAATTTTATTCCTTAATACTTTCTATCAAGAATTAATAATCAAGATGGGCCTTCACAGTAAGATATCTCTGGTTTTAGTTTTATTACATTAGTTGTGAGTACCTATATTGGTTCTAGAATGTAATTCCCTAAACTAATATATATAAAAATTAATGTACTTTATAGCAGTTTGGATTAATTTCAAATTGATAGTCCATAAATATAAATCTTTCTCGAATTCCCAATGTCCCAATGTATATGTTGCTCAATTTCCCCTCTTACTAGACCTTATGACACCCTTCCATGGAGATACATTTAAAAAAACAAGATATTTTGTTTGAAATAATGTATTTTCTATGATTATCCAATTCTTTTTTCCTTATATTATCTAATTTATTAGAGTCTAAATAGTCTTTACCTTTGTCATTGTCTCTTAACTGAGTTTTGGGCCTACAAGTTTCCTTTCATAAACATCATCCCAAAAAATAATGTACAAAATATATTTCCTCATAATTCCAAAAATTATTCAATTTAAATAAAATAAATTTGTCATCAGGCTCTGTTTCATCAAAGTAAATGTTTATAATGAGTACATGGTTCTCGAATTCATTCGTATCCACAACCATATTGTTGATGCTTTCAAATAAATAATATCATCACAAAATATATTATTATATTTTTTAAATATGAAAATTTGAGAGTAGATAAGGTCATTGGGGCCTATAATTATACAATTTTAAAGTATCACCCCTGAAAATATATAGGGATACAATAGATAGGAAGCCTAATATCAAAAAAATAATTACTCCATCAATATTAACCCTTGAATCCTAGTAGTCAACAACATGATTCACGTCTTTCTAGGTGTGATGTAAGCTAGTATGGTCTCTGATAATGGATTTACACCAATGGATATGATAGATAATAATCCAAGGGAAAATGATTATATCTTGATGTGAGTGGATGATGACCCTCAATTCAGTCTCAATGGAGGACATATCAATATTATTCTTATAGTATAATTCAAGTAAATCGAAAAAATTACTAGCCTACACTATATGAGAATCACCATATCTGTATGCTGCATTGAAGGTGAAAATCATAGAACCACATGTGTTATATAAAATACCACTACCCCACACAATACCAAATCTATATGATCTATTAATATTGATATTTAAACCACCAGAGGGGGATTAAATCAAATCCTAATCCCATATATAGTCACATGATGACATGGGGAAGATTTCCGACATGAAAAATATATATATTCTATAGAGAAGGGGTAGTCTACCATCTGTTGATAAAGGTAACTGATCAGCCCATATGGATTTAACTATATAAGACAGGAGGTGGTTAGAACTAGAAACTCCATTATGTCTTGATTTGTTCCTAGATTCCCAAATACACCAACAATAATAAACTAATAGAATCAATCTATCCATACTTTCCATGTTGTATCTCATAACCCCATTAAAGAAGAAATAAACAATGTAAATAATGTTATGGATATGATAATAATTACCTCTGAATGAACTTAACATGCTCTAGAAAAATACTTCCCAATTTATTTTAAAGAAAATATGGTAACTGGTTTGTTATTTTGGGTTTGTGAAGCACAAACACGATTATGCTATCTTGAATATCTTTCATTTTATTTCCTCATATGTTGGAAGAGTGTGATTCAATATCATCCATGTTGGGAGGTTATATTTCAGTGGTATGTTTTTCCACCAAGGGATACCACCCCATGCATCATGCATATCATTTCAATGCAACAGATAAGGATACTCTTTGGTAGAGTAGTTACTTGATGAAAATCCTGCGAACACAAAGAGATAAAATTTTAATTAATATGTATACTATGAAAAAAATAATTCTATTATAGGGTGATAACTAACTTATTGATCATGGGATTGTTTTAAGTGATCCTGAATAATTTTTTTGGTGTTAGACAGAATTGAAATCCAAGAAAAGTAATATCTAAGTGGTGAATCCATAATCCAATATCCCATGTTAGTTGATCATAATGTGATCATGACCATAACATTTATTATAATTCTGGAATATTAATTTCTAATTTTTGATATGTTTCAGGATGGTAGGAAATGATCAAATGAATCTCAATATCCAGCTCATTCTAAATACGTATCAAAAAAATCAATGAAAAATGGGTATCATGATGTGAATAAATTAAAATTGGTAGACCATGAATTACAATATTTTTTTCATATTGAGATTTAAAACATTCTCAAGATGTAAATATTCTATTATAAAAAATAAATGCATAGATTTGGTAAGGTGATCATCAATAACCCATGATAAATTATTATTTTTAGAGTCTTTTCTTGTCATGTTGAAAATTACATAGTAATATCATCCCATTTCCACATAATAATCATAATAGGTTGCATTAATCATACTAAATTTTTTTCTCTCATTCTTAGCTTATTTAAAAACAAAAAACTCAGTATATAACTATCAATTTTCCACTACATGTTATCCCATAGAAAAATTTCCCAAAAATATATATACATTTTGGTGATACCAGGGTTTATAGGGTAATCAGAACTATAAGAATCATCGAAAAAATCAATTTTCAACTCAGTAATAGATGGAACACATATAATTGATCCTAATTTGAAAACTCCAACATCCCAAAGGAATACATCCAAATTCCCATCATTCAAAAATTTATTTTAAAAAAAATCACAATTATATTGATAAATTTTTTCCATTTTCTAAAAAAAGTGTTTTAGAATCATTTGATAAAGGATTCGTGTCTCCCCTTACTTGATACTTCCCATATTCTACCTAAATAGATCTATAAATATTTGATCCCTCTCAATCCTAATTTGGTTCAGAATTCCATGATATTTTCTACTCAATGAATCAACTACCTTGTTTTATTTCAATGTGTGGTATTTTATTAAAATATCATAATCCATGAGTATATTGAGACATTTACTTTTCCCCATAGAGAGATATTTTTGTGAAAAGATTTATTTTAGCCTCTAATGAGCTATTTATATCTTATATCATTCAAAATGGAGATGATGTATCCATATCTTTGAAGAAAATATTAATGCTACCAAATTACAATCATGAGGTGGATAGTTCTATTCATGAGTCTCTATATTACTTAACTCATTTAAAAAAACATTATTATTTTTCATAAGGACAGAGACAATTCCATTCATTGATGAAGAACTATATCTTACTAATCTATCATTTCCTCATAGTTGTGTCAAAATTAGTGAATTGAAAAATATCATATTTAATAATTCAAAAAAATCATCACATACAATTTTCCGAATGACATTAACCTCTTTTTTTGGATGACTGGCTTAATGTATATCCAGTCAAGATATATTCTAACTAAATTACTAATAGTAGATATACAAACTAATTATTCCATGTGTGTTGGTTATATTCATTGGTGTGTTCAATTTAATGACTTCTTTATATTATGAGGATAAAATAACATTCCATCCTAAGTAACCATATGGCCAAGAAAAGAAACATCCCAATTCTATAATTAACGCTTTCGAAACTCCCCATAAAAATATTTTCTTCTATGATAATAATGAATGATTCGTATGTGATATTTATAGTCGTCATATATTATAGAACACACTAATATAATAATAACTAATACAAAAAACAATTATCATGACATTACTTGAATAATTTTTTTATTTGTTCGATTAAAACATGTTGTTTTTTCAGTCTATATTTTATTACAATAAACAAGTAATATCAATACCTAATTTAGAATTTTATCATTAGAATATATACCTTGTTTAATCAAAATTTATGATAGCCAAATTGAAGGGAAACAAATGAAATATATTTATCTCCATTAATTTGATAAAACAATTCATCAATGAAAGGTTTAGGATGCTTGTTATTTATCACAGTAGCATTTATTTTCCTATAATCAATGAATATCCTCAGGGATCCATCTTTATTCTTAATGAAGTGAACTATATATCCCCATGAATACACACTATATTGAATAATTCCATTATCACATAACTCCTCCTGTTGATTGAAAAACTCCTTTATTTCCATTTTTGAATTCTATTGGTAGTGTTTTAATATTATTCTTCCATCGGTTATTAAATCAAACAAAAAATCAACATCCCACTCCAGTGGATGTCCAAAAAATTCCTCAAGAAATATATAAATTTAATCATGTACAATAGGTAACACCAAAATGTGAAGATTACCATTATCACCTATATGTTGTTTTTTATCATCTTCCCCAATAATAAAATTTATAAGATCTATTATAGGTGGATCTATAATTTAATCAGATGATAAAGTATCCACTATAAAGATATGAAATTATACATCATCATCTTGAATTGTAATTAACTAATCCTTTATTTTTTAATCATATTTTCAAATTTTTTCTATAATAAAAATCAAATCAATCTAAAAAATTGTATGATACAAAAAATTAAAAAATATATCATGTTTATGTTTCATAATTGGGACTTCCTAACACATCCTTATCTTAGAGAGACTTATACCATAATTTTAGTTGATAACACTATTCTTATGGTGCTAAATAAAAAATTTATTTTAATAGAAAACAAGTAATATATAAAATTCTGTGACGATTTAGAATCCAATTATTCATTCCCTAACATTAAGGAAATGATTAATATACCTTCCACCAAATAATTGGTTACATACACCTCAACTGTATTGATCACATATGATTGGCTATCTCCCCATGGCCTCCTATAGGGTTCAATACATTGAACCTTGAGACATTGTTTTGAATAATGACTGATTCTTTATATTAATATCATTGGATATAATTGGTCCTTTTATTTTAAATATATTCATGATCTAAATGAAATTTGTCGATGCACTTATTAAAAAATTTCCAGACCTCAAAAAAATATCTATGTTGTTTATTCCAACAATTTTCACATTATAGAAATTGATTTATTTAATTTTTCATTGATGAATTTCTATTTTTTCATGGAATTCAGTTTAACACTTATTATCTTGAATCCATTTGAATATATTGGATATAGAAAACTTCTAACCTATTATGATGAAATCTAAAACTATTTCATCAAATGATAATTTTTTTTGTAAAACTAGTGACCTTTTGTGAATTACTTTAATGCCTTTAAAGAAATAATAAATTATACATTATGTATTATGTATATAATCGATATAATGAATATATAACCTTGTAAATGTTCCATCATACTCTGCAACACTTTTTTATTCATTTTTATATATGATGTGGAACTTTATCTTTATTTCAATTCATTGTCCATGATGAAAGTATTTTTCATGTAGAACTTATTTTAAATCTATGAATTAAATATTTTCTATATTTTATTCCTCCTTTGCATTCAAGTTTAATAAACACCATTTTCAAAATCAGCCTTGAGAAATAAAAATAATGTGTTACCATTTCTTTTGCATCCCATCACAAGACCCAAAATATATTTTCATGGGAGTTAATATATTTCTCAACTAAAACTAGATTAGTTGTACGAATAAAATATGAGGGATTATATCACCAAATGTGATCATAAATAGAAGAATAAAGTTGTGGAATAACATGTTCCTCCATCCTGGAATGGTTATTAATCAACACATATGTATGCTTCAAAAATATACCCATTATATTATTAGATGAAATAACAACTATATGATCTTGCTCAGAAATGAAATTTCTCTAATGAACATTAGTTTTGCTTCCATTATTTATTCTATGATCAACTTATAAACAATAGAACATTCTAAATTAATAAATAACATTATGGATTTTAAATTATATTTATAAATTATAAAACATGGGTAATAATGAACATAAATTGATAATTTATGAAATGTTAATCTTCTAATACAAAAAATGGTTTCATTGGAAAAATAAAATTTTAAAATAATTCATAATAGGTTTTAATGAAGATTTAAATTATTCTAAGAATATTCACATGTATGTCAACATAGTTGTGCAATAAACCCAATTTTTCTAATTATTGAAAATTGATTGAACGACCAATATGCCATTTTGTGTTACTAGACCTCTATAAACCTATTCCTGAACCACATCCACTTATAGTATCCTTTTAGGGATGTATTTCTAAAAAACCACATAAACTATACATTACCAAAACATTATGACATTTTTATATACTTTTCCATAAAGTATATCATATCGTTATGTTCACTAATATGTGTTATCCTTAATCTAGATCCCAAGGGTTCTACTAAAACTCAAATTGATACGAACTGTAATAAAACTGACTCCATTATCCAAGGGATGGTGGTTAATTTTGTTACGTTGTCATATATTCAAGGGGTTAAATCCCAAGAGACTGATCAATTTAGTATCATTTGTGTTATAGAAATATACATTATACCCACATTAAATTTTGTATATGAGATGAATCATATTAGTGGAATCCTTTTATCATCCTTAAATTCATTCAGTGAATTATTCTTCATATTTAGGGAAATGTATGAAACATTAGGGTAAGTTCAAATACAAAATAAGGCTTACCTACTATTGAATATATCATTAATAAAAAATGAATATTCAGTATTTGAAGTAAAATAACTGAAAACACATTTAACTTAATCAATAACATGAATATCATTGTTAGATTATGAATAATAAATTTAGAAATATAAATCCTTGAACAAACATTCCATTTAATGAATAAAGTGAATAAAAAATACAACCATTGCTAATATAAATTAAAAAATATCATTGATTGAAATAACTAAATATAAATAAAGTAACTAAATAATAGGGGACATAATGAAAACTATACCATCAATACCATGTTCTGATATAGATTACAATTATCGGTAAAAATCCATTTAATTTGTCTAATTGATTTTCCTTGTGAGAATTGCCAATGCATTGAGGGGGTATATAATTATGGGCCCCAAACATCACTATATATCCAAATAATTACTCATATATTTAATGATTAAAATATTTTAGGAATAATATTACTTTCAAAAAAATATCATTATCGTGTAATGACTAAGGATTCGACAAAATTCCTTTAGTCAATATAATAAAATTCATAGTAATAAATCACTTGTAAAAATGGTATAAAATAATTTAAATAATCATATAAATAATAAATAAATTGTGATATAAAATGGAATAATATATATTGAAAAATGATCAGAAGAAAGTGATTTTCTCAAGAGAAACATGACAATAACAAAATTTAATAAAGTGATGAGAGGTGTCCATCAATCAATTGAGAATATTGTTTTTTAACAAAATAATACAAATTTAATCAATAAATGTATGAGATGTGAAATATTAAATGATTCTATAAAAAAATATTTTTCAATGTACAAACATTGATAATATTTAAAGGAAGCTACATTTTGTAACATGTTTATGACATCATGGAAGATTGTTATCTTTATATACAAAAAACAATACTTTTGATTGTTTTCAGAGATATAAAATTTTAAAAATAGAAGAAACATTACATTTATAACATATTTTTAAAAATCATTGATAATATAAAATGTACATTCATATGATTAAAAAATACACATTTGTATCAAATTTTGAAAAAAAATGATATGGAAGGAAAATAGTTATGATTTATAGAGAAATAAAATCAGTTTTCATTTAATAATTTCAAATAATTATTCATGTACCAAAGAGAGGAAAATAATGATGAAAATATAGAATCTCTATAAATATCCAATGGTTAAAAAATTATATGATATTATTATGGATAAATGATATGATTTCTTTATTGAGATTAAAATAAATCGTATAAGAAATTGATTTTGTAAAATACACTCTTTCCACCATAGTAAGATTAAAATAATAACACCATGAAAATGATAAAGTCAAATTGAAAAATTAAAAATTAATAATAAATATTTATTCATGTTAATTACATAAAAGGGGTATCATATACACCATAAAAATAACTTTTTTTCATATTAACATATATGTCTCATTAGTGTGTAAATTGAGACACAATCCATTACCCCATGACGTCCATTATTTAAAAACACTTTAAAATCATGTATAATGGTTTTAAATATTTAATTATAATATGAAATAACCATATTAATATTTATAATATCATATATTATCCTCTTATAACATATTACCATATAGTTGTTACCAATATTTTGTAATTCATATAATTTCAAGAGTCAAATACCTTTTTAATAATGAGAATTTTTTCATGAATGTTCTCATTCATTTATATAGGATATAATAAAATTAAATATATAATTATATTAATTTTATAAATGTGAACTATAATAGAATTTTTTTTAAAACCATTAATTAGATTTGGGAATGGAAAATGAATCTCATCATTTGTGTTATATATATTCATTATTTCTATCATTATGTTGATCCTTGTGAGTTAGTAATGGAAAACAAAATACAACAATTATCGAGGTGGTAGTTTGTTGTGGACATGAGCGATGGTTGTGTTTATCATTTTATGCTGAAATAAATGGTTAAATATGATGTCATAAAAATAATCTCATATTCGTATATGTGATATAATTGTATTATTATATTGTAAGTGTTATGAAATAATTAAATTTGATAAAATACAAAGTCAAAAAATAAGGATCTTAGTGAAGACAATTACATTCACTATAAGAAATGCATTTGCATATCTTATTAAGAACTATAGGGTAAAAATTATTAGAAGACGATAACCTCTATAATTTTGATAAGGATGTTGGGGAGATATTTTGGTAGTTTTTTTGAGAAAAAATGGCTTCATATTTTTGACTAACTGAGGGTAGGGTGTACCCTTTTTTAATTGGGGGAGAGGGAACTGTTGAATTTTTGGAAAAGAAAATGATATACCCACATTTTCACCCACTAAAAGGATAAAAATGACTCATTATAAAACCTCACATGATATAAGGTCTAAATATTACCATATAATATAAATTATAAATGTTTTTAGGTAATTTTAATCCTTATGATTTTATTTTTCCTCTCTTCTAAATTTGTTTTTAACTTAACTATGACATTCAATTTTTTCTTTTTTACTGTTCATTATAGAATGAAATTAAGCTCAAGTTATTTCATAATATTATTTATTATTATTCCAAATATTGAATCCATTTTTTAAAAATTAATTCATAGAAGTTTAAATTTTTCATTTAAAAATATATCTGAAAAATGTGCTGAAATATGATTTTTAAGAAATTTATTTTTCAAGCCCATGAGAATTTTATTTTTATTATATGACATGTAATAATAATTATATGGATTAAAATTCATATAAATAGATATTAAATATATATATTTAATTTCAAAAATGAATAATTAAATATTATATTAATTAATTAAAACAGATAGAAATTATCCCTTTTTAAACAAAAACACTTGTCTTAGAAAAAACATTTTTATGAAAACATCATCTTTTTAACTCCAAAAGGAATTATTTTAAATTATAAAAAATTATAATAATTTTTTTACTTATTCATGTTGTTAAAAAATATTGTGAACCAAAGAAAAAATAGTTAAATAATATGTTTTCTATTATTCATAAAATATTATTTTTAAGAGAAAATTTAAAAAATTAATTCTGGGATTATTTTGACCATGTAAATTACAAATAAATATCATTCACATTAAAATCAATATTTTTTATGAAATTACATTTAAAATGATACTTTATATATTTTTATTAAAATATAATTAACACCTATTATAATTTGGGTTCATTTGTTATAATAAAAGATGTAAAATAATTAGAATAAAATAAATCATTACATAACATATAGTTAATGACCAATTTACCTTATATCACATCATTTAGAAATTCAATCGTAGCTATAGTAATTTATTAATCTCATCATTGATCTCTATCCCTTTCATAAGTTAAATTCCAATAAAACTTGAGGAATTGGGTTAAAAAGTTCCATATATTCTTATAGTTAATGTATTATACTTTGTAATTGTCTCCCTTTTTATTGTATTCATGAGAATTATGTCCCTTATCTCTACACATGAATTAGACTCCAATTTACTTTATTCATGTACCAACATGTTTCATTACATGAATATTACATGTTATAAATTCTACCCTTCCCTTTTCCATGTTTTCCATATTTATCATTATAATGTTCTTGATCACCCCTTTATTTTATTAATTCCCTTAAGAATCATATTACAAAGTGAATTGGTTACCTATATTTATAAAACATGATACTGTATCCTCACTTTATGAAAATGTTTAAGATACTAATTCGCTAAAATGTATAGTATTTATCCCATTAACTAATCAATGAATCTTACTTCTTGGATTTTATATATAATTTTCATCATGATTAGAAAAAACTTGAAAATCCAGAATCATATTTAATAGAATTTTACATTTCATTTAGTATTTATTTTTAGAAATTACCAATTCATATATTAATTTCTCAATGGGAATGTTTTTTCAGAAAAATATTACCTTGAAAGATTTCCATTGTATACATTCTATCTCATTTACCCCCATAGTATATTCAATCAATGGCCTCCATTTGTTAACATATTCTATTATATGATAAACCACATTGAAAACATTACCCATTACACTACATCTAAATTTGAGAAAAATATTCTCTAGGAAGGTTCTCCATTTATTAGATACTAGTAGATTAGTATTTCAATTAAATGATAGAGGTTGGTGTCACTTGAAGTGGTCCAAAATTATTATACCGTGTTGTGGATTAGTATGATCCCCCATACTAGAAATGTTATTAGTTATAACCTGATTCAGCTTCCATAGAATAGTTATAATCCCCTCAACTCTAGAACTAGTTTTTTGGGTTCTTTTATTTTATCATGCAGATTTACCCTATAAGTTTAAGGATTTAATAATGTTATTTCTACATCAACTATTAATCATTCAAAAATAATGGAACATAGTATATTAACTCATAAATATATAAATATTGAATAATAAAATATGATTCATATATAAGGGTAAAATTATAGATATGTTTTTTAGAATATTATAAGGGTTTATGATAATGTTTTTTTCATGTAACTATGTAATTGTTGATATAGTTACTAAGGTTTTCTACTAAAATTTAACTCCTAAGAACTCTAAAAAACCCCAAATATAGAATACTTTAGTTGATGGTTACTTTATTACATTGGTACATAATAATAAATTTTATGTCCCATAGTACACAAAAATTTATCAATCCGTGGAGATGACATATTTATATATACATATATATATATATATATAGTTTAATCATTATATTAGGTAACATGAAATTAATAATAAAATTCAGGTTAGAGCAATATTATTTCTTCTTGTATATCATTAAAATCATTAAATGTTAAATTAATGGAATATTAGGCATTAGAAGAAAATGAAATGATGAGGTCAAATTAACAGAAAGGGTAATTGTACTACATGATCATTCATATGATAAAAAATGAATTAATGATATAATAAAAATAAAAATAATTAAATATTCGGTATTACTAGTATTATGACATAGAAATATATCTGTGGATTAAACTATAAAAAAATAAAATCACATAGAATAAAATAACTATTTTTTTAGAGATATAATTCATAAATATAGATATCTAAATATTATTATCGAGGCCTCATGCTAAGACACATGCATAAGTAGGTAAATCATAGGCCAAATACCCATAGTAGCTTATCTAATGAGACTCACTTATGCATCTAGGGGTTTTATAATTATAGGTCCTATTAATAACTAAATATGTATAATGAATTCATAATATGTAAATAATTAATATAAAATAATATAAATAATCAATACGCCTTATTAATCAATAAACATCATTATTGAAATATAAGATTATAGAATGCCAATATTTTACATTGTTAATAAATGGAATAATATGACTTTAATACATCTGAAGAAATGTATAAAATATAATTAGGGTATATAATTCATGCAACATAAAAAACTATAAAGGAGGTTGGTATATAGGAAAAATTATAAATACATATGGGGTTAGTTTTAAAAAATAAGAAATATAATTTCCTTTTGGAAACTTTTTAAAAGGAAAATATCATATAAAAATGGGAATATAATTTGATTTGAAAAATCAAAAAAACATGGAATTTAATATTAATAATTATTAATGACCATTAGTGTATAAATAAATTAACATCTTATAATATTTATAAAATAATTATATTCCCACTTTTATATGAAAGACATTATTTTCTCGTTTAGAAAATATTAAAAATATTGCACATGAATTTTTTTTGAAGAAGGTAAATGTTAATATGAAATGAAATTAAACAATAATTTATGTGTATAAAATAAAATTATTGATATAATATATAGTATATGAACTGGGAATAGAGAGTTTCATGACGAATAAAAAGGGGAAGGTCGGTTCCTCACATGGGTATCATTTCTATTGAGTTATGAAGCAAAGGGAAGTGAAAAGATAATAAACCATATAAAAAATTATAATAATAAATTTATAACTAAATATAATTTTCTTTTCAGATAAAAAAACTTATTATTCAATCAATTAAAAAATATTGACATGAGAAATCCGGAATTCAATATAAGATGGAAAATTTAACCCTCCCCTCATACTTCCACATAGTTAAACGTTCTCTAACATACCTTATATAATAAATTTTGGTTTATTTATGACTTATTTAAAAAACATATTAATATTAGTTTTTCATTATAAAATCCATTTATAATACCTTATGATATATAAATTTTAATTTCATGTCATTAAAAATTACTATTTGGGTGTTAATTACTTTGTTTCCCTTGAATGCTATGAATTGGTAGTTACGGTCCATTATTCATGTAAATGAGTTCATAATCTAAAAATATATACATGATATTGAAATTAATGTTTTTTATATTTATTTGGAGTAACATAGTCCTTTCATGGATGTTATGATGATATTACCCATAAAACACATAAAAATCACTTCTTCTAGTGATTATTGAATTAACGATGGAAATGAATTTGTTGTTAAATATAATATTAAAATATATCACTATATAATAATTAAAAAATATTAAATTATTCATTATTATATATTATTTATAGTAGTTTTTTTCTTATTCATTGATGATATAATGTTATAATCGTGTCCACATTAGTGTAATAGTCCCCCAAAACCAGAACATGCTACAACTATTGAATGAGAAAGATCATGTCATTGAATAGTGATATTTTAATTTTACATAATATTATTAGATTAAAAAAATTATATAATTTTTATAATATATTTAATATATTGTGTTAGGATGTAGATAAAGTATAAGAAGGCATTTTTTATAATGTTTAATCATATTCTTGTTTTAGGTTGTCAAATTTAACGATGCACATTCATTTTTAATATTCTTTATAGAATTTTATAATTTTATTTATATAACCTTAATATTTTTATTTTTATTACATTTATACATTAAAAATATTTATATAATAAGAATCTTATTTTGGTGATAAAAATGAAATTTTTCACTAACAGAGCTAGTAGTCCACATATATCGAGAAAGGGGTTTTATATTTCTAAAAATTTAGAGGAGGGTAGATAATTTATAGTACATCAACATAATAAAATTTCGTTATAATAATTTAAATTATTCAATTATATTATTATGGTTTTAATATATTTTTTCAAGGTGAAAGAATAAATAAACATGAGAGAACTTGTTAGGAAAATTACTTCATCCTTTGGTATCCTCATATAAACCATCCCTTATACCATCATAAATATATCTTTTGAGGAGGATATAACCTCTATGAGATGATAAAAATGTATTTGGTTATTTTCAGTTAAATATTTGAAGATATATAATGATTTATGTGTGTGGATAAGTGTTTTTCTGAATGGGTCCTTCTATAGGAAAGATGAAGGGTGACATTGTTTGTAAATACTTATAATTATAAAATACTAAAAAAAATAAATTTTTATTGGAATTGAGACAAATTTATGCCAATTTTAATGATATTATAATTTTGGATTATAATCCACTCTTCCAATCACATTTTGGCACATTTTTTTGTCCTTATACCTTATTTTAATCATTTTATAAAATATTAGCTATTAACATAATGATTAACAATTACAAAGAAAAACAAATTATGAATAAAAATCGAATAAACATTATTACCTAATTTAAAATTTTTAATTCCAAATAATAATGTTTTAAAAATATTAAATTTAGAAAATTTGTAATTATTATATTTAATATAAGAAAACTTAATACAGTAACATTAGTTATTACCAAAATGTGATCCAACGAATGAAAATGAATTTATGATATAATTTTGAATTTTATTGATTCCCAAGAAATTAATTAATTTATTATCAAAAAATATAGTTATTTAAATTTTAGAGAGAAATAAACTATATTATACCTTATAAACACTTATTTTAGTTTAATTAATCTAAATACATCTTAGGTTCCAAAATGAGAAAGATATATTTCTAAATGAATCAAAATATGTTAAAAAGCCTTATTTTAATTTCCTAATTAAAATTTTGGTTAGGAAAAACGTTTTATGTAATTTAAATTTATAATTATTTCCTGATGAGTTCATAAAATTTATTACATATTTAAAATATTTATTTTTACCCTTCTCCTAAAAATCATCCATTTTAGAAAATTCTAAAAAATTCACCTTAAGAAAATTTTGACATACTAAATCCTAAAATGATATCTATATAGTAAAATCCAGCAATACAATTTATGAGAGATTTTAAGAGTATTCCTCAACAATAACATTTGTATTGTATTATAATGATGAGATAATAGAATGTGATTTGTGAAATAGTTAAGGGTTATAGTGATTATGTATTGTTGTACAATATTATGTATTATTGTATGAATTTTTTTCCGTACCTATAATGGATATCACTAAGAAATTTTATCATAATAAAAAAATTTACACATATCACATAAGAAAACAATATCAGGATAGAAAAGAGATCTTCATCACTCACATCATTAAAATACTCCTTGGGAATTGGGGACTCTTGTTTGTAAGACATATCCTCTTGGCATAATATTACATTAAAGTACATATAAAACTCTTGGAAATTACTACCCTTGAGAGAATTATTTTTATATTAAATAAATAGTATTGAGAAATACATCATTTCATGGACAACTGTTATTTATATAAAAAATAAAATGTTGTTTTAATACTTCCGCACTATTTTTTCAAATCCCAATATCCCTCACCATTGGATTTATAATATCGTGTCATGTGGTTATTCTAGTTTCATGTATCCATATTTCCCTTCTAACAACCTAGATAAGGGTATAGTCAATTACCCAAAGGTAGATAGGTTGGTGGGTATTTACAATTGTATTAACTCATAACTCAGTGAACCATTGAGTGAACTCCCCAATCCTAAAATCTTTCAAACGAATTTTATAAACACTTTCCTTCATGATAAAAATTTTCTTCTGGGGGAATCTTCTCCTAAAACAATTTTTTTAATCACAATTTTTTTAAATCCACGATAATTGGAAGTGTCCGAAGATGTGATAGACAAATACTTTGATCTCTGGTTAAATTCTAAATCATGTAATAGAATGAAATATGAAACATAAAATTTCATTTGAGGGATTTTTATCTTTTGGATAAATATTATTTTTTTATCCGTTTAAAATATTTTTATTATTATATTAATTTTATATATGAGATTAACAATTTATAAAAAATATAATTTATCAGTAATACATTAATTTTATTTTATATACCATTCAGGGTAATATTTTAATTTAACGTGATAACAATAAAGTATCTAATTATCATAAATAAATTCCCATACATTTTACAGAAATAAAAAAATTTATATAGTTTGACCATGATCATTTCTACTAGTCGGTTTGTTGAGATAATGATAAACTAGCCATTAAAACTGGGGCAAAAACTCAATAAACAACTCTAGGTTCACATATCAACAATCCAATTTCTCTCTTATGTATATCATTGGTTGGTTTCAACTCATATACAAACATAAAACACTTACACTCACTTGGGTGGTCTATTATTTCCATATGCTTTACTCACACACATTTCGGGGGAACTATGGGTATATGGTTTCTTAAAATAAAACCTGGACACATGATCCCATAAAAAATAAAACTATTGGTCGAATCAAGTATCATCATTTTAATTTAATAATAAATATAAGAAAAATATGTAATAAAAATTAATATATAATAAATATAACACCCACATAGGCTAATCATGGTAATTGTTATTCATTCATGAAAATACTATAATTTTAATAATATATAAAATTAATTTCATTTCATTATTTATTAAAATAAAATCAATAAATATACATATTAATTATATTTTAATTTAATCAATTCATTGATCATAATTTTATATTCAAATTTTATTGTATATTCCCATATTATGAAAATATAAATAAATATAGACAAATAAAATAAATTTATTGAATTTAAAAATAAAAAGCACAGAGTTTGTAGTAGACAAAACATGAAATGTACCCTTATGAACTACCTAGTTTATTTCATGATTCATTTCATGTACCATGTACCTATACAACATGTAGTATATATTATGTGTCACAATATTACCTGGTTTGTTATTCCATTTATCAAGATAAGTAGTCATACAAACATTATTATCACATGATATATTGTAATATATTCAATGTGTACCACTTTTTATGCATGTGAAGTGTACAGAGTGGATAATGACCATATGTGAAATTTATTACTTAAATTAACTATGAAATTAATTAGGAATTAAATACATTATGAAACCTTTTAATTTGGGGTGCGTGTTAGCTACATACCATGTAGTTTGGTTTTATATATAAATCAATTTCCATTCTAACTAATTAATTTACATTGTTTTTAGACTTTCTCAGTATGTTTTTCGGATAAATTATTATGGGTTACATGGTGTGTACATTCAATGAAATATTTTTTTCCACCTTTTAAAGTCATCTGTGTACCACACCTAGAGACATGACATGTAATATATATAGAAACATATTTTGTAACATGACTAGTTTTTAAGTAAAAATATTTTTCATCAAAACTAGAATATAGCATCGTAGACCCTTGGAATGTTACATTATATATATTTGGTGATTGGATTCCTTTTATGGGTTTGAGGATGAGATATGAAGAGCTATATTTTAATTTTTAATAGAGTTTTTTGATTCACACCATGAGTCATTAGTTCCCGTTATGAATTATATTTCATAGGGTAGGTTTATGAAATTGGAGACATGGTTCCCGGAATTTGGTCTTGGGTTTGATTAACAAGATGACATATTTTTTGCAGTATTAATTTTAAAGGTGATGTTATTAGTTTTACTAATTTTTAAGCTTCATGATGTGAACAGATTTATTCAGATTTTGAAATTCCTCAAAGATTTTTTTGTTGAATAATTCTATTTGTTTGAATGTGTGAACTATGTTAGGTTAATAGTGTGAACCATCCAATAATTCCATGATTGTGTATATTTCTTGGATATTTATAAATTATATCCTCCCATTGATTTCCCTCATCCTACCATCAAATATAAAAAAATAAATGGGTTCCATAGGTGATTTTAGTGCATTATATTTGGCTTATAGGGATTTGATATCATTTATTCTTGGTGATTCTTATTATAATTCTCTCTGATCTTTCCATGTTTCATTATATGTTTCATATAATATGTGTTGATTGCATTTGGGGGTTTTTTGGGATGAAAATTTTATGATACAATTCTATGTTTTAGATATATTTTATGATACCTTGTGTTTTTGTGCCCTCACGGTTCATCCTATCTTAATTTGGATCTTCATACTAAATCCAAAACTTATATCATTATAGGGAATTCACATTCTCTCCCTTTTAAGTGGATGTGTGAGATTATAATTTTTTTAATTGGGGTAGTGGTATAAATTATCATAACGATGATATTAATATGGATTAATGAAATTGTAGGGGATGGTGTGCTATACATGTGATTGTATAATATAATTGATAGTGATTACTTTTTTTTCATGCTATATTATTTTTATGGAATTAATAATTTTAGTTTCGACTTAATTGCAGATTAATATTTAAATGGTTGAATAATTAATGTTAATAATGGGAAATAATATTTTTAATATTCATATTCTATGGTAGTATTAATGTGGATATATTGGTGTCCACGGTTATCATTGGATTTGTGGAATTCATTGTTTGTCGGTTGGTGGCCTTGGTTGTTTGCAAATTTATGGATCTAGTTATTGTAAAAATTTGATCCCTAGTTGTGATAAGATGACTAGATGTGGTGGTTACATAGTATTGCTTCAGTACTAGAGGAATTATATCAGCATATAAAATAAAGGTGTAAGGATTAGATAATTAAATTTTGAATCTATAAATTGATTGATTAATGGTTAAAACATGGTGGATGAAGTATTAAATTAAATATTGGAAAATGGTACTTGGGTTGTGGCCCTTTTTTATTCTAGTGGTTTGTTATTATCTTTTAGAGATATAATATTTTATCATGATCTCAATTCTGTCTAGTTTGTGGTTTTAGTAAGTTTCAACTGCTCAAGCACATATGCGTGCGATTGTTTGAGACTATGATGTTAATATCATATCTTACTTTTTTCTACAAACTCATCCCATTTCAGATAACCTGACTGATATTCAATGATCCTAGTGGTTTTTTCCATTCCATTCAAGATATTAAATATAAAAATGGATGACTACCTCCTCTCCCATACATTCATTCAGAAATATCTTTTGCGGATACTGATGTTGGATGATGAGAAATGTGCGTGTCGGGGGGACATTCATGATAGGGGGAGGGAACAAGGAATTTTCCAGTGCATTCATAATACACTAATTATCCAGTCATTTCATACATGATATGTGTTTAGTCATTAATGATGTGATATGTGGTTAGTTCCATGAGATATGAGATATAGTTGGTATGATTGTTGGTGTATATGAAAGGAATTGGGGAATGGTATGTCGTCAAATTATGTGGGATAAGAGAATTAGTAGGTAATTGGTTGTGCAGAACCATTATATATATTCCATTGACATTACTTTACTACTATTGGTTTTGTTTTATCTAAATGATGATTTTATGAGTCTAGGGGAAAAGTAGCTAACTTGTATAGTTTCTAGTTTTTTCTGTTCATTGATCACAGGGGAATTAGTATGATATTTTAATTTTCTCTTGAGATACCATGGGTATAATCATTAAGAGTATACACGATATGATCACCCCATGTATATATATATATATTATTATGTTTCCAAGAAGATTTTTATATTTGATCTGGATATAAAAATCCCAAATCATGGAGTCATTATAGTTTCTTCTAGAATATTATTCTTCTATATATTTATTTTAGATAAATTATTCTCTAATTTATATTCTTGAATTTTGGTTATTTATTATATAATTTTTTGGTTTATATACCATGTTTGGTAATTTATTATTGGTATTTTTGTATTTTTCAAGGATAGTCAAGGGTAATACCTCTTATATTTGTGTGAAATACACTTTTTGGTAGTCTTAAACCTAGGGATCATTTATGGTGGGACTCATGGGTCACTCCACCTCACTACATACCTACTAAGGGTACCAAAGGTGGTTGTTATGATAGATAGGTCTCCATCAAATTGGTAAATATATAGGGTGGGTTTCAGATTTAGGAACTGTTAGAAACTTCATGGGTTGGTCGTAAATTGTGTTTGACTAACATAATATGTGACAACAACTATAGTGACCAACTAAGACATAATATTTTAGGGCCACATGTTATTATTTATAAGGAACCCAATATCTTATAATGTATTAATAAAATATTTGTTGTTTTTAATGTATAGACTAAAGGGTGGCACATTCATTATACATCCTTGAGTTTTATTATGAATTGGATGGTTCTGGTAATGATAAAATTAAGTAATTAAATGAATCTAAATAACTAAATTAGTACCAAACATATGTATTCCTATCATTTTATCGATGAAACTTGGTCGTCCCCCATATGTTGTCCAAAATGTATTAATTCAATAGTCTATCTCCAATGACTATATGATTTTCATTCATGATTTGGAGGTTGAGCAGTGGCCATGGAAGTTTCACACCATTCAGTGTGTAACCCTCCATTATTTTTGGTATAGTGGCGTTGGTTATTTTTACATTGGCTTCATTACAAGTGATATAGGGGATTTATTTGTTGGTTTCCTGGTAGTGGTATTATAGAAATTGTATAAAAAATACTTATATATAAAATTGTTGAAGGTTAAATAATTCATTATATTGAATTAAAATTTATAATTTTATGGAAAATATAGGTGGTTGAATTATTGATGTAATTAATAGGACCTGGAAACAAGATTTTGGTCCATTGTGTGATATTTATATAAGGTTTTTCCTTATTAGAGATACCACCTGGTGAAGTAATATCTATAATTTACTGATGTTGGTTGTAGAAGTATCACTTGTGTAAACCAATAGGTGTTGTTTTATGTTAGATTACTACGTTATAATATTCACCTTTTTTTATTATCAACAAAACTTAATTGTAATAGGATAATTGACTAGCATATACTGTGCAGTGTATTTCCCATTTTATCTATTAATGGGAGTATATTGATGGATTATCACCCCAGTCACCCCTCTTCCTTTATTGGTTTCTTTTTATATAATGGTGTTAGATGTTGAGATATGTGTTACGGGTTATTTGTGGCAGGGCGTGGAGCATGTTTGATGTCCCATGCACTCATGATACCATAATTCTCATGTTATAGGATATTTTATATTTCATTGGTTCTATAATAAGTGATGTAAATTTAGTACTAATATAAATGATATATGGTTGGTGTAATCATTGTTGGATATGGAAGGGATATGAGCAATTGGTCACTTCAGATTGGGTGGGAGAATAAAATTAGAAAGAAAGTGGTTATAGGGAACCATTATAAAAAATATAATAATGTTAATTTCTAAATACAGTATGTGTTATTTGGTGATATAGTCTTGTAATGGTGTGGGGAAAATCATCGAACTGTGTAGGTTCTTGATAGTTTTTGTATTTTTTTAACTACAATATTAGTATTCTTATTTTATATTTTTCAAGATAGACATTTAGTACGATATAACTGAGTATACATGATACGATAAACCCACACATATATAATACTTTTTTAGAGTTTGTGATGAATTTCATAATTGGGATAGAATGTACTATCTCGAATCATTGAGTAGTTGTAGTTGAATCCACATGATTTTCTCAATAGTATTTTAGTTTATATAGTTTTATATATGTTTTATATTCACCCACTATTTTTTTCTTGTATGGGATTTTGGTTTATTAATGTTTCATGGTGATTTTTTGTGGTATTTTATATATTTTCCTTGGATATATGAGTGTAATGTCTCACATATTTTTATGATATACCATCAGCTATAGTGAAAAAACTAGGGTCAAATGGAGGATGTAATCAAGTGTTAGTCATTCTATTTACTATAGTCCTAGGAATGGTTTCAATGGTGGGGTTGTTACATTGAAATTTTTTCCCAACATTATGTCATAACACAATGTGAATTAATACGTGTCAATTACATTGAAAACATTGACTCTATATGTCCCATTGTACCAAAATATATTAGGTTACATAATATTTACTATATCTACACATTTTATAACCCCTAAAATAAATTTCTATCTAGTTGATTATTACATAGAATTTAATTAATATACATGGTATTCCCCCACATGACATGCCACATTTTATATGACTCATCCGCAATTAATAATCATGGGAGCATGGCATTTTATTTGATGTTACACACCATGCAGTTTGTGTTATCCATGTAGAATATTAACAGCCTCCAGATGGGATCTTAGAGTGTTCTTAATTTTCAATGGACCATTCTGTGTCATATGAATGTGAATAACAAACAAATAATGGAAATCATAATAAATACAAAAAAACTATAAATGAATAACTAACATCAATTGTATATATCCACTATTGATTAATAAATAATTAAAATTAAAATTGGAATACTATAATAAAACATGATTATTCTGAGCTTTTTTAGAAGCATTAATCCTATGAATATTGGTAAATCCATAGAAAAAAACAATACATACCCTAGAATAATTGAATAGAGGGCATTTTAATATTTAATTTATAATTAATTTATATAAATAATAATGAAATCAGGTTGTACATATTTCTTAAAATAAAATTAGTTGATCAATTTTTGTTATATTATACTTTCACTGAAAGATCCATATGTATAATCCTTCTAGCAGTATCCACACATTCCCCCACAATGCTCAAAACATTACCATGGAATAGTCGGGTGCTAGCATGGATGACTATTGGCAGTTGAATTTTTCACAGTGATTATACAAAGATAACATTATGAGTTAGAGGAATTATTATAGTTCTCTCTAAGACTCAAGTGGGGGGATGAGTATTGGAGCTCACCATTCCTAGGGGACATTCATTTAATATTAAAACAAAGTTTGAGATAATTCTCTAGATATGGTTTTTTGTGAACAAAATAAATAATTCTACAAATTACATAACCAGGATTGTATAGATAGGTTATCAAATTAAGTATTGCACATATCCATTCACCCAATCTATTAATTTGTAGCGGTACTAACAAAAATAATAATAATAATAATAATAATAATAATAATTTAATAATGTGTGACAAGCCCATTGATACTTTAAATATCATTAATTAAAAAAATAAATTAATATTTATTGAGATGATATTTAATTCATCATTCCCCACAATATCATTAACTTGTAATGAGTATCCTCATAAAAATCATTTGTAACCTTAAATAATGACTATTTATTTATATAAAAAAATAACATTATATTATTCATTTATTAAATATTTACATGATAAACATAAAAAAATAATTAATATTCATAAAAAATCAGTATAATATTTACTATAATATTAAATTATATTATAATTTAATTGAGGATCTAGATAAAATTAGTGTGTGACCATATAGGTAAATTTCTTAATGGAAATATAACAACACACTAGTCATCCAATAATAGAATCTACCAACACATCTACAGACCTATAGAGAATTAATATAAATTTCACAGTGATAAAATATCGAACACATGATCACTATGTAATATAATCCCCATGAATAAATATCTCACCAAACATGTTACAAAACATATTTCATCAAAATTAATTCATTATATATTTTCTATGTCATTATAGAAATGAAAATATTAATAATACAACCATGGACATGAAATAATTAAGAAGATTCATCCCAATGAAAGGGAAATAGAAATAAACTAATATTAACAAGGAAGGGATAAATCAATTCATGAATAATTCAATAATACCATATCATTTGTGACACACCAAACATATCATACTTTCTCATGAGAATATATATTTATGATTTTTGACATTACATATAAGTACAAGACACATGATATGCATTAATAATAATCTCAAGTATAACAAATAATATACATGTCTGCATATAAGATTATAAAATGACACACATAACATATGGATAATTAGGGTTGGGTGTTTACTCATAACCTTAACTATTTGAGATTAGCAATGGTAAACATCATGTGAAAAAGTTTCAATATATTATGATCCCCCTACCCTTCATAACGTGTACCATCTATGTCATTTCAGACGAATTCATCAATTCATAAAACATGTATCTATGAATATCATCATTATACTTCAAGGTTCGCATCATGGTGTTGAAATAATAAGAAATTTTGATTTTGAAGATACTCTAAGGAAATTATTATGTTAATTATATATTTAAGAACACTCATCATGTTATTATATATTAATTAATATTCATAGAAATTAATATATAGGAAATAAAAAATATAATGTAGTTGGTTCATGGGAACCAAAACCAACAAAAGGAACCATCAATCTTATAAAAATCTATTAATAAAAAATATAGTTTCTTGTAAAATATATTTATTAGAAAAAACTATATATAATTGGATGAAGAAAATTAATGAGGGAACCACAACTATATCTATTATGTATAAAAAAATGTTTAGAATTATTTTTACACATAATCTATTAGAGTAGGACAAAATAAATATTAAATGATCCAAAAAGATTTGTTGGTCTTTTCTTGTATTGTGATATGTTTGGGCATTAGATTAATTTTTTTGGAATAATATTTAATCCAATTCATCTAATAAGAATTATACAATGATAAAGAGTAAATATTTGATAAATAAATATATATATAATGTAAGGATAAAAATCTATTTATCTCACATTGGATTGAATGTATCATGAAATTATATGGAATTTACAATAAACCAGGTGATTTTGATGTTCCATACTTGTGAAAAAATTCTAATCATTCACCAAAAAATTATAAAAATAGAGTGATCAAATAAAAAATAACATCTATGTGACAAATATTAGTTTTTCTACGTTAGCTTTTAAGAAAATGGGAAATGATAAATATAGACCACAAAATATGTATAGGAAGAATGATCAACCATAAACATGGATAACATTTATATACAATGTAATAAGATGTGACACCCTAGATAATTATAAAAAAGACACGAAATATAATTTTTATTGGGGGAAAAGAAGAAGCAATTGAGATAATTTAACCAAAAAAGAAATAAAAGGATTAGTTTGGTGAATAGAATTCTTTATAACAATTTTAAGTCCCATGAAATGTTTCCTAAGGTTGAAAACATTATGATCCATGAGATACCATGTGTAAATACTAATAATGATCAAATTGTTTCTATAAAATGAATGAACATTTTTCCAATGCAATTATAAAGAGTGATAAGGATTAAAGGAATACAAGTGAATGACTGTGATAACGGAAGAAGATTATTCTAGATAAAGATGAATAATTTCATGAGAGGTTTTCATTAAATTGGACAGATAATGTTCATAAAAACATGGTGGTAGGTGTAATATAGATGAATATATTTAAACGAATTGTTTGATTAAAATTCCATCATAAGAGGATATCGTAATGAATGAGTTTTTTACCTTTTAAATGCATATGATTTGATAGATCATGTCAAGAATAATATAATAGAAAAATATTAATATTCATGAATTAAGTAATCCATGAAACCCGTGAAAAATTCAACAGATTAATCCTAAATAACCATCATGAATAATTATCTATAAAATTGAGATAGAAATAATGATATTTTTTGTTAATAATAATTTCTTAAAATTTATTCTTTCATTAGTAAGAAAATAATATCCACTTTATTTTCATACATATTGTGTTTTTACATTATCTATTGGGAATTGAGGTCGATTATTGATTACATTAGATACCTAAAAATGATGAAAAATGTAGAATAACTATTCCATAACCAATGAAATCCACATTAATGGAATGAATATAATAATTTTTTCTATTATGGGAAAAAATTAATGTTTTTTGTCTTTTAATTAAGAAACTATTATATATATGATGATTATTTTAGAAAATGATCACCATTGATAAAGTTTATATGGGTTGTGTCATTTAGGATGAGATACATGGAGACATATAAGAGGAGTCAGGAGTTATATATTTCATGAAAATATATAATTTATAAAAAGTTATTGAGAAAGCTTAATTGAATAGTTATGATTTCTTATTCCCCATAATTGTATTTTTGGGGAAAATATTATTTTATTGTGGATAAGATGAATTGAATAATTATTTAAAAATTAGAATATAAAGGGTTTACTTCTAAATCGTTAACAAATAGTAATTTAAATGTTTATAACTAATGTGTTGAGATGATTATTTATAGTTCAAGTTTTCAAAATCAGAATATATTTTATTTAAAATTTTATATTTTCATAATTCATTCAATAATTTTTTATTAGACATAATAATTTTAATTTCCCAATAAAAATTAGTTTTTTCTCTGGAATTAAATTCTTTGCAGTTTAGATAGATTTATTATCTAGATAATACATTCTTGTTTTCTACACCAAACATTCCTAAAGTGTACTTAATATAGATTAATTAATGGAACATTTATTTAAGTGAAATGATACCACAATCTCATAATATATTCATTATTATTTTCAATAATATATAGTGAAAATAAAATGAATAAGGATAAAATTATCATTTATTTATATTTGTTCTGGAAAAAAATACAAAGGAGAATACTTTTGAAAAAACATGGTATTTGTAGTCTATTTTTTTTAAAATATTAATAGGAAATGAAATTATTTAAATATATAGTGTGATTGATTTCATTGAGGGAATATTTTATTCACATGAAAAATGATAATTTTGATTCGATTTACCAAGAAAGATGTCATTAGATTGAGTGGTATGAATATTTAATGAGAAATACAGAACCACATTGAAGCACAAAAGCTATTTTTTCATTATCCTAGGATATAATGAGTGATATTAATATCCAAATTAATTGGAATGAATATGTTTTTGAGATACTCAATTTTTAGGAATGATATTTTATTAGTGATATTATTGAATATCCATTCACATGAAAATTGTGGAAAATTGTTTAATTTTCATTAAATATTTATGTTACATAAATAATTGATGTTGAAAAGTATTATTTATGGTATCCTTATTGAAATTTTATAAAAATATTTTATTCATGTAGGTTTCAAGAAAGGTGTCTATTTTTTAATTATTATCAATATAATTTTATAAAGAGTTTCTAATTGTTTAGATTTGTTTTTAGTGGTTGCATATTAATTAAGAAGAATTAAAGTAGTATTGTATTGTATTGACTAAATAAAAAATATATGTACACTAAATCATAAAGGTGACTATGTTCTAGAGATTTTTATAATACTTTTTGTGATTTCATATTATTTTTTATATTATAGAATATTTCAAGATATTTTGTAAGGAATTATGAAATTTAATGAATTTTTATTTTGTAAGACTGTATAAAATTTAATAATACATGGTGAATATTTAAATAAATTTATTTAAAATGAAATAAAAATTTATTTGGTTTTATGTAACATTGATTATACATAATAATGTCACTTGGTTACTATGAGGCCATTGGTTGAGAAGTTTTTTATATTGATGAATTTGTGAATTACTTTCAATAGTTAAATAAGGAAATACTATACAATTAGGAAATGTTTAAATTATTATGGACATATGATGTTGTGTTTCATAGAAAATTAATTAATATGAATTTTTTATGATATGTGGATAAAAAATATCTTTCTCAGAGATATATGAAAGAAAATTGAACAAATCCGGTTTTTGAAAATCAATAGGCAGTCACACTAGAAAGAGTAAACCATGATAAATTGTGTGATAAAGTGATTTATTTGGTATTGATTTATACCAAAAAAAATCATATAATCATATTACTAGTATTAAAAATAAATAATGTAAATATTCTCTTGTTTTGGGAATTGTGGTGTTTCACAATGAGGATATATTCAGGTGAACAATCCTGCAAACAAGGATTCAATTAATGAAACAAATTTTTTTATTGAAGAATAAAATAAAAGTTATATATTGTGTTATAATTATTTTATATTGGTATACATAATATATTTTATAGGGATTTGATGATAATTATATAGGATATCAAACATACCAATTTCAAGGTGCATTTTTATACTAAAACATTGAGATATATTCACATGATTACAATAAAAAATATATGTTAAGAAAAGGGAAAATGGAAGTTTAATGGACCTAATAATGTTTATAGTTATATACATTGAGTATAAATGAAAGAGATAGATGACACTAGCATCATATTGAAATATTCACTATATCAATTAATTGATGATAACCAATGCATATGTGAAGGATTGATCCAACTAATTGAATAAAAATAAGAAGAGTTAGATACATGCCAATCATATGTTATTCAACATTTTGGTTAACGACGAATACTGAGAAATTTTCATAAAATATTGATATATTGTAAGGTCTAAGGAAAAAAGTTAGTGCCATTAATAATCGTGTTTGTGAATTATCCCATTGATTTTTTTATTTAGGGAAAACATTATAATTTCTATTATTAGAGGAAGGATATAAGATTTATTATAAGATGTAGAAGAGACTCAAGTTATACTATTGATCAACTCTATAGGCATTGGAACATTTCCTATATTATATAAATAAAGATGTAGTTGGTACCAGATATTACACTACATGATGGTGCTTATACTATACCCAGTGAATGCCAAAAATAATTGTCTAAGGACATACCCTTTTTGATATTTTTCATGATAATAAAATAATATATATGTGTATGAGGGATAAAAATCAAAAAACACAGAATATATAGTTATCGACAATATAGATAATGTTTTTTGAAAATTCATTTTGTACATTTCTGTTGGATTATTTCATATCTATACTTTCAATTAATCTAAATGTAAGGTATGTGTGAGAGATCAATTAACTATAAAATAAACGAGATAATATAAGGTATAAAGTTTTCCTTGGTCAATGAAGCTACTGGTAGTGACCCCCCCTCTATGTGTGGGAAATATCCTAAGTGATCCTAATAAAAATATATCAATTGGATATGTGTTTCATCCTCAAAATTTTATGGATAATAAAACCATCTTTGTAAATAATTTATGTTTATTATTTTGTGGTAAATCAAAATCTGGAATAATAATCAGTTAATAAATGAATTAAATACTTTATTTAAGGGTAAAAACCACTTTTAACAATTTGGAATATTATACGGAATATAGTTGGAGTTATTTTTTAAGTTATCAATAAATTATAAGTCTCATAATTCCTCAATATTTAATTTAAAAAAGTTAATAATATTATATTATATTATTGTGATATGTTTTTCAAAATAATGAAATATATCCCAATTAGCTTGTAATATGGTAAATCATAGACCACCATTTGGTTTAGGATGTAAGGATTACAATAATGATGACATAACATTAGTGTGAATCATGCATCTGGTAAAATCACACTTCAAGATAATTTATTTAATATTTTTATTAGATATATTTTTCCTAAAAGATGGAATGTATTCAAAATGGTGTATCATATATGAAATCTATGACCACCTTTAGGTCCAAAATAAGTGTTTAACCCTAGGTGGGATATAATATATATGTGTGTTGGGTGTATGGATAAACAGTATATAATAGTAATAATCATTGTAATATTATTATTGTTTATGTCGAGGAAAAAAAATTAGATTTCATGTTAAATTATATATTTTTTAATCTTCCAAATTGAAGGGAGATGGTTCACAATAGGTGGTCATTTATTTGGATGTTAGATAATTATAATGATATTATTACATGTCCCACATAAAAAAATTTTGTGGTAAATATAAATTTATAACTTTTCAGTATATAATGGAGGTTATTTTCCTGTAATTTTAATGGTTTAAATTATTGGAGATAACTAATAATAAAATTAAAAATATTTTTAATTATTATTATTATTAATTTTGAAAAATAATTTTTGTGTGATAAAACTAAAATATGAATTCATATATATATTAGTAAAATATAATTGCGTGTGTGTGTGTATATATATATATTATACATATATATATATATAAATGTATGTGTTAATTAAATAATTGAATATATATATATATAAGTAAATATATGTGTGTATATATGTATATACTAGAATGTATATATATATAATGGGTGTATATATATTTGTCAATGCCTTATAATATACATTTAATGAAAGGTGAAATGTATTAGTAATCATGTTAAAATGTAAATAAATAGTTTAAGTGTCCATGAGGGAAGTACCCAATAAGGAATAAAATAATAAATAGACCATGAGAATAATATGAAGGAAGGTGAAAATAAATTATGATTAACAATAAAAATAATAATAAGGAAATTAAATAAAATCATTAATCATTGGTCTTGGAAAATCCATAAATGTAATAATTTGGGGGGTAGAACTAGGCATTCATGGAACTCCTCCCATGTCACAAAACTCTCTCTCCCTCCTAGTATATTATTTTTATTTTTATATTCTTGAAATATATATATTTGATCACTTGTCCAATATTGTTAATGTTGATGTGTCATTAGTTTATTTTAACTCAACATCATGAGAAGAAGCTAAAAATTATTTATATTTTTGATGGAAAAAAGGTATTTTCAATCCAATTTTTAACATTTAAATGGTTCATTTAAAATAAATTTTCTAAATATAATTTTAAAAAATATAATATATATGAAATTATTATAATATAATTATAAAATAATAACTTATGAGAAATTATCGAAATAATTATTATTCTTGAGGGGGAAATTACAGACTCATGCAATGGACTGAAATAAAAATTCTGAAATTATGAAAGAGAGTGAAATTATTATTTCATATAATATTTTATTTATTTTTTAAGAAATATATGGTTTTTTAAATATTATTTTTAGTGTGATAGTTTTCTGGTTATTGTGTGAACATATTTCCGCAGATAAATGCTTCAATGAATCTTCTGTTGACATTATAAAATTTAGGTTTGGAAGTTGATTATCAATTGGGATATTTTCTAAACATGGTTACATGTTATATTTTATCTATTGGAATAATTTATCATCATTCTGGATTATGATCAGATTTGGATGGGTTTTTGAGGTTTCAGGTTCTCTACATTTTGGTTTTTATGTATGATTATTAAAATGAAATATGTGGTTCACCACATTGCGAGAAATACCATTAGTTAATGCTTTTCCATGAATAATAATTAATATAAAATAATTAATTATTCTCATGTCTTAATTTATTAAATTATTGATGCCTAAAAAAACTACAAGGTGCCACATACTACATGGGAACATATGTGCTGGGTTGTTGTCTGGTTATCGATGGTCAAATATTGTTAACATATGAGTGTGTTAGACTATGTGGACACCTTGAGGTTTGTTTTTGAGAACATCAAGAACAAGTATACATGTTATATTTTATATAATGAAATATCTATATTAATTCTGGACTTGTGATCAGATGTGTGTGTGTGTGTCTATAGGCCATGATATGGTATGATTTGATTCCATGATATTGAAGTGATAGATAGATCCCAATATAATGTTTTATTCACATGTTGATGTATATGATGAAGTTATATTTTTAATGATATATTCTATTAGTGGTATCATGATCTACCTTGTGAAGTATCCCTTTGGAAGATTAAAATTTGTATACATGAATGGTGACCATCGATGTGAGATTACACTTTTTAGGGTATGAACATGGAGTTGCAACAACGATTATGGTGGTGTATGATAGCCTAGTAACATCCCTTCCACTTGATTATTTGTGAATTTTAGAGTATTTGTTGAAACTTTATGACTTATGGATTTCTTATTTTTACCCTATTCCTGGTTGAATTTTGGTAGGGAACAGACACTCGTTGCCTTGTTAATTTTCGAGTAGTAAAGGATGCCTTGTGGTTTTTGGTAATGTTTGTTACTGGATTCCTTTATTATTTTTCATGTCACACTAATAGACTTATCGATTGAGTCTTTTAGGAGGTTATGATATCTTACTGACTCACCCTAAAAATTCCAACATGGAACTTAAGCCGGCATGGATGGGGGTTTGGTGCTATCTTGGTAAGCACACTAACACTCGGTTTTAGATTGTATGTTTATGCTTCCCACATTTATAATTATTATGGAATTAAATTAACATACATGAACACACCATGTAATGACACATTGGCCATGCCTTGATGAGTGTTGTACTCACACCTTAATTGGGAATATTTATTCACCTTTATATATCAAAAGTGACATGATGAATAGAAATGGATCTATAATGGATGGCTCAGCAGGTTGTGCTCAGAGCTGGATTGGACCTCTTCAGTCATTAGAGGACCACACTATTCTATTATTGATTATCTTATTTCATTACTCTAGGAAGAAATTACATTAGTAAGGCTTCTCTATATACCATGTATTCAATATTTAGTTTCCATATTTAATCTGTTGGATCATGTTTTTATATAATTTATTATTATATTTGGTTTTTTATTTTTCATATGCACTCTGATGGTGGATATAGTCTCCCCATGGATCCACATTCAACTCTACAAGATACTTAGAAACCTTTTATGTATGGAAAGGTGTATATAAATTCATGTATCACTCGGCTAAGTCCTAGTGCCTCATGTATAGATATTATAAAAAGGTATTAAAATATCGGGTTTATCGACATGTATTTTCTATTAACCTAATTTGTCAACGGAGAAAAATGATTTTATTTATTTGAGACCTAGTCATGGGAACTATTGTAGTGTGGGGAAGAGTTATATAGCGGACATATGAGTTTTTTTTAAAATTGTAATTTATATTTTGTTGTTACAGGTGATTAAATTATACTCGAGTGATTCACGTGATGTTTATATGTGATTTATGAGTTTTTTCATACAATTGGGAACCATGAATAATAACAATCAATCAGATGACATAAATATATATGTTTTGTTTTGTATATTTGTACATTAATTAAATGTCTTGATTTGTGCAATCTGGTTAGGATAGTTTTCCTTTTGTTATATTTATAAGTTAACATGATGTGGTGATATATCTTTTTTGAAGTTAATTAGTTGAACTGTTCTTTTTATTGTGTCAGTGTGTATATGATTATATTTACTGATGTTTGGGGACAATATAAAATTTTAGTGTGATGAGGGTTATAACTTTTTTAATGGTATAATCCAAGTGAAGAATTTTTGTGATCAAATAAACTAGCTAAGTGTTTCTATGATTCTAATGTTATTCCAATTATGGATATGTGAGAGTATGATATTGATGTTTTAATTATGTAGTATGAGTGGTTAATGAAATACTAATAGAGATACTTCTCGAGTATGAGAAGTTGACATTGGGGGACAATTGTAATGTATTCAAATTTAAATTTATAACAAAACCTTCTTTTTAAATAATATATGTGTATTTTTTATGCGTAAATATATACATATTCAAAAAAAAGTAATTAATAAACAATTTAAAGTATTTATTGAAGGGTGAAAATATCAGTTAACACTTTGGAATATTTTGTGAGATATTTTTGGACTCAGGTGCTAAGTAATTGTGGAATTTTGAGGCCCATGGTTTCTCGATATTGAATTCATAAAAATATTAAATATTAAATATTATGATTGTGGACTATTTTTTCCTAAAATAATGAAATATTTTCTAATCCTCATCTAATATAGTAAATCTCTGAGCACAATCAGTTTTTGGATGTGGGTTTTAATCTAGTTGCGACATAACATTTGTGTGTGTCTGATGTTTGGTAAAATAACACATTAGGATAATTTGTTTGATATTTTTATTATATATATTTTTGGAAAATTGTGTAATATCATGTAAATATGTATCATATGAGAAATATGAGACCACAATTAGGCCCTAAATTTTACTTCTTCCATAACTTCTACAAAAGCATTGTGTGCATCAGGTGTTTAGATATATCTAAAAAAGAGTAATAATTAATATATTATGATTACTTTTTTCAACAAAAATGAAAACAAATTACTTATGTAATTAAATATTTTTTTAATTCACCTACTTGATGAGATATATTTGACCATGGGTAAACATTTGTTTAGTGTTCATATAAGAATAGTATAATTATTACCTATCCCATAAAAATAAATTTGTGTGGTAAATATAAATGTCTTTAAAACTCAGTATTTTATAGAGGTTATCTTCATGAAAAGTTAATGTTGGAAATTATTAGAGATAATTAATAATAATAAAAATATGTTTTCATTATAAATACTATTATTAATTTTTGAATGTAATTTGTGTGTGATAAAACTAAAATATGTATACATATATTTGTAAGTTAAATATATATGTAGATATATATATATATTCAAGTGTATATAAATATATATAATGTGTATATATATGTATGTGTGTTAAATAAATAAATGAAAATATATATATATCCGAGTGTATATATGTACATACGGGTTTCTATATACAATATGAATATATATGAGTTAAATATATCTATACAGGTGTATACACACACATATACACACATATATTTATATGTCTATATATATATATATATAATGTGTATACATATATATATATATAAACATGAATGTCTTAAAATATACATTTAATGAAAGATGCAATGGATTTAAAAGAAAATTAAAAAATAAATAAATAGTTGAATTGGTATAAGGCGGGTAAAGAATGAGTAATGAAAGAATAAATAAACCATTCACAATTCCTGAAGGAAGAGGAAAATCCATAATTATTAATAATAATTACAAAAAGAGGCAACAAATGAAAATCACTAAATGTTGTTTTAAAAAAAATCATACAATGGGGATTTGGTGGGGTGGCACTAGGCTTATAAGGAACTCCTATCATCTCATGAAACTCTATCAATCCACTTCATTTCTTAATTTGTTTGTTTTATTATTTTTAAAATTTCTCTCTTTGATAACATCTCCAATACTAATAGGATTGATGTGGTGTTGTTTCCAATGGATTTTTCTCAACAAACATATTATAATTTTTATTTCTCTTTTTGAAGGAAGTAAGGAATTTTCAATGTTATTGTTAAAATTTTAAGTGGGTAAATTAAACTAAATTATGAAATGATAATAAGAAAAAGGTAATTTATAATAAATTTTAGGAATACAGTTATAAAAGGATATTTTTTATGAAATTATCATATGATAATTATTATAGTAGGAAAACCTCTAACACATCTATTGACCTAAAATGCTAATTAAATAACTATCTCTAAGATATGATTATTATCATAGGTAATATTTTATTTCTTATTTAAATAAAAAATATTATTTTGGATTTAGGAGTCCATGGAATGAGATCATTTTCTGGTTGGGGTACGAACGCAGTTCTTGGGAGAACACATTTTATGGATTTGTCGTTAACATCAATGAATTTATATTAGGCAGTTCCATACCTCCTATGATCTTATTTAGATGTGAATCAATGTTATATTTAATTTTTTGGAATAATTTATAATCATTCTTGAGTATGATCACATGATGGTGTGTGTTGGTTGTCTCATGTTCATTACCCTTTGCTTTTATACATGATTATTATCATGATATATGAGGTCCACCACTTTGGGTAAACATCCTGTAGTTCATGTAGTGTAATGAATAATAATGATTCATTATTAATGAATGAGAAATGAGTCTTAATTAATTAAATCACTTATTATTTATAAATTTACAAGGTTAAAAGGTCCAAATTAGAACTGGTGGGATGAGTTTTTGATTGGTTGCTAGTGGTCAAGGCTTGATCATGAATGAATACTTTAGTGTAATGGACACCTTGAGGTGTGTTTTTGAGCTCTTCTAAATCATGTTGTCATGTTATATTTCATTTTCTAGAATATTTATACCCATTAATTACATTTCAATGAATGCGGGTGTGTGTGTGTATCCCATGATATGGTGTGATTTGATTCTATGAGATTGATGTGATAGTTAGATTCCATGATAATGTTTGATTTTCATGTTGATATATATGATTGTTAAATAATTTTCATGAGGTGTTCTATAGTTTTTATCATTATATTGAATTTTTATGTATCTATTTAGAGGATTAATATGTCGATCAATGACATGTTACCACCATGGTGAAATTACATCATACAAAATATGTGCATGGAGTTGTTGTAATGATAATGGTGGTCCATGATATCCTTATAACATGAACTATAATCAATGGCTTATTTATTTCTATGTTGATTCCCCTACTCGATGATTTCAAGATTTATGATTTTTACCTGATGTCTTGTGGATTCTGTGTAGTTTATAGAGATTCAATGTGTTGTGGATTTCTAAGTATTACCAGATGTCTTGTGAATTCCATGTTGGATAGTTTCTCGATGCCTGGTGGATTTCTAAACGACACACTAGCAGACTATTGGCTAGTCATGATCCCATAGCAATGCATTGTACATATTCTTTCATGGATCTAATGTAGGTTCATATAAAGGTTAGGTGGTAGCTTGGTTAGTAAACTACTGAACAATTTTGGAATTTCTTTTAATGCTTATTTAATTCATTAATATTATGTAATAAACTTGTAATATTTGATCACATTCGGTAAGGATGAAATATAAGAGGCCTACTGAGTATTGTACTCACACCCTACATGATAATTTTGATGAACATATAGTTTTGATGAGAGGCCAAAAAATGTAAATGGGACTTATGGTAGATGGTTATGATGGATGAGAATGATGTTGGAGCAGACTGAGACAGACATCGGAGGACCCCATAGTTATTTTTTTTCTTTAATTACATTTGATATATTTCTACTCTAGGAGGGATTATTTACATACCATTTATTCCATCTTCAGTCTATAAATTTTATCTATTTTATCATGTTATTATGTTTTTTATTGTTATATTTGGAGAATTATTCTTCATGTGCACATTAATGGAGTTTATTGTCTCTATGTGATTCTAATTGAAACCCTCACTACTATTCGACATCCTCTTATTAATAAGGAAGTGAACATGTGGTCACATAACACCTGACTCGATACCAATGGGTCATTATTGGATAGTGAAATATTAATATTTAAATAATTTTTTTGAAATAATATGTCGATAAAATAAACTATATTTTTAATATTAAACCCCGATGATAGACCCCCACAGTGAAAATGAACTAAGAATTATTTCATAAGTTAATGTTGTTGAAAAACATGTTAGATGCATCCCTATATTTATTCAATACATGAAATTAATTAATCAAATATTTAATCCTAAATGGTAAAAGAAAAAAATATTTTTGTAGTATGAAAAGAACCTTTACTCATGATGATAAAATAATCAAATTAAATTATTTAATAAATTATTCCTCCATTCCATTCCACTTTGATGTTATAAATAATTAACATATAATGACAATCAGAAATAAATAATTAGTGAAATTAGAATTTCATTTTCATAGAGTATGCCTTTAAAAAAATGAAAATATATTCATTTATAAATATTTTGAATATATAAATATTATTAGTTTTATTTTTATTATAAAATTATTCATTGGTGGACCTAACATTATAAGATTAGAATTTTTATGTAGAAATTAATATGGTGAATGTGATTATAAATAGTACTTACACATTCACTAGTCACTATAACTACAGTATCTCTATCTCATCCCTGACTCGTTTTCAACACCACTATTAATTACCTGAAGAATAACTCCTGTTGTGCAAGGGGAGAGAATGAGTGAGATATAAACTCCTCTATATCTTCTCCAGTAATAGAAATATGGGATATGGTAATGTCATTTTTGGTAATATCATTCCTATACATAATTTTCTATTAGTTTTCGTATATTAAATACTATATTAAAAAATAAAAAAAAATTATATCATACTAAAAAAATAATTCACCTCCTAATTCCCTTGAAATGCAAAAAAAATTCAATTATTGAATACCACATGATACCACAACACCACCGCGGGATGTCACCATCACATTTCCATTCAAAATAATAATATTAATATATTATTATTATAATATACTTATGATTTAATTTATATATGGACAATTCTCAGTCCTAGTTTCCAATGTTTTTCAATAATAATTTGACCACAGCTAGGAAATTATTTTCTTCCATGCACAACTATATTGTCAGAATTTCTATATGATACTATGTTTTGGAGTTATTAAATATTCACAAGACTACGAATAATATATATATATATATATATATATATTAAAACTAAAAATGATATAATTAAAATAAAAATCATTGTTTCCACTGCTAATGATATTATTTAAAATATTGATAATCTTTAACAGAAGAAATCATAGTCGCTATAAATTATAGTTACAATGTCAACAAGAATGCTTGAATTAGTGCATGTTGATCTTTATATGCCAAAAAATCTAGGAGATATTTATGTAATAAGGAATTATATACTCTTCATATATTGAAATATTAATATAACCTAAATAATTCTGGCATATAACGATACTGATATGCTTGTTGAAAAACATGGACATGTAAAAAAAGACTAACATTTATAAATGAAAATAAAAAATAATGAATAGGGTCCTATATTTAGGAATACATATAGATGAAATGGATAATGAACTATGTCAACATAGTGATAAGTACATAACCCAATGAATTTATAGAGAGTATAAATATGAAAATAAATAAAATTGTTTTAACAATTAAAATTATCAAATACCTACTTGGTCCGGTTTTTTATAAAAGTTTCCTTGAAACCTATATAAATCTTTAATAGATCAACAATTAGTTCCAAAATATTTTAATACCCCATATTAAATGTTAAATGGAAATTGTCAACTAATATAATTATTAGTCTTCATGAGTATGTGTTTTATTATCAATGTGGACAAAATAAAATAAATGTTTAAATATTGGGGTGATAAGTTATATTTTTTTGTTACTCATCCAAAATCAAATAGAATAATTATTTCAACAAGAGGATTTGTAATATTGTTTAAAAAAATATGTTACTATAACAGATATTTAATGTGATTCACATATAAAAGACTGTGAAATAATTGTGGAAATGATGTAGAGAAGTGTAGTCTAGAGAGAGAACCATGGAAAAGTGTTTAATATGAATTTGAAAGTGATTATGAACATGAAACTTTATGTTTTATTTAAGAAGAGAAAAAATCAATTATTGTAACCACTTATGCTAAAAATACATTCAATATAATACATGGAGGATGAGAACTCTATATATATGGACAATATAATGTTCTATATATTCAACGAACATTGATTTATAATCAAAATATGAGATTAATGTACAATATAAGAATTTGGTTATATAATGAAAAAATATGAATTAAATATGTCATATATTTTAAATTGAAAAAAAGAAAAAATAATATGGGAATGAATTATTTTTTCCATATCATGAAAAATAAATATATAATGATGATTCAGAATAAATAATTTATTGTGTATAATAGAAAATATAAAATTTAAGGAACTGACATTGATAAAAAAATCACCCTGATAGAAAAATTGGAGTTAACATGGTGATATTTACCAATAGTACTCTACATTGAAACTAGGGTTTTTTAAATATTTCTGAATTCAAAATTTCTCATTGGAGTCCTTAAATAATATATATAAATATTAATAACTAACTTGATTTATCATATAAACAGAGATATTAAATTCTGTTAATTAAATATTGAATTTTATGGGTTTACACAAGAACCAAGAACAAATGATTCAAGGGAAAAAACTATTGAAGAATATTTAATTCAAATGTTCTAGAGTTAAAGAAAATCAATAGATGCTAAAGGATTGTTGTGACAAAATTAATTTCATTATCCATTTTAATTTCATAATCATTGATGGTTCATTTTAATTTCAATTTAATAAACTATATGTATAGATGGATATTGAGTTTTAGATATTGATGATTAGCATGTTAACTATTTTTTTACTTTATAGGATTCTCATGGAAGTCATGGAACATTTATATTTCAATAAACATCCTTGGGAAAAGTATTGAAGTGATATGGAATTGACGGAAAAAAATTATTGTATATTGTTATGTGAATAAAATTATCACAATATGTTGTTGAAAATGTAGACCTTATTTTGATTTATAATAAAATAATTGGTATCCTATTTTAGTATAATAGTGATCTGACAATCCATTGTGTTTTCCACATGTTATGAAATGATGCATCAAAGTGATCTAAGGGAATGAAACATGTAATAAATTTATATTATTGTATGATAAAGGTACTTTAGACTATGAATATTTATATAAATGGACAATGGATTAGAGATTATTTAGATTCATTGATTAAAACTAGTATAGTTATGTAGATAATCATGATTCAAATTTTGGTGGTGCATATCATATTGGAGTTTTGTGTATTTATTTATAAAGAATGAAGATGTATTATATTTCATTAATCATTATGGAGTATAAATACATTTTTTAAACTAAATAATTTTCATAACTCATAAGTATGATTCAAAAAACAAAAAATTTCGGCAAGAAAGTAGTTTCCCAGATCACTATTACTTGTGATAAACCATTAGATATTAGTTCGGTTTAAATATTCTATATAATTTTTGAAAATTGATCATCAAGATCATTTATAACTTTATGTTGGAAAAAATAGAAAAATGAGTTAAAATTTTTCAGTATTTCTCGATACAAAATCATGTTGTTGATGTGATAAGAATGAAAATTATAATAGATATAATTAGGGAAAAAAGTTTCTACATAGAATAAAACAATCACCTTCCACTTTGGTTTTTATTGAATATTCCCATAACATAATTAGTTTTTGTTAATATAGACTTTTTCACGAACCATGATGGGATGTCATCTTACTCGACATATATCCCATTAGGAGACATGGCCCGAATGGCATTACCGATCCCCATGGGATGAAATCTAGTGTCGGGCTTCAATAATAATCTACGTGGGAAGGATTTAATCCCAATGAACATGGATCATATGTATAAATAGAAAAAATGGAAAAACTAATAAAAATGAAGATTGATAAATATAAAAAAAAGATCTAGATACAAATTATGAAATGAAGAAAGTAATTACATACTCAGACTGAATATGCCAATTCGATTTCTATGTGACCTCTTGGTCACCAACAACAACAAGACCAAAATGCTCCAATGATGTGAACATGAACAATAAATCTGAACAAGAATCCAAACCTACAAAACATCTCACGTCTACCAACACCAAATTGAATAAGTAGGGTGTGAGGTTCATAGGTTAGTAGGACACCACAAAACTATACATATGTTTCCTTTCCTAAAAATAGCCCATAAACACATGTAAGAAATATATATATGAAAATAGTTTTTCAATTTTTTAAGAATTGCAAAAAACATTTCCTTTTCCAAATAAAATGACACATTCATATATTTATAACAGGTAGATCATTTTATAAACCAATACCCAAGACTAAGATCCATCAAGGTGACCCCAAGAAAATATAAAAGTAAATAGATAAACAGTACGATGAACCAAGTGCGATAGAAAGTAAAAAATAAAATACAGATAGTAACCATAAGCATTTACTAATAATCCCTAGACAGATCCCTACATGTAATCCATTCAGAACCACCTTGTTATATAGAATGAAACACCATAGTCAATAACCAACTGGTAGTTATAAACTAGCCACACTAGTGGACCAACGCACTAAGACTTTAAAACATCAAATCAGTACCAACTAGTCTCGTTGGTGTTGATAAGAAACCACCACTTGGCCATTCAAAAGAATCATAGGAAATAAATGGTAATAGTATAACATGTAAGTAGGAGTCCCTCACATGTGTGAGTCACCTTATCTATCATCACTACACTTTCATACCCCAAACACTGACACCACCTATATGATAACACATATAGGGAAATACCTCTATAGGGATACCCATATAATAGGGATTTCATAAGTTCCAACTAGCTATCACATCATTTATGATTCAACACATTTCTCAAATTATCAAAATATTCTCACTAGGAATTAACATTTCCAAAAACAATTTTATTTTATAAAAAACTATACAATAAAAACCAGATATTATATCAATTCCATTTCAAATACACTTCCAAATAATTTCTCAACAATTTTCAAAATCTATATGAACAACCATTTCCGAGAGGATAATTACAAATGGGACATTATACCAAATCCATTTTCATTTCCATCATTATTTTAAGACCAGGATGAAAACACATAACAAATGTATAGATTCCAAATGAGGTTCTATATAATATAGAAATAAACCATCCATAATAAAATACCAAACATTTCATAATATTTGACATAAAATTTAGAAACACACTTGACTGATATGCAATGAAAGGGAGTTTCGTTAGACACCATGAATTTAAAAAGAGACACAGAAGGTTTTTTATAATCAATTTTTATGTTAAAAAATCCCATCATCATTTGTGTTCCCATCCATGTGTCCACTTTGGGCACACATGGATTTCACTATATCCAATGTGACATCTTGAATATCCATGAAAGCACCCAATAGAATTTTAATTTTAAAATTCACTGCTGTCTTTCAAACAAACACAACAAACTATAATAAAAAACAACCTTACACCATATATATAAAAAATCATAATGTGTGCAATTTCATAAACCATTTAAAAGTGTAAACACCCCTTAAATAATCCAATTTCAATATTAATGTTCAATTAATGTGTTATCAAACACATTTTCTGAATATATAAATACCCATATACGAAAAATCATTTCAAAAACCATTTTTATCAATTTATACCAACAGGATATCATCCCAATGAACTATCCAGGTGAATTATAAACATGATAATGATATTTATGAATTATTTAAGAACACACAATCATAAATGGATTTTTCATGAATAGAAAAATAATGGGAACACCTACCTCAACGGTGTGAGAATATTACAAAACTATAGGAGAATGAATAATACACCCAAAAGTTCAAACAATAAACCCTAAAAATCAAGAAACATCTAGCTACACATAAACCCTATCATATAGGGTTCATTCAATAGACAAAAAACCAAATAATAACAAATAAATAGAAATAGGAGAAGAGGAAGAGGTTAAAAGAGGCCCAAAACCCTAAAAAATCATGGTTGATCTTTGTAGGAGCACCCTTTGAGTAGGAGGATCCATGGGGGGGGGGGGTTGGGACCCCATTATGTCATAAAATAAACCATGATTGAGGGTCCATGAGTTGGGGATAAAAATGGGGAGAGATAAATAGGGTTTTGGATTTTAAAATTTCTAGGTAGCTTGTAATATTTGGCCGAACGATTTACTAAATCAGACACCAATAGTATCGTAGCTATTTTCCAATAGGAAACCAACAGCACCTAAAACCATCACAATTTGAATTATCATGAAAAAATGGTGTAGTTTCTTTTGTCCATAACCCAGGAAATTTTACATGTTTACCTAAGATAGGCCGTTCAATTTCTACTAACCATGCAATGCTCGTTCATTGTCCAAAATTCACAAAAATAAAAAATAAAAACTCAAAATTTTAAGCTTTTAAGTTAATCCAAACCTCCAAAAAAATTCAAATAAAATAAATTTATAATATAAGATTATTTTTACGGTTAGTTTTTAATAATTATCCCTACCATAGACACATTATTCCCTAATAAACTCCCACATCCTAAAGATAATGAAAACAGGAATCCATGACTGATGAAATCTGATGAAAATCAAAAACCATGGGGTCACCTTTAACTCCTCATGTAATAGTTCATCATCCAAGAAGAAAACACCAAAATAGAATGAGGGATGAACACAAGAGGGTTCCCAACACCACATGAGCACAACTATCATGGGAGATTCAAAACCCCCAAACATCCCTACAAGGCAACAGGAAAACCGGGAGCCGAGAACTAATGAATTTTTTCCACACTAACCGAGAAAATCCAGCCCTATGATAAGGAACTCCCAAAAATAGGAGAAAAAAACTTGTAAAAACATGATCCAAATAGAGAACGAAAACCATCATTGAACAATCCCTCAAAAATCAAGCATCTCTAATCAAGCCTAATTAAAATCGAGACTAGCCCGAACAAGGGATAAGAACACCGAATGATGAACAATTGAGAAGAAGGTAGGGGTCGCTAATTGAGGCTAAAATATGGGAGATTTAAATATGGTTATTAATTGTTAAAATATATGGTTAAAATTCAAGGGTTACCAAACCACACACAAACTATTTTGTATCTACTGTCCAAGAAGAGAACCTCTACACGACAAACCATCATAGTTTTACTTATCGTGATCAAAACCTTTGGTACATTCTGTCCAACTCATGAATCTCCCACATGGTTACCTAGGATAGTCTTCAAAGTTTCTATTAACCATGTGTTACCCGTTCACATGCCAAAATTCACTCAAAAACATAAAAATCAAAGGTTTATGATGGGATCTCTATAAGATACTCTACAAAAACATCCTAATCAATGAAAAAATAAAATAAGGGAATTTTAAATTTTGGGGTTTGAATGTTTTGAATAAATAAATAAGTGATTTGTTATGATAAATAAGTATCCTACAGTTACTAAAGCTTATATTTTTCCCTAAACAACCATGAAGAAAGAGTATTTGGGTCAATTGTAGAATTCGTAAATAATATACCTATTAAATCGGAAAAAATATAAAATAAATTAGAGTTAATACTAATATATAGAAATAAAAAATCTTCTAAGGATAGGTTTGGGGTGGTCAAGCATAATAGGGATAAATGACTAGATTTGGTAGAATATACTAAGATACTGGGAAGATGAGATTAAGGGATTCCTCATGTAAGGTTGAGTTTACATTGAATTTGATATTTTTTTAAATATTATAATAACTCACACAAGATTAGAGTGGATAAATAATTGATTCCAAAAATAATGAAAAATATTATTTGGAAGTTATGATCTTATAAAATATGTTTTAATTATGTTATAGGAGAAATAATTCTTGTCAGCAAACCCAAATGGGATATATTATTTGAAAAGAAAATTTATGAATGAGTTTTATATTACATTTTCAGATAATGGTAGATAAATACTTATTAAATGATTCATATTGATGATTATAAATATTTATTAGTATTTTCATTGTGTTTAAAGGATGTTAGAGGTGTTTTAGTGAGGAAACCCAAACAAATACTAATAGGGTTTATAATGTCACCATATGTCCCTTTTATGAGAAAAAGGTGTAATGTAGAAGAAGAAGACGTGGTGTTACTGTTAAACATCAACAATTATCAGAACATATCCTAGATTTATAAAACATTTCATCAATTAGGTTAACATTTTAAGGTGATGAATTCAAGTTAATGTTTTGAAACTACTGGAAAGTATGATTAATTAAAAATAGTGTATACAGGTTGGGTTTTTGGATGTTTCATAGAATCAAAGATACTAAATGATATCATGCAACACTAGTTAAAAAATATTTAAGGTGATTGTAGTCACAATTTTGGAAGATGTGCAATATTTAATATTAAATAATCCTATTGAATTTTATAGATATTGAAATGATGTTATTTTAAGGAATTATTTTACTAGATACCAACAACTAGATTTAATACCCATAATCCATGATTTCTAAAATATATATGTGATTGACAAATCTATTATTCTTCATGTAGGAAGTCACACCTAGTTTTTCTAATTTGGCTTATTCTCTAGTTCGGTGGGAGTTTTCGGTATTTTTCTAGTGTTCTCGGTGTTCCAGGTGTTTTGTTTTGGAAATTCATCTATGTATATGTTTTCCCAATGTATTTTAATATCCATGATTAGGATTTTGTGGATAAAACATGAAAATTTTACCTTAGAAGTGGCCTTCGCACGGTTAGTTCATAGTTAGGAGTAACCCTGCGGCCACCTTGTAGATAGTTTGGCATGGACAGAACCTACAACATGGATTTCACACTACTGTGAGGTCAGTTCCAGGTACATGTGCAGCTGTCCATCTATAGATAGTAGTTTTCACACAGTTACTACACAATGTTCTAAACTATGTGGCTTAATTGTTCAACTTTCCGTGATTTAAATTTATTTGTTTTTACCTTTATACCCCTTACAATAAATTATCCCAAAAACCTCATTCTCTCCTAAACCAAGTTTGTGAACATCTCAGGATCCATATAACATCTTCCCCAAAATTAAAATACTCCCTTGGGTATGTAAATAATGTTTTATTCATGGTTTTGGCCTCATTTAAATGATATATCTCTTCCTCTCATCTTCTCCCTCCCTTATCTTCTCTTTTGTTCTAGTATTTTATTCCAACCCATGGTCAGTTTGACCTAGGGTTTGGTTTACCCTTATATTATATTGTTGGTTTTTTTATTTTAGAGTACACACACACACACACACATATATATATATATATGGTTGTGATGAATTCATGGAGTGTTATTGGTGGTTCGTTGTGATTGTGCTATGGATATGAGGTAGGTTTCTCATGCAGTTGTCCTTTTTATTTTTGTGAATCATAAATTTCACTATTTTAAAACCTTAAGTGATTAATATTTATTGATTTATAATGCTTGGATAAATTTTTTGTCTGAAAATGTTGTTCTGAAACTTTTTTTATCATAATGTTTGTTCTTTTGTAAAATAGTGCACCCCAAGTGCTTTCATAAAAGGTCAGTTGGCTCTTATTTGCAATTTATGAGATGAAATGGATAATTTGGATTTTCAAATGGATTGGTAACTTGTGAAAAGAAATTTTTGATCTCTTTTATGGGTTTATAAGGTGATATTGGATGTTTTTAATGTAATAGGTAGTTTTTTCGAAGTGTTTGTCATGTTTTACTTGAAAAAGCCCCGCTTGAACCTCTATAACAATTTATTTTTTCAACGACTATTGTATATTTCTATGAGTAATATTTCATGTTGTTTGAAGAATTGGTATTTTTTTCAATAACATATTTTTTTATGAAATTTTAAGGTCCCACTTGGCCAGATGTGAATATTATAAAAATGTGTATTATGAAAAACCTCCAATGGATGTCTCATATTTTCCTTATGTATATTGGAGGGGAGGTACATTCTATGGTTCCCTTGGGATCCGTTATTAGGGTTCCATGGTTATAGCCCTTTGTAATCTATTTATTATAAGGAAAGAGAGTAGTCCTTGGGGAGACTAGGGGTGAGGCCTATTGTGAATTATTATTATTATATAAATTTTGATTTGATGCTCAGTTGGGATAAGTTACCTAACCCCATTAAATAAATTAGACATAAAAACATGGATAATTGAGATAATTTTCTAGGAATATTGTTTCACTAATATATCATGGTACTGACCAGTATCCCCTAATATGTGGATATATTGGGTTCATTACTATGAGATTTTCCTTTAGTATATCATGGGAAAGGGTGGCTGAGTATATAGAGTATTTGAATTCCTCATATGTGGAAATATTCTATAGATTGGGTCTTAGGTAGTATGGTATTGTGAATTATTATTTATCTCCAAGGTTCACCAAGATCTATTAGATTTCAGTTTCATGAATCGTTGTTTGGATTCATGTATGTCCATTTTCATTTCTCTTCTTACTTGACTGCCTTGGTGATCTAGAGTGGTATTTTCAGAGATGCAGATGTCTTAGTTCTAAATAATTTCTGATAAATTTTTTTAAAAGAAAAAGTTTTTTCAAACACTCTTGGTTCGGTTGAAAATAAAATCATTACTTTCCCCATTAAATGTTATGAAAACACTAATAGATCATACCTATTTTTTGTAATTGAATTAGGGAAAAGTTAAGTAATTTTATATTTTTTAAAATTATAGAAAAGATTAATTTTATATATTTTTGTTCAAACATTGAATTTGATGTTCTCTTACTTTAACGTAATTTCACTGGTAAGTAGATTTATTGAGATAACCTACTGAGTTTTAATACCCATTCCTACAATTCTTCTTCTATTTTTAACCCTTCTTCCGGATTCATATTGAGTTCGTTCTCCCTTAGAAATGGTCGTTTGGAGATTTTGAGAGTTATCCATGGGGTAACAAGGATCTTGTGTGTCATTTGATCCTTTTGGATTCTTTTTTCCATTGTTATTTCATATTTTTCCTTTTTTGGAATGTTCTGTTTTTCATTTCTGTATCACTATGCTTATAAATCTTTCCTCTAGTTGGATTCATGTTTATATTTATATATTAGGGAAAATCATTCCCTCCTTGTACTCTATTGATTTATATGGTACTACTCAGTAATTCGGGGGGATCGAGAATGTGTCTCGTTCTACATCACATACCAGCTCATGAGACCAGTTTATGGCCAAATTAGGTTGGTTCGGGACTAAATGGTGTAAATTGAGGTTTTTTCTTATCATACATTTCTATTCAGAGTTCCATTTTTTATTTCGGATTATCATGCATAAGGAGTAGGATTGTCGGGCGTGGGGTGTAGGAATGAGATGGAAGTCCAGAATCCTTGCTCATTTCAATCCTCGTCTTTCCATGGAATGTTCGGTTTTATTAATTTCGTGGTCATTATGGATTGATTTTTTGTTGGGATACAATAAGGGGATTTGTGATAATGGTGTATGTGAGCTTGTAGGTCCTAGAAAGTCATGTAAATCCATGAATGGTCTTATAATCCTCTCTGTGTTGGTGGTGTTTTTTTCATATGGCCCCCAACCATATGGTCAAGTCACCCATACACACAAGTACCCCTTGTGAGTCTCTTTGAGACTTCTTTGAGATTCGTGAATAATTTGGAAAACATGTGTGTTGTAATTGTGAAAAATGGGATTTTTACTAATGTATTTGGATAATGGAAAGTAAAAAAGATATAATTTTTTAGAAATTAAAATTTGAAAGACCATGGAAGAATTAGTTTTTATAATGTGACCATTGTGTGCAGGACACAAAATGTTTCTACCAAAGTTGGAATTTTGTAAATACGATATGGGGGATGTATGAAATTGGTCATTTTAAAATAAAATGTTTAATATGAAATCAATTTTGAATTAAAATGGAATTTATATTTAATCAAATGATTGTTGGTGAATTTGAAGGAATGGTTGGATTTTAAAAATGAGGAATATTTTTCAGTTATTCAAGTGTTTTCATGGGTGCTCATGGGAACAATGGTATATGTGGATGAGGATGGATGTCTAGTATGGAATGATGTAAGGGTGCCTGGGGTGGCACAGACATGTACACAATGGTGAGGTTTCATGAAACACCATTGGTGATCCTAAAAATACACTGAGTTGGTTTCAAAATTCTAAAATGTTTTCAAAAAGGTGATGTTTCATGTTAATAATGGTGGCATTTCTTATGTTAAAAGTTGAATTTTTGTGAATTTATCTTTTTATAGGATTTTTATTTTTGATATGGCCTTTATATAGTTTGAGGATTTTTTTTTCAGAGGTTTTACCCACATAGAATCAATGAGTAATGGTAGTACTATTACGGGTGATTCCCAATTGGTGGACCTCCCGATTTATTAACCCAAGGATTTTGTATTCGAGCTCCAGATACTAGATCCTCCTCTCTTTTATGGACAATTGGATCCCTCGCTGAGGAGGAGTGGATGAGATTGGTGTAAAGGAACTTTAGCCTCAAATAGTTTCTCAAGTCATCGAAGGACACATTTTCAACATTCATGCTTGAAGGTTCACCATGGAAGTGGTGGAAATCATTATCTTCGAAAAATCCTCTATAAGTTCTCACACAATAATTCTTCAAGGAATTTATCATTCTTAAATATTTATCTAAGAAATAAAGGATGAAAAAGGTAATGAATATGGGTTACTAGCATCAAGGGTACAGAAAGGTGTTGGAGTATTTGAATTGGTTTATGGGCCTAGTTTTTTATCTTCTAGAGTATGTGGAGAATGACTCCATGAAGGATAATTGGTTTGAGATTTGGATTCATTCCGATATAAAATCGATGGTGTCGTAATAAAACCTCACATTGTTTGCTGATATGGTGGAAAACCGCTTCATATTGAAGGTATGACAGCCTGATTGGTCAAGGTAGTCCACCCTCCTTCGATTTCCCACGGTTGAGGGGATGGTTCTGGTGAGGGAATTAGGAAGCAGTTAGAATTTGTTGCAGAATGATAGGGAATCATGAGGCCAAAAGATCTATGATCAACCACATCTAGGAAGAATTTATTTCAATTCGATATGGGTAAAATTATGGGTCACAAGTATCTGTAAATTCTAAGTGCTCATATGCAATGTCATGCTCGTGGGTGCTTGGATAACTTGCACCACTTCAGTCAGGGATTTTCTACGAAGTGTTGGGGAGGAAAAACATAGAGTCGAGGTTTCATTGGTTCAATATTTTCATGTTTCTATTTTATGTGTCAATTTGAGGCATGGGATCCTTTTGTTGTGGTATTTTTTCTCGTGGTCTTTTGGTTGTTGAAATGTGATGGATGATGTGGAATTATTGGTGAACTCTTCTTTTTAATGAATATTGGGTTTCCATATGAGTAATACTAGTTTTAATTTTGTCTAAATTGATGATTCATAGGTATCATTGGAATTATCATGCCTAAATTTCATATAGAAAGATGATTCAATTATTACAGCTCAATCCAAAGGACTCATATTGAAGATGGCGCGTAGTTAGGTGTCCCAAGAGTAGAGAATGTTTGTATGATCTCGTACATCTACAATGTAGTGAGGTGATTTCGTTTTTTAAGGTGATAGTAATCCAATCGTTGGACCCCCGCCCTCCACACCCCATTTAGTAGGTGTTCTTGGTCTATCCATCGTGTGTTGGCCGTGTTCTTGTCCTCTTCATTCGGGTGTGGATGGTTTAAATTATCATGTAGCATTCTTCAAGGACTAGGATGGGAGGTCCATAATGAAGGAAGACTTAGGGAGGTCTTTGTGGGAAAATACCAGTTCTATTCATGTCGAATTCCTTATTGTTTATTCGTAGTAGGTTCTTAATATTGGTGATTCTGTTCAGGCATCTCCTCTTCGGGTGACCAGTGTTGGGCCTAGATTGGATTCAGTTTAATTTAGTTGAGGTATCCTTCATTAATGGTTCTTGGTTCCACGGTTTCATCCTAGTTGGGTGAGTGTTGGGGAATTATGTTTTGTATCATGCATGAGGATTGTGGTTTTCTTATAGAGAGTTGTCTAATTCATCTACTGGAGAGTTAAATGTTTTGAATGTAAAGTGTTTGGATTGTGTTCATATGAAATACTTTGGAATTGATCAATCAACTTGAAGGTGTTGTGGATTTCCAGGGAAAGAAAGATTAAATGGTGGGTAGAATTGTCACACCCAACCTTTCTACGTTGTCTTATACTCCAATTAGATTGTAGTTTCTTGTATTCTTCACAGGTGTCGAGTGTGATGTGTGTAGATTTTTGGAATGTCTTCTTTGAATATGTCTTCCTGCATGGTTTTTCCTTGACATGGATGGGAGTTTTTAGAGAAAACATTTAAATTATACATATTATGTGGCCTCTACATGGTTTACTCATGGTTAAGAGTAACTATGTGACCATCGTGTAGAATGTTTAGCTCAGATAGAACCTACCACACGAGTTCCACAGGGCCATGCGGTTGGTTTGAGGTACTCGTGTGGTGGTCCATCCACAGATTGTTATTGTCTAATGGTTACCGTATGGTTTCCTAAATTGTTTTTCATAACCATGGGACTTTCATAGGATTAGATTTTTGAGTTTTTTCCTTTATACACCTCATGATATTTCAACCCAAAACCTTATTTCACTCCCAAACCTGGTTTTTTCACCTCTAGGATCCTTCTCCCTTCTTCCACAGGATTTCATCCTTTCATGTGTATAGGCAGAACTTTTGGCAAGATATATTGTTCAATGACTTGGATATAAGCTATAACCATTATTCTACTAGTCGTTACACCTATTGGCATGGAAATAGAAAAAAGATATGACCACAATTTTGTTAGGCTATAGCCACGATATTGGAAGCCATTAGAAATAACTCTTATGGTTTCCCAATGTGGCTAGGGGTATAGTCTCATGGATTAAAACTACTGATATAACCTAAGTAAAACGTGGATATTGAATTAAAATTTATATCACCCATCAAGATTCATTCTCCTTACATCTACTTTCAGAACCTATCACCTTACGACAACACTATAGATGACTTTGTGTTTGTAATTATATATTTTGTTATATATATTATTAATAACCATGGATATATCATGTAAATCTTTCCTATAGGAATTCCCTCTATTTTTCCACGGGTTAATGTTTTTCCCTCATATGAGAGGGATACCTATTTCCATGCATTTTATGAACTGTGGATATAGACAAAAAACACTATAGACTCTTTTTATGAAAACTATGGTAATAGTTCATAAAAAACCCCAATACCCATGATTTAAAGAGGCTATAACCATAGTTTAATACAATGGCTATAGGTTTTGTTTCCATAATTTCAAAAAGCATGAAAATATCTCACATGGTTGTCTACTGTGGCGATAGGTCTATAACCATGGTTTAAACTGTGGTTATATGTTCTATTACCATAGTGTAAAACTATTGATATATCCCATGTAAATTGTGGTTATATCCTAGGTACACATACCTATAGCCACATTTTTTTGAAAATCGTGGCTATAAGAATGTGGCTATATCCTGGTTTTCCAGTAGTGGGGTGTTGATATAAGGTTCTCATCATTGGATTGTCCTCTTTTTAAAATTATTTCTCCTCCTCTCATCACCCCTCCCTTATATTCTATTTTTTCATGGAGTTTCTTCTTTTTGATGGTCATGTTGACCTAGGGTTTTGTTTTCGATGGGTTTAAATTCGGGGATTTGTTCTTTTAGGTTTATTTTTGATAGATATTGTGCTCTCAATCCTCTATAGAGCTTTATCGGTGGTTATTTGTGATATCACATAGGATCCGAGGTAGGTTTCCCAAGCACTTGCCCTTTTAATTTTAGGAATCCCAAATTTCTTGATATTACCAAATTATATGATAAAATTGATCTATTATCTTTGGTTTGACTTTTAGGAGTTCAAATGTAGTTATAATCCTTTTTTGTGATAATGGATCATATTTTGTTAAATAGTTCAGAAAAAGTGTTTTCTTAAATTCCCATATTGATTTTATGTTTTATTTATGACATGAAATGATTAACATGGATTTTTAAATGGATTGGTAACATGTGAAATGATGTCTTGTGTTTCCTTTATGGGATTCCCAAGATATTTTGTTTGTTTATAAGGTAACGAGCAGTGGCTTTTGATGTTTTTTCATGTTTTACATGAAAAAGGCCATGTTGGCATTTATATAACAATTGTTTTATCTTAAAAGTGAATTGTAAATTTATTTAAGAGGTATTTTTCAATTGGATGGAATAATGGGGTGAGTTTCCAAGATTCATTTGTTTTTATGATAGGTTAAGGGCCCGTTTGGCCACTTGTGAAAATGATTGAAATTTTTATTATGAAAACCCTTCATTAGTTGTCTCATCTATGGACTACATAAAATGGATGATAGGTCCTAAATATGGAGTCCTAGGGATCAGTTATTATGGATCCTCTACTGGAACCCTTTGTAATCTATTTATTATAAATTGAGATAGTATTTCATTGGGAGACTCTAGGAGATGCTTATTGTGGATTATTATTAGATTCATTGTGATTTTATAATCGGTTTCTATAAGTTGGATCTCACCCATTAAATAAATGAGAGATATGAACCAAGCATATTGAGAGAATTTTAAAGGATGATTGGTTCACTGGTTGGTCAGGGTACTGACCATTGGCCCAATGTAGGTGGGTATTCTGTGTTCATATCTATGGGATTTTCGTTTGGTGTGTCATATAAAAGGGTGGATGAGTGTATAGAAAATTTTATTTCATCATTTGTGGCATGCTAAAGTAGATGGGGTCTCAGTTATTGGTGTCTTATGATTTATTCTTGATCTCATGAGTTCACCTTTGTCTATTATCTTTTAGATTCTTGAACTGTTGTTTGGATGCTTTCATTTTGAATTTACATTTCCCTTGTTACACAGATGCCTTGGTATTCTTCTGTGGTTATTTCATGTAATGTGATGTCTTAGTTTTTAAAGCAGTTTTTTTAAATGTTTTCAAATGCAGATTGTTTTTCAAACACTTTTTTTCATTTGAAAATGAAGTCATCCCTTTTCCTGTGAAATGTTATAGAAACAATAATGGATCAAACCTATATTATTGAAATGAATGAGGTCAAAGAGGTGTACTTTTTGAATGTCAAAATTCTAGAAATAATTACTTTTATATATTGTATTTCAAACAAATAATTTGATATTTATTTAATTTTAATGGATGTGAATTTGGAAATTGATTTTCAGGATAACCTACTGAGTTTCAATACTCACACCTATAATTATTCTTCTTTTTTATCCCTTGTGCATGTTTCATCTTGATTTCTTTGGCCCTGGGTGATAGTTGTTTGGAGAGTTTGAGATAGAATCATAGGGTCACATGGAGCTTTTGTGTCGTCTTATACTTCTGTTTTATTTGATTCACTATTTTATCATGTTTTTCCTTGTTTATAATTTTCATTTTCTAATTTATGTATCTGAATGCTTGAGAATATTTCTTCTGGTTCAAATATTGTTTTTATTTATTTATTGGGAATATTTGTTCCCCCCATCTACTATGTTGATTCCCTTTGTGATTGTCTCTTGCCTGGGAGGATCATGAATTCCCCTCAGTCCATGTTGCATGCCTACTCGGGAGACATGATTAGGGTCATGCCGGGTTGGTTTAGGAAATATGATATCAAATGAGGTAGGCCTTTAAAGGACCTTTCTTTTTTAAGATCCCTTTTTTATTTGGGGTTTTCATGGTAGAAGGAGTATTATGTAATGGCCCAGAGTGTAGTAATGGGATGTACATCATGAACCTCTACCCATTCTAAACCATGGGTTACCATGGGAAGTTTGGATTTATTAATTTCTAGATCCTTAGGGATTTTGTGTTATTATGATAAAACAAGTGGATTTGGGATATAGGTCTCTATGAGCTCGTTGGGTTTGGTAATCCATATGGAGATGAGGATTGTCCTAGAAGAATAATGGTTCTAGCCATGTGCTTGGCATATAATAGCCAACCATATAGTCAAGTCACCCACCGACACTAGTATCCCTTGTGAGTCTTTTTGGGAATTGTTTGAATTTCATGAATTATTTTGAAAACCACTATGTTGGAATAGTGAAGAACATGTTTTATACTAAAGAAATTGGATATTAGAGATTAAAAAAGGTGGAAATTTGAGAATTTTAACGATGAAGGAACATTGAAGAATGATTTTTTATAATGTGACTTCTGTGGAAATAAATGAAAATGTTTTAACAAATTTGGAATTTTGTAACTATGGATTTGGGGGATTTTTGAAAATTGTCATTTTAAAATCACATGTTTAAAATGAAGTCTATTTTTACTGAAAACGGAATGGATATTTAATCAAATTACATTTGATGAATTCAAATGAATGGTTGGATTTTGAAAATTAGGATGCTTTTTTGAGAGACTCTGTTGTTTTCATGGGTTCTCACGAGCACAATTGTATGTGTGGATGTGGATGGATTCCTATTATTGCTACTTATATGGGTTCATAGGGTGGAACATACATGTACGCATTAGTGAGGTCCCATGAAACCCTAATGTTGATCATGATAAATCCACTGAGTTTGATTCAAAAATCAATTTTTTTAAACTAATATAATGTTTGATGTTAATAATTGTTGGTTTTCTGATATATAATATTGGTTGTTTGTAAACTGTTCATTATAGATTATTTTTTTGTTGAGATGGTCTTAATGTAGTTCCTGTATTTTCATTGTTCAACTAGCTTCCCCACGGAGCTTCGATTGGTGATGGATGTGTAGGTGTAGGTGATTCCACATTGGTGAAACTCAAGTTGATCATCCCAATGAAATTTCATTCGAGTTCTAAAAAATATATCCTTCTATCAGTTATGGTCAAGTGGATACTATCATAGTGGAGAAGTGGATTTTAATTATTGAAAGAAACTTTATCCTTGTATAGTTTCCTGCACTATTGAAGGTCATGTTTTGAACCTTAATGCTTGATGGTTCACTAGGGAAATAGTGGAAATAAGTATCACATAACAAGACTAGTGATGAAATCCCATGGTTATTCATCAAGGCATCATCCATTCATCAATATTTATGTATCAAAGAATGGATGAAAAATAAATAGATATAGGATTCCCGTAGTAGGGTGATGGATCAGTGTTAGATTATTTCTATCAGTTATGGACCTAGTTCAGTATCTTCAGAGAATGTTGAGAATTAATCCATGAAGGATCTTTGGTTCAATATTGGGATTAGTTAGGATATGATATAGATGGTTTCAGAGTCCAACCTCACATAATTTTCCAATTTTGTAGAGAATTACTTTCTTAATGATGTTTTGGCAGTATGAGTGCTCTCGACAGTCCACCATTATTCAATTTCCTAGGGTTGCAGGGAAGGTACTCATAAGGGAATATGGAAACAGTTATAAATTGATATGGAAGTAAAGGGAATCAAGAGTCCATGATTTCTCTCATCAATCCATATAGGTATAATTTATTTATATACAATTAGTTTGGATTGATATGTCATAAGAAGATGACATGTCCATGTGCATAAAATCCCAGTCATGCTTGTAGACTCTTAGGTCACTTGTATTGTTTCGGTTAGGGAATTCCATGGAAGTGATGGTTTGAAAAATCTCATAGGTGAGGTGAAAATGGGATATTAATTCAATGTTTCTTCTTATAAGTGTAATTCTAGGGTATGTGATTCTTTGGTTGAGGTGGTATTTCCATTGGTTTTTTTGGTTTTTGAAATGTAAAGGATGTTGTGGGTTTTGTTGTGAACTCCTTTTTTAAATGAAAGTGTTATTTTCATCTAAGTAAACTAGGGTTTTATTTTATCTTAATTGGTGATGTGTGACAATCATTGGAATTATCAAGCCAGACTACGATGTATGGTGATTCTTCAATCATAATAACTCCATTCAATGGTCTCCGAGTGTAGTTGACACCTAGTCATGAGACCTTGTAGTATTGGATATTTGGCTAATTTAGTACCTCTACCATGTTGTGAGGTAGATTTTATGATTTTTTCAATGTCATAATAATCCAATTGTTGGGACCCTAACCTCCCCACCTCTTGTGGTGGGGGTTCCTATTCCATTCATTGTATGATGGCTATGTTCTTTTCCTCTATATTCAGGAGTCGATGGTTTAAATTATTAGTTTGTGTTTATTATGTAATGGGATGTATAGACCTTAATAAAGGACGTACTAGGAAGGATTTTATGAAAAAACCCCAGTTCTGTTCATTTCTATCTCATGCTTGGTCATTCTTGGTTGGTTCCTAATGGAACAGAGTCTGCTCGGGCATCCCCTATACGTGTGATTGATGTCGTCCCTCAATTGGGTTTGGATTAATCATGTTTAAGTGTCATTCATTAAAGGTGATCAGTTACATAGTATCCTCTAGGTTGGGTGAGGGTTGAGGTTTTTTGTTTAACTTTTGGTATGAGGTTTTACTTCATCTGGTAGTGAGTAGTTTTTTTATTCTATTGGTGAGTGAAATTTTCTGAATGTAAAGGGGTTTTATCATGTTAATATGGAATATTTTGGCATTGATCAACTGGATTGATAATGTGGTGGATTTCTAAGGGTTGAATGCTTTAATATTCATGATCATGCAATTAGTTCTAGGTACCTATGGGACTGTTCATCCATGGACAGTAGCTATCAAACAGTTACCATATAGTTTGGTAAATTGTGCACCTTAACAATTTGACATTCCCATTTTTAAAATTTTGGGGTTTTCCCTTTACACCCCTTAATGTATTTTAAACCAAAACCCTCTCTCTCTCTCTCACCTGGTTCATGTACCTTTAGGGTTACCTCTACATTCTACCATGAGATTCTCCTCCTTCCATGGGTATGGATCTATGGTTTTCATTAAGGGGTATCCCTCTTTCTCAAGGTATTTATCCTCCTATATTCTCCCACACCCTTTTCTTACCTTTTTTTCTTAGATTTTATTCTTCCCCATATTCATCTTGACCTAGGTATTGGTTTTAACTTGGTTTTATGATGGGGTATTTTTAGTGAGTCTTTTTCTATATCTAGGGTTATGAATCCATCGTAGGAGGTTATGGGTCGTACGATATGATTGCGCCATGGATCTGAGGTAGGTTTCCCATACAATTGTCCTCGTACATTTATGAATCATCAATTTCATGATTTTAAAAACATCTTTGATTAATATTTGTTGATGAATAATAATTGGTTCAATTTTTTGGGATAAAAATATTGTTTTGAACCTTGTTTTGTGATAATGGTTCTTGTTTTGTAAAATAGTGCACACTAATGGTATTCTTAAATATCAGGTTCGATCTTATGTTTAATTTATTAAATTATATTCTTAGTTTTTATTCAAAAAAGGGTTGGTAACATGTGAAATAAATTTTTTGGTCTCTTTTATTGATTTCTAAATCAATTTTGGGTGTTTATAAACTAATGTGTAGTGTCTTTTGATGTGTTTTTCATTTGTTACCTAAAAAAGGCCCTCTTGTAACTTTTATATCAAATGTTTTGTTTTCATTGTGTGTTGTAAATGTTTTGAAGAGTTATTTTTAAAGAGGTTAAAATATTTCATTGTGTTTTTAATGTAGGGTGTTTTTTATGAAATGTTAAGGGCATGTTTGGCCATTTTTGAAAATGATGAAAATGTGTATTGTGAAAAACCTCAATTTTAAGTCTCATGCCTGTCTTACGTATAATGAATGGGAGGTACTTACTATATAGTCATTGGGATCCATTATTATGGTTCATTGGTTGGAATCCTTTGTAATATATTTATTATTAGGTATGATAGTAGTCCATCTAGAGACTCGGGGTGATGCCAATTGTGGACTATTATTATATTTTTCCTGAATTGATGCTCGTTTGGCATAAGTTGGCTAACCCCCATCAAATACCATAGACTTAGGAACCAGAAATATTGAGAGAATTATCTGGGATGATTATTTCACCTATAGGTAATAGTAATGACCAATGGCCTATTATAGGTGGATATATTGGGTTCATTTCTATGGTTTATTCCCTCGGGCTATCATTAGAAAGGATGACTGAGTGCATAAAAGATTTCATTTCATCATATGTGGAATGCTACTATAGAAATGGTCTTGGATATTGTCCTTTTTGTGATTATTTTTGATCTCCAGGATTCACCTATATCTATTAGATTTCTACTACATAAGCTGTTTTTTGGATGCTTGTATGTATATTTACATTGCCCTTATTACATGAGTGCCTTGGTTATCATGTGTGGTGTTTTCTTAGAAAATGAATTTATAGTTCCTATATGAGATTTTATAAAAAATTTTAAAAGAAAAGTGTTTTTAAAATCTATTTTTCCGATTAAAAAATAAATCATCACATTACCCTTAAAATTATTTGGAAACAGTAATGGATAAAACCTATTTTTTTGTAATGGAGATAAAATTTGATTTTTAAGAAAAACATGGAGAATCATTTACTTCTATATATAGTAGATCACAAATAGAAATTTATTATCAATTTATTTTAATGTATGTTCATTGGTATATAGAAGTGTTTGGAAAACCTATTGAGTTATAAACTCACAACTATAGTTTTTATTGAGTTTTTAGCCCTTGTGTAGGTATTATCATGAGTTTATTCACCCTGAGCGACAATTATTAAAAATTTGGAGAGTTACTGATGGGGTCACATGGAGATTGTGCATCATGTGGTACTTTTGGTGTATTTGTGAATGTATTTTATCAAATCTTTCCTACTTTATAATGTTATTTTTTGAATTTTTGTATTAGAATTATTTTGCATCATTCTGCAGGTTGGATTATTTATTATATTTATTTATTGTGAGAAATAGTTCCCTCCATATACTCTGTTGATGCCCCTGTATCTAGTCACCATCCCGAGAGTATCAGGAATACCTCTCGGTCCATGATGGGGACCAGATCTAGAGACTAGATCAAGGTCAAATTGGGTTGGTTCGTGAAATAGGAAAATATCGTAACGATTTTAAGAGGTATGAATGGATTTAAATTTATTAACTTGATGACCCATTCATTACTATAACAAATGGAATGATTATAATATAACTTAACAATTTAATATAGGTGATATATTTTTATGGTAGTTGATATATGTGGCTATAATCTATAAAATAATGTCCAAATTATTAGATATATGAATTATAAAATAGGAAGGAATTTATGGAAAACAATTGAGAGAATTTTCAAATGAAGGAAACATGAAAACGAGTTCATCAATATATAGAGTTTTTAAATCTATTGAAACATTGAGGATCAACAAGATATACTAATTTTAATGGAATAATTCTTCTTTTTATAGTTTTTTATATGTGTTATCAAAACATTCATTTGTGATTAGTAGTTATCCATGACTTATGAAGAGATATATAATCCTTCATGTGTGGTGGTTGTAGAAAACTAGTGATTTGGAATTTGATATAAATTGTAATGCAGTGATCTTAGTGATTTTGTAACACTATAACATTACCACATTTATAATCCATGCATGTAGCCTATATTTAGTAAATTATGTATAAACTATGTTTCTCGTATTCTTTATTACTTAAATTTATAGAGATGAAAGTATAATTATTCCATTTAATAATAGAAAAAAATTATTGAATATGAATGAGTTTAAAGTTTAAAATATATATTTACTCCCATTTATGATATATTATATAGTTATTCCTGACATAGATATTAATTAATAAATTTTATTCAAAGTCAATGTTTATCAGTGGTTGTGATTTTAGAGGATAGATATTTTTTAAAAAACAGATATAAAATTTTGGTATTGGGTTTTTGAACTGGAATAAGACATATTGAATAAAATACTATAAAAAATATATAACATACAATTTTTCAAAATAAATTTTATGAGTGTTCGTGATATCATGCTATAAATTGGCCTCATGAGAAAATATTAGTGAGTATTTCATGGTTTTGGAACAAAGTTCTAGTACAACATTTTATGATTAAAACCCATTAAGGATGTGAATTATGGCATGGTACATAATGAGTATTTTTGTTGATATATAAATTGGGATAAATTCCTATTTCAAATATAAAAAAATGTTGGAGGATAAATAATTCAATAAATAGAATTTGACCAATATTATCTGTTTTTTCAAAAGATGGCCATTTAAATGGAAAAGTTTTTTAGATCCCTTTTATTGAATAGGACAACATAATAGTTCATTATAAGGCCCCAGCCTTAAACCTTACTTAATCTTGAGTTATTACAAGATTACACATTGAGGATCTTTTCAGGTTTAGAGTTTTAGAGAATTAGATCATGAAATTTGCATTACATTCCACATTTAAACAAAGTGGTTACATAAAAGTCAGCATTCATTCTTCCCATCAACGGGAACATATTTAAAATATAACACGGATTCTTTCTTGACACATCCTTGACACTATCATCACATCATGTACCTTTCCCTTGACCTGTGAAAAATATTTCAAAAACTTGGGATGAGCATAAAAAGCTCAGTAAGAGTTATAAAAATATGGAAAGGAAACATGAGTTCATATATACATAAGAATGAAATCATACTTTACCCATAAAACAAAGGCACTTTAACATACCTCATCAAACCATGAATAAATCATAGAAATCATAAGACATAAAGGTAACTTGAGGCATTCATAACATTCTTATGTAGGGAGTAACCCTCTTGGTTACGTTTGGAATACCCATCACAGTATATTCCCTAAATCTCTTCGGAGAAACCTTAACGTTTCACTCCTTCGCGTTACCCAATGCATTGGAGAGCTATATCGGGCTCACCCGCCCTTAGTTTATCACGGAACCACCCGTTTTCATAACAATGCCCAAGAACCATAACATAAATGTATCACATAAAACATTCATAAAGGAAACATAACATTTCCACATTTCAATCACAATATAACATTTTAGTATATTGAAATAATGAATCCATTCAAAAAGAAACCATTTCCAAAACCATTTAAAACATTTAATAAAGATATTTTTTAATCAAAGTGTCCCATACCACCTTGAAACTTAAAATTTTAAACCATTAATATCCATATAAAAAAATCCTTAAAACCATTTTGAAAACATGGATATTAATAAGAACAAATAATTAAAACATTTAAAACGATATTTTGGTAAAAGGGGTTTTACCAAAATTAGAGACACTTGAATACGATAATTGAGGAATGACATTTAGTCAGAACTTTATAATATCATGAGAATAAATGGATTCATGATATAATACTCCAAAGGACAGTATATACACCATATAAGAGTGAATTGGTGCATAACAACAATGAACCCTCAATAGAAATGTCAAATGTGATGAAATCCCTTATAGAGAAGGTATCCTTAAATAAAGGACAAATCAATCTCAAAAATATGTGTGAAAAATATAAGTACACCCAATATAAGTGGATATTAAGTGTAAAACAATAAAAGTTCATTCGCACATATTCAATGGATGACATATTCAATGACTACATGTTGAACCCAAAGAAATCGAAATTGGGTTAAAAAGTTCCCTTGACAGCCTAACGGCATCACATCAAAATGAGTTGATGAGAGATAAAAAGTGTATCTCATCACTTGGACATAAAATTTACATCAATAAGGATATATGAGAACATATCCCAACATAAAAATATGTAAATTAAAAGACCCAACAAAAGAAGTCTTTTAAAAAAGAGGAGGGTGAAAGGTTCCCTTACCGACTTGGGTATCTTTCAAAACATACACTCCATGAAAGAAGGACAATAGATCATTGATGTAAATACTCATAAATGAAATTATATTACACAAAGAGTAGAATAATGGGTAGTACATACACCACTCAATGGAATTTGTGGCAAATGTACCATAAATCTCACGGGAGTAAAAGTGAGATGAAAAATCTCTTACGAAAACTCGGCAGCCTAACGGCGCCACATAAAACTTCCGAATATGGATTGATGAGATAAAATAGGGTATCTCATCACATTACAATAAAATGTACAGCTGGACTAATATAAAAGAACATCCCCCAACATTACAAAGAGGATCTTAAAAGAAGTGACATAAAGGAGAGTACTTAAAAAGAAAGAGAGAGGTTAGATCTCTTACGAAAGTTCGACAGCCTAACGGCGCCACTCAAAACTCCCAAAATGGATTGATGAGAGAGAATAGGGTCTCTCATCACATGAACATAAAAATTACAGTAAGTGTAATATATAAGATCATCACAATAACAATAAAGATGATCTTTAAAAAGAATGACATAAAAGTGTGTACTTAAAAAGAAAGAGAGGAGTAGGATCCCTTACCTCGGGTCCGACTTGACTCGATCATTCTTTAATCTCCTGAATAATAAACTTGAGTTAATTTCTAATTCCTTAAGAACCCTTTTCAAGTTCATTATTACTTTTATACCACTTATTACCTTGTCATAAACATTATGTAATCATTTAAGTTAATAATATTTGTTTTGCCGATATTTGGTTCTTAAGTCGAAAGTGGTCTTCTTACAATTACATGTTGTTCATGTGGCCAAATGTTTATTATATCCAGAATTGTATTCATTATGTAGATATCATATATTTCATATATATCCAGTACATGCATGCATTTATAACATTACATAATCATTTAGAGGTAAGAAATGAAATGCACCGTTCATGGAGACGGTAAGCCGTACGTACGCATGAACGCTACTTTCATTTCTATTTCGTATTTTATAGAATGGAATAATAATGATATAAAGGTATATTATAATTCCAGTATAATATCATATATAATATCATATTTCCATCCTTTATACATCCCACATATGGTATTTAACGAATCAAATCACTTTGAGGGGGCGGTAGTCCGCACTTCCTTAAATGAAGATATCGCGTATACCCATAATGGAAGCCACAAAGGTAAGACAAAAATGAAAAATACAGAAGCATAAATAAAACATAAACATATTATATATCATATATAAAAATAGTGACATCATAATGGCCACCTTTGAAGGTGTTAAATGAGTATTGAACAATCATCGTTTCGGGAGGCAGAATTTCACCGTCCACGGAAACCGTATGTTCTTTAACCATTTGATGTAGTTGTGTGAGAGTTTAGCTAAAATAAATCTTGTAACAACATCCTAGTATATTGAAGATACTGGTGTTGTTACAAAAGAAGTAAATAAAAAGAGATTATAGGTTTGGAGAAGCAAAATAAAACAAATTAACAAGAGAGAATGAGTTACCTTTAAAAGTGTAATCTCCTTTTGATTTGAGCCTAAAGGCTTCCTTTGAAAGGATTCTGCCCAAAGGGGATCCTCTAGGATGAGGAGAGGGATGTTGAGAGAGTAAATGGGCAGGGGTTGGCCGAGCCAAAGGCTTGAGGGGTGTGGGAAAAGAGGTAGAGGTGGGGGCCTTTTATAAGAGGAGAGGAGGGGCACTTTTGGAAAGCAATGAAATATTACATTATTTGAAAATTCTTTTCGGTTCTAAAGGGTCCCACATTGATAGAATTCGTGGATAAGGTGATAAGGCATCGAAATCCACTCATCCAATTGGTTTTGTCCATGTGTATATTGTAGATTTTTCATTATCTTTCCATTTTATTTAAATTGTCAAATAATGATGTCATCGCTGCATCATTATTATGTCATAAATAATTTAATTTCTTTAATGTCTAAAAATTAAAAAACAAATACTATGATATAGGAAATCTTTTTAGCTTTCCAATTACTATTTATAATCAAAATTTGGACTTGTATAACCCCACTTAAAAATTGTTTTAGTAAAACATACTATGTTAGTGTCATTTTCACTTTAACATTAAATAAAAAGTATTTTATGTTATTTCCCAACAAAAGTGGATCCATGGGGTCCCCAAGTTAGGCCATGGCTTGTCTTGGTCGGCCATGACATAACCAATAGGGTTGGGACATGTGTCTAGGTCATTTTATATTATTAAAGCATTATTTATACCTTAAACTACCCTAATTACCACTAATCGCGATTAAGAACTTAATGAGTTACTATTCACCAAAAAAATTATTATAATCTCATTGAACCACATTTTACTTCTTAATGACAACCGTGTATGTCGGATTTTCAAAATTCAATACACATTAGTGGTAAAATTTCATTTAACTGAAAAATCAGTTTGCTTGATTACCACTTAGTGGTTTCACTATTCATCAAAAATTGAAGTTTTTCAGAAAATTACCAAAAATTCACCCTAAGCTATATTTGATATTCTGAATTCAAAAATGAAGTCCGTTTTACAAAATTCAAAACATATTAGTCACATTAATTAATTTAATAATTAATTCCCGCTGTCAGAGCAAATAGCGTGTTTTTATAAAACAATAAGTATCAAAAGATTGACACTAGTTTAAGTCTAATTTCAAAGTGAAATTAATTCCAATGACCACCATTGGATTAAATGGTAAAAATATTTTCTAATTTAACTTTAAAAACAATTCAAAATATTATCTAATTAGATTAAAAAGAGGTTTTGAATTAAAACACAACATTTTACACTATTCATTAAAAAATGAACTTTATCAGAAAAATACCAAAAATTTACACAAAGTAAAATTTGATGTCCCGATTCTTAATAAGAGTTTTATTAGGTCCAAAAGAATGTATAAGAGTGATCAAAACTATATTTAATGACAGTTCGCCATCAAAAGGCGATAAGTGAACCTTTAGTGAAAACTAGGGCATATATGCCTAAAATCGAATTCTTTCCGTATTTTAAGCCTCTATCCTTTATTGGATAATTGTAAAAACATTTAAAAACATATATAATCATATTTCAGTTATTTCTATCCACTCCCGCCATTACAACGGCTACATGTTAACTACCATTTAAAATAATATTATTTTATTATTAGAGTGCAACGTAAGATTCCCAAGAAACTCGTTGTTGCGTGTTGGGTACGCCATCGAGCATAGCGTCCCCTTTAAAGTCATTTAAAGATTTTATTCACAAATATGGATAAATATGAAATGTCATATTCTTTATTTACCTGGGATGTTACATCCTTCCCCCCTTTTGGGAATTGCGTCCTCGCAATTTTAAAATTGCGCTTGGAAACATCCTTGAAAGTCCCACATCGGAACAAAAGTCGGTAAAACAAACACTTTAAAATAAAGAAAGATAAGTACAAAGGTCACTCGAGTTAACCCATACTAGGATTCCAAGTATGAAAATATGGACATGGAGGAGAAAACATAGGGTCACGTTCTTATGGAGAGTGATAGAAAACATGTTTAGGAGAAAGTTAACAATGAGAAAATCACAAACTTGTGATGGGTTAAACGGTATTCGATTCCCCAGTAGGAAAAGTTAATATACAACATTTTTGTTTTAAGTTACTTTTTATTGAGGAATTTATTCATAAGGAAACATAATCACTTATCATATTGACTTTCAACTTTTATTATATTCCTTTCACAAACTCATATTTTCTCCAAAAGACGAGTATTTAGGAAGACTTGTTCACATTAAGAGTACTATAATCAACTTCTAGAGAATCACCTAATCCACAAAAGAGAACTATGTACATCCTATGTCTTTAGGCTTAAACCAGAGCCAAAACCAAAAAGTTTAGTACAAGATCAGATAATCCAGAAAAGGATAACCCCTTATAAAAAGAAAATCTATTCTTAATCTCCAAAATTTGTCCAACAAAACCCAAAGTTCAACGAGGACCATCCGATAAACAATTTGTCCATAAAATTCTTCAAAGTAAACCTAATATAATATTGAAACCCAAATATTTGAAGGATTTAGTCACACAGTCTTCCATGTTAAATCGTAACATTTATCTCCAAACAACATTAGTTGCTCCTAAAGTCTAGTATTGAAAAGTAATTAACCTAATCACATATCCTCCATGATAGGTTAATCATTTTTATAAATAACCCAAAATCAACTTACTCTTAATTCATAAAATCATATAACCAAAAATAATCAGTCAAACTAACCAGGGACTTCACGTAGTCCAGTGGTAGGCGATAAATACCAGTCGCACTTTGGTTGTGGGTTCGATTCCCGCAGCTTTGTCCGACGCGACGGGATGTCACACGGTCTGCGTGTCGTCCTTTTTCCAAAACTATATAATTCTCAAAACATTCCCCAAAATGAGATAAAATCTTCAAAAATATTCATAACATATTTTAACCTCAAGTTTATCTCATTCCTTTCCTTTTCCATCATATCATAGAGTAACCCATAATTACCTAAAAAGTAAGGATCATATAAACCCTAATGGTTACCTTAATAATTATTACCTGAATTTCCACATCGAGTTGGCCATCTCGTAAATGATGCATTAGAGAACTCACGAAGGTTGAAGTGATTGATAATGGATCCTTGATAGTTGGTTTAGAACAACTATGAGATTCCTCATTGAATCCCCTATCTCATCTAGTATCATAATCAGAGAACCACCACAGTTTCCTTCAAACCCATTGTCACTTTGGTGCCTGCTAGATCCATCCATTCACTAAAAACATAAATGTCAGTGTGAGTATATCAACAAAAACATCATGTACTAATGAGGAAGGTAGACTCTAAGATATACTTACTCATTCACATTATCTAAAATTAGGACTCTTTCTGAAATTCTAACCATTATGGTAATGTCACTTATGCTTAAAGAATACCCTAACCTCTAAAGTTATCTAAACCGACCTTTGATACCAACTATAAGGCCCCAGCCTTAAACCTTACTTAATCTTGAGTTATTACAAGATTACACATTGAGGATCTTTTCAGGTTTAGAGTTTTAGAGAATTAGATCATGAAATTTGCATTACATTCCACATTTAAACAAAGTGGTTACATAAAAGTCAGCATTCATTCTTCCCATCAACGGGAACATATTTAAAATATAACACGGATTCTTTCTTGACACATCCTTGACACTATCATCACATCATGTACCTTTCCCTTGACCTGTGAAAAATATTTCAAAAACTTGGGATGAGCATAAAAAGCTCAGTAAGAGTTATAAAAATATGGAAAGGAAACATGAGTTCATATATACATAAGAATGAAATCATACTTTACCCATAAAACAAAGGCACTTTAACATACCTCATCAAACCATGAATAAATCATAGAAATCATAAGACATAAAGGTAACTTGAGGCATTCATAACATTCTTATGTAGGGAGTAACCCTCTTGGTTACGTTTGGAATACCCATCACAGTATATTCCCTAAATCTCTTCGGAGAAACCTTAACGTTTCACTCCTTCGCGTTACCCAATGCATTGGAGAGCTATATCGGGCTCACCCGCCCTTAGTTTATCACGGAACCACCCGTTTTCATAACAATGCCCAAGAACCATAACATAAATGTATCACATAAAACATTCATAAAGGAAACATAACATTTCCACATTTCAATCACAATATAACATTTTAGTATATTGAAATAATGAATCCATTCAAAAAGAAACCATTTCCAAAACCATTTAAAACATTTAATAAAGATATTTTTTAATCAAAGTGTCCCATACCACCTTGAAACTTAAAATTTTAAACCATTAATATCCATATAAAAAAATCCTTAAAACCATTTTGAAAACATGGATATTAATAAGAACAAATAATTAAAACATTTAAAACGATATTTTGGTAAAAGGGGTTTTACCAAAATTAGAGACACTTGAATACGATAATTGAGGAATGACATTTAGTCAGAACTTTATAATATCATGAGAATAAATGGATTCATGATATAATACTCCAAAGGACAGTATATACACCATATAAGAGTGAATTGGTGCATAACAACAATGAACCCTCAATAGAAATGTCAAATGTGATGAAATCCCTTATAGAGAAGGTATCCTTAAATAAAGGACAAATCAATCTCATAAATATGTGTGAAAAATATAAGTACACCCAATATAAGTGGATATTAAGTGTAAAACAATAAAAGTTCATTCGCACATATTCAATGGATGACATATTCAATGACTACATGTTGAACCCAAAGAAATCGAAATTGGGTTAAAAAGTTCCCTTGACAGCCTAACGGCATCACATCAAAATGAGTTGATGAGAGATAAAAAGTGTATCTCATCACTTGGACATAAAATTTACATCAATAAGGATATATGAGAACATATCCCAACATAAAAATATGTAAATTAAAAGACCCAACAAAAGAAGTCTTTTAAAAAAGAGGAGGGTGAAAGGTTCCCTTACCGACTTGGGTATCTTTCAAAACATACACTCCATGAAAGAAGGACAATAGATCATTGATGTAAATACTCATAAATGAAATTATATTACACAAAGAGTAGAATAATGGGTAGTACATACACCACTCAATGGAATTTGTGGCAAATGTACCATAAATCTCACGGGAGTAAAAGTGAGATGAAAAATCTCTTACGAAAACTCGGCAGCCTAACGGCGCCACATAAAACTTCCGAATATGGATTGATGAGATAAAATAGGGTATCTCATCACATTACAATAAAATGTACAGCAAGACTAATATAAAAGAACATCCCCCAACATTACAAAGAGGATCTTAAAAGAAGTGACATAAAGGAGAGTACTTAAAAAGAAAGAGAGAGGTTAGATCTCTTACGAAAGTTCGACAGCCTAACGGCGCCACTCAAAACTCCCAAAATGGATTGATGAGAGAGAATAGGGTCTCTCATCACATGAACATAAAAATTACAGTAAGTGTAATATATAAGATCATCACAATAACAATAAAGATGATCTTTAAAAAGAATGACATAAAAGTGTGTACTTAAAAAGAAAGAGAGGAGTAGGATCCCTTACCTCGGGTCCGACTTGACTCGATCATTCTTTAATCTCCTGAATAATAAACTTGAGTTAATTTCTAATTCCTTAAGAACCCTTTTCAAGTTCATTATTACTTTTATACCACTTATTACCTTGTCATAAACATTATGTAATCATTTAAGTTAATAATATTTGTTTTGCCGATATTTGGTTCTTAAGTCGAAAGTGGTCTTCTTACAATTACATGTTGTTCATGTGGCCAAATGTTTATTATATCCAGAATTGTATTCATTATGTAGATATCATATATTTCATATATATCCAGTACATGCATGCATTTATAACATTACATAATCATTTAGAGGTAAGAAATGAAATGCACCGTTCATGGAGACGGTAAGCCGTACGTACGCATGAACGCTACTTTCATTTCTATTTCGTATTTTATAGAATGGAATAATAATGATATAAAGGTATATTATAATTCCAGTATAATATCATATATAATATCATATTTCCATCCTTTATACATCCCACATATGGTATTTAACGAATCAAATCACTTTGAGGGGGCGGTAGTCCGCACTTCCTTAAATGAAGATATCGCGTATACCCATAATGGAAGCCACAAAGGTAAGACAAAAATGAAAAATACAGAAGCATAAATAAAACATAAACATATTATATATCATATATAAAAATAGTGACATCATAATGGCCACCTTTGAAGGTGTTAAATGAGTATTGAACAATCATCGTTTCGGGAGGCAGAATTTCACCGTCCACGGAAACCGTATGTTCTTTAACCATTTGATGTAGTTGTGTGAGAGTTTAGCTAAAATAAATCTTGTAACAACATCCTAGTATATTGAAGATACTGGTGTTGTTACAAAAGAAGTAAATAAAAAGAGATTATAGGTTTGGAGAAGCAAAATAAAACAAATTAACAAGAGAGAATGAGTTACCTTTAAAAGTGTAATCTCCTTTTGATTTGAGCCTAAAGGCTTCCTTTGAAAGGATTCTGCCCAAAGGGGATCCTCTAGGATGAGGAGAGGGATGTTGAGAGAGTAAATGGGCAGGGGTTGGCCGAGCCAAAGGCTTGAGGGGTGTGGGAAAAGAGGTAGAGGTGGGGGCCTTTTATAAGAGGAGAGGAGGGGCACTTTTGGAAAGCAATGAAATATTACATTATTTGAAAATTCTTTTCGGTTCTAAAGGGTCCCACATTGATAGAATTCGTGGATAAGGTGATAAGGCATCGAAATCCACTCATCCAATTGGTTTTGTCCATGTGTATATTGTAGATTATTCATTATCTTTCCATTTTAATTAAATTGTCAAATAATGATGTCATCGCTGCATCATTATTATGTCATAAATAATTTAATTTCTTTAATGTCTAAAAATTAAAAAAAAAATACTATGATATAGGAAATCTTTTTAGCTTTCCAATGACTATTTATAATCAAAATTTGGACTTGTATAACATCACTTAAAAATTGTTTTAGTAAAACATACTATGTTAGTGTCATTTTCACTTTAACATTAAATAAAAAGTATTTTATGTTATTTCCCAACAAAAGTGGATCCATGGGGTCCCCAAGTTAGGCCATGGCTTGTCTTGGTCGGCCATGACATAACCAATAGGGTTGGGACATGTGTCTAGGTCATTTTATATTATTAAAGCATTATTTATACCTTAAACTACCCTAATTACCACTAATCGCGATTAAGAACTTAATGAGTTACTATTCACCAAAAAAATTATTATAATCTCATTGAACCACATTTTACTTCTTAATGACAACCGTGTATGTCGGATTTTCAAAATTCAATACACATTAGTGGTAAAATTTCATTTAACTGAAAAATCAGTTTGCTTGATTACCACTTAGTGGTTTCACTATTCATCAAAAATTGAAGTTTTTCAGAAAATTACCAAAAATTCACCCTAAGCTATATTTGATATTCTGAATTCAAAAATGAAGTCCGTTTTACAAAATTCAAAACATATTAGTCACATTAATTAATTTAATAATTAATTCCCGCTGTCAGAGCAAATAGCGTGTTTTTATAAAACAATAAGTATCAAAAGATTGACACTAGTTTAAGTCTAATTTCAAAGTGAAATTAATTCCAATGACCACCATTGGATTAAATGGTAAAAATATTTTCTAATTTAACTTTAAAAACAATTCAAAATATTATCTAATTAGATTAAAAAGAGGTTTTGAATTAAAACACAACATTTTACACTATTCATTAAAAAATGAACTTTATCAGAAAAATACCAAAAATTTACACAAAGTAAAATTTGATGTCCCGATTCTTAATAAGAGTTTTATTAGGTCCAAAAGAATGTATAAGAGTGATCAAAACTATATTTAATGACAGTTCGCCATCAAAAGGCGATAAGTGAACCTTTAGTGAAAACTAGGGCATATATGCCTAAAATCGAATTCTTTCCGTATTTTAAGCCTCTATCCTTTATTGGATAATTGTAAAAACATTTAAAAACATATATAATCATATTTCAGTTATTTCTATCCACTCCCGCCATTACAACGACTACATGTTAACTACCATTTAAAATAATATTATTTTATTATTAGAGTGCAACGTAAGATTCCCAAGAAACTCGTTGTTGCGTGTTGGGTACGCCATCGAGCATAGCGTCCCCTTTAAAGTCATTTAAAGATTTTATTCACAAATATGGATAAATATGAAATGTCATATTCTTTATTTACCTGGGATGTTACATTCATGGTGATGTACCATGTTTTGAAAAAATATAGATAAATTGAGTTTTATAATATTTTCAAGATATGAATGTATTGGGACTTTATTCTTTAAGAGCCATCCTCACTTGGACTCCACCTTAGCTGACAACGAGATAGAGCATGAGCCTCAAATCCCATCTTCAATAATCCATTATAGGATAAGATTTAATCTTTGAAAATATAATATTTAATATATATTCCACAAATTATATATTCATTAATCAATTATATTTTCCATTTATAACATATTAGTTATCCCATATTATTTTAAGTTATCCAACAATGAATAAAAACCAAATGTATGGTTGATACAAAATTATAATTTAAAGTACAATCTTTTTAAATAACCAAATTAAATTCTATGATGGATATAATTGTATTTTTATCTTATGATCACCACCATTTAGTTATTTTTGATCCATTTTTTTCTTCTATCTCATATCCATTATAAAATATAAACAACTTGAGGTTTCTCACATGATATAATTAATAAAATAGAGAGATATAGGGGAAACATCCAAGGTGGGGTAATTAAATAAAAATATAAATCAGTCCCTCTAATTATCTGCTTAATTACATTTCATACCGACTCATTAATTCTATCATTGAATTATATTCAAATCTCCCCTTAAATTCACCCATTTAATTCACAAAATATACATGTCATCACCATGAAATATTGATTTCTTCTTAAAATCCATGTCATCATTATAAAAAATATCTATATTTATATTGTTATTTTATTTATAATAAAAACAATATAAAATTAAATAAATAAAAAAATTATTTATAAATTAAATTAAACTAACTCATTACATTAATGGGAAAATGTAATAACATTATAAAATTACTAAATTTCAAAATAAAATACCTAGGCTACAACCCGTTTCCAAAATACATTGGTATAAAAAATATATAACTTGGTGAGTAATAATTGAATATTTTACCATTTTTACAATGAATAAATAATAAGGTAAGGAACCCCATAAATACAATTATTCAAATTTCATATTTAAAATAAAATTTCATATCATCTATAATAAAAATAACTCTGAAAAATTCCTTATATTGTATACAATTATATGATTCCCTCTTCCTAGTGAATTATTATACCCCAAGATTATTCAAAATAACTTAAAATATAGTATTAAATCATGCCTCTAGGAACTTATATCTGTAATACAACATATACACTAGAATTTCAAGAAAAGTAATATCCTCTTTAATATTCGCATTGAAATAAATCACATGTAAAGTATATTGATAATAGTTACTAATCTAGGACACGTGAAACACATCGTAAGGTATTTATAATCATTAAGGAAAAACTAACCAATAATCTAAATTCTTAATCACTACAATACCTCAAAATGTGTAATAAATAGGAATACAATTTTGCTTCCCTTTGTACGCCTTCAACACATTCGACATGTAAATTCACATAAGAGAACATGAACTCCAAATCAAATTACAATGGTTTCCTCCAATGATCCCTAGAGGTTTTATGTATACATTGATTATTATTCATGAAATATTGAATAACATTCACAAACCCCATTATATCCTACCCCATATATAACCTAATCCCAACAAACTCACCATCCTCACCCCAACATTATGGTGAACAAGAAATTAATATATAAAAATCATCAGAAGGTACATAAAAAATATATTAATAAAAACTATTATTAATTTAATACTCCACCAATTTTAAATGGTCCATCCACGATCCTCGAAAATATAAAAATACAATATTGCAAAATATCAGCCAAAACTTGATCATTCACTAAACATTAAAATACATTTTTGGCTTGAATACATTTGGGATGAAATATTGGGTACCAAATTCGTAATGAAATATATTCCAAATTTATGATTTAAATTGATCATCAGGAATAAATACTACCTTCTTCAAAACACCAAGAACATTCATCACCTCCAAAAACTACTGCTTCACTAAACTACACACTGAGCTTGATTCCATAATTGAAAATAAATTAGTTGGCTTAATGAAGTAATCATTTGTAACCCAAAGTGAATCAAACCATTTCAAGGTATTATGAAAAAATATTATAAAAGATATTCAAATTTCATACCACATTCATTGGGTAACATTCAAAGGGTACCAAAACCTCACAAACCCTCAATATCCTACTTTCACTGACAGGTACACAATACATCAATAAAAAACATATTTATTCTCCTCTTCATCCTATGACACAAAAAATACCGCTTAAAATTTACATACATACATTCAATACTCATATTCATTTATAATGATAAAAATTTAAATCATCGAAATCTACACCATATATACTCTGGGCGATAAATAATATCCAATAGAATAACACATCAGGTTCCTCATCTTCATCCTAAATATCAAAATCATTATGTTAATACCTATTAGGGACAATGTAACATATACCAGGAATGGTGGGGGTGGGGGTGAATCATCGTATACTAGTATTACTTAATTAAATATTTAATTTATTTAATCACTCAAATCCCTAATAGATATTGACAAATGATTTATAAGGATTCCCATTTTCTCTTAATATGGCCATTGATTTGATTACTATTTATTTTCATAATCCATTACTATATATTTTTCATGGTTAGTTTTACCCCCATGTGGTGTGAATCAATAATGTAAATATGATATAATTATTATTTTTCTTAATTCATATGTACCAGCAAGTCTATGGAGCATGGGATAAATAATTTTCCAATGTTCCAAATTACTAAAACTCACATCTCATAAAAAAGTTACATTCATGGTCACTATTGATTGGGGTCACTATCCTTACATGTTAAGGGAAACTCAGTAATTCCCAAGGGTAAATCCATATTACTTCATTCTTACTAATCACTAAACCTTAAAGGAGCAACTTAAAAATGTTAATTGACTACTAGGTCACTTCAACAAAATAAATTATTGTTGATTCACAAACTATAGGTTGATTTCATTGAAGCCCATGAGAATGTTACTTCACAATCTATAAACAATTCAGTTTTAGTAGCACATTATTCATCTAGCATAAATCTCGAACCCCTCTTTCTAATATAACACATCGAACTTGTTTTTTGTTATTGTTATACAATAATATCATTCTTCTTCAATATTTGAAATATGTTCAGCGAGTTCTAAATCTTCTTCTTATTTAAAAAATCATTTATGGAACTCCATTATCTTTTATCTATTTCATGGATATACAATGTTTTATATTTTATACATCATTTAATATTTATTATCATTCTTGAAAAAATAAATTGATCATGTGAAATCAAATCAACACCATTCATCATTATTATGTGACATTAAATCCACCAATATATCCTCCAAGATTTTCAACTTCATGAATTCAATAAAAAATATTCGTTATGGATCTATTTCTCCTTAATTGAATGTTAGACTCAATTTATGTATAATACACCATTGAATAATTGGAATATCCATAGAATTTATGATTTAATCTGGAGATAAAATTTAGGTAAATAATCAGTCAAAATTTAAATAATATTTGATGGATCCTCTAACATAGAATATACAACATTGGAGTCTCTCTAGCTGAATGGCTAACTAAAAATATATTCTTTAGGACATTATATAATATTCTATTGAATATATTGGAAAAATACCCATTAAAACACCAAGATCCTATATTTTGTGCTGCTCTTACTTCAACTATAGAAACCCAAATGTCACTTCTTAATTCCTTTAAAAATAACCACTAGATTCATATCCATGCCCATTTTGATTCACCATTTCTAATAGGTGAAATTTTAATTTGGAACACCTAGTTAAAAACCAAATTTCTAGTCCCCATTGAAAAGGGATCCATCTGTATCTCTCATTGACAGATTCTACCATGACTAGATTTATGCTCAAGGTTGACTTACCATTTTACATAGGTATTATCATAGACCAAGTCATGAAGTGTATTTTTTGGGTCTTTCTCTCAATTAAATTTTTATTCTTTTGTTCCTCAATTCCATTTTTTGGTATTGTCTATTTTATATATTATCACATTTACAATGAACATTGCCAAAAATCATGACATGGTCTTAATCATTTTGTTATTTTGGACCTTAGATCTCCCATGTAATTAACCATGAATTCTAAAACACCCAAGTATGTAATTCACCATTCTATATAGGTTATACTGAAATACACCATGGGGACCACAATGAAATTATCCATTCTAGCTACCAATATTGAGTATCTCTTATTGAAAAAATTCAATTTGCAGAATCACTATAATGTTTTCCAATGTGGGGTGAAGAATTAATTTTAATAAAATCTTATGTCTATATCTAGATTAAAATAAAATATTATTCCCATTTAATGATATAATACTTCACATAGAATTGAAGGAATATTTTAGAATATATTTTTCCAAATTGAAAACAGAACTTCATTTATGTATTCATTGAAAATTATACACCAATTTAAATATTTTAATTTCTAGTCATTAATTTGTATTAATATCATTTTTCATTATTATAATATTCCCTTGGTTCGTTTATGTTCATATCTTGTTACGAAAACGTTCATGGACTTTTTCATTTTTTTCACAAATACAACAAAGGGAAAATTAAAAAAAGATTCAATTTTCAATAATCAATGAAGAAGAACATATTATCATCATATTAGTCTACCATACACTTATTTCATCAACAACTATCTTATGAATGGTTTAATTTATTATTCTCAGAAGATTAGAGTAATATGTTGTTTCAAAAAATTTCATATATTCTAAAAAAATCCAACACAAATTCTCAGTTTAACGACAAAAACAATTATTAATTAAAATTAAAATTGATCTTATTAAATGTATTATTATGTAAAATTATTATATAAAACAAAATCACTTCTTTAGTTTTATGTTTTAGGATTTTTAAATATTTTTATGAATTGTTACAATTTCTAATATAGTCATTGAATAGTGATCACTTGATTAATATAAATATAGGTATTTAATAAATCCAATTTACCCAGAAAAAGAATTTGATGGCCTCATCCAGATGAATTTATCCATATAATTCCCATTGTATGATCTTATTAAGGAGTTAGAGTTTCTGGACTTTTCTCTTGACCAATCCCAAGCTGAGCTTCAACACGTTAATATTGAACGGAACTGCCTATGGGACAAGTGGAAGTAGATAGATTTTACCACTCGAGCGATGTTATTCGAGCCACCCCAAGGGCCTATCAGCATAAAAAACCATTCCTTTAGGTCTTATATGGATGTTAAAATGGGTTATTTAACAGGACCCTATCATTATGATTATGTGAAATATTTTTTTTATAAATAATCTACATTCATTTCATTATTATTACTTTGTAAATGGGTTTTAAAGCACACATATTATTTTTAGTTAATATTCAATTAAGAATTATATATTTATGAATTATTAGATTTATGGAATTAAAAAATATTTTAATAAAATATTATTAGTACTCAATTAATTTTTATTAAATTATTTTATAATCATTATGAATACAGTTGTAATTCTTATAAAGGAATGATATATGTTTTATCAAAACCCTTGAGATTTCAATAAATGTATGTTTTATTCTAAAATAAAAAAATCACATCTTCGAAAATTATTTATATTAAATGAATATTATTTTTGGATTCATGATATCATTATTATCCAAAGGGAAAGTTTTCATAATTTTTTGAAATAGTTGAATTTTTGTGTAAAAATTAATCATCTTTTTTATATATAATTTGTTTTATGACATCATGAGGACCCAATAGTGATGTCAAAAATTACTATAAAAAGGATTTTTTTACCAATATATATTTTACCATTAAAATAATCTTATTTTATATTTGTTTGACTAATTTTATGGTGCCTTAGTGGAATGTCCACGACTTATAAAACATTTTAACTTTTAAAATGATTTCCTTAAAAGTGCTACTCATATCTAAATAACAAAGACTAATATTATCATAATTTCCACCTTCTGGCTTATATAATATTGTTTTCCACTCCACATTGACAAACACCATGGGAAAAAACTATGGGATGGTTTGTGGTTTTGATTAGTTTAATGTGTATTGTCCAAAGACTAAAAAATAAACAATACCCTCTCCTTTTATCTATAAACCCAATAAAACTCCAATTGATATTCACTCAGGCCGTTAGGATGTTGCCCAAAACATACACACATATCCTTGGAAACCTCCCAAGGCACTCCAAACTCCCAATAAGCCTCTCTCAGGCCTCTCCGAAGACTTTGGATCACACTTCCAAGCATGTGATTTATTCCGTTCTCATTTTGTCCAATTTTCTTTATGTTGTTATTCCATTTTATTTGAAATTATTTTTTTTGATTTTTAACCTCACTTATATTTAAATACATATTTTTTAGTGATGATATACCCCTTACTCTATCACCATTGCATCCCATGTACACCCGTTACAATGCCGAAATTCCATAATAGATTTCTCTCTTATCATTTACATTCAAGATATTCATTTATGTTATTCAACTAAATTACAGTAAATATGGTGGTATATTATTTTACATGATCACCATACCGTCCATTTCATTTATAAATTTTGAGCGTCCCCTTTACCTCCCATCAACCCATTTTATGATTTCTATTGGACATCTTTATGCTGCCAAAATTTCCCATGCCACAATCATCATGAAAGAGAATACCATGCCCATTTCACTATCAAGGGTATTCACCATTATTGAAATATAAATATTTAATATATAGTTTCATGTTTTTTTATAAATTAATTTATCTTGGAATACATTATGAAGTTTAATGACTACATGTTATATGATCATGTGGTACACTTATGTATGAATTGAAATATTTATAAAGGGTGCACCCTAATAGCGCTCTAATTCATTGTGTACTGATTAGTATCATGATAAGTCAAGTTCAATTAGGGTTTACACATTATAAATGACATAAAAATAGTTTTTACACATTCTCCATGTGAAATGGACCATCAGTCATCCAAATATATTATTAAATGTTTTTCTACTTTTCAATGTTAAGATAATCAAGCTATATCATGACTTCATGTTCATGATTCTCCTATGCTTCACTGGTATACCTATGGACTAACATGTACAATATCATTCATGTTATTTATTTTGTAACCCCTTAGTGGGCTTTAGAGCTCACCATTTTCTTATGCATGTCCTATGTTTATCACATTCAATGCTATGTACGGAGGAATATTGTGGTCATGTAAAAGATGTTTTCTATAAAGATATTGTGTTTTATGTTATATGTTGTTATATTATGATCTCAATTTCCCATGAAACTAGAAATATTGATCCTTAGAGTTGTATTAAGTGAAATGTTATGTAATAAATGAAATTTATGTGTGTAATAAGGAGCAGGGTTGGTATATTTGGTATCAAAGAATATGTTTTGTAATTTTTGGCATTTGGATTAGAAAATACTAATGAAAGCCATAGGGATAAGACTAAGTATAATAAAAAAATACCTAAATTTTGGAGACTATTCAGTGTGTTATTTATCAAGAAAATACATCCCTGTACAGATATTATTATGTAGAGGTGGATCTGGTACATATGTATCTAGTGGTAAAACTCGAAAACACCGCTTTGATCTAGACTCAAACAAGAACTGGTACATGAAAAAAGGGCCTCGCTGCACTATTGGTTCTGATAGTCCCGGAGGATATAATTTTTTAAATTCATAATCTTAGATTGAACTATTATAAAGTGAATAAAAAATTCCCCTAAGAATATATGTTGGGATATAGATTATGGATAAATAATATTGTAGCATATATATTCATCAGTTAAGGAAATAACTGTAATTCATAAGTCTTCTATTTTTCTTTAAGGATTATCCTTTATGTGTTACCACTTACATTACTTTTATTCTAGCCAATGTCCAGTAATTGAAGGACCTGGACCATCAACCGATGCAAAAATATATGTGACGATTGTTCTAATGAGATTCGCAATCTGATGGAAGTGGGAATCCTGAACTTTGTCAATATATTACCTTAGTTAACTCATGTTTTGAATAGAATTATTTTTCAAGAGGAATGTTCACCCCCCTAAGAAAGAACAAGTCATAGTTGAGAGACTCATAAGGAAAAGGCCTCCTACTTTTAATGGATCATCTGATCGATAAATTTTCGAACAATGGATCAACACCATTTAAAAGTTCATCTCCATCCTTCAATGTTCTAAACAAGAGAATTTTCTTCTGACTACTTATCATATGGAGGATGAAGCTGATCAATTGTGGACATTGATAAAAAATAAGCAACATGAGGAGGATATCATGGTGTTGAATGGAAGGATTTATGGAAAATGTTTTTTGATAAATATTTTCCTCATACCTTCAGATATAATATAGAAATGGACTTCCTTTCACCCAGGAAAAAATGATGAAGAATCCATCAGATCATATGAGACCAACCTCACAAGTATTTCATGATACGCCTCTTATGAATGAATTTTGTGGTCATGTAAAAGAAGTTTTTAATAAATATGTTGTGTTTTATGTTCTAAGTTATTACATAATGTTCCTAATTTCACAAGTCAATTTACCTCACAATCCTCAAATTATTCATCAGAGAAATATTATGTAATAAAATATGCTTATGTGTGTAATATAGACATTAGTTTTTATACTTGGGATTTTAAATGATATCCTCTTTGTATTATAATGATAATATAAATACACACTTTACATCCTCCATATTTTGTAATTAAATATAAAGGGATAGTAACCACATTAAATACATTCCACTTTATTTTTTCCCCATTTTGTGTTATCATAAATTATCCCCATTCTTTTATTGGTAGTTTTATTATCAACTCATACTATTGTTCGATTTCAACATCACCCCAAGTGTAGGATACAAAACTCCAACTAAGGAACTGACCTTTTTTATTTATAATATTATAGAGGATTCATTATGGTATTAAATTATCCTTTTGATGTTAGAGAAGTATTATTATACTCAATAGAATATTATTCTTTAAAAATATAGTCCATTCATTAGATCCAACAACTTTTCGGAGATGCTTTGAGCTCTATGTACCAATTTTCTTTGAATTATTTTAGAGTTAATTACTGATTACATGACCTCATATTCTCAAATTTCCATACTAATATTATCATCATATTTATTTGATCATTAAAATAATTTAGTGAATTTAACAATTATTGATTAGGACATCAAAAAATATTCTAAGACTAATGATCATAGGTCTAGTGTAGTAAATACAAGTCTGCGTTAATCTTCACAATGCTAACCATGTCACTCATGAATACTATAAAAACATTACTTATTTGAAATTTTCATATCTTAACACAATCTATGATTAATATCACATTCAAACCAATAAATTATATGAAAAAAATAAATCTCTTAGTGGTGAGGATCGTAACACTTGTTATAGATAATACTAATTGTGAAATACATATCGATACCAATTCATACATATTACCTTCCAATTAATCAAAATGTTATTCAATATCCAAATAAAACTAATAATACATTGTTGTTTTCAAATATCATTGAATCATTATCTCTCAAAATTAAAAAGCTTCTCAATTGAGTAAATACATTTTAGGGAATAACATAATCAAATTAGCAGCTATAGATAACTCATATATAAAAACATCTAATAATAAATGTTAGAAATAAAATATATAAACATGAAATTAAATCAACATATTACTTTATAGATGATATCCAATTCATAGTGGATAATTAAAAATGATTTCATAGCATGATAGCAATTATTAACATCCAATGTTTGTAGTATACCAATGGTAACATCATATTTTTCCTTAAAACCATTTTCCCTACAAATCATTCTTGTTTCCATATCTTTTTCAACATGAAACATTATCCTATTGTATGAAACATTAATCATTATTAAAAAAATTATTTTAATAAAAAATGAATCAATTTTTTTGAAGTAATTTCCATCTTCATTATATTTACATTCAAATCATACTTTAAATTATTATGATCACCCTAACACCATGGATTTTGCCTCCCATAATTTTATATAACTCATAAAATAATCTAATAATATTTACTGTAAATTTAAAGAGGGATACATTCCATTATTTCTTATTTAAGAGGATTTTGTAACACAGTAGACAACTAATTTCCTTTTATCCATCATTTTTAAGTCTATTTTTTTATATCAATTAGATTTAATGTTGTACAATATTTTATCCACTTCATTTGTTTTGTACTCTTATGAACAACCCAAAACAAAACATGTATTCCATAGGATTTCTTATCCACCAGGAATATTCTTATCGAAAATAATTTTAATGTTCATTTTCCACAACTTCGTGAAACTCACACATCGTCAAAATATTTGATATAATTTTCAATACGTATGAAGCTGTATGAAATTCCTTTATTATGTGCCTTTTTAGTTCTGATGTATTTTGATTCATTGTTCTACTTCCATGTGATTTTCTTGTATATCCAATTGATTTTGTTTTTTTATATACATAAAAATTATATTAAAAATACATTAAGCGTGGATATATTCTTTATATAGTCAATAAAATTTACTTCTCATTGGTAATGATTTATCATTATATGTATACTGAATTCTTTCTATAATACCTACCGTATTTTCAAAAATCATTATACTCGAGGAATGGCTATTATGACATTAATTATTTTAATTATAACTATTCATTTTTTCTGTTCTTGGAAGATCCATAATACATTATTTTGACCATATTATATCTATTTATTATATTCCCATGACTCTGTAAAAAATGAACAATGTGTCCACATATCCCATAAAAGTGGTTAATATTTCAAAATACTAGTATAAACTCATCCATAGGAAATTATCTATTATAGAAATAGTTTTTGAGTTGTTTCTATAACCTCATACACTTTCCCTTTCATTGTGATTCTCGATGGTTCTCCTCCTCTCATGCACAGGAGAGGATTCATCATAACCAACGCCAACTGTTACCACATTTCGTGGAAGTTGGAACATGAAAATCAATTTTATTATTCTATCCTATAAATGTTTACATATAATTTTCATCACTAACCCACAATGTTGGGTAATCATATAATAATATAAAAAAATCCTTGATCATAGGCTTACACTTATTATTATATTACTATATTGCGTTATTGACTGAAACAAATTCATCCAATAATTTTTGGATAATCATTATTTGATGATATATATAAATATTAAGGGTATTACTACTAGATATATCATTTTAAAATACATGGGAATATTTTTTCAATATTTCACATTACTCTTTCATCTTATTATTCATTTGAGAAATATAGACATCGAGGCATACCTTCTATTGGTCGAAATGATTCTATCCTCAACATCGATGGATATGTCTATAGAAATATCCTTATTCATGGATTAAAAAATATTAATTTATGTTGAGTTCAAAATTATTTTGTGTTTTTTGTCATCATGTTCAAATATTTAGTTTGAGAGTCATTATTTCCTCTCAAATTAGTTTAATCTTCCATGAAACATTTATTTAGGTTTTTCAACTTATTATATACAATTATTATGATTTTTATCTTCATGTATTGAGACTTTTATACTACCATAAACTTCATATTTACATATATTAACTATTGATCCAACACCTTTCATGTGTGTTAAATATACATTTTTTTCCTTATTGGGACTTCATTATCTATAGTAGTCTGAAATTCACTTATCCCATAAAACAGTTCATTTTTTCTTTTAGAATAATTATATGGATAAAATGAATCACTTACTAAATCATGCATACCTTCATTATGTGGGTTGATGGATTCCCTTAATAGGGATTCAATTTATCTATAAACGGTTCTATGATATTGAACATCAATGGATTTATACATGTTCTTTTTTTTTCTTTAGACATTTGGAATTTTTAATAGGACTCTATTAATTAAGAAATTAATATTCCATAAAAATATATATTCATTGAGATCTTGTAGTGAGAATTTTTTTCAAATACATATTCTATTATAACATATTAAATACTTTTTTATGGAAGAATAAATTTCAATATTTCAAAAATTACATTTCTATGACTACTCTACGAATACTTGAAAGAAAAATTACATCTATATAAATTTCTCAGGGGATTTCTATAATCTCTTCTAAGTAGAAAATAAAATCATTTATCCCACTATTATATTAAATTTCATCAAGAAATTGAACATTCACTATAGAATGTTTTCCCTCAAATAAAAATAGATCATGTTAGATAAAAGATTATATGAAATAGGATATGAAAATACACTCTAATACAAAATTTAGTTCCGTAAAACGGTATTAAGTAACATATACCCTGAGGGGGGGGGGGTGTTGGGACCATGATTGATGGATATTTTTTTTATAAAATATTTTTACATAGTGTTTTTTCTATTGTTATCATGAAATGAAATCATATACATTGTATGTTTTGGTGATCATATATTTGGAGAACTATACAAATAATATCAAACAAAAATTCTTATCAAATTACTATGATATCTAACGAAGATATTTGGTTTATGCTTTCCTTAAAACTCACCTTGGGTTCAGAATGAATGTTTTCATTGATATAAGGAAATGTATCAAAGTATAAGGGTATCAATTGAGAATTCTATGATGATTTAATAATTTTGAAGTTCTCATAAATAATATGTAATTTGATATATTCGTGATCGAGGATATGTATATGAAAGGGAGAAACGATTTATAGTCTATTTGATAACTCATTTGAATGAAAGAAAATACTATTATATAAGAAATTCATAATATATTAAAATGTACTTCAGATTATTCTATTTCAATTGTAATGTTCTAAAATACATGAGGACGGCCTCATTACATACATGTGATTTTGGAAGCATACGTTATTTAATATCAAAGACTGTATGTATCATTTCATCGGTGTGAGGATCACCAGACATAGAAATTGTTTAAAGTATTGGAAGTTTCTATGTTACTGAAGTGGATGTTTTTATAAAGTACTGATTGACTGATCCATATGACATTCCAATCCATAAGGCATTCAGATTCACAAGATAAAATAATCCAAAAGATAAATTGATAGATTCTATGATATAATTTGGTACTAAAATTAGTATATTGGATGTGTTATTCCACTAATCCATCAAAGGATGAGATATTTGTTTACACATGTCAATAAGAAGAGAATATTGGGACTGATATAATGAGTGAGATCAAATTCTGATCAACCAGATTATGATCAACATTTTTTTAACCATTTGTATTATATTGTATTATTTAACATTTGGACCAAGAGAAAAAAATCCACTATTTATTTTTAAAATAATTCAAGAGTAATTAGAAATGAATTGGTACTGACTCATCAAAATGGAACATAAACTAATTCTTTAGAAGGAATCATAGAGATATCCATCAAACATAGTCAGAAATGGGTAAAGTCATAGGATGTTGGATATTATCAGATGCAGAATAATTTGTGTGAGGGGAATATGAAAAATAGATTATATTAATGAATATTTATGAGGTTTTTTATTAGAGTTTAATTCAACTAAAGAATTTTTATATGAGGTTATCGATGATATTCATGTTGAAATAATGTTTGTGAATAATGGGGTCCATTATGTATTTATTTCAATAGTTATTCAGTTGGTACAAAGCATATGTTTTCATCATAATGATGATATATTAGAATGAAAATTTTTATTACACTAATGACTCATTAAATAGTTTAATGTAGGATAAATTTGTTAGAATATTTGAGAATTTTTTGGAAGAATCAAGAAGAGTTTAAAATAATTGAAATATTAAATGATGAAGTAGAAATGAAAATGATATTAGAAGATAATTTATATTAGATAAATAGGAAAATGAAAGCAAGGACCCACCTATTTATCTGGTTGAATACCATGAAAATATATGAAGTACATTGTAATTGTTGATGAAAATAGATTTATTTATATGTGTGGGAGATAAAAAGTGATATAGGATTGTTTATGGACATAGTTTTCATGAGGAAATTTTCCAGATAGTATAATAAAAGGATAATGCTACCAGATCAAATTGAACCATCAATCACATATTTTTTTCCAATGTTTATGTGGCTATGAATTGTTCTATAGTATTATTGCAGAAATCAATTTTTCAGACAGTGAAGTCAGAGTAGGGAATCCGACTGATACATTTGACCAAGTATTCATATGATGTTTAGAAATGTTTATAAATGTATCGAGGATGTAAAGTGAATATTTCTGTTTAATGTTATCAAAATTTAATGTTGATAATTAATCATATAATCTTTTTTTAACCAACTGGTAATGGTATATTTAATTTTTTCACTTGACTATTTTAAATCATTCGTACTAAAAGAAGCACATGCCATGTTATTTTGATCATAGTGATACAAAAGTGTAATATTATATACTACTTGTTTTACCCACACAAGAGGATTGATTGATAATGGATTATATGATATTGTATTTTTTATAAACAACTCCATGGAAGAATTTAATCATGTTGAGTGGTGAATTATGTGAATACATATGTTCATGGGGGTTTCCGATTGTTTTTTAGAATAGTGCTATAAAATTAATAGGAGGTTAATATTTTTTCAAAATAAAGGAATCATAAAAGTAAATGATGTCACTAAATGACCCCTCCACCTCTTAGTGATATGGTTATACTCAATGGGCATTACCAATTTGTGTTAGAGAAATGCTTCTATATTATTAATCATTACTGATGTGTTTTAAAATATTTTGGATTAAAAATAATCTGACATGGGTGAAATGTAAGTGGATTCCATTCTTCGATGGAAAAAAATATCATACCTTTAAATATAGAATTTAACCATATATTATGTCTCCTGGGAATTATTTTTTGGAAGTAGCTACAAATATATTCTATCTTTTTGAATAAAATGTTCCCAAAAAATTATGAAAAAGAAGAAACCTAAGAATGATGGAAGGTATAGCAATGCATTACTCTGATCACATTCTAAGTATTAGTTTCTTAGTGTTAAGAGGAATTCTAATACTGAGGGAATATTGTAAAAGTTCATGATTGTTAATGAACTGAATATGAATGTGATTGAGGAAAATATACAAATATGGAATCTGAAGAATGAATATATGAAAATTGGAGAGTATTAATCCATTGGTGACTTTTTTACTAGAGTGAATGATATCATTATCTGTATAAGATTCATTGGTGAAAATTTGGATGAATGAACTATTTTTGATAATATCTTTATAATTATTCATGATAAGTTTGATACCAATGTTTAGACATTAAAATATCAATATCCTGATACCCTTCTTACGGATTACCTTTATAATACTCTATTTACTTATAAATCGTGAATGGAGAAAGTTATGAATGTCAAAATGAAATTTGTTCATGAAATTTATTTCAAGGATACCAAGAAAGGGATGAATAAGGATATTCTTGAAGATTAATATAGTGGTGAATATAAATATAAAAACATTGAATGTAACATTATTTAATAATTTTATTCATTTTTTTCTAAAAAAGTGAAAATAAGTACATGAATGTATAAAAGAGAATTTCGTTAAAATGTTTTAAATGTTGGGATATTGGGAACATTACAATGAATTCCCTATAAAAATGAATGAAAATGATAGTGGAGAAGATTATATAACATCAATAAAATCAAGGATTAAATATTGGGATATTTAAAAATGTTTTCCCATTGGAAATTTTATAATGTTTTTAAATCCAAAACGTGATTTTTTTTAAAAATATATAATGATTATAAATATATGGAAGAAGATGGTGAAATATTTACGAAGATTTTTAATGAAATAAATTCACTATAATTGTTAATAATGATTAGTTTAGAATTTTTATTTATGGATATGAAATACCATGTTAGTGTTTTATCGTAAAAAAATAAATTAAATAATTTATCATGAGGACAATAAGACTTGAAAAAGAAATCAAGAAGTTGAAAAAAGAATATCCTATTGATAAAAAATTAATTTATTTCTCGATATAATGCTATTTTTTGGAAGAAGATAATGGACTGGAGAAGCATCTTGAGAAGGAAAAAATATTAATGAACATGCAGATGTTATGTTGATGTTAAAAATGAAGAGCCGAAACATTTTTAACAAAAACATTATAAATTGGATTAATGGGTTATGTGTTTCAAGAAGTATATATATAAAGTGAGTGAAAGTTATCATAAATTAGATATGAGAATGATCTAAAAATGTTATTGTGAAAGTTTGAATAGAATATGGGAAATGATATTTAGAACAAATATTCAATGATTGTAATGTATATTGAAAAAACCAGAAACATTGGAATTACATAAGATTGAAATAATTCTCAGTCTAAAAATGTCTTTTTACTACTTTTGATTCTAATATGGATAGGAAGAAATATAAATTGTAGAAAAATATTCTGTCTAATGATAGAATGTTTGGGACTCAATAATGCTCTGATGTGAATGATAAGAAATATGATGGGAATCATTTCCAGAATTAAGGGATGTATAGAGGTTACCAAGGAAAGTATTCCATCCATGGTTACATAAGATATTTTTGTGTATTTCAGAATATGTAAAATATGTATTGGTTCAAGAAAAAAATTAAAACATTCCCAGGTGTTATATGAGGAAATTCTCAATGGGGGTTCAATCATCTAAAAATAAGAAGAATGAGAATGATGTTTTAATGAAATATGAGAAATATGTGTTTAATATTGAATGTAGGTTGCAACCATTTGAATCCATTTTTTTGAAATATGTGAAAAATTTAGAAATATTTAAAATGGATATTTTTTCCATCACAACAAAATATTTACAAAAATTGTAAAATGATGGACGTGAAGAAAGATAAAGGGAATGAAAATTTTGTTTTTATAAAAACGGTTCTTAAAGCAACAAAAGAAGAAAGACATTGGATATTGGATAGTGGTTGTTCATATCACATAAGAGGATATCCAGAATTGTTGAATAATGTGAAATATTTTATAGAACGAGATATTAAATTTAGTAACAATGAATATCTCAAAATCAAAGATGTTGGATCTTCCATCATTAGGGAATAAAAGATGAAATCCTAGATTTATTTATCAACTTGTGGGATGAATCACAATTTTATAAGTGTTTAATAACACTATGATGATGGATTTTTTTTATAGAAAATATGATTTCATTTTTAAATGTGATAAATATGGATAATTTGATACAAAAAGAGGTGTTCAAAAGGATTCTTGTTTCCTGTTGGTGAAGTTCAAAACTCATATTTATCACACATGATTGAATAAAAGCAGTTGGGGAATAATAATTTGGTAGATTTGTGTTATAGAAACGTTATAAAGTTATTAATGAGAGGTATTTTTCATGGTATACCTGATATTTCATGAATTATATATTTTTGTTTCACAATTTTTTAGAAAGGAATGATTGCCAACTCTATTCCTAAGAAGCCTCATATTCATTCAAAAAAACCATGGAAAGTTAATTATTTTGGTATATATGTTCTGATTAAAAGATATTCATATTTTTTTAGAAAATTATTTCATTTCTATGAGTGATTATTTTACTTTCATTAATTTTTTAATCTATTGGGATCATAATCCAGAAGCATTAAAGATGTTTAAAACTATTAGGTGAAGAGTTGAGAATAATTATTTTTATTATGTCAATAATATGATAACTGATAATGGTGAATATTATAAGAGATAGGGGTTTAAATGTAATCACAAAGAACTTAAAATTTGACATGATTTCAGCACATCATATACACAACAAAAAAATATTTTTGAAAGTATTAATATATGTTTTTTTGAATTGCGCCATACCATGTTACATGACCATGGTTTTTCCATTACAGTTGGAGTAAATCTATGAACATAATTATTTATATGAAAAACTAGTGTTTCTATATTCCACATTTATAGGTGAATCCTTATGAAATTTTTTATTATATTACTTGAGGTTTGAAAATATTAAGAGACTTTCTGATTCCAAGCCACATAAAGAAAACATTTGGAAACCCTGGAACATTTGAGAAAATATGTGAAGAAGGAACCCTCTAAGGAAATTATTTGTAATGAAGTTGGTATAAATGTTTTAATAAGGATACATGAATATTAGTTAACCAATTTTATGATAATGATTTTGAAAAAGAAGGAGGTAAATATGTCACAATAAAATATAAATGAGGATGATAAAGAGGATGAAAGAATTTTTATTAAGATATCTAGTAAAGTTAAAATAAATTGTAAACATAAACATGAATAAGAATTAATCTCAACTATGTATGGTGTTAATGATAAATACTGAAAATCTCATTATAGGCTGAGGAAGAAAGTGGTTCTTAGAACAAAATTGTTCATCAACATCAAAATGTTCAAAGAATAAAAATACAAGTAGTTATTAAAAATATTTATTTTAATTTGAAAGTAGATCAAAAACATGTTGAAGAATCTTTTTATAATTAAGAATATATTTATGTCATTAATGAAGTATTATATTAGATTTATAAAAACTATACTTGGGAACTCATTCCTAAGACAACTGGAAATTTTTTTGGTAGAATGTGGGCGTTTTGAAACATGATTAATGAAGACGGTGAAGTAATAAAAAATTATTAATTTTAAAAGGTAAATGAAAAATTGAATGCATTAATATTGATCATAAAATATATCTATTTTAAAGGTAACAAAAAATCAAAATATTTCTTACTAATTTTCACAACAAATTTCTTCCGTTTTTTAGAAGGATGAGATGTTTTCATTTATGAATGGAGAAATTGATAATGAAGAGTATTTTAAATAACCTTGTGGTTTTATTATTGGAATAGATGAATGTTATGTGTGTATTATGAATATATCCATGAATTGGATGAAGGATGAATAAAGAGATTGGTAATACAAATTGGATATCTTTTTAGGATGATGATCTTTATAAATGGAATGTTTGATAGTAATCATTAAATCAAATAAAGATAGGATATTTTCAAAAAATTTATTATATTTATTTATGTAAATATATTTTCTGGGATTGCGGAATGAATATTTGAAAGGTTTTTTTGTTTAAATGGGGGATTTTTTTAAATGTACATGCTTGATGAAATCAAATAATTTCATGGGTTACAAATTTCAGAAAATGAGAAAGGAATATTTCATTCTGAATAAAATTTTCTAAGGAACATCTTAAGAAGTTTAGATTAGAAAATTCAAAAAATGATTCCAAAAACCTTTTAGTGGGAAACAATTTGAATAATTATGGATACATAAAGGAAGTGGTCGCTAAAGAGTTTTAGAATCATAATAAGAGTTTATAATATCTGATTTCCTCAAGACCAGACATTGTTTGTGCTGTTACGATATGTTAATTATTCAATATTAAACAAAAATAATCTAATATATTGTCCAAAAAATCAATTTTCAGATATATAGAAGGCAGAATAGATTTTTGAATAAGATATGATTTCTCAAAAAGAATTGATTTGTTTGGATACTGAGATTATTATTAGCTAGGATGTGTTGATCACATAAAAAAATATAGAAGAGTTTTTTTTATGGGGGAAAGGTTTGGAAGTTAAAATACTAAGAAAAAATTCAATAACACTTACCATGTATGAGTTTTATTTTTTTCTGCCAATAAAGCCGTAACACAACTTATTTGGACAAAAAAGTAGTTGGAAGACTTATCTGTTGATTCTAAGTAACCTCTAAACTTGGGATGTGACAAAAAAAGTACCATAAACCTTTTTGAAAAAAATTACAACATTCTCATTGAAAACAAATTGATATAAAATATAACATCATTATCGAGCATGTGGAGAAGAATGAACTGATGATGGATTATATTCTTACATCGTAAATAGATCCTAACATTTTCTAGAAACCATTTTCAAAGGAATAATTTATCAAAATGATTTTGAAAATTGGTTTCCAACCACTTTCTCTATAATATTGAGATATTTTTTCTATCCACTCACTAATCTATTCATTGGATAGTGTTGCGAAGTGGGAAAATGTTTTATAAATCAATCCAATAATATGTGATAAATATTTTAAGGAAGCATGCATATTAGTGATGTTGTGGGTATGATGTTAAATAAAAATGTATGTGTGTGAAATGTTTTAATATTTTGTGGAATTGGTTACAGTAAATTAAGAGTCATTTCATTTTAATAAAATCTAATTTGTCGAAATATAGAAGTTAATGTTGACTAGTTAAATATTGAAGAAATATTATAATGTGAAATTTTATGGATAACAAGGTTTTTATAAGAATAATTAATGTTTAATATATGTATTTCTCTCATGTATTCTTAGAATTGATGATAAGTATTCCATCACATAATGATATAATTTTTTGTGATTTATTAACCTTAGTTGAAAATAAAATCCAAAGGTGTAGATTATTGAGAGCAAGTTGCTTTGGAGATTTTTTGGATGATGAAGGATTTTTTTGATGATTGATTTTCATTTTATTTCATGAAAATAAATGAAAATAATTTTAATGTTTTGGTGAGTATATAGAAGTATTACTGGACTTTGTATATTATATGAAAAATTAGTAATTTATTATGTGGATTACTAAAGACTTTCTTAGGTTGAAGTTGACTTTGAAACTCACAATGGGGATGTAATGAATGATTTGATCATTAAAAGGAAATATTTTGAATTCTAAAAGTATCCATAATGAATGTGATAATTCTTTTATTATAATTAAGTTTCAAAAATCAAAATCATTATGAAATACTTGTGATCCATCTTTTGTGAAATAAACAGAGAAAAGGTTTTCACAATGGTTAAAGTAAATGATTGACTGAAAGAAAATGTTGGAACAATGTGAATTAATAATACATTCCAATCTAAGTAATGAAATGATATGATAGATCTATAATAAAAAATTTCTTGACTTATATGTGATTGAAATTAGAAGATTTTGGAAGAATAATTTTGTGAAGTCAATGTCTTTTGGTCTCAATTCATCTGTGTGAGGATCACATGATGTAAAAATTGAGTGTAGGATGGGATGTTTTGATGTTAATGATGTTGATTTTTTTTATAATGAATAAATTTACTGATCAATTGGATTCTCAAATCAAATATACTTTTCAATTAAATAAGTTAAATATTCCAAATGATCAATCAATAGTAAGGGAGAATGAATTTGTGGATGTCGTATGGAACCAATCCATTAAAGGTTGAGACGTTTGTTGACATAGATCAGTACGAAAATACTATTTGGTTGAATATAACATATGATACTACAAATTGGTCAATAGTATGATGATAAAAAGCGAGGTCATCTATTTTTATAAATTTTTATTGTTTTACATTTGATCTAATAAGAAAATAAGCTATGATTCATTTTTTCAAGTATGTCAAGATTCATCAGACTATAATTATTTCTAACTCATCGGATTTGAACAAACATTTATTCATTAGAAGGAATCAGTGATTGATCCATTAGACATAGAGTTCAGCTGATAATTCCCTTGAATGATAGAATTCTTTGGAGGAAGGATCATCGATTTGAGGAAAATATGAAATAGAAATGTGATGCCCGAGTCTTAACGAATTTTTTACAAAGAGGTGTATCAGGAAATAGAATTCTAAAATGAGGATATGATTTCTATAGATGTTTAAAAAATGTTTATTTTTAAATGGTTTCAATGTTTTATTTATATAAATTTCATTTCAGTTGTTATTGAGCATAATTTTTTATCATAATGAATATCTATCGGATTGAAAATCGGTTTTACATTGAAGAATGGATGGAATGTTCGATGAAAGATGATGTTATGAGAATATTTAAAATGATTCAAGAATAATTTAGAATATCGGTGAGGAAATAAAATTTTCAAAGATGAATTGAAATTTTATATAATATTCTATGCTAATGGAATTTGATTTAGAGGGAAACTGAAAGTATATAACCAGCCATTCTTCTCTTGGAAAACCTATAAATAGTAAGACACAAATTGTATATACAACTAATGATAAAGTATTGTTCACCTACAAGAGAGAGAAAGTGGTGATGGATTCCATCCGAATATATTTTTCATGAGATAGTTTTTAAGACATAAGAATAAGAAGAAAGTGTTATTCTATCAGACCATGCCATTCAATGGAATTTTTCGATCAAAGTTAAAGTGGTTAAAAATTGCTTCCATTGTATTCATGTTGATTTATATTTTTTGGACAGAGTAATTAGACCGGGGAATCAGACTGAGCCATTAGGATAAGTATTATTATGATGTTCATATATGTTCTTACTAGTTTATAGGTATGAATGTTATTATTTGGTTTTAATGTTATCAAAATTGAAAGTTGATAAGAAGCATAGTAACACTTTTGAAAAAACAGGCGATGGATTATTCACATGATAAAAAAAACATGTTTTTATCATTTTGATAGAATAATAACATTCACTAACATATTGATCAAAGTTATACATAAGTGTAAGGTTATATAATAAATATTTAATCAAAAAAAGGATTGTTTTCTAGTGGATTGTATTTTATTGGATTACTTCGAAACCAAACTGTGGATCTAACAGCTATTGTTCAGTGGTGAACCAAGTTAAACTATTGTTCCTATGGATGTGTGAATGTTTTTTTTTCACAAAATTGATAAATAATTAAAAGGTGGATAAGTTTGTTTCAACATAAAAGATACTTAAAAGAAAAATATATCAATAATTATCTGCATCCCCCACTCAGTGATACATTGATGGTGGATAGTCTTTAAAGGGGGGTGAGTGGATGAGGATGTATATGTATTATCCAATTAATTTTTTCCTTTATTCCCTTACTACACTAATCATAGTCAACCCATTATAGAGATGGTTCAATAATTTTCTCTTCTTATAGTCATTGATCTTCTTACACTTTATTTTAACCCAAATTTGATTCATTATTGTAACATCAAAACATGGTACCACACAACAGTGCCCTAATCTGGTCAGTCACATGACCTCATATTCACCTCCCTTTTTTGTATAGGCTACTAAGTAGGTTCAAGGGTGTAATATCATTCCTGGAAAGACTATACCCTCTTCATCAAATTAGCATAATAGCGAAAATAAACAGAAAAATATCTATCTAATATAATCAATAACTAGGAAAATGCCAATATCACATGATGAACAAATCGTGAAATAAAATATCTGACTAAAATAGTAAATATTCCATGCCAAGTATGTTACATGTGTCTATATGAAAAAACCCAAAAGAAATATTGAAACATACAAATCCCGTGAGGGTCCAGAACTAAAAATGGTTCCCTACTTTAGGTTAACTCTATATCGTCCCTAATTAGGGTAAATCCCCTAATATGTTTTGAGACATGTTAATAATTACCAATGGGAACTTTCCTTAACATAGTTCCTCTCACTCACTTCCATATAATTGATCACCTTTACATAGTTTATGCAATCTTGGACCATACACTAGTAAAAAAATTAACAGATGCACTATGTCTAGATAGTTGTTGTTGATTATTTTTGGTATTCACCTTTAAAATACATGAAAATACCCTTTATAACAATAAATTATTCTTCCATAATAAAACTGGAAATCCCCTTTTCAGCACAACACCTTGAACTAATTTATTATTATTATTTCAAACAAATATCCTAATTCTTAAATAATTTCAACATGTTAAATGAGTTAAATGTCTTCTTCTAAATTCCAGCCCAGAGTCTAGAAGTACATTTTATTCTCTTTGTTTAATTTATATGAAATTTATTATATTCATTAATATAGTGGTTATTATGAATCCACCTTTATGTTATATATAGATCACACAAAATCAAATTTTCACCCATTATAAAAATTACAAGCCTTCAAAACCAACATTAACTCCTTAATTATTTCTGTCATTAATAATGTAAATAAAGAAATTGTTTAGGCCTAAATTTATCATTGTTTGTAGTGTTGATTTAATTTAGATTTAACCCACCATTTAACTTCTATAATATCACTTATAGTTAGGATTTCATCAGGGATTGAAATCAAGGAAAATAATTATTCCATAATTAAATATCTTTTCAGTAATAATGTACATTTTCTTCCCAATATTTGGTGCATCTATTGTGAAACCAACCTCCAAAACACCTTTCTTGTATACATTATGTGATACCCTACATAATCTCCTTGAAAACCTCCTAGATTCATGAATTTTTGGATATTTTTCCTTTTTACTGTAGAAACCCATTCATCTATTTTGATGTATATAACAACAAATTCCACCATTTTTAGCTCTATTCCCATTTCGAGTTGACCATTTATCCTAGTTCAAACTCAAGTTCCTAATTTCTTGTGATATTCCGAATTTATATTCACCACAACATAAGGAATTTTTTGTATTTATCTATGACCTAGTATTCCAGGAATATATTTATTCCAATGGTTGAATTTCCATTTTATATAGATCAATACACATAACACTAACCCATGTAAAACATCATGGTCCTTCTATCAAGGTATTTGTATACATTTTCATTACAATTCTTGTTTTAGTCTTGTGCATTTTTTCACAGGCACATCTCAATTGCTGAATGCCTTGATCCAAAACGTGGTTTCATTTAGTTGGATATTTTTTCCACTAGATCTCCCATGATTTCAACCATCACTAATTAAATGCACAACTTTGGGATGCACCATTTTTTACAAGTGATCTAGAAATCCAACCCACGGACCACAAAAATGTGATCCATTCTTGTTTCCCATTTTAAGCATCTCTTACACAATAAATTCATTAATAGAATCGACATGGTGTAGTCTTTGTTGTGGTAATGGTTTTCTAAAAAATATATCTTCTATAAATTTCCAATGATATATATATTTATGTATCTATTACATTATATAATATTTTGGAAAAAACAAAACATGTTTCAATATTGAAAACTGAAACTTCAATAGTGTACACTTTTCTAATTCCACTCCAATGTGAATATTTTAAAATCATTATCGTAATATGTAAAAAAATATTGGTGTAAATTTATACTTCTCCTTTGGTTATTTTATGTTCATTCATTATTTACAAAAAATCCATGTGCTTGATCTCCATCCGTTGTAAAAAATACCCAACAACAACAACAACAAAAATAAAGAACTATTTGTGAAAAATTCTCCAAGAATATCATATTTTTATCTCTTTAATACACCATTCACTAATATTGTTAACAATTATATAAAAAAAATAATCCATAATTATTCTCAATAGATCATAGATGTGTTGGGTTTCCAACAATCTCATATATTTTCAACAAATACAACACAAACCCTTGGGGGTTCCAACACAAAACCATTCACAATTTTATATCTTCACACTTATACAACAAGATCTCCTAGATAAAACTCTTATACTAGTATCACCAAAGAATATTCTGTTGTCATGTGATTAAAAAATTCTACCCAATCAATATCCACATAATGAAGGTGTGTATATTTCCCCAACTCTATATCATTACAATTTGATATCGACAACTAAGCATCCTCACCAGAATATTTCTAAATCAATGAATCAGATACTATATTACGCTATCGTGATTTTATTTAATGTCAAATTATTAATCATGTAGATACAAACAAAAACTTATCTATTATAAATTAAAATGATTTTATTAAATGATATATCTTATTATTTTGTGTTCCTTATAAACCATAAACCAGTCTCATAGAAAATAATTCCTCCTAATAATAAGCAAAAAACCATATTCATAATCTCCAAATCATGGTTAAAAAACTATATTAACATGAACGAAACAACCTAGAACAATAAGAAATTATGTCACTCTCTTATATTAATACATATCCAAATACAAGATAGGATGAATCAAAATATAGTATAATAGGAACAACACTATTTAGGTACCAATCAACTGGGAACTTTTTATTATGTCACCCAAAACATCCAAATAATCATGGCACTCATATATATAAGTCATTTTTTTGTAAAATATAAAAATGGATTCAAAATAGAAGCAAACATGAGAATGATCCTCCAAAAAAACCTTATAATTCCATTAAAAGCATTAGCTTAGAAACATTCATAGATGGATTTAATGCCACATCCCCCTCAATCTTTAAATGGTGCACTACTACAACATGATCTGAAATATCATGAACAACAGAATAAAACTCTCATTGATAAAAAGGACACATAGACATATTTCCATACAATTAAATATCCCTGTGAAAATCTGACGCTATCATTAGATTCGTTGCACGAGCACCTCCATATTTGAGAAAACCAAAATGTCACCATTGAAGTATACTACAAAATAATCACGAAATGTTCAGAACACTATATTCATAATCATCATAACCAGAGATTCTATTCAAGACTCCAAATCTCATTACTATTATATTATAAAAAAACTTACATACAAGGGGTGTTTTTAAAACCATCGCTAAAACATTTAAAAATGGAGTTTTGTTGTGATTTTTTAATATCTCAATATTTATGTATTGGATTATTTAAATTTTGTATTTTAAAAAATAGTAAAATTAATATATATAAATATATACTTATATTTATAATTATATTTATATTATGAAATAATTATATAATTGTATTTATAAGTAATTTATACATTCATATTTGTTTATTCATATTAATAAACACATAATTTACTTATTTTTATATTTATATATCATTATATTTTTATATAAATAGGCACACAGACATAAAAATTAATCAAAAAGGGGACACCATAGAGCCAATGTCATAAGTTAATAACTATAATATTTAATATTTAATAACTAATAAATAATAATTAATAAATTATATTAGTAAAATTTCATATTATATTTCATTAGAAATCCATAATTCTAAATATATATATATATACATTTTCTAGGATAATATTTTTTTATTATAGAAATTAATAAATATATTTTAAAAGTGTAATAACTAAATTATGTTTATTATTACATATATCAGGATGTTTTTATATATATGGATATATAGAAACATCCATATATATAGGCACAAAATATATATGTATGTATGTGTGTGTCTTAGTATATATATATATATATTAGTATGGATTATTATGTCAAAAATTTTAATTTTTAATTTTTAATTTTTAATTTAAAAATATATATTAATCATTAACAATACGTAATATATAAATAATATTTCCTACCGATTAATTGTTTGTTAATAAATGTTAATTAATTGTAAATACTTCTTAATTTTAAAATTTTAAAATAATAAAAAAATCATATATCTATATAATTATAAAATATATATAAAGAAACATAAAATTATTTAAAATTATAAAAATGTATAATAATATATAAAAAATTATAGATTTTTTTAAAAACTTATAAGAGTATAAATGAATATATATATTTATACACAAATAAATAAGCACACAAAATATATACATATATATATATATATTAATCTATTGATATAAAAAATTATATATTCATATACATATACTTGAATATATTTATATGATATATATTGATATATATTTATATGTATATATATATATATATAATATGTGTGTGTATATTTATGTATAGATATTTATGTGTGTGAATGTATAAATTCATGTTTATTTATTTATATATTTATATATAGAATATTGTATTTTTATATATTTATGTGTGTGTATAGATATAGATATTTAGATGGATTTTATTTTTTACTTTTATATTTATTATATGTGTTTGTAATTAAAGATATTCATATATATATATATTTATGTATATGTTTGTATGTTTTTGTATACATGCATATATATTTATTTTTAATTATATATAATTATGAATTCTGTGTGTGTATTTGTATATGTATATATATGTATATATATATCATTATGTATGTAGATATGTATTTATGTATATATATATTATGTGGATATATATATTGATTTATAGATATTGATGTGTCTATGTGTATTTATTTTTCTATATATATAATTATTTTTATTTGTGTACATTTATGTATATTTGTAGATATTTACTTGTGTTATATATATAGGTATATTTATTTATATTTTTGTGTTTTTATAATGGTATTTAAATGTATTTATATATATTTATGTGTGTCAATGAGTGTCTATATATTTTTATTTAAATGTATTTAAATTTATATTTATAAATATATTAACAAGTTTATATTATTTTTAACAGATTATGTCCTTAGATAAGTGATAAAGGAACAATAATATTTTGAAGTGGTTGTGGGTTAAAATCACAAATGCCTATAATATATGGTATTATTTATGTGGTCATTAAGGTGGTATGGGATAGTTTTTGTGTGTGTACTAGTTTGGACTTCTAAAAAAATAATTTTTTTTGATATTATATTTATATATAGATTAAATAAATACCATATCCTAAAAATTATTTAAAATGAATGGAAAATTATTGTAAAAAAACTGATGTGAACTAATTCATAATAGTATCTTTTGAAAAATTCCGTTAAAATAATTCAGGAGACTTCTATTCTTGATTGTTTTGAAAAACCCCAATAGATCATTTAGAGGCCATTTACACTAATTTTAATAACAGATAACATCATCCACTAAATAATATTTCTTTATATAGTGTAAAATAAATTTTTACATACTGAAAAATAAAATTTTATGTTATAAATTTCATTATACATAACCCTTAGTTAGAGTTATAAAAATTATAAATAAATTATATAAAACCAACTGGACCCTTTAATATATTATAAAAAATATCTATCCAAGGATGATGATATCAATTTTTCACCATCCCATAATTTATGAATTTATAATCTACATAGAATATCATTCCCTCATCCTCCTTTCCAAATTATACAAGAGCATCCCTTAGAGACATAATATTTTGAATAAATCCTATATATAATAAAATTTCAATATAAATACATCACTATTTAATTTTTATTGGTTTAATATAATAAAATTCAATAGTGAAAGTATAAATTCTTAACTCAATCCCAAACTCAATATCTTTTTTTAAAGGTAAGATCATAACCACCATTGAAATCATAATTTCATAATCCCTCATAACAATGAGAGGATTCTCCCTCTCAACATGTGATGTGAAAAGCATTGTGATTTCTAATAGATATGTAATACACTGATTCTAAATCCATATCTATTATAAATATACACCCTTTTCTCTAATAAGAACCAATTTATAACCAACAAAATTAGATCAAATAATCCTCTATAATGAATAATCAATAAAAGATTTAATGTATTATAACAAATTCATCTCATGAGTAAAATATTATAGTCAAATTCTTAATAATACTTTGTTCATGAAGAATCATTTTCACCCCACAACTAGCTCACGATTACACAATAAATCAATACTTGTTTGACCACCCCCTAGCATGATCAACTGTAGTTATATCTACAGGTTCCCTACTAGAAGATATTACCTATAGTATAGGGAAGTGAATTGAAATGAATATTTTTTATATGTATATATTAAAACATTATCAATAGTACTACAAATGTAAATTTTACCTAAAACAATCATTGGTACCACCAAAAATTTATTGTATCCAACCCATTATTACCATATCCAAAATACTTGTCCTCATTGTCTCTATTTTCTTTATCTATATCATCTCTCAAATGGAATTTACTAACCTCCGCCATAATTTATTTCTCTAGGATAAACCAAGGACGTTGGTCCCAATAATCATTTATACTCATGTTGTTTTTGGACCTACTATTTGGTGGTTGAAAAATATGATGATATAGTCCATCAATAATAACAATATATTTACACATTCTCTGAATAACCTAAAATTATAGGCATTCAAAATAATTAACACTAAAATAAATATAATAGAAACATAAACATACATGGGTCCCAGTAGATAGATACATACAACTCACAAAATATAAATTATATCGTGTGTTATCTAAATCTCATTTCCTCTCCTAGACCATGATTTCATCAAAAAATCACATTTTGGATGAGAAATAACCAACATACAAAGGGGAAATCAAAATCATTGAAGCCCAAATTAGATGTGAAAAAATGGAGACCTTCTAAATTTCTATTTACTATTAGAAATAAAATTTCAATAAATCAATACAAAATATATCACCCTCTTCTAAAATTATGTTTAATTCAATCAATTTCTATTATCTTCCTAAAAAACTCAATGAAATTCTTCCCAATAACATTAGATACTAGGACTCAATTATTAATAGAAAATATGATCTATCAATTTCTCATCAACTATAAAATATTGAGATTATAAAATTATATCCAAAAACACATATCCTAAATATTGAAAAAAATAACTTCATTACTATATCACCATTATCTCAGACCACTAATAAAGCCTAAGATTCTCTGATATGAACTCTATCTTAAATTAATATTGAAACTAATTAAAACAAATTTATGTCACATAAAAAATCTCCCATGAATAAATTTTACTCTTGACATGGAAGACATTACCTAAAAATCTATAATAATGGAACATAATAATCATATTATATTTAGAAAAACATAAAAGATATATCATCCTCCTCCAACTAATGCTTAGTATCAGGATTGGTTATATAAGAATCCTATTAGATTACATTTTCTTTTATAACTCACTTAAGGCCATTTTAGAGGATAGTATAGCCTTTGGGTCCACTTTCCAACATTTAACCTTAGGTGCATGTTGCACCTCTTATTTGTGAGCCACATGATGGAATTTAATTACTAAAATAAATATAAATATATAAAATAAACTAATTCCAAGTATATATATGTGAGGAGTGTCTAACCACCCTTCAATACCACTCTCCCTCACTTGGTAAATCCACCCTATGAACAAAAAAAATTACCATGACTCAAACTATAAGATATAAGAATCCACACCTATTAAGAAGTCTTTCAGTCAACATAACATTCCATATGTATTGATAAGTAAGTTATGGAGCCCTTTATTTCATCACAGAGTCCCTTTTGTGATAATCTAGAATATTTATTTCACACTATACAATCAATTTATATAATAATAATTTATTACTACCCATGCAACCCATACCATTTACTATATTAAACTCCATCCTAAATACTCCGTTGAATATAATTCAATCCTGAACCACCAATGTTAAGTTACCACTTATGAAAAAATGATTTATTTTGTGACCCCCAAAGATAACCTTCGATAATTAATCATAAGATAATATTGTTTTCGAAAATATTATCATCATTATTTATTCTACCAATTAAAAAATATAATCCTTTCTGATTTTCAATTAGCACATATTCTACATCCTCAACTATTAAGAATTATCTACCCATCATAGAAAACCAAAATACAGGTGGACTCAAAAAAACTATTTAAAGGAAGATAATTTAAATTCACATACCTTGATTCCATAAAAAATTAATATAAATAATCCTTTTATGATTTCTAGCATCTTTTAAAATATAATTATTTCTCCATTTGTAAAAATTTTATTTTCCATGACACATGAACACCCAATGTTTCTCCCTTAAGGGAAATTAAAAAATAGAGTGAATATGAATGGAATTTCATCAATAGATGAATTAAATAAAAATAATAAAATCCATATAATATTTCTACTAATCAATGATTATATGTAATAATAAAATATATAATATTATTAAATTCAAACCTCACATTAATGTAAGATGTTAAATTCCGTAATTAATTTTGTCCTCAATATAATATATTTGGATCCTCTAATAATGAATATAATGAATATCAAAAATATATATATTAGTAATATTATTTAATTAAAAAAATAATGAAAAAAATATTTAATTAACTATATTAATTAATATATCAAATTCTTCCAACACCCATAATTAAATGAAAAATTCGACCACCTTAATAAATTTCTAAATTATCACCCTTGAATAAACATATTGTCTCAAATTCAATAGTAAACTCAAATTACTATTTATAGGATTGGAAAAAATTCAATTTCACCCTTATTATATGGAAATCCATAAAATTTAAAATTATCTTAAAATATAAATTTCTAGGTCTATACATTTAAAGTTAACTTACATGGATTTTAATGATGAATTTGAAGTACATTTAAATATCTTTAAATTATAATTAAAATTAGAAGATAATTGAATGAATTAATATGTATATATATATTAATTAGAGAGGATGATTCTATGTAGAATCGTTGTGAAAAATAGATTAGATTATCAAAATAGGGTTATAATATTTTAAATTATCAAAGGGATTAAGGGTAATTTCATAGTGATGTGTAGTAGGAGCCAACCAATAATACTTGATATGATTGATGGAATACAAAACAATATTAACATATTTAATAGGTAATTTTTTTATTATTTTAATTATTTATTTTAATTGATGTTATTAAATCATGAGAAGGGAGTTGATCGTTATCAGTTAATTATTCCATGGAAAATATTATAATTGATATGTTAGTAATAAATATTTAGGTGAAATTATATTGATTCATTCGTTCAATGTGAATTTAGTACCCCAATATGGAATAACTATGAAATTTTTATATTTTTAATGTATTATTATTATATATGAATGGGTGTGACAATAATTTTAAACTAATTATAACTATTCACAAAAAGAAACTCTCAAAAGGTGAAAATTAATAAAATTACTTGTACTCTAATTCTCCCCTCTTAAGGTATATATGTCATAAGGCTGCAATATTTTATAATAGAATTGGGTCTTTTTATGAGGATTTTATAAAAAAATAGAAATCATTGACACATTATTGAATTATAATGGTGTTACAAAATTTTATTAATAAAATGGATGAAACTATAATTTCAATTTCTTATCCGGATGTTTATGTGTTATAATTTATAAAATTAATGTTGAAAACAAAACAAGAGGACCTCACCTTGAAAAATATATAAAGTAAATACATTTTTATGGGAAATTTTTGACCTAAAAATATGGGATAAATATTAAATAAAAAATATAATAATTTTTTATCATTGAAATCATCAAATTAATATTCATAAAAACTATAGAACATCAATGGTTGTTTTAAATAGTTATAGAAGAAAAAATAATTGTTTTATTGAAAAAATATATTGAATTGAGTTATATATACTTAGTATATATCAATAAAATATTAAATAATGTGATTAATTCAATTAGATATATTCATGAAGTTGGATATGTTATTAATTATTGGGGACAACCAATTTGAGTGGAAGTGTCATGATGCTTCCTAGAATTTGATTGCTAGGCCTATTGAATTAGGGGGTATCAACTTGAAAAGCGTCACTTGAATAATAAATGGGAAATATGGAAAAATTGACTATAATATTTTATATGTGTACTCATTGTGGGATAAATACATTAATGGTACATATGGAAGTGATGGGTGTTTTTTCAGAGTGAAACCATGAAAAATTCAAAGGTATGTTCATCCTTCTATTCCAACTCCCCAACAACACTCTCGATGTTTAATTTGTAAGGGGAAATTCCTTTTTAGATCCACAACTAGTAATGAGATGTTATTTGATTACCGACCTTCCCTATAGTAGATATTAGTTTCATGGAGGACATCACGTTTCCCACCAATATTCACATCTCCTTGGCTGATAATAAGTAAATAAATTTTTATATCATCGTAGTAACTAATGAACTGAAAAAATTTATATTCATTTGTTCTGTAGTAGGATCGTGAAATAGTATATATTTTCACAAGACTCAAGTGTTTAATATCATCCAAATTTATGGGGGAATCATTATGGTTCTGGGATATTCATTCGTTGTTATATTAACTTTTTTTGGCATTTCTGGAATAATGCATTGCCTACTACGGAGTGTATTTAACAATGATGGGTTAGTATCAATTAAAAGTGTATTTGTTTCAATGTGCCAATATTTGAATCTATATATCATCTATTTTCAGTATAAATAGGGAGTGGGATGTCTGGGTGGCATTTGGGAAAGTCTCAGGGTGGTCCTATCAGGCATTACATTTAGATCCATTCCTACAGAAGTGGTTTAGTGGAGTGGACAGACATGGTGCAGAACGGACAACCCTGGAATTGATTTTTTCAAAAGGTTTCTAGATTATTTAGTCATATTGTAATGACATAAGGAATCAATCTATATCTATTTCCACCAAATGTATTATTCATAAGACTAAAAAAATTATTTTAGATTTTTACAGGTTGTATAAAAATATGGGGAATTATTCTTCTATTATGGTGTTGATTCCTCCAAAATCCCCCCATAAATGATACTACTATCCAAGTGGAATGTATTAAATGGGTTCCTCCCATCATAGGGATCAAATTAAATTCCGATGGTTCCTACTGTGTGGGTTTAATGTGGCGTGGTGGGGTTGTTTTATGGACTAACAATTCGGTGGTGGAAGATTTCGTAGACCTCTTTGGGATTTTTGATTATCATCATGCAGAACCTCAAGCTATTATAAGTGGTCTTATAATTTGTAATTAGTGAGACATCCCTATCATTGCGGTAGTGAATAATTTGTTATTATAATATAATTCTTTATCAGGTAATGATTATGTTCTATGGTCTATTGAATATTCTACCAGAAGATGAAAGAAGCTATTGAATAATCACATGATTGTTCCTCACACTTGGAGAGAGGGAAATGTTGTGGCTGAATTCATATCATCTAATGCATCTCAGAATGATGGAGTGTTGATATTTTCCATAATTTTTTCTTTTCCTCCCAAGGGAATCATTTTATTCAGGGTGATTTTATAAGGATTAATTATTACAGGCCCCTGTAATTTTTTTGTAGGATCTTCTGAAATTTATGCTTTTAATAAAAGAAAAATGACTTTTTTTCTGTAATATTATAGAAATTTCTCTCAATACCATGTGAATATATGGTAGTTAAATTATACTCATCAAATATTATATGATAATAAATAAAGAAATTTCCATAGTGTAGAAGAAGAAAAAATTCAGTGATTAGTATATCTGAATATGGTCATTGTGGAAGATGATCAAGAACAAAATGATATCAAAATGTTTATTTAGTATCTCACATTTAATACCAAAATAATCCATGTAAAATTAAAAAGTAAAAATACACATGTTAGTTACCAATTTCATAATTTATTAATTTATTTATAATTCCCCGATAATGTATTAGATGAAATCCGAAAAAAAAGAATCTAAAATAAAATATTTCATTAATAACTATAATTTCATAATTAATTTAAAATGATTGAAAAACATTTACTTTAATGAATAAGAGTCTTTATATAATCAAAAAATAAATAATAATAATGTTTGAAATAATTCATTAATTGATTATATAATTTTTTTTCTAATCAACCAAATAATGAAGAGATTATTAATGAAGAAAATTTAGATATTGAATGAGTAATTTATATATAGGGTAAAATCAGAAGAAAAATTGTATGAGACTGATTTTAAAATGCTATGAGTAATGAAGTAATTTTTTATTAACTATTTAACTGTGTATATATTATAACAACAACATAATAATGATATATTGAGTAAATATATGGAAATATTAAATCTATTAAATTTGAAAATTAGTACAATTTTTGGATTTAAATCTAAAAAATATTGATAAAGCTAGAATAATTGATTAATTGAATATAATAGTGAATGAAAATATCGATAAGATTTAGTATATTGAGTATGAAGTGATTGAGAAACTAAGAAAACTAATGATCAAGTAATTTTTACAACTAATACTATAAAATCATTTTTTTATAAATTCCTAAGAATGAAGATCCAAAAAATTTATTGATGAATGTATTAGGAAAAAAAGATATTGTACTGTAGGTAACCATAGTATGTGTAATTATATAACCTTAAATATAAAGTAACCAAAGGATATATTTTAATATTATTAAAAATGGAATAAAATTGTTTTAGAAAATTATTAAAAGGAAGGTTTATCTCAATATTAGATATGATCTAACAGACCATAATTTGAATTATTTGTATTTTGTAAACCATGGTCACTCTATTATATTATGATACATTATATTTTTAAAAAGGATTGTTGACGTTAAATTATTATTAAATTATAATTTCCATTCAATTCCATTTTGAAATGAAATTTATTATATGTGATTATTTATGTTTCTCATTAGGTTATGAAAAAAATTCTTATATTATTCATCATGGTGGATAATTATTTTCCCCATATTAAAAGATAAATATATCTCATAAAATAATTCAATTAACATGAAAATGAAATTAATTTTAATTGATGAATTATTTTTAAATGTTAATAATTTTTTATCAAATTATGTTAGTTGTTTAGGTAATAAAACTCCAACAAACATTCAAAAGGATTGGTTAAATGAGAATGTGGTGGAGTTTTCGCTCAAATAATGTTATAAATATTGTATATATATCATAAAAAGTGGTTTTTTCACATAAAACATGTAAAAAATATTTACAGAAATAAAATATGATTAATAAGGGTTTAAATATTAATTTTTGGTAATGATATAGTACAATAAATCATGGGAAATAAGAAAGGAGAGAAGTATATCTAAAAAATTGATGTGCTCAATTCGTAATAATTATGACACAATATCTTCTACATGGGACAATTGTGTGGCTCAAAGAATTTGATCAACTTTTACTAGAATACATGTATTATTCGGTAAGAGATAATGTCTTTTTAATATAATTATAAAACATATTATGGAATATATATCTATAAAATGATAATTAATTCCCTTATTTAACCTCAAATAATGATAAAATATAAAATTAAATCATTTTCTTTTTTATATTATTCAACATTTAATGGAGGAACTGAAAATATTTATTACTAAAAGGATATTGTTTTCATAAAAATGGTTCAAAAATATACCCATGGATCTTTCCTAGATGAATGGATTATCTGAAAGACATACCAAATGAAGAATTAAAATTATTTATGATCATTGAAGCTTATATGAGCAAATTTTATTTGTTTAATACTTACAGAAATATTATATTGGTAAAATATATTATCTAGTAATAATTTATGTCTATAATAATATGAAATGGAGTTATATTATAAAAAAAAATTAATTTATTACATCAAGATATATTTATTATCTATTGATAATATCTGTAGATTAAATATCCTCGTTTTTTGATCAAATAATGAATCCAAATTCTATATTAAAATAAAGTAAGGTTATATTGAGAAATGTGGAATATTTTTTAATTATTTTACAATAACCACACATAAAAATGGGTTCATTGTAAGAAACACCAAATCAACCAATAACACGAAATGAAAAATTACATTTGGAAGGTAGATTTAAAAAAAGTTATAAAATAAATCGATTATAACTATTGTATAAGCATCTAATCAAGAATCATTTATCCACAATTAATATAGGACAACTTATTCAACATGGGTTATTAAAAAACATAGCATTAAATTCTTTCTCACATTTGTATTTTAATCTTACTTTTTAGAAAATAATGCAAGTGATAAAATTTATTGACTAAAGGAAATAAGATAATATTTCTTACATACTCATTCAAATGAAAGAACAATATATTCTTGAAAAAATGAATATAAAATGTATAGAATGGTAATATGTCACTATACTTTAATATTAACTCATTATGATTTCAAAAAATAATAATTTTACAAAGACTATTATGATGAAAAATATTGTTGAAGGATTCTAAAAACTACTGATGATGGTTACTATGTCAGTTCTAATGATGATGATGAATTTGATGATGTTTAAATATCCAATAAATCAAAAACTTTAAAGGAGGTGACTTAACGTTAACAGATATAATATTATTTAAAAATGAAATAATTTATTTCAATCAATAAGGATGAATATATTTGAAAACATAATATGTGAATATAATAGGAAACAACATTTTTCAATGTATTTATAAATAGAGGTGATTTGGGTCATAGAAATGAATGAATAAAATTTAAAATTCAGATAAAGTGAATATGTGAGCATTTGAAATGTCTTGAAAAAAAATCATCAAAACAAAACATGTTTTTATAAAATAAATTATCTATATATTGAAATGGTATCTAAAAGAAATAAATTTTTTCAGGGTTTACTCTAAAATTCATAGTGTCAATATTGATAATACTTTTTCCACGATTAATATATTTTTAATCAATAGGGTTATTCATATATATTTTTATCCAAATTATTTTAACATTATTTTAAATGGGTTTTAATTTAGTATTCCCCATAATATTTTCATAATTATAATACAACATTGAGAAACAACATAGTATCATTCTAAAAATAGATAAAATGTGTAAAAATTAATAAAATAACTATAAGTATTTTGTTCTTGATGTTAACTATTTGATATAACATTAATGAAGCTACAATTCACCTATTGATATAATGATCAACACATTTATATAAGAAATTTCTATGTGTATATACTTTTTGTGTTAATATATATTTAAAAACATATCTTCTTTATTAAAGGAATAATGATGAAATAAATTTTTTGACATGATAAATAATGAATTTTAAATTTGATCGATTATTGAGATAACTTTAATTTATACCATAAAGGGTAACCAAATTCCTTATAAAAGTTTTATTTGTAAATCTAAATATGAAAAAATTGGTACTGAATCAATTTTAAAAGGAATCCAACAAGACTATTTCAGCACATAGTTCAATGTTTATGATGTTATCAAATGATAAACAAAAAAAATTTGGAAAATTTTATAGAGAATTAGATAAATTATAGTGTATTTACTAAATTTCGTTTCCACTATACTGGATATTATATTTTCTTTGTATTGAGTGAATAATACCAATGTGGTACTATATATATTCACCAGTTGGATTTCATAGGAATAATTTTATATATATAAGTCTTAATAAATTAATTATTATTCTATAGGGGAATAAATTATTTAGAATTAATAAATAGTATAATTATAATTTTTATAGGATTAATAATTAATAATTAAATAATCTACATGAGGTACTTTGTATATTAGAGGGATTTGATTTTCAAGGATTAGAAAGAAATAATATTATATTTCATTATGTTCAATGGATGTTAAATAAATAGTTACTATTAAAATCATTATCACAATTTATTTGGATATAGATACATTTTGTGGATATTATAAAAAATATTTTTCTTAATTATCTCAATTATTTGTGATAATAGAGATCTATCAACCTTATTGAAAATATTTTAAAACACTAATGAATAAAATATAATATGGAGAATAATCAATTTATTAATTAAATTGTAGATGATGGTATATTTAAGGTGAAGTACTTGTCTATGATTAATGAAATAATATATATTATGACTATTAAACTCCTATGGGAGGATTTAAAGAATTACAGTTTAAACCATTGAGTTTAACCATAATCCTCAACTTCAACAAAGGGAAACCCCACTACCCAATAGAATTTTGTATATATGAGTGTAATTTTTCAGGGGTTAATCTAATAATATTTATATGGATAAATATGTTATTGTTTTGGAATGAAATTGGTTTATTTATTATAATTATTTTTTGGATTGTTACAAGTATGGATTTTAAATTGAGTTGTACTAAAAAATCATTATGATATGCACAATTTAAAGTCCACACTTATGTTATCTTTTTAGAATTCACTTTCTTAGTCATGATTTTGAGGTAAATAATCTGATGTTTAAATGTTATAAAATGAAATAAACCATTCTATTGTGATTAAAGAGTTATAAAATATGAATTAATAAATAAAAATATCTAAATAACTATTAAATATTAACATCATAATTATTTTGTCATTTTTATTTCATAGGATAATTGTTTGAACATGTGGTTCTATAATGTAGTAATGTTTTTTCCTTTCCATTTTGGACAGAGAAAAAATATACTGAAATAACTAAATAATATATATACGTAACAATCCACATTCAATATATATTTTAGGATTATTTTATGGAACATTTTATGCATCATGATCAGGATATTTCTTATGTAAAAACATAATAGTCATTTTTAATGGTCTATTTCATCCTTTTTTTCAAAAATTTAATGAAGTGAATTATATCTTATCTTTTAGAGAGTATTCCAAAAAATATAGATATAAGTGGTAATTATTATTTTAGATATATAATTTTCACCATGGTTAAATAATTTAAAATTTTATCATTCAAAGAACCAATTAATTTTTATCATAGGAGTTCATCTGACCAGGTCTAATTATCATGATCTATTTTATTATAGAAGACCACTACATAATGTCTTCTGAAATATAATGGGTTGATATATCAAATTCTAAATTTATTTTTACTATGTTTTAAATAGTTCAAAATTATTGAGACCTTATAGAGTCAACCGACAAGCATTTTGAAGCAAATTTTATAGTATATTTTATTTTCTTTTTATATGTAATGAAAATTAGTAGAACAATGAAATATTTGATAGAAGTTATATCTCCGTATTAAATGTAGTAAAATATATATGAAAAAAGGTGGAAAATCATATATTGTAGTATTAAGACTAATATAATGATATAAAAAAGATGAAATTATCTAATAGAGAAAGTGAGATGTTTGAATGATATCCCCTCCATCCGAGCTAGTTTATATGTTCTAAAAAATCCAATAGTATGGTCCTCCATAATGAAATATCTATTGATATGGTTCTTCCATTCATAGGATGGTATGGTTTCAATGTAATAAAAAATATATTCATTATGAATGAAATTATTTTTATTATCTATGGATGATGTAATCGCATTAATAATTTTAAAAATATTATTTAATGAATATAAATGTAGGAGGGGTATGTTCATGAATACCAATAAATGAAGTGTTCATATTTACAAGTATCACCTCAATAAAAATTATAAGATAATTAAAGGGATACTTGAAATTTATAATTTAATTATTCCCATGGAATATCTGGTAGCTCTAATATCTAATTGAAGGATCCATATTAATCATTTTAATGGAATCTGTAATAAAATAATGTGGAGAATCAATAAATGAAACAATAGATTCTTATCATTCGTGGGGAATATGATACTGGATAATAGTGTTTCATCATCTATTCCCATGACTTCCACTATTTTTTGGGGGATCCAAATATTTTCATTAGGAATATATAAAAACATCTCAGCCATTTAATTTTGGATTCTCATTAGGATGTTTAATGTCACCTGACCAACAAGACTGTAACGTCTAAGACTATTAATGAATATTTATTCAATATATGAAGAATCAATGAATATTTAATATGCATCCAAGACAATAGTGACTTTGATTTTTTCTCAAGGAATTATATTTGAGATACCATTATAAGATATAAAAATGGTTCCTATCATTTCCCTTGGACAAATGAGACATCATGTTTTTATATTTTTCATGGTCTTCATATCTCTATTTATATTATTTATGAAAACTATATCTGGTTTATATATAAAGTGGATATTTTGTTTTGGATGGATAAATGGGAAAATTACATATCATTTTTTCTTATATACCCTACATTGGATATTAATTTCAGGCTAGCTACAAATTACCCCCTAAAAATTTATATTGTTACAATTAAAAAATATAATGTTTTGTTTACACTAATTAGTTGGTCGAAGATCATGATTTATATATATTCAATCCAACCAATTTGGGTTTCTTCATTAGCTCATAATTACATAAATTAATTTAATTTTAAAATGATACTAACCCCAATATGTTGAAATATATTGTTGAAGTGTCTTCCCATAAAATTTAATTTATTGGTTTAATGAATTTTGTATCAGGATCTTCCTCTTGATGACGATGTTCAATAGTAAAGAATTACACATTGATATAATATCATTTTGTTACGTGATTGGAAAATATAAATCACTACAATTCTTGAATGAAAAATATAAAACATTACCATATCTATATGTTAATTGGAACTAGGTAAATAATATATGATGTCTCCTCAGTGGAATTCAGGTTCTTTAAGTATCTTTTGACCACATTGTTTATTTTTGTATCAATATTAATGTTGATTGAAATAATAATATTGAATGACAATGAATCATCATTTCTACCAGTTGTTATTTAATTTGAGATTCTGATATTTCAATATGAAATAATGAATTGAATCCAAATAAATCATACCCCATATAAAAAATTTTGTATTAGGGCATATCCCTTAGATTTTTGTGTGATAAGGTTGTACTAACTCCATCCCCCATGTTCGATATTCCATGAATATTGAAAAGTTTTATCATGAACCATCTGTATAATAATTGAATATAGGTTTTCTATTGTTCTCTTATCCAGGGTCATAAACTGAATATTAATGGGTCATTTCTCAATGGTTTCATTCATGGAGGAGGTCTACTTCAAAATTTTAAGGTATCTTTCTTCTTTTTTGTCTATACTTATATATATGAAACCTCCATCCAAGATAAATATATTACAATCTTTTCTTTTATCTATTTATGAAAGTCTAAAAATGTCATTTTTTCTTCTATTGAATCATATTCCTCATTGTTTGTTTTTTATTTAGAGGCCTCGTCATCATACCATTGTAGAATTTCATATATTATAATGAGCTATAATATTATTCCTCATTTGAATGTAGTGATCCTCCATAATTAACAAGAATGGTAATTTGTTTCATATCTTCTCACTTATAAAAGAGACTCATCAAATTTTTTGACAACCCATTCATATTTATGTACCCTACCTATAGATTGTAATATGCTTATAGAAGGGGTTTCCCTTTTCCCATAGTAGTTCCTAAATCTTTTAACACAGTTTCTTCCTTCTCAACCCCTACATTTCAATTTATAATAAATATTTTCACCTGTTAGTCTATCATAGTGATTCAAATGTGATATTATCTTATCTTAGAACCAAGGAACGAAGGTGTAAAATACATGTTTTTAATTTTAATTGAATCATATTTATTATTATTTATGAGAGGGTAAATATACTAGTTTTGATCTAATATTATTGAGTGTGAGATGTGATACTTGATGGAAAATGGGTCCAATTAAAAACATATCATAAACAATGTATTAACTGTTGTAATTTTTTTGAGAGGATAGTGATTAATTAATTTCTTTTATTTATGGTGTCTGAATTATGGGATAACTAAGTGAAATTTATATTTTTATTGTGATGTTTTTTATTTTATATGGAATTAATTAATGAAATATAAACTTTTTTACTAATAATAATAAAAAATATACAAGATATTAGAATATAATTGATTTGATTATAACCTAATTGACCCATATTAGGGAATATATCACGGGGTTTTAACAAATATAGATAGAGTGTAACAAAATATTTTTAGTTTGACAATATATTTATATGTTATGATGGTTGAATTTAACATGATATCCACAATCAACACTAATTTACATTCCCAATATCTTATCAATATCATCTTCATAAAAATTATTTTAAAATAATGAAACAATTCATAATCAAATCAGGGTATTATTTTCTTGACAAATTGTGATAATATATAAAACTTTTAGGTCATCAATATAACCTTAAATGATAAAAATTACCATCCATATATTATAATAAAATCTTAAATGGAATAACTCAATACATATGACATTGAATTCACAGTGGTGAGTTATTTTAGAATATATCACAACATTATAAAATTACACATATAAGGAAATAAAAATTTTACTCATTCTAAAAATTAATTCATATAATATAAAAATAATTCATGTCTATACTATCAAATAATTGATAAACATCAGATGATTTATTTCATAAATTCACCCATAATAAAATACAACGGAACCAGAAAACAACCATGTGATTTACCATTAGATTTACCATAGACAATGAAAATAATATTTAACATTAAATCCCAAATTTAGTTGACCATAGGTCCTTAAATGCACTTTAATTATTGTATCAATACATTTTTTCTTTGTATATGAAATTTTGAAAAATAAAATTTACCAATGAATATTAATAACTCAGTCTTATAGTTCATGAAATCATTCTATGATACTTTAACAGAAATGTTCACATATACCCACATATATCATAAAGTTCACTTAAAAATTCCAAAATAATGATTTTAATCAAAAAAATAGTTGCACAAACACATTGATTCCCTAAAAATCATAAAAATAAAAAGAGAAGTATAGATTTTTTGAAGCATAAAATTATTATATACAATATTACTAAAACAGAAAAATGGGTAACCCCATTAAAATCATATTCCCACTCCTAATGGATACACTTTATCTCCCCTTTTGTTGAAAAATTCAATGGGATTTTTCAATTGTCAATTTTCACAAGTTGATAGAATGAAACTAATAAAAATATAGAATAATGAAATTAGGTAATCAAATTTTATTATAAACATTAATAATACTTCAGGTTAGTCAAATAAAAATTATATATAATGAAGTATTTATTTATTTCATAATTAAATAATATAACAAGAAATAATCATTATTCACAAAAATATAACATATTTTTTATAAATAAATATTCCTTATAAAATTGTTTTAATATTAATTTTATTTCATTACACTAACTCAAATTTATCACAAAATTATAAGATATTTATTAATAAACACATGAGTACTTATATTTATCCAAGATAAGAATATAATAAACCAATTTAATTATTATTTTTTCTTTAAACATGGGTAATCATATATATTAAAAAATTATTTTACCTTATGTTAATGGAAATTTTTTGATCATTTATTAGGGTAAATTTTTTTCTATATTAGATTAATGGAATTGAAAAATAAATCTAATGGTTATTCAAATAATGAAATAGTTTATTTTTTGATTCCTTATGATTGAGATTTTTTGTTAAAATCGCCGTTAGAATAAATTGTGGATTCACTGAATAATTATATTTTTTGAAAAAGTAAATATTGATTGAGTAAATTAAATTAAAATATATAATATTTGATAATTTTAATTTTTTAATATTTATTTCAATTTCCTTTACTTCATTTTGTAAGGTATATTTTTTGATAGACATCAAATTTAAAATTAAAACCAATATAACTTCAAAACAATTAACACATATTTTTTGTGAGTGAGATTCCTTAAGAGCACTACAAAAAATTATGTTCCATGATACACTATCCCTTGCATATTTCATGATCTAATTCACATTTATTTACCGTGATTCTACCTCTATCCATTATAGTGGGAATGTTTCCCTCACATTATTCTCTTTTTTATATTTTTTTTCCTCACCCAGATTCTATATTTCAACTCAAGAACACAAGATAACCACTATTTGACTCAAGAAATTACTCCTAAAGCCTAGTATACCATAAAAAAATTTATATATAATATTATTGTATATTTTTTTATTAGTGTCAAAAACCAGTACATTTATTATTTGTCACACAACCTTGTAAACTACTCCCGTACAGAACTCTTTTATTAATATTCTTTTCTACTTTTTAGATCACAATAATGGGATTCCTTTACCTCCATCTCAATGATAATTTAAAATCTTCTCTCTTATAGTGCATTATATATAACACAATTTTCCTAAGCATGTTTGGATAAATTCACCTCCCCCTATAATTTTGAATTTTATAAAAATGTAATATTTTTCCCATGATGAAATTACCAATAATTATTTTTATCATTGATTTTTGGTTATAAGGGTTTATTTTTTTAGAAATTTTTTTGATATTTTATATGATATTAATAGGGATAATACTTTTTTTGGTCACAATTTTATCAGGATTATGGTGACCATTAATTTTTTTTAAACCATTTACTTATATGCTTAAATGAGGATGGTGTTGATACCTTCTATCTTTCTTTTTTTAAGAGCATTCATGATATTTTACAAAGTGTTATTTATGTTTATGATGTTCATGGAAATTGGGAAATGTGTTGTAAAATTTATTAAATTTTTATTTTTCTTATATATCAATTGAATTAAAATATTTCATTAATATATAAAATTATAACATAGAATTTTGATTATGTTGATGCCTTGAAAAATTTTATGATTTTGATCGAGGGTAAGAGGAGCCATTAAAATGTGGAATATAAGGGACAGAAAAACAAAAAAATGTTTTATAAAATATATTATTTATTTTTTAAGAAAATTATATTCAAATTTTATCTAGGAAATACAAATTCATGTTATGGAAATAAATATGAGGCATAGTATGCTAAAAATATCCTTGGATGTATTGGGTTTGGGTGAATTCTATTGAGAAAGTTTTTATTTCAACAACAATCAATTTTATTAAGGGGAGATCATTGAGAAAAATAATATTTCTCTTTATGATGATTTTGAGGTTCAAAATTACCCTTATATGTTATCCTAATGAATTTACATTGATTATATCTCAAAAACATTAATATTATTTATTTATATATTTTCGATTAATATTTAAGAATTTAATCCACATGGAATATTTGGATATTTTTTTAAAAATTGTTTTATCATGTTATTGAAACACTGTTCATGATGTATGTGTTTGTAAGTCACTTTAGCTTGTTCTGGAAACATTTTTCATACCCTGCATTGAGGAAGGTAGTGTATGGATGGAATCCGTCAGTTATGGGATAACAAAAAAGTATTGTTAATCAAACATATATTATCTAAAAAGTATGGTTAAGCAATCATACATTATCAGAAAAGTATAGGAGAAGAACCCTACATTTGGAAGGAACCATAGGCTTGGAATATCAAAAAATTATGTAAGACGAACCCTGCGTTATTATGGAATTTCATGTTTACTTCTCAAAATTATGGTTCACCAAACATACTTTTATAAACAACCATTCATTTTATCAAACAGTATGGATTAGATATCGTACGTTTAATGTTTTAGAGAAAATTATGGATGATAAACCTTACATTTGTGATCAACCATATGTCTGAAGATTATATCATCAAATATTACATTCCTGATCATCCTTTCATTGAGAACCTTACGTTCAAATAATGTATGTTATGCAAGTCAACCCTATGTTTGTCATCAGAGATTTAAATTACATCATTATTGAGAAACAATCTTTATTTGTTTTATTAGGCTGATTTCAGGCCAGATTAAAATCCTAGTTTTAAAACACATCTTTCTAGGATTCGAATCCTTTTATTTATGATTCAAAGGATCGATTTAAGAGGAGAAATCCATGTCAAATTTTCAGGGGATTTACGGCTGCTCTGTTTTACAAATATTTTAATTTTGTGATTCTAAAGGAGTCAATTGTTTATCTAAAATTATATAGGAAAATTCTCATAATTATTATATATATTTGATTTATATTGTATTATATTATAAGGAGAGAATCACTGAAAATATGAAATATATTAAACATTCTATTGAGTTCATCATTACTACAGTTTTTACAGAGACATTTGAGGTTTATAGATCTCCTGCTATCAGGATCTATCAAACTCTATTTTTTTCTAAAGAATACCAATCAAGTTGAAGATTCACTATATCTTCATTAAAGATCTTTCAAGAATCTATTTTTTTAGTTTTAGAATTTATTTCTATTTTTATTGCAACCGGATTGGATCAGAACTACTTCTACCTAATGACCATTCTTTTTAAATAAAACAATCCATCGATTGTTATTTGAGTGCTATTGCAACTGTGATGAAAAATTTGAATGTATTTTAGGAAAAATAATATTTGTATTTTGATTAACCAGTTTCTCGTACTAATATATGTATTTGGATCTCATTATGAACCAAGATGCTCTATTTTTAGACTTAAATTGTAAAGGTGTCAACTGCATACACTCATTTATGGACCTTCTTATTGATTAGAGTACCATATAGTGAAAATCACCAAGGTTGGGGAGAAGATAATTAGTGCACTAGACTAGGGTCCGTCTGTTTCCCAAACCAATATACATTCATGAGTTCTTTAACTATTTCTTCCACTGAATAAAAAATCTGATAAAGATAAAAGTACAGACTCATTCATCATCTCTATTCATGAAGAATTTGTTAAAGCCACAATTCACCCCCACCCTCTCTTGTTCATACTTGGTATAACATGTCCAACAATTGGTACCAGAGTTGGTTGTTTTGGTAAAGCTATAAAAAAACTGAATGTTTTTGGATTATACAGTGAACAATGGTTGATACATGAGAGGTTATGTTAATGGGTTGAGATCCCTACTTCAATGGTGAAAATTATGGATTCTAGAAATCAAGGATGATCATTTATTTAAAGAACCTTGGACACAGAGTCTACTCAAAAATTTCATCTCTCTATGTGATTCTAGATAGACAAGAAACATGGAGTGTTGATAAAGAAGCAGAGTACGACACATACTGAAAATCTATGAATTCCACAATATGTGGTCATGGTCCAGTTGAATTAAATAGTGTATCTCAGTGCCTGAAGGCTTATGAAATCTGACAAACTATTGAAGTTTCTTATGAAGGAACTGACAATGTCATACAAATGAGTTATTCCACTACTAAATTGAAATTTCACATATTCAAAATGTGTGAAGGAGAAAGCATCACCAATATGAATATACGACTTAAAATTTGTTAATAAGATTTCTACCTTGGTTGAGCCTATCAAACTAGAAGATCCGACCCTAGAAGTTCTAAGAGTACTATCACCTATGTAGAATGGAGTTTTGTCTACTATTATGATATCATCACTAGTCAAATATCTTACAATGATAGAGTTAATTGGAGCTACTATAATGTATAAAGTTGTGATGGAAGATGAAGTAAATGAGAATAATGTTTCAATAAAAAAGTAAAATAATTATATGAAGGTAACATCTCAAAATAAACATAGAAAAATGAATAATTAAATTGAAATGAAATGGGAGAATTATGATTCATCTAATTCAGATGTGGAACTAGATTATATAGCTAGAAACCTCCGTAAATTATATAGGTAGAATAAAGGATTCATAAAATCCTTCAAAAAGGAAAAAAAAGAACCAAGGGAAGCCAGATGATATGAATACAGAAAATAATGGTCACATTAGACCTCACTGTCCTCAATTAAAAGGAGAAAATAAAACGAATTTTTTCAAAAAAAAAATGATTTTGAGTTGAAAGAAAAAAGATCAATCAATGCTACTTGGATTGTTTCTGAATACTTCAACAGCTTATCAAAGTTTGACTCAGAAAAATAAGAATCAAATCTAAAAGAAAACATGATTTTTATGGAAGAAGCTGATGTGGTACAATCTTATTAGTCATTTGATCTTGATTCTAGTTCTAGTTGTTGAAATAATAAACATACATCCTACTGCAATATGCCGGAAGTGAAATATGATTCTTCATTTAAGAAACACACATCACCAAAAAATATTCATAATTTTGGTTTAAGATAAAGAGACACTATACTAAAAAACATCAAAAGTTAATTGATAAATATAACTCATCAAACAAAAATTGTATAGATAATGAAACTAAAATAAAAACAGTACAAAAAGATGTAGAAACATACAAAAGTGCAGCTCTTATTTTCACAAAAAGAGAAAATAATCTAAATGAAATTTCCTTAAAGAATGTGATTAAAAATGAAAGACATGTAATAGGGAGTATAGGTGAGAATCCAAAATTTTATAAGTAATATTTTCTACCAAGTATAAATTGTAAAATTTACAAATACTATGGAACTAAAGGTTATATATTTAAAAACCTTTATTTATTGAAATCGAAAATAAGTGGGATTAAGAAAGCCTTTTTGCAAGAGATTTATATTATTCTATTTATTATAGAAAAATAAATCAAGTATGGATTCCCATATCTTTTATAACTAACACTACTGGACCTAACAAAATATGTGTACCAAAACAAACCATTGTTTAAATACCTTTTCATGAAGTTTGTCACAAAATCATAAGAGTTTTATGGTATATAGACAATGGATTCTCAAGGAATATGAGTGGAATCTCATCAAATATCAGAACATGAACTCAGAAGGATGGAGGATTAGTAACATTTGGTGAAAATTCCAAAGGTAAAATTATTGGCATTGGAACAATTGGCGATCCAGAAGCAGTCTCAATCAATAAAGTACTCTATATAGAAGGACTGAAACACACTCTAATAATTATTTCTCAACTCTAGGATGATTGATATTTTGTTTATTTTTTTAGCAATTTTTGTTCTGTTTTTAAACATAAATTGCATAAATTTAGAGCACCTAGAACTGATAATTTTTCGTCCATGGACATAAATTTCTTGTGTAAACAAAAAGTAAACTTCTTAACTTCTATGATAAATGAATCGTAGATCTTCCATCGAAGACTTCGAATTTAAAATATATATGATTTACATAATTTATCTAAGAAACAATTAGTTCTGATTCCCATAGTCTTAAATTTGAAATTGATAGATTCATTGATGCATGTCAACGTGACAAGTAGCACAAATCATCCTTTAAATTTGTTAAAAAAAATTCTCCATCTGAACCTCAGGAACTTATCCATATGGATTTGTTTGGACCTTCATGCATAGAATTTTTTTCTAGTAAATTATATGTATATTTTTTTAGTTGATGACTATTCTATATTTAGATGGATTTATTTTCTAATATATAAAAATGATGCTTTTAATATATTTGAATTTTTTTTCAATGATGTTCAAAATTGAAAAGGTTTTAAAATAATTTCATTAACAAGTGATCACGGTGGAGAATATGAGAAACTTGAATTTAATTCCTCTTTTTCAAAAATAGGTATTAAACACACCTTCTATTCACCAATAACTCATTAACAGAATGGAATGTTTTAATAAAGCAATGTTTTTATTCAATAAATATCTACAAATATGCTAAATGAATATAGTATCCCTATATATTTCTGAGAAAAAGCTGTAAGAACAACCTACTATATAATGATTTGATTTTTAATCATGACAATATTTAAAATGAAACCCTTTAAACTCTAGAATAACCAAAATCCTAATGTAAATTACATTAATGTTTTTGGATGTAAAGTTTACACCATAAACAATAAAAAAAATCTTGGTAAGTATGATTCCAAATCTGATGAAGGAATATTCATAGGATATTATGTAACTTACAATGCATATAGAGTTTTTAATAAAATTTCAAGGATTGTTGAAGAATCCTTTAAGGGAAAATTTGATGAATCTAATCTCTTTGAGAAAACGAATGACCAAATTGATGAATCCGACTATAATGATAGCATGAGAGTTGAGAACATAAAATACGACTTTAAAAAAGATTTAAATGAATTTCAATCTAGTTCATAAGGACATGAAATTGAAGAAACTGACAATGAACTACCTAGATAGTCAACAACCCTAAATAATAACCCTTTATAAACATTTATAGGAGACCTAGACCCTGGATTAAAAACTACCAGAAATGTCGGAAACCTTTTTGAACTCTATTCCTTTATACCCCAATTAAAACTGAAGACATTATAATATGCCTTAGTTGATGAAATTTTGATGATATTAATGCAAGAAGAACTAATCAAATTCATGAGAAATGAAGTTTGGAATTTAGTTGAAAGACCAGAGAACTATCCAGTTATAGTAACTAAATGGGACTTAGAAATAAACAATATGATCTAGGTATAATAACTAGAAATAAAGGATGAATAGTAGCTAAAGGTTATAATCTAGAAGAAGGTATAGATTATGATGAGATATTTACACCCATAGCTATATTAGAGGATATTAAAATCCTTTTATCCTATGCATCTCATATGAACTTTCAATCATTTCAGATGGATGGTAAGTCAATGTTTCTAAATGGGTACTTATTGGATGAATTGTATTTTTAGAAACCTCCTAGTTTTGAAAATTCACAAAAACCAGATTCTATTTTTAAACACACAAATGTTATATATGGGAATAAACATGAAACTAGAGCATTGTATTAAATGTCATTTTATTTTAATTTGGAAAATTATTTTATTTTTTTGATGAAAGATCCCACATTTTTTTAAAAAAATGCCAACTTTAATATTTTATTGGTTCAAGTTTATGGTGATAATGTAATTATTGGTCCAAAAAAAACATTGTCATGATTTTTCAAATATAATGAAAAAATAATTTAAAATCGGTATGATGGGAGAATTAAATTTCTTTTTAGGACATAAAATTTATCAAAAAGATTTTGGAAATGTTTTAAATTGAGGAAACTTAATTAATGATTTACAATAGAAATTTTGACTTCAAAACAACAAGACATATACAACACATATAGTACTAATATAAAACTTGATTTTTATGAAACATGAAAATCAGTTAACAATATATTATATAGAGTTATGAATGGTAGTTTATTATATCTTACTACTAGAAGGACAGATATAATGTATTCAGTTTTTCTTTGTGCTATATTTCAATCTAATCCTAAAGAATATCACTTAAGTGTTGTTAAGTGAGTTTTTTGATATTTAAAAGGAACTATTTTTCATTATCTAATATATAAAAAAATTATGAATTTAATTTAATTTCATATTCAAAGGATGACTTTGGATGTTATAGAATAGTTAAAAAATTAACCATTGTCACTTGTCAGTTTTTAGGAAAATATTTAGTTTTGTGGTCTAGTAAGAAACAACACTCAGTTTCCCTATCAACAACCAAGGAAAAATAAGTATATGCATGTCGTTTATGTGCACAAGATTTGTGGATGAAAAACACTCTTATGTACTTTGGACTAAATTTAAATAATACACCTATTTTATGATATAATACATGTGCTATAAATATTTCAAAAAGTCATATTAATCATTCTAGAACATATCATATTGATATCAGACATCACTTTTGAAAAGATCATGTTCTTAAAAAAGATATATTCTTATAATTTTTAATCATTTAAATTCAATTAGATTATATTCTTACAAACCACTTCTCACATCAAGTTTTGATTTTCTTAAGGGGGGCTAGGTTTATTTATTATTAAATGAAATTTTCATTTTAATTTTTTAAATTTTTTATTTTAATTTTATAATTATTTTTATTACATTTTTTAATAATTTATACATTTCATCAGTTTTTATTTAATCATTTTTTCCACATACATTTTTATTTATATAATATAATTATCGTTATGTAAGTAAATGAAATAGGAATCAAGGATGTCATAAACTGTTTCAAATTCTAAAACCCGTTCATTTCTTACAAACCCTTTCGGAACCAAAAAACCCTTACTGCCTTCGATTACCTTTGAATAATACTACAAAAACCTAAAAAATTGATCCTTGATAACATTGAAACAATAATGGAAAAGACAAATAGAATTGAGGAAGGTTCTGCTAGTAATTCCAAGCATCATCGTACGACAGGATGAAATATACTACATGGAATGGAAATTGACTTGTATTGGTTGGATCAAACAGATCTCTTGCAGCGGAAAGCACTCACTTTTTCAGAAACTCGAGAAAAATATCCATGGCAAAATAATAGTTTCTATACGAGGTAGAGCATTGCCTGTTTTTTAAATCTGTTTAGTTCAGTCATGGAGATACAAAGGACACCATATTTACAAAAATGAATGATCATAAATTTTCAATTTCTTCCGTACAAATATATAGAATCCTAAACATCCCCCATGATGGATTTTATAATTTATATTTAAATAATATATTAGATAATTAACATAAATTATAGGACATTATTTTATTTTTATTTTGTTATATAAGCATAATAAAAATGTTAGTGAAGGATATGAAAATTGATCATAATATTCTTGCTAAGTCTGTGCAAATAGGGATTTCACATAGGATGTCATAGGTATAGACGATTTTGTTTCATAACATGTACTAGATGTTTTTACTTATGACTGAAATAAATTTGAATTTTCTAAGGTATATGGTAAGATATCTCAACTAATGCTCTAAACCAGAGCCTAGAATGAACTTTTATCCCTAGGGAATATTTATTTCAAAACTATTATCTAATTCTGATAAGGTGAGATTAATGGATTCCAGAGTTAGATTCCATCATAATAATACATTCAATGTAGGAAATCTAAGGAAGATTGGATTCATATGGAGTACTTCATAATGCATTCTTCTATTAGTTAGAGATGAGGTGGACCAGGAATCTACTCAGGGGGAGAACCCTGCTAAATCCAAGGATGGCATAGAAGAATTTGAGTAAGTAGAACGTCATGAAAATTGAGATTTGAGAATATTGATCCACTAGTAGATGAGGAAAGTCATGAAGGACATCAGAGGAAAAGGCATAGAGTGGATCAAGCTAGTGAGGAGCCTACTCAGACAAAATAAGATACAATTGAACATCTTCTGAGAAAATATTTTATTAGATAATATATAGTACAATAAATTTCACAACCAACAATTTCTCATATTGAGGTGCACCCTCAAGTAAAAAATAAATTGTGCCTCAAACTATTGAATATCCTGGAGAAGTTGAAGTGTCGAGATCTGAATGTACACAAACTGTATAGCTTATTGAGATTATTCAAGAGGAATGAGCTGAAGAAAAACATGTATTAGAGAATCCAGACTGGGAAAAAATCATAGAAGAAGATGCTCAAGTCGTGCAAGAACATGTGAATATGAATCAGGAAAAGAACCATTCTGAAATTCAAACAAAAATTAATAATAATGATTTTTCTGTGGATAATTCAGCAAAGGAATCGAAGGAAAAATCTATAGAGAACCCAATAGAGTGGACCGATGAAGAGAAGTCAGATGCTGAATCCCTACCTTTTGCTCTGATAAATCCAGTGGAAGCACAAGCTGAGAATCAAGCACAAGGTTCCTCTGATTATGAGAATGATCATGTTGAGGATTTAATCCAAAAATATAACAAACTTCATGTTTAAAATGATTCTTTGATAAATGCATTAGAAAAGAAGAGATAGAAGTTTCAGAACATGAAGGATGGTTCAGTTTAAAAAATGTATGTGGATGATTTTAAGATGGAAATGATAAATGATGTTAGAAAACTAAAATATGAAATTTTAATGAAATTAGATTTCTTAGAATTCAAAAAATTAGTGGAGAAATATTTTTCAACTGTCATGGACAATGAATATGGTACCTTAGGTAATTCACCTGATCTGCTAAGCAGATTTCAGGCCATTGCAGTTGTAATGAGAAATATGAATGACATATAACATGAATTTCAGTGTAACAATAATCCATTATCTGTTTTCCTAGATTGTCAGAAGAATCATTTTGACCAAATTAAATCATATGATCCAGGGGTGAGAGTTTTATTTATAATGATTCACAGAGAAACTAAATTAGATTATACAAAAGGAAGAGCAGTTGCATGAGGTTTTCAGAGTCAATATGATTGAATAAAACCATCTGACTCAGGAAGGAAAAGATCTCATAATCCAGTTTGGCAATGGACTAATGAAAAGGTTCAGACTGCAGATGTCAGAGCTCAAGGAATTCATTCAGAGACACTAAAATATATTTTCGTATCCTTTTTGGACCAACCTTGATTCTCATTGTGCTTACTGTACATGTAATTATAATTTCAATAAATAATATTTTCATCCCATGATTATGTGTTATTAATTTTTTTATAGTACCGTCCCTGTTAGAATGCCAGTAATCCAAATTCAAATATTGATAAATAGTTTGTCATAGATTTTACATAAGTTAAATACTAAAAAAATGTGCTCTATTCTATTTTCAATCATTATTTTTAATATCACAATGGGGGATAAACATGGATAAACACAACATCTTTTTTTGGGTGAAATATGGATAAACACAACCCTAAAAATTAATTATAAATTATATTATTTTATAAAGGGGGAGAAATTGTAAAAATTAATAAATAATTTTATTAAAATAAAATATTGTTATTATCATTGAAAAATTATAAATTATATGCAATTAATTTTTTAAGATAAATTAATTAGTTATTTCATGTGTTTTGTGATCATCAAAAAAGGGGATATTGTTGAGAAAGTGTTTTTTTTCAACAACAGTCTATTTTATTAAGGAGAGATCATTCAGAACAATACTCTATCTCTTTATGATGATTTTGATTATCACAAATACCATTATTTTTTATTATAATGAACTTACATTGAGTATATTTCAGGAAATTATTAATTTTTTTATCTATTTTGGAATAATATTTAAGCATTTAATACGCATTTAATTTTTGGAAAAGTGTTTAGAAATAACATTAACATGTTCCCGAAACACTGTTCATGCTATATGTGTTCGGAAATCACTTTAGCATGTTCTGGAAACACTGTTCATACCCTACGTTGAAGTGCATAGCATAAGGATGGAAACATTCATTTATGGGATACTAGAAAAGTATGGTTTATAAACCATATGTTATCATAAATGTATGGTTAAAAACCATACGTTATCAGAAATGTATGGAAGAAGAACCCTATGATTGGAAGGAACCTTATGTTTGGAATATCAGAAATGTATAGAAGAAGAACCCTATGTTAGTACGGAATTTAATGTTTTCTTATCAAAAGTATGGTTCACCAACCTTGCTTTTATAAACAACCTTATGTTTTAACAAACAGTATGGATTATATACCATATATTTGAAAGATGAAGAGATATGTATGGATGATGAAATTTACATTTGGGATCAACCATAAGTTTTAAGAATGGATCATCAAATCATACATTGCTTATCATAATTACATTGTGAACATTACGTTCAGAGAATATATGCTATGCAGTTTAACCCTACATTTGGCATTAAAGATTTAAATTATGGCTTTATTGAGAAACAGTATCAATGCTGATTATTAGGCTGATTTCAAGCCATATTAAAATCCTAATATTAAAATGCATCTTTGACAAATTCAAATCCATTTATTTCTGATTTGTATTATTTAATTAATAGGACTTTTTCATGCCAAATTTTTAGGGGAGTTACGACTACTCTGTTATTCAAATATTTTAATATCATGAATTTAAAGGCAATTTTTTGTGGATCTAAATTTATGAAATAAAATGCACATATTTATTATATATATTTGTTTAATTTTGTATTAATGTACATTAGGAATATCATCAAAAAGAAGAAATATATTTAACAAGATCTTGAGTTCTTCATGAATACAGTTTTTACAAGGTCATTAGAGATTTATAGATCTTCTCCAACTTAGATCTAACAAACTCTGATTTTCTAAAGAAGAATAAATATGTTCATGTTTCACCATCTCAAAAATTATTATCTCTCGTGAATCCCTTTTTTTAGAGTTTTGTAATTTATTTCTATATTTATTACAATTGGATCAGCTCAGAATGACTTCTACCTAATGATCATTCTTTTTGAAGATGACGATCCATCGACTGTTAGTGGTGGGTTGTTGCAACTGTGAAGAACAATTAGAAAGTAATTCAAGAAAATTAATATTTTCATTTTGAGTATCAATATTCTCGTAATATGATGTCTATTTGATTTTGTGTATGAACTAGAAGGCTCTGTTTTAGCATTAACTTGTAATGGTGTCAACTGCCTACACTCAGTTGTGGACGGTCTGTTGATAAGCGAACAAGATAGTGAAAATTACCAAGTTTGTGAGTATAGTGTTGGTTGAGTGGACTAGGGGCCTTCTATTCCCTGAACCACTATACATTCATGAGTTATTTAACTGATGTTTTCCACTACATAATCAATCTGATAATGATAATTAGTTTTATTTTATGTGATCATTAATCAGCAAATGGTAAATCAAATAATTAATTATTTAGAATCTGAAACATATAATTGATAAAAAAATAAAGGTGTGTAAAACCATTGTAAAATATTAATTAGCATAACAAATGAGTTGTGAGTAATATTAATTGAAAATGTGATTCTACAATTAAAAGATTTCAAAACATTAAACGACGGAGTTATATCCTAATGGAATTGCAATCAGGATAGGTATGTTGACATTAATAATTTTGGAGGCTCAATATGGCTTTATTAAATGTGATACACTATTAAATAACACTGATGGAAATACCAATAGTTGACTAAAGAAGTAGTGGAGGATATAATGTTATATATTGGCCTGAATGAGTTAAATAGAATAGGTCATGAGATATGATGTCATAGGTAGAAGGCCTAATTAGTATAATAAAATATTTTACTTGCAGGTGAGGACCTATCACTAAATATACTCTCCATAATAAGGTAGTGTTTATAGAATTTTACTCTCCCATGTTTTAAAGTAATATTGAATTTAATTTTAACATTCAATATATATATATATATATGAGTCTTCACGTCGATTAAAAATATAAAATTACCACCATAGGGTTTTGTGGGGTTTATATAACATCCATTTTAGGAGAAAATGAATAATTGATACCATATAGTTTAGTGGTGTTCGTATAAGTTCCTTCCTAATATTTAGAGGTGTTATATAATTAAAAAATCATTATAACGAGACTTATATAAATGAATCTAAAACATAAAAGGTGATATTGAAATAATATCCAAGGTTTGGTGGTGTACATAGAAATAAATATTTAGTTGTAAAATTAATATATAGAATTACGTCCTTTAGGATAAAATATTGGAATACCCACTAGTGTAGTAATTCTTAATATTTTCTCAAAATAATGGATACAATCACAAAATTTATTTCAATAAGGTTTTTTAATGTGCATTGTTTCTTTATGGATGGGTTTGAAATATAATTTACACCATGGATGAGAGGAGGGTGGATGATACGTGGTTGTTATATATATATTGGAGAGGTTCAAGCATGATTTCTATTTAGTTATTTTAACACTTTATATAAGGAATTAACATCCCATGGGTGTTTGTTTACTAGAAATAACTAGGAACCACTAATAAGATCAACGATTTATGATCAAGGTATGATTAATCATTTGATAAAATGTTTTTTTCATACATGAATATTTTATTTTTACATCATACCATCAATGATGGTTATGTATTTAATTGATGAATATTATTATTATTACCCATATCCCTGATTTTATTGAGTATTCATGATTAATATATAGATTAATTTTTACTGATTTACCAGGAAATATATGTTAGGGTATAGAAATCTTGTGTGAAGGAAACATTATGAACTTAATTTAAATTCATGGATGAGAGTTATGTTATTTGAAAATACTATTTAGTTTTTATACTCACCAATAAATCTATAAAATTATATTTTCTTGAGAATATATTTATAAATATTATATTTTTATTTTATTATAGGTTCATAAATACTTTTCTCATAAAAGATATAGTATATTGGCTTATCCAATGCATATTATTGATAACATTTGAATAATAAGGGTTATCTCTTTTCTCTTTTTATCATTTTATAATTATTTTTATATCCTACAAGAGGGTACATGTTAATAAAGTATTTTATTATTATCTAATATTAATATAACGTTATTCTATATATGTTATTGGTATATACATATATAAAATATGACTGTTTTTTTATCATAAATACATTGTGAGACGCATCATCATCCAAAAATTTAAATTGAATATTTGGAATAATTTACAGATTTAGATATTAATTGGATTTTAGAGTAAATTTATCCCCCCATGATAATATTTACCATATTAGTTTATTAGAATCCTTTGATTATTAAGTGGATACACTTGATAATGACCTAATTTGGGTTAACTTACCATATCACCCATATTTGTTGGGAATAAAGTCTGAGACACATTTGTCATCACTAAGGTTTGAAAATTGGTGTGGAGGAATAAAAATATTCATATTTAGTGAAATATATTCAAATGAAAAGAAAAAAACAAGATAAATTCCACCAAAAAGTTTTGTATTCTAAACTTATAAAATAATATAGTAATAATTGTAAAAATAACAATTTTGAAAAATGAACCCATTCAAATTGACATATAACAATATCAATTACAACATAACAATCCATAACATAATAAATAATCATATACATGAATTTAAATTCTATAAAACCACACTATAATAAAAGAAAAAACATTTAACATAAATGGTGGAAAATTAATGTGATGTTACGGTGGAAAAAAAATATTACGGTACCAAAAAGGAGTGATTAAACCCAGTTTAAAATGAATACTAGATGACCAAATCCTTGTGAAAATTGATTAAGAATCATCATACCTCATCCATAACACCCGAACCATAAGAAGACAGTCATCTATCAAATCCATGAATATTTTAGCTTAACCTACATCTGAAATAATAATATCTATACACATAGTAGGTCTGTTTGTTTGGTTTGATAAATAACTCATAGTAGGTCTATTTCCACACCATGAATAACCATACAAAATTAATCCAAGTGGTTTTATCATGAAATAAAATTTTAAATTATTTTTTAGCTTTTTAATGAAGCTTGTATGATGAGAACATTATATAAAACCATTACAATTAAAATTAATTAATTTTCACCACATCAATTAAATCATCCTTTGAAATTATAAGATAAATATATAATGAAATTGAATACAAGGAGAGTACCTAAAAACACACACACACACACACACATATATATATATATATATATTACCAAAAATCATATAAATATTATGATTAATCAATAATATCAAAACCCAATCCATAGGGGTCTGACCGGTGACTACACCAAGCTAGTTACCAATATGACATTGGCTAGTGAACAATGAAGAGTAGATTTTTTTTTGGAATCATCCAAAACTACACTTACAGACACACATAAAATCCCACACAATGATAAAATGAAATGAAACTAAAAGGATGCATGTATACATCTAAAATACAATGACATAGTACAACAGTAAAGCACTGAAAAGGGAAAAGTTGTTAAAAAACAAGCCCAACCAAAACTATAAAGATTCCAAACTACTCTACGAGCATAAAATAAGTCAAAAGAATTATCTTGGAAATCACAAAGGTCTTTCAAGCTTTATCTATGCTCCACACTATCTCCGTTCATCTATGAATCTGTCAAAGGGGTATCATCTTCACAAGGCATGTCAATGGCAGGAATAATCTTTGTAGGGGTGAGTATAATAATACAAGTAAGACACCCCAAAATCACTAAACGTTAAGAACCATGTATATTCATATAAATACTTTTTATAAAAACAATATTATAATAGAAAATAATAAGAATAGAAAATAAATACTCATGAAATACTCCATTTCATAAGGATTCATTAAACTAATATCAACTATAGAATTCTACTCAAATCAATGATCATTACAATATAACTCTCCCCACAATCCATTCTATCATAAGTGACACTCTATAATGAGTTCTATGTCATTGGACCCTACCCAAGGAAGATCACTTGTCTTACAAGGCCAGGATACACAGACAGGGGGTCACACCAAAAACTGATGGGGAACACCATAATCCCAATATTTATTAACCCTTTATGTAGGTGATTGTTTGTTGAGGAGTCCACTAAACCTACTTATATGAATTACTACACGGGGGATAAATTTCATTGTTATGGTGGTCATGTTGATTCCATAAACTCCAACTTTGGATGATAGAGGACCACACACCAGTCTCACGGAGGGAGATCACAACTCTATCTGAGACTCGGTATCTAGAGGGGATCATAATACAATTATGTGAATATAATACCACAATATTTCCTAGAGTAAAATGTACAATGGAATAGACTCAACTTATGTTGGACCTAAATAAGAAAACAAATAGCCTCATGAACTCTAGAAGGGATTCCAAGGTTTTTCCTAAGGTGTATATGGAATTTAAAGTTCTCCAATGTCCTCCCCCTATTGAAGATCCCCACAAAAAATGTAGTTTTTATATGCATGTTATGTAGAAGTATGTACATGGTTTGTAGGGACATGAGGTATCCATCCCATACACCTAAATGTGTCCATGTACTAAAGCAGCATTTGTGTACTAGTCTGTGTATTCCAATTCATGTTTGTGTATATATACAATGCATGTCGTCTGGTGGTGTACTGTTTCCCATGTCTTTCTAATCTATAGGGTAAATTCCAAGTCAACGGTGGAGGGTTACTCGAAGTGTGATAGGGTTTATGCATTGTGTGATCCTTAACACTGGTCAAACCCATGCACCATAGCTAGGGGCCCTACATGCTGTTTAATCTCGGATAACATGATTTGTTCTATGAGATTTTATAGAATCCCATGATATTTCTCCATGTTCAATTACGTACCAATGAGCATCGATAGAGTGATTTATTTTCTTAGTAATTGAATCTCTAAGCTTGATTGTGTCTAACTATCTTCGAATAATGTGTCCCATGGTCATACCTTCTCACAAAATGAATTGAATCGTAATTATTCATTGTGAACCAAAGATTTCGGAATTAATACATCTTCCAGATTACTTTTTTTACATCATCACACCCCAATTATTTTGTGACAAACCCATATCTAGGATATCAGATCATCGCACCATGAAACAGGTGTGAAATTATAGATTGATCAGGAATAGTCAAACCCTGGGCCAATGAATAATGAAAGTGGGGAATCACAGAATTAAAGATGAAAATAAGAATCAATCAACTGGAAAAGAAATTTATTGATGTTCATGTCGATTGTGGTTTATTCCAATTATAATGAAAATCAAATCCAACGTAAATTTAATCAAAATAATTACTTTTATAAAATCCCCACAAAAAAATCTCATCATTCCAGATGATCGATCCACAAATAAATTCATTCATCGATTGATTTGTATTCATCACAGATTATTAAGAGAGGCAATCAATCCACATAAAAAATAGTTTCTACCATGAGCATGATCGATCTTTGAGGAAGAATTATTGTGTTTAAATCATTGATGAAGTGTAGTTATTATTTTAGAACAATGATATGTGATCTGACCATGATTTGTCAACGTTTTAATGATTGATTTATCCAAATGCCTCCCAAGAGGTCCTCTTCTATCTCCATGGTTATGCAGATAACCCGAGATTTCCATCATCATCATTTATTTATAGAAAAAACAATCTCTATGTCAATAAAATAAAAAAACAATAATTTATTATAATAATTTTTTTAACGCACATGAAATCATTTTCACAAATATCCCTTGCTAACTAATTTTAATTGATTCACATGATTAAACATCCTTTATGAATGCAACGATGCCCTTAAATTTTATATTGGGGAACATTTTTAGATTGAATTCCATTTTTTCAGGAAAAAACATGTGCATGAAATTTAATATATCTAATATATTTCAAAAGATTATTCCAGATGCATCAGGGCTCAGAATCAAATATCTTCTCAGCGAATGGTCTAAAAAATAATCCATTTAATATTTAAAAACAATAAATGGAGAATATGATATTTTAAATAATCCATACCGTATGGTTTCACATCCTTAGAATCCAAAAATGGGATACAAAAAAGAGATGTGGTTACTGAACATGAATATGAGCCTCCCGCACCCATGTCCCCTCCTAGAGATTCTCATGCTGCCACCAGAGACACAATAAATCAATCAACTCATGATAAAGTACAGTCTTTTAATGATCCTCAATCTCTATTATGTGCTCAGTAATGGTGTATCCATCCTTGATGCCAGGCTCACCCCAGTTTGAAACATATGATGTGTCAACCTTGTACCTCCTCAGTTGAGAAACGTGGAAGATATTGTGTCCCCATTATAACTACGACGATAGATCTAAATGGTATGACACATCAACAACTCTATATTGTATCTAAAAAGGAAGAATTAACATTGGAGATAAATTTCCACCACATCCAAATCTTTTCAATCCACGTATTAGGTGATACCCTTATGGATATATAGTCTCCTTCTCTAAACACCAGAGGTCTCCATCACCAATTTTCATAAGACTTCTGAGAGCTATGTTAATTATTCATCTTCTAATTGATGATCTACACGTTCTCGATTATATCTCACACCAACTTTTGTCCCATGATTGCTGACATAACTAGATAAATCCAACAAATTGGTGAAATACAGGTCACTCAAACAAATCCTAGAATGGTTCCATATAATTGGTGGAATGGTATCTATTTTTGAATTCAAATTCCAGCAAAGGTAGTTTATTCTCCCAAATATGAAAAAAAAAAATATAACATTCAAGACATCAAAATGTTCTCCAAGACATGGATGGTCTGCTCTATCTGGTCATCATATTGGTGGTGGAACATTGTGCTAATTCATAACTATGTAGCAAAATCATCATGTAATAACATCGACAAAAATAATAATTTCCCATTGATGTACATGGTAAGCCAATAAAAGGTCCATAGATATCCCATACCATTAACATTATGGAATCACAAGGGGTTAATCTAAACCCGCATATCGTAGGTCACTACCGTCAATTACTAACAATTATTCTATCTAGAGATAAACTATACTACTCCTTTTTTATGCATATCCACCATAACTGACATTGTAGGTCATGTAACATCATTGTAAAACATAGATGTACCATCAAAGGAGATGTGTAAAAATCTCAAAAAAATCCTCCTTCAATGACAATAGTACCACTATCTATCCTCTGAAAAATATAGCATGCTCCCCAACTTCATAATATCTATCGGGAGCATGTCCAATTAATATATGAGTACCTAATGTCTCATAGATAGTATCTACATAGTTTTCATCAATGAAACACTATAGAATTGGTGGGGTAATAACCATAAACATAATATATGAATCACTACCCTCATCCTCAAATGACAACTGCTATATGGATAACCACTCAGATTCCATGGACATCAACTATGAACCATATCTCCTAATGAGTGTTCCTTCCACCACATTCTTCTTCTCAACAGTATAAACAATCTCAATGTAAAAGTAATGGAGGAACTCTATACAATTCCAATGTCTCATGTTAAGATCCCAGAAATAGAAGATATAAAATATTTTCTTGTGGTTAGAGCACTTGATAAATATTTCTCCCATTAGGTAGTGTCAGAAAATATTAAATACAAAAATTGTTTCTACAAACATGAGGACATGAGTTTTGTAGTTCTCCTCATTCTGTCTCAACATGTGTAAACCAATATTAATAACTGATTTCCTCTATATCAAAAAACCACAATGCTTGGATCCTGATGCATCGTAGAACACTATATACTTGATACCCTCCCCTAGTTTCATCATGATGAGATCCCTCATCACCCTCTTCCCTATCTCCTAAAATCACTTCTGGAACTTTTTCATCCACAAAAAATGATTACCTTTTCGATTCATGTATTTCAAGTGTGATAACACTATATAGAAGATGAGTAAAAACCTCTAATAGTACTCATCCAATACAAGGAAACTCTATACCTATCTAATAATTTATGGCGGTTCCCAATCAAGCACTACATCAACCTTCACTAGATCCACTACATCACCATCCTCTGAGATGACGTAACATAGTAAATGCAGTTATATAATCCAAAAAGAAAATTTTGAGAGATTCCCAAAATGTTTTTTCTATGGGCCTCTCTCTAGGAATATTATAATGTGTCTCCCATGCTACTCCTCGAGCACCGATTACACTAGGATATAATCAATGAAGAATACTATGAACTGGTTAATGAAGGGTTGAATTATCCAGTTCATGACTGCCAAAAAACATTCTATGGTGATATCATTCCAATCAGATTAACCATGTACTCATAGTGATCGTAGATACATATGCATATTGTTTTTGGTATATCCTCATTCCATACTCACAGCTAGTGGTAGCCTAATCTGAAGTCCATCCATGTGACCCAATGAATCCCTCTCAAATGATCAAATAAATTGATAATTATTGATAGTGGATACTTTTTTGTCATGGTGACTTGGTTCAAGTAATAGTAATCCACACATAAGTTCATGCTCCTTTCTTCCTTCTTGGAAAACAACACTGGGGTTTCCTGGGGGGAAACACCAGGTCTCATGAAACCCTTGTCTTAAAAATAATCCAAATACATCCTCATTTCTCGAAGCTCTACGAGATCCATAAAATATGACGGTGTAGATATCAATTTCATATAAAGATGTATTTCGATATAGAAATATGCCTCTTGGCGGGGAGTTAAACATGGTTCACCCTCAAAAAAGATGCCATTTTACTCTACCACAACAATTGGAAGTTGAAAACACATATCATCCATTGCACCAATGGTTATGTTATCCAACTGATGAGTAATCATCTACACTATCCTATACATGAATATGTCCTGTTCTAGGTGGGTTTCCTTTTCACAAAAAAAACAAATTTCATGGTTGTAGACACGCCCCACCCATCACCTAAAACGATAAATTTTGTCATGAACTACTTATATACAGTCCATACATAAGATGATATTGTAGGCCCTAATTTTTGAAACATTTAAATTCCATACAAAGCTATCACCTCCAAGCATCAGGTTGCAATATTGACACAAGAATAAAATTTATGGATTCAGTACATGTTAGAGTCTACAACCACTAGGGTTGAGTAAAAAAATCATCCAAATCTCTATGATTCAAATTGTTGTGGTTGAAATTTTGGAATGGATAACACATAAGTATATCAGTACAATAGATATAGTAGAAATGACATTTATTGTACCTCATGTCATCCCTAGATCCTTAGGTTGATATGACACCATGATTTTTTCAAGACTCTTCCCTATCCACCAGATCATTGAGCCTGGTGTGGACTACATTGGGGTGGTGGTGGTAATAGACCTAACCTCCAAACACATCTTACCACCCATCTGACCCCTCTACCATGTCTGCTTCCCTGAGGACGACCATACTAATACCTCTATCTAAATCTCAGTTGTCCCTCGACCATTTCCTAATTAGAAATAATATGGGTGGATAAATATCATGCTAGATTTCACTGACCATCATAGGAGAATCATCACCATTCAATTAGCGGATTCGAGTGACCTTGGGAGCCCTACACTACTGAACCCGAGCCCTGAGATCCTCTTCTTAATCACATTTTCCACTTGGATCCTTCTGAATGTTGGTGATGACTTGTTTCTAAGGTATCACCTACCATGTTCCCACTACTTTCTCCCACTACTTGACTCTTAATTTCTATACATTTATCCACTAACAAGGTATTCTCAACCACTCTATCAAATGAGAAAATGAAAAGTGATACAAATGATGCCCAAATATCCTAGTACAAAACCTAATCAAAATTATAACCCCGGATGAACTAGTTCCACACAGTATCCAAAATTAAATTCATAATATTAGTAAAAATATTTTAATACTCTACCATGGACATACCACCCTACTCTGGTTTCTGACTCTCTTGTATGAGTACTAGTCATAACAAGGCTAGATAGAACTCCTCTATGAAGAAATTCTCTAAGTCTACCTATGGTAGAGATGTATCGTTGTGTGACTGAGTCAAAAAACTCCACCATCGCCCATTATATCCTATTAGAAGACTCACTGTTATGACTTCCATCTGGTCTGTAAGAGTCCTCAGTAGGTGGAAAATGCGAGTGAATAGCTCTCACTAGTCCTCAATCACATGTGGGTCTAGGTCACCCTAAAACCTGGGAGGTCATTGCCTTTGAAACCCATGCAATGCACTCAACCTGTTTCCATCCAAAACCAGGTTGTTCAGATGATATATTCTTATCAACCAGTTGTGGTATATATTTTACAACACCTGGATGTGAAGTCTCTAATACCGGCCCCTATACAGATTCCTCTCCACTAGGAGGATCAAACCTGTGATCACACAGTGGAATCTAGGATGGCGGTTTATGTGTCGTCATCCTCTAATAAAAAAAGATGCATCATGATCAGAATAATATATCTAAGGAGCTAAAACATGAAGGACATTGAAAAATAACCATTAATATATAATTCATGTACCATTATTTTCCATGCAACCAGTGTTCTCATATACTAAGTCAAAAGTTAGGTGATCATAGTCTTGGTGTATGGATACATTGACCGTTGCACCTACAATGGCGTTTGTGGCCTGAAAAAAAACTTGAAATACATTAAACTATTTCATCAAATCAATATCAATTAACAGGGTCATAATGTAGAAATGACCATCATTTGATTCCATTCTATCATGACCTGATCCACTGGGGTCAAACATGTGACTACCCCAAGCCCTCCTCATACTGGCCAGGGGCTAGTGACCAGTGTTGAGTAGGAAAACTCGACAAATAGGAAGAATTATACTAAATTTATTATAAACACGAACACACCTCCATGTCCACAAAATACTGAAATTCAAGACAATAGAATGTATCGTTTCATAAATCTATGATCAGGCAAAAGAGTACGATAGTAAAGTATATCCAATAAAAAAGGTTAATAACAAGCACAACCTAAACTATAAAGATTCCAACTGACTCCAAGGGTGAATAAATGTTCAAAAGAATGGTCTAGATAAAAAACAGTCTATAAATCATGCTCAACGCTCCACCTGATCCCTATCGTCCCAAGACACCGTCAAGGGGGTGTTCATCTGCACAAAACACGACATGAATTGGAAAATCCCATGTAGGGGTGAGTATAATAATAATCAACAGGACACCATGAAAACACTAAAAATGAAGCACCAAGAATATCCATCTCAATAAAAGTTATAAAAATCATTTTATTATAGAAGAAAATTATAAAAACCAAGATATACTCAAGAAAGACATGATTCCATAAAATTGTTATAACTAACTATCAACCGTAGTATTCTACTAGATAAAATCCTATTTTAGGGTAAATCACTCCATGATCTAGGATATCATCAGAGACATATGATGATGTGATATAAAGCATTATACCCTACCTAACGAAGAACACTGGTCTATGGAGATCATGATACACAAACATGGGGTCACACCTAAAATCATTGTGGGACACCACCTACCGTGTTTGGACCAACCAATACATAGGGTATCATATGTCAATGATTCAAAATACTCTATTAATATAATTTAATAGATGGGGGATCAACTACCGAATCAGGGATGCCACATTTATTCCCAAAACTCCAATTATGGATGATAGATGATCACACAGTATTCATGTTGAGAGAGAACACAACTCTATCTGTGACTCGACCAATATAGGGGATTATTTTCTAGGGATGTGGGTGTAATTCTGCACTATACCCTCAAGGAAACAGAGCTATATAACTCACTCAACAAATAATGGTCCAAAATAAGAATATGATGATCCCCAAGAACTCTTGTAGGTACTACAAGTCACGTCTGAAGGTGTACACGGTGTGCCAAGCTATCATATGTCCTACTCATTTGGAAGACCCTCACACGAAATGTAGTATCCATATAAAATGAATTTATAACGATGATTATAGTTTTTAGAGACACATGTTATCCAACTCGTGTCTCCTGGATGTGTCTGTGTACTGAAGCCAAGTTCGTGTAACTGTTCATGTATGCTAAGGTTTGTCCATGTATAAATACGTGACATGCTGTCAGACTTTTGCAATTTTCCTTGTTCGTGAACTCTCTATAGTACACTCTGAGGGAAAAACGATGGTCACACACCATACAACATGGGTCACATGTCATGTGATCCTTAAATTTGGAAAAAATTAGCACTATAGATAGGGGTCCCACATGTTTTGTAATCCCTGAATATATTTCGTGCTCTTAAGGATTTTCGAGAATCCAAGATTCTTTATCACTGTTAGATTAGATACCTCTAGACATCAATCTGGTGTTTGATTCTCCAATTCATTAAATATCTATTTTCGTCTAATTTTCTACATCGTTGAACAATATGTCCCGTCATCAGATACTCTCACAAAATGTATTGAATCCTTATTCTCTGTTGTTCACCGAATAATGCTGATGAATGAAAATTTAGTGATATTCTGCCATCTGAATTACTCAATCTCTATAATCACACATATTTAATTTCATGATAATCCCAGATCTATGATATGATATCATTTATCCATGAAACATGTGTTCAAAGATCGATTGATCAAGAATAGTCGAACCTATAAAAAATGAAGAACATCAATAGTGAATCATTGAATTAGGGGAGAAAAGCACATTCAGTAAATAAGAACAAACCTTGATTTATGTTCATACAAATATCGGTTCATTTACATTAGAAAAATATAAAATTTATCAACAATTAAATCAAAAATATTTCTCCCATTAAATCCATGAAAATTAAATATCATCCTATATGGTGATCGATCAACAATTCAATGTGTTAATTCATTTATTTGTGTTCATACCAAAATTTTAATAATAGGGAAGAATCCATATGGAAAATTTTTTTACCTCCCATTGGATCAATTGTTGATGAAATCAATTTCATTTTCATCGTTGATGAGGTCCACATATTCCACTTGCACATCAATCAGCTCTATGATCTTGATCATTCATCATTTTCCTGAAATAATTTTTCAATGATCTCCTTGAAAGTCTTCCGACATCTCCATGGTTATAATGATAACCCCAGATTTTAAAAGTAATCTATTATTTAAAGTCAAGAACATTATTGAATAAAAAATATGAATTAAAATAATATTATTCAATTCTACACCCACAATTGTTTTTACAAAATTCATTTTTTGACTAATTTTATGTCTTCCTAGGGTAAAACTACAATTTTAAACTCAACAGTTCCCTCAGTTTTTTTATCTGGAAACCATTTTATAATCTATTTAAAGTTTTTATGAAAAATGTGTGTGCGTTCTATTTAATATATTTAATACATTTCAAACATTTATTTTGAGCACCCCAGGCCTAATAATCACATGCCATCACAGTACCTAGTCTTGAATATAGACCATATAATATTTAAAAATAATAGTAATAAAAAGTGATATTAAATATATTTTAAATAATGTTTCAAAATTCAAGTAATTTTGGGTTTCATTACTGAAAACCATTGCTCAACCATGATCTCCCCTCTTCAAGATCTATCATTATGGAAATTGTTTTCTCATTCTAAATTTGGTACCTATTGAATATTTTTGAATTAAGAGATGATTTAATTGTTATTTTTTCTTAGGATGCCCTTATTTATAATTCTAGGGTGGATATACACAAAAACATTCACTTATATATTATTGATTCCTTTTTTACACCAACATCAAGCTTGATTTTATCACCCCCATGGCAGAGTGAAAATTATTTGGATCCATCATCAAGATCGTCCTCACATAATCATCACTATGTGGAAACCACAATCATGCTCATCCCCACTATCTCAAATCGACCAACTATTTGGATTCAATATAGTTCATACTGAAAATTTATTCAGCATTACATTTTGGTATTTGGTAGTATGAGGTGATTTCCAATATTCCATGGTTTCCCATTACAGTTTTAGATCATGGTTCCATAATAGAGTTTTTGGTTCCCAGTAGAAGGTATTATGCTGGTTTGATTTAAATATAAACCTTTGATCATCTAGTGATTCAGATATAAAACAGTTTTCCATGGATTCATCAACATATTCTCTATCAAGTAGATCCAATCACAGGACTTGATGTCACATGTCTATTGGTTCATTATTTACCCAACCCCTCCATACCGTTAAATTGAAACGAGCTTCACCATCTCCTGCATTAGTACTAGAGGACGTTTCTAAGAAGATTTATGGGTCCATTCATTGATGAAGGTCACTAAATGGATCATGTTAACTAGAATCATCTGTTACCTAGTGTATTTCAATGATTTCATCACCCCTAAAATGAAAAATTGGTTTATTTGTCATTTGGAAGTTATTTTCTATCTAATATATATTTTTGTTTCATGAAACTATTTTTTTAAGATCGTTTTCCGAAGAGTTTTTTTGTTAGATCCTTATTTATTAAACATTGAATGGATTATTAGGTGAGGAATCATGATAAATAGTAATGGTAATTCACATTCGATGTTTTGATCTCATCAACTTATTAAAGAGTGTTGTAGTGAAAAATAGGTGGTCGGAGTATTATGGTGTTGTTCGGGATTCCCTGAACACAAAATAATAATTTTATAAAATTATAAAAAATGTGATTGGATACCATACATGAATAAGGTTTATATAAAAAACTAATTATATTATCATTTTAAAGATCCAACAATACTCTAGATGAACCATTTCATTTAGAAAAATATTTGTAACTTTTAATTATTTCTTAAAAATAGTACTTTAAAAGAAATAAACAGAACATAAATAGATATAATCATCTTAAAAAAAATAAGAAAATGTAAAAAATCCCCATAAAAACCACCATGTGAACACCTAGGAGAATTATATTCAATCATAGATAGTGAAATAAATAAATCCTTATATTCTATATGTAAAATACGATCCAACTATATAAACCTATAATTTTACCAATCATATCATAACTAAGTAGAGAACTCTACTTAGAATGGAATATTTATTACATAGTTCTGTTGGACGAAGTCTCTACATGGATAATAGATAACATGTACCAATATTTACCCCATCTTCCCATGGTTTTCCATGGAATATAAATAGATTTGGTTAGTGAAATTAATGATATATCTTATAAAATGATAATCAATAATCATAACTCACCCTCAAATCTATGTTTTTTTAGAAGAAAACCAATTTCATAATAATATAAATGAAATAATTATAATAACAATTTATAATCAATGAATCAACATTTAATTTCATATAGAACCTTCATTTTTATATGAACAATATAAGGAGATCACTGAAAATAAAAAAACACGAAAGCATTAAAATATACATTACTGGGAAATAAAATTTAAAATACGTGGTAAATAACATGAAATTACATTTATAAAATAGAACAAAATATTTTCAAAATCATTATTTGAAGTCACAAAAATGATGTTATACATATAGAATACACCAACATTAATGTGACCAAATTCACCCTTAAAATTTGAAAACAATATTAGAAAATTGACATTAAATCATTCTAAATCCCAATTAACCATTATATGTATACATCTATATTTAATTCATGATAAAACATAAATTATATTTAAGCATACTTCTTTTATGTACCAATTTTTAATATGAAAACCAAACCATATTGTTTTATAATAACCCTGTAATTTTAATGAAAACATAAGGCAGACAAATAATAAAATTAAAAAAATATAATTGATCCTATAAAATGTATATTGAATTGAAAAATTGTTTTCAAAGAGGAAAAAACTGATGTTTCCAGGGTTAAAGGAAATTATACTGCCATATTTACTACATGTTATGTAAACATAGAATGGAATTAGTATTCTGCCTTGGGATATTAAGGTAAACAATAAATAGGATATTATAAAACATTTAAAAAATAAAAAACACATTTATAATTGATATAAAACAATACCCTCACTGCAATGTATATGGGTATGGAAAAAAAGACGAATGAGGGGATGATATGAATAGATCGTATTGGAAATACACAAAGGAATAACTCCATTTAATAGATATTCACCAAATATAAAGATAGGAGAATATGTTAGAATGCCTTTTATGATGGATGATGGGATGTGGAATGTATGAGATGATACACTATCAAAACATGATCCAAAAAATTAGAATCATTATGGATTTTAAAATCTGTACATGTATTTTTTCAAGTTATTATCCCTTGTTGGTTACCCATACAACCCACATACACAATTAGTGGCCCCTATATGATCCCATTAAACTATTACAAACCCATAAATCTTATCCAAATTAATCACTTTTACATTGGAACTTATTCCAAGAGCACATGCAAATATTGTACACCTATGTAAACTACACATTTGACTAAAAAACATCAAAATATTGATTAACCCTCAATACCTCACCAAAACACAATCCTAATTTAAAGAAAAAATATATATATAAATATAAAAACATTATAAATCATAATCACCAATACAAAATTCTTTTAATTATCCCCACCATAAAAACCTTCCTCCACTATAGATTCATACAGAATTCCATTAAATGCAATCCATTCGTAAAAAAAAATATCTTCATATAAATATAAATTTCAACTAAATCATAATTTTCATGAACCAGGCTAGGTCGTCCCTAAACTGGTGACCTGTGTCGGCCCACGATAAGGTCCGAAGGGTGATCTTGATGTACAATGGTGGAAAACTAGTGATGAGCATCATGATTAAACTGATGGGAATGATTTTGACCTAGAGAATAAGTTAAAGAAATAAATAAATATTGAAAATAAAAATAAAAACTAGCATCATAAAGAAAATTATACTCCACATACATCCACGTTACCTAAAAGGACACCACCTATCATTGAAAAATGTCTGCTCTGAGAGAGAACCAACACTAGAGGAAGCTGAAACTAAAAAGCTAAATCAGGCATTAGAATCAAAATTCTCTGGAAGAATTTCTAAGATAAATAATGAAATCCATGTATTTTCCATTTTCAAATAACATCTATTAATGATAGTTTGAAAATAAAATTATGAAATTAGGGTTTTCATAATTTAAAGAAGTAAAAACAATTTTCCTTCCATTTTAAATCATTCAACTCATAGTTTCCATTTCCAATTCAGAATACCATTTTAAAACTAAAAACCCAAACAAATTATACGAGGTTATGTCGAATGAAAACGCCTAAATAGTGCACTAGAAAAATAGTGCATTAATTTAAAAAACATTCAAGATAAATTGTAATTTAACCACATGTGATACTAAACATACCTAGAAGACCCACGTACGTACATAGATCGAAACTGTTACCAATAAATGGGTAAGCCCCAATTTCAATAAACACTGACCTCCCTAAACTAACCAATCCAGTGGAACATCCCACCTGGCCTATCTGAGATCTAGGGGGTACCAACCCGTCTAATCAGGGATGGTAAAAAATCATCACTCTATCATCATAAAGATTCCCAAAAATCCGTGGTAATTATATTATGTGTATGTGGGTGGCCCTCACTTGTGTATATCACCTTACATGGCACCACCACACTGCCCTACCCCAAACTTGGACATCACCTATATGATTAACCAAAACGGGATATATTAAATTGGCGTTCTCAATATATACATATATATATATATAATCATCAATAGGTCCAACCAGGAAGTCATGTCACATTACTTCGAAAACATAATTCAAACAATTCCTGATGCAACCATGCTTTAATACTTTTAAACCAAAAATAAATTTATAATGACATAAAGTTAAAACAGAGCCTACAATACATTCCACTCTAATACATCACATAATAGATCCAAAACATTTCTAATACAACATAATATATCTTCCATGATTACAAAGCTAACTCATCCCTTCTTCCAAGCATTTAGGAAAAAACACCCCTTGTACGAAACATGCCTACCTTTGTTAGATCTCATTCAAAATAACCCTTCTAAATATAACCAATGCCCTTTAGAAACCAAAAAACATTTAGGGAAACATGTTATAATTTTAAAACCAAATATCCATTAAAGAATCCAACAATGAAGGAAAAAATATTTTAAAATACCATCTTCTTTTCAAATCCTATCCATGGGTGCTATCCGTGAACCCATGGATGTGCCAACATCCAATGGAACTTCTCAAAAGTTGATGAAAACACCCAAAAAAATGTTTAAGGAATCACCATATATTTTCCAACCTAATCAATAGGACATAGAAATCACCCATTAACCCAAGCATTGCCCAAAATATAATCCAAATATTTTAAATAAACATTTTTAATGGCTAAAAACAACCAAAACATCAAATTTATATATCAAAAGCCTAGTTTTATTATTATAAAATTATTTTTACATTAATTCACATAGGCTCAAAAAAATAACTTTTTAAAAACCAATTTTTAATATATTCTACCAACACTGAAATACAATAATGAACTAATTACCTGAACCATGAAAGTTTGAAAAATCATTAAATATTGTTTAAGTGAATCAAAATTGAACATTAAAACAAATTAATAAGTTAAAACTAAATTACCAAAACATTTCAAAGGAAAAAATATAACTTCAAGGAATGATTTTATCATAATAAATTAATAGGAAATAAATTAAACTAGTTAATTGCCCCAATACCTAGGCATAAATGAAGATTTACGTTAAAACTAATTTTATCTATTTATAAAAATTTAAACACACTATAATAAACTAATATAGTGTATTATGATGTTGTGTATCATGTTTAAAAATTTATTAAACCATTCTAAAATAAATAATTTTCATCAGAAAGGATAAATGCTTAGAATCACCAACTATGTTGGCATGAGAATGTAACCGAACTTTGAAGGGAGGCAGAAAAATACCTCATGGACTAACCACACACCCTAGATCCAAAACATTGAGATATGAATCAAGCCTAATATCTAGTGTTTGTCCATACAAGAACCGCCCCGTACCCCCCCCCCCCAGAAACCCAAAATATTGAGATAGGAGGGGAGAATATGAGGAAGATGAGTCACTGACGGAAACCATAATGACTACCAAAGGGAGAGGGGGACTCTTACAAGAGGGCCACAACCGAAGGGGAGGTCACATGGGAGGGAGATAGAATTGGTAACATGATTTAGGGAGATAGGGGATGCGTCATTGGTAGAGGGCTTCTAGAAGGGTGGTCTAGCCTATGATGGTCTCCAAGGAGGAGGAAGCAAATGGGTGGGAGAGGGGCGACGTCGTGGGGGTGTGGGGGAGGAGGGGAGTAATCATGTGAGGTAGGGAAGGGGATGCGATGCTTGAGGGGTGACGTATTAGAGGGTTTCTTATAAATAAACCCCTAATAATAATAATGTTCAAAATATTAATAATAATAAATTTAATAATCATGTTATTAATATTGTCAATAATAATAATAAAAATAAACCTCATAATAACTTTAATAAACTCTAATAATAGAAATTTTATTATTCATAATTATAATAATATCATTATTAGTATACCAATTAATTTTTTTTAATTTTTTTTATTTCATTTTAATTTTTACGTTTAATTTTCTATGTTTGAAAATTGGGAAACCACATGGTTTAGACAGTGCACTGGCCACTACCAATGTATGGTACCCTTGCTCGGTTGTCAGTATGTAGAAGTGCGACTGAAAACTGTGCTTCAAACATAGCCAAGATGCATAGTTCTAATGATTGAACATTACTCACATTTTCTATATGGTATCTATTAATCGTGTGAAGCTTATGCATAGGAACCATCCTTACACAAAAATTTTAAATTTCATCTTAAACCAGCTTGAAATTAATAATGAAGACTAAAATAATTAATATAATTAAAATATTTTTATAGGATGGGGTGTGAAAATTTTATACACCACAAAAATATTCTACCTCCAAAAAAGTCACCATGAAAAAGGATAATCAATACTTGAGTCCATGCCTGAAAAATAAAAGATATAAATCAAAAACATTGGGGTGACTATTCACTCCACAATTCACACCCAATCAATCATGAAGATCCCACAACCCAAAAGAATATGGGAAAATGAAATTGTTTTCTCCACAATAAGGAATAAACTAGAAAAAAGCTAAAACCTAGACACACCCCCCTAGAGAGGGGGAGGGAAATGTGGGAACTCCCATCCCAAAACCATCCTAAATAATGTTTAATCATACTAAATAGTAATAAAATTATCCAAAATGAAACATTAAAATCTGTACAATTTTTTTTATTACAATAGGAAAATTCCATCATAATCTCCCAATGAAATGATGAATATTAAAACAACGGAAAAACTTACACAAAAAAACAATTAAAATAATATAAATGATCCAAACCCAAAATAGAAAAATTAACATAGAATGAGGATTAAAACCCCCATCAACTATTGAATGTGTGCATGCTTCACCTCAAGTCCTATTGTTGGGGAACTGATGGCTAAACAATCTCTTGTATCATAGTCTGATACGATCATGCCTCATTCAAGAAGTCCTATTCTGGTGAAATATTCTATAAAACATCTCCAAATGACCAAGACTGCTATAATAATGGAATTTCCTCAGAGGGATGAGACTTGATGGCTTTGAATTCCCAAACCAAACACACTTTTGGCACACAAGAAAATGGATTGAAAGACTGGATTCCATGACCAATGAATATGACTCCTTAGGAAAAGGTTCATGCAGTATTTACTTCTCACCTAATGGGAAACCATCATGATTAACAAGATATGCCAGATTGCCTACCACTTGGACTATGGAGACCAAATCGCCTAATAACACTTCATTTAAAAGCTTATCGAAATGGCAGTCCTTATAGGTGATGATCATATCCTTGATATTTAGATGTAGACCCCTAATAAAGAGAGAAGTATTCAAGAAATCCTTTGATTCTACCTCCAGATAAAATGAAACAAGGTCCTTAAAGGGGTCAACATAGGCCTTTGCTAACTAGTGGAATTGATGAATTCCCATAGGATCTCACCTTTTCATCATTTTCACCTCCTCAGGTATGAACCACCAGATGAAGAAAGAGTGAAAAACAACCCACATCATCCCAACATGAAATTGATGTGAGGAAAAGATCTCACATTCGTCCAAAGATGGACCATGAAACAAATCGAATAAATCATAATATATGAATGCTTTGGGAGTTCCCAACTCCCTGAAGATGCTCTCTACTTCCACATGCCATTATGATGCCTCCAACAGACCCTGAACACCATGAAGGGTATCTAACATTCAAGAAGAAAAAAAACTGGCCATGACTCATCAGAATCCTTGGGGATATTTCTGGAGGATATTTTCATAACAACAAAAAAACATAAATCAAATTTCAACATCAATTTGATACATAATCTAGAAGAATATATCAGGACAAAAAGACATGATAATAAGAAAAACATAGAAAAACATTAAAAAATTCAATTTTTAAATTACACCATTTTCATTTATGTATAATAAAATACTCTCTTCCATGACCAAAATTCAAAACACAAAAGTAGTTTTTAAAAAATCAAGCCCCCATTCCAAAACAAGAACCATGTTTCTGAAGCAATTTTACCCTTAATAATCACATTAGAAGATATGGTTGATCCTTTAACATCAAACACACTCCCACAGAATCTCACAAATCATTGCGCTTGTCTTCATCTTCGTCAATTATTACACTCCAACATGATCACTTCATACATAGTATCACATGTGAAAATGTTCATAAGGAGTATATATTGTTTCCCCTAAACCACCTTTTACTAATTCCAAAAAACATCAATTTTTTTAAAATAGACTGCTTTCAAATTTAAAACCCACTTAACTAATTTAAATCCAATAGGAATAATCATTTCAATTTCAACAACATTTTTATTTTCAAAACACCCTCACAATAAACAAAACCAAGATGAAACACCACTTGCATCCAACTATTGGAGTGGGGGAATAGTAGACATCCATAAGATGATGACATGGTAGTGGGACATTACCCAAGTAAGCATTAACGACTTGAAGATGCTTAAACTGTGTAATTGGACTCCACATGTGACACTACTACATGTAAAATCACGATGTAACACCATCTTGCCTCTATTTTTACCCCTCAACCAAAAACAAGGAGAGAGGACCAAAATCCTAGACTACCCCTGGAAACACGAGGTTCATAATGAGCAAGGGTTCATGATTCCATTCATGTACCTACCTCCCAAGTCCCAATATACGCAATATCATACTACCAGACACCCCAAATAACTAGGGTCTGGCTCTGATACAATTTTTGAATGAACAAGCCTGGTTCAACCCTAAACTAGTCACTCTAGATGGCTTTCGACAAGGCCTGAAGGGCATTCCATATCCCCATGGGATGACAACTGGTTACAATAATCATTATTAAACAAGTGGTAATGATTTTTTCCATGAAAAAAGGTAAAAAAACATAAATACAGTCCATAGATAAAAAAAGAATAGTTATGGAATGAAAATAAAACATTAAATACGTCCATGTGACCTAATAGGTCACTACCCAAATCAGAACAAAGTTCTCTCAAAGAGTGATCCAATACTACAGGAACCTGAAATTGAAAATATAAAGTAGTTTCGGGCACCGAAAATATTAGTAGGAATTCCAATGAGAAATTACAAAATCTATGTGTTTTACTTTGATGAAAATATTACATTTAATATAGATTGAAAATAAAATTATAAAAATAGGGTTTCTACATTATAGATCAGTAAACACGGTTTTCGTACCTTTTTTGAACATTGAACTCAAAGATTCCAATTCACGTTCAAAATACCATTTAAAAACCCCAAAGAGTATGTACCATGTTTTGCAGAAAAGTAAACAAGAAGGAAGCGTATTAGAAAAAACTATGTTTATAAAAAATAGAAAACAGTGGAAATAGAAAGAAACCATGGGTGATCCAAAAAATCCTTAGAAACCCTTGGATGTACTTTTTCACATCAACCTTCTGGTGTTTGGTTAATCCCCTAAGTCCAAAACCACTAGCCTCCGTAAATATACCATTTCTGTTGCACATACCACATAGTCTATCCAAGATATATGGAGTACCAACCTACCTAACCATGGTTGGTTTGAAACTATCACTTGACCCTCTGAAAGATTATCTGGAATCCAGGGTAATAGTAAACTATTTATGTGGGAGGCCCTCACACGCGTGACTCACCTTACCTGCCACTATCACACCTGTGTACCCCAAACATGGACATCATCTATACAATAACCCCAAAGGGAAATCCTAAATATGGATTCAAATATATATGTGTGAAATAATCAGTGGAGACAACCAGTTCGTCATGTCATAGTTCTTCTAAACCACACTTCAATACATTTCTAGATGCCAACTCGACTTTTATGATTTTAAACCCAAATTCTTTTATAACATCGTTATGTCCATACTAGGCCTATAATTACCTCAATTATAATACATCATATAATAGATCCAAAAAATTTCTAAAACAACTTAATATATATGCCACGTTATCAAAGCCAAGTTGTCCCTTAAGCTAAGAATCTACCAAAACACACTACAAGTACCAAATTTTTCTAACTTATTAATATTTCATTCAAAATAACTTTTAAAAAAATAATAAACAACCTTTATAAATGAATATCCATTTATGGAACCAGGGTACAATTTTAAAAACAATGAACTATTTATGGAACCAATTTTAAAGGAAATTACTATTTTAAAATATCATCTTTATTTGAATGGACATCCATGATTTCACTCAGTGAACCCATGGATGTGCCAAATTCTAATGGAAATTCACAAGAGTATGTAAAAACTCCCAAAATAAATATTAATGAAATTGTACATATTTTCCAACTAGAACAATATGGCATATAAATCACTTATTCACCCATGAAATGACTAAACTAAAGTCTTACCATTTTAAATAAATATTTTTATGGGAAAGAACCACACAAAAAATTTATTTTCAAAATCAAAACACTAATTTAATTTTTTTTCAAATTCAGTTTACATGGATTTTAAATTTTAAAAATCAAATAACAACTTCGAAAACAATTTTTAACAAATTCTACGAACATAAAAACACCATAAAAAATAATTAAAAGATTCCTGGATTTGAAAAACATGTATAAAAATTATATGAAATAATAAAAATTTATCATTAACCAAAATTCATAATTTAATACTAAATTTTCAAAACAATTTAACATCAAAATATCACATAGAGGCTTTATTTCATCTTACAAAGTTAATATAAAATTAATATAACATTTTATGTTCCCCAATATGTATACATAATATAATAATCACATCAATAAATATTTTTAACATGTTTTTAAAATTTTATAACACAATAACTTATTAATAAAGTATATTATTAAGCTTTCAATATTGTTTAAATATTCAAAAAAATCAAGAATCAATAATTTTCTTTATAAATGGGAATAACATGGAATCTCGTACCTTGTCGGTGTGAAAATTCAACCAAACATAGATGGGAGGTAGAATAAAGCCACATGAACCAACCACAACCCCTAGATCCATGAAAAACAAAAATAAAAATCAACCATATTTTTTAGTGTTCATCCAAACAAGAAACCCCACCTCGAAAAACTAGAAATTGAGAGAGGGGAGAAGAAGATGAGGAAGATGACTCAGTGGAGGAAACCACAACAGCCACTAGGGGGAGAAGGCGACCACACCAGAGGGCCTTCAATGTATGGGAGGTCACACGAGTGGGAGATAGAAGGGGGGAGGGTGAGGGGGAGAGAAGTATGGGATTCATCATCAGAAGTGGTCATGCTGGAAAGGAGGTGTAGCTGCCAGAGGTCCTCAGAGAGGAGGCTTTGTAGGGGGAGGGAGGGGAAAATTCATGAGGTAAGGGGGAGGAGGGGAGTGATTCTACGAGGTGAGGGGAGGTTGTGTGATGAATGAGTGGTGAGGGAGTTAATTTTTTCTTTTAATTAAAACCCTAATAGTAATAATTTTAACAATATTAAAATGGTAATTTTAGTATTCCTGATATTATTATTCTCATTTTTAATAACAATAATAAAAAATAAATAATTATTAACAAAATATAAATATAATATTATCAGAATTATTAAAAAATAAAATTTCCTTTTTATTTTATTTTAATTCATTTTATTTTTTATTTAATTTTATTATTTTGATAACTACTAAACCACATTGTTTTGAAAATGTGTTGGACACTGCCTAGTTATGTAACACTCAATCAGTTTCCGGCAAGAAGAGACATGACTGAACTACCATTCTCCAACATTTCCAATAGGCATTGTCCCATTGAAGGACACTCATGCATGGTTTCCACATAATTATTCTTAACCATGAACAACTCATGTGCATGAACCCTGATTTATTGAGATCTTTACATTTTAACCCATACTGGACTAAAATAAAATATGAGGATAAATATCTTTAAAATAATTAAAATAATTATTTTTTTGTGGTAGGGGTGTGACAATAATACCATTGTTTATTTAAACCTTGTAAATTGGTGAATTATCCCCTCAAAATTAGTAATTTCATTATCTAAATGAAAAAAATATCAAATAGGAATTTAATATCATAAATAAAATCACAAAAGTTAAATCATAAAAAGGTATATACATGACCATATAATGACTTATAATAATGAATATCTTTAAATCCAGACACGCCATAAGATACAACATACCATAATGAATTTAAATCATTTATAACAGAAAAAATACTAAATATTTGGAAAAAAACAAAACCATAATATTTAAACAATAATCAATTTTATTTTCAAAAATTTATATTCACATTTTGAAACAAAAAATGGAATCAATCAAAAAAACACATCTTCAAATGATAACATTATGCAAAGATATTATTATTTAAACAATAAAACAATGATAAAATAATAATCAAATTCAAAACAAAATCTCAAAACAATGACTAGTTTTTTGATTTCAAACAATTATAATCCAATATTATAATAAAAATAAAATATATATTCAATACTATAAAATTTAAACACAAATCTACATTTGATGTTCCTTATAAATCTCACCCAAACATAAATTATAACATGTCACCATTGAAAAGAGATCAAAACAAAAAATATCCAAACAATAATAAAAATTATAAATCGCAATTCAAGATATATAAAAACTATATAAAAATAAACTAATATATGCATTATTAACGACATTATATACTAAACCCCACAAATTTGAATAAATTTAGGGAAACATTATGTCTATAGTGGAAAAATTCATCTTTAACATGTTTGATAAAATGATTTAGAATAGATATTCTTATAAAAATAATTATTTTGAAAAATATATTGTGTTAAAAATGGCATATATCAACTAACTCCTATTTATAAAATGAGAAAAATGGTTCACCAAAAACATACCAACCCTTGATAGATCAACATTCCATAAAATTAAATCCCTGCATTAAAACACAAAAAAAATTCAAAACCATTCCCCTACGTAGAATAATTACAATATTACAATATTGTAATACTCAATTTTCTCAGAAAATTACTCAGAGGTAAATATAAAACAATTTTTATTCATTTATAACTAATACAAAAAATTAATAATTTTGGAATATGTATGTTTATTGCAGAAGAACACATTTAATTACAAATATTAATTATTATTTTTAAATAACCCATCATTTATCAAATAAAAAATCTAAACAATTTAAAAACACAACCAAACTGGACATATTGCACAATTATAAGTAAAAAGTATTATTTAAAAAATGAACTATTAACCTATTGATAATTAGGTTTCCACAAAAATAATTCATTCAGCATAGGCTATTAATCTCATTTATGTTTGTTTAAATGTACATAATCCCAAATACACATTATAACTTCATAATATTGATAAAATAACGTAAAATGATTTCCATTATTCATAGGACACATATTCCTCAACTTTGTATTCATGGAAATTATCAATGTATGATAATGGGTATATTAAATAACAATATATTTAGACAAATACATGTATATAACGTTTTAAAAATTAATAAATACATTTTATGTAACTTTGATACTCTTTTAATTTTGATACACAGACATATTACCATTACAAATCAATTTCTATTACAATTGAAACAGCGATTTAACAAATTTCTCATTTTAGATCAGATTTGAAAACATTATAATCATAGAAAATAAAAAACCCAATTTTTTACACATTAAAATGTCTAAAATATCTATTTTAAATTAATTATTACCCATTTTATTATGATATTAATTTATAAGGGAAACAATTATTTAGAAGGTCCATATATCAGTCTATATAAAAAATAATTAAGAAAAGTCCTTTTGTTAACAATTTATATCAATGAAATATAATTTATTCGCACAATATTAAGAGAACCCAGGAAATTGGTTTCCAGACACATCCCATACAAGTAAAGAAACATTTAAATTAAAAATACAGAATATATCAATCAAAATATAATCTCTTATATGCGTCTAAAAATCTATTGATGAAATAAAAACCTAAAAACAATGATTTATAACCAATAATAGTTATCAAAACAAAAATTAAATCATAAACAAGGTAGGAGATTCATATAAAATAGTATAAATGATTTTTTAATTGAATTTTAATTATTAAACTCATATGGAACATCCCAAATAGGACAATAAAATTTTGAGGCATAGTCCATAGCTTGTCCACTCCAACCATGAATTGTCATGTAGTTACTTAAATGGATACTAAAATTTAATATATATATATATATATATATATATATATACATCCATCAAATATCATTTTATATCACACCTCTTCAAAAAATGTATAGATCCAGAACTAAAATGTGACTTACATCTTGAATTTTGATGGTCCTCTCTCTCACATACTATTATTCACCAAAAATTGTTGTTCAATAATTGGAACTGATAACATGTTATAATAGAAAAATATTGATTGACATATCATGTCACCTGATTTATCATATAAATTGTCTTGACGGGTATTATTGACCAAAATTATATAGTAACTACATCCATGACAATAAAATTTACACACATGGGAGTTATATTTATATAAAAATAAATATTAAAATAGGATGAATTCCATCAGGATGTTATGCACAACCTCGCAATGAATATATGTTTAATAAATTTCATATTAATATCTTTTTGAAAACAAAACCACCAAAATAATTTTATAATTATATGAATAAAATTTAAATAATCTAATTAAAACATAAATAATAATAAAAAGTAATTGAAACATAATCATAAAAAAAACTATAATATAAGTAAAAAAATACAAAATAATAGTGAAAAAGAAATGGGAGTCCAAGGTGGATTAATATACATTGTGATACTAAAATGGAATACTAAAAATTAATGAAACGTATTTAAAAACCATATCTATGTGACTGGTGAATAATATTAATCATTCCATCTCCATAATACCTCAATCAAAAAATAATGATCATCCACATTATTTGGGTTTATTTTATCTAAAACTATATCAAAATTCATAATATCCATATACACAAATTGGTTGTGTTTTTTTGGGTGTGAGTAATAATTCCTAATAGGTACCCTCATCTTTCCCCAAGCATATCAATTCAAAATTAATTCATGAGGTTATTTTTTTAAATTAAAAAATAAATATACGGTATTTAATTTATTCTAAAACTAGTAATATAATAACATTATATTAAACAATTTTAATAAAATGTAATAACTTTTTTTATCATTAAATATAACTCCCTTTGAAATTTTAAAATAAATAAATAACGACAATGAGTACAATGATCAAACATTAAGACATATTTAAATAATATTGTTATTAAAAAAATACTAAATATATCCCATGATTTAATTAATGTTTCAATGTTCTTTATAGAATTATGATTAATCATAACATTAAGAATATTAATATTGACAAATATTGTTTAAATAATATAGGAATTTTATTCACATTAATAGTATCCAAATTTATCTTGAATGAACCATTTATTTTACATGAACACGAGTGACCTTTCAAAATTTCATATAAACCCAGTTTTATAAAGCATAAATGAAACAATATAAATATAAAAAATTATTTAATGATTAAAAATATATATAATCATATCAATCATCATTCCACTAATCATGGGAACACATATGAGCCCATGAGTTAATCTAAGACAAGGCAATTGTTTAATCAATATAATTGGAATTACTAATGAAATATAACTACCTAAAAACATAGTCCTACATTAACAAGAATGATCAAGAAGAAAATTACACTAAAAAACGTATTTGAAACTTTTATACACATGATAGATCACATCAATTCTAGTGGTGCACTAATATGTATATTTTCGACCTAGTTACAGAAGATTTTACATGCCATATAAATTGATGTAGGAAATTAAATAGTTGATACCTCAATAATCAAAAAATTATTAATCATATTTCACCCTCACCACATTAAAGAATTTATAGATTTATCCCCATTTTATTACAATATTAAATGAATATTAGGACTTTGTGTACCTAATGCACCACAAGAGGGAAGATTAGGACTGTAATAGTTTCTCCTCATTATCATATAAATCTTGTTTTCATGTTAATTACAACATGTCTAATCTCACATTCACTCTTTGAAAACACACCTAATAATAAAATTAATTTTTTTTAATATCACATATAATGGATAATTTTTTCTTGGTTTACCAGAATCTACTAATCTAAAGAGCATACACACATAGTGTATCAACACATAATAAGATTAAACTATGCACTATATATATTACAATAAGATCAAGAAATATGAATTTTAGATCCTAGGGGTAATCCATCATCTAATATTTCTTTAACCACTCAATGAAAGTTCTTTTATATTTTATATACATTTTTATCTTCTACAAATGATTATAGACAGACTTAGTATGTCTCTTTGGAATGAAACTTCACTAGCATCATAACTATATATTAGAGTCTTCTTTGAAATTCATTCTTCAATACACTCATTGATTAGTGATTAATGAGATTAGTATATTGATGTGGTGGTTTGTTCAATAAAAATCCTTTATATTAAAATACAATAATTTCATCTTTCTAAATAGTATTTTTTCTAAAGTAAAATTTTATAAAATTTTCCTTCTCTAAGCACTAGATGTTTCACCATAAACCATTCACTCTTTATGAATTATATCTTCAAAAATGTGCATAAGTAAATGGAATTATTCTATATAGACACCCTTTTTCTATACTAGATATTCCCATGTCACCCATGCACTCTTTTCTAATTATTGTAAATATGATATTGAATTGTTATCTAAATTTCTTCATGAAAATATATGAATTGTAATGTAAGATTCTTACAAACCACCCCATGGATGTAATTTTTTGACAAAAACTGAGATAAAAAAGACAACTCAATGCTTTCAAGTACACATAATAAATAATTTTAAATTCTTAATATCTTATTTAAGATACAATATTTTTTTAATATCATATGAATGTTTTTGTTTATTTTATGATTTTCCATTCATGGTGTTAAAACATTCCTCACAACATTATCTACTTGACTCAAGACAATTCAATGTCTGGGCTTATTTATTATTTGGTGGATGAAGTCAAATACCTTATCTACTATTTTATTCAAAAAATTAAAATTTTAATTCAATGATTATCATTGTTCAATATTTAATAATCTTGTCATTACTTGAATCAAATATGGTTTGTTTTATTTTGTGATATATAAAACCATGAATTAAATTATAAATATAATAATTCTTAACAATCACGAAACTACATAATTATATGCCCCATATATTACTCATGAATGTTTACATTTAAACCATAAATCATGGTGTGTAGGTATTAAATAAAAAAATTTCTAAATGCATGAAATCTACTTTGTTGCATGACATCAATGTTTTGGTTCAACAAAACCAAGTCCTCAATATTATTGAAGGATGAAAACATCTGTTCCATTGAATATATTATGTATCTCTCTAATATTTTCATGTATATAGGGAGAGTTAGGATTTTTTTGATTCTTCATTATTCAAATAATGTATGAATCTTCCCCATGATATTATGTATCTTCAATAAAATACATCCACATATTCGTATCTTCATATCCTTTCTTTATTCTACATCTCTCCATAAAATATGATATATCTAGAGAGGATGATGAATTTTTTATTTTCTTGAATTGTACTTCCAAATATCTTATATATTATTATAGAATACATTATATATATTGGTAAGGATTTAACTTTTCCAACGGTTATCTTCTTGGAAAATGTTAGGCATCACAAAAAAATATTACATAAACATGGAAGTTCATCTTGTACTTTAACACATGAAGGAAATCTATATAATGTTACATTGAGATATTGGCATAGTGAATTCTTTTCATTATAGTTATCCTCATAGACCATTTCATAGTATTTAGTGAACTTTAATCATTAATTTATACTTTTAACTACACCGTTGTTTCTTCATAAAAATCTACAATTTGAATAAGCATCTATTTTCAACTCAAATAATCATTTTACTAGTTTAACCATATTTCAAATCCATGTCCTTGATAGATTGAGATATAAAGGTATATATTTCCATTTATCCATAATTTAGTTGATTTGAACCTCTTCTCCATGTCTTCCATGAACATCAAAACATTCCCAAATCTGTCATGACTGTTTATACTCTAACTATACATTATCATTATAGTGATTGGAAACATATCCATCACCAAAATGACCTTTGATTACGAAATTCCCCCCATTGGGTTTTTATTCAATAATAGAAAATTAAATACTCTATTATATTTTATTATCCTTTTATTTCATCATCGTATGTAATCAAAATGAAATTACTGATTAGAACTATGTTTTTAAGTATTCTTATGATATATCATTGAACTCAATGGGGGTAACATATTAGATATACCCATTTCTTCCATACATGATAGTATTGAAATTTCAGGTGATATCCATAAGTTTCTTGATAGAGAAATATTATGCTCCTCAATTAATTTTAATTTATATCAAAAGATATTATTATCCTGCTTTATTAAGTAATCCTTTCCCATCTAATTTAACCCATAAATATACATCGAAAAACCACTTGGATATATCAAATATTTGATTATATATCATTATATACTCAATAATATTTTAAAACACTTCCAAATCCTGATATTTTGACTTCATATACTTATTTTACAACTTTAGGCTCTACCACATATTAATTTTCCTTTTTCTATTTTACCAGCCAATTGTAACACCAGTTTTAATGAAAATCCAATTTCTCAGTACTTCCATTATTACAATATATAATGCCACTATTTGTATAAATATGATTCATGTTTTTTATTTCTTTTACTTCATACTAATTTCTCCCATTTAACTTCATTTTACCCATTTTCTATCCACTAGTGAATTTACCACATAACATTGAGTAATAGAAAATTTCTATAAGATGAATTAGTCATAAATAATAAAAGGAACCAAGAGTTTACTTAAAAACCCTCAAGACTATCAATTTTATCACTTAATTACACATACATGAGTAACCTAAGCTCAAAAACCATTTCAACATTTTCTTGTGATCTCAACCACTCTAAGACAAACAATATAGTAAATAAATAAGTCTTTTGACATGTTGAATCAAATGATTTCACTTTTTTTTTATAAAATTATGTTACCAAATTATATAATTATATTAGATATATTTACAAGTATTATTCATTCATGGATAAGGATGGACAACATTAAAATTAGTAACACCAATTCCCATTAAAATACTTAAGTACATACCTATAAATATTGAAATAATATTTGGAATATGAAATTCATTTTTAGGGTTTGAATCCTTTCATATTTTTACTTTATTATCATAAATATTTGAAAATTACCATATCATTTTTTTAATAAATAATATGGGCATGTATTTCTTAAACTTTTCCACTTTAAAAATCAGTATATATTCTCTTAATTGATGATCAAATACTACATTTACAATAGTTTTCATAATTTTGTTATCTACAATAGTGGATCGATACCACTATAACATTCAAATAAATCCGTAAAACACATTTAATATCCTATAAGGATCTAAATAATTTTTTATTATTTATCAAGACACTAAAACATTATATTTCTCTTATAAAACCATAATTGTTTTTGAAAATAATTATTATGGATGATCATGAACCTGATAACATTTTTCTTCTTATTATGGATTGATTCCATCTATGAACTATAATTCCCTTGGCCGGCCAATTTTTTTCTCATTTATACTTTTATTCACCACCATCACATAACAAAATTTATCCTTATCACTCAATGGACCATACCTAAAATAGAACTATACACAACTTTATTAAATAGTTAAAATAATTTTATTACATGGAGAGAGGGGTAACTCAGTACAAACCCATGTTTATGAATATTGATGGTCTCTATAAACCAAACATTTAAATTAAATATTTTTCAAAAGTATTTCTAGTTGTTATTCAAACCAAATCACTTAAAACAATATCATTATAGATTCGTGTTTTAATGGTATTTTATGTTTCCTACCTTATGAAACATCTCAATTGTGGTATTAATCCCACATGTACATGATTCCAACAGTGATTCAATGTTTATCCATAAGAATAAAAAATATTTCATAGGAAAACTCTTAAACCAACATTCACCTCCTTTAATATTTTATAGTTTTTTGAAACTAGAAAACAATTCCTCATATATATTCTCTTTAATTCCCATAAATGTCTCTCTAGACTAATTTATCCTCACTTATCCAGTCCTCAAATTAAATTCCTTCATTATCATAGTTAGATAAAAAAAATTATTTTTGTTCCTAATAATATTTATTAACTTCCAAGAGGGATTATAAGATTGAATAATCATAGGTTCATAGTGGACCTATCAATAAGGTCCTTATTGTTCTTACAATGTAGTAAATCCATTTTCTAGAAAAATATAATTTCATTATGTGAAAACAGTCATCCTATTTTTTATTTGAACAAGGGACGCACTTATGAATCATTTTTATTATTTAGTTCTATAATATATAGATACATGTCTAATATTAGTGCTAATAAAACATACCCCATAAAAATAATACCATATGTATTCATTTCATTGATAATTTCTTGACACAGTAATTTTAATTTTTCATTTGATCCCTTGATCTTCATGAAACATTTTCATAGTGTTCCCCAATATTCCATAATTGTATAATTTTCTCACTATATTCATTTAAAATTATTCAATTTCATAATTTCCATGATTCTTCTTATTACTTTTAAATTTTAATTTTAACATCCATTCCTTGAACTTATTGGTGTTTCCATGGGTGGGATATTCTTCATTACACATAGGGTTTTTGCATTTTCTTAGACTCTATGATATTTTTATCCTTAATTTCTAGTTTTATATCTATATCCTTTATTATTGGGTTAAATTTATTGAAAACATTTCTTCTTTCATTACATTATTTCTTGAGAGGGACATTTCCCTCTTCCAACATGTTCTCTCTACTATTTTGATTCCAATTTCTTGTGAAATGTATACATGTAATTTACTTTTCCACTTCATATTAACAAAAAATTTAATTATATCAACATTCATGTATTCCAATATTAAAATATAACTTTTATAATCCCTAAAAAATATTATAGAAATGATAGGTTCACTTTAATAATTATTTTCTATTTATCCACCATCTCGTACAGGGATAAGATATAATCTATATTTTTCATCAAAATTCACCAGACTGATATCTAGAAATCATTGTATTATTACGTAATAGATAACCACCTTCACAAAATTATATGATGAAAATAAATTTAAAGATATTAATGAATCCTCCAAAGCAATATTAGATTCCAAAATTTTAATATGTTCAAAACTGGCCACCTTTTTTGGATAGTTCATCTTCTCAAGAGTTTTCTTATTATTTCCCATTTTCTTATAACATTTTTTCATTATGAAATATTCATTAGTTTATGAGCATGATTCATCCATATCATTCATTTTACTATTCTTATATATATATAGTATTCTTGATCATCAATATTGTATAATAATTAATGGTGTTCATTAGACCTCACAGAATAATGATCATTCCAATATCATTTATATCCTTTAATCACCAAATCATTAACTATTGTTCTTTATATTAACATCTCGAATAATATACCTCCAAACAACCTTACCATAAGAAAATAAAAACATAAGAATTTATTTTGAAAAATTATTTTATTAATATTCTCTAAAAAATAGAAGTATCATTGTCAATTATATGAATATCATAAATCCAAAATAGATTTAGAGATTCACAAAAAGTTAGAATTATTTTTCTCTAATTACATTTTTTGGGACTATGTTGACCTGAAGCACCTTGGGATGGGGGTCAAATTATGGTGACCCTAATAAAAATATTATTTTTAGTCACTATGTCTATTAGATATCATTATTATATTAATAAAAACATGTTCAATCTCATGTTTAAACTTTCTAAACACTAAAAATAAAAAAAACAATGAATTTTGAAATAAATCAGATGACTTAAGAATTAATCATGGTTAATCATAAATTTTTAATTAAAGTATCATACACTATTTTTGAGTCAACATATGGAATGGTGATACTATATTTTTTAGGTCTTAAAATTTTATTATGAAACATTCCATATCAATCATTGGGGTAGTGTATCTTCATATATTTTTGTATTATACACAAAACAATGATTTTATATTTTATAGACATTTGATTATTTATTAATATTTTATAAAAAACATGGTGTATCCCAATTACACATGAGTATTTGTTTCCATAATTAATCCTAATTTTATGCTTCATTGATCTTCTATTTTTTTCAATCTCATACTTCAATGTTTGATAACATCAAAAACTAGAAATATCGAATTGCCTTCTGTTTCTACCAACTAGGTGTAACACTATAATAATTTAACTATTTATTATATATAACATAAATAAATATATATTTTAAAATGGAAATATTCTCTATGAATTTTATTTTCATATTCCATATATTTGATAATTTATCATCGAATTATTTAATCTTCTTCTAAATTAATTATAGAAATATCAATTGTGTTTCCTCTAGAACTAATATCAGAAGTAATATAATCTTTTAACAACTAAATGCATTGATAATAAGGTATGGATCAAAAAACCATCCCCTATTTTTATGATATTTATAGGTGGACCACAAAATTATATATGGTCAAGCATGTTCATTCAAACCTAATTATTAATAGAAACATCATTCCATAAATTCACATTATTAATTAAAACATAATCTATGTTTTAATTTACTAGTAATCCATGCATGGTATTGAAACATTCTTTGTGACAGGATATTATTGAATATAACAATTTAATGATGTTTTTTTCTTCATTATGTAATTTTATTAGTCAGTATTTGGATATTCTATTCCTATAAAAAATTGGTCCACAAAATATTGTGATGTGATATTGTTAAATATTCTAAATCCTCAAAAAGAAATGATGTGGTCTCTTTCTCCATGAAAAGAACACATATTCAATTCTAAACAACATGATGCTTAAAATTTGTAGACATTTTTCTAGGTGAGTTCCTTATACTTATCTTGATAGGTATTTGAAAAACCATACTATAGAGCATGGTGGTAGATAAATAAATAGAACCACAAAATTATCCAAATCTGATTCATGGCATGGCCTATATGTTATGCATAACCAACACTTCTACCCAAAATCAGTAAAGGATAAAACCTTATATTCCGATGCAAATATTAAGTTTCATATAAAATAAGATATGTATATAATGAGACTTTGTAGTTTTAAATTTCTGTATTTTTCAAATATATTATGCTACTTATCCACGATATTATGTATATTAATAAAAACCTTTTGCATACTAGTATCTTCTTTTACATTGGTGCATTCTACCACTCTCCAATGAATTATTTTTATATGGGGATAATGTCCCCCTTATAATTATAATGGTTTCTTCTTCAAAATATATTACAGTTCTTTCTATTATATATTACGTATATAAAAAAGGTTATACCTTTTAAAAAAATTACTACATAGATTGTATTATATAACACCTTAAAATATTACTTCCATAGGGAAATTTATTAATATCTTCTTAATGTTTTTCATAAATATAATATATTACTATCACATTATATAATAATGATTTTCACTCATTGTATTCATGATTTTTGGACATTTTCATATATTTAGTGAACTTTACTCACAACTTGATATATGTGTTTTCACTGTGGTTTCTACTTATAACTCTACTATTTAACTCAATATTCTTATTTCAACTTTAATATTCATTAAAAAAAAGTTTATATATTTTTTAAGGAATATCTATTATATATAAAGTTATCAATGTTTATATTTTCTAATTTCAAAACGTGATTCAATTCACACCTCTTGACCAAATCTTCAATGACAAATCTAGAATCAATAATTCAATAATTATTTCTCAAGAAACATCCGTACATCATTGTTAGAGTGGTTGAAATAAAATACAAAAAAAATAAAAATTTGTTCCAATATGAAATAATAACCATTACCCTTTATAATAAATCCATATATTATATAGTCTATATAATATATTCCTTTTCACACTATAATTATAGGGGACTCACTTCAAGAATAAAAAAATATAAAATAACTATTATATCACTAAAATATTCTTTAAAATTTTATATATTATAAAATACATGGTATATATCATGTAATTTAATTTAGAAAACATAAAATAATCATTTCAAAACCGTTAAGAGATTTCACAATAATTTGTTTTCTCTGAAAACATATATTAACATAAATGTGACCCATAGAACCCTTAAAATGAAACTTTTTTAAATAATGATATTAAATTATTATAATCATGGGAAATGACTAAAAAAACCCTTTCCTTATTTCAATAAAAACATAACAAAAATTTAATTGAAAATCTTTTGTGCAGTCATTTCACATAAGAAAAATATAACCATTTGGATACAATATTCCTCTTTTTTTTCAAGGAAACAATAAGGTACACAGATAAAATCTTATTTCCAAAATTAAAGGGAACATATAAAACACATATTACACTCGTAACACATATTAAAAGAGGAAAGAGCTAATGGATCAATGTTTAAAGGAAAATGAATTGAGAAACCAACTATATGATAATTAAATATAGTGTAGGTTGTTTTCTAATACATGTACACCCAGATATGGTGGTAATAAATTTTATTTACACATCATAATTGATATATACAATAATAGAAAATACATAACAAACCAATAATTATGATTTTAATAGAATATATTGAACATTATTATATTCTAGTGATATTTTTTAATTAGTGTTTTATTTAATTGGGAAAACCAATATATTACAAACTGAACACTATAAAAAATTGTTAATTTTTTTTCCATAAATTCAGGTTTAAAAGTTTAAACTCATATTTCATTCATGATACGTTTTCTCTATTCATTGTGAGAAATAAAAACTAAATTCTTTACCTTTATAATGATCATAGACATCCTTATACCATATGAAAAACATATGAAAATTTTGGATTAGAAAAAAATCTTTGTAAGAGATATAAATAAATAACTCATTTGTACTTTGATATACATGGAAAATTTTGAAAATGAATTTCCATTAAACAAGAATTATTTTTTTAACTAATATATTAAATATTAACATCAAAATATTTGATCATGAATTTTAATTAATCAATCTCATATAAAAACCTAAACCATGAAGGTTACTTGAAAACCACATGTTCATAAAACACAAGTGGAATAAATTAACAAAATAATTTGAAAATAATGTCATAATGGTATTATCCATTTAATTCAAACATAAAAAAATAATGGTAAACCTTCGATTATTAATTCTAACATCATATATCTTTATTAATAAATAATTACCAAATTCATTTGAGGGTTATATTAGACTATCCCATCAACTTTTAAAATTTCAAAGAATGTTAGCACACATTACAAATATTGGACATTGAAATTTCATCATAATCCTCATAAAAAATATTTTTAATCTGATAATTTTTAGCCCTTATAGTAACCCTTTAAAAAAATTAATTATAATTTTCATTGATAAGCCATTAAAATAAAAAATTCAATTAAAATATTAAATGAATTTTCCTTGTAAAATCATTAAAACATGATATAAACATGTTATAAAAAAGAACAATTATCATGGATAGAGATATACAAAATTATGTAAATGTTAAAAAAATATTATTTTCAAACATTTCTAATGAAATTCAAAAATAACCCATACAAAATATGTTAAACATAATAATTTTTTATTTTTTAATGAAATTCAATGATTGATGAAAAAAAAATTAATTATTCATTTTGAGTATAAAGAATAAAATTAATGAAACATTTAGATGAAAAATTTCATATAATATAAATATTTTAAAACATTTAATCTAATTCATTAAAGAAAAATAACCAACCTAGAGTCATGACTCCCTATGTATATTTTTTACATTCCTCTTATTTTTGTGTCATAATTTTTATTGATATAAAGGCCATTGGATGAAGGGTTTATTACAATAATAGGGGATTTAGAACAAGATTCTTGAACTGTAGAGAGGTATTTTGGTATAATTTTGAGACAAAACAGAACTCATGTGTACATTTGGAATGTAAAAATTGAGTCCCTTTCATAGGCCTACTTCAACAGAATCATCCCAAATATTCAACCGTTAATGGTCAAGAATATACTTTTATGAAATATAAAGTATCATAAAATGAAATTATGTGATATTTTAGGCAATTTACCACACAACTTATCCTCTTATAATATTATTATGATTTTTATACCAACTAATAAAATATTATTTACCATTAAATATGCTTAATTTTCTAAGAGTATTCCCATAATTTTACAGTAAATAAATCGAGATAATATTGGATTGGAAATATAAAAACATAAATCATTGCTGATAAATTATATATATGTTTATTTGAACTGAATAACTCATCGTAAATTGAACATTGTTAATAATTTTAAAATCAATTATTTAATTTTTTCTACATCCTTCAAACTCATTTTTCCAAAATTGGATAATAATTTTAGATAATTATAATATTTTTTATAATTTTAAATATTTTTAAAATGTAAATACATAATTTTCATAGTCTATATTTTTATCTATAACTATTCAAATCTTATTTTGATCATTATCATTATCATGACAACACATTCAAAATATTAACTGAGGGAGAGTTGTGTTTTTTATAAAGACTCATATCTTATAATATAATAATGGTCATTTTAAAAAGTATGTGGAACCAAAAGGATATGGATTTGAACATACGATAACAAAGAGTAAAAATAAACAAATTAAATAAAATTTAGACTATTTTTAGTTACATATATTGCATTATATCCAATTTTAACTTTTTACAACAATTATCCTTTAGCACACATACTATATTTTTACCTAGCTAAATGAATTTTATGAATAAAAAATTACCATTATTAACTAATATTAATATTATCAAGTTCACGTAAAAAATGAAAATCGATTTTTAGAAAAAATGGCTTCCTAAACATATATTGAATTTACAGTAAAATCATGTATAAAATTGATCCCATTAAATTTATTTAGATTAGGAATAAATAAGGGATATTATGAGACATAAAACAAAATCCAAAAAAATTATTAATTTTAAATATTTTATTAAAATTATTGATGAAAAGTATTTCTTTTAATAGAATAAAACATGTCATTGGTTATAAAAATAAAACATAGTTTTTGAAAATTAAACAAAATATTTATATGTGATTTTTTTAATTTAAATATATATATATATATATATATATATCTATAAAATAGTTTCTAAAAACTCTCAATCTATTATTATATCATAACAATTTCATAAAATTCATTTTATTTATTAATATTGTTTGTTTCCCTATTAACATAAAAATCGACTCTCTTAAAAATCCAACCATTTAACCCATTAATATTTTTGACATTATGAATCAAAAAATATAATTAATTTCATCAAATAGAAACTCTAGAATTTATAAATTTATATATTAAATGAAAATAAAAATATAATGAAATTTTGTTTTATAAATAAATAACCCTTTTAAACATTTTGTGTTGGAAACCTTATTTTATATCATTTTATAATGAGTGTTACTTTATATGTTATTAGTTGTATATTTTAAATAAATTTATCTTTAAATTTAAATTTTAAAAAATATTATTCAATTTTTTTTTTAATTTATCAGATGCTATTCAAAAATCTATTTACTTAATATAATCCATATTTAAATATAAGGTCATTACATTGTCCTCATCTTGTAAAAACTACATCCAAACAATTTTTATTTATCTATTAAGTAAAATTATAGTAATTCATATCTCTATAAACCCAATATTTAGACACCTCGGTCATTTATCATCCTTTATAAACAATTAAAAAGGCTTTCTAATTTATTTATACATCATTCCTATAATCAAAATTTTGAATCATTTCTTAAGACACATCAACTTCATATGATTTTGTTTATCAATTTAAATATGAGAATAAATCTATTTAATACCTTTTGTAGATCATTTTTAGTTTAATTATATTCAACTATAATTGCATATATTTTTTGTTAAATCATTTATTCTTATGATCTTTTTGATATCCATCATTAGCTTTTCTCTTCGGAGATCAGTTTTCATAATACCACATTTCATTTCATTTTAAAATTTTCATACTTAATTGCATTTAGTGACACATTGGTTCATAATTATTGGGTTTTACATTATCCATTTAATTGAAATCCCATGTTATGTGTTGCAATTTTACAGGACTTATAACCCGTATTACACACCGTAAGGTAGTCAGTTGAATTATTTTTCCACTTTTAGGGAATACAAGAATTTGTGATCTCTTATAACTAGATTTAGACTTGCTAATACAATTAATGGATTAAAAAATTTATCATTTATTAACCTCATAACCGTGAGTTTTATATGAGTAAATAAAATCCATCTCTAACTTATCAACACAATGAATAATTTCTTTTTAATTTAGAATTTGATGATATAAAAATGAATATCATAATCATGATTTGAAACCTATGTAAAATATATAAATATCACATTCATGACTGAGAAAAAAATTTGTGCATAAATTTACAACATGATAAAATTTTCCTCCAAAATAGCCTATGATTCCACTTCATATAGCTTTAACCCCAAAAATTGTATTTCAATTCTAATTCATGGAACATTAGGAAAAATATTTATGTGAAAAGGTCATTAAATACCTTCCACTAATTTGTTTAAATATCATTATTCAACATGTAATTATTAATAAAAACCCACCAGTTGTAAACATCAACATCAAGTTGATATATAGAATTATTTAATGTCTTATTCTATAAAAAATAAAAAACAATAAATATACTATACAAATAATTAAAATATCTTTAGATACTACAATGTCTATGACTCTACCAAATGATAGAGGATACTTCGGTATATATTTATCCACTATATATATGTTTCTATATAATGAATTTGAACATTAATTTTCATAAGTATCATTTATATATTGTTTTGATTGAGATATCACATGCCCGAATTTCTCAACTCTAACCCTAACCCTTTTAGTCTACTCATTGTGATGGATATTATCCCCCCATTTCATTTTTTCTTTATTTTCCATGTTTCCTCTATGAGAAAGATTATTTAAATATAAATTGATTAGCTGCAGAGATAAATTAATCCTTAATGAATATCTCATGATAATATAACCATATATTACCATCCCTAATGAGTTTTTTATTATTAACATCATGAACTCAAAATTTATATATACCCTTTTTATAAAACAAAATATGATGCCCGTAACCCATACACATGTATCTAGTGACAAAAACATATTCTTTTAACATTGGATTTGATATTAACAATAACATCCCTTTAAATACCAAAACATACTAATTATTTTAATATAAAGTATTAAAAATTAATGCCTTCTCCCAAATTTTTATGTTTAGATATTTGGAGAATTTGAAAATCCCAACATTACATCGGAAAAACTGTCACAATTTTCTCCACAAAATTGTTTTTTCATGTATAAAATATTCATTCATTCATGATTTTTTTATTCTTTTTAGACGGGTCATAAATAATGAATTATTGAATTTTCTATAGTTCTTACACATCCATAAAACTTATAAAAAACATTTGGGAAATTGGATGAGAAAAATAAAGATCTTTAAGTGATATAAATGAAAAATAAATCTTGGTAGATTATTGAAATACTAAAAAACATTAAAAACTCTTTATATAAAATAATAAATTTGATATTTTATAAAACATATCATAAAATATGAAAATTAAATTATTTTTAAAAAATGTATCTTTTCAAAATATTATATAAAATCATAAACCCTGAAGGTAATTGGAGTGATAATATTCACAAAACTCACAATAGAGTAACATAACCAGCTAATTCTGACATAAACTAATAATAGAATAACATGACTTGTTTATTCCAATATTAAAACTTATTTTAACAATATAACTATTTAATTACAACATCATATCTTGTGGAATATAAATAAACTCCCAATGAATTAAAGGGTTATTTTAGGGCCACTAATCTTAATTTAGAATATTTATAACCATAATAATTAGTAAACACATCAGGGCTTGAAATTTAGTTATAAAACTCATAAAAAATTCTTTTTAATCAATAAGAACAATCATATATAGTTTTAAAATTAAATAAAAGTGAATATTATTTTCAAAGGTAATACTTTTAAAACAAGAATTCACAGAATAATGGATATTTAATATTCTATCCAAAACCATTAAAACCTGAAAAGAATACTTCATGATGTATAATGGTCATGAATATATAAAATTTTTGTAATGTAGTAAATATTTACAAAAAATTATTTTCACACTTTTGTAAATATATTCAAAAAATTACCCAGACATGAATCATAAAAAAAACTCAAATCAAATAACATTATGAATATTGTCAAAGAGATTTTAATATTACATTAATCATTCATTCAAACAATAAATATTATCATTATTGAAACATGTAAAATTATATTAATGTGGAAGAGAGGGAGTTTAAAACATTTAAATTATGGTACTATGGGAAAATTCATTACCTTGAGTCACAACTCAACACATATGTCTTTTAAATTAATCTTTTTTTGGTATCATCCCTTTGGTTAAACATAATGACATTGAGTAGAAGTATATTGTCACGCCAAGTGATTTGGAAAATGGTATAGTAATTTTGGATAGTTTTTTATTATAATTTTGAGAGAAAACCAGAATCATATATATCATTAAAAATAATATATTGAGAGCCCTTTATTGAAGAAAATCAATGGCATTTTTATAAATAATCCAATGTGGTGTGTTGTTAATGTAATTATAAGAAGGAAATTGGAAACAAATGGGACCATGTATGAATTTTTTTACCATTAATCATACTAGTTGTCCTCTTATAATTTTTTTATAATTTTTAGAACAGTTAATAAAATATTTTTCAATATTAAGTTCCCTTAATGTTATTTTTACCACAATTGATATAATTGACCTTTAAAAACATCAATATAATAATGGAGTTAAAATATAAGCATATAAATCATCAATTATCCATAATAATTATCTATAAAATTATGGCGACACCAGTAAAAAATCCAAACCGTATCACATATAAATTAATTGAAATCTTTACTTGATTTTTTCTACTACTTCTATAAGATCTGTGTCAACGTTTTGTAAGAAATTTCTATTTTTATAATATTATTTAAAAAAAATATATAAATTTTATAAAAATATATTATATTCATAATAAATAATATTATCTAAAATAATTCCTACTGTAATTTATCCTTATCATTTTCATGAAAACACTTTAAAAATATTATGTGGGGGATAATGAATTTAGTTTACATTGTCATATGTAAAAATAAAATATGGGTAATTATCAAATTATTTTCACGAAAAATATGAAATTTTTTAAATATAGGATAATTTCGGGTCAAAATAAACATCTCCAGTAAAATTTATAAAATATTTAGTGATATTTTTGGACTCATATATATTTTGTTCCTTTTACTACATTTATTTATAACCACATTGACTAAATTTTTAAATTTGGAACATATTTATGTTAACAAAAATGAAATGTAACTTATTAACTAATATGAAAATTATGATCCATAATATGGAATCGATTTTAAATGATTTTATTTTCTAGGTTGCAAGAATAAATTTTAAAACATGTTTGTGTAACATAATAGAACATGTTTTTAGAAAACTATGTTTTTAAAAATAAAAAATGAATTTAAACTAAAATATTGTTTAGAATTGAAACCCAAGAAATTTATTGTGTTATGAATAAAAAATATATATTTTAAAAATAAAAATATCCAAAAGCAAATTTGTTTTCTAACTATTTAAATAATGAAGATTATATAAGATAGTCTTTTTATTAGAATAAAACATTTCTTATGTTATAAAATGTGAAACATCGATATTATAAATTTTAAATATTATTTTAAGTATATAATTTTACTTTATATATATATATATATATTAGGACTATAAAGAAGAATTTATAGACATTAAATCCATCATTGTGTCATAATAATGTTAGAAAAGTTACATTATTTGTAAAAAAAATATTTTTCACTGTTAACGTAAAAATAATCATTTTCTGAAAAGAAATTTTATTTCTTAATAAAATTTTTATAAACTAAATAAAAATAAATTTAGATTAATCAATTTTGTATTCGAAAATTCAAATATCTTACTTTTAAATGATAATAATAAAGGAAATTAAAATAAAATTTACATAAATATAGGCCTTTTAGAAATCAAATATTTTTAACAATATCTCATAATGCCAATGATTGTAAATTATTTTATTTATCAGTTTATATACATTATGAATTCATTTATACCATGAATTTTAATAAACTATGAATTTATTTAGTTTTTTGTTCTTAATATAACATGTTACTCAACATGATACTTAGTTTAATACATTCTAAAATCTCAGGGTGTTACTGCAAAGGTCATATTGCACTTTGATATATAATGGAAAACTTTTAATGAGATATCCTATTAAATAGAAATATAAAGCCTATAATTAAAATTGTTTTAACTTGAAAAAAATGATGATATGGATATGGGAAGGGAGGAATAAGAACAATGATTGGCGAAGAAGATGAGAAGGGGAAGGTGGAATCGATATTGGCGAGATTATAATAATGAATTGATCCATTTTATAGAGATTCAAAAAATATAAATAAAGGAGACGTGGGGATGATATTTTTTGTCATATAATATGGTATGTAAATGTAATGTTATGAGAACCCATTAAAAATGGATAAATTTTATTAAAAAAAATTATGGTTTTCAAAATATATGTATGTAAGGTAGATGATTTGAGAGATAATGATTGTTACATGGGAAACAAACTTTTCCATTAGATATATCACTTTAGGATCCAATGTAATTATTTCATGGTTGTGGATTTAAACCATATAACCCATTTCCACCCTATGAATTTATTCAATTATCCCATAAAAATTTTTTACATGAATGCAACCTACCCATGTAATTCAAACCTAGATAAAAAAAATTACTTAAACATTATAACATTACTAAATAACATCATAACATACATGAGAACCATGATAGGAAAATTTTAAATCATTATAAATAAGAAAAACATGGGATTTGGTGTTACAATTTTTTATCATTAGTGAATCTATATGGGGACATTTGTGTTTTGGGTTGGGTTATTACAAATGATGTTTGGGCTATTTTTAATAACATATTATATGGTTAATATACAATTTAAATTAAATGGGTAAACTAATAAGAACTATGAAAAATCATAATTTTTGTTGTGTAATTTGAGTTTGAAAATGATTTTATTTCATATATTAGAAGTTGTAGCCATATAATAATAGATCATGATAATGTATCTCATACATCATGTAATTTGATTTTGGAACACCATAATTTATATATATCATAAATATTTTTATTCTTTAATATGACACTATGTCATGAATTGATCCCGAATTTATAGTATAGGTCAAATTACATTTTTTCATATTTTTTATTTATATCTATTTTTATATTACATGAATTCATTTGTTTTCTCAATTTTCTACAAATAAAATAAATTTCCATGACATTATTAAAAAAATAACCATTAATAGGAAATAATATGAATTGAGTATTCAGCTACTTGAATTTCAAATGAAATTACATAAATTTATTTGAAGTGTTTTTTATTGGATAATCTCCTTTGGTTAATTTTCCATCCAAAATTTAAATAAAATGTTTGTCTCAATATGAAATTGGTTGTTAAAATGAATAATAAAATATATTTTGGTAATAATATTAAAAAATTTATTTATAACCCCATGGGTGGAGTAAATAATTATTATATTTTATAAATAATGATGAGTTAAGTATGTTGTAGTCTGTTAGAATGAAATATGTTATGATTTTTTTAGAAAATTGTCAAATATGGACTAAATATTTTTATTATCTAATATTTTCGTGAATTATAAAATAAAATGTTCTATGTAGTAGTTATTAATTTTCAAATTATTCAATATAGATCTCATGAATGATAAATAAAAAAATGCGTTAGTATAGAATTTACATATAATAAGGGGTCCAAGACATCAAATTTTTAAAATATCTTTATTAAAATAACTTGTTTAGTAAATGAGTAATTTATATAAACCATATATTTAGATAAATACATTCATTGGTAAATCCATGGCATTCATAAAAAAATTTATTATAATTCATTCAAATAAAATTACTCTATGGGAAAGAGTAAAATTATATGCATTATTTTTTAAACGGTGTGTTTTGGAAATATGACTCAAATGGAAAATGAAAACTTTTATCCTGATTTGACAGACTACAAACCTTTTAATTCTATATTAATAATTCTTATTGGTCTTAATTCCTTTTTAATATAGTAATAGGGTTTCTACTAATTTAATATGGAAAAAAATATGTATAAAATTCTAACTGAACTACAAAAACACTAATTTCAAACACAAATTTTTATATGGGATTCATTTGATAGAATATTTAAGCAGTAATGTGGATCCAAATCACGTTATCATTTGGAAAACATTACATATATTATTTTTATGTCAAAATTGGGTTTTGGTTCTCTCAAAGTTCAATTTATGTCTAAGTAGTTTAGTTTTTGATCATTCAATATGAACAATTTGTGGATAAAATGATATTATGTGGGTGATTTTTTTGTTGTATTATGAGACCAATTCTACCATGAATTATAACCATTGTGAAAACATCATTTGTCTACAATGAGGATGAGAATTGTCCTCTAATCTGGACACTAATGTGCCTAGGTTAGAGACTAGCATGGAGTGTATAAAACACTCATATGAGATGAATTTACCCTATTTATCTGATGAAAACTAGCATAAAACCACAAATAAATTAAATTTTATAAATAAACCAAAATTCAAAAAACTCCCACAATTGATGAATTTTTAAATAATATAAAAACCATAAAAATGAAATTGTTATAAAACACTATGCAGTGACTCTAAAACTAAACCCAATATTATAGCTAATATTTTCCATCTTGGTAATATTAAATTCTATAAAAAACTATATGAATATTTATTATGTAAAATTGTTATAAAAACAAGCCTACGTTGTAGGATCACACCCAATGCCTCTCATGATAATATATAGGATGTATACTAATGCGTCTATGAATAAACAAAAAAACTAACAAGAACCCATTTGGTAAACTATAACCTAAATCATTATGGAATTATCACCAAATATCATATTATATATAATAAATTAATATTAATATATATAAATAAATTATCCCCACAACCAATTCCCCAAAAATTTTCAACACTCATTCCACAATGTCAAAATTAATGTGCTTATATGTCCCATATTCACTTGTCACAATCCAATCAGAAGTCAAGTTTATTATGGTTTCATTAATATAAATTACACCAACCTCATGGCCTCCTAATTACATGACTAATGATAACTATTCACACCTAAATAATAGATATATCACCAAAAACTACATGTTCACATATTAACACTAACTATATATTCATCATCACAAAATATGTATTAATCATCCCTAATTGTATACTCACATATCTCTACTGGGTATATATTCACATATCACCAACAATTTTATATTCAAATATATACTCCAACCCTATATTCAAATATCACCAAAATCTATATATTCACTTGTATCCTCCAACTATATATTCACATATAAAAAAATATAATATTAAGATGGAAGGGGAGTTCTAAGAAGATGTGATTGCCAAAAATCTTTTTCCACTCACTTAGATGGTATGGAAAAAACCTAGAAAGTAAAAAATTTGGATGTTTTTAATGATATTCAACTTGGGTGTGGTGTATTGATAAATCCAAAGGAAAATTAAAGCATGAACATATCTGGATATAAATAATACCAACCTTTGGGATAACATAAAATTATTGTAGCAAAACATAGATGCTACCATATGACTCAATGACATTCACCAGCAACTGTTTCAACCTCTATAATGAATCTATAAACAGAAAAACAAAATAATATAGCCCAATATTCCCCTCTTTATTCATAGATTGAACCATTATTAGATTGACTATTTACTGCACAATTTACATAAGTTAAGATATCTAATTCCATATTTAATGAAAAATCATTCCCATCAAACCACTCTCTTCAATTCATACACAATAATTTCCTGAAATTATGATATCTTATTTAGATTTAGCATATATTGATTTTAATTTAGTTAAATTACATCACAGTCCATTACCACTGGGAAACTAAATGTTAACCCACAATAGCTAACTTTTCCACGATCTTTAAGAAAACACCACATTCCCTTTTCTATGAAAATTAGTGACACCAAATCCCAATGCATATACTATACAAAATATCCCATCCAATGTTAAACAAAAATCCCTAAACTATCTTACAAGGTTTCCAAGGGTAAAAAACACAACCCTATTACCTATAAACCCTAAAAGAATAAAATAATTCCCCCGACACATTGAAAAATATATCCCCACATTAGAATAAACACTATATATAATATCAGACCCAACCATTTTAAATTCCACAAAAAACCCCACAATTATACCACATAATAAAATACATTATAATATGTAATCACACCACAAACAATAACAATTTTCTACATATTCCACTTTCCATTTAACGTAATTCAAAACATGAGTTCACATCAATTACTATTTATCACAAAAAAAATAGTCCAGTATCATCATTAAGTGATTAAAATTTAATATAGGGTGAATAGAAAATGAAATCACAATTAAAACATATAAGGCTCAAAAGGACCAATTATTTACAATAATTGAAGTGGACAATCACGAGGTGAAAGGGAAATATCATGAAATGTGGAAAAAAGATTTGAATAATCTCATTCGTAAAAATTATTTAAGGTATGGTTCATTATCATTAGTAGGTAGAAATGTAATACATACAAAAAGATACACAAATCACACAAAATAAATAATTTACATTAAAATAATAAGATTCCTCAAATCTCATCCCTCAGCCAAATATTTTTGAATCTCTTTAGAAGGAAAAAGCAAGGAATATAAAATCATGAATCCAATCTATGAAAAAAAACAAATCCAACCCATAAAACTACCAATCAATATTTTGTAATAACATTTCTTAAACCAACCATCTCTGAAAATACAACATTTAAAAAATTAATATTACTTATAAAATCATAAATTAATGAGACAAAACTCAAATCAAATCACTATAGATCTATCTCTTATATAAAGTATCAAAGATTAATTAAGGAGATCTAAATGGCCTCTTGAGGATTCACTTATTTCCCCCATGATTCAAGAGATATGAAAAAATAAAGAATTTATTCAAATAACATTTAAAAATTATACCACTAGGAAAAACATAACACTATAACCCAATAACATATATAAATATACATAAGATAGGGGTGTTCACAATATTAGAGTCCAAAAAGTAGGATATGCATCAAGGATACTTGGTCAAACCAACCTATAAAATATGCACCAAAATTTATGCTCAGTTACATTAAGCATAGGGTATGTCTATGGTTTAATATATTATCTATACTATAACAACATCCAAATTAACATAGACATAGAATCCAGCCTCCCCAGACCTTCATGCTGCTAGAGCCTTATCTACACTACAAAATTTACCCCTCGAACTACAATATTCCAAATCATAAGCCCATACCAGAACCACCCTAAATAACAGGGCCACCAAATCCCCCCTATTAAGTTCATAGACTACTACCACTACTCAATGCCCTATCCATTCCAAAATTAGAAGAGCCATTGAAACTCTAACCTCAAGTCTCTATACCGGAAAAAATTGACAAAGATATATTTTTCTCCAGCATAGAACAACCTAAATACCCACACTAAAAGTGCCTTTTACAAAATAAATCAGAGACCAAATCCCCTAGTCCAACCTCATGACTCCTCCAAACATCAATATCCCCCAAATCCATGCAATGTAATGGGCATGATGGTCTGGGTAGTAATATTTTATACCGATTAAATGATTCTCACAAATAATAATCAAAATAAAACTTAACTATAAACCACATAAATAACTAACCATGAAATTCCCTAGGCGACACCACTCAGAAGAGATTATTTTAGCAACCGATGCATGATACAATATAAGTACAAAAAACTCAAGCGAACAACCATTGGAAATCAGTTCATTTATTTCGATACATTGTTTAACATATCATTGAATAAAAAAAATAAAGAAATCATGATATTGAGTGCGCATATTCGACTCCCATTTCCTTATACTACACTATGTTACACCATTCATTCATATGACTTGAACCAAAGGATTTAATTTCCAATGAAATATCATCCCATAAAGATCTTGGATCTCAAGGGGTCACTCTAAGAACATTTCATCATTGTCGATAACTTAATATATAGTATATATGAAATGTTAGTCATTCTGAGGATGTTATATAATCTTCAACATAAGAAACACATTGTGGATCATATCCATCTATAGTTGGTGAAAAAATAGATATTCCACCTTTTTGTCACACTATAACACCTAAAATGATCAATGAATTGAGGATATATATTACTCACCAAGACAATCCTCTGTTTATGTTGAGGATTTTAAATCACTAACAAATTAATTGCAACATAAATATAATAAATTATCTACATAGAATTATTATATTAATTCATATAGACATCTAATTCCATTATCCAATCCCAAACAATCTGAATCTTCTTATCATGTTTTAAATCACAGTTGGTATAACGATTGATTCCCAATGAAATCAGTCCAATACATTATATATTTAAAAATACACATATAAAATACCAAATATTAATTAATTTCAATGTATTAGTGATATAGTTTCTAAAATATAAAAAAACAATAGAAAATTCTACACCCATGATCATTTTCAAATACAAAACACAATCTTTCAATATGTCCCCCAATGTTTGGATTATCTTGTAGGTCAGTACATCCATCCATGGATAGGAAATAGTGATAAGGTAAAATTAGGAGACAAAAATTTGTCAAAATCTTCTCCAAATTCATGAGGTATAATAACATTCCCAATTAGATAGAATGTTCCACATCTTCCAATAGAGCCACACTATTACATCTATATATTTCTTTGTAATAAAACCACAACACCCGAATAAAAAATGATTAGGAAGTGGGATGAAATAAATTTCAAATCATAATCACACATTCAAGATCAAATACTACATGGGAATATAGTAGTTCAGTGATTAAATCCATCAATTTATCCCCCCACTTCAACTGAGGGAAAACAAAAAAAACTACCAAAAAACACCTTGAATAATATCTTCTTCTTTTAACTATTGAAAAACCAAGAACAATAATATAAATTCTTTACCAATCACATTATCTCTTGACACCAAAGCTTACTCCACAAGAAATGATCCAACTATTCTACACTAGGATACAATAACACTCCTAAAATAAACACATTATATACATCATCCTATTATAGTCCCCCTAGAGAATCTTCATGGATGACTCAACCCTACATCAAATCTACCATCGATTCTACCCACTAAGACACCCACACCCACTACATCAAAGTGGAGTGAAATGTAATATGAGACTAGTGAAATCTACAATGATCCCCCTTTAAATAAATATACGATATTTAAAGGTCCATTATTACCTTCCAAACATCCAAATTCCCAAAAAACATCTTCAAATGATGTTCTACTATACACATTAGCATCGAACCTCTCATTCCCTAAGGGAAAGTGATCAGAAATTTTTATTTCTACAGAAAATATAACACCATTTAATGTTATATATTAATATCCTAATGCGAGAAATTTTACATCGATCTCTTGGTACCTTTGAAAACCATAAAGCACTCACCGATAAGTCATTGTCACAACAACATCATAGTAATGATTACTACTGCCAACATGATATGATTGGTGGTATAATTAAACTAGTGGGAAAACAAATTCCAATACAAATTTGATATTAATTCTCTTTAATACATCAATGAACAATCCATTCAATAATAGGAAGTATCCCATAATAACTCAAACATCATCCCATCCTCTAGGGGCTGATGAATTGGATCATTCATCTACCCATCCTTTAAGAAGTCAAAATGATATTGAAACTATTATGTCTTTTATAAAAAAGCTTATTTATATTATGGACATTAATTTGACATAAAATAATTTTAATTCATGTAACACTCTTATTTTTTATAATATATTTCTCTTTCAATAATTTTATTCCATTGAAACATTTCATTATATGAACCCAAGTGTTTAAGAGAACCATTTAAAAGTATTAAAAAATTATTTTCTATTCTCACCAAGATATTATATAGAAATTAATTGATATTAATAACTAAAATTTGAAAAAATATTTTATATAAAATGAAAGTTGGATCTTTTGGAAAAAAAAATTTTATGTGTACAATGTCTTTTATATCAATAAATTAAATATATCCTTATTGGTGAATGTTTTCAATTAAAATTTTATATTAGTGTAATTATGTTAAATATTAAAAAAATTCAACGATTTTGATTATAATACAAAATGTTTATTCCTACATATAATTTTTTTTAAAAATAAATTTTGTTACATTTTGTGATATTATATTACAATTATTTTAAAATTTTAAATTGTATTGAATTATAATGTATTAGTTAAATATTAAAAAAATACTAGGTTATAATATGGTAATTATTCATCTTTTATTTTTTTCATTATGAAATTTCCCATGGTAAAATTTATCACCTAAGTAAAGGGTAAATTGGGTTAAACTAGGTTAATAATAATAGGTAAGGCCATAATTATTGAACAAGATTCTTTGTAGATGAATGAAATTTTACAATTATTAAATAATTTTCTGAATTGAGATATTTAATTTATTTTTTTCCAATAAATTAGAATTTACATTTTTTAAAAAAATTAAAGAGAAAAAATTTCAGTGTTTTTAGTTTTCAATATCATTAATGTGGTCACATAGGGAAGACAGTAGTTGTCACTAAATCATAATATAAATTTTTTACCAAATGAAATTATATTAAGTATGGTCATTTATTAATAATTTTTATGAATTAAATAAGTACCTTAAATATATACACTACACTCATGCAATAATTATACAATTAACTGAAAAAAACATAAGTGATATTAAAAATATTAAACGAAAAAATTTAGAGATATTTAATGTGATACATGAATTATAAATATGACCAGGAAAAGTATATGATATTATAGAATACATGTGTCTATGTTTACTTTTTTATATATGTTTTAATGTGAAATTATTGAATTATTACAAAATTGTTAACAATGAAATATTATGGGATTAAACATTTTGTAAAGTAATATAAATAAAATAAATAATATAGAATAAGAAAAATGGAGATAATATATGGTATAATATGTCATACCCTGTGAATTTATATACCATTTTGAATTATTTTTATCCCTAATATTCTCACAAAATTTTAATATATTGGGAATGCAAAAAAGTGCCCCTCACCTCAATAGAAAAATGAAACTTTCACATTAAATTAATTACAACATTTTATGCCTTATGACTCAATGGTAATAACCATAATTATTTTCTCCACTTATCTAGGCATGTTTTAGTGTTTTTGGTATTCCCAAAATTATAACTCTAGAGACCTTGAATGATGATCTAAAGAAGTCATTTCAATGAAGATGTATTCTACCTAACAAGTCACGTTCTTTTTCTACTATTATTTAAATCATATAAATCGTTGAATTTAATCATAAAATAATAACCTCAGTATCATAAATATGAATAAATTTAATTATGATTATGTAATCATTATTATACACCCCTCTTCTCATCAAATAAAAAGTGAATGTGTTACTCATTCGTACATATAGCTTACCATCTCCACATAGCGATACAATTATTTTTTCATCACTATATTTTCTAGATGGGAATTATGATGGTTTTAATGATTATATATTATAATTGTGACATAATTATATTTTTTTAATAAAAATATAATTGCATCCTTCTAATCATCGAATATTTTGGGAAACTATAACACCACTCATGTGTATATATGAACTACGACCTCCACAATGCGATGTGATTTGTTTTCAAATTATATTTAACATGGATGGTAATAATGATTATTAATATGAATATATAAGATATATGTAACATAATAATTATTTTTAAATGTTGTATTATTATTTACCAATCATCTATTTTATCAGATGAAAAATGGAAGCATTATTCATGTGTATGTACGACCTACCATCTCTACGAACAGTGTAATTCATTTTTCAATATAATCTTGTTATTAATGATTATAAATATTTATATACAGAACATATATTAATTTTATACTATTATTAACATTATTTAAATAATGGTACTATGATCAATGTATAAGGAAATAAACTAATAAATAGAAAAATTCATGGAAAATGATGCAATTATCACCTTGAACAGTGATTATGGTAAAAAAATATTAATAAAAAGGCTATAAGAGTTTATAAAAAAATTATAAATGGTATTATAGATATATGGTTATATGATTAATTTATAATTAATCATTATTTTTTATAGAAGTGGTTTGAATATTATAAAGGAATGGTGAGACTTCAGGTAGGGGTTCATCTCACAATATCATCATTATTCGTGATTGATTATGTTTATGTATCCACTAAATAATATCTATCATATATGTAAAATTTCCATAAAAAATTATTTTAATTTTTTTATTATTGTTTAATGTAATTTTTAGCCATTTTTTTAATTTTTAAATATGGTTTCAAAGGATTATTTTATTCATTTTGTAAATGAATTTCATTGTGACTTTTGTGATACAAAAATATAGATGTAATTATTTTCTACCTTAACGTACTTGGATGTTTTTTCCTACCATCATGAAACATTGATGATTTAAATATTCCATTATAGAACTAAATGGTTCATTTCAAATAAAATTTTACAATTATAATTGAAAAATATTAAAAATAAATATTTCAAAATGGAAAGGATATTTTCCTCAAAATTTATTTCATGTGATATTTAAATATAATTCTCCATCTAAGGTAGCATTATTTATTATTAGTTATGATTTACAGGGGACATGATCCAAGGATACCATTCGTAAGGTTTTTTCATATTTTTATGATTATAGTGGGAGGTTTTTTATGAAATCAATTCCTTTCCCATAGGTTATATAGTGATGGAATTTTTATGAAAAAAAATTTCTTTTACTATATTTTGATATAATAAATGGATTATGATCATATGGAACACATATATAAAAGATTCATTATGTGATGGGTGGTAACTGTATCTTAATCTAAATGATTGGGTAAGGAATGATATCTCCTGATATATATAGGACTGGAAAATGAAGTGATCATAGATAACAGTCCTTTTAAACCATGATATACATGTGAATGAAATTTTAATACATTTATTTTTTGGAAGATAACATATTACACTATGATAGTCTTAAAAATTATCATGTTCTACTAAAGAAATTATTTTATTCACATATGTTAATTTAGAAATTCCATATATATAAACAAGTTTATTCTTTCTAATATCATGTGCCTTTATTATTCATGTCCTATGAACTTACAAGATATATTCCATTACAAGAGATTTTGTTTTCTTATATGAATATTATAATTTTTCAATGTTATTTTAACATTATTATTCCCTTATGCTCATGTTATGCTTATGTAATCATTGATATCACTATTATTTACCCTTATGTAAGCTCTAAACTAACTCATTTTCTAATTTTTCCTTTCCCCATGATATGAAGTATAGTATTCGGTATAATATTTCAAAATCGTGATAGTTACAAAGAAATTATATTTAAATGATGTAGATTTTTTATAAACCATTTGTTTAGATTTATTTTTTATTCAAAAGGATATATAAATTTTTCTTTCTAATGCAAGTGTCTCTATGATCTAATGAATATTCAACTAACATGACGTAATATATATGTATCATAAGATTGGATCATTATAGTTGGTATTAGAGGATATGTTAAGAAATCCATTAGAAACAAGCATTAGAAAAATTAAGTGAAAAGTCTAACTGTTTTGAAAATAAAAAATGTTTAGATAATGATTATGAATGACCAATGTTAAACTAAAGGTTTCATAAAATATTTTTTCATGATTTTGAAATAATATAAACTATTTTCCATAATTACATGGTTTTACTATGTGATTATTGTCCCAAACTAATATTTTTGTATTTATCAATTTACATGAACACAAATGAATCATGTTAATAATAAATGTAATGAAAATTAAAAGATTGTCCTCCTAAGAATCCTAATTTTATGGGATAAGGAATGCATAATATTTATGATTTTCTAATGAAAATTTCATAGGATATTAATAATAATGAGTTTCCCAATGATCCAAGGAATGGGAAACAAGCTATTGAATCATTTGTGATGAAACATACACCCTGTTTTAGTGGATTACATTATCCACTAGCGTCTGAAAAGAAGACCAAATAGCTTGAGAAGTTATATTCTCTTGTTATCAGGATATGAGAATTTCTTCCAAAATATTAATCAACTAGAGAGAAAATAATATCAACAATGTAATGGTAATCAAGAATATAAGCTGAAAACAAGAAATCAAATCCATGGACTATGACGAGTTTATGGGGGATATTTCAAGACAATTAAATCCCGCATATTCTATATACAATGATAGATAAGTAATTTGTTGGGGTGAAATAAAAGGATCACGAATTCATTGGTATATATGAATTTGCTTTACACGGCTTCCAAGGTATGACGATGGTTTTATTATCATATGTGAAAGTAAAAATGATTTATTATTTGGTGTCCTAAAAAAACTATCGAAATGTAATTTTCAATAAGAGACAACAATACATATCAATAAATTGTTCTATATGATCTTACGGTGGAGTTGAATATTAGAGTAACCTATCAATCGTACGGTATTTATAGAAAATGAAAAATGGAAGTAAAATTCACTTCTAAAAACCATGGAGAGAATAAAATTATATTTCATCTATGTGTAATGTGTGGAGTGGAAGATGGGGGAAATTTTCATACGGGGATTGGTATATATTTAATGATTTTAAAGGAAGGTAATCAAGAAATAAAACGATGAACTGATAAGAAGAAATTATCTCCTGATGTGAACAGTGAAAATCACTATAGAATGAACCACCCAATCACCAATGGTACAAATTCATTGAGTATAGTAATTATTCCAATTACTGAATGAATATAATGTTTTTTAATATTCATTATAAAAGGCATCTTAAGCCTAATGAAAAATGTAAATCTCTTGTGACCATGACTACTGAAGTCAATTACGAGAATGTTTTGGTTAATGTTACAATTATCATCTAATCTATAAAATATAATGTCTTATTTGAATTTATATTAACCCATACTTTAGTCTCTTATTAATTTTTTAGGGGTATCACTATATCACCTCAATTATTATATGTTGTGTTAGTTGTGAAAAATTATAAGGGAACAATGCTCGCATCTCTAATTTTTTGTTCTTCCCAAACTAATGTTTTGGTCAAAGAGATTCCTATAAATTGTTTTATTATCTATTTATTTGAATTACATGTGATTATTGGAATGAGGCTTATTTCTATAAATGGAAATCATATTAATTTATATGTAAGGGAATACCAATTTAATTTTTTGAAAGAACCTATAATCATGTGTTGATTCAAAGATGAATATGAATATTAACATAAAAATACTTCCATCATGTTAGTATTAATTTCAATAAAATAAAGTTATTTTGTTCAAAATGTTTTGGGAGGAGCTCATCATTAATGATACATATATTTTATTGGAGTATTTTATGTCATTCTTGGAGAATATTTAGGCCACCCAATATATCATGAATTTTTTTAAAAAAAAATCTCAAACCTGGTTCTATGTATATTTCATAGACCCCTTATAGAATGGCTTCGATTGAGTTTCAAAAAATTTAGAATATTGTATATGATAGTATTTATAAATGATTAATACAAGCATGTTTATGTACTTGGAGTCAACCGGTCCTATTTGTTAATAAGAAACATGGGACATTGTGTTTTTTATTTCATTTTTAGGTTCTTAAAAAATTTCAATAAAAGGCAAGTATCCCCCCATAATGATGAATTATGTGATCAAATATGTTGATAACAATAATTTTCAATGATTTATCATTTATTGGGATATCATAAATTGAGGATAAAAAAAGGATGATATACCTAATATAGAACTCGATAAAAGGTACAAACACTAATAATTTATAGTAATTCCATTTTGTCTGAATAATCAACATGTTATCTTTATCAATTTAATGAGTATACAATTTGGAAAATATCTTGATTACTTTGTTGTATACTTTATATATGAAATTCTTATATTTTGAAGAATAAAAAAAATTTCTATGTTCACCTGAGGATTGCGTTGAAGACCATGATGAAGGATAGGAGTAATCAAAAATTAAGAAATTGTGAGTTTTGGATTTATAAATTTTCATTATTGGTCTCTATAATATCATATTATGTAATATTAGTATATCCATATATGATAAAACATAATAAAAAATGTCATACACCAACCCTTGAGACTGAAATCCATATTTTTCTTGCATTTTATATATATTATCAATTTTTTTGAATGATTTTTTTACAATTTTCTAATCCACTCACCATGTTTTTCAAAATGTTATATGTTCATATGGATGAAGGAATGTGAAGATAATTTCATAGTGCTTAAAAGAATTATGCATAGTTCACATGTGCCACACTACCCTATAGTGTAAAAAGGATTCAAATCTATAGTGTTTCATCTATGAAAGGGTTGGGATGTGTACCCCTAGAAAATGATACGACGATATCTCATGTCTTATAATAATTGGAGGCCCATGATAAAAATTCTACATGTAATGATTTGAAAATAAGTGAATGTTATTTCCAAGTAATATAATTCCTTTTTATATTCTTGATTCTCTCTGGATAGTAGCTTATAGATTGGTGCTTCCAATAAATCTTTTTCACGTTCATGATGTGATCCATGTATCTTTATTGAGAGTGTATATACATAATACATCCAATATACTAAACTCATAGGTCATAATTCTATAGAAATATGTTTCTTATGAAGGAAAATCATGAGATATTAAGGATTATAGAGGTAAAGTAATAGGAAACCTGACCACTCCATATGTTAATGATTAATACTGAAACCAAAATATGAGGAAGCTACGTGGGAACCAAAAGATATGATGAAGTAGAGTAATCATTGTCTATTTATATCTGAGTGATTAATTTTAATCAATAAATTAATTTTATAGTAGGGTAAAATATTACACACCATTATTTTTAGGAAATATTTTCTCTTAAATAATTTGATCTCTTTGATAGATTACATTGCACCTATGGTTCAAACTGAAAAATGTAATGTAATCATTTGGCTTGATATTTATAAATTTATTAACATGGTTTTTTTCATTAAAACCCCAACATCATTTTAAAATTTTTGTTTTGTTAGAGACACGTATTCTTAGTTCTTGTAACAAAACCACGACCTCTTGTAGGTGGGTTATGGGTGGAAACATAGATTTATTCCCATTATGTTTAGTTAATACTATTTCATTCCATGAATGAAATTTATTTGATAATTTGAAGCGTTGGGGGTAGAATTTAGACATAATAATCATTCAATATTTTCTTTAGGTTTCATAATTAAATGGTGTTATGTTTGGTAATGTTTTTCTAATACTGAAATGAACATAATTATTTTTGAATTTAGATGACATAAAATTAAACTACTAATTGAGATAAAAAATTAGTTAACTCATATTTCAACGAAATCTGTTTTATGTATTAATTTTATAATTCAATTATTACGTTTTTTAGATTCTTTTTAACTCAATGTTTCCCTGAGTCACATATCCTATATATTTTAATTTTATCATGTGTTCACCTTACAAAGCGTAGTATTCATCATTATAAATAACCATCTCAACATCATTATTATGGATATATTTGTCTAAATACTAAAATTTACTACATAGTGGTAAACCTTCATCATAAAGACATGTCATTTTAGGACCATGATACAGTTGGTTCTCACAAAAAGTTTTTTAGCAGGTCGATCCCCTATAGATGAGAAGTAATACTCTTGAATCACTTGGTAGGTATTAATTTGATGATATTAGGACTAGATTAATCGAAGGATATGTGTGATTAATAACTACTAGAGATAGTTGAATTTTATGTTTCATGGAAACATTGGTATTTTAGTTGTAGTGGACCATATTTATTCAATTTATCATAAAACTCTTCTATTTTGGACACCCATATACCATATATTAGTTCATAATAGAAGTAAATTTTAAATAATATTAGTGCACTAGTTGTTATTGTTCCCATTGACCCATGATATTGAAGCTATTCTATGGTCATAGTAAATGTATATACTTTTTATGGCCCCAACCTCAAACATTACTTAATCTTTAGATAATTAGATAATTTTTCATTAATTCACCTTGAGAATATTTTTTTTAGAGATTCATATAATTAAGTCATAACATATACAGACATCTTGAATATTACAAGTATACACTTCTACTCATTATCCATATTTTTTATAATATAAAAAATTTATTAAAATAAAATGTTTTGTTTTATGTTTTGCACAACATGAATTTTCCTTCATCAGATCCATTAATCTATTCTTCATTATGTTCTGTGAAAAAAAATTCACAAAATGGGATGAGATTAGAAATATCATTAAGGAATACATAAATAATGAAAACTATTAGTTTTGATAAAACATGTAAACCATTAATATAATATCATTAGGAAATACATTTCACCTTTACGAAGTAGAAAAACCACTTCACGGAATATAAGTTTATTGCATACCCTTTTATAACCAAATAATTACCATAATTCCAACATAAATAAATATACCCTTTAAAGGTAAAATTTTACATAAACATATATAAATTGAATAACCGTATGGTCAACTACTATACATATCACTAAATGTAATAAGCATATAGACTACTTCCATACCTAATGCATTGGAGGTTATAATTTAACCACCTGTCTAATGTTTATCATATAACCACTTGTCATTTGGTTTACCACATAACCACAAATACCATTTTTATCACGTAACCACCCGTAAAATGTCTAAGTACCAATTTAAAATCATAATAAAATATTGAAAATATCAACATTTCACTAATAAAATTTCATTGGAAATCACAGAATATAATTTGATGATATTTAAATACTCATTCCATTTTAAAAAACATTTTCAATAAAAAACACCCAAAAAAATTAATTGATCTCTTTTCATTTTAAAAACATTATTTCTTATATAGGAATCGAAATATCATATAACTATTACATCGACAGAGAGGTCATTGTCACCACATACATTAAAAAAATTTCTTTTGACGTTTAGTTAAACACTTCGTAGAAAAAGATTTCATATGAAAGAAATTAAAATTAAAAGGGGGTTATTATTCATAATATAATGACAGATGATTTATATTGTGTAAATATTCTTCAATTAATGTATATTTGGTTGAATTCCCTTACCTTGAGCCCAAATTTTCTCATATGTTCTTTACATTCCCCTAAATCAGGAAACATCTTTTTGATTTGAGCCAAAAGGATTTCTTGATTTTCCTTCTACTAATGGTGAGGATTCTAGGCAGGAGATTATTTTAGTAGAAATTGGATGATGCAAGTGATTGAGACGTGTGAGTATGTGGGTAGAGGTTGTTGCGTTTTATAAGAGGGAGGAGGAGAATTTTACGAAAATTCTTGAAATATTAATTCATTATAAATTCAATTTTTCTTAAAAAAGTTCCAAAATTCATTTAATTATAATATAATACAATTTTAGATTTAATATTGATCTCCAATAATTTTTATATTAGTTTTAATTATTTTTTAACCTTCTCATTTTGGTTTAACCCTTATTTTACACTTTTTAATCTTACCGTGATATCATGTAATTTAAACATTGTTGAATAATTTAATTACCATATCTTGTCCAAATACCCAAATAAAAGACATTTATGAAATATTTGGACTTATATTATCCATTTTTACACATCATATATTTTTAGGAATTTAATATCATTGATAAAATATTTTATTTTTTATTTTAAGAATTATGTCAATTTTGGACACGATTCAAATATGATTTTGTTAAATCCTAAACATCTAGATTCCTTTTAAAAAACAATTAATTAATCATAAAATGTCATATTCACCTATATATTCGTTAGTCACATTAATTATGTCAACTAATATTTATTTTAATATTTATAATATCATTTATTTAAATCTTTTATTAATGAATCAATCATTGCTTCATCATTGTATCATTATTAAATTTAATTATTAAATGACTAAAAACTATAAATAAAATAACATTATGTAGGAAAAATTTTTATTTTTATAATTAATATTTATAGTCAAATATATCAGTTATGTAACCCTATATTAATATTGTTTAAGTAAAAGATACATGTTAATGTTATATTTTTCATTACTTAATATTAATTCTTATAACATGCCATTATCACACCCATGCAGATCCATGGTGTCCCATAATTGACCCAACGATGGATATGGTTGGGAATATCTTATCCTATAATAATAGGATATTTTTAGGGTATTTTTATATTATTTTAATATTATTTTTTACTATTATTTACAAGATTTACCCTTTAACAATGTTATGTTATAAATATTATTAAAGTTACAATTGATAATGGTAAAAAATAAATGGTACCTATTTAAACAATTTGGACTTTATAATTCCAAATATGGTATCAATTTTTACAATTTCAAATCACATATTTTTATGAAATTAACTGAAAATTAATTCATGTTGTAAAAACAAAAAAAATTGCATTTTTAAGAAGTAAAAACTACAAAAAGATTGACATCTGTTTATGTCTTGTTTCAATATGAAATTACATAAAATAGATATAATTTGATTAATATAAAAATATATTCTATTTACTCCTTAAAACTACTTAATATTGTTTTTTAACCGCATATATAATATCATTGAAACATTATGTTTTTAATTAATATTTAGCTTATTTTTACAAATCATGAAAACATGAAAGTTATCATAAAAATACCAAATATTCATCCAATGTAAATCTTCAAGCCCGGTTAAAATATAAACTTTTTTCTTGTCAAATAAAACCTATAGAGGTTTAAAAAAAATTTAAAAGGGATCTCCATCAAAAGGTGTTAAAACTGCATTTTTAGAAAAAATAGATCTTTTATCAAAACAAAATGAATTTGTTCTTTTATCATATCTAGAAAACATATAAGATGAATTTAAAAAATTAAATTGAATATATAACATATCATTTTTATTAAATAAAAATCCATAAAGAGTGATATGATTTTATAGAAAAAAATATTCTCTTTTTAAAAAGGACTTCATAAAAACACATCATTTATATTCAATTAGTTTTTTTCAATTTCTAATAAATACGTTCAATAATAAATCATTATTTAAACATATATAAACCTAATTTTTATAATTTAGTTGATACTTTTGATTCCCACCATACAAATAGTACAACAAATTAATTACCATTTAAAATAATAATACTAATATTGTATTAATTTCTTGTATAACTCAATGTTGTGTGCACTGTGAAATTTTTAAAAAACATATTGTTGCATGTTGAGTATGATATAAGAAAAAGTTTACCTTTTAACATAAAATTAATTTCATACTTATAAATATCAACATATATTAAAATGTATTATTCAGTAAATACCTAGGTCATTACATAATTCCCCCCTTTAAGGAATAACATCCTCATAATTTTAAAATTGGGTTTAAAAACATCATTGAAAATACCACATCAGAAAATGTGTCAAAAAAAATTCACTTTAATAGAAAAAAAGTGATCTAAAAAGGTCATCCATGATAACAAAAACACAGATTCTATGTAGGAAAACAATGATATGGAAGAGAAAACTAACCACCATGTTCTGATAGAGAGTGATAGAAAACACGATCAAGAGAATGCTAACGACAATAAAACCGTAATCATGTGATGTCTTAAATGACATTTGATTTAAAAGTAGTAAACATAAATGGAAGATGTTTTTATTTTTAAATATTATTTTATGGATTTGTGTAATTTATTTTTGATCTGGACTAAAAATAGAATAAATCATACATTCTTGTCAGGTAGAGTTTCCTCCTTTAATATGTTTATACCAGAAACTCAGCTTTCTCAACACGATGATTATTCAAGACGACTTTGTCATAGCTGAAGCTCTATAATCAACTTCTATAGAATCACATTATCATAAAATTTTTATGTTTCTACTCATTCTGTCTTTAAACATTAACCAAAACAAAAATGGGTAGTACAAGATCGTATAATCCCCCAAAAAATAATACTTTTAAAAAATAATATTACTCTTAATCCCTAAAAATATACAAACAATACCCCAATGTTCAACAAAGACAATTCAATATTCCATTTCCCATAAAATTATTCAATATAATCCAAATGTGGATTGAAACCCAAAACATCGGTAGGATTTGATCATGTAGTATTCCATAATAAATCATAACATTAATCTATAAATAACATTGAATACTCATAAAGTGTCATACATAAAAGTAATTAATCTAATCACATATTCTCCATGATATGTTAATAATTTCAAGAAATAAACCAAATCGGCATTTGTACATAATAAAATCATAGATTCTTCCTAAATAAAATTAAACCATTAGTCCTCAGAAAAATCGAATAGTATTCTCTTTTCCTTAGGCATATAGAGTTCAGAAAAGGGTGAACGTCTTCCAAAATAACATTTATCACTTAACAATGAAATTCTATTCCCTATAATAAGGATATACATTTGATAAATAATATGTTCCCAAAATCAACTTATTGTTGATCAATAACATCAGTTAACTAATGGGAATAAGGCATACTAACCAAGGGATTCACATAGGCAAGTGGTAGGAGTTCACCATTTTCACCCTTTGGTTGTGGGTTTTATTACTCCAGGATTTCCAGTTGTGACATGTTGTCACCCTTCCTACAATATTTCCTTTTCATAAAACTATATAATTCTTAATACAATCCCAAAATAAGATAAACTATTCAAAAAACCATAACTTCTTTTAACCACAAAGGTTATCGTATACCTCCTATTTTTCATCCCAAAATGTAATAACCGAAAATTCAAGGATCATATAAACCCTAATGGTTCTTTATAACTATATCAAAATAGAAAATATAATTATTCATTAATTAAAATTTTTGAATAAAAAAATTAAATTTTAAAAATACTATAAGTCTTCTAAATTAATCTCATCATTAATACATTTAAACATATCAACATCCATAGATCCAACATAATAAATAAATTATTTAAATATATAAATCATTGTCATTGATATTTTTAATTATCCCTTATCCATGTTTTTTCATCTTATTATTTTATACTTATTTCCTACATAACAAAATATTTCATAATGTACTATGATTCTATAATGTCAAAACATGAGATAAGAAATAATACGTATATTTCATAAGTCATTTTCAGTTTCCTCATCTTCAATAGGAATGGAATTAGTTGTTGGTAAACATTAATTTCTACTATCCTATTGATCCCATTCCCGAACCATCTTCTAAGATCATATATTGTGTAATGACAATGCAAAAAATATTTAAAACATTCAATTGAAGCTTTGTAAATATCATCTCTCCCTTTCCTAGAGCCAACTAAATGGTTCCTTTTTCTATTGCAGTTTATTGCTTTATGACCTTCATTACCACATCTAAAACATCATAATGTTCCATTGATACATTTCCCCTATGTATCTTTACAAATCCTTGAAACTTATGTTTATTAATATACTTACCATTATGATTATTACCAAAACATCAATATGGATTATTTTATAACATATTTGATACCTTAGAAAAATCAACATGGTTCAAGTATTCAATCATAACTCCAGATAGTTGGTTAAGAATAATCACAAGATGACTCATTGCAGCTCCCATTTCATTCTCTTTCTTATTTAGAATAATATTATAGTATCCTTCAAATCAATTGTTACATTGTTTCTTGATATATCCAACCATTTACTAAAACCATAATGATCAGTGTGAGTATATATGTAAAATCATAATATACTATTTTATGAGGAGGGTAAACGCAATGATATACATATTCATGTTATCATAAACTCATCAAATTTATCTAAAGTAACTATGCCTCTTTCTAATATAATAACCACTATGATTATATAAAATATGTTACTTGTGCTTAAATAACACCCTATCCTCTAATGTAATTTAAACAGACATCTAAAACCAACTATAAGGTCCCATACTTTAGAATTACTTAATCATTATATTACTCAATAATTTTATATTAATTCTCATCGATGACATTTACAGGTTTATAGCTTTATAGAATCTGGAAATAACATATATATAGAACATTAATATTATAAGTAGACACTTCTACTCACTATGAATTTTTTTTCTAAAATAAAAACTCAAAAAATAAAAAAAAATTCATGTTTTAAAGATCATGACTGTTCGTTGATCCCATTGTTGTCTCTATTCTTTTTTATGTCCTGTGAAAAAATATTTCAAAACATGGGATGAGAATAAATAGATCAGTAAGGGATAAATAAGGAATGAAAACTATGAGTTTTTTGGAAACATGTAAACCATGAATACATTATCATAAGGTAATACCTTTCACCTTTAAGAAGTAGGAAAACCACATCACAGGATATATTCTCATTTCTTACCCTATCTAACCAAATCTTTTACATTAAATTACATAAAAAGAAACATTTATAATATAATGGTATCATGGGACATAAACATACATAAATGGAATAACTATACGGCCTACTTGAATACATATCACAAAATAAATACCATACAACCGACTTCCATACAAAATGTGTTGGATGTTATAACGTTACCACTTGTCCTTAGATTATCATGGAACCACATGTCATTCGGATTACCATGTAACCACCTGCCTTTGGTTTATCATGTAACCACCTACAAAATATCCAAGTACCATTATATAATCATGATAGATAAAATATTGAAAATATCAACATTTCACTAATAAAATTTTATTTGGAATCATAAGAAATCATTTAAAGATATTGAAATTCTCAATCTATTTCAGTGACCACTCAGAATAAAAAAATACTAAAAAATATAATAAGGGATTTATTTTCCTTTTATAAACATTATGGATTATAAAAGAATAAAAATATAAAATATTTAATATGGTGGGGGAGAGGTTATTGTTTCCATATACGTTAAAAACATTCATTTTGTCGTTTAGCAAAGAACATTGTAGAAAAAAAGATTCCCTTTGAATGAAATTAAAAGTCAAAGGGGTTTATTATTCACCTTATAAAATGAATTTTATATTATAAAAATATTCTACAATGAATGTAGATTGAGATTAGGTCACGTACCTTGAGTCTAACTTGTCTCATTCATTTTTTATATTCCTCTAAATCAGGTAACTTATATTGACTTGATCCAAAAGGAATTCTTCTGTTTCCTTCATCCCAAGGTTAGGATTATAGGAGGAAGGGAGGTATTTTGGGGGTTTATTTTATCATAATTAGGAAGATCCATGGTCTTGAGAGGTGTTAGTATGTTGGTGGAGTTGTGGGATTTTATAAGAAGGAGGAGGGGCATGTTAGGATATTCGTGAATTATTAAAATATTATAAATTTGACGTCAATTAGAAAATTTCCAAAACAAATTTAATTCGAATATAATATAATTTTTTGAACAGTAACCACAATCTAATAATATTTAGGCATGTTATGAAAATTTATTTATCCTTATCTTTTTGGTTTAATCCATATTTTAACCTTCTTAATCTTACCATGATATCATGTTATTTTCACATTGTTGGTTAATATAAATACTATATCACGTTAAAATACCAATAAAATTTAATTTATACATATTTGGTCTTAAGATAACAATTTTTAAAAATATTATATTTTTTAAATGTTAATATCATTTAATAAACTATTTTATATTTTACGTTTTGAAATATGTCAATTTTCAACACTATTAATGCTTGATTTTTTTTTAAATATGACAAAATTATTCCTTCGAGAAAAACAATGAATAAATTATAATATTTCATATTCGACAAAGTAATTCCTGAATTATATTAATTATGTTAAATAATATTTTTTTTAATATCAATTTTTTGAATCAATTATTAATGATGAAATCATTACATCATCATTATGTCAAAATTAAATATATTTAATTAATGTATAAAAATTATAAATAAAATAAAATGATGTATGATATCATTTTATATTACAAATAAATTTTTATGGTCAAAATAATTAGTTTTATAAACTAATATTAAAGTTGTTTTTGTAAAAGATACATGTTTATCTTATATTTATCATTACTTAAAATTCATTCTTATAACATGCCATTATCACACCAATGTGGATCCCTAGGGTCCTAATATCATCCCATGGATTCCAATGGTCATAAATCTCATAAAATAGAATTATAATATGTTTTAGGGTATTTTAAAATTATTATAATATTATTTTTTCCTTTTTTCCACATTAACCAAATAACCATGATAAAAAATAATAATTACTAAGGTTACTATCCATAATTTACAAAAATAAAATATACATATTTACAATATTTAGACTTTTTGATTCCAAATATGGAATACATTTTTCTAAATTCAAAACATATAATATCTATAAATGAATTTAAAATTTATTTCTTTTTCAAAAACCATAACCATTTTTTATGAAATAAAAACTACCAAAATGTTGACTTGTTTTAATGTCTGATTTCAATATTAAATTATATATAATGTCCAAAATTTGATTAAATGGTAAAAATATATTCCATTTTTACATTAAAATAATTAAATATTAATATTTAACCATATAAATTATCACGATGGAATAAATTTTTAATTAAAATTTAAGTTATTTTTACTATTCATTAAAACATGATAATTATAAGTAATATATGTAAAATGAATCCAATATAAATAATGATGCATTTAATCTAAAGAAAAATTATATTTTTTTCAAATATAACATATATAGGTTTCAAAATAAAATTAAAATAGGGATCTCAATCAAAAGGTGGTAGAACTGCATTTTTAGAAAAATACTTCTCATATCTTGAAAATTGAATTTATTCTTCAATCATATATATAAATCATATAATATGAATTAAAAAAATGATTATAAAAAAATTTACATTAAAAATTTATCCATAGTTTGTGATATGATTATATTAACAAAAAATTTCTCTTTATAAAAAGGTTGTCATAAAAACACATACTTTATAATAATTAGTTTTTATTTCTATTTCATATAAATTTATTAACCAATGATTCATTATGTAAAAATGTGTAAATAACAATTTTGTAACTTATTTTCATATTATTCATTCCCTCAATATAATGACTAGGAATTAACTACCATTTAAAATAATATTATTAATATTGAATAATTTTTCAGTATAACTCAATGTTGTACAAAGTGTAAAATTTCAGAGAAAACCATTGTTTTGTGTTGGGTATGTTGTCGAACAAAAAATCCCCTTTAATGAAAAATTAATATCATATTCATAAATAACAACAGATATGAAAATGTATTATTTAATAAATATCTTAGTCGTTTCATACTAACAGGGGAGTTTTAAGTTGTAATATTTAGTATGGTGGGAGTCTACTCGATGATCGAACTATATCCTCCGAAGATGATATGATCCCCCTATACCTCATAAGATATTTTCACAACAATATTCTAGATATTTATCATTATACATTTTAGTTTGAGTGTATAATTTAATGGAAGATTATGGCTCTGAGTAAACCATTTTTATTTCTTTCAAGAGATAGAATTTTTAAGTAATCATTAATGATCCATAGTTTTGTATAACATTATTATAATGGATGAAAATAAAATTCATTTTATTAACTATATGACAGTATAAAGCACTATTTCATTATTGAAGTTTGTTGTATTTGGAATATTTCACTCGATTGATGGATGTTATGTGATCATAGGTTAGTTCCTCCCATCCTTGATCTACAACTTCTTTCAAATTTATATTTAGTGGTTAAATGTTTCATGTTTTACCTACTATGTGGATATTATATGATAGAGAAGACATCATAATGGTTTTACCTCCCAAATAAATGTATATTAAATACATATGACCACACCAATGTTGAATTTTTTGTACCTCAATGGGGTATTTTATGTGGAGAAGACAAGGGAAAATGATGATATTGGGGTTGAACTAATTCTGAACTACAAACTCCCATAAAATACTATATGTGTACCTTTTGAGGATCATGGTGGGGGAGTTAATGGTATACGTAATGTGCATATTATGGAGGGAAGGGATCAGAAGGAACGAAACAGGATTTGAGGTATGATTTTTTTCCTCCCTACTCCAGAAATGATCCTCATCTTCATCCTTATGAACTATCTGACTATTACTTTATATATTTGTCATCAAACAGATATTATATTTCAACTCTCAGAATAACCAAATTGTCTAAATAATTATACTAGGGGTTTATATATTCTCTCACGTATATATCATTAGTGTTATCATATTCATGATTTGGAGACCAATTCTTATGGCCATGCTATAATGGAGATGAGACCATATTCTATTATACTCAATAGAGACAATTAATAATATTTTTCTATTAGGATATAAAATATGAAATTGGTTTTATATTATCATACATACATGTATAGATTCACCTTAACTTGTGAGTTTTACCTTTAGAATGGAAGAGTAAGGATAACCCTTTCAGTCGATTATCCATAAGTTGAATATTGAAACACTATATGACACAAATGTTGTCATGGAATGATTTATTATAATTTTATATGTGTATATGTATTATTCGAATGATACATTTTTAGAGATTTTCTTGATCATGTGGTAAATTTTATTATAGATACGCACTCCTCGACCGCACTGTGATGATCAACAACTTATTTGATGTCCTTGGATAAGGTTAGGATGATAAATGTGTATACATTGGACAATTTAGTGAAACGATATTTCAGAAATTTTTTACCACCCTAGGAAGATAATATTATCATTTCCACAAATGTGCGTGGGATATGGGGGATTATATATACTATTCAAACACCAATCATTAGATAACCAGGAAAAAATATTTCTCTTCATGGAATAAAACAATTGATTTTGTGGCCTAAATGAGTTAAATAGTTCTCAAATATTGATCATAAGACTGATAATCAATAAATGAATATTCATGGGGAGTATGTCAGAAAGTCATTTCCCATATGTCTTTATGGTGACTACATATTTTTAATAATATTTTTTGAATAAAAAATTCCCTCGATGTTCTCATGGGACACATGAATAGGGTCATCCAATTCTACATTGAATAGTTCATGGTTGTCTCTATCAGTGAAATAATCATTTATTATATAATATAGCAGGATAATGAATATCATTTTAAGGATCTCAATTTTATTTCTTCTTTAGGAATCAATTATATTATACATTTTCCATGAATATTATTTGGATTGGGGTTTCCCTTTTTTTAGGGAATATCTCTTCGGTTTGTGAGTAGTTTTCAACCCCATGATGAATGAGATTATAATGGATTGAAAGAAAATATTGTTAGTTCCTTATTTTTATGGTTTCCACTATTGGTTAAAAATTATCACATATTTATGTCATAAATATAATTGATTTCATCTTCTAATATAACCCTTACTTAAAATGGAATGTTATTTTATGGTTCTCAACGTTTTATTAGAGATTTCATATAGTTTAATGGTTGGATGAATATTTTAATAATTTCCTTATATCCTAACTAAATGATGGATAATTATTTATAAAATAAAGCCTCATGTTTCGTGATTTATATATTACAATAGAAAATATGATCCATTATTTCCAATATGTACATGAAATTGAGTCGAAACAATTATAATTACAAATCAAATTCAATTTATCTTGTAATTATTCTATTTTCCATTTATATGTGGTTGGCCAATATTTTAAAAAAATTAATTATGGAATTCACCAGTCACAACAACCCCTCTGATTTATTCTGACAAATGTTTTTAAATTTTTCATATAGGGTATGATTGGTCTTCATATATTACTAAAAAAATTAAATAGTCCTTATTATATGGAAGGTAAATATTATAGTTGAATTCTGGTATGGGGAGATGTCATACATATTTGATGGAGGAGGTCACTGATCATTAATTTTCCTTGAGGTAATATTATGTAGAGGATGGATATTTTTCATAATTTAATCAATATTTTTGATCACTAAAAGTATTCATCGGGTAAATAAGTGCACATATAGACATATTAGTTGTGATATTTGACAGGATCATATTTTACAAAGAGATAAAAAAATATTGTTTTAATGTTGTGAGAATTTCAAACCCATTCTGGAAAAAGAGTCATTATTATATCAATTTATAGGGAAGTAATGAGGGATTTCATTAACTCTAATATTTCATATCTTCCAATAATTACAATGATGTATCATATTCCTATATTCATTTTTTTTCTATGACTGGAGTTTAGTGACATTAAATCCATTTCTCAGTTTATTTCCAAATAACATGTGAATAATGATCACTAGGTTCCCAAAGGATTAAATCAACACATTATTATTATTAAATGTAATTTTTATATTATCTTAACATACTGCATGATTACCCATCCATTATTAGTGAATGGTTATCAAACAATCTATGTGATTATTGACAGTACAGCTAAGATGATTAATTCTGTTCATATTCAGGAGAAAAATACAATGGACAAGATATAAAACATGTACAAAAATTTCATTATGTTTTTATAATGTGTAACATCAATGGTTATATATTACGAAAACACCCAAAAAACATCATATTATTACAAGAGTTTATAAGAAACCATCGATACCCATCCTTATTTGAGTGTCATATTCCTCTCCTTGAAAGTTAGTAAAATCATGAAAACTATATACAATATCAATGATATGTTATAATATTTTATGCATGATTTTTTATATGAGAGTTCAAGATGAAATGACATTATTCATGTTTTTATAAAACAAAATTATCTACTATAATATTTTTATAGAACAATTCAATGAATTTTGTGGGAAAAAATATTTTGTAGTATATTAAGAGAATTATATTGGTGTGTTGTCTCTTATTCTACCTAAGTGGGTGTGTTTTATGATCGATAAGGTACATGTAATCCTCGATTTCATTGTTAAATTCAATAGATAAAATCTATTTAACATATATTGAGGAGATATAACATTGGACTAGAATAAAAATGATCATATGTTTATGAATGTGACACATCCACATATTTTTCAGCGGACTGTTTTTTGTAGATTTTTATATTTAAGGATCATCATAAAATTCCATATTCTATGAATGTAAATTGAGGACTTATTTCAGTATGAATTTCCTCTATTGGAGGGAAAAGTTTATATTGATTTCAACATGACACAATATTAGTGATATTTTCATTATTTATCACCCTCTATTAATTAATTTGAGTAAGATTTCATTGAAGAGAATACCTTTAATAGTAATGAGTAAATATACTAGATTGGAGGGTGAATATTAATTTAATGAATTTAAAAACATATTTTTAACTATTTTTAAATGAATTATAATTTATATGAGATATCATGGTAACAAATATACCAAATATGAGGTTAGTACCCCAACCACCTTGAATGGGTTCAATTTTTAGATGAATATTATTGAAATATAGAAGGATGTAGTAAATATGATTTTTATAATGACTCCTTGTATAATTTAAAATTATATTTATAATGGAAAAATATATTCTTACTAAATAGTTTTTTCTGTATGGGAAGAAATATTTATTATATTTAATATATCATTTTTTACTATGATTTTTGTATATTTAATAATTCTTAAATTTTGTTCCAATGCTGAATTTTAACTCCAGGGATTTTTCCTAACAATTTCATTAACATTGATTAGTACAATAACTATTTTAATGTATTTGGAACTCAGAAAAAGTATTTTCACAATCATAATTATATAACTTTTTATTAGAATAATTTACCATTGTTTAAAGTCATTATACAAATAATAGAACGAACAACCATGTGAGAGACCCAATAACCAGGTGTGAACATACAATAATTTTAATTGTTTTCATGAGATAGACTCGATCAATGTGGTTATAGTTTAGTGACTTGACCCTATTATCACAAAACAAAAATATGGAAAAACCCTAAAATTATATCAGAAATATTATTAAAAATAATTTAGTACTTAACAATTGGTACAAAAAAACAATATATATGCTTCAACACATGTCATAAAATATAAATACATATTTATCATTGTTAGATTACCCTTGAATATAAATAATTCCACAAAAAAATATTAGAACTAAGGTACGTCATGTTCTATCAACAAAATTCCATTAACAACATATCTTTTTATTCATAACATAATGAGAAACTATGATTTATAAATTAGTACCCAACAAAATCACAAAAAATATTAAATATTCATTTTTCCATGATATCATGTGGAAAATGTAATTATGAACCCAGGAATCGACCACCAATAGTGTCCCAAAATATTTCACATACATCGATATGTTTTTGAAATTTCTAATCGTAAAAACCATGGATAACACTCATAAAACACTACATATATTCTCATAAATCCCTGATATGAAAATTAAAATCATCATATACTACCAGAGTTGGATGTTGTATCCATGTTCTATACCACTATAATAACCCTATTCCTTTCTTTTGCTTCTATATTACATGAAATTACCATCTACAAGTAAACCAAATTTCCATTCTAAAACAATATAAACATAACCAAGAATTATTATACAAATCTTATACCTCTAGGTACATTAGAATACAACATCTATTCTAACACCCAGATCAATTTAATCACGAGCACAAAAAAAGTGGCCACGAGATCCCATATGAAGATCGATATCACCACCCATTACTTTGGAAATCATTATGTAATACCCATCATCCCAATTAAAACTTAACACCATCCAAACGTAACTTCCCATCTAAGAAGGATATCCCCAATATATTAGTGGTCAATAACCAATTACAAGAACCATACTATATAAATTTGACCCTAATTTACCCTATCACACTATGAGGAAAAACAAATGAAACCAATGTTGAATAACATTGTAAACCATCCACTCTATAATTAGGGAATGAGGTAACAACATTTCAATTCATGGTATACAACACCAGTATGTACACACCCAAGGTACACCCTTCATGTTCCCTTGGAATAAAATCCCAAATCAGATCCCTAAAAACAGAACCTTAAATAACACTCTATTGTTCCCATAAATCATCCAACCAAAATCTTGAAAAATAAAAACACATACCTTCTTAAACTCAACAATACAATCATTATAAATCTCCTTATAATATCATATCATTTTATCCATTACATTTCACAGACTGGACCCGACCCCATTATATTACCACATGACATAAAATTAATGTTACAAAATTGAAATGATTTAGGAACCACCTAACTTATTATAGATAAAATATTTTCATCAGATACCACATTTAGATTCATCCTCATGAGGAAGAAAAAAACCTTGGTAAAATACCTAAAAAATATAATTTCGACCAAAAAATTAATATGCTGCAAAATATTCAGACAATAAACAAGTAACTTAGATCCATTCCTATGGGGTCACACTATCACAAATGGTACACCAATTAAGCTATAAAAATAGAGATTACTCTTGGGAAGGTGGGGTAAAATGGGAAGTCGAAATAATAGTGATATCCCTAATTTATTATAAAAAATTAATGTTTCTACAAATTTAAAAAATTATATTCGTTAAGTAAATAGTATTGTATCTAATAACTATTAAAAATATCCATAGAGGAAAAGAATATACTTCTCATAGTGTGATTAATATGTTTTTAATTCCAAAAAAACAAGTATCCTATGGTCATATAACAACTCATATCCCACTACCATAACCAAAAACTTACACCCTCTAACCAAAAAAAATTGGGGCATTGTTCGAACCATCACAAAATAATCAACTCATTTAAAAAACTATTCATTGTACAACTGTATGGGGTGGGAGCACAACCCATAGTAATCTGAAAAAATATCCTCACACAATGATAAATTTTCCTTAGTTAAAAAACATTATTCTTATGAAACTTATTCCCTTTTGATAATCCCTTTGATACATTATGGTCAATTTATATCGATGAAATTTTATTCTTAAACATATTACAATATTATCATGGTTATTTTATAAATGATTTGACCATCAACCTGAACTAGAATTTACACTCCATGATTTCATCAATAATGTAAATCTAAACTCACGAACTATGTTAAAACATTGGAAACCTCATTTAGGTAAAAACACTCATTTAGCACATCACCCTAAAAAATTCCTTTTTGTAATAAGTTCACTTTTATAATAATCCAAATATGAAATAAATCATCATTAATCTATATCGTTACATGACCATGAAAATTGTATTGAGAAATCTAAGATTCTCACTCCCTACACACTAAAAAATGTATTCAATAAAAAATAAATTTACTCTTGAAAACTATGATTAAAAAACAATGAGAACTCAATTAAAACCAAGGTCACTCGACACTATAAAATTTTTCCCGCCTATGTTATATCATTATTATTTTCTCCATCACATTGATTGCACTAATACTAAAAATCATCGTTATTTATATAAAAATATATATTATTTTTAACTTATATCCATCAAAATATCATGAAAAGTTTTCACACAAAATTTATATACATCAACCACTAAATGAGTATTCCAGTCATAATTACTTCACAACAAGAACTAATAACAATAAAATATATAATCATAATTAACATGATCTTGTAAAAATAATAAACGTCAACTCCCCCAAGGAATTATCTATGAATTCCATATTTATCACATATAAAAAACCATATTCATAAATATGAAATTTCATAATTCTCTATCGAGTAAAACCTATTATCATCCCTTAAGAAAGAATTGGGTACCATTTCAGATTTTAGTACCAATAAGTGTGCAAGAATCATAGCTTCTATAAATTATTATATATCTTTTTACTACCTTAGATACATGAGATGATACAATTATATTTCATACTATTGGATAAATGATTATCATGAATAATCCACCTTGATTTCCCATCCATCAAAATTCTTAACACATGATATATGCACTTATTATTCATTAATTTTTATCTAAAAATTAATTACTCTTAAGAATTAAATGTTTAATTATTTAAATGACATTTAATATAAATTTTCATATTTTTAAGGATTCAAAATTGTAAAGAACATGATAAAAAGAACAAAAATATATATATTTCCATTAATAGTTGTGTTTTGATGAAAGGTGATGAATATATGAGCTTCTAGTGGGATCAGAATAGAAAACTCATGGATAAATATAAGTCTCATAGATAAAAACACAAGTATTATTTTTTTTAAATGGCCTATTAACAATTTTAAATTTATGGGATACAATATATGAGATATTGATAGGAGGAGAAAAACATCTGAGAGAATGATCATGTGGGTCATGGAATTCCAAATATGTGTGAACCTATGAAACACATATAAAATTTTTAAATTTACATTAACATTTAAAATTCAATTTTTGGATGTTAGTCCATGGAATATTATGGTGTAAAACTACTATTCATTACATAAAATTTGTTTGACCAGGATAAAATATTCTATATTTGATGAAAAAATGCCACGACACCTCATTTATGACATGGGAAGACCATCCATAGGATTATATACATTATTAATACATTTATGGGTGAACTCATCACATATCAATCACCCTAAATTTCTATAAAAAAATTGTTTTTGTTGTTCTTAAATGGAATGATCGAGACACCAAATATTGGGGTGAGTAGTTGTGGTGTGCAACGTCATCCCCATTTCTTTTTCTTTACATTTCATTCATGTTTTCTTCTCTTTTATCATTACAACCTCATCAATAGGATTAGTGGGTAGATCCTTTAATATTCAAGGATGGTGTATCTAAAGGGTGAATTTGTATTTGATTCTATTTTTTCTTTCATTCATGTATTATGATTTACAAAATATTAACTAATAATATCAAATATAATTTTACATATTAATTTATTACCATTGATTGATGAATGTAGAATATGATTATAATATATGTATATAGGGTGACTTTTTTAAATATTTTATCAAGAAAAAATATAGTTCTATAAAACCATAAATTAGAAAACCAAGGGATAAATTCTATTTTTATACTATGGAGTGGGTAACCTCATCATTATATCATTCTCACCCCAAACATGACATCGGTAGTAAAAAAATTTATTTTATAAATCCAATTTTAACTGAACCCTATAAACTAAAAAACCTTTTCATGATTTTTTTTAATTTATTTAAAAAAACCATTATTTGGTTCTATATTTATTTCAATAACCTTCATTCAAAACATAGTCTTATTTCAACACCTACCAATTACAATCTATCAAAAAAATTCTTTTCTTATAGAAAATAGTTATCTTATTATAATATCTCTATGTGTTATTTGTTGACTCAACACTGTCTATATTTTAGGTAATTTTCAAACATTTTATATATTTGATATTTTTTACTTTGGATAGACTCATATATAATTAATGACACCTCACTCTTGATAAAAACTAGTCCAATTGTAGGGTGTGTTTTGATATTAGTTTTAATTTTTTTTAACTATATGATTAATTTATTAATTATTTAATTTTTGTTGTTATTTTTTCCATGATTATTATTTTTGATTCAAATTCACAATTATGAACTACAACTACTGTTATTATTTTAAAAATCATTTTAGTTGGATCCAAAACCCATGAAATCGTTACGGTAGAAGAATGAATTTGTGACCATGACTCAAACAAGAAATCATCATGTTACACGGGTACCAATAAAAGATTAAGAATATATTCACACATATATAATTATATAATGTCAAAAATGGATTAAAACCATGATTCCTATTGAAAATTGTTGTATAAAATCACTTCATGATTAAACAAATAAACATTAAGATGGGGTAAAAAATTACAGTTTTCTGGAAGATTTATTGAAGACCTGATCATGAAACGGGGAAACTACCTTGGGATTTATGAAAAAATTAATTTTCAAAAAGTCTCATGTAATTTATTAAGGCTTTTAATCTGTATGTTATTTTAGATAGATTACTCTAAATGGCAAATTATCATTCATCTTATTCAATTTTTATGTGGGATGATTTGGCATGAAACTATATTACCCACATCTATTATACCTCGATGTTAATGGAAATTAATTTATGAATTCTAACCATTATTCAATTTGAGGAAAAGTCCCTTTAAACATCATAGGAAATCTTTAAAAAAATATTATAATTTTTTTCATCATCATCTTCAAATGTGGAATTTTGTGCAAATATACAAAAAAGGGCTTTCATCGGGATTCATGTTAATTATGGATCATATTGCTTGTATATTGAATAAAAATAAATAACTGAAGAGAATATACAATATGTTTGAATTTTTTTTAAGAAAAAAATTCCAATGATAGACCAAACGAATGTATATAAATGGGGTAAACATGATCTACATCAACAACCATATGGTGGAATAATATTAATCGTCTAAAAGTAACATTGATATAATTATGGATCTCCTTAAATCTAAGGAACATTTATTGAATAGGTAAATTGTGCTGATAAAAATAATGGTAAATAATTTTATTGTTGGAGGGCACAATAAAAAATAAAAACAATAAAATAACAATGATTTAAGTATACAAAAAATATTTTTCAAACCACAGCACAAAGGGAATAGGCTGACTAGTTAAGTCAATACATTGTCAGTGACATTGTCTATATTTATGACCATAATCGGGGGTGTAGGAAACGAGGTATAGTAATTAAGAAATTTACCTAAGGCCCAAATATGAAATATGGAAATTAATTTTGGTCATATATCAATAAATCATATAAATAGGTTATATGGTTCATGGTTAGGATTCCCTATCCTACACCCATGAGTTGTTTTCATTGTAATTTATCTGTAAAATGGAAAAGTCACAGAGGACACTCAAGAATGAAAAAAGGGAAAAATTAAAATAATAGAAAAAAGTTTATTAAAAAAAAGAACAATGTTTAATTGGTTATTTGACAAATACCAATATATAATTCTAAACTACATTTTATTAAGAGAATAACATAAGAATAGGTCTGTATGTAAAATGCTAAATTTTTGAAACACATCAAAAAACGTAATATTATTATTCCATCGGAATATGGTCTCACAAACATTCCGTACTAAGGAAAATATGAGAATGAATTAGAGACATATAGGATGAATATAGTGTAAAATGGAACTATTCCACTAATATGGGAGTGTTCGGTGGTGGTATCAATGGAAATTATATATAATAATAAAAGTTCTACATAGCTTACCAAATCTCAATAATTAATCGGGATATATAATTTGGAAATAGATTATGTGATTTTGGATTTATTTTCAATATATTGTTTTATAGAACCATTTAAATCACTTTATTTTATAGAATAAATCCCCCATCAGTTTGAATTCAATTAGTAGTCTCAAGAGTAATTTATTCATTAGTAATGATCAAATAAATTATTATCAATGTTGAAAAAACTATACACCACACTATAATTTTGAGAAATTTATAAGTAATATGTGTATACTCAGCTTAATATAAGAAGCCCATGTTTGGATATGTGGAGATAACTTCTAGACGTACAATGTGAATAATAATATATGTGTGTTGGGTGTGATAATGTATGTTTTAATATAAATTGTGAAATGATAATATATAATTTGAGAGAAGAGGAATGGATTGAAGACGAAAAAATAATCAATGTTAATGATTATATTGAATTTAAATATGAAAATGAGGTTTCTACTATCATATGAGAGAATAATTAATATAAAATCACTAAAAATAATAATGAAAATGGGGATCAACATCAACAAGAATAGGTTAATTTGATTCACCTTTGTTTGAAAAGGAGTAATGTAACAGCCCAGGTAAATAAAGAATATAAAATTTTCATATTTATCCATATTTGTGAAAAAATATTAATATGACTTTAAAGGGGATGCTATGCTCAATGGCGTACCCAATACGTAACAATGAGTTTATTGGGAATCTTACGTTGCACTATAATAATAAAATAATATTATTTTAAATGGTAGTTAACATGTAGCCGTTGTATTGGCGGGAATGGATAGAAATAACTAAAATATGATTATATATGTTTTTAAATGTTTTTACATTTATCCAATAAAAGATAAAGGCTTTAAATACGGAATGAATTCAATTTTAGGTGTATATGCCCTAGTTTTCACTAAAGGTTCATTTATCGCCTTTTGATGGAGAACGGTCATTAAATATATTTTTGTTCAATATTATAAATTCTATTGGACCAAATAAAACTCTTCTTAAGAATCGGGACATCAAAATTTACTTTGTGTAAATTTTTGGTATCTTTCAAATAAAGTTCATTTTTTTAATGAATAGTGTAAAATATTGTATTTTAATTCAAAACCAATTTTTAATAAAATTTATTTATATGATTAGATTATCTTTTTAATTTATTTTAAAGAGAAATTAGAATATATTTTTACCATTAAATCCAATAGTGGTCGTTGGAATCAATTTCACTTTGAAATCAGACTTAAACTAATGTCAATCTTTTGATACTTATTGTTTCATAAAAACACGCTATTTGCTCTGACAGTGGGAATTAATTATTAAATTTATTAATGTGAAATATATTATTTTAATTTAGTAAAATATACTTCATTTCTGAATTCGGAATATCAAATATAGCTTAAGGTTAATTTTTGGGGTTTTTCTGAAAAACTTCAATTTTTGATGAATAGTGAAACCACTAAGTGGTACTTATAAAAACTGATTTTTCCGTTTAAATGAAATTTTTCCATCTTTGTGTTTAGAATTTCAAAAATCTGACATACATGGTTGTCATTAAGAAGTAAAATGTGGTTCAATGGGATAAAAATAATTTTTTTTTGGTGAATAGTAACTTATTATGTTTTTAATCGCGATTAGAGGTAATTAGTGTAGTTTATGGTAAGAATAATGTTTTAATAAAATTAAATGACCTAGACACATGTACTACACCCGTTTTATGTGTCATGGCCGACCGAGACAATCCATGGGTCATCTTGGGGACCCCATGGAGCCACTTTGGTTGGAAAATGACATAAATATCTTTTTATTTAATGTTAAAGTAAAAAATGACACAAACATGAGATGTTTTACTAAAACAATTTTTACATGGGGTTATACAAGTCATATTTTTTACTATAAATAGTCATTGGAAAGATAAAAATATTTCCTACATCATAGTATTTTTTTAATAATTTTTAGACATTAAATAAATTATATTATTTATGACATCATGATGATGCAGTGATGACCTCATTATTTAACGATTTAAATAAAATTGAAAGATAATGTGATATCTAAGCCTAAAAATGTAAAAAACCTATTGTATGAGTGGATTTAGAACCATTATCACCTTATCCTCGATATAGATTAATTTGGGACATTTTAAATCCGAAACTATTTTTAAAATAAAGTAACATTTTGTAACTTTACCAGAGTGCCCCTCCTCTCCTCTTATAAAGGCCCCCACCTCTACCTCCTTACCCACACTCCCAAAGCCTTTGGCTCGGCCAAACCCTTCCCATTTTGTCTCTCCACTTCCCTATCTTACTCCTTGAAGCCTCACTTTGGGACGAAGGCTTCCCAAGGAAGCCTTTGAGTTCAAACCAAAGGGAGTTACCCGATTTTAAGGTAATGTCTTCACTTGTGTCCTTTTGTTTTATTTTGCTTCTCCAACCCCCTAAAATCTTTTTATTAATTTATTTTGCAACAAATACAGTATCTTAAATATACTAGGATGGTTTTATAAGAATAATTTGAGCTAAACTTACACACACATACATCCAATGGTTAAAGAATATACTATTTTCGTGGATGGCGAATTTCTGCCTCCCGAAACGATGATTGTTCAACATTATTCTAACACCTTAAAAGGTGGAAATTAAGATGACACTATATTTATATATGATATATAATATGTTTATGTTTTACATAAGCTTTTGTATTTTTCATTTATGGTGTACCTTTATGGTTTCCATTATGGGTAAACGCGATATCTTCATTTAAGGAAGTGCGGACTACCGCCCCCTCAAAGTGATTTGATTCGTTAATACCATATGTGGTACCTATAAAGGATATATTTAATGATATTATATAAGATATCATAATGTAATTAAAATACTATTATGTATCATTATGTTTTAATTCCATTAAATATGAAATAGAAATGGAAGTAGCATTCATGCGTACGTACGGCTTACCGTCTCCATGAACGGTACATTTCATTTATTATCTCAAAATGTTATGTAATATTATATGTACATATATTTAATGGATATATATGTAATATATTAAATCTAACTTATGTATATCATTCTGGAATTATAACATATATATATATCTCTCATTTTGTTTTAATTCCATTAATATGACAAAAAATGAAAATAGCGTTCATGCGTACGTACGGCCTACCGTCTCCATGAATGACGATTTTCGTTATTTATATCCAAATGATATGGAATAGTATAAAATGAATATATAATGGATATATATGATATTTTAATCATTAATACTATTCTGGAAAATTTTTACATATAACTACATGGGCAATCTTTTTTCAAACAAGTTCATTTTTCACTCATGTACCAAACATCGGCAAAAATGTCTGATATGAACTAGAATTATTAAACAATTATTATAACATTATAATATGTGATATGAACTGAATAATAATCTATAAAGGAGGTACTTAGGCAATTATTAATTGAACAAAGTTTATTATTCAGGAATATAATGAAATGAACAAGACAATTTGAACTTGAGGTAAGGGATCCTACTCCACTCTTTCTTTTTATGTACACTCTTTTATGTCATTCCTTTTAAAGCTCATATTTCTTGTTACTGGGATGTTCTTTTATATTAATCATACTGTAATTTTAATGATCATGTGATGAGAGACCCTATTCTCTCTCATCAATCCATTTTGGATGTTTTGGGTGGCGCCGTTAGGCTGCCGAATTTTCGTAAGAGATCTAACCTCTCTCTTTCTTTTTAAGTACTCTCCTTTCTGTCACATCTATTAAGCTGCTCTTTGTTATGTTGGGGGATTTTCTTTTATATTAATCTTTCTATAATCTTTATGTTAATATGATGAGATACCCTATTTTATCTCATCAATCCATTTTTGTATGTTTTATGTGGCGACGTTAGGCTGCCGATTTTTCGTAAAGGATTTTTCATCTCACTTTTACTCCCGTGAGATTTATGCTACATTTGCCACAATTTCCTTTGAGTGATTTATGTACTGGAAATTATTTTACTCATTCTGTAATATAATTTCTTTTATGAGTATTTACATCAATGTTGTATTCTCCTTCTTTCACGCGGTGTATGTTTGGAATGATACCCATGTCTGTAAGGGAACCTTTCACCCTCCTCTTTTTAAAAGACTTCTTTTGTTGGGTCTTTTAATTTACATATTGTTATGTTGGGATATGTTCTCATATATCCTTATTGATGTAAATTTTATGTCCAAGTTATGAGATACCATTTTTTTATCTCTCATCAACATATTTTGTTGTGACGTCGTTAGGCTGTCAATGGAACTTCTAAACCAAATTTCGATTTCTTTGGGTTCAACACGTAGTTATTGAATATGTCATCCTTTGAATATGTGTGAATGAGCTTTGATTATTTTACACTTAATATCCATTTGTATTTGGTGTATTCTTTTTCACACATAATTATGTAATTCATTTATCCTTAATCCAAGGATACCGTCTTTGTATGGGAATTCATCTCAATCACCTTTCATTGAGGAATATTCTATTTTATACACAACCTTCATTTATATGGTGTATAAAACTCTTTGACTTTTACGTTTATTCAAAAGGAATCTTTTTTATACGAAGTTTTTACTAAACGACAAAAGGGAATGTTTTTGTCGTACTTATGTGGCGACAATGACTTCTCCGCCGTCGTGACCATTATTTGAGTTTCGGTTTCCTCTACAAGACATACATTCTTTTTAAAAGAAAAATAAATACGATGTTTTACTTTTCATTTATTTTGGTATTGAAAATGGTTTTCATAATTTTTTTAATATATCAATGTGTTGTATTGATATCTTGTGATTGAAATGTGGAAATGTTATGTTTCCATTATGCAAGTTTTATGTGATACGATTATGTTATGGTTCTTGGGCATTATTATGAAGACGGGTGGTTCCGTGATAAACTAAGGGCGGGTGAGCCCGATATAGATCTCAAATTCATTGGGTAACGTTATGGACTGAAACGTTAAGGTTTCTCCAAAGAGATTTAGGGAATATATTCTGGTGGGTATTCCAAACGTAACCAAGAGGGTTACTCCATACGTAAGAATCATATGAATGCCTCAAGTTACCTTTTATGTCCTATGATTTCTATGATTTATTCATTATTTTATGAGGTATGTTAATGTGCCTATGTTTTATGGGTAAAGTATGATTTCATTCTTATATATATATGAACTCATTTTTCCTTTCCATATTTTTATAACCCTTACTGTGATTTTTAGGCTCATCCCATGTTTTTGAAATGTTTTTCACAGGTCAAGGGAAAGGTACATGATGGGATGATAATGCCAAGGATGTGTCAAGAAAGAATCCATGTTTTATTTTAAATATGTTTCCATTGATGGGAAGAATGAATACTGTCTTTTATGTAACCACTTTGTTTAAATGTGGAATGTAATGCAAGTTTCATGATCTAATTCTCTAAAACTCTAAACCTGAAAAGATCATCAATGTGTAATCATGTAATAACTCAAGATTAAGTAAGGTTTAAGGCTGGGGCCTTATAGTTGGTATCAAAGGTTGGTTTAGATAACTTTAGAGGTTAGGGTATTCTCTAAGCATAAGTGACAGTACCATAATGGATAGGATTTCAGAAAGAGTCCTAGTTTTAGATAAAGTGAATGAGTAAGTATATCTTAGTGGTTATCTCCCTCATTAGTACATGATGGTTTTTTTGATATACTCACACTGAACTTTTTGGTTTTAGTAAATGGATGGATCTAGCATGCACCAAAGTGACAATTGGTTTGAAGGAAACTGTGGTGGTTCTATGGTTAAGATACTAGATAAAATGGGGGATTCAATGAGGAAACTTGTGGTTGTTCAAAACCAACTATCAAGGAGTCATGATCAACCACTTGAACCTTGGTATGATCTTTAATGCATCATGTACGAGATGACCAATCGATGTGGAAGTTCAGGTAATAATTATAAAGGTAACCATTAGAGTTTATATGATCCTTACTTTTGAGGTAATTATGGGTTACTATATGATATGATGGAAGTGAAAGGAATGAGATAAAATTGAGGTTAAATTATGTTATGGTTATTTTTGATGATTTTATCCCTTTTTGGGTAATGATTCAAGAATTATATAGTTTTGGGAAAAGGACAACACGCAGACCGTGTGACTACCCGTCGCATCGGACAAAGCTGCTGGAATCGAACCCAAAACCAAAGTGCGACTGGTATTTATCGCCTACCACTAGACTACGTGAAGTCCCTAGTTAGTTTGACTGATTATTTTTAGTTATATGATTTTATGAATTAAGAGTAAGTTGATTTTGGGTTATTTATGAAAATTATTATCCTATCATGGAGGATATGTGATTAGGTTATGTACTTTTCAATACGAGACTTTAGGAGAAACATATGTTGTTTGCAGATAAATGTTACGATTTAACTTGGAAGAATATGTGACTAAATCCTTCAAATATTTGTGTTTCAATCTTATATTGGTTTACATTGAATAATTTTATGGAAAAATTTTTTATCGGATGGTCCTCGTTGAACTTTGGGTTTTTTTGGACAAATTTTGGAGATTAAGAATAGATTTTCTTTTTAAAGGGTTATCCTTTTCTGGATTATCTGATCTTGTACTAACCATAATGGTTTGGTTTTGGTTAATGTCTAAAGACATGGGAAGTATATAGTTCTCTTTGGTGGATTAGGTGATTCTCTAGAAGTTGATTGTAGTACTCTTAATGCGAACAAGTCTCCCTAAATACTCATCTTTTGGAAAAAATATGAGTTTGATTAAGGAATCTAGTAAAAGTTGAAACTCAACATGATAAGTGCTTATGTTTCCTTATGAATAAATTCCTCAATAAAAAGTAACTTAAAACAAAAATGTTCTCTATTAGCTTTTCCTTCTGGGGAATCGAATAACGTTTAACCCATCACAAGTTTGTGATTTTCTTAGGGTTAACTTTCTCCTAGACATGTTTACTATCACTCTCCCTCAAGAACATGAAACTTTGCTATTTCTTCAATGTACATGTTTTTCGACATGGAATCCTTGTATGGGTTAACTCGGGTGACCTCTGTACTTATCTTCCTTTATTTTAAAGTGATTTTTTTACCGACTCTTGTTCTGATGTGGGACTTTCAAGGATGTTTTCAAGAACAATTTTAAAAATTGTGAGGACGCAATTCCCAAAAGGGGGGAAGGATGTAACACCCAAGGTAAATAAAGAATATGAAATTTTCATACTTTTCAATATTTTTGTATAAAATATTAATATGACTTTAATGGGGATGCTATTCTCGATGGCGTACCCAACACACAACAATGAGTTTCTTGAGAATCTTACATTGCACTCTAATAATAAAATAATATTATTTTTAATGGTAGTTAACATGTAGTCGTTGTATTGGTGGGAATGGATATAAATAACTAGAATATGATTATATATTTTTTTAAATGTTTTTTCATTTATCCAATAAAAGATAAAGGCTTAAAATACGGAAGGAATTCAATTTTAGGCATATATGCCCTAGTTTTCACTAAAGGTTCGCTTATCTCCTTTTGATGGTGAACCGTCATTAATTATAGTTTTTTTCAATTTTATACATTCTATTGGAACAAATAAATCTCTTCTTAAGAATTGGGACATCAAAATTTACTTTGTGTAAATTTTTGGTATCTTTCCGATAAAGTTCATTTTTTAATGAATAGTGTAAAATGTTGTATTTTAATTCAAAACCGCTTTTTAATCTAATTAATTTATATGATTAGATTATATTTTCAATTGGTTTTAAAGTGAAATAAGAATATATTTTTACCATTAAATTCAATAGTGGTCTTTGGAATTAATTTCACTTTGAAATCAGAATTAAACTAATGTCAATCTTTTGATACTTATTGTTTCATAAAAACACGCTATTTGCTCTAACAACGGGAATTAATTATTAAATTAATTAATGTGACTTATAAGTTTTGAATTTGGTAAAATATAATTCATTTTTCAATTCGGAATATAAAATATAGCTTAGGGTGATTTTTTTGGATTTTTCTGAAAAACTTCAATTTTTTATGAATAGTGAAACCACTAAGTGGTACTTATAAAAACGGATTTTTCCGTTTAAATGAAATTTTGCCATCTTTGTGTTTTGAATTTAAAAAATACGACATACATGGTTGTCATTAAGAAGTATAATGTGGTTCAATGGGATAAAAATAAATTTTTCGTGAATAGTAACTTATTAAGTTTTTTATCGCGAATAGAGGTAATTAGTGTAGTTTATGGTAAGAATAATGTTTTAATAAAATGAAATGACCTAGAAACATGTCCTAACCTCATTGGATGTGTCATGGACAACCAATAAAATCCATGGGTCAACTTGGGGACCCCATGTAGCCACTTTGGTTGGAAAATGACAGAAATATCTTTTTATTTATTGTTAAAGTAAAAATGACACAAACATGATATTTTTACTAAAACAATTTTTACATGAGGTTATACAAGTAATATTTTTGACTATAAATAGTAATTGGAAAGATAAAATGATTTCCTACATCACAGTATTTTTTTATAATTTTTAGGCATTAAATAAATTAAATTATTTATGACATCATGATGATGCAGCGATGGCCTCATTATTTAACGATTTAAATAAAATAGAAAGATAATTTTATATCTAAGACCTACACATGTCCAAAAACTATTGGATTAGTGTATTTCGAACCCTTATAACATTATCCTAGAAATACATAAATGTGGGAACTTTAAAATCCGAAACTCTTTTGAAAATAAAGTAACATTATGTAACGTTACAAGAGTGCCCCTCCTCTCCTCTTATAAAAGGCCCCCACCTCTACCTCCTTACCCACACTCCCAAAGCCTTTGGCTCGGCCAAACCCTGCCCATTTTTTCTCTCCACTTCCCTCTCTTACTCTTTGAAGCCTCACTTTTGGAATAAGTCTTACCAAGGACGCCTTTGAGCTCAAACCAAAGTGAGTTACCCGATTTTAAGGTAATGTCTTCACTTGTGTCCTTTTGTTTTATTTTGCTTCTCCAACCACCTAAAAACTTTTTATTAATTTATTTTTTAACAAATTCAGTATCTTAATTATAATAGTATGTTGTTATAAGAAGGATTAGTGCTACACTTACAGACACCTACATCTAATGGTTAAAGAACATACTGTTTCCGTGGATGATGAATTTCTGCCTCCCGAAACGATGATTGTTCAACACTCTTCTAACACCTTCAAAGATGGCCATTAAGATGACACTATATTTATATATGATATCTAATATGTTTTTTACTTAATCTTCTGTATTTTTCATTTATGGCGTACCTTTATGGTTTCCAATATGGGTAACGCGATATCTTCATTTAAGGAAGTGCGGACTATCGCCCCCTCAAAGTGATTTGATTCGTTAATACCATATGTGGTATGTATAAAGGATATATTTAATGATATTATATATGATACCATATTGGAATTAAAATACTATTATGTATCATTATTTTTTAATTCCATTAAATATGAAATAGAAATGGAAGTAGCGTTCATGCATCCGTACGGCTTACCGTCTCCAGGAATGGTACATTTCATTTCTTATCTCAAAATGTTATGTAATATTATAAGTATATATAAATAATGTATATATATGTAATATATTACATCTAAAATATGGATATCATTCTGGAATTAAAGCATATATATATCACTCTCATTTTGTTTTAATTCCATTAATATGACAAAAAATGAAAGTAGTGTTCATGCGTACGTACGGCCTACCGTCTCCATGAACGATGCTTTTCGTTTTTTATCTCCAAATGATATGGAATAGTATAAAATTAATATTTACTGGATATATATGATATATTAATCATTAATAATATTCTTGAAATTATTTACATATAACTGCATGGGCAATATTTTTTTAAACAAGTTCATTTCTGACTCATGTACCAAACATCGGCAAAAACGTCTGATATCAACTAACATTATTAAACAATTATTATAACATTATAATATGTGATATGAACTGAATAATAATCTCTAAAGGTTTTAAATAGGCAATTATTATTTTATCAAAGTTTATTATTCTGGAATATAAAGAAATGAACAAGACAAGTTGGCCTTGAGGTAAGAGATCTTACTCCACTCTTTCTTTTTAAATACACTCTTTTATGTCATTTATTTTAAATCTCATCATTATTGTTTTTGGGAGGTTCTTTTATATTAATATTACAGTAATTATTATGTTCATGTGATGAGAGACCCTATTCTTTCTCATCAATCCATTTTGGAAGTTTTGGGTGGCGCCGTTAGGCTGCCGAATTTTCGTAAGAGATCTAACCTCTATCTTTCTTTTTATGTACTCTCCTTTATGTCACTTCTTTTAAGATCATCTTTGTTATGTTGGGGGATGTTATTTAATATTTATCTTTCTATAAACTTTATGTTAATATTATTAGATACCCTATTTGATCTCATCAATCCATTTTTGTATGTTTTATGTGGCGCCGTTAGGCTACCGAGTTTTCGTAAGGGATTTTTCATATCACTTTTATTCCCGTGATATTTATGCTACATTTACAACAATTTCCTTTAAGTGGTGTATGTACTGCCCATTATTTTACTCATTGTGTAATATACTTTCTTTTATGAGTATTTACATCAATTTTGTATTGTCCTTCTTTCACGAGGTGTATGTTTCGAAAGATACCCATGTCGGTAAGGGAACCTTTCACCCTCCTCTTTTTAAAAGACTTCTTTTGTTGGGTCTTTTAATTTACGTATTGTTATGTTGGGATATGTTCTCATATATCCTCATTGATGTAAATTTTATGTCCAAGTGATGAGATACACTTTTTTATCTCTCATCAACTAATTTTGATGTGACGTCATTAGGCTGTCAAGGGAACTCTTAACCCAATTTCGATTTCTTTGGGTTCAACATGTAGTTATTTAATATGTCATCCTATTAATATCTGTGAATGACCTTTGATTATTTTACACTTAATATCCACTTATATTTTTTGTATTCGTTTGTCACACATAATTATGTAATTCATTTATCCTTAAACCAATGATACCGTCTTTGTAAGGGACTTCGTCTCAATCTCCTTTCATTGAGGCATATTCTGTTTTATACAAAACCTTCTTTTATAAGGTGTATAAACCCCTTTGACTTTTAGGTTTATTCAAAAGGAATCTTTTTTATACGACGTTTTTACTAAACGACAAAAGGGAATGTTTTTGTCGTACGTATGCGGCGACAATGACATCTCTGTTGTCGTGAACATTATTTGAGTTTCGGCTTCCTCTACAAGCCATACCTTATTTTTAAAAGAAAAATAAATACCATGTTTTACTTTTCTTTTATTTTGGTATTGAAAATGGGTTTCATAATGTTTTTATTATATCAATGTGTTGTATTTATGTCTTGTGATTGAAATGTGGAAATATTATGTTTCCATTATGCATGTTTTATGTGATACGATTATGTTATGGTTCTTGGGAATTATTATGAAGACGAGTGGTTCCGTGATAAACTAAGGGCGGGTGCGCCCGATATAGCTCTCCAATGCATTGGGTAACGCGAAGGATTGAAATGTTAAGGTTTCTCTGAAGAGATTTAGGGAATATACTGTGGTGGGTATTCGAAACGTAACCAAGAGGGTTACTCCCTACGTATGAATGTTATTAATGCCTCAAGTTACCTTTTATGTCTTATAATTTCTATGATTTATTGATGATTTGATGAGGTATGTTAATGTGCCTATGTTTTATGGGTAAATTATGATTTCATTCTTATGTATATATGAACTCATGTAACCTTTCCTTATTTTTATAACCCTTACTGAGCTTTTTATGCTCATCCCATGTTTTTGAAATGTTTTTCACAGGTCAAGGGAAAGGTACATGATGGGATGATAGTGTCAAGGATGTGTCCAGAAAGAATCCATGATTTATTTTAAATATGTTTCCATTGATGGGAAGAATAAATACTATCTTTTATGTAACCACTTTGTTTAAATGTGGAATGTAATGCAAGTTTCATGATCTAATTATCTAAAACTCTAAACCTGAAAAGATCCTCAATGTGTAATCTTGTAATAACTCAAGATTAAGTAAGGTTTAAGGTTGGGGCCTTATAAGTAACATGTATGGTCGGTACATGACCTTCCATTTGTTTCTTTCAAGTTAAGGAATAAGTGGTGGATCATCCTAATAAACAATGAGAAAATACTACATGTGTAAGGAGTAAAGATTAGTAATGTAGTAGTATAGTGACCAACCTATGTGGAAAAGTGATAACTACGACCATTTTTGGACCCCGACCAATGACACAATTTTTAAGGATCTGAAGGCAAATCGTATGGATGCATGGTTAATCCCAAGATGTTAAAAACGTTTTCTGTGAGGTAACCAATGTTTTTAGAAATTTTCTTCACATATTTTATATTATTAATCATATAAATGTATTCTCCTAAAACCAGTTCAAAATAAAATTCATAATTAATTATAATCACACCTACTTATTAATACATTTTTTGAATATAGAGACCCATTTGGGCAACATGAAATGTAGTTTTAGGATTTAATCACAACCTGAAATAACATCAAATCGCGAAATCCATGAAATCTATGTAGTAAGACCAATTAATTTTTAAAAATGGGTCTTTTAGTAAATTAATAGTAATTTTTGAAACATAAATAAATTTGAAGTACTCTTTTTTAATTCTTTATTTCTCAATTTATTGCATCTTTTTTATTTTTCCACATATATTTGAACTACCAATTTTCATTACTACATTTTAACATCCTTTAGTAAAATTCAAATACAATATATACAATTCTTAGTATAATATCATTCCATGGTTTAAAAATTCAATGTCAAAAAAATAAACAAGAAACATGTGGAAAAAAGATCACTGTAGATAAATGTATGGAAGTGAATTTAGAAAATCATGATGTTTGGGAGAATTCTAATTTTAAGAATTGAAATTTCATTTTGATTATGTGTGAATTGAATTTATGATATTTTCAAAAATTGATTTTATTATTCATATTAACGTCCATTATTAGTTTTGTAAACCAATAATCTTATTTTGTTGACATTTTTTGAGAGATTTTTTCCATTATTTATTTTGTATATTTTTTATTGGACTCGAGCGTGTTTTATTCAGAATCATTTTTGGAACTTGTATATGATATGACTAAACATAATAAATTCTAAAATGAAGGAGTTGTCTTTTTGTTAGATATTTATCCATAGATCTATATTCCATCAATAATTTTAATTCCATTGGAATCTATGAATGATAATGCTATGAAATAATCCTCAATAAAATTCTATTATATTAATTCCTATAGTACTCATAGTACATATCATGATATTTAAAATTATATGTGTAGGGGATCAGATATCCAATTTTGATATATACATACATCATTGATTATATTTTCAATGGTTTTAATTATGACTTGGGGAGAGGCCATGATATAATTCGTTGTTATTGATTTTTCACCTCTCTTTCACAAAAATATAATAAAATTATTATATTAATTAAATCGGTTGGGTCTTATTAATATTTAAAATAAACATATTTAAACTAATTATATCTTAATTGTTTATGGTTATGAAATGGTTATATGATTTCTGAGAACAATATATTTTGAAAAATAATCAAAGCATTAATGGGATAGATATTCATTCATTATGTACACAATTATTATGAATATGCATTGAGAATCTAGTGGGGAAGGGATTTATAAAATATTTAAAAATAAATTCTCATTAATTTTATATTTTGGATATCATGCATTATTCTATATAGTAAAACATACCTTTTGTTCTTTATTTTAATTCGCATGATTTAACCACATACACTTAAGCCATATAAACATTTGAACATTATTGAAATCTATCATGATTATCTATGATTTAAATCATTAAGCAGATTAGATTTTAAATACCTCCCAATCCTATAATAAGTGATGATATTTCAATAAATTTGATTAACTAAATTTAAAATATATACCTTGATATCAAATGAAATAATTCAATCGAAGTTAGATTGAAAATTACATTCTCATTAATAAGGAATTTAATAATGAAAAATAGATGAACTAAAATGCAAGGATGTATAATCAAATGACTCAAATTTTACATTTATTATTCTTGAATATTGTATAAATTATTTTTTAGAAAACGAAATGAGTTGTAATGAGATTCTAAGGCCCTATGTTACCTGAATAAATTTTTGAAATATTATAATGATTATTAAATAGTATATGAATATAGTTTTCCTAAAAAAGTGGAATAACATATAAAAGGGAAATCATTTGAAAAATATGAGGTAACCATTGAGTTTATAACATTGGTTTACCAAGGGTGTGACATAATAGTTTTCTCTAAGAGGCTTTTTTTGAAAATCTATTGTGGGTGTTAAATGAATAAAATAATTATATAAATTATTTTTTTAAATGAATAAATTAAATAATATTCCTTAATTACAATGTTATAGTATAATTACAGTGTTAGTCCGATAACCTTGGAGAATCAGAGAACCATTTGGCGGGAGTCTGAGGATTTATCTACGTAAAACATCATCATGATTGTGAATAGGTGAACAACATGCAAAGTAATCAGAGGATCAATCCAACGATAATAAGTACACTTTTTTTTCATCCTGAATCAATATAAATTGTGGTATGAGGTTTTTTATTGGATTATTGAACAAGTTATTATTTCTATGATGAACATGAATCAGTTGACCAACTGATTTATTTTAGGATATGTAATCTTTTGGGATGGGTTTATTTATAAGGTTATTTTTGGAAGATTTAATTGTGATTATTGGTAATTATATTTTCATTATTAACCCAATTGATTGAGGTAATCATGAACATCGGTCGAGGTTTTTTTTCATAATTTTTGTTGTTAATTTCTTCAATATTTCATCATTCATCCCCGGTATTATTTTTTGGGACTATTTTTTATATCCATTAAGGAATCCATCATTGATAAAATTAATATTGGTGAAATGATTTGATATTTTAGATATCAGATTTGTATGATGATATAGTGGAACAAAGATGAATGTGCCAACCAATTATACTATTTTTAATAACTACTTTAATTTTATTTATTCTATAATAAAGATGGATGAATGAGGCCCTTTTTCAAAAAAAAATGAGGGGATGGATTTTTTTGTTTGAGGATGTCATGACTAGACCAGACTCAATTCTCAATTTTCAAATGATATGTATTTCAGAATCGAAGGCCGGAGAAGAAGATGATTTCATGTAAAATGAATCTTGGATTCTAGAAATTTCCAATCCACATGGCATGTAATCTAGGAATACAAAATGTGAGGGTCCCACATAGTGGCAGTTATGGGTATAGGAGAATGATAAAGACAACATGACATGTGACCTCTCCCCAGTGGGTTACTGTGTGCCTCATATGGTACACATACATGTGATCAGAGTGCATCTCCATGGGCATGTTGTGTCCTCTCACTCAGAATCATAATTGAAAAAGTACAGAGGTAAATCTATTTTATTATATATAGAAAAAAATATATGGGCAACATAACATCATCTAAATCATCATAGACACATAGATGGTCCGTTTTAGAAGGGTATGACCTAATGATAACGACAAACAGCGTTCACACATAAAATAATAAATTCACTCCCTTTATTTTGTATTGAAGTACTTAACCTTTTCATATTGGATAAATTTCATCAAGGGGCATTCTCCATATATATTCATTAAGGATTAGTATTTAATTAACTCCAATGCATAGGATGGAAATAAATTATGTAGGAATTCATTGATAGAGTTCTTGGAATACTTTGATGAGTCCCTGAGTGAGATCCTATATTCGTATCCACTCTCTTGCTGGAGTTCATTCTATAATAATGTCAAACACTCTACCAGATGTTATCATATAAACTGTGGGTTAATCTAAATGGAGTTTTTGGTGTACACCATGTCTTTAAATGTGATCCTTGTCTGTGTATCATTTGTCTTTGGACATTTAGAGTATACTTCCAATAATGAGACCCAATGAAAATTAGATATCAGAAGAAACTCATAACTTCTACTAGACTCATGGATTGTGTTCTCTGCAAAAAGCACTATGTGGAAACTCAAAGAAAGAATCCTTGAATAGTGTTATGGTTTTCACTTACATTTAATCTATTTTCTTTATTAAGTATTTTGGGATATACATTCTATATATTATTTAGAAATATACCCATGTAGATCTAACTACATCTATATTATTGTATTATTTTTGTTCTAGGGGTTTCCTATTCAGTATTTTAAAACTCATTCCTTCTTGGGATTATCCCCAAATGTCATTTCTTTTTCATTTAATCAAACTATTGATATATTCCTTTACAGACTAGGATAAAATGATGTGCAGTGATTGAATAGATATTGAGGTGTGTTCCCACGGTATCATGAAAGTAGTACATATCTATAATTTCATGTTGGACATGTTTTCATATTCATTTTATTGTCATGAATTTTTTCATGTTTACTATCATTTAAATTCTATTATACTGTGGTTATGGTATTTACATTTATTCATGCATGTTTTTTATGTTTAGTATCAAATTTTACCATTGTATGGGCATCATGATTTATGGGAGTGTACACGTACATAGGCTAAGGCCTCCAAGGATAGTGATATTCCTATATGAACTTATTCCCCAGCCCTAGTCTTGTTTAATGTGATCTTGGGGAGTCATAGCATGGGCCTCAATGGGATAGGTCATGATAGAGTGGTTTCAAAGAACTAAATTATACATTATGAATGAAGTTTATAATTGTAGTTTAATTCAATAATGTTGTGTGTTTCATGTTCGGAATTTAGGATGGGGACTCTAGTGTTGGTTTGTTGGTTAACATATCCATAAACTAGGACTCTGTCACATTATTCTTGATTAATACATGAGAAAACACATTTTATGGAAGACAATGGTATATACATCATATAAGAATGACTTTTAGTTTCCATAATCATCATAAATCAACTCTCTTGATACACTATATGAATGTGGTACATATTTTATTATTATAGTATGCCTCTATGGAAAATTTAATTCATGATTAAGATCATAGGGATGATACCACTAAAGATGAAGTTTCCATAAAGGGACTAGTTATTGAAGTGATACCATTAGGTGGTGCACTAGTCATACCACCACCAATTGTGGAGAATATTATATCTGCAGTACTAGTTGATGATGTACGCAAGTGGAGTGCACATCATGCATCTTTGTGGAATATACCAAATAGTAAATGAGGCAATATCAATACTTATGAGGATGATGACTAGCATGAGGCATTGGTCATAGTATTATATCCGTTTCAAACCCCAGTATATTAGATGGTGGCCATGGTGGTGAGATTTATACGTGGATTAATATGATGATTATGGGGTTTAGTAACCATGTATTATGTTGAACTACACTAAGGCCTTTTCATATCCAATAGCTTCTACAACATCAGTAGGGATGTAAAATAATAACATAGTATTCATTGAGTTTTTACAACCCTTATAGGTACTCTATAGATAAGGATTAAGATTTGTTCATGATGGATGTCACGACCCGACCTCGGGGCCCATGTCGTGACTACCCCAAGCCCGCCTTCCATAGGCCAGGGGCTGGCGACTAGCACCAAGGCGTAAAATCCCGGTAAACAGGGAAGGCATTGCCTTTATAAGTAACAACCACCACAGAGTCAGCAAGCGGAAAGTAACTACAAAGTGCAGAAAAGTAAAGGGGGCCGGAATACAAGCCCAACTTAAAGTACAACTGAAAAAGGTAAAGAACAGTAACTGAAAAAAAAAACGGCAGCCTCGTGTCGTCCACTGGCAATCCCACCTGAAGGGTGGGTACAGATAGCCTCCAGGCTCCTCGGGTCCCACGTCCGCTCCGAGCACGTCCCGCCCAGTGGTCCACCTCCAGGTACCGTCCTGCTCCACGCCCCAACCGTGATCAGCGCTGTCCGTCGTCTGCATCCAACACAACAAGGTGCGGGCATAACCCGTGCAGGGGTGAGTATAAGCTACTCAGTAAGGACCCCGAGACCCCCGAAGGTCTCCCGAAATCCACAAAGGATATGACACAAAAGAAAGGTGAAATCACGAAGTAACATCTGACTCGACTTAGGTATATGCCCATACATATACCTAAGTCCCCAATTCTAGCTCTGCTCACGAGCCCAAGAACAACTCAATCCACGCAGGAAAGCAAGACTCAAATCCACAAAGGAGAGTAAACAGTAAATCCACAAAGGATAGTTCGACACAATCCACAAAGGAGAGTAACATAAGATTCAGCTCAACCAGGTATACTTTTTCAGATGACGTCAAAGATGATCACTGAACCATCTAAGTCGTCGGACCCACGAAGGATCGATAGGTACTAACCTCAGCAATGACCCACACAGGATCGGGCCCACACAGGACCTGTAGCAATGGCTCACATATAACCGTAAGAGATGACCCACACAGGATCGGGCCCACACAGGACCTGTAGCACTGATCCACGTAGGATCGCTGAGTGCAGTAGTCGACGCAGTCCACTGAGGATCTCTGCACAGTCGTCGCCGCAGTCCACGGAGGACCTCTGCTCTGTCGTCGTCGCAGTCCACGGAGGATCTCTGCTCTGTCGTCGAAGTCACAGCCAGCGCTAGGGTTCCCGCCCACAGCGAGCTCGTTTAGGAGGGTCCGCTCCACGAGCCGAGAGGCTGATACATCAACTGACACGTAGTCCGAAGTTGATGTATCCAAAAGTTCCGTATCGACAACAGGATCTCAACGCAACAGACGGCGCGTCAATCGGATGCCCGGTCTGAGAGTTATTGGCATTTTCGTCCCAGGGGCCCGGTTTGTTTTTAGGGCAAAACCAACCCAACCGTACTCCGCCTGTTTCCGATCCTCGGGCGGAGTATGCCAAAAGTTCCGTCTCACTTAGAGGAAACTAACACAGCTGACGGTACGTCGATCGGACGTCCGTAGCTCAAGTTATGAGCGTTTCCGCTCCGAGGGCCCGGTTGGTTTCGTGTACGAACCAACCCGGCCGAACCCAAAGTCTTCCGAAACCTTGAGTGTAATATACCGAAATGACCGTCTCGATCCAAGGATCGCGTAGCCGCTGATGGTTCGTCAATCGGAGGTCCTAGGCCCAAGATATGGGCAAAAGACCGAAGAGGGCCCGAAAATGGGGGTTCTGGGCCCGGGGCGACCCGGCCCGAACCCCCCCCCCCCCCCCCCCCCCCCCCTGGGTCGGCCGAACCGAGTCGAACTGACCCGGTTGGACCGGGTCCGGTCCGGCTCGGGCGCGGCCTGGCCGGTCGGACCGGCTCGGCCGATCGGCCGAGCGTGGCTGCCGCGGGGCGCCGCCCCCGCGGCTGGGTGGAAGGCGCGGCCCCGCGGAGGGGGGGGCCGCCTGTCACGCGGACGCGGCCGGGCCGCCGCGTCCGTTCCCTGTTCGGCGCGGCCGTGGAACCGGCCGCCGCCGCCGCGGCTTCAGCCGCGGCGGATTTCCTCCACGGCGGCGCGCCGGGCGCCGCCGCCGCCTTCCGCGGGCCGCCGGAGATGCTCCGGTGGCCCGATTCCTTTCCCGCCTGCGCCGTTATTCCTCCCGGGAGCCGATCTTCACTTCGGGATCAATGGATCGCCCCTGCCGCACGGTTCGTCGTCGTCCGCCAAATCCGCACAACAAAAAGATCGGCGGAGGGTTGCCGGGTCTTGTTCGTTAGACCCGCACCCTCCGCGTTAGTCATAAAATCATCGGGAGGGATTAAGGCAGCCATAATTTTATCCAAAAATAAAATTGTTCAAGTTTGGTTCTTTAGTTAAAAAGAATTAGATCACGGGAACGAATCATCAAGAAAAATAAAATCCCTACCTTGTCGTCGTCGTCGGACGAGAGGTCGTCGCGGATTTGGTGATCGTCGCGGAAGAGACGCTCGTCGCACCGCGGGAAGGAGTCGCGCCGACGATCTCCGGATCAAGATCAAACGGATTTAATTAATTTAAATCCGTTGATATCAAATTATAAAAAGGGAGAATTTAGAAGATTTGATTGTCACCTTTAACCGCCGATCGTAGGTTTGCCGCGGAAGAAGAAGCGCCGAAGAAGAAGAAGAAGGTCGCGGAAAAAGTTTGTCGACATCGCGGATCACGGTGTGCGTCGTCGAATTTTGGTTCCGGCGTTCTTCGCGTTCTTCGCGTTCTTCGCGTTCTTCGCGTTCTTCGCGGGGAGGGTGGAGGCTCAGATAATTTGCACAACGATAGCAATCCTCCAAAATAGACAAGTTTGTCTATTTTATTAATTCGCCAACGAGCGTAAACGCGTAAGTAACGACCCATTAAATTCGTTGAATTAATTCAACGAATGAAACAGCCCATTTAATTCACGAAATAAACCGCCCAATTAAATGGTCTGTTAAGATTTAAAGAAAACGCGCCAGTTGACTTTTCAGTTACTTTGACGGGTTTTCGCGGGTGCGTTACTTAGCGAAAGAAACGGCGGGGCTCGTGCGGGCCCCACCTCACAAATATCCTACCAAGGGGTAGGGTATTTCCGGATAGCACCCTATCCGCTTTAACTCAGTTCAAGTGGCTTCCAAGTGACTTCCAAGCGGCTTAAGTGAAATTAAATAAAGTGTCACACAATCTTTATTTTATTTCCGACTTAATGCCCAAAATTTTAAAACCCACGGTTGAGCAAACGCAACTCCAAAAAAGGCGTTTCTAAGCAAATACCGGCGCTGTGATTTCATCGGTGCCCTCATAATTCGATTCCGGGCACCGGTTCAAAAGATAGAAAAACCTGCTCGTCCGTTCACTGAACGTACCCGAGCCAATCTTCGGAAGTTGATTCCGGGCACACCGGGCCTCGGAATCAGGTGCCGTCTGAAGCTGCGCTCTTGTAAAATTCCAAAGAAAATTAAGAAAAAAATTTCCTTGAAATTTGCGGGTCTTTACATTACTCCCACCTCAGGGCTTTACGTCCCCGTAAAGATACATCAAAAACTAGGGGAACAAATGGGGGTACTGAGCACGCATCTGAGCCTCCCGCTCCCAAGTGCTCTCCTGGAGGTTCCCGTGCTACCATCTGACGCGCACAAGAGGAATCGACCGCCCACGTAGGACCCGCTCCTGTCGATCCTCGATCTCCACTGGTACCTCCGCAAAAGTCGCCCCATCGTCCACGTCCAGCTCCCCAAAGTCGATGATGTGCGTCGGGTCGTGCACGTATCTCCTCAGCTGAGACACGTGGAAGACGTCGTGCACCCGGTGCAACTGAGGTGGTAGAGCCAGGCGATAAGCCACCTCTCCTATCCTGCTGAGGACCTGGAAAGGCCCGATAAAGCGTGGAGACAACTTGCCGCCTCGGCCAAATCTCCGTAAACCACGTCGAGGTGAGACACGCAAAAAGACGTGGTCGCCATCCTCGAACTCTAGTGGCCTCCGCCTCCTGTCAGCATATGACTTCTGTCGGCTCTGAGTTGTCCTCATCCTCTCTTGGATGATCTGGACCTTCTCTGTCGTGGCTCGGACCATCTCTGGTCCCACGAGTGCTGACTCCCCAGGGTCTGTCCAGCACAACGGTGATCTGCAGGGTCTGCCGTACAACGCCTCGTATGGTGCCATCTCGATGGTGGAGTGGTAGCTGTTGTTGTACGCGAACTCCACCAAGGGTAGGTGGTCCTCCCGGCTACGACCAAAGTCGAGAACACATGCACGGAGCATGTCCTCGAGTGTCTGTATGGTCCTCTCCGTCTGACCATCCGTCTGAGGGTGGAAGGATGTGCTCAGATGGAGCCGCGTCCCGAACGCCTACTGCAACCCCTTCCAAATCCGGGAAGTGAAACCAGAATCTCGATCGGAGACGATAGATGATGGCACACCGTGAAGCCGTACGATCTCCTGGACGTAAAGACGTCCCAAGCTCTCCACTGATCCCTGCTCTCTGATGGGTAAGAAGTGTGCCGACTTGGTGAGTCGGTCGACAATCACCCAAATGGAGTCGTGACCTCTAGAAGTGCGTGGAAGTCCAGTCACGAAGTCCATAGATATGCTGTCCCACTTCCACTCCGGGACCTCCAAGGGTTGTACGAAGCCTGCTGGTACCTGATGCACTGCCTTCACCTGCTGGCAGGTGAGGCATCGTGAAACGAACTCTGCCACAGCTTTCTTCATGCCTGGCCACCAGTGCTGTCGTCTGAGATCCTGGTACATCTTCGCCACTCCGGGATGCACCGCCAAGGGAGAAGTGTGAAACTCTCTCAGCACCTCCTCTCGTAAAGCGACTGGTACGAAGGTACGTCCTCTGAAAAGGATGTCGTGCTCTGCTCCAAGGGAGAAGCCATCAGGCGCCTGACCTGAGGATATCAGTGCACGCCGGGTCTCACAGTCAGCGTCCCCACGCTGAGCCTCTCTGACCCGCTGTAGAAGTGGAGGAGAGACTGTGAGAGATTGAAGAAAGGCTGCTCCGTCTCTATCCATGAAGGATATCTGTAAGGAGGCTAGGTGCTCTGTCGCCTCCTCAAGTAGTTGAATGCCCGTCCTCCTGCTGAGGGCATCGGCTACCACGTTCCCCTTCCCAGGAGTATAGACTATCTCAAAGTCATAGTCCTGGAGGAACTCAAGCCATCTCCGTTGTCTCAGGTTCAGGTCCTTCTGAGAGAATATATACCTGAGACTCTGGTGGTCAGAAAAGACTGTGAAGCGCTCGCCCATCAGATAGTGCCGCCAAGTCTTCAGAGCGAAGACCACTGCTGCTAACTCCAGGTCATGAGTGGCGTAGTTCTGCTCATGCGGCCTCAATTGACCTGATCCGTAGGCGATCACGGCCCACTCCTGCATCAGGACGCACCCGAGTCCAGTCCCTGATGCATCGCAGTAAACTACGTATCCAACTCCCTCCTCAGGAAACCTCAAGAAAGGTGCGCTGGTCAATCTCAGTCTCAGCTCCTGGAAGCTCTGCTGACATCTGTCTGACCACACAAAGGGTTTCCCCTTCTTTTTCAAGGCTGAGAGTGGTGCCGCAACTCTAGAGAAGTCTGGCACAAATCTCTGATAGTATCCGGCTAGGCCCAAGAAGCTCCGCACCTCCGTCACGCTCCTGGGTGGCTCCCAAGCTAGCACTGCCTCGATCGTCGCGGGATCCACTGCAACTCCCGCCTCAGAGATGACGTGCCCCAAGAAATGGACCTCACGTAACCAGAACTGGCACTTTGGGAGCTTGCCATAAAGCTGGTGCTCCCGGAGTGTGTCTAGCACAACTCGCAGGTGGTAGGCATGCTCCTCCTCAGTCGTCGAGTATACCAAAATGTCGTCAATGAAGACCACGACAAATCGGTCATGGTATGGCTGGAAGATCCTGTTCATAAGGCTCATGAACACTGCTGGAGCATTGGTTACGCCGAACGGCATAACCAAGAACTCATAATGGCCATACCGACACCTGAAGGCCGTCTTCTGCACGTCCTCGTCTCGAACTCTGAGCTGATGATAGCCTGACTGGAGGTCTATATTCGAGAACCACTTCGCTCCCTTGAGCTGATCGAAGAGGTCATCAATCCGTGGCAGCGGATACTTGTTCCTCACTTTCACCTGGTTCAGGCGACGATAGTCGACACACAGTCGCAAGCTCCCGTCCGCCTTCTTGGCGAACAATATCGGGGAAGCCTAGGGTGAAACACTGGGTCGGATAAACCCCTTGCTCTGCAAGTCCTCCAACTGTACCTGCAGCTCTCGAAGCTCGGCGGGGGCCATCCGATATGCTGGAGTAGATATCGGGGCTGTCCCGGGGTACAAGTCGATGTAAAAGTCTACCTCTCTACGAGGAGGTAGCCCTGGAACGTCTTCGGGAAAGACGTCCACGTACTGGTCCACCACTGCAAGAAAAACTGGACTCCGCACGTCCACTGCTCCTAGGATGAGGCTAGCCAACTGATGAGAGATGGGCTGCACTCTCCTCCGCGGAAGTCCATCCTGTGCTACAAAGGTTCCCTTCTCGCCGGTGAAGGTAAACCTGCTCCCATCGGTGCGAACACATCGCACCTTGCGCCTAAAACAGTCGATCTGGGCATGAACCGTGGATAGCCAATCCATGCCTAAGATGACGTCGTAAGGCCTCGACACCGCTACAAGGAGATCCCAGCCGAAGCTCTCGCCTCCTAGAGTAAGCTCACACTGCCGGCACCAGTGCGTAATCGTCGAGTCTGCTCCCGTAGGAGTCTCTAGCCGTAAGGATCGAGCCAACGGCTCAGTCGGAATCTCCGAGCTCCGAACAAGGGCAGAGGCTATGAAAGAGGGACTCGCTCCTGTGTCTATAAGTACTGCAGCAAGGGTGGAATAGACACAGATCGTACCTCGAATCATCTCTGGCATTTCGGGGTCGTAGGCCTCCACTGCCTGGAGCTGGGCCTGTCCCTGCCCGCCAGATCCCTGTGGTTGAGGTGGCCCTCCTGGTTGTGGTGGGGGTAGAGCCTGGAAGCGTCGCCCACCACCCGCTGTTCGGCCAGCTCCTCTGCCTCGTCCGCCTCCTCCCTGCGGACCGCCACGGTCGACCCTCTGCCTCTGCCTGGGTGGCCCCTCCACCGTCTGCTGCTCCTCTGATCGGCGAGTCGGGCAGTCACGAGCCATGTGACCCTGCCCGCCGCAGGAGTAGCACGGTCTGCCTCTCGGAAGGCTGGCACTCCGCTGTGTGCCCCGCACTGCTGAGCCGGTGTCCTGAGGCCGTCTGCGTGGGGGTCTGGTCTGCCTGGACCCGAGAGTCATCCGTCGGCTCCCTACTGCCGAAGACTCAGCTACCTGCCGCCCTGCGCTAGGTCTCTCCGCTGAAGAAGGCTCTGCCAGGAAGCTCTCGATCAAGAGGGCTCGCTCCAGCACTCCCGCCTGGGTCGGAATGCTGAGGGAGATCAGCGACGCCCGAATCTCCTGCCGCAGGCCCTGCTCGAAGGTCCGGGCCCGGAAGAAGGGGTCCCGTACCATGTCGGTCGAGTAGCGAGATAGGTCAGTGAACCTCGCCGCGTACTGAGCGACCGTCATGCTGCCCTGGCGCAGCTGGAGAAGCTCCTGGATGCGCACCGCTCGGAGGGTGGCCGGGACGAACTCAGAGCGGAAGAGGCTCTCGAAGTCCGTCCAGAGCAAGGATTCCTCATCGTGAACCTGGAGCATCAAGCTCCACCATCGTCCTGCCGCCGCCTGCAGGAGGCTCGCCGCGAGAATCACCATGAGATCTGTTGGTGTCCTCACTAGCCTAAAGATCCGTACCACCGCCTCTAGCCAGTCCTCGGCGGCCTTGGGGTCCGCCTCACCGCGAAACCTGGGCGGTCGCTGGCTCTGAAACTCATGCAGTGCCCTGAGGCGACATGCATCGTCAGCGTCTGGTACTGGTAGCATCGGTGGCTCGGCGGGTAAAGCTACCGCCGGTGCCACTGCTGGCAAAGGGCCCTGCACCGAGGCCTCGTCGCTCGGTGGGCTGCCGTCGCGCCCTACACTCGGAACCCTAGCTGGCTGTCGTTGCGGGGCCATCCTGAAAAGGAGAACAAGAGCACCACAGTCAGAACAGTATACCTGGTGAGCTGGCACAAGTAATCACAAGGAAAACTTGAGACTTTCATGAAGAAGATCAGTATACCCGGTGAGCTGACACAAGTAATCACAAGGAAAACTTGAAACACACACGCAATCAATGTTTTCATGCATTAAGTCGGAAATCAGGAGTCAGGGTCCTGGTGTACGGATATGTCGGCCGCCGCACCAACACTGGGCTCCCTGAACTGATAACCACACTCAATACACTAAACACTATTGCTTCATATAGGAAGAAAAGACGATCAGAGTCTGCGGTAGAACCGACCGCCTCTGATACCAATTTGTCACGACCCGACCTCGGGGCCCATGTCATGACTACCCCAAGCCTGTCTTCCATAGGCCAGGGGCTGGCGACTAGCACCAAGGTGTAAAATCCCGGTAAACAGGGAAGGCATTTCCTTTATAAGTAACAACCACCACAGAGTCAGCAAGCGGAAAGTAACTACAAAGTGCAGAAAAGTAAAGGGGGCCGGAATACAAGCCCAACTGAAAGTACAACTGAAAAAGGTAAAGAACAGCAACTGAAAAAAAAAACGGCGGCCTCGTGTCGTCCACTGGCAATCCCACCTGAAGGGTGGGTACAGATAGCCTCCAGGCTCCTCGGGTCCCACGTCCGCTCCGAGCACGTCCCGCCCAGTGGTCCACCTCTAGGTACCGTCCTGCTCCACGCCCCAACCGTGATCAGCGCTGTCCGTCGTCTACATCCAACACAACACGGTGCGGGCATAGCCCGTGCCGGGGTGAGTATAAGCTACTCAGTAAGGACCCCGAGACCCCCGAAGGTCTCCCGAAATCCACAAATGATATGACACAAAAGAAAGGTTCAATCACGAAGTAACATCTGACTCGACTTAGGTATATGCCCATACATATACGTAATTCCCCAATTCTAGCTCTGCTCACGAGCCCAAGAACAACTCAATCCACGCAGGAAAGCAAGACTCAAATCCACAAAGGAGAGTAAACAGTAAATCCACAAAGGATAGTTCGACACAATCCACAAAGGAGAGTAACATAAGATTCAGCTCAACCAGGTATACTTTTTCAGATGACGTCAAAGATGATCACTGATCCATCTAAGTCGTCGGACCCACGAAGGATCGATAGGTACTAACCTCGGCAATGACCCACACAGGATCGGGCCCACACAGGACCTGTAGCAATGGCTCACATAGAACCGTAAGAGATGACGCACACAGGATCGGGCCCACACAGGACCTGTAGCACTGATCCACGTAGGATCGCTGAGTGCAGTAGTCGACGCAGTCCACTGAGGATCTCTGCACAGTCGTCGCCGCAGTCCACGGAGGATCTCTGCTCTGTCGTCGTTGCAGTCCACGGAGGATCTCTGCTCTGTCGTCGAAGTCACAGCCAGCGCTAGGGTTCCCGCACACAGCGAGCTCGTTTAGGAGGGTCCGCTCCACGAGCCGAGAGGCTGATACATCAACTGACACATAGTCCGAAGTTGATGTATCCAAAAGTTCCGTATCGACAACAGGATCTCAACGCAACAGACGGCGCGTCAATCGGACGCCCGGTCTGGGAGTTATTGGCATTTTCGTCTCAGGGGCCCGGTTGGTTTTTAGGGAAAAACCAACCCGACCGTACTCTGCCTGTGTCCGATCCTCGGGCGGAGTACGCCAAAAGTTACGTCTCACTTGGAGGAAACTACCACAGCGGACGGTACGTCGATCGGACGTCCGTAGCTCAAGTTATGAGCGTTTCCGCTCCGAGGGCCCGGTTGGTTTCGTGTACGAACCAACCCGGCCGAACCCAAAGTCTTCCGAAACCTTGAGTGTAATACACCGAAATGACCGTCTCGATCCAAGGATCGCGTAGCCGCTGACAGTTCGTCAATCGGAGGTCATAGGCCCATGATATGGGAAAAAGACCGAAGAGGGCCCGAAAATGGGGGTTCTGGGGCCGGGGCGACCCGGCCCGAACCCCCCCTGGGTCGGCCGAACCGGGGCGACCCGACCCGGTTGGACCGGGTCCGATCCGGCTCGGGCGCGGCCCGGCCGGTCGGACCGGCTCGGCCGGCCCGGCCGATCGGCCGAGCGTGGCTGCCGCGGGGCGCCGCCCCCACGGCTGGGTGGAAGGCGCGGCCCCGCGGAGGGGGGGGCCGCCTGTCACGCGGACGCGGCCGGGCCGCCGCGTCCGTTCCCGGTTCCGCGCGGCCGTGGAACCGGCCGCCGCCGCCGCGGCTTCAGCCGTGGCGGATTTCCTCCACGGCGGCGCGCAGGGCGCCGCCGCCTTCCGCGGGCCGCCGGAGATGCTCCGGTGGCCCGATTCCTTTCCCGCCTGCGCCGTTATTCCTCCCGGGAGCCTATCTTCACTGCGGGATCAACGGATCGCCCCTGTCGCATGGTTCGTCGTCGTCCGCCAAATCCGCACAACAAAAAGATCGGCGAAGGGTTGCCGGGTCTTGTTTGTTAGACCCGCACCCTCCGCGTTAGTCATAAAATCATCGGGAGGGATTAAGGCAGCCACAATTTTATCCAAAAATAAAATTGTTCAAGTTTGGTTCTTTAGTTAAAAAGAATTAGATCACGGGAACGAATCACCAAGAAAAATAAAATCCCTACCTTGTCGTCATCGTCGGACGAGAGGTCGTCGCGGATTTGGTGATTGCCGCGGAAGAGACGCTCGTCGCACCGCGGGAAGGAGTCCCGCCGACGATCTCCGGATCAAGATCAAACGGATTTAATTAATTTAAATCCGTTGATATCGAATTATAAAAAGGGAGAATTTAGAAGATTCGATTCTCACCTTTAACCGCCGATCGTAGGTTTGCCGCGGAAGAAGAAGCGCCGAAGAAGAAGAAGAAGGTCGCGGAAAAAGTTTGTCGACGTCGCGGATCACGGTGTGCGTCATCGAATTTTGGTTCCGGCGTTCTTCGTGTTCTTCGCATTCTTCGCGTTCTTCGCGTTCTTCACGGGGAGGGTGGAGGCTCAGAGAATTTGCACAACGATAGCAATCCTCCAAAATAGACAAGTTTGTCTATTTTATTAATTCGCCAACGAACGTAAACGCGTAAGTAACGACCCATTAAATTCGTTGAATTAATTCAACGAATGAAACAGCCCATTTAATTCACGAAATAAACCGCCCAATTAAATGGTCTGTTAAGATTTAAAGAAAACGCGCCGGTTGACTTTTCAGTTACTTTGACGGGTTTTCGCGGGTGCGTTACTTAGCGAAAGAAACGGCGGGGCTCGTGCGGGCCCCACCTCACAAATATCCTACCAAGGGGTAGGGTATTTCCGGATAGCACCCTATCCGCTTTAACTCAGTTCAAGTGGCTTCCAAGTGACTTCCAAGTGGCTTAAGTGAAATTAAATAAAGTGTCGCACAATCTTTATTTTATTTCCGACTTAATGCCCAAAATTTTAAAACCCAAGGTTGAGCAAACACAACTCCGGAAGAGGCGTTTCTAAGCAAATACCGGCACTGCGATTTCATCGGTGCCCTCATAATTCTATTCCGGGCACCGGTTCAAAAGATAGAAAAACCCGTTCGTCCGTTCACTGAACGTACCCGAGCCAAACTTCGGAAGTTGATTCCGGGCACACCGGGCCTCGGAATCAGGTGCCGTCTGAAGCTGCGCTCTTGTAAAATTCCAAAGAAAATTAAGAAAAACATTTCCTTGAAATTTGCGGGTCTTTACAATGGATCATACCATCAAGAAAGGACTGTTCATAGACATCGAAGATATTTTTATCCCCATCTGTATCGTAACATATGAAGTGATGGTAGTGAAATCATTAATTTCAGAGAGTCTCATATAGGTGCTAAAAATCCATCTATTTTAGGAAGTGGTTATGTAAGAGAATATACCTTGAATGTTCAGAGCCAATGATAGTATTATGGATGTTGATATATAGGAACTTTTCGGTAGAGGTCTCAAGAAAGAGGGTATGAAGTTCAGGACTCGTAGGTTGGCACCAATCAACATAGATATAGGAAGTGATGCACATGCAATGGAAGGGAATATCATGCTCAAGATTGCATTTCCTTCCATACACTAGACATTGAGACCACGTATAGTCAACCATAGTATTGTTAGCTATATGAATAGATAGGTATACAATGTGTTGGACATGGAATAGGATCTGGAAGAGTAGTAAGACGTGATATATGATTTTACTTATTACCACCACCACCCTTATGTGGTCCGAATAAATATCATAGAGTTAGAGGATAAGGGTGGGTATAGAATAATTTGGTGTAATAATTTGAACATTAGGCACTAGTAATCATTCTATGTATGATTTATGTCTTTTATAGAATAGGTATAGTAATACTAGAAAAATGTTCTAGTCATTTATTATTTATCCTTATCTTGATTGAGATTTAGAGATTACTATTGAGCCCTTGGATCAACCCTTACAGTTGCAGACTTCTACTAGAGATAACTCAGTGATCATATACTTGTACTGATGTGTGACATTATTCTTAGATTAAACTGTTTCGGTTGGGATATCTTATTAATAGTGATGAGTCCTTTTCAATACATCATAGCTAAGAACTGTTTATCCATAGTTCACACACACATTGAGTGTTTCAAAATGAGGATGTGTTGGGTCCATGGTGAGGGAATCAATGCATCCATTGTTGGTGTAAAGGAATTATAGGAAATACATGATAGAATCCTGAATAATAGGCTAAAACAAATTACTCATCACCTAGCTAGGATGACCCTTGGTGTAGTGGATGTTATGACTTCTGTGTTTCTTATAGTGTTGCTGGTGTATGAGTAAATTTACCCTGAGGATGTTCTAGGCTTACCTCTAAAATGATAAATAGACTTCACCACTGATTTTCACCCTAGTACAACATTGATATATGCACCAACATCTCAGATATCCCCCTTAGATATTTATAAATGGTTGGTGATGTTGAAGGTTATGTAGGGAAATGGATTTATTAGACCCTGTTTTCACTATAGGATACCCATGTTTTTTTCTCTAAGAAGTAGGATGGGAGATTGATGTTTTGTTTGGACTGTCAATACATGAACTAGTTGAATGTGAATGACATGTATCTAATATTGAGTCTTTATGACCTCATTGATCAATTGAGAGGGTCATGATGGTCCTCGAAGGATGAACTCGGGTTAGGATATCCCCAGCTACGAGTACAAGATGAGGATGTACCAAATATGAAATTAATATGTTTCAATGGTCACTATTATTACGTGGTGACTACCTTTGGCATGTTGAATACCTATAAGTAGTCATTGGACACATAAATCAGATATTTCATACTTCCTTATCCTAGTTTATTATTTTCATCGTCCGTGATATCTAAGTGTACTAGTTGTCTTAGGAGGATCAGGTGAGACATGCAAGGATGGTTTTTCATATACTCTGAGACCACATGATTTATAAGAATCTCTCAAAGTACCAATTATATATACAGGGGTCCACTTTATAGTACATATTATTGAATATGATGGAGTGGATGTGTACCCTGTCAAGTAAAAGGTAATGTTAGCTAGTGATACCCCTAAGAGTGTGACATTAGTGTAGAGATTCCTTGGGGATGAAGTCAATTATCATTGATTCATACCTACTTTATCTAGGATATATACACCCATAACATCATCGACCAGAAATGAGAATCCTTTAATTTGGATAAAGAGATACTCATAGTATTTTCTGTAGTTGAGTTAGAAATTTATGATCACTACCTACATGTGATTTCCAGGTAACGATGTTGAGTACTCAATGTTCTAAAATATATCAAAATATTTTTTGGTTGTGTTTTAATGCACATGATAGTGAATATTTCAAATTTTTTTATCAGTTAATACTTAATGAGAGGTAAAACATGACACATTATCTTGTATTATTAATGGTTGTCTTTAAAAAAACATTTGGTGACACTACTTTAGGGGATAGTGGATTGTCATATATTCTGATCAAAACAGTACCAAGTATATATTCACTTAGAAGGATCTTAACTAGAGTCAGAGGCGATGAATATTGATCCTCCCAGATTATGACATTTAGATTTTCGGTACTCAGAGGAAGGGGTATGTGGTATCATATTCTCATAGTAGGATATATAGTTTATGGAAGTTGAATGAGGCATCATAGTAGTTGGCCTTATTATAGTTATCCATTATGGATGGATATTGAGAATCTTAACTCTAGTTGATGGTTGTCACCACTCTGGTCTTAAAGAGGTCTAGGGAGGTACATAATAGGGATCCTATGTATAAGATCCCACATAATTAGATATCCAACAGACATGAAACGGATATATTTTATAATGGTGGGGATCAGGTATTTCATTTCAAAGGAAGCATTATGATAATAGTGATGTTAAATTATTATGTTTTGAGAGAGTTTCATATATTTCCATTAGAAGTACATACAAGTATGGAAATGATGTAACAGGACCTCTGAAGTCAGTTTTGGTGGGAAGGGATGAAGATGTGAGTTGTGTAGTTTATCCCTAAATTTATTACATTCTAATAACAGACGGATGGGAACCTTGTTCTTGTGGATTTAGGTCAACGCATATAGGTATTAGAGTGTATGTGTGATGAGATATCTTTGGAAATTTTGTTGATCTTACCTCACCTGTCAAAAAAGACATGAATCCATTTGGGTGATCATAGACTAACTCGCCAAGTCTTCCCACATCATATAGGAGGAGATTACTCAACTTGTAAGAGATAGTATGACTAAAATGAGTTCCCTTGACCATTATTTTGGATCATGATTAATACTTCACAAAATATTTATGGAAGTGATTTTTAGAAGAATTCCTGACTCATTTATGCTTGAAAAAACCATATCACCAAAAAAGAGATAGCCATAAAGAGAGGACCACATAGGTTCTAGAATAAATTATCCATGAATAGATGTTTGAAATTTGATATAGTTCAGTGGATCCATTAAAAAAATGCATAACTAAATAGATAATAATACCTAATTGGCATGGATACTTAAGGTTTATTATAGTCAATCATGTTGGTCACCACCTTTCAAGAATTACCTAGGACAGGTCGAACTCATGGTCCCAAAGTTTGTGTGGGAAACTAAGGATATGGTGAAGATCATACAAGAACTGATAAATACTAAACAAATCCATCATATGTTTTATGTGGAATGATGATTTTTTCCTTTGGATATCAAGAAGCGATACCATGTGTTCATTTGAGTTTCACCTTGATGCGGATTCCAGATATATGACTAGGGATACCAGAAATATCTAATTTTGATTACACCATTCTAGATTCAATGTAGATTATGAGAGGTGCCAAACCCCATAGCTTTACCTCCACAGTTAGATCAGATACATGACTTGTCCTAGGTTTTGTAGCCAAGAAGGTATTCATGAATCATGATCCGTTATTGTCTGCATCATGATGTACATTGATGGGGTAATTATTTCTAGGTACATGGTGAATATTAAGGACTGGTAGGTGTCGATCATTCATGGGTGAGAAATTCATAGAGTGTGTGTCTAGTGGCGGCATGATAATATTCAAGAGACAGAATGGGAGTGGGTGGATCAAATTCTTTACTCATACACAAGACCCGTTATATTATCATTATATCAGATTTTTAGGATCTGAATCACCAATATAGGAGGAATTTGATGAATTTAATTTTTCATGTATTACTAATAAAAAATTTAAGAATTATTTTTCATAAATAGGTTATGGGGTGGAATTTTATTTTGAGTCTGATTGTACCTAGGATAAATCATTAAAATATTTTAAATATTTTAAATATAATACACATACTATTTTCCTAATAAATAAAATAACAGAAAAATGGGGTCATGTATAATAAATTTGTGGGAACCATAGAGTTATGAATGAAATATTTACCCTAGGCCTGACAAAAATATAGTGGGTGAGACTATTTTTTTGGAAAATTAATCAATTGTGTGATTTAAATAAAATAAATAAAAAAATTATTTTATTTCTATTTCATTACGACATGGGAATGATTGGTGTTTATGTTGAATGTTGTGGTATAATTTAATGGATAATCAAATTTCCCTAGATCCACTGGTGAACCCTTGGAGAGATATTTTTGAGGAACACACTCAGGTGAATCTTGGTTGAATCATGAATCAATAATCAACATGGAATAGAATTAGAGGATGTCACCCCCGACAACGAGTCCTCCTTGTTCTTTGTCATCATTAGATCAAATTTGATTTAAAATGTTTTTTATGGGATTAATTAAAAATTATTAATTTCTATGATTAATTTAAATCAATAGAATAATGGATAAATTCACATATTGATCATATTTAAGGATGGGTTTACATTTGAGTTTATTTTTTGGAGATGTTTTTTTGACTATTTATTCATCTCTTTACATTATAATAATGATAGATTGAGGAAAAAAATATTGTATGATTCTTTTGCTCATGTTTGTGGATGTTCTTTTCTCCAATATTTCTTCATTCATCATGGGTGTTCCTCCTTTAAACCATTGATTGACATAAACTATTGAATCGATCATTGGGAACATCTTTCCTAATGAAAAAAAAATTTATAATGCATTTCATTTATCAAAATTATGAGATAGTGGTGTGAAGAAGGATGTAGTGATGGATCATATGGTTTTTGATGCCCATATTTTAGTTTTTTTGCATTCATGAAATAATAAAAAATTATTCATTTTCTGAATGAATTAACATGATATTTTTCATAGATGGACTAACTCAATAAGACTCAATTCATGATTTTTTTTATTGAGGCACGTTGGTGGATAAAATATTGAAGGAGTGGCCGAAGACAGATGGAATGGATTTGCGATTCTACAAAAACATGACACACATCATGGGTAATCAAGGATTACATGGTGTGTGTGTCATACATAGATGTTTCTAGGGATTCGGGAACATTTTAAAGATTTCCTTGTTTGTGAAATGGTCACATAGAATGTGTCTTATCTCTGGTGGCTCGGTGTATACCAAGATGTGTACACATATATGGTATGAGACTCAACTCCAATAGAACATAGTTTAATCCCAATTGTACATGACCTAGATAAAATAACATTGTCTATGTCATGTATTGTTACATGGGTTGATGTATTGAAGTAGCATCACAACCTATACTTCGACAAGGACATGGAAATTTTCAATTTTACATGGGTAAGACCCGATAATCATAGGGTATGGAATATACATCTACTATAAAATATTTATGCCATTAATATTGGTTTTGTTACCATGTAATATTTATATTCAATATGTTTTTTTATTTTCTGTTCCCCATATCCATTCCCTGAGGGTTAGTCTAGAATCCCATATTATACATAGGAAATTGTTCCCTTCAACATGACATCTTGGATAGAGTTGTTTGAATTTTTCTATGAGGCATGGAGTGAGATCCTATAGTTAACTTCATTACATATGTGGTGTTCATGGTATTTTCATGTCCAATGCTACAAGAGAACCAATCCACTAATTATTTGGTTAATCCCAATTGAGATGTTGGGATACACCATGGAATTGGGAGTGAAACTTATGTCTATATTGTATCTCTTTGGAAATTCAGTGTATTATTCTTATAATGAGACACAAAGAACAGTTCCTATTAGAAGAATGTCATTAGTGCTATTAGAATCACATAGTTTTTTATCTGTGGTGTGTGCTTCGATGAAACTTTGAGCTAGAATCCTATGCTGGTATTATGGTTAGGACATACCATTAGACATACATCTTTTGGATTATATATGAATTTTACAATTATATGTCCTATAGCCATATCGTCATGTAGATATTAAAGAATTTCATTTATTTTATTATTTCTGGATTTACGGTGTCCTGTTGGGTATTTTTGTACTCACCCCTGCACGAGCATTGCCCATGTGTGTTGTGTTTCATGTATCTGATCAAAATTTTGACATATACCATGACAGAGTTTGACCACATAGTTCTTAGTGAGACCAGAAATACCAAGGTGTTTTCCTATAGTATCATGACATTATTTCCTATACTTAATTTTATGTTGTACATGTTTTCAGACTCTTTATAGTGGTCATTTATTGGGTCATGTTTTAAATTCCACTACATTTTTTTATACAATAGATGAGGGATTTAGAATTATATATACATTGTTGTTTAGTTATATTTACAATTATTCATTTTTTGGGATTGGAGATCTGTTCAAGTGTACATGTACTTAAGATATGGACAACCTTTTTAGGGATATTACCACTCAGTTATAGTCACCATCCCATAGATTGTTAGAGATGGGCATGAGGAGTCAGGGCACCAGCCCCATCGGGATGGTTCATGACATGTAATAAGGTGAACCGTAAAATAATCAGCTTATTTTCTTTGTGAAAAGTGAGCCATTGATGAATTTAACATTATATTTCATAGATATGTTGAAAAAAATATGACCAATTTCTATTATTGATTTTAATTATAAACAAATTTTAGGGTGAGTCTCATTTGTTGTTTTCTGAAAATCCAAACAGGATGAAATGTATGAATTAATGTATGCAGTATTTTATTTGTACATTTCATGCATGCCATTAACATAAAAATTTACCATTAAGTGTTGAATGAATAATTTCATTCGAGATATTTAATAAAATTATTAATATTTTAAGTATTAAATAATTTATACAACATAATATATTTTAGAAAAAAGATGTGATATTCATTTTTTTACAAAATTTGAATATCAAAGTAGTTTTCTATGGGTCATACGTAATGAATTAGGGAAAAAATAAATTCTCAAGATTGTAATAACATATATTAAATTCCAAATATTGATTTAATGATGTAATGATCATGGTACACAATATGTAAATACAATCCATTAGGGTAAAACACACTCGGGAGACGGACCATATTCAATATGGTATGATATATATGTGTTACAACATTCCATATCTTGAAAGTTTCCATACATAATTTTTCACCACAAAAAAATTCAAGGGATGCTCAGAGATAAAATTATATGGTTTAATACTATTGATGAGAATGTAAAATTTGATTACAGGTCCATAGTATGCTAGATTTGATTAAAAATTACTAGGAGACCACATTTAGGATCTAGTAATGACATTTATGAACCGATACACATTATATAATCATTTTTGGTGTATTAATTAAAATATGAGGACCCTAAGAGATCTATAAATATATAATTTATTAATTGTTACAATTTATTGATATAGAGAATAAATCATGGAGTGAGTATCTATGTTTTCTTCCACCATTAAACATCTCCTTCTTTTATTCATGTTCTATTTCTACTTTCACATTCCCCCTTCCTCCCCCATCGTTATGATTATTGGTAAATCCAAACCTATTATATGGGAATTTATATTAAGAGGTAATGTGTGTTAAATTTTATAAATTATTTCTTTCTTGTATTATGTTATCAAAATTTTCAATTATTAAATTCCAATAAATTTTTTATTCTTAAATCCAAACCATTGATTAATAATTCAAATAACGTTTTCTCAATAGTGTAACTAACTAACTAAATTTAGGGATGGAAATTTTTCCATTACGTAAAATTATATTTAAATATTTAATAAATATAAAATTGTTTATTTAAAAATTAAAATACCACCCTTGGGAAGTAGATTATTTTTAACTAATGAGGTGACACCCTTACCATTACATCCTTCTCACCCCAAATCTGATAGCATTATTGAACAATAAATTCAATATTTAAATCTAGTTTAACCTAAAAAATAAAATATATGATTCCCAGAAATATATTTTCAAATTGATTTACATACAACCAATATTTCAAAATTTATTAGATTTGTCAAATTTCATTCAAAATAAAACATTATTTCATTATGTACTTCATAAAATAAATCAAAGAATATATAAATTTTTTAAATCCTAATTAAAAATTTTCAAATTCCACTTTGGGTTATATATTGACTAACTTATGACTATATATTAAATAATTTTTTCACTTGTTTATGTTTTATATAATTTTTCATTTGGTTATCCATGTTGGATATTAACAACACACCATTGGTGGTGGAAACCTAAAGTGGAAAATTGTATATGGCTGGATCATGTCGTTTAGTCCAATAATATTTACTCCTCCCCAATATATAATTCCCAAGTAGAAAATTCACCCCTATTATATCTATAATATTGTGTTTTCCCATGTCCCTTAATCATTGATGATATATACTTTTATTCTATTTCAATTGATTTTACTTCTCATATGTGTTTGTTATCTCTTATCATGCTTCGTTAAATGATGATGCCTTATTTTATAACTTATAAAAATTTCTAACAGTGGTATATTTACCAATAAAGTAATTTACTCTTAATATCCACCAAGAAATAAACACTTATTAAAGATTTCATCCCCAATCATCATAAGTGAAAACCATAGAAAACTATGATACTAATAGTTTTATTAGTTACCAAATATGTTTCATATTATCTATCAATGAACACATAGGCTGAGTCTACCCTATTAAATTAAGAAAAAATGTAATTGATTAATCCCACATAATAATCCTTTTAGGATATATCATCATTCATATCTTCCTATATTTATTTATCACAAAAATATATCATTTGTCCCCTTTAAATATTAATTTACATCACTACCCTAAACCCTATAGGCTTTTCAATCTGATTTATTATTGAGTAGAAAGACCAAATCTAGATTATATCTACATGAAATCATCCATAATCCATGTAACAAAGTCTGTTGTAGAGATGGGAAATCCCTCGTCATATATTCTATGTGAAACTCAACACTCCATGATCCTTGTAAAATGGTTTGTTTAATCATTATCATTATCACCCATGGCCTAAGAAATAATACAAATCCACAACTCCTATAGCCATTCGGGATGATATAAATTCCATGTATTACCTAAACATGGATAATTCTTATAACCCAGATAAAGGTTTCTAATCTTGATAATTCCATAAAAGAACTATATATTTTCCCTATAGAACCACCAACAACAATACTCAACAATGATATAACAATATTGAAATAAAAAACATGAAAAATGTAAATGTATTTGAATAAGGATATCCCATAATCTTCCCTACATACACCTATTTCTAACATAGTTTGACCTCAATGTCCATCCAATTAATTTTGGGGTAATGTTCCATACACATTATATACACATAAAATAAAGCAACATGATAAACCTAGGAACCAAAAACCAAGTCAATATGAGTATAATTACATCAACAAGAGATTTTTAAAACATAAATCCTATCATTGATATTTAAATATACAATAACATATCCATTATTTAAAATATTATTCATAATATGTAGAAATATTTTTATATGAATCATATTTTAGTATCATGATGCATAAATGATTATTGGAAAATCATAAGGAATTGTTTCTCAAATATAATTAAATAACATAAAATTTCAAATATACAGAGTTTATATAACAAAAATATAATCATTAAAAATAATATAGTTGACCTAGTTCCTATAGTGATAAGGAATCCAGATCATACTACTATCATTTAGGAACTAACTATTTAATATGTCCAAATTCAAATAATTCTGAAATATTTATATACCTTATTCAAAATATCCAATAAATAAAACACATTTTCATTTTTATCTCAATCTATATTAATAATAATTTATATAATCAAATCCCATATCATATAAAACATACTCATGTCAGAGACCCACTACCTACTAGCTTACTCCCTTGAAAAAAGTCATCCTCGTACGATATTTGAGGGTATATAGGGAATGAAAAAATAACCACATCTTAGTAATAAAGAGACACAACTCCTATCACCCATTATCATTACTCAACCTTATCATTCATATATAAATGATCATGTTTTGAAATATTTAATATTATTTATCCCGTTTACCTTCCTTAGCTAGTATCATTAACGACTGTATGTGTCCAGGATTACACATGTAGATTGTGAGAGGGGACATAGTTTTCCACCGGCTAAGGAGTTTATAGATTATAAACTAATGTATATGATTTTGTGTAAAGTGAAATAATATAAACCATTTACTACATATATAATCTTTAAAAATATTCTCATATATATCGAGAGATCACGTTACCAACTTCAAATAGTTTTAGAGTGGTATTACATTCTAATATTTTATCGAACTAGAAGAACCATCAACATTCAGTACATTTCAATATATCAGCATGTCACCAAACTAAACATACCCAAAAAATATTTTAAATTTTTTTAGAAAAGTTGTGTCAAATATTTTACAAATAAAAAACCTCTTGGTTTATAGCCAATTAACTCATATTCCAATTCTATTGATAATAGGCTATTGAATCTGAAACACCTGGGGAACCAAATATAATATGGTGATATAAATTTCCACATGCATCATTTTTTCATTCCTATAGTTTTCCCTCCTCTGGGCAATTATTCAACTCCATATAACATATGATTCCCATTTATAGAGAATAACTCTGAACAAAAATGGCCATATCCACCTCATTGAAACAGTCATATGTGCACTGAACCCCCAAAACCCAACCCATATATGAATTTATAGACACTAAATACGGATATTAACAACCTATAAATATTATTTTTCCCATTTAAGTTATTTTTACTTCACCCTTATAGATGCTGATGAAACACACCACACAATAATCACATGGGTTACACACACCACATTACTAAGTAATAACCTCATTCAACTTATACCATTGATCACTAAATCAACTCCGAAGTAATTAAGGTCGTAATAACCATACGAGATATAAACTATTAGATAGATAAAAACCCATCTAATTACTAAAAATAATCCTAAGAATGTTCCCCTCGACATCTTATTAGATCAATGAAAGTAAAATTGGTTTCATAATTGGTTGCACACATGACTGTACACATGTTCTGTTATAAAATATTTCACATAATAAAAAATTACATTATAATGATTTCATAAATATCTAAATCATTCTAATATGTCACATTATCTGAAAATTATTATTATAATTAGATCAAAGGAGGAATACATAAAAAACGTTAGAAAATTTACTAAAATAGTTATTTTATAAGAATAATTACGCAATAGTGACAAAATTATTAAAAAAATATGTGCGGTTGTTATGATATACAAAGGGTATATACATGTAACAAAAAACACTATGATTTAGCCTTAAATAAAATATGTAATATATAGAATGATTTTAGGAATGATATGTAAGAGTTATAGTGAGTTCACTATTCAATTAGCCCAAAATAAGTTTTTTTTTCAAATTTCTTATATTTTTATAATAAATTAATTAATCATTAAAATAAATATTCATAAGGTATATTATTATATAATATATAGGTATAATTGAATAAAATATATACTAGACCCTCCTATTGGTTTCTCTACATGTGTCACTATGTTACTCATATCTAATAGATAGAATAAGAAACTCAACTGATCGATGAGTGGTCTAGTTTTGGCGTAACACATTCCTTCAAAACCCTTAAACATTGACTTATCCACCATTAATTATGAAATTATATGTGCTTATTTTCAACCAAAACCTACCCCACAGAATACATATTATGACACTCCAAATTTTTCTTCTATTAGAAATATTTTTCACGGTCAACATGTTCTGAACCAGAAAGTCTATAAATGAGACATGCTCCATAACCATCCCAATAAATATATTCCTAAACATCTATCTATAGTAATAATTTTCATTTTATTATAAATTTACCATCTAATATTTATAAAAATTCAACCCAGATCAATAGAAAATATCCTGAAACAATACACTCACAATATAATGTCACCACTTCCACCCCCAATGTGTCTAAAAACACATGTTTCTCTTGAGATCATATTTTAAATACCACGCAAACATACCTACGATCATATATCACCATTCAAATGAATTAAAAAATTCATAAATCAATTTTAGTATGGTTCATTTTGATAATTTAGATCCCAAGAAACAATATCTGTTGTTCATTACGGGATTAAGAACATCTCAATTTTTTATACATCATAAAATGAAAATCATGATTGGATATTTAAAGAATCATTTACTACCCATTCACATTGGTCATTCTCTAGGATCAACCTCAACTCATTCATTTTTGTTGTTAATTAAATGTATTCTATGAAATAATATTTATTCTAATTGATTATTTTATTATTATTAATCCTTGATTTTTTCCCTTCATTGAATTTCTAGACATAGTGTTGTTAAATTATGAATTCATTATTAGTTAATTAAAACGAAACAAAATTTTGATAAAATATTATTTAATAATTAATATTATTGTCATTATTTTTTGGTATAGAAAATATATTCCCATAAAAAATAGATTTAAATAATTTAATATTTAATCCTCTTAAACACTTTCAATAGAATTTTAGATGTCATTATTTTTAAATAATTATTTTTTTTAAAAAAATTACCATAAAATCTCTTTGTGTCTGTTCCTTTTTATTATCCAAAATCATACCCAAAAATTAAACATCTAATATTAATTAAATGTGTAATAAAAAAATTTGTGTAGAAATTTACTTCCATACAACAAAATTAAAAAATTACCCTTCACATTTATCATCATAAAACAAAATCTATCGGCCATAGAAATGAATTTATAGTATACCAAAGGGAAAAAAAGAATATATATGATATAGAGGGAATTAATATGTATGTGTGGTACTTTTTGGGAGAATGATTTTAATGGTTCTATGGTTGTAAAACCCATTATAATTGGAGGACTAGATAACACATCACTAAATATAAGTAGAAGCATTGATGAAAATAGGAAACATATGTCTAGAAATCGATGATATATATTGTGACAAAGAGAACATGGGGATTTTTATTAGATGTAAATTATAGTACCACGAAAGTTATGGAAACTATATATATCATCATTTGAATTGATAAAACATTCACATAAGTAATAGAGAATATATTACTACACAATGTGTTATCCTTTAAGAAATGCAAAAATAATTCCATGAGAATCTCCATGAGGTATATATATATTTATTTGAAAATATCATATAAAAATTTTCATTAGATTATATGTAGTGTTTAATTTGTTATTTTACATAATATTTTATTAATATAAAATCAATGAAATCATGTCGAACCAAAACATAAGGTCCACCATTAAAAAATTCTGTCAATATTAATAGTAGATGTAAATGATTATAGATTATAAATTATATATATATAATTAGAAGCACCATAATATGTATTATATGAACAATATATGTGAACATATATTTTTGAGTTATCCTGAATCTAAAGTTCACATCAACTATCTTGTGTGGTATAATAGGTTTTGTTCAATGAGTATATTTTATGAGATATCATGCATGATAAGGGAACCCAATGGAATACATGTAAATTTTTTCTAATTTATCACACATGGATTATACCCAAATTTACATATTGAATATATATACTTAAGATATTTATTTTTAAGAAGAACATAAACATTATTTTTTTGGGTTACATGTCCACTAGAGATGAGTAACTTGTTGACATCAAAGTCGTTCACACTTGGCAGGAGGGGAACCTTATTGTGGATCACCTTTCTTCATAAATGTCCCAGTCTTGAAGAACATATATCTATATAATAGTAATTTCTTGAAAACTAAGGGGGTCAATATGATCAGAGGTGATTCCTTTTGACTTCACTATTTCCGGTCCCCATAGGCCTTTATGTTCGTATGCTCTGTGGATCCCATTAAAATATATTTTAATAAAATAAATAAATGATTATGATGATTAATAACATTTTTTGTACAATTCATAGTTCAATATTAATCATAAATATATTCATAATATAAATTATCTGATGACGAGTATCCTCTTTGATTGGTTTTTCACATAGATCAAAATTAGTAAATGATTTCATAATCTAACCGTTTTGTTCAATCCATTTAATTTCATATATTTTATTTTATATATAGATATGATGATACACATTGATATATTATTATAGATGAAAATGTTTTTTTAACCCTCCAAGAAGAATATCATCTACAGGGTGTGGTTTCTCCATATATTTCATAGATTATTTAACACACCCATAGTAATGGTGTATAGGACATACTAATGGGGAGTATGTAACCCTCTCAACCAATGCATATAAAAAATGATGAGGTTTAGGTCTCCAAAATGGGTCAAAAATATATCTACTGACATTAAATAAAATGGTGATTCAGCCCCAACCAATTCTTCAGCTAAGGGATATTATGGAAGTTAATGTTATAAGATAGTGCATATTATTTGGGTTCTATAGCACTCACATTCGTTTTATTCATTTATATTGCTATACATTATAATAATTGTTTGGTGGAAATATATTATGATCATAATTTTGGATATATGTTATTAGAAATAATATAACTGTTTATTACATTAGAATGAATTTATTTCATAATTTCTATTTAATTTTTAGGTATCTTCATGGATTCATTTATTCACACAATGGTAGGGGAAACATTACAATTCTTTTAATGTTTTTACTTAGGAAACATTTTTTTGGAGGCATAATTGGAAATGGATTTTGAGGCGGTATTGGTGGTAGATAAGTTATAATGATGAACATGGTTGGGTTATTTATTAGTGGTGATCATGTTGGTTCTGGAATGATATCATTTTCACTCATGAAATAGTACGAGCTAGGTTATTATTATGGGAACATGATCTTTTTACACTTCATTGTAACATCCATTTGTCATTAATACATTTATGGGTTATTAATTACTTTAAAATAACTTTAATTCTATAGATAATTTATATATACATGTGTTTTCAATATTAAATTCCTAATATGGGAGATGTGTTATTATGAACATGTTTTTAAGTAATGATCTCTTATATATATAATATGTATTTTGGTTCTTATTGGTATCTATTTTCCTGATAGAGTTGGGATTTGGTTGGCTCACTCAGTATATATCATCCCTCAGATGGGTCTTCATGGTTTTGTTCCTGGCATATTGAGCAACCTAACTGAGTAAAAAATAACATAATTTTGTTTAAAAAAATTCAGAAATAAAAAAAAGTTTTTAGAATGGATTTTGAAGATTGGATTATTATTTATAATATTTTGTTCAAATAATTTACTATATTTCATGACATTCATCATTTACACCAAAATATTTTTATTATTCTAATTTTATAAAACAATCACATAAAAAAGTGTACAACAAGTTGAGTAATAAAGCCTCCCTGTATGAGAGGAGCATGATATATGGTACCAAAATATGTAAACAGAAAAATAGAAATACTAATTTCAGTATATCATGAAAATAAACCACCATTACTCTATAATATTATATTTTCCATATTAATAAATACTATAGTTATTTATATAATAAAAATATTATCTACCTTTATGTTTCTATATAATTTTAAAAAAATTAACAGTATATATGGTGAAAATATATTAAAACATTTGTTAATAAATCATATAATCTAAAATTTACCACATTATTATGATATATTATTCACTCATGAATAATTTATAATATATTTATAGTTTGTTATAAATAATAGAAAGTTTAAAAAAAATACTATTCCACAAAAAATACAACCTAAAATCCGTGGAATATAGTTATGTTGACATTTATAATTTAAATTTATTTATATCATAAAATTTTATTGTTTATTATATAATGACTATCATATATTATTATTTATTTAAGAAAAATATATATCAATTATGATTTATACATGTTCCTTTACGTTGTCCTCCAAATAATGTGGGGACTATGATCATAGACTATGTAAAATTCACTATTTATTCACCATAATAACAATGATCCACACATGATTACCTAAGTTTTTAGTAAATATAATTTACCTAATGTATAAATATTTTCATAGTATAGTTTATAAAATACAAAATTAGATAATTTATAACTAGGAAAACTATTAATGTTTTATCCAGATAGAGAACATGTGTGCTAATTTTTTTAGGTTTATAGATTTCATATTTATTCTATATAAATTTCAATAGAATTCATCCTCCTCCCAGAGAGAATTTTATATATTCTAAAACAAACTTTTAATTATTCTCAATATATTATTTACCATCTATATTTTCATAACAATGGAATCACTTTTTGATAGAGAAAAATATGCACAATTTATTCCATATTATTTATAAATCAATTTTCTCATTAAAATATAGTAAAATAAATTTAAAAAATATAATTTAAATATATATTGATTATCTTTAAAATATTTTAATACACTCCCTAATGTGTAACAGATTGAAATAGTTTTCAAAATTACCTCCCTAAAAAATATATTTCATTTTTTCTATAAAATGAAAAATTAAATTTATGATTTTATAATCAATAAAAACATTACTATTAAAAAGGTTTTCACTAATATAAATGTATGAGATCTATCATCCTTACATCCATGAGTTGTACATACAATAATACATTTTCTTATAGAAAAATATATTTACTTAGTATATATGTTTGTAAATATTTCCCCATGAAACATAAAATAAATAATTTCTTAAGTTTATTAAAAATGGTCTGGTAATACATATTCCCAAATAAAGAAAATACAAACTCCCGTTGAAATTTTTATTAAAATTAAAAACAAATTAATCCCTGGTATATTTTTAAAATTTTATAATGTTATATTTAATCATACATTATGTTCAATTATATCCCTAAATATTTTCTATCATATAGATTTATTTTAAATATTTATGTTTCAATATTATAAAATTACCATAACATTATTTAAATAATGTTTTATTGGATTTAATAAATTATTTCATCTATATCATCATTGTGATATTTTTTTACTACCTTGTCCAATATCCTATTCAATACCAATCTCAATGTGTATATTACTGAAATATTTCATATGATGTAAAGACATTGTGCTTTAATGATATTTTATTTAATCCATATTTTTTTCTCCACATAAAAAATCATAATAAATTCAGGTATTATTTTATATTAAATACAATGGTGACAAAAATAGTTGGAAATAATTTTTTTCCTTGTTATACTTCAATGAAAAATAAATTTAATCCATTAATTAAATTTAAGCTTCATTTTATTTAACAAAATTTTAAAATTTAATTATATTTTATCATTTAATTAATTTATCATTAATAAATGAAAAAAATGTATTTTGGGATTATTAATAAAAAATTTAAGGTTATTGGAAATACACATAAATAATTCAATAGTAAACATCACTCCATTCAAAATATTCATTAAAAATTATAAAGAACTCTTATTTTATCACTCTAAACTAGCATAATAAAATCTCATTACACTATAAATACCAAAAAGTATATTTAAATAGTATTTTTAAAAAAAAATAATCATCACGTGTAGATTCATAGTAGTTGTTAAATATTTGAAAAACACCTATCATACTAGAAATAGAAATAATGTCTATCCTTTAACACCACCTATAGAAAAATTCCTTATATAGATAAATTATATTTATCAACATAATTCATGAACATATATATTTTTTTGACTTTATTTTCTTCAATTATTATAGTTGAAATTATATTATACTCTTAACCATTTTTATGGGGAGATTTTTATTTTATTCCCATTTGAAAATAAACCTGGTGGATAATTAATCTATTAGGCTATGCCCATATAAGTAAACATTCATATTTGAATCATGATTAGATTTTATAATGTATAGAGGGTTTTTCATAAATATGTCATTTTTAAAGGTAATGTACAATTAAATGTTTCAAAATACTCTACAAAAGAACATATATTTTGTGTTATTTTCACAACACAATCTAATATTTATATTTTATATATATATACACTTACTCCGTAATATAATATTCAAATATTCACTATTTTAGTTGCTATTTATCTCAATTATATTAAATTTTCATTATTTTATTAGATTGTCCATATAGATTATAATAATAGTGTCATCTTATTTGACAAAGATAGAGAGATAATATTTACATATAGTATCCTTTAATTATTTCAGAATTTTAGTTAGTTAGATATAATTATTTGTTTTTGAAACCTACAAAAACACCACTAAATATAAAAACTGACAAATAATATTAGTTATTAATAAATTAAAACATACAACATAGCTGAAATTTACTTTAAATGTGGATTCCTGAACATATATCAAATCATTAAATTTTCACTCATACTCATATTTTTCAATATATATAATTTTTAAATTATTGAAAATATATATAGTAAAGTATAATTTTTAGTATCAAAATTTTGTATTATTTAGGATCACAATGGAAAACATTCACTTTTTTTCATGGAAAACAAAATATCTAGATACGTATCCATTATGTGGAGAATATATTTAACTTTACGTAAATAATGTATCATGATTATTCACATTAAAAATTAATTTTTTAAAATTTCATAAATAATATAATCAAAATATAAATTTAATCACACTCAACAATATAAAATAGCTTCAATGTCACATAAAAATTACTATTATAATTTTAATGTTATATTATAAAATTAATTAAATATATTTCTAGAATAATTTCATATTATATATCATTGTTATTTCAAATTTGGTTTCCATTATATATGTGATCTTATCAATGCTTTCTTATTTCCTCAGAATGTGATGTCTCCAACAAATATTAAACATTTATTATTATTATTATCTAAAGCACTTATTTATTCAAATATTTTATGATAAATATTAATGATTAAACAAATAAAAACAATTATTGCAGAAAAAAACTTGAATAATATTTATTATTCCTTGATAAATTACCCATTAATTTTAGTAAAAATTAATGATGCAGATAGTGTGCGACCTTCATGGACAATTTATGAGTGTTAATAAGTACGAACCCCTTAATTCCATGTTTTAATCCTATAATGTTACTAAGGAAACCCTAGAAATGAATAATAATTAATAATTATATACAAACTCCATTAAATGATTAAATTTTAATATAATCAACTTATAATGATAACTCAAATCTAGAAGGACATATATTAGTGTTGTTATCCATTGATATCAACACATATTTCTTTTATCATCCATAAATGAATTTTCATACAGAGCACCATAGCCATAGATTTATCAAATTAGTTCAATTTAAATCACTATGACCAAGATATAATATTCCCTTAATAGATTGAATGGATAAATCCTTTCTCCCATTATAGATGAATTCCATATCACTTGTTTGAAACCCGACATATCCTACATCTTTATTAATATTTTCCATCATAGTTTAAATACGTAAATAAAATAAAAAAATTTCATAATTATTAATAATAATCATAATATCTATTGAAAAATACACGCATAATATTACAAAAATAACCAGTAAAATATAATTTTTTAAATTATTACTAGTCAGTTAGTTATCATAACCTCCCTTTTTGGAGATTACCATGGGAGTACAACATGATTGGTTGTTTCAATGTCATATTAGACTTCGGCCACAAAAATTCTATACATCTTAGCCCCATAATCAATATCTTTTATATATATATCATTAATTAAATATTAATATCATTCCATCACCATATTATCATAATATTAAGTAATGGCTACGTCTTTTAAACAAAACATATATGAGTATGAAATTATCAAACACTATGTTATATTGAATAATAAAATGGATTTGATAATAATATTTGGAAGTATTCAAAAAAATGAATACATGTTATCATAGTGTACATTGATGTTGGTTCGACGGAACCAACTATAATTAGATATAATTATCTTTGAGTTGATAGAATAGTAATTCCCTTTTATATTTATTTTTTTGACATTCATTTTTTAATTATTATTTTATTGTTGGAAGTTTTATGATTAAATATTCACCCATGTGATGATGTTAATTGGAGGTTAATTATACTTTCCCATGATACATCATTATTATGATTTTAATACCTTCCATGTGGGGGGATTTTATACCCTTGTTGATAATAACCATCCTGGATTATACTATGATAGGGGACCAATGGTCATGATCTATCATCCTTCTTTTCCATCCATAGAGAAGTATCTTTTTAGGGGAAAGGAAAATAAAATGTTGTATTATAGTATTAGTCTCAAAAACATGAAGAATTTTGGAATTACTAAGAGTGATGATTTAATGTGTTCATAGTGAAACAATTCCATTTGATCATATTATTTGATATAGTCCCGAAAGAATAGATAGGGAATGAGATTTTAAAGACCCCCGTGATTCTGTGTATGTACACTATGTCTACTAAATGAACAAGTGAGGTTGTCCCATTTGTAGTGTAGGTAATTAAAAATGTTATATAAAACAAAAATATTTTAATTTTTATCTAAATTTCTAGGTCTTTGGGATGTGGAATGAATGTGATTAAATAAACATTGATAAAATATTATATTATAATACATAGGGTTTCTCTATAACAACTCTATATTTTCTATTCGTTTTTTCATGTGTATATAAGGAGTTATATTTTTATCAACCTGATCAAGTTGATCGTTATAATATTGACTTGATATAAGAGGATGAGTCATAGAATAAAACCTTGTGTATATTTTGATGGAAGACAATGATAATGTATGAGGGCATATTATCTGATATTGTGAAAGCATATGGGTAAAAATAGGGTGAGTTCTCTTTCAAAATAATTAAATATTAGGATGGGCATTAGGATCTCTTATAATTTATTAAGAAATTGGGGTTTTGTTGTTAGAGTATGATGTTTTAACTTGTTTTTCATAAGGAAGGAAATTATAAATGATTTATTATTAGAATTAGTTATGTATGATATTCATTTCATCGAAAATGAATGTGAAAAACTGGAAAGATATCCTCTCCCATAAGTAGGAAATTATAAGTGTGTGGGGTCATGGGTCATGTTTATCTACATCCCGCATTTTTCACATGATGTAATACCTAATGAGGATCCACATTAATATATTCTATATGACATGTGATTCCTAGTGACTAGATATGAAGTCACCTAATATACACATCCTTTGTATTTTATTGTGTATAAAATGGTTATGGTTATCGAGAAGAATAATTTCATGGGGATTGAACCTTGAGTCATTAGCTACTATGGAATCTCAAGGAGTATATCTCTACGAATTTGATTTTAGATTTTTAGGTATTTGGGTTTCCAATTGATAGGGAAATGAACTTTTAATACCTTCTCACAAAATTGTGATTACATCAGTTCACAAGAATATATTAGTTTCTTATCATTTTCATTATATATCTGTAGATGATGTGAAAAAATTCAACCATCATGTTTGATAACTCTTAGAGTTCATTATCATAAGGTATGTTTTAACCTTATTTATAGGAGAATCTAATGTAATTTTCTCAACGTTAGTATCAACCAGAGGTACCATCAACATTTTTTAATAGCTCGGGATGTTTTAATTTTGTTCAACAAATGGAATATGGAGTTGAAAATGGATGGACTCATTATGGTTTCAATCATCGAGGAACGAGACTAGATTATAGTCATGAGGGGTGTTAATAGAAAGGTAGTGGATATAAGAATTAGAATATTCATATAATGGAGTTTCCAATAGAAAAATAATCCCAGTATATATGAGGTATGATCATTTTTACCTCTACCATACCTTCTACCTTTTTTTAATTAAGATCCTCACAATCCCTTATAGCTCCAAAATTGGATGATGAATTTTGACTAGATTCAGAGAGACTTCCAGTTTTAATGTTGTTATCCATTCTGTTGGTAAGTCAGATTACAATTCCTAATGTGTTATGAGGATTTAGAAAACATATATGGTAATACCAATAATGGTTGAAATTCTTATTTCTTAAGATAAAGCCATAAAATTATAGACATTTAATGGGATGATTATATATAAATTATTATTTATGAGGGATAGTATCAGTTCCGCATGGGGATGATAAATGAGTGGTGTTTAATACTAAAAAGTGTTTTTAGATGGGAGGTATATAGGTGGAGCCTCTATTATCACAGTTATTAGAGGTATCAGAAGAATCTCTAGTAGAGGATGATCAATGGGTTATAATATAATTCCTTAATGTTTCCTTGAAGTATGTTGCTACCCTACCCCTTAACATGAAAACGATTTTGGGATTTTGTTTCAACATGGAAAATCTATGATTTAGATGATCCCTTATCAAAGGAAACCTACATAGTTGTATGATTTAGGGATATATATTAATGATCTGATGAAAACTGGTTTTATCTCACCTAGTTCGTCTCATTAGGTGGTATGATGTTATTCTCAACGATGAAAAATAATATGATGTGTTTTTGTGAAGACAACTAGATATTTTCATAGATGATGGTAAATACATGTCACCATTAATAAAGATTAATATTCTTTTTGAAAATATCATATCATAGATTATTTTTATGATTTAATTCAGATCATAATACCATATATACGGTTTAATGGTGAGTATGTCATTGATAATCTGTTTTAGTGTAGGATGGATTCCTTGAGTTTATGGTTATCCCATTTATAATCATTAATTCAGCATATTTTACATTTGGTCACAAGAAATCAATAATTTTTTAGATCCTAGACCAATCGTTAGACATGTTCACAAATATAATTTTTATTTACACAACGTTATAGGAGGATCATGTCAATAATATATCATCTATCACATAGAATCTTCAAAACCATTAACTATATATAATTCTATCAAATTATATTTTCTCAATGTGAGAGTTCAATATCCATTATAATGGTTTTTATCATACATGTGTATTGATGAACTCATCTAATATGAATGTAATTGATTTTTAGAACCACCCAAGAATGTGGTACAGGTTTTGTGTTTCCTTGTTCATGCGATCTATTTCAAAAAATTTGCTTCTAATTTATCATTAATTAGAAACCCATTTATAGAACAAATACAAAATGATCAACATATCATAAAGATTAATTAATTGTATTAATATTTTTTCTACTTTAATGAATGACTATTTAGTACCATTGTTATTTTGATAGGTGACGAGGGTGTGTCTTTTATAATTTTTTTATTAATATGGTCTTTTTTGGGATGTGATTGATGCAATATGTAGTGATTATATTATATTTATCTAGATGTTTTCTCCACCACTAGGATAATGATTTCAACCCAGATATTTAGTTAGAATTGGTTTGTTTTTCACTAAAACTATTGTGGAATTACCTCAACTATGAGCACATTATTGTTTTCATATACCATAAGAGCCATATTTGTTTCTCTTAGTGGGATATTTATTCTTTAGTAGTTTTTTATGGTATTTATCATTTATTTTGAATTTTATACTGAATACTCATTAATGAGGGTGAATTTGGTTTCAAATATGTTGAGTTGGATATCCTGAGGATATTTATTTTAATTATATTAATGATTAAAGAGGAATCGGGGTTCTTGATATAATGAATCATGAATCCATGGAAGTGGATTTTAGGGGTATAAAAATCTAATTGTAGTGTAATAGTATTTTTTTTATTAGTTTATGTATGTTTTGGTGGGAGAATCAAAATAATGGGTGGTGTGAGATCTTGTTTTCAATGGAGATGCTCTCGGTAGACAGACCATGGTTGTTATGTACAAAATTTTGATTAATGAGAGGTTTTTTTATTTTTTGATATGTAGATGTTCTATGTGTGTTTCAAAACACACCCTTAGTGGTAAATTCAGGTTTATATATGATGTTCTATTTTTTTGGGAGATAGTTTCAATGGGCAATAATGATGAAGTAAATGGTAGATATTATGGTGATGTTCTTGTTTTTTATAAGGGAGAGATGATTAACCTATTTTTTGATGTATTTTAAAACATTTGGATGTCAATGAATAAAAATTGAAGGAAATTTTGATGTATTTTCTTCTCTAGGTTTCACCACATTCAAAGAGTCTGTGGTGTAGATTAGGTGATAGTTGACTAACTAAAAATTTTAGGTTAGTTTATGGAAATCGATTAATGATGTATTGTAAATGTTTTTGGAAAGGTGACTTGTAGATGATGTGTTTATGAATCATTTAGTAGTGATAAATACCATTTATGATTAGAATATTCATTTAACCTTATATTGTTACAAACATATGAAGCATTCTGTTGGAACCTAATTATGCGTGAGACCTGATTTTCCTTCCTAGATAGATAGGTACAAGGATTGAACGATTCATATTCTAGAATATATGATTTGGGAATGATGTATAAAGTTTCATGGGATTTGAGTAAATCAATAACGTTTAGTTAATATTACAATTAAATAGACATTACACATCCATAAAAATTTCCATCCTAGAAGATTTTTTTAGTCATCCATGTTAATCTCCATTGTAATGGAGTGTTGATGGTGATTAATAAATATTTATTTTTGGTGTGATTCAATGTCTCGAAAATATGATTAATATGGTCTAATAGGTGATCATGATGTATCATGACTATCCAAAGGCCTATGTTGAGAATATTATGGGGACTCTAGAGTTTAAGGTGGGGTCCAAGGGTTTTTGTGGTTCTCCTCTTATCAGGTGAAGTAGTGGTTTGGTTGATGGAGTAAAATCACACTCATGTTCTTTGGGAATTCTATGGTACTAGTTAATCGTGAAAATGTTTAATATCAATTTTTTCATCCATAATTAACATATTGGATCCCTGATTGCTTACATGATTTCAATCTCCGTCGTTTTCATTACAATTACTTCCATATATTTGAATAGTGATATTTTGATATTGAGGATGACTCAATAATAAAAGAGTGTCTAGTAGAGATCCAAGATCATCAAGAATCATTTGTTCATGGAAATTTCATTCCCTCGATGACAATACTACAAATTAATAGTGTATTAGAGTAGTTTACATCGAATTCAGAGACACTGATTCATTCTCCTTTTATTTAGTTATGAATTTTTAAATTTCTCATTTATTTGTTTTCATTGATGATGTAATGCTTGAAAAGTTTCTTATTTAGGAGATGTTCATTTTACCTAACTATTTATATGTGAAATGGATTTAATCATATATAGATTAGAATTATCGTTCCAAATTAAAAAGCGTTAAATTTAGGAATCATGTTAAACATTGTGGTTTATTTTGGTCATCCTAAAGAATATAACATCTTATTATGGAATGTAGGTTCCAATGATCAGTGAATTTAGGGTTGATATTATAGGTGATTTTATTAGTTGTTTTCTTGGATTTATGTTAATTACTAGTCAAAATTTCATGTTTTTTAAGAACCATTAATGGTATCTCATATTATGATCAATTATACCCATTATATTTTTCTTTTTCCTTGTTGGTTTTTGATTCTTTAGGAGAAAAATTGGTTAATAGATATCTAATTTAAATGTTTGGACTATTAAATCAATTATATTATGTGAATTGATATTATATTGTTGTTTAGAGTATGTTATAAGGGTTTTTAAATGTGAATGACTCAATTATTGATTGTATTTCATTTGGGAACCATTTATTGTCATGGTGACTTATGTTTCTATATAAAGGGAGTGTTTGTGGCATGGAAAGATCCGATATAAAGTTGATCCATGGGGAATGGGGTATGTGTTATTCTAATTTTTTTATAAATGTTGCATGAATTATATTCTATGTAATTTAGTTTTGCAGGAGTAATTCTTGTGCTTCTATTGATTCGTTTTAGTTTTTATGAAGACAATGGTTGTGGAATAGAAATCATTGTGACTATAAAAATTACTTACATCGTGATTTCCATTTTTTCATTCTCTTACTCTAAATTAATAATATATACAAAAATACCATTTCATTTTTATCGATTTTTTTTGAATGTCTCCATTTATGTTTCATAAATTTCTCTAGGTCATATCATTTTTAGGTAATCACACACATAACCCATATAGAATTGTACGACATCATGGTCTTCTAAGGTGTAGTTTTCCAATAAATTAAAAAACCTTTCCTTCCAAAAATTATTTTATAATTTTATCAGGATTCATGGGTGGGTATTATGATAATATATGAGGACATTTGCCCTATAATTTAGGGTTTTTAATCTCCAGATTGAGATATATTACATCATGGATTATTTATCAATTTATCAGCTTCATTTTTTATACAGCGTAATTGTTTTAATCCTCTTTTTCTATCCTAATAAGATTATTTTGAATGATTTTTTAAGTAAAGGGACTTTATTATCTTCTTTTTAGTGTATCTATATTATTTTAATGTTTTTATATATATTTTTCAAGGATAAAAAGGATAATTTTGTTAAAATAATTTATATTATAACATGAAATTAATGGGAAGTGGAGTATTAACATGTTTTTAATACTATTTTGATATTAATAATACAAGTATGATTGTATACTAATTTTACATAAAAATAGATTTATTAGGTTTTATGATTTTTTTGTGGAAATTCTGGTTTTTAGACCCTTATTATGCTTATTTTTTAATAACACCTTGAATAAAAGGTTATGAAATTATATATTGATAATGAATTGGTTTACCAAGGGAATTTTTTATTTTTTTGATAATATAAATACTAAGTAATGATGTGATGTGATTGTACCCATTCATTGGATCTTAATTCTGTGGATAGATGTTGAATATTAAATGTGATGAAGTGTGTTGATATTTTTAGGGTGAATCTTTTGTGGTTAGGTGGACCATGTTGTGTTATGGGAAATTATTTTGATGAAATGTTTTGGTAAGGAATATGTTAAATAGAAAAATTATGGTTTATTTTCATGAGATGTGATGAGGGACTACAAATGGTGGTTAGATTATAATTATTACGGTGATATGGTTGGATTTTGGTAATAGATTAGCATATATTGTGTTTTAATGGAGGATTAATTTAGATGGTTGAGTTTTTATGTTATGTATCTGCTAGTTTATCAATTATACATTAAGGTATTTTAAATTATTAGCATGAATTTCAAGGGATGAAATTGATGTTTTGGAATTTTCATAAATGAATTTATGTTAGACGGTATGAGTAAGTTAATATAGTGTGGGATAACATATAATACGTTTCAATGGAAATATTAATTTTAATAAAAATGGACAAATGATTCCATAAATTTGTAATCTATGGAAAATGGTAGAATATATAATTTAATTTCTATTTTGTGTGCTAATTTTTTGTGTTTCTATGGTGTGGTAATTTTAGTGATAAATGTGAATGTAGAAAATGTAATTAGGTGTAGTGATGGTATTGTGGAGCACACTAGTTCATTTTATGTTATCCCATAGGACGCATGCTTTTTGTTATTTATCTCTGACATATTTTTTATATATACAAACAACCTGATATTGAAACCCATATCATCTCTCAAATATTTTAGTTTTGGGTGTTCTCAAATAAAAACCCTATAGGGAATTGGATGGCTGGCTACCCCCACTTACCTAACCATCCATCAACTGTAGCATTAATGAAACGAGTTTATGTTAAATATTACCCAGCGATGATGTAGATTTGATATGTGGTGTGGGACATGCATACATTCATTATAACCTAATATTCATGTTATGTGGATGAGATATTGATATAATGATGACTTCATCTTGAACTAGATACAATAAATTTTGGGGGGTTTGGATATGTGGGGATGTGTCCCAACCAACATTAGAGATTGATGAACATGTTATGAGACATTCATTGAATTAATGGGAGAATATGGAATTTCACAATATGGCATGAGAGAAGAAACATAGTGGGGATGATATTATGTGGAACCTTTATTTGTATTCATTTGATATAATTTTTCTATATGAGATGAATTATTTGGCGAGATTGTCTTGGTGATTTTGGAATTGGTTAGTTCATATGTTTCGTTGAATTATGGTTCGTTTGATTATTCATCAGTGTATTACTATACTCATTTCCCATGGGATAGAGATACCATTGGTATTATCAAATAGATTATACATTTTATGTCCCCCAACACACACACACACAAATATATAATAATTTTTTATATTTTTCGGAATATTTCATGGACTGAGTTAGACATTTGTGTTAGGGTCATTGGAGTTGAGTTTACCTCGATGACATAAGTCATGTCCTCTTTATATTTTTAGATACATTTATTTTTTTTCATTTTTCTAATTCAATTTTTATAGATTTTGTTCAATTTTAATTTCAAGTGACATAGATTCATATTAGATCATTATCATATCTCTTAAACCTAAATTATTATCAGGGTAATGTATTCAATGTGTGATATTTTTATACCCTTGATAAATTTCTCTACACCAAGGAAAACTAATGAAAATACATGGAGTTTACTATCTATCATCCATAGATTCTATCCTAGATGGGGTGACATTTTAGGGTTGGTCTGGGAAATTACAGTAAATAGATGGTGATTTTGTTCTATGTATCAAGACTTACAAAAAAATAATTTGTACTCCATGAATTGATACTGGAAATATGTTATCATATAATATAATGTCTTACTGAGTCATCTAGTCATTTGAAATAATATAATAGACCATTCCATAGCAATCATAATAATTTTCCCTAATATAAAATAAGATATCCATGCTACTCATAAAAATAAAAATATTAACAAATTAATTATTTGGTATACATGGATATGATACCACTATTGAGTTTTAGATGTTCATAATTTGATCAAACTAATAAAATAAATTAATAAAATTCTTGAATCATTATCAATAAATCAAAATAATATGATTGAAACCAAAATCATATATTAGTTCCAAAAACACCTCAATAACTATCCCTTTTTAACTCGAATGATTTTACATGGGTGTACCATCATAGAGAAATATAAATGAATTGTTCATCTGTTAGGATGAAAAAATACACAATACTCTTAATGAAAAAATAGAGGACATATTGAACTATTATGTTTTTCTAACACTTTGTAAATGTATAATAAATCATAACAAGGAAGAATAGATTATTTTTTATAGCCAAAGGATGTTACATATCTACAATATCATGGTCATATAACTTTTTTTAGTCTCACATTATTTAGTGATGGGATTCCAGCATTGGATTTAATAATAAGGTAACTATTATCCATTATGATTAAGAAAAAACTATGAGTTATTCATAATTATTTTATAATTTCATATGAAAACTAAAAGTTTGTTTATTCGTACAAGAATCAAATTGTTTCTTAATAACGTTATATAAAATCGATGGATGATGTGGTTCTGGACATGTTCAATATATCTCATATCATTTACCTATCATACAGTAAAACATATACTAATCCTCTAATATGATAAATAAATTCTCATCCCTTATATTTAGATATAAATCATTTTATATTATAGTAAAATATGTCCCTTTTAAGTGAAAATCCAATATATGGTTAATTAAATTATGGATTTTTTTATACATTTCTAATGATGTAAGAGTTTTTCCCTTATTTTAATCATGATTTTCAATGATATGTTTCTTACATAGAATAAATACACATTATAAAATTAGTTAATGATGGAAATAGTTTTATTTGAAATAATATATAGTATAATTCACTAAGTATATCTTATGTTTTTTATTAGTAAGATGAAAAAAAATTCCATAATTTATTAGATAATGAAATATTTTGAAAATATATGAAATTAATTCAATATAATAAATTTTTTATTAAATGAAAATTAATAATAATAATATAAAAATACGTTATAGTATTCATTGAGTTATGGAGTTCATCCACCCCTTAAATCATTAATGGATTCAAAAGATACACCTAATGAAAATGTGTCTATGTGTAATGGGGGATATTTTTTATTTATATTTTTCATATAGTCAGATAACTATTAGTATTTTTATCAAATGGGTATAAATATTGGAACATTGAATAATTAGAAAGTGTTGGAACATAATAGAAGTGTAGTCTATAAATTTGGGGAAAATTAATTACGAATGGGGTATAAAAGGAATGAATAAAGGGATATATGTGATAAAAGTATAGTTTCATTTATGATATAATTGAAATAGCATGATGAAGGAAATAGAGTAATATTTTTCTAACTTTTTTTATAAACAACTATGATATAAAGAGGCCAGTCCATAAATATTTTATAATTATAATTTTATATATTGGTTATTTCATAGGTAGAAATAGATTTATAATCTAGATTTAATGTTTTTCATTTTTTTCACTGGAGAGGGTGGTCTTTAAAAATAAAATATTTGAATGTGTAAGTACCAATAAAATTATAAAAAATAAATATAAGATAATTTTTGAACAAAATATCATAACAAATAGGATAATTTAGAACAAAATAAATTACATATTTATTATTTTAATTTATCTTCATTAAAAATGGATGTAAAATATAAATTATATGTGATGTTTATAGATAAAATTATTTAGTTTTATGTGTTTTTTTAAAGGTCATAAGACAATGTTGTGATCCAATGAATGAAGGAAGTAATGATTATGATTTGTGACATAAGGTAAAATAGTCATATCACTATCCACTATAGAAAAGGTAAAACATTTAATAATAGAATACATTACACCATCATTAGAAAATACATATTCAGGGTATATTGTAATTTCTAGAATCTATTTTTAAAAAATCACTACAACACATATGATGATGGTAAAAACCATGATGTGGTTGTGGATATCGGGGAATTACTTTTATTAAATATGATTATTTTACAATAGATTTTAATTATTATTTTTATGGTATGGAATATATTTTTAGTTAAAGAAATATATATGTTGAATGTTTTTTAATTGTATACCTTGGAAATTTTTAATATAATTTACTATATTTTTCATAAAGAAGCCATTCCATTAAAAATAAAATTATATGTTTTTTATTCTTTACAATATATAATTCTTATTTAGGATGAACACAATAAATCTAGAGTAATGTGAGTCATTGAAAATGGTTTTTAGGTTTTATATTTCAATAAACTAATCATAGTTCAGATATGGTTTCAACATATAAATTTTTATATTATTTTTTAGTTTATGTATTTATATATCCGTTCAAATAATGAAAGATGAAAAAAAAATATAAAGATTATTATTAATCATACTTATTCAATGGTTTTTATTAACTATTACTTCATGAATGATCCCAAAAATAAATCTATGATATTTTTTAGAGAAATCATGTATAATTTATATGATTTAAATTAAGGAAATGAAATTTTTGGAAAAGAGGGGAAAACATTTAATAATATAAAATTATAATGAATATAAGAATATAGTTGACAAATGTATGATTTAGTGGGTATATAGAGTTACATATAGATAGAGGGGTTTATAGAATAATATACTTTATTTTTCTAATTTTCATTCCATTTATTATTCTTTGTAATTAAATTTTATAGAAATAATATTTATCTCTTTTGACATAATGATTTGAGATATTAGAAGTGTTGGTTATCTGGGGATGTGTTAGCTAACTGACACAAAAAATTTATTCAAATAATATTATTTTTTTGGATTCTAGAATATTGTAACATCACAGTTGAATTCTCCATAAAAATGACTTTTTAGGTGAGAATATTAAAATAATAGTTTACTAGTGTCTTAAATGAATTAATAATATGAAATTACTAAATTATATGTAGAAAATATAATTGAGTTCTTAGTAAAAATGAAAAGTTATATCTTCATTGAAAAATTATGTTGTCCCCTATTAGAGGCATTTATTATTTAGGTGATTGGTATTTATATATTTTCAATAGATGGTTGTTTCAAGATGCGAATCATTTAAATTTAGAAATAAAAAAAAGTGATTCCCATTAAATGATGAATCAATAAATCCAACCCTCATAACAACCTAATAAATCAATGTTTCAAATTAAAATAATAAAATATAAATTTATATAATTTTATAAGTTGTACATATTTAAAAATTTCATATACATATTTTTCTGAGAACTCGACACAATGAAAATATACATACTTAACTATATGGAATTGTTTAATCATGCTAAAAAGAGATCAAATTTTACTATCCCAATTTTGAGCCCCATAATGTAACTATATATTTTCATATTCTGAAAAAAGATTGGTATATGATCATAGTTCTTGTATGAATAATGAACTCATGTAAAATTATGACAAATATAATTTTAGTCTGTGTTGTGTAGTAAGGATAGAAATATTAGTAATATTACAGAAGAAAAAATTTATATACTAATAATTTATCACTGAAATTATTATTCATGTAATCAATAACATTGATTTTTTTAACATACCTATTAATATATCTGAATATTAGACCACTTATCATTGAATTTGATAAAAAATCAAATTCCAAATAAGAGCTCAAGAGTGTGACTGACAGAGAAAAAAATGATTTCAGTCGGGGAGATAATAAATTATAACATTCAACAAATTATTCTTCATGATTTCTTATTTTCAACTAGTAATTCAATATATAAAATGTCTTAAATAAAATAGTAAACAATCAATATTCTATATCCCCTATAATAATCCATGAAAAGTGGTACATATCACCGAGTAACAATCTATATATTGTTATAACTCAATATAGTGGAATAAATATTTTTTCAATATCTGCTATATTTTACAAAATTCGCAAGGTGGAATATAATTAATACCCTATATTAATACGCCAACTCAGTGAGTGGAAATAAATTCCACACATAATTTACTATTATAGTATTCTATCTATTACATGAAAAAAATATTTAATATTAAATTATGAAAAATTATGAATTTAACTTTTATATGACATGGAAATAAATGAACTCAGTAATTTCCTTAAATTTATGAAAAACTAATAATTATTAAATTTTAAAATTCATCCATTCCTAAAATACTTTGACCCATAAAATTCACTCAAAAAATTTGAAATTAATCCACCATGACTTCCACAACTGATATTCCATCACCAATATTTCTTGATGTATATGTCCATATTTCCAAAAATAGGGAATTAACAGTCAACATAAAATAAGTTCATGATTATAGAAAATTTTCATGGGTCCCATAATAAATATCATATAATGATTCAATTTCACCAGATTCGAATAATAATTATGAAAGGAATCATTTGTTTTTATTCTCATGTAATATATCTGAAATATTTAAATTTATTATTAATATTATACATATTATATTATTTCATTAGTTATATATATAATCATTAGAGTTCCAATATATCAGGGATATAATTTCCCATGTATTTGAAGTGATAAAGGTCATGATCAAGGAGGCAATCATTAAAGGCCTTATTCAATAACAATAAAATCAAAAAACGTCACATTTTATTATAATAATAAGTACAAAAATTTATCAACCTCAATGAATAATTATTTCATTATTTAATTATTTTTAATATTAAATTTTTTATATTACAGCCGGTGAATATTAGCATATTTACTCCCAAAATAACAGCGATTGGAAATTTTGATAATATAAAAACCCATGTTGTTTCATATTGATAAAAAATTAGTATTATTTATTCCCTATAATTATTATAAATATAAATAATATTCTAATGATATTTAAAATTTAGACACTAAAACCATAAACAAATTCTATAAAATATATGAAAATAATTATTTTACCCATGTTTCTATGGTTGATTGGTCATACTCATCCCACTATATATACCCATAAAATGATAAAATCCATTATAAAGTATATATATAATAAAAATTGATTTCATTATAAACAATAATTTATATATATTTTTATTAATTATATTAATAGAATATACTTTTTAAGAAACGTAACTAAACCCATATCAAAAAAGTGAATTTGGTGTCTTGATATTTTGGTTAGATCCACCACCAACCAAATAGTGAATTTATTCTTTGATGATAAGTTTCATGTATTAATTATTCCCATATAAATATTTTTCAAATTTCAAAACAGTATATGAAATGTGTCAAGAATATTATTCTATGAAAATATTCTTTAATCAGTAGTTTAAAAATTAATCTTCTTGAGGAACTCATAAAATTATTTATCTTAATACCCAAAAAATTCAAATATCATGTATATAAATTTGATTTACAAATATAATACCCTTACTGAATAATGAAATATTAATATATCACAATTCACATAATGAATAATAATGAACTTGTACCTTGAAATATAGAGTTTATTATGATTCAATGACATAAAAATTGATGTTATTCATTTACTTTAATGTGAATCATATTAGATATTATTCTAATTTGTTAAATTTTGATTCTTATATCTGTTTCAGAAATGTTGATAATATATTAAAACTGTAATGAAATTAAATATTTTCATTTTAAACATTATTCAAATAATCATTAGCTAACATACTACTCAATTATAATTGTTATTACATTTACTTAACTAATTTAGTAATTGTATTCCAACTCAAAGCGTCATCCCATAAATTCTATTTTCCCTATGAATACACTGTTTCAATGTCAAAAAATTTAAAATACACAGTCCACCATATGTATCTCAAAAAAACATCATTGGTTGAATAAATATTTTAAAATATTTTGGAATGTGTATACATATTCTTTTCCAAAAAAATAATACATTAAATACATTAAATCATTTACTATAATGAATAACACCCAATCGTATATTTGAAATTATTTCTATTAATGTTTCAAAAAATAGTGATCCATATTCAATGACATCATCAACATACCCAAGCAAAAAAGACTATGTAAATCTAAATGAATCATGTAACCAAAAATCCTCCACATTCATATGAAAATGTAATAAAAATTATGAATAAATTTTCTATTTAACTATTCAATATCATTATCACACTATTCATTTCAATAAAATTTATCTTCATTCAATGTAAATTTTTTGGTTTTATATGCCACCAGTAAGAAGTAGCAAGGAATATTTGATAGTATCATGATAAAATATAAAAATTACGGATTAGAAAAATTCTATTAGAATCTGGATCATCCTAGATGATATAATAAACTTCATATTTAATCCTAACTACTCTCACACTCATAGCTCTATTAATGAATGATATACTACTATATATAAAATAAATAACTAATTTGAATATCAATAAGAACTGTATCTTGTACTATTACAAATGTAGATTTGGATTATTATTGTATTACTTCAATGGTAATAAATTACCCCCGTTATTTGGGACGTATTTCTCCCTTATATCAGCACACATCCATATAGTGACCCATAATTTGCATACATAGATATTACATCAAATAAGATTAATATTAATTATGTATTATTATAATCCATGACATAATCCTAATGTTTTAGTTTATTTAGATTTTATATAGCTTATATTTTTATTTTAGGAAATATATTCATCCCTTCCAATAAATTTTTACACATATTGTAATTTTATTTAACAGATAATACATAAAATGTTACTTATATCATTGAAAAAATAAAAATATATTAATATATGACCACAAAATATTTGTAAAAGTAAATATTTGAGATATCAATTGATGATCTTATAAAAGATAAGTTAATAATGAATTTATAGGAACTCAAAAATATAAAAAACTACTCATACAAAATCATTCAATGTCCAGTACACTTGAATTGTTGAAAAGTATTTTATCAATAAAAATACATAATACACAAGGGTAAATAATCTTTATTAATTAAAAATTATCCATGAGAACGTAACATAAATACAAGAAATAAGGTTTTGGAATGAAATATCAAAGAAAATATTTTACTTATTCAATAATAAATGACAGGAATATTATTTTTTATTGGGTACACTCTCCATTCAATAATATCCTTAGTCATGGTTCACACCCAAGACCACCATAGTGGAAAATTTCCGATACTGAAATATGTAAACACCCCATTCCTATTCATATTACCTTATGGAATATTAGTTTTTTCTAATTCAATTTAATAGATATATAATCCCTATCCCACAAATCATATAACAAAAATAATGATTTTTTGTGTTGAATTATTTTTATATATTCATTATGACACCATCTTATTAACCATAGATTTATCATGGGTTTTAAAAAAATCATTATACAATGACAGTATAACCCATCAAAAAAAATTCATATACATATATATAATATAATATTAAATAATATATTAAAAAATATAAATGGTATTATATTAAATTTTCCCTTGAAAATGATAAATGTCATCTAAGGATTCCATTAAGGATGATTTTTTAAATGTTTATTAAAATATTTCATGATTACAATAACTTTTTAAAGTTGAAATAAACTATTCAAAATCCAAATATTAAAAAAATATTATGTAAAATAATTTTTTTTAATCTAATCATTAAAATTAACAAAAAGATCATCGTTTTATTGAGTGTTCAAGGTCGTACAATGTTTCATTCATGTGATACTCATTAAAATAAAGATTATGTATAGACATTTAGTTAACAAATTATCTTATTAGGAAAACAAAATGAAGATTATTTTAATCCCTTTGTGTAAAAATTTATTTGTGGGTAAAAATGAATATAATATATCATATAATAATTTTAAAATTCATATTTTAATATATTCTTGAAAACATACATATTAATAAAAAAAAATTTTATTGAAAAATGGAAATTATATTTCATTTTTTAATTACCCTTTCTGAATATTATATGTTAAAAATTTTAAAAAATTGTTGAAAAAATAATAATATTTGATAAGTAAACATAGGATAGAAAAAATTAATGACTTTATCGAATATGGATGTTAAAATTTCCATAATAAGAATTAAGTATAAATAATAATGATTAAAATGGTATTAAAATATAAATACCTAACTCTATTAGTATATTATCAGTCATATAACACATTCAAAGAGTAAAAAAAATGGAAATTTTAAATTCATGAACATAAAAATATTCATTACGTTACATTTAAAATGGGATACATACACATGACATAAAATAAGACATTAATATAATATAACTTTTTCCCCAATGTAGATAATTTTAGAACAAAAACATTATCGGCATTGGTAATCTCTATATCATGTTATATTGAATGTTATGTCCTTATATGGATTTATAAATATAAAATATTTTATTTAAATTTATCGTATAATAAATTAATGGTATAAATATAAATCACACAATGGAAATACATATTCAATACTGTGTACGTCTAAATGAAGTTAATGTTAGTTATGATAGCCCTTACCATAAAATAATCATTAATCATACATGTTTTAACCTCAATTATAATGACAATATGCTTATTATAAATATATTAAATAAAAATAATGAATTATATCATACCACGTATGATTTAATTATATCATATTATTACCCATTAATTAAAAATTACTTATTAAAAATTACACTTTAATTTTACATCTACTTCATTTTTCAAGAAAGTTTCAGTTTTGAAGTCATGGCCATTTTACATTGATCATGGTAACAAATACATAATTACTATAATTACATTATTATAATAATTAATCATTATATAAGATTTTTTAATGATTACTATAACTTATATATGAATAATTAATTACATTACATTATTGAGATGGTTTTCAATTCATACACATGAGTATTGTTAACACTTTTCGAGGTACTAAACAACATTAATGTAAATAATAATTAGACATACTGAAATAATTATTATATAATATACGTAATAAATATTTATTAACTATGTTTTTAATTCCATCCATGTAAATTTAAAATGAAAAATGAGTGAATACACTTCAGAGTGGTGGAAGTCAACACATACAGACTTGTGAAAATATTACATTTTAATTGATTCAAGGGTTACAAACAATATAATATATTATAATCAAATAACTATAACTATTTCAAAAATATCAAATAAAATCATTAAAAAATAATAATAAAACCCATGAATTATGGTTATGTAATATAATAATATCACTACATAGTGGCGGTAGTCCACAAATACATAAATTAAATAAGTTAAGTTTCCATTTTTCAAAAAATATAGTGGATAATAGTGATTAAATAATAATAATAAATCAAAATATATTTATGATAAAAATTTATATTTTATGGTGTGCACAATTACAATAAAATTAATGAATTCATGTATGATAATCACTTCTTACTAGTTTACCTATTTTAAATCATTTCTCAACGTCCATTAGAATGGAATATTAATAAAATAAAAAACATTAATTTTAGTCCATGGATTTATAGAATATAATTGGTATATATATGGTCATTTTAGTAAGCTCAATTTGGTGTAATTAAGGGACTACATGGATGTTTGTTTACATTTTATGGAATGAACACAACAGGAATTAATAATAATATATATGGTAAAATAATTTTCATTGTCAAATGGGACTTTGAATAATGTAATATGAATATATGATATTATATTTTTTAAATAACTTCAATATATAAACATTATTTTGTTTTCTCTGAAATTTTATACCATACCTTTTAGTTTAACCAATTTTTACCTTAACAATAGTTATAATTTTTCAATTTCAATTTGTTGAATTAGTAATTGAAAGGAATAAATTGGCTCATAAATGGAATATATATGAAATTTAAAACCACTACCCATCTTACTTATCCTATTGAATTATTTATTTTCAAATTCATTACTAAATCATTCTTTATAAAAAAATATTATTAATATCTGTTTTTTGAACTATTTAGTTATTTTTACATTAACTTTTTGAGAACATAAATGAAAATTAAAAAAAAATCAATTGAACCATAAATAATACATTATTATTTTCTATAATTATTTTTAACCGTTGTTTATCCAAATATATTAGTTTAATGATTTTAAAATTATTTACCTTTACTTTTCCTCAACCTACATTTGAATTATGTTAGTATTTTATTTTTATTTAAGGTAATTATAAAATCACTGAAAACTAGAAATAAATTTCTGTAATAAATATTATAAAATTAGTTATAAAAAATAATTTGATATTACTTTAATATTTGTTTGCTTAAATAAGTGAAAATATAAAATAAATTTTTAATCAACTGATTTGAATTTTTTATTTCTCAATATTCAAAATATTATAAATGGCATTATTTCATGAGCCTCAATCTTCAAGATGAGAGAATGGATGATAATGTGTCATGACATTTCTTCTTCATGATAAAAATGGATAATAACCCTGGTGTCTCGCCTCCAAAAGTCCCTGGGGTGGCAACCATCTCTAATGGTATTGAGTCTCACAAAATAAGAGGAATTACCCTTTTTACAGTAACCATTATTGTGAGATATCATGTATCAACCTCAAAACAAATCCATGAAAAGCACACACACACACATACACACATATATATATATATTAGAGTATCCAAATTCCACCCCAAATGCACTTTTAATGTAAAACTTCAATAAATACAACAAACTGCTCAATAGTAAATACCAAAATAAAACAAAGATGGGACACAAAAACTCCCCAAAGCCCAAGCTAGTATGGTCTAGTATAGTTCTCATGATCTCCATTGGAAAATGAAAATAGTATTATATATTTTGGGAGAGAAAAAAAGTATATTCAATTGGAAAATACAATGTCACTCATTCACCTGTTGGAGCAGCATACAAATCCCTTTAGTGAAAACAACATAAAATCAAAAGCTCGTTACAATGTATATTATTTAACCCATATTCACCGAGTCACACTCGCAAAATAATGCGAGTCAAGTAATGTAAATTAGTATGCACATCTATATTTGTGTACCCCACACCACTTCCCACTAGTTAACTTCTCATCCCTACTGGCCAACATTTTGACACCACTATGTTCTTCTACAATACCCACTACAACAACCTTCAAACACACACATTGGCTACAAAAAACCCCAAATTTATACCCTCATATATATGGTTCAAAAACCACAGCACATTTCATTCTGTAGACACCTAGGCCTCATCATGAAGACACATCAAGAATGAAAGCATCATTTGCACACACCTAGTTCTCAAAACCACACTAAACCTACCTGAGGAGTCTTTGGATACCAATTCCTAGAATATGGATAAAGGGGGAGCCAATAACCAGCCAACAATTTTCCCATATGGATGTTGGGAAAGAACATACTCCGACACAATAATGGGGTATTTCAGAATGTAGTTCTCAAATTCGGTGGGCTACACATAGAAATAAAAAGTAACTACCTGTATATATATATAGGTATCATAAACAAATCACGTCCTATGGGTTTTGAAAACAAACCACCACACTAAAAAAATTCCCCTTGCTGTAAAACCTATATGCAGGCTTCATGAAGAATGATGATCACTACTCTAAAGATAAAAAAGGAAACACACTAACATTTAAATAGTGGATGATATTAAGCATTTAATATTTATTCCATCTCTACCTGGGAAACTTCTAAACACACCACACCAAAAGAGACATCATAACCCACACTCACACCACAATGGACTCTAAAAATATCTTCTGATGTTCCCACGAAAGGTAAGACCATCCTTATTCAAAATTATTCCCCTAAATCATTTTCTACATCCCCACTACATGAGAATCACGACATCAACATAAACAAAAATACTCAACCTTCTTACAGTCCAACTGCACACTCCCCTTTCTTGAACACTCGTTCAATAACTTCCACTGTCATCCTTCAATGTAATATCATCATGTCCTTCCTCTCAAAAGGTAAACCCCAAACAAACCACATTAGAACTACACTTGGGATCCCCACATTATAACAACACCACAAAAAGTAACAAAAATCATAGAATGTCATGAAATTGTACCCCTTCTACCCTACCACTTCTTAGATGTAGTCCCAATACATAAAAAGTTCATCCATTAAAAAATCAATATATCTCTCAACCGAAGAGACCATCCCACCACCATTACCACCCCATACTCATATCCACACTCCCAACCACAACACCACAAGACCAACATAAACACATGTTCAAACATTGCCACAAACATCACACAACAACACCAAATTTCAAGGGGTATTCAGATTTAGTGGCACTATTTATTTAATTCAACTTTCATAAGTAAGGGGTGATCACCCAACATGTTTGATCCTGGGGAATCCATATATTTTACCAAATATACATGATTAACCAAATTTCTATATTTTAGGTGTTCCACATGAAAAAACTGAAAAATATTCACATGTCATACAGGTGTGCAATTAGAGTCCCTTAATGTACATGATCTTCAGAAGGCACACCTATGTTACCAAACATTACATGGCTCAAGGATGACATATAAAACAGATAAATCGTCATCATCTTCTTCCCATACCCTTATTTATTATTTCTTATCATCTTAGTTAAATTGGTATCAACAGTAACCCCAAGAATACATCATTTCACTTACCTCGCATGGTACATAAATAAAAGAGAGAGGAAGGGATCCCTACATCAAATAGTAGACGATCAGTAACTCCTCCTATCACCAAAAAAAGGAGGGTCAGAAAAGGAGTGGGAGACTCCAAGGATGGCTGAATTCGAACACCAAATCACAAAACATGAATCTGTAGGGACGAACAGCTCTGAGTGCACCAAGAGAAAATGATAACACACTAGGAATAGATGATCTCAGTTTAGAAGATCAAGATAATATATCAACAGGATTGGAGTGGTTTCATGGTCTATTATAGTGTGATTGTGGTCAATACTATATGGTTTAAATATTTAAAATCCCTCAGAGAATTTGGATATTAAATATATACTTTATATACTTTTAACTACCATTAAAAATTATTAAACAATGTTTTAAACTCAATTTACTTCAATTAAAATGTAAGAGGGTTGTAACTGGAAAAATATTAAAAAGATGGAAATGACTCTCCAATGGGTGACTCACCGATGTGAGTCAGCGATTGAGACTCACTAATAGTGATTCACCAATGTGACCCAACATCAATTCATCGAAGTTACCCATCGATGCATGACTCACCGACAAGAGTCGCCGATGCCCGAACTACCATCTACTGACCTGCTGACACTCATACTACCGATATTGACCAGACAACATTGAGTTTCTGATGAGAGCTAACAAGATAACCAAATTTCATGTCATACCAATGTGGTTATACAAACGCAAACTACTGATACCACCTACCAATTCGACCAACTAATCAAAAAACCAAATTTTTTGAAAACCCATAAAATGTCCTACTGTAACCTCCTAGAAAAACACCCAAACACAAGATGTTTACATAGTAATAGACCACAAATGTTTGTTCTATTACAGCATATACCTCTCTGACTATTCTCACCCTTGATATTTAAAAACCAATCCCAAAAGAAAGAGGGGTCTGAACTACCACCCCATAAGATACCTATCAAGGATAAACCACCCTGTGTTGTTCAAAAAATGGACTGATACCTCATCATCAATGAAAGAATCCCCCCATATCTGCAATCCCAAACAGAAAAAAAAGATACCATACAAATGAACCAACTTTATGGATACATGAATTAGGGAATTCCTTCTTTCATGTCACGATACTATCCGCTTCGGGAGTCACTGACTCGCATGTGCAGGTTTAATCGCATCTCAATTAGTGTGTCTTGATTACAGTTCTGGTCTCCCCATTTTATTATGTTATCACCCCATTAGAAACTAAAAATCAATGATGAATTCCATGTCATAAAAAAATGTCCAAGAACAGCATCATAACCATCTATTCAAGAAATACACAAGAAAACTTCAGGTACTGTGAACAAAGGTATGCCACCATTTCCCAATTAGTCTCCTCCATGCCACCATGCCTCCACAACACAAAAACCAAAGGAATGGTACATCTATATAGAAACCACTCATTATAATACTAGATATCCACTAGTCGCTCCATCAATATTGTGTTGTCCTACATATCAAGCTCTCCCTATTCAATGATGTGGGATTCAACATATAGGTACTGATGAATATAAGATACATGGAAGACGTTGTAAATACTCTCTAACTATGGTGGAAACCCCAAATAGTATTCCACATTACCAACTCACACCAGCAACTTGAAATGTATAACGAACATAGGATAATGTTTTCCCCATCAATCAAATCTATGATACCAATGTCGAGGGGAATCCATTAAGAACACATGGTCTCCGATATAGAACTCCAAGAGCCTCCTACAAAGATTAGTATATGAATCACATCAGTCTTGTTTTTCCGTATTCTCTCATTGACATGGTTCACATTAAAGGTCATACTTAGTAGCACATTCTGACCCTGAACAACAACCTCCCCAACTTCTACCAAGCACAATGGTGAACTATACGATCTCCAATATAGACCTTCAAATGGATCTATATCAATAGAAGAGTGATAAATATTATTGTCATAAAAATTCATTCCAAGGAATGTGTGTCAACGAAGACCCACCAATGTCCAAGACGCATGCTCGTATAATGTACTCCAATGACTAGATTATCCAGTTTATCTTCCCAACTATCTGGTGGTGGAAAGCATTATTGAGGTATAACTAAGTACCAAAATTATTTTTTATTCAAATCCAGACTCACGAGGTAAAATTCATATCCAGATCTGAGAGGATGGATCTTAGAACCACATTTATTTGCACAACTTCGTCCACATACCCTTGTGGCAGGGAATACACTGTACTGGACTCCTTGATTAATAAAAAGTGAGACAAATTTTTCAGCTGATCCACTACTACAAAGATGGCATTATTGAGTCAATAATGATGCCTTTTGACTTTTCTATTCCTTCATGTTGGGGATATTTATGAGTTAATATGGTTTACTTATGAATTTTCCATTCCTTCTTATTTTTGAAAATCAAAAACACATTATCCTAAGATAAATTTCATTTTACACTTTGTTTTACTTTCAAAAGGAAAATTTTCCTTCCCCAAGGAAATATATTCATACCATTTTTTTCATTGATAATTTTTTCTATGAATAAATTTTGGTTTCATATCCAAAACCCCAGAATCATATATATACATAGATATAAAGCATTATATTTTTAGGATCCGAATTTAGGTCTGAACTCCATAAATTTAGTCTCCGATCTCTTCTTGAATTCAGACTCAGAACACTTCTATGTTCTGTCTCCGAACACTCTGAATTCTGACTCCGAACTCTTTTGAGTTCTGACTCTGAGTTCTCAGAATTCATACTCTGAACTCTTATGAGTTCTGACTCTGAGTTCTTATAAATTCATAATCAACAAATTGTATGTTCAGACTCTAAAATCTTATTAATTTAGACATCGAACATTGTATGATTACACTATGAATTTGTAACAGCCAGAGATTTTATGAAAAATATTATTTTTAATTTTAGTAATGTCTTGTGTTGTACGCTACACCAAAAGGAGATTGCACAACACGCATCTTTGACTTTACTTTCATTACACGCAATCACAAACTTCCTCGATAGCGTGTGTAGTACGCAATACTGAGTTTCACGAAACAACGATATGCTATTAAAATATTATTAAAACTAGCGGTTATGAATAGTAATAACCACTTTTTAAATTTTATAAATTTGAGCTCTCAAAATGGACTTCATTTTTGGATTCGGAGTGTCGAATTTAGCCTAAGGTGAAATTTTGGTACTTTTCGGATAACTTTCATATTCTGATGAATAGTGAAAATTACTAAATTATAATTAAAAAAAATTAATCGAAATAATTAATAGTGATAAATTATTAATTTTATTGGTTTTAAAGTATATTTAGAATATATTTTTACAATTTAATGCAATGTTGGTCATTGAATGTAATTTCACATTTAAACTAGACATAATCAAGTGTCAATCTTTTGATAGATATTGTTTCTTAAAAACACGCTATTTGTTTTAACATCGGGATTTAATTATAAAATTAATTAATGAAACTTCTATGTTATGAATTTGGTAAAATAGATTTCATTTTTGAATTCGGAATATGAAATATAGCTTAGGATGAAATTTTGGCATTGTTCTGAAAAACATCAATTTTTTATGAATAGTGAAACTACTAAGTGGTAGTTAAAAAACTGAATTTTTCATAAAACTTAATTTTACCGCTTCTGTGAGTGGAATGTCAAAAATCCGAGAGTCATGGTTGATGTCAGTAAGTAAAATGTGGTTCAATGAGATGAAAATAATTTTTGGTGAATAGTAACTTGTTACTTTTATTTACCACGATTAAAAGTAAATAGGGTAATTAAGGGTAAGAATGATATTAATATTACCCTAACACATTTCCTAATTCTATTGGACAAGTGTATCTCGACCAAAAACAACCTTAAGTGTAAAATATTATCATTTAGGCCCACTTGGATTAGATTAGGACATTTATTATTATTTAATTCAAAGAAGAGTTAAAAGAGTTAAAATCAAAGTATATTTACTAAAACATTTTTAATATAGGGTTGTGCATAAGATAAATTCTATTGTAAATATTCATTAGAAAGATAAAAAGATTTCCTACATGATGGCATTTTATTTTTAGACATCAAATAATTTAACTATGACACAAAGATGATGCAGTAATTAACTTATTAATGAAATATTGACATAATAGATATTATAAATACCAAAATAAATGTAATTTAAGACTTTTTATGAATTCCACTAATTTTTTAGGTTACTATGATATATTAGTGTTGATTTAATCAACTTGGTTCTAACATATAATTCTGTTATGACTTTCACAAAAATCATATATCAAATAGTGTCAAAATTGACACAAAATAGTTTTTAAATCAAATATTATATTATTAATTGTTATTTTATTCCTAAAAATCTAAGGTTCGGCCAAATGACTTAGATAAGGATATATGTATTAATTATATACAATTTGGGGTTAGTTTGGCATGTTATAGTAAGTGTATTAACCATATAGTGAAAGAAAACAAAAAGACACGGTAAAAGTTAAATTATTTAACTTAGAGTTAAATCTTATTGATAAGGTTAAAATAATACCCTAAACTTTTCTAAATCCTATTGGATGATAGGATTCCGACCCATCCCCACTTTAGCTTCGAAATAAGAACCTTTGGAACCATTATAAACCGATTTTGACTTTACTATAAAATAATATTTTGAGATATTCCTAAGGTGCCCCTCTCCTCCCTTATAAAAGGGCACCTACTCCCCCTCCTCCTCACACCAATTTGAGCACTCAAGCTCGGCCAACCCCTGCCATTTTCTCCTCTCCACTTCCCTAGAATAATCCTAGAGGTCCTGGTCTTCTTCAAAGACCAATCTTAGTTCCCTAAGTGGAGGATTCAAAGAGGCGTTCCAAAGAAGAGGTAATATCCATTACCGATCTTTTCAATTTCTTTCTTCTTCAACTTCTTCTTATTTAGTTGTCTCATTATAAAGTAATAACATCAGTATTACTTACATACTGATATGTTATTATAAATATGAAACAACCCTAATTCACCTTCTATCCATCCTACGGAAAAATGAAATCACCGCGCGCGCGTACGTACGGAATACCGTCTCCACGCCGTGGTGTAATCTATTTTCCACCATCACCTTACAAGGATGGGTATAATGGTGTAATGAGAAACTATTTATGATTATTATAATGTAATATTGATCCTGAAAAAAAAAATATATACTCAAATACAATTCCACGATCATAGGAACGATATTATCACTCGTGCGTACGTACGGAATACCTTCTCCACGATGTGATGCGACTCGTTCTACATGATCATCATTACATAGAAATTATATAAATGAATTGAATGAATAAATATGATATATGATACACTAATACCATTCTGGATATAAGGTATCTATAACCTTAAAATAAGAATAAGAATTTATTCGGAAAAACACGCATAAGAACAAAAGGCAATAAGGACCCAAGTAACAAGTAACAATGAAATATTACTAACAAGAAGCTATGAATATAACCATATATGATATCATATCAATATGTATGATTCTGGAATAAGTCAATAACATTATTTAAACCATTATACAGGATCTTCGGACACGTACAAAGAAAATCGGACCTAAGGTAAGGGAAATATCACAATCTCATTTTTATCCGAGATTGTTTATTCGTAAGTATTTACTGGGGTGTATTGTATCATCCACATCCATGTTCCCTCAATATGTAATATTTTTTCCATCCACTTACAATAGTTTAAATCCAATATTTCCCTTTCGGTGAGTTTTTAGTAAAGAATATGAAAGGAATCTTTTGTCGTTTTTTTCGTACAAGGTACTTTTGGACTTTTCTGACAAAAGTACGAAGAATGTTTTTTTAACGTATACGGCAAGAATGGATTTTTAAAACATTATTTCCAAGAATCATACTTTATAAGATTTCAATTTTATTTTTAATCAACTTCTTTTAGTTTATAATTGTATGACATGTTAAGAAAAGAAAAGTGTTTTTGAAGAAGAAAGGATATTTTCCTCAAGAATGGAGTTCATGTGTTTTATCAAAATTATTTTCCATCTAATATAATAAAGGGTTCTGTTTTATCCCTATTATTACATTGATTTGATTATGTTTTGAGGGAATTATTTTTATGAAGTCATTTACCTTATATGATTTGTTTTATGATGTCATGATGTTTCAAGAATCCCATTTTTGTTACATGTGTTATGTGATGATGTATGATTTATGATTATGTGGCACACATAAGAAAGGATTCATTATAAGATGGGTGGGACCTATATCTCCCTCCAATTCATTGGGTAAAGATTTATATCTCATGAGATAGAATGGATGGAACGGTAGGTTATACCGGTTCAGTGAAACAGGACTGGAACGAGGTTGAATCGGTTCAGAAAGGGACTTTGTCCACTAAGATAGTCTTGGAAATGAGTCATGACTAACAAGAAATGATTTTCCATGATTATGTGTGAATGCCACAAAGTTTCAAGTTTCATGTTATGATTATGGGGATCTCATTTTCACTTCTATGATTTGTTCCATGTTATGATATTATGATCCCTTTTGCAGGTTATGATTTTAAAAAAGATATGATATGATTTTTATTTCCTTTATTTGCCCTTGCTGAGCATTTAAGCTCACCCTTTTATGTTTTCTTTTCCCCAGGACATAAAGAAAGGTTTTAGGTAAAAAAATTGGAAGATCTTTGTGGGAGATACTGAAGATCTTTCACCACGATTAGAATATTACGTTCCGAGTTTCCAAAGACACTAAACTATTATGATCCTTGTGTGTGTGTTTTTGTTATGTACAAAATATTCCGCAAAAGTAATGTAATGTCCATGTACGTCAAGCTTCGGGTCTCTACAGTTGGTATCAGAAGAAAGGTTTAGTCAACCTTTGGAAACTAGGATGCGAGAACATTAGTGAGATCCCTAGAGATATTTCTAAGGTATGTCTAGGGATTTCCCTAAGGTTAAGTATACGTATATGTTATAGTACTAGAATTACGCTAACGATCATATAATTAAACCTCAGATGTTAGATATTGAAGGTAATCCCCCTTTATTATGTTGTTTTCCCTAGAATGATTTTTGCCTCTCACACTATTCTTTTTGGGTTTTAGACGATGGCTGGAACCCAAAGGAACCGTGTTGATCAATGCAATGGACAATGCAATGATTGCCCTCCTGAACAGACAAATGTTATGGGAGATGGAGTGCAAAATCTTATTGTTATACTTACACAAGCTATGAATCATTCTGGATTTCCAAATGAGCAGAGAAGGGAACAACATTCTATTGAGTCCTTCATGAGGCAACGTCCTCCTTCTTTCAGTGGGTCTTCTGATCCACTTGTTGCTGAACAATGGATCAGTACCACTGAAAAGATATTTTCAGTTCTTCAATGTTCTGAGCATGATAAAGTCATCTTAGCAGTATATCGTTTGGAAGGTGAAGCTGATCAATGGTGGAATATTATAAAAAATACGAGGAAAAGAGATGAAATTGAGTCCATGGAATGGGACGAGTTCAATAACTTGTTTTTCAGTAAGTACATCCCTCGTATTCTTCGAACAAAGATGGAAAAGTAGTTTCTTGAGCTGAAGCAGAAGGATGATGAATCTGTTGGTATATTCCGAAGCAAATTTTACAAGACTTTCAAGGTATGCATCTGTCATTATCATCCAACCTGAAAGTAAAGTTGATCGATTTTTCAGTGGCTTAAAACCAAGTCTTCGAAGGGCATTAGCTATAAGAGACTTTAGTAGCTATGAAGAAATTGTGCGTTGTTCTATGAAGGTAGAAATAGAAGTTGGTATTACATATCCATCTCATGGTTTTGACAAGAAACGAAATATGGAGTTCAAGGAGAAATCTCAGAATAATGGTGAAAAGAAGATGAATGTTTCCTTATGCACAAAGTGTGGAAAGAAGCATGGTGGAGATTGTCTTAAAGGGACTAGAAAATGTTTTAAGTGTGGAAAAGAAGGTCATCGAGCAGCTGAGTGTCAAGGTAATGGAAAAAGGGATTCTAATGATGTGAATAAAGAAAACACTGCAGAGAATGCACCACCAACACTTCAATGCTTCAAGTGCAAGGAAATGGGGCATTATGCTAATAAATTCCCTAATCCAAGGGTTTTTGATGATCAACATGAGCAACTGCTTAAGGCAAAGGACAAACGGAAGTCACATACGATCACCATTGGCGATGTTGAATATGATAACGATGTGTTGGAATGATTAAGTTTTTATGTAATGGGATTCCAAAATAATGTTGTATCATAAAGTATTGGAATATTTATGTATTGGTCTAATGTGGTATTTAAAGTGATTGAGATATTTTTGGAAATAAGATGATATGAGCATAATGAAGGGAAAATGAGAAAACGAAATGTTTAATAGTATTCATGAGCTCATGATTAATATAAGGACTAAGTGATATCATTGTTTGAGTATATAGAATTTTGAGGATTTTGGTATGTGGAAAGTGTTAAATTTTAACTGCATTCCTGTTTTCACTAAGGTATTCAAGAGAATACATGATTAAGGACTTTGAATGTTTGGAATGTGACCAACAAAACATATCTTATGATATATGGGGATCGACGATGGTGTTAAATCTCTGGTAATCGTTTTCACTATGTTATGAGAGTGGACTACAGTATTATGGATAAGCTTAAAGGTTGGAATGGATTATGTTGGACATAAGTTAGTATTGTTTAAGGATAGATGTTTTCTCGATATTATTGATGGGATGTTATAGTAATATAGTTTTAGAAAAAGGACAACCTGCAGGACGGGAGACATCCCATCTCGTCGGACAAGGCTGTGGAAATCGAACCCACAACTGAAGTGCGACTGGCCTTTATCGCCTACCACTGGCCTACAGGAAGTCCCTGTTTAGTAGAAACTAGTTTTATTATATTAGGCTGTATAACATATGATGTATAAGTCCATTTTAGGAACCATATATGATTAATCTCACTATAGATCGACTTATGTATATAATTTTTTTGCTAACCTTTTGTTTGAGACAGATGGAATGACCCGTCATTCTATCACATGATCTGCTAACACTTCACGAATAACAAATTCAACTTCATTTTTTTAAGAGATGAAGTGGAAATTGTTAAAGGCATGAACAACAGTGAGATTGTACCAAAATAAAGTAAGTATTTATTCTAATTAAAATTCTTTAAATTTAGGGAAACGATCTTGAAAACCAAAAATGTTGTCCTAGTGATCTTATATCTGATGAATCAGATGGTACCTTTGATCGTCACAAATTTATGGCTTTTTGATTGCTATTTTTCCATAGCCATGTTCTCTACCACTCTCCATCAGAACATGATGGTCAGATTTCTCTTCCATATCCATATTTTCACCTATGTGGAAACCCAGTGATTAGTTTATTTGGGTAACCTTTACGTTTCATACTTTTGTTTTTAAAGATTGGTTTTGATATTCCTTTTTACGATGTGGGTTTCTATTAAAGAAACTTTCGAATAGTAAACCATTTATAACACCGACGAATTTCGAGGTCGAAATTCATTTTAAGGGGGGTAGAATGTAACAGCCCGAGATTTTATGAAAAATATTCTTTTTAATTTTATTAATGTCTTGTGTTGTACACTACACCAAAAGGAGCTTGCACAACACGCATCGTTGACTTGCCTTGCATTACACGCAATCACAACCTTCCTCGATAGCGTGTGTAGTACGCTATACTGAGTTTCACGAAACAACGATATGCTATTAAAATATTATTAAAACTAGCCGTTATGAATAGTAATAACCACTTTTTAAATTTTATAAATTTTAGCTCTCAAATTGGACTTCATTTTTGGATTTGGAGTATCGAATTTAGCCTAAGGTGAAATTTTGGTACTTTTCGGATAACATTCATATTCTGATGAATAGTGAAATTACTAAATTATAATTAAAAACAACTTTTTTAATCGAAATAATTAATAGTGATAAATTTTTAATTTGAGTGGTTTTAAAGTATATTTAGAATATATTTTTAAAATTTAATACAATGTTGGTCATTGAATGTAATTTCACATTTAAACCAGACATAATCAAGTGTCAATCTTTTGATAGATATTGTTTCTTAAAAAAACGCTATTTGTTTTAACAACGAGATTTAATTATAAAATTACTTAATGCAACTTCTATGTTATGAATTTGGTAAAATAGATTTCATTTTTGAATTCGTAATATTAAAATATATCTTAGGATGAAATTTTGGCATTGTTCTGAAAAACATCAATTTTTGATGAATAGTGAAACTACTAAGTGGTAGTTAAAAAACTGAATTTTTCATATAACTTAATTTTACCGCTTCTGTGAATGGAATTTCAAAAATCCGAGAGACACGGTTGATGTCAGTAAGTAAAATGTGGTTCAATGAGATGAAAATATTTTTTGGTGAATAGTAACTTTTTACTTTTATTTACCACGGTTAAAAGTAAATAGGGTAATTAAGGGTAAGAATGATATTAATATTACCCTAACACATGTCCTAATTCTATTGGACAAGTGTATCTCGACCAAAAACAACCTTAAGTGTAAAATATTATCATTTAGGCCCACTTGGATTAGATTAGGATATTTATTATTATTTAATTCAAAGAAGAGTTAAAAGAGTTAAAATCAAAGTATATTTACTAAATCATTTTCAATATAGGGTTGTACATAAGATAAATTCTATTGTAAATATTCATTAGAAAGCTAAAAAGATTTCCTACATGATGGTATTTTATTTTTAGACATCAAATAATTTAATTATGACACAAAGATGATGCAGTAATTATCTTATTAATGAAATATTGACATAATTGATATTATAAATACCAAAATAAATGTAATTTAAGACTTTTTTATGAATTCCACTAATTTTCTAAATTTGATATATTAGTGTTGATTTAATCAACTTGGTTCGAACATATAATTCTGTTATGACTTTCACAAAAATCATATATCAAATATTGTCAAAATTGACACAAAATAGTTTTTAAATCAAATATTATATTATTAATTGTTATTTTATTCCTAAAAATCTATGGTTCGTCCAAATGACTTAGATAAGGATATATGTATTAATAATATACAATTTGGGGTTCGTTTGGCATGTTATTGTAAGTGTATTAACCATATAGTGAAATAAAACAAAAAGACACGGTAAAAGTTAAATTATTTAACTTAGAGTTAAATCTAATTGATAAGGTTAAAATAATACCCTAAACTTGTCTAAATCCTATTTGATGATTGGATTTCGACCCATCCCCACTTTAGCTTCGAAATAAGACCCTTTGGAACCATTATAAACCGATTTTGACTTTAATATAAAATAATATTTTGAGATATTCCTAAGGTGCCCCTCTCCTCCCTTATAAAAGGGCACCTCCTCCCCCTCCTCCTCACACCAATTTGAGCACTCAAGCTCGGCCAACCCCTGAAATTTTCTCCTCTCCACTTCCCTAGAATAATCCTAGAGGTCCTGGCCTTCTTCAAAGACCAATCTTAGTTCCCCAAGTGGAGGATTCAAAGAGGCGTTCCAAAGAAGAGGTAATATCCATTACCGATCTTTTCAATTTCTTTATTCTTCAACTTCTTCTTATTTAGTTGATTCATTATAAAGTAATAACATCAGTATTACTTACATACTGATATGTTATTATAAATATGAAACAACCCTAATTCACCTTCTATCCATCCTACGGAAAAATGAAATCACAGCGCGTGCATACGTACGGAATACCGTCTCCACGCCGTGGTGTAATCTATTTTCCACCATCACCTTACAAGGATGGGTATAATGGTGTAATGAGAAACTATTTATGATTATTATATTGTAATATTGATACTGAAATAATATATATATACTCAAATACAATTCCACGATCATAGGAATGATATCATCACTCGTGCATACGTACGGAATACCGTCTCCACGATGTGATGCGACTCGTTCTACATGATCATCATTATATAGTAATTATATAAATGAATTGAATTAATAAATATGATATATGTTACACTAATACCATTCTGGATATAAGTTATCTATAACCTTCAAAGAAGAATAAGAATTTATTCGGAAAAACACACATAAGAACAAAAGGCAATAAGGACCCGAGTAACAAGTAACAATGAAATATTACTAACAAGAAGCTAAGAATATAACCATATATGATATCATATCAATATGTATGATTATGGAATAAGTCAATAAAATTATTTAAACCATTATACAGGAGCTTCGGAAACGTACAAAGAAAATCGGACCTAAGGTAAGGGAAATATCAAAATCTCATTTATATCCGAGATTGTTTATTCGTAAGTATTTACTGGGGTGTATTGTATCATCCACATCCATGTTCCCCCAATATGTAATATTGTTTCCATCCACTTACAAGAGTTTAAATCCAATTTTACCCTTCGGTGAGTTTTTAGTAAAGAATATGAAAGGAATCTTTTGTTGTTTTTTTCGTACGAGGTACTTTTTGACTTTTCCGACAAAAGTACGAAGAATGTTTTTTTAACTTATACGGAAAGAATGGATTTTTAAAACATTATTTCCAAGAATCATCTTTTATATGTTTTCAATTTTATTTTTAATCAAATTCTTTTAGTTTATAATTGTATGACATGTTAAGAAAAGAAAAGTGTTTTTGATGAAGAAAGGATATTTTCCCCAGGAATGGAGTTCAAGTGTTTTATCAAAATTATTTTCCATCTAAGATAATAAAGGGTTCTGTTTTATCCCTATTATTACATTGGTTTGATTATGTTTTGAGGGAATTATTTTTATGAAGTCATTTACCTTATATGATTTGTTTTATGATGTCATGATGTTTCAAGAATCCCATTTTTGTTACATGTGTTATGTGATGATGTATGATTTATGATTATGTGGCACACATAAGAAAGGATTCATTATAAGATGGGTGGGACCTATATCTCCCTCCAATTCATTTGGTAAATATTTATATCTCATGAGAAAGACATGGCTGGAATGGTAGGTTATACCAGTTTAGTGAAACAGGACTGGAATGAGGGTGACTCGGTTCAGAAAGGGACTTTGTGCACTAAGATAGTCTTGGAAATGAGTCATGACTAACAAGAAATGATTTTCCATGATTATGTGTGAATGCCAAAAAGTTTCAAGTTTCATGTTATGATTATGGGGATCTCATTTTCAATTCTATGATTTGTTCTATGTTATGATATTATGATCTCTTTTGCAGGTTATGATTTTCAAAAAGATATGATATGATTTTTATTTCCTTTATTTTCCCTTGAAGAGCATTTGAGCTCACCCTTTTATGTTTTCTTTTCCCTAGGACATAAGGAAAGGTTTTAGGTAAAAAAAAGGGAAGATATTTATGGGAGATATTGAAGATCTTTCACCACGATTAGAAGATTACGTTCCGAGTTTCCAAGGACACTAAACTATTACGATCCTTGTGTGTGTGTTTTTGTTATGTACCAAGTATTCCGCCAAAGTAATGTAATTTCCATGTACGTCAAGCTTCGGGTCTCTACAGAATTCTTATGAATTCAAACTCCGAATTCTATTGAATTGTAGACTCTGAATTTAATTGAAATGCATACTCTAGAATTCAATAGAATTCTAACTATGAATTATTATGATAAACAGAATACGAATATCTATGTGTTATAGACACCAAATGTGTTTTTGGTTAGACTCTGAACTTTCTTTTTTTCTTACCTTCTAAAAAATTTATTTTCTTAAGTAATCATACTTTTTATTATACATGTTTTGGTTATAAAAAAATTTCATGAATTTAGTTACTTACTAACCATTTTTTGAGTGACACATGTACATGTCCCTCTAAAATTCAAGGAAACATATGACCGTTGGATGAGGGTGATGTCCATTGAAGTCATGCCTACAAATAGGATCTCATTTGAAAGAACTCAATACTTTTCTATAACTCTAGAGATTTCATGTTGTTGAAGTGATTTTTAGAGAGAGACTCCCATGCTAAGTGCATACAGAACACCTTGTTCAGATTTTCTCCGTGCGACTCTGAATGATGCTGAGTACATTCGAGGGCTTCCGGGGAATGGAAGTCATAGGTGTCGATTACCTTAATGTTAGTGGAGATCCTTGTTGAGGATGACAGAGGTTCAGACTACCTAGATGTTGAGGGCTTGTGGGGAAAGTAAGACAGACTCCGACCATCTTATCGATGGAATACCTTTGTGTGGGTAAGATAGAATTTCTTGAAAGTATAAATCAAGGGACCTTTATCAAATTCTATTGGATACCCTTCCCTTTGGGTTAAAATATTTACTACTTCTAACTTGTTTGTTTCATTTTATCCACTGAATTTTTTTGTTGAGGAATGTATAACTTTCAAATACTTCATTACACTTGTACTCTGATATAGTGAGATTCTATATTCTTTAAGGTAGAATCGTTATCATTGTAAACATTTGTTATGTTTCATTTTCAAATTCACTTATCTGGAATTAAATTCATAGAATCATATTTTAGAAATCAAGAAAGTTTGTATAACTAAAGGTTTTGTGAATTTATATTGTTTAACCTTGTTAAAAAATAAAAAATTTTCTAACCAACCTTGAGAGATGTATTGAATTATAAAGAAAACAATTCACCACCCTCTTGTATATTGAGAATCATACGATACTAAAATCAGTATCGTTCATTATTTTGATCCTACATTTGGTATCTAAGGAGAATATAATTCTCTATACAGTCTTAACAATTGGTATCAAAGGCTGGTGACCTTGTACACTAAACCAATCCTAAAATTGGTATTAGAGAATCTCCCTAAATTTATTATATTCACATATATGTTTTAATTTATCAAGTTCTTCATTATTATATATTTTTCATGCTTAGGAACATTTTCATTGTTTACAATGTTTTACTACTAACAAGATTGTGTGGAAAGACCATCTTGATGATGGTAGGAATCAATGTTGGTTCTGTTGGAAACCTAAATCCAACTAGACCACCTATTTTTGATGGGAATTATTACAAATATTGGAGAAATCTCATTAAGACATTCATTATGAATATTGGAGTAGACAATTTTGTTATTCTTACTAGGGTATATAAAATGCATGACAGATAAGTTACTACCATCACCAACAAAAAAATGCATGATAATAAACTAAATTATAAGGTACACAATACATTGTTCTATTACATGACTAGAAATATATATACCAAATTTTCATCTTGTAATGAATCAAATAGTATTTTGAAGAATCTTGAAGTTACTCACTTTGGAACATCCAACGTCATTGAAACTTGAAGAGCCATACTAAGAGCTGAGTATTATTGTTTTTTATTTCTTTGTGGAGAACCCATATGTAAGGTGCAACAATGATTTATGACTATTGTTAATAGTTTAAAATATATGTTTGAAAAATGATTAGATGATGAAGCTCCTGTGGATAAAATCATATACATCATGCCCAATGAATGGGAATCCTAGAGAACAGCTATAGATGAGAATAGAATGGTTACTCGGATTTCTCATGATGAACTTTTGGGAACTCTTCTTCAACATGATTCTAGAATGAAGAGAGTTGATGATAATGTTAAGAAAAATAATGGAAATGGATATGTTGAATTAACATAAACTTAAAATCATATGAAAGAAAAGACTATTAAGAGAGTTACTAGATATAAATCTAAGAAGATTGTTATTCAATATGAATCTTGTGGAAGTGAATCTTCAGAAAACGAACTACCCAATCATGCTCTAAAGATGAACAATATTGTTGGACAGAAGAACATTAAATCAAGATACATGATGAAAGAAAGGAAAGATAATAATGATTCAGATGTCACATGTTATGAATTCAAGAGAGCTGGACATATAAGACCTGACTGTCCTATGCTTAATATAATGGTATGAAAATAGTAGCATTATTATAGAAATATAATGATGTATTACAAAGTGAAAGCATAGAATGTTCTGAAAGCTAATGAAACCTGGAGTTCCAGTGGTGGAGACACTTCTGAAGAATCTTCTGAGTATAAATCTTCTAGACAGAAGAATCATGGTCTAATGGCCAAACTACCTATTGAAAATCATTGCATAATGGCTAAGGTACACAATGATGAATCTAGGAACAATGTATCTCTAAATACTAATTTTTGTGATGGTAAGTATTATAAATATTTGGATGAATAATCTCTTTCTGATTAGGATAATAATTTTCCTACCTATGGAGAAGCTTCTAGTTTTTCTAAGCTCCTTGAGAATTAAAATTCTAAAGTCAACAAAAAGCCTGATAAGGCAAATTCTAGTATTTTGTTTCATACTAAAGAAATATCATATCTTTCTAATGATCTTGATAGGAAATGCCTTGATTTTGAAATTATTTCAAAAAACAATGAGGAAGTAAATTCCGAGAAGGATATACTTTCTAAGGATCTAGAAAAAGTAATTTCTAAGAAAAATGTTTTTGAGCCTAGATCCATTTTTAAATAAAATGTTTTGGTAGATAATAACTTAGTTATCAAACTGATGTCTGAAATATTTTCCTTGAGGAATTGTTTGTCAAACTTTACCTTAGGTAAGGAAAATTTTTACAAGATGTATTCTCAAATCTAACCTCTAAGGAATAGTTCTATTTTTGGCTCTACGAGTTCTTAACCGATTTTTTGTAACAATTATTTTATTCCTAAAAGAGATCCATTCAGTACTAAGTGTCATTGTGGTGGTCATTGGGAATGAAATTTTCCTCTAAAAAAACTCAGTCTTTAGTATTTCATAAATCATATATTATTAAAAAATGTGGGTACCTAAGATTTTGCATTCTGATCATTCTAGATCCAAGAAAGGTTGGGTTCCAAACGTCTAATATTCTTATTTTCAGGAAAATAATGATGGTACTAATAGAAATATATGGAACATGGATAGTGGATGTTCTCGGCATATGACTGGTAAAAATAACTACTTTGAAAATATTATCAAGACGAAAGGAGGAAAACTAAATTTATGAGATAATGCTAAAGGAGAAATTATTGGTATATGAAAAACTATTCTTATTGGAAAAAAATTGATTTCAAATGTTTTATTTGTTAAGTTTCTTAATCACAATATAATTATCATAAGTCAATTAATTAATGAAGGTTACCTTGTGAATTTTAGGAATGAAAAGTTCTTAGTACATAATTCCAAGGAAGAGTATATTCTTTCTGCCAATAGGCATGAGAATTTTTACACACTAAACATAGAAGACCTTAGGAGCCAAGACGTACCTTTCCTTAGGGAAATGGATGATAATTCATGGTTATGTCATAGAAGGATAAGACATTGTATCCTTAATAACCTATGCAAACTATTTATTAAAAGACTAGTTAATGATCTACCAGAACATAGATTTGATTCATCAAAAGTTTGTAATCATTGTAAAATTTGTAAGAAACATAAATCATGTTTTAAATCAGTCGATGAAGTCTCAAACACTAATGCATTACAATTAGTTCATATGGATTTTTTTGGTCCACCAAAAACTGGAAGCATTAGAAGAAAATATTATGTATTTGTCTTAGTTGATGATTACACTAGATTTACATGGGTCTATTTTTTAGTAAATAAATATAATTCTTTTTCTTATTTAGAATATTTTAGATCCCATGTAAAAAATGAGAAAAACCTACATTTGATAACTATTCATTGTGATCATAGAGGAGAATTTCAAAATTCTGATTTTGAAACTTTCTGTTGTAGAAAAGGAAATACTCATAAGTTCTTAGCTCCCAGAACACCTAAACAAAATTGTGTTATTGAAAGAAGAAATATAATTCTTCAATAGATAATAAGAACCATGTTGAGTGAATATTCTATAGCCAAACATTTTTGGGATGAGGAATTAAGTACTTATTGTTATACTATAAATGTTGTTTTGATTAGACTTTTTCTTAATAAAAAATCTTATGAGTTATGGAATAGTAGAAAACCTAGACTTTCCTACTTCAAGATTTTTTGTTGCAAGTTATTCATTTTGAATAATGAAGATAATCATTAGAAATTCCCAACAAAATCTAATTACATAATTTTCTCAAGCTACCCCACAACTTCTAAAGCTTATAGAGTTTTCAATGAAACAATTGTACTTTTGATGAGACAATACATGTCAAATTTGATGAAACCGATCCTTTTGTTATTAAAAAACCCCAACCTACATCTTCAAATGTGTTTTTAAGAACAGATTATCAACCTTTGTTAAAATGTTTTTCTGATAAGGAAAATGTCCAAAAAAAATTTCTGTAGCATTTAACCTAAACGATTTCCTACCCTACGTTGATAAAAAGGTCATAAAAAACTCCAGTTAGTTGTTTATTAAGAATAATCACATTGATAGTTTCATTGGTGATGTAAATAAACTTGTATGAACTAGAAGTTACTTACGTATTGAAGCATAACATCTAGCATTCCATTCCGAATTAGAACAAAAAAGCACTGATGAAGCTTTAGGTGATGATGACTGGATAAAATCTATGTAAGATGAGATAAATTAATTCAAAAGGAATAATATCAGGACCTTGGTTGAAAGACCTATGGAAACATATGTTCTTGGAGTAAAATGGGTCTTCAGAAATAAATGTGATGAAAATGGAATCATAGTTAGATATAAATCAACATTGGTTGATAAATGCTATAATCAACAATAAGGAATATACTATGAAGAAACCTATGTTCCAGCAGGTGGACTTGAATCTATTCATATCCTACATTCCATTATAGCATTATTCAATTTCAAACATTTTCAAATGGATGTGAAATGTGATTTACATAATGGTAATGTTCAAGAGGAAGATTTTTCTGAACATCCTTTTGGGTTTGAAGATATAAAAAATATTGAACATGTTTATAAACATACCAAAGAAATATATGGAATTAAGAAAGTATCTCGAGCTTGGTATGATATACTTACATGATTTTGGCTTCAAAATAACAATGTTAAGGGAAATGTTGATGAAATCCTTTTTACAATGAAAGATAATAAAAATGTTTTGATTGTTCAAATTTATGTTGATGAAATTATATTTGGTTCAACTCATCGATCTTTTACTGATTATTTTGTGGATATAATGAAATATGAGTTTGAAATGAGTATGATGGGTGAGTTATCATTTTTCCTTGGATTTCAAATTTCTTAAAACCCAAAAATAATCTATACATCCCAACATAATTATATAAAATATATTCTTAAAAATTATGGATATGACAACACTAAGAGTATTATTAATCTCATGGGTACCTCAAACAGACATTCTCCTGATGAATCTGGGAAACCAGTAGATCGAACATCTTTTAGAGGTATTATAAAATGTTTACATTACATGACAGCTATTCGTCTAAATTTAATGTTTTCAGTATTCTTATGTACAAGATATCAATCCAATCCTAAGGAATATAATTTAAAGGTACTGAAAATAAATTTTCGCTACATAAAGGGAACCATGGATTTAAGAATCATTTATACCTCTGGAAATGATTATATTTTAATTATTTTTTTAGATGTTGACATTGGTGGAAGTATGATGGATAGAAAAAGTAAATTAAAAAGGTGTTATTACTTAGGAGATTCATTAGTTTCTTGGTCAAGCTAGAAGAAACACTCCATAGCACATTCCACTACTGAAGCTGAATATGTAGTAGCTAGAATTTGTGGTGATCAAGTGTTATGGATGCAACACACACTCAGAGACTATGGTATCAGTTTTACAAAAACACAAATTTTTTGTGATAATACTAGTGCCATTTCCCTTGTTAAAATCCTTACACATCACTCTCTTGTAAAACACATAGATATTAGACATCACTTTCTTAGGGATCACACACAAAAGGGGATATCATTTGTCAATTTATTAGAACACATGATCAACTTGCTGATATTTTTACAAAATCATTACCCTCTGATATATTTGAATACATCAAATAGAAGTTAGGAAAGATAACCATAAGTTAATCTTCATTTTAAAATTCTATTGAAACCACCCTTCTTATAGTAATAAAGTCATTTTCATATGGGGATTACATATTCATTTTATTTTTTAAATCATTCACAATTAAAATTTTTATAGTCAGATTTTACAAATCTTTTGTAATGAAAATTTTTGTAGTCAGATTTTTCAAATCATTTATAATTAAAATTTTTGTAGTCAGACTTTTTAAAATCTTTCATAATGGAAATTTTCGTAGTCACGCTGTTAAAATATTTCATAATGTAAATTTTCAGAGCCATATTTTTAAAATCCTTCGTAATGGAAATTTTCGTAGTCTATTTTTTTCATAATCAAATTTTTGGCAATCTTATGATCTTCAAGAAATTTTTTCCCCCACTATGAATAATCAACCTAGAAATCCCAAAGGTATGTTTCCATTCCTACGTTTTCATAATCATCCTTTACTTGCTGGTAGTTTCTTTTGTTTTTTAAATTTTTTTCATTATCTATTCCTTAAATCCAAATGATTTTCTTAAAAATCCTCAAAAGATTGGATCCAAGATATTCTTGCGGCTATCATATCAACCGTCAGATCTAATATGAATGATTTTCAACCATTATATTTAATTTAAAAGATGAACTGTTGTATCAAATACCTATATGAAGGACCCCATGATGGTTGTCCCAAATCGAATCTCAATCTCTCATGTGCTAAAGTTCTTCTCTTCTATATAAGCTCATTATGAATTTTCAAGGGTTTCTCAATTCCAAATGTTTTTCAAAGAATCATCTCAGAATGATATGTCTACTGTCAAGCCAATCTTGGAGTGGCAGGTTTATAGAGAAATATAGGTGCATCTGAGCTTCTACGCTATATATGATTCTATAATCTTGAAAAACATCAAGCTCAATGGATGGGATATCATTGCTATATCGAAGCCAGGTTCTCAAGAATTAGTATCTCCAGACATTATAATAGAATTTTATGAATCAGTTAGTTTGTTTAAGGAAGAAGGCATAGAGATGTTTATGGTCCAGAGCTATGGAAAAATAATGCTCTTCCATATACTAATGCAACTATTTTGGTTGGTATTCCATACGATTGGAAAGATGAGTTTGGTTCTCATAAATTGACGGATGTCATAGTTAGTTTTTTTAAGGAGAAGGTTATGGAATGTCTTGGACACTCTAATGTAAAGTCTCTTAAGATCACCCACTTGTCTACAAATCATATGATTCTTGAATTATGGTTTCAAGGATTTATAATTCTGAGAAAAGGTGACAAAGATACATTGAATAAGAGTGACATGTATATCTGGGATTTCATGGTAAATATAATGAGGATCAACTTGGTTAAGAATATTATCACTGTGATTGACAATATTATGAATGGACACTTGAAGGCTCAGATAATCATGTATCTAGACATTCCCTCCAAGTTAATTGTTCGATGATTAGAATATTTTAAAATTCCTTGCAGCTCAAAGCCAATGAATTGCAATGTAATGTTAGTCAGTGATGATACCCTGAAGTGGATGAACATTTGTTTTTCTACAGACTAAAGAGAATTTTATGACTTACCAGATGAAGAAGCTGAAGCTGTTCTGAAAAAATATGAAATGGTTGAACCATCCAAAAAGGGAGGAAGGAAGAGGAAGATGAAGGATGTAGTAGTGGAAGGAAAATCTATAGACCCCATGGAAATCCAATCCGACCCTCCAAAACCTAAGATGAAAAAATCATATCCACATAAGTTCTTAGAAAACATGTGGGAAGATAAGAAAAACATGAATGAAGGGAATACCATGTTTGGACTAGACCCTGCTAAAGAAAAATCATTAAAGGAGAAGATAATTGAGTATCTAGAAAGGTATGAAAAATAAATGAAATTAAAGAAGAAGATGAATGAAGACGAGATAGTGCAATCACTCCTGAAGGCTACTAAGAAAGCATCTGAGAGTATCCGAATACGAAAACCATTATTGGTAGAAGATTTACCTGAGAATATAGGTAAGCAACTCATCACTCCATAAAAAGACCATGAAAATCACGTTGTTGAAAAATAAGTATAAAAAGTAATGGAAGAAGAAAAAGAAGATGAAGGTAGTGGCGATACCTATGATTTTAATAATCATGTGGAAGACATTCATAAGAAGGAACGTCCATCCGATAGGTGCTCAATCCGAACATCAGAAGAATAATCTTCAAATATGGATACATCTATGAAAGATGAGAAAGGATAGTATAAGAAGGGCGAAGATAAAGTGAATATGGTCTATGAGGAAGAAAGTTCTAATCATGATTTATTACACCCTGAGGATGCTAAGGATAGAGCTGAGAAAAAAGATATAGATGAAGTTAAAATTGTTCAGCTGTCTGACAGTGAACATAAATCTAAGGATGAGGAAGCCATTCTGAAAACTGATAAGGGAAAAGAGGTGTTTGTTGATACACCAATTAAAGATGTTGTAAATAAGAAGGATGTTGGTGGATCTTCAAAGAGGAATCTTGATGATCTAGAAAACGAGCTCTCACCTAGAAAATTTTCAGATTCAGAATCATCATCCCTTGGACATGATTTCATTGTTCAGTCTTTGAAGAAGATTTTTGGGAATATTCTGATTTTTACAAGCATCAACTCACGATGTCAGATGCTTCATCACAAACTAAATTAAAAATCATATTCAGTATCCATGGTGATGGATAAGTGTGTAAAGTTGGAGGATGATCTTAAGAATTTTTACATTAACTACGATGCCCACAAAAGGTCTTGTAAGAAAAAAGTTAGATTTTTAAGGAAGAAATTAAGAGATATGAGAGATCTTGAAGATTTCCAAGATAGAGTCATGGAGGTATTTGAAATTGAAGATGGTAAGATAAAGGATCTCACAAGAAGTTTTGAAAAAAAGTTCACTCTAGAATAGAATTTTTAGATTCAAGAGGTAAACGAATTGAATGGTAAACTACCTTAAGTGGGTCAAAGCTCGAAGAGAGAAAGAGATCTTCAGATGGAGATAGAAGAAAATATTTTCAATCCGGAAGAAGTCCTGAAGGCTCAGGTAGAGGATCTTAAGGCTCATGATGATAGATTCAAATCTCTAGAGAAGAAAGCTGAGGATCATGATCAAATTCTCAAACGAGCAGAGGAAGATCACAAGGAGCTAATGAAGCTCAAAAAAATAGTAAAAAAGTTTATACCCAAGGAAATGAAAGGATAAATTTGTTTAAATCTGATATTGTTTTTTGTATTTTCCTTATTGTATAAATTTATTCCTATTGTAATGAAATTTTTGGTAACTTTTCTTTTGTTTGTTTATTACTGATACTTCAAGTAACATATTACCTTTTCCATTCGTTGTATTTATTTTTGAAAATCACAAAGGGAGAGTAATGAAATATAATTATAAGTAATGAGGAAGTTTCTCTAAGTAAGGGTGTGTGTTTATATAAGGGTCTGTTTTCATTAAAAATATTTTCTGTATGCAATAAAGTGCTACGTCTCATTTCGAATATCTTGAGTACGATCCTTAGTGTTCCAAAGACTAGGGGGGTGGGGGTTAGTCATATTAATCCTTTCCCATGTGATAAGGGAGATAAGGATTATTTTCAAACACTTGAAGAATATTTTCTATGACCTTATATTCTTTTTCGAAATGATGTCTGTGATTTCCAAAAAGGGGGAGATTGTTGAGTCAATAAGGATTCCTTACGTCTATTCCATTCCTTCATGTTTGGTAAGATTATTGAGTCAATAATTTTTCCATAATACATTTCCATTCCTTCTTGTTTTAAAAATCACAAACTCATTATCCTAAGGAAAATATCATTTTACCCAATGTTTTACATTCATAATGAAAATTTTCCTTCCCCATGGAAATTTATCCTTACCATGTTTTACATTGATCATTTTGTCTAAGTATAAAATTTGGTTTTGTATCCAAAAATAGCTGAATCATATATATACATAGATATAAAGCATTCTGTTTTCAGGGTCTGAATTCTGGTTATGAACTCTTTGAATTCAGACTCTGAACTCTTCGGAATTCATACTCCGAACTATTATGAGTTCTGACATCGAACTCTCTGAGTTCTGACTCTAAACTCTCTGAATTCTAACATCGAACTCTTATGAGTTATGACTCTGTGTTCTCTAACTTCAGACTCCGAGCTCTTCTTAGTTTTCTCTTCGAGTTCTTCTGAATTCAGACTATGAACATTGTAAGTTCAGACTCCGAACTCTTATGAATTCATACTCCAAACATTCTAAGTTAAGACTCCATACTCTTATGAATTCGGACTCCGAATTCTACTAAAATCAAGGCTCTAAATTTCATTGAAACTCAGACTCTCTAATTCTATAGAAGTTTCACTCCAAATTCTTCTAATAAAAAGAATAAATATATCTATGTGTTAGAGACCCCAATTGTGTTTTTGGCTAGGCTTCGAACATTAATTTTTCCTTACATTCTGAAAAATAAAATTTCTTAAGTAATTATTTTTTTTCATGAAAATTTTTTGTTTATAAAATGATGTCTTTCATTCAGTTACTAACTAACCATTTTTTGGGTGACACGTGTACATGTCCCTCTGAAATTCAAGGAAAAATATGATCCTTTGAGGATGGTGTTGACTGTTGAAGTTGTGCCCATAAATATGATCTCATTTGAAAGAGATGGATATTATTCTATAGCTCTATAAATTTAAAGAGGATGATGTTATTTCTAGAGAGAGGCTCTCATGATTAGTGCATACTGATCACCTTGTTCAGATTTTATTCGTTCGACTTAGAGTGTTGCTGAGTACATTCGATGGACTCTAGGGATATGAAGATAGAGGTGTCGACTACCTTGATGATGAGGGCCTACACGGATAGTAAAGAAGACTCTGATATTTATATAGAGTGCATACCCAGGTGTGGGTAAGACATACTTTTTTGACAAAATAAATCAAGATACCTTTATCCAAAGTTATTGGATACCCTTCTCTTTGGGTTAAAATATTTACTACTTTTTACTTGTTTGTTTTATGTTCTGCAATGAATTTTTTTTGTTGAGTAATGTATAACTATCTTATACATCCTTACACTAGTACTCTGATATAGTGAGATACTGAAAAATTTATGGTAAAATCTTTTTCTGTGTAAATATTTGTTATGTTTCTTTTCCGGAATCACTTTTTTGGAATTACATTCTCGGAATCATATTTCCGGAATCTAGAAAATTTGTAGATCTAGAGGTCTTGTTAATTTACCCTATTTGACCATGTTAAACAATAGAAAGGTTTCTAACCAACCTTAAAGGTTCAAAATAATTTTTATAGTATACAATTCACCCCCCCCCCCCCTTTGTATATTGAGCATCATATGATACTAAAATTTATTAATGTTCATTATTTCGATCCTACATATCGTATCTAAGGAGAATATCATTCTCTATAAAATCTTAACTAGCATCACAAGCACCCTGAGACCTACATATACCTATGATGAAATCTATTGAAATTTTATTACCTATTAACCTGAGGAATTCTAATTGATGAAAAACACCATCGGGAACATATTGCTCATCCATCACCTATTGTCACAACAAGCACATCGCTACAAGCATCTACATATCCTGCTTCACCTCGAACCACCAAAACTACTCTCTCAAGTCGTGGTACGTCATGGAAAGTTGTGGGTGTACCAATATGGGTGAGCTGTCAAGTTCAAGTAGAACTACTTAACACATTACCAATGGAACAAATAACTTTATTCAAAACATTATTGTATTCTTACCATCATCTGAACATCCCTCTGGTGCATCTCCATTTCCAATGTGATATTGCATAACCACTACCTACGGGTCTCCCCACTAGGAAACCTCCACATTATTCTTTAGAGAAGACATAACAATTATCTAAAATAGATATCATATACCTCTATCCATTATGGAATCTATGATAACGGCATCCAAATCCTCCATTTATTTTCAAGAATCCGTAGATTTCAGAAAGACCTATCTCAGAAAATTTCTTATTAGTGCATTATCTAAAACATTGCCCTATCCAGTGGTGTAAATGATTTCAAAATCATAGTCATGATGAATCTCAATCAGCTCCTATTTCACATGTTGTGATATCATTTGGAAAATATTTACCTCAATCACTTCCAATCTATGAAGACCATACTGTTCTCTCAAATGAGGAAATTTTACCACAACATTATTATAATCACGACAATTTCAAACTATGTATCACTTGTTGCATAGTTATGTTCATGGAAAAATACTTACAGGGACCTTTAAGATATCAGTCCCCATTGAAATATTATTAGACTCCCCTATACAAGATGAGAAGCATCTCAAGACAACACAAACATCACCCCTCCTCTAGAAATCGAATCAATGTAGCACTAACCAAGTCACCCTCTAAATGGTCGAACACTGCCTGTAACTACTAGATCCACACAAAAGATTGGTCTTTTTTGGTTAGATTCTTCAACCGTGCTACTACTCATGAGAAATCATGTATGAATTTCTGTTAATACATTGAAAGACAGAGAAAACTATGAACATCTTATGCATTCATGGGTGCCTCCGAAGAAAAAATTACCTCAACCTTTGATAGATCCTCTACTACACCCTAATGAGACACCACATGTCCATGGAAGTGGACTTACCATGCCCAAAATGTTCTAATGGAAAATTTTTTGTAGATGAGTTTGCATCAAAGGAATTATAGGATAGTCTAGAGATGCTCAGAATACTCCTCTAAATTCATGTAGATCAAAATTTCATTGATGAACATGACAAAAAACCAGTCCATGGACTCCTAAAATACATAGTTCATAAGCCCCCTAGGCATGGCTATTGTGTTCGTAAGACCGATCATCATACCCAAAAACACGACGTTCCCATACATTCACCTCAAATAAATCATTAGGATATCTTCCACTCTCACTCTAAATTAGTGATATCTAGACCGTAGATTGATCATATAAGAGAAAATTTATCTTCAAAACAGGTTGAGAAGTTCATCTATCATTAAAATAGGGCAACCGTTCTTGACAATTACCTGATTCATCCTATGATAGACTATACAAAGCCTAAGACCACCATCTTCATCCCACACAAACCAAACCAAAGCACCCCATTGAGACACACCATCCCTCATAAAGACCTTATTCATCATATCATCAATTTTAATAAATAAATCATGTATCTCAAAAGTTTTCATCTAATAAGGGTCCTTCGTGATCATAGAAGCACTAGGAATCAAGTCTATCACAATCTCAATGCCACATCAAGGAGATAGAGTCACAAAAGCCTTTTAAAAAACATCCAATACCTCTCTGACAACTCTGGGAACCCCAATCATCCTAGCATCCACTAATTCTGCTAATAGTTCACCTAATAGGGAATTAAAATTATCCAAATGTCAACGTTGCATCAGACAACTCTTCTTTAAAACAAACTCCATATATTTCATATCCACAATTGAATAAATAAATCTTATATAACATATGTTGATAATAGAATGCATAGATGAAAAAAAATTGATGAAAAGGATAACATTATGTAGATGCATCTATAGAGGAAAGATATCCCCCTAGACATGTGCGGTCCCAACATCCATCTACATTCCTGAAAATCATCGAGAAACAATATTCTATCCTCCAACTAGTGTACTCAACACCAAGGTAACGTAATTTCTCTCTATGCCTATTCCCATAGCATGATCTAGAACATGTTCAAAAAAGGAGTGACAATATCTTGAAAAAAATGAAGTCAAGGAGTAACAAAAAGGAAGATCGTACCACGAACAATATATGTCCCCACTAGAACATATTCCACTACAGAGTGAAATTGACCATGCCCAGCTCCTCTTACACTCTAATTTCGACTGCCTCCGTGACCGCGCATGGGATAAGGTCCCTAAGGAACTCCCTGATGTCCACATCTTCTTACTATGTCCCCCCTCAGTGGAGCTGGAGCCTGAAATACCTACTAGGGAAATGGCATAGCCATCAACTGTTACTGATGCAGGAGTTGAACATACATACCTCCACTATACTAAGATTGAACTATGATCTGACACCAAATGTACCCACATCTCCACAAGGTAAAAACGTCACTCCCAATACCATATAAAAATCATGAGGAACAAAAGGTCGAAACTGAAACTACTAAGGTCGACTCCCTGCTGGTCAAAACCTAGAAGGCCCTGACACTAGAGACCTGATACATGATGTTGTTCCCTTCATATAACATGACATGCTCCACTTTTGTTGTAAAAATTCTTGAGAGTCCATCCCTTTAACTAATTTCACCTTCTTCAGGACCTCTAGATATGTCAGCAATGTGATGAAAGTAAATGCATACTAGATTGTAGGAAAGAGTGCCTCCTCTAAGAATCATTCTCGAGACTCCCCATATGCGAAATGTTCTCGATTAAAGATAATGATATCCTTAAGATTTATCCCCAAATCTCATACTGATAAACTCCCATGTTGGAGGGAGAGTATCTCCTAGCGCTTCTCAGCATTCATGGTCTTAGAATGGAAATCCTCTTATAACTTCTTCTCAAAATTGTCCCACATGACATGGGTCTCTTTCCTCTATCCTTGGAAAATCATCCACAATTTATGCATAACTCCCCTCCTCTGACTAATTTTTAAAGGATCCCAGTACACCCTTAGATACCAAAAAAAGGTGAAATTGACCACGTATTCTTCAATCAAACTATTAATATCTATATATGAAATGATAATTTCATATAATACTAGAGTATTCTAATGGAATGAACCAAATATCTTCTACCATTAGTTTTCCTTCTTCTCTAGATCAACACTCTACCGATGACTTGGATCGGCATATTGAGCCTCCACTTATTATACCACATGCGCATGATGACTGGGTTCCTTATCTAAAAAGTAATCGGGGAACTCCTATTCATGAATACTATTATATATTATTTAGGAATAATTTTACCTCATATTTTATTTTAAAATCTCATAAAAAACCAAAACAAACATAAACACAAGTCATCATGATTCATGTACCATCCCTAGGGTCTCTACCCTTAAAATGGTGTAGCTTCACATGTAGTTTGGTAATCTCAAAGTCCATGCATCGGATCACGGGGGACCTAAAATCCAATTTCCTAGTTAGTATTCCCTGGCCTATGTCACGCACCGTGATTGCCTAACCCTGTTTCCCTACCAATCCATACAATCCACACTGATCCTAAATCCTAACTCCATCAAATCTATCAACCATCACCTCTAATACCATTCTATCATGACCCTCCTTCTTCAAGATAAGGTGAGGTATGGAAGAGTGTTATGAATTTCATTATTGTAACACCCCGAGATTTTATGAAAAATATTCTTTTTAATTTTATTGATATCTTGTGTTGTACACTACACCAAAAGGAACTTGCACTACATAGATCCCTGACTTGGCTTGCATTACATGCAATCGTGACCTTCCACGATAGTGTGTGTAGTACGCAATACCACGATTCACTAAACGAGGTATTATTATAATATTACTATGAACTAGCCATTATGAATAGTATTTCCCACTTTTTGAAATTTTATTTTTCAAAATGGACTTCATTTTTGGATTCGGAATATCAAAATTAGCCTAGGGTGAATATTTGGTATTTTTCTGAAAAAATTCAATTTTTGATTAATAGTGAAAACACTAGGTTACTATTTAAAACCGACTTTTTATTTAAATAATTATTTATTTTATTTAAATTTATTTTATGTCAAAATTCATACATAATACCTATATATGTTTAATGTAAATCATTGGAGTCATTTTATAATAATTTTAGATATATATAACAAATTTATTGAACTTTTCACCGTCTTTTACCCACCTCCTAAAAGAATTTAGAAATTCAATAAACCTTAATTTTACCGCTTTTTTGAGTGGAATTTTGAAAATCCGAGAGACACAATTAATATCAAGGACTAAAATGTAGTTCAATGAGATGAAAATAATTTTTTGTGAATACTAACTTTTTAATTTTATTTACCACGGTTAAAAGTAAATTGGGTAATTAAGGAAAAAATTGATATTATTAGTACCCTAAAACATGTCCTAATTCTATTGGATAAGTGTAATTAGACCAAAACAATCTTAGGAATAAAATATGACAATTTAGGTCCACTTAGATTAGATTAGGACATTTATTATTAATTTATTTAATAAAGGGTTAAAATAGTTAAAATCAATGTTTAATAGCTAAATGATTTTTTATATAAGTTTATATATAAGATGAATTTGACTATAAGTTTTTATTATAAAGATAAATAGATTTCCTACGTAATGGTAATTTATTTATAATTTTTAGACATTACATAATTTATGTTATTTATGACACAATGGTGATTCAATAATTACCTAAATAATGAAATATTAAAAAAATTGATATTATAAATACCCAAATAAATGTAATTGGAGACTTTTTATGAAATACACTAATTTTCTAGGTTAATATTACATGTTAATATTGATTTAATTTACAATTCTATAACTAATCATGATGTTATGATTTTCACAAAAATCATGTACCAAATAGTGTCAAAATTGACATAAAATAGTTTTTTTAAAAAATATTATATTATTAATTGTTATTTAATTCCGAAAAATCTACGGTTCTGCCAAATTAATTAGATAAGGATATATATATTAATAAAGAACCACTTGGGGTTCATTTGTCTTGTTATAGTATGTTTATTTACCTTATAGTGTAAGAAAACAAGAAGACACAGTAAAAGTAAAATTATTTAACTTAAAGTTCAATATAAATGATAAGGTTAAAAAAGAATCCTAAACATGTATAAATTATACTTAATGAGATTATTGCGACCCATACCCACCTTAGCTTCGATATAAATCAATTTGGAGCTATTAAAAATCGAATATGACTTTATAATAAAATAATATTTTTAGTTTTTTCTAAGGTGCCCCTCTCCTCCATTATAAAAGGGCACCTACTCCCTCTCTTCCTCACACCAAATTGAGCCTTCAATCTCGGAAAACACCTGAACAATTCTCTTCTCCACTTCCCTAGGAAAATCCTAGAGGTTTTGGTCTTCTTCAAATACCATCTTAATTTCACTAAGAGGAGGTTAAGAAGAGGAGCTTCAAAAAAGTGGTAATGTCTGTTACCGATTCTTTCAACATTATTTCTTCTTCTACTTATTCTTCTTTAGTTGTTTCATTTAGAAGTAATAAAATTAGTATAACTAATATACTTATATGTTATTATAAATATGAAATAGCCCTATTTCACCTTCTATCCATCCTATGGAAAACAAAATCACTGCGCGTGCGTACATACGGAATACCGTCTCCACACTGTGGTGTAATCTGTTTTCCACCACCAACATACTTGGATTTGTAAAATGGTGTAAATAATAACTATATATGATTATTGTAAAGTGATATTGATTTTGAAAAAGTATTAATACACTCCAATACAATTCCACGATCATGATAACAATATCATCCTTCGTGCGTATGTACAGAATACCGTCTCCACGATGTGATGTGACTCGTTCTACATGATATTCATTGAATAATGATTATATAAATGAATTGAATGAATAAATATGATATATATTACACTAATAAAATTCTTTAAATGAGGTATCTATAACTTAAAAATAAGAATAAGGATATATTCAACAAAACACGCATAAGAACAAAAAGTCATAAACACCCAAATAACAAGTATCAATGAAATATTACTAATAAGAATCTAGGAATATGACCATGTATGATATAATAAAAATAATAATTATTCTGGAAGAAGTAAATGATATAATTAAAATCATTATACAGGTGGTTCAGACACTTACGAAGGAAATCAGAGCTAAGGTAAGGGAAAATCTCGAAATCTCAATTTTTATCCGATATTGTTTTTCCTACAGAATTTACTGGGGAATATTTATCACTTGAATCCATGCTACGTCAATATGTAATATTATTTCTATCCTCATACAATTTTTTAAATCCAATTTTACCCTTCGGTGAGTTTTTAGTAAAAGATATGTAAGGAATCTTTTGTCGTTTTTCGTATGAGGTACTTTTTGACTTTTCTGGCCAAAGTACGAGAAAAATGTTTTCTTTAACTTATACGGCATGAATGGATTTTTAGAAAATCATTTACATGAAGCTTCCTTTACATGATTTCATGTTTATTTTTAATCATATTTTTTTATTTTAAAATTATATTACATTTTAAGAAAGGAAAAAAAATTTGACGTAGAGAGGATATTTTCCTCAATAATAGAGTTCAAGTGTTTTATCAAAATTATTTTCCATCTAAGATAATATAGTGTTATGGTTCTATACCTATTTTTAAATTGACTTGATTATGTTATGATGGAATTAATTTTATGATGTCCTTTTATCATATATATATTATATAATGATGGCGTGATGTTTAAGAATCCCATTTTTATTACATGGGTTATGCTATGATGTATGATCTATGATATTGTGGAACACATAAGAATGGTATCATTATGATATGGGTGGGAACTATATCTCCCTCCAATGAATAGGGTAAAGATTTATATCTCATGAGATAGAAATGAATGGAATGGGAGGTTAATCCGGTTCATTGAAACATGACTGAAACGAGGAGTGAACTCGGTTCAGAAAGGGACTATGTCCGCTAAGATAGTATTGGCAATGAGTCTTCACTACTAAGAATCGATTATCTATGATTAAGTATGTATGCCACAATGTTTCATGTTTTATGTTATGATTGTTGGGATTACATTTCACTACTATGATTTATCCCATGTTATGAAATTATGATATCTTTTTCAAGTTAAGATTTCCAAAATGTTTTGTTCTTATGAATATGACGGGATTGATATTTCATTTGTTTACACTTACTGAGCATTTTTGCTCACACTTTATATGTTTTCTTTTCCCCATGATTTAAAGAAAGGTTTTAGGTAATAAAACAAAAGGGGAAGATCTTTATGGGAGATGTTGAAGATCGTTCACCATGATTAGAAGATTATTTTATGAGTATCCAAAGACACTAAAATATTATGGTCCTTGTGTGTATTTTTTTCGTTATATAACAATTATTCCGCAAAAGTAATGTAATGTCCTTGTGCGTCAAGCATTGGTTCTCTACAGTTGGTATCAGAGGAATGGTTTAATCAACATTTGGAAACTAGGATACGAGAACATTAGTGAGATCCCTAATGATATTTCTAAGGTATGTCTAGGGATGTACCTAAGGATAAGTATATGTACAAGTTATTGTCCTAGAATTATGGTAATGATCTTAGAATATAACCTAGGATGTTAAATATTGAAGGTAATCACCCTTGATTATGATTTTTTCCTCTCACAGTATTTTTTTTTTGGGTTTTAGAAAATGGTTGGGAACATGAAGATTCATGATAATAGAGGATATGATTGATAATTGAATTATACTATTCATGAGAAACCGAATGAAATTGGATATGGAGGTCCACATATCGTTATTATGCCTAATCATCAATCTCATAATATGATCAACAATCTCGACTTTGTTATGTTTCCTGACTCAGCTAATAAGAAAAAGATGGAATTTCATGATGATCATAGAGGAAGGAAAGTTCAATTTTTATCATGACAATCATGTGGGAAGAGGCTTCAAGGAGAATGTTTCAACGGAACTGGAAAATGCTTTGGTTGTGGAAAAGAAGGACACAAATCCAGTAAGTGAAAAGGAAAAGGTTCAGTTAACCCCATGGATAAAAATAATGGTATTGCTACGACATCAACAATGATTAGATGTTAAAAATGTGGATTTTATGGGCATTATGCAAACCAATTCCCTAAGGAAAAATCTCATTAAGAGAATCTTCATGGTCATATGGGTAGTATTTATATGGATGATGATGAGGAGACAACAAATGATATATGAGATGAAAGATGTGTTGAAGCTTGGTCAATGGTTGAAAAAGGTAGTGGAATGATAGTATGTTTATCAAGAGTTATATTGTGTAGGTAATTTAATGGTACTATGGAATAAATAAACATATAGGGATTGTTACACTATTGTTTTTTCTAAAGTATTTTAATGTATATGTTGAATGGTACAGGTAAACATGAATGGTTATTCAGATATTTTTGGAAAGACAATGATATTCACATAATAAATTGATAAGGAGGAAATAATATGTTTGATATTATTCATGAGCTCATGATTGTTATATGGACTATGTGATATCATGGTTTGGGTATAATGAATTTTGTGATTTTGGTATGTGGAAAGAGTTGACTTTTGACAGCACTGATGATTTCACTAAGGTTCAATGGGTATTCATTTTTCAAGAGAATACATGATTAAGGCCTTTGAATGTTTAGAATGTGACCAACAAGACACATAATATGATATATGGGGATCAATGATGGTATTAACATTCTTGTTATATGAACTCTATGGTAATCATTTTCACTATAATATGAGATTGGATAGAAGTATTTTGGATAAGCCTAAAGATTGAAATAGATTATGTTGGACATAATTTAGTATTGTTTAAGGCTAGAACTTTTTCAATATTATTGATGGAATGTTATAATAAAGTAGTTTTAGAATAAAGACAACTTGCAGGATGGACGACAACCCATCGCGTCTGACAAGGCTGTAGGAATCAAACCCACAACTGAACTACGAAAGGCCTTTATCTCCTACCACTAGCCTACAGAAAGTCCTTGTTTAGTAGAAACTGATTTTAATATATTAAGCAGTATAATATATGAAATATATGTCCATTTTAGGAACCATATATGATTTATCTCACTATAGATGGACTTATGTATTTTTGATAACTTTTTCAAACATTTTGTTTGAGACAGATGGAATGACCCATCATTCTTTCACATGATCTCCTAACACTTCATGAATGAAAAATTCAACTTAATTTCTTTAAGAGATGAAGTGGAAATTTTCCAAGGAACGACCAACGGTGAGACTGTACCAAAATAAAGAAATTATTTTTTCTAATTCCAATTTCTTCAACTTTAGGTAAATGATCTCGAAAAACAAAAAAATTTTCTTAGTGCCCTTATATCCGATGAATCAGATGGTACCTTAGATCATTTAAAATATATGGCTTTGTGATTACTGGATTTTTCATATCCATTTTCTACCAATCTCTATCAGAACATGATGGTTAGATTTCTCTTCCATATCCATATTTTCACCTATGTTCTCCTATGTGGAAACCCAGTGATTAGTTAATTTGGGTAACCGTTACGTTTCATAATTTATTTTTTAAAGATTGGTTTTGGTATTACTTTTTAAAATGTGGGTTTATATTAAAGAAACATTCATGTAGTAAACCATTTATAACCCCGATGAATTTCGAGAGCAAAATTCATTTTAAGGGGGGTAGAATGTAACACACCGAGATTTTAAGAAAAATATTCTTTAAAATTTTATTGATGTCTTGTGTTGTACTATACACAAAAATTTATCTTGAACTACACGCATACCTGACTTGGCTTGCATTACACGCAATCGCAAACTTCCACGATAGCGTGTGTAGTACCCAATCCCATGTTTCACTAAACGAGATATTATTATAATATTATTATGAACTAGCCATTATAAATAGTTATACCAACTTTTTAAAATTTTATTTTTCAAAATGGAATTCTTTTTTTGGATTCATAATATCAAAATTAGCCTAGGGTGAATTTTTGGTATTTTTCTAAACACATTCAATTTTTGATGAATAGTGAAAACACTAGGTTACTATTTAAAGATAGACTTTTTATTTAACTAATTATTTATTTTATTTAAATTTATTTTAGGTCAAAATTGATACATTATACCTATATAAGTTCAGTGTAATTCATTGGAGTCATTTTATAATAATTTTAGATATATATAAAAAATTTATTGAACTTTTTACCGTCTTTTACCCACCTCCTAGTAGAATTTGGAAAATAACATAAAACATAATTTTACCACTTCTGTGAGTGGAATTTCGAAAATCTGAGTGACACAGTTAATATTAAGGACTGAAATGTGGTTCAATGAGATGAAAATAATTTTTTGTGAATTGTAACTTTCTACTTTTATTTACCACGATTAAAAGTAAATATAAAAATTAAGGGTAAAAATGATATTATTATTACCCAAACACATGTCCTAATTCCCTTGGATATGTGTAATTAGACCATAAACCACCTTTTAATAAAATATGACCATTTAGGATCACTTCTATTAGATTAGGACATTTATTATTAATTGATTTAAACAAGGGTTAAAATAGTTAAAATCAACGTTTTATAATTAATTCATTTTTAATATAGGTTTATACATAAGATAAATTCGACTATAAATATTAATTAGAAATATAAGAAGATTTTCTACCTAACAATAATTTATTTATAATTTTTAGAAATTAAATAATTTGTGTTATTTATGACACAATGGTGATGCCGTAATAACCTAAATAATGAAATATTAAAATAATTGATATTATAAATACACAAATAAATGTAATTTCTGACTTTTTATGTATTACAATAATTTTATAGGTTAATATGACATGTTAGTATTGATTTAATTTACTTTTTGTGAAATAATAATGCTGGTATGAGTTTCACAAAAATCAGGTACCAAATAGTGTCAAAATTGACATAAAATAGTTTTTAAATAAAATAAAATATTATTAATTGTTATTATATTCCTAAAAATATATGAATCGGCCAAATTACATAGATAAGGATATACATATTAATAATGAACCACTTGGGGTTCTTTTGTATTGTTATAGTATGTTTATTATCCTTATAGTGTAAGAAAACAAGAAGACACGGTAAAAGTAAAATTATTTAACTTAAACATAAATCTAAATGGTAAGGTTAAAATACAATCCTAAACTTGTCTAAATTATATTGGATGAGAGGATTTCGACCCATACCCACCTTAGTTTCTAAATAAATCAATTTGGAGATATTAAAAACTGAATATTACTTTATAATAAAATAATATTTTTAGTTTTTCTTCAGATGCCCCTCTCCTCCCTTATAAAAGGGCACCTCCTCCCTCTCTTCCTCACACCACATTGAGCCTTCATGCTCGTCCAAACCCTGGAACTTTCTCTTCTACACTTCCTTAGATACATCCTAGAGGTCCTGGCCTTTTTCAAAGGCCACCTTTAGTTCCCTATGTGAGGTTAAGAAGAGGTGCTTCAAAGAAGAGGTAAAGTCCGTTACCGATTATTTCAACTTTATTTCTTCTTCTACATATTCTGCATTAATTGTTTTAATTATTATGTAATAACATCAGTATCACTCATATAATAATATGTTATTATAAATATGAAACAGACCTATTTCACCTTCTATCGATCCTACGGAAAAAGAAATCACCGTGTGTGCGTACATACGAAATATCGTCTCCACGCCATGGTGTAATCTGTTTTCCACCACCACCTTACTTTTATGGGTATAATGGTGTAAAAAAACTATATATTATTATTTTAAAGTGATATTGATTCTGAAATAGAATAAATACACTCCAATACAATTCCACTATCATTGGAACGATATCATCACTCATGTGTACGTACGGAATACTGTCTCCACGATGTGATGTGACTCATTCTACCTGATCTTCATTGAATAATGATTATATAGATGAATTGAATGAATAAATATGATATATATTACTCTAATACAATTATGGAAATGATTTATCTATAACCTAAAAATAATAATTAGAATTTATTCGACAAAACACACATAAGAACAAAAAGTAATAAACACACGAATAACAAGTAGCAATGAAATATTACTAATAAGAAGCTAAGAATATGACCATATATGATATAATATCAATAAGTATGATTCTGGAATAAGTCCATGACAATATTTAAATCATTATACAAGAGGTTGGGACACATACGAAGCAAATCAGACATACAGTAAGGGAAAATCTCGCAATCTCAATTTTTGTCTGAGATTGTTTTTACTTTAGAATTTACTAGGGAATATTTATCATCCAATTCCATGTTTCGTCAATATGTAATATTATTTATATCCTCATAAATTTGTTTAAATCCAATTTTACCCTTCAGTGATTTTTTATTAAAATATTTGAAAGGAATCTATTGTTGTTTTTCATACGAGTTACTTTTTGACTTTTCCAGCCAATGTACGAGAAGAATGTTTTCATTAACTTATATGGAAAGAGTGGATTTTCAGAAAATAATTTCCATGAAGCATCCTTTACAAGTTATCATGTTTGTTTTTAATCAACTTCTTTATGTTTAAAATTATATGACATGTTATGAATGGAAAATGTTTTTGAAGTAGAAATGATATTTTTCTCAAGAATGGAGTTCATGTGTATTATCAAAATTATTTTCCATCTAAGATAATATAGTGTTCTGGTTATATACCTATTTTTACATTGATTTTATTACGTTATGATGGAATTAATTTTATGATTCCCTTTTATCTTATATGGATTATATTATGATGGCATGATGTTTAAGAAACCCATTTTTATTACATGGGTTATGCTATGATGTATGATTTATGATCTTGTGGCACATATAAGAATGAAATCATCATGAGATGGGTGGGACCTATATCTCCATCCAATGAATTGGGTAATGATTTATATCTCAGGATATAGACATGGCTGGAACAGCAGGTTAATATGGTTCAGTGAAACAGGACTGAAACGAGGAGTGCACTCGGTTCAGAAATGGACTTTGTCCACTAAGATAGTCTTGGAAATGAGTCTTGACTACTAGAAAATGATTATCTATTATTATGTGTGTATTCCACAAAGATTCATGATTTATGTAATGATTATTGGGATTACATTTCACTACCATGATTTATCCCATGTTATGAAATTATGATTTCTTTTTTAGGTTAAGATTTCTAAAATGTTATGTTCTTATGAATATGATGTGATTGATATTTCTTCTGTTTACCCTTAATGAGTATTTGAGCTCACCATTTATATGTTTTCTTTTCCCCATGATTTAAATATAGGTTTTAGGTATGAAAACAAAAGGGGGTGATATTTATGGGAGATATTGAAAATCTTTCACCACGATTAGACGATTATTTTCTGAGTTTCCAAAGACACTAAACTATTACGGTTCTTGTGTGTCTATTTTCTTTATGTACCAAGTATTCTGTAAAAGTAATGTAATGTCCATGTATGTCAACCTATGGGTCTCGACAATTATGCAAGATGAAAAAGGTATAATTACCCCCTGATTCCCACCTCTAATTGGCCTAGTAGTTGCAACCAGAACCGAGGGTATTCAATCTCACAAAATGTGAGGCATTACCATTTTATATTAACCATGATCTAGATATAATATCTATAAACCTAAAAACATATCCAAGGAATATATATATATATATATATATATATTTAAGAGAAGTCAAAATCCATCCCACATGCATGTTAAAAGTAAAATCAATAGAAATACAATGAAAATATCAAAATTAAATTACCAAATAAATCTAATAAGCGACACATCAACTCCCCAATGTCTAAGATACTATGTAGCATCACAGCCTACATAATATTTCTAGAAACCTACAAATAGTTTTATATACGTAGGGGGAGTATACACGTATACTCATTTGTTAATGCCAATTTCACTCATGGAAAAGTGGGAGAATCATAATAATTCCCCATTGAGAACGTGGACAAAACATAAAGAAACCTATAATGATATACTATGCACCCAAACCTCAAAAATGAACACTCACAAATTAATAAAATTCATGTAATGTAAAGTAGTATTCATATTGATATTCGGGTACCCCACACCACTTCCCACCGGTAAACAACTCATCCCTAATGGAGGACATCCTAATGCTACCACACTCTTCCATAATCCCCACTGTCATGACCTTACCGCACACAATGGGTCCACCAACTGCACGTCATTCCTTCCCACACACACTTGGTCCAGAAACCAAACCACATTCTTACTCTAAGACATGTGGTGCATATATGAAAGACACCTGGGAAAGTACACATCACTCATACACACAAGGGCCTCACAGCTTCACCACAACCTACATGAAGTGTCTTTGGGTAACAATTACGAGAAGTGTGTGTAGAGAAGAGCCAATTACCACCCATACATCCTCCCATAGGGATGCGAGGAAAGATTACCCTCCCCTTTAACAATGGTGGAGTTCATAACGTAGTTATAAACACATGTGGGGTTCACAAAGAAATCATAAGGAACTGTATATATATATATATATATTTTTATCAAACACTCATCCCAACATATTGGTTTTTTGAAAATAAAAACTATATGTTATAAACTACTCTTGGTACAAACCCTACATTCACACACCATGATAAATGATGGTAAATTTTGTAATGATAATTAAAAAACCACCTATAATTTATTTAATTTATTATATTAAAAATTTACATGTTATTCTATTCCTACTTGGGAAACTACCAAACACACTACACCAAAAGTAACATCATAACCCAAACTCACTCCACGGAAGCCTTTGGAAACTATGGGAGAAAGACCCATGCAATGTAACACAACTATTATTCAACATTATCCTTCATAAAACCTCCTTCGAAGATCCACAACATGAATTTCATCACATCAAATAGAAAAAAATCATAACCAACTTGTAGTCCCAATGCACACTCCCTTTCATGAACACACATTTAAACCCTGAAACCACTATTATTTGGTGTAATGTAACCATATTTTTCCTCTCAACAAGTAAACCCCACAACACACCTCATCTCAACCACACTTGACAACCCTACTACATAAAAATACCACATACAGTAACATTAAAATTGCAAGAACAGAAACTAAAGCCCCACTACCTAACCACCAACTATTTGTTGTCCCACTACATAACATGATCATCCATTCCAAAATAATTCAATATCTCAACCTGAGATACTCTCCCACTAACCTTACTGACCTATACTCTCAGTAAAACTTCCAGGAACAAGACCACATGACCTGTACAAATAAAAGGTAAAACATAACTGTACACAGTACATACACACAACAAAAATCAAGGTGAAGACAGATTTATCAGCACTCATTCTTTAATTACACTTTCATTATTTAGGGGTGATCGCAAAACAAGTTTGATCCTATGGAATTCATATATTTAACTGAATATAAATTCTTAATAATATATCCATATTTATTCTATTCAACTAGGAAACAATGAGAAATATTCAAAAGTCATGAAGGTGTGCAAATAGAGGCCAACAATATTAATGATTTCTAGAAGGCATACAACCCTTACATAACAAAACATGGAACAAGGATAGCATATAAAATTGAGTGATCATAATCATCATCTACCAAGACCATCCTTTATTACTTCTTATCATCTTCATTAAATTGGTTTCAACTATAACAACACGAACACATCCATACACACACCCCGCATGACACACAATTAAAAGAGGAATAAAGGCATCCCTACTTAGAAGAACAGATTATCAGAATCTCATCCTTGAGCAAAATACAGGGAGTCGCACAAGAAGTAGGAGAGTAAAAGGGATGAAAAATCCAAATGCCATAGCACAACACATGACTTTGTGGGGCAGAACATATCTAGGAGAACTAAATGAAATGCAAGCACACTAGGAAGAGAAAATCTCATATTAGAAGTTTTAAATATAATATCAATGGGATGGTAATGGTTTCATAGTCCATTAATGTCTGATCATGTTTAATAATGTGTGGCTTTACTATTTCAAATCCCATGGAGAATTAGGATATTAATGATATTATTAATATCCTACGAAACACATTTATAAATGATCAATGTGGGTTTTTAACTCTATTTACATTAATTATTATGTATGAGTGGAAAACTAGAAAAACTAGAAAAAGATGGAAACAAATAACCAATGGGTGAGTCGCTGACAATGCCTCACCATCAGTGGGTCATTGATGTGACCCATAGACATCAATTCACAAACATGACCCACAGATACCTGACTCAGCGATGTAAGTCACTGATGCTTTACCTATCAACACCTCACATACTTACTCCCAACCTACCAATGATGATCCATATAAGCTTAGCCACCAATCCAAGCTACTCATACCACCTAATGACCTAAAATAACAATGTTGAGCTACCGACATGAGATACCAAATCGAGCTACTGATACCACATAAAGACGCGACCTACCGATGAAAAAAATCGATATTTGTTAAACTCTTGAAATGACCAAACATTACATCTTAAAACACCCTAAAAACTAGATTTTGACAAATTAATGGACCAGGGAGGTCTGGACGATTTCATATTATCGAAACAAAATGGAAGTAATATTAAATAAATTAGTACTATTTATTTTTTTTTGGATGGATTAATATTATAAAATGAATCAATGGAATTTCATGAGTTGGTTTTGAGACATATTTCATTGTTATTTCCCAATTAAATCTTTTTTACATCTATCAATGTGAAAATTTTTTACCATAATAAATATTCATTGTGAGTGAAAATTAAAGGGTTGTAATTTAAAATTTTAAAAAATATTACTAAAAAAATGTTAATCATTTTTTAATATTAATCTTAACGAAGTGGAAGAAATTAATTTAAATATAAATCCATAAAATCCAACAAATAAAAAATTTTAAAAAAATTTCAATGTTTAACATAAAAAACATATATCTAATTGATTACTATCAATTTTTAAAATAGAATGAAATATATTGATAAAATCAAAATAGATAATATGTCACATTAAGACCAAATACATATTATTATGGTACATTAAAATTACTATTTTTAATGAATGTAAATTAGAGAATTTAAAGATTAAGTATTCTTTCAGTATTCATTTTGAAATAAATCCTCTCAGAAAAATCCCTAATTTTGACCATATCTTACTTTTTTACTAAATTAAAAAAATTATTTTCATTGGATAAAATTAATATCAAAATATTATATAAATTTGATATCATTTAAATAAATAAAATGCACTAAAATCATTTTTTAATAAAATTTCAATTTGATGCTTTATATTACATCACTTAATATAGTTTTATTATTTCCTATGATTTAATCAATATGTTTTTATTGAGTATGAAATTTATATTTTTATTTTATAATGCATTTACCTACATTTATATCCATAAACTCGATGGATTTGATACAATAGTAAAATATAAAACATGATATATCTATAGTTTATTGTGATTATCATTGATATTTGTGTTATATGTAAATAAATCTATGAAAATTATTATTCCTTTAAAATTAAATTTTTTGGTTTTACCATATTTCTATTAAGTGAATTTCATCGTTGAAAATTTCACTTGGTCATTAGTTGGTCAATATTTAAACATATTTATCCATAAAAACCACATAATACAAAGGGATAATGAAAACTCAATTGAAATAAGGAAGTTTGAAACATTAAATTTATCTAATGTCACTCATCATAGTGTTCATATAAAATAATAGTGTTTGTCAGAAGATAAAACATAAACCCGGAGGACAAAATATCAATCAAAAAATAATATATATTTGTAAATAACATGATGAATTTAATGTTAATAACCATAAATATTTAAATTATTCAGTATATAATTGTATTTCAATTCATAATAAATTAATGTAAATTAATAAAAAAAATTATTACACGATAATTTTCCTAAATATGAGGTATTATTATACTTTCAAGATAGAGAACATGATAAAATAAAATTACTCTATATATGTCCATTTCATATTAATAATCTCACCCTTTTATTGTTCTTTGAAAAAATTACACATCATATATTACTACAAAAAATGAATGTTTGAGAATAATTTTCCTTTTATCAATCACTAGAATTAACAACTCTTAGAATATGAGATCCATAAACGATTGAAATATCATGTAGTCTGTCGGTAAATATTTATGAAAACCAAAATTCCTAGAAAATATTATCAAATATTTTTAAATTATATTTATTATTATCTAAATCCTCCAACTTTACACCTAAATAAAAACATAATACATTTTATAAATTTCTAAAAATAAACCACCCCCAAATTATTTTTGGCCATATTTAGACACCAAACTTTTAGTAAATTAGGAAAACAAATTTAAAAATGAAATATTCATCTAATCCCACAAAAAATATAAATAATCTATTAATTTCACGAATTTAATAAGTGTATACTATAATAATATATTCTCTTAAATCATACGAACAGCCTAAATCACCATCAACCCAAAATGAAAAAGTAAAACCATCCAAATTTATCTATATCATTGTTCCTTAAATTAAGGCAAATAATTTCAAAAAAAAATTTATAAATTTAAAATTTTATTAAAATTCATCAAAGATAACATAAACTACATTGTTACAAAAAATAATTCAAGGTCACTAGTACTATTCTATTTACATTATCAATTCTAATTTGGTCATTATCTAAATCAAATATTATTATCTATACATTTGGATAATATTTAGGGTTTACTTTCCCTCAATATTTTGTTTTCATATTAAATATTAACTTATTACAAAATCACTTTATTAGTTTTGTACCATCCAAAATATTAGTGAAATTCATTAAATTAAAAATAATTCAGAATAAACCTGAAACATTCCATGGTTCATATAACAAAAATATATTTGAGAATAAAAACATATGAGTTAATTATTAAATTATCAACAAATAAAATCTTCAATTATTCCGTATGAATGTTTTAAATAGCACATTCCCTTCCTTATTTTGTGTTTAGGGAATTGACTTAGTTAATGTCATAATCACCATACCTATAAAATATTACTACAAATGGTGTATTATAATGTAGTTTATTTCTCTTAGTCAATATTATCATTTGATCTACACTATTAACAATGTATTCTTTCTTTTAAAAAAATATAACACCTTCCTATTTTTTTGTAAATATACATTAGTGAATTTTTCCACAATAATGACATCTTTGAAGAAGAATCATCTCTCTTTCATAGATTTCATCAACAAAATTCCAAACAAACAACACTCTAATATTATTATATGTGTTAGGAAACTAATCCATGTTTAGTTTTTGGGTTATATAATGTGATGGATGAATATGAATAATCACAAGGTTATACATTCGATCCACCATTTAATTTGGGTTTATATGAGGATATTCATTACATTTTCCATCCCAGTGAGTGTTAGAACGTTCATTTAGGTTCCAAACATTGATTAAAACAAAAAGTAATTGTGTGGGAAACAATAATCATAGTTAAAATACACATAATCATGAAAAACTACTCATAATATGTATAAATGATGGAAAATTGTTTCACAATATGACACCTTTTGTTTATTTAAGCCCATTTTTGATTATCACATATTCAATTACTTCAATATAGTTCCTAAGGAAAATGTGAGTTACTGAAATAATATACCAAATGAGTTTAAAAAATGTTTTTAGTATTGTCTAATTCATCATGATCCATAATTATTTCATATTCATAATCAATGAGCTCTTTTAGTTAATATTACTCATATAAGAATATGTTCCAAAAAAACCCATATATAGTCTGTAGACACGAATGTATTTCAAGTAAATAAATTTAATTTATACCTTAGCAAAAAAAATTTTAAGTATTACCCACTACATATGATTATATGATTGGTTTTCACCATGGTTTTATATTTATATCTCAACATAATAACTTAACATATTTACTATAAAAACTATAGTTACCCAAAATATTAGTACATTGATATTAAATCTTATTAGATAAATATTCATAACCTACATTACGATCCATGCCATAACCATACAGGTTTAATTTCATTAGAGTAAAGATACATAACAATAAAATTTCATAAAACATTTATTATTTCTCCCACTATGTTTTCTTAAATAGGAACCTTGTTATATAGGTCATTAAGAAAGGATTTCATAATTTATAAGTGAAATTGAATCATAATAAAGTATGAAATTATACAGTATGTAATTGTAATCTTGGGAGATATCAAATGATGATAATATGTCGGATTTCTAAAAATATTATGGTATGATTAAATAGTAATATATTACAATGATAATACCCAATATGTAAAATATATTTATGCATAAATCATGACATATGGATTTTTCAATTAAATTTCAAGATGCATATGATAGTGGAATAATAAATAATCAATACCTACACTCTATAAAATATCAAATAAACTAACATATATTTTTTTTTCATTATCACATATATATATATAATAATTCCCTTAATCATGTATCACTATGAAGCAATTCATTTTTGAATGAGTTCACACACCATTCTATTAGATCACATTTCATGGTTCACAGAAAATATATTCATAGTAGAAATAGTCCATTACTGAACATGGTTATCTTCCCATTGTTTTTCTTTTTATCTCATAAGATATCAATAATTACCCAATTCAGTACAGGGATATATAACTCAGGGTCCACCCATTACATTGTGAAAATAGTATATATATATTTGTTCTATAATATCATTAAACAATCATCAAATCATCAGATGAAAACCTATAAAAAGGGAATCTGTTTCACAAATATTTCATCATTTCATCATATCTGAACCCACATATATTAATCATGATTCATAAAAATATCATCATTAATATCGTAAACTACATAGAGATAATATAATTACTATATCAGCTTATATTATCCCATTTAATAATTAGCAACATCAAAGGATGTCATTATATATGATAATTTTATTTAAATTAACATTCAAATATTTCTTGATGAAAAATAAGATTTTCATTTTGAAATAACATATTTAAAATCAAGATATTTCCAAAATATTATTGAAAATACTTAATTTTAGAACATATATAGAAATATTTTATTGAATCATCAATTCATTTAATCGTCATGATAGCGAGGAATTGGGAAAATTCAATAATAATACATTTAATTATTCAATTCACACCTTCAGTAAAAAAACTATCTATTTTTTAAAAATATTAACATTCAATTCAATAGTTTATTTTTAAAATAACACATAAATAATAAATATACTAATAAATCCTTTTTTAAATGTTATCTTAATTTTTGAAAACCTATTAAATACATTTATACAAAAGGGAAGCAATTTCTAATTGAAAAAGCTGATATCAAATCATCATTACATAATGTTCTTTTCCTAACCATTTTATGTAACAAGAGGGAAAAATAGTTCTAAAACATAGAAATTATAGAAATTAATTGAATATAAAGAGAATTAAATTCATTTATCAAATAAGGACTATAAAATTTACATATAGAAAATCAAGAATCAACCAACTATATTAAAAATGGATAGAAACATTAATAAATTACTGGTTTGGTATTATATAAATCCTAATACACATGAAATAGTTTCATATAAGAAATGTTAAATATTTTTTCAAATAATGAACCAAAATATAACATATAATGTGGGTATACATTATTCTCAAAATATAAAGTATGATTATACCATAATGTATGTTTCACAATGGATTGTATGAGACAATAAAAACTAGCATCTTTGGTAATCACTAAACAAAAACCTAATGATAGAGATAACATTATATAGATATATAAATAACCATAATATTAATTTAAAAAATAATTAGTGAAATTAATGGATATTATATATATGACACAAAAAAGTTTTTTCAGGAATATAGAATTTGGATTAAATTTATTAATGTTTTTCAGAAATACCTTAAATGATGATTATCTTGTTTTATATAGGTTTTAATATATTTCATAATAATTATATATTTATTTTAAATCCCTTTATTAACCATATTAACATATACATTACCTTGTATGATTTACTTATAACTGCATATAACTTGTTTAATAATAATTCATGGCCAAAATCACTATTCTGGGTGATAACTCTCTCATTTCTCAGGAATGTTTCCATGAAAAATTTTGTATTTATATAATCTAATCATTGTTCGATCATCAGAATAATTTTTAACATGTAATTAGTACCATATTTATTAAATATATAAACTATTATAAGTATTCATATAGTGTAGTGATGATAAATTAATTACAACACTTATGGGGTTGATAGTTTGTACATAAAAATAAGTTATGTCTCCACTATTCAATATTTGGAACTAAATAATTGTAAATAATATATCAATATTATAGAACAATTATCATATTTTATATATTTTATATATTCTTTAAATCTATCCTTATTAAATTTTATGAATTAGTATAAATACATATATACTGAATATATGTGATATCTATATCATGTTTTATTTTCTGGAGATGATGAAACCATGATCGAAGTAATAGGTCCAAATATAACAGGTCAAAGAATATACAAAAAACAATGTGGTTATTATCAAAAACATAACATTGACAATTAATTTTTTACAAAAGGGTAATAAAAGATCATAAGAAAATAATTTATGGTAAGATATATAAATACATATTAATTTATAATAGATATATACAAAACATATACTTTTTATACAGGAGAGTTGAATGAGCATGAAATAAGTCATGATATTAGGTAAGGGGATATCAATTCTCCCTTATACAACAAAGAGACATATTTCACATTCACCATTTTTTTATATTATATGGTGTATATATTACCATAAGACATATATATATGTTTAATATAACTAATTTAAATATGTTTAATGTTCCCATAGATTTTATTCTTTTATCAATAAAAAATTAAAATGTAACCCATATTGTAAGGGATTTTTCTCTCAATTTTCCTTGGAGATAATTTTTTTTAGGATCATATATTACTTCACGAAGTGTATATACATCCCAATTTTTGTGTAATATCATATATTTTTTCTTACTATTTAAATTTTATATTTCATTTTATGTTATTTATTTAGGGGAAATATGATTGAATGTTATCAAAGCTGTAGATAATAAAAGTTACAATCTCATTTTTTATCAGTATTGTTTATGATAAAGTATCAAATGTGGAAATATAATTATCTACCTCTCAATAATTCTCATTATCTTTCTTCTTCGTATGTTATTCAGGACTTCATCATATAACAGTACCAATTTTATTATATTTGGTACATAACATAATATATATAATGTTTTTATGAAAAAAAAAATTATTCCTATCATATGATGAAAATCTTTTCCAAAAACATGTTTTCTAAAAAATTATAATTCTTTTCCAAGTGATATTAAAATATAACTATCATGAAAATGTACTTTGGAAATTATTTATGCTTTAAAAATTATTTTAAATGATTTAAAAGTTTCAATTATATGTTTAAAATGATATTTTCAATGAATAGGATTTCTGAAATATTTTATGTATTTAAAAATAGAAATTTTATAAATTAAGTGGTTTTGATACACATGATTGTTTTTAATGATATTTTTATGGTCTTTCCATTCATAAACATTATCAACCGTTTTTTACTAGTGTTTTAATAGGGATATTTTGAAACATTACCATCCTCATTCTTTCTCTAGTTGGGTAAAAATTGATTGAATGAAATCTTTATGGAACTAATTTATTTTCAATTGTTCAATCATGTTTCATAGATATTTTTATAATCCCCATTTATTTTTCACTACCTATTCATGTTTCAAATAAATTAATATGAACCCCATTTTCAATCCTTGGGTTAATCTAGTTATGAAATAATTTGGATTTAATTTATTAGGGTACTATGATACACAAGAACATTTTACATTAGTAATGGTTTAATTCATAGATATCACTTTCAAAATGGGGTGCACCATATTGTGTAGGGTAATCCTATTAGATGGTATATGACAAGGATTCCCAGATATTGCAAGATAACCCCCTTAAATTTTATAATATTGGTAATCCAATATAGAATAGGGTAAAATCATTAAAGATTAAACTATTAGAGGCCTAAATGGAACTAGTGAAGTCTGTTATAACTTACATCATAGGGTTACATAGACAATGTCAGGATATCCAATTATAGAATTCACAATCGATGAATCTTTATATTTGTCCATATTGTTTGGTAAAATTTTATATATCTCATGATATGAATGATTATGGAATGAGCATTGAATATGATAAAATAGGATCATGATGGATCATGGAGGGAACATTGTATTGTATTCCAGAGATGTATTGAAGATTGAACTCAGTTTAGTATAGGTCATTGTCCACTATTATGGTTTAGGGAGTGTACCCATTACACTATGATAAATGAGATTACATTGGGAATTTTGGTGTATACATAAGTGGTTGTGTATCCACATAATGGATTGGCACATTAGTGGTCATCCCAAGATTCATAGATGGTACATGGGAGGCCATCCCAAGCCCAGAGCTAGTATAATGGTGGTTAACCCAAGAATAACATATAATGAATGTTTTGGTGGGAAGCCCTGAAATAATATTTTATTTTTTATTTATATTAAAAAAAATATTTAAATCCAACATTATGACGTAATTACTGATGTTCATTGATTCCCTTATGATTAATATAGTTAGTGCTTCCAATCATTATTCTATTACACGTTTTCGTGATCTATGAGATGTTAGGTATGAAAAATGATTTGTATGATCTTAATAAAATAGCATTATTCTTATCTTCTGATTTCATATGATTGTAGATGGATATCCCTTGTGTTTAACCATTATAAGACTCTGAGATCTCCATTTCATATGTTTTATTTCCACATGTTATGATGAAATGTTTTATATATGATATTCCATCAATGAATAAAAAATGTTAACATCATTATGGGAAACATTGAATATATTCCACAAGATTAAAAAATAGTTGTATGATCTCGACTCTACACAACTATTATGGTATTAGAGCATGTGTTTGTGAACTATAATGAATATTAATATAAAAATATATAATATACATGTCTGATAAGCATGGGTCATTGTAATTGGTTTCTCTGGAAATGTTTAGTTATACTTTGGAAATTAGTATGGGGAAAATTATCTGAGATGCCTTTGGATATTTATGATGATATTTACAAGGATGTATCTAAGAGAACTCTAAGTATGAGATAAAATATAGGATAATTTTATTGATATTTGGTAAATGACATTGTGAGTGGTGTCCAAGAAATTACATACCATTCTAGATAATACAAGAGGATATTTGTCTGGAACATATCGAAATAGGGGTGACAACCCAGAAACACCATGATGAGTAAAAAACGATTAGAAATGGTTCAAGACAATAAGAAATCATTCACAACTAGTTTGACACTCCCAGGGGATTTGCATTAGAAAATAAAAAACTCATTATTAACCATTATAAATGATTTCAATACGTAATGAATATGAATAACCTGTGATAAATATAATGGTACATAAATTAAAACTATGCTTCCATGAGTTATAAATACTATATATTATTTTCATGATTATAGGGTTCCCCAGTATGAAAATATTTTCTCACCTAATAGTTGTTGTTTTAGTAAATGGTTGGAACTAGATGGAACTATGTTATCGTTAAATGTGATGAAAAACATTATCATGACCAGCCAATGGGATGATGATTGGAGAAATACATTTTTTATTTTTCCTAAAAAGTTTTTATGGGACATGATTATCAATGTGTAGAATCACCAATTCTCAAACTCACAAAATAATATAATAAAAGGGTTCATTAGGAGTTCAGGTAATGGTAATCCTGTAGGAATGATGAATCATTTTCCCATCTGTCTATAATGTTAAATGAATCCGCTATGTGAATGTATTAGAGAGAGGAGAATATATTTTAGTGTGGAAAAGAGGTATTGTTATCAAGCATTATTGGAGGAAAAATGAAATTTTTGGTAAAAATTATGATAATAATGGTCTTCCTATGCTATCATCAATTTTAGGATTTCATAAATTTGGAAATAATGTGAAACATGAAAATATTTCTTAGGAGGAAATATTGTGATTTCATTCTACATGGTTTTACTTGTAATGGTTTTATTATTGATTATGTAGATACTACCTATGACTTATGTAAATAAATAGGTGGTAATTAATAAGATGATAAATCCTAGTAAATATATGAATGATGAGGTGGAATTGTCTAATTATTTATGTATTCTAAATCAATAATTTTTTTATATGAATATAATATGGACTTGTTGTAGAGGTTTTCCATTTAGTGTATTCAATAATATGATAAAATTTATTTATGGACAAGAAAATATATTTATTTAAAATGATATATTTTTATTAAGAGAAGGTAACCCATAATATGTAATGGGTGTTTAGATAATGTTGTTGGGATAATGCAATGTTGGTTATGCATATGTAAATTGGATAGTAATGAAAAATGTGGTGCTAATTACTAATTTGTTAACAATGTGGATTATTCTATTATTTATGGATTTTACAAAAAAAAATGGAATAAATCTATTAATAAATTTTTTATTTATGAAATTAGAAAGAATTCTTGTTTTTTAATATGTTTTTTTGGTAATTCAGGTTTTGACCTTATTTGATGAGAAAACATTATGATGGTATTCACATGTTTGGTATGTTTCAATAAATATCCACTTTATGGTATTTTTTATTTGATGAATATATCATTTTGTTTATATAGTGATATTGTTTCAAATTATATAGATTTTAATAATTTGAATTGGTCATATGGTTATCAATTTTTAAAAGTTCTTGCATTGATCATTGAATGATGTTTTAGTGATTAATGTATTGTTTCATTATATGATTATTTATACATATGGGAAATCCTATTGTACCCATTTTTTGTGATTATTACTAATGATATAAAAAATTAACTACCTTGGTATTTATGGATCCTATGATCCATTAGTGTTTTTGACCCAAAATATTCATATCTATTTCTTTCAGGGTCATTTAATGATGGAATTGATCAAGGCACAACCAATGGAAGAGATCATGCATATAAAATAAAATGAAATCACATAGTTATATCTACTTCCTAAAAATTATTAACATTATGAATATGATCTTTTAACAGAAATTATATAAAAATTGTTGAGGAATAAAATGGTCCCTTAAATCAACAATGACATATGGTATTTCTGTTATTACCATTTTTTGAATATCCCATTGTCTCATTATCAGTTATATTTATCACTATCTACATGTATATAATGTTTTAAACCAAGTCCACACAATTATTTTTCACCTATATTCTCTTTTATGGATACCAAGTTATGAGTTACTTTGTGTAATGATTATTTTTCCAAATTTCCTTTTTTAAAGTAGTATTAATTTTTCACATTTTGAATGTTTTTTTATATGAATGAATTTTCAAATTTATATACTTTGATGAACATAAAATTTTTTTTGGGGATATTTATTTTTGGGGGTATAATGTAAAATCCGGATATTTTTTGAAATAATTTTTTCCCAAATATAATAAATATTCTAAATATTTAACAATAAATTAAAAAATAATTTTAGATTCTACTATAAGAAATAATATGTTTATCTTTTGATAGATAAAATACTTAGTTTATCAAATGTTGTACAGAACACAATGTTAAAACCAAAATGTCAGGAAATTAAAATATTAGTTAGTATAATAGTTATCAGATTGATGTTCTTAAGAAAGGTATCAATAGGATTAACTAAATTATTAAAATATATGTTATACACATTTATATTTATATATTCAATTCAATGGTGAGAAATCAATTATAAATGAAAATGAAAACCACTTTAAAATGAAGCAATCTAGTTTCTAAAAAAAATTTATTCACAAAGAAAATAATACCTCAAAAAAATAATAAAATAAATTTTGGTGAGTTTTTATAATTATATTTATATAATATATATTCATTAAATAATTTATTATTCATCTTATTTATATGTTTTAAAATAGACAATAATAAATCCAATTTTACGCATAAAAACTATATATCTAAGAAATTGTTCTGTCACCTTTTGTGGTGCTCATATTTAAAAAAAATTATTCCTTATATATAATAAGAAATTTATAAAATAAACATAATTTATGATATTTGAATAAAAAAATGTCTTAGAATGAATATTTTGTTATTTTTTTAAGTGTTTTATTTTTTATGAATATTTAAAAATAATGAATTTTAATTAAAGACAACATTTTCAACAAAATTATTTAAAAAGTTAAATTTTATTTTAAAATTTTTAAGTATAATTCAATAAATTATACAAATATTTAGAATATTTAATTCATTTGAATAAATTTAATATTGTAGTTGTATATAAAAACAATTTATATTTTTTTTCTTTTTCACATTAAAAACTCATTTATGGTTTCTTCTAAGCTTTACTTTTAAAAAAAATTTGAAAATCATATTTGTCTAATTGTTAATAGTTGATTCAATATTTGGAATTAGAATAAATTATATAATTAAATAAAGTTAACATAACTTTTGACCATTATTTTTTGTTAAAACTAATTAAATTAATATGCATAATTAAAGTTAAAATTGGGTTTTGTGCATTACATATACATGTGTTAAAATTTATTTTACACCACCATATTATGTTTATTTAATTAAATTTATTCAATACTTACGATTTCTAGGTATAAGTGACTTAAAAATAATCTTTTAAAATTTTTAATTGATTAAATTTCCTTAGTAAATAAAAAGTTTCAATTTAACTTAGTAAAAATTGATAGGATAAAAGTAAGAAAACATAAGGTCTCAGGAAAAATTGAAAAAAAATTATTATCATGTGTTTTAGATGTGTTTATAGAAAAATTATTCCCTCCCATCAATATTAATCAATTTCATATCCACATTTGGGATGGGATACCTCTAATTAATGTTTATTTTTTGTTGTTTAAATATATTGGAACCCCCCTCAACTATAAAACTGAACTCCCTCTCCCCACATCTTCAGACCTATAATTCAATTTAGATAAACCAATATATTATAAAACAACTTATTAAATTATAAAAAAGGATCATATTATCATTATTTTGGATATAAATCCAACAGATCATGTCTTTATTTCAAAACTAATGAGGATACCAAAATAAGAGGTAATGCTCGTCAATGAGATTTATTAGTTTCATTCCTCACACACCCCCTTAAATTATAATTATATAATGATTATATATTAAATTCAGTATATAATTTATATTTTGGTGTTTTTATTTTAACGTTATAACCAAAACCCAATCATACTTCAATCAAATGGGTTATAAAATAATAATTCATGTCTACGGAAGACTATCACCTCGCATACAGATGTCGTTAAATTTTCCATTACCACCATTCATATTTGGTAATAATATTTTATTATTAGTTAATATTATATATGTGTGTGATAATTTAATAGTTATTATGATTTCTTACTTATTATATCACACACAACTTCATTCATTCCATTATGTTGGAATACGATAATATAGTTCAAGTGTACAGTGGACAAAAAACTCTAAAAGGCTATAGGAGTTACAATATATATATATATATCATTTTATTTTAAATATTTCTCAATGATATGAAAATGGAAACAAGGGCCAAGCATACCTACGACACACTCTGTCCATTAATGGTGTATTTCCATTCCTATCCATAAATATTAATGATCAATATATATAAACGTATATTGAATAAATATGATATTTATATAACGGTTTACATTATATATATGATCAATCAAATATCAAATTATGAGGACCAAAAATAAAAATTCCAAACACGTATAAAAATCAAAAGTGTTATTACAAGAAATGTATCCTTAAAATGGAATTTCTAACAGATGGATAATAAAAGGAAATTAAAAAATAACATATAATATGTCATATATAAATATTATTGTATAACATAAGTATAATACATGTATATTTTTTATATATGAGAGATGGAAATTTATGACATATTTCAAGACCTAAGGTAAAGGGATTTTTAGTCTAACTTTGATTTCTGATATACTTTTGACATATTCACCACTAATGTATTTTGTGTGGTCTATCTACTACAATAAAAATTATATATCATGGATATATATTTAATAACCTAGTTATTATTTTTTAGGTAAGGAACTTTCCTTTTTTTATACATATGTTAAAGGAAAAAAAGAGGTTAAATACTAGATCTATACCTACCACAACTAAAATTGATGGTTACATAATGTGTATTCTTAGGTACATATTGTGTAACCTTGTCCGCAAGTTGGTGCATGACATGTAATGGATTTTAGTAGTAAAATGAATTGTAAAAGAACCTACGTAGAGGGTGGTTTCTCATACATGCTGTGTATTTTTTAATTTATTTTTGAAAATGGGTAGTAGAGTCATTTTCAATCATTTTGGATAGAGGAGGCACCAGGTTCCCAAGAGAAAAGCGTCAAATGTTGCGTTGGATTATTTTTTTCCATCAGAACTCGGATTCTTTCACCGTAAAATGAATTGGAACCTAATCATCAAGCTATCAATTCATCATGAGTAGTTCTTCGATATTTTTTTCTCTTGAATATTTTATTATACCATGATCATTTTTACTAATTTTGTATATCTACTTCTCTCTACCTATAATTAGAAATCGGTGATGGACAAAAAGATCCATTTGACAACATGGTAGGTGGATTTGATCCTTTTGAAAAACTTTGAGCACTTTGTATCTACTAGTGTGTCGCGCGCCCATTTTTATGATGTCATTTTGTTTGGAATTGACCAATGTTATTGCCTAATTATTATTACGTAATTGGTTTGATGATATAAATCATGTATGTGGTTTCTTGATTTGATTAAGGGACACTATGTGGGTGTGTTTCCCTTGAATGATCAATGTTTAGCTGTTGGGCCTTGGTTTCCATTGAGTCAAGCCCAATATTCCTTATAATGGTTTTTTAAAAATGGAATTGGTCAATAGAATGTGATTCCACATCAGAAAATTATTTTTTATGCCTTGTGATAGTGTAATTAATAGGTTTGGTTTGTTAAATAAATTTCCAATGTGAGGATATGGTTTTTAAAACCTTGGAATTTTTTATATTAATGATAGACTTGTGATATGATAGTTTCCCACGTGAATTCATCAATGTTTCTCATGTGATAGTTAAATTTACATGTGCACTTGTTATGTGATATTCCTGTGGGAGGTGTTGTTTCATGCTTGTGGGTGATGACTTGTTATGCCTACAAGAAAATATTGGTTATGCATGTGGGTGGGTTTGTGGTATTCCTGCGAGCATGTTTTTTCTATGCCCGCGGCTATGGTTATGAAATGTATATCTTGTGGAAATCATTTTGACAGGCCTGTAAAAAAACACAATCTTTGTTTCAGTCATCCCTTATAATGTTTTAGATAGCCTTTTGAGACATCTTTTTGGCTTACATTAGAAGAGGGATTTTCGGGCTAAGGCTAGATATTGATATGTTGACAATTAAATGTAAACAAAGAGATTAATGAACTATAACTTAATATAAATTTAAAAAGGACTTGTAGGATTTTTAACATTTGAGTAGTTCCTAGATTACTACCATTACTTTTTTTACACTAGCTATTTCATATACAATTTGCTAGGTAGGCATATATCTTGAGAGGTTTCATACATATATTTATTTCCCACACCATTTTTGGGTCTTAGTATTGGGTTCAAACAGATTTGATTGTTAAAAGTGTCGATAAAGGAATGCTCACTTCTATTGGTGCTTGATATGATGTTATGAGTAGGAGAGAGTGGGACCAAGGTGAGGCATGTGCTGCATCTGATTTTTAATTTTTACTTTTGTACCTTTTAATATTATTTTTTTGTCTAACTATAGTGAATTAGGTTTTGGATGCTTTCTTAGAAGATGTATCATTAAGCATAATCTTTTGTATATTATGAAATCTTGTTGCCTTCATTATTAGTCTTCCATTGTTGTTTCGGTCCTATGGTATTTACTTCATCATTTATTTTATATTATTGATCGTTTTCAAAACACTATGTTAATGTGGGAATAATTTCTCCACTATCAATCCCTAGGCCATCAGTTCTAGTCAGCAGCCTCTGATTTTGGGGAAATGTGCTTTAGTCCATGTGACCAACTGGGTATGGATCACCAGTTCAGTTGCATCAAATTCTAGGATGTTATAAAGTGATATCAGAGGAAGTTTCTCTTCTCGGTTGACTTACTATTTGGAGACATTATAAAAGGGTAGGATTGAAATGGAATTTGGTACTAAACTGTGCCTAGGAGTAGATACTTTGCTTTCTATGAAAATCCAATTACTTAGAATTGACTTGTGACATGGATTTTGAGTTGTTATAGTTGATTATATATCACTGTTGGGTGACATATTTATTTTTTTCATTTATAATTGATTTTATTGTTGTTCTATTTTTTATCAACATGATGATATTAGGGTATTCCTCCACATGAATAAAATACTAACTTGTTAAAAATATCATTCCTTGCCTTATTTCCATGTCATTTAGTATCATAGTTGATTTAATGATGTTGTGAATGATTCAGTGCTAGATATGAGTGATATTATGATTGGTACAATGATAGATATTCCAACACTTCTGATAGGTGTATTGTAACATTCCAGGTAAATAATTAATAAATAATATTTTATTTTTTTATTATTTCTGAATTAAATAGTAATTTTACTTTTAATGTGTCGTTATGTTCGACAGCCAACCCGATACGAAACAACAAGTTTTTTGAAATCTTTTGTTGCACTCTAATAATATAATATTATTATTTTAATTAGAATTTAACTCCTAGTCGTTATATTTTCGAGAATGAACAACACTAAATACAATATGATTATACGTGTTTGTTAAATGTATTTACTTTTATCCAATAAAATTTAGAGACTTAAAATGTGAATGAATATAAATCTAAGCATAATTTAAATTAAATAGTAGATTTACCGCCTTTTAATGGAAAACCTAATTTAAATATAGGTTTTTTCAGTTTAATACATTATATTTGAATAAATAAAATCATTTTTTAGAATAGGTACCTCAAAATTTACTTTGCGTAATTTTTTTGAATTTTTCAGATAAACTTCTTTTTTTAATGAATAATGAAAAATATTGAATTTTAAATCAAAACCGTGTTTGAATATAATTTATTTATATGGATTGATTATATTTTTAACTGTTTTTAAAGTTTAATTATAATATATTTTCACCATTTAATCTAATATTCGTCATTGAAATTAATTTTACTTTGAAATTGGACATAAACAAGTGCCAATCTAATGATAGTTATTTTTTCTTAAAAACACATTATTTGTTTTATCAATAATAATTAATTTTAAATTAATTTATTCCACTTCTATGATTTAATTTCAAAAAATAGACATCATATTTGAATTCGGAATATACAATATAGCATAGGTTGAATTTTTGGTTTTTTCTGAAAAACATCAATTTTTGATGAAAAGTGAAATCACTTAGTAGTAGTTTAAAAAAACTAAATTTTCATTTAATATAAATTTTTCCACTTATATGAAATGAATTTAGAAAATACGACATACATGGTTGTTTTTCTTAAGTAAAATTTTGTTCAATAAAAATAAAATAATTTTTTGTGAATATTATCTTTTGGCTTTTAATTACACCGGTTAAAGGTAAATAGTGTAATTTAATGTAAAAAGATTTCTAAAATAATTCAAAATTACCTTAACACTTGTTCAAACATTATTGGATGAGTAATGGATGACCATGGACTTCTTTGGTTCAATTTTGGGACCCCATGGAGGCACTTATTAATGGAATGACAATTTAGATTAATTAATTTAATGTAAAGACAAAAATGAAATAAACAAAAATCATTTAGTAACTCAATTATTACAAGGGTTATATAAGTCATAGTTTGGACTATAAATATTAATTGGAAAGCTACACATATTTTCTACATCATGATAATTTTTTTATAATTTTTAGACATTGAATAAATTAAATTATTTATGACACAATAATGATGCAGTGTTTACCTCATTAATAAATCATTTAAATAAATAAGATTATAAATATTAAAATAGCATCCAAAACCTGTCCAATTTTTATTGGATTATTTTATTTAGACCATGAGTAATCATATATTATATTAAATGATTTTTGGACCTTTATAAACCTAATATCATTATTTAAAAAATAATATTTTCACACTTTCTTAATAAGCCCCTCCTCCCCCTTATATAATTCCCTCACTTATAAACAAATTTTTACACCTCCCAAGCCTTTTGCATCATCCAAAATCTGCTCAATTAAACTCCATACATCCCTCTCTACAACCTAGAATCCTTACCTTAATAATAAGGCATTTCAACAACCATTTTTGTTCTAACAAAATATGTTTCCCAAAAAAGGTAACGGTTTCTATTAAGTTCTTTTCTTTTATTTTAAATCTCCTACCCCTAAACTCTTTTTCTTCCATTAATTTATAGAAACACAAGTATCTTTAATATACTAGTATTTTGTTATGAGAATTATTTGAACTACACTTACACACACCTTCCTCTTATGGGTGAAACACATAATATTTCTGTAGATGGAAAACTAACACCTCACGAAACGATGATTGTTAAATTATCTCCTACCAACTCTCCTTGTGTCCATTATGATGGCACTATATTTATATATGATATATATTATGTTTATTGTTTATTTATTCTTCTTTATTTTCCATTTATATCATACCTTTATGGTTTCCATTATGGGTAATTGTGATAATTTCATTTTAGGAAGTGTGGACTACCACCCCCTCAAAGCGATATGACTCATTAATGCCATATGTGGGAGGTATAAAGGATGGAGCTAATGATATTATATATGATATTATATTGGAATTATAATATAACTATGTATAACTATGTTTTAATTCCATTAATATATGAAATAGAAATCAAAGTAGCTTTAATGTGTACGTACAACTTACCGTCTCCATGAACGGTGCATTTCATTTCATACCTCCAAATGATATGTACTATTATAAATATATATATATATATACTAGATATATGTGATATATAAGATATCTAAATAATTATGTTCATTCTGGATTTAATGAAATATTGAACACAAGGACAACTTGTAAATAAAAGGTGGTCATTTTTGACCGAAGTACCAAATATCTACAAAATGAACATTATTAACATAAATGATTAAATAATGCTTATAACATGATAATAAGTGATATAAAAGTAATAATAAACTTGAAAAAGGATCATAAACAAGTAGATATTAATTTTATTTTATTATTCAGGAGAATAAAGAACGATCGAGTCAATTTGGACACGAGGTAAGAGACTTTGTCTCAATGTCCTTTCATTGAGGCATATTTAGTTTTATACACGACTTTATTTTATATGGTGTATAAACCCCATTGAATTTTCATTTCATTAAAATGCAATATTTTTATACGAATCAATTTAGAAAAAGAAAAAAGGAATTTTTTTAACATATGCGGTGACAACGGCCTTTCAGTCGCCGCGAGTATTATTTGATCATTGGTTTCCTTAACAAGCCATAATGTTTTTAATGGGAGAAAAATAAATACCATATAATATTTTTACGCTTTTTGGAATTGAAAATGATTTTGATAATGGATTTATTATTTTACACTTTTAAAATGATATTTTGTTATTATAATGTGGAAATTTTATCTTTCATTTATGCTTATGTTATGAGTTATGATCATGTTATGGTTCTTGGGAATTATTTACGTATACGGGTGGTTCTATGATAAACCTAGGGCGGGTGAGCCCGAGATAGCTCTCCAATGCATTGGGTAACGTGACAGAGGTAAATGTTAATGTTTCTCCTAAGAGATTTAGGAAATATACTATGATAGGTATTGCAACATAACTCTCTATGTAGTTGTGATAGCAATAATATAAGTATTTTATATATTCCACATGTTACCATTAGGATTTATGTTTTCTATGTATTATTCGTATAATAATATGATTTCATGAGGTAAGTAAAATAGATCATGTTTTTTATGTATTTATGAAAAGATGTTTTCTTTATTTGTTTTATAACACTTATTGATCTTTTTATGCTCTTCCCATGTTTTGATATGTTTTTACAGGACATAAAGATTAAAAGGGTGAAGAATTGGATCAAGGAAAAGTCATGTTTTCTAAAACCTAGATCTAGACAAGAATCTTTTTTTAAGAGTATTTATTTAATGAATAAAATGGAAACAATGTAGTATTTTATACTTTTTAATCTTTTGAGATGAAATAGTTATGTCTTAATTCTCAAAAACTCTAAACATGAAAAGATACTCAATGTGAATTATTAACTTAATTCAAAATTTTGCAATGTTTAATGTTGGGTCCTTATAGTTGGTATTAGTGGTCGGATTAGATTACTTTAGGAGTTAGGGTATTGTTAAATTAATATACACAATGTAATTTATGTTAATATTAAAATCATATAGCATTTACAGATTACCATGTTGCTTCACCTATGATATTTCTGTGTTCAGAAAGGTTTTCCGTAGAGGAAACATGGAAGCTATATTAGGAAGATATCAGGAAGAAGACAACCATTTAAATCAGCAACCTGATATGGTCAGAATTAGAACTGAAAAATTTGTTGCTGTGATCGTACAGTTGACTCAGGCTATAAATGGTGGTGGAATCCATGTACAAGATCAACCAGATCAACCATAGAGAAATATATCAGTAGTGGAGTATTTCATGATGAAACATCCCCCATAATTCATAGGATCATATGACCCGGTGCTAGTAGAAGTGTGGATTAAATCACTAGAAAATATTTTTGCTGTCATGGGTTGTTCAGAACATCAAATTGTTCTCCTCGTTGTTTACCATTTAGAAGGTGATGCTGATCATTGGTGATTAATGGTGTAAAATATCAAGGATAAAGAATATATTGATGCTCTCAATTGGGATGCATTTAATGGTATGCTTCTTGAGAAATATTTTCCCAAGGTGGTTCATCTTAGAATGGAAAACAAATTCATTGAATTGAGGCAGGAGGATGACTCAATGGATGCTTATGATGAAAAATTCACTCGACTGGAAAGGTATGCTCCAAATTTTATATGAGATCAAGATAGTAAAATAAATCGTTCTTACTCAGGATTAAATCCAATGTATCTATGGTCTTTATCTTCCCATTAGTACAAATGTTATGAAAAAAAATTTCGTTGTGCGGAGAAGGTGGAAATGGATTTTTCTTATGATAAAGTGTTATTTGGAAAAAAAAAGAATAAGAGGTCGGGATGGAAGGAAAAAAGGAATAACTCTTAAAAAAGTATGATGGTAAGAAACTTATATTTCAATTTTGTGAAAATTGTGGTAAAAAACATGCGGGGGAATGACTTTTGAATTCTAGTAAGTGCTACTGATGTGGTAAAATGGGACATATTTCTTGTAATTGCGCTGAAAAAGATTAGGTTAATGGTAAGAAAAAATCTGATTTATAGTCAGTAAATTTTTTTAAGTGCAACGAAATGGGTCATTATGCAAATGAGTGTCCAAAAAAAACTCAACAGAAGGAAATTATCCAGAGTACAAGAAGAAAGGGGTGGTGAAATCTTTTGCAACAACTTCATCAGATGTTCGGCCAACAAATGAAGTTGGATCTGGTACAATGATTTCTTGTTCAGATTATTCCAATGTGTTGTTTGATTCTGGGTCAACACACTCATTCATTTTGAGAAGATTTCTAGTAAATTGGGAATTCCATCTCATTATATGAATAATGCACTTACAGTAAAAATTCTTAGAGGAAATGTTGAGACAAAAAGAAAACATAAGAATATCCATGTCCTTGTCTGCGAAAAGAATCTACCTTCAAACCTTAATGTTTTTCTTCTAGTAGAGTTAAATGTTATTTTGGGTATGGATTGGGATTTTGTTTATCTTGCTATGATTGAATATAGAGCTAAAGAGGTTTATTTTCAGAATGTTTTTCAGTTTGTATAAAATAATGAACCATTTCTTTTGATAACATATCAGGAAGCTGAGAAACTAGTAAAAGATGGAAATGAATGTTACCTTGAACATACTGCTGAAAACAAAGGAACTGTTCATATTAATGATGTTTCTGTGGTAAATGAGTACGTTGATGTTTTTCCTGATGAGTTACCTATTATTATACCTGATCAGGAAGTTGAATTTACTATTTAATTAGTTCTTAATGCTAATCCAATTTCAAAACCCCCTTATCGAATGGCTCAAATTGAACATTTAGAGTTAAAGAATCAATTGCAAGAGTTATTATATAATGTTTTCACTCGAACTAGCACACCACCATGGGGTGGTCTTGTCTTTTTTTAAATAAAAATTGTTCAATGATACTTTTAATTGATTAGAGAGAATTGAATAACATCACTGTTAAGAACAAGTACACTTTGCCTCATATCAATGATTTGTTTGATCTGCTCCAGGGAGCTCTGTATTTTTCGAATATTGACTTGAGATGGGGGCACCATCAGTTAAACGTAAAGGAATCAGACATTCTGAAGACCGTGTTTCATACTAGTTATGGCCATTATGAATTTTTAATTATGATTTTTGGGTTAACCAATGCACCTACTGTATTCATGGATCTTATGAATAGAATTTTCCATGAGTTCTTGTATATGTTTCTGGTTGTGTTCATTGATGATTTTGTTATTATAAAAGTAAATAGGAGTATGAAATTCATTTAAGGGTTTTCTTGCAAACCATAAAAGAAAATAAATTGTTTGGGAAATTCAGAACGTTTGAGTTTTGGTTACAACAAATTTCTTTCCTTGGTCACATTTTTTCAGAAAATGGAAAAACTTTTTATTCATCTAAATTAAAAGTTGGTTAAGAATGTCCAAGAACCACAAATATAACTGAGATCCATAGTTTTCATGGTTTAGAAGGTTATTACCAGAGGATTGTTGAATCTTTTGCACAGTTATCTAGTCTAATGACTAAGTTAACTCTAAAAGGTGTTAATTTCATCTGTAAAAAAGAATGGGATGATTTTTTTCAGGAATTGAAAAGAAGATTTGTGAATGCTCCAGTTTTAGAAATTCCATCTAGAAATGGTGATTTTGTTATTTACAATTATGCTTCGTTGAAAGGACATTCTTGTGTTCTAATGCATAATGATCAGGTAATTTCTTATGCTTCATGTCAGTTGAAAGCACATGACTTAAATTACACTAAAAATGATTTGGAATTAGTTTCTATGGTTTTTTCTTAAGAAATTTGAGGCATCATTTGTATGGAGTAAAATTTGAAATATATTTTGATCATAAAAGGTTAAATTATATATGTACTAAAAATTAATTGATCATGAGACAAAAGAGATGACTAGAATTAATAAAGGATTATGATTGAATGATAAATTACCATCCTTGAAAAGAAAATAAGGTGGATGTTTATTTGAGTTGAAAAAGTAATGCATCATTAACCATGTTACGTTTAGAACAAGATCCTTGGGTTTTTGATTTGATAAAAATTGGCATAGAAGTGGTTGGTGTAGAAAATTATCCTATTTTTTATCAGGTATAATTGAGATCATCTCTATCAAACAGAATTATGCAAGAACATAAGGAAGATGGTGAGTTACAGAAAAAGTTAGAGTTGGTTAAAAAGGGTAAGTTTCCTGAATTTTACACTGATATTGATTGTGTTTTGATATTTGGAAAGTTATTATGTGTGACTTGTGATTCACAGTTGTAGAATGAGTTTTTATGTGAAGCTCATTGTTCCCTACTTTTAGTTCATCGTGGTAGAACTAATATGTACAGAGATCATTGGGAGTATTACTGGTGGGATGGAATGAAAAATGATATTGATGATTTTTCTATGGAGTGATTGACATGTCAGAAGATTAAAATAGAGGGACAGTTACTAAATGAGATTCTACAGTATTTACCGATCACAGATTGGAAATGGGAAAATATATCCATGATCATTTTTGTGATATTACCAAATATATCTTGTGGTAATAATTAAAAATGTGTTATTGTTGATCGATTGACTAAATCCTATCATTTCATTCCTATTTGAGATAAATTGTCTCTAGATCATCTATCTCAGTTGTATGTTAATGAGATAGTCAGGTTGCATGGAGTTCCCCTCTTCATTGTATCTGATTGTGATCCCATGTTTACTTATAACTATTGAAATACCCTTCAGATATCTTTGGGTACTGAATTAATTTTTAGTACCGCTTTTCATCTTCAATCAGATGTTCAATCAAAACGAACAGTTCATACATTAGTGGATATGTTACTTGCTTGCTCGATCAATTATCAGGGATGTTAGGACAAACATCTTTATTTGGTTAAATTTTAATATAATAACACTTTTTATTCAAGTATATAGATGGATCCATTTAACTCATTATATGGAATGCATTTTTAATCTCCAGATTTTTGGGAATGGAGAAGGTGAATGGAAGGTGATGGGACTAGAATTGGTAGAAGAGATGGAATAGAATGTTTAGATGACTCAGAAGCACATGAGAACAACTCAGAGCAAACAGAAAAGTTATACAGATAACCGTAGGAAGGATTTTTCTTTTTATGTAGGTTATCATGTCTTTCTCATTGATTCTTCTTGGAATTATGAGATGCGTTTTGGAAAGAAGGGAACGTTGAGTCTGAGGTTCATTTTACCTTATGAAATCCATGAGAATGTTGGATTAGTTGTGTACAGACTGGCTTTACCTCCATGATTATACCAGGTATACAATGTTTTTCATGCTTCAATGTTGATAAAGTATATTCTAGATCCATCGCATATTTTGAGCCCATAGGTAGTTCAGTTGGAAGAAAATATCTTATGAAGAATAACCAGTCCAGATACATGACCGAAGAGAGAAATTGTTTTAGAATCAGGTAAATAACCAGTTAATGGTTTTGTGGAAAAACCATATGGTTGAAGAGGGAACTTGGGAATCTGAAAATTCTATGAGGGATATATACCCCCACTTATTTGATAAGTGAATAAAAATTGCGAGGACACAATTTCTAAAAGGAGGAAGGATGTAACATCCCAAGTAAAAATAAGAATAAAACATATTTAATTTTTATTTATATTTTTGAATTAAATATTAATTTTACTTTCGAAGGGTTTCCACGTTTGCTAGTGTACCTGATACGCAACAACGAGTTTCTATAAAATCTTACGTTGCACTATAATAATATAATATTATTATTTTAAATAATGTCAAATCCAAGATGCTTATTGGAATAAATAAAAAAAACAAACTACAAAATGATTATAAATTTTTGTTAAATGTATTTACTTTTATCCTATAAATGTTAGAGGCTTAAAATTTGAATGAATATATTTTTAAGCATAATTTACATTAACAGGTCAATTTACTACCTTTTAATGGAGAACCATATTTAAATATAGTTTTGGTCAATTAAATAAATTCTATATGACCAAATAATATACTTCATTATAATGGGGAAATCAAATTTTACTCTGTGTAAATTTTTTGATTTTTTCTGATAAAGTTAATTTTTAATGAATAACAAAAAATATTGTATTTTAATTCAAAACTGTGTTATAATCAAATTTGTTTATATGTTTATATTATCTTTTTAATTTATTTTAACTAACAATTAAAATTTATTTTTACCATTTAGTCTAATGTTGTTCATTGGAATTAATTTCACTTTGAAAGTGTACATAAACAAGTGTCAATCTTTTGATAGTTACTGTTTCATAAAAACACGCTATTTGTTTAACAGAGGGAATTAATTTTAAATTAATTAATGCCACTTTTATGTTTTGAATTTGGAATAATAGACATCATTTTCGAATTCGAAATATCAAATATTTCTAAGTCTGATTTTTTGTATCATTCTGAAAAACATCAATTTTTGATGAATAGTAAAACCACATAGTAGTAGTAAAAAAAACTGACTTTTTCATTTAAATTAAATTTTACAACTTCTGTGAATTGAACTTATAAAATCTAACATACATGGTTATTATAAGTAAGTAAAATGATGCTCAATAAGATTAAAATAATTTTTGGTCATTAGTAACTTTTGACTTTTATTTACCACTGTTAAAGGTAAAAATGGTAATTCAAGGAAAAATTCATATAATAATAATTAAAAATTACCTTAACACTTTCCTAACCATATTGGATGAGTAATGTCTGACCATGGGAATCTTTGGGACGATTTGGGACACCATGGATCCACTTATGAATGAAAATGACACTTTAGATTAATTAATTTAAAGTAAAGTAAAAAATCACACAAACAAAAATCTTTTAGTAACTCAATTATTACATGGGGTTATTTAAGTAATATTTTAGACAATAAATATTCATTGGAAATATAAAAATATTTCCTACATCATGGTAGTATTTTAATTATTTTTAGACATTGAATAAATAAAATTATTTATGACACAATAATGATGCAGTTTTAACCTCATTAATAAATCATTTAAATAAATAATATTATAAATGTTAAAATAACATCCAAAACTATACAATTCTTATAGTATGACCTTATTTCGACCATGAGTCATCTTATCCTCTACTTTACTGATTTCTGGACCTTTAGAAAATGAATATCATTATATAAAAAAATAATATTTTCACACTTTCCTAAAGAGCCCCTCCTCCCACTTATAAAAATCCGTCAATTATAAAAAATTAATTAAACCTCTCAATCCTTTTTGATCATCCAAAATATAATCTATTAAGCTCCCTAAATCCCTCTCCTCCTCCTAGAAGCCTTAACTTAGGAAAATAGAACATCAAAATCCCTCTCTTCCACCTAGAAGCCTCATGAAACAATATTTGTTCAATTACCTCCTACCACCTCTCATGGTGGCCATCATGATAGAACTGTATTTATATATAATATATATTATGATTATGTTTTCTTTATGATTATTTATTTTCCATTTATATCATACCTTTATGGTTTCTAGTATGGGTAAATGAAATAATTTAATTTGAGGAAGTGCAGACTACCACCCACTCAATGTGATATGACTCGTTAATTCCATATATGGGACGTATAAAGGATAAAGTTAATGATATTATATATGATATTATAGTGGAATTATAAAATATCTATGTATCATTATGTTTTAATTCCATTAAAATATGAAATATAAATGAAAGTAGTGTTCATGAGTAAGTGAGGCCTACCATCTCCATGAATGGTGCATTTCATTTCTCACCTCCAAATCATATGTACTGTTATATATATATATATACTAGATATATATGATATATATGATATATAAATTATTAATTTCATTCTGGATATAATGAACTATTGACAACATGGACAACATGTATATATAAGGTGTTCATTTTTTACTCAAGTACCAAATATCGACAAAATGAACATTATTTACATAAATGATTACATAATATTTATAACATGGTAATAAGTGATATAAAAGGGATAATAAACTTGAAAAAGGTTCCAAAGAAAGTATAAATTAAAATTAGTTTATAATTCAAGATATTAAAGAATAATCGAGTCAAGTAAGACACGAGGTAAGGGACATTGTCCCAATCTCTGGTCATTGAGGCATATTTAGTTTTATACATGACCTTATTTTATATGGTGTATATAACCCTTTGAATATTCATTTCATTCAAAGGAAATATTTTTATACGAATTATTTTTCTAATTGAAAAAAAGGAACGTTTTTTAACGTAAGAGGTGACAATGACCATTCCTCCCCCACGAGTATTTTTTGATCTTTGGCTTCCTTAACAAGTCATAATGTTATTAAAAGGAAAAAAATAAATACCATATACTATTTTTATGTATTTAGGTATTTTAAATTATTTTGAGAATGTGTTTATTATTTCAATATCATGAAATCATATTTTTTATTTGAATGTGGAAATGTTATCTTTCTTGTATGCTTATGTTATATGGTATGATCATCTTATGGTTCATGGGAATTATTTATATATATGGGTCGTTCCATGATAAAACTAGGGCGAGTAAGCCAGAGATAGCACTCCAATGCACCGGGTAACGTGATGAAGGTAAAAGTTAATTTTTATCCAAAGACATTTGGGGAATATACTATGATGGTAATTCCAAATTAACTCCCTATATAGATGGGATAACGACAATATAATTTTTTTATGGATCCCACAAGTCACCATTATGATTTATATATTCTATGTATTATTCATATAATCTAATGATTTCATGAGGTAAGTAAAAGAGTGCATGTTTTGTATGTACTTAGGAACAGATGTTTTCATTCATTGTTTTATAAAATTTACTGAGAAGTTTATGCGCATCCAATGTTTTTAAATGTTTTCATAGGAATTAATGATGAATACGGTCATGGATGGGATCAAGGAAAAGACATGTTGTCTAAAACCTAGATCTAGATATGATTCTTTTTTCATGATTTTTTATTTTATAAAAAAAATTAATATTGTAGAAGTGTCTACTTTGTAATCATTTGAGATGTAATGGTTATGTCCTACTTCTCTAAAACACTAATCCTGAATTCATTCTCAATGTGAATTATTAACATAATTCAATATTATGCAATGTTTAAGGACAGGTCCTTATATGTATTTGTATGTGTAATAATTGAATAATAATGAAACCAAACATTGCCCCTGAGGATTATGGACCCTCTTGGATTATAATTGGGTGGATCATGATTCATCCATGTAATATTGATTGTGTTGTAAGGTTCTATATGTGGATTCCATGATTTGATTATTGGAGAGTGCATGCCCCCACAGATCAAAATTTCACACACCATTTAATTATTTTTGAAACAAATTGGTTCTCAGGTAGATTTTGAGGCATATTGTCCAAAAACCTAGATGACACAGCATGTGATGCTCTGAACACATATCATGTTTTCTTCTGATTGGTAAGATAAAAATTTTATTTTGTACACACTTTGTACTCTCATAACATTCCATGTAGTAATTCATCGTGTGAGAGATAACATGGGTTGATTGTGTTCGGTTAGTGCACGCCATGTACGGTAGATACACACCATGTTGTTTTACATAGGAAGACCCAATGTGACTCTAGACGTGTGGAAGTACATGGGAAGGAGGGAAGACATGTGTACATTCTGTGTACGCATCTAACACACGGTGTACCTAGGGTTTATACATGCCCATGTTGAAAAGACTACATGAACATGTAATGGCTTAAGGGTACTAGTCATGTATGTTTTCTACATCCAGTGTAATACTATTTTGGTAACCATTGAGGGTTGTTTCCTTTTTTTATATACATGAAAAAAACATGAAAATGAGCTCGAACATAGGTGTCTATTTGACCATGTAGAGTCATGAAACATGAAGACCTCGAAATGTACACCAGGAAAGAGGTGATGATTATATCCAATAGATCATAGGACATTGTATACAAGATGATCCTCTAAATTTCAATGTTGTAGTCCCAGATATTACACCTGACACTGGTGGGGATGCACAGTTCTATGAAGGAATTATGAAGTTTATAAAGACCTTCTACGGAGTACCTCAGTAAACCATGTTTATAGAAGGACTGACACAAGCATCTGGAGTGGCCCTCAATCATCAATCATCATATGGAAATGGAATAGGGAGATTTTTAGACGGAATACTATGACAACAATTTTCCTAAGATGTTGAGGGCCGTTAGATCCCCTAAGAGAATGCATCTCAAGAAGGCCAATATATCAGTGATGGAGTACTATTCCCATTTCATTGAGCTTTAGAGATTCTAACCTACCCTTTTGGGTGATGAGATATCAAGGGCTAGGAAATTCGATGATGGTCTCAGTAAAGACATCTGATCACAGGTGAATGTTTTTAGGTTTCCTTCTATAAATTCCATCATCAATCGGGCTCTAATTATTGAGAACAATCTTCATGAATCATGAGGTGAAAACTATGGTGGTTTGGCACTGATAATTGGTACTATCTCAACTGGGAGAAAAAAATGTTCTACAGAGAATTCTCATGGTGATAAAAGAATTCATAATGTTTCATCTGGTAGCTAGTCGAGGTGATTCTTATGTGGAAGATCTAGGCAAATGAGATCAGAGATTCAGATGTATCCATTTGTGTTCTGAACATGCAGCAAGATGGGCCATTTATAGTGTTTCATTAGAGTGTTTCTACCAGCATCTAGTGGATTTTGATCTAACTAGAAGATGGGGTGTGTCAGGGCATTCAGGCAGAGGTGATAGTTAGGGATGTGGTATCCAGACCTGAGGGTTATAGTGATAGAAGATTGGATCATTATAAGGTTTCCAGGAAGTTTTGCATGGTCATGGAATCAGTTTGAATTATGTAGTGCAACATAAAAAAAAGATAAGGATCCCAGACCATCCAGTGTCACATGTACATTTCTACTAACCTCTTTTTTTATCGTCTGTACATTTTGATATAGGGGCTTCACTTAGTTTTTTATTTTTACCCTTTATAGAGATCCTTAGGCACTGTGTTTTCTCTTCTGATGATGTTATTATGCCAGAAAACTGGTTAGGGATAAGAATGGTAGGTGTACATCAGTGTATGGAGTTCCCCCTTGAATTTTTTGGGTGTCACTTCTTATAGGATCTATATGTGTTTGAGAAGAACTTGTTTGATATCATTTTCGATATGGACTGGATGGTTCCTTTTTTAGGCATTGTCGATTTTTATCACCACAAGGAGAGTTTTAGTTCACTATAGGGTGGTTCATATCTACACAAAGGTGACGGGATATCCATGAAGGTAGAGGTAGACCCTAGAATCATGGTATGGGTGGAGTGACATACCAGATAGTGAGTCTATATCTGGATGACAAGGGAACACATCAGAAATATTTTCCTCATGTGGTTGATTATTTCAGGGATGTTTTCCAAAATTAATTTTCAGGGTTACCTATAGTGAGATAAGAGGAGTTCACGATCATGCTAGTACCTTGAGATTTACTTGTATCCATTCCTTATTATAGGATGGATATGATGGATTAGAAAGAGATCAAGAGGAAGCTAGTGGATTTAGAAGCAAAGGGGTTTAACATACCCAATACTTCTCTGTTGGGTTTATCGGTATTTTTGAGAAAAAGGTATATGGTACCCTCATGCTATGAATGGCCCGTCAATAATGTAACCAACTAATGGTTAAAAACTGAGATTCCTTTCCACCAATAGATTACCAGTTTGATATGTATCATGGAGCTGAGGTGTTCTTTAAAATCGACTTGAGTCAATATATCACCATGTACATGTTCGACCTATAGCCATACTTCCAAACATGTGTTATTGTAGGAATAGACCATATGAGTATCGGGTTATGCCATTCAATTTAACGAATGCACCAACATTTTTCATTGTGCTAATAAATCAAGTGTTCCATCCATAAATAGAGACTTTTGTGGTGAATTTCATAGACGATATCATAGTGTATTCTCATTATCGACACGAAAATGACAACAATCATGACATCGTTTTTAATACACTAAGATAACAATATTTATATTCTATGATGACAAAGTGAAACTTTTAGAATTTATAATATTCACTTCATGGGTCACATTATCTCAGATACAAGAGTGTACGTGGTCCTAGAGAATGCGAGGGTTGTGGTTTATTCATAATACCCAAGAATGTGATTGACATACATAGTATCTTGTGGATAACAGGGTATTATATGTGCTTTATAAAGGACTTATAATTCATAAAAGAGTCATTGTAGGGATTGAATGGGATGGGTATGGTGTTTTTATGGTCAGATTCCTGAGAGTTAACCTATTGGGATATGAAGGTAAGACTGACATAAGAAGAAGTCTTAATACTGACAGAGCATGGAAATAGTTATAGAGTCTAATGTGATGCCTCAAGTATTGGTATGGGGTTGTACTTATGTAGGGAGATCGAGTTGTGTTGTATGGATCTCACCACTTGAGGCCTCATTAGTGGAATTACCCTAAACTTGAATTGTTGTTAGTTGATGTTGTACATGTGTTGAGATATTGGAGACACTATTTACTTGGAGTGTATTTTTTGGTGTACACTGACCACAATATCCTTAAATCCATCATGACTCTGCATGGCATGAATTTTAGAAAAATAAGGTTGGTGTAATACCGTATGTCATTCGATTTTGAGATTCCCTACAACCCTAGGAATGGAAATGCATTGGATGATGCATGGTGCCAAAGGACTCAGATACATGCAGTGCAAGAGGCCAACATTGTGTGAAAACATATTTCCTCGTCCTCAGATAAGTATTTGGAGGTGCACGATAGTCAAGGATATACATTCTTTTCTTATATATATGTTCATTCTACCCACCTAGGAAGAGTGAGGATGAGGTAGCTATTAAATTCTATGGTAAAACCCTAGTGGTAGTGTTTAGTAGGAGAGGATCCACCTTATATTCATAAGGAAGGTGATAATGATATCTTGTGTATACATATACATGTCTGGGTTTCGGCAGACATACGCATGGAGTTTATTCTTGAGTTTGGTGCTTCATCATGGGCAGTCCATCAAGGAGTGTCCATGATGTACGGTGAATTGTGTCAACAATACTATTGTCCAATTATGAAGAGAGAGTTGGGTGGTTTTGTTATGTGGTGTTCCACTGGTCAGAAGATGAATTAAGAACATCAACAGCCAACCTGACATTTAAATTCTTACCTATTTTGGAGTCGAAATGGGATGATATCATGATGGATTAGCTGACTGGGTAGATGAGGTCATCCAGAGGTAATGATTGTGTGTGTGTCATAGTTGAAAGACTTATGACATTCTCTCAATTCTTGCCGATCAAGGATACATTCAGTTTTGATGAGCTTATGGAGTTGTATATTTGTGGGGTGGAACTAATTCATGTGGTACCTTATTATTTCATTTCAGATAAGGATGACAATTTTATGTGTAATTATGGGAAGAGTCTTCAGAATGAAATGGGTATATAGGTGATTCTGAGAAAAATATACCACCTTCAGATAGACGGAATGTCAGATCGCAATATTCAGGGGGTAGAGTACATGCTTCAGGAATAATCCTAGATTTCAGGTGTTATTGGGAGAGACTCAATCATATGTTGAGTTTTATGATAACAATATATTCTAGGATAGTATTCAGATGTCGTATTATGAGTTTTTATATAGTAGTCCATGATAATCACCCATGTGTTGGATGGATGCAGGGGAAGCAGTTATTATGGGACCTTGTCTTGTCCAGGAGACCACTGAATATGTTAAGTAGATACGGAAGTAGATGCCTACTGTACAGTCTAACCTGAAAACATATATTGATCTCCATAGAAGAACCCTAGAGTTCTTATTCATGCATTGAGTTATTATACGTGTTTCACTGAGGATGAGACATAAGTGGAAAAATATACGGGGTATGCTTTCACTGAGACACATTGAGCTATTTGTCATTCTGGAAATGGATGGGAAAGTTTACTATGAGTTGATGTTACCTCATATGTATGTGGATATGCATGACGTTTTCCATGTTTCGTAGATTCATAGTTAATTTTCTTACCTATCTCATGCTTTTCAACCTGATAAGGATGAGTTACATGTATATGTGTCCTTTGAATATCATCCTATTAGAATTTTGGATCGTAACAAGAAGGTTTTTTGTGGACAGTCTATTCCATTAGTAAAGTTGATATGGAAACATAAATGAGTGCAGGACGAGACCTGGGAGAGGGAGACTGATGTATAATAGCTTTGTCCAAATTTTTTCTCATATATTTCTTTATCACCATGGAATGTGAAATTCTGGGATGATTTTATTTAAGAGGAGAAGTTTGTAAGATCCAAGTTCTTCTTTTTAGCTAATGAACATTAATTTTTAGTTTATACATAAATTAAAGGAATAATATAGGTTAATTACTAGATCTACACATTACAAGGATACACATGTTTGTTAAAAACATTTATTCTCAGGTACATGATGTGAAATCAAGTCACCATTTTAGTGCATGACGTGTAATGGAAGTTAACTGTGAAATGGATAGTAAAATAAAATACATGGCGTATAGTTCCTAATACACATAGTTTTTTCATAATACTTTATAAAATAGGTAGTAGCCTCGTTTTATATCATTTTGGACAAAGGATGCTTTTGGTTCAATAGAAAGGAATTCCAGAAGGGGGTTCCCCTCCCTTTTTTCCATCATAACCTCGAATCTTTCACCATCAGATTTTTTGGAACCCAATCAGTACGATATTGATTCTTCTTAAGCCATTATTTGTTTTTATTATATCAATGATGTTATCAGACCTCGATATTTTTACCATGTCATGTATATCTAATTTTTCTATCTTCAATTAGAAGAACATGCAATACAAGGACAGTCGTATAACTATGAGGTAAGTGGTTTTGAACCTTTCACTAATTATTCAGTGGTTTATATTTTATGCAGTTCCAGAAAACCATTTTTAAGGTGTCTCTGTGTTGAAAATTGACCTATTTATTTTATAGCATTGATAAATCAATTCTTTTGATGATATATAGAATTTTTGAGGTTCTTTGATTTGATTAAGGGACACCATGTGCGTTCATTTACGATGAATGGAATATGTTTAGTCATTTGGGCTAGGTTTCTTATGAGGAAATCCTTATATTCCCTGTCATGTGTTGTTAAAAATGGGATTGATTTATTGAATGTGATTCCATGTGAGATAATAATTTATTATAAATTGTGATAATTTAATTCACAAGTTGTGTTTGTTATATAAATTCCCCATGTGAGTATATGTTTGTTTAAGCCTTGTAATTATTTATATTATAGATAGTCTTGGGATATGATTGATGACCACAATAATTGATCAATGTTTTCAATTAATAGATTAATTTAAATATTTTTTATTTGATAAGACTACATGTGAGATTGTAAAATGCCCACATGTGAGATTATGATATTCCTCTGGGCGATATTGTGATATGCCTCATGGAGATGTTGTGTCTTGCGTGCATGTGAGGATTTGATATACCTACGAGCGAGGATTGGTTATAGACGTGGGTAGGGTTGTGTAATGCCTACGGGTAGGTATTTCATATTTTAACAGTCGAGGAATTGAATTTAATATAATGTGGAAAGACATCTCATATGTCTTGGAATCCAAAGAATAATCCTGGATTTGGTCATAACTTATAATTATGTTGACGGTCATTCAAGACATCTATTGTGCTTACATGATACAGATGATTTTCCGTAGTGGCCGGATATTGAAAAATTTTCAATTCAATGTAAATGAATTGATTAATGAACATGAATATAATATAAATGGAAACTGGTCTTTTAGGATTGTTTTCTTTGGTTTAGTTCATAGATTATTTCTTTTCCTTTTTGTACACTACTTATTGCTTATACTCACTAACAAATGGGAATAGATCTGGGGTTTTCACCTGCTGTGATTTTTTTCACACCCTATTTGGGTCATTCTTTTGGTACCAAATGGATTATATTTTTGAATGTGTTGATAAGGGTGTGTTCCCTTTTACAGGTAATTGATTTTCTGTTTAGAGTATGAGAGCCTAGGATCATGCTGAGGCTTGTAATGCATCTTTGTTTTCTATTGTATGTCTATCACTTGATATTATATTTTTTATCCCACTAAATTGTGCTCTATTTTTGTTGGTTTCTTAGAACATGTGACATGAATCATCATATTTTGTAAGAGATGAATTTTAGTTATATATATTATCACCCTCCCTATATTTCTTCAGTTGTATGGAATTTACTGCTTATGCTGTTTTATATTATTGTTCTATTGTGTTACACTCTTCTAATGAGAGTATAACTTTCCCACTATAATGATCTATGAACTCACTTTAAGTTAGATGCCTCTATCATTTGTGGAAATACACTTGAGACTATGAGACCAACTGGGTACGGAGCACTGGTTTTATGGAATTCAGATCCAAGACTTTACAATATACCTAATTTCATTATAATTAAAATTTCCATCAAGGGTATTCTTTCATTGAGATTAAAATTTGACTATTAGTCAAACAGTAATGTATTTTTGAATAAATTTTGCTTTTTTGAGTTGTATGTTATGTTATGAACAATTACTCCTTCACAATGTGTATATACTGCCCCTATGAATTGTAATAACACAATTTATTCAGGCTAATGACTTTTTTAGGTTTCATCTTTTTATTCCATCAGGGGGATTATGATTAAATATTTCTATGAAGGTAGATGTTTTATGTTACAATCCAATTAATTGTTGGGATTGTTTAGGATTAAATCTCCACTGTTGATATATCATGACGTACATATATAGAATTCACATGAATTTTATTATCCAATGGTTATTAATGAAAAATTCAGGTAATGTTTCCATATTTAAACACTTTGTTTCCAATTATAGTTACGAAATTTTTTTTCTGATAATCTAACTTTATTCCTTTCTTTGGTCATAAATCATTTTAATTCCAAAACCATTTTCTCAAAAAATGATTCTAAATGATTTTTTTTTTTTAATTTAAAGAAAAGTAATTTCATAATGATTTCGGTTTTAAAAGGTTATTCAATTATTTTTTTTATTCTTTTATATTCATCAATGTTTTATTTCATAGAGAATGAATTTGTTTATAATTCTTGTTTTAAAAAAAATCTTATTCCAAATGACTAGTATATTTCCTTAAATGTAGTTTTTTCATGACCATTTCATGGTATTTCCATTCATCAAGGTTAACAACAATCATTTTTAAGTATACCACACTAAAAATATTTTGAAATGATAACATTATCAATCTTCCTCTTGATGGATTATGTTTTTCTCATTAAATGTTCCATGGAACCAATTTATTTTCCAATGGTTAATCATGTTTTAAATATAATTTTCGAAGACATGTTTATTTTCTAAAAGATAGTTATGTCACTCATATATTTACATGAAATGAATCTTTACATGAGTTAAAATGTTGTTGAAAGAATATTGAACTTTTTTATGATTTTTATGATGATATACAAGTTCATTATACTTTATTAATGTTGTAGTTTATAGAAGTTACATATACAAGGGGGGGGGGGTAAATATATATTGGTTAAATCGTTTGATGTTCTATGATTGTGTGGCACATATAGAATAGGGTAATCCCATTATATCTTATATGGGAAGGAATCCCACATAACACCATGTATTCCTGGTACAACATATATGCTGGGAAAACCTAGACATCTCCAGATGATCCCATTATAGATTTCATAATGGGTGTTCATAAATAGTGCTTCACTGTATTGTGTATTAATTTATATATATCATTATATAGACATATATGGAATGAAGAGTGAACCTTGTATAGTAATATAGAGTATTAAAGGGAAGGGAATTCTGTACAGTTAGTTAGGGATCGAATTGGGAATGAAATTGGTTCATTAATGGAAACTATCATCTAAAATTGTTTTGGGAGCGGAACTATTTCACTAAGTGGAAATGGATTCAACATTAGTTTTTTTCTGCTCCCAGTTAGATGTGGATCTTCCTAAAAGAGTGCTACACTAGTGGTCATCCCACACTTGAATGAGGGTACACGAGAAGCTATTTGAAGCCCAATGTAGGTACAAATGTGGTTATCCAAATCCTAACCTGTTTTAAATATCATAATGCATATCCTTGACCTATCATTTTCTATAAATTTTTGTATGCAACAAACCTATATTTTATTCTAATGTTATTCTCTAATTACACATGTTCTTCGATTCCCTATTGATTTATGTATTAAGAAATACCAATCGACATGTCGTAACTCATGTTTATGATATATGGAAGGATATGTATTAAATTAATATGTTATGATCATTATCACATACCAATATTATTTTAATGTTCCTTCATCTGATCATAGGTTAATATCTATTATGTTTACCCCTACTGAGTATCTTAAAACACAATTTCATAGGCTTTAATTTCCTAATTTATAAATAATTGTTATATGTTGGTTATTTCTATGATGATTAATAAATTTGATGATCATTATTTGAAACATTGAGGATATTTAACATGATAATCATATTGTATTCCAATTTTAAAATGGGCCTAAACTATTATTTTCTTTAGGCATTTGTTTGTTCAATGAAAATAATATACATATAAAAATATGTAATATCCTCTTCTGAGAAACCATTTTCGCTATCAAAAATAGAATCATAAATTTGAATGGGAGTAAAATTTCAGAAATTTATCATCATACATGTCATATTTCATTAGTTTTAATAAATTTAAATATATTTATAGAATATTATTTATAATAACATATCATCATTTCCATTTTTGCAATTGATTATTTCATTTGAATTCAGCATTATGAATAATGAAATAGAGTTCAAAAATAATGTATCTCTACATAAATAATACAATATTATTTAATATAATAATTTAATATAAATAATTTATATTCAATGTATTTAAAATTATTTACATTCATTTTTCCACATTCTTTCAAAAGAACTATGTCTACATTATATAATCATTTTATGCAGTTATATAATACTAAAATTATATATAATATACCATATAAATATAATTTAATTAATCTCAATATATACATTTTTATTTATTAAACACTTATTTTTATTCCAATGTGATCATATAACATGTATTTAAAATCACAATAGTCACATTTCGATTTTTCATAAATTAATATATGATAAAAGTTGTTATAAATTTAGAACATTAAAACGAGAAAATATTATATGTTAGTATAGATATGATATAAATAATCTGATAAAATTATGTAATGTCAAACTATTGGTTTGTTTTGATACTTTATCTAAATGTTTTAATCATGTTATACCAATTATAACAATATAAAGGAGATAAATATTTTCAATGATCACTATTCCAAATAACAAAAAATAAAAGGGAAATATATAACCAATGAAATTACTAATTCCAAATCTGGTACTCATTTTTTTTAATAAATATCATGAATTGGTAAAAATAAATTTTATTATGATTTAATACAATTTAATGAAACACACTTTTTTAGAATATATTGTTTTAATGAATAAAATTTTTCAAATATCACGGATTGAAAATTAATTTCTTATTAACAAAACACTTTGGAGGAAAAGTTAGAAACCATGAAATCCAACACCACCACTTAGAAACCAAAATTCTAAACTGAATACTTACACAGGATCAGATCCTCCCCAGTAGTTTCACCATATTGAAGCCTTAAAAAAAGCAAGAAAGGTTAGAAAATAGTCCCATGAATAAATGCACAGGCACAATACTGATGGAAAACCCATACCCTATCAGCGACCAAATCGTAAAGGCAAGCTCCTATGGAGACTTTTTTCTTTGGTCCCCGTATCGAGCTAATCTATGTGTAGTGATGAGTGAAAGAACCAGAATTTCATTATGAAAATCCAAATAACTGAGCCTAACAAAGGTACAAAATGCACTTGCATAAAAACAACCAAGACTAGCTAATTGACTTACACATAATATTAAAAGAGTAACATTAAATTATAGAAAACAACTTATCTAAACAATTTCCACGAAAAAGATGAAACTCGAGTTTCTAGTTCCTCAATTTTCATATTTTCAAACATAGAAGCTAGATGGTCCCATGATTGGATGTACTCCTCCATACTGATCATCTTTTTATTAAATCCCCCTACCAAGTTGATGTCTTGATTTCAATCTAAGAGTATTTCTCATCATTGAGAGAAAAACTTAGCAACCTCCACATCTTCTTGGTTTCCTCCCCTTCATTTTCATTAATAACTAATAACTTCTCGGTTAAATTATTATTAGATCTTAAAATCAAATTCACGGAGTGATCACCCTGGTCTATGCTCACTTATGGTATAGAGTTTCACTGGTTATTTTAAAGTCAGTTATCTTATTTGAATAGTGGTTCTTCAAAGGATGACCTAGAAATTACTAATACCTCCTCCCATTCCTTCTCATAACATTCTATCTAATCTACAAATTTAATGTTTCATCTGTCGAGTGGCTAGGTTAACTGCCATTGGGTTCCTTCATGCATCCCTCATCCCCCTTATCAATAATATCAGAATCACATCACACATCAACCTATGAGATTCCTTCGAACCTAATGCTCAAGTGGATTGGGGTCTGGGTAAAATTATATGAATCCCTACATTCTTCTCCCTATTAAAATTAGTTTTTCTCATAAGAGATTCCTACTTCCCATTCCACCAATCACCAATGTCTGGATTTAATTCCTCATTGCATGAGATAGTAGACACCACTTCCTCACCACCTATTGTCTGTTCCAAGGCCTCATCCCTCTAATTCCTATGAAATTACACTTGAACATTTTAATACTAAATCACTCCCTTTACACTCTTCACAATATAGTTGGATGGACCCGCGAGCTGTTCCTTTAGCCTACTAAACAACTCGGACACTTGTGGATTCATCTGATGTCTCAAGGACGTCTTCCCCACCTCCAAACCCAAAGTGACCTCTTACTCCTCATTACAGACCACTGAATCATTGTCGTGTTGTTCCTACATCGGCCACAGAAACTGAGGATCCCCACCCCTAATCTTTCTACCCTCTTCCAACTGATCTGATCCATCCTCCAAACCTACCTCGGAAGCCTTACCACTACCACTGACCAACATATTGGGCACAATATGGGCACCTCAATGATCAATACCCCTTTCCTCTAGCAATGTAGGCCCCCATCGACATAACTCAAAGGAGTGTCCCATCTACTTACTGTAACATAAAAAATCCATCCATATTTTTTAGATCAGTCAATGTTTACACCTATACCACTCCCCAATCATGATCCATAAAAATCAACGGGGGTTTTAGACACATCCATCTCAACACACACCCACAGATTAACCGTGTGACAAAAGAAACATTGTGCATCTATCCAAGCATAGATAGCTACATACTAGGTTTCTGAGAATTTTTAAGATAGAAGGATTATGGAATGGTAGTGAAAGAATGTGGAAACTAAACCATATCAAAGATTAAAGAAGATTTAATTTCATGTGGAATTCAAAATACCATCGAAACTAAAAGAACCTGAACCCATTTCAGCACCGGGGGGACCTCAACTAGGCCCTGATGAGGTCCTCCTCTGATGAAAATCAGTTCATGATGTGGTGATTATCAAGAAATCCAATTGTCACCTTTTCTTGGATGTCCCACGAATCGAATATGATTCTCTCGAAGGAGTCCACTGATGTCCTACACTATTTAAATCGTAAAACCACAATGACCTTCAAAAGAGTGGAGATTTCAGTAAACTCTGAGGTCAAAATATGAAATATTTAGAATCCATCAATGATCTCTAGAACATTAGGGCTCAGCGCACCATTCTGGAAAGGAGGAAGAAAGACGATATTAGAAATGGGGTGAAACAAGACCTCTCTTTTCCTGGTGTCCTTCGAAGATATATCTCCCTTTGAGGGTGAAGGGACCGCTACGTTGACCGCTATCATCACCGAGAAGATTACCCTCAGGTAGGGGTTCCCAAGAGCAATCTTAGTCAAAAACCCTTATATCAAAAAAATTAATTTGATTGATTAAAAAGAATTAATAATTTTAATTAAAATAAACTTTATTATATTTCAATTTTATAGAAAATTCAAAAAACAATTATTCTTTTATGTTACATGATTTATTGAAATTTTATTATAGTATTTGAAAAATTTGTATTTATTTGCATTTATTGTATAATAAATAATTTCAATAATATTTATAAATTTATCCATATGTAAATATTAATATAATAATTCCAGAAAATATTTTTATTATATAATATAAATTTATAAATGTTCTATAAATTGATTTCAATTTAAAAACATAAAATTCAATAAGAATAATTGTTGAATAAAAAGATTTTTTATGAAGAAAATGACCTCATTCACAATTAAGTGCTTCATTATTAATAATTAATCAATATTTTCATATTATGTAGTACCATTATACATATATTTAATAATTTGGTTTTCATTTCAATATATTTTAATTCATGTCTTAGGTTATAATAGACTCATTTATGTAATATTATTTCTATAGCAGTATCAATTCTCTTTAATCATGGTGTTTCTTTTAAAGAACACTATCAAGGATTTGATTATTTGAAACCAAATATTCCATGTGTTATATTCAAACACTATAATTTAGATTTATAATTCTAATGATCCATCATTGGGAATGTAAATAACTATATATTTAGGAGTGAAAATGTTCAATATTCATAATATATGTAATTGAAATATTTTCCAGACTGTCTAAATTTCTCATTGTATTAAAATTTCCTATATTCATTAGGGAATTACCACATTAGGTCAATCATGCTTCCATAATTGAAGAATCCAATCTTTCTCAACCAATGATTTTAATGTGATATTTTTGGTATCTTCTCAATTCCTCCATACTTTAATTTCCTCCTCTTCCTTCTCTATTAATCCAAAAAATTATTCCCTCTACCAAGTCAAATTAAAAATGAATTAATGCTTCTAGAATATAATTTTTTATCTTTAACCATTGATTAATTTTTCAATATATTTCGTAGATGGATTAACAAAAAAATTAATCATATTGATCCAAAAAATAAGTCAATGGATCCTACCATACCATCACCCAATTAGAGTGTTATAAAATACTATAGATGAGGATATAAGAACAAAAACCATAAAAATGTTTATAATATAGCATTGACTTTTTCACCAATTATAACTAAAAGAACTAAAAAATCATAGTAATCATAAATCCATATGTATAAAACCATTGACAAAACATAATATTAAAAACAAACCATGTTCAATTTTCAACAATATTTTATTTTTTATACATATCCTACTATTAAAATTTTTATAACTTTGGAAAAAAATTAATGAAAACTACCACTGTTATATTAATATTTTATGATAATTAGAAGATATATTTTCTCATGTTTTCGAATTTTTCTCATCTGACACTCTAGCATTGACTTTACATATTATTGAATTGTACAATAAAAATATGGATTTAATTAATAGAAACATTTATTATCTAAATATTAAAAAAATAATTTCATGAATACCATGGAATGTTAAACCCGTTAGTTATAGAATAGTATTCGTTGTTTCCAAGTCCTTTCTCAAGAATATTCTCTCATCTAATGTAAATTTTTACAATATAATAAAGGCTACCAAAAAAATGAGGCATTACTCAAAAATTTCATCTTCATTAAAAAAATAGTTACAAAAATACAAAAATATCATTTTATTTTATTTATATTGGTATTTATTCACCTTATAGTGATAATTTTGAATCATAACATGTTTCACACATAACTATTATGGAAATTTTCATAAAATTACATTTCAAAACTATTTTATTAATAAATTTGACACCGGTTGGAAAATAAAATTTAAGGTAATTGTATTATTTTATAAAATAAAATATATATTTACATATAATTAATAAATATATACTAGGATAAATGAACAGAAATACCATCACAACCAATTATAGTATTTTAAATCAATACTACAAAACCAGAAAATATACAAAAGAAGATCTTCTTGTCAATTTTTAAAAATAAAATCACCAAAAACACTTGTTTAAGAAAAATGTTTAAACAATCCATTTTATATAACTCTACACATCATACCGACGTATTAATCATGACTATAATATTTCACACGAATCAAATTAAACCTGGAAATGATAAAAAAATAATGTCTTTGTAGTGATACCCATTCCTTGAGAACAATGTAGGTTCATTATAATTATTTAATCATAATAACATTAAAACCAAATGAATATAAATAGTTTCAAATGATGAAATATCATCATTGAGAAAACAATTACTGAAAATTAAAATATATTTGTTTAATATAATAATATATAATGATATTTTTAAAAACATAAAATAAATTAAAAATATATTCAATGTAATTATTTTATCAAATATTAATAGAAAAAAGTAATGAATAAGAAACTCTTTAAAAATTATAAAACCACATAAAACATATAAAACTACACATATCCACAATAGGTTGTCTAACTCCACCAACGATGTGTGGTTGAACACTAACATTCCCCTCCATAAGAAATCAATGGTTCATTATGGATAAATATGGTAATGTTATTTTAGACATATAATAAAAATGATATCTTTGAGCACACTAAGATGTGTGTGTAGTGGGTAGTGACATATTATTTTGTATTATTCTACAATATTACTCCAAAAAATTCCAATGTACGAACTATTACAAATCATACATGAAATTCCACATGAAATGTAGTTGAAAACATTCTAAAAGAATCCACATAATATGTCCATTTAAAAAAAATAAAATTATAATATTTAATTGAAAAGTTTTTTTGATACCTCATTGATCCCAATATGAAAGTAATCCAGAAGTCACAAAGCAACTTTCAAAACTATAATTTGATAATTATATATTAAATTTTATAGTTAAGTAACCTCAATCGATTCTAGAGGGATCATAAAATTTTCCACCAAGAATATAATTTAGTTTGAAATATATTTAATTAATAAATTCTTATTTGAGTATTTTTTTAATTCAATAATATATTTCACCGCATTCAAATGAAATCTATGTACTATTATATAGTAAATGATTCACGTAAATAGGGGTCACACACTATCAAGAATTATTATTCATCATAAATACATTGTGTAATATTGTGGTATATGGAGATCCTAATTTAATATATATAGCATACAAATATAGGAAGTAAATACATAGCATGATTATTAGAGTAATAAAATTGTATTTCAATCATTGTTATTAGTAAAATGTGATAATTATATATATTGATCTAATATATAGAATATTATGAAACCTTTCAACTAGCAATAATTTCAGACATAGAGAATTTATACGAAAATTAAAATGTTGACTTATATTTTCATCCAAATCATTTGGAATCGTATGATAAAAAATAAAGATATCAATTACTATCTTATTACATAATATATATAGATAAAAAATATGTATAACTACATTGGAATTTATACCAAATACAAGGGGGGATGTTCCAACCACTATAGTAGTAGTGAAAGGAATATTGTAGTTAAATTATTCAATAATATATGATATATTAACTATTTTCTATTATAAATTAATGGAATATTATAGATTATTATATATTAGAAGTTTCTTAATTGGGATATCATAACCAAATTTTTTTTACCATGTTTACTATTAGGGATGGGTGCGATGTAGGGAGTCTCTTCAAACGAATCAGTGAACACTTGTTGTGAACACACTATTATTAATGGAGTTAGATATGTTTGTGTCTCCACTCCATAGATAGATTGACTCATTGAAGCCTTTGATCCTGAATGGTATAGTTCTTATGACTCTAACTCTCCGAAAATGATGGAAGAAAGAAACCATGCAGATGATTATCCTATCCAAGAACTGCATGGAAAATCTATAGGGATTTCATTACTCAAGGAGATCAATCGTTCAAATATACCCCAAACAACATCTTTGATGCCTCCAATGTTCCAAAATGTAGATGATAAAGGATTTTCAGTAGAGGATGATCTTGAGGCACTTCAACAACGAACCTAAATTTGTATGTTTCCAATTATGGCTCGCATTTATTACATAAAAGGGGATAAACCCTGGTCATATTTTGATATAAAAACCTAGATTGCTCACTGTTGGGGATTTTAAAAATGGAATATTTTCCTTCTTGGTATATAAAATTTTCATATCCTACATACCTCTCAGGATGAATTAGACCAGGTATGGAAGATATGTAATATTATACATAATATTGTCCAACAGCATATGTCTGAATGGGATTTTGTTATTAACTTGAACAATCATACGAACACTAAAGAACATATTTGGGTTTGATTACATAACATCAAATGTGTATTATGATTTCCAAAAAACATTAATGACATATTCTCTTGAATTTTTACTACATTTATGATTTACCAGATAACATTAAATTGAGAACTAGTTATTTTTTCGATAGTAATGGATGAAGTTATTTTGGAATCTAATCTACCATAAAGTATTTATTTTAATTCTAATGACTATAGGACCGAGGTGAAGGATTAATATGATTGTAAGACTCAATTCAATGATTATTTAAAAATCGTAGTCTATTCAATTACAAACTATAGAGTGGTGAAGAAATATGTCACCCAACCCAATGACACTGAAAGGACCAAAGCCAATTGGAAAAAGAAAAAAAAGGAGCTACCCTTGATAAAAATGATCCCTCTAGGATGTTAAATGAAAAATGGAGAGTCAAATAAAAATCATGAATCCCATAGGGTTTGAAGATGTAAAATTGTGGGTTGATTCAGTTGAAGAACATGAAAATAAAAATGAAGTGTAATGTTTAATTGTGGCAACAGATACAACTACCATTGAGATCCTCATGATGTAAAGAATTTAATCATTAACAATGATTATAGAGTCAAACATGAAGCACCCTAGTATCCTCGTGTAGGGTATTGATCCTCGAAGTGTAATTACTAAATAAAAATAGCATAATTCTCACAGTTCATTTCCCCCATTATTGAATTGGATGACCGGAGTGATGGTCCCTCTATGGTTACACTAAGTGGGGATTATGGAACTTCTATTGAAACAAGTGACTCAATCCATTATGATAATAATAAATCACCCCAAATAAATACTTTATGTATGAAAGTAACATTAATACTAATGATCAAGGATATATTTAAAAAATACCGACCAAATAAGACTGTAAATCCGCTTATCTTGAAAATATTTTCACACATATTAACATGAATTCATGTGTTGATAATAGAAAATAGAAGGTTTCTACTATATATTCTTATAAGGTCCCACACACTACATTTCACTATCTGATGACTTAATGTCCAGTACTTCCCTTCTTAATTTGAATGAGATTATATTGACTGAAAATAATAGACAAATATTTTCTCCTTAAAATATAAAAATGTGTGGCCTAATATACATTGAAAATTGTGCAGGTGCTACTAACATCCTCCTTTTTCTCCAGAGTGAAATAAGGAAAGTTAAATCAACCCGACCATGGCTAAAAATCCTAGGTGATTATCGATAAAGATGGCCTATAGAAATAATAAAAAGGGCTCTTCAACCCAAAAAATAGTTTTTAATGAATATTGTTTTGGGAATCTTTAAGGTATAGAACCCCCTGACAACATTACTGTCTTAGAAAAATTATTAATATTCATCGTTACTTTCGTTTTTGTAATTGTTGAGCAAAAAATAAGTTTTAAATATCGATCATTGCATATATTCCAATTTGTTTATATTTGTTTGTGCTTGTAAAGACTTATAATCTGTTGAGACCATTTAGATATTTTCTCAATCTTCATTAAAAACGATACCATTTTTAATATTTCTGAGCAGTCCTATACCTTTTATTTTATCTCTTATCACTTGCATATCTACTGTTATTTTATATATTTTAAGTATAGATACCATGATATGATATCCCTTAGGATTTATCTCTATATCCTATGCAACAACATTCATGAACCATGTTTTCTAGTGGGTGAATTTAAAGACATTATTAACCCAAGTGAAAAAATGGGACCATCTCACTCCACTATCTCATCTTGGGAATATAAAAACACCATTTTGGATAAAAATATTATTAAAATAAATCTCAATGGTTTATTGTTTACGTGGTATATACAACATTATAAGAGAGTGGTTGGAATTAAATAAGATATACCTTTTAAAAATTTCTAGCCTAGGACAAATAGAATAGCATCTCTAGAATCACCCTTCCCAATATTGTTTCCAACCTCCATCATATCATTGAAAAATTCTATTTCAATAACAGCAAGCATGTTTTTCCTTTTATATTTGACATACCTTTGTCTTAGAACTCGGATTTTTCTAACATTAAAAAAATTTTACTCCACCATATGGAATTGCAATGATAATTTTTCTAGTATCATTTAAATAAAAAATTTAATATAGGTTCTTATTTAATGATGTGGATAAAAATATAAAAAAATGAAAAATGGAATCTTTCTTTTGGATAATTAACTTAACCAAATTCCGAACACAACTACTTGTAATTATTTTTTATTATAATCCAAAACATGAAATGAATATTTCTATGAATCTTGATTCCCTTCTCACCATCGAAGATAAAATTAGAAATCAAATATTTAAATAAAAATGGCTCATTAATGGTGACAGACAAACTAAATTATACAATTTAATTCAAAGGAGTAGGAATTCATGTAGCCCTCGACCTTCCAAATATACAAGGAATACCCCATTGATACTGAACAAGGTAATGTGAAACATTTCGTCTCTTGCTTTTAAAATATTTTCAATGGGGATGATTTTAATAAATACCCTTAACATGATTTCATTGTAGTCATGGTGAATGAAAATGAAAACTGCATTTTTAATAGAATTTCACATCATCATTAGATTAAAGGCAAAATCTTTAGCTTAAATCTTGATATTTCTCTTAGTATAGATGAATTCAATAACATCTTAAATCAGTAATTTTTGTTTTTATTCAAGATAATGTTTTTATATTGGTAAGGAATTTATTTTCTATTGGTATTGTCCCCTATGTGATGAAATCCCAATTCATCTCCATAATCCCTAAAGTGGATAAATAATTATAGATTTATGTCTTCATAACTATTTCCATTATTAATACTCTTTATAAAATCATTAAAACTATTCCTGAAAATATATTTTCTTCTATCATCCATAAAATTGTCTCTTGGAAAAAATTTGTTTTTTTAATGAAGGTCCTTCAAAGATTATATTTTCCTTACCTCAAAATTCAATAACATATTAATTAAATATAGTATATGTGTAAATATTTCCATCAATAGTGATATTCAGAAATAATTTGAATCCATTTATTGGAGGTTTATATTCAATGTTCTACATGGTTTTTGGGTTAATGACTCATTAATTAATTGAATTAAATCTCTTTTCAATTATTCGTTCATTATAATAATTGTTAATGGATCTCCTAAGGGATACATTAAATTCACAAAATGTGTCCGACAAGGTGACCCCCTCTCCAACATTATAATTCTACATTTAACAAGATTACATAATAATATTACTCACTATTATTATGGATCAAAACAATATTAAACTAATAAATGCCTCCAAGAATATTAGTTCACCCACACACCACTTTTATACTGATAAAATCATAAATTTTTTACAAGATGCTAAATGAATTATCATTAATCATAAATTTTCCCCCTAAAATTGTAAATATGTTTCTGGAAAATCCATTAGATAATGAAAATCCTATATATTTTATTAGAATAGGATTCCATCTAATAAAAAATCCAATATAATAAATATTTTTATAATTTAATGAATGATCCCTCCCCTTCATCTGTCTGGGTGTTCACATTTTTTGGGGCATACCCATGTCTAGTTACTTTTTAATTTTTTTTTACCAAATCCTCCCCAAACTCTCCTCTTGAAAATGGAAATCCCACACCCTAGTTGGTAGGATATGTCTTTTCATGTACATGATTGTTTCTAATATTCTATATTCAATGATGTCTTGTATATGGAATCCCAATATTTAAAAAAAAATATTTCCATCAAAAGCAATTTGTGTAGTGAAAGAACACATGAAATGCAACTATTGACAATTCCCCAGTCCTCCTCCTTAAATACTTTAGATAAAGGTGGTATTGAAATAAAAAATCATAATCTATTTAATGATTCCATACAAGCTATAATCACATGGACTCTTCTTCATAATAACCCTAACTCATTATCTTACCACAAAAACCGATTTCTTGAAAAATAATAGATATGACATTTAAATTATATGAACTCTAACATCTATCCTTATATTAAAAATTCATTTTAAAAAAAATTGAAAAATATAGATAAATAGTGGGAAAAGAAAATACTTTGATCTTTTTTCTTGACAACTGGACTGGGGATTCTCTAATTTATGTGGTTTTCCCCACTTAACCATCTAAGAACACTAATAATACCATTAATGATATGTTATGATGTTAAAGGTTTAATTTACAGGAAAATATAAACAAATTAATTGTAAAATATCCCTTTTCTAACACTAATGATTTTTTATTTTTGGAAGCTGTTCATAATGGCATGGTTGACACAAAAAAATTTATCACCATCTTCTTAGTAGTTCTGACAACAAATTGTGTTTGCTAAAAAACATTAATAAATTATGGTTTAAATACTCACGATTCATGATTTTTTGGGTATTGAAAACAAAATGGTTTACAATGACAATTGTATCCAATCAATTAGGATTGAATGTTTCTCTAAAATCCATATATGTAAGCAACATTTGGAATAATGTAACCACCTGTTTATTTCTTTTCCTATGACCACTGCTCTTTGGAATTTTGTATTTTATCTTATTGATTGTAGATGGTTACATCATGACTTTATCATCACCCAACTACATCATTGTGTAGATATGATAACCTCTTATAAAATAATTAATCTCTTCATAATTTCCATTGGTGAGATTATCCATGAGATATGTTATGATATAAATTCTTGTATTCATTGAAACTACACATTTTTTCATAATTCAAGAAGGATGTTAATTCTCATTTCCTTTTGAGAATCTTCCTCCATTAAATAGGGTATTTGCAGTAACTCAATAATTGAATCTGGGATTCTACAGTGGATTTGTGTGAACACTATTTGTACTCATCCTAGTACAACATTTGATGTTTTCTGAAAATATCCTCTACCATGCTGGATTAATGCTAATGTTGTTGTAGCTTTAAAAGGCGATCTGGGACCCTCAGGTTGTGGTGAGATCTATATAAACTCTTCTATGTAGACACTAGGGTGGTTTTATTGATTTTTTTGTGTCAATTTGTTTTTCGAATCCTAAACGATGGGATTGATTCATGTTATAACTTTGGTGATGAAACATGGATGGATCAATCACTTTATCAAAAGCGATTTGATCACCATTGTGAAATCCCTAAGGAATGTTGTAGTGAACTGTTAATGGAAAATTACCTCACATTGGATATAATAGTTGTATTTTATTTTAGATACCAGCTATATTGTGACTCATACCTTTTGTAATGTGATAAATGTTGCAGATGACCTTAAAAATATGGGAGTCAACCATGTCATTATAAGGTTAATGAACTCCATTTTGATTTTTCTTCTCTTAATGATATGTATTGTAAAAAAATCCCATATTTAATACTCAGGTAATACTTTTCTTTATTAAATTTAGTTTTTTGGTATTTTACCAAAACACCACCATTTAAAAATAATACTAAATAAGGATTATTATTAGAGTAAAAATAATTTTTTTATATAAAAATATTTTGAAATATAAAATTGCATGTGTTGTTTCATATGTAATATGTTTTTTTATAATATCAATAAATATATTTGTAATATGTAATATAAAATAAGAATAGAAAATAAATTTTTAAATATTGAACCATTTAGTGAAAAATAGAATAATATATTGTCTTGATTTATTTTTGTGACATCGTTCTATAAACATATTCTCTAAAATAAATTCCTGGAGAAAGTAAATCGTTGCTTTATATATAATGAAATATGGGTATTTTAAGTTATTTTTATAAATAATCATATAATTAATTCACTTCAAGAATTATTTAATATATAAAATATGGATAACGATATTTTTTTGAAAATTTAATGTGTTGGGTCAACAAGACATAATGATGTCATTCTAAAATTGATGTTTCCTAAATACTAAAACATGTATAGGAACAATGTCATTGAAAATTTTCAATATTCATATAGATAAATAATCATCACATAAATTATACAAACTATGAAATGTATATTCATTTCATGACCACTTGTGATGATATAAAAAAAACTAAAAAAAATTAAAATATTATTGAATATTAATAAGGATTTAATATCATAACATCAAGATTTTATTTCTGAAAAAAACACATTGAAGTTCACTGGTAGTGGGGTACACCACATTGAATGGGGTTATAATTAGTAGTGGTTCATTTTGACATTAAATTTCATTGAAATAAATGTATTTAAAATATTAGGACTTAGCCCACTCAGTCTATAGCTCTCTACCATAAATAAATATAGTATGATGTAAATAATAGGGTAATGAAGAAATTTTGACATTGTTCAACCAATGGTTTGGTACCTAAACTATGTTTCGATTTGGTCAATCGACCCATTTCATAGATTTTACACTATATACTCAAGTAGTTATAATTTTATTCCTATAAAAACCACAATGAATACCCCAAAAACATATAATCCCATAATTCATAATAGTATAAAAATATACTAAACCGCATTCTATGGGATAAACAATTAAAATGGGATGAGAAATGTCAATTTATATATTTTTTGTTTTGAAAACTAATGATGATAATATTCCTCCTTGAACATTTGAGATAACCGGAACATAATATAATCAATACATCAACATCATTTATATTATAGAATTATCAGGGTTTACATGTTTTCATATTGTTTTAGAACTCCAATCTCTAGTATCTATATTTGTTCACAATTTAATATTTTTGTAGGGAAGGCATTAATAGTAGTAACTTTTCATTTCGTGATGAAATTTCACTTTTAACAAATATAATTGATAATCAATGAATAATGAGATAATTATGTAGTGAATTGTTTAAATAAATCCCCCTTAATTATAGATAATTATATCAACAATGTTTAACGTCCATCGAAAACCTCTCATGATTTGGGATAAATAATAAATTTCAAATATTTTAATTTGTAATTCCCATAAAATTGAACCAAGATCTTCTAATTCAATTCATTATAATTTCCTACATTAATCATGGGTTGATTAAAATAAAACGATATTTTATTTGTTCATGTCTATTAAAGATTCATAATAAAAACCATTTCGCTAAAATTTCAAGAATTAAGTATAACATATTCACAATATATTGAAATAATTAGGTTTACAATGATCCAGAAGTCACAATGATTCTTATGTATTATATTAAAACTATGATGACGTGTTATGTGACACATTTTAAAATTTTAATTTTTTATACCCTACTACCATTTAATATAACATAATATTTCTTAAATTCTATCATTCATCACCAAAAAATTACATTCTCATTATTGTTGATATATCATACAAATATGTAATGAATATGATTCTATAATGTCTATTTGACCAAAATGTGATGTCCACCATTGAAATGTTTTCATAATCTATAATGTATTAATATTTGAATGTAAATGATTTATTCTCATCATATTGTCATTTGAATACATTAGAAATTACGTTGGAGGTCTTAAATTCATTACACTTGAAATTAAATTATATATTATAAACTTTATAAATATTTAATTTTATAAAATGTTATACATCCCTTTTCCAAAAATCATATTTTACCTCTTGATATTTATTAAATGAACAAAAAACAAAAAAAATATTGCAGATGACCTATTAAATATTCATTCTTATATAATCTCTAGCCTCATATATAATCACCTATAAATCTATAGTGATTATAATGAATTTTTAAAATGATATGATAATATTTATAAAAAGTCATATTCTTATTCCGGTATAGGAAGTCTAATGTCTTTCTACTAATAATAGAACATCACATAATGTCATTAAAATATACTCAAACAAGCTTAGTCCAACCCAAGAAAATTAAAAACCATATTTCATTGTTTGTCACTCATGGATAAAAATAAATAAAATAATAATGAATGGTTATAATTTCTTCGTTAATATCCCCCTTTAAATTTGTATTCAACCAAAAAAATCAATTGAAGAAATTATAAACAATATCCTTTATCAAATAGAATTATCAAGATAATAGACAACACTATAAATATGTTTTTTGAAAGAGTTATATCCCATAGAGATTATAATAATTTTGGTATATGATCAAGATACTCTCTAGACTCCAAAATAAATTCTATGTGGTTAATAAATCATTACCTTCATATATTCATGTTTTTCATTCATTCCTATCATATAATTAGAAGCACATTTAGAATAAAAATATTCATCTTTTATTTTCCATAATTTATTTGAATTATATTTTTTATAGTTCTATCAGGTAATGATTTTTCATAAAATAAATATCCATTATAAAAAAAGATATATTTTAATCACAATGTACAGTAGAATCAACAATGAATAAACATGATATATTTATATTCATGCCAATTTTTTACGTCACCTAGAAGATTGGGTTTTCTTTTATATACATGAGAATATTTTTAGTATCCCTTAAATGTAATTCCAAAGAATTACACAGTTATATTTAATAGATTTTAATTATGATTTTATCAAAATAACTAGATTATTTGAGATAATGTGTGATTCAAATTAATATTTTATACTCATTTTAATTGACACTTTTTCTTTTTCATCTTTTATAATAATCATTACTATCTATATGGGGGTGGAATATGGTTTGGATTCTACATTTCTAGAAAAATTAAAAAATTACCTTCGAAACATTTCATTACAATGAAATATAAATATATCTATTCACACCATTTTTAAATCAATAAAAATATCTAAATTTTCAAATTATTGAATACAAATTTTTTTTTCATCGCTTAAGAAAATACATTAAGTTATCTATCTTCGTCCCCTGTCAATATAATTTAATAAGAATTGAAAATTATATTATGATTGTGTCGATTAACCAGCAATATATAATGATCATTTTATACCATTACATTAATGAATTTTATCATTTTAAATATGTTATTCAGATTTGAATACAAAAATCTAGGGGTACTTTTCACCCATATATATAATTTTTTGTATTTTAAAACATGTATTTATCACATATAATAATAAATCCATCTTTTTTGTTTTCATTGACTTTTTATTCCTTCTCCATGGTATAGAAGAAACGTTTTAAATCCATTTTATATATTATTAACTTACTATGATTTTTAATTACTAGGAACACTATAATGGATTCAAGTCATAAATAAATCAATAAAATCATTCAACCGTCAAATATCAATTTCAATCAAGAATGACCTTATCTATTAATACATCCCCGTATTTAAAATACTATTTGTTAAAGGCCACATGTTTCTAGTCACATTTAATTAATTTCGTCGATATAAAATAGACCATGATTGATTTCACTTAATATGATTGAATCTGCCATTATTAGAATTAGAAAATCCAACATGTTTTGTATCATTAGGGAATGATTTTAGATCAATATATGAAAATTGGGTTGTTTACAAAACAAATATATTATAATAATTTTTTTTTCAATTATGTTTCTCAATATACCAATATGTGTTTGTTATAGAAGTTATATAGATATGTTTTAGATAAAAGTTTTTTATTTATTTATAAAAACATTATTATATAAGTTGATTCTTTATTGACCCTGACTGATTCTTATTTAATTAATTTATAATGACGTTTAAGACTCATAGTATGTTTGTTCAAAAGAATAATTTTTCAAAAATAGTAATTGTACTGGATTAAGGATAAAATAACTGGCCAAAATAACATTGTTCTATATATTTTGTTTAACAAGTGGTGAAATTAATGAAATTACCTGATGAAATTTCAGGTTTATTATATCTGAGTTATAATGATGATATATATAAATTTCAAATCATAATGATGATATATGGAATGTTTGAGTCATAATGGTGGGTTGTATAATGTCCTAATTATAAATAACATCTTTATAATGTTCACATTATTATGTCATAATGTTATGGTTGTATGAGGTTTTATATATAATGTTATCATGAAAACGTTAGATGAAAGATTCTAAAATGTTGGTGTTTATGGGAATAATATAATGATATTCATATAATAATATGATGGATGGAGTAATTTTTTACGAATTTCCACAAGGAGAAAAATATAAGTACTAGATATGGAATAATTTTAGAATTTTATAGATGGAAGACGTTTAAATAAAAAAATTTGTTTTTTGGATAACATATAACATAGTACACCAAAGTATAAAACCTATGAAGATGACCGAATGGAGAAATTTAATGTACATTGGATTATGAATAGATATATAGAGAAAATGGTGAATAATCGGTTAATTTTATAGTTGGTTTTGGGCATTATGTTTTTTCACGGGATATACATTTGAGGATACTTACAAAATATTGTAATAATAATCATGGTGACAATATTCAGTTTTCATTCCAAGACAATAATAGTGGTAATTTATTATGTATTTTTTTTAGTCTACAATGATGCCAGTATTTGACAACTATTGAAGACTAATGTTGGATATGATTAATAATGAGGTTTTTATTGTGTGTTTTTATGGGATAATTGAGAGGTAAATTCAAATTTTCATCTCATGTGACATTTTTAGTTAATGGGAGTAACAATATATTTTTTTGTAGAAGAATACCAGGAAATACATATTTAATCAGGCATTTTCTAATAGAGACTATATAAAGGAAAATAATGATTTACCTATATTGAATATTGAATAAAGGTACAATGACGAGACAAACACTCAATATAGGTTTACCAAAAATAATATATCGTACATAGTATTAATATATTGATAGTTATTGGTGTGTATTGAGTATATATATTTCATTCAAGATCCAAGTGATGTGTCAAGAAATATAATGTTTTTATAAGTTATTTTGATGTCCTGAAAAAGTTTTAAAAATTAATTGGGAGTGCATTTTTCTTATGGATAATGACCTTAAAAATAAGATGATTTTTCATAAATGGATAAATATTAATAAAAGACCATATAATTTGGGGATATTGAATGATGTTAGATGATATTTATTAGGGGTATAAAAAATTAGTGACCTTTTTATTTTAGGGTATAACAATTTACAATGGAAGTTATTGTAAAATATATGATTGGGGGTATAACCAACATGACCTGCAGTAAATAATATTGATGTATTCTTCAAATAGAATATACTAATCTCAATTTATATTTACTAAATATGAGGAGAGTTTGATAAAAAAATTTGTGTTCAATGCGAAATTTATCAATATTGATTGGTTTAGTTTTCAGTTGAATCAAAAAAATAATGAGATCACTGATTCAATCCTCCCACTATTAATATTCTTTCCCTAATCTATGAAATTTTTTTATTATAAGAACGGTTTCCTCCAAAATCTCCTAATAGCTAAATATTTTAGTGAATATTAATTATGTTAATAACACGTTTTTTAATATATTAAATCAAATAAAAACATCCTTTTTTCAGTAATAGTATGTTACTCTTCTCTCTATATATTGTTTTAGAAGAAAGAGACTCTACTCTAGTGGTATTTCCACCAATTAATGATGAATATTTGATAGATTCTGATAAAAAAGAAATCATTATGTAGAATTTAATGATAGAATTTATTTTCTGATGGATCTTTCTCCAAAAAAAATTATTTATGAATTATATAGAAGAAAACATCTAAGGATATATGGGATAAGTCTATATGTAGCTATAAGTAAATCATAAAATTAATGTAATCTGTGTTAAAAGTAAATTGGATCATGATTATCATTATCAGGATATATACTGATGAGAATATTGGGGAGTAATTCTAAATGGTGTAAGAGAATGAAATAAATAACTGATGTTTCATTGAAAAGAATAGTGATTTTAACATTGTTATAATATGGATATGTTACATTCTAGGTATGTTTTTCCCAACGGTTTCATATCAGGAAGAAAAATATGAACTATCCATAAAGGAAATTAATAATATTCCCATGGTATATGAATATAGAAAACAAATTTCCTTTTAAAAAAAGGATACATATGATATTTAATTAGATGAAATAATACAATAAAATTTCGTATTTGAAGAAATTGATTTATAATCATGTCAATAAAATATAAATTTGGTACAAGTTGATTATAAAAAAATTATATCTCTTTTTTCTAATTTATATTGAAATTATATTCAAATAGAAAAGGAAATCAATCCCATATGGGATGTAAATTTAATAACAATGTTCATTTTTCAGGTAACTATCCAAATAAAAATAATATTGATTCGATATGAGAATTATTGCATAATAATCCTCATAATTAGATGTTTATGTAATCCAATAAATAGTTTTCATGAAATAATAATATTTTTTGAATTTGAAAACAAGGTTGACTCATCATCACTCTATGAATATGATTGTAAATTCATCTTATTTAAAAACATTAAAAAGGAAATGTTCTCCATAATGTAATAATGATTTGGAAAAAAATATAATGTCACATGAATGGATTATAATTTTTTTTATGCCACTCATGACTAAATTACAAATATCATTAATGAAAGGAAAATGATGAATAGGTAAAATATGGAGATAAATTATGATATTAAAGAGAATATGAATCTTAAAAGAAACTCTTTAATGAGATTATATCATATAAAATTGAAATAAATGAGAAGCAAATGAATATAAAATATTTTTAAGAAGAAACATCCCAATATGAGGAGATAAACAAGGACGATACAACAAAATTTTATAAATATATTAATAAATAATCAAAGTCATATGAATATGAAAATAACAAAAAAATTGATACGGAAATGTTATCATTGATATTAGAATAACATTCCAATATAAAATCAATGTGTCAAAAAAAATAAGTCTAACTAATGATAAATAATAACTCATCAATATATTTGAGGTTAAATTTGGATCATCTAAATATGGTGTAATGAATTGTCCCCATGGGTTGGATGATTATTTATACAGAATTTTTTAATATAATTATTTCTTTAATAATAATTCATGTTCAAAAGACATGACTAGATTATCCAAGACAATAATTATTATTGATAAAACATCTTTCAAAAAGTAAGAGAGTAATAAATGAAGAAAATACCACTAAAATTTCATTTATTGTATAAATAGACAAAAAAATATTTTGGAAGGAATACTATTAGTATGATAGATAAAGGCTGTAAGGTATCTTCTATAATTGTGGAGATTTTTTCATTACATCCAACTCAATATGGTACAATATTTCTATATTGAGTGAATTTTATAAATCAAGGTGGAGTTTTTTTAGACAGATAATTAAAAACTCATTATTATAGAATTAGGATTAATAATGTATTAATGGTTTAAGAATTATAGAATTTCAATTTAATCATGGGATGAATTCATGAACATTGAGTGATGAAATAATTACTACTTTGTTATTTGGCCAGCTCAAGTAGCCAATGATAGAAATAAATAGGAATGACAAATACAAAAAATAAAACATGAGGGGAAATGGTGCATAACATAAAAATAATTTAGGTGATAATATACACAAATATGGTGGTTTAAATAACAAGAAGAAATTTTATTTTAGTGATAAATGGATAATGTAAATAAATATGCTATAAATAATTTTCTTCCATATAAGAAGCCCTTAGAAGTATTATTTATTAGAATGGGAATAATGATATTTACATAATTATGGAGAAGATGAAAACTACATCTAATGAGTCCACTGATTAAAAAGGAAAACATATATAAAATTAAATTAAGACCGACCAAGATGATGAATTAAAATATTATTATCTGTATTATATGATGTAGAGTAATTATATAGTGTGAGAATAATCTAATCCTAATTATTATTTCAATATAATAATGAGGTACCTGGTAATTCCAATTATTTTAACTATTTTATATCATTCATGTATGGAATTAAATGATAATATGTATAGGAGTTGGTTGAGTGGTATTATTATTTTAGAGTATGAAGTGATATCCATCATGAAATATTAACAATCACAATGATGATTGATATAATGAAATCCTCCGCCATGCTGGATTAATGATAATGTAGATGGTGCTTCTAAAGGAAATCTCGGACCCTCAGGTTGTGGTGGGATCTATAGAAACTCTTTTATGTAGACACTAGGGTGGTTTTATTGTTGTTTTGTAGTCAACATGTTTTTTGAATCCTAAATGATGGGAATGATACATGTTATATCTTTTGTGAATCAATATGGATGGATCAATCTCTTTATCAAAAGCGATTCGATGACCAATGTGAAAGCACTTCGGAATGTTGTAGTGAACCTTTCATGGACAATGACCTCACATTGGACAGACTGGCTGTATTCCATTTTGGATACCAGCTATATTGTGACTCATACCTTTTATAAAGTGAACAATTTTGCAGATAACCTAACAAATATTGGATTCAACCATGGAATTACATGGATAAATGAACTCCCTTTTGATTTTTCTTCTCTTAATGATATGGATTGTGAAAAAATCTCATCATTAACACTTAGGTAATACTTTTTTTTATTAAATTTAGTTTTTTTATCTTTGATTAAAACACCACTATCTAAAAAAACTAAAAAAAATAAGGGATATTATTAGAGTAGAAAAAATTATTTTATTTAAAAATATTTTGAAATAATAAATTACTTGTGTTGTTTAATATATAATGGTTGTTTTATAAAATCAATAAAATATTTTTAATATGAAATATAAAATAATAATATAAAATACATTTTTAAATATTGAACCATTTAGTGAAAAAATGGAATAATTTATTGTCTTGATTTATTTTTGTGACATCGTTCTATAAACATATTCTCTAAAATAGATTCATGGAGAAATTAAATCGTTGTTTTATATATAATAAAATATGTATTTTTAAGTTATTTTTATAAATAATCATATAATTATTTCACTACAATAATTATTTAATATAAAAAATATGGACAATGATATTTTATAGAAAATTTAATGTGTTGGGTGAACAAGACATAATGATTTCATTCTAAAATTGATGTTTCCTAAATACTAAAACAAGTATAGGAACTATTTCATTGAAACAATGTAATATCCATAGAGATAAATAATCATCACATAAGTCAATCAAATAATGAAATGTATAATTCCATTCATGTCCAGTTGTGATGATATGAAAAAAACTAAAAATATTTTTAAAAAAATATTTAAAATTAATAAGGATTTAATATCATAACATCATGATTAAATTTCTGGACTAATAAAATAACATTGAATTTCCATGGTAGTGGGGTACACCACATTAAATGGGGTTATAATTAGTAGTGGTTCATTTTAAGTTTTAATTTCATTGAAATAAATGTATTTGAAATATTAGGACTTGACCCACTCAGTCTATAGCTATCTACCTTAAATAAATATATTATGATGTAAATAATTGGGTAATGAAGAAATTTTGACATGGTTCAACCCATGTTTTGTTACCTACACAATGTTTTGATTTGGTTAATCGACCCATGTCATAAATTTTACACAATATACTCAATTAATTATACTTTTATTCCTATAAAAACCCCAATGGATACCCCAAAAACATAGATTCCCATAATTCTTAATAGTATTTAAATATATAAAACCACATTCTATGAGATAAAAAATTAAAATGTGTTGAGAAATGTCAATTTATATATTTTTTGTTTTGATAACTATGGATGATAATATTCCTCCTTGAACATTCGAGATAATCGGAACATAATATTCTCAATACATCAAAAACATTTATATTATTGAATTATCAGGATTCATATGTTTTCATAATGTTTTAAAACTCCAAACTCTAGTATCTATTCTTGTTCACTCTTTAATATTTTTCTGTGGAAGGCATTACTAGTTGTAACTTTTCATTTCATGCTGAAATTTCACTCTGAACAAATAAATTTGATAATCAAAGAATATTGTGATAATTATATACTGATTTTTTTACATAAATCTTCCTTAATTGCAGATAATTATATCAATAATGTTTAATGACCACCAAAAACCTCTCAATATTTGTAATAAATAATAAATTTAAAATAGTTTATTTTTTTAATTCCCATAAAATTTATCCAAGAACATCTAATTCAATTCATTATAATTTCCTACATGAATCATGGTTTGAATAAAATGAAAGGATATTTTATTTTTTTATGTCTATTAATGCTTCTAATACATACCATTTAGAAATCATTTCAAGAATTTCGTATAATATATTGACAATATATTGAAATTATTTGCTTTACAATGATCCAAAATTCACAATGATTCTTATATATTATATTAAATTTATAAAGACGTGTTATGTTTCACGTTATAAAATTTTAATTTTTAATCCCTACTACCATTTCATATAACATAATATTTCTAAAATTCTCTCATTTAACACCAAAAAATAATATTCTCATTATTGTTGACATATCATACAAATATGTAATGAATATGATTTTATAATGTCTAATTCACCTCAATGTGATGTCCACCATTGAAATGATTTCTTAATCTATAATGTATAACTATTTTAATGGAAATTATTTATTCTCTTCATATTATCATTTTAATACATTAGAAATTACATGGGAGGTCTTAAATTCATTACACATGACATTACATTATAAATTTTATACTTTATCAATATCTAATTTTAGAAAATGTTATATATCCCTTTTCCAAAATCAAATTTAACTTCATGATAATTTTGAAACGCACAAAAAACAAAAAAATACAGCAGATGGCCTATTAAATATTCATTCTTATATAATTTCTATCCTCATATCTAATCCCCTATAAATCTATAGTTATTTTAATGATTTTTTAAAATCATATGACAATATTTATAAAAATTTATATTGTTTTTCCAGTATAGTAAGTCGAAAGTTTTTCTACTGATAATTGAACATCACATAATGTCATAAAAATATACTCAAACAAGCTTAGCCCAACCCAAGAAAATAAATAACCATATTTCTTTTTTTGTCACTAAAGGATAAAAATAAATAAAATAATATTTAATGATTATAATTATTTCATTAATACCCCCCTTTGAATTTTTATTCAACCAAATAAATCAATTGAAGAAATATTAAAAAAATATCCTTTATCCAAGAGAATTATCTCGATAATAGTCAACAATATTCATATGTGTTTTTGAGAGAGTTTTATCCCATAGAGATAATAATTAATTGGTTATGGGATCAAGATACTCTCTAGACTCCAAACATATTTATATGTGGTTTATTAATCATCACCCTAATATATTAATGCTTTTAATTAATTCCTATAATATATTTAGAAGCATATTTAGAAACAAAATATTCATCTTTTATTATCCATAATTTAATTGAATTATATTTTTAAAGTCTTATCTATGAATGATTTCTCATAAAATCAATATCCATTGTAAAAAAGATATATTTTAATCACAATGTAAAAAAAATCAACAATGAATAAACTTGATATATTTATATTCATGCCAATTTTGTACATCACCCAAAAGATTGGGTTTATTTTATTTACATGAAATCATTTTTAGTATCCCTTAAATGTAATTCCAAAGAATTACATGGTTATATTTCATAGATTTTAATTTTGATTATATCATAATGACTAGATTATGTGAGATAATGTGTGATTCAAATTAATATTTTATACTCATTTTTAATCTTTCTCTTTTTCATTTTCTATAATAATTATTACTATCTATATAGGGGTGGATCTGGTATGGATTCTTCATTTATAGAAAAAGTAAAAAATTACCTTTGAAACATTTCATTATAATGAAATATAAATATATCTATTCACAATATATTTAAATCAATAAAAATATCTAAATTTTCTAATTATTTACTAAAAAATTTATTTTTCATCGCATAAGAAAAATTCATTAAGTGGCATCCCTTTGTATCATGTCAATATAATTTAATAATAATAGATAATTATATTATGATTGTATCGATTAACCACCAATATTTAATGACCATTTTATACCATTCCATTAATGAATTTTATCATTTTCAATATGTTATTCGGATTTGAATACAGAAATCTAGAGGCTATTTTCACCCATATATATTTTTTTTATCTCCTAAAACATGTATTTATCACATATAATAATATATCCATCATGATTGTTTTTATATACTTCTTATTCCTCCTCCATGGTATAGAAGAAACATTTTACATCCATTTTATATATGATTAACTTACTATGATTTTTGACTACTAGGAACACTATAATGGATTCAAGTCATAAAAAAATAAATAAAATCATTCGACCTTCAAATATCAATTTCAAACAAGAATAAATTTATCGTTTAATACATCCCCATATTTAAAATATTATTTCTTAAAGGCCACATATTTCTAGTCACATTTATTTAATTTCGTCGATATAAAATAGACAATGATTGATTTCTCTTAATATGATTGAATCCACCATTCTTAGAATTATAAAATCTAACATGTTTTATATCATTAGGGAATTATTTCGGCTCAATATATGATAATAGGTCTGTTTACAAAACAAATATATTATTATAATTTTTTTCAATAATGTTTCTCAATATGCCAATATGTGTTTGTTGGAGAAGTTATATATATATGTTTTAGATAAAACTTTTTTATTTATTTATAAAAACATTATTATATAAGATGATTATTTATTGATCCTCAATGATTCTTATTTAATAAATTTATAATGTTTTTTAGGACTCCAGGTATGTTTTCTCAAAGGAATAATTTTTTAAAAATAGATATTGTATTTGATTATGGATAAAATAACCAGCCAAAATAACATTGTTCTGTATAATTAGTTTAACAAGTGGTGAATTTAATGAAATCACATGATGAAATTTCATATGTATGATATTTGAGTTATAATGATGATCAATATAAATGCCAAATCATAATGATAATATATGGAATGTTTGAGTCATAATGGTGGTTTGTATAATGTCCAAATTATAATTAACATCTTTATAATGTTTACATTATTATGTCATAATGTTATGGTTGTATGATGTTTTATATCTAATGTTATCATGAAAACGTTAGATTAAGGATTCTAAAATGTTGGTGTTTATGGGAATAATAGAATGATAATCAAAGAATAATATTATGGATGGAGTTATTTTTTTAAGACGTTACACAAGGAGAAAAATATTAGTACTGGATAGGGAATATTTTTTACAATGATATAGGTGGAAGAAGTTTATATAAAAAATTAATTTTTTTGGAAAAGATATAATAGAGTACACCAAAGTAAAAAACCTATGAAGATGACCGAATGGAGAAATTTAAATTACATTGGATTAGGATTGGTTATATAGAGAAAATGCTGAAGAATGGGTTAATTTTATATTTGTTTTGGGGAATTATGTTTTTACACTGGATAGAGGATTGTGGATATTTAAAAATTATTTTAATAATAAACATGGTGACAATATTAAGTTTTAATTCCAAGCCATTAATAGTGTTAATTTATTATGTATCATTTTTAGTCTACATTAATTCCAGTATTTGGAAACTATTGAAGACTAATGTTCGATTTTATTATTATGAAGGTTTTTATTGTGGTTATTTATGGGATAATTGATTGGTAAATTAAAAAATTTCCTCTCACGTGACATTTTTAATTAATGAAAAAAGTGTAACAATATAGTTGTTTGTACGATCAATGTGAGTTTCAAAATTTTACACTGTCATGATTGATTGTTCTTCATTTGAAGTGTGATAATATCAGTGTATGTTTTATAATGTTAATCAACATAGAATAATAATAGGTGCAACAGATAAATGTTTACTAGACAAATGAATACTAGAAAGACCATATTTAATCATGCGTTTTTAATAGAGAATATATAAAAGAAAATAATGATTTTTCTATATGGAATATCGAATAAAGGTACAATGACTAAAGGAACAATAAATATAGGTTTACCAAAAATAATATATAGTACATAGTATTAATATATTGATAGTTATTTGTGATTATTGAGTATATATAAGTCATTCAAGATCCAGGTGATGTGTCATGACATATAATGTTTTTATAAGTTATTTCATATCTTGAAAACGATTTAAAAATTAATTGGGAGTCCATTTTTTTATGGATAATGACCTTCAAAATAAGATGATTTTTCATCAATGTATATATATTAATGAAGGATCATATGGTTGGGGGATATAACATGATGTTGGATGAGTTTTTTTAGGGGTATAAAAAATTTGTGACATTTTTTTAGGGTATAACAATTTACAATGGAAGTTAGTATAAAACATATGATCGAGGTTAAAACCAATATGACCAGTAGTAAATCACATTGATGTAGCCTTTTAATAGAATGTACTAATCTCAATTTATATTTACTAAATATGAGGCTCGTTTGATATAAATATTTGTGTTAAATGATAAATTTATCAATATTGATTGGTTTAGTTTTCAGTTGAATTAAAAAAATAATTTGAACAATGATTCAATCCTCCCACTATTAGTAATCTTGAACTAATCTAGGAAATATATTTTTGTATTATAAGAACGGTTTCCTCCAAAATATAATAATATCTACATAGATTAATGAATATCAATTATGTTAATAACAAGTATGTTTATATATTAAATCAAATAAAAATATCATTTTTTATGTAGTGGTATGTTACAACTCTCTATATATCTAGTTCTAGAAGAAAGAGATTTTACACTAGTGGTATTTCCTACAATTAATGATGAATCATTGATATATTCTGATAAAAAAAGAAATCATGATATTAAATTTAATGATATAAATTATTTTTTGATTGATCTATCTCCAAAAAAAGATTATTTATGAATTATATTGACGAAAACATCTCTAGAGATATGGGATAAGTGGATATGTAGCTATAAATAAATCAGGAAATTCAAGTAATCTATGTTAAAATTAAATTGTATCATGATTATCATTATCATGATATATATTGATGATAATATTGGGGTGTAATTTTAAATGGTCTAAGAGAATGAAATAAATATCTGATGCTTCATTGAGAAGAATAGAGATTTTACCATTTTTATAATATTGATAAGTTACATTATAGTTATGTTTTCCCCAAGTATTCATATCATAAAGAAATATGTGAACTATATAAAAAGGAAATTCATAATATTCCCATTGTATATGAATATAGAAAACAAATTATCTTTTAAAATAAAGATACATATGATACTTAATTATATGTAATATTAAAAGAAAATTTCATATTTGAAAAAATAGATTTAGAATATTGTTATTAATATTATAATTTGGTATAATTGGATTTAAAAAAAGTTATTTCCCTTCTTTCTAATTTATATTGAAATTATATTCGAATAGAAAAGGAAATCAATCCCATATGTGATGGAATTTTAATAACAATTTTCATTTTTTAGGTAACTATCCAATTAAAAATAATGATTATTCGATATCAGAATAAATAGATAATAATACTCAAAATTAGAAGTTTATGTAACCCAATAAATAGTTTTCAAAAAATAAGAATATTTTTTTTAATGTGAAAAAAGGATGATTCATCATCACACAATGAATATGATTGTAAATTCACCTTATTTAAAAACATTAAAAAGGAAATGTGACTCATAATTTAATAATGATTTGGAAAAAAATATAATGTAACATTAATGGATTATAAATTTTTTTATGCCACTCATGACTAAATTACAAATATCAATAATGAATGGAAAATGAATAAGAGGTAAAATATGGAGATAAATTATGATATTGAAGAGAATATGAGTATTAAAAGAAGATCCTAAATGAGATTATAGCATATCAAATTGAAATATATGAGATACAAATGAATCTAAAATATTTTAAAGAAGAACCATCCCAATATGAGGAGACAAACAAGGAAGAAATAAAAACTTTTTTGAAATATATTAATAAATAATCGAAGTCATATGAATTTGAAAATATCAAAAAAAATAATAAGGATATGTTATCATTGATATTGGAATAACATTCCTATATAAAATAAATGTGTCATATAGAAAAATAAGGCTAACTTATGATAAATAATAACTCATCTATATAGTTGAGGTAAAATTTGGATCATCTAAAGATGGTGTAATGAATTGTCCACATGGGTTGGATGATTATTTATACATAAATTATTAATATACATATTCCTTGACTAATAAGTCTAATTCGAAATATATGACTAGATTATCCAATACAAAAATTATTTGTGATAAATCAACATTCACAAAGTATGAGTGTAATAAATGAAGAAAATACCACTAAAAATTCATTTATTGTGTAAATAAACTACAAATTTTTTTGGAAGGAATACTATTAGTATGATAGAGAATGGTTCTAAGGTAACTGCTACAATTGTGTAGAATGTTTGGTGACATCCAACTCAAGATGGTATAATATTTCTTTATTGAGTGAATTTTCTAAATAGAGCTGGAGTTTATCTAGACAGATAATAAAAAATTCATTATTACAGAATTATGATTAATCAAAGTATGAATGGTTTAAGAATTATACAATTACAATTTAATCAGGTGATGAATTTATGAACATTGAGGGAAGAAATAATTAGTCCTTAGTTATTTGGCCAGCCCAAGTAGCCAATGATAGAAATAAATAGGAACTACAAATACAAAAAATATAACATGAGGGACATGGTGCATAGTATAAAAATAATGTAGATGATAATATACACAAATATGGTGGTTTAAATAATTAGAAGAAATTTTATTAGTGTGATAAATGGAGATTGGAAATAAAGACACTAAAAATCATTTATTTCCAAATAAGAATCCCTTAAAAGTATTTTTTATTATAATGTGAATAATGATATTTCAATAATTTTGGAGAAGATGAAAACGTCATCTAATGACTCCATTGATTAGAAAGGAAAATATATTTAAAATAATATTAACCTTGACAAAGAGGATGAATTAAAATATTATTATATGTATTATATGATGAAGAGGAATTATATAGTTCGAGAATAATCTAATCCTGATTATCACTTCTATGTAAAATTGAGGTACCTGGTAATTCTAATTATTTTTAATATTTTAGATCTATCATGTATGTAATTAAGGGATAATAAGTAGAGTAGTTGGTTGAGTGGAATAGTGATTTTAGAGTAAGAAGTGATATTCATCATGAAATAATAAAATCACAATAATTATTGATGCAATGATATCCTTCAGGAAAAAATAAAATATTCGAGTATTAACTATCACACATTCTAGGGCGATATTAAATTTATCTCTAAAGAGGATTGATGATTCTTGACAAAGGGATATTTCAGGGGAGTTGGGTTGATAAAGATGAATTATTCTTATGTATTTGTTTAGATAGTTGTATCTTTTTTTAAAAAAACACCCAAATTAATTCAAATATAATGATTAATTAATAAAACTAAATAATGTATTATTGTGTATTTTTTTATGAATAACATTGATCATTGTGATTTTATTAATAAAATTATATATCAGTACCATCCATGTTAACTCGGAGTTTTCAAATTAAATATTCATTGATTAGAGTATCATGTAAAAATATTGTTCTATAGAATAAAGACCTCTAAATTGTGATATAGAAGAATATAAGATGATATGGCCCATATGATCTCAAATTAATTTTAGTTAAAATGTGGTATAAAGAAAATGAACACACATATGGGTGAGAAATAATTAAGAAATAATATAGAAAATGAAGTTGTACGGGGGAATTTTAATTCCATAAAATGATGAAATGATGTCTGTATCAGATATAGAAATGATGGTTTATATGAAAAATGTGGTTAGATAGGGATTTTTTATCACTAGAAAGATGATTGGGGATCCTTAGAAAAACATTCTATCATAAAAAATTGTGAGGTTTTATAACATTGAATTTTATTTAGGAAAATATAGATGAGGATTTTAGATGATTTAAAGAGTATATTAAAAATAATATTTTTATTAAATTTAAGAAATCATATTGACTCGTGTTTATATGGATATTTTAAGGCATTAATTTGAATCTATAAATGATAATGAAATTAAAATTTTAATCATGTCATTCTTCAATGATTTTCAGAGGAAGTGAGAGAATATAAAGGAGTGAAGGATCACTATCAGTTTGTGTTTATTAAATAGATTTGGATCATGCATCTTGAGTAGATTTAATATATGTTTCATGTGTGTTTCTTAAAAATAACTTACATGGTTGAAAAATAATTACATCTGATAGAATAATAGTGGACACATAATGTAATAGAGTGTTGTATCAAATAAAAAATATTGGGAAAAGGAAAACTTAATATAGAATCAAGAATGAATACTAGATGATTGTGATACATATATAGGGACACAAAACTAGGGAGTACTTGACATAGAATATGGGTCTATGTATTACAGGATATATGGTTTCAAGTGAAGTCTATATATATCCATGTCTTTCAAGAATGGGAGAAAGTATCTTAAGAATTAGAATTATTATTAAACTATTGATGATCTTTATGAATTTTGACAAATTATAAGTCAATACAACATTCATGTGAAAAAAGGACATATTAATAATTAAATCATTCTATATTGGATCTAAAATATAGAAGGATTTTGTAGTGGGGGGTATTAACAGCTATTGTAGGTTTATGATTTTAATGTACAACCAATTAATGAATATGTTTATAGCTAGGGGAAACTAATTATTAAATTTTATAATAATTTCTATAACCAATTACTATATAATTTTGGGGAAAATTATTGTTTCATGGTATTTCATTCATGGAATATTGTATATCACAATAACTAAACCCGATAAAGATCATTTTTTGGTCTTTTTATTTATATTTACCTCATATTATTTGAGATTTACTAATACAAATTTCTTTATTCAGAAATATAAAAACATTTATATTTTTATTTTTTAGAATATTTCATAAATGGAAATTGTCATTTATTAAACCCTACCCCTCTCAGTGATATAAAAATATATTTGTAACTATTATTTCTTATTTTCCTTATTTTCTAAATTGGTTTATCCCATTAATACAAGCTTCTATTGCTTAACATATTTCTATTATTAAAATTTGGAAACCTATTTATAAGGCCACAACCTTAAATATTACATAATCTTTATTTAAGTCAAGAATTACACATTGAGGGTATTTTCAGGTTTAGTGATTTATAAAATTAAGCCATAAATATTACATTACACTTCTAATTTGACAAAGTAGACACTTCTACTCCAACCAATTTTTTTACAACTATAAAGCACAATAAATAAAAAAATAATTATTTTATAGATATAAATATTTTTAAATTTATCCTTAATTTTACCTTTCCATATACACAATGAAAAACATTTCAAATACTTGGGATGAGAAGAAAAATCTCATTAATGGTTTTATAATTATAAAGGAAAACATTTCTACATATATATATGGAAATAAATGGTCTCATACTTTTCACTCAGATAACAAAATCTCTTTAACACACCTAATGAAATAATACGATTTATGAATAACACATAGAAATCACAAATCATAAAGGTATATTTTAGAATCCTTAACATACTTAAATTGTTGCATTCAAATATACATTGGGAGTTACATTTGGAATACCCATCATAAAATATTCCCAAAATATCTTAGGGGAAACTTTAACATTTACCTCTGTCACGTTACTGATTACATTGGATAGCTATATCGGGTTCACCATTCCAAGATTTATCCTAGAACCACTTGTATTTGGTTTGTCATATAGCCACCCATCAAATTTATAAGTACAATTAAATAATAATAAAACATAGAAGATTGAAGTTAAAAATATTTCACTCATCAATAAGAATAAATCAATTCAAGATATTAAAATATTCAGTCCATTTCCAAAACAATTTAAAATATTTAATAAAGATATTTTTTAATCAAAGTTTCCAATACCACATTGAAAATTTATAAATCCACTACCATTTTAAAAAAATTCATGTCCATATTAAGAAATTATAAAAATATATTTTGAAAACATGGAAATGAAAAAAGAAGGTTTTAAATGAATAAGTCCTTAATACATTTGAAAATATGTTTTAGTTAAAGATAACCATACAACATGATAAACACTTAAATAAAAATCATTATAGAATAAAATAGTACAATGAATATAATATCATGAGAAGAAACATATTTATGATATAATATTTCAAAGGGTATTATATACACCACATAATGTGAATTGTTGTCTAACAACAAATAAGTCTAAATGGAATGTAAATTTGTAAAAAAATCTGTTTCAAAGATCGTATGGTTTGATTGAGGAAAAATAAATTTTATATTTATGTCTGAAAAATATAAATACACCCAATCTAATTCGACATTATGTGTAACACAATTAGAGTTCATTCACACATATTCTTTGAAAAACAAAACCAATGACATGGATATTTAACTCAAATAATGGAGATGACCAATGATTTCCCTTAAAAAGTTCGAATAAATGACATAATATATTATGAATGGGGTGATTTTATGTTGAAATAGTATATCCAAGAATGGGAATGTGGAAATTACAATATAAAAAAAATAAAAAGTGATTAAACACATAATATTGGCATAATACAATCAACAATGTATGTGTATAACCCTAAGAGAGGAAATTTAATTTATATATTCCCTTTATAAAAATTCATTAGCCTAACGATTTCACATAAAAAATAAAAAAAGGAGTTGATGAAAGAGACAATATTATATCAACATTTGGACATATAATATACAACAATATTGATATTTAAGAATATATCCCAACACAATAAAATAGAAATTAAAATAAAAAACATAGAAGAGGACGGTGAAAAGTTCCTTTACCCTGAGTAGGACTCGTCATGTATGTTCCTTGTTCTTCAGGAATAACAATATTATGGAAATCTATAATTTCTGGATAACCACTTTCAAGTGTATTATTACTTTAATATCACTTATTTTCATATTAAAATATTACATAATTATTTATGTTATTATCGGTCGTTTTGTCGATATTCGGTACTTGATTCAAAATTGACCTTGTTACAATTAAAAATTAATAATATTGTAAAAAATTATTTATCTAAGGAATTATATTCAGGATTTAAATATCAAATATATCAAGTATATATATTTATTTATAATTTTATATAAAATTTGTAGATATGAAATAAAATGCACCATTCAGGGAGACGGTAAGACGTACATACGCATGAACACTACATTGATTTATTTTTCATACATAAATGAATGAAAACTAATTTATAAATAGATATATTATAATTCCATTATAATATATTATTTTATATATGTTACTTAATTATATTAACACCATTTTTCATACTTTCCATGTATGGAATGAACGAGTGATATCACATTGAGGGGGTAGTAGTCCACACTTCCTCAAATGAAATTATCATATTTAAACATTATTGATAGCATAAAGGTATTATGTAAATTAAAAATAGAGAAAAATAAATATAATATATAAATATAATTCAAGCATTATGGCAACCATGAGAGGTGGTATGGGAAAATCGAACAAGCATCGTTTCGTGAGGCAGTAGTTGGCCATCCATGGAAACAGTATGTTCATATCCATTAGATGGATGTGTGTGTAATTGTATTTTTAATCCTTATAATAAAAAAATAATTTTATATTGACGATACTGGTGTTGTTACATACTCAAATAATATGAATATAATAGGGAGTGAAGAATTGAATGAATGGAATGTTACTTAAGAGAAGACACTACCTCTTAATTTGTGGAACTAAACTTTATTTGAGGCAAAAGGAATTCTTGAGTTTCCTTATGCCTAATTTAAGGCTTCTATGAGGAAAGGATAGATGTTGGGAGATTATTTGGGAAGATTTTGGATGATCCAATCGGTTGAGATATGTGATTAAATTAATAGGTATGATTCGCTTTTATAATAGGGAGGATGGGCACTTTATGAAGGAATTGAAATATTATGTTATTAATAAATCATTTTCTATTTCCAATGGTATCATAGTCATTTAAATCAAATAAAATATTCTTTTGGCTGTAAAACCTCTCAAAAATAGGCTTTAGATATGTCTTTGTCAAAAATTCATCCTTAACTTTTAACTTTAACCATTAGTTAACTAATTTTGTTATTACAATGTATTCTTGTATATTAATAATATAAGGTTAATATATTAATGTTAAAATTCAAATCGAACCAAAAGGGATTCACTGATTATATTTTCATCACTATCTATGGATTCTGGCCAAAACATAGAATTTTTGGACTATTATATCATTTAATAAAATAGTATTCGTTTCAAAAAACTCATTTAGGGAAATTTTTATACAATTCATATCATGACTTTTTATAAATCCCTAAAAACATATTTATTTCAGAATAACATCATTTATTCAATGATAACCAATCATAAGCATCGATGAAATTTGTGTATGGAATACAAATGTTCAAAATAAATTTATTTTAATATTTGTAATTACTTCTTTTTAATCATTCATTAATAAGATAATCATTACATCATCATTGTGTCAAAAATAAATTTAGTTATTTTAAATCAAAAAATTATAAATAAAATACCATGATGTATGAAATATTTTTATATTTATAATGAATATTTATATTTGAAATTATCACTTATATAACAAAATAAAAATATTGTTTTACTAAACGATATATGTTTATGAAACATTTTTCTTTACCATACATTAATTTTATTAAAATGTCATTTTCACTTCCATGTACTTTCATGGGGTCCCAATGTAGACCCAAGAATGGCCATGGTTGTAAATATCTCATCCAATAGGATTAGGACACGTGTTGGGGTAGTTTAATATAATTATAATATTCTGTTTTACCATTATTTAGTAGATTTACCCATTAACCATGGTAAATAATATAATTATTAAAGTTACTATTTATAATTCCTAAAAATAATAGGTAACTATTTACAGAATTTGCACCACCTAATTCCAAATATACAATCCATTTTTCCCAATTCAAAACACATAATTTGGTGAAATTAATTCAAAATTATTTCCTTGTTTTGAAACCAAATACGTGTTTTTTAGAAGTAAGACCACCAAAGGATTGACATGAGTTTGTGTCCAATTTAAAAATTAATTACATCCAATGACCAATAATGGAAAAATTATAAAAAATACAATCCAATTACACTTTTTAACCAATTTTATGTATAATCTATATGTGATGTCCTGACCTGGAAGCCACGGAATGGGGCCTCGAGCTTGTTGGCCACATGCCCTCTTGCGCGCATCCTCATACACTAGAGGGTTCAGACTAGTAGCGATGGTCTAGAAAGTCAGTATTTAGGAGACTATGCCATCTTTTATCCTAGTAAAACACTAGTGGCTGAATATAAAAATAACCAAGTATGGAAGACTATATACAACCAGAAAATTACCATGACATATGATAGTGAAAATAAGAAAATACAATACTAAACAAAATGGTAAAACATTCTATGAAAATGAAAGTTCCATGTGTTTGGAATGAAACTCAATGTAAAGACCCAATAACACCAAAATGGCCACAAAATGCATCTGATTCCCTCTCCCATTCATCAGTCTCAAACTACAATCTGTCACAGGGACTTTCCATTATCTTATCATGCAACAACAATGTCTGCTCAGGTGCTGACAAGGCGTCCTGAATTGGGTGTACCTACAACTCTGTATACTACCACTAATAATGTCTAAAATGAGTCCAATAAAATGACATTTCATGAAGTTTTATGAAGTAATAAATAAAATGAATAATTTAAACAGTTATCACATTGTAATTTAATCCTTAATCACCACATTAGGAAAATTCATTTCATGTTTCTTATTTAAATCATCATTCATTAACATTAATCATTTGGTGTAGGTCATTATGCCTAGAACCACAAATCTTAGTTGAAACATAATTCATTATTATGATTCATCAGGTGTCTAATGTCATTCCTAGCACCACAAATCTCATTGAGTGTTGGTCGTCATGCCTATCACTTCATTTCTCATTCGGTGTAGGACATTTTTCCTAACACACCATAATCTCATTTATGGAAATATTTTAGGGTGGAACACCATGACAAGTCCCAACATATACTCGATCTAGGACACCATAACTAGAACCACAAAATCTCATCCATTTAATCATTCTTTAAATCAATGAAATTTCAACATTATTCATTTACCAATCCAACAACTAGTTAAAATATTAAAAGTCCATTAGTTAATTTAACAATTAACTAATAAAAAAAAATTAATTATTCAATGAATTAATCAATCAATACCAATATAATTCTATAATTAATTGTTCACAATTACATATCCATTTAAAATCTCAATGTTCCATAATTAGTTCCCATGATTAATTATGTATGATAAACATCATAACATATAACAAATTTTCCCAATTAATTATATTTTTTCAACATCAGGGTATATAATTAATTCTCAAAGTTAATTATATTTTCACATTCAATGAAATATATAAATTACATTACAAAATCTATAAGAGATCTATTTGGGAAACCCCCTATTTTTCGTTCTGTGATTCAATCATCAATTAAATCTATTAGGAAACTCAATTCAATTAAATATTAATAATTACTCAAAATTATGAAATTCACATATCAAGGGAATCTTGAAAAGTTATAAACACATACATATATCATGAATTCTAAAAAATGGAGTTTTATTTATTCCACATACCTCAGCTTAATGAGGAAATCAATCCCAATGAAAATCCCCAAAATCCACGCGGCACAACTTCATTGATCATGCAATAGATCTAAATCCCTAAAACCAAAACTAAGATCAAACGAATCAAGATATTGAAAATGTGGATCTAGATCTACAATACTATATCAATATCTAAACACATAAGTTTAGATATATGGAAATGTTGGAGATCCTCAATGAAATGATTGTGGAATGATAGAGGAAATAATCAAGGAAGCATCTAGGTGAAATCTTGTAACTGAGAGGAGAGAGAATCCTCAATCGAGGATTTCAATCTCGAAAAAAATGACTATTGAATTTGAAGCCCTCCAGAAGCCTTTGGTAACTACTAGAATTTTTCATGCCTGATCCAAGTTCAAAATAAGGGAGTCTCGAGGGGTTATAGTGGTTTGAAACAAGATTTTCAGAATTAAAATATCACATGTACAATTTCCAAGACAGAGGCGAACTATTCGGAAAATTGTGCCCCAGCTATGCTAATCATTCTATCCATGTTTTCACGGATGGAATGGTTTGGTAGCATGGTTTTTCAAACCATGTGTAAACTGTGAGGACCCCTCTGTATAGTTTTTTATGCTTATCCAGGTTTGGTTGCACGGTTTGTCTAATCATTCACAAACTGTGCATAACACACTATACTTATGTTTTACTTAAATATTCACCCAAATGAACACCAATCCACTGCTCTCTGTTAAAGGTAACTAAAAGCATAAAATGTTACCTGAAAAGGGTCCTAATATGACTCCACATAAGTCCAGGATATTGCTATATCCCTATATTATATCAGATCATCCTCAAACTACTCACCCGATCATCTCTAGGATTCCATGAAAAAAATATTGTTCCATTGATCCCTCATGTCTTTTTATTATTACCAAGTATTCTCTTGAAAATTTCCATGTTTCCATAACACATGAACTAACAACATGATCTTTCTCCATAACACATTCTCAATGGGACCCAACAAACATATTAGAGGGTCCTCAAAAGACTAATCAATATCGAGGTCATGTTACTCCCCATCAATCACACGATAAGGGTCATAGTGATACCTTCATTATTTTTATACAGGTATAAAATCATTAATATATATAAATTTATATGGAAGTTAAAATCAGTATGCCACCATTCCAATTCTCTACAGAACCTCCAACGATCCCACAAACCTGGGGGCTAACATTCCTTACCTCCATACCTTGTAGTGACTGATTCTAGGTGACACCAAAAGGAATATATGATCACCATATATAAACTATAGGGGTCGTCTCCATCTATTATCATATAACTTATTCTCATTCTGAGCGATAGGGATATGTTTCTCAATCAACGACACCTGCTTCGATGTCTCCTTAATGATAATCGATCCTAACCGCTCAGAATCACCGGCATATAACCAACATAGTGGTGATCAAAAAGGTCAACCATAAAGTGCCTAATGTGGTTCTATATATTTTTTTTCTCATAAATATGGTTATTTTTGAACTGCAGTAAATCCGACTGTTGTTTCCTAAAACCACCAATGTCATGCACGCATGCTCACAAAATTTCATCTAAAAAATGCATTGTATGCTTCCACTGCCCATCTGTATGTGGGTGGAAGGCCGAAATTAATAGAACCTATTTACCATGGACCTTCTGTAAGCCATTCCTAAAGCATGATGTAATGAAAAAAATCACGATCTGAAACTATAGTCTTTGACACTCCATGAAAATGAACTATCTCTTTCATGTAAATTTCACCCAACTACTCTACTATGAACTTAACCGTTATAGGAACGAAGTGTTATTCCTTCGTTAGTCGATCCACAATGACCCAAATAGTGTCATTATTCCTAAGATTCTTTGGAATTATTGTCACAAAATGCAAAGTCACATCGTCCCACTTTCACTCTGGAATAGGTAACGTCTCTAATAGGCCTCCACATCATTGATGCTCTGCATTCACCAACTGATAAGTGAAACATCTTGTTACAAACCATGCTATCTCCTTTTTCATTTTTGGCCACAAAAATTGTCATCCAAGGTCACAATACAGTTTTTTAACCTGAAGATGTACCACCCACCTTGATGCATGATATTCTTGCGCGACGTCCTCTCTCATACTCATCAACACAAGAACCCTATTTTTCACATAGAAGATCTCATCATCATATATTTTCTAGTTTGAAGGTGTCTCCCCACATTCAAGTCATTCCCTCTGGGTTACACATTTTTTATCTTCATATTTCATGTCCATGTTCCACCTCAAGAGTGTAGACTCCCCTGCTACAAAAATCAGAGTCATCCTTTCCTAACTCTCCTAAACAACCTCACGAATTTCCTCTTTCAATTTCATCATCGTCCACTCTACATTAGACTCATGTTCCCACTGAGTGAGAGTTTTTCTTTTCAAGGCATCAACCACACTATTCCCCTTCCCATGTGTATATTCTAGTTCCAAATAAATGGACCGCAATATACTCTACCCATCATCACTATCGAAGATTCAAGTTGCACAGTGAAATGATATACCATATGAACTGTAAAATTTTCTCCCAAAGGATAGTGTATCCAACACTTAATACCATAAAACATTGCTTCCAACACGATTTCATGTGTATGTTAATTCTGTTTATGTGTCTATAGCTACCTAGAACCATATGAAATGAATCTACCCCTGGAATTAACATCACTCTGAGTCCGACCCCAGAAGAATCACAATACACCATGCATGTAATCCTCACCTTAGTCAGGTAAGATCAAAACTGGTTCTGAATTTATGCGCTTATTCAACACTTGGAAAAGAATTCTCACTTACATTTATCCAAAAAAACTTTATCCCATTCTTTTTCAAACTTGTAAGTAGTGTTACCATTCCGGAAATGTCAAATATAACCCTCCAGTAACAACCATTTATTCCCTAAAAAGCTTCAAATATCAAAAACATTCTTGGTATTCTTCCATGAAATTACTTCAGACACTTTTTCGGGGTCCACCACAACACCTTCTTTTGATATGATGTTCACCAAAAAGTGTACCCTGTCATTCAAAAATTGACATTTCTATAGCTTGGTGTATATTCAATGCTCTCTCAGTGTACCCAGGACAATGTCAAGATGTTGAGCATGATCATCATGAGTCGTAGAGTACTCTAATATGTCTTCCAAAAACATCACCACAAACTGATCTATGTATGGATGAAAGATCATGTTCCTTTAAGGATATAAACACTGATGGAATATTACTCATTCAAGATGAAATTATAAAAAATCATAAAATTCATAACTACTTCTGAAATCATTTCATGGTATATCATATTTCCAAACTCTCACCTAAGGATACCTATATCAAATCGATCGTTGAGAACACAGTATCATATTTCATCTATTCAAACGAATCATCGATACATAGAAGAGGATATCAGTTTTTAATATTAATTTTATTCATCTTTCGGTAATCGACGCACAAGCATAAACTCCCATCAGCCTTCTTTGAAAAAAATAGGTGATCCCCAAGGTGATGTACTTGCATGGATTAACCCTATATCTTCCAACTCATCCAAGTGTGTTTTGATCTCTTTAAGCTCAGTCTATTAGATTCTATAATGTGTAATAGATACCAGCTCAGCCCCCAACATGATCTCAATAGTGAATTCCACATCTCTCAAAGGTGGAAAGCCTTATGATTATTTAGGAAAAAAATACAAAAAAATCAACTACTAGTGGAAGGATGTCTTTCCCACCACCCCACTCATTTAGAAAAACACTAACAACATGGGTTTTGTGATCTGCTAGTTGCTGAGAAATTAGACCATCTCTTCCTGCATGGACAACCCATTTTCCATGAAGAACATATTGGTCACCCTCAAGAGATACAAAGGTCACTATCATGCGATAAATATTTATGTGGGGTAGGTTTTCAAATAGCCATTACATACCCATAATCAGATCAATGCCCATTATTTCAAGGACATTGATATACCAAAGGAAACTATGCACTCTGATCTCCAGAAAAAATCCCATGAAATAAAAAATATCCCATGTATGTGTTCCATTTGGTGTTTCGATATTAATCACCCCTCCTATAGACTCCACATGTAGGCTCAATTGATTATCATGGTTTAAATATATAAAATAATGAGCGGAACTATGAGAGAACAAGGAGTTAGATAAAATAGAAGAAAATAGAATAGAACTTCTCTCTGTTGAAGGACCATCCACTCTCTACACAATTGTAGGCTAAATTGCATGTATCTGTCTTGCCCCTCTTCCCTATGTTGTCGTCATACTCCCCTTAGTAGCACTACTCTACTGATACGGGCACTCATTCCCTGAGATATCACGCCCACTCCCTCTACCGCCTCTTCCTGTAGAACTCCAGGTTCCAAAACTGTAAGCTGTAGAAGAGTCTCTTCCCACACATTAACTCTGTACAACTACCCACTCTGCACGGACACACCACTGCTTCCTGCAAAACATATATAGATTTACCATCTATCCACAAAACTGGCACTCCACTAGTGGTTGAGGACACTGTGTAAAATTATGTACCTGCCTACCACACTGTTGAAAAATCACATGAGGATGATCTGGTGTAATTGTTCCTCCTAACTTTCTACATTGCATTCCATTGTCCTGACTAAGATTCTCATGTTGATGCTTACTACTCTCGGAAGGCACACTCCATGATCGTCTAGATACCTGAAGAGTATTGGATGCCTCCTTCAAGTTAATCTATCAAATGAAAGCCTAATTAAACCCTTATGACAATTATTTCAACCTAATGATATTCACCTGAGACTTAATTACACATTTAAGTCAATCCTGAAAATGTTTTTACGAAGAAGCCTAATCTTCCTCAAAAGCTGGAGTAAAATGTTCTAAATCTATGAAACATTCATCATATTCCATTATGTACACGATTCCTTATGTCATATTCATAATCATTGAATACCTTTCATGTATATGTGTGCCTGGATAGAAGTGTTCCAAGAACTTCTCTAGAAATTACTTCTATAACATCTCGTCAATCTATCCAGATCATACCAGAATGTCCCATCAGCCAAAAATTCATGCACCATATAAGTATCCAATATCTCCCTTATCTCTGTCAAAGTCTCCAAATGTTAATGTATATTCTATATGAATTCAATCTAGAAATCATCTCCATCATGTCCACCAAGTCCAATAAAAGTAGGAGGGTTCTGCAGGCGAAACTCCCTTGTCAACTCAGACAAGATTTTATGAAACTACACCGGTTCTCTCTCCATGAATTTCATGAAATTAGAAAAGTTCTCTCGGAAAGCACCCTATTATTCCTCATCTTGCAGCAATGGTGCCTCAGGCTCCATGTTTGGATGTTCATTCAGGGCCATAACCCTCGGTCTCACCCTCAACAAGCATAATGGATGCATACTCCTAAAAATCCAAATCCATGTCTATGGTCTCATAATGCACCATTATAACATTTATATAATATGATGTCTTTCTATAAAAGTTTCGACATATCCCTTTACACTTTTTATCGCCATAAGGTCTACACCATAGCCTTGTCACATCCCTTAACAATCTTACTCTGAGGTCATGCTTAGCAACAGTATATTTATTATCATTAATTAATTCACACATTAATTAATCACATTATTTCAAATTATTTTAATCCACAATTAATTAATTTCTCTTACTCAAATAAAAAATCAATGATCTCATTATAAACCCATTTATTCTCATTTTCATCATTGATTTAATCTCAAATCAATGAAAAAAGTGCACGGTCAACAACATACCATAACCAATTTTCCCATGTGTTCCTAGAATGATGTATGTCCCTACAATAATGAGTGCCTATAATGATTCAAGCATACTCAAATACCATGACTATTTAGGCAAAAAATCAAAATTCAACAATTTTAAAAAAAAATATCACATCACACCACAAGTGCGTCTGAAATGGTGAAATAATATACAACTATAACAACAAACATAAATCAAATCAATCCAACCTTGAGTACTCATATTTTCCCCCATAAATATGTTTGCAACTCCCATACACAAGCTCATTACCATGCAACAAATCATCCTATTCTTCTATAAAAAATTTCTATAATAGTAAGAAAAAAAGAAGAAGAATGCAAAGAAAAATCTTTTGATATCACTTTTTGACATCCTTACTAGGGATCCACTGAACGGTGGCCAGAGCCGTTTTTCCACATGCCCTCAAGCATTCCTCCCCGTATGACAGAGAGTTCCGACTAGCGGTGAGGTTCTGTTAAGTTAGTCTTTGGGATACTATGGCCTCTATTATCAAAATAAAATACCAGTGGATGAAAATATAAATAACCAAGTACATATGTGTATAAATAACTATTAGAATACCATGATAAATGATAGAAAAAACCAAACAAAAATACTCAAAAAAAAGTTGAAAGATGACGTGATTATGAAAGTGCCATGTGTTTATAATGAAGATTAAGGTAAAGACACAAAGACTCAAAAAGGGATCCCAAACTGCATCTAATTCCCCCTCTCATGATCTAATCCTGAACTGCAACCTATTGTAGGGCCTTGCCCTTATCAAATCTTGCAACTAAAAAATCTTATCAGGTACCGATACGGTGTCCCGAATAGGGTGTATGTACAACACTATAGTCCACCACGAACAGTTTCTAAAATGAGATTAGTCAAAAGATAATTCATGCATTTTAATGAATAAATAAATACAATGCATAAATTAAATAGTTATCACATTGTTATTTAATCTTAAATAATCACATTAGGCTAATTCAATCCATGTTTCCCATTTAAATCATCAGTCATTATCATTAATAAATCGGTGTAGTTATTCATGCATATCACCCCAAATCTAAGTTGAATCTACGTCCATTAATATCATTCAATGGGTGTTGGTCATCATGACTAAAACCCCAAATCTCATTGAGTTTATTACTGAATTCCTAGAACATTTTTTCTCATTCAGAGTAGGTTTTCAGGCCGAATACTCCATAATTGCAAGCATGGATATCTATTGGGGAGGAGCACCATTTCCATGTCCTAACTTCTAATATATTTGGGACTCTATACCTAGAACCAAAAAACTCATCCATTTAATCAATTGTTAAATCCTATGAATTTTTCTACATTATTCTATTACTAATCAAATGATTTTTTAAAGTTTGAATGGATATTAGTTAATTATACAATTAACTAAGATCATAACACTTTAATTAATTGATCAATTAATTAATCAATAAATACCAATATCCTTCCATAATTAATTATACTCAATTAATTATCCATTTTGAATCTAAACTTTCAATAATTAATTCGCACAATTAATTATCTTTAATCAATATCATGACCTATAATTAATTTTTAAAATTATTTATCTTTTTTCAAACATCATGGATCATAAATATTTCAAACAATGAATTATATTTTCACATTAAATTAAATATATAAATTTCTATATCAAATCCCCATGATATCTATTTGGGAAACCCCAAATTTTTTGTTCTGTGATTCAATCATCAATTAAATCACCAAGGCAACTCATTTCAATTCCATATTCCTTATTACTCCATATTATGAAATTCAATTATCAATGAAATCTAGCAAATTCATAAACTGATACACTTACCATAAATCATGACTATGAGATTTATATTTACACTACCTACAACTTTTTCTCAATTCATGTTATCCCAATGGAAATCCCCAAAATTCGGGCCACACAACGTTGTTGATCAACCTCCAAATCTAAATCCATAAAACCAAAATTATGATCAATGGAATCAAGAACATGAAAATAGATATCTAGATCAAAAAATCCAAGATCTAGATCTTAACTAATAAGATTAATATCTATGGAAATGATGATGATAATTCTTGAAAATATTATGGATAGAGAGAGGAAAGAAAGGAAGAAGCATCAGGATGTGATCCACATACCAGGAGGAGAGTGGATCTTAAATCCGGGATTTCAAACTCTACGAACGGTGTTCGGATCACCTTGGTATCCCTATATAGGGCTTTGAGAAAACATATAAATTTTCAAGCCTGATCCAAGGTCGATATATGGGAGTACGAGGGGTTCATGTGGTTTTAAAAAGGTTTTTTAGAATTAAAATCTTACATGCATTGTTTCCGTGGAAGAGGAGCAAGGTTAGGAAAATTGTGCACCAATCATGCAGACCTCTCTGTCCAGGTATTCACTATGAGCACTATTTGGCCCTACCATTTTTCAAACCATGTGAAAAAATTGTGAACCCCTATGTCTGGTTTCGCACACTTGGAATGGTTTGATCACACAGTTTTTCAAACCATTTGCAAACCGTGAATAGCCCATTGCTCTTTTCCTTTCAATAAAAGTTTAGCAAAACACTCCCCAATCCACTAATCAAAGTTAAAGGTACATAAAATCCTAAAAAAGTACCTGAAAAAATGCCTGTGATGACTCTAGAAATGTCCTGGATCTTACACTATAAATATAAATAAATTAGTTGAAAATACTGTTTTGAATCAAAATGTGGTATTTTTTACTATTCATTTAAAATTGAACTTTATCATAAAAATACCAAAATTTCATCCCAAGTAAATTTTTATTTCCATAATCAAATGAAAAATTTTATTTATTCATATTGAACATATAAAAGTGAAAAACACTAGACTAAAAGCAGTTATCCATCAAAAGGTGGCAATACTGCATTTTTAGAAAAATACTTCTTTTATAAGAAAAATAATATTTGTTCTTGTATCATATCTAGTAAATAAATAAGATAAATTTAAAACATTACATTGAATATATATTATATATTTTCCTATTTAATAAAAATCTTATAAAGAATTATATGATAACACAATTATTCTCTTTCAAACAGGTTTTCATAAAAACACATCCTTTATATTCATTTGATTTTTATTTCTATTTGTACAAATTTGGTAACCAATGAATAATTATTTTATCATGTTTAAACCATATTTAAAAATTAAGATGATATTATTGATTACTACCATTCCAACGGCTAGGCTTTATCTAACATTTAAAATAATAATAATTTTATATTATATTTTTGGTATAACTCAAAATTGTGTGCAACTTAATATATCAACAAAACCCATTTTTTTGTGTTGAGTACGCTATCGAAAAAAATAACATCATTAATAAAAAATTAATATTTTATTCATGAATATTAATAAATAAGAAAATATATTATTGTATTAATACTTGGTTTGTTACATCCATCCCAATTTGGAAATTCCATCCTCAAAATTTTAAAATTGGGATTAGAAACATCATTGAATGTCCTGCATCAGAAAAATAGTCAATAAAAATATCACTTTAAAAGAGTGAAGGTGATGTAAAAGGGTTACCTAAGATAACAATAACATGGATTCCATGAAATCATGGATATGGAAGAGAAAACAAATCATCATGTTCTGATGGAGAGTGATAGAACACATGATTATGAGAAAGTTAACAACAAGAAAGACACAAAATTGTTGTGGGTTAAACGTTCATTGATTCTCCAGTAGGATAAGTAGAACGACATAGTTTTCTGTGTTCCCTTTCATAATTTTGAGAAATTTATTTATGATATTGACTGTGTTCATTAAAAAATAAAATAAATTTGTAGTAGTTTTTTATCCTCTAATAAATTTTTACAAAAAACTCATCTTTTTTCCAAATGATGAGTATTCAAGATGACTTGGTCAAATATGAAGTTCCAGAATCATCTTTTAGAGAAAAATATAATAAAAAATGATTACCTATATATTTCTCAAATATTTATACATTAACCAAAACCAGAATGGTTTGTACATGATTAGATAATCTCCCAAAAGGAATATTATTTTAATCTCCAAAAGTAAACAATCAATACAAAAAATTCATCAAATACCATTCAATAAAAAATATCCAAAAAAGTATTTAAAATAATCCAAATTAAGATGGAAACTCAAAATTCAGAATGATTTGGTATCATATTCTTCCATGATAAATCATAACATTTATCACCAAATAACATCGACTATATTAAAATTCTTATACTGAAACGTAATTAACCTAATCACATATTCATGATAAGTTAATAATTTCAATAAATAACCAAAAATCTACATATTTACACAATAAAAACATAGATTCTTCAAAAATAATATTTAAACCAACACCCCACAAATTAAATCACATAATATTCTATTTTCCGTAGTCATAATGTGTTCCCAAAAGAGCGAACGTCTTCCAAAATAACATTTATCACTTAATCACAAAGTCATTTTCCTATACTAAGGATATCCAATTGATAAAAAATAATTTCTAAAAATCAAATTCTTATTAACACATAAAATCATTTAACTAAAAATAAAAATTCATACTAACCTAGGACTTCATTTAGGTTAGTTGTAGGCGATAAATACAAGCCGCACATTAGTTGTGGGTTCAATTCTTGCAGCTTTGTCATATTCCACACGTTGTCACAATGTGTATATGTTGTCATTTTTCAAAAAAGATATAATTTTAGAACATTAGATAAAATGAGATAAATTCCTCATAAATAAAAAACCATATTTTAACCTCAAATGTTATTTTATACCTCACATTTTTATCCCAAAAATTACAAACTCGTGATTTCCTCAAATTCAAGGATCATATAAACACAAATGGATCTTTATAACTATTAACAAAATAGAATAAATAACTCTTACTCAAATATAATCATCACATAACAAACATCTAGGATACAAATAAAAGTCAAAATTCATCCAAAGTAACCCCATCAAAAAAAGAGCATTAATACTTATAAACATTTCATCACATAGATATATAACATAACTCTAAAATTTCTAAAATTTAGACATCATAATCATCCAGTATTCTCCATTATCCATTAAAAAATGTTTTCATCATATTCTATAATAAATCATTCAATCAGAAAAATCATGAATCATAAACTAAGATTCAACAATTTCAAAATATCTGCTAATAAATATTCCAAACCATTCATAGGTCATTGATAATTTTTTATCATCAATTGGTATAAAATTTGGTATCAGAACACATATATTTTTATGGTCTACCTAATCCAATTCCTGAACCTTATTTGTATGACATATATTTTTGTAATGACCATGCACAACACATTTAAAACATGCAATTGATAACATGTAAAGAGCTTGTTTCCCTTTTCTGGAGTAAACTGTACTCTTCCATTTTCTATTATAGGTTATTGCATTATGACATTCATTTCCACATATATATCATCTTATTTTCCCTTTTAATTTTTTCCTAGGTCTTTATTTCAACATACATGACACATTGCTATTTAATTATGCTTTCCTTTATGATTATGACCTGAACTTCTATAAGGATTTGTTTCTCACATATTCGATGGTTTATAAAATTCACCATTGATAAAGTGGACATTCATGACTACAGATAGTTGTCTGAGAATAACCAAAATTTTTCTCATTATAGCTCCCATTTCAATCAGTTTCTTATTCATAAAATCACCATAGTTTCCTCCTCATCCATTCTTACATTGGTTCCTGTTAGAGCCACCCTTTTTGTAAAACCAGAAATGTTAGTGTGTGTATGTCAGTAAAATAATAATATATTTTATTATGTGGAGGGTAAACAAGAAGATATACTTATTAATGATATATTAATCTTGTTAAATTTGCCTAAAATAAATATTACTCTTTCTATTTTGAAAATCATTATGGTTATGTAACTTATACTTAAATAACACCCTAACATCTAAAGTTATCTAAACCAACCTTTGATACCATCTATAATCCCCCAAAATTAAGAATTATATAATCACTAGTTAAGCTATGAATTTTACAATGTGGATCTTAATTAGTTTTAGAGTTTCAGATAATTTGGAAATTACTATTACATTACATCTCAAAAATTACAAATTAGATACCTTTACTCTAAATTTTTTTTCACAAATATTAAACGTAATAAGTAAAACAAAAACTCATTTATTGATATAAATATTCTTCAATTCTTCCTTTATCATAACCTTTCTTATACCATGCGATAAACATTTAAAAAACATGGCATGAGAAGAAAATGCTCAGTAAAGGTTATAAAATAATGAAAGAAAACCTTATTCCATAAATACATGAAAATCAATGTAATCATACTTTTCAATAGGATAACATAATCTCTTTAACATGACTCATGAAATTATATGATTTATGAATAACACATAGATATCATAAATCATAAAGGTAACTTGGGGCATCCATAACATTCATACATCATAGATTTCACTACTACATAGGGAGTTAAGTTTTTAATAGTCATCATGTTATATTCCCATAATCTTTTAATAGAAATTGTTACGTTGACCTCTTTCATGTTACCCAATTCATTGGATAGCTATATCATGTTCACCCACCATTGGTTTATCACGGAATCATGGGTATTTGGTATATCACGTAACAACCCATATAATGTACAAGTTTTATTACATAATCATACCAAATAAAATATTTAATTTTTCCACATTTCACTAACCAATCACAATAAATCAAATCAATATATTTTAAATATTCAATCCATTTTCAAAACCATTGACGACATTTAATAAAGAAATTTTTTATTCAATGTGTCCTATAACACTTTGAAACAATTGAAATAAATTACCATTTTAAATAATTCATGCTCATACAAATAAATTCATAAAAATCATTTATTAAAAACATGACATGAAATATATGATTTTAAATGAGAAAATCATTAAAAAATTAAATCAAATTTTTAGTTAAAAATCCCCTTAAAACTTCAGAAACACTTCAATAAAATAATTTTAGAATAATATTAAACAGTGATAATAATATCATTAGAATATGGAGATTCAAGATATTCTATTTCATAGGAATTTATAGACACCATATAAAGTAAATTGGTGTATAACAACCAATAAGTCTCAAGGGAATGTAAATTGATACCAAATCCCTTACAAATATCATACCCTTAGATTAAGGATAAACCAATGAAATAATTATGTATTTAAAATATAAATACACCCAAAATAAGTGGATATTAAGTGTAAAAATATAATAAGTCATTCACACATATTCATGGAAAAACAAAACCAATGACATGGATATTTAGCTCAAATATTAGAGATAGAGCTAATATTTCCCTTAAAAACATCGAATAAATGATGTACGAAATCATCATTATGGTGATTAGGTGTTGAAAAAGTATATACACAAATATGGAATATTTAATTTTAACATAACTAAATAAAATGTTATTACACAGATAATATTGGCATAATATAATCAACAATGTATTTTTGAAACCCAAATAGTTGAAATTTATTTTAGAAATTTCATTTAAAAAATTCGACAGGCTAACAGCGTTACTTAAAAATTCTAAAAATGAGATGATGATAGAGAAAATGGTAACTCATCACATTTATTTATAATGTATATAAATAAAGATAAATAATAACATATCCTAACACATTAAAACTGATATTGAAAGACATATAATAAATGAAATCTTTGACAAAAAGTGGTGGGTAAAAGGTTCCTTTACCATGAGTCATACTCATCACGTATGTTCCTTGTTATTTGGGATTAATACAACTATGATAATTTATACATGATTTAAAACCATTTTAAAGATTATTATTCCTTTTATATCAATTATAACCTTCTTATAAAAATTATATAATTATTTATGTTAATATCGGTATTTTTGCCGATATTCGGTACTCGAGTAAAAAATGAACTAGTTATAATTACAAGTTGTCCATTTTTTCAAAATTAAATTATCTCTATAATTATTTTAGTTATTTAAATATCATATATATCTAGTATATATAGGTATTTATAAAATTATATAACAATTGGAGATAATAAATGAATTGCACCGTTCATTGAGACACTAAGCCATATGTACGCATGAATGCTGCTTTAATTTATTTTTCATATTTAAAGGAATGAAAACTAAATTATACGTAGTTATATTAAAAATATAGTATAATATAATATTTTATATATTTTACATAATTCCATTAAATAAATCCATTAAACATTCAATGTATGTAATGAATGAATCATGTCACTTTTGAGGGGGAGGTAGTCCGCACTTTGTCAAATGATATTATTATATTTACACATTATGGAAAGAAAAAATGTATAATGTAATTGAAAAATAAAGATATCAATGACCATATAAATATAATATATATCACATATAAATATACTGCAATAATAATTGCCTCGATTAGAGGTGTTAGGGGAAAATCGATCAGTAATTATTTCGTGAGGCATTAGTTCGTCATCCACCAAAACAGAATGTTCATATCCATTAGATGAGGGTGTGGGTAACTTTTTTTTGAATCACTTTCATAGAAACATACTAGTATATTGAGGAAAATTCTATTGTTATGTAATAGAATAATAATAATATTATTTTATGTAAATAGGAAAAATTATGGAAATCTACTTTAGAGAAGATGCAACCTCTTAAAATGGGTAACTACCTTTGATTTGATCTAAAATAATTTCTTGAAATTCCTTCTCCCCAAGGTAAGTCTTTTTTGAGTAATGTTGTTCCGGAATCAACAAGAGTCTCAATGTTGAAAATGAGAAACATACTAAAATGTAGAATAAATGAAAGAAATAAGTACACAAGGATTTTTGTTGTTCGGGATTAATCCCTACGTCCACGGAGACGCAGAATTCTCAGTAAAATCGGGAGCAAACAATTAGAGAGTTTTTTAGTGATAACCCTGACCCGAAAAAGTGATATAAAATATAGACAATGATTTACTATTATAAAATGTATGTCTATGTCTCTATAGTGAATAGTGTCCATCTTTGTCAAAAGTGCTACATTGGCTGCCTGCTAAAAGTCAAAAGTCCAACAGTATAGTTGACTCTGAAGTCCTCAATGCTACGGTGCCTATCGGTGTTCATTAGTCAGCTCTGCTATAATGGTAAAAAATGCCACAGTGAAAAGGAGGGATGATGGGAGATTTTTTTGGCAGAGTTTTTATGTGACAAGGGGAATGATAGTTGTGATTCAATGGGTATGGATGATTCCCTTTTATAATATTGAGGAGGTGCACTTTAGGAAGGCTTTGAAATGTTATTTTATTAATAAATTATTTTCTATTTTAAATTGACAAAAAGTCCTTTATTTCCAAGATAAGATTTTTTTGTGTAAAAATCCGCTCATCCAATAAGTTTTATACGATTATAGGTCTTAAATGTATCCTTATCATTTAGCTTTAACCCTTAGTTAACAAATTTAATAACTACCATGTCTTCTTGATTGTTCATACTATATGGTTAACATAGTCACTATAAAATGAAAATGGAACCCCAAGTGGTTCATTTAAAACATTTGAAACATTATATAAGTCATTTGGTCGAATCCTATATTTTTAGGAATATTATATCATTCAATAAAATAGTATTTGTTTCATAAACTCATTAAGGTCAATTTTTATACTATTCATATAATGACTTTTTAAAATTCTATATCAAAATTATTATTTCCATAAAACTTCACTCATTAAAATATAACAAGTCTTAAACTTCTGTAAAAATCTTGGATGGCATAAAAAGTTTAAAAATAATTTAATTTCAATATTTATAATCTCATTTATTTAAATCATTCATTAATAAGGTAATAACTACGTCATCAATGTTTCAGAAATAAATATATTTATATGACATATACAAATTATAAATAAAATACCATGATGTTAGTAATATTTTTAGCATTTTAATGACTATTTATAGTTTAAAATATCACTTATATTTCCCAATATATATGTTTTAATAAAAGATGAATGATTATGTTACATTTTTCTTTACGTCGAATTAATTTTTATAACATGTTATTTTCACATCCAAGTGTCCCTATGGGGCCCCCAAACCGACCCAAGGATACCGATGGTCGGAAATATCTCATCCAATTTTATTAAGATTTGTTTTATTGTAGTTTAATATTTTTATAATATTAATTTTAACCCTTATTTACCATATTAACCCTTTAACCTTGTAAATAAAATATTTATTAATGTTACAATTCGTACTGACTAAAAATAAAATTTACATATTTAAAAAAAATTGGATATACTTATTCCAAATATAGATTTCTTTTTCCCAATTTCAAAGCACATTATTTGTAGAAATTATTTTACAATTAATCACCACTGTAAAAAAAGGCCTATTTTTAAGAAGTAAAAACTAAAAAATGATTAACATGTTTTTGTGTCCAATATAATTGTAAAATTACATTAAATGATGAAAATATAAATAAATGATACAATTATATTCAAAATAATCATTAAAAAATTAAAAGTACATTCTAACAATAAAAATAAATTAGAAGAAAAAATGTTTTGAATCAAAATGCAATATTATTCAATATTAATTAAAAATTTAACATTATTAGAAAAAAATCAAAATTTTAATCCAAATTAAACTTTTATGTCCATCATCTAAAGAGTAATTTAATTTTTTCAATTAGAACATATAAAAGTGACAAAAACTAGATTTAAAAAATGTTCTCCATCAAATGCTGGTAAAACCACATTTTCAGAAAAATACTTCTTTACCCAAAAAAATTGAATTTTTTCTTATATAATATCTATAAAACATAACAGATTAATTTAAAACATTACTTTGAAAAAATATAATATATTTTTTGATTAAATAAAAATCCATAAAGAGTGACATGAAAACACCATTATTCACTTTTGAAAAGTTTTTCATAAAAACACAACCTTTATAATAAATTTGATTTTATTTTCATTTTTAATTAATTTGGTAACCAATGAATCATTATTTAAAAATGTGTAAAAAATATATCAAAATTAAGTTGATATTATTTTTTCATTCCCTTCCATTTTCTAAGAGTTAACTACCATTTAAAATAATGGTAACATTATAATATTTTTTTTGGTATAACTCAATGTTGTGTGAAACATGATATTTAAAAGAAACTGTTAATTTTATGTTGAGTATTCTATAAGGAAAAGTGTCCTATTTAATATAAAATTAATATCCTTTTCATAAATATTAATGGATATGAAAATTTATTATTATATTAATACCAGGGTCCTTACAGTCTTTTTCATCATTGGTTTAATCAGAATATATATATATATATATAAGATAATGATATTTTTATAACTATTCTTCTATGAAATTCTTCATAATATTCCCGTTATAATTCTATTAATTCGTCCAAATTGCATCTCTATAAATTTCATGAATTGTGAAATTTCTCACATCTATTTTTGAAGTATTGTTAGATTTTTTAAATAAAAAATTGAACTTGTTTTTCTGAAATATTATTCCAAATAATTTACCCACATTATATTGATATTTATCACAAGAGGATATCATTTATTATATTACATTTAAACATAGTCAAAAAGTTGTTTTAATCTTCATGTAACAAGTAATACAATAATTAATATTAGAATGTTCTTATCCCACATTTCAATTGATATCAATAGTGTATCAGGTATTAATACCCATATCAAATTTCATAAACGTATTATATACGTATATCAAGGAAAAAATTATATCATTGGGTTATATTAAATGGATGTACACATATCATATTAAATAGTGTTAATACATTCAATTATACAACTTTTCTTTAGAGTGTATATTGAATATTATTTGTGTTTAAGTCAATTGTTATCAAGATATTGTCAAAAATCATTATAGTTGTACACATTACTTTTATCTTATAATTACTTGTTATCGAATGAAAAACTATTTTCCCAAAGAAATATTCTAATTATTTTTAACATATCAATAGATTTGTAACTTTCCATGATAAATATGGAATTATTCCTCCAATTTTAATCATCAATGAATATAGGGAAATAAATTCCCCCATTGTTAGAATTTTTTCTCATATTTATACATAATTCTATATGAATAAGCTCATGTTATCTTTTTGGACGACATTACACTCTCGTTGTGAGTACCTTGAACAATTTTACATTTAAAAAAACTTCCAGTAAATCATTTATTTTACATTTGATTTCTGTATGGTCTCTTGTAATATCATATTTTATAATTCTATTAAAATTAAATTATCAAATATGACCAATAATTTTATGCCATTTCAAATTTTCATAATTCACAATGAAAATAATAGAATTATTATGATCTACCATTTCAAAAATATTAATAATAAATTCTATTTTAATGAATATAAACTCATGTATATCATCAATAAGTTGGATAAAACTAATTATATCATTCTTCATCGTATCAATAAACTGTATATATTGTGATTTTATTTACTATGATTATATTTCAATAGCTTTTACTCCATGATACTTTATAGAAATATCCTTAAAAAATTAACTACACCTCTTAATTATTTCTAATGATTTTGAGTATTGTTTTTATCATATAATATATGAGGAATATCATCCTTTAAGAATCCATGACTAGTTCACCTTAAAATAATTTAATGAAACATCAGTAAAACATTTGTAATCCTCTTTAAATTTTTTAATTTTTCATTCCATTATTGACATAATAATTTTATACAAGAATTTATTTCTCACATATTACAGAACAATGGATATCCTAATAACCTCTTCCATATATTTATTCAATGAAATCAAATATATTTTTTATTTTTAGAAATGATGAATTTTTCATCACATCATTCTTACATTATGAATATATTCTCATAATTTCAGAATAAATCTCATATGATTTATTAATATTCCCTGATTATTAATTATTAAACCATAATGAGATGGTTTTTTGTACCAAGAAACCAAGTCATCATTAATTTCCTCTGATACATGATCTTTCATTCTGATAATAATTATTTTGAGGAAATTGTTATTATTGACCTTCAATAAAATATGCTTCATTTTACCTAGGAATAATGATTTTTAGTGAAATTACTGTCATATATTGATATAAAAAATGTTACCCCATTATAATTACTAGTTCAACCTATCTATAGTTCTATATTATTCAAACAATATTTGAAAAAAAATATTATTATTTTTAGATTTAGCTTGGGTTTTTCTCATAATCTTCTTAGATAACTGTCTTAAAATACATGGATAATTTAGAGATTATGTCAACATACATTAAAAAAATTGATTTTATTAATTTATTTTTATCATCAAAACACCATTATTTTTTTAGAATATATTTTTATTTAAATTTAGTTTCATGTCCTGGCCATTCATTGTATTATCCTGTTTACAAAATTTTATCATAAATTTTTTGATTTCACTATTGTAAGTTACTTCCAAAATAATGTAATCCCCTTTCATTTTATAATTTTTTTCATTTTCATTCTTTAAAATCCTATTATAAGTATTTATTTTTATATTCTACTCCTAGGAGACTTCTAGTATATCCATTAAAATGTTCTCCATATATATTGGTTTGATGTTTTTTCTTTTAATGCTTGGGGTGTATACATATATATTAATGTGATGCATAGAATTTTTAAAATATTTAATAGTATACCCATTTGAGTTTATAGTTAGTGTGTATTCAAATTTATATTTTTTACTCATCAGAAATTTTCTTACTATTATATAGAACTTATTCATACTCTAAAAATATTTAAATATTTTATATTGATAATTTATCACATTTCTTTTTCTAATGTATTTCATTAAGTTATTTTGTGTAATATAAAAAAATCTTCTTCATTGGAATGATTAAAATATAATTATTAATTTCACCATATTTTCACCACATAAATGGGTTTTTTCATTTATATGTTGAGATATTATTTTTTAATTCCATTTGTATACGATCAGAAACTTTCTTATAATTTCCATCCACTTTATCATCTTATGATTCACTTTAATAAATATATTCCCCTTCTATAATTTTTAGACACCTCATTTAACCAGAATAAATTTCATCTATTCAATTTTTTTTCAAATATTTAATAATTATTTTTTTACATGAAATGATAATGTTTGGTAATTTTTAAATTTTAATACACTCAATTACTTCTAATGAAAAAAATATGAGTTTCAAACCTCTCTAAAAATTTCTCATTATATTTTTAAACATTCTATATTCATCCATAATTTCTCTATACCATTAGATATTATTGAAAATTTTATTAAATCATATATTTTACAAATAAATATGTTTTTAGTGAACAATATTTACATTATAAAATATAATTTATTCTCTTAATTTTCACATTTACATTTTAAATTATCAAAATTTTGTCCAAAATTTCATTAGTTATTTGATTACATAGAACATATTTGAAAAACATCTCTAATAGAGACATCGTAATGGAATATTTTGTTTTTAAATAAATTATAATATTTATTTTTTGGAAAATTACATTGTATGATTCATATTAATTGATGGAAATCGAAATATTGTTTCATATTTCAATTCCATCATAAGAGATGTGAGATAATGAAAAATCATATTCCTTTATATAGGATAATGTTTTAATGAAAGGTATATATAAACCAATAATTATTAGATTTAAAACTAAATATTCTTATCTTTTATTGTATCAAACAAATGGAACCTTAATTTTCATCTAAACAAAATTATTTATTTAAGATATTATTACACCCTAGAAAAGGTGGGTTGAATTAGTAGTGGTAACATTTAAAATTACATTTCAATAAAATTAACAATTGTGATTTTTTTCTAATATTTTTATCCATATGGATTATATTTTAGACGTCTACTACTATATTAAATGGAATAAAATATGCCAAATTCAATTTTTATCATGTTCCACTATGGCGTGGTTACCAACATCTTAATTTTTTATGTTATTAAACTTTTATAATAGACTTTCCATTATAAAAACATGTTCTTATAACGAGAATTCATTTAAAACTCTAATTCATACCTATATTTAATTGAATACAAATATGGTTAAATGTATAATATTAGATTCATATCCCCTACATAATAGTTACAAGTAATTCAATATAGGTTGATAAATGTAATTGGATTGTCTAGGTTTGATTAGTAACTATTGAGGTTGGCCATTTTGTTAGAGTGTTCAAAATATTTAGAATATAATATTATTTATCCATCATGATCTATAAAATTAAAATATGGTCTATATTATTATGTTATCAATATATTCCATAAACTATTGGTTATATTAAATACATGTTTTTAATAATGGATACATTGTTTTAGTTGGAATCTATTGAATAGATATCTTAATTCAAATTTTATTTTTTTTACATTTTCTAAATTTTTTTAAATAGTATTTTTTGGCCATTTTTTCTAAAATTTATATTGAAATATCCCTTAATTATAATAAATATTACTAACCCAAATTAATTAAATCTAAAAATATATCCATCTTGAAATGTGAAAATAAATATCTAAAATGAAAATATGATAATTTATATAAATATTTATTTAAGGTCTACTAATTTAATTATCCAAAAATAACATTTTTATTCATGGTTTGACCAATATCATATAATTTTAAAATTATTTAATTATATTATATATTATCCAAGAAATTCATCAACACATTTCATCTATAATTTAAAATTATCTTTTTAAAAAATAGTTATACATAATATGTAACTGATATTATATAAGCCAATGTTGATATAATAATTTTTTAAAAAAATTCCATACATTTAGTAGTGTTTTTATTTTTCAGCTTACAATTGTTAATAACTCTATATATTTCGAAACACATATTAATCCATGAAATTACTAATTAGTCTTATGAAATTTTGATATTATCCATACAAAAGACATATCATCTGACTTAGTAAGTCTTCGGATTTTATCAAGACATTAAATCATTATTGAAAATTCCACCATTATCAAATTATTTCTACACATGATGAATTATGATAAAATATAAAAATGAGTACACACTTCACCAATTTATGTAAAATATGCATAATTTTTTTATGAAAATATTAATATTCTCTGATATAATTAGAATTGTAACTTTTTTTCTTGTTAAAATTATAATGAAATTTCAAAAAAAAATTCAAACATCAATTTGAAAAATTCTTATGATGACTTATTAGTATTTAAAAAAGAATCTAAAGTCCTATATTACGTCTAGTATGAATATAAAATCAATATCCATTTGTTTATTTCCATCACCAATCCGAAATCCTTGAAAAACTACCCTTAATATAATACAATCTAGATTTATTATGAAGACAATATAAAATATCTACGTTCCATCATTATATTAATAATTAAAATGTCATTAAAATTTAAAAAACATCATATAATATTATTCAAATAAACTCAAAAAAGCTAATTTATATTGAAATACAAACAAAAAAATCATGAATTTCATAAAAATCATGGATGAAAACAAAACAAAACATCCTAAAATAATTTCAATGGGTTCTTCAAACATCATGGGGAAACATTTCAATTATTTGGTCTTCAAAAATTTTATAAAATTAAACAATTGTAATCATAGAAATTTAATCTATTAGAGAGAGTATATATATAGATATTAGCATAGAATTTTTTTATTAATATCATTATAATGTTAATGTCATAATGATTATTATATATAATATATTATTGAAATTTTATCCAATCATTTAAATAATAAAAATAAGTAATGATATATGAAATATTTAGTTTATACATTCTAAATAGATCTAGACTTTATGAATGATTTAGATAATATATTTTAAGAGAAAAAATGATTCACATTGATCCATATGATTTTGAAATCTAGATTTCGATAATATGAGTAGATGAATTTGATTTTCAGGAAGAATATGTGAAAAAATTATAATTTATTTTATTTACTACATTAATTAATTCATTATAATTTTATATGTGCTAGACTATTTTATGAACATTTTCTTAAAGTATTATGTGGAGTGATACAGAAAGGGTGTTATCCAATGTCTAACTAGTGTATAGTTACTGTAAAATTTAGGTACTAAATAGTGGATTAATGATTATGTTATATTAGTTCCTAACAAAATTTTGTACATTAACTAGGAATTGATTTTTTTTATAAATATTGTATAAAATTTTACAAGACTAATTGCATTAATCCTATTCAATAATTTATTCATCTATGTTATATGCATGATTAATATTATTGATTCTTTTAACATGGAAAAAACATCCATTTATTCCAATGTAGGAATCATTATAATAAACCACCAACCTAGGGATTTTGGTCCTTTTTATTTTCATAAGGATGGGTCTAAATATATTAACAACTAAATATCCATGTTATTTTCTTGTTTAATAGTCAATATTTTTCTACATCATTTCAAAATAGTATGTCCAATTTGGCGGAATCATGAATGGAGTGGTTACCATTTTCTTCATAATTTTCCCTATCTTTTACACAAATACTACTTCATCTGAAAAAAACATAACATAATAGAGAGTGAATTATTTTCATTAAAATGTTAGATAATAACTTCTCTAATACTCTATATAATTCATTATCTCTATTAAAACACTAACTACCTCAAAAACGTTATAATCTAATATCTCTTTAATCATATTAATTTCAGTTATATAAAATATATTGTTATCAATTTAAATACAATGGTTGACAAAAATGGCCTCAATGTAAATAAAATTAAATAACTCCATCATTAGGAATAGTATGTTCTATTCACATCAACCATGGAACCTGTAAAAATAAAAAAACAATACCTCAAAAAATCATTTATTAATTAAAATTTGGTGAATTTATAATTTAAATAATTCTATCGTAATTTAATGATATTTATGTTTCCTGTCTATTATAAATTTAATAAATGATTTAAACAATCAGAATAGATGATTTGAAGTGATCAATGTGCTATATCAACATGTGAATATTCTATTTTTTTGTCTCTAAATCAGTTTATCATTTATTATAGCCTATGTATTCATCCAAAAACATTTTTCCATATATAGAAATAAATTTGGTCATTTTATAAATAAATTCAAATTGATAAAGGTGTTTTCCATATTGAATTTATATTTTTTTAATAGTCAACACATACGTTATATACGATGAAAATTCATGTTAGAATCAATTTATTAAATCTTATTTAATCATTAAATTTTCCTTTTCATTTATACTTCATGAAAATAACTTAATTATGATTGTTACTATTAGTATAGATTATATCAATGTAACAACTAATGATCATGTCCTTCGTAGAAACTTCTTTAATTTTTTATGTTTTTTATGATGTTAATGAATTATATATTTTCCCTACCAAAAAATTGTTATGGGTTTATATTTTAAGTATAACTACGATAACATCAATTATGTTTCACAATATCACTATTTTACTTATTTATAACTCCAGAATATATTCATATCCATCTTGTCTTGCTAACTAATCAAAGACTATCACCATCTTGAATAATCTCCCAGAAATGAATATATTAGAGTATTTAAGAGTTTCATAACTTTAGGTATGGTTTTATTGGTATTTTAATGTATATAATTGGATATATTCGCTATATTAACTCTCCATAATGTTTTATTTATTTATTATCATTTTGTATCTTTGTTTTTGTCACATGATATTTCCCCCTCCATCTCATCAATGAATTCAATAATATTTCATGTTTAATTCATGATATATATATATATTTGAAATTTTTAGAAAAAACATTATAATATTTAAATTCAAATAAGATCATCTCTTATTTCTTCATATAAAATTATTATTATTTGTTAATGATATTGAAATTCATTTTTTGATTATTCACGTCAATTAACAGATAAATAATTGATCGGAAAGGACAGACTATAAAAATAAGCACTTTACCTTTTTTCTTTTATCTAAATAAAATGAATATTTGAAATAAATATATATTCACTCATTGGAAATATACTATCAAAAAATTATATAATGAAAATTTAAAAAAATATTTTTAAATTAATGTAATACAGATTATTAATTCAAAAAAGACACATAACCGATGAATAGATTTTATGAAATATTTCAAAAAAATATATTTCATAATTAATGCATATATATGAACATAAATGTATAATTTAATTAAAATTATATAAAAATATATCATTTACAACATAAAATTTAATATAATATGACGTACTAATTGACTCTTATCTGATTAGAATAAATATAATTAAAAATTAATACAAAAAAAATTACGAGGAATCATGTGATAATAAAACATATAGAGAGATAAATCTATATGATATACAAGTTCATGTTGGAATGGTGGTGCCTAAACAATCATTTATTAAAAGGAAAAGTCATACTGTCTTATAATATACAGCCTATAAACATCTATTGAAGAGGTAATGATTTAAACTCTCTAAATGTATTGTATTTGTGTAGGCTTGAATGTGGGTTCTACAATAGCATTCAAAATGATGGAATTGTTATTATTTCTACATGGAAAATATGTCTAAAATTACTACAACACATTGGGCTAATAATGTGGATATGTATATAATGGAATCACAAGATTCAATTGAACCACATTTAATTAGGATATCATTTTGAGAATGTGTTTGAAATCTATGATATTTTCCTAAATGTTTCACTCTGATACAATGAATATTAGTTTCCATTCTATGGAAGTAGAAACATTTTCTAAACTATAAAAAAATTATAATTCATATTAATCATATTATTTATATTTTATAAATTTTATAATATTTATCTAAATATTCTTTCATTTTTTATCGTTGTTTTTTAGAAAAACCATTATAAAATAATGAATTTTGATATTTTGCATAAAGATTATTGAGTTGGAATATGTATATAAAATAATTAAAAATATTTTCTTTCAATTAAATGGATGAAATTATAAATTATAGATAATTTAGATCAATAATTATTATTTTTAGAGTATTATTTGAAGGATACTTTTTGTTAAAAATACAAAGACGACGGATAAGACATAGTGGGAGTTATGGGAACTGACGGATCATAGCGTATTGAAAAAATAATTATTTTTTAAAGTGGATATTAATAAAATATTGAAAACATTATAAATTTATTGATTAATTTTATCATTTATATATGTGGGAATTATTTTTATTTATCAGTGTATACATAATGATACAGTTACTCTATCATATGATGATTGGAGTAAATAAAATTGTATACCATGTAAATGAATTAAACACCACTATATGTTTTTTGATTTCAGTATGAATTAATCTTTAAAATGAGGTTTGTTGGATTATGTATCAATATATATTAAATATATTTTGGGAATATACTATATTATATTTGAGGAATTTATTACCGAATAAAATACATAATTTGATATATGTGTTATATCTTATCCTACGTAGAGATATTCAGGGAATGTAGGGAAAAAACACTCTCAAAAAACTCTATTAATAGAATTAATTGGTAAATAAATATAATTTTATAGTCACAGAGTATTAATGAAATATATTTTGAAAACCCAATGATATGGAGAAAGGGAGAATCCTTACTGGTAGAATCATTATTATAAATTACACATCAAGAAGTAAGTTAAAATGGGAGTCACATGAAACTAGTTTGAAAAATATAGTAGAAAAATAAATATATTATTTTCAACTACTATATTTTTATATACCTATAGCGTATTAAATTTTTTACTAAGGGATATACCTTCATCATTATATAGATTTTATAATAACATAATGGAATTATAAAATAATCTTATTTATTTTGAGAAATATGATGATGACTCGTTTAGAAATATGATTACAGGTAGATATTGAAATTATTAAAAAGAGAATATATTCATTGATCATAGAGTGAATAATGGAACCCTATGATATATGAAATAAATCATGGACATTGTTTCAATAGAAAAACAATCAGCGATTCAATGTATAAAATTATAGGTTTGGATGAATTATTGGGATAGAAATAATGTTGTTTTTTAAGAAACGAATTCTATAAGAGATCATGTCTATGAAATATTTACAATATACATATTTCATCTATGAAAATATAATGAATTTATTTATTATGAAATATAGATGAACATTGAAAGGTAGAAACAAGGACATCATATATACATATGATTGGGTCCCTATAATAGTATATTACCTCAATAGGTCACAATATTCTATCAAAATGATGTATAATTCAATATTGAAGGTATTATTTTTATATAAAACAATTAAATACATTTATTTAAATGTGATTTAGAATTAAATAAGTCTATGGATGATTGATTTTGTATTAAATAGTAAAATCAAGATCTGTGATAATAGATGAGCCTATAATAGTAAGGAGGTTTCATAATCTATTATAATATTGGAATTCAGTGGAATATTATTATTCAATATAGTCCAATATTTAATGGTTTGTATGAGAGGATGAAAATAAAATTTAATGAATGTTCTATAAGTAAATGGTTACACTTTTGGTCACACAAGAACTTCATGGAATAGTTATTGAACATGGAAAATTATGTCCTCCATAAGAGTCCACCAATAATACACGTGGAATGTATTCATAAGGGTATCTAATTAGGAGAAATTGTTAGAATCTCTCATTTACAATTCATATTCTTTTTTGTATATGTAATTGTGGAAAATGATTTGTGGGAAATGATATATGTTGTATCTGAATCATGATTTCTAATTATTTATAGAAATGAGGAATTTATATATGCAATTCATGTTAATGATAAAAAATATATTATTATAATTCAAGTCATTATACATAGTAAGGGAACTTTTTCAAGGAATAATATGAAGAAAATTCTGAAATAGTGAGTATGCAATTTTTTATTTAGAAATATGAGGAATATATTGGTATACATGCGCCTATTCCAGCAGATGTAGCGGACCTACTCAGGATGTGTGTTTGGGAAGTTCATCACAGGTGAGGATAAAAATTGTGAAGTGTTAATATTCCTTGAATTATTTATTGTTTTTTGATGGAATATCTTCATGAAAATATTGAATAAAAAATTATTTAGATATAGTGGAATAGGTCTGATTAATCTAACAAGGGAAAGCTCATTTAATTGTGTGATAAAAATATGTGTCAGATGACTTATTTTATATATGTAATTTAATAATAATATAAAAATGGGTATATTATTTTTAATTAATAACATGATATTAAGAGAAGATATACAATAGGGGTCGTGGTGGAATGATTTTTGTAGATGGTACGTATGGGATTCATAAAATTAATTTCATATAGAGTAATGTTTTCCATCCTACAAATTGTTCCTGGTATTTTTGAATTAGATGATTTCTGTCTTATATATTGTGATATAATTGATTTATTTCCTAACAGATCTATAGAATGAAAAACTTATAAATACTATGAAGTGGGTTTTTGTATTCAAAAAATTATGAATTATTGTAAATAATAATTAAAATATTGATGGATTTTAATAAGGAACCTAGGTAATGGAATAATATTTTTGATGCTTTAATGAATAAATTTTTTAATGATGGAGTTTAATTTATAAATGTTTCTATTTCATGTATATGTATCCTTGATATATGATATTGACACTATATTTTAATGAAATTCTCATTTCATGATCATTCCATTGTATAATTGATGATCTGAAATAGTTTCTAGGTAAGGAGATTGATATTACTGATCTTTTAGTATATATATAAAGTATAATTATGAATTGTAAAAGGAATAAAATAGTAATACCATAATTGGTTTCTTTGGTTACTAAATTTTGATGATTTTAAGTTGATTTATTACGGTTAAAAAAATTTGAAAAGAAATCCATTTTAAATTGATGAAGGATTAAAAACCATAGACTATTGAAGAGGTTAGGTGATAGATAAACATTCATATGAATTGGCTATTAGAATAATGATGTATACCATGATTTATACCCATACTAATAATTCCCATGTTGTGTGAGTTTTTTATCCTATCATATTTGACCGAATAAATAACGATTGGGAAACTATTAATTGGACATTAAAGTATTAAAGGGGAATCAACGATATATATATTTGTTATTTTAAATGAATTCATAATAGCGTTATGTGTATACTGAAAATAAAAGTTATGTTGATTTCAAGAGGAGAAAAAAGCTTAGTTTTTCACTTTTGAATGAAATATATAAAGACTGATATCCCATTAAAAAAATGGTGTTATACTGATGAAAATGAATTGTACATTATTGAAATAGTTGTTTGGAAGGAGATGGTTTATTTGAATAATTCATTATTGGAGTTTGATAAAATGTGAGACGAATTTTTGTTCATTTGTGACAGTTATTCTACATTTTATATTGATAATAACCCAGGGATTTATGCCAGAATATAGAATATTCATTTTTTGAACCACCTTACCAGTGGATTGATATTTAAAGGAGTTTTGAAATTTAAAATTAAATGATGTAAAAATAATATGGAAGCCATTTTTATTAATACCATAGTGATTGAGAATATAAGGAACTATTTCTCCACTCTAAGCCCTCATTATTGAATCTAGTATGATATATAGAATATTTCATAATCCTATTTGAGAATCAAAGGGTACGAGTTGTTCTATCCTGATTTCTTGACACTCAATTGATGAATTAAATAGAACCCTCTTATATGTGAGTCAATAGGTGGAGGAACATACATTATCTTTTATGTATAAGCTAAATCCATGGAATATTTTTATGTAGGTTCCAAGAATAACAAAACAACACATTGATGGTATATCCAACAAATATATTAGTCATAAATGACATGAAATAATTTCATTAGAATATCAAAACGACATGTCCATTGTAATAATATATCAATATTATACATAGATATGACAACATAATAGAGAAAGTGGATATGTACATGTCATATATAGTTAATTTAATAGTATATGTAAAATTATAACAATTAATAATTACACTTTTTTGGTGATATGGTGAATATAATTCATCACACTATCATTATGTTGTAAAATTTAAGTGTTTATACTCTCTAATTTTTATCTAAATGTGCAACAAAATATCTTATCAGAACTGTATAGTCATCAGGTGATATCATGGTTGATCCTAACAACATTTTTTTTTCATGGTTGATCTATGTATTATCTTCCTAAAGGATGAAGAATAATTGGTTTTCCCTCAATGGATTCAGAAAGGATGAAGATATATTTCACACTATGCATTAGACTAATCTCTAATTATCCAATGTGTACATTACACGTGAACAGGGAAAATATAATAATTAGATATTTATTGTGACATGTTTATGGTTGGAATATTTCTCTCTCCCCCTAAACCATCTTAACAATTTTTAGCTATCCGTATGTAAATAATAAATAGTAAATTTATCATTAATCACATGACATGTGAAACCTAAGAAGAATATAAATAAATGATATTTATTTCAAAATTTACCATTATTGTTCGTCCACTTCTCATTATTTCAATTTTTTGATTCATGAATAATGACTATTTAATTAAAAATTGTTGTTTCATTTTTTACTATAAATATAATAGATAATATAATCAAAAAAATTGAAAATAAATTTTGATTATTTTTAAACTCAAGTATTCTTAAAAATAAATTTTTATTAAATAATTTTGATCCACAAAATACAAAATAAAATTATTTATTCTGTAATCTTAAATTTTATTATTTAATTTTACAATGATTTGAGATACATATTGTTTGTGAAACTCTAGGCCTATTTATCATAAAAGTAGGCGTAATATCCTAATTAATAATTTTATCATCTCATTATATGATAAAGTGTTCAAAGAGGAACAAGATAACTAAAAAATTAATTTGAACCTTGTATGACCACTTACCTTGGAATATAATCCGTTCATCATAATATCTCAAATCAAGAAGGTTCCATGATAATTCCATCAACATATATTCTTAATATCTCATTAATTGTCTTTATAGAAATAAAAAACACATAAAACTATTAATCATAGATTTATTTTTGAAATTATATTCCCATGGAGGAGCATGAAATATTGACATTGAATAAGAGAAAAAAGGGGTAAATTCACTCTAACATTATCTATTAATGATTTATCATTCTTGACACACCCAATATATCATACTACCCCATGAAAACATTTGATCACATTTTTCATCAATACATAAATTTACATGAGTAAATATATCCATTAATGATAATATTGATGTCTATGGATCATGATATAGATTTATTTATAGGAACAACCAATGACACAGGGAAATGATTATTTCCTATTGACATGTCAGTTATCATAACCTGTGATCATAGAGATTTCCATGTGTGAACACCATAAGAAGATGTATCAAATTATTATGAGTCTCATTCCACTAATTATGAATATTTTTTGTTTCCCATTAAAAAATATCATCCATCCATAGAACAAGGATCGATAAAAATTTTGTGGATCCACTAAGATATCATTAATGTAAGGAGATTCTATGACCTTTCAGCATGACTTATATTCTCTTGAATTTATATCAGAAAAATTTAAATAATAATTATAATAAATATGTTATAAAAACTAATATTTAATAATAAAAACACTTCATCATGTTTTAAATAAGTTGGTTCAGGGACACTAACTCCAACAGACCCCTACTCTCACTAAATAGAACTAATAACATCTTATAACCAAATAACTCTGAGATGATACTAATAATTCTAAAGGGATAAATACATCATCAATATCTCACCATATTTTGTTTAGTGGATATTATATACACTATAAAATATATTCTTTGAGAAAATAACATCATTATATGATATTTACAATGTATGATCATTGACCATTATTGTTATCTTGTCTCTTTAAAGAGTTACAAAACTATAGTATTATCACAAAAAAATGATGGGATATTTAATTCTAGGAACCAAATTAATTTTTGAGACAATGTTTATAATCTAAATATCCATCATGGAATCATAAGAAGTTATAATATACTAAAACTATATTGTATAATTTGCAACAACTGGATAAATTTAAACCTTACTTCTCATAGAACCTGTGTTGAGACATAACATATATCGAGACTCCAATATCTGATCACTCTAATGTATCTAAAAAATAACATATATATAACAGCTAATGAATAATATCCCATAATAACTACATAGAAGGAACATATCATTAGTTTTCTGTATGTACAAAGGGATAAACTCAAAACTGGTCTAATTTTTTTCCACTTGATTTTCCAGATTTATTCCGACAATGATCAGGGACAAATAAACATTCAGACTTATACATTACATGGAATACATGATAGATACTATCTTATATGTTTATGGGATCTTAATCAATATCTGAATTTCCTCCTTTTTTGGAGACACATATTCATAAAAACATTAATAAAACATGACACTTGATCTAATCATCTCTTATATTATTCATTACTAAATCTTTTTAACATCTATTCAATGTATATACCATGATATTTCCCAAGAATCATCTTGTATCTATCAGAAAATATATTTATCCTTAGTATGTATTATTCTTCACCAATGTCCCTTATGGATATTAACATTCATGGAAACTCATTACGCTCTTGTAAGTATGGTATATCTCTTCCATTTAATAATATATCATCAATATAAACAACTATAATAAAAACTATACTACAACTAAAAATCTTATAAACACATGAATCACTTTCTTTCTTAATTAAAATATTAATTTTTATATCTTCTTATAATTGAATGTTCCATGACCACAATACATAAATTAATCGATAAATGGATCTCTAGATCTAGAATGCCATTTTAGAATTTTGTGTGGGTAAAAATCATTCTACTTTTTAAAAATAATAATCAACTTGAAGGTTAAAATTATTGAATTTATTCTTGATATCCATTTATCAAATATGAAATTCATATTAAGAATATATAAATAGGATGAATCTGTTGGATTTAAACATCGAATCTATATAAAATTCTTCATCATTGTAAATTCATTGATTTTTTCAAAACCCGTTGTCCACAAGACATGATTTAAAAATATATACATTTCATTCCTTTTAAATTATTATCTTGAATACCAAAATTATCCTTACATGTTTTATATTAACTTTTGGACCAATCAAACACCAAAATTTTTTGATATGTGGAATCCATTTCATAAATCATGGAGTATTTCCGTCTTGAAACATCTGATCTATCATCATCCGACTTGCAGGAGATATAACCATCATTTTCAAAAAATAATGTTTCAGAATTATAAGTGATGGTAAAACCATATCACTATAGTTTTATTGAATCTATCATAGTCTAAAATTGAGCTATTTCTTTAGGATCAACCTCTTGAAAAGGGACCTGTGCAATTGGTTTATGTACCAACTCATTTATATCTTGATTCAAAACGTCATCAATTACATCATTACCACTATATTCTTTGAGTATGTGATATACCACATGAATTGTAGAGACCCGTATCCTGACGTACATGGACATTACATTACTTTTGCGGAATACTTAGTACATAACAAAAACACACACACAAGGATCGTAATAGTTTAGTGTCTTTGGAAACTCGGAACGTAATCTTCTAAACGTGGTGAAAGATCTTCAACATCTCCCATAAAGAACTTTTTTTTACCTAAAACCTTTCTTTATATCCTGGGGAAAAGAAAACATAAAAGGGTGAGCTCAAATGCTCAGTAAGGGTAAACAAAAGAAATATCAATCACATCATATACATAAGAACATAGCTTTTGGAAATCTTAACCTGCAAAAGAGCTCATAATATCATAACGTGGGATAAATCATAGAAGTGAAAATGAAATCATAACTTAAAACTTTACTCATTGTGGCATACACACATAATCATAGAGAATCATTTCTTGTTAGTCAAGACTCATTGCCAAGACTATATTAGTAGACAAAGTCCCTTTCTGAATCGAGTAATCCTCGTTTCAGTCCTGTTTCACTGAACCGGTATAACCTACCATTCCAGCCATGTCTATCTCATGAGATATAAAATCTTTACCCAATTCATTGGAGGGAGATATAGGTCCCACCCATCTCTTAATGAATCCTTTCTTATGTGTGCCACAAAATCATAAATCATACATCATTGCATAACCCATGTAATAAAAATGGGATTCTTAAACAACATGACATCATAAAACCATTCATATAAGATAAAGGAATTCATAAATATAATTCCATCACAACATAGTCAAATCAATGTAAAAATATGGATAGAAACAGAACCCTTTATTATCTTAGATGAAAAATAATTTTGATAAAACACTTGAATTGAATTCTTGAGGAAAATATCCTTTTTTCTTCAAAATCAATTTCTTTTCACAAAACATCATGCAATTTTAAAAGAAAAAGATTTTATTGAAAATAGTCATGAAATCTTTTAGAGGAAGCTTCATGAAAATAAGGCTTTATAAAACAGTATAAATCCGTTTGTGCCGTATAAGTTAAAAAAACATTCTTCGTACTTTTGTCAGAAAAGTCAAAAAGTACCTCGTACGAAAAACGAAAAAAGATTCCTTTCATATCCTTTACTAAAAACTCATAGAAGGGTAAAATTGGATTTAAACAATTGTAGGTGGATGGAAATAATATTACATATTGAGGGAACATGGATGTGGATGACAAAATACACCCCAGTAAATACATACGAATAAACAATCTCGGATAAAAATGAGATTGTGATATTTCCCTTACCTTAGGTCCGACTTGCTTTGTACGTGTCCAAACCTCTTGTATAATGATTTTCATAATGTTATTGACTTATTACAGAATCATATTCATTGTTATGATATCATATATGGTTCTCTTATGTCTTTATATTACCCGGTCTTTTGTAAATTCATGTTAAAGTATCATTTTGGGTAAAATCGTCTTATTTGTCGTTCGTGTTTTTAACTTGTAATTATTAATATGATTACTTGGATCATGATTACTTATATCCAGAATGTAAAACATGATTTATATATAATATATATTCAGAATATACATATATATATATTATATATTGATAATGGAATGAAATACACCGTTCATGGAGACGGTAATCCGTACGTACGCATGAACGCTGTTTTCGTTTCCTTATTGAATTGAATGGAATTAAGTAGATGACATACATATAAATATACATAAATCCAGTATTATTATTATGTCATATATTTCATTATTACTTGTTATATATGCTTTATAATCATTAATGAATGTTTAACGTGGAGAATGAATCTCATCGCGTCGTGGAGACGATAGTCCGTACGTACGCACGAGCGATGATATCATTTCTATAAATATTGAATTGAATTGGAGTGGATTATACAATATATCAGAATCAATATGATGTTGTAATAAGAATGTATAGTTATTCTTTACACCATTATACCCATCCATGTAAGGTGGTGGTGGAAAATAGATTACACCACGGCGTGGAGACGGTATTCCGTACGTACGCACGCGCGGTGATTTCTTTTTCCGTAGGATGGATAGATGGTGAAATAGGGTTGTTTCATACTTATAATAACATATCAGTATATTAGTGATTCTGATGTTATTACTTCATAATGAAACAACCTAAGAAGAAGAAGTGGAAGAAGAAATAAAGATAAAAGAATTGGTAACGGTAATTACCTCTTCTTTGAAGCGCCTCTTTGAGACCTCCTCTTAGGGCACTAAAATTGGTCTTTGAGGAAGACCAGAACCTCTAGGATGTTTCTAGGGAAGTGGAGAAGAGATTTTCGGGGTTGTCCGAGCTTGAGTGCTCAAATTGGTGTGAGGAGGAGGGGGAGGAGGTGTCCTTTTATAGGGGAGGAGAGGGGCACCTTAGGAATATCTCAAAATATTATTTTATATTAAAGTCAAAATCGGTTTATAATGGTTCCAAAGGGTCTTATTTAGAAGATAAAGTGGGGATGGGTCGAAATCCTATCAACCAATAATAATTAGACAAGTTTAGGGTATTATTTTAACCTTATCAATTAGATTTAACTCTAAGTTCAATAATTTAACTTATATCATGTCTTTTTGTTTTCTTTCACTATATGGTTAATAAACTTACTATAACATGCCAAACGAACCCCAAATTGTTTATTATTAATATATATATACTTATCTAAGTCATTTGGCCGAACCTTAGATTTTTAGGAATAAAATAACAATTAATAATATAATATTTGATTTAAAAACTATTTTGTGTCAATTTTGACACTATTTGATATATGATTTTTTTGAAAGTCATAACAGAATTATATGTTCAAACCAAGTTGATTAAATCAACATTAATATATCATAGTAACCTAGAAAATTAGTGGAATTCATAAAAAGTCTTAAATTACATTTATTTTGGTATTTATATTATCAATTATGTCAATATTTCATTAATAAGATAATTACTGCATCATTTTTGTGTCATAAATAAATTATATTATTTGATGTCTAAAAATTAAAAATAAAATACCATCATGTAGGAAATCTTTTTATCTTTCTAATGAATATTTATATTCGAATTTATCTTATGTATAACCCCATATTAAAAATGATTTACTTATTAAACATTGATTTTAACTATTTTAACCCTTCTTTAAATAAATTAATAATAAATGTCCTAATCTAATCCAAGTGGACCTAAATGGTCATATTTTATTACTAAGTTTGTTTTTGGTCGAATTACACTTGTCCAATAGAATTAGGACATGTGTTAGGGTAATATTAATATCATATTTACCCTTAGTTACCCAATTTACTATTAACCGCGGTAAAAAAAAGTAAAAAGTTACTATTCACCAAAAAGTTATTTTCATCTTATTGAACCACATTTTAGTCCTTGATATTAACCGTGTCTCTCGGATTTTCGAAATTCCATTCACAGAAGCGGTAAAATTAAGTTTTATGCAAAATTCAGTTTTTAACCTACCACTTAGTGGTTTCACTATTCATCAAAAATTGAAAGTTTTCAGAAAAATACCAAAATTTCACCCTAGGCTAATTTCGATATTCTGAGTCCAAAAATGAAGTCCATTTTGAAAAATAAAATTTATAAAATTTCAAAAAGTGATTATTACTATTCATAACGGCTAGTTTTAATAGCATATCATTGTTTAGTGAAACTCGGTATTGCGTATTACACACGCTATCGAGGAAGGTCGTGATTGCGTGTAATGCAAGGCAAGTCAAGGATGCATTTTGTGCAAGCTCCTTTTGGTGTAGCGTACAACACAAGACAGTAGTTAAATAAAAAAGAATATTTTTCATAAAATCTCGGGCTGTTACATTCTACCCCCCTTAAAATGAATTTCGCCCTCGAAATTCGTCGGGGTTATAAATGGTTTACTATTCGAAAGTTTCTTTAATAGAAACCCACATCGTAAAAGGGAATACCAAAACTTGGCTTTAAAAACTAAAGTATGAAATGTAACGATTACCCAAATAAACTAATCACTGGGTTTCCACATAGGTGAAAATATGGATATGGAAGAGAAATCTAACCATCATGTTCTGATGGAGAGTGGTAGAGAACATGGCTATGGAAAAGCCAGTAATCACAAATCCATAGATTTGTGATGATATAAGGTACCATCTGATTCATCAGATATAAGATCACTAGGACAACATTTTTGGATTTCAAGACCATTTCCCTAAATTTAAAGAATTTCAATTAGAATAAATACTTACTTTATGATGGTACAACCTCATTGTTGTTCGTTCCTTTAACAATTTCAAATTCATCTCTTAAATAAATGAAGTTGAATTTGTTATTTGTGAAGTGTTAGCAGATCATGTGATAGAATGACGGGTCATTCCATCTGTCTCAAACAAAAGGTTAGCAAAAATTATATACATAAGTCGATCTATAGTGAGATTAATCATATATTGTTCCTAAAATGGACTTATACTTCATATATCATACGGCTTAATATAATAAAACTAGTTTCTACTAAACAGGGACTTCCTGTAGGCCAGTGGTAGGCGATAAAGGCCAGTCTCACTTCGGTTGTGGGTTCGATTCCTACGACCTTGTCCGACGCGATGGGCTGTCGCACGTCCTGCAAGTTGTCCCTTTTTCTAAAACTATATCATCCCATCAATAATATCGAAAAAACTTCTATCCTTAAACAATACTAACTTATGTCCAACATAATCCATTCTAATCTTTAGGCTTATCCATAATACTGCAGTCCACTCTCATAATATAGTGAAAACGATTAGCAGAGATTTAATACTATCGTTAATCCGCATATATATGTCTTGTTGGTCACATTCCAAACATTCAAAGTCCTTAATCGTGTATTCTCTTGAATACCTTAGTGAAAACATGAGTGCAGTTAAAAGTTAACACTTTCCACATACCAAAATCCTAAAAATTCTATATACTCAAACCATGATATCACTTAGTCCTTATATCAATCATGAGCTCATGAATACTATTAAACATTTCATTTTCTCGTCTTCATTATGCGCATATCATCTTATTTCCAAAAAATATCTCAATCACTTTGAATACCACATCAATAAATATTGCAATACTCAATGATACAACATTATTTTGGAATCCCATTACATAAACACTTAATCATTCCACCACATCGTTGTCATATTCAACATTGCCAATAGTGATCGCATGTGATTTCCCTTTGTCCTTTGCCTTCAGTGGTTGCTCATGTTGATCATCACTAACCCTTGGATTAGGGCAATTATTAGCATAATGCCCCATTTCCTTGCACATGAAGCATTGAAGTGTTGGCGGTGCGTTCTCTGCAGTGTTTGCTTTATTCACATCATTAGAAACCCTTTTTCCCTTACTTCGACACTCAGCTGCTCGATGACCTTCTTTTCCACACTTAAAACATTTTATAGTCCCTTTTATACAATCTCCACCATGCTTCTTTCCACACTTTGTGCATAAGGAAACATTCATATTCTTTTCACCATTATTCTGAGTTTTCTCCTTGAACTCCATCTTTCGTTTCTTGTCAAAACCATGAGATGGATATGTAACACCAACTTCCATTTCTACCTTGATAGCACAACGCACAATTTCTTCATAGCTACTGAAGTCTCTTATAGCTAATGCCCTTCGAAGACTTGGTTTTAAGCCACTGAAAAATCGATCAACATTACTTTCAGGATGGATGATAATACCAGAAGCGTACCTTGCAAGTCTTGTAAAATTCGCTTCATAGGTACCAACAGATTCATCATCCCTTTGCTTCAGTTCAAGAAACTCTTTCTCCATCTTTGTTCGGAGAATACGAGGTAAGTACTTATTGAAAAATAAGTTCTTGAACTCGTCCCATTCCATAGACTCAATTTCATCCATTTGCCTCGTATTCTTAATAAGATTCCACCATTGATCAGCATCTCCTTCCAAACGATACACTGCTAGGATGACTTTATCATGTTCAGAACATTGAAGAACTGAAAATATCTTTTCAGTAGTACTAATCCATTGTTCACCAACTAATGGATCAGTAGACCCACTGAAAGAAGGTGGACGCTGCCTCATGAAGGATTCAACAGAATGTTGCTCATTCCTTTGCTCGTTTGGAAGTCCTACATGATTCATAGCTTGAGAAAGTTGTGTGAGCATGGCTACAAGATTTTGCATTCCGGCTCCCATATCGTTTGGTTGCTCAGGGGGACAATCATTGCATTGCCCATCACATTCCGCATTAACACGGTTCCTTCGGGTTCCAACCATCGTCTAAAACCCAAAAAGAATAGTGTGAGAGGCAAAAATCATGGTAGGGAAAACAACATAATAAAGTGGGAGTACCTTCAATATCTAACATCTTAGGTTTAATTCTATGATCGTTAGCGTAATTCTAGTACTATAACCTATACGTATACTTAACCTTAGGGACATCCCTAGACATACCTTAGAAATATCTCTAGGGATCTCACTAACGTTTTCGCATCCTAGTTTCCAAAGGTTGACTAAACTTTTCCTCTGATACCAAATGTAGAGACCCATATCCTGACGTACATGGACATTACATTACTTTTGCGGAATACTTAGTACATAACAAAAACACACACACAAGGATCGTAATAGTTTAATGTCGTTGGAAACTCGGAATGTAATCTTCTAAATGTGGTGAAAGATCTTCAACATCTCCCATAAAGAACTTTTTTTTACCTAAAACCTTTCTTTATATCCTGGGGAAAAGAAAACATAAAAGGGTGAGCTCAAATGCTCAGTAAGGGTAAACAAAAGAAATATCAATCACATCATATACATAAGAACATAGCTTTTGGAAATCTTAACCTGCAAAAGAGCTCATAATATCATAACGTGGGATAAATCATAGAAGTGAAAATGAAATCATAACTTAAAACATTACTCATTGTGGCATACACACATAATCATAGAGAATCATTTCTTGTTAGTCAAGACTCATTGCCAAGACTATCTTAGTGGACAAAGTCCCTTTCTGAATCGAGTAATCCTCGTTTCAGTCCTGTTTCACTGAACCGGTATAACCTACCATTCCAGCCATGTCTATCTCATGAGATATAAAATCTTTACCCAATGCATTGGAGGGAGATATAGGTCCCACCCATCTCTTAATGAATCCTTTCTTATGTGTGCCACAAAATCATAAATCATACATCATCGCATAACCCATGTAATAAAAATGGGATTCTTAAACAACATGACATCATAAAACCATTCATATAAGATAAAGGAATTCATAAATATAATTCTATCACAACATAGTCAAATCAATGTAAAAATATGGATAGAAACAGAACCCTTTATTATCTTAGATGAAAAATAATTTTGATAAAACACTTGAATTGAATTCTTGAGGAAAATATCCTTTTTTCTTCAAAATCAATTTCTTTTCAAAAAACATCATGAAATTTTAAAAGAAAAAGATTTTATTGAAAATAGTCATGAAATATTTTAGAGGAATTTTCACGAAAATAAGGCTTTATAAAACAGTATAAATCCGTTCGTGCCGTATAAGTTAAAAAAAACATTCTTCGTACTTTTGTCGGAAAAGTCAAAAAGTACCTCGTATGAAAAACGAAAAAAGATTCCTTTCATATCCTTTACTAAAAACTCATAGAAGGGTAAAATTGGATTTAAACAATTGTAGGTGGATGGAAATAATATTACATATTGAGGGAACATGGATGTGGATGATAAAATGCACCCTAGTAAATACATACGAATAAACAATCTTGGATAAAAATGAGATTGTGATATTTCCCTTACCTTAGGTCCGACTTGCTTTGTACGTGTCCGAACCTCCTGTATAATGATTTTCATAATGTTATTGACTTATTACAGAATCATATTCATTGTTATGATATCATATATGGTTCTCTTATGGCTTTATATTACCCGGTCTTTTGTAAATTCATGTTAAAGTAGCATTTTGGGTAAAATCATCTTATTTGTCGTTCGTGTTTTTAACTTGTAATTATTAATATGATTACTTGGATCATGATTACTTATATCCAGAATGTAAAACATGATTTATATATAATATATATTCAGAATATACATACATATATTATATATTGATAATGGAATGAAATACACCGTTCATGGAGACGGTAATCCGTACGTACGCATGAACGATGTTTTCGTTTCCTTATTGAATTGAATGAAATTAAGTAGATGACATACATATAAATATACATAAATCCAGTATTATTATTATGTCATATATTTCATTATTACTTGTTATATATGATTTATAATCATTCATGAATTGTTAAAGTGGAGAATGAATCTCATCGCGTCGTGGAGACGGTAGTCCGTACGTACGCACGAGCGATGATATCATTTCTATAAATATTGAATTGAATTGGAGTGGATTATACAATATATCAGAATCAATATGATGTTGTAATAAGAATGTATAGTTATTCTTTACACCATTATACCCATCCATGTAAGGTGGTGGTGGAAAATAGATTACACCACGGCGTGGAGACGGTATTCCGTACGTACGCACGCGCGGTGATTTCTTTTTCCATAGGATGGATAGATGGTGAAATAGGGTTGTTTCATACTTATAATAACATATCAGTATATGAGTGATACTGATGTTATTACTTCATAATGAAACAACCTAATAAGAAGAAGTGGAAGAAGAAATAAAGATGAAAGAATTGGTAATGGTAATTACCTCTTCTTTGAAGCGCCTCTTTGAGACCTCCTCTTAGGGCACTAAAATTGGTCTTTGAGGAAGACCAGAACCTCTAGGATGTTTCTAGGGAAGTGGAGAAGAGATTTTGGGGGTTGGCCGAGCTTGAGTGCTCAAATTGGTGTGAGGAGGAGGGGGAGGAGGTGTCCTTTTATAGGGGAGGAGAGGGGCACCTTAGGAATAACTCAAAATATTATTTTATATTAAAGTCAAAATCGGTTTATAATGGTTCCAAAGGGTCTTATTTCTAAGATAAAGTGGGTATGGGTCGAAATCCTATCAACCAATAATATTTAGACAAGTTTAGGGTATTATTTTAACCTTATCAATTAGATTTAACTCTAAGTTAAATAATTTAACTTTTACCATGTCTTTTTGTTTTCTTTCACTATATGGTTAATAAACTTACTATAACATGCCAAACGAACCCCAAATTGTTTATTATTAATATATATATCCTTATCTAAGTCATTTTTCCGAACCTTAGATTTTTAGGAATAAAATAACAATTAATAATATAATATTTGATTTAAAAACTATTTTGTGTCAATTTTGACACTATTTGATATATGATTTTTTTGAAAGTCATAACAGAATTATATGTTAGAACCAAGTTGATTAAATCAACATTAATATATCATAGTAACCTAGAAAATTAGTGGAATTCATAAAAAGTCTTAAATTACATTTATTTTGGTATTTATATTATCAATTATGTCAATATTTCATTAATAAGATAATTACTGCATCATTTTTGTGTCATACATAAATTATATTATTTGATGTCTAAAAATTACAAATAAAATACCATCATGTAGGAAATTTATTTATCTTTCTAATGAATATTTATAGTCGAATTTATCTTATGTATAACCCCATATTAAAAATTATTTACTTATTAAACTTTGATTTTAACTATTTTAACCCTTCTTTAAATAAATTAATAATAAATGTCCTAATCTAATCCAAGTGGACCTAAATGGTCATATTTTATTCCTAAGTTTGTTTTTGGTCGAATTACACTTGTACAATAGAATTAGTACATGTGTTAGGGTAATATTAATATCATATTTACCCTTAGTTACCCAATTTACTATTAACCGCGGTAAAAAAAAGTAAAAAGTTACTATTCACCAAAAAGTTATTTTCATCTTATTGAACAACATTTTAGTCCTTGATATTAACCGTGTCTCTCGGATTTTCGAAATTCCATTCACAGAAGCGGTAAAATTAAGTTTTATGCAAAATTCAGTTTTTAACCTACCACTTAGTGGTTTCACTATTCATCAAAAATTGAAAGTTTTCAGAAAAATACCAAAATTTCACCCTAGGCTAATTTCGATTTTCTGAGTCCAAAAATGAAGTCCATTTTGAAAAATAAAATTTATAAAATTTCAAAAAGTGATTATTACTATTCATAACGGCTAGTTTTAATAGCATATCATTGTTTAGTGAAACTCGTTATTGCGTATTACACACGCTATCGAGGAAGGTCGTGATTGCGTGTAATGCAAGGCAAGTCAAGGATGCGTGTTGTGCAAGCTCCTTTTGGTGTAGCGTACAACACAAGACATTAGTGAAATAAAAAAGAATATTTTTCATAAAATATCGGGCTGTTACATGAATTATATCTCATAATATAACATTCAATTTCTTGTATTATGGGTTATAATTATAGTGTCCCCTTATTTCATTGGGATACCAAATAATTATACACTTCATGCCTCGGGGTTTGAGATTTTCCCCTAAGAAAAACTTAATGAATTCCTCCCCACCCCATGAATAATCATGTGACAAAATATATTCTCTTACACTCCAAATTTTTTTTAATAATACCATTTTTAATATGGAAGTCAAATTAGTATCAACAATCGTTTATATAATTCATATCCTGAAAAGTATAATGGATGAATGGGGTGGCTCGTCATCATCCTACAATGTACAATAATGCATGGTTTCTAATTTCACTTTAAAATTTCTAATATTGTGTATAAAGTGTAGTGAGTTAATATAAAACCCTATAATCATATATAAATTCAATAATTTATGGTTTACGATATTAACCACCTTTATCTGATTGATGTTTAATAATAATATCACCATGATGATTATCTACCAAAAAATTAAACTCTTTGATCTTTTAAAAGGATTAAAACTTATAACTAATAATATAGATATAAACATACCTTCTCATGATATTGATAAATGTTGTAATGTATGAGTATATACATGTAGCTTCAAGTAGAGAAGACCCACACACATCAGGGATTCCTAATACCAGATCATTTATATCCAAATCACCTTGACCACCAAATAGTGGTTAGATCATTCTAACCTAAAAATAAGAATAACATCATTAATGAGGAATTAGATAAATATAGTCTAAATAACCATCATGATTGAGAATTGAAAAATGATTTATATTTACATAAAAATGAATATGATGCCACAACCTGGTGTCATATGAGTCAGGCATATTAGTTTCTTTGTCAATTTACAAGATTTGTTTTTGCTATTATAGTAGAAAAATTCCATTATTTAGATATAAATACCATAAAATAAAATATAAATATAAATATAGATTCCTTTAATTTTAATGGTGAAAATAAACCCATACATATATAAAAATCTAATGGAAAAAATGTTTTTGGTAATTGTAGGGTAAAAATAAACGTTCTATAAAAATATATTACAAAAAAATGAGTTGGATTTATTAAATAGCTATAGAATCCCTCATCCTCAATCATTATCTGATGCATCATAATCACATTTTGAAAAATTCAAAAATATATAAGATTCCTATATTTTTATACAACCTTTATCACATAATTAAGTATCTAATACCCTTTTTATAGATTTAGAAATGATAAAATAAATAACCAATGTACATGAAGCATCCACTTTCATCTATTGTTGGGTATAATTTATTTTCAAGCTCCCCTATTCCAAAAAAAACATGACCCATCATGTTACATTCCTGGCCTTTGGATAAACATCTTCCTAAAAGGACGGTACTCTAGAGTCTTATTATTTAATGATTCATCACCCACTTTTCCTTTTTTTATTTCCTCATATTCTCCATATATACGATGTGTTTTCCAGGCCCTATGACATTATCATCTTGGGGGATAATATTATGATATTTCAATGGTGTCTTATAACAATTTATCATATTATAATTCATAATAAAAATGGATAATTTATAGGGTGTTGAGGAGAGAAATCGAATTGTTAATAACTCATAAGGGTTCTTAAAACCCAAGATGTTTAGGAGCTCAAAATATATAATCATTTATAAACCATGTTCAACATATTTAATCAACTCTCTATGAATGAATATAAATAGTTAATTAGATATCTCATCTCCATTAAATATCACCTTCTCTGGACAGATATCCAAATGATAAAAAACAATGTTATATTCATCCATATCCTTTTATTTATTTAAAATTTTATTGAATATAGAATGCAACATAAAATAGTGGATATCATTTGTGTCATTAATAAGCTTCATGTATAGATATATCGCTTAATATCTATCCACATTAAAATGTGACACATTAATTGACGTTTTTAGCAGGTAAAATTTCCATTAATGGTGTAGTATAATGCACAAATAACTATAAATTCATACATATTTGTGGTAGTGAGAGTATTATGCTTCTCCAATATGGATCTCATTGAAATTTCTGATATCATTTGATTTAAACATTATAATGTTCAAGAGTAGATAATTATAACATGTTGATTACCAAATATATTAATAGAATTTTAATTAATTAAATTCATATTGTTCAACAATTTCTTTTATAAATCCTAATACCCCTCGCCATCTGTTTTAAAATAAATTTTACCTTTGGTATTCTAGTGAAATATTTCTATATTCCCTTATTATAACACAATACTAGGCCTACCAGGATATATGAAAATTTTTAGAGATGATTATATTTCCTATTATATTAACCCCAAGTTAAATATTTTTCTAAGTGGACTCCAAAATTACAAAATCCTCTTTTATTTTTATCGTAGCCTTTTTTATTGTAGATAAAACATTTCATAATTGGGATGCCAACGCTTGTTTTATAATTGGTTAAGTCAAACGAAAACATAAAAAATTGAAATTATTGTTTAAATCACCCTAAATTGGGTTTCTCATGGTACATTGATCTGTGGGGAATATTATAATTTAACTTGTGGATGGATAATATCATATAATATATTATTATAGGGAATATTATCATAATATTTAAATACTATATCATCCTTTTACATGCTGTTTTAATATAGTGATGCTTTTACTTTTGTTATTATTCAAGTATTATAAAACATTAATATATAATATGATTATATTTTATTCCATAATGAATGCATGTAAATTATTTATTTTGGTGATCGCTCCATATTCAGAAACATAAAAAATAAAATATAAAAATAACATAAATATAATATAAGTTGCATGATCTTGAGATTCTAAAATGTTTGATATACCTAGTGTACGATTATGTAACCCTCAAACATAGTGAAAAAACCAAGAACCATAGCATGGTTTCTATTGTAGAATATCACAAAATCCTATATGTATCACCTTGACTGGTTTTACATCAACACCTTTACTAGTAAAAATTTCACTCACATGAGATATAAATCATTATATATGCTTTTACCCAAACATATGTGGGTGGATATAATTATTTTATGAAGGGGTTTCTACAAAAATAAATCATGGGACCATAAGCTTTTACATAATATATAGGATTTTATGAAATACTGGAGATCAATAATAATATAACCATAAATTTTTTGAAAGAAATCAGACACAAGGGATTGTCATATATCATGATCATCTACACATCATGTAATGAGAATTAATTTTAAATAATGTTATTATATAAATCAATTCATTATTTAATTTTTATATTTTTAAATGAATTAATTTAATTATTTAAATTTTTGTTCGTTCAATCCAAATATCCTTACCTTACCACCATCTATAATTTTAATCAAATTTAAATTAATTTATTCTTAATTTTGGTCAATGGTTCTCTTCAATGAAGCCTCAAATGTTCTTCAAAAATTTATCTTGAAAATTAATTTAATATATATTTTTTTATCCTATGATATAGAATGTACAATAAAAATATTCACAATAAACACTTAATAAATATGATTTATTAAACATATACTTCATATCTATAAAAAAAATTCAATCACTAATTGAGGTAGACTATATGGCTTATAAAAATTTACATGATGTGTAATTGTATTCAACCCATGTCTATAGAACATTTTGTTGGTCTGTTTATGTTTTCATACAAGGATGTCATCATGGAACTATGTGTGTGCTGGTAGTATACGATAATTATCCACTTATTTCATGGAATTTAATACTTGTGTCATGTATCTTATATATTACCCAATTAGGAATCTACATGTTCTCAACCATGATATAAAATTTTTTAATTATAGTCTATGGTGGTAACACATGATGTAGTTATTTTTGACAAGTTCATGTCTATAAAAATTTACATGACAATATGATCTATTTGGATCTAAATCTATTGAGAATGTTATAGAAGTGATTGAAAAAATACATGGTGTGTACTCTAATAGTACATTAAATGTTCATTTTTTATAGGAAGATACTTTAGTACCTCCATATGAAAATCTAAAGAGGATTCATCATTTATAATCATTAACTGATTATTGGTCATCTTATCAAGAATGATGATATGAAGTGATGATGATTTGAATTTATTAAAATTAATAATTTTAGGTATACGAAAATTAAAGATCATTCCATTAGTCAAAAAATGATAAATATTTATAATTTAAATTTTTTACAACATTGATACCAGTTATAGGTTTATAGATAATTGAAAACATACATCAATGTTATAAAAAAAACTCAGAATTTAATATTTAGTCATTTTTAATCATTAAATTATATGATAAAATTATAATGTATTAGAAAAATTAGTAAAATAGACTATATTGATATACAAAAACCCGAGGGAAATTATATCTTATGTATTTTAGAATTTATTTTTGAGAATATATAGAATTGCATCAACAATAATTCTTTATTCATTAATAAATTGAGGGAATATAATTAAACATAAATTCATTTCTTTATATAATTAATCTAAAAGAATATATCTAATTTGATGAATGTATGAAAAAAAATCTATGAGAAATTCCAAAAAATGTTGAGTTCTATATCTGATGATCATAATCACAAGTGTTTTTCACGGTATATTTTTATTTTACTCTTCATGGAGGATAAAGATCATTTTGTGTTCTCACATAATAGAGTAGGATGAGAGAGTGAGATCTAGGACAAGATAAAATATATCCTTCTTCACTGTGCATATAATAAGTGAGTTAGGAATGATAAATAATTATATATAAATATATTGGTTTATATTGGATTAGAAAATTACACTCACCCGCAAAACCATCTTTAATATTATATGATATCACAATATACATTAATTTTAAATAATATATTATAAATAACATGAATTTCTCGACAAAAAATGAAATCATAATTTTATTTAATATTTCTATAATATGAACTATATTAAATATTTTGAAAAAAATTCCACTTAAATCATTTTTTTAATTTAAATTTGGAATAACTTCATTTTTTTCTTCAAAATAAACATTTTAAAGCTATTTTTTATTTCAATTTACACCATTTTATAAAATTTATTTCAACCACTTCATTAAATTGAAAACTAAAAATGGATTCATTATATAAAATTAAGATTGTTAAATATGGAAAATTCTCCGATATCATTTTTAGTCAAAATTATATGTGACAACGACAATTGGTTATTTTGAGAGTAAATGGTAAAAAGGTTTATAAGTGTAAAAAATATGAAATAATTTATCCAAATCAACCCAAAAAAACTATTTATTTAATTTTAATGATTTAATTACAACATATACATCCTATATTCATATATAAGAATTTTTATGGAAATTTAATTTTGATAATAAAAGTTATATTATTTAATGTAAAAAAATAATAAAAATTACCACTTTTTTCTTTAATATGTCCAATATAAATTATATATGATTTATGAAAGTTAGGGACCCTTTTAAATAAGAATATTTAATATTAATATAAAACATTTATGAAAGTAATTTATTAGTAGTTATTATTCATTATATAATAACCATATAAACCTATGAAACACTGATAAGTTTCTTGTGAATGGATTACTATCATTAAGTTGAATGAATAAAAAACATGAAAGTTAACATTTTTATACGAATTATCTTATTAAATAAATTTAAAATGTAATTGTTATGCATTTTTAATAGGAGATGAGTTTATATTCGTATTTCAGTGTTGTATTGCGTTCATTGAATTAAATATAATTGAACATTCTGAAAAATTACACTAATGTTATATTATGATAAAAAATTAATTATTAAATGATTTAAAATGAATAAAATTATTGAAAGTTGAAAATAGGTTTGGAAAATTTTCCTAAATTTCATTTATGGAAATTTTTTGTGATTTCTGTAGTCTTATAATTAATTTTTTGACACAAAAATGAAAAATTAATTGTGTTTCCTTGGTTATGTTTAAAAACGACCAATGGGGTAGTTACAATAAAAGAAAATATTTAAATTGAATTTTAATATTTTTTGAATATATATTGATATTAACATTACATAAATTCAATCTTTTGGCCATTTATTTTCTTGTAACATATTTAAAAAATGTATTATATAAGAATCTTTTACATAATTAAAAGAGTTTTCTTTCCCACATTTTTAAAATGACATGATATATATTATATAATCTTCAAAACACATGAGGCATATATATCAACAATAAAATATCCATATTTCTAGTTTGAAATACTCTTATGTAACTATAGGATTAGGTTTCATCAATGGACTAACATATATGAAAAAGTGTAATCATATGGTTGTTTTATGAATAAGTTGTTTAACTCTTAAGTGAGTGTAATTATTTTACTTCATCATATTCAACATAAAAATAATCTATATCTATGGTAATAAAATTTAATATTAATTTAAGGTAATATCTTTTTGAATGTCCAAGAAACAATTTATTGAAACATCATGAAAGGAACTACAGTAGTCTGAAAGAGGAATTTTTTTAGAATCTTTTTCATAGAACATTAAAAGATCAACTGGATATTCATCACACCACATAATTTCCTAGTTGATAACCTTGTTATCAAGACCATAATACATGGTGTTTTCTTCTCGATAGGTATGTGTGAAAATGTATAGGATCCCCAAAAGTGAGTTAAAGATATTTATCCAACGAGCCGCAAGAGGCCAAGAAAGGTGAACCACACCATTCTAGATAGACTGGACAATGGTGGCGGCGTCACTCTCAAAACATATATTATTACATCCTCTTCTCTTAACAAAAAATATATCCTCAATTGTAGCTGAAATATCCTCTTCAAGGGGGTAGGATAATCTATATCTTCCATAGAAACAATCATGACCCAGTTTATCATTCACTAAAGACGGCCACACAGCCTGCAGGTCCTGGATTTCCTTTAGAGGAACCATGAACAATTATTCTAATCCATCCAGGAAGTGGGGCTTCCTAGAACCCCTCAAAAGAATGCTTCGGTTGATGGAAGATTTCGTTAACTCTACGAAATTGCAGGATCATAAGTTCACTAACCGAATTGTTAAAATGTGCTTTCTGAAGCGTGACAACATCCCTAATGACAATAAGAATTCTTATGAGACTTGAATTAAAATAGAATGAGAAATTATTATGAATAATGTAATTTCTATCATACCAGATAATGTGGAGGAGCTCAAGTAGAGAAGATAGGAATATATTTTTGATTTGTCACGAAGTGTAAAGCATTAAATTTTTTTAGTTGAGGAAATTAGAGTCATATCCTAACCATCTGTAATCAAACATGTTAGTAATAAAATTCCCAATAGATGGTGTCATAGCACATGACAAAAATAAATGATTGATGTCCTCCCTATGTTGATGAAAAAGGGGGAACATAGAGCATAACTGGATACCATAATATTGGCGGAAAACATTTTTATGAATACGATTATGTGAAAAACACCAAATTACATTAAGTCTTGAGGGTTTAATCAAAGAATATCAAAAAAACTCATCCAAGTAAAATTTTATGTAGTTACAGAAGAAATTATTGTAAAAATTTTTTGATTCAAGTATACCATTTTTGGAAGTTATTAAAATAAGAAAATCATAATCTTTATAAAAGTAGTAATCATTAACTAACAGTAGAATAGGATTACGGAGATCTAGGTTACGATCTTGAATTACTTATTTTATTGTATATTTGATGATATTATGATAAGTGTTAGGAGGTAACATAGATATGAGAGGGGTTCCAATCCAATTGTCATGCCAAACTCTCATGGAAGATTCCAAGCCAAGAGTCCATCTGGATTTTTTTCATTATGTTGAAAAAGGATCTTCTAATTGAACGCCAAAAAGAGGAGTTTACATAGTGAAAAAACCCATTTTTAAGCTTCCCAAGGGATATATATCTAAGAAAATACATGTAATAGGATTTATTATTTATAACTCTTCAGTTGAGTCTGGGTGGAAGATCCTCATTAAAAAATTTGATATTTTTAATTCCAAGACCACCTCTCTCACGTGGTTTGAAACAGGTAGACCAGAGAATTTTTACAAGATTATGTCAATAAAACTAAAATTCCAGAAAATGTTTTCCATGTATAGATTAATTTTATTGAGGATACTATTCGGGAATTTTTAAATCATCAGCGATTAAATCATTTTGAAAACAATATTAGATTTCACCATGCAGATTCTGCAATCCATTGAATGGGATTTCCCTTCCAGGTGGAAAGTTGATTAGTAACTTGATCAACAACAGAATTTAAATACATTCATTTAGGCTTTCCCTAGAATATGGGAACTCCAATGTATGTAAATGGGATGGATCATTCATTTATACCAAGTCTTTCAATGATATGAGTTTTCTTAGTGGGTGGGAAATTTATTCCATAGAATATAAAATATTTTCTCCAACTAATTGATTGACCGGAAACTTGTTCATAGTTAGATAAGGAATTTTTTAGGTTAAGTATATTTATTTTTCATCCTTTAATGGAAAAAATTATATCATCATAAAAAGGAGATTGGATAGCACATTTAGATTTCTGGAAGACCAAATATGATTGAGTTTGATCTGAAGAACAAGGCCCGTAATAAGTCTGTTAAGATAATCCTCTGCAATGGAAAAAATAGTAGCAGATAGGGGATCACCTTGGAGAACCCCCTTTGATAATTTAATGTATCCTTTAGGGATCCATTGATGAGGATCGAAATAGAGGCTGAATTGAGAAGGGAGTTTATCCTACTAATGAAGACATCATTGAATTCAAAACTAAGAAGGACATTGAAATTGAAGCTCCAGTCAATGGTATCAAACTCATTCCTAATTTCATGTTTAATGGAAATATTTCCTCCTCTGGAGGCTTTATTATGAGAGTCATTTCATTCCAAAGTAGGGAAAATGCAATCTTGTACGAAACTATCTTTTATGAACCTGAATTAATTCTAGGATATGATTCTGCTACAAATAGAGGAAAGTATATTAGAAAAGAGTTTTGTAATGATTTTATAATGATAATTGACAATGGAAATAGGTTGGAATAAATAAATTTCAGATTCATTGGATACCAGTGAAATTTATGTAAGGAATTGGGCATTGAGACCATAAGGTAGGTTACCATAAGAAAATAAATATTTAACAACATTTCAAATATCTTAACGGACAACCTCTCATTGATGCTTAAAAACTATTATTGAAACCTTCAGGACCCGGAGCAATGTCATGGTTGAGGATAAATACAGTAGCTTTGATTTCATGTACAAGAAGAGTGCTCAATAGAAAAATATTATCATCCATATTGAATAAGTTCGGAATGATCCCATGTAGGATATTTTTATATTTATTTGGCCCATTAAAGATGTTTTCAAAATAATTGACCACGTTAATAGCTATAGAAGGTTCAGAGTTGTAGAGCTTGTCATTTTCATTAAAGAAGGATAAAGGGTGACAAACCTTCCTAATGCTATGAAGTTCATTGTAGAACATGATGTTTCTATCACCATCTGAGATCCATTTAGTTTTTAAGACTAGTTTTTGAATGTTGTATTTGAGCACTAGAATATAATTGAGATTCATTGTGACATTTATTTCATTTTGGGGATCAGAGAAGAAGTCATATTTGGTAGAGCTATTTTGAATTATATTGAGCTCATTCTCAAGGGAGGATATGTCTTGGTAAATTTGTTTAGATTTATCCCCAAACCAACTCTTTAGACATTTCTTATGATGCATGAGATTAGTAAAATAAAGAAAAGAATATTCATGATGAAACATAGACTCCCAAAAACATTGAATGAAAAAATTATGATTAATTAAATATAATTATGATTATTTAAATATAATATATCATTTCACTTCTTAAAATTCAATCCATTGGAAAAAACTATTTATGTGAAGACTACCACAGACAAGAATCTATGTGACTCATTTTGAAATTTACTTAAGGAATGGGGGATTATGAAATTATATATAAAAAAAATATTATATTTACAAAATAACTAAATTTATATAAATGATGAAAGAATTATGTTACTATTTTAAGATAGTTCAACGAAATGCATTAATATTTGAAAAAATGAAAGAACAACATCATATAAGGACATGAAACCATTCCATTTCATACACATATGACATGAAACATAGTTCCATGTATAAAATTATAGACATGAAAATCAGGTCCATGCTAAATCTTATGGACCCTAAAGTTAGTTCTATATATATATATATATATTTGTTTTTTAAAAACATTTCCACACATAATGATACAGATAGGAATTTGAAGCCCACACATTGAAATGATAACATAAAATCATGTTCATGAATAACATATTTACATCATCATTTATATATCATTACCCAATGAATTGGAAGGAGATATAAGTACCACCCATCACATAATGAATATAAAACTAACATGTTCAATAATATGGTAAATCATTCATCAAAACATATATATTTTAAAAAAAAATAGAAACATTTCATCATTTCATATCTCATTAAAAACTAAATGGATTCCTGAACATCATCACATCATTATAATAAACCAACCATAGTAATAATAATAATAATATCATTGAATTATAACCCAATTAATGAATAAGAACTATCAAAATATGTTATTTGACAATTAAAAATTAATTTTTATTTGATCACTTGAAATAATTCATGATAAGACTATAATTTATTTAAAAAAACGTTGAAATTCCTTAAATTAATTTAATAAAAAATTTAATTATATGATAAACATTTATTCTTGTTAATTATAAATCAAATAATTAAGGTTTAATTAATTATATAACATCCACTATGTCCGTATCAGAAAATACACATTACTTCCAATTTTTTCAAAATAGTCCTAAAGAACCTCTCATAGAAAACTAAAAAATATTAATCTCAAAATAGTTTGTAAAAATTATTAAATTAGTGAAAATAAAATAAAAAATTAACCAGATAATAGTAAAAAATTATACATAATTTTAGAAACACACTGTCATGGAAGAAAAAATTGTTAAATGTGTAAATTTAAATATCTAATTTATAATGTAAAATACACGATAAATATCATATCATTTATATGAATATTATTGAAATTAATATATTATGGGTAATAACTATAAATTACACTTCAAAAGGAAGAAAAAAAAATATAATATATTCAAAATTAACACCATAAATTATCATTAAACTACATAATCAATGAACAATGAGGTTAATCCAATGCAAAATTTAGTTAGGAATCCCCGTTCCACTTTTTAATCATGAAAATAGAATTCCCCATAGAAGTAATAGTTATAAAATAAAACATTTAATTCAATAAATTTTTATATAGTCGTGATTTTATATATTAAATTTAATAATATATATACTATAAAGAAGAAATTAGTAGTGAACAAGTCATAGGTCTAATTGTAGTAAATGTGAGACAGGAAACCCTTCCCTCACGCTTTCATGTAATTATCCATACATTAATATCAAGTGTAAATGTTGAAATAAAATTTTAACACATTATAAAATAGTATTCCTATTTATAACACCTTATATGATAATTTCATAACATTTTACCAACCATTTATTAATAATATATAAGTATTTTCATTATTTTGAGTTTGTCTGTTTTTTGAGTCATTGTCGTTTCACTTGTGTATAATTATTTATTTTCATATTGAATCTATGTAAAAATATATAAGTGAAATTTATTGGTATTAATTAACTTATATAATTATTAATAGAAACATATATAATTTTCATTTCTTACAAAGTGATCATTTAATTTATTAAATGTTAATGGCAAATGTTTAGTTTAATTTGGTGATTTTTCTTACCATCAATATTTAGTATGATGTTGTCTAATGTTAGGTATATATATTAGTACTAGGAAATATAATAGTTTATAATATACCTTTTAAAATTTTATTTAACCTTAATTATAATTTCACGACCGTCCATGAATATGGTAATGGAAAAATGATATTCATTATCCCTGAATATAGTAAATAGAATTAATTTGGACAATCGTTTCACTTCATAGAATCAGTGGATTTAAAAAAACATATTTATATATGATTTAACTATAGAAATGAAACATTATAGTACATAAATTATACAGATGTTATTATTATTTGAGATATGAACTAGGTGAGGACAAATTAAAAGAATAAAATAAATTAAATGTCATTGTTTGAGAAATTACCTCTTGAATATCACCTTTTTGAAGGACAGCTGAAGGGACATAAAATTGGTCATTGGATGTTACTAGAAACACTTTTATGTTGTTAGAGTGGATATCAGTGTTTTTTTTATATTTTATATGATTAAATCCTTTTGAGGATAAACGGGGTAGTGAGCAGTTGTATTTATACATTAGATGGGGGGATTAAAGTGACTAAATAATTATTATATTATTTTTATTGCTATCTGAATTTGGGTGGAATTAATTAGAAATTTATTAAATTTAAAATTAATGTAACAATTTATGGATATTTTCAATCAACAAAATAAACACCCATTTCATTATTTATTTTTTATATATTTTATGATTTTACCAATTTATTTTGACCAGTTTCATTGCTCTCGCAATACAATGGATTTTTTTACCATATTGTCTCTTTATGTCTTAAATGGAAAATGATCATTGTAAATTAATTTTTATATTATGATTAAAAATATTAAATCCATTTTAACCAATTTAATTTTGTAATTTGGATACTCTGTATTTAAAACAAAAAACCTAGATACGATGAAAAAACACGTTTTCAAAAATAATTTGTTTTATGAAAAATATTATTTCAGGTAGACTCTATGACTAATAGTTATTATTATGTAAAAAATTTAATTATTAATGGTTCTTATTCAATAAATTTATCTTAAAAAATTCCACATTATGTATTTTTGTAATTTATTAAAAATTTGAAAGATTATATACAAAAAAAATTCAGAAAAATATCATTTATAATCCCAAAAATAATCATACTCTAAAATAAGAAATAAATATGATTCCAAATGACTTAATTAGATTAAATATATCTAAATGATACTTCTATTACTTTAAACTATATTTAAAATCTAATTATATTCATAAAATATTTATTTATTATAAATGAAATTATATTTTTACAAAAAACATAATTATTTTTTCACTCATCACTACAAAAATAATATTCTCCAGATATTCTTAAAAAATTTTATGAAAATATTTTATACATGATAAATCAAAAAATTATGAAAATTTAATTAAATCCATTTTATAAAACTACAAAAATAAATTATATAAATTTTTTTATAGGAAGAAAAAATTACTTTTAATAAAAAAAATATTTGAGGAACAAAATGATATTAGTAAAAATATTTTTTTATTTACTATGAATGAATAAATTTTTATTGAACATTTATTTCATGTTTATTTAATAATATTTTTAATTTGACTCGCACCCAACAATTTAAATTTTATGATTTAATGGTCGTGTTAGAATAATAATATTTTTATGTTTGTTTATGTTGGGTGTTCTATAAAACATAAACTATCAAGGACATTATATTTAAAAATTGAGATACCATAAAATAATGACGTAATCCATTAAAACTCCCTTAAAATTAATGTATCCCTGCAAATTAATTACTCTAAAATAAAATTATGATTATTTATCTTCTTCCTCACATTATTGGGTTCCCAAATAGTGTCCTCAAACTGGTGGCTTCCCCACAAAATTTTGACCAGGTGAGTGGTATTTTTTTATATAACATTATTTCTATGATATATAATATATAATAGTTATTCTTAATAATAATTATATTTATCTGTTGTTAAGAAATAAAATTTTATTATATGTGAAAGATCATGTATGTATTTCTTAAAGGGAGATACATTAAACAAATCATAAACTTGAGAGTGACTTGGTAGATGAGTCAACCACTGAGCTACATTTCTAATACAATCATTAATATAAAACAATCATCCCAAATTTTATAATGTACATTGAAAATCAAATGTGAATTTAGGAAAATTCCATTTTGGGAATCCCACATCATAAAAATGTTTAATAAAACATTCTCTTAAATAGAGGGAATGTAAATGTCGATGATCACCACAAAACATGGTTTTTGAATAGGTAAAATTGAAAATATGTACATAGAAGATAATTCATATACCTAGTTAGGATTTATAATAATTTATAACATGCTCCATATAAAATAATGACAAAAAACTCGTTGAACAAGTAAGCCTAAAAACAGTCTTTAATATCATAAAAATGATGGTAATTATATAAAATTTTCTTTCAAAATCATTTAATAATATATACATTATTGATTTCATCTCATAGGTAAAATATCACTCTCTAGTTGTTCCTTGAACAATTTCCCAATAATTTATTACTCCATGAAAAGTATTTGAAATTGAAATTCCTATAGAACTAGTGAACTGGAATATCCATAATGAGATGAAAATTCATTCCTTCTATCTCTAGTTATCATAACAAAACGGTTATCATAGAATAAAAAATACACATAAATATTCATATGGTTAATTAATGAATTAATCTATAAAAAATATCCAATATAAAACATAAAAAAATTGTTAAATTTGTACCCTTATAAACCTTGTAAAAATTTTAAAATCCCAATAATTGGAATTAAGGTCACTAAATATTTTACATAAAATTTTATATTAACCCCCCAAACAACATGATGTACCATATGATAGAAAAAAAACATTTTAATTCCATTATCACGTAATCTCAGGAAAAATGGTATTAACCTGAATTAACATAAAATTTAATGAAAATGTGAATACATTCCAAAATTTAATCCATTATAATTCCATAAATCCCAAAATTCAGAGAACTCAATCCATATACCACCCTATCATTATATTACTAATTGGTTCCATATTCGTCAATACTAAGCCATTTATTTTATCACAAAAAATCTTTTAATCTCATTATTATCCAATCATCTTATACATATTAATTATTATTATCCACTTAATCACATGTTCTCAAAAATATGACCATAACAGCTCATCACTTTTTATGGTTACCATTTCCATAATTTCATATATATGAGGAAAAAATAAAATTTCACAATATATATATGATTAAGTATTATATGTTTCAATAAAATTAATTCTACAATATTATTATTGATTTATAATACATAAATACTTAATTGTTCATCTTATTTTTTAAACCATTATCTATATGTTTTCTTTTTTATTTTATAACACTTCATCCATATAACATTTCATTAATTGTCTCTTAATCATTTAAAATATTAAAATCAATCATAAATTTTTTTTATTAAATTTATGAGTTTTCCCTATATGTCTTGGTATTCATAATGACCATAAATTACACATTTAGAACATTTAACAATCAATTATTATATAGGAATACCATTAATCTCATCCATTTTGATAACTAAACCCTTAACCTATTTGTTGCAATTATTAATTTTTTTTATTTTCCACAGAAAAATGATTCTTCTAGTTCCATTGAATCATTCTCCTTTATTCCACTTCCCGCCTGCTTTACATGAGAATAATTGGACTTTATTTACTATGGGATCATCGTGAAACTCCTTCATTATCTTTTTATATATGTTAGGAAAATCACAAAGGATTATATTATTGATGATATAATGATATTTCTGATAAGACAAATAGACAAGGATTCTCAATCTAACTGCCATTTCAGATGGTTTCTCAAGTGGAAATCATTATATTTTCCAACACATCAATCATTAATATGAATCATCATTGTTCATATAATTTTCTAAGATCAAAAATAATAGTATGATAAACACTAATCACACTAGGAAAACCTCATAATCAATGGAAATTAATTATAGAATTTCAATTGTTAAATACACATTTTTAACATAGGTTATTCATGAACATCACCAACGTTATACTATTATAATGCAGACATACCTGTAAGGTCATTAAAAAATATTTCACATCCTCGTTTTGAATGGTTAACTGGTCCTTGCTTTGATAACAACTATAATGAACCATTCTTTTAATTCAATTATATTACATCTAAATTGATAAATATTCATTCAATATCATAATAAATACACATAATAACCATATAAGATTAGTGTATTCAAAAATATTAAGATAAAAACAACTGGTTCATAAAATATATAAACCATCACCAACTTATTATTTCATGACTAGAACCCAAATCAAATGTCATTCTAAAAACCATTCTTCATATCTAGGGTTAAATAAGTAGAAGATAGAGGTGAGTTTAAATTCTCAGTCTCTGTAACCAAATGACATATCAATCATATCGTAATAATATTTTTATTAGAACATTATGATAAAATTTAAAAATCATACCCTCAATATAAAGGAACGTTATCATGAGTCCTAAAAAAGGTAGTATAAGTTCCGAAATCATGAATATTACAATAATAAAAAAAATCTATGTGATCATAATATTAACATGAAAATAGTTATTTTGGTATACATATAATCTTATAATTATTTGAACATGTATAAAAGGAAATTTTTTCACTCATTACATTAATTAAATAAAATCAAGTCCTTTTATGAACATATGGACATGAAAGCTATATGTAAATATAAAATAATGGAAATGAAATCTAGGTTCACACATAAACTTTTTAACAATAATTTCAGGTCCATGCATAAACATATAGACATGAAAACTAGTTCTATATATAAAAATATGAACAAATAACCCACATGCATACATGGAATTTTGATCTTGAAATGTTGTTAATTTATAATATATTTAGCTCACTAGTTATTAGTAATTAAGAAGTGCACTGGTGGAATATATATTCCCCACCCATCATATAATTTAATTCGTACATATGTACTCTATAGGAACATAAATCATTTACCACAAAAAAATCATGAAGTAAAATGGTTTTGATAAAAATTTCATCATAAATTATCTCATTGAAAAGTGAGCGTATTTCTAAAAATCATTCCATTATAATCACAAACAAATATTATAAGGAATAATAATATTATCCATTATTAATAACAAAATTTAAACATAATTAACATAAAATAAATTTATCTTAGATGAAAATAATATTTTATAATGGACCATATAAAATTATTCATGGGTATAATATTCTATCGATTTTGAAAACATTTCACTAAAATGACTAAAAATTATAAAAGAAAACATTTTCATTGAAAAAAACATTGGATTATTTTAATGAAATCTTCATGGAATTACGTAATCATGAAATTGAAAAAAAAATCACTCATTATATATAAGTAAGAAACATTCCTTCTGTTTCTCAATCAGAAAATTAAAAAATAACCCCACCTAGAAAATAAAAAAATTATTCATTTCAAATAGTTTGGTAAAAAATAAAACACAATTAAAAACTACACCAAACAATAATAATATAATAATATAATAAATATATTATATTAGAAGAACATCGGTATAGATGAACAACTGATATTCATTCGAAACATTAAGAAGATAATTTTTAATAGAATATCTATTGTAAATATCATATCATTGAAGTGATCATTAATAAAATTATAAAATTATGTGTATTATTTATATATATATATAGTTAACATAAACTATATATTAATGAAAATCTATCCCACACATATTTTTATCATGATATAATGATATTCATGATATAATATATAAAATGGGAGTATATATAAACCACACATATGAAATTAGTGGTATATAAGGAATACATCTCATATAAGTAAAAGTGATATGAGAATCCCTTACCAAAGACACACCATATGTTTTTCATACATTAAACTACATTATAAAGGTTAAAATAATTTTTCATATTAATTCCAAAATAATATAAATATTTTTAACACCTTATATGATAATTGTATAACAATTGACTACTTCTTAATTAATAATATATCCTGATTTTTATTGTTTCGAGTAAATTAATTACATGGTTTCATGGTCATATCAGCTGTTTTTTAAAAGGTTGGGGTCGAAGCCTCATTTTTATAAATAAAGAAAAGAAAAATCCTCTTCTAACTGGGTAGAGGGAGACCGATTACAAAGCCTGAAGGCCCAGTGGGCTTGTAGCCCATTACATAGCCCGTAGGCCCAAATGTTTTGCCCAAATCCCATTCTGTGAATAGTAACATGGCTGCTACAGTACCCACACAGTGACGTCGCCGCTACAGTGCCCTGTCGCCACTACAATACCCACCGATCAACAGTACCACCACTGCAATAGTACCGCTATAGTACTGCTACAGTACCTATGCCCAATGGGTTTTGAACCCCCATTTTTCATGTAGTATTACG